>CM052361.1:19729490-24529490 GCA_028551475.1 Casuarina equisetifolia
ACCTTTTATGGTCTCTAGTGCACAATATATCAAACTCATTATAGGCTAGATGGATGATATAAAAAAATTATAAGAGAAAAAATGTTCTAGAAGTAGAGATGAAAGGATCATTAGTTTGGAGTTAAAGAAACATTTTATAAGTTAGAAATGGACTCTCACAAAAAAATGACTAGATTAGAGCATAATATTGTCAAAAGCTATAAAATACTAAAAGAAAAAGGAGAAGAAATTGAATAGGCAAGACTAGTGTTAGAATATATAGGATCCAACAACTAATATGGAAAGGAAGGGTACCCAAACATAATTTTATCTATTGGATTATTTTGAAAGATAAGTTAACCATAGTAGATTGAGTGGTAATATGAAACAACTCAATGGACCTAAAGTGTAACGTTTGCCAACAAGAATAAGAATCACATGAATATTTATTCTTTAATTACAAGTTTACAAATTAAAGTTAAAAGGCTTTGCTAGGTATGAATGGATTATCTTGAAGAGTTGAACAATGTAGAGTAGAAGTAATTAGATGATCAAGGCTATTAAATGTAAAATTTTACAGTATCATTGCTTAGTGTATCATTCAAAGCTATTTTGTATCATATTTGGAGAGAAAGGAATAAAAGAAGATATAATGATAAAAGTTTAAATAGGTTGACTATTATTATTAAAATCAAGAAGGACATGATATGCAAGATTTTATTAATTAGGAAAGTAAAAGCTTATAACTTATAATAAGTTTTTGTAAGAGCTTTGAAATTTACTAAATGTAGTTTCTAAGCCTAAATGAGAATGTTGTAACGGAATAATTGGAAGATAGTGACATTCAAGTATGTTGAGGTCATGGAGACTTGTTTGCTTGTGATTACAAGATAAGTAGTAATTGTGATTGAGAAATTCTTTGGTATAAGAATTTGTACTTAGGTGGCACACACCTACTATAGTGCTTGTGTGCATTATAGAAATTCTTTCAATCAGGTTTGATTAATTCAATAATAGAGGTAAACATGTCATTGAACCTTCCTTAAAACGAATATGTGTGTGCATATCTTTCTCTCCCTATCTCTTTATTTTTATTAGTTACTTACTTGTGTGATTGATTGGGATAAATTGAATTAGATCAACAATTATACATGGTTAGTTTTAGGGAAACATAAAAAAGACTTAAATATGCCGAAACCTAATTCAACCACCCACTTTCCTTTTAGGTTGCTAATAGTACTTACATTGTTAAGCTAAAAAACAAGGGCCTAAAGATTGATCTTAACATAGTTCATTTCAGTATCATTACCAATTTGGGGCCTCATAAGCTTAAGTCAACTACAAGCCCTCATAAACCTGTAACACCTTATCACACGTTGTTGTTAATGCCTCAATAGGCTACTCTAGCTCCATTATGGCATTTAGATGCCCATTTGGCCCTACTATAATATTTATGTGCTAAGTTATCCACTCCATGATTTGAACTTAAGACATGGGATTAACTTTGACATAATTTGTCATATGCTTAATTTATTTAGCCAAAAAACTTAGGTCTAAAAGTTAGTTTTAGAACATTTCATTTGAATATCATCATTATCAACTTGGGTTCCTATAAACCTATAATATCTAAAGAATATGGGTATGTTATTGCATTTATATTTTGAAAGGCAAATTCATTTCTTTTTAAAAGGCCTTATTAAGGAGAAGAGTTAGCTTATAAGGCATATTATAAGTGTCTTTTTCAATGTGAGACTTTGCTATCTAATGTTCCCTTGTAGTACAAGTTTATTCTTTTGTTAATGATGGACTAGCCCATTTTTGGGATTGGGTTAGGATATATAGAGGAAGAATTGACTTTGATGTTATGTAAAAAGTCAAAGTCTACTTCTTCTCAAAATGCTTATTGAAAAAAGGAGTTGTCCAAGTTCATAAAATATATTACAAATGCTTTTCTTTTCAATATGAAACTCTATTGTCCACCGTGAAAGATTAAACTCTAACGTATTTTTCCATAATATGGGTTAGAAAATCAATTTTCTATTTAAAATATGTTTGCAGACTAGGCCAAATATAATAACTTCATTTCATTAAAGACAAAAAAAATAAATTAATTTCCCATTCCTTAACAAAAGCTTATTACGGAAGAATGGCAATGATTTGTTGTCGAATCACATGGTTAAAACATCGGTAGTAGATAGTAATAAGGAATATCCATAAGTGGTTCTACAGTAGTAAAGCTACCATTGACAGTTTCAAAATCCAGCATTTAATGAGCATGTAATGCACGTAAAAATGATTCTTACTTAGTATGCGAAAAATTTTAGGTAGGATACGCCTAGCGTAACTAGGTTTAAATCAAAAGCCCTTAAATTTCTCATTAACACAGTTAGTTAATCCCAATTTACTTATCTTGTTGGTGGATTACACGTTACGAAGATGTGCTTCTACCTTAGAGAGATTAGTGTTATTGCACAATTAGGGTAGCGAATCTTTTCCAACATAGATGGAAACTAGTTATTTTCTGCTAGACAAACTGTCACATGCACTTCTGAACGTGCAACACGGCACTGCAGCATGCGGATCCGCCCTCCATGGGAAAGCAGCAGTTTTAACAGGCAGTTTAGCAGTTAATGGCAGTTGATGATACCGTTGTTTAGCCACAGCCCTATTATTATGTGGTCTTGTGTGTGTAATAGTAGTTTAGGAAAGTAACTGTAACTGGTGTACAAATGCAGCGGAATGGAAGGCTTAGCGGCAGGCTGATTTGTAGATCGCTATGGAGGTTACGTTGCCCTTATGAAGCGTCAGTTATTATTATCTAATTGTTCTCTTCTTGTTCCTTTTTTTTTTTTTTTCCCCTCTATTCCTCACCAACCAAACTGTTAAGATAGGTCGTCCAAACAACCAGAGCCCCATTTACGTAAGGAACTACCTTTCGACAGACCCATTACCCGCTCATCTTTCCCGTGCACATAAGACATTAGATGCTCATCTATAGAAGAAAACAACCACTACGAACCCTAGACCTCCAAAATACGTTTTAATTATTCGTCTCAATAAACAAGCACATGGGATCAAGCAAAGCGTCAAATATAGAGAGAACAGCTCATGATTTTAATACTGATTTTCATATTATATCAAGGTGATCTTTAGTACATGCGAAATTGATTTGACATAGTGCAATAAACAAACTGGGCTTTTGGCTGTCAAAGAGAATGGTTTTTCTGTTTGGCTAGTTGCATCAGTGCTAAGCTAATGTTAAAAAGAGGAATCCAAAATTAGTTTGGTGCAACTTGACTCGATAATTGTCTCAAATTTTATTTTAACATGGTAACGCATCTGAGGCTTGATGTGGAAGTTAAATGTTTTCCTTGATATTCTTGGCCATCCAATAGAAGAAATTGTAAAGTTCAATTAGTATAACTCCGAAAGTTCCAGGTTAGCATGTCTTCCCATAGAAGCGAGTTATGTAGTTAGAAAAGAAGGCTTTTGGAAGAACTGAACTAGGTTTCTTATATAACAAACACTGAGCTTTGATTGTTGCGGCTTTTGAATGCAAGTATGGACTTTGGCCTAATCATGTTTAATCCTGTTTTCCACCAGGCAACCGGTAATAATACCTTTATTGCGTAATTTGATCAACAAATTGATTGAAGTTTCTTCCTTTTTCGGCCTAGCCCATAGTCTTCATTATATCACTACCCACATATCAATTCAAACTTTTATTGCTTTATGGCACTATAAATAAGCAAAGATTAAAGAAGAGTGATTAAAAGGATAATCTTGAAACTGTAATTAGGATTTCAACTGCTTCCCAAGTCTTAATGCAGAGGGTTAGCTTTTTTGACCCTATAATTAAGAGACAAATCCTCTTATGATTTGACGTCTCCAGCCTGCACATAAAATGCCAATATTAATCGATTGGAACAACGAACAGGTTTAATTTCTTGTACAGGTGAAATTCTAAACTAAAGCCACTAGTCCAATTACAAAAAAACCAAACCTGGTTATCATCGCGTTGTTTTAATCGCTGGCGCTTACAGGGATACCTTGACTGGCAGCTGTAAAGAAAGTATCTCTCCTACTCCCAATGCCTTTAGAGATGTTCAAAGTTAAGCTGGATTGGGCATCGGCGAAGTGGATTTTCCAACTAAAAACTTTCGAGGACTGTATCGTGTAAGCCATGCGTGTCTATATATTTTAGGAAATGGGGAAGATGTGCAAGAATAAACAGGAAAAATCGAAATGAGAACCGTGTGTAAGGTTAGACAAAAGGCCCACGTAAAAATATTCCATTGAGCAGCACTGGATGAGAAAGGACAAGCCGAAAAAGAGTTGGCTGGCTTTTCACTGTTATTTAGCACGGACACAACAATCTTAGCGTCGTAATAGAGGGATGAGCATCTCTAGGTGCTCTTACGTTGAATTTTCTACCACAAGAATGGGAAAATATGGTGAAGTACCTAGAAGAGAATGGAACTGTACAGTATGGACAGACGCCTTATGCAATTTGGACATCGGGAAGCCACGGCTAGTTGAAATTCTTGATTAACCTGCAAAAAAAGTTATGCAATAAGGTTTTGTATATGTTCAAGCAGCAACTATAATCTGTGAACATTTTCTTGTCAAGTGAAAATAGCGGCAACTTTAAGGGCAATACCAAGAACAGCTAAAATAGCAACAATCGCGGTTGTTGAATTGCTGTTATCTGTCCCCACTTATACATGGTCTTTACTGCCTCTAAAAGCTGCCTCACGAACAGGAGAGCAGATAAACTTCTAAACTCCCCCCTCCTTCGTCTTTGGGGCTTCAATATTGGAACTAATATAAAACCTTGTGTCCACAGTCTTGTTATAGGAGATAATCTTCTTATCCATAGACCTCGCACGCCAAACCAGCCCTTGCTATTTGTATTTCCAATTTTAGTTAACTTCTTAGTTTTAAAAGTTCAAGTTCTCATATAACCTCTTGTTGACTTATGAAAGTGGGGTGGGAAAAAGGAAATGATAATGTAAATACTAAAAAACTAAAAATAAATAGATCATATTTTATCAAAAGAGACGAAAAATGAGCAAAGACATATGACCAACTCCAATGAGCTTGTATCGTGAAGAAAAAGGACGTTGTCAGACCGTAAAAACAAATTAATACTAACGTGGGGCCTCCTATTGTGGGCTTTTCCATTTATATACTAGTCTTTTATGACATACTCAAGCATCTTATCTTTGGTGACAGCTAAAACTTATTACGTTATTCAATGCGTAAGCCAAGCAAATTCCTTTGCAGCACCTGGCTCTAAGTCCCTGCGCAAACGATTCCTTCTTGTCTATTTATCTTGCATGAGGTTGTCATCTTCACGAAATTGTATATAATGGTCTCGTCACCCTTGGTGTATTATCGCTGATTCTCTATGCCCTTAGTCCATCTTTGATTCCAATGGAGAACACAAATTTGCAACTTCCTCCAGGCTTCAGGTTCCATCCCTCCGACGAAGAGCTCATTGTTCATTACTTGCTAAGAAAAGTGAATTCACGTCCACTTCCAGCACTTATAATTGCTAACATAGATGTCTATGAGTATAGTCCATGGGAGTTACCAAGTCCGTTCACTTTCACTCATTTTATCAATTACGCCTTCTCTCAGATTTGCAATCCACAAAACTGATGTATTCTTTTTGTTCTACTTTTCTACAGACAAAGCATTGTTTGGAGAAGATGAATGGTACTTCTTTAGCCCAAGAAAGAGGAAATATTCGAGGGGAGCGAGGACTAACAGAGCTGCAGCTTCAGGATGCTGGAAGGCGACTGGAATGAACCAGCCAATTCTAACATCTTGCGGATCAAAATCCATTGGAGTCAAGAAAGCTCTGGTTTTTTATAGCGGTCCGCCTCCAAAGAGAGTTAAGACGGACTGGACCATGATCGAATATACACTGCTCAACGTGACAACATCTTCAACTTCAAAACCGCCAATAATAGTAAGTGGGTATCAGTGATCTTTGACAGTGATTGCCAGTAATCTTCTATACATAGAAATAAATGACAGCTTAACTCAGTTTGCACATCTCCAGGCACGCAGTCTTTTTCTTTTTCTTTTTCTAATTTGCACACTGCAGAAGTAATTTCAGTTGCATGCCATTGCGTTTTGTAACCTGAATGGAAGAAGCTACCCTGCGGTGACACCAAGCTTTTCTTTTCTGTTTGGGTTGATGAGGGCGCAACGACAGCCCAACCCTAAATGCAAGGATGAAGAACAACACATAAACCTCGCTGATTATGTAAGAAAGATCTCAGATATATCAGAAAGTCCAAAGAAGAACCGCCTTCAGTCCATTATCATGCAGATGGGCCCGTCGCTGCCTTGTTCTGTAATCTACACTCCATATTTTTGGCTAATCTCATTTAAAACATATCCTACCCAAGAAAGTGACCTAGTTCAAGCTTTAATTATAAATATCAAAAATCAGGCGTTGTCTCATGTTAGATGCAAGAGGATAGACCTTTGGCTTTTTAAATAGTGAGATTTTTTCAACAAATGCTTAGGATTTTGAGATAAGTCCTTACATTTTAACTAAGGATAAGCCTCTAATTTGTAATCTTCCAAATCGTTGATGTTGAACTTTTATTTATATGCTATGCTTATTTCAACATACACGTGAGAAAAAAATATTAAAGATGAGTGTTGTCTAACATAAAAATATAAATATGATCTATTAACCTTTTAAGTATTAAAGTTTTTCTATCTACTACTTTTAAGTTTTGATATAAAACCTTATACTCTAAGATAGTTTCAAGGTTTTATGATTTCTCAACCCTCAAAATTAGACTTCAATCCACATACAATACTTGTATTAGCACGTACATAAGAGAAAGTATTATTCCATATTAAAAGTATAAAAATGAATCATTAATCTTATAAATAATAATATTTCTTCATTTAATATTTTAAGATTTTGAGATAATTCTTGTACTCTAATAATAAACTATTTTCCTTTATGCGCTTTTTTGTTTCTTTTTGGTTTGTTTCATTAGTTTGTCTGTTCGAAGGAATCAAATTATTCCCTCTTGGCCTCTCAGATGGACGATTGGGTACTATGTCGGATTCGACAAAAAGGTAACGTCCGGAGGAACGCATATCAAGGTCGAGACAGCTGTGGCATGCAACCCCTTAGCTACTCACCGAAGATCGAGGAGTTGCAACACACATCCACAAACAATAACGCTGACACAATCAAGGATTATCGATTTAGAGAATCCACACTGTTGGATCTAATACGTACCGGCGCCGCACCCCCCAATCAGGCCATTTCAGAAGTAAACTCTGAAGGAAGCTACGGAGGGGACCATTTTACTTCAGCTAATGGAGATGGTTCCAATGGTGTGAAATCCGCCATAACAATCTCTTCTTTGGACAGTTATTTCAACCCATCAGAAGGGACACTTGGCCTAGAAAATGAGTATGAGAATTTTATATCCAACGAGAAGCCGGCAGAGAGCGAAATTGACAATCGACCAGCTACCACGATACCGGCCTACTATGGTATGAATTCCTACAGCCAAAACTACAGCCCTCAATTTCACAACTTCAACCCTAAGCACTCAACCATCAGTGAGCTTCAACAGATTATTGATTTTTCATCAGCTGAAGTGGTATTTTCAGAGACAAAGGTCACAGGTGGTACAGCATAAGACGCAAATAGGGCGGGAGAGACAAAAAAGGTCAATAAGTAGAACAAAATAAGCAATTGTGGACGCATACTTTGTGTTTAATTCTGTGCATCAGATAATGTGAACTCTATGTTAAGAATCTGTATATTCGTGCTTCCTAAAATACAACAGCGGTTCCATGAAAAGTCTCGTGTCTAGGCATAAAATTCTATGCAGCACCATGAAAACAAGTCTAAAAGATAAAAGAGACCTGTTGGACGTGAAATAATCTTATTTTCTGTACTCCAACGTAGCATTAAATCAGGTGTGTTTCTACTCATAATTAGTTTTTTCCATCTGAAATTAGGATCATCTCTGTTTTCTATGAAGGCCTGTCCTACACAGAGATGGCACGGTTCTGACTAAATCTTCATTTAATAGAATAAACTCGGGGCATCACCAAAACAAGATGCTGTTCCTATGAAAGGCCAGGCCTTGGAAAGGGAGATCAGTCTTAGCCTTCAGTTCTTCACCACAGACTGAACTATTCTTAATAATTAAGCCCACCTGCACTAACCCCTAAAATGGCGGGTGGAATAGCTTTCTAGTGAACAGATTATTTTAACTTTGATAAGAGTGAGTGCACTTGCCACTCAAATAACAGGTAAGAGAGTTTTAGAGTTGAGGTCATTATGTCAGCATAGCTTTTTCCATAATACCAACATAGATTTCTCCTACAACACTGAAATAACAACTGATCTCAAAGATTAATCCATAGTAGAGATGGATAGTCTAAATGACCCATTCCACAGAAAAAATAAAAACAACCTAATTGGCACCAGAATCCAGATATACGGAAAACAATGCTGAATAACTTTTATTGGGGTATAACTAAAAGATTAAGGTTTTCTAGTGTAGCGAAAATCCTGATCATTATCTGTAATGAATATAGTACCATCCTTGCTTTATGATTAGCAGTAGAAGCCCTTGAAATCAGCTCACCTCAAGATACTGAAAAGAGAGAAAAGAAAAATGATAATGGTGATTCCAGGGTAGAAGAAAACTGAATTTACAGAATCTGCAGATATAATATGAGTAGGATGTTAGATGATTTACTAAATCAAAATTAATATCCTAAATAATTTAGATACTCATCGAATATGTAAGGTCAATGAAGAAGGGTGTTTGCTCTCCCCACCAGCATTTAGTTGTGCCGGTACATGAGCTCTGTGCTGAAGGACTACATGATGTGCATATTCAGTGGTGGACATAATCCGATAAAGCAAGTAATAGCTTATGACCTTTAGCATGCAATTTGTTCTTTCCTTTATTAGCACGCAATTTGCTCTTACCTTTATGTCAACAAATGGCAGAAAATATGAATTCACAAATTTATCAAACAAGCCAGATTACGTTGCTGAAGTAAAATTACAAACAAATTAGTGAATGAGGCTTTTAAAGCTATTGTTTTCACCATTCCATTAACCATAAATATGCCTACGACAGGAATAAAACGGTGGCTCCAACATGTGGAAAGGTCATCGCAGATACCACAAGACTAACAAATAACACATAATCCACACACGTCCAAGCTCTTTATGGACATACAGCAAACACTTACTCTAAAAGGTTGAGCTGAAAGCAGCACCTGTGGCCTGTATTGGCCACTTATAAGAGCAAAAGCATAGGGATCACCAATTGTTAGCTTCTATTACAGAAAGACAGAGCAAGAATGCCATGAACAGCTCAACAATGACTACAAAAAATTTGTTACTTTCAGAAGATGAAAATGCCATGTATTTCACTACTTTCTGAGATGCAGTTGTTAACTAGGCGGTCCTTCTTCACTGGCATTTAGATATATCAATTCTGAACTTAAAAAAACCTGCAGACATCTAGTTTTTCTCAGCTAGACAAACCTTTTTTTGACAGATGCATCGTTCTCTTTCTCTCTCTCTCGCAGTTTCACAAAGCTAAGTTGCAGCTAGTCATAAGCAACTATATCTCTTGAAATGGCCAAAAAGCAGCTTTCTCTTTAGTATCACCTTTTTTTTTTGGGTCACTAAAACAAATGAAAGAAGGACCTCATCCATGGGCTCATGTGCCTTTATCAAAGTGCTGGCATGACCTTGGGTCCAGTTATAGGTGCAACATATTCATGTGATAAACATTTACAAATTATATACACCCACACATATATAGATCACCACCAGATTATACACACCGACATGTAGAAACAAAAGCAAATGGGTCATTAAGAAGTCAAAGATCCAATTAGAATTCTGATACTAAATCCCCCTGCTGATAGGTTTCTGGATGCCACCCATAACCTGAAAATAGTGCTCATATACCATAAACATCACCATATTTCCAACAAACGGTTGATTCAAATCAGAAAAAAAAATTCAGCCAAAACTCTTTACTGATTTATTCTGGTAGTGATAAACATAAGACCTGTTCCCAAGGATGAATGAAAATTATCAACCAAATTAATAGCATAACCATAAGCTGTTTATGAAATAGGAGTTTAAACATACAGAAATATACATAAATGAGAGAGAGACAGAGAGAGAGATGGCGCTAACACTTACTTATATAAGTACAGAGCAATACCAAGAATTATACACAGCAGAATGATGTCGATGCAGAAGTTTCGGCTAGACCTTATCTGGACCAAAACCAAAAATTTTGCTTCTCACAACTGGACCAGTCTCGCCAGATATATTGAGTAAATTGCATGTTAGCCAATTTTCAGATAAATTACCTCTGTCAGAGTCTTCTTGAGCCTAACATTGTTATTTCTGATATCAGATGTAGCCCTGTCAGCCTACAAAACCACCAAAGTACAACAAATTAATTGCATTTAGCTAACATATTCAACTTCTTTTACCTTCTCGATCTGATTGGAAAGGCAAGGATCACACTGAAGTGGTAAACTTCTCACCTTGGTTTCAATCTCATCAATCAAAGGAACTTGCCTATCCAATTCCTGAACATATGGCAACAGTTGGTTAATCTCTCATTCCTTCTGATGACCCCAACAACGCAAACTACATGCACAATGACCAACCTCATTCATATCACGAGCCAGATCTTTCAGGTTATCCAATCCTTCAGATATGACGTCAAGACCTTGGTCCTGCAAAATTTAGAAGTTATATGGAATAAGATTTCCATGATATAAACAAAAAAAAAGACCAGTAGTATAATCAAACAGATATTTTCCATGAGTCAGAAATTTTAGATGCCTGTTTCATTTTTCGCATTTCATATTCTTGACGAAATTGACTTGATTCTTCAGTTTGATGGAAAAAGTCATTGTCAAACTGTCCATCTGAAGTTTTTGTGAAACAAGAAAGTATTAAAAATCCATTGAAATAATCATGTACCTAAAACTTCTGGCTCAAGAAGAAAAGAAAAGAAAAGAAGCACTGCTTTACCCGGTGAATCAAACTTCATATTCTGAAGGAAAGCTGAAGCTGTCCACCCTCCACTCTCCTTGGCAGCAGTTGTTATACCATCTGGAATTACTTGAATCCTTTCTGGCAGTGCAAGAACTAGGTCATCACGAGCTGCTAGTTCTACTTTTGAAAGCCCCTTAACCTGCTTTATTAGGTAGCAGTAGGAATGAAAGTATAATGAGTTTGTGTAATTATTCAGAAGGATGTCACATTTGGCCTAGAAGCAATTCAAAATGAAGAGTGAAACTTTCTGATCATTTGAAACTAGTTGGTGATGACAACCAATGGAAAATTCCAGACTAGAACTATAGGAGCATCAGAGTGAGACAAAAATATCATGTCCACAAAAGCCATCGCCATCCACTTGGAATGATCTTCAACCGAAAGCTCTTTTTTTTTTTTTTTCCAAATAATACCTCTAACTTATTTATGTATCCTTTGGCTCATGGATCTTTTCTTAAAGGTTACATAATTTACCAGGGGCAATATTTGGTGATCAGTTTATCTATACCACTCTCAGTATTCCACTTTGGTGTTTCACAACCTGATATTCTTAAAAACTTGCTCCCAGAAAGACAACGATCTCATAGATGTTGCCCTCAAAATGAGTATTAAGACCCAACTTCATGAAAAGCATCAACTTTAAAGCTTTTCACACTTTTAGGTTTGTCATATCTGGTCATAACAGCAACCCCACCTCACTAAAAGGACTGATCAATAAAACAAAGCAAGGGATACATCAGAGCTCAGCAAAATCATCATTAGACGCATTGGAAACCTACAGTTAGTCCCTGCTATGTATCACAGCAGCAGGGATGTTCCTGGTTGTTGGCTGTACAAACAAATTTTATGACGCATGTGGATTTAGGGAGAGGTTTACAATTTCTCCAGGATATAGACAGGAGATATTGATATTAATGGCGCCTCCAATTGAGCAAACATAAAAGAAGCTAAAAGGATTAGTTGCAGTAACTCCAGGGATGAATTACTGAAAAAAAATATGACTAACGAGAGTGTAGCAATCCCATTAATATCCAAAATAAAATTTGTATCAAGTACAGAGACGAGTCAATGCAAGTAACTCGAGAAGCCAATGCAGTTATTGATGTGGAATGACCGCCCACAATTTGTAAAGTCCAATAAGGGATCTTTCTTGTTTGATAAGATAACCAAATCTATTAACTTCTTTAGCTTCATCCTCCTCTCCTTTCATTTGGATATGACCCTTCTTCTTCAGAGTTGGACCTTTTTGCGGTAAACTAAATGTGAAATGATCTGGGAGACCAAGGGCAAAAGGAAATATAAGGCAGAGTTAGGAATAGCATCCAATAGAACTTTGATTTTAGGACCAAGATAATGATTTGTCCTAGTCCTGACTCCATCTCTATACCTCACTATTTCTGTAGGAGACCAAATGGATTCTAGTGTGGTTCCCCATGGGTTTTTCAGTTGATGGATAAAGATAGACGTTGATTTGGAGGTACCAAAATGTAGTTGTAGTAGTTATCAGGAGACAGATAAAGGTAATGTTACATAGTTTAGTAGCTAGCACTTCATTCCAAAAGAACATTGCACAAAGTAAATAGAATTTCGTTGATAACAAGAACAAAAACAGGACCGTATGAGATCCAAAAATAAGAAAGATGTCACTCTACTTGCATCGAAATTTCAATTGAAGAAATCGAGTAAGATAAATTAATGAGACATATCAAAGCACCTAAATCTAAAATTTGGCTGTTTTTGTCGCGTAAATAAAAAGTCATCATAGATTGACCTTCTTTAGAGCCAATTTTCGTAGCTTAGGAACTTCATCCATCAATCGAGCCTTGGTCCGACGAATCTCCGCGTTCAACGCAGCTGCAGATGCCCTGTTCTTCTCCTTACAAGCCATCTCAGATTTCTGCACATTCAATTGAAATTTTCAAAAAGGAAAAACACTATTCAGGCCCCCAAAAAAGAAGAATGAAGGACCAGAACCAAACATGAAGAGCAGTCTCAATCTCGGCCTCGACGGCGGCGTAGAGGCGAGCGAAGGCATCGTCACCGTAGGCATTGAGCTCGCCCTGCTTCTGGACGTCGTACTTCTCGTACTTCTTACAAATGTCTTCGACGCGGAAGAGAATATCTACGACGCTCATACTTTTTACGCTTCCACGTCCTTCCGAGAGGAGAAGCCGTTGGGACAGGAAAGATCGTTGATTTGAGGCTTCGTATTTCTTGCATTGTGTCTCAGCCTCTTCGGAGACCGCTCTGGCTGAACGGGACGTGGAACCTGGAGAGAGTTTTTGGGGGAGCGGAGAGCGGAGAACGGTTCGAATCAGACAGATCGGTCTTTCTGGCGGGTGCAGCTGCCGTCCGCACAATAGCTTTCTGTCCTACATTTCCTTTTTGTGAGTTTCCATTACATTGGCACTCTTTGTATATGAACACTAAAAAGAAATATATTAACTAACTCTACATTTTTTTAAAGTAAAGTTTAATAGATTACCAAAGATCAGTATTTTTCTATAATGAGATCATATGACATCATATCAAATAAAGAAGGATTTCTTTAAATTTTTCAGTATACTAAAAATGTAAGTTTTTAATTGTTTTAAGAGTCTTTTTAACATAATACGTAAGTTTTTAATTGTTTTTAGCATATTGAAATTTTTATTATTCATGATGATGCTCGAACAATCTCCTGATAAGAGGGGCCTAGGTGACCCAATTTATAATCTAAACTTATCCAGATTGATCGACTGCAATCATGGCCACTGATCGGTGCAAGTAGGTGGTCCTTTAGTGATAATTAACATTATAGGTTTGAATTGGAGTTACACCAACAAGTGACACGTGGCGCTAAAAGTTTCACAAGACATGAATCCCTAATAAAATGTACGCCCTACCATACTTCACGTTAGTTGGAGGAATCGCCACCTATCTTATCCGATGGTTTATTTTTTATCTAACTGCTGTTGGACTTTTGTGGCACCTGTTATAGATAAAGGGACTTAAAAATACCTTGTTAGGTTCATGTGACCATGGTATGGCAGAGTAATGTTGGAATGGGAGAGGATGACGAAGAAAAAGTGTGAAAAGGCAGTGAATGTGATGCCTTCGAGGGGTCACAAGCATAGGATCAGGTGTTAAGATAGGAAAATTCAATAAAATTGTATCACTCACACATAAATTGAGTGAATGACAACGAGAATACATCTAAATATAATAAATTTAAAAGATTTGAACTAACATAATGTCTTACATCTCTTATAGTATTTTTTTATTAAATTTTTTCATACTTTTTTTTATCAAACAAATATCTCATAAATTTTCTCATTATCTTATAAACATCCTTTGGCTCCACTATAAGCTTTATTTATGTGTCTCCAAGATCTTTTGACTCTACACAGGGAAAACAAGATTCATTAAACAAAACATGCCTAGAGATAAAGACTCAAGCATTGGGATCATGAAAATAGTAATGGCTTCCATGGGTGTCACTATAGCTTTGAACTAAAATTGTTTGGAAAGCTTGGAATGAAACATCACAGTGGTCTTGTTTAACTACCCCATTTTACTCTCGGGTGTGAGGTCAAGAGAGGAGATGTTGAATGCCATTATTAGCTATAAATTTTTGAAAGGGGCAGCGAGGTACTCCAACTCATTGTCGAGCTACAGTGCTTTAAAACACATCAACTTGTTTTTTTACAAACTACTTAAACTTAGTGAAGATTATAAATAGATCAAACTTGCATTTAAGAGGGTAAATCCAAGTAAAATAGATATGATCATCAATAAATAGCACATGTTATGAGAAGCTTTAGTGTGAAACAACCGGAGAGGATCCCAAAAGGTCGCCATGGACCTTTTCAAGATGACGTGAGCTCCTAATTTTAGATAGGTTGAAAGGCAATTTCATACCTTTGCTAAGGTGAACTCCTAATTCTAGAGACAACTAGGGATCTTCTTCGTTTATTGGAGAATTTTCTCAAAACTGAAGGATTCCAATAATAGAGCCTTTGGTGCCACATAAAGACATCAGCACGTTGCTGTCTTGAAAAAAAGAGGATCTAAAAGTGGTTCTTGGGCAGAAGGTAAAGTCCTCTCCTACTTCCCCTAGCGGATGTTTTGTGAGTCCTCAAATCCTTGATTTGAAAGAAGTCTTTTATTTGCAATGCATGTAAAAGATAAGTAAATTGACCAATTTTTGTATTTCTTATATTATATTTTGCATCTTTTTTTTCTTATATTATATACACTTCATTACAGCGTATATATAATTGTAACTTTTGTAATTAAAAAAGCGATAAGTTTATCCATTGATCCTATATTTATTATAGCACTATAAACTCAATTTGCTCATAGTAAAAATTGATACTCGAATCCCTCCTTCGGTTTTTCTCTCCTCGTTTACTAATTTTCTTTGTTTAATTTGCTTGATTCATTCATAACATTGCTATTTGTGAACGAACCCAGTAAATCAGTGCATTTTGCATCTAGATTCATAACAGATGAAATTTAAAATTTGAAAATTAATCTAGATATAAGCATTGATGAAGTTAATTATGTTAATCTAGTACATAAAGTTCTAGGATACAATATAAATAGCCTTTGCTTAACAGAAAAGTGTAATTTTTTGACCCACCTAAGTTGATTATTTCGTAGTATAAAATGTTTTTTAGAATATTGAGGGCGGCTTTTCAGTTTATGCATTGTTTAGTAATAGATTTTTTTTTGGGATCATCTCCGCCCATGGATTGACTTTTGTACCGACCCACAGAAATCCCAGTGTCTTGTGAGCTTTTCTCGCCATTCTTATCCTCTTCTCTATCTATTTAGATTAACAATCTTAATAAACAATTTCCACGCTTTAATTCATAGAAACTTCAGATCGAAATACTTAACTCACCCAAGAGATTAAATCCTCAAATAAAAAAGGAAAAAGGTGCTCTTGCCGACTGCTAAGAGGATATCGTCCAAGCACTACCGGACAAATAAGAGCAGATACGAGCAGAAAATTGAAACTCAAGAAAGGTCAAAAGCAACTCTTATCCTTTAACTAAAATCTGGAAAGTCGGAATCTACAAAATGGAAACACCATTACAAGTCCGCAAATATGTATCTGGCCCCCCCAAAAAAGAAAAGGAAATTATATAAAAAAACGTAGCATTCAGTCACCGAATCAAGAACCGAAGATCACTAAACCTCCAGCACAACGATCAAGATGCAAATCCAAAGCCTAAAACTAAGCTCTATCACCTGATCGCAGGTAAAGCTTGCCGATGACGTGGAGTGCGGTGACGAAGCCGATGAAACAGACGCTCATGATGAGAACGACGGTCGGCGAGATCTTCAAGCCAGGGGCATCATCCGTGTAGAAGCTGAGCATGTTGACACCCGCGCTAGAGCCGCCGCCGGTCCCGGCCGATCCAGACGCAGCAGACGCTCCGCCGGGTCGGCGGCGGCGCATCCCGGCCGTCGCAGCTGCTGAACCGCGAGGAGCCACGACTCCGGGCCTCGAGGTCGAGGAAGACGACTCCTGAGACTGTGATGTGCCTCTCGCCATCGCTGGACCAGAGCAGAATAGTACGAGACCTGGTTGGCGTGCAACAGGGGCAGAGAGAGCTGAAAAATGAGCAGGGATGGATGGATGGATAAGACTGAAATAATTAGGAAGTTGGTGGGTTATTTAATAGCCTTTAAACGGGAGGCAGTTGAGCTGCGGAAACTCACTGCGAAAGTTCCACGGGTTAAAAAGGTGAAAAAACATTCTTACTTTTTCCAATTTACTGAAGATTCTTTCTCACACATTCGAGAAACTCAAAGTACAGCCGTGTCAACAGGGGAACCTTTCCAATGCACCGTCGTTTCATCAAGCACTAAACAATATTATATAAAACCAGTAATGAGTCTCCGTGGATAAGGAGACGGATGGAAGTCAGAGTCACCTTCTTCAACCAAGAAACCATATCAAACAAAAGAGAACGACTACAATCCACAAAGAAGAGCTGCGTCCTAGATCCTTTTCAGTAGCTTTGCCTGGAACGAAGAGGACTACCATGCAAAGGGCGAAGACGCCGCGTTGCGCGCTCCTGGGGGTTGCTTGGCTCTGCGGCACAGACGTAGTGAGCTATGGTTACAGACACAAGTAGAACGCCCAAACACAGCACTGCGTAGCAGTGGCGACCCAACTTTTCTAACAAGCCAGTCATTTTCTCCAATTCCCTATGTCTATCCTGGTGATGCTTCTGCTGTGGATTTAGTAAAAGAGATTGCTATATAAAATGGAGAAGGGACTTGGGCTTGAGAGAGAGAGAAGAGGAAACAAGGGGCAGAGGCAGAAAAGAGATGGGCGGGGATAGCCGCTGGTAAAGAAACACAGTTCTGCGGACAGTGGAGGCAGAGGTTGTCGTTTAGCTGCATATACACAGAAAAGGAATGCTCTTTTAACCAGTATTTAACACGATAGCAACATCTTCTGCTCAGTCGCACACCATTTGTGCAGGCTTCCCATTTTCAGGACGTTCGGTGGAGTTTAAGCGTTTGGTGGGATATTGAGGCCCAACTAGTGCTCAGCTGGGGGAAAAATGGGCCTGAGTTTACTTCAGCCATGTTTTGTGGAAAAGGAAGTGAAAAAGAGTCAAACTAGTTATACATAAACAGGAGGTACAAGAAAAAGACAACGATTTGAAAAGCAACATTTGGGAATTTGGTAACAGCGGAGCCGATTAAGGAGGTTAAGGTTTATTCCGCTAAAGTTCAAACCAAAATTAAAAAGGGTAGGATAACTCGTGCAAATCTCAGAAAGTCGTGGAAGCCACTCTCTTACAATAATGATATCTTAAACTACAAATCGAATTGTTCCTTTACAAATGAGTGAAATATGTGTTTTAGAAGATAATTTCAGTGTTATATCCACAGAGTAAAAAATAATTGAAAACAAGAAGGAAGTAGAGCTGGTTGAATCATTCTTTATTAGGAGAAGAATGTTACATTTAATAAGTTGCTTTAGGGCTTGAAGCATGAAATAAGATAACGATAGTCTTAAGATTGGGGTAACTCTTCTACCATACGATCATAATTATTTCAAATTTGTGATGTGTATCCAATGTTGGAGGAAATTCTCCCCCAAAAAGAAAAAGAAACTAATATTGATGGAGATATATTTGTTTCATTTGAAAGATGAGTATTTTTATGTTTTTTTTTTCCAATGATAGAAGTGTGATAATTTATCATATTTGGAACCATTCGAGTAGTAAGAATTTTATATTGAAAAGATTAAAGAAATGTAAACATTAAACTTTAGTACTACATAGATCCAAACAGTAGTGGCTGTCAAATAAATGTGGTGAACATTGGACGCATAAATTTGATTGGCAACCCAAATGCTTGATTATGAGCTGTGAAAGAGATGGAAAAATTACATTATTACTTGGGGCGAATGGGGTTGTTGCTCAAACGAGGGGTTTAAAAGAATATATCCCTGATAAGGAGGTTGTAGAAAAATTAGTAATTATTCTTATCCCCAAGATTAAACCAATTGTAACTACACTTTAGGAAGCCGAGGATATTTCCAAGCTATCGGTTACAGAACTCCTAGGCTCTTTAGAAGCTCATGAAAAAAGCTTGTCTTGTAAAGGTAAAAATACCATGGTTGTACTTGCGTTTCAAATCAAGTTCAGCCTAGAACCTTCGAGTCCTAGTGAAGAACCTAGGAATGAGGGTAGTAAGGATGAGAGAAAGAGTAGACATCCACCTTTAAAATCTGAAAAGAAAAAGAAAACCATTGGGAGAAATTCTATTGGCAGAAAGGGAAAGTTCAACGTAGAAATTGTCAAAAATTTGGTCATAGTGAGAAAACTGCAAACTTAAGAAGACTCCACAGACATATTTTTCTTAGGAAAAAGAAACCGAGCCTACACTATTATATGTGTCTATCTGTTGGTGAAACCGAATAAAATGCTTGTTATATTGATAATGGATGTAGTAACCACATTTCTTGTGATAAAGACATCTTCCATGAACTTGATATCAGCCTAAAATCAGTTGTTAGGCTCGGGAATGCGTATTTGGTTAGAGTGGAAGGTAAAGGCTCTACACGAACCAAGAAGGGCTTAACTCTAATTACTGATTTTTTATTTGTACTTGGGTTGAAACTAAATCTATTAAGTGTAGGTCAAATGACAGAGAAAGGATATAAAAATCTATTAAGTGTAGGTCAAATGATAGAGAAAGGATATAAACTTGTCTTTGATAGAGATAGTTTATTTGAATAGAATTTGGATTTGGCATTGGAGATTTGAACCTCGAAGACCTTTTCTACTAAATGAAATTTCAGAGGAAAATTTTTCTGCTCTCTTTCTTACACTAGCTATTTCATTTTAGTTGTTAGTAAAAAGTAGTACTAGAACTTGGTTTTATCGACATTTGTGAGCCCCTGAGGACCTCAAGTTGTAAAGGAGGGAGGTTCTTCATCCTGTTCATTGATGATTATACCCGTATGACCTAGGTATTCACCTTGAGAAAGAAAGGTGAAGCTTAGCACGTCTTTAGGGAGTTTAAAAGTAGAGCTCAAAAAGAAAGTGAGAAGAACATTAAGGTTTTAAGGAGTGACCAAGGAGGGGAGCTTACTAGTGTTTAATTTGTAAGTTATCCTAGGAATGAAAGAATTAAGCATCAACTAGCCATCAATTATTCTCTTGAACAGAATGGGTTGCATGAAAGGAAAAATAGGAGTATGATGGTGAACGGCTAGGTGTATGATTGAGGAGAAAAAGATGTTAAAAAAAAAAATCCAAGTTGAAGTTGTAAACAAAACTATTTACCTCCTCAGTAGGAAAAGTCCAACGAAACGAGTTACCAGGAAAAGGAGAAATAGAGTTAATGCACTGTAACACTGAAAAATAAGCTGTTGACGTCCTTACCAAGGCATTGCCTAAAGGTCGATTTGAGTAACTGAAGACCATGATAGGAATCGCGTTTAACCACATTAGTTAATATGGTTGAAAGTAGTGGGGTTGATCATGCCATATTAGACTTACTAGTGAATGTTTGTGATTGTCCTTTATCCCCTTTATATCCCCTTCAATGAGAGTTCTTTTTAGAAAAGTGGAACTAGGGATTCATAGGCTCTTTTCTACTCAAGAAAACACTGCTCTTAGACCTTCCATTCCTAGATCCGTGATGATGGAGTTGCAGCAAGAGTGCATCTTTGACGACTTGTTTAAGCTAAGTAGCTAGTCTATTTTTTTTTTTTTTCTCTTTAGATAGACTTGGATGTAAAAGTTGTTTAGTTGTAATGTTTTTCTCTTGTAATGCATTGCTTTTGTATGTGAGAATCCTTTTTGTTTCCAACTATTAATCATGAAGCTCTTAAGCTGCTTCATGTTTTGTTCTTGAGTTGTGTGAACCCCTCGAGGGGTTTTCTTACTCAAAACTCTTAACACTTAGAACATCACTTAATTCAAGTTCTACTTTGATAGAACTCTCTAAGTGATTGCTGTTTAAGATCTGGTTTCCATGTAACTACAAGAACTCGTGAATTGAGAAACAATTCAATTATCTTCTTAAATACTTTTTTTTTTCTTTTAGTTGCCTAGTAATTCAAAAATGTAATCTTTAGACTCACTTAACGGTTTGTGAGTATTTTCATTGCAGATTTAGTATTTATTTGGCACATTTATCAAGTTGTGTTTGTACTTTTTAAATATTAGAAAACGCTTTTTTGGACAACAATTACCAAATAATTACCATAAAAATTTAGCAAACTATAAAATATAAGAAACAAAAACTCAAGACACTTTCTAAGAAGAAAAAGCTTAAAAAAATTTCCTATATCTTTAAACTAAATACGTAAACCTCAGGATCGGGATCTCCCTTATAAATTCTAAAATGAACATTAATTTTATGCTTGGACTTTTTGCTTAGTTGCATCAACTATATTTAGTGACTTTGATGAGTGTGTTCAGAACATAAGTTGTCACACATTACTTCTACATTGACATGCTAAATGGTTGATATATATATATTTTTTTACACATTAGAAATGGTTAATATTACAATAAAAGCACCCAATTCACAACATAAAGTGTTAAATTTGAGAACTCACAATTGAAGTCCCTACTATATACCATTGAGCTCGTTGACTAAGCGACAACGAAATCTTTAATTAGACAAGACAACCATTTATTAGGCAAGTTTAATATATTTGATCTTATAAATAATTGATGTGAAAGTGTTGAAAGAAGAAAATGTCAACTTGATCTTAAGCCCATTGAGTCAACCAAGGTGTCACACCCATCTCAAGCCATCAGATCTCACTAACAAATGAGCCCTAAGCCTCATTAATCTTAATTGAGGATAGATCCAACAAACTCTATAATAATCAAAAAGGTTGGTAATGAAACAAACCAAGCTGATTTTTCAGAAAAATATTTTGGCACATACTTGAAAGAGACAAACATGTTTATAGATTTGCATCCCATCAATTGAAGATCCATGATTAAACATAAAAGAGAGCTTCAGCATTTCTAGTTAAGTCAATGTAAAATAGTTGTGTTTTATGAAAGGTAAGTCAATCATAAAAAAAAATAAGGAAAGCCCAAAAAAGATGAGGAAATATTGAGTCTACTAGTTCAAAAAATTTACGTAATGTGTCTATTGTACACAATGTTTCACCTATTTAATGAATGACTTTATTTTTATGAAACACAACTACTCTTTTAGAGTCACTCGAGGATGACAGACATAAATTCGATTAATGAAATGTGGTTCGTGGATGAATGATTTTCCTTTTATAAAATGCAATTACTCTTGTGGATCTGAAACTAGATAGTTCTTCCTTTCCACGGAGAGTAGATCTTATATTCAAATCTTCTTGAAAAGAAAAATGATTAAAAGTCTCATCTTTCAAGTCTTATTAATTGCTATAAATACTCCGGCCTTCCGCAATGATCCCGTAATAAGCACTGTCCATGAGTACGACGCAAAGGAAGAACATCCGTCAATCTGATCACTACCGTCGTCGTCCTCTCCAATTAACGGAAGAAGGAATTTCCAAAGCATGCTCATTTTCTGTTCACTGGGTTATTCTTTTGTCAAATGAAAACTCCTTTGGTGGCGGCCCGATATCTATTTGGTGTTCCGTGCTGTCTATTTCTGGGAGTGGAACCAATTCTCTTGAGTTTTGCTCTTTCCCATCAGACTCTATGTAACTTTGATCCGTCTTGTGGGGGTGATAGGAGGACGAGGCCTCGGCCTCGCCAGACCGGTGGTGATATGATGGGGAGGCTGACTCGGTGTCCCAACGTTCATTGTCAAAATTGGACCTTCTTGGTGATGTATGGAAGCCGTCCAATGCGCTCCGGCAGTGGCCCAGGAAAGGAAGCGGGGACAAGTGGTGCGATGGAGTTGTGGGTCTGCTAGACATAGGAGTCAACGAGCCTCTGTTCTGCTTTAGGTTCTTCTTAGCGGAATGGTGCCAGTTTCGTAGAGCCCTGGCTACTCTTTCGTTGAATATTGTCGGTTTCAAGTTTGAACCCATCTACTCAAACAAAAAATCAAAGCGTTGTGATATTGAACTACTTTTTGGAACAAAAAACTAGTTTAGTCATTGCTTTGGCCGGGAGAAGTAATTGTTACCTGTGTTACAAGGGCATAGAGTGGGAGAGTGACGTAGCTGCACATAATTTGTACGAGAACCCTGATAAAAGAACAACCATTAAAACACATTAAATTTTTTGAATTAATTTAATTTCAAAACTATAAATAAAAAAAATCGATGAGACATACCCCATCAGAACTCTAATGATAATATCCGCAGTATTTTCATGGAAACAGGATCTCAACCCGTACTCATACTGAAAAAACAGAAAATGCGAGCTTCAACATATGTACCCAAAATCTAATACAAAATCCTTTTAACATGCTTCGGGAAAAAAAAAATTATAATACTTCGTTTTTGTTTCTAGTTTGTAAACTCAGTTTCAACACCTCAGGCACTACAACAAAATGTCTTCGTTTTAGGGTCAAGGGGACATGGAATATAATAGCTTACCCAGGACCATGCAAAGAAAGCAAGCTGAAAGGCGTTCTGGAATGACAGAGATAAAGATCAGAAAGAAATGTAAGTACATTATGATGGAGGATCAAATAAAATATGATAGAGGTAGAGAATGATTTTTTTTTTCAATGAAAGATTAAATACTATATACCATAAAAGAAAATATAATTGTTTAATTATAATATCTTCATTTAGGTTCAAAAAATGATACAAGTACCTGAAAGAGAACAAAATTAATAAGGTAGAGCATGAGACGAGGACGGTTGAACCAAAATAATTCATCATCTGGCTGGACTACTAGTTCCCCCTTCACAACCTCTCCCCTCTCTTGGATTCTTAATGCCATTTTGGTTATGATCACTTGTAGTTTGGTCCCCACCAGTAGGATGATCTGCAGAGGCATAATTAGCTATTAGGTCTGATAATTATACTTATATCAGATATCATATGGAATAGATAGAATTTGCTCACAATCAACGGGACAAATGGTAGCCATAGATAAGATTTCCAGCCTGCATAGGAAGAAGAAAGCCTGGTCAAAATATTCGGCCAAGAAAATCGAAACATATACTTGAACAAGCACGCATTTACATTATCATAATATATCCATGTTTTTTCCATTGCAACCTATTTTTTAATCTTAAAAAGAAATGTTCTTTCTGACATGCGGATTCACATTTTCAACCTCCTACGTATCGTGTCCTAGGCGTTCTTCGAATCACAATCAAACATGAGATAGCGTATCAGACTTTGGTTATGATCATATAATTGAGAAAATACATTACTACGGAAATTAAACATAGCTATCTATAAACTAAAGATTGTTCTTTACCCACCGTCTGTGTTGAAGAGGAGGAACAGCAGTGAGAGAAACCAGATCGGTGGGCTGAAACACGGGAACAAGAAAGGTCACGTTAGTCACGGCGGTCAAGGCGCTATATATTTGAAAATTTGGTCTGAAAGCACCAACCCGATTCCCACGACGACCTTGAAATCCTCCTCCAGTGTTCGATTGATGTATTTTTGGAAGTTAAAATTTTGTTGACTTTGAGATGCCAAATGGGCCTGAATTATTGCATAAACATTAAGTAGAAAACTTAAGAGGTAAAATATTAAATGAAATGAAGATGAATTTAACCCAGTGACTATGATAAGTAAGGTCAATAAATCATTCTTAGGAAAAGGGAAAAAAAATTGCACTCATCGAATAATGATTTTTCTTCTTGGGTAGTAAAAGAATTCTGAGCTTTCTGCGACTGAAAACGGTATATTCAAGCCCTAAGCTGCTTGGTTTGCAATTCAGAGAATCTCGTACCTTATTTTATATTAGTGGAGGTGTCTAGATGAGAAGGAGGGATTACCATGATAAATCCATGTCGTAAAGTCAAGTAATCAACCTTGGGAACCGATCTGACAAATTGCCGGAAGAAACTAACCTGCAAAAGAAACAAAAACAGACTTTAAAGAAAGCGTCAACAAAAAAAAAAAAAATGTTTGTGTCAAAACAGACTTTTTCTTTTTCTAAGAGGAAGATACTTAAAAGAGATCAAATGCACAGAAAAAGGAAACCCGTCTTGGGCAATGTTTGGACGGCTATATTAACTGCTGTCGTTAAGACCGTTATAATGTTTACCTAAGTTCTTGTTCTTTCGGTAACTCCTGAATCGGGAATCAAGTTCTAGAGGCAAAACTCGTCAAATGCTGGGTTAGAAGGTAAGCTTCATACCATTTTTTTTTTTCAAACAGCGTAGTGGCCGCAGATATTTTTTCAGCGACACTTAACATGCACTTATGAGATGGTGGGATCCCATTATTCGTGGAAGCATCGTCAATACATCAAGATTGTAATCCTTAGCAACAACTGGTGATCTAACAACGTGCTAGTTGAGTTTCAACTTCAAAATGAAGCCAAAGCCATCAAATCTAGCACATAATTTCTAGTGATATTAGTTAAGATGTGGATAATGAGTCTTATATTATTAAAAAATATTTATGAATTTCTAGTTATATGATAATTAGTTCTACTAATTTTTAAGTTGGATAATAGGCCTCTTATGATATCATAAAAGTCAAGATCTTCCTTAGCATGTCTATGAGCTTCCAATGATTTAAACACATGCATTACCCATGTAATACATATTATAATAGTCTATTAATTGAACTAGCATGGTGAGGAGGTAAATTAAGTTACAAAAATTGAGTCTTGTACTATTAAATTACTTATATGATAATGGCCTTTTAACAATTATATCAATTATTGAATTGACTATAAGTTAGATAATAGGCCTTTTAACAATCTTTCAAACTCTACCGACACTTTCTTTTTCTCCTTTTTAGCTAAAAGAAACAAACCGATGCCCCCATGTATGCTGATATAGCATCATTGTTTTCTAAATGGCAATTGATAAGACATGAGGACCTTTTGTTAGGCAACAAGGAAGCTTCATGTGTTTTTCATAGTGGGACGATATGCACGATATTTATTTGTAATTTGTGGATACTTTTAACTGGGACCACTATTATCACACATAAAATGGATCAGGGGACCATTGCATTGATGAAAACGCTTCAGCTGAAGAACCTCTACGACTGAAAAACCACTGAATGGAATTGATTGCCAAATCTGCCGTGAATAAAATTTATCGCAAAATTATGCCCAAGACGGTTTCTCTTTGAAAAAGTAGCAGATGAAAGAAAGATGATGTTATATTAAGTGTGTGATGTTGCGGCAAAATTTGGCTTGAAGCATGATTAAAGAGGAAGAACCATTCTATCCAAGTGTTGCAACACAGAAGAAAGAAGTGATTGAGTTCTGGAGTGAGAGAAGAAAGAGGAAGGAGTTTCTTACTATCCACATGAGGACAGGTGTTTTGGTCCAGAAGCTCAAGTGCCTTCTCCCAAATGAGGTCTGTCTTGTAAACCTGAATCGCTCTGGATCTGTAAGACATGCAACAACACCCGCGTCAAAGTATAGATTTATCTATGAATGCACAGAAGCTATAGACCGTAGCGTATAAATGAGTGCGAATGAGTATCCCTGGAAATTGCTTAGCGAAATGTGTTTCCAAATCAGACAAGATAAGCTAGAAATAGCAAGCTTCGCAGTTGGCTAGGCTAACCGTGCTCAAACTCGTACTCAGCTGTTCTTGTTTCCTTTTCCCAATGCCTCCATCTTCTCATCTGCAACAAAACAGCTATGTTTAGACACGCGACCTGATGAGAAGAAAGAGTAATGTTTGTAATTTGGAAGGATAATACCTTGGCTCTACCCAAAGCCAGAGTGAGGACGCAGAAGAGGACGTGAAAAACAGCCAACGCAAAGATCAACATGTGTAGCTGATGAATACCATCCTCAGATACAAATGGGACTTTCCCCTGCAAATCGGCATGTCAAACACACCCTAGTCAGATCTAATGAAGTTTCAAAACTATCATACAATTTTCCTTATTTCCTTTTTTTTTTCTTTGTCACATGTAAGAATCTAGATCAGTTCACTAAAAGTTTGGAATAAAAATAACTTAAAAAAAGAGTGATAGAGAACAAAGGGTTAGGTTGGTAGTTCCGCGTTTAGTGTGGAAACGTAGATTTCCGCAAGTTGCCAACCAGTCATGCATTCCCATTCTACACGGTTCCATGGAATCCAAAGGATTTCCCCTACACGATTTTTGTTTTCTTTCTGTAAATCTCATCATCGCTCTGAAAGTTATTCTAACAGTTATTTATATAACTTAAATTCCATCTCTTCCGGGCGAGAAAAGCATAGACATATGTATTCACGTGGAATATGTTAGATGACAGTCGCTGTACGTAAACCTTAAATAAAAAATACGATATATATTATAGACATTCATAGATTAGTATAGGTAGAAACACAAAGAAAATCATGTATTGGCTTCTACTTCCCCTCGGGTAAAAGATGTGATGAACGGCGGAATAGAATTTGGTCGCACCTTGGCTGCGCATTTATCTGAAGCCGAACCAGATGCCAGAATGCGTCGAAAACTTGAATCAGAGTCCGACGCCATCAGCTTCCGGCCGCTGGTTCCGGAATCCGTTTCATCCTCCTCCGTGGATGTGGTTTCTTCCTTCTTGCCGCATGGACGCCAAGACGCTCCGAATTTTTCCGATATGCAGATATTTGAAATTGCATCTTGTCCCACCGTAAGGAGTAGAGATATAAATCCTAGTAGCATAAGCTCTGTATGAACCAGAAGAGCGGAAGTCAATATCCATGTTTTAATACTAGCTCTAAGGTATAAAGTTGTCTAAATAGTTAGATGAACATGAGGTGCTGTGGTGTACCTGATTTGATCTTTTTCAGTGCCTCATATAAAGCTCTTTTATGTTTCTTCTTCAACCACTGAAAGGGGTGCAACGATTTCAAGATTTCAATTCAGAATCACAAATACAGGTCCAAGCACTAAAACCCAGAAACTCCATTAAATATCGTTTGACAGATTTATCAAGGTTGCCAGTCCTTTTTTTTGTGAAAAATTAATTTACAAAACCATATATACATACCTCAACATTACTAGAATTATAAACCAGTCTTACCTTTCCTGTAAGATGGATGATCTGCTCAATGATTATGGATATCAAAACCAAAACAAAACAGACCACGGCGACCGCCCAAGTCGGCGTTTCTTCCAACGATCTTCCTCCACTTGCACCTGCCATGATCCCGGGGACCTCCCTGAAAACTTGACTGGAAACGTAGACGCCCGAATTAAGTAGAAGTATGGTTTGGAGAGATCAGAGACTAGGAGAACGCAGCAATCCCCAAGCTCTATGAACATATGGCTTCGCAGATGAAAAATATGATGTGGACTGTTAAGAATACAGGTTTGAAGGATAATAAAAGGCAAGAGTCGAGGGAACCCACGTCAGACACCGAAAAAAAAAAGAAAAAGAACGAGGCGGGAATCTGTCACATGCAAGGATGAGAGTAACAGATAACTTATTTATTTTAAATAGGGGAACCAAAGGCGTTTTATAAGGAACAGGAGGACAACACAACAGAAGGAGCAAGTGATTTAGTTTGACTTTTTTGAAGACATGAAATAGTTTAGAGATAAGACAAAGACAAATGACGGCAGCCGCAGTTGGAAACCTTGGCGTGCTGAAAAAAATAAGTTCAAAATACGGTCGTCCTTGACTATTTCGTACTGCAGACGTACTCTCGGCCGTCGAAGTACTTGCACCAACAGGTGACTCCCACCGTTGATAGCTCTCAAAGTCAACTCCCTTAGCATGTTTGTTTTTTCCTAATTGCAACTTTTTTATGTCATAGTTTCTTTGGCTAACCGTCCGGTTGGTCGACCATGTTTGTAGTTGGTAGTCCGTACTTATTTTTATCCAAAGTACGAACGTTTTCATTTTCTATCTTAAAATGCCAGATATTTTGGTAGACGAAAAAAAAAAAAGGAAGGTCTAATTTTAATATGCGTCTCTTTTGCTGATCGGAAGCAAATGGGCGATCCTAATAAAAAGAAGATGATTGATTTATTTTTTAGTCCTTAAACTTTGGCATGCTGGGGTTGTGGGAGAAAAGGACCCCTAAAATTGGGTAGCTTCTACACGTTTAACAGCCACGCTTTTGACTCTGGGTGAGTGGACATACATTCAAGGGGTGGAAAAAAATCATGCCGTACAGAAAATAGTACCGTGCACGTATCGTCCTTGACTTCCCACGCTGAAACGCTAATGTCTTAACCTACCACCTTTTTTTATGGACATCGTACGGCGCTGACTTTTTCCGTCGTTATTAAACTGATCTTGCAGCTTCAGATGCCATGTTTCTAATGAAACTCAGAGGTTGACGAGGATAGGCAATAGCAGAGGCTGGGCTACATTTTTTTGGATAGGCAATAACAAAGACTGGACTATATTTCTACCCAGTTCTTTTTTTTTTTTTTTCAAAGGCATAAAAACCGAATCTACCATCTTGCATATTTATACACCCTTCTATTTATATTTTATATTATCTTCACGATGGTGGCTTGCGTCATAAGCGGTGGAGATAAGGAGCTCTCACACTAATAAATGAAGGTCACCGCCGAATCCTGACTTGTTTGTCTCCTGCATATTCCGAATGTGTTCATTGTTGAAGTTGGTGGTGTTACAGGTAATACTCGTGGACGATCTCGTGGCATCAATGTTGGCCCTAAAAGAAGACCACGTAGAGTATGTCAGTAAATGGAGCACGCCTGACTCTGTAATAACGCGTGCATGCATCTATAAACCCTACAGTAGCCCTAAAATACAGAATAATTGTGATCATAGTTGAGTCTAAACACGACAGAAGATGTAACGTTAGAAAGGTTACGGCTTGGGAAGGATCGTACAATGATGGCGTTGGGTAGGCCATTTCCCATTTTTAGAGAACTCTATAAGCTATTGAGTAGCTCTTTTTTCTTTTTTTTTTTTTGCGGGGCGTAGAATAAGGGAGTATTTGAGGGGATGAACTTTATAAATGAAGTAGTTTTTTGGCTAATCAGTAAACTTAAGGAGGTTTGCATCTCCTTGTAACAAGTTTCAGAGTCTTTTATCTTTTTGTAATTGGGTTAGTCACCATAGTGATGATGAGCAGCATTAAGATGACCGACATATTGATTAGTGCAATCATAAAACTCCTAAATCAGAACAATATTATATTGTGACTATGAAGCAAAACCCACATCACCCAGTGCCAGGTCACTTGCCAAATTATCATGCCTTATCAAAGCAATCATCTTCAAGGTCTTCAATAGCCTGACTCTCTCTCTCTCTCTCTCTCTCTCTCTCTCTCTCTCTCTCTCTCTCTCGCTAGTTTCCATTAAAGCAAATCCACTATATTCCAAAAATTTGCTGTGTCATAGACCATTGTCATCTCTGTAAATCATCCTAGTTGATTAATACACTCAAAAAAGTAGTCAATCTCTATTATTTGTTTATCTTTTTGGTATCAGAGCAAGCCTTCTTGCTCTAGTTACTTTGTCTACTCTAATGGTGGACAAATCAGCATATCCTTTTCCCAACGGCATAAATATCACCATATTCGTCTCTCTAAAGTTAAATGAGACGAATTATATCCCGTAGGTGACAGAAGTTAAGTGTTTGTTCTAAACCTAATAGACGACCGGCTTTCTCTTTGGCAACACTCCTCTCCCTACAACCACAACCACTATCGACAACAAAGAGGTTCCAGATCCTCTCTACGAATAATGGGAATAGAGCGATAGTCTTGCTCGTTCCTAGCTTTTAAGTAGCCTTGCTAAGCAGACTATCAAGCTTGTGTTTGAACTAAAACATTCAACTGATGTTTAGGCACTACTAGTGACCACTTCGCCAAGCAAACTAAAGCTCGTGAATATAAGATTCAATTAAAGCTTCGTGGCCTCTAGAAGAATGACAGGTCTTTGCAAATATTCTTGGTCGAGTTTCATGCACTTTGCAACTAGTTAAGTTTCATCGATAAGCTACTCTCATATTCAAATAAAAATTTCTGCCATCGTGAAGGTTTGGGCAAGGATTATGATTCGTTTTTTGCAACTAAGCTTTTGCCTTTGATCCCTTGACACTAAGATGTGGTGGCTTAGTTGTAGGCTTTTAATGCTAGATGTTGTGTAGTCTGTAGCTGTCCCACATCGGTTCAAGGTGGCCGAGTTAACGGCCATATAAGTGGGGTACTCTCACTTCCTTTTTGGATCCTTTTGGGGGTGCTGAGGCCTTTCTTAACATGGTATCGGAGCCGATGGTTTAGGCCCGGACTGATGTGGTCTCTTCTCTCTCTCTTGATAGGCTTTCCTCCTACTAGCCAAAAGATAAGAGCTGGGCTTTGGGGAGGGGGCATGTTGTGTAGTTTGTAGCTGTCCCACATCGGTTCAGGGTGGCCAAGTTAACGGCCATATAAGTGGGGTACTCTCACTTCCGATTGGATCCTTTTGGGGGTGCTGAGGCCTTTCTTAACATGGTATCAGAGCCAGGTTTAGGCCCGGACTGATGTGGTCTCTTCTCTTTCTCTTGATAGGCTTTCCTCCTACCAGCCAAAGATAAGAGCTGGGCTTTGGGGAGGGGGCATGTTGTGTAGTCTGTAGCTGTCCCACATCGGTTCAGGGTGGCCGAGTTAACGGCCATATAAGTGGGGTACTCTCACTTCCTTTTTGGATCCTTTTGGGGGTGCTGAGGCCTTTCTTAACATGGTATCAGAGCAAGGTTTAGGCCCGAACTGATGTGGTCTCTTCTCTCTCTCTTGATAGGCTTTCCTCCTACCAGCCAAAGATAAGAGCTGGGCTTTGAGGAGGGGGCATGTTGTGTAGTCTGTAGCTGTCCCACATCGGTTCAGGGTGGCCGAGTTAACAGCCATATAAGTGGGGTACTCTCACTTCCTTTTTAGATCCTTTTGGGGGTGCTGAGGCCTTTCTTAACATGGTATCAGAGCAAGGTTTAGGCCTGGACTGATGTGGTCTCTTCTCTCTCTCTTGATAGGCTTTCCTCCTACCAGCCAAAGATAAGAGCTGGGCTTTGGGGAGGGGACATGTTGTGTAGTCTGTAGCTGTCCCACATCGGTTCAGGGTGGCCGAGTTAACGGCCATATAAGTGGGGTACTCTCACTTCCTTTTTGGATCCTTTTGGGGGTGCTAAGGCCTTTCTTAACATGGTATCGGAGCCGATGGTTTAGGCCTGGACTAATGTGGTCTCTTCTCTCTCTCTTGATAGGCTTTCCTCCTACCAGCCAAAAGATAAGAGCTGGGCTTTGGGGAGGGGGCATGTTGTGTAGTCTGTAGCTGTCCCACATCGGTTCAGGGTGGCCGAGTTAACGGCCATATAAGTGGGGTACTCTCACTTCCGATTGGATCCTTTTGGGGGTGTTGAGGCCTTTCTTAACATGGTATCAGAGCCAGGTTTAGGCCCGGACTGATGTGGTCTCTTCTCTCTCTCTTGATAGGCTTTCCTCCTACCAGCCAAAGATAAGAGCTAGGCTTTGGGGAGGGGGCATGTTGTGTAGTCTGTAGCTGTCCCACATCGGTTCAGGGTGGCCGAGTTAACGGCCATATAAGTGGGGTACTCTCACTTCCTTTTTGGATCCTTTTGGGGGTGCTGAGGCCTTTCTTAACATGGTATCGGAGCCGATGGTTTAGGCCCGGACTGATGTGGTCTCTTCTCTCTCTCTTGATAGGCTTTCCTCTTACCAGCCAAAAGATAAGAGCTGGGCTTTGGGGAGGGGGCATGTTGTGTAGTCTGTAGCTGTCCCACATCGGTTCAGGGTGGCCGAGTTAACGACCATATAAGTGGGGTACTCTCACTTCCGATTGGATCCTTTTGGGGGTGCTGGGGCCTTTCTTAACACTAGACATGTTCGCTATAACTCATCTACATCCAAGTCTGTTATGCATTTCACTCAATGTAATGGTCGACTTGGAGTTCTTGAGGTCAAGGATAAGTTAACTCTAATGTTTTTGGTTCTTTTTCTTCTTAAGGAAGTGGTTTTCCACAGTCCACATAGAATGGAAATGCTACACAATATAACAAGTTAGAGAAATAAAGCTCTTCAAACTTTGTTATTTGCCAATCTACACCAAGAATAGCTATACAATAATGAAGTGCACTTTGATCATTCCTACCAATCTCCAGACATTCCTCAGGCTTTGACTGCCTTGCATTTGAATGATCCATTACTTGATAATGACAAGTGGATCCTTGACTCAGGGGCTAACATTCATGTTGCATTTACCATGGGTAAGTTAGATATTTTCTCTCCTTACAAAGACTTGGATCATATTCAAGTAAGGAATGGTAGGTCTTTGGAAATAACACATTTTAAATCAAGTCACTTGCATAATACTCAACTCCCACTTCATAATGTTTTAGTTGCACCATTATCTCAATGAAACCTCTTCTTTGTCTCATAGCTCACTGTGAATTTTTCTTACTATTTCATATTTAAAAAACTTGTTTTACATTAAGGACCTAAGAATATACAAGATTTTGTTGAAGGATGTTAGAAGCAAAGGACTCTAAATACTTCCCAAAAACCACTTTTAAATCCTGTTTTCAACTTAGCAAAGACAGGTTGATCTAGCCACGTAGCATAGATGACTCAGACACTTAAGGGAGATAGTTCTTAAATTGCTTCACCAACATAATAAGATTGTAGCTATTTCTAAAACTACAAATTTTTGTACTTCTTGTCAACTTAGGAAGAATAGTCATCTTTTTCCCTTATATCTAAAACCAAGGCATCCCCTCCTCTTGAAAAGGTCCACAATGACCTATAGGGCCTTTTTATATTTCCAATCACCAAGAATTTAGATTTATGTTTTTCTTATTGATGATTATACTCATTTAATATGGATATTACTTTGAAAATGAAAATTAAACTTGTATGAGGTGTTTCTAAAGTTTTGAATGTTTGTCAAAAAACAATTTGATGTTCCAATCAAAGCATTCCAATCAGATGGAGGAGAATATTTGAGTGTGAATACGCATAACTATCTCATTGCCAGTAAGATCCAACATCTTCCGTCTTGCTACACACCCTAGAACAAAACAAAGTTGCTAGGCAAAAGCATCAATGTCATTAAGCTCAATCTTGAAATGATGTTCAATGCTTGCTTACCCAATTAATATTGGTTTAAGGCTTTCTCTATCTCTATCTATATCATCAATAGACTTCTATCACCACAACTCAATTAGGTCTCCCATTCTCTCTATTATTGCGGATCAAACTATTTGCATTTCAAGGTGATTAGTTGCAATTGTTTTCCCTATCTATGTAACTATGATTGCAATAATATTGTTAAGTTATCCCTTTAATATGTGTGTTTGGGTTATAACAATATCTATAGAGAATACCATTGTTTCCATATCCTTATTGGTTGCCTCTATATTTCTTGGCATGTTGTTTGATAGAAAGACCTTCATATTCTTTACTTAGGAGTCCACCATTTTATCTTAAGGCACCTTTCAATCATTGGTTTGTCTTGGAATTTACTTAGAATTTGTTTTTACCTCCTCCTTACATGGCATCAAAGACTCATGCAACTCACCAACACCAACTCTAACTATGCCCCTTAGCTCTCTCTAATTTGCACCAATTAACATGACAAATCACATTGGACTATAGCCTTCTACACCTTTCACAAGTCTTTCAATTGACTTAGTCATTTATTGCATTTGGTGCATCTAAAATATAATACTATAAAATCTCAAAACTAAATCAAAATTGATTCTAAAAGTAAAAAAGGAACAACCATCAAAGTGCAATGTTATTGTTATCTTTGAAATAAACTAGACAAACTCAAACAACATTAGTGATATATCATTATCCAAAATGGTCTTTTTACTTCCTATCACCCCTATAGCTAATGCCAGACTATTCACTCCATAAAACTTAATGCATTTAGATCCTATATGGTGACCTATTACAAGGTTGCCTTGGACTCATATCTTATGAGTTCACATGACAAAGATGATCAAAACTCTTATAGAAATAACATTATATCTTCTTAAGACTATCTCGAGAATATGTATTTCTACATAATGACATTTATGCCTTGAATCCTTGCATCTTAGACAAATATTACGACTTCCATTGTCTTTATAATGTTTCCTCAAACAATCTTTTGCAATGTGACTTCCTGCTTTTCAAGCAAAAGAATTGTGGGCATGTTTAACCTAATCATTTCGCTCAAGCAATCTACCTTATGCCTTCTAATTACACCCTTGGACTTCCACTTGTTAGCCCAAACCTTACTCTTATGTCCAAATAGTCACCCTAACATCTAGCAACAAGCCCATCCTTATAAGCCTAGCCTATAATCTCATATACCTTTATATGCTCTTAAGCCTACTTTGTTGGTGTCTTTGTAACCCACTTGTTGGCTAGCCACCTTGTTGTCTTCCTTTGATTCTAAGCACTCCTATACCTTTCCAACAAAGTTATCACTATAGATGAAGACTCTGACTTAACATAATGTTTTTAAACTTAATCTTGAATAGCCCTAACCAATGTCAGTGTTGCTCCACCTACTCCTACCTCCATTAAGTCAACTTTATAAGATCTTGGTTGGCACACAACCATGCTAAAAAAATCAAAGGCATTGCATCATACTAAGACCTAGTCTTTGGTTCCCAAATGACCAAACATACACATCATTGATTACAAATAGATTTTCTATCCCAAAATAACAATTAAGAGTTTTCTTTGTCAACACAATGTAAGTCTTATTACTAAAGGATTCCATCATATTTGATCTTATAGCAACCTAAGAGGGGGGTGATAGCAATCAAGATTATCACACAAGACAAAGACACAGATATTTGGAAGGTGGTTCGGCCCAAACCACCTCAGCACCTATTTCACCCCACTCTAGTAATAACTTGGTAGAGTCACTCTCCAATCAATTCACAAATTGATTACAAGGGAGAACCATTCCCTAAATCCAAGTTACAAGAGAGAACCACTGTCTCAATCCCAGTTACAAATTCTCTCCTCGAGAATTTTAACAATGAATAATAATTAATTACAAATTTTGAATTCAACTTCTATAAGATATGAATTTAAGTTTAGAAGCTTCAAACAAGTGCTAGAGACTAAATACAAGATGATATGGACAAAAACCCCAAATTCACATGAACCTTAGCATTATTCATTCATATGAAATTAGCTCAAATATGATATAAATTGAAAAGCAATTTGATTTCCTAACAAGTGTATGAAAGTAATAATAAGCTTATAGTAGAATCATCAAAATGTAGAACCAATTTTGTGAGCTTGATGAAACTTGAGTGAAGTCTATGAGTTTCTATAAATAGCTTCTTTCTCTATGATTCTTGGATCTCTACAAACAATAGTGAGTAAGATGTACTTAAGCATATTTAGAAGAACTCATATTTTACTTCAAAGAGCCATTTTGATGCCTTTGAAGCAAGTCACCTCTTCTTCCTCTTGGAGCCCTAATTTTCATCTTCTCTCTGTTCAGTGAAATTTAGATACAAGTGAACATATCAAACAACTAATATAATGATAAGAAAAGTATCGTCCCACGAAGATTGGTGAATTCTAAACTAATTAAACACTAATGATGAATTAATCCTAAAATTTATCTAGCAAATCAAAATATTGTTGATGATGAATTAAAATTTAGAACTTTCAAAACAAAAACTCAAGACTAATTAAAATTGAATTCAAGTAAGAAAAATCAAGATGAGAAACATGTTAGAGCTTCCAATTTCACCATAACTACTAGATATGAATTTCTATAGTTTATCCCTGCAAGAATGGTTTTACCTATGTGATGGCGGAACTTTCTAATTTATTTATTATCCTATGTCTAGGTATAGTAAACCTATTTAATTTATTAATTCACTATATCTCTATATGTGAATTGAAACAAACCAAATGCATTAGGATCTATGAATATTCTAGTTTACAATAAATCTTTTGATCATCTTATCACCAAAAGCCACACAAATAACATGGTATATGTCTATCCATATTTAATTCATGGTTATATATTATAAGAAGTAATTTCATATTATTACCTTTCAATCTCTAACATGCACATCAAATCATTCAAGTGGTGGCTAATTACTTAAAAGCATTAAGCATAATAATATATAACTCACATAAATAAAATATCTTGCAAAACATAAAAACTTATAAAATTCATATCATCATAGTTAGGCTACATCTTCACTTTAACAAAAGAAGTTTAGAACATAATGAAATAACAAACCAAAGCAATAGTAGAAATTAAGCAAAACATCTTAAATAAAAAAACAGGAAAGTTGTCACCACACTGTCTTCTCTTTAAAAATTCTTTACAGAATTCCTACAATTTAAGAATGATAATAAGTAGAAGGAAGCTTTTGCGCCTTTATTTCTCTTTTTCTTCCTTGGTTTTCTCTTTCTTCTCTCACTTTTTCTCTCTTCCTTGGTTGGTTTTAGAGGCAACACATGGCTTCTTCTTCTTTTCTCTCTTTTCTCTCTCTCCTTCTCTTTTGCGACGCCTTTTCTCCTTTCACAATTCACGTTCCTTTGCCCTTTTATGTTATCTTGGGATGTGTGCCCTAAGATTCTCCCTTAGTAATTCACTTTTTTGCCCCCTTTCCTTTATTTTCTTTCTTGTCCTTTTTGTCCTTTTGCTCCTCTTTTTGCTACTTTACACGTTGCCTCTTCTTTTCTTCTTTTGACTTCTTTTTCTTTCCTTTTCTTCTTCTTTTCACTCTTTTGGAGTTTGCTACATAAATAACACAAAGTTACATAAATATATAAAAACTTGAATATTGTCTTGTAAAACTTGTATTATTTATATTCTAAAATAATTAAAATAACTCTATAAAAGTAGAGTTATCACTATCTCTTCATTTCAAGCTGTTGAGAGAGGAAGGAGACAGAGCTACATTTTGACTCTAAGACCGTCCAAAATCATGCTCCAAAATGCCACCATTTAGTTCATAACTTAAGTGATTAATTTGGAGCTTCACAAACCAAAGACGAGTCAAACTTAGGTCGAACTCAAACCTTCATGAATTCTTTCAATTTTGAATCAAATCATTGTGGGTGCTTTACAAATGGATAGATAAACCTTCATGTTCTCTTCAAAAGCCCCATAATTTCTGTTTTAGAAACTCTTTAATTTGCTTCCAATTTCTCTTCTAAGCAAATAGGTCAAAAACTGCGAAAAACTCCTTAATCTCTTTAAATTAATCTTTTTTAGGTCTTTGATTTTTTTTCACAAAAATGTTCCCCTCTTTGTTAGCTTTCCAATGACACATTTTTCAACTTGATTGGAGAAGTCACCAACGGTCAATTTTGGCAACAATGTCACGGTGCCAAGCGGGTCATGGGTCAAAGTGGGTTCAAGCTTGTTTGTGGGTTGTGCACGCTTCTGGATTGCTGGTCATAAGCGCGAGCCAGAAGCATGGGTCATTGGGTCATGGGCACGAGAAGAGGTTATGCATTATGGACCAAGGTCTCATTCATGTGGGCTGGGTCACGCCTTTGATTTAGGTCAAGCCTTCTAGGCTGGACTTAGGTCATGCGCACACTGACTGCATTCAGGCTTTGCTTATTCTTAACCAAATTTCTTGTATAATTGTTTTAGCATTATTTTTCTAATAAAAGCCAACAAAACAAGTAAAAATTATTATAATATTCTCATATTATAATTCCTATTTTTCTCATCATCAAAATGTTAATATATTTTAATTTCATTACAATATATTTCAACACACTAACTTGTCATCACTAATTTTCTTAATACATTTAGCCTAGTTATGGAACCCATTACAATCTAGTTGGTTCTCTAGATTGCTACATCAATCATTGGTTGGTTTTACAATTTGATGTTTCAAAAACTTTTCTCCATAATTTCTTGGATACTTTCATATATATGGAATAGCTATAAAGTTTTGTTAACTCTTATGTGCCCTATTATGTTTGCTGACTCCATAAAGCTCTTTATGACCTGAAACAAGCCCCTCACACCTAGTTTGACTACTTTAGATCTCACTTGGTCAAACATGGTTTCATATGTTCTATATTTAATGCATCTCTTGTCATTTATACTGCTGGTAACATTTTACTCTAACTATTGTTATACGTGGACAATATGCTCATCAAAGAAAACTTAACTACTATTATTAATGATTTATTTACAATTAGAGCTTCCTTTCAAGGCTCTCAAGAAGGTTTATTTCTTTTTGGGTATTGAACTATTACCATTAGCTAATAAGCTACTCCTCTTTCAGTGCCTATTTATGTTAGACATTTTTTATCATGATATAATGTTATTCTACAGAGCTATTCTCATTTCCATGGTGATAAAGTTTCAATCCTTAAAAATGCCTCTTTCCCTTGCTTGGTCTCTTCTCTATTCCCTAATATTCCTAAAGCTTTATAATGCCTTACCATTATCTAACCAAATATCTGATTTCTACTTAATCACTTATGCCAATCTATGCAATCTCCATCAACGCTAGATTGTCATTATCTGAAATGGCTATTAAGATATCTTTGTAGATCCTTATCTCTTAGGATTTGTCTTCATTTGCATAGTTCTTTAAATCTCTATAGTTATAGTGACTTAAATTATGTAGTATGGAAAACTATTTGGTGATTAGTGTTTGGTCATTATTTCTTCTTAGGTAGTAACCTTGTTTCTTAGAGCTGTAAACACTAATCCACATTGTCCATTCCTTTACTAAAGTTAAATACAAAGCTTTTGCCTTTACTAGAGCCAAATCAACCTAGATCTACTTTCTTCTCCATGACCTTAGCGTGTATAAACCATAGTCCACAATTCTGTACCAACAATAATCAAGTAGCACTCAAATTCACAATAAAGCCAAATTCCATGAACAAACAAAATATGTAGAAATTGATTTTTAATTTATTCAAGAAAAGGTCACACTCAACCTTTTGATGACTAAGTATATGCCAACCTCTTGCCAAATAGCTAATATTTTAACCAAGCCCTTATTGAAGTTCCTATCTTTACAACAAACTTTGTCTTATTCCCATCTTAAGTTTGAAAGGAAATGATGATAAGCAGTATCAAAATGACCCACATGCCAATTAACTCAATTGTGTAACTCCTAAACTAAAACAATGTGTATTGTTATTATGAAGCAAAACTACATCACCAAATACAAAGTTACTTTCCAAATTACCATGCCTTTTTAAAGCAACCGTTTTCAATAACCTAACTCTTTTTCTCTAGTTTTTGTTAAAGCAAAGCTAGTATATTTTCAAAAATTATTATAGTATAGTACTCCTCAAGCTTCATGGAACTTGACTAAAGCATAAGTTTAGTACCAGTAATTCCAAAAAGAGCATGGCAATGAAGGTATTCTTTGGGTAGTGATGGTGGAAAAGTTAATAGACTATTATAAGCTTGATAAATACCATAACTACTTTAGTGAGCTAAGTAGCAAACTAAAAGATAGAGTTTACATGGAGTTTTAGTTGCACAATCCTATCACATTATTGACAGCCATCAATCTCACTTACTTATATAAAGGTAAAGGGAATCAATTAAAAAGTGTTTTAGCAACCTTATACCAATAGTTATTATTGGTTCTCATCTCATTAATTTCATTGACAAACCTTAAGAAGTTAACATTGCCTCTCAAGTACTTGACATTAGTAGAAATGGAGTATAAAGTAACAAAGCTTTACTAAAACTATAATGAATACTTCTTCCCTATGTATCATTATAAAAAGTTATTGTAGTAAAAATGCTTAAGCATGTCATAAGGATGCTAAGTTATAAATGGCTAAGGAAGAGAGAAAGATACTTGAACTAAAAATGGCTTTAGAGGTATCAATTAATACACTTTATGGGCTAATCAATTGTCACACCACGTGTTGTAGAAAAAGAAATATAGAGATTAGTTTGCAGAAAGCTAAGTTTCATGTGAATTTTTACTTTCTTAAATTAGGAGGGTTAGAGGTGGTATCAGTGTTGAGTTTATCTAACCTATCATTTTCCTTGCACTTGATTGTGACTAATTGTCCAACTTGTGGCACCTGACACATTGTCAAGTGCAACACTTCATGGTAGCCTATTGTTTAATGTAGGGCTCTATGCTAAGTGGACCTAATGCAAAAAAGGTCTTATGGGCTAGCTCAAGTAGTTAAAACCCAAATGATTAACATGATGTAGGAATGTTAAGATAATAACTTGGCTAGCAATTATAGATTTTCACTTAATTATAACACATAATAATCCTAACAACTAGGCACTCAATGGTGTATACTTTTAGGCTAATTTTCAAGACTCTATGCTTTTTAAGGTGACAATAATCAAGAGGAACTAAATGAGATTAGGTTTGTACTAAATAAGTTTTAAAGTGACAAACATTCATATAGAAATAAAGAAGGAAAAGGTGGGCATCCTATTATAGATTAAGGCATGTGATAGAGACATAGAAAAGTTAAGGTTAATGGCCATTACAAAGGTGCACAAGTTACTATAAGACTTCTTTAAGCTATTTATGGAGCTTCTTAGGTTTCTCTTGATTAAAAAGTAGGCTAACAAAATTCCAATCAAGGATAAAGACAAAATGTTGTTGATTAAACCTTACTAACACCCATAGTTTCAAAAGAAAAAATAAAAGGCTAGTTGCAAGATATCAATAGGATCTCTAGCCAATTTAGGGACAAATCTAGTCACAAGTCTTTTAGGTTACTAGAAAAATCACCCTTTACCAAAAAAGATCCCTTTACATCTCTAACACCCAATTGTGACTAACAATGTTGCACCAAATTAAAACCTAACCAGCATAATCCACATGTCTAAACAACAATGTTAGCAACTCCCACTCTACATCCAAAATTCTGTCCAAGCAAACAATACATAAAACTATTGTAACACAATCAAATCAAGCCAAATCAACTCAATCAACTCCAATCAACCAACTCCAATCAACCAATATAAACAATAAAGATCAAATTTAACAATCCATAACTAAATTTGCATTCAAATCTAAGAGAAATGCTCCCAAAATTGTGGAAGAATAGAAACCTTACAAATCTAATGCAAAGCCTTCCAAAATTCACAAATAAGCTAATCCAAACATGAAATCAACTAACAAGATCACAAATAAATTTTTTCTATGAGGGAAATGAGAATTTCTTGGTTCTATCAAGGGAAACCAATCTCACCAAAAGTACATTCTTCATTTAAGCCAAAGAAAAATAAAATATAAGCTATATTTGTTTTAATGAACCCTAGCTATAAAAGGAAAAATCTAGCATGTTGAATATAAATAGTTTAGGATTACAAAAAAAAAATAGAAACCAAATAGAGAAAAAAGAGACATAAGCTAGGTGAGGTCAAATAGGCTTAAAAGTAGTCTATAACATCATAAAACTACTAAGCACGATGTGATTCAACTTTTGACAAGCCCTTTTTTATTGTTAGTATTATTAGTAAGAAAGAAGAAAAGGTCATGGTATATGTTTTCATCCTTTTCGACAATGTCTTGATGTTTAGTTAGATTTAAAATTATTATGGTAATATGTTTAAGTTTTTTTGGAGACTTTGGAGCTTCTACTTGTTTGCCAAATGCTTGAAGTACAAATTTGATAAGGAAGAACTCAAATTCCTTAGGCACATTATCAATTAGCATGACGTTAGTGTTAACCAAGAGAAAATTAGAGATGATTTTTTTTAAAATGGAGATTTCATTTAGAGTCAAAAGGTGAAAGAAGTATTCAAGACATTGAAACCTATCATGATGGGGATGCCAATACCTATTCTATTGAACTTCTCTAAACCATTCTTGGTTGAATGAAACATATCTAACATAAGCATCAAAGCAGTCATTTCTTAAGGAGGAAGGCCAATTGCTTCAATTGAGTTATTTTAAGGAGACAAATGCTTTTATTTGTCTATGAATAAGAAATGACTATTTTGATTTCCATAGTTTGATAATGGTAGTACCTTCTTGATAGGGCATTCATCATATAGAGGACCAACAAAACTTGAAGCACTTGTGGGATTAGCATATAACTACCCCTAACTAACAAATGGTTAACAAAACTAATGAGGTTTCATATTCATATTAGGTACAAGCTAGCCCATGACATCGAGGTCATAAATGCCCATTTCTACTTTCCAATTTTGATTAGGAAGGAAATGAAAATGCTATATTTCAATTGTAGAAAACAAAGGGTGCAAGGAAACTCATAGAGCTAGAATCAGAGGCTAAAGATTTTAAATAGGTATAACAACCAATACCAAAAAGGGACAATTTTGCTGTTAAGTTATTTTAGTCAACCAATGAGGGTCCAAATAAAACAAGGATGCTAAAGTTGCTAATGATTAATAGAAAATCTTTCAATACATTAATGTTATCAATGGCATATGCATAGAAGATTCATAAGAACCTAACTAATTGTAAGTTCAAAATTATTCTATTTTGCTAAAGGGGGTTAAGAAAGTAGTCATTTTAGGGCTTGTGTCCTTTCTAGTCCCCCTCTTTAGGTGACACCAATTCATGAATAAATGAAGGAAAAATTAAAAGATTTGGTCAACCACATTGAATAGGAAGAGGTAGTAAGGCCCTAGGAGACAAGGTTAAGATAGTATTCGTCAAAGGATAAGCCTACTTGCTAGAAGACTCTTAGTCAATCTCTATAAGTTTTAATGAGTTTGATGGAAGCATGTATGAAGGATTTCTCAAGTTAGTTCAACACCTATGTGTTGTATTCTTTTGGAAAAATATAGGACAAAGTTTGAAATATTTTATTCATGCTTGCTGTGTTTGTTAGAAGAACAAGGCTAAAATTTAGGCTTCATTTGGGCTTCTCCAACTATTGCCAATTTTAAGTCAAATTTGGACCAAAGTCTCCATAGACTTCATTAATGGCTTGCCTCTGTCATGTGGTAAGAACTCCTTGTTAGCAATTATTGGTTGCCCATCAAAATATGCATATTTTTTACCTTTAACTCACCCTTGATCCTCAACCATGGTTGTCCAATTGTTTTTAATGAGATTTTTAAGCTTTAGTCTAAAAAGATGCATTGTAAGCAATAAAGGGTCTATCTTTATAAGCTCATTCTAGAAAGAGCTCTTTTGTCTCCACAACACAAGTTTCAACTTTAGCTCAACTTATCTCCCGAAATTAGATGGGTAAATAAAGGTTGCAAGCTACTTGATTGAAATGTATCTTTAATGCTTCATCAATGGCCAATTGCAAAATTGGATAGAGTAGATAGATTGGGAAAAATTCAATCATCATACGAGTGTCAATAGCAACATAGATGTGTCACCTAGGTAAGTATTATACAAGGATTCTAAAATATCTAAAGAGTACAAAGAATTATAAACTAATGTTCATTGCATCAGATGAAGTCAAACTATTTGGGTACCTGGATAGTTATTGGAAAGGCAAAGTAAATGACTCCAAGAGCACTATCAAGTTTGTTTTTTTTATATATGTGCCAACTGGTGTAGGTATTAGTCAAGCCATTTGGCTAAGTATAATGCTTTAAAAGTTGAGATTCCTTCAAAATTAGGTAACTATTAGTCATTATAATAGCAAGTCTGCAATACAAATGACAAAGAATGTTGCCTAGCATGCAAGAATCAAATATATTGTTGGAAAACATCACTTTGTGATAGATGTAGTGGGAAAAGGAGAAGTAGAGTTATAACATTGAACACTAGAAAACAAGTTATTAACATCCTTACCAAAGCATTACCTAGAGATTGATTTGAGTAACTCAAAAGCATGATGTGCGTCACATTTAACCACATTGTTTAGGAGTATTAGTTAATATGGCTGAAAGTAACTGTGCTTGATCATACCATGTCAAACTTACTAGTGAACAGTTGAGATTGTCCATTATTTCTTTTATTTTCCCTATAACAGTTGTTCTTTTTAAGAAAGTGGAATTAGGTATTCATAGGCTCTCTTCTACTTAAGACAACACCGCTCTCCAAACCTTATGTTCTTAGGTTTGTAATGACGGAGAAGTTACAATAGTCATGCATCTTTGGTTACTTGTTTGAGCTAAGTAGCTTGTATTTTTTCTTTTTCTTTAACTAGACTTGGATGTAGAAGATGCTTATTCTACTATTTTTCTCTTGTGATGCACTACTTTTGTATGTACAAATCCTTGTTTACATTGAATGAGCTTTGTTTCCAGCTATAAATCATGAAACTCTAAAGCTACTTCATGTTTTATTCTCAACTTGTATGAATTGCTTGAGTGCTTTTCTCATTCAAAACTCTAGCACTCAAAACATGACCTCATTTTCAAGTTCTACTTTGATACAAGTCTCTAAGTGATTGCTACTTAAAATCTCGATTCCATATAGCTACTAGAACATGTGAAATGGGAAACAATTTCATTGTTTTTCTTAAATACTTTTTTTTTCTTTTATGTGTTAAGTAATTCATAAATGGTCTTTAGATGCATTTGGCAAATTTCTCAAATTGTGTTTGTACTTTTTATTTATTAGAAAACACTTTTTTAGAAATAATTACCAAATAGGTTTTCATATGTGACCACCATCAAATAATATACTTTTCAAACTAAGACATAAAACTTCAACTAACTATAAAATCTAAGTAACAAAATGCTAAACACTTTCTACGAAGAAAAAAATTTGAAAACTTCTTATATCTTTCAACTAAATATGCAATCCTCATAGCCTGGATTTTCTCCCTTACAAATTCCAAATACGCATTAACTTTTATTCTTGGATCTTTTTCTTGGTTGCATCAATTATATTTAGTGACTTTGAAGAGAGTGTTAAGAACTTAAGTTGTCACACATTACTTCTAAATTGACATGATAAATTATAATATGTATACTAGTTTCCATTCTCTTGTGACTAGCTTTATGGAAAGGAATGAATGTTTCTTTCACAACTACTAGTTATGTTACTGAAGTCTTTATTTACACAACACAACCATTTATTAGACAAGTTTGATATATTTGATCTTACAAATAATTAACTTGAAGAAAGTGTTGAAAGAAGAAAATGTCAACCGCATCTTATGCTCATTGGGTCAACAAAGTGTTAGGCCCAACCCATGATATCAAATCTTACCACCCCAATATTTATCAGCATGTCCATTTGAATCTATGTAAAATAGTTGTGTTTTATGAAAGGAAAAACATTCATTAAAAAAATAATGAAAGCCCGAAAAGATAGTAAATATTGAGTTTACTAGTTTCGAAATTTATGTGATGTGTCTATTATGTACATATTTTCACCTATTCTAATGAATGACATTATTAGTATGGAACACAACTACTCTTTGAGTCACTCCAAGATGAGAGACATAAATTGGATTCATGAACTGTGGTTGGCGCACGATTGATTTTCATTTTATAAAATACAGTTACTCTTGTGGATCTGAGACTAGGCAGTTTTTCTTTCAACAGAGAGTAGATCTTATATTCAAATCTTCTTGAAAAGAAAAATGATTAAAAGTCTCATCTTTCAAGTACAATTAATTGCTATAAATGCTCCAGGCTTTTGCAATGATCTCGTAATAAACATTTTGATCATCTGTATACAGCAATCAAATTATTTGAAATGTACACTGCAGATTAATCTGACTGCATCATCATTCTAAAGATCCGTTTCCGTCCATATATTTTTCTGAGCATGTCAAGCAATGTTGACGAGTATAATGCAAAGCAAGAGCATCAGTCTCTCCGATCACTTTCGTCGTTGTCGTTGTCTCCAATTAACGAAAGAAGGAATTGCCAAAGGATGCTCATTTTCTGTTCACAGGCTTGTTCTTTTATCAAATGAAAACTCCTTTCGTGGTCCGATATCTATTTGGTGTTCCGTGCGTTCTGTTTCTGGGAGTGGAACCACTTCTCTTGAGTTTTGTTCTTTTCCATCAGACTCTATGTAACTTTGATCCGTCTGGTGGGGGTGATACGAGGATGAGGCCTCGGCCTCGCCAGCCCGGTGGTGATATGATGGAGAGGCTGACTCGGTGTCCCAACGTTCATTGTCAAAATTGGACCTTCTTGGTGATGTATGGATGCTGTCCAATGAGTTCTGGCAGTGGCGCAGGAGAGGAAGCGGGGACATGTGGTGCGATGGGGTTGTGGGTCTGCTAGACATTGGAGTCACCGAGCCCTTGCTCCGCTTTAGGTTCTTCTTAGCCGTAAGGTGCCAGTTGCGTAGAGCCCCGGCTACTCTTTCGTTGAATATTGTCGGTTTCAAGTTTGAACCCATCTACTCAGAAGAAAAATCAGAGCGTCATGATATTGAACTATTTTTTGGAACAAAAACTAGTTCAGTGATTGCTTTTGCCGGGAGAAGTAATTGTTACCTGTGTTACTAGAGCATAGAGTGGAAGAGTGACGTAGCTGCATAGAATTTGTATGAGAACCCTGATAAAAGAACAACCATTAAAGGATATTAGGAATTATGAATTTATTTAATTTCAAAACTATAGATAAGAAAACTTTGATGAGACATACCCCATCGTAATTCTGATGACAATACTCGCAGTATTTTCATGGAAACATGATCTCAACCCGAACTCATACTGAAAAGCCACAAAACGCGAGCTTCAACATAAGTACACGAAATCTAATACAAAATCCTTTTAACATACTTCAGAAAAACCTTATAATGCTTCGTTTTTGTTTCTACGTTGTAAACTTTAAGCAAGGGTGAGGCAGTAGTTTCAAGAACTCAGGCACTACAATAAAATGTGTTCATTTTAAGGTCAAAGGGACATGGAATATAATAGCTTACCCAAGCCCATGCAAAGAAAGCAAGCTGAAAGGCATTCTGTAATAGCAAAGATAAAGATCAGAAAGAAATGTAAGTACATCATGATGGAGGATCAACTAAAATTTGATAGAGGTACAGAATGGTATAAGTACCTGAAAAAGGACAAAGTTAATGAGGCAGAGCATGAGACTAGGACGGTTGAACCAAAATAATTCGTCACCTGGCTGGACTACTGGTACCCCCTTCACAACCTCTCCTCTGTCTTGAATTCTCAATGCCATCTTGGTTATGATAACTTGTAGTTTGGTCCCCACCAGTAGGATGACCTGCAGAAGCATGTTTAGCCGTTAGATCTGCTAATTATACTTATATCAGATATGTGGGACAGGATGGACAGAATTTGCTCACAATCAACGGGATAAATGGTAGCCATAGATAAGATTTCCAGCCTGCACAGGAAGAAGAAAACTTAGTCAAAATATTTGGCCAAGAAAACCGAAACATATGCTTGAAAAGCAAGCATTCACATTTGCATAATATCTCTGTTTATTTTTCCCATTGCAAACTTTTTCTTAATCTTAAAAGGAAAACGTTCTTTCTGACACACGGTTTCACATTTTCAACCTCATATATAGATAGCGAATCAGATTTTGGCCTTGACCATACAATTGAGAAAATACATTTCTACGGCGGTTAAACATAGCTAGCTATAAACCAAAGATTGTTCTTCACCCACCGTCGGTGTTGAAGAGCAGGAACAGCACTGCGAGAAACCAGATTGGTGGGCTGAAACTCCGAAACAAGAAAGGCCACGTTAGTCACGGCAGTCAAGTCGATATATACTTGACAAATTGGTCTGAAAGCACCAACCTGATTCCCACTACGACGTTGAAATCCTCCTCCAATGATCGATTGATGTATTTTTGGAAGTTAAAGCTTTGATGACTTTGAGGTGACAAATGTGCCTGAATTATTGCATAAACATTAAGCAAAAAACTTAGGCGGTGGAATCTTGAATGAAATGGTCAGAAGCTTTGACAAAATGACAGAATTGCTCCTCCAACACACTTTTTATTTGTTCTCAAATCTAAATGAAGATGAATATAGCCCTGTAACTTCGATGAATAAGGACTTTTATTCAAGCCCTGAGCAGCTTGGTCTGAAACCCCAGAGAATCTAGTACCCTATTTTATATTAGAGGACGAGTCTTGATTGAGAAGGACGGATTACCGTGATAAATCCGTGTCGCAAAGTCAAGTAATCAACCTTAGGAACCGATCTGACAAACTGCCGGAAGAAACAAACCTGCGAAAGGAAGAAAAACAAAACAAGTTGTGTCAAAACAGACTTTTTCTTTTTCCAAGAGGAAGATACAAGGAGAGCTCTACTGCTGATTTGAAGAAAGCGTCATATAATTACACTACCAAAGTCAATGCACAGAAAAAGGAAACCCGTCTTGGGCAATGACGGCTGTATCATTTTTTCTATTGACTGCCGTATTAGGACCGTTGTGGAAGTCCTGAATCGGTAATCACCAAAACCATTACCAGATTCAAACTCCGGATTAGCAGGTAAATTTCATACGATATTTTATTGAAAAGCAGCAGATACATCATTTGTGGAAGCAATTACACGGTCCCTTTTTGGCGGCAGATATTTTTCGTCGACGCTTACCATGCCCTTATGAGGTGGTCAGATCCCATCATTTATGTAAGCATCAAGAATGTAATCCTTAGCAATAATTGATGTTATTTCAACGTCCTGGTTGAGTTTCAACTTGAAAATGAAGCCAAAGCCATCGAATTTAGCACATTAGGCAATTGATGGGACATGAGGCCCTTTTGTTAGGCAACAAGGAATGTTCATGTGATAATCACAGTGCCAGCATCATATGCCACGATATTTGTTTGAGATTTGCGGATACGACTAATTGGGTTCCCTATTATCACACATCCACTGGACCACAGGACCATTGTATTGATGGAAACGCTTCAATTGAAAAACGTCTACGACTTAAAAACCACTGACTAGGATTGATTACCAAAATCATGCCCAAGACGTTTTCTCTTCGGAAAAGTAGAAGATGAAGAAGATGACGTTATATTAAGTGTGTGATGTTGCGGCAAAATTTGGCTTGAAGCATGATTAACGAGGAAGAATCATTTTATCCAAGTGTTGCACCATAAAAGAAAGTAGTCAAGTTCTAGAGCGAGAGGAGAAACAGGAAAGAGTTTCTTACTATCCACATAAGGACAGGTGTTTTGGTCCAGAAGCTCAAGTGCCTTTTCCCAAACGAGGTCTGTTTTGCAAACCTGAATCGCTCTGGATCTGTAAGACATGCAACAACACCCGCGTCAAAGTATAGATTTATCTATGAATGCACAGAAGCTATAGACCATAGTGTATTAATGAGACCGAATTAGTATCGCTGGAAATTGCTTAGTGAAATGTGTTTCCAAATCAGACAAGATAAGCCAGAAACAGCAAGCTTCGCAGTTGGCTAGGCTAACCGTGCTCAAACTCGTACTCAGCCGTTCTTGTTTCCTTTTCCCAATGCTTCCATCTTCTCATCTGCAACCAAACAGCTACTGTTATGCAAGCCACTTGTTGAGAAGAAAGAGTAAATGTAAGTAATTTGGAAGGATAATACCTTTGCTCGACCCAAAGCCAGGGTGAGGACGCAGTAAAGGACGTGAAAAACAGCCAACGCGAAGATGAAAATGTGTAGTTGATGAATACCATCCGTAGATACAAATGGGACTTTCCCCTGCAAATCGGCATATCAAGCACACCCCAATTCAGATATAAAAGTTTCGTAATTATCCTACAATTTTCATTATTTCTATTTTTGTATTTATCACAATTAAGAATCTAGATCAGTTCATTAGCACTAACTAAGGGTTTGAAATAACCAAAAAAAAAAAAAAAAGAATACAGAACAAAGGGTGAGGTCGGTAGTTCCGCGTTTAGTGTGAAAACGTAGATTGCCCTAGTTGCCAACCAGTCATGCATTCCGATTCTACGCGGTCCTTGGAATTCAAAGGATTTCCCCGACCCCTTTTTTGTTTTGTTTCTAAACATCTTAGCTTCGCTCTGAAACTTAAATTCCAGCTCTTCCGGACGATAAAAGCATATATCTATTCATGTCAATTGTGTGAGATGACAGTCGCTATACGTAATAGACATTCATAGATTAGTATATGTCGAAATATAAATAGAATCACGTTTTGGCTACTACTACCACTTGCGTAAGATGTGATAAACGACAAATAGAACGGGGTCACACCTTGGCTGCGCATTTATCAGTTGACGAACCCGATGCGAGAATGCGTCGAAAACTTGTGTCGGAGTCCGACACCATCAGTAGCTTCCGGCCGCTGGTTTCGGAATCCGTTTCATCTTCCTCGGTGGATGCGGCTTCTTCCTCCTTGCTGCACGGATGCCAAGTCGCTCCGATTTTCTCCGATATGCAGATATTTGATATTAGACTTTGTCCAACCGTGAGGAGTAGAGATATAAATCCCAGCAGCATAAGCTCTGCATGGACCAGAACAGCGGAAGTCAGTATCCATGTTTTAATACTAATATAGCTCTAAGGTGTAAAGTCGTCTAAATAGTTAGATGAACATGAGGTGCTGTGGTGCACCTGATTTGATCTTTTCCAGTGCCTCATATAGAGCTCTTTTATGTTTCTTCTTCAACCACTGCAAGGGGTGCAAGGATTTCAAGATTTCAGATCAGAATCACAAATACAGGTCCAAGCACTAAAACCCAAGAAACTCCATCAGCTATCGTTTCAGATTTATCGTGGTTTCCAGCCTTTACCTTTCCTGTAAGATGGATGATCTGCTCAATGATTATTGATATCAAAACCAAAACAAAACAGACCACGGCGACCGCCCAAGTCGGCGTTTCTTCCAACGATCTCCCTCCACTTGCCCCTGCCATGATCCTGAGGACCTCCCTCTCTCAGAAATTACCAAGATTTTTCAGCTAGAAGGAACTTGACAGGGAAACGTAGACGCTGGGAATAAGCTGAAGAACTATAGTTTGAAGAGATCAGAAACTACGAGAACACGGCATCCGCCAAGCGCTATGATGTGGAGCTTTACAAATAATTTGATTTATAACTTCAACGGCGTGAACAAACGTGGGAATCCAGCCTGGGTTTTATTATGAGGAACTGGACAGCGGAACGGAAAGGGCGACTCGATTAGTTTGACTTTTTAGACACGTGCTAGGAGAGAGAGAACGAGAAAGAGAAAGGGAAAGAGAGAGAGAGAGAGAGAGAGAGAGAGAGAGAGAGAGAGAGGACTAAGACAAACCCCGACAGCCGCCGAGAGAACCCTTGGCGCGGTGAAAAACTAGTTCAACACGGTCGTCTTTGACTAATTCGTACAGCTGGTGATCAACTATTTGCATCAACAGCTGATTCCCACCGTTGATCACTCTTCAAGTGCACAACCTTGTCGTAGTTTTTTTTGGCTGACGGTCAGATTGGTCGACAAGTTTAATAGTTGGTAATCCATGGTTATTTTTATCCAAATCACGAACGTTATCATTTTTTACCTTAAACTGCCACATGTTTTGGTTTAAAAAAAAAGAGTAATTTTAATATGCGTCTCTTTTGCTGATTGGAAAGCGAGTGGACTATCATAATAAACAGAAGATAATCCATTGATTTACTTTTATTCCTTAACCTCTTGGAATTGCTGGGCTTGCGGGAGGAAGGGACTACCAAAAAGGGGTAGCTTTGACTCTGGGTGACTGGACCGTACAGTTTTACGTTAGCAGTCCACATTTAAGGGGAACTAAAATCGAACCGTATACGTATCCTTCTTGACTTTCGACGTTGAAACGCAAATTTCTGAAGCTACAACATGTTTATGGACACCGCAGCGCTGATTCTTTCAATGTTTTAATTGATCTTTTCGAAATCCTCAGCTAACTGCCTACGTTTGCAATCTGTGAATCGGAAAACAGAAAGAAAAGGACGGAACCCTTATGATCTTCTGCAATTTCTGCAGCACAATATGGTTTGAGATGCCATGTTACAAGTTCTAGAATTGTTCTTAGATTTGCGGAGACAAAATATTGTGGCCTGCATGTGATCCACGAGTCAATTCAAAAGGATTGTGAAATTTTAGCTTAAGGCATTGTGATCTTTTGCAAAAATTGCTCATCCATTGCCAGAAGTAAATACAAGAGGGAGTAAATTGATCTCTATTTAGGTCCACCATTTAAGGGAAATGCTTTGCGAGTTTAATTTATGAAGTAGTCTTTAAACTCACGACAGCGTTCAATGAATTCAAATTCTTCGTTTGTAAAATCATATTTTCCCAAAATATATAATTACCTTCATAACGAACGATCTATATGATTTTGTTGCATGATGTAGGAATAAGAAAAATTATTATACATGACATCCTATTTATGTTTGACAAGTGTTGTGGTGTGAAGATTTTAGTTTCATATTACTAAAATATGAGTATGTATGTCTAGTTAAATATAATTGTATCTTTTTTTTTATAGGTAGTTTTTGAGGTAAAAACAAATTTTTTAATACAATATTAAAGTTTAAGTTCTTTCTCAGCATTATTATGAATATAAGTAGGCCAACATTTATACAAAAGGTGACACTAAGAAATGGTCCACCTCAAATTATTACAAAATAAGGGAACGTTGGTGTGATTGGAGAATTTGATATTACTAAATCATATATTACTAAGGTTTAAATATGTTTGCCTAATTTTATATAGGCACATCCCTTCGCTTAATGAACTAAAATTTATCAACTGTGCTACTACCGTCGAGGTCCTGAAATGAATGCGTCATTAGGGGAGCAGTGGTTAGAACTAGACGTCAGCATGACTAAAAGGTGAGCTCACGGTCTAGCCGGTGCAAGTCTGCCACCTAAAATGAAGTAAGACAAGGACAAAATATTATAATTTTTTTAAAATTTTTAATGAGAGTTCCACTAAGATCCTTTTATATTTCTTCACGATTAACTTGAAACATGTCTCAAATATGTTTAGTGACTAAAATAACATCCACAGGGTTAGAGAAAAGGCAATTAAATTATTAGAAGATCTAGTTTGAATTGAAATCTATGGGACTTGTACTCATATTTTTATCTTGTCTTTTAGAGTTTTAGGAAAATTTATTTAAAGGATCACGTTTTAAGGAACTCAAGAGTTATCTTGTGGTCAGAATGGATTCTATCAATCATTTGCTTTGATATTTTCAATTGTTTTGTCATATGTAAGCCTTTATCATAGACCTAACTCTATCTTATGCGCAAATCCTTTAATGATCCATAATGGTCATCCAACCCTTCATAGAAAAACCCTGGTAACACTTGTTGGAAAGAAGACCTCTTAGAAAATCATTCAATCAAGAAAAAAGAATTACAAATCTGCACCAAATATTTTGGTCAGCCATATATATTATAAAATTTTCCCTAACTTAATCAACAAATTACTATAGAGTTGGTTAGCCAGAAAAAGTATATAATTAGATACTAATGTCAATACAATGCCAAATTTGACTGATCAATGTTCTTGACGAGGTTTTGGTCAGCAGAAAAGTACTAGAGGAGTCTGGATCACCAGCCCTCTTTCTGTCTACCACGCGTTTGTTATAATTGCCTAAGAACTTTCTTAGCAGACGGCCATCTGGAAAATGAAATGCCAGATGTACAGTGGTATGCATCGCAGCCAGAAATGACGGCCTGCGGTATTGGTCAAGGTAACTTCGTTAGATATTCTAATAAATTTGACCATTTGGTTCGGACGGATCCTCCCAATGCTCTCTTACAAGCAAAGGTCTGCAGTCCACGAAAAGGGCCTTGCCGCCCCAATGCCATCAAATTCAACACATTAGAAAGCCATGCCTCCAGAGGCCATATTAGCAAGATGCATGGATTTCTACTTCCCCATGTTCTTCTAGATCTTGCACCTCTTTTCCTTCTCGGTTCGACTATTGTACAGGGCTCTTGTTAGCGGCTATGCCGCACGTCAGAACCCCGAATAGCGTTAGTAGCTGATTGTTTTTCTTTAGAACACCATACAAAGCCAGTTCCACTTTTATCTGCTTGCCTTCTCAACGCTTGGGCCCATTTTTTTATACAAATTTTATATTGTTTGCTGGAAATCAAAAAATTTATTATTATGATAACTATCTTTTTTTATGACATAGGTATACGATGTAATTCAAACACCATGGCCAATCTATAGCGTAGTCGTTAGGTTATTTGTTGAATTAACCGATGGGTCATGGGTCATAAGAAAACCCTTTAAAGTCAATAAAAATTGTTCTAATTTTTACCATACCGGTTTAATTATAAAGAAAGTACAATACTTGCACATCTCTGTTTTAGTGCTACAGCATTCTACAACAAGAATAGCTAATATAATTTTCCTTTTTACAAGCTTTCATTAATTGTGCCTTGGGCTCACTGGAACCATAGCAACCTAGGGATAGTAAGAATATCAGTAGTTAAAATTTCAAAATAATGACGTTTAAGATACTGTTTGACAGCAAGAATATTAACAAAAATTCAGAAACAGGCTAATTTGTTAGATGAGATAGATGTTGGGATTCGATAACGGTAGTTTAATTGTGAAATAACAGAGTATAGATTTGACGTATACGAGACAACTTAAAGCAGTCAATGAAATACAAATGGAAACAATTCATTCTATGAGAAGTATGGTCAAAATCTCTACTTAGAATTCAAAATTATTCAGCAAAATTGAAGAAACTAGAAGATCAAAATTGTTGCAGTCAAGTCGTATCATTGGACGACATCTTAGATCATGGATGGAGTTGGAGATAGCGTAAAGTTATGATTTTTGAGATTGTCAAAAAAGTGATATGGAAACTATTTCAAGATTGAGTTAATGGTTTCCGTCTCTAGACATTTATTTTGACTACTTCAATAAGATCAAACTTTCTTGAACTAGCTACGTCCCTGACGTTTTGGGTTGGTTAGTTGATATAAACATCTTTACATGAAGTTCTTGGTAAGATATCCTTTGGAGTTGTAAAGTTCATTTTTCGTCGGCTTTACATGTCATAAAGTTATTTCTTGCCAATTAACTTGAAAGACTAACATTGTGTTTAATTACCCATTTGAGGTAAAGTAATTTATTTTTTGTAATTTTAAAAAAGTCCAGAGTTAAAAATAAATTTACTATTAAAAAGTCCAAAAATTAACTCAAAGATTAGAGGGTCTTCTTTTAATTTATACTTAACCTCACAAATCTTAATTTTCAATGTGGGACTTTTTTCTTCTACACACACATTAGGCTCAAGATTACAAGAGTAAAATAGATTTAACTTAGACTCCGATATCATATTAAAATACCCCAAAGTTCAACCCAAAAATTCAACCTAAAAGCTAACTCAAGGTTTAAAGGATCTTCTTTTAATTTATATTTAACTTTATGGATCTTAACTTATAATGTGGGATTTTCGTCTTCCACACTTATAATAATTTTATCTTCTATTTTTTTGTCAAAATATACAAGGTCTATAAAAATTATCGAAATACCAAAAAAGCCCAAAAATAACATAGGAAAAGCTATTAATAGTGAGAAAGAATCCTAATCTATCCACGACGGATTGGGATATCTGAAAATTCCTAAATATTAGAAATACTTGTAATTTTCTTTATCTTGAACCTTAATTTAATATTTTATAGTTTAGACCTCCAAGACTATGCTTGATTATCCACTTGAAGTGAAATATGCTTCAATCTCATAGAACTTTGAGAAATGTAAAAGTAAAAATGAAATTGTTCGTAACTCTTAACTTTTTCCTTTTATCAAAAGATCGAAAACGATAATTTTTTATATACTAAAAAGTAAAGCAAACAATCACTGACGTACATAAAAATCTTAAAATAGTAAGGAAAAAGTTGTCCGGAGCGTGAAGAAAAATTCCTAAAAACTTAATTAACCTCAATTAACCTATAATTCCTAGATACTGGACGAACTGGCAATTCACTTAATCTCAATTGTTTTGTCGGGAATAAATATATAAAAGGGAAGTTAGTGGCATATGACCTCAAAGCCTATCTTGAAGATGGGCACCCACTTCTCAAGATATTAGAGTTACTGATCATTTTCCTAACCTCTAATGCCTCTTTTTTTTTTTCCTTTTTCTTTTTAAAACAAAAAGAAGGTGAGTCCTATTGATTACAAATCATAACGATTAAGAAATTAAATAAGAGAGAATTCCATCCACTTAATCCTCATTATTTGTCAACAAACCCGCAAAGCGTGAAGAAACTCCAATTAATATGTCAGAGGTCGAGACAGCCCTCCCTTTTTCCCTCCCCAAATAAATCCCCCCCAACTCACCCCCGATTAAAAAAAAAAAAATTCATTATCAATCCCAAATGGCGGAAATTCGGTGTAGTTGCCATTGGTTCCAATACCACCATCTCTACTGCAAGAGGCACAGAATTCAAATATTACCTTATTTATTTATTTATTTGGGCTCTTCATCGTCGATTATCCCTGTGCTTAAGAAATTCCCACGTGCCTTGATGTCCAAGGTTCCACCCCATGAAGGAGCAAAATGGGTAATGTATTAGCCTAAATAATAGGAGTTTCCCTCATTATTTTAGACCAAGTCGTTAGTGTGAACCAATGTAGTTATCAATTGTGCCTTTTCGCCATTAAATTCTCAATCTAAGTGATGTGACACGAGGATGAATTTAATCCTAAGTATTCTCCTGTATAGATCATTGAATTAAGAAAAGACAGTTGCCTTTAAAGTATAAAAGCTCGTTCCTGCTTTAAAAACGAAGATATTCGTCACGCGAATACGGGGGACATCCTAGCCATCATACTGTAATTGAAAATTCATTGGTGACGTGGACCATGAGCTTCAATTACGATAGGCAATTCTTAAAGAGCCATAGGAACAAAGTTAGAAATCGAATCTGTTGCTTTCTATGCAAAACTAAACCCCCAGTCTCCGGGTTCCAAGTGGGTTTAGTTGTTTTCAATATATGTTAATCTAATAACGGGTGGCTTCCTTTGTTTATCGTCTTCTTGCCCTTTCTTTTCCTCTACAGAGAGTCAAAAAGATAAAAAGGAAATGGAGCCCGGAATTCAACGGAAAAGGCCTCTGATTAGGATGTGCACTGTCCCAGTTGGGATGCGTCCAGATGGGTCTTTCCCCCCAGTGGTGTTTTGGGAGGAGTCCGGCTCCATCATAGGAATGAGTCAAGTCGAAGAAACTAGTTTGCTGGTTTATAATCCCAGAATATTGAGACGTTCCTGAAAACTCGTACATGTACAAGGATTGATTCCAAAATGCAAGTCTTCTTCTTGGCGGCTACCTGATAGACCCATGCCGGTCAAAATCAGCTAGACAAAAATAATAAGTTGTCACAAACGTTTGTATGGGTTTAAGAATGCCAAACAGAGTTATGTGCTGAACGGGTTGTCTTCTTAGAATAATCAGACCCCAAGATATTCACAAGGGAATATGATCATACAGCCTAGTGCTATTTGAAAAATCAATCAAATAGCTATAGAAAGAATTCAACCAAGTCATATCATCCATATAGATATCAAACATACAAATATAAGAATGTACACATTCAAGCACAATAGATTTAAGAAGTTCATATTATTATAATATTATATATCTTTTATAATCTCTTCTCATTAGATTTTTCTCATATATTTTTTCTCCTTAAACAGGTATCTCGTGGATTCTCTCATTAACTAAAATTTACAAGAGAGGTCATCTCCAACAATTAGCCCCACGTAGGGACTCTTTCAACTCGTCTACTAAGTTTTTCTATACTTCTCTTATTTATATAAAAACTCTAAAAAAATTCTAGTCGAATGTTACTAAAAAAAATTACTTTTATATAAAGATAAAAATCTTAACTTAATACTACCAAGAACCCACCACATCTAGAAGATATTTTTTTTGTTTCACAATTACATAAAAATCCTAACTCGATACTATCAAGAAACTTACCACATCTAAAAGATATTTATTAGTTTCACAATTATATAAAAACTCTTAATTATAATGATAATCATACCCTTTAACCTAATTGTTCCATCAATCCTAATAATGTTCACATTCACATTTTAGATATTGTGAAAGCACGAAAGCTTTGAGTGTCCTGGAAGTTATGGCGTAGAAATTGAGATGAACACACAGTGAACACAGATTGAAGATCCTATCCACGCTCCTTGACTTCACACCTCTAATTTTGGATGGAATAAACGTGGAAGGTTGCGCTGCCTGGAGACCACTTCAGCCTTCAAAAGTCAAGATAATGAAGGGTCACGGGGACAGAGACACAGTGGAAACAGAGGACGAATGGATGAAGTGCAATATCGTCCTCTCCACATTACCTTCCGAACAATATCCTCGTCTCCAAATTAGAAAAAAAAATTTCAAGAAGCGAAGATGCATCGAAACAACAGCGAAGGTTGAGTATGTCCAAAATGATTGTTTTGCTAGAGAAATGGGTAATAACCAAACCTTACAAATTGGAGTGGTGAAGGTCGGCAAGCCGCGGATGTTCATGGGAACATCATATCAGAAACAGCATTTCATACATGAGTATTAGAAACAAATTTTCCAAGAAGCGAAGATGCATCGAAACAACAGCGAAGGTTGAGTATGTCCAAAATGATTGTTTTGCTAGAGAAATGGGTAATAACCAAACCATACAAACTGGCATAGTGAAGGTCGGCGAGCCGCGGATGTTGATGGGAACATCATATCAGAAACAGTACTTCGTACTTGGGCCATGCACAATGGGACCTCCCTTTATGGGCATCTACGGGCCTGTAGAAGAACGAAACAGGCCAGCCTTCTGTAACTGCTCTCAGGAACCTGTTGCCGCCCATTCTTGAATTCAACTCCTTCAAAATCCACTCCTCTGTCGTCTCCATTGAAGACCCTTTTCGACACAATTACCAATCCCAATATTTGAATCTGACACAACCCCTGTGCGTACTTTAACTTCTTGTAATGGATCCTAATTCCACTCCATTTCCAGGTATAATTTTTTCCCTTTTCTTTTTCTACTTTTAATCTCCTCAGCAAATCAGTTATGACTCTTTGCTAGAGCAGGCAAATCTCGTCCCTCGAAACCTAGAGCTACCAGAAAACCCCTCGAAGCACCTCCCTCAGATGAACTGCCAATATCAAGGTAATCAACCAACCGGCTGTTCTTTTCTTCTTGGAGTACTGTCTACTTTTCTTTACAAGTTTCTGCTTCTCTGTTGGCAGGCCGAGGTGTCACGGACTTAGAGGTCCGTGGGGCGCCTAATCTCAGCAGAGATCTGGGCCAGCCGCTACTTGCCTTCAGTTAGCCAACTGAAGGTCACTACGGGACAATTTTAGTCAGCCCCGGGACAGCTCGTTGGGAGGTTGGCCTGCGTAGGACACACACGCAAACGTAAGTCTGAATATGCATCCATATTAAACCAGAGAGTCATTAAAGTTGCAAACAACAAGGCAAGCTTGTTACAAGCAACTAGACAAAGACTCCTCACGCCAAACGAGAAAGCATTCAATATGTGGGTCATTTAAAAACTACATCACAGGGGAAAATAATTTAAAATAAAACTACAATCTTTACAAGAAGAAACGTAACACAGGGCACCACCCGAGTAGATAACCCAACACAGGAAACCACAGGTCAGCTGGATGCCTAGCCGCCCGGCTAATGCCATAGGCAGGCGGCCTCCCGAGCCGCCTGGTCCAGGGTACCTCAGCCCGCACTGCCAGGCCGGGACAGAGGTGTGTCTTTGGTACGTTCGCAACGCTAACATACCGGCAATAACTGTAACCCATAAGCCTGTAATCAAACCATCGGTTGGGGTCTCTCAAAACCAACCGAAATCGACCAAAATAAGAAATTTCCCGGAAAAAGCGAAAACTAAATCAAAGAAAAAGAGTGTGTGCTTTCCAGATCAAGTCCAAGAAAAATCTGCAAAGAATGTCGAAGCTGTAAATATTGCAGCTCTGCGGACTCCAGTGGCATCGACTCAGAGTAGGCTTGAAATTCCACGCACGCCGTACCACAGTGCGGAGAATTGCAGCAGATGCCGGTTCGATAGGCTCGAGACTTCGTCCTATTGGCTTGGTCAGATCAAGTTGGCAGAGTCCGTAGGGAAGCATTTCATTTCGGCTGCTTTCTTTCGCCTTGCCTTTGAATCCCAAGCTGCGGTTTGCTTTTGTCATAAGAAATGTTGATCTTTTAAACACACCAATCATTTTTGTTATCATTGCTTGACAAGAATGTACGTGTAAGTAGCTGTTAAATTTCTCGTTTGTTGATGGTTCAGCCTGTGAGGAGCCTCCGCGTAGAACTTAGGCGGTATTTGGCACGACATGGATATCTATCAGAGCAGACAGAGTGGAGAGAAGCTTCAGTTGCCTACGGAATGCTGAAGGATGGAAGCAGCACGGGGGTGGTGGTCCAAAAAGATTCAGCTATTCAGCAACCAGTGTCAGAGGGAATAATAAGTACGGACTTGGACAAATGACAGCCGGAGGAACTTTAGGTTGAAGAGCCAGAAACTCCCAAATCGAACCCGGCATGTCAGGGAGGTTTTGATCGAGAGATTTCTGAATTTGATTTTGCACAGTACCTCAGTATTTCTAATCGTAATTGCTCTAAATTCACTGGATTTGAACTTTATAACTAGTAAGACAAGTCTTGTCGTCTGTGTTCTTGTGACTCGTTTCCTGTTCAAGATAGTGGAGGACTACTTTAGGATATGACGACTTGTTACTTCCTTTTATTATAAACGTATTTCGGTGACTATTATTGGTTCTCAAAGGGAAACATAAGAAATTGCACTTGTATGCATTGACAAAATCATTTAAGATTTTGCCAAGAAGGCAATGCTTGTAGAAGGCCTATTGATAGAAAAATACATGGGCCAATATACTAGTGAATAAGCCTCTTCATACTATATGAGAGGTCTGAAATGTTCAAAAAAATTTAAGTAAAATATGTAGTGACCTAATAGTATATATACTTCTTTTGTCTCTAAGTGTTATTAGTCTTTTCTTTTATTATTATTACTAATACTTGCTATATGCACCATAGTTTGATTATCGTAGTATAAAGAAATAGGAAGCTAAAGAGGAATCATCCCAAGATCTTTCAATAATCCAATAATCTAGACCACTTTACAAATAGTTTAAGCCATGGCCCAATATCCAAACTTCACATAATATCTTGTAATTGACCTCCTTAACATGTGACATGTGACATATAACATAAACAAAATCATAAAAGGTATAAAGTTCTAACTTGGATGATGCAAAAAAGAAAAGTCCATATGAGCACCTTTAAAGCAACATATTAATCTATCAATAAGTTATTGATAAGAGAAAGTTCATCAATGGGGCAAATCATGCTTTTTAACAGCATCCCTAGCATCAAATTCAATAAATGCCAATTACCCATGCTACTTCATTGGAATGATTATGGGCTTCAACTCTAATAGGTTAGTGCACATATTAATGCTTGTTAAGATAAATCCTTTTGATGAACACATTATTTAAACTCTAAGAAAATATTTAGATTCCTTCAAATCTTTCTTATGGAATTTCGAATTCAAATAAACATTCAACTCAAATATAGCAATAGCATTATTCCTAGCAATAAGAATCTCATCAATATATCAATAAATTACAAATATATTACATTGCCTCCCAGTAAATAATGCATAATTGTAGTAGGACTAATAAAACCCAACTATAAGTAGTGTCTTTATAAGCTTTGCATATTATTAATGTGATGCATAAGAGATTTTCTAAAGTGACATACACATTATTTTAACTCTAAGAAAATATTTAAATTTCCTCAAACCTTTCATATGGAATTTCGAATTCAAATAAATATTCAACTTAAATATAGCAATTGTATTATCCCTAGTAAGAAGAATATGATCAATATATCAATAAACTACAAATATATTATGAGATTTAGTGACCAATATTTTTCCTTAAAAATTAGGTTGGAATGTATACTTGGAACATCAATGCACATGCATAACCAAAGGTACCAATATTTGTGTTCTTTAGGTTCATTCTACTAAGCCACGTGAGCTTTAGTGACCAATACCCATGGATGCCAAAAAATATGAAAACTTTGACAAAGAAATTCAATGTTGCTGTCAAACCTAATGCAACTAATAGAAGTATCAAATTGTGTGGATTATGGTGAGGAATATCAAAATAGTCGCAAAAACCTAAATTAGTTCACGAGAAGTCATCCATAATAGTTGAAAAAACATTAAGACATGTCATGGTTTGGGATTCAATGAAGGTCCAAAAATCAAACTAGACCAAATAAAAAATGAAACTATTGATAAGTGGCTTTATAGAAAAATAGAATGGATCTATTTTGCCAAGGAATACACTAAATAATAAAAATGATTAGGATAACCAACATATTCACAAACACAAAATTTCTTTAAATAGGAATGACCAAAACATTTATACCATTGATCATAATTGGACTTCAATGTTGCAATATAGCTATCATCCAAAGTAGAATTATACAAAACAAAGTGGATTAGGAAACAAAAGATGATGCATACTTAAAAGTACTACCTCATTGATGGGCAAAAGTATAGTCCATGATCAACTCTATCTCACCTAATCAATGCCTTGATTATATGATCATAAAGTAGGCAAATATCAATGAAAAATATGGTGATGCACTTATTTTGTGAGGTTAATTTTTATTTTACAAAATCAAGATTTATGACAATAAATGGTAGATATAGAACATGTTATAAAGGTAATAAAGGTAGTGGACAAGCATATCTAGCATGTGTGATTGCCACTAAGCTCCTATCCTAAGCTCCCATTAGGTAGCCTTATGGCCAATGCAATATGTGCACAAACATAATAAACAATCAAACAAAATAAATCACATATAATAAGATCATTTACACCATAATCAAATATATGTTTATGTGCAACAAATTGAGTGGAATACTTGCAAATGTCATTGTAAGGTCATTGCCTAATGTAGTATTCAACATAGAAAGCATCTTTCAAAACTACTCCATTATGAAACCCATTATGGGAATACCATGTGGTTCTAAGACACTTGAGTAAATGTAGGGCCCATATTTCCAACATATAACATTGAGTTGAGTGGTTAAGCCCACAAAGCTTGTGGCCCATGAGAAGAAATAGCATCCATATTGAATGGCATGGCTAAGGGATAAAAATAGTTTGCTAATTAAAGGGTATTGTAGGTTACGATGGACCAAGTGTTGACTAGCTTGCTTTATGCACTAAAAGGGCGCTTTCATTTATTGAATAGGGCATCATGTAAACAAATTTAAGGTTGAACTAGGAAGGAAAAGAATAACCTTGGTTCACTCTGACTGGTGGTGGAATTTAGTGGTCGAAGTTTGTTATTCCTCCTCTTTTGGTTCTAATTAGCCATAGCACAATTGGCTCTTTTGGTAAGGTAGGTAGTTTTAGGGCGTGAGGGGTGGGATTTGGATTTATGGGTGATATAGTCTCTAGAAAACCAAATGATTCCACAAAAAGGAGAAAGAGACATAGCTCAATTCTAGGTAGCCAAAACAAGATGATTCTAAATTAGCCTCTTTACACATTGTATACAATGGAATATAACAAGAAGTACATGGGCTTAAGTCAAGCTAAGATATTATACCTAAATCTAGGTTTGTAATACCTTACTAGTAGAAAATATTGATCCTTCTAAGTGCTCATGTTTGCAATAGTGACTATAGTGATCTTCATACCCCCACCCCTTCCACCTTTTATGTCTCCATTGCTTGAATTGTTGTTAGGTTATGCTTGAAATAAAAAAAATTACCTTAAAGTTGCTAGAGCTAGGCCTTCTTGAATCTAACCTAAACCATCAACCTATTGTCTTTGGAGCTTATCCTTTTAAGCCATGTTATAGGCTCTATAAAGGAAGGTTATGGCTTTTGTGACAAAATATTGGTACTTAAAAGTCTTTAAAAACTTAGTGAATACTATTAGAAATTTCATCATTTGATTCTCTCATATTTTTGGCCCTTTAACCTTTTGTTAACTCAACACACATTTCTCACAAGGCTTATACAAGCTGATTGCAATACCTAAATATTTAAATATTGGTTTGTTTGTACTCACTAATTTTTTGCTTCAAATTGAATTTATGAATCCTAATTGATTTCCCAAACTTGTACTCAACAATTTCCCATATGATTTAATGTCATTGGTCCATGATATAAAAGGGATAACATTTTAACCTATAGGCTTTTCAAGCCACCCTATAATACTTAAATAGGATTAATCCCATTTATTAGCCCTTTGCCTGATCATTTGTGGCTTTTGGAAACAATCCATTAGCAAATCCAAACTTTTCTTGGCTTTGAGGCCATTCTTCAATTACCAACTCCAAATGTCATAATTTAAGTTGTTTATTAGCTTATGGATTAACAAAGATGAACCAAGAACATTAGATAAGGACAAGCACCGTGGGTATTGAGGGACATGTTGGATTCAACCATTCTTATTATGGAAGGCATCAAGGAGAATAAAAAGATCATTTGTAATTCTGCCAAACTCCAAAGGCTAAGTTGTGATCCGTTGCCTAAAAATATATCTCAAGCTTGGTGACTTGGCTCTAATTCTATGGCCAAAAATTGCATTTTAGGGCATAAAAAAAATATCATGGTTGAGAAAGACGAGCAATTGGTCTAAATGAATGAAACACGTCATTAAATTAAAGACTAGACAACCACACTTCACCTAGCAAAAGACTAGAAGTTCAACATTAAAAAGTGAGTCAAGATGTTACCTTGATCAAGGAATCTAGAAAAAGTTTATGCTTTTTGCAACAATTAAAGACAAACTCTTCAAATCTAACAATTCTAAACTCTAGGGATCAACTAGAACTTACTAGTCTTTACACCTAGTGATCAATAACTCAGCTACTTCTTGCAATTTCATATACAAGAAAAAAGAGATAGATTTATAACACCTTTTAGTACCTTGATCAAGGAATCTAGAAAAAGTTTATGCTTTTTGCAACAATTAAAGACAAACTCTTCAAATCTAACAATTCCAAACTCTAGGGATCAACTAGAACTTACTAGTCTTTACACCTAGTGATCAACAACTCAGCTACTTCTTGCAATTTCATATACAAGAAAAAAAAGATAGATTTATAACACCTTTTAGTACAACGTGACAATATACACAAGTAATAATGAACATGCTGAAGGGAGAAATTCTCAAATTCAAGTGATAGACAAAGAGAAAATTAATGCCCAAAGGCCATTTCATCTATTCACATTTCATTATCAAATGAATCAATTATATTAGTTTATATATACTTGACAAAGACTAATCACACCTAATTTGCAAACTCATAACATAAATAGGACATATGGGCCTAAGCCGACCAACAACACAACAAAAAAATAATAAAGGATAATAAATGCACCCATATGTCAAGTATGCATCCTTTGGCATCTTCATTCTATTCTTTGAGGTGTTTGATTAGGCATTGTGTCTATGAAAGCGACATGTATTAACAAAAGTTGAATGGCAATTATAAACAATGGTGGACCACAAAGTTATAAATATAGTTCTCTACAATGCGAATATCCAAATATTATTTAGTAATTAGTAAGCCCCTTATCCCAAAAAAAAGGCAAAGAGAGAGTTATCTAACCATTGGTTAGATGAAGACCTCTTGCACATATTACTAAAAAAAAGGCCTAAAATAATTTTAAATTGTTTTGTTAGATTAAAGTTTTATTAATAGACAATTCTTTTTTTTTACTTGTCTCTTTGTAGAAAGGGATAAAGGATGGGCCACCTGACAATGATGAAAGGGTCATGAATTGAGCAATTTAAACAATCATAAAAAGTATCTTGAAGTCTTTTTGAATAGTTAAAACAGGATCTTGACTTCTTTATTCCCCTTTCCTATAGTCATGTGGCCATTGGCTTCCCCTCCCTTTATCTTACTATCATGTCTACCTTGTCTATTTGCCATTCATTATCAACATCTAAGTTGGCCAACAATTACTAATGGCCATAAAGGAAGTTATTGAAAAGTGATGGGAAAAACGACGTATAACGTTTTCCACTTTGATTGAACCTGTGAGGAAATACTAAAACACCAACGATGTATTTGAATCACAAGTAGAATAAGCAAATATCACACTCAACATAAAAGAATTTCTACGTGAAAAAACCTCTCCAATGTGAAGGATAAAAAACCACGAGACCGATCACAGAGTCCACCCAAATCTCCACTATATAAATCATTAGGTTACAACCCAATCAAGTCCTTAACAATAGCAACAGGACTAAGATTTACTTATTCAACAATAATAGAATCACCAATGAATAATGAAGAACAAGTTATAAATAACAACTTAACCAAGAAAAGTTGGAGAAATATCACCCAGATTTTTGACCAAGATCTGTTGACTTCAAGAGCTCCAAACGATGATCCAACCATTCACAATGAAGAACACCCAATCCCAAACCTGCTGACAAAAAATCAGCTCAATCAGACCACGGATCGACCTTGATCAGATGTTTGATCAACTGCTGCGTAGAGCCTCTAATTCCTGCGAAATTCTGCTCTTATCTTTTCTCTCTCTCTTGTCTTTTTGATGGCCACTCACCTCTTCTCTCTGAAGAAAAACCTTATATTTTTCTTTTTAAATCTTAGGGCCACATTACTCTAATTAGACCCAATAATAAGTCCCTGAATATGGACTGGACCAACCCAACAATTCTCCCCCCCAGCTCAAATGAGGGAGATTCTATATGTCTATTTTTCAAGCACAATTCAAACTGGCCTCATGCCGACAAAACTCAAACTTTTCTCGCCATAGAGCCTTTGTCATCATATCAGAACCATTATCCTCAGTATGTACTTTTTCAAGTGTAACCTCTTTGGTTTCCATAATATCTCGTATCCAATGATACCTTACATCAATATGCTTTGATCTTTGATGAAAAGTAAAGTTCTTAGCAAGATGTATAACACTTTGACTATTACAAAATAACACATACTTTTCTTGCACAAAATCAAGTTCTTTTATGAAATCCTTCATCCAAAGCAATTTTTTACATGCTTCCGTTGCTGCAATAAATTCTGCTTCAATTGTAGATAAAGCAATACATTTTTGTAATCTTGATTGCCATGCCATAGCTCCCCCTGAAAACTTAATTAAGTAGCTTGAAGTAGATCTTCTATTATCAATATTTCCTACCATATCAGAATCTGTATATCCCACAAGAATAGGCTTATCACTCCCAAATGAAAGTTTCAAGCTAGAAGTGCCCCGAAGATACCTTAGAATCCACTTCACTGCATTTCAATGTTCTCTTCTAAGATTAGAAGTAAATCTGCTAACTACTCCAACTACATGAGCTATATCTGGCCTTGTACAAATCATTGCATACATTAAACAACCAACAGCCAAAGCATAAGGAACTCTTTCCATATCTTTTCTGTCTTCCTCATCTGTAGGACATTATTTCTTACTAAGCTTAAAGTGTGTAGCAAGAGGTGTGCTCACCACTTTAGCCTTATCCATACAAAACCTTTGAAGCACTTTCTTGATGTACTCTTCTTGAGACAACCATAACTTCTTGGCTTTTCTATCATGACTAACTCTCATACCAAGAATTTGCTTCACTGAGCCTAAGTCTTTCATTAAGAATGACTTACTTAACTCCTGCTTCAACTTTTCAATTCTTGCAACATTCTTATCAACTATAAGCATGTCATCTACATAAAGCAGTAGAATGATAAAGTCATCATATGAGAACTTCTGCACAAATACATAATGATCAGAATTTATCTTTTTATAGGCTTACTCTCCCATAAAAGACTCAAATTTTTGATACCATTGTCTCGGTGCTTGTTTTAAGCCATATAAACTTTTTTTTAGTTTACAAACATAATTCTCTTTACCTTTTTCTTCAAAACCCTCTGGTTGCTTTATATAAATTTCTTCATTTAGGTCACCATGAAAAAAAGTAATCTTTACATCTATTTGCTTAATTTCAAGATCAAGACTGGCAACTAATCCTAAAATCACTTGAATTGAGGACATTTTCACAGCAAGTGAGAAAATCTCATCATAATCAATTCCCTTTTTCTGACTGAAACCTTTAACAACTAGTCTGGCTTTGTATCGAGGTTGTGAAGAATTTTCATCATACTTCAATCTATAAATCCAATGATTCTTCAAAGCTTTCTTGCCCTTAGGCAATGTCACCAACTTAAATGTTTAATTATCATGCAAAGATTTCAACTCATCTTGCATTGCATCAACCCATTTTTTCTTATCCACATCCATTACTACTTCTTCAAAACTCTCAGGCTCACCTGCATCAGTCAACAATACATACTCCTCAATAGAATATCTAGAAGATGGATGACGATCTCTAGAAGACCTTCTCAATGGTGGAATTGAAGATGGATTTTGTTAAACATCAACAACATTATCTGTTTGAGTATCACTATTATCTACACCATGTTGGTCATTCTGAACTTGATCCTAAACATTATGTTGAATATCACTTTCAACTTGTTCTGGCAACTGTCGCTGTAAATCATTTGAAGAAATTAGATCAATATCAATACCAATCTTAGAGCCTTGTGACATATTTTTCTCGCTCTGGCCAATATCTATCATATTTTGATTCTCAAAAAATACAACATCACAACTCCTCACAATTTTCTTCACAGCTGGATTATAACACTTGTAACCAAATTCATCAGAACCATAACCAAGAAATATACATTCTCGTGTCTTGACATCTAACTTAAACCTCCTATCCTTTAGAATATGAACAAATGGTTTACAACCAAATACTCTTAGATAGTTATAGGAAACATCCTTACCAAACCAAACTCTATATGGCACATCACCATCTAAAGCAACAGTTGGAGATAGATTGATAACATAAGCTATTGTAAGTAATGTCTCACCCTAAAATGTCTTTGGCGGGTTAGCATTTGAAATCATCTATCTAACTCTCTCAACCAATGTCCTGTTCATTCTTTCCGCTATACCATTCAACTGAGGTGTTTTTAGAGGTGTCTTCTGATGTCGAATACCATGTTGCCTACAATACTCATCAAATGGTCCAATATACTCACCACCATTGTCTGATCAAATACATTTCAACTTCTTTCCAATTTATCGCTCTATTGAAACTTGAAATTGCTTGAACACATCTAGCACTTGATCTTTTGACATCAAAACATAAACTCAAACCTTTCTTGAGTAGTCATCAATAAAGGTCACAAAGTAGGATGCTCCACCAATCGTCCTTGGGTTAACTGGGCCACAAACATCTGAGTGTACTAACTCCAAGAAATCTGATTTTCTTGAAGGAGGGTGACTATAGAATGAAACTTTTTTCTATTTTTCAACTAAACAATGTGCACACTTCTCAAGTTTTTCACTCTTAATCCCAGATAACAAGTTCTTCTTTGCCAACACATTCATGCCTTTCTCACTCATGTGACTTAACCTTTTATGCCATAAAGTACTTGCATTTCCATCTTCCATTACATTACAAATGTCCTTGGAAATCTTGTCTTGAAACAAATACAAAGAAGACTCTTTCTTACCTCTAGCCATAACTAATGAACCTTTAGTAAGTTTCCATTGTTCATTATTGAAGATATTGCAAAAACCTTCATCATCAAGTTATCCGGTAGAAATCAAATTCAAGTGAATTTCTAGTACATGTCTAATATTCTTAAGAACCAACTTGGATCCATTACGAGTCTCCAAGCATACATTTCTCATACTTGTAACTTTAGCTAAACAATCATTACCCATTTTCAATGTGCCAAAGTTTCTAGGAGTATAAGAAGTAAAGAACTCCATCTTAAAAGTAATATGAAGAGAAGTACCACTATCAATTACCTAATTTGTCTCATTACCTACAAAATTCACATTATCATCATAGCACACAATAACAAGTTCATTAGTAGCTGCTGCAACTCGATCATCATCATTGTTGTCCTTCTTCTCCTCACTTTCATTAACTTTCTTCTTCTCATTTCTACATTTATCATTCTTCTTTTCATTTTTCAACTAGAAGCAATTTTTCTTGATATGACCCATCTTGCCACAATGATGGCACTCTACATTTTTATGCCACGATCTAGACTTACTTCGACTTTTGTTATAACTTCTCGAACCTCTACTATAACTTCTCTCCCTGTTTTCAACAACCAAAGCTTCAGAATGAGACAAAAAACCTTGACTCTTTCTTCTCATCTCTTCATTCAAAATACTAGTCTTGGCAAAATCCATAATGACAATACTATCGAGAGCAGAGTTACTCACTGACATACGAAATGTTTCCCAAGATTCTGGTAAAGTACTAAGTAACCAAAGTCTTTGTACTTCATCTTCAAACTTCATATTCATACCTGAAAGTTTATCTAACATTCCCTGAAACTCATTCAAATGATTAGATATGGATTGCCCATCTTTGTATTTCAAGCTAATAAGTTGTTTCATCAAATACATCTTATTATTTCCAGTCTTTCGAGCATACAAAGATTTAAGTTTGTTCCATAGAGTCCGAGCATGTGTTTTTTTGCTAATGTGATTCAAAACATTCTCATCTATAAATTATCGAATGAACCCATATACAATTTTATGCTCAAGAGTCCAATTGGCCTCACTCATGTTGTCTGGTCTTATTTCACTAAACACCGGTAAGTGCCAACGCTTCACATAAAGCAAATCTTCCATCTTACCCTTCCAAACATGATAGTTTCTTCCATTCAAACTAATCATCCTGTTAGTGCTTAATTCCATCGTTCAATCAAATCCAAAAATAAACAACCACAACCTAAGCTATTGATACCACTCTGATGGGAAAAATGACATATAACGTTTTCCACTTTGATTGAACCTGTGAGGAAATACTAAAACACCAATGATGTATTTGAATCACAAGTAGAATAAGCAAATATCACACTCAACACAAAAAAATTTCTACGTGGAAAAACCCCTCCAATGTGAAGGATAAAAAACCACGGGACCGATCACAGAGTCCACCCAAATCTCCATTATATAAATCGTTAGGTTACAACCCAATCAAGTCCTTAACAATAGCAACAGGACTAAGATTTACTGATTCAACAATAATAGAGTCACCAATGAATAGTAAAGAATAAGTTGTAAACAACAACTTAACCAAGAAAAGTTGGAGAAATATCACCCAGATTTTTGACCAAGATCTACTGACCTCAAGAGCTCCAAATGACAATCCAACCGTTCACAATGAAGAACACCCAATTGGACCATGGATCGACCTTGATCAGACGTTTAATCAACTGTTGCGCAGGGCCTCTAATTCCTGCAAAATTTTACTCTTTTCTTTTCTCTCTCTCTTTTCTTTTTGACGACCACTCACCTCTTTTCTCTGAAGAAAAACCCTATATTTTTCTTTTTAAACCTTAAGGCCACATTACCCTAATTGGACCCAATAATAAGTCTCCGAATATGGGCTGGACCAACCCAACAAAAAGAACAAGCAAATTTCAAGACCCTTTCTTATCCTTTAGCCAACCCATAATCCAAAATTAAACCCATTGAATTCAAAGGCATTGTCTAACTTCTTAAGTTCATCCACTAATCTCCTTTAGCACAAATGGGCCTGTAGTATTCCAACTCTCTAAGCTTGTTAGTTAGAAAGAGGCATTGACTTGAATGGCATGAATTGTATTCCCCATTCAAAGATAACACATAGGCTCTGTCATAAACCTCATGAACTAGAAAACTACAAAAAAAAAAAAAAAGCACACATACTTTTTTCAAAACGAGCAACCATTCAGAACATCATAGTATTGGTTCAAAGTTTGTATTAGGATCTCTTGTGGTTTGTTGTACCTGTTGGGTTAAAAGTATTGTCATTTAAAATTTTGAGAAAGTAAATTCATGCACATATATCAATCCTTCTATCCGACTCTTCTTCTCTTTTGGCATCAAGCATTCAACGTCAAGGAAGGAAAATCACCCGATTTGCTATACTACACTTACAAACTATTTCCTTGAATTAAGCGACCTCACAGTTAAGTAAGCCTCCCCTAAACTAGTAACAAACTACCAGAAATTACAATCAAAATGACTAATAGACACAAGAAGATAACGGCATAAAACCCAGTCGACCTTTTGTCTACTAAGCCAAAAATAAAAATAGATAATACGTACCAATGGACCTACTAGATAACCTAGTCAGTTCCAACCGCCAACAACTATAACAACTTCTCTCTAACACCAAAAGTTATGAAAACAACCAATCAAATACAAATCAAGTAAGTAGAAGGAAAACTTATGAAAAGTTTCTCTTAGATCGGAAACCAAACCAAGTTCTTGGAGATGTTCTTCTTGTTAGTCTATTTTCATAGCCTTACCTTATGTGGGCTTATATCAATGGACATCAAGTGGTTCTCCTATTGAGATATATTAATATAGTTGTCAATTGGTCTAATTTAGTGACATGCATGTTCTCATTATACCTTAAGTATGGATGTATTAGTATGGGCTAGGGTTGACCTAATAAAATTGTGATAAGTGAGTTTCTTGGCCCATAAGGGTAAGACTATAATTTGGTCTTGTAGGACTTGTGATGAGCTATTTGTGTGAGGACATTTGGACACCGACGTATCTTTTTCTTTCACTTAAAAAACCCTTACTTTGGTGGTTCACAATGACACTGACAAGAACAGAAGAACACTCACCAATAGAAGATTGATTCTCAAGTGGTTTTTCGAACTACCTCATTGATCCTTGTACTAAGGAGAGAATAGGGATGGTAAGGGCCATATATCAAGTTCATGGAGCCAAAATTAAGGTATATTTTACTTCCCTAAATAAAATTTTGTGTTTTATGATGGCTAAGTAGATTCTAGGTGTTTTGATCCGATTGGAGGCTGGATTTTTCCAACACTTCTCTGCTCGTACCCTCCCCCCTTAAAACCCTCCGCAGATTTCTCCCCTATTAGGAGACGGCATACTTGTTACAAAGAACCCCTTAAAAAAGCTCAAAAAACCATATCGAAACCAAGACAGCAAAGCAAGCCCTATTTAATCTTTACATACAAAAGTAAATGACGAAAAAGCTGAAGAGTGATTAACTGAAGTGTAACAAACTGTGAAGCAGCGGAAAAACTTGGGAGAAATTGTAAAGGAGCAGTATTTATTCACGGTTCTAAAAAGAATATCAACGAGAGTTACAATCAAATAGCAAAAGTAGTAAACCGGGCTAGACCCAACGATGGCCCTTAGCCCAATAACAACTGTAAAAGACAGTGAGGCCACAACACCACATATTTTAACAGTAAATAACGAGTGCCAGTCCCCGCTGTGTGCCAGTCAAACCTCCAACCGGTGTTCACACACGTTACAGCAGCACGGTCCCTTCTGAGGGGATAAGAAATGTTGGACCCATTCCCTCACAACCAGGTCTGTGTCTGGGAGGATCTTAGATCACCCACCGAAGTATAATAGCGTAATTTAAAGACGGTCAAAGTTCGACCGAAGTTATGACCTTCCCCAGTGAGGTTCTCGCGCGTCCGAAAGCTGCCGAAGTCAAGGCTCAAGCAGCTTTTAAGCATCTAGAACTAGTTTGCCTTCTGCATCGTTTCTGGCTCTTTCAGAATTCTATATCTCTTGCCCCATCTCATGCTGATCCAGCTCCCACGAAGGAAACAGTAGTAAATGGCTGCTGAGGGAGGAGGAAGCGCTTCTCGCTCTCTGCAGAACACACCCGTCTGGGCTCTGGCTGCTGTCTGCTTCGTCTTCATCTCTATCTCTATTTTTCTGGAGCACTTGATCCATCTCCTTTGCAACGTAAGTAAATATGAAAGGATGAAAACAAAGATAATTTTAACAACAGAACAGTAGCTGTTCCATGGCCTCCAATTTGGAGGAGGAACTTTTGTTGCTTTTAGAAGATCGTTGGAACTGTTGACCCCTGCTTCCAAAAGTAAGAAAAGTAATCTTCAAATGCTGTATAAATTCCTGCAACTAGATATTAGATGGAAGATTCTGCGTGGTATTTGTTACTGATGATTTCTCTAGCCCTTGTTTATGTTGAATTTCTAATTGGTGCAGTGGCTCAAAAGACACCGAAAGAATTCGTTGCTTGAGGCTGTGGAGAAGCTTAAATCAGGTAGGTTTCAAAGTTTTAACAATTTAATGTGTCTACATGCTATACTTTCGGTCAAACTTACTCTATGCTTATATTTAAGGACACCGATCTTGTGTCTCTTTATATGGTAACTGGAAAGGGAGGTAAATAATTTTATCAACGTTCACTAATTTTCCTTCGGTGTTGCTGCAGTGTTGATGCTTTTGGGGTTTGTGTCGCTCTTGCTAACTGTAGCTCAAAGACCCATTTCCAAAATCTGCATATCCACCACTGTTGCACAGATCATGCTTCCTTGCCGCAAAAGTGCCGAGACAAAAACTACCAAAGCACTAGGCTTTTCTTATGCATGGACCAGTACATCTGAACATTCTTTGCCGGCAGCCGATATTCTTGACGATATTTCATGGCAATTAGAGCGAAGATTGGCAGCAGAGGATACAAGAAATCCTTCTGACCGCTGTGCTTCCCAGGTACTTACACAAACATCATATGTCCGAAAACGTGGAGGGATTTTATTTTTTTGTCTCCTTTTCTCTAACTCGTTAATATTGAATGATTTACAGGGAAAGACCTCTTTTATGTCACAGGATGGGTTCCTTCAGCTCAACAACTTTATCTTTGTGTTAGCAGTTATGCAGATTGTCTATAGTGTTCTGACCATGGCTTTAGGAAGAACCAAGGTATGCCTAGCTTTCCCATACAATGAGAGGCAAATAGCACCTTTACTTGCACAATTTTTAGTGTGTTTTCTATACATGATGTGATGGGCTTAAGCTTGACGTTGTCAAATAAAGCCGCACTCGGATTTTCTAAGGGAGCAGATCTTAGGTTCATCTGAAATTCTAATTCGGTGCTAGTGGTAAGGGACAAAAACTTTTCGTCATCAATTACGAAATCCACGGGGAGAGTTGTTCAGCCCACAGACAAGGACAGAAATTCAAACGAAGTTGACCCGAAAAATTAATGTCAGTCGTAGTAATTTCTCGATGCCTACACAAGGCATTATCATTAACAAGGAAATACTACCCTTCACGATCTTCACAGGTCTGCGACAAAGCACAGAAGATGATAAATATCTCACCTCATATATCTACAATTTTGGGTATAAACTTTCCCATTATAAGTGTAATAGGTTTAAGTTCACTTCTTCTTAAAAGGCTTTCTTAAAGAAAAGAATTGTCCAAACTTAGAAAGCATATTACAAATACTTCTTTTTTGATATAAAACTTTGTTATCCAAATATGTATTCCTTTAAAAAAGACATACTCTCTCTCTCTTTTAGCTTATGAAATTTAGAACTTAGTATTAGTAAGAATCTAAATGGGGATTTTTTTTTTTTCTTCTTTTTGTCTTTTCGTTTGTTATGATGTCCAATTTGTCCAAGTGATCGAATTGGATGCATGTAAACAGATGAGACGCTGGGAAGCTTGGGAAAAGGAAACTCAGACGGTTGAATACGAAGTAGCTAATGGTTAGATTACTTTCCAGTATTCTCCTGAAAATATTTCCCTTTATCCACATCATTTGGGAGGAAATCACTCAATTCCTGATAATAGTAGGATTGAGGACAAACATGTACCTACACATAAAATAATTTTATGTTTTCAGCCTCTACAGTTTGTCTATATCTGTAGGATTAGTTCTTCACTAATTAATCTAAACTTTATAAGTGTAATTGTAACCTATTGTTTTTCACATCATGACTTCCTGTTTAGATCCTAGACGGTTTAGGTATACGAGACAGACAACACTTGGGCGTCGACATATGAATTCTTTTACAAGAACATCTCTTCTTCTGTGGATTGTAAGTTCATGTTTTCCTTTCTTTTCATTATCGTTATACATCAACATTTTCCTTCTTCTTCATATAACTTATATACTTCGCTGTATGGTTTTTGCTTACAACTTTGAATTGGCGCAGAAATGCTTCTTCCGTCAATTCTTTCATTCAGTAGCCAAAGTTGACTACCTCACTCTACGCCACGGTTTTATCTCGGTTAGTTTCTTCAACTAGTTTGCTAATTTTAACCTTTACCGTAGTCATAATAACTCAAATCGTTGTTAGAGCTTAGTGACCGTTGGATGAAGATGCGAGGATATCATTGATATGAATGTCTCTCTTATTGATTTTGTAGGCCCATCTGTCAACAAATAACTCTTTCAATTTCCAAAGATACATACAACGATCGTTGGAGGATGATTTTAGAGCTGTAGTTGGCATCAGGTTGTGAATTTATATTCCCATTAAGTAAATATTAAATCTCTAGTAATTGGAACGATGCCCAAATACTCGATCATTACAAATACCCATGGGCCATTTCCTCCGGCCCAAGTGGACTTCATGGGCTAAAAAGCCCATATCAAAACGAAGTAGGCCTGCAAGGGCTAACAAGAAGCCATGCAGCCGAAACCACTATTGCAAAGCAACTATGCGGCTAATAAGAGCGTCAGTTATGGCATCCATTTCATCAAACTAATTCCATATTTTGGTACCATGTGGCAGCCCTTTCATGTGGTTTGTCGTCGTCATCTTCCTGCTGGTCGACGTGCACGGTGAGCAAGAAGTCTTTATATTGCTTCATGATTACCTTCTATTTCTTTATATTCTGTTGCTTCTCCATCATCAACTTGTTAATAACTCGTATCTGTGAAATTACACAGGTTGGCATGCGTACCTTTGGGTGTCATTTCTACCGTTACTTGTATGTATTCGAAATATACAACGCAGTTTCTCAGACCTGCGAATTTAGAGTCCAGTGTGGGTTTTCTTAATGGCCCTTTTGGTGCTCTGTAGATAGTGCTAGTTATTGGAACCAAACTGGAAGCGATAGTAGCAACAATGGCCCTTCAGGTCAAAGATCGGAACAATGTAATCAAAGGAGCTCCTCTGGTGCAACCCAGTGACAACCTCTTCTGGTTCAATCGCCCACATTTTGTCTTGACTCTTTTACATTTTACTTTGTTTATGGTGAGTCCTCGTTATTTCAGAAACCGTTTGTGCTCTGGCCACGTAATTAGAGCGATGCACTGACTGTTTAATTTATCCTATTTCTCCCCAGAATGCTTTTGAGCTCGCTTTCTTTGTTTGGGTCACGGTATGACTTTGTTTTGGTCTCATTTTATCCACATCATAGTCAAGAAATTCTGCACTCATGAAATAAGCTCTTTTTTCTTGCTTTTCAGTGGCAATTTGGTATAAAGTCTTGCTACCATGAAAGTATTGGAATCATCGTTATCCGGGTGGTATTACCGTATGTTTTTGTTCTTTCTTTCTCTTCCTACTCGGGTTTTAATTTTCACATCTTCCAAAAGTTCACCAAACCATGTCGTTTCAAGATGTGTCCTTGTGTCAACTCAAAGTTGTCAATTATCAGAAGGAACTCGTATCTGCATGCTTGTTGCATCAAATTTGGTTGTCCTAAAGCTGAATATTTGGATAATTGATGTATCTCCAGGGTGATAGTTCAAGTCCTATGCGGCTACATCACTCTTCCCCTATACGCTCTTGTGACCCAGGTATGTGTGTGTCTGTGAGTAATTCATTGAAGCTTTCGGTACAAACATGAACTGGGGCATTGTTTATATGCAGATGGGATCGCAATTCAAAATCGCAGCGCTAGAAGACCAAACAGTACATGGCATAAGGCAATGGTACGCTGATGCTAAGGATAGGAGGAAAAAGCAGGAAGATGTTTCACAAACCGGTCGCGACAATTCGTCCACTGTATCAAGCAGTCATAGAACCACTGGTTCAGTGGACCTATCTTCTCACAGGATGGCAACATTTTCTCCGGAGATCACCCATCTTTCAGGCGAGATAGAAAGTGTTGAAGAACGTCCAGAATTCATCGAGATGAGCTTCTCTTTAAGCGTGGTTTCATCAAATGCTGCGCAAACAGATCTCTCAGAGGGAAATCATATTAAACATCAACTTTGAAGAAAAAGCTGACGGATCAAACTGAAAAGCTGAGCTGGGAGCATGTCATGTGTGCATTAGGTCATCTTGTACTACAAATATTCATTCTATACCCTTGTGTACTGACGAGTTTTCATACTTTACGCTTATAAAGAATACAAAAAAATGGCCAACAAGATATACATAAAACCAACAAACAATGTCATGGCCAGTGTAAAACAAAGTGATGCAGCATACCTGGCGGAGATGCTTCTGCGGGCACACCACCGCTACACTAATGGAACTTATCTTGAGTAGCATGTCCAAATGGCCTACAGGGCCGAAGATCTTGAGCGCTATAGATGCACCAATTTCGTAATTATCAATGAACACAACTGTAGTTGCTTTTGAGCCTCTAATTCAATCCATAATTTAAGAGGAGAAGGAAGAAAGCAAAAAAGAAAAGAAAGGCCTGAATAAGGTTTTTCTAGCATTCAGAGGGTGTATACTGGGTAGACGATGCTGAAGAATTCTTAGATCGCTTGGACAGCCGAAAAAGATGAAATTCCTGATCTTATGGAATAATAATGAAGAACAAGTACAGATCTTTGATTTGAAATAGTTGCCAATATTCTTCATAATGAACTACTAACACAATTAAGGAAATTCTTCTAAACAGGTAATATTAATGTGTATTGATTTTACAAATTACCTTGGCACATTGTTAAAAGAAGAGAGATTAGGATTATCAAATCTCAAAATTTGGAATAAAGTCATTTAAGAAGATATGCTTTGAAATCACATAAACTTCCTAGAATCTTCATCATAGAGTAAATGGATTTAAAATACAAAATACAAAAGAAAACAAGTAACGAAACTTGACATACAAAGGTACTTGGACATGGAGTTGGAGAAGTCTCTTCAAACTAAGGTCCATATACAATAAATACATGATAAAAACAATACCTTAAGAAGTTTATAGTCAAATACTTTCATAAGTTTGGCATCATAAGTTTGGCATCATAATTTTGACATCTTAATTTTGTTAGTAAAAGTAAAGAAATTTATAAGAAAATAACTTCTTTGTTTGGAAATATAAAATTATCTTAAGAAAACATCATTTTGATTGAGATTTGAATACTTTCAACCAATATCTTTTTGTAATGCTATGGTATTGCTCATTTGTTTTTGTATTTTAATTTTTATTAATATAATTTACTTTTTTAACAAAAAATAAAAAATAAATACTAATACAAATAATTTGTTAGAGATACAAAGACTTACGGTTTTGAGCCGCTATTCTTGCCCTAGGCCGGATGTGAATCCCAGAAATGTGTCTTGGTCCTGCTCTCCTGTCTCTAGTGACTTTAGACTTTTTCCACCTACCCCATCAACCCAGGCAATTAATGGGGGCTCCACCTTCCATCGGAGCATGGATGTCCTTGCTTTTTTTTTTTTGGGTAGAAATGTCCTTGCTTCTTTGCCTTTAGTTTTCTTTCTTGGTTGTAATATCTTAGTTGCAGTAGATTTCAAAATTTTCTTTCCTGATTTTATTAAGTTTTATAATTTTCTTCCTATAATTTTTTTTATACACAAATGTTATACATATTAATTCATATTATTTTCCTTTTCCTCTTTCTCCCTCTTCTTCCTCTTTCTTGCTTGGACACCAGTACATAATCTGATATAGTGATATGTTGTTATTGTCCATGATTTCAAACTTCCACTTATATCTTTGATTGTAATCTCTGACTAAATTTTGTTGTTATGATCTCTATGTTCTAGTCAACAACATATATAAAGGGTTTTTGAACTCTTCTTTCTCTTGATTTTGACCCTTGTTTTCAATATTAAATCTTGCTTATGCAGACTTCATTGACATAAGAATTACGTTATTTTTGGTTGGACAAAAGAAGGTGGCGATGGTGGCAGCCACTCTGGGAACGAAGATTTAGAAGTGCAAGCCTTTGGTAGCGGTTCAGCATCGGGAATAGCAATCAAATCAAATGGAAAGTGTGTTGCAAGTCATTTGACAGCAGTTGTTGGAATTCGAATAAACGACAACTAGAATCGTAATCTAGATGGGGCTCATCCTCTAAGGAGGCTGGTGATCAACCAATGGAGATAATGTTCCCTGTTACTGCTTAGGCCTTTTAGCCCATACGGATTCTCTTCTACATTTACTAACGCAAGCGTGAATGACACAACCGGATTAGGACTCCCAAACTACCAAATTTAAATCGATCCACCGACGTTTTAAGGGGATTCTCTACGTTTTCCCTATAAACTTCATGACTTCAAAACATGAACTTGAGAGAGAAAATTCCCGGAAAGAAATATAGAAGGCTACAAAGAGTAGCGATAAAAAATCCATGGGACAATGTCAAGTTGTTTATAAGTCAATTTGGTGTTCACAAATGAATCATTTCTTATCTAACATGGCCGAAGGTTAGGAATAGCACTGCTAAACCAAGTGACCTTCTAGCCATATGCGTTTGGCCAAATGATTCATACAAGTACAAAAAAAAATCTAATAATCAATTTGACAATTTTCAAACTAGTTGATCTACATCAATTTCATCTCAAAATCAAATCAGAATTAGTGAAAAAAAAAACTTTACCTCAATAAATCAATTCACTTCTTTAGATTTGTACTCTTATGATTCATAATGTTCGATTTGAAAACATTTTGATCTCAATTTTCTTGTTGATCTATCGTGAAAACTAAGTCAAATAATGATAATGGACCACACAACAAATTGACTAAAGACATTATACACAAACCCATGTAAGTTTAAGGAAATCCAAATAAAACAATATTCTACATCCTCAATAAACACTTTTTACACATTTTTTTATTTGCCCTCTCCTCTAAACTTGGGCAACATCTCTTAGCCGCAACATTTTCTGTAGCAACACTTAGCTACCGGTGCTCTTTTTTCACCAGATTGCTCTATCTTCTTCATATTAGAAAGGAAAAAACCCAGTTGCTATAATTACGAAAATGTCCCTATTAAACTAAAAATCTTTCAATCATGTCCTGCACTAATTGTTTACACCTAACAAAACATGCTATTTATGTGAAAACGAGTTTATTAATCTCAAAGGATGGAAAAATAGAGGGATGTATGCATTTCAAAGGAAATGAACAAAGAACGAAGGAACCAGGGACAGCAATTTGGGCATGCGGTTTTCGCGATGAAACCAAGCTTACGTCTCCTCTATTGATATCATGTTGAAGATTAAGAAATATGAAACATTTGAAATATTTGCGGGGAGTTGAACCACAGCGAGGTGAAACTTGCCCTAAAACCGTATTTTTGTTCTACTTTCTACTTTATGTCTATGAGCAAAGTTTTACGATCGTTTACACTACAATACTTCGTCCGTTGTTCACGTCTTGTTCATAAGCCACTAAGGATAATTTTGCAGTTTTGTGGGGCTTGGGCAGTACGGCTATTTTCTTCTCCTCAGCGACACAGCAAAGAAGATTTGCAGAAGAAGAAGAAGAAGAAGAGAAATTGACATCGTACTCTCTGCCTCTTTTCGGATAGTCAAATGGTCTTTCACTGGGGCTGTCTACCATGGCATTTATTTGTTACGTCAAGTCCTCCATCATCTTCAACGTTCTTGGAACCCACCACCAAACAATTATCAGAGACATGTCACCCAGTATTGCGGGGGGAGTTAGAGCAAAACCGTGTCCCCCATTTGATAGAGATAGAAAACCGGAACAGTTGTTGGCTGCGAAAATCCAAAGTCATGGAAGTTGGCATCAAGGAACTTGTTACTACAATTATCAACTCCTCCATCATCTTCAACATCGTTGGTACCCACCACTAAACAATCATCAAAGACATGTCGCCAAGTAATGCTAGGGAAGTTAGAGCAAAAACATGTCTCCAAATTTGATAGAGATGGAAAACAGGAGCATTTGTTGGTTGCGTATATCCTATAGTCATGGAAGTCTGCATCAAAGAACTTATCAATAGAATTTTACGCCGGAAAAGAAAAAAGAGGATAAAAACTTTATGTAGTTTAAAACAGAAGCTTTTTCCGTCTTGAAACTGTTCATCAGAAGATCCTTAGATCTTGGCTGAAGTGGTTTCCAGTAATCCTGATAGGTTTTTCCTTTGCGTAAAAACAAAATCATTTCGAGAACGTAGCAATTATTGTCAAAGAGGTGATTACGACCCCATTGCCAGACCACGATGAATTAAGTATTTGTCAGATAGCTTAAAGATGTGATACGTCTACTTGCTGAAATGATGTAATAACCACTCCTAACACCTATATGTGCGATTAGATCCTAACTTTAATCAGATATAATATCTTTCTCAAATCATTCCAAAGAAACATAGTCACATGAAAGTCGCCACAGTTTCCTGTGTGTCTGGTAGCCAGAGCACCCATTTATTGGGCCACAAAGAAGGCAGACACAAGAAGACATCTTGTTTTGGAGGTCCTGCGCACCTCATACGGGGAAACAAAGGAGAGGTTCGTCATAGTCGTGATGGGAGCTGCTTCCCCGAGACGCTATAACCACCACCCAACATATAAGTCGGCAAGCTTTTCCTCGCTAGTGACCAGTGTGGCTCCTCCAAAGCCAACACCCCGTCACCCACAAAGCTGTCCATCTTTCAATCAAACTTGTTTCCATGAAGATAATCACTATGTGTATATATATATATATATATATATATACGTTGCTGAAACAAGGGTAACTTGTCAATCATATGTGATTTTGTTAGGGGTAATAAGAGGGCACCGACTTGATGGGGTTTGCCTATTATTGGGAAAGTTTGCTTGCTCATAGGCAGTGCCACGGTCTCTTGTTGGATACAGCCACCGCATGTGACTCAGATGTTCCTTGCTGGGTAGAAAATCTAGTGGACAAGAAGGCAACATGAGAGGATTCTACTGAGCTTTTTACAGTTTCTATTTACAAACCAGGCTTTCCCAGAGAAGGCATTAGAATCTTTATCGTGATGCACGAAAAGAGGTGTCTCCCTGGTCTCAAATAAATTGGGCCATGGTCGGTCATCATCAATGGGTGTCCACACTTCACTATCACCTCGACCAATCCTAAATGAAGAATTAAAAAGAAAAAGAAAAAGAAAAAAGTAGAACGATAAACCACACTATTTCCCCTGCACCTAACTCTCCTCTTTTGATTTTAAATACATAAAAAAATGACCTTGGAGTTGATTCACCGACTGTGAAACAAGAATCGGGTTGCCTCAGCCCTTGTTCCTCAACAAAATTTGGCGATAATGACAGCACTTAAAGCATATCTTATACCTAAACCACAAGATCGTTTATCTATAATAATGTTTCTAAGCTAGCCCTATCCTTAAATATTAATCATGAAAGTTTGTCACCCTTACTTTGTTTCTGTTGTTGTCAACTGTTGAACTTTCTTAAAAGCACCTGCCTATGCCTGCGATGCCACAATTGCAAGCTTGTAATCATGGGATACCATTTGTTCCCTATGCCGGACCCACGGGGTCCATTTTCGAAATTAGCCAGTCTGCTGGGCTACTTTTTGCGGCAACTACGTTAGCTTTTTCCAGCTACACTAGGCCATCCCTTTTTAGACTTGGTCTTGCATGCTACTTGGGAGGGTTAATCTTCCTGGAATTCCGACTAATAGACATTCAAAAGCGACATTCTTACTGAAGATTTGTGCATGTTCAGTGCCTGATTCTCCAAAAGAAAGAAAGTGTCTGGGGCCATATTTTAGTGTCACTGCAGAGCAGATCTTATCCACCAGCGTTTGGCAACCAACAGTGATGTATTGATAATCTAGTAGGGACATCATATAAAAAGCCTTGGGTTTGGGGAGGAGACATGGACATACAAAATAGGGTACGATGAACGCGGGCGATCAGCAAAATAAAGAGAAAAGCTGAGCAAACAAGCAAACAAACAATCCAGCAGACACGCAAATTAAGTTAAAGTCGAAGCATGGATAGATGGAGTGTTGTGTGTCGAGCAGTGATTGGGGGCAGCAGAAAGTATCGGGCATGTGTCTCGAGAGGCTCAGGCTTCTTTTAGACTCCTTTATCCTTCTTGCTTCCTCATCTCACTCACTATAGCAGTGTTTTTTGGCATAAAAGCGCACACTCTAGCTTAGGAAAAAGAGGAAAACAACACACGCACACACTCAAAGACACACTCTTTCTGAGGAGACACTTGTATTTTGCCTTTAATAAAGTGGCATAATTTACCTAAGCTTTTCTATGGGGAAAAGAAGAGTTCAAACCCACGTGCACTCAGCAAGGCGTGGATGGTCACGAATTCCCCCTTTTGATGGGGTGAACAATAAGCAACTTACGTTCTTTTGACTGTTTGTATGCAAGATGATTCCTGAACATAGAGTGGCAAAGGCAATGGGAAGATTCCCACTTCTTTCCTATGGTGTATTACATGAGAAGAGAAGAGTTTCGTGATTGTGTCCTGGATGAACTCCAGGTATTTATTTTGGACATTGACAACTCGTGATGAAACTTACACAACCTCAGCTACGCGAGACAGGCTTTTATGCAGTGTCAATTTCACAAATTGTCTTTTGTAGACATGTGAACTCGGTTGTGTATTTCAGTCCCTAAAGGAACTACTTTTTTTGCTTGCTGCTTCGGAGTTGAGAACAGAGTACGCATTGGATAAGCCAAGGGAAAGTATAAATGCTAAGAAAGAACAAGACAAAGAGAGGACAACACCAAGTAAATTCTGAGAACCATTATTCTTCCGTTTGTCAAGGAATAAGTTTATGGGTTTTTATTAACTTTTAAATCAACTTTAAAAATTACATAATAAGTATTTTAATCTAGTATCATTACCTTAAGTTCTATAAATTCAAAAAAGTGAATTTATGCAGTTAAACAATATCACAATTGGTCTAAAAGGTGAATCATTAACCATTTGTTTTTCATCACAGACATTTTTTCTCTTCCTGTCTCTTAAATCTCAGCCAGACACCTCGAGTTTTTTGGTCAAATATTCCATTGATCATTCTCAATAAAGTGAAATAAGAGGGAAAAAGAATAATAAAAAAAAAAAGAGAACTAGAAATTTCTTCCTACTTTTGACTTCGAAGCCCAAGGTCGAATGAAACAAATTAAAGAAAACAGTAAATTTTAGCGTAACATACAAAGATCCATAATTCAATAGAATTGCACAACTTTTTGACGTAAGACCACAGGCTATGATGGGTCATTTAGTTAGACATTATGTATGACATAATTGAATGGCGTATGGCAAGAAAATGAAATGTGTTGTCTATGACAAGTCCTCCCATCATTTATTGTCTCTGTTTCCCGTGTCTTGGCAAAAAAGCTTGTTCTCAAAAGAGTAAAGAAGCTGGGTTGCCTTTTATCTATTTTTTGTCTGTTGCATTTGTCACAGAATTACGGCTGTCACGTTGCCATCAGCCTTTCATGGGCTAAAACACCCCTCCCTTCACGGTGGGGCACCAGGGGCACAACAACAGCAAATCACCATGGGATGCCAGGGGACATGAAAGCTCCATTTTACCAGAAGAATTCTGATTGAGGCACGTTATTTTACCAACATGCTGCAAGCATAGTTAATAATACCCTGTATCCCTCAATTACCCATGAATAAGTTTAGTTCACCACAATCTTTTATAATGTTTTGAAAGTTTACCGTCTGTTTATTTTCTCTATCTAAACTAACCATTAAGTAAAAGAAGATGTGAAATAAATTAGTTTTTACATAGCATGAAAGTGACTTTTTTCATTTTTTTTTCTTAACTGAGTAGCTTAATTTTATAAAATAAGCAAAATGAAACAAGAATATAAAATACAAACAAAGTTGTACCGGATGAAAACAAAAGGGTAACATAAGTGTTAAAAGGCTCAAAGATTTAACCACAAATTTAATTTAAAAAATTAAAAGAATATTTCCTTCATTTAAACTTTATCACAAAAAATTACATATTAATAGAGAAGAGACTCTTTTTTACTAAGTTATACCTATTAATGCTTTTTAAGAACAATAGTTACACACTCTTTCTTTTTTAATACATACACTTAAATGTCTAAATTAGGTCGGTCTTAAAGCAATACTTCTTTTTAATTGATCCAAATGCATATATATTTATATGCTATCAATAAGCTCCTAGTTATTCCATTATATGTTCTTTTTCTTTACTCTCGATGTGCTACTTTATCTAAATATTTTAATGCGATTTAACAAAGAGATATACGCATAAATCTTCTGGAATTAGTTGTGTATTTCGTATATGTAGACTTATACTACTTGTCGAGCCCAAGCATACCCCTGCCGACGGACAAAAAGCGTACGAGTCCCCCAAAAGGATCCGGAAGAGGTTGATTTCACGCGCCGGAGGGCAGAGTGGGAACAGTAACTCCAGAAAAATATAAAAGAACAAAGAGTAGGACTGCTGCGCGGTCTGAGTCACCGAGTCCTAACAACTAATAGTTGCTGCCAAAGTCCTCCGGTCCCAAGCCTACGTTGACAACTCTCTCTCTCTCTCTCTCTCTCTCTCTCTCTCTCTCTCTCTCTCTAATTTCTCTTTGCCTTAATGGGTCACTGTGGTACTTCTGTCTGGTCTGGTATCTCCACTCTCAAGTGAATGCAACATAACATAGTAGAAGAGATTACCCAGAAATCAGACCGTTAAAAGCTTTTACTTTTATGACAAGAAAGATACGCTTCATTAAAGAGAGATGTCGATGGTAAGAAAATAAAAAATAAAATAAAAATATGGGATCGACTTTTGGATTTTGAGGTTGTCAATGGGAGGGGGGAGTGTTGTTCGGAGGTTTTTTGTTTAGATTGTTGAGGTAAAGTCTCTGATTTAGAAGGGAAAAACTGGTCTTTCTGGGTTGAATGGAAACCCTGCCTTTTAGACATGGTGGAGGGCCTCCACCCTCGGTGAAAGAAATCATTAATAAAGGGAGAAAAAGATAAAGCTCAGACAAAGCAAAGGAGAGGGGGGTGGGGGAGTGTGGGTTCTGTACTGTCTCGGCCTGTCCCCCCCACCCAACACAATCTCTCTCTATCGCTCTCTCTTTCTCTCTCTATCTCTCAACAGTCCAAGTCCAAAAGCCACCACTACGTTGGCTTTTTTCGTCTTTTGCTCTGTGCTTCCTATGCAATTGTCTGGGTCTGCTGCTTCTGCTCCCTCTTCTCAGTACCTGCAAATGGGGGAGGAATCATACTTTGAATTTCTTGTTATTATTTGATACCCTTCTCTTTTCTTCTCATCTTTTAGCTCTCTGGCTGGGTATCCCCTCCAAATATGACTTTCTTTGTTCTTTTCTATTCACCCGCTTCCATTCCTCTCCTGTTTTAGCTTTGTGGGTACCCCTCAAAAATATGAATTCCTCGCCATGATTTGACCCCATTTCCAATTTTATATAGTTTTAGCTTTCTGGTACTCTTCTTATGACCACTTGATTACTCTAATCCCCTCCTTTCTTTTTTATTTTTAATATTCTGTTGGTGGGTTGGTTATTTGGTTGTACTTCTATTCAGCCACACAAGAACCGCGCTTGGTGTTCATGGAAATTGATCTGAACCATGCAGTGACTGAGGGGGAGAAGAATGCATATTGCAATGGGGACTGTGTCAAGGGTGCTTGTGTTTGTTGTTTGTCCTCCTCGACTTCTTCATGTTCGTCAAATTCATCTGCGGCTCTTTCGTCTTCTTCAATTTATCTTGAGCTTTGGCATGCTTGTGCTGGCCCTCTCACCTCGCTGCCCAAGAAAGGAAATGTGGTTGTCTACTTCCCACAAGGTCACTTAGAACAGGCCGCTTCATCCTCTCCTTTCTCACCCAAGGAGATACCAAGCTTTGATCTCCAACCTCAGATCTTCTGTAGGGTTGTCAATGTCCAACTACTTGTGAGTTCTAGGTTCTTATTTTTATAGAATGAATCTTATTTACTTTCTTTTACAAACTTCGTCCACTCTAGCTCTCTAAGAATTTCGAGCTCTTTCATTTCTCTAAAATAAAAAAATAAAAATATTTTTTGTGATTTCTATTCACTTTTGAAACAGGCTAATAAAGAGAATGATGAGGTCTATACACAGGTTACCTTGCTTCCTCAGCCAGAGGTATGATTCTTCGTTGGTAATACAACAGCTTGGTTTTAAGAAACTGTTAACGCTCAGCTTGGTTTCTAGCAAGGGATTTGTTTTCCAGTGACTTCGGGGATTCTAATTTCTTGGAAATCAAATTTTCTGTTAGAATCCGTTTTTGTTCTAAGCGGTGGCTAAAAGAAATGTGATGATGATGTCAATTCAATTCTGGGTTTTCTGCAGTTGGCGGACAAGTATTTAGACGGCAAAGAGTTTGAAGAGTTGGGGTTGGATGAGGAGGGTGGTGTGGGATCACCCACAAAGTCCACTCCTCACATGTTCTGCAAGACACTTACCGCTTCTGACACCAGCACCCATGGAGGATTCTCTGTCCCTCGGAGGGCTGCTGAAGACTGCTTCCCTCCTTTGGTGTGACTTTCATATGCTATATTCTGGGATTTGAAAAAAATAATTTAGTTGATTCACTCTAGTAAGGCAATAATTTAGTTGAGTCACTCTAATAAGACTCACTTGTAAATATGAATGAATTTCCTTTATTTCAGGATTATAAGCAGCAAAGGCCCTCTCAAGAGCTTGTCGCTAAAGACTTGCATGGGGTAGAATGGAGGTTTCGCCATATTTACAGAGGTACCTTTGAGCGAGTTCTCTCGCGAGGTCTTATGGATGGAAATATTGATGTAGTACAATGTTGTATTACTTGTCAGGTCAGCCAAGGCGTCATCTGCTAACTACGGGATGGAGTATTTTTGTAAGCCAAAAGAATCTGGTTGCAGGCGATGCTGTGCTCTTTTTGAGGTATATATGCTCACTCAAATTTCTACTGGCACCTGAATACCACATGGTTGTTAGCCCATTTCCTTTTTCATTGCAAGTGAAGCTAAATTTTACATTTTTCTTGTCAATTATTTGTCGACAAGAGCAGAAAAACTAACTTTCCATGTCCGTGTCTAAGTGTACCTTGTGTGCATCATTTAGTAATCTTTATATCTTCAATCACTCATGATGGACATTGTAGGGGTGAAAATGGAGAGCTGAGATTGGGAATTAGAAGAGCTGTTCGACCTAGAAATGGTCTTCCAGATTCAATTGTCTGTAACGAGAATTTGTATCCAAAGCTGTTTTCTCTGGTAGCTGAAGCAATATCTACAAAGAGCACGTTTCATGTTTACTACAATCCAAGGTACTATCTTTTGGCCATTGTCTGCTGAACTTGACAGAGGACAAGGAGCATCATAAAATGATTCTCGAGCCTCATGATTTCGTACTCTATTTTTCCCCTGGCTAAGAAGTTAATATGTTGCTTTGGCCCATGCATTGTCAACACTTCATTGCAACTTTTGGCTTAAGGTTTGTGTGGTTAATAAGACGATGATAGCCTCCAGGCTAAGTCATTCAGAAACCTGATATGAGTCATTTCTTTAATATGCTAGTGTCTTAAGTATTAACCTCGAGATTAAGGGAGAAGGCTTAAAAAGGAAGATGAAACTATATGTGGATTATAGGTCCAATGTCAACTTATGGGCCAGAACGAAACAAATAAACTTAGAAGGGAGTTGGAAAATGAATCATATTGTAGATCTTTGTTAAGCCAACATAACAAACTAGAGGGCTGACAAGAAGACATTACTTATCATATGAATCAAGAGAAGCATAAGGCCCTGAATGGAAGTAATTCAATTAGATTTTAGAGCATGGCTGTAAGTCACAACCCTTGCCCTCATGAATGTGCAGGCAGTTGGTTCATATATTGGTACTTCTGGAGATGTTTCATGGTGTACAACTAGATACACAAGAGTACTGGAATGGTGGGTGGAATAACTAGCATCTCTACAAATGTGAGCTTTCCTGTAAGATTGTTGCTCGGTCCACAGGGGGATTTTGGGACCTCCAATTTTTTTCAGTGGACCAAACCATGCTTGAAGACATTTGCATCAATTATTTGGAAATCCCCCAATCAACATGCTTCCGGGCCTTCTTGCTAGTTGTAAAGCTTTTTTTTTCTATTTTCCTCTTACAGTTCCGTAACAAAAGGCTTAAAAGATTTTATCTTTTTTTCTGGTAAGTAGTTTAAAAGGTTTCAAGTATATAGGAAGATGGAAAGTGTATGCCAAGACATCCAATACTCTATATTAAACACTAAGTCCATTAATAGGTAGGGAAAGTGTATGCCGAGACATCCAATTCTTATCCAAGATAATCTTTTTCCTTCTTCCCCTGAATTGGATGCCTTTTTGATAATTCTTTTCATTATCTTCTTTTTGTGCCGTTTGGTGTCTTCCCAGATTCAGAAGCATTAATTGGGTAATGTGAAGCAATAGCAATTACATGCATGTGAATATGAAAAGCTCTATTTGTTTTCTTTGCAGTCTTGAAAACTTGTAAGCCTGCCTTGTGAGGCATACACTCTATCTAACCTATTTAAAAATGCTGAACTGCAGGGCAATTCATGCTGAGTTTGTAATATCCTACCAAAAATATGTGAAAAGTTTGACAAATCCGGTGACAATTGGGACAAGATTCAAAATGAGATTTGAAATAGATGATTCACCAGAAAGAAGGTCTCCTCTGTTTTGATTTTGTTAAATAGGCATGACAAATATTTTTCCCCCTTGGGGTTCTCTCCTAAGAATAAAATGTCTGATTCTGCGTTCTCACAGGTGTAGTGGCGTAGTTACTGGAATAAGTGACCTGGATACCTACAGATGGCCTAACTCCAAGTGGAGATGTTTAATGGTGAGTTTGGTTAGCCTTCTGTAAAGATTATCAAATGCAGTGAATGTTCCCTACCTTTAAGGAAGTGTAATTTTCTTTAAATATTACCAATGACAGTGAACTTTACTTGGATGGTTCCTTACGGTTATTATCTTAAGGAATTAATATGCCTTGTTTTATACTTTTTTGGGTTACCTTCTTATAGTTATGTCACCACTCAGCTTGAATTTTCCCTTATGATCCATCCTCTATTTTCATCCTGAAATCAAGTGGCTGTGCAGGCAACCGCTCTTTATATGCAGATCTTATGATCATCCAATCATATAAATCGGTCTCTTAAGTTCATGGTAGAAGTGTCATCATGGGTCCACTAGGGCATTTCTACCTATTTTTATGGATAAGCTTTTGGGCTATCCCTAAAGCTTAAGATAAATATGCTACATGAGCTTCTTCTTCTTTTTTCCCCTCTTTTTCTGCGCTTTTCTGTGCATGACAGGCTTTGAGAAAGTACAGGCCTTTAACGAGGATGTTCTCGTGATTTGGGTATTAACATCTATTTAAAAATATCCAACAGGTCAGATGGGATGAAGATATTGCAAATGATCATCAAGATCGAGTTTCTCCTTGGGAGATTGATCCTTCGGTTTCTCTCCCCCCCTTGAGTATACAGTCTTCCCCACGGCTTAAAAGGCTGAGGACGAGTCTGCAGGCTAACCCGCTTGACAATCCTGTCACTGGTATGTTTCTTTTCACTAAGATAGTAAACTTGGCGTTAAGTTTATCTTATGTTCTGATTCTTGTGCCTTTTAAATATGATTTTCTTGCAGCAGGAGGGGGTAGATTATTGGACTTCGAGGAGTCTATAAGATCCCCTAAGGTCTTGCAAGGTCAAGAAAATGTAGGTTTCATATCATCATTCTATGGATGTGATACTGTAAACCGCCCACCTGATTTTGAGATGCGATCTGCTGCACATCAAAATCAAGCATCAACTGGATTACGGATGTTCACTAGTAATAATTTTTTGAAGACTCATGCCCCCACTTACACAGGCTTTGCGGAATCTGAAAGATTTCCGAAGGTCTTGCAAGGTCAAGAAATATGCCAACTGAGATCTCTGCCAAGAAAATCCAATTTCGATGCTTGGGGAAAACTGCCTGGCTGCAATTCTTTCAACATGTATCGAGAGCCCAAACCCGGTATCTACCCCTTGCAGTCAGAGAGCCCTCAAAGCATTTATTTTCCTTTTAATGACATGCATCAAGCTGGCAAAACTTCCAGAGTGTGCTCTTATGCAACCAACTTACCTAGAGAGAATGTCCCATTCAACTCTTCTGTTCAAACGGGTCTAACAAATGAATTTGGAATGCACAATCTGCCAAATGAGCAAAGGCCAGTGGAAAATTCCTCCACTGCCCCCACTTCGGGAACCAATATGCGGAACACAAAAGATGAAAATTTTAATGGGAATGTGACTGGTTGTAAACTCTTTGGTTTTTCCTTGACTGGAGAATCCCCAAATGCTCAAGTTTCTGGTAAGAGGAGTTGTACTAAGGTAAGCGACAATAGCAGCAACTTTGGATAGTTACATTCCTTTCGTTACTCGCCTACTTATGTAAAATGATATTAGTGAAGGTTCACAAGCAAGGAAGCTTAGTAGGAAGAGCCATCGATCTCTCTAGACTGAATGGATATAGTGATCTGCTGATTGAACTAGAGCGGCTGTTTAGCATGGAAGGCCTTCTACAAGATCCTGATAAAGGATGGAGGATCTTGTACACCGACAGTGAGAATGATGTAATGGTCGTTGGGGATGACCCATGGCAGTAAGTGATCGCTCTGAAATAACCTCCTGCTTTTTGGTTTTTCCACATAGCAATGCAATCATATGCACTTTACAATTTTCACATATTGTTGTTGAAAGAGAGAAAAGAGGAGGGCGGGATATTGCTGGTTTGATCTCTTCCTCTTTCTTCTTTTACCTCTGAGAGAATGATGGTACCAATAGTGGTAAATAAAAAATGATTTACTGTTTTATCATTGGTAATGACGATAATGTTAGACTGGCATGGCCTGAACCATAAGTTTTCAACATAATGATAGAGCATATTATAGATATTGCATAACAGAGAAACGAATGTCGATTAGGCGTGTTCATGTGGTGAATCTATCTAATCTTTCAGTTGATTTAATAAAGCAGTATACTTACATATTTGGACACGTGTTAATACACAATCTGAAATAAAATTGAAGCGGTGGAAGGAGGAAAACAAAGGTGATAGAGAAATTACAAATATCTACATTGACTATCATTAGTGGCTATTGCCACTATGTGCCCAAGAACCTGATGGCACTATGAATCCTTTTTACTGTTGTTCATTTGGACAACCATAGACATAAATTTGCAGTCATTTATGTTGTTAAATATGTTGCCTTTTTCTTGTTCCGGTTGCAGCGAGTTCTGTAATGTGGTGTCCAAGATCCATATATATACCCAGGAAGAAGTGGAGAAGATGACCATTGGAATGCTCAGTGATGATACTCAGAGCTGTTTGGAACAAGCTCAGGTGGTCATGGAAGCATCAAAATCTTCATCAGTAGGCCAGCCAGATTCTTCTCCAACAGTGATTCGGGTTTAAGGACTAGTGTTGTCTTAAGTATTATTTATTGTGTGATCTGTTTGTATGTGTAACTTAACATCTGTACCTGTCTTCTAATAACCCCGGCTAGTGAGCTGAGCTAAGTAGTTGACATTGTCGCTAGCACGTATTTCACCGAGGTGTGTATGCCTTTGCCACAGCAGTGTCTCAAGGGTTCATTGAACTCGTGCAAACCTGTCGTTAATTAATATCGGTGTGTAGGACCTTTCTATTACTGAGTATAGATTTGCTCTCTGTGTGGTTTGGAATTTCCAGGTTTGCAACTCTAAAACAAGTAAAAGCAGTTGTACACTTATCTGGGACCGATCACTGCAAAGCGAGTGCCATCACAACCAGGAGACGTTGTGGCTTTTGTAAATTTCTTGCAACCATGATAAGGGTTGTCTTCAGTGAAAACGACTAAGCCCATTTGATTTCCCAGTTATCACATAACATTTTAACTTTGTTGGGAGTAAATTCACTGTAAAAGGTGAACTAGTATTTTGAGATGATATCTTCCTCATAAGCTTAAAGTTTTTTTATCTAACAATTAGTTTTAAAAGAAAACATGATCTCATTTTGAATATAATATTAGAACTTGAATGTAAATACAATATTTCACCAAGTTCTCGTTGCATATAATGATTGTATCACATAGTATATATATTTTTCATAAGTTCATATATTCTCTTTTATTATCAACAAATTTTAAGAGAAAAAAACTGAATCATAGGACATCTTATCTTTCCCTCATGATATATACTAAGGCTTCTTGTTGCAACCATTAGCGAATATAACAGAGTATCTATTACGATCTTATATAAGACAAGTTTCAACCAATAAGCCCAGCCTTTTGGCAAAGTAGTGACAGATAGTATCATATGGTTTCGAAGCACCTCAACCTCCTAAGTACGAGTCCCACATGCACCAAAATGGCTACCAGGAAAAAGGCTACTTCTCTCCAAGTGAGCCTTCAAGACATCAACTTGAAAATGTGGTAGAATGTTATAATCCTATATGAGATAGGTTTCATGAGTAACAAATAGGCTCAACCTTTTAGCAAAGTGGTAAAAAGACAATATCATTATCTTTCTAAGTCATTCCAACATTTAACCATATGTTTACATGCTTATTACTAAGACATATCCGTATAAAGAGATATTTTCCTTGAAAAATTTAGTCCTAGGGCCAATATATCAAAGTTTCATGTACTTGACCTTCTTTGACTAATGAAAACTAGTGTCAATATTTAACTTATCCAAAGAATGCAGATGAACCTACTCCTATGCCACAATGCCGTGTAAACTTAAGTGGACACAGAGAATGCATTACACGAAAGCTACGAGAAAGAAACAGGAAAAGAAGTTTGTTGTCACTTTATGAATGCTACCAAATTCTTCTTTTTCTTTTTCAACTGGGAACTATCATTTATTATTGTCAAAAAGAAATTGCAGAGTAACCCTTCTTTGAAAGAAATCATCATTACTGGCTTCGCAGATTCATCAATCATTTCAACATGGGCGGCAAGGCATACCAACAACAAGCTTTGATGCTCTTTACTGTTTTCACTTTCTTCGTCATGAAATTGGCTAGTTGCTTAGCCTTTTGATGACAATTTTCAATATGACTATATATATTGTTGTAGTGAAAGTCTTTATCGTGCTCCTATCTTTTGGTTTTCCTCTTCTTGACCCAATAAGTCTTATGGCTTGACCTTTAGTCTTAGAAGCAATAAAAATCATACATGAAAATTCCAGTTGAAACGGTCAATGTTTTGCTCTTTGATTCTAGTCTTAATATTCGTTCTTTAGGAGGAAGTTTTCCAACCACGTGTTGAATATTGAATATAATACACCATATGAAATATAAAATTATGTCCTATAAGTTGTATAAGAAAAAAAAAAATCCATTTCAAGGTCTAGGGTTGTAGGGATACAGTAAGATCACTAGAATCTAAAACAAGAAAATTGGACAAAAGGCCATACTGAAAAGACACTTAAAAAAGTTGAATGTACCTTTTTATTGCTAACCTATGCTTATACCTTTTGACACAAATCTAAAAGTATACCCTACCATTGGTAGAGAATAGATTCACTAAAGTTATCAATTATCTAATGTCTGCTACGAAACATACTAAAACAAACGTTGCACAAAGAATATTGGAACATTGAAATATTGGAGAAAAATCATAAACTATAAGATTAAGTATTGTGTGTGTCCTATAGTCATAAGAATATATACTTAAAATATAATAATATTGGCAACTGTTTATATCATTGACTTTTTTTAACAAAGAGGTGGATTGGCTAAGGAATTTGGTTCTAAAAATTCTATTTTTCATAAAGTAATATCTAATATATATTTGCATTGTGATAATCAAGGTACACTATTACAAACATCTAACAATGCATACAATCAAAGATTCCAATAATAGGTCCAAGTCATACTTTTGTGTAAATGTTACAATTAACTTTGTATAAAGAATAATAAGATCTAAGTTTACAAAAAAATAATTATAAATAGAGAAAACTTGAGTCAAAAAGCACAACATATCTCATAATTATAGGCTTGCGAAATTATTTTAATTTCAAATTAATTAAAATCCCAAGTTAAATCCTTGGTACATGTAATATAAAGAAAATTTTGAGAAAGATGCTTTTAATATACCTATAACAATTTTTTTGAGAAAATGTACCAAATACAAGATAGTTTTGACACAGTCTATCTATATAAAATGTTGTGCATGGTGTTATCCCACGAAATCAAGATAAAGAGAGAAAGCCAATCCACATGTCAGCTTTTAAAACTACCCAAAAGAAGAAAACTAGTGTGTAGAACATGTTTGACAAATCATGTAGAATTGCTAGTTCAAAACTGGTTACTGTGTCATCCTAGTTGGCTGTAGGACAAAATGCTTTAGTGATCCCTAAAATTTCATATTTTGTCGAAGTTCAGGAAAGTTCAAAAGCCAGCCTCTGCTGTTGCGTTGTGGCTAGTGCAGCCAGCTCTTTGTTTGCCTTGGCTCATGCAAGCCACGCCGAGCTCGACTACTCGTTCCGAAGTGAAGAAAAACCAAAATTTTTCAGGAGCAAATGCTGAACTTGGCAATCTTTCATTTTGATTCGGCGTTGGGAAATATAGTACTTTTTATTAGAGATCATGCGACCTGATGAATACGCATGACTCAACACCATTAAAATGTTAATGAACAAGTAACTCAAAGACTTTTATGATAACATTTTGAACCTTATGGAATAAGTTGATGACTTTTAAATTTTAACTTTTGTTTTCAGTTTTATGATTCTTGAATTTCTATGTAAATTGGAGAAGATGAATGTCTGAATTTCTATATATTGAAATGGTTGATTCTTTTTCTTTTTCTTTTTTATTTTATTTATTTATTTTAACACACATAGAGGAAAAAGAAGATTCAAACCCTTAATCAGGTGAACTTACTAATTAGGAATTTGACCCAGTTATCATTAAACTAAGAGGAGTCCTTTAAAATGGTTGATTCTTTTTTCTATATTTTTGCTTGTTATTATCTTTCCCTAGTAATCAGCTACTAGAAAAACATATATTGAACTGTCATAAGATGGAACTAACCTGCTAAGACGCATACGATTTTGCTCCTGGAAATGGAGTTGGTGCAGATGCTAAAGATGATGATGGTTCTGGTGATGGTGTCGGCGACGATAGTGATGGTTGCAAGTATGATGCTGTACTGTTGATGGTTCCGGCGATGATAATAATATTGCTGGATCCAAAGAAGATAATGGTGCTTGCGATGGTGCTGATGATGAGGACAGTTAAGCACAATGTTCCGTCATCATGACAATTCCTTTCCATGAGAGTCTATGCATCCCAATACACGGCTGGGTAAATGAAGAAAAGAAAATGCAAGCACAGCAACTAAACTTTTCTGCACAATTCTAGGACTACTGTTCCCTCTAGGTTAAAGAATACGCAATCAAATCATGCATCACAGATAAGATTTGGTGTTATGTGTATGATTGAGAAGATCAGTCTATTTTATTGTTCATGTTATCAAATTCATTTATTATTATGACTTCAAGCCTATAGAAGATTGAAGTTTCAAGACAATTTCATGTATTCTATTTATGATTTTTATCTGTCTCGTGTATTGGACCATACCAACAAGAAAAAGAACTATATCCTATGTTTTTGGCCTTTTGGAGTTCAATGACCATTCTTTCTGATCAGAAGGCATGAAAAGTAGAGATAAAAATGGTCCTTAATTATGGCTGTTCAAGGAATGGTTGGTGTTTAGGCCACCCAACGCATCAAGGACTACAAAAAATAAGGGGACCCATCTTATGAATGGTACTTTAGAGCTCACTAACACTGGAAACGAGTATTTTTTTTTATTTCTTGCTTTAAAACTCATAGCACAGTTGAAGTATTGCTGATTTAGAATTAATTCACCCATGTTAAGCCTTTCAAATTCTATCATTTTGCCGCAATAATCGGTTAAAATGTTGGCTTTTTGTCAGAAATCAAATGTTTTAGAGCGTAGATTTGGTTCCAGTGAGGGACGTTGAGTGGTAAATGTCATGCAGGGAGAAGAAAGCTCTGCCCTATTAAGACATCAGACTGGCATAAATAAGTTCCTTGACTTTTCTTTTCTTTTTTTGATGGTATTCAATCAATAATCGAAGCAAGTATTCATCCTTATTAGAGTTTTTTGGGAAGAAAAAATATACATTTCACAATGAAGAAAACTGCTTAATGATGTCAAGGAAGGCAGAAACTGACTCCTGGGGCATGCTTCAGCCCCAGAAAAAGCTGTGCTCTCCTACTGGTCCTTAAAGAGCTCACGACCAATGATCATTCTTCTGACCTCACTGGTCCCCGCCCCAATTTCATATAGTTTGGCATCTCGAAGCAGTCGACCAGTTGTGTACTCGTTCACATATCCATTACCACCTAAACATTGTATTGCCTGAAATGTTGAATACGAAGAAGATAAGGGCAGTGACAAATTATCTCCAGCAATTATACTTGAATCAGTATAGTCTAAAGGTTAATGAACTCAACTTTCGCTATATGCTATTGGTCAGACAAGGAGGCGCTCTATTGGAGTGTACATATTTTTTTTTTTCCAAAAAGACCATTTGAAAAGTCCTAAATCTGTTGTTGCAGGCTTCAGCTAGGATATTCAATCAACAAGGTCTGACTCTTAGCAAAAAGAAAGAAAGAAAGAGAATGGCCTACAGAGAACACAAAGGTCTCAAAGGGCTAACCAAATGTTCCAAATTGGTTGAGTTTATTTTAGAAAGGTCCTTCCTCATGTTAGCATTGACAACCGGCTCAAATCTATGCAATATGGTTTCAAGTAAAATGCATCAGATGACAAAGAGCATAGCAAGAAATGGGGATAAGTAGAAGCACTGCGGCAAACATTCACCTGCAAAGCCACTTGGGTAGCTCTTTCAGCTGCACAAAGTATGACTCCAGCACAATCCTGAAAATTCATATTTAAGTTAGCACAGATTTTTAAAAAAGCATCTTACGACGTTATATGAGAATCTCATAATTTTTTCTTCCATTAATGAACACTCTGAAATACAAAAATAAATAAGGAAACAAATAACTGCTGTCTTGGGCAGAAACCACTGATGGAAGCAACAGAAAACAGCACCAGCCGAAATTAAAACAATATGAATTGGGGCCAAATACGAAGATCAATTATCCCCAATATTAATCTCTTACGAAGTGAACGATTTATATAAAATGCAAAAAGAGTAATACCTGCAAAGCTGCCCTAGCAATCTCAAAATTAGTGCCAACTTTGCAAATGCAAAAGGAATATAAACGATTACCCAAACAAAGGGTTGATATATATATGTATGTATGTACTATGGAAAAAAAGGCATCAAGAGAACAGTTTGTAAAGAGGAATAAGATATAAAATAAAATGAAAAAGGCTAATAATGTATCACACACACAGTTCAGCATTCTGATAAAAAAATAGTGACAGACGATAAAACAAACAAAAGGAGAAAAAAAAAAAAAAGAAAACAAGGAGTAACCAGTATTTGCAGTCAAATGGATCTATCTTCCCCGTGCCACACTGGAGGTAAAACTGGTGTTGCCCCAGAACAAAAGACCGAAAAACCAATAGCGAAAGAAGTTAGGTATTTTTAATAGCTCTTATGCTTTATGAGGATGTCAGATACTTTACCATAGACCATCAGATTCACCAGCAGTAAACATTATCATGACTCTATGATTGTAAGCGAGCTAAACTATTGACTAAAAATTAATTATAAGCAAACAAATTAAAATCTGAAGATTAATATTCCCGACAGAAAAACAGGTAGAAAAAATAAATGTAGCCAAAAAAGAAAATATGCAAGGAAAATTTTAGATTCAAGGCACCTTAGGGCTAACTTTCCCATTGTCACAGTCCCTTGCAACAGAATAAACGTAGGACCTGAAAAATTATAAATTACAAACTGCTACCATATGAAAATTTGAGACTAGAGAAAAGAGCATTATTACATCAGAATCCTATACCTTGAGGACTGTAAAGAAGTATACATGTCAGCAATTTTTCCCTGTAATTGCAGGCCAATAATCAGCAACAGGGCCAAAGATACATGCACAGACATCAACGTCACAACATCTGAATAAATGGCAGTGTCAACAATAATAACAGACCTGTATAAACTGAAATTCTCCAATTGGACGGCCAAATTGCTCTCTCTCGCGAACATAAGGAAGAACAACATCAAGACATGCCTGCATAATACCAAGAGGTCCAGCTGCCAATACAAGCCGTTCCAAATCTAGCCCTGACATCATGACATAGACTCCTGAAATCAAACACAACATCGAATTAGAATCCCCTATTAGGTCTAAGACCTTGTTAAACCTGGGTAAAGTAAAAAAAATCATTCATGTCATCACAAACTACTAGAATGGGAATTAGAAATATCGTGGCTTAACTATTGCATGGTCACAATTATGATACCAACGGCCACAAAAGTTTGGTTAAAACAAACGTTTAGCCACCCACAACTTTCAATAGCTCGGGATCATATTAACCAAAAACTATTGCATTGTCACAGTTATGAGACCAATGGCCACAAAAGTTTAGCCACCCACAACTTTCAATAGCTCAGGATCATATTAACCAAACCCACCAGTAAGTAAGTTCTCAAAATCTGTTCAAGCATACAGAACATTCTCATTCACATTAAATAACAAAAATCGTTAAAGTGATTTCCTTCCAAAAACAAAGTTATGAGAATGCAAGACCTTTTCCTTCCTGTCCAAGAACATTTTCTGCCGGAACAAAGCAATTATCAAAAACGAGCTCACATCTGCTCAGATTATAGCGATTATTAGTAGAAGAAAGGCAAGGGGAGCCAGAATAGGACTTCAACAAGGAAAATTTCACTTAAAGCAATGGAGACACACGTATCACTTCCCCGCATCCCAAGCTTGTCTAACTTCTGTGCAGTACTGAATCTGCAGTCACCAATAAAAGATAATAATAAAACAACGACATTTATAAAAGAAACAAGGATTCAAGACATGTTTCAAACTTCACAGGTTAAGACCCAAAAAAATAGATTACTCTATGTTTTTCTACTCATTTCAAGTGATCATGAATTCAGCCCCTTAAAGGTCATCGTACTGTCATTTGACCTGATAAAAGGAAATCATCCCAACTTGTTTTCACCACTATCTGTTTTTTCATATATTTGACACATTTCTACAGTTGAAGAGAGAATCACAATTATGTTCTGATAACATGGAATCTGAGTATAGCCTAATATGAGATAATTGCAATATCATACTTCCAAATGAAATTCACTAAAAATTGGACTTGCACATTTGTAAATAACCACTAAATCAGCTGCAGTGCAAGTACCCAGGCATTCCCTTTTCGATTATAAATGCCGTAATTCCTTTTGAGCCCGCTGTGATGTCTGTTTTTGCGTAAACAACCTGGCCAAATTCTGCAAATCAGTTTTCAACAACTTATACGTATAAGAAATATGGTACAGCCAACAAAGACAAATTGATAGTTGTATAAACCGGTAAAGTCTTTTATTAATTTCATAAGAAAAGAAATTAAAAGTATAAGTTTCAAGAACGCACTAATGCCAACTGACATATATCTCATACGGATTGAATTGACATCTTCCATTTCCTAAATATAATGAATAATTGTGCCACTCTAAATGTAGTAGACAACAAGATAATCATTCATGAAAATAAGAGCCACATATAACCAAAGAAAAAAGATACCAATGTCTGAGCAACTGGGCCATTAGTGCACCACATCTTGTTCCCATTTATAATGTAACCACCATCTACTCGATCAGCCTTGCATTTCATGCTAACAACGTCAGATCCAGCTGAAGAATACACAGAAAATCAGCCAAAGTACAATAGTTACGCCAGATATTCCGCAACAACATCAACAAGTAGGACAAAAAATATAGTTGTTCGCATAAGTTACCATTAGGTTCACTCATTGCAAGAGCTCCAACATGCTCCCCACTGATAAGCTTTACAAAAAGAGATTCACTTTGTTAGCCGAAAAGAAGTCTTGTGTCATGAGAGAATTGATTTGAACATAATAGGAAGTTGAAGATTCTAGAGGGGGGAAGTGTTCATGCATTAGAAGAGCTAGCAAATTTCAATTTGTACTCACCAGGAGTTTTTCCTGATTTTTCAAAAATATAAGCCAATCAGATTGCCAATATAAATGTTCATATTATGAAGTATACATATAAAACCGCTACTGATTTTATAAGTCAGTGGAGATCAATGATTTTTTAGCTCACTGTGACATTCAAGTTTCTGTTTCACTGGACTCATCTTTTTGATCTGCCATTCTTGAAAAAGTGATCCACCTTTTTTCCCCCCCTGTTCTTCTTATAGTTTGGTCGGGTTGGGTGTCCAATATCCTCCTCCTTCAATTAGCCGGCATATATGTGGTTATGGTATCCAGATATAGCACTATAATTTGAAGTAATTCATCATCCATGTCAAGATGCTTGTCTTGCAAGACATTCAAAGCATCCTTCATATAGGCCTTAGCCAAGTCTCAAGGTAAAAATGGTTGCATCTCTATATCATCACTCCACACGAGTCAGTTACTTGAACCAACATAATTTGCTAAGTTGGTTTACACTGCAAATTGCTATGTCCTAAATCCATTCATGGCAGTCACCTGAACCAACAAAATTTGCTAATTTTTGTGTCCACTGTAAACTGCTCTTTCATAGATCCTCCTATTATTCACTTGCCAACCAGTTGAATAGATTGAGAATACAAGAAGTGGACCACATAAGCACCTTAAAAGTGTAGCTTTAATAGAAGCAGAGAAGATATTTTGCATTTGGAATAACATAATTCATCTTCGTGTATCATTGTTATCTTAAGACAGAAATGAGGAATGCATAAAGCAGCATTAGTACAACAAAATCAAATTAGATTCCACTACTATTTGTCATCAGAATGGAGGAATCGCTTTAAATATATTTAACGGAGATGAAAATACTTTGAAATAGATCAATATAGAACCTTTGGCAAGTATTTCTCTTTCTGTGCTGGGTTTCCATTCCTCACCTACAAAAGCAAGGAATATATAGGGTTTAAAACTGGTTAAGTGACTGTCTAAATACCATTAAAACTGATCATCGGTTCCTTGCTTACCAACTGATTAATGCACAAGTTAGAATGGGCACCATAAGAAAGAGCAACAGACCCAGAAGCACGACTTATTTCTTCCATCGCTATACAGTGATACAAGTAACCAAGGCCAAGTCCTCCATATTCCTCTACAAGAGAACCAAGAATTAAGTACCAACAAGAAATGAAAGAGAACATAATTAAGATGCATACGCTATGATTAAAGAATGCACTAAATTGCTGAAGCAATACTTCATTGTGGAATAGACTAGAGAAATTTTCTTGATGACGGATATTGAAACACTTAGTTCAATTAACGAAATCCAAAATATTTTGAGAATGATAAAAGTAGCAAATAAAAACTTTACAGAAAAAACATAACATTGCAAAATATATCCATGCCAAGGAGTGAGAGCTGGAAGAATTTGCTTGAACTTTATTCATTTGCAAAGTATACGATTCCAACATGCTTTTCCCTATAAAATACTTAGCAAGTTGAATCTAAATCTTCAAATTACAAGTCCAAATTTAAATGGTGCAAGATGATAAATGTAAAACCAAATTAATCCATCCCATAAATTAATGCCAAAACTAGCAAACATAGAACACAATAACACGAAACCAATCCAGGACCAGTGATATCTCAATCTAAGGGTGGAAAAAAACAGAGCATTTGATTCTGTATCACTTCTGCAATGTCTGCATATATCCTCAAGGGTGAGTTCTCCCAACGGATAATTGATTCTATGTTAGTTTTTACAATCTTCTCGAGATGCTATAAATTAATCTTACCATTATAACCAGCAGTTACTCATCCTTCGAGGAACAGCCAGAATAGTTCTGCCAATTTTTGGTTTAATCCATAATCACACACTAAAAACCATCAAAAGAGAAAAAGAGAAGGAGAAGGTAGAACATCAATGGATACTGGTGAAAATCTTCCAAACCCCAAAAACTAATGTAGCAGAAGGTGGCGGTAGCTCTAAAAGAAATAAAATTCTTATAGAATGATACCTGGTGCTGTAATTCCGTGGAGATTGAATTCGCCCATGAGTTTCCATAAGTTGACCTCCTGAATAAGCAAATGATATACATCAGATTTCAACCGTACAAGAAATTCAAACAGGACAAAAGTAAGACTTACACATACCTGTGGGAACGAATTCGTTTGGTCTATTTTTGACGCATGAGGGGCAATCTTTTCTTGCGCGAAATGACAAACACTTTCTTTGAACTACATTCATTGTACAGAAATACGTCAAAACTACATGGAAATGATATAAGTCTACTAAGTAAGAAGAAACAGAGGCAGGTAGGCCCATTCAAGAGGGCGCTTCTCGAACAAAATAACAGAGAAGTATTCGCCACCCAGACCAATTTCTTCCAGAAATTCTTACATCTGAGAATGAAACCTACTAAAATTCATTAATACACGCGCCGCCTATTTTGTATAGAAATTAACAAATTTTTTTATTGTTTTACTTGAAAACAAAAGGATAGTCCCTACACGTCCTACAAAGCCTCCTTCCAATAGTCCAATACTTTTTAGCGAAAACCAAAAGTTACAAATTCAAGACGGCACACTTCTGCATCTCCCCGGAACCAACTCTACAAAAAAATTAGAAACACGGGAAATCGACACTAACGCAATTCAGAAACGGACCTCTTATATAACAAGGACTTCAACAACCAATCCGGTCCCTTCACAAACTCCCAAACAAATGCGGACACACACAGAGGAAGAGAAGAGAGAGACCTGTATCTGAGTATCATCGAAGAGTAGAGCGGTAGAAAAGGAAGCACAGCGTCTCCTAAACGCGGCACATACAGACCTCGCTGCAAATAGTCTCTGCATGGTCACCCTCCACTGGAGATTCAGATGAAGATGATGAATAAACGGAACAGGAAGAACAAGCGTCAGAGTAGGTGCTATAATCAACGCTAATTAAATCTCCATTCGAGATTTATACGACAAGTCAAGTAACCATAATGCACTTCTGTTTTGTTTCTTCCGAGAAGAATGGATAAGGACGGAACAGCGACAGGATTCTCCCGGAAAAGAAAATCGTCCCAAGTTTCTCACTCCAACGCAGGCATGACCAGAAAGGGTTTAAATGGAATTCTAAAAGTATGATCCTTTAAAAAAAAAAATACATATTTGGGTGCCAAACATGTATGTACTGAGTCAGCAATCATATCCTCTCGTTCTATTCGACATGGGAAAGGCAAAATAATCCTGTCTTCTTTTCATTGGTTAGTAGAGGAATTCAAATACAATAAGATCACAGAGAAACATACATAATTACCCTTTACAAGCATATGACTCAATTAAAAACCAGTATAATTGGTAATTTATAACTTTTTGTAATACAAATAAGAAATAATATCTTGACAAATTTTATTGATACCAATAAGATTGAGTGTAATAACCATATTTCGTAATAATTATATCTCAAATGAATACAAAGTGGTTTGAAACACTTGGTTATGCAAATTTAGATGTAAATTTGGGTCTAACATAATTTTTTTTAACAATTAAAGAGACCATAAAATCTAGTTTTAAGTCAATGGGCATGTAGTTTATTTTGTAGCTAATGTCACTTAAGATTAAAAGGTCTTAAGTTTCACATGTAACTCCCCTATATTTATGTTTACCTAATAAAAAAAATATACTTTAAAGGTGTTTGTGATTAAAACATTATTGTTAACACAAAATTAATTGATAAAGCCGTTGTTAATAGATACTCTCATTTTGATCAATTTTGTATGCCAAATAACTTTGGTTCATAGAATATATGAATTTTTGTTCAAAAAAAGATTAAACATCATATAAATTAAAAAATACATAAATGGTATGTCAAAGATGGGGCTTGAAAACCTGTCAAAAAAGGGATTATCAAGATACTATAAATTTTATTTGTAACACTTCTCAAAAGAGAAGTCATGACATTCTAGTCGGTTATTAATGAGGCTGCAAGAGCCATACCAAGGCATACGTTTGTCTTGGCCTTGTAATTTCCTAATTCAAAAATGTTTAAATGTAAAAAAAGATATGACTTCCAACCAGGCGATCCCGCCCCTACAAGTCAAAGCGCTTGTCCTGTCCCTTTCCTCTTTGCCAATTTTTGTGCATGCACGTAACAAAATATGGTCTGATTTGGTGTTTTATTTAACACCTTCAAATATATTAAAGTTTGTTGGAGTAAATTCTATTCAAGTGTGTTCTTCATTAGGAGGTTTATGTTACTTAAAATAGTAGGATCAAACGATGTCTATTAGAAAAATATAAAGAATAAAATCTATAAAAACTTGTCATTAGTTAATTCAATAGCAAGTTATGAAAGTTTTAAATATTGGTTGTAAGTTTACCACTGAATATGAGAGTTTAGGTGCTTGTATATAAAAAAATAAATAAAACTACTATAAAGATCAATGTTAGTTACATACTATTATAAATTATTAAGAAATATTAAGGCACTTTAAGATATAAAACTTTAAACTAAACTTAAAAATTAATTCAAAAATTAGAGAAAACTTTTTTAATTTAAAAAAAACCTTAAACACATATATTCTTTATATGGAACAATTCCCATTGTTAACAAGTCCCTTACCATGATGGATGAATGTTGACCATCAATGATGCTAAATGGTGGACTTATAGGGGTGGTAACAAAGAAACCTCGAATGAATATTTATTTAATAAAAAACTTAAACTCTAATATTATGTTAAGAAATATTAAAATATTTTAAGTTAAGAGACCTCAAACTTAACTAAAAGTTAAATTAAGGGTTGGAAGAAACTTTTTTAATTAAAAAAAATCTCCATGCAACATTTCTTAACAATATGAAACAATTTACATCATTAACACAAATGAATTTAATTAGACTACAAATGTGTTACAAATTAAAATCACAGAAAGGTTGGTTGGACTAATGTGGTAGTCTCTTCTGACCTGAAGGTTCATAGAGTCGTGACACTCGGTTTCGTTAACAATGTTACATATACAAGATATAATTGTTCAACAAAAAAAGAAAAAAAAAAAGAAAAATAAGATAGAAAGGAACATATTTTAAGTTTATTGAGTCGAAGGAGGACTGCAGACACGGCGAAGCAATCGTCGTTATTGTCTACAGATTCCAATAACCGACGTCGTATACAAGGATATCGTTTTAGAACTCGCAGCACTTTTTAGGTCCTTCCGTTGTCACACTTTGCTCACTCCCCCCAAACCGGAAGCGTTTGAACTTTGGAGCTCCGAGCGATGGCCTCGGAGGCCTGAGCCGCTGCCAACCCGGGAAGATGATTTGATAGCAGACTGGTCTCCTTCTTTCGATCTCTGCCTTCTTCAGTCCTTCCCTGCAAACCCTAGACACTAAGCCAGCTCAATCGTCATGGAATCGGGAGGTCAGAGAGAGAAGGGCTCGCCCCCACCGAAGCCTTCCAAGTTCTCGGTGTACCAGAACGAAGCTCTCTCCGCTGCCCTCACCGCCAAAAGTCTTCAACCTTCTAAGTATACCCTTCTCTGCACCTTCTGTTTCTCCTCCGCCTCTGCCTTCGTTCTTCTCATCCTTAGCTGCAGGTACAAAACACTTCTTGTCTTCGTAATTATACTTTGAAATGTGGTTTTTCTTTCTTATTCTTTTTTTTTTCTTCTTCTTTCTTAGCTTGTGAGTGAAATCATATAATGCAACACTACGTTTGAAATTTGTTTTCGGTGCTTGTAAGAGCCGAATCGAAGCAGCAAAATTTGAAAAGTTAGGATTTTGTTCCACTTCTGTTGTGAAAAGCTGGAATTTTCGAGTTGAAGTTATATGAAACTAGCCTGATTTCTTTACAGTGTTAGTTTCTTTGAATTAAGTTCCTGCTTTGAGTTAGTCACTTTCATTTGAAAGGTTTACGTGAATACTTCGTTTTCTACCTTTTGAATGTGGCCTATATGGCGGACGGGTGAATATACGTAATGGAAAGATAGGGAATTGGAACATTGAGTCATGAGTTATGGTAGAATCTTGGATCTTGTTGCCTTTAAAATTGTTTATCGCCAATAAATAGACGAGGTAGGTCACGGTTTCAATCCCATACGATTGGATGAGTTGTCCTTACATAAGACAACAATAGAAGGTTTCCTTTTCTTGGTTTGCCTGAGTAATCGAAGACTAAATTGAACTTTTACAGCTTTTGCTCTTTTCGTCACTTAGCCAACTTTGTGCTGAATCTAACAAAGTTTAACTGTTATAAGGAACAAGGATTCTATGATTAGATTATTTCTTCTATTTTTCTCTAGAACGTGAGGATTTCAAAATTGAATGTAGAATTTAAGATATTCGTTTTACACATTTATTTTGTTTTATCCTTCAACGAGCTAAATTAACTTCCACTGATTTGTTGAAGGGAAAATGGTTTCATTGGCAATTTGAAGTTCAAAAGTCTTCCCCAGGAAGTTGCATGTAAGCATGAATATAATCCACAAATCTTCATCTCGTTAAACAAAACTCTCTGACTCCCTTAACTTTTCTGAAAATCTTGCTTTTATCCTTTAGATGCGATTGTGAAGGCAATGCAGACAGTGGTGGGCTTAATCTTTTTGGGAACTATATTTGCCCTGTTCAAAGCCATATCTTTGCAGAGAGCAAAAAATGCCTCCGGAAGAGTACCCGTTTTATCTTCCAGTAAAGGAAAGGAGGATCAAAAATGTCTTACAAACCGTCAACTGGGGCTTTTGGGAGTGAAACCAAAGGTTGAACAAGTCATATCTGAGTCCTCAAAGAAACCTCCCAAGTCTCGACCACACATGACACCTTCTTCAGATGTCCTTGTTCCACTTCATCCGCAAATGACCAGTCCTAGTCGCTCATCTAGAACCAGTGTGGAGAGATCAAACTCCAGTGGGGGAAATAGGAGGCTTGCTGTCAGCACCCCAACCAAATCACCAACTTCTTCTTCCTCTTTATACCTCTTCCCTGGTGCTGCTTCACAATTGCCTTCTCTTCAGAGTTCACCTGGGATGGATTCACTGGCCTCAACCCCTTGGTCAAACAAACGAGCTTCCTCTGGAAAAGAGATAACGTCAGAAGAAAAGCTTGAGAAATTCTTGGCAGATGTAGATGAGAAAATCACAGAATCAGCAGGGAAACTGGCCACACCACCCCCCACCATTAGTGGTTTTGGGATCGTCAGTCCCAACACTGTTGCCAGTTCAGCTAATACCTCTGGGACTACAAGAAGTACTCCCTTGAGGCCTGTGAGATGTCTCCAGGTTCCCAGAAGTTTAACACTCCCCCTAAGAAAGGAGAAGGTGAGTTTCCTCCACCTATGTCCATGGAAGAAGCTATTGAAGCTTTTGAGCATTTGGGCATCTATCCTCAAATTGAGCAATGGCGGGACCGCCTCAGGCAGTGGTTTTCTTCAGTTTTGCTTAATCCTCTTATTAAGAAGATTGAAACCAGTCATATTCAGGTCAATGATCATTTTCATTATTTTATTACACGTGTAGCTTCCATTTTTATTACTTTGGCTAGTTTTTATGAGGAAAAAATTATAATGCACTCAGTAAGACTGATTTCAAAAAGCATGGAACTTAGTGCATCGCTTGAGAAGATTATCACCTCTTCCCATCTAGTGGCACTATTCAATTGAGTGATAATTGTAGGTGTGATTTTAGTTTACATGCAAATAATGCTTATATTGTGGCCATAATACGAGACTGTGTCCTTGAAAAACTAGTATCGTACAGAGAAACAACTTTGCATGAACCATTGGACAATATGAAACTTTGGGCCATCAAGTTGGGTTAACACATGTTTCCTAGTCATGTGATCGGATTTCATGCTACAAAGAGCTGAAATTTTTTAGGAAATCTGGGCATAAGTTTCTCTAGCATTTGTAATTATAGGTGATGCAAGCTGCTGCCAAACTTGGAATTTCAATCACAATCAGCCAAGTAGGAAGTGATTTACCTTCTACTGGAACTCCAGCTACTGCATCTCCAATTGGTAGGACTAAGGATTGGCAACCGGCATTTACTCTAGATGAAGATGGAATTCTTCATCAGTTACGTGCCACTCTAGTGCAGGCTATTGATGCTTCCATGTGTAAGCTGCTTGAACATGCACTATTGATTTATTTCATTTTCACATTCGCTGAAGGGATTTGGTTTGCAGATCTTTATTTAACATTTCATGTCCTATCATATGCAGCTAAATTGCCTCTAGCCAATCTGCAGCAGTCCCCACAGCAGAATACTTTGGTCCCTAATATGCAGGAGTGTATAGATGCTATCACTGAACATCAGAGGCTTCACGCCTTGATGAAAGGAGAGTGGGTTAAAGGTTTGCTGCCTCAAAGCAGTGTTCGAGCTGATTATACAGTACAACGGATCAGAGGTACTTAGACATTTGATTTTTCCAATGCTTACCACACTTTTCTTGGGTCTCTCTTAAGCATCCGAAATATAGTTATCTGGAGTTGATCTCATGGGTAACTGTTTGCTGTCTAATCTAACGTTTGGATTACCTGCATGTGGGAATTCTCAGAGCTTGCTGAAGGAACATGCTTAAAAAATTATGAGTATCTTGGAAGCGGTGAAGTTTACGACAAAAAGAACAAGAAGTGGACTCTGGAGCTTCCAACTGATTCTCACTTGCTTTTGTATCTTTTTTGTGCTTTCCTAGAGCACCCAAAGTGGACGCTACATGTGGATCCAACAACTTATGCTGGAGTCCAGTCTAGCAAGAACCCTTTGTTCTTGGGAGCTCTGCCACCAAAAGAAAGGTTTTCTGAGAAATATGTTGCCGTAATATCTAGTGTGCCTTCTGCTCTTCACCCGGGAGGATCTATTCTGGTGGTTGGAAGGCAAAGTACCCCGATTTTTGCTTTGTACTGGGATAAGAAGCTGCAATCTTCTCTCCAGGTTAGTATTTAAATGAGATAGGTTTTCTGATAACATCAAGTCTCTATTGTACAGTTGTAGTATATAATCTGTTTTCTGGTTCCATTCTATCTCCCTTGTTGGACATGATTCAACATAAGTAACCTCTGTCACAGTATTTCTGCATTGAAGTGGCATTCATGCGAGATTAGTTCTATATTCATCTGCCGATGGATTCCTACTGTGTTGTTGTTGTCTTTGGGCCCTCGTAATTCAGTACACGTGAGCCAAGTGATTCTCCCATGAACAGGCATAACAGTATTTTCTTTTTGTCATTATTAGAAGGAAGGCTTTTAATATCTTGTGAATGTATCTGCTGTTTCGCATAAGTCTTGATTGCTTTACTGATGGGGCAGCCTTCTATTCTAGGTTCCGTTGGCAAAGTAGACCTAAGATTTGGGTTGCATTAGCACATATGTAATAAACATTTTCTTAGCTGTTTTTTGGTTAATCATCCATTAAAGCAGAGCCTTGCCTGTCTTGACATCTCTCTGTCCTCTCATGTAATTTGTTTGGACATGCATACATTCGAATGTGCTTTGTTTGCTGGTGCTAGTTAATCATGGAAAAAGAGCATTGTAGTGTCTGTCTTCACAGATTTGGATGTGGCTGTCCTCCCACTATACGCGGTATGTATAAATAGTTGTAAGTCAAATAACAAGTTACATAATTATTTTCAGGGAAGAACAGCACTTTGGGATTCCATCTTGCTGTTGTGCCACAGGATCAAGGTTGGATATGGAGGGATAGTTCGAGGCATGCATCTTGGTTCTCCGGCCCTGAGCATCCTTCCAGTTCTGGATCCGGAAACAGAAGACTGAGTACTTGATATGGATGCTGCATTTTGCTTGTAAGATTATTCTTGGTCCTGAAATCGGCTAGAGAAGACTCGTGTATATGCTCAGACTGCGCTTTTGATTGCACAACTTGCTTAAGGAATGAAAGCCGCCTGTTTAAGAGCACTGTTTAAAAATTTTGTTTCACGCTGCCGACCTGCTAGGTTTAGAAAATCCGTAGAAATACATACCCATTTCAAGTCTATTGATGATTTGACTTTGGTTGTGCAAGTCAGACAATTTAGAAACACCCACTTGGAGTTCATTGATGACTGACTTTTAATTCCTGAGAGGACTTCTGACAAAAGGTTGAAGTACATTGTTTGTATTTCTGTGCAAAATTCACTTGTTTTCTTATGGTAAAATATTTGTCTTTACCCAACAGCATCCTCTGCTTATAATCTGAATAGCCATGGTGATTAAGTAAACCATGTTAGGTTTCCTTGAATCATAATTTCGAAGAACGGCTGAGTATGGAGCAACGCCAGGATTATCAGAGAAATTCTGAAGCTGGTACAGGAGAAAGTTCCTTTCCTTCTACAACCCGAACATGTATATTAATCAAGGATGTAATTTGAATGAGGTGTTGCGTGCTGGTTGAAAACAGTCCAAGTAAAAATAAGGAGTGGCGCGTGACGAGAGACCAAATAAACTCGAAGAACTGGAAGCCAAATGTTTTCTTGTTTTTCGTTGAAAGCAAGATGCAGCCTCGTATTCATGAACCCTGATTGAACTATGTATGTATTATAAAATGCCGAAGTCACGATAATCCCCTTCATTTAATCGGCATCCAATGCCGGTACAGAGTCAAATCTTATAGAAGCTTTAATGGCTTGCTAACCAAATAAACTTTTAATTACTTTTTTTTTGGAGGATAAGGATTCCAATTCTTGCTAGTTGGGAAGTAGTAAGGACTTTTCATAGATATAGAAATCCGGTACAAGAAGCCCGTCTAGCTCAGCCGGTAGAGCGCAAGGCTCTTAACCTTGTGGTCGTGGGTTCGAGCCCCACGGTGGGCGTTCTTTTTGTGTTGGGTGAAGTGTTTGGAGTTCTTCCTCGTCGCTGTTGCTCTTAATGTTTTTGTGAGACGAGGGAGGACTGAGTTTTCACAAAATTAGACTGGGTAGTTTAAGTTCAGCTCTTCTTCTTTTTATTTTATTTCATTTTATTTTATTATTTTTTTTTAAGACCAAATTCGAACTTGGTTAAACATCAGAGTTTTTTAATTTATCCATTCATTTATAGTAAAATTATTTATATTTGTATCTTGTTACGAATTTGTACTGGTATATAATTATTTTTTAGTCTACACGTATATCAGTAATATAAAGATAATTCCAATTCTAGAAGATAACTCTCTCGATCTTGCCATAATGGTTAAAATATTATCAACTAGGCCTAAAACAGTGACAAGAAAATATCAATATGAATTTGTTCATATTTGCGGACTTACAAAAACTACCAAAATTTAATTGAATTTATTTAAAAATTAAGTCGATTTTATACCTACCAAAATTGAAGTTCTTAATGAACAAATGGATGTATTCATAATCCTACTTAATATGCCATTGTCTAGTTTCTATGATTTACATGAAAAGATGTAGCACATTAAATGTTCACAATATCTAACTTCAGATTTGTTTTAGAAGCAATTTCATTGTCTATTTTTGAAAAATTAACAATATTTATTATCTACTCACTAGAAAAAGGTGTAGCAATTGTCCTAAAATTAAGTTGAGACAATAAAGAAACTTGTGTTAAAAACCTTACAAAGTAAGTGTCTTAAATTTGAATTCTCTTGATTATAATTTTTATTGACTTAAGTATTTATTGAAGCAAATAGTTGTTTTTCAATTAAAATTTGATGAGAGTTTTTAAGTTGTTAAAAGAAAAAAAAAAAAAAGAAGTGTAGCAATCCTCTTGTAATTTATGAATTGTTGCCACATAATAAATATTACCTTAACTTTAAAAGGATATAATTTGAAAGATCATAAACTTATTCATAATTATTAGTTTGAGGGGATTTTTGTTTTGTTTCATTCCATTTCATGATCACATAACTACTTTATCATGTCAAAAGCTATTTGAAACTCGACGTATGCTAAAATCATACTCTAAAAGAATAAACAACGGCAATTTAGGCTACGCCCATTTCTTTTTTTGGTGGGGTGGGGGTGTGGTAACCCGACCAACCCAAGGAGAAACATTCGATAGACACTGCAGAGGAAACTCTCACACCGATAGAGATCACAATCCTTCAGTCCTGTACGGATTCCCTCTCTCTCTCTCTCTCTCTCTCAAAATGAAACTCTTTCTGGCCTTTCCAGCTTTGGACAAACAGGTATATTCTTTTTCACTGTCTGGTTGCTGAGAAAGCGACAGAAAGCAATCCGAAATGATCTCCATCGCTAGAGATTGAACTATATTCTTTGGGATTTACTTTTTCTAGTAGCACGATTTTATTAGTAGTTTATGCGCACTTCCTCTAATCTTGGGAAGTTGTAGGCATTTTCCACAGTTTATAGGACTACAAAAATGGGATGAACAAATATGGAAAGAAAGTAAATTATTCCTTCTATGGATGCATATTGCAATTCTATTCTTTTTTATTTTTTATTTTTTATCACTTGTCTACTCGTTAGGCTTCCTTCGTCTCTATATGAACCATTTTCTCAGAAAAATGGGAATGATTACTGCTATTGGGTAAATCTCATCATATTTGATTAAATTTTGTCTTCCATTTGAAAATTCTTGTATCAGTGTTTTATGTTATGACTGTTGAGTACCAAAGTTTGCAACATTTTGTTTTGCTGGTTTTAGGGAACATGAACAATGAGGATGGGAAACAAGTAAATGGAGATCTGAGGAGTAGTCAGTATTAAGCTTGAGGTGTCCTGCTCCTGCTCTTGGGGGTTGCAATGGGTATTTTCAAGATCTGAAGACTCATGCAAATCCTTAAAGTATGGAGTTTTGGTGCATTTGATAGCAGGAGGCATTTGCATAAGTCCACTTTGAATTGATTTGATCATATAAGCAAAATACAATTTTGTTTCCTTAAATTTGTGAGCTAACATTTTGAATTAAACTTTAAGGTTATTTATATAGTATCAAACTGTTACAGGCTAAAAGTAATTGGGGGGCTCTTACCACCAGGCCGGTCTTTTGGTGTAGTTGGTTCCTCCGTTACATTTGGTATCAGAACAGGCGCCACATTCGTGGTTCGAGTCCCAGTGTTGGAATCACTTGAGGATTTCCTTCGGGATTTCCTTCGGGGGCAGCCGGGGTAGTGTGAGGCCAGGCCCAAGGGGTCCTAGGGTGGGGTCCTAGGTTTAAAGGCCAACCGGGAGGCTGGGCTGCGGAGCGTGGTGGTATGTTATGGGCTAAAAGTAATTGGGGGGGCTCTCACCACCAGGCTGGCCTTTTGGTGTAGTTGGTTCCCCCGTTACATTTGGTATCGGAGCAGGCGCCACATCCATGGTTCGAGTCCCGGTATTGGAATCACTTGAGGATTTCCTTTGAGATTTCCTTAGGGGGCAGCCGGGGTGGCGTGAGGCCGGGCCCAGGGGGCCCCAGGGTGGGGTCCCAGGTTTGAAGGCCAGCCGAGAGGTTGGGCTGCGGAGTGTGGTGGTATGTTACAGGCTAAAAGTAATTAGGGGGGCTCTCACCACTAGGTTGGTCTTTTGGTGTAGTTGGTTCCCCCGTTACATTATGTTACGGGCTAAAAGTAATTGGGGGGGCTCTCACCACCAGGCTGGTCTTTTAGTGCAGTTGGTTCCCCCGTTACATTTGGTATTGGAATAGGCGCCACATCTGTGGTTCGAGTCTCGGTGTTGGAATCACTTGAGGATTTCCTTCGAGGGCAACTTGGGGGCAGCTGGGGTGGCATGAGGCCGGGCCCAGGGGGTCTCGGGGTGGGGTCCTAGGTTTGAAGGCCAGCTAGGAGGCTGGGTTGCGGAGCGTGGTGGTATGTTACGAGCTAAAAGTAATTGGGGGGGCTCTCACCACCAGGCCGGTCTTTTGGTGTAGTTGGTTCCCCGTTACATTTGGTATCGGAGTAGGCGCTACATCCGTAGTTCGAGTCCCGATGTTGGAATTGCTTGAGGATTTCCTTCGAGATTTCCTTGGGGGGCAGTTGGGAGGCAGTTGGGAGGCATTAGGGGTGGCATGAGGCCGGGCCCAAGAGGTCCTAGGTTTGAAGGCCAGCCATAAGGCTGGGCTGCGGAGCATGGTGGTATGTTACAGGCTAAAAGTAATTGGGGGGACTCTCACCACCAGGCTGGTCTTTTGGTGTAGTTGGTTCCCCCGCTACATTTGATATCGGAGCAGTGGTTCGAGTCTCGGTGTTGGAATTGCTTGAGGATTTCCTTCGGGATTTTCTTAGGGGGCAGTTAGGGGGCAGCCAGGGTGGCGTGAGGCTGGGCCTAGGGGGTTCCAGGATGGGGTCCTAGGTTTGAAGGCCAGCCAGGAGGCTGGGCTGCGGAGCGTGGTGGTATGTTACGGGCTAAAAGTAATTAGGGGGGCTCTCACCACCAAGCCGGTCTTTTGGTGTAGTTGGTTCCTTGTTACATTTGGTATCGGAGTAGGCGCTACATTTGTGGTTCGAGTCTCGATGTTGGAATTGCTTGAGGATTTCCTTGGGGGGCAGTCAGGGTGGCATGAGGCCAAGCCCAGGGGGTCCCAAGGTGGGGTCTTAGGTTTGAAGGCTAGCCAGGAGGCTGGGCTGCGGAGCATGGTGGTATGTTACAGGCTAAAAGTAATTGAGGGGACTCTCACCACCAGGCCGGTCTTTTGGTGTAGTTGGTTCCCCCGCTACATTTGATATCAAAGCAATGGTTCAAGTCTCGGTGTTGGAATCGCTTGAGGATTTCCTTCGGGATTTTCTTGGGGGGCAGTTGGGGGGCAGCCAAGGTGGCGTGAGGCTGGGCCTAGGGGGTCCCGGGATGGGGTCCTAGGTTTGAAGGCCAGTTGGGAGGCTGGGTTGCAGAGCGTGGTGGTATGTTACGGGCTAAAAGTAATTAGGGGGGCTCTCACCACCAGGCCGGTCTTTTGATGTAATTGGTTCTCCCGTTACACAAACATAGGTTAATCCATTCCAATTCTTATTTAACTTTAAATTCTTCCAATATGCTTGTTGTGTGAGCATGAGGATACAAATTTCACATTAAAAAAAAATCATTTGGTACTGTTTAAATATAAATTTATCTTTCTATTTAAAAGCTAACTTTCAAGTTATACTTTAAACTAACTTATATTTTGTAATTTCTCAGTATCTTTTTTTCACCAATGTCCCTTCAAATACGCACGTAACTTTTGCCATCTTTTACGTTGAAAAACTTCTAAAAAGCTCTGTGGCTCTAAATTTTACGTGTAGGGCAAGACAACATTTTAGAAGTGCTTCGGTAGAATCATTTTCGCAGGAACACGAACCGCTAGTTCCTTTTTGTCGGAATTCCGAAAAGCCCCAAAAGTTTAGAATCAATTTGCGGAATTGACCTCCAAGTCACTTGCCATGTGCACCAATCTTCAAGCTTAAAATGGGAATGCATTAGTCCATAGAACAAGAAGAGGAGTAAGTCCAAAAGAAAGACCGCCGAGAGAAATTATAGTACCCAAGTTGAAGGAGTAAAAACGTGTAAGATTCTCTGAAATAGATTCCGTTAGTGCCCGTTACTCCCCGTTATGCCCCCAGTCCCCGTTAGTTTCCGTTAGTCCCCCGTTACTCCTCCGAGTCACCGATAAGTACCTCGCAGCACGTTTACAGATCACAAGCCCATCAAAAGAACATTTGAGAAGTGCTTCGGTGGAATCATTTTCGGAGGAATATGAACCGCCAACTTCTATTGTAGGACTTCCAAAAAACCCTGGGAAGCTTATAACAATTGATGGCCGAATTCACCTCTGAATCACTAATTACATGCACCAATTTTCAAGCTTGAAATAAGGATGCAGTAATCCATAGAACAAGAAGAGGAGTAAGCCAAAAAGCAAGACCACCAGGGGAAATTAGTACCCAAGTAGCACGGCATCTAGGAAGACAGTAAGGGCCCAATTTTGAAGCTTGGAGTAAGCTGAAAAGGACCACCAAGAGAAATTAGTAACTAAGCAACCGCGTTGAAGAAGTCAAACTGAAGGACGTCTAAGGGAGACAGTCAGGGCAGCTTGTGAAGATTAAAGGGAAAAAAAAAATTTCTTGGACAATAAATGAGGCTTTTGACCCGAAAGGGGGCAAAATAAAGCAGAGAAGCTCATCGCTTGAGTTCTATCTGGATTGAATCCAGGCGACTTCCCCAAAATGCGATAGATGTACGAAGAAACCTAAATTGATGCTCCAAAATTCACTGTCAAATACCACCACCCCACTGCCAATGCCGATGCACAACCTTACAGCTCCAGAATTACTAGTCTGCCATTACTGATGCACCACCTTACAATCCAAGAATTACGAGTCTGCCACTGCCGAAAAAGTCACTTTTAAAGATCACCTTAAAACCAGAGAATTACGAGTCTGCCACTGCCGAAAAAGTCACTGCCGAAAAAGTCACTTTTAAAGATCACCTTAAACCCAGAGAATTACGAGTCTGCCACTGCCGAAAAAGTCACTTTTAAAGATCACCTTAAAACCAGAGAATTACGAGTCTGCCACTGTCTATGATGAACCCGGCCCTTCCCGCCCCCTTCCCGCCAATAAATACCACCTCCGCCCTTCCCCCTTCCCCCCACCATAAACACCATAGAACTCGTTTGCAGATCACAAGCTTTCTTCAAGCCTATCAAAATGCCTCATCTCGTAGATTTGCAGTATGTTTTCATAGCATTAAGCTATATTTGCCTTCGGGAGCTAAGGTTCACAGATCTTTACTGGGTTCACGGAAATCTCAACCTTCCCGTCTTCCTCATCTTTCTTGCTATTGTTTCCTTGTTTGTCTCCGTGAAGATTCCTATCCGTGTTTCTTGCCCGCCGGTCGGGCGTTTCTCTTTTCCGTTGCCATGTTCAACCTCTACCTCACTTGTTTTCGATCCGGTTCGCGTGCAGTTTGATTTCTCTGTTCCTTTAACCCTTTCATTACTGGCCTCCTTTATCTTCCGATCGACAAACTTTTGGATTGCATTTCCCACGTTTGTCGTCATATTTCAGAAGTACCAAACCATCTGGTATGTCCTCAAATGCGTTATGTTTTGGATATATCATAAACTTCAATCTGTTCCCCCTCTGTTTATCATCTGCTTCAGCCAACATCACGAAGGACTTCCTCCTGCTAACTTGCAGTGCATAGTTGTTGAGGAAGGCAACGCCATCCAAAGTACTCAATTAACACGTAAGTTCTCTCTCTCTCTCTCTCTTTTACTGTTGTCATAACTTTTTTTTTCTTATTGGTGGCTTCAACAAAATCTAAATGAAATATCATTAGTGTTTTCTCTTACCACCGCCTGATTTCATAATCCTATTCATGACGTGATGAAATATCATTAGTGTTTTCTCAAGCTCAACTTATCGGGCTGGGTTGTGCCCGATTTAGTTCCTATGAAATTTCCCATTAAAGCAGGAAGGAACATATTGCTTGAGGGGGGTTCACTTTCAGGGACCGCGTTAGATTTCCGAGAATTATAATCTGGCACACTATCGCCTGTCCACGAACAGATACAAACGCTGACCGCTCAAATTCTCGCAAACGTGATGCAAACAGCTAGTGCTTGTCCGGGCATGCAACCAAGACCATTCTCAAGTAACAGGTCTATAAAATCGGGGAGCTACTTCATAGATCACCAACTTTCTTGTAATTTTCACGGATTGACATGATTTATAGATGCCTATCAGAATAAATATAACTCTTACATTGTATAGTTGACAACACAGAATATGAATCACAGTTTGCTTACTCTGGCTTCCTTTCCCAGTTTCTCTTTTTCTTACAATATTTCTTCCTCTTCTTTTCTTCCTCTTCTTTCCTCCAGTTTCAGTAAATTTAAAAGCTAACTTTGAAGTTATACTTTAAACTAACTTATAATTTGTAATTTCTCAATATCTTTGTTTCACCAATGTCCCTTGAAATACGCAAGTAACTTTTGTCATCTTTTACTTTGAAACACTTCTAAAAAGCTTTGTGGAATTCCGAAAAACCCTGCAAGTTTAGAAGCAATTTGCGGAACTGACCTCCAAGTCACTTGCCACGTGCACCAATCCTCAAGCTTAAAATGGGAATGCATTAGTCCATACAACAAGAAGAGGAGTGAGTCCAAAAGAAAGACCACCGAGAGAAATTATAGGTACCCAAGTTGAAGGAGTAAAAACGTGTAAGATTCTCTGAAATTGATTCCGTTAATGCCCGTTACTCCCTGTTAGTTTCCGTTAGTCCCCCGTTACCGACAAGTACCTCGCAGCACGTTTACAGATCACAAGCCCATTAAAATACCAGCATCTCCAAAAGGCATAAGATTCCTTTAGAAAAGCATGTCACAAGTACTCTTGATAGCTACTAACACCAAAGAATTATGCTCACATATGTTCAAGTGACATGATTTACTAATCCAAGGAATGGAGGAGCACACTGCTTGAGCTATGGTTCTTTTGCAGGGACCTAGATGAAGTGAACGAATGTTTTTCTCGAAAATTCTAAAAGTTTGATAGACACATGGACGAGTAAGATTTCTCTGAAGGAGAAGCACCACATGTTGTTGATCTGATATCAGCTTGGTCAATTAAGATAAACAAGTCTTTCTTTCTTCCCTTCTTTCTTTCTCAACAAAAGATTGTCTTACAATCAATAAAAGGAGAAACCATCTCTCCCTTCTGTTTTCTTGTTCCACAAAAGATTGGCTTTGCGTCTCCTCCACGACGAGTATTCGTAGTCCACGTTAGTCCCCGTTAGTCCCCGTTAGTCCCCGTTAGTCCCTGCGTATTTGTGGGACAGACCATGTTAATTGGGAAAGATACACAATCCTTTTATGACATAAATATCTAAGTATGATGAGGTAACGTGCAGTTTGCAGGTAAAAAAAAAAAAATCCGTAACCTGCGCATGCTTTTTTCTACACTTACAATTAAAAAAATTAAAATTAAAAAAAAAAAAAAAACCGAAGAGTCTACTTTATTCCTCCGAGTGCCCTATAAAAATACCATAAAGCTCGTTCGCAGGTCACAAACTTTCTTCAAGCCTATCAAAATGCCTCATCTCTTGCTCTTTCAACTCGTCTCTGTTCGCGTTCGCGTTCATTTTTTACCAAGACCCCACCCAGAGAACCACTTTTTCTATTACTAAGTTTAACATCCTGAAACCCAAATTTCAATTAGATAAGCATTTCTTAAGCACTAGTTTCAACATGCATAGAGTCTACAGTGCGGATATTCTCCCACGATGACAAGGCTTTCCACCGATACAAATTTGTCTCGTCATGCAAGACTTCTCTTACCACCGTCTGATTTTTGTAATCCTATTCGATGACGTGATGAAACATCATCATGCTCAAAAATAAAATCTTAAGAGTTACAGATTCCACCCCAAACCCCCTCCTTTTTCTTCCAACCATCAAACTTTTGGATTGCATTTCTTCCAGATAATTTCAGTGTTGAGTTGTTGAGTAGAACAACGCCATTCAAAGTGAAATGCTCCCCAACGAGATCACTTTCAAAGGACCGCGTTATCTCAGCGAGAAATACAAATATGCGGCTATCACTAGATTACCGGCTGTATCATCTTCATCAAAGCCACGAAAAAGGTTTAAGACTAAGCTAATCGTTTAGCATGGATTGTTAATTAGAGAAAAATTAGAATTCCTTTAGGCTAACAGAAAAGGATGTCACAAGTATTCTTCTAACTACTTACACCAGAGAATTATGCTCACATATGTTCAAATCAACATCATTTGCTAATCCAAGGAATGAAGGAGAAGCACATTGCATGAGCTATGGTTTTTCCTTGGGACCTAGATGAAATGAATGAATAAATGATTTTTCACGAAAATTGTAAAAATTTGATGGACACTATTACGAACCCAACCATTGAGCCAAAAGGCCTAAGCCTGTTGGCATGACGGGTTCAATTATTTTTAGGATCGTAACATTCCACCACGCTCCGCAGCCGACGCCCTGACGGCCCACTCCACGACGGCTCCACATTGGAGCCATGCGTTTAGGCGCCCCTTCGGCCCATGACGTTTTCCGCCAAGTAGCCCTTTTCGTAGGTCGCCTCTTTCGTGGTTTGAACTCCGGAAGTGGGGTTTGGCTCTGATACCAAATGTAACGAACCCAACCATTGAGCCAAAAGGCCTAAGCCTGTTGGCATGGCGGGTTCAATTACCTTTAGGATCGTAACAGACACATGGACGAGTAAGATTTCTTTGCAATAGATTAGAGAAAGACCAGTAAATGATGTTGATCGGCGAGGTATACACTCCTTTTTTGTTTATACTTTTTCTACAAGAGTGATGTTGATTGGAAGACACCCTCCTTATTGTCTGCACCATCTCCCCGAACGCGTCCCGTTAGTCCCCATTTGTTGTTAGTGGCCTGGCAGGCCTGGCAGGAGTTCTGCTTTTTGGTTCTAGCAGGAGTTCTGCTTTTAGTCCCCGTTGTTTCGCTATAAATATACCATAGAACTGGTTTTGCAGAACACAACCCTTCTTCAGCATTTTGACCATAGAGCTGGTTTGCAGAACACAAGCTTTCTTCAGGCTTATCACAATGCCTCATCTCGTAGATTTGCAGTATGCTTTTGTAGCATTAAGCTATATTGGCCTTCGGGAGCTAAGGTTCACTGATCTTTACTGGGTTCACGGAAATCTCAACCTTCCCGTCTTCCTCATCTTTCTTGCCATTGTTTCCTTGTTTGTCTCCGTGAAGATTCCTATCTGTGTTTCTTGCCCGAGGGTCGGGCATTTTTCTTTTCCGTTGCCATTTTCAACCTCTACCTCACTTGTTTTCGATCCAGTTCGCGTGCAATTTGGTTTCTCTATTCCTTTAACCCTTTCAGTACTGGCATCCTTAATCTTTCGACCATCAAACTTTTGGGTTGCATTTCCTACGTTTGTCGTCATATTTCAGAAGTACCAAACCATCTTGTATGTGCTCAAATGCGTTATTTGTTGGATATATCATAAACTTCAATCTATTCCTCCTCTGTTTATCATCTGCTTCATTCAACATCACGAAGGACGTCCTCCAGCTAACTTGCAGTGCATAGTTGTTGAGGAAGGCATCGCCATGGAAAGTAGTCAATTGACACGTATGTTCTTTCTTTCCTTTACTGATGTCTGTGGTAACCTTTTTGTCCAAATAAACTATCATTTAATCAATGAATATCTTTCTTCTTCTTCTTCTTCCTCTTCTTTCACCAGTTTCAGCAAACTTGGGACCTGAGCACCATCGTCAAGAAGCACCATCTGTTCAGGTTGAAGTTGATGACCCAGCCCCATTAGAATCAATAGATGTGTCCGTCACTGAGATATGACTCCCTTCTTTTTGTCATTGTGGGGAGTATATCAACTGGTGTCTTTTTCTTCTTTCTTTCCTTCTGGATATGTAGGTTATGAACTTGCGTCCTTATCTTATGAGTCGTCATGTGTCACGTACTAATTGGTGTTTGATCTCAGAATATTTTAGTCCCTTCTCTTCTTTCATTCCTTATTGTAAGCCAACCGTTTATTAAAAAAATAAATTAAAAAAAGGAATTATTTATGTAAATTGACCAAGCTGAAAAAATTTAACTAATTACACAAAAATACTCAGAGAAAGTCATTTAGAGCCCTTATCTGGTAGTAGTTTCATGAAAAAAGGGGATAAAAAAATCTGATGGGCACTTAACTTTGTCCATTGTAAAATAGTCAAGGTGGGCAAGAAGAGATTCCACGACCTAAAAGATAGCGAGCTTGCGATCCACCCCTTTATTGTTTCCATACACAAGAATAAAACAAGTGCGTAAAGTCTGGTGGTCAATTTTTTTTAGCTCATGTTGATTTTCTTCACTTGTACTGTCCATTTAAGACATTTAGCTGAAGTTGAAGATTACGCTAGGATCCAAGCGCCAACCAGTTTTACAAAAAGCCTCTTGCCTCTTGATATCATTTATAATAACCATCTATTTTTATCATTCAATTGAACATCGTTATTGGCTTATTAAGTCATAAGTTAATCTCAATTTTTTGAATCCTTTTTTCTTTATCAATAAAAAAATGATTTATAATCATATTCTTTTTATAGAAAGGAGATTATGATTGGATGAAGAAAGTACTTGTTTCTTATTATGAATGAATGTATTACTTCAATCCCTATTGACGTCATTCATAAGTAATTGAAGTGGTGATTCTACCCTTCTTACTTTACCCTTAGATATAAAAGATTGAAGCTCCTTAGCCGACTTCTTTATTTTCTCAATCCCGTTCACATTCGTAATCATTTATAATCAGAAAAGGGGGAATGATCCTTCCTTCTCAATCCTTGTGTTAAGATATGTTCATTATTTTCATTGTGCTTTATTAGTTTATTTGTTTTTATTTCTTTTTATTCCTTTAGGTCCAATTTCAGTTGTTGGGCCATTCATTATTTGTTTTTGTTTATTGGGCTTCGCCCATCCGGGTTTGACCGACCCGTGTTCGGTCGATATGTATGTTTGTAATTAGGTTATTCTCAGTTTTAGCAAGTAAAGAGTGCATTTCCAGAATTTCGGTGTCTCCGTTCCAGATCCTCAGATGTTGTCCTCTTCTCAATCTTAGATGGTATCAAGAGCCAGCCTGAGGTTCTGTCATCAATCTGGTAAGCTTTCTTTTCTTTTTTTTTTCATCTCCGTATTACTTTTCGGTTTTTGAGTAATACGCCCCGTCACTTGCTTCCCCTTTCGGTCGAGAACGGATCTGTGTCCCGATCTTGTTCTTTTCGGTCAGATTTTCACCTATTTCGGTTCTTCTTCTGGTCCTTATTTTCCCTTCACTGTCCTCCGTCTTCCGCTGCTCGATCTGGTTTTGGGAGAATAGGCTCGGTCACAGTCCTTCAATACGGTGCGTTTTGTCCTAGGGTTAAGGTTGGGAAATTCGAGTCGAATTTACCATTTTGCCCTCCTTCTCACTCTGCACCATTTCACTTATCCATCCGGATATTTGAATCGGATCGGATTGTCTCGCATCCGTCAAACATGAAACACACCATTTCACTTAAGTCCCACATGATGCGTTTTGTTCTAGGGTTAGGGTTTGCAAAGCTGGTGTCATTTTACCACTTTACCCCCCTTATCCCTACGCACCGTTTCACTCACGGTTCGTACGCACCGTTTTTCACTCACGGTCCGTACGCACCGTTTTTCACTCACGGTCCGTACGCACCGTTTCACTCACGGTCCGCACGCACCGTTTCACTCCACAGTGCGAACGCACCGTTTCACTCCACAGTGCGAACGCACCGTTTCACTTAACCGTGCGACGCACCGTTTTACTAAACGGAGCAAACGCACCATTTTGCTCGGGTCTTCTCTGTTCAACTGACCCACCGCTCGTTTCCACATAAGCGGGCCGATCCATCTCACGGGTTTCGGATCCTCCGATCGGATCCCTAACCCGAACGTGACCCGCGTCACGCAGTCTGGCGAAAACTCAGTTTTTCACGCCGCCACCTCCGTCTTCCTCGTCGCCGGCCACTTCTGACGAGATGAGTTCGAGATCTGACTCCTCCAAGGGCACAGATCCGGTAGAAAGTCCGGCTTCACTACTTCTGGCCACCGGTGACATTTCCATCGCCGTTCTTGTTCCCCAGGTACTCACTGGTTCCTCTGATTATTTTCCTTGGCAACGTAAAATGGTTATTGCTTTGGGTTCACGGGATAAAATGGACTTGGTGAATGGAAAAATGCCCAAGCCCAAAAATGATCAGCTTGCTAGTCTTTGGGAGAAGTGTAATTTGATTGTGCTTTCGTGGCTTTTGAATTCTGTTTCCCTTGAGATTGCGAACTCCATTTCACATTGTTCTACTGCATGCACTGCCTGGAAAATGCTAGAAACTAGATATTGTAAAATTTCTGGAACCCGCCATTATGATTTGGAACAACAGATAGCGGAGGTCAAGCAACAGTCAAATGAATTAGTGGCTAAGTATTTTTCTCGTCTCACTGAACTTTGGGCAGAATTAGATAAGTATTTGCCAACGATTAAGTGTAAATGTGGTAATTGTACATGTAATTTTCCTGCTATGTTGGCTGCTGAGAGAAAGTCTGGGCGTGTTGTTCGTTTCCTTTTGGGGCTTCAGCCTATGTATGCTACAGTGAGAAGCAACATCACTTCTCGCAGTCTTGTTCCCCCACTCGATGAAGTTTTTTTAATGATTTCTGATGAAGAACACCAGCGGACTCTACAAGCTGATAATCGAAAAACAGAGTTGGCTACCTTTGCTGTACAGTCCCCCATGTCCTTTAGAGGGGGGTTTGGGAGCAGTCAGAGGGATACTCCCTCTTCTGGTTCTGGACAAGGTGGGTCCAGACCATTTTGTGAGCACTGTAGGCGCCCAGGTCACACTAAGGATAAATGTTTTCAGCTGATTGGCTTTCCTCCCAAGAATCCTCCACCCAAGAATCCGAAGAAGAAAGGGAGTAGCACACGCTCTGCACATGCAGTCAGCGCAGAGCCTCGAGATCAGCAGCCTTTTCCAGTGAGCAGTGTTGCCACAGTATCCCCAGATAGTTCTACCAGTCCAGCACTTACTCCTGAGCAATATCAGCAGGTGGTTCAGCTTCTTGGTCGCTTTGGGCCTACTGAGCCCATGGCGAATTTTGCAGGTACGGTCTCAACTTTGCAAAGTTCATCTTTGTTTGATTGGCTTATTGATTCATGTGCGAGTGATCATATTACATGTGACCTCTCTTGCATGGAAAATGTTCGTTCATATGCATCAAACCCTATTTGGGTTACACTGCCCGATCATAGTAGTGTGGCCGTCACCCATATTGGGACAGTTCGACTTTCACCATCCATCATACTTCATGATGTCCTTCATGTTCCTTCGTTTAAATGTAAACTTTTGTCAGTTGCCAAGTTCACTTTTGACAGCTCTTGTCTAGTACTCTTTTATCCACACTTCTGTTTCTTCCAGGACCGTTTGACTGGGACAGTACTGGGGCTGGGCAGGGCTGAGCGTCGCTTGTATCACCTTGTCTCTCCGACAGAGGCCACAGCTGATGTTTATTCTACCCTTGTCAAAACTTTTGAATGTAATGCCCCTAAGCGGGCCAATGTGTGTCAGCAAACTATGTTTAAGACTGATGTTTTAAGTACTAAACAGACATTATGGCATTGTCGTTTTGGTCATTCTTCTTGTTATATGTCATCAAATGTTTTTTATCCCATTTGTCCCTTGGTGAAACAGACTCACCTACCTTTTTCGTCTCGTACTTCTATCACCAATTCTATTTTTGAATTGGTACATGTTGATATATGGGGTCCACATCGGCACCCTAATCATGATGGTTCACGCTATTTCTTGACTATCGTTGATGATTTTTTGCGTGGCACTTGGGTGTATCTTATGAGATACAAGAGTCAGGCATTGCATTTTTTGCAATCCTTTTTTGCCATGATTGAGACGCAGTTCCATTCTCACATTCGTCGTTTGCGATCAGATAATGGAACTGAGTTTTTTAGTCATGAGTGCACATCTTTCCTTCAACTTCAAGGGGTGCACCATGAGAGTTCGTGCGTTCACACTCCGCAGCAAAATGGTGTAGTTGAACGCAAACATCGACACATCCTGGATGTGGCAAGAGCGTTGTGCTTTCAGGCTGACATTCCAGACCGTTATTGGGGGGAATGTGTCCTTACTGCCACCCATCTCATCAATCGTCTTCCTACACCCATCTTAAATGGTAAAACCCCTTTTGATGTCCTATTTGGTAAACCTCCATGCGTCTCACACCTTAGAGTCTTTGGGTGTTTGTGTTATGCTACCGTCCTCCCACGTGGGGACAAGTTTGCCCCACGTGCTAGGCCCTGTGTGTTTATGGGATATCCTTCGTCTCAAAAGGGGTATTGTGTACTTGACCTTGCCACATGCACTATCTCTGTCGTTCGAGATGTCGTGTTTCACGAGTCAGTTTTTCCCTTCACTCTGTCCCAGTCCTCTCCTTCTCGATCTTCCCTTCTCGAGGATCAATCCTTTATTCCATTGAATTCTGATTCATCTCCCGTCTCACCAACAACTACTCTAGACACATCTTCTCCTTCTCCATCCTCATCAGAACCCATCACACCAAAGGCACCCTATCCATCTGATACTCCTATCTTATCATCTCCACCACCATCTACATCTTCACCTCCTCCATCCTCACCTATTGTTGAGCCCATGGATTCACCTACCATAGACTCACCCTCACTAGATTACCCTATTGTGAATCCGCCTCTTGAGGTTGAGCTAGCACCTACATCCCCTGCAGTTAGACGCACTCAGCGTGCGTCTAAACCTCCCATCTGGACACAGGACTATCACTGTAATCACGTCTCTCACTCTGCCACACCTCGCAATATCCCTTATTCCATCTCCCATTTTGTCTCTCTTGATCAATTGTCTCCCGCTCACCGAGCCTTTATAGCTTCTATCTCCGCTATACGGGAACCTCACTACTATCATGAGGCAGTTCGAGACCCTAGATGGGTGGATGCTATGACTCAAGAACTTCATGCTTTAGAGGCCAGTGGCACTTGGACATTAGTAGACTTGCCCCCTGGTCGTAAGCCTATTGGATGTCGATGAGTTTACAAGGTTAAGTATCGTGCAGATGGATCCATTGAGAGATATAAGGCCCGTCTTGTGGCCAAGGGTTTTACTCAACGTTATGGGATTGATTGTGAGGAAACTTTTTCACCAGTGGCCAAGATGGTCACAGTTCGATGCATCATGGCATTGGCTTCTATGTTCCATTGGCCACTACATCAGATGGATGTTCATAACGCCTTTCTACATGGGGATCTACATGAGGAGGTGTACATGTCTTTGCCTCCTGGAATTTCAGTTTCCCCCACTGGTTGTCCGAAGGTTTGTCGCTTACTTAAGTCCATCTATGGGCTCAAGCAGGCATCTAGACAATGGTATGCCAAGTTTACTACAGCCCTTCTTGAAGCAGGTTTTAAGCAATCTTGGCACAATTATGCTCTTTTCACCCTTCGGCATGGGTCTACTGTTGTTGCTATTCTCATCTATGTTGATGACATGCTCATCACCGGTAACAGTGAGGATGCCATAGCTCAGGTAAAATCTCATCTGTGTTCTCGTTTTCATATGAAGGATTTAGGTCAAGCTAAGTTCTTTCTTGGAATTGAGATAGCTCGATCCAAAACTGGTATTTGTCTTAGCCAACGCAAGTATGCGTTGGAACTCATATATGAGGCTGGGCTTTCTGGAGCTCGCCCTTGTAAGATTCCCATGGATCAGAATCTGAAAATCATTTCTTCGAAATATGATGCTAGTGCCCTTGTTCAGATTGATGATCCTTTATTAGTGGATCCGGGCACCTATCAGCGCCTTCTTGGTCGGTTGATTTATCTCACCCATACTCGCCCAGATATCAACTATCCTGCTCAGGTACTTAGTCAGTTTATGCACTATCCCAAGACTTCTCACACGGAGATGGCCCTTAAAGTCGTTAAGTATCTGAAAGGTACCCCGGGCTTGGGAATCTTCCTGTCCTCTAAGAAGGACTTTCAAATGAGTGGTTTTTGTGATTCTGATTGAGCCGTATGTCCTATGTCTCGGCGTTCCCTCACTGGATTCTGTATCAAGTTAGGAGGCTCCCTGATTTCTTGGAAAACCAAGAAACAAGCAACTGTCTCCAGATCTTCCACTGAGGCTGAGTATCGTGCCATGGCGACCGCCGTTTGTGAGATTGTTTGGCTACATGGCCTACTTGGTGATTTGTGGGTCATTGTACCACAACCCATATCTTTGTATTGTGACAATGAGGCTGTCGTTCATATTGCGAACAATCCTATCTTTCATGAACGAACTAAGCACATTGAGATAGATTGCCATTTCATTCGAGAGAAGCAACAATGGGGACTGATCCAAATATGTAGCATTCGGACTCATGAACAACTTGCAGATTTGTTGACCAAAGCTTTATCTAGTCGACAACATAATTATCTTCTTGGCAAGCTTGGTGTATTTGATTTGTACAAATCACCAGCTTGAGGGGGGTTGTTAAGATATGTTCATTATTTTCATTGTGCTTCATTAGTTTATTTGTTTTTATTTCTTTTTATTCCTTTGGGTCCAATTTCGGTTGTTGGGCCATTCATTATTTGTTTTTGTTTATTGGGCTTCGCCCATCCGGGATTGACCGACCCGTGTTCGGTCAATATGTATGTTTGTAATTAGGTTATTCTCGGTTTTAGCAAGTAAAGAGTGCATTTCCAAAATTTCGGTGTCTCCGTTCTCAGATCCTTAGACAAGTTTGGCTTTTTTGTTGTATGGTGTGACATGTTTTATAGATGCCTATTAAACAATTAGTTCTCTATCCAATTATAGGAGAGGAAATTGGGCTTTTTTATATCTACAAGAGGGTTGCAACAGGGAAACCTCCTTTCACCTAGCCTTTTCATGATAGTCCAAGATGCATTTAACAAAAAGGTTAATTGCATCATGTCAACTGGATAAACCAAAAGAATTTATCTTTTTTAATTATTTTTAAAATGTCCTAATTATTTTGACCGAGACCCCGACCCCAACCAAAGCTCGGATCTCTACAGTGCGGATCTTCTCCCACGATGACAAGGCTTTCCACCGATAGAAATTTGCCACGTCCGTCATCTCAAATACGGAACCAGACGTAGGATGCAAGACTTCTCTTACCACCGTGTGATTTTATAATCCTATTCTTGACGTGATGAAATACCATTAGTGTTTTCTCAAGCTCAACTTATCGGGTTGGGTTGTGCCCGATTTGGTTCCTATGATATTTCCCATTAAAGCAGCAACACATTGCGTGGGCACAATTGTACAAACTCTAAACGTACAATGGCGCTGTACTCTCCCCGTCTCCGCCGAGCCCTAACCTCGCTTTCCACCCTCCGCCGGTCTCTTTCTGTAGTTGCTGCAAGCCCCGGAATCTCCACCCCCGCCCGTCAGTCCCCGCTTCTCCGGGGCCCTACGCGCGCACCATCGCAACCCTCGGCTCTCCTCGTCAAGTCCCGGTCGTTCAGATCGACTGTTGCCGTAAACCTTTTATTTGCTCGCTCAAGCTACAACAGTAACAGCACCGAAAAGATTGGCCCCGACACCATGCTGTTCGAAGGTTGCGATTACAACCACTGGCTCATCGTTATGGAATTCCCCGACGACAACAAGCCCAGCGCCGAGCAAATGGTCCAGACATACGAGGAGACGTGTGCTAAGGGCCTTAACATCAGTGTGGAAGAGGCAAAACAGAAGATCTATGCCTGTACTACTACAACACTTCCTATTTTTCAAGCTGTCATGACAGAAAAAGAATCAGAGAAGTTTAAGGATTTGCCAGGAGTTATGTTTGTGTTGCCAGATGCTTACATAGATCCCGTGAACAAGGAGTACGGAGGAGACAAATACATAAATGGAACAATTATACCAAGGCCACCCCCTGTTAAGTATGAAAGGCAAGGAAGAAGCGAGGAAGAGGAAGATCTAGACCTCTTCATAGAAGAGGAGCAGCGGCGGAACTGGGGCCTAAGCAACACTGAATGGTGCGAACCAAGTCATATTGACCAAAGCTTCTTAATTACTCCGTCGGATGATGTTGATTTTCGACGAACATATTTCATCGGGACATACCATTAATATTACAAGTGGTTCCTCCTTAGCTTGACGAGAAGGGATTTGTAAAGAAGTTGTTCTCTTCTTCATTCTTTTCATCAAGGACAAAATATAAGGCCTTTTGAGTTTGTGGCCATAGAAAGTCTACTACCTTTTCTATTTTTGTAACTCTTTCTTTGACTTCATGAAGTTGGAACCTGGCACCTTTCTTGATGAGGCTTAAACTTTGATCTCTGCTTCCACCAGAGTCTGTAGATTGATTACAATGTGATTGAGGTTTCTTAAATTTTATCTATATTTTTAGGTTTAAGGTCATCGGGTGCACCTAAGTTACATAGTTATGTTTTTTTTTTTTTTTTTGGTAATTCATGCTCAGTAAATTTTATGTTTCTTTATTTACTTTATACCTTAGATCTTTGATGTCAAATGCCATAACCAAGGTGTTAAGGGTATTACAATTTAGTTTCAATCTAATCTTTATTATTAAATTAACCCTTGATAGTGATTGTTTGGAGACATTCTTGCCTAATTTCTGTCTTTCAACACCTTCTTATTGAATCTATAATAAAAATAAGGTAAGCTTACAATTAATCATACTATCTACCACCTACTATAGGCTGCACTCCTACATCGTTATCTAGGTTTTTGATTTGTGACTACAAACTATTTTGTATGCTTAAGAAAGTATGTTGTTGTCTGCAATACTTCCTTTAGTATTGACCATGTTTTGTAGCAACAAAGGTGAAGTCATCATTTTGTAGAATATTTTGTTAATTATTTTTCAAATGTCCTAATTATTTTTTTTTGTCATATATGTCCATTAACTAGATAAACCAAATCTACTTTTCTCTACATAATCATATTAGAACGAGTCACATGTTTTAGCTTATCTACGTGAATGTTTGAGAACAACTATATTGGTTTCCCAAACCATGATAGTTCTAAATACTATCCGATAGTAATTGATGATTATTCCAAAGCGATGTGGACTTTTTCTCTTCGTTTCACGGATCAAGTTTTTATTTTTTTGTTGCACAAATATTTGCAAGATGGTCTTGGGTTCAAGATGGCAACTTGGCAACCGAAACCTTCAAGTTTCTTTTCCCTCTGTCATCTTCCTTGCCATTGTCTTTCCGTCATCTCTGTAAAGCTTCCTTTCACTGGCTTGGGCTTAAAACTTTTAACGGAGAAACGAGCTTGGGCTTGGGCTAATTTTCTGTATGAAATGTTGATTCAAATGTTTTTGTATATATTTGTGTATATATATGTTTTTCGGTAGAATATATTTGCATATATTTACATTGTTGTAAATTAAAAATATTTATCTTCTTTCTTTAGAAAGAGGCGTAACACTAATTAAGGAATTTTAGCTACTCAATAAAATATCACCTTAACTCTAAAGGAATATAATTTGAAAGATCATACACTTGCTCATAATTATTGGTTTGGGGTGATTTATTTATTTATTTCATTTCATGATCATTTAACTACTTTATCATGTATATATATACATATACAAAAACAGGAAAAGCTATTTGGAATTCGACCTATACGAAAATCATATTATAAAAATGATAATAAAGGGAGTTTTTTTTTTTTTTTTTAATTTTAATTTTAATAAAAGGTTAAACGGGCTGACCCGACCGACCCGGGGAGAACTACCCCCAACTCTTCTCAGAAAGCAGAACATTCAATAGACGCTGCAGAGGACACTCAAAACACCAAATAGAGATCACAGTCCTTCTGTCCTGTACCGATTTTTCCTTTCTCTCTCTCTCCGCCTCTCTCTCTCAAAAGGAAACTCTTTCTGGCCTTTGCAGCTTTGGACAAACAGGTATGTTATTTTTCACTCTGTTTGGTTGCTGAGAAAGCGATAGAAAGCAATCCGAAATGATCTCCATCGCTGAAGATTGTGCTATATTCCCTTGGGATTTACATTTTCTAATCGCTGATAACTTATATGATTTTATTGCTAGTTTATGCGCACTTCCTCTGATCTTGGGAAGTGTTTGGCGTTCTCTACTGTTTATAGGACTACAAAAATGGGATAAACAAATACAGAAAGAGTGTAAATTACTCTTTCTGCGGATACATATTGCAGTTTTATCTCGTTGTTTAATTGCTTGTATGCTCGTTAGGTTTCATTAATCTCTATACGAACAATTTGCTCAGAAAAATGGAAAAGATTGCTGATATTTGGGTAAATCTCATCATATTTGATTAAATTTTTTAACTTTCATTTGAAAATTCTGGTATTAGTGATAATAGATGTTACAAGAAGTGAACAGAATTTTATGCCATGACTGCTGAGTCGCAACGTGAGCAACATTTTGCTTTGCTGGTTTAGGGGGAACATGAATAATGGGGATGGGAAACGTGTAAATGGAGAGGCTGAGGAAGATGATGATGAGGATGAGGGAAGTGGGGGAGGCCTTGAAGCTTGGGAGAGAACTTATGCTGATGAGAGGTCATGGGAGGCTCTGCAAGAGGACGAGTCTGGGCTTCTTCGCCCTATTGATAACAAGACCCTTTACCATGCCCAGTATCGTCGGCGCATTCGCTCCCTTTCCTCTCTGGCAACTACTGCCCGTATCCAGAAGGGTCTCATTCGCTATCTCTACATTGTCGTTGACCTTTCTAAGGTATTGGATTAATCACTTGGCACATGCTTCATATAAAAGTGATTTTTTTTCTTAACTATGCTAACATCTTGTTAATATGAATTGCTGCAAATGATGCATGGCTTCCTGTCCCTTGGATTGAGAAATCAAAATAGTGAATTGGTAATGTCTTATGTCTCTGTGGTGAATCTTGACTTGTAAAATGTGGGATTTACATGAACTGTGTCAGACATTTTTTTTTATTTTTTTTGCTTTGGCTAATGAATGCATCTAGGTGATATGACATACAAGATAGCAATATCTTAATCTTTAAAATCTTCTGATGAAAGTGCTATGCAAACACATCGAACCTGAAAGGAATGAGGTATTATAGCTTTAAAGCCTACTAGTATATATTGGTTACTTGTAACTGGACATGTCTTTTAGGCTAAAGCATTGGGTAATTGCCTAAACATATGGACAGCAGGCAGTTCTGCCACCAAAAAGCACCATAAATCTATCTTATAATTGTGAATGCCTTCAACTGATAGTGTGATCTATTAGAATACATGATCTGTTAGTTTTTGCAGTTCTTTTGATCAATTATTAGCAAATTTTTTCTCTTTCTTCATTTGCCTGCTTTCCATATATTTTTAGGCAGCTGCTGAGATGGATTTCCGACCCAGTCGAATGGTTGTGGTTGCAAAACATGCAGAGGCTTTTATTAGAGAGTTCTTTGACCAGAATCCGCTAAGTCAACTAGGTCTTGTGACAATAAAAGATGGGGTTGCTTATTGCTTAGCAGATATTGGTGGTAGTCCTGAATCCCATGTTAGAGCTTTGATGGGTAAACTGGAGTGCTCAGGGGAATCCTCCCTACAGAATGCCCTGGATCTTGTTCATGGATATCTAAATCAGATTCCATCATATGGTCATCGAGAAGTTCTTGTCTTATATTCTGCTCTCAGTACCTGCGATCCAGGAGATATAATGGAGACTATCCAGAAATGCAAGAAGTCAAAAATTAGGTGTTCAGTAATTGGTCTCTCTGCAGAAATTTTTATATGCAAACATCTCTGCCAAGAAACTGGTGGCTCATACTCTGTTGCACTGGATGAGGTAAGGTCAAATCAACTACTGGGTGTTTCTCTAGGATTTGAGGATTTCAGTGAAGACTCTACCTAGATGAATCAGTTGTCATTGAAGTTGTTAAAATCACAACAGGGACAGGAAACAGAAGTTTGGTTTTCATAAAAATCAACTTTTATCTACAGAGATTCAAGAAAATGAACTTTACGACAATTGGTTATCTTTAAATGTTCCTTGCACGCATTTACATATTCATCTTTATATTTTATGCAGTCCCATTTCAAAGAGTTAATTATGGAACACGCTCCCCCCCCTCCAGCAATAGCCGAATATGCCATTGCTAATTTGATAAAGATGGGTTTCCCACAAAGAGCAGCCGAGAGCTCCATAGCAATTTGTTCATGTCACAAAGAGGCTAAGGTTGGAGGGGGATACACCTGTCCAAGATGCAAAGCACGTGTATGTGAGTTACCAACTGAATGTCGAATATGTGGGTTGACACTTATTTCTTCGCCCCATTTGGCAAGGTCATATCATCATCTTTTTCCAATAGTACCATTCAATGAGGTGTCTCCATCTCTGAATGATCCACGTAACAAATCTTGTTTTGGATGCCAACAATCTCTTTTAAACCCCGGTAAGTGGTTGCATTGTGTGTGAATGTTATTCTATCTTGGTCTGTCTATTGATCTTGTAGGATTATATTACTTAAATTGCTTTTGGTAATCCGTCCATGCATACATACACATTCCTATTAAGCAAAAGAAGGCCTTTGGGAGAGAAGTCATTGATCTTGTAGGATTACATTACTTGAGTTGCTTTTGGTAATTTGGGCATGCATATGTACACATTCCTATTAAGCAAAAGAAGGCGCATGGGAGAGAAGTCATTCTCTTCCCATCCAGGCTTACATTCTAGTATCTCCGTGGTTGATCTTTCTATACGTCTTTGCTCAGCTGACTATATCAAGTATTTTGAAATTTTGAAGAAACCTTAAAGAATTAAATTCTTTTAAGCAGTTCTAAGATGTACTTTTGACAAACAAAAACATGAAGGACCTGGGGATAATCTTAGATTATTTGGCACCCTTTGTTGAAGTGCTGTAGCAGCCTAATTTGATTGGAAGAAGCATCAAGGCATAGGCTGCAGACTCAGGCGAGTGGCTGTATAGAAGTAAGAACTAGCATGGAATGACTTTTGGGACCCATTTTGTATCGATATAGTAACAAAAGATGAAAGGAAAGAAATAAAAAGTGAAAATAAAAAAAAGAGCTGATATACCTAACATAATCAAAGCTAAAGGAATCTTAAAAGAATTGTGTCAGATATTGAAGTTCTAAACATATCTTTTTATTTCATTTCTCTTCTAATTACTAAGAATGTACCATGTCCATGTCTTTGTGATAATGTCGAAGTCCTTAATGCTTATCCATTCCTTTTCAAACTGATTTTAACACAGGAAACAAACCTAGCCTTCGCGTTGCCTGCCCAAGATGCGAACAGCACTTCTGCCTTGATTGTGACATTTACATACATGAGAGCTTGCATAATTGCCCTGGTTGTGAGAGCTTCAGGCATTCCAAGTCAGCCACTGCTAGTGAAGAATGATGATTGTTGTCTGCTGCTCCGTATGCAAAAGAAGGATTTAACCACACTTTCTTGGGAAGATCTTTCTTGGTAAGAATTCAAAGCCAATGTCACTAAACTCTTTTTGGACCATTCAAATTGCGAGAGTATACGGGATGCTGGTATCCCCTTGATCCAACCTTTGAAGAGGGTTGCATTATGCTTTATCGGTGAGAGAGAGAGAGAGAGAGAGAGAGAGGGAGAGAGAGAGAAAGAAAGAAAGAAAGAAAGAGAGAGTTACTGGTCGTTATGCAACTACCAAGCTTTAAAAAAATAAAAGTTGGTGATTTTTCCATAGGGTCCTGTAGTTAGTTATTTATTTATGTGATTTCTTAGGGAAGAGTTTTCAGTGATGTCTCTTGAGAATTGAATGAATCTTTAGTCGTAATCCGTCATGATTTTCGTGGGGAATGTGTTGGTTTTTTTCACTGCCTGTTACGGTATACCTTTCTTTTCTAACTTCATAGGAAAAACTTATCTAATTTAGATGTTTGACGTGTTGGTGAACCGCAATGTTCTCAAACTATCCATGGCTTCTTTTGATGATATTTGTTGTGTCAACTTTCGAACTAGGATTGTTTTAGTATCATTGGATGCCCCTGCATTTCATCTCTTGTTAGAAAATGGTGTCTGATGTGGGATGCTTGAGACTTGGTCATCCTATGTACTTTTGTATTACTTTTCTTGATGCTGAGTAACTAATACAAAGTAAAATGATATAAAAATGGAAATAGAAAATCGACACTGCACAAAAGTTCAATATTTTTTTCTTGGGTGGTTAAAAGCAGATGTGTCTGCACTTTATGAACTAATCAGGTGGATAATAGGTTGTAAATGTCTCCGCTGTCTGGAACTTCCAAGTACTTTTCTTTGGATTAGCTGAGGGTTTAACTTTAATGCCTTTTACCAGATTACGATCCTTATAAAATCTAAATTGTGAGTATAATGTGTCAGACCTTGATCATATATTTTTTGAATGAGGAGTGTTCGTATTATCGAAACGAAACAAAACAAGATGTTTATAAGACTGTTGAAACAAGTAGGAGGGCGGATGACAACGTCAATTTGTTTCCTGTGCTTTATTCTCCCACTTTTATGGTAGGTTTCTTGTGCTTCACTCTCCTCTTTTATAGGATGTTTAACGAGACAAGAACAGTAAGAAATAAAAAGACAAGCAAAAAATCGTTTGAATTTTCTATTTATTTTTTTGTTAAAAAAATATTGGCCATTATTATAATAGATTATCAAGAGTAAAACAAACCATTACTTGTTACTTCCCTCTATAAGAACAGATTGTTAACTTGTAATTTTCTTTTTAATTCCCTCATCCTCTTTTCTTTTCTTTTCAGTTGGTTGTTTATTGATCCAAAGCAGATTTGACCAATTTTCTTAATATTTGTGATTTTAAAATTATAGATTTGTAAATGATAGTTTAAGAAACTACTCTCCAACCTTAATCTTTTGAAAGGGTTGTATTTATATTAAATAAAAAAAATATTAAAAATTTAGAAGAATGTGGAGCTTGTAATAAGTCGAAGTTCTAAATGAATCAGTGAAATTTTCTAACAAAGATAGATATTAATAAACCTTTGCTTTTAGTGCTGGTCTCAAAACCAATTTAAAGCTTGGAAGACCAAAAGGCATTGAGGTCTTACCTCTTGCAAGATGATCTTTTTGCTTCTCTAATAGAATTTTTCCTATATGTACCAATGTTTTTGCAAAATCTATAAAAACATTACAATCGTATTGTTCAAAAGATATATAACAAACAAAAAGAGATAAAAGGAAGGAATGAGAAAAATATAATAAATAATAAGGATGAAGGAAAACGCATTCTCGAATAACAATAAGATTCTTAAAAATCAACTCTCATCCCTCAAAGAAGTGACTGGTGAGAAGCTTTCAAAGTTTGTAAATAAACTATGCAACTCAAACTTGTGAAAACAATCTCCAGAGGAATGGGCAAAATGCACAGGCATAAGCCGATCTCCCAAGGAACCATTGAAAGAAGGTTCAATGCGATCCACTATATCCATACCCGATGAATGTGGTAGTAGACATGAAATTACATCAGAACTATAAATCTTTTCGACACAGAGGTAGGTGTATTGGGTTTTCTTTGTCCTCGGGAGTAGTCACAGTTAGGGCCCAGCATGAAAGCGTATAAACCGATTTAAACTCCCTGATCGCCTTTACCGTGGCTACATCCCTGTCTCAACAACGACGATGACTTGCAAAAATAAGTTTTCCACAATCTGAAAGGGACTGTTCCTCCTATCACCCTTATATTTATATTGATAGATACCCTTATCTAACACAGATATACAGGTCCATGTTTTTACCCGGACAAAACTCACAGTTGTTTTGCAGTAGATAAACCCAAAAAGAGATTAAGGCAATTATCTTGGTGTTAGTCGATAATAAATGAACCGAATTTGCCTCTTGAAAACCCAAATACTTTTTAATGAAGAGAGAGTCCCTTTCAGATCATACATAATCCCCACCACCCGATCTTTTCTCTTTCTCTCTTATTTTATTAGTTTGACTTCACATAGAGGGAACCCAGGTGACCGGGTGCTTTGCATAAACGTAACATGAAACCTCGGAACCAAAGCTATCAGCAAAAACAGCAAAGGTTTGAATTAGAGACATGAAAATTTCTATATAAAAACATCCAATTGAAATGATTCAAATTTCTATAAATAAGTAGCACCAAATGAACATTTACAGGCGATTTGTGCTCAAATATTAAACAGATACAAAAAGGCAGGATGTGTGTTTCTAAAAGGGGCTACACCTCTTAATTCCAAAGGTTTTTAAAACCAATGGGTCTACATCCATCCAAGTATCCAAAAATAGAAAGACTATCTGCTGTACAAATTAGCAGCACTGGACCTGCTGTATTCATGAAGAATTGAACAGTGAAGATTGAGCTGAACCTGTTAAAGCAACTCCGGTTAGAAACATTATTCACAAACAGACAACAAGAGAACATACAAGACGGTAGCTTTACCGATTGTTGTAAAAAAATATTCTGCAGGTGCCGGGGCAATTCTTTCTCAAGGCAATAACAGTTTTCTGGTGTTATTCCACTGTGTACGCCTTGGACCACATCTACAACTTCCACTCCATGCTCAACGACGGTTTGTCAACTTTCTTTGGCTAATCATACTGAACTTGAGTTCAAGCAACAAAATCATTAGATCAATGTAAGATAGGTTCTCCACTCCCACTAAAAGTTCAACACTTGACGAAATAGGTCTAGTTTCTATTCCGAGTCGGACTCAATTGAAAGATACAACCGCGGCCTCACAGAACGTTTTTGGCGAGGAAAAGAAAAAGGGCTATCACTCTCTGATCTTTGTCTACTTGATTTGTCAGGTCTAACGTCGTTCATGCCAAGAAGCAAAGAAGCTGCACTTGGAAGAACAGAACAATAAGCCAAAAATTCTTAATGGATAAAAATGGAAAATAGCAGAAGTGGGGAAAGGTAATATTCGAAGTCAAGATCTGAATGGATAAAATGGAAAATTGCAGCACTAGAGAAAGGCAATATTCAAAGTCTCCATAGAATTCCTGACAGTGCATAGACGTGCTGGTGCAACATATTAAGATTCATGGTTGGACAGTTTTCTGCAATGTCCATGCTAAATGATGGCACCACATACATGCAAACAAAATAATTATAATAAATAAACCCCCGAAATTGCATCCAATATCAGAACCTAGCTTATATCCTTATAAAAATGTGGAAGAAAATATCCGAAACTACTAGAATTACTGTTTCAATCTGACACTAGTCGGATACACAAAAAAGCCATGCGTACTTGCATATAAAGATTAAGCGTGAAGCATCCTCCAAACTGTCTATCAGGATGCAATCTCAAAAATTAGAACAAAATCTATAGCAATTCAAAGTCAAGTGAGGACAAACCAGTGTCAGCCAAAGAATCCAAGCCTTCTCTTGATGATGTTTGCTGTCTTGAATTCAATCCATTTGGAGGCAGAGTTTCACCATTATTACCACTGGCACCATCCCCAAGCCTTAAAGAAATCCAATCCTCAGTGCGAACACCATTTGTCACACCACCCTGATCTCTCATATCATTTTGTATGGAGCCATCAGAAGGTCTAGTGGGAAGAAATATTTGAAGCGAGGGATCATCCCCAAATGTCATGGAGTTATCAACAAACTCATCAAGAAAATCAGCATCAGGGTGACCAACAGAGGGATCAGCGACTAAGGTAGAAGACCCCATGGGATTTTCTGGAGCTAATGGGTATCCATTCATTGAGGTGGAACAATTCATAGAGCCACGCTGCAAATCAACTAGGCCATCTGGCACATCTGTCTCAGAACTAAATAATTGAAAACCTGGTCCAGTTTGAGGTCCAGGTGGCGCCCATAGAGGCATCCCATGCATCCCAAATTCATCCTCGTTGGCATTAAAAAGATCCAAGCCATTTCCAAGAGTGGGATCTTCAGCATATGTTTCAGCTATTCCCTGAGGGGGAACAGGATAGTTAATGCCACCAGCATCATTTCGAGTGTTCTTGTAGACAGTTCCAGAAGACATCATAATATTATCCTCTCCTTCCGAATCACTAAGCACAATAACTTCAGCATTTCCAGCAGGAGTAGATGAATTTCGTCCAGCAAATCCATATGCTGAATCAACATTCAGCGACATAGAATCCATCTCAATCCCATTATTGTTAGAGTATTCAAAATTCACACCCCCATCCTGATTCACACTTCGATCTTCACCATCCCTACCACTTCCGGTGGCACTGCTGCTCATTGGGATAACTTTTTGTTCATGGTTTCCAAACCGTTCATGTAATCTATTATCAGAAGAGGTGTTAAGATCTTCAGGTCTACTGACTTCCCAGAAGCCATTACGATTCTTCTTAATTCCAAGTTTCAAACCAGGATGACCTTCAGAAATACCTTCTTGTTTGATCTCCTTCAACACTTCTACTTTTGGTTTAACTTCTGTGTCAGTGACACAAATAGTACCATCAGGAAAATGCCAATAAGCAAGATCCCCAAGATCTCTCCGTTCACTTTCACTTTTAGTCTTTACACGCCAAGAGCCTTCAGGTTTCACCTCAATCTCCGTTACATCTTCTCCACAATTTATCAACTGCACCACAACAACAGAATATGTCATTGTTTGTTAATTCATCCATGCAACAATTCTATGACATCCCTAAATTCGTACTGCACAAAAACTGTACTACCATGGTTGTAATGCGGTTGAAGTAAGGGTCAACAATTATATTCTCCAATGCATAGTTCCTGAGACAGATAGGGCATTGCCACTGCAACCACAATAGAGAATCAATAAACACATAGGCCACTACGGACAAATCAACAAAGTTCATATTATGTCTTGAAGCTTGCCTTTCTAGACCGTTGGTTCATTTCCACAAAAACCTCAAGATCAAAACAACCCATGTGAGCACAAGGTTTGAATCTTCCAGCAACCTTCATTCTTGAACCACTCATCTGTAAATTGCATAAACTAGCAAAATTAAAGCCAAATACAAATTGCTGAAACCTTGGAATCAAGCATTGGAAGGCATTGCTGAACAAGAAAGCCTCCACCATTTACACATAGTTCACTATATTAAAGAATATTCCACCCAATTCAAAATTAGATATTAAGAATCTTCTCTAGTTTTTGGCATCAGAAAATCTTCCAGTATATTCTTGTACTACAAATATTATCCCTAATTGAAACCCCATTAGAATTACGGGAAGAATGGGCAGTAATTGTTCCAATGTGAAGCCATTCCAAGCACAGAGAGAAAGCACATGTGCACCATGAAGATAATTGGCACCAGTAGAAACGTGAAAGATCAACAGAGATGACCAGTGAATCCATTCATATGCTTCACAAGGCTATTAAGCATTAACAATAATTAACATTTGCTGATGGTAAGAACCACAGAAAATCTGGATCGGAGAAGAAGAGGAGTTTCAACTACAAACAACAAACCAGCATATCCTACTTATTATTCACTCAATTAATTCCTGTCATGTCCTTATTTGTCCCTGAGGAAGTTCAATAACCTTTAATCAGTATTGTTGCCCCCCCCCCCCCCCCCCCCCCCAACAAAAAAAAAAAGATGGAAGGAAAGGAAATAACTCTTGGGCATAGTATGCCAGAAAAGCTGTGTTCAGATATCCCAAGTAACCGTTGCACTCAGTAATTACGCCTCCTCAAATTCCAATGGTACACCTGACCAACTCCTTTACCATTACCAGCACAGAAAATGTGTTGTAAAAAGCTATAATAAAACTAAATACACAAAAAAGGAGATTTAAAGACATTTTTAATCACATAAAGAAAAATTTTACCACAGGAAGTCCTGAGAAACCTTGATTGCAGTGATGACATAAAATAAATCACATGGTATCAGCTTGTTCTCAAATAAAGGAACGAGAATATTTATTACACAGTTAATTTCTCCAACCAGCTCGACTGCTTCTCTCTGGAAAATTTACAGGGACATTTTAACCACTTCAAAACATTTAATGATGTAGGAGAAAAAAATGATGTTTTGAACATTGAGCTTATCACCAAACAGAATACTGAATGCTTCATGTGTAGTTAAAACAATTTTAACACTGCTACATGTGATGATGACTAACTTTCTCATTGCTCAATGGCAAAGGAATGAAACCACACAAAAGGCTTCTCGACAGGAATAGTTAGTAGAAACGGCTCTGAAAAAATATATTATTTACAATCACGACTCTCACACTACCTTATCCCAACAATCTTTTAAATACAATCAAGATAAGGCACTGAGTTAAATTATAAAATTTGATCAATTAGCCAGCCAGAAAACTTATGGAAATCTCACGATAGCATCAAGCCAAAATGAGGCACATGCCCCTGGAAAGATAAAAATATATAGATAAAGAGAGCCTCATTCTTGTCCAAAAAAACTCTGGACACGCACTAGAACTATTAAAAAAAAAAAAAATTACAGCTTTATGTAATGTGTTATATTCCCTGTGCATGATACAAAACTACAAACCTAAATTACAAAAATGAAAAATAAAACCATGCATTTGACAAAATCTAAAATGCGACTTACTGGACATCGCAGACTGACATCAAAGGAATCTGCAACAACTTCCAAATCACTATCACTGTCAGCATTATCCATAGCAGTTCCACCACCAACACATCGACAAACACGAGCAAGAGCATCTTCAAAACGCTCGCCATCACATTCTTTGGGAATCAAGCTAAGAATCTAGACAACAAAGTGAAAATAACATAAACTCAGATACTAATGAAGAAAGATATATGTGAATTCCCAGTAACAGGAAGGTTAACTAAAATTTCTTTTAGCAATGACTCTAAAACAGTACACGTATCCTGTGATGTAGACCAGCCAGTATATCCACAAAATAGATTTATCATTCTCTATTTTTTCCAACCATTATACTGCGGCAATCATTGTATTCAACATCAATATGGACTCAATATCCAAGAAGAAGTGATCCTCATCTATCATTTTTAAGTATTACTTTATGATCTCCGTCTGATTAGCAATTTATAAGTCTTCAGTTCCACATAAATTAGCAGAAGGAAGAGGATAATATGAAACTAAATAACAACGCTCTCAAATTCTAGAAAACAAAAACCAAATTATTTAAGGAGTATGATATGGCAGACACTTGCAACCAAGTGCAGAATTACCGCCACATTTGTACCTGTTTGATAAAGCTGCTGGAGGAAAGTATAATTACTATTATAATGTTTATAAAATTAGCTACTTATGTCTTCAGTTACACATAAACAAGCCATAGGCAGATAATGTAGACAACTCTCTCCTTTTTCGACAAACAAAGAAAACCAAATATCTTAACGAATACAAAATGGCACACACTTGCAAGCACGAGCAGAATGATTGCCACATTTGTAACCATTTGATAAGACTACTGGAGAAAAATGTAATTACTCTAAGATGTTTTTAATCTATTTCTTCAGCTACACAAGCAAGCCAAAGGAAGAGGATGATAGAAATACTAGATAACAACGCTATCCTTTCTAAACAGAGGAACAAAAACCAAATATCTTAACAAGTACAAAGAGGCAGACACCTGCAAGCAAGAAAGAATGACTGCCACACCTGTAACTGTTTGATCATTAAAGATGACGAGAGAGAAGAAAGCAAGAAAACCCAGATTTCACCAAACTAATTATAACCTATAATTGCAAGACAACATCACCCCAACCACCAAAATCTTTGTGGCCAACAATTTTTTTTTTTAAAAAAAAACCCTCATCAGGCAGACTAATAAATCAGATACTCATTCAATATCTGATGATCAATACACCACACATGCAACTCCCATATCAGGGTGCATGCCACATCCAAATTCTCTAGATTGTCACGCCATCAGCAAAATCTATCTTTGCATGCAAACAGCATCTTCCAGGACCCCAAAACAGTTTCCTTTTCCATCACTAAGAGATATAACAAAAGGATCCCGAACATTTATAGACTATGGTAGATTTATATGTCCAGCAAATGACTCAAAGGAAACCCACCTGTTGAACAGTACGCCGCCTAACAATTCGAACACCAAAGCAGAAAATGCGAGCATCACATCCTGTTAGGGAAATCTTATTAATTCCTTCTTTTGTGAATGTTGTTATCTGACCAAAAGAAAATACCAGTATGTTAGACAATTAACTTGAAGAATAAAACCATAGTAATTGTGTTAGGTAAATAACAAGAGCAATGAAAATTTTCAAACATGTTGAGGGCTGACGAACAACTCCAGGATCACACACAGACAATTCACAAAAAACAGCTACAACTAAGACCGTGATGACCATAAGAAAAAGTCAGTCTATACGTAGAGGCAAGAACTCACAATTGGACCATCATCACGACCATTAGCTCCAAGCAGCTGCCCACCAGGTCTATTAATAGCACGAACAGGCATACCTGTAAATGATTATGAGCAAAAGTTTTTTTCATACACAACCCAAAACCACAATCATTAATCAGAGATTAGAGCAAAGTTCTAGCTATAATCACCATACCATTGACCTGAAGATCTGCATATTGCGGCCACTGCATCCTAAATGAAACCTTATCATTCAGAAGCATACACCAAGCCTGGACACGAATGCCATTATGCACACATCAATACATCCATAACCGAACAGGTCATTGGTTCATCATGCATCATTTTACACTTCTTCAAAATCTTGTTGATTAACCAACCTGAATATCATACTCTTGCTTTGATGATAAGTCCTTTTCTGACCTCGCAAGTTGAAATGTTCTCTCCAGAGTTTGCATAGGGTTTGTTCTGGACAATTACATAGGATCAAGACAAATATAAAAACATTATAAAAATCTCGCTGTAGTTGGACTAACACAAACATAAAAGCATGAAAATGCGTGTTTCCCTATCAAATAACTAATCAATTGGTCAAGTTGATATCCACTTCATCACCCAAAACCAATATATCAGCCCAAATCTATAAGTAAGTTTCCCTTCCAAATAACACTACCAAATGACAAATACATTAAGGTAAAGATCTTCCAATGACCAACATCACAAAATAAGCCTGAAGAAAACAACCTGCTCCTAACAGCCTTTGTCACAAATACTATATAGTTATCAACCTATTGGCAGCTAAATATTCGGTAACAAGGGAACTGATGGTAAGGAATGAAGACAGATTTAAACTCTAAGGAAGACATGAAATCAAGTCCTGAAGTCCAAGAAAAAACAACCATCCAAAAAGCACAACCCTTTTTCCTTTCAACAATAAAATCAAAGTTTTATATCTAGATCACTCCACTTAGAAAGAGCTTCAACATAAACAACAAAAAATGAGATTTACATTCAGAAGTGAACAAAAAAACCATTGGATCCACTCACCCATCAGTTGAAATAGTCGTAGTGATCAACTTCACAGGTAATAAAGGAGTTCCAACTGTATCCATAAAGCTGCACACAATAAAAGCATCAGAATGAAATTTACCCAAAAGGTTCCTAAAGTGTAAGTTATATAGTTACAAGAAAAAGATAAGTAGATCATGAAACATGACAACTTACTGAACAATAGGCCATGGGAAATTAATAAAATGAATTAAAGCAAAGTATAAAACCAGGAATTTCTGGGGAAAAAAACAAAAAATGAAGTGCAACCAAGGTTGAAAATCATCAGAATAGAACACAGCCTTTAAAATAAAATAAAAAAAAAGCCTCAGAGCCTAGTATTCCAAGCAGTTCTGCTTCCACAAAACCAATATTTCATCTCATCCATTCAATAAATAACAAACCACCTTATTCTCTCAAACATCAACACCTCTCCTATACCCATAGCCCATAGCACATATCAACTTGAAATTATCTTTAAAATAAATAATGGAATACATTCCAAAATACATAGACACATGGAAAGTACTGATTTCCTGCTCCCAACCATATTCTCCTACAATCTTGTACTGAATCGAGTACATGACAGACATCTGAACATACACCATTTCCACGCCTGGGGCAAGCAGCCGATGTAAGTTAAGAGAAGAGGAAAGAATGATGATGACTAGAGTTTGCACATTCCTTCCATTTCAAAAGCCTTTGAAGTCAAAATAACCCCTATATCATTTTTCAGGAACCTCTGTGAATCAAAATTCATGTCAGATCTACTTAAATCTTATGTCTTCTAAATCATCAGCCATTTGTTCTCTAAAGAGCATCTAGTCATTGAAGCCCAACCCCTTGCTCAAACATAACTTAAAGGCATCACATGAACTTTCATCTTCATGAACAAATAAGAACTTCCGCAGTTTATCTATTAGGCACTTCAACTTTTGGCAGAACACACTCTAGACAGCCAAATTATTGGATAAATTCTAACATCTGGTCCAACGAATTATGAACTCTTCCAGGTAAACCTGCAATTTTTAACCAAGATAGTAGTAATGGCATAAGAACATCCCTGATTCAAAGTCCCATCCAGTTTCATGTCCACAGCACAAGTTATTGATGTTACAGCCAACAAAAATCCTACACTCTGATTCAGAGATGACAAATCAATTGACCAATTTAGAGGCATCAAAAAAGCCCCAACATAAAATGAGTTAAACGCAACCCATAGGAAGCAATATAAACCCTCAAACTCAAACCATCACAGAAATGTCTCACAAAAGTGAAACGGAAGTATATAAACTAACATTCATCAAGTCTTTGACAAAAACATATCAGAAACCATAAAGAATCATAGAACGAAATAAAGAACTCATGCAAATATCAATACATAGATTCCCAGAAATAATACATTGTTTCTGAAACCCCTTTGGCACATCATTAGAACAGGTCCTTGGACAAATGATTTTTTTTTTTTTTTTTTGGGGGGGGGGGGGGGGGGGGGGGGGGGATGCGGCAGTTGGTGTAGAGGAGAAGAAGATAGCCAAAAGTCAGGAGGTCAAGCCCAGCACAGCAACAACCCTCCCCCCCAAAACACCAAAAACTAACTGCGAAAAAAAAAAAAGAGAGAGAGAGAGAAAGAAACGAAGTATCCCTTAAAACAACAATGTTTCCGACCAGTACATTTACAGCACCTTAATAACCACATCCAAATAAATCATTAAACCCCCAAACAATTTCAAGTAACAGAAAAGAACATGAGACACATACGGGTCAGCACGTTTAAGTCGACAGAGTTCACAATAGAATAAGTCAGGAACTGGAGGATTGCTTTCCATAGGTTTCTCTGGAATTATAACACAACTCATGTGTTGCCACACATTGCATCCCGTGTCTTCACACTGCCAATTAAAATAATAAAAATAGTGACTCATAGCCAAACACATTGCCAATTAGTTTAAGATCTAAGAACTTGTGACCAATAAATCATTGTGAATGATATTTGTACACCCATGAAACTTACTACAATTAACGAGCAAGTGGAAAGAAGAAGAATAAACAACTAAGTCTACCTTAATCATTGACTCCGACTCCAATGAACTGCCACACGGACAGCGAATCTTTGTATCAGACTGAAATGGCTCGTCAACTTCCCCTTTGACTTTCACATTACTACTATCTGCCTGTCCCTTTGATGCTAAATCAGTAGCCCCCGAGACCTGCATTTTTCTGGGACACAAGATAAACGTAAGTCAAAACTTGGGAAGTGAGAGAGAAAAAAAGGTTAAGGCATACCATTTGAGCAGACAGAAATTATGAAGCACAAATGGCAGTAAGGATATGATAAGAAACAATACAAATTGAATACACAGGATGATATATGAGAGACTGCCAGATCAAGAAAGTTTACAGAACTTAAAAAGAAAGTAAGCCACAATGAAAAGCACACTGTCAGTAGAATCATCAACCAAATCACGAAAGTAAGATATAAAATAGAAAAGACAAACCTATATGTGTCATCTACTAGCTTTGCCACTTGTTCCTTGCTAATAGCATTCTTCTTCGCCCACATTTTCGAAACTGTAAAAAACAATAATAAATTAGTGTAGGCAATTCTTATCCAAAGCTATCCAAAAAAATGGCATTTACAAAATTAAAAAAATCTCAGTACAAGACCTGAAAAACCATGCATGCAAAATGAAGTAACTAACATGATTCAAAACTATTCTTGAACATTACAGAGAGGCACAAACAGTATTCAACCCATATGGAGAAAAACAAATGGCAAATCACAAACTAATTTGAACCACCAAAACTGAAGAAACAAGAAATTGGTGTGAAACAAATTTGGATGCTCAAGCACAAACAACTAGTTTCAATGAATTATTAAGATCCAACTTTTCAGAAAATAGTTTTTCCTTGTGGCATTAAAAAGGTCATGAGAAACTAGCAATTTATTAATCCCTTTACAGAAAACAGAGTTGTGCAGACCAATATATGATTTAATTTCTTGTGCGCTGTCCGTTCCTTCTTTGTAATAGGTTTAGAATACGAACACAGTTTATTGGTACCCAATTGAAAGAGTGAAGCTCTACCATCTTAGCAATATTCCCCTGACATAGGGGGAGAATCCATGACCAAGAGTTCATTCCCTATTGGGACAGATCTGAATTGGCTTATGTCCATTCCAATAGGAGGAGTTTGAAGCACAATGAAATAGATACTATGTTATCAAATGGATACCCACATCAGCATGAAACGAACTAAAGTATACCCAGTGTGCTTTTTATATTTAATCTATTCAGCAAGCTCAGTAATGTGCATAATGGCCCTGTTGTTATGATGGAGAGAAGAACGTATGATCAATTGTTTGAGAAACTAGAGTCAGTGTCATAGTTTTTCATTTCACTAGAGTTGTACTTCTCTTTCATTCTTTCAGAAAACTTGGAAAAAAACTCGTTGAGGAATATGCATGTGACACAAGAGAACTTAGGATCTTCTGAGAAACCGCACTGCCTTGGACAAAACATATATGGCAAATAATATTTCAATTCACCATCTTGAGATCCTATGAACTAACATCATAATTCTGCAAGCTTCAAAACAGACAACAATTTAACTGGAAGGATAGGGTAAATACAGCCCACTAGAATGTCACAACCAAACCCAAAGAAGAAAGGTGTGTTGTGTAGTGGGGCTTTTAACTGTGTGTTTATTGTTTTTTTTTTTTGTTTGTTAGGGGTGCCCACCCCCCGGGGGGTGTGGTGTGGCTGTTCTTTAGAGAACATTAAAGCTTAAAAATTTATGGGTGTAAAAACATCATGTAAAGTTATGCTCTTTCACCGGATTTGATGGGACTATTCTGTAACATCTTTCTACAACATCTACAATGCCATTAAAGAGAACAGTAACATACTTCATAGAAAATATTCAACCATCAAATGAGTAAAGTGGAAATTATTAATCCACTGAATCAATGTAGAAGAAAATAAAAGATGGCTTTCACCTTGTTCATCAGAGAGAATGGCTATTATCCGCTCAACAAGATCCTACATAGAACAAATTATGGACAAATCAAATTCCTGATTGCATCCAAATGAGAAATCTAGAAATGAATTATGTACAAATCACTCTTGTAAAGGGGCCCACAACTCAATGAATTAGCCAAATTTGGGCAGAAAATACCATGTTCAAGCCAGCACAAAGCCAGCTAATTCATATCCAATTAAAAATAAAAAACTGAGATTTCTGTGGTTCTAACAATTTAATCAATCCAAGCTTATATTATCTGGGACAGAAAAGGAAACAGCAAGAAAGACCAGCAAGCATTATGTTCAAGTAGTAAGAAAACCCAAATAATAAAAGGCTATTGAAAATCACAGGTGCCTGCTAATGAAGATAGGGTATCATCTTTCTAACTTATCACAATATGCATGGGAAAGTACAGAAGGAAAATAAAAAAGAACAATGAAGTCCTCAAAAGAAAAAGCAGTTCATACAACAGGTATAAGCCAGTGAGGGTGCAAGCGAGGCCAGACAGCACCACAAACTAGAGCAGCTTCATTTTCACGGAAGGCAAACATGACTCCTCTTAGGATAACAAAGCCAGTAGCAACAAAAACAAGAAAAAGGCACCTCACCTGCTTCTTCCCCTGCTTTGAAAGTCCTAATTGAGTTAGGACATCCTTGAGCTCCTTTATACGAAAATAAGATAACTTTTCCTATGACGAAAGAGAGAGATGTTATTGAAATCATTCTAAAGAAAGAAACAAAAACACCAACCAACATTCTTAAAATACCAATCCTATATGTAAACATAATGATGACACCAGAAGAACTCATAAAATTTAAGTAGAAACTGAAACAGTAGGTAATACAAGATATGAGGTTTAGTATGTTTAGAGCCAAGAGAAGTGAAACATTAATAAATTCCTTAATATTAAATGATCAAGTATCCTTCTATCCAACACTGAAAGTATATTTGCTTAGACTAAAGAATGGCTATTCCCTAATGCATCAAGAACCAATTATGCATTAACAAAACAGATATTATCTCGAGTGTTTTAAGTCCACAATTAGAAATCGCTGGCCTAAAACTGCAGCATGACTGTAAGAATGGAGAAAAGAAGCAGATAGACAAGGTACTTTTATCTATAAACATCAGATCATCTTCAAATAAAAAAAAAAAAAATAGCAAATGACAAGGAAGATATTTAGATATCACTTTATTCACTGGAAAATATACCCTGAGACATGCTCTGCTTGAAACAAGCAGATGATGTTAACGAGTTACTCTTTCTACGGATACTTACAGAGAACCCACAGACTTACAGCAGAGTTACAGTCAAATCTGCCATATTCCACCCAAGCATAAGAAGCTCAATTAAAAGGATTAAGATTTCCCCCTTTTTAGCATCCAGCATCCCAGACACTCAAAGGACAGACTTAGAATACTAAACAAACTATCATGAGAAAGCAGGATGAAGCCGTATAAGTTTACGTCAGCAACCAACGTCATTTTCAATAAACACAAAGGAATAACCAAAGCGAGAGCTGCAATTAGCACAAGCCAAGATGCTCCACGCAAGCTGTTTTCATGAACGATCATGATACCATGCTCATTAACAAATTTTCCGGATTCCTAATAGTAGAACCAACCAAACCACATAATTGCACAGCATAAACACCAATTGAGACGAAATTTAACACAATCATACACAGTATATTTCAAGAGTTCCAACTGCAGGCAGTCAGCAATTCAAACAGAAAAAAGCATGAAGTGGCTAAATACCTTGCAACTAGCCACCAAATCCATTTTGCTAGCCAGAAAATTAAGCCACGATCAATATAAATCCTTGGCCGAAACCGCGTATTTTCAGCTAGCAATGGAACAAAACCGGCGCATGAAACCCGATAACAAGAATCGATCTAATCAGAAACCACAAAAGCATACAAATTCAAAACTAAGCTACAGAATTATCAAAACAGCAAATAATAAAAAATTAAAAAAGTCCCCAAAATCGGAGAAGAAATCAAAAATCAAACCCGAAACACAACGAATCTATTGGAATCTTACGTCCGTTAAGTGATTGAAGACTGATGGCAAAGAATAGGGTTTGGACACCCACGCCGACTTGGTCTTTTAACTCGTCCCTGTTCGCGTTCGCGTTCCCTTTTTGACCGAGACCCCAGCCAGAGAACCACTTCCCCTATTACAAAGCTCGGACCTGTCGACGATCATCCAATCCGGTTTTTTGACGGGGACAGGTCCGGGTTGAGCTTCGGTACGCTCAAGTTCAACATTCTCAAACCCAAATCTCAATTTTATATCATTTCATAACCAATAGTTTCTACGCGTATATAGTCTACACCGCGGATCTCCTCCGCCAGTCAGAAGGCTTTCCACCAATGCAAATCCGCCACGTCCGCGATCCGAAATACGAACCCGACATCGGATGCAAGGCTTCTCTTACCACCGTCGGATTTGCATAATCATATTCGATGTCATTGTGATCATTTTAATGCGAATCCGAACGAGCAATTTCTCTGGTGCTTCTGGGTGATTTACTTTACTTCTTTTGAAAAAAAAAAAAAAACGTAGACATTGACATCCACGTGGCGGTATCAGAGAGACCTAGAGAATTCCACACGTGAGTCAAATTAAAATACAAAGAAAAAACACGGCACCATTGGAAGTGGCGCCCACGAGAGTCTAACAAGAGAATACCAAAAGCAACTTCCCACGACGAACTGAAGCCACTGCCGCAACTTTCTAGATAAAAGTTTCAGATGCCGTAAGAAGTAACTTTTTTAGTTTGTGTTTTTTAAAAAAGAAATAGCGTAAGGAATACGAGTTGGCTTTACATATTTGTGAAAAGTTGAATAACCATTCGCTATAGACAAAATCATGTTATAATCTTTCTTGTTTTTGTCATTTTAACTTTAAGGTATGAGATGTCCGCTTGGCTTTATGAGTTCAAAACTTTCATCAACCTTATACTCAATAAATAAATAAACGTATTTAATTACATATTATTCAACAACACATTTCTTTTTGTTAAGAGTTCCTTTGGCATAGGAATTCCTTTATCACAGGAGATAGCTAAACAATAATTCGATTGTCTATGATCATCATACAAATAGTTAGGTGACACCTGGCCTTAATATATTCACTTTTATATCAAGGTGATTGATGGAGGTTTCAAATTTGTGAGAAACTCAAATCTAATTCTTAAACTTATCTAATTTAAGAAATTTTAAGGTCTAGATAACAAAAAGTATAGAAGGTTCAAACTTGATTTTCTAAAGTGCAAAAAGTTCCACCAAAAAAGCTATTTATTAGCAACTTAATAAAATTAATCCTAGTAGGTATGCAATTGCTTTGTGTGATAATGCATAATATCGTAATAGAATCAATCTTAATACACATAGTTGGTAAGATAGTGCGCACACTATTCATGAATGTGAAATACAATTTTCTATACAAAAAAGTAAAAAACCAAAAAAAAGGGCTCTTATGTGTTTGAAGTAAACCCAATTTAAACTCTACCCTCTCCGTCTTAGGTATCATCCCACTAACAATATATTGCTTCTAAAACATTAACATTCGTTATGAAAAGATCAAGCTTGCTCTTTATTGTAACTCTTTATACATTCACAACCATTTTCATTTTTAACCTTGCAAATGACCTTGCTCTATTACTTGTTATGATCTAAAATTATCAATTTCCTTCTTATTTGTAAGCATTTTCACTGGTCATTCTATTTCACATCTTATGCTCTACTTTTAGAATCAATTTGGTCAAGTATACTTTTATTTTTTAATAATAAATAGTTATAATAATTTTTTTTTCAAAATTATTTCTTCAATTGATTTTTTTTTAACTCTTTGTCAAAACTCTAAGGATCATCAAGGTCTTACTTGTGTCTTTATCTTTAGGTCTCTCTTGCTACTTCAGACATTGTTAATAACAACTATAACAAAATCAACTTAGATGACATATCATTAATGTTTTCTCAAGCTCAACTTATCCCTTATTTAGTATAGTCATAGTTGGCAAACATTCTCCCCAATATTCTATCAAAAGTAGTTCAGGTTTGTAAAAGGTAGACCACTTCATGAAAACGTTGCTCTAGCCTAGAAAATGGTGAATGAAATTTTTAAAAAAATAAATAAACAAAGGAAGATGATGTTATCATCAAGATAGATAAGACAAAAGCTTATAATAGACTAGAATGGTCCTTCCTTAACAAGTTTGGCTTTTCTATTACATAGTGTGACATGAATTATAAATGCATATCAAACAATTAGTTCTTTATCCAATTACAAGGGAGGAAATTTTACTTTTCTAAATATACAAGAGGGTGGCAATAAGGACATTGCTTCTCACCTAGCCTTTTCATGATAGTCCAAGATGTATTTAGCAAAAAGCTTAATTGTCTCATGTCAACTAGAGATGTGGGCAAGTATAAAGGTGCAAATAATTTTACAAGGATATCCCATTTTTCATTTGCTAATGACAATATGTTCTTGATGGAAGGAAAAAAGTTAATTATCAATTTCATAAACTTACTATATAAGTATAAAGCCTATAATGGACAACATGTCAGCTTTTGAAAGTACAATATTATTGTGTCTTCAAAAACATCTCAAAGGAAAAAAGTCCAACTAAAAAATTGGACCAAATTCTTTCACACAAATCTATCTATCAAATATCTTAGCATTCCCCTGTTTAAAGGCAAAGCCAAGCTTTATCCCTTTGATGAGATGTTATCAAAAATTGTTGCCAATATTTAAAACTAGAAATCCAACTTGCTATCCTATGTTGAGAAAATTACTTTCATCAAAAGTGTGCTAACTTTAATGCCTATTCATATACCATTGGTCACTGGAGTTCCAAAAGTAGCTTTTAAAAAAATTACTTAGATGATAGCCAAGTTTTATAGAGTTCTAATTAAGACCACAAATTGCATTAGGTTAATTGGGATACCATTTGTTTTATAGTTGAGAAAAGGAGCCTAGGCATCTAAGACATGGAACAAATAACACAATCCTTCCGGATCAAATTAGCATGGAACTACATACAAGGTCAATCTCTTTGGTCTATCTTATTGAGAAGAAAATATTGGGTATCCAGCTACTGCTTCATTTTAGGATCAAATCATCCTCATCTCATTGCTGAAAATCGATGTTCCCCTTCATACCTTAAGTGGTATAACATTGTAGACGGATTATTAATGATGGAAATAGCTCCTTTGAAATAGATAAATGGTTGGAAACTATTTTATGGGCTCCATCTTGTCCCACCCTTGCTATATCTACTAGAAAAGCCCTCTAGGATCAGTCATTCATTGAGCTCACCTTACAATGGACCAACAAGCTTAAGTAAAAAGCAGAACTCTCACTAAGGATTCGAACCATACTTTGAGTTGCATATTTTGAGTAAATTATCTACCTTTCTTGTTTATGAAAATAGAAGAATTGTGAAGAGGTTGGTTTATCCAAATTTCTTTGGAATAAAATCCTTCCACTAAAAATTGGCTTCTTAGTTTAAAAACTTTGGTATCATGGAATTCTAGTTTACTATAGTATCCAAAACAAAGATGTCTCCCTAGCTTCACAATGTTTATGTAAATCAATTGTTGAATCGGTGGATCACCTTTTTGCTCAAAGTGAAAAGGGTTTAGGAATGCTATAAGTGGTAATTTTCATCCAATCAGGAAGAGGTAGGGTTGCAACATGTGAGGAGTGCTAAACTATTTTCTCTTTCATCTTACCAATGTCAATTACATACACGGAGAGAGAGAGGTATTTAGTTGTTTATTTTTTTGACTGGTTATTTTCTCTATTGTCTTTAATAGTGTTTGTTTTGTATCGAGGGAGAGAGAGATGTTCAGTGTTTGTTTTCTTTGACCAACTATTTTGTTTATTATCTCCTCTAGTTTTTGTTGTATAGTGAGAGAGCGAGAATAAGGTGTTTTGTACCTATTTTCTTCGACTAGTTGTATTCTTCCACCAAGCCCGTATATGTTCTATAGCAAGAGAGAGAGGTGTTCAAGATTTGTCTTTTTTTGACTAGTTGTTTTCTTTGTCTTTTCAGGTATGTATTCTTTCTTTCTTGTATTTTTGCTTTTATAGAGGTAATGTTTTGCCTTTTGTTTTGCTTGTATACTCTGAACTTTACAGCGTTGACCGTGTTTTTTAGGAGATAAAAGATGGTGGTGGATTCTAGGAGATTAAAGGTTAGTTAGGATCTTTCTTTATATTTTCTTCCACAAGTTGTTCTCTATATCATCTCCAGTAGTGTCTATTTTATACTAAGAGATAGAAAGCTATTCAATATTTATTTTACTTAATTGATTTTCTCTATCGTCTCTATTGGTATATGTTCTATAGTGAGAGGAGACGTATTCAATATCTATTTCCTTCAATCGGTTGTTTTCTTCCATCAAGCATGCATTTGTTTCACAGCGAGAGAGAGGTGTTCAACATCTACTTCTTTCAACCAATTGTTTTCTTATATTTTTCAAGTAGCATTCCTTTTATTCCTTTTTTGATTTTTTTTTTCTGGCTTTCATAACGACAATGTTCAGGTGCTTGTATACTTTGATTTTCATTGTACTTGTATAGTTTGAACTTCATTATGTTGATTGTGTTCTACTTTCATAATGACAATATCTAAGTGCTTGTATGCTATGTTTTTTGTTGTGTTTATATACTCTAAACTCTTTTGTATTAATTGTGTTTTGTAAGAGATAAGAGATAGTGATGGATTCCTAGTGCTTATAGATGACCTAAGACCTTTCCTTACATCTTCTTTAACTAGTTTTTTCTCTATCATCTCCAATAATGTCTATTTTGTAGTAAGAGAGGAAAAAGGTGTTCATCGTTTGTTTCCTTCGAACAACTATTTTCTCTACCATCTCTATTAGTGTTTGTTATATAACAAGAGAGAGAAGGGTGTTCAGTATCTGTTTTCTTCTACTAGTTGTTTTCTTCCACCACGCTCATATATGTTCAATAGTAAGTTTAGTATATGTTTACTTTAACTAATTGTTTTCTTCTACTTTTCAAGTATGCATTCTTTTTTTTGGCTTTTATAATGACAATGATCAAGTGCTTGTATGCTCTATTTTTCATTGTAATTGTATACTTTGAACTCCATTGTGTTAAAAGTATTGTGTTTTCATAATGGAAATGTTTGAGTGCCTATATATTATAAACTGTGTTGTATTTGATAGTTTTTTCCTAGAGATAAGAGATAGTGATAGATTCTTAGATATTAGAGGTCACTCGAGACCTTTCCTTACATTTTTTTCAACTAGTTGTTTTCTTGATCATCTCTAGTATTGTTTATTCAATAATTAGAAAGGGAAGTGTTTAGTGTTTTTTTTTCAATCAATTGTTTTCTCTATTGTCTTCACCAACGTTTGTTCTGAAGTGAAAGAGAGAAAAATGTTCAATATATGTTCTCTTCTATTGGTTGTTTTCTTCCACCAAGCTGGTATTTGTTTTGCAGCAAGAAAACAACAAGAGAATGAGATGTTTAGTATATATTCTCTTTGGCTAGTTGTTTTTATCGATTTTTTAGTATGCATTCCTTCTTTCTTGTTTTTCTGTTTCCAAAATAATAATGTTTGAGTGCTTGTATACTTTATTTTTCATTTTGTTTATATGCTCTGAACTTTATTATGTTGATTATGTTTTTTGGGGGATAAGAGATTAAAGGTTGGCCAAGACTTTTCCTTACATTTTCTATAGTTATTTGTTTTCTTTATCTTCTCAATAATGTTTGTTCTATAGTGTGAAAGAGAGAGAAATGTTTAGCATTTATTTTCTTCAATTGATATTTTCTCTATCATCTTTATAGGTGTCTATTCTGCAACAACAAAAAGAAAGGTGTTCAGTAATTTTTTTCTTCAACCAACTATTTTCTTTGACCTCAAAGGTGTGCATTCCTTCTTTCTTGCTTTTCTACCTTTATAATGTCAATGTTTAGGGTACTTTTATGCCTTATTTTCCATTGTACCCATATACTCCAAACTTTGTTTTGTTGAATATGTTTTGTTTTCATACGTATATGCTTTATTTACCATTGCACTTGTCAAAAAAGTAAGAGATGACAGTAGATTCTAGGATATCAGAGGCTAGTCAAGACCTTTCCTTACATTTTCTTTAACTAGTTGTTTTCTTTATTGTCTCTAGTAGTGTATATTCTATAATAAGAAAGAAAGATATTCAATACTTTTTTTTGACTAGTTATTTTCTCTATTATCTCCACCAGTTTCTATTTTGTAATGAGAGTGAGATGGGTATTTGGTATCTATTTTCTTTAATTGGTTGTTTTCTTCCTCTAAGCTTACATATGTTCTATAGCAAGAGAAAGAGGTGTTCAATGGCAATGTTTCTTTGCTTCCATAATGGCAATGTCCAAGTGCTTATATGTTATATTCTTTATTGTACTTGTATACACTAAACTCCATTGTGTTAATTGTGTTTTCTAAAAGATCAAAGGTAGTGGTGGATCTAAGAGATTAAAGGTCAATTAGGACCTTTCCTTACATTTTCAACTCAAGTTCTAGTTTTGGCTTAATAACTAGAGAATTTCATATGTATTATCATCATATTGGCGGTTGATAAGGGATAGATTTGAAACTTACATCATTATAAATCTTTTAGGTATTTGATATAAGGTGTATTGACACCTATGTATTTGAGGTCATGTTGACTTATTTATTAGTCATAAGATGCGTAGCCTTTGTGATTGGGGAAATTCCTTGGGTGATGAGAAATTTAATTCTAGGTATGCAATACAATAATATTCTCAATCGCATTTAACTTAGAGGAGTGAGGTAGATTTGTAAGGAGTCATACCATCCTTAATCAAATCATATGAATAATTCTCTCTCTCTCTCTCTTTCTCTCTCACTTTCTACAAATTTTATATATAATTTGTTGATTAAGACATTTTGATTTATGCACATAATTAAAATTTAAGAAGAAAGAAAAAGGTGACAAATAAACCATCACCTAATTCAAACCATTCTTATATTGCCATAATACTTACATCTAGCACTTAGACATAAGAGAATTTTAGGCAATCTAGCATTGAAGCAAAATAAGTCAGGGAACAAGATGCAAAACAATGTAACACCGTACAGAAGAAGATTTTAGGTAACCTAGCACTTAAGCAAAACAAGGTAGGAAATAAGACATAGAATAATTTAACACCTAGGTGAAGAGGATTTTGGGCAACCTAGTACCTAAGCAAAATAAGTAATGAAATAAGACATAGGATAGCCTAAGTATGTTATTACAAGAAGTTATATGAAGCATATTCTTACTACTGTTGCATATGCTTCATATGCCTTCAATAGCTATTGGCAAAAACATTATAGAACTAGAGGAACTTACAACTTTGGGGATAATACTATGTTAACCCAAATCTTAAAGATGCACCCTTGAAAAAGCAAGCTAAAGATGCTTCCTTAAAAATGCAACTTGAAAATCAACATGGATGATTCAAACCACTCTTGTCTTTCCATAAAATAATGTCTTGTTGTACAGATCTCAAAAAAGCTCCCTCGATCAAAATATCTCACAATAGCTTTTTCTATCCTTTGATTCCTTGCATGCATTTGGTTTTGAAAAATCCTCGAAGTGTAACTCATGATGTAAGATAGTTTAGCACTTGAACAAAAAAATTGTCTTGGACAATCTAGCACTTGGACAAGAAAGGATTTTAGGCAATCTAGCACTTATTCAAAACAAGTTAGGAAATGAAATGCATGATAATTTTGCGTTTAGGCAAACAAGGACTTATGTAGTCTAGCAACTAGGCAAAAAAGGATTTTGGATAGTCTAACACCCAAGCAAAGTAACTTAGGACATAAAATGAAAAATAGTCTGACCATGTGATTGGAAAACCTTCTATGAAGTGCATTATTCCTACAAATGTGGTAACATGAAATGCAAGATAGTCTAACAATTAGGCAAAAGAAGATTTTGGGCAAAACAAGTTGTGAATAAGATGCAGGATAGTTTAGCTATGCTATTGCAAGAAATTTTGTGAAACACATTCTTTTGTAGACTTCTATTCACTTGATAAAAGATTCTAAACCTAAAAAAAGTAATAAAAACCAAGGACTCCAAACCCAAATGTTCTACTTTTATAACGAAGTAAAAGGAAAAAAGTGTGAGAAAAATGAATCTTAAAGAAAACAATAAAGATTTGAAGAATAAGGAGAAAAAGAAGAGAAAAAAAAAAAGAAAATTATTGTTGGAAAGTTTTCCTTCTTATGGAATTAAAATGTAAAAATAATGAGATATCAATTATCAATTCCTTGACGTTCTAGCCAATGTAGTCTACAAGGCCAAAAACTCATTCTCAATTGTATATAAGGGTTAAGAGTACTCAAAGAGAAGACGTATTGGATAAGAAAGATTTTAGGTTAAGGGAAGTAAGTAGGGGATGAGAGAATTATGTAGGAAAGTAAGATGGAAAGATTTTGTAATGCCAAGGCTTCAATCTTATTGCATTCAAAAGATTTCTATATATAAAGGTTTCATAACTAAATTTTATATGACATTACTTACTTTCTACTTTTACTTTAAGTAAAAGCTACCTTTCAAAAATGAAATCTCACTTTTAAAAGTGTTTTTTGACCAACTAACTTTTATATAGATGAAATCTTATAGGGAGTCCTTATTGACACTAGTATAAACACACGTACATCACACCATGCAAACTAGGACCACAAAATTAGCTAAGAGAATCTCATTAGATTGGTATCTCGCATCCATCATATTGTCCAAATTGTGTTCTTCCACATTAATGATAGAATTCCATAGTCTATCATTTATTTCACATGCCTAAATTCCTTTTTGATTTTTGATACAAATCTTTGTCATCATGATTCTTAGAGTGCTTCTTTTTGCAATTACTTAGGGCTCAAACTCATATGTTTTTAGATTAGAAGGATATGAAAAACTTAAGTCTTTAAAATTATCCATTCAAAAATCTTCATCAATGATAAAATATAGTGCTTGTGCCTTCTTAAGGTAGAGATAGTAGTGTTTAAGAAATAACAGCTTTGTGTTATCTACATGGCCATCTTAATTGAAGCAAAATAGATTGAACAAGTATTACATAATTGTTGTTGGGTTAACATTATTAACATGACACATTGATTTTCTAATGTCCTTCTAATTTATGTAGTTTTAGTAGTGAATGTTGTTGAAAGGGTGAGAAAAATACTTTCCTAGTAAGGATTAGATGGAGGGATATGAACTCTAGACTTGTCATTGTCCATGTAAAGATAACCCTAGAGATAGAAGGTCATGATAATATAAGATTAGTCCATGATATGCCTTAGCTCTTACAACTAATATGCCTCATGAGCAAATAAAAAGAGCTATTTGTGAAAATACAAACTATGGTTTTATCTAAGCATACTCTTGAGAAAATGGACCAACCAGGGTTTGCAAAAGATCATACTGATTTTATAGACACAAACAAGATACCATAGCATACAGAAGGCTTCATTTGATAATAATAGGTTGTGCAGACATAGGACATAAAATATGTTGAGAAAAGGATAGGTTATGTGCTTGTCTATCCATTGAATTAGAGAGATTACCACACCATATTATTGGAAAGAATCCTCTAGTAAACATGGATCTTGTTGACAATTCTACAGTTTCTAAAACTATAGAAGAGGAGATAATTTGTAGATAGAAAGGGTGAGAGGAGACTAAAATGGACAAGAAAGAAAATCCCTCAAGACACTTTGCTTGCCTTTAATGTGCCTCATGTTGAATTTATGCTAGTTGAACCAATTTGCCCATCTCGTAACTATGGTTGTAGGAACAACTTCTATTAAACTGTAACATCTTTAAGAACATTGAACAATCCATTTCAATCAAGAACTGATAGTTGATGAAATGGAATTGAAACTTTTGAATCCTTCCTTTTATTGCCAAAATCTCTTTGAAAGTGAAAGGTAATCACATTCAAATTCTTTGAATGCTCCACTCTTATATCCACAATTCATTTTTTTCTGTCTAATTCATGTAGTAATATTGCTCCTTAATAAAGATCACTTATGTTAATTGCAAGATTCTTTTCCTTTGGGAATTTAAAGTGGCAATAATGTTTAGGCCAATTCCTTTAGCATTCTAACATATTAAGTATGCTTTAAGCTTTAGGCTTTAGGCTAAAGGATTCTTCTTTGATAATTGGGGTAGTGGCATAGTGTACTAAGCAACTCTTTTAATGAAATTTATCTTATAATTAATGATTCCTAAGAACTGTTGTACCTATTTTGTAGTCATATTTATGTCTAGAAACTCTAGCAATTGCGATGCCATGTGTGATTGTAGTTTGTATTTGCTTTTCAAGATCTTCATTTCAAGGAAGTCAACATTTGGTACTCCAATTATCATTGTTCTTTTTGATAGCATGATTTCATATTTTTGTATAAGTTCATGGAATTGCTTAGTAGATCTAGGAGAGATTCTTTATCCTTGGAAGCAACAAGATGTCATTGATGTAGACTAAAGCATAATGGAGGATAAGATGCAAGATTTTCATCATCATCCTTTTGAATTGGAAAAGTGCCACTTTTAATCCAAGAGGCATAATTGTCTATTGGAAATGGGAATTTGAAATACAAAAATCAAATTTTGAAAAGATCTAGGCTCATAAAAGTTAAGCAAACAATATAGAACATTTCAACAATGGAAATTTGTCATCTTTAAGGAAATAGTTCAAAGGCTTGTAGTTAAATATTAACTTTAGTTTGCCTTTAGCATGCTCTTCTCGCTTGTGAACATAAAAATGACTCACTTGCCCATTCCAATTTTGTTAGTTGAATTAGTCCATCAAGTTGGAGTTATTGCAACTTAGCTTGGGCTAGTGCTAAATGTTCCTAGTTCATGCCTCTATGACTTACCTTTGTTAGATTAATGTCTTCATTTCACTTGAATGAGAGCATAATGAAAAACTACTCATTTTTCCATAAAGAATAAGGGTGGTTTTTTAGAAAATCTATGTGGCCTTTGTCGTAATTTGTTTCAATTATCTTTAGCTTAAGGTCTTATAAGCCATCATATATGTGGAATAGGTTCAAGATCCCTATTCATAGGAGTACATGACTACCAATCTTCATACTTTCTGAATTTCATCATGCATTTTTTAGATTGGAAATGATATCAAATCCAACCAAAACATCCTTTTCTAGAAGATATGTTCCATAAAATGTTGTTGGGAAAATAAAACTAGTAATTAGTTTAAGAGTTATCGACCTACTCCAAAGCTTAAGTCTAAATAATTTGTCATTGGCTTACTCTGAACATCCTAGAATATGTTTTCCAATAAGGCAGTGGCAATACATTTGGCTTCTTGAAATTGACTATGGAGCCTATATCAAAAAAAGGCTATTACTTTGATTAGTTTTTTATACTTTTATTTGATGATCCATACTTGGGTTGAAGAAGATGGTTGATCTTTGATCTTGAAAGTTATTTGGTCTAGATTCATTGTATGGGCAAAAGTAGACAACATATAACAATAATACTCCTCATCACCAGGGTAAGAATCCTTGAGATTAGAATTTGATTCAAAATATTCTTCTGCTAACTTAGGATTATGTTAGAGCTTTGTTATTCTTCTTCAAGGAATATGGATTGCAAATTAGCATTGTCATCTCAAAGAGTAGCTTGGTTAAGGGAGTCAATAAGTTAAGCATGTTTTTTTTTTTTTTTTTTGGATTCTAATTGGCAAAGTGACATACTTTCTTATAGACAAAGCGTATAAGGCTCTGCCTCTTTACTTGGAATTGTTTTTTCTTGAAGAGTTTAAATCACTTTCTTCTTCTTTTTCCATAAGATGGCATAAGAAATTGCTTGAACTTTGCTTTGTGACGTTTCTTTCTAAAATAATAGTAGGTCTTGTTTGTGCCTTTGCATTTGATTTATAGGTTTGGTCACCAACGTGATTTAGAAAGTTTGAAAGAAACGATTGGAACAATGAACCTAACTTTACAAGGCTTGTCAAATACTTTGAATGAATTAGAGAGAAAGTTAGATTAGATCGACACTGATAAGGTTAGTGTCTTGCAAGAAATGTGGAGATCTATTAAAGTTGAAAAATTAAGGTTTGCTAGAAACAAGCGCTGTCTAATCAGATGTTTTCCTAGAGTACCCTTAAAGCCTTCAACTCATGTTGATTCAATCATGCTGCAGCTTTTTGGTATCAATCATTTTCTCTCTGCTTTCTATTTCTTGCTTGAACTACATGCATTTCCTTTTTGGCTCTTTCAGCTTCATCTTTTCACGTAATTGAGCTTATCACCATAGATGGAGGTATCAACTGTTTTCTCATCATTAGGTTATGTACTCAAGTTTTTGATTTTGCAAAATTAAAGAGTATGACGTCTTGTTTCTGGTTTTGTTTTAGTGAAACCAAAGAAAAAGCAATGGCCTACTAAATATGATGTTTATCTATGCATGAAAAAAATTCGATGGTTTTGATTTTTGATTAGGGTTTTATTTAGTGAAGTGTTATATACCATAATTTATTCTTAAAAAAAAAAAACCCAAAAACTTCGTTTCTCTCTCCTACGATTTTCGACTACCCACTGATTGGTTTTCGCATCCCACCTCTGGCGGTGCTAACTGCCACCCCCACCCCCACCGGCAAGGGAACCGCAAGCTCCACTCATCTCTTTGACAAGAGACCCATCAAAATTGTTGTCTTTTCCTCCCTTGTGCCCCATAGTCCCCCCCAAACCTTCCTACCGCTCTGCCTCAACCTTCAAACATTTGACTGAATTCCATCGAGTTCCTTTCCTAAAGGGCCACAAATCTCAAATCCTCCCTCTAAGCCACCATCTCAACCCACAAACAGCTCCTATCATTCCATCTCAGGGCGTTCAGTCTTCAACTCCATTAGTCCCAATACCGAATCTCCTCTACATCCTGATAATCTCCTTGGATCTTAAATGTTCGTTTGTATGCGACGAAAAGCCACTCCTTGTTATTACACTGGCCAAAATATCACCATGCTATTGACTACCATAAATTAACACTGATTGTCAAATTTTGTACCACTAGAAGATTTCTTTGAGAGAAACCTTAATGCTACCTGGGCTTTGGCAGAACTGGTGGTGGTTAGGCTCATGGACCATTGGCATATTTGCATGCATTCGGCTTGGTCAAGGGAAAGCCACATCTTTGATAATCGATGATAACTCCTATTCAGATGAATGTTGAATTCATCAAAAGAAGAGAACCCTCTTTAATGTAGTGTGGTTCCGTCTCCGAGGCTACCGTTGCCTTGCCATAATTTCACCATCCTTGAATAGCTTTTAGGCCAATTCCTTCAATTGAACTTGAGAACCATGAAGTTAAAGCACCCCAATGCCGCATGACTTTGGATGGAGATAAACATTTCACTAAAGCTCCCCAACGAGATGAAGATTGCCATCAAAATTGAGGTGAATTTTGACAAAAGATTGAATATGCAACTAATGTGGGCTTTTGTTCATTCTGCCAACTTCAAAGCCATGTGGTTATGGGTTTTCCGAAGGCGTCTTGCACAAATAGGAAAAAGGCTGGCGTGGCAAGGTCTAATCCTTTGACATTCCAATTGAGCTAGTTGGCTAATGGGAATTATACTACTATAAGGTTAAGTTTATATGTTGCTCTTTGTATTATTTTTCTTTGTTTTAGGTTTCTTTACCTATATTTATATCCTTCACTTAGTGAGCTAGCTGCATAAGCTTTTACCAACCCAGTTTTGTATGGGTAAGGTTTGGAAATGTTAGGGAGGAATCCTAACATAATGGGAAATAAATAGGAAACCCAACGCAATAAGGAAAAATATTTTGACAATGTACAATAAGTGCAATATTTTCATTAAAAATTGTGCCTAACCATATTATTAATAAAATTTATCATTATATTACCCTAAATTAAGTCGCTTTTTTTTTTTTTTCCAAGCCACAGTCAAATAGGTAAATACTCAACTAAATTCGACTCCATTCAACTAGGGTGCACTCTATTCTTTGAGATGCCATTAATGTCTTCGCATTAATTAACCACTTATTCTTTATTGTAATAAGTGCCCAACACATCTAGACTTAGGAAATAAAAAATAGGAAAAAACCATGACATAAGAACTAACGTTTTCGCGCCTCCAAAGTTACTTATTAAGACTCAGTAGTCCATCTATAAGAAGCCAACTTTGACTTATTGCATCCATGGTGCTAGCTACATTCTTAGAAGCATTCACTTTTCGGTAGCATTGTAGCCGGGGTAGGCAACCCACTCTATTCAAATAGTCTCCTACCTCATACTAAAATAGCAACAATTAACAAGAATTAGTATATGAGCATTCAAGGGCTCATTATTTAGTTCGTCATGAGTAATTACTACTCAAATTACAGCACTGACATTGAATGAACAAACCTTGACGTATTTTCTCAAATCTTCTTTTTGAATATAACAACCACATACTAATAGTTCCCAAAACAATTACATCATCCAATACGACATTTATTGGTGTAATGCCTCCAATTTGTGCAACCATTTCCAAACCGTTATCAACCCGTTTTGATCTCCAGTAAAAAAGAGTCCTTCATGGTCTGGACCTACTTGCATTGCTCCAACTTTTTGCTTTGAAAATAATCTGCCCCTATTAGCAAATCTGGAACAATAAAAATAACATATTAAAAGCCATTGACAAAAAGAAGAATGCTTTTTTTTCCAAGTAAAAAGAGTTATGAAAGGCTAAGTATACTTACGATGGCAATTCAAACATGTGGACAGAATCATCATCGCAAGAGCAATACAAAATTGGTTTGCCATTCCCATCAATCATCCCACGAAATGCAAGAATGCCCTGTTACATTGAAAATCATGTAATCAACTTAAGTTCTTCAAAGTTACCATTAGATAAAAATAAACTTAACATAACTTTCTTAGATTAAAAACTAGACAATTAAAGAAAAAACCTATGAAATATTCATTTTGACAATGTTCAAGACATTAGTTCTAAAATGCATGATGATACTCAAACTGTTATATCTATAAAACTTCTAACATAAAAATTAAATGACAACGGCAATTAATGCAATGCTAACATTCATATTAAAAACAAAAAGATAGCTCTTTTTTGTATTATGAACATTTTAGTTCCTTTTCTTGTTATGAACATTTCCTCAACTATTCACATACTTTCAAGTATAAAAAGATTGCTCAACAAATACCAGATTACTTTCAAGCTACTATTAAAAAAAAAAATCAAGCAAAAGAAAAAAAGGACGAAACAACAAATTGCTCAACAATCAACTTTTACCATAGTGGCGCCTAATGACTTACATGTTCTTCATTTTGTATATAGATTACTTTCAAGCAAAGCTCTTCCTCCAGACCCCAAACTCTGATTGTACAGTCCAAAGAACCAGAAAACAAATAGTTGTCCCAACAGATAAGAGATGTCATAGTATCGGCATGATCATCCAATGTCATAAGACACTCCAAAGTTTTGTGATCCCAAACCTGAAAAAAGAAATTAAAAAATGTCAAGAAAGATTAAAGAAGCAATTCACTACATTAAATCATCATATTGAGGTTAAATGAAGCAACCTTACTTCAAATAATTTACAAGTGTTTTTAATGTGAAATTCAGCTAATCAACAAACACAATTATGACAAACTCAAGTATGCATGAATAACAAAACAATGTGATTGCCCTCCGTTTCAAAAAAAAAAAAAAACCAGAACAAAAAGGTAATAACACCTCCGACCTTGTAAAGAAGAAAAAAGAAATCATCCAATACACAATAAATTAGGTAAAACAAAAGATCAACACTAAAAACACAATTTTCAGATATATGAACTCAAATTTCTTGGGAGCATAAGTGAACGCTGCGCACATTTACACTGAATTATGTTGATCTAGGACAATAATGCACACTAGATATAAAGTGCAAACTCATATTAATGGACCCATACTAAACAGGACGCATAAAGTGTAGAATCATGGCCACATGGTACAGACCACGTGCAATCCATATATCGACATGTACAATGAAATCAGAAGTAAATCTAACTTTTAGCTTGGAGCATCCCGATCAACTAAAATTAAACAAATTTTTAGGTATAAAAAGAGAGGAGAAATTCACAGAATACCAACTATAATGCTTGCAGTATTTAGACCAACTAAAAGAAACTGAATTTGTGGCTATCAAAACAGAAAATAAATTAACAGAATACCATAAATATTTATCATAATAAAAAACTTCTGTCTTTTCAAATTACTACAAGTGAGAAAAAAATATATAAGTGCAAGTCTTTGCCTTAATAAGACAAAACTTACCCTTATGGTACGGTCCTTGGAGCCTGAATACAACCAGGCATGTCCAACAGCAAGAGATACTACATCATGTGTGTGTCCTGGAAGAGATGATAGTGGTTGAAATGGGATATTTGCCTCGAAATTGCCCTTCCAAGCTAAGATAATGCCATCCTGTGATTTATAAAGAACGTTATTACAGAAGTAACACCACAAACGTGAAGGTTCTGCAAAATAACAAATAACACATCTAAGAAAACGAAACTTCAAAATCTAATTAAATCTCAAGAATTATCATGACAACGAGAGATATGTAGTTTCACAAGAAAATTAAAAGAGGTCAATTGATCCAAAGATACCAGAATAAGAACTAGTGATAAGATATTTTTATTCAAATTCTAAGAAATTCAAAAATTAAGATGGTGAGTACCTGGCCTCCAGCAAAAAGGGAATCATCAGTTGCTACCATGGCATAGATCATGCCGGTAAATCCACCTAGATCATATTCCATACCAGACATGGTGTTCCACACCTGCCACATCATCAAAGTGTGCTGGTTGAGGTCAAATGTCAAAGTATTGTGCTAAATGTTAATGGCAACAATGGCTCAAAAATGAAAGCAAAAAGAAAGCAAAACCTCACTGGGCTTCTGAGCTTACCTTAACAACATTCCGCATACCCATGAACACCAATGCACCTTCACTAAAAAACGATCCTATTTCCGCGCCAAGGTCAACAAAGTGAGCACATTGTCCTGGAGCGCAGTCCCAAATCCGAACTGTTCCATCACTACAGCCTGAGCAAAGCAGGTAGTTTCTTCCGGCAAGTGCAATCCCCACGATATCCTGTCCTCAAAACAACAATAAAAAAGCTTTTTTCAAGATTTCCATTAAAAAACAACAATTAGCATCATCTTACGCACATATGAGAATGAGGATTGAAAATGATAAAGATTTTGCATCAATAAATAGATTAGAAATGCCAAAATTTGATTTTTACTCCTGCACTGCACTAGGAAACAAAATGGAACAGTAAATCCATCAACCTCGTCAAATGATTAAGCACGATCCCTGACCATCATAAATGTGTATTTGGAACTTTCTGCTACATATATGTGTCCGTTTGTTATCAAAAGATTCAATATGTTTGTCCTATTTCTGCTCCAAATTTTTCTTTTCTCAACACATACTGCCCCGCTGTATGTCCACACTGATGCTTGTATTTATGCCTATTATGCTATTTCAACACAAACAAATAAATAACAAGAAAAAAAAAAAAAGTCAAATTTGGAGTTGCGCTATCTTGTTTCATGCAGCCACAACCGAAATTGTGGCTATTTCAATCAATCTTCCTTGGTTTTTCTTCGGAGCTTCAAAGAAGAATAAGCAAGAAACTTTTATGATGCAACTAAGATGAAAAGCTAAACATCAGAAAAGTCAACTGGAAAAAATACTACAAGTATGCAAACACTAGAAAATATCCTTCTGTTTTTTTGTCATGAACAAAACCAAAGTGACTGCTACAAGAAACATATATCGGAAAGAATCATATAAGAAACGCAGATTATGTATCCAGAAAGTTTATTCTCATACACTAAATTATTTTCTTTGAATGCAGCAACGACAAGGAAGAAGGATAATAACAATAATAATACAGAAAAAGAAATGACATAAAGGAAAGCACGTTGCAAAGTAAGAGACAAAATAAACACACTGCTACCTTCGTATGCCCTTGGAGGAATGCCAAGGTCCTTAACTCTTCCACACGATGGCCAGGAATATCATCACAAGACTTCTTATCAGCATCCTCTGAAGTCTTGGATCCTCCCTCTTCAATATTTAGCTCTTCCACACGATAGCCAGGAATATCATCAGAAGACTTCTTAAGAGCATCCTCAGAAGTCTTGGATTCTCCCGCCTCAATATTTAATTCTTCCGCACGATGACAAGAAATATCTTCAGAACACTTCTTAAAAGCATCCTCTAAAGTCTTGGATCCTCCCTCCTCAATATTCGAAGGTAAAACTTTCTTCAAACCTTCCCTCTTACAATCTTCAGGACCAACGTCTTCGTGTGACTTTTCCAAAACCAATTTATTCTTGTACCGAATGTAACTTGGTTTCTTTCTTTCGGGACCAGACAACTCAGGATGAGACGGCCTTTTTCCGCACACTACTGGGGGTTCACTGTGAAGGAACCTACATGGGTTCCTGTTGCATTTGCCCTTAAGCCAGAATTTGCAAACAGCTTTGCTGGGCAAAGACTGTTCCGGGTTCTCTTCCCAAGCGATGAAAAACCGACGACCTTGCTGCTGTCTTGGCGGCCATTTATGAAACAAAAATAATATCAAACAGAGTAAAGAACAAACTCATCCACATAGAGGTCCTTCCAAACAAACCAAACCAAACCAAACTAAATGACTGCCTTCCATGTCCGAAGATTGAAGACAATCACCACCCCCAATTTCAATAAAGCCCTTTACAATCCTCAATGAAGAAGGTGATTCCAACAGATGTCCTTGGCAGAAGCTCCAAACAAATAGCAGCCTTCAAATCATTCAAAACCCTAAATCCACATTCGGCAAATATCCAAATCTAAATTAATTCCGGAACTAGGATTTGCTTGCCCAATTCCTGACGGAATCCTTTTGCCGAATCCAACCCTAGATGAAAAATTACCGGGCTCCCATCGTGAAGAGAATTCCCAAATTTTCATCACCTGGAGTAACCTTATATATATCCAGAAAACCCCATAAAAGAACAACTCAAATTCAATGGCCAGTCGCTCGTCCATTTCACGATTCAGACGTTTCTTGTTTTTCCTAAATTCCGATCAACCCGCTAAACCCTAAGAAATACAGGAAACTCGAATAAACAACGAAGCCCGGGAGTTATCGTGTGATCTGCCAACGGCTGAAGAAAATAAATCATGCGCTTGATCGAAATCCCCAAGAAATTCGGTCACTCGCTAATTTTGTCGCAGATGGAAAAGATCGCAAGACTAGGGAATACCATATCTAAAACCCTAAGCAGATAAAACCCAAGCAAAACCTGGAGTTCCATAAGTGGGCAAGCTAACCTGTCACGATGAGAAGGGACGAGAGCAGAGGGAGCGACATAGCCCGAGGGCAACCGACTGTTAGCAGATCGTAGCAGATACAGATGGAGAAGCAAGAGACAGACAGAAAACAGATGTGACCGTGAGAGAGGGACTCGTGGGACCCTAAATAGGCGTGTTTCTAATTTCGAAGCCAACGGATACATTGACTGGGTCTGGGCCGATGTTGGCTGCAGCCCGGCTCATATTGCAAGCCGACCAATTATTACATTGGATGGTCCTGGCCCATGTTGGCTACAGACCGGCCCAACTTTTAAGCGGACCGAATAATACATTGGCTGGGTCTGTCGATGTTGGCTACGGCCCCGGCCGTTTAAGTTTTTAACATTGTGCCCGTTTAACCCTTGTTTTTATTTTTTATTTTAAATGATTGCGTATATTGGTTTCTTTAATTTTGAAATTACTAATAATCTTTAGTTTTTATAATTTTTAAGTTACTAATTTACCTTTCAATATTAATAAAATGCTAAGAATCAACCATGTGGTTCTAATGCATAAAAAGGAAAGTAATAAATGATAAACCATATTACAAATAAATTAAGTAATTACTTCAATTCTGTAATATATATTAAAGTAATTATACACGAAAAAAATAATTTTATTTATTTTACTAATTTTCAACTATCCAAAAGAAATTTATTAGAGATATTGAGCGAGTTCAAAACAAATAGTTGTAATTTAGTCATGTTAAAAGTGATATATTAGATTTAAGATAGTTTTTAGCCTATCATAAAATATGTTTACTAAACACAAAAAGATTAAATAGCAAAAATTATTAGTATTGTCTTGTTATTAATTTTTTTTAATGTGACATGATTTGGTTATTTCTCTAAAAAAAATAACCTGAAATCTTTAAAATGATTGGTCATTTTTTGTATTGCTTCTATTTCAAAGTTTTTTTTTTAAAAAAAATACTAAGTTTGAAATCGCCACAACTTTACTTTCAAATTGTTTTTGTCTAGGCAACTAAAAATTGTTCTTAATTCCAAAAGTTAGTAAATTAAGAGACATATTAGTTAAAATTCCCAACTTAAAAATAAACTTAAGGGTTGAATTTTTTTTTTCTTTATTCAAACTTTATCATATATATCTTATCTTTCAATGTACAAATTTTGTTCAGTTCGATAAGTGGGGTAAATTTATAAGGAGTGGAGATATTAAATTATAATGTCCAAAGATGTAACTTAAAAATTAATTCAGAGGTTAAATAATTTTTTGGCATTGCTCTTTAATTTTTATTTGACAACAATAAATGATTATCTTCATTAGCTTTGCACAATGCACGAAGTTGTACAAGGAAATTAGTTCTTATGTTGTTTTCCCATGATAATTGAGTTTAGTCAGCAGCCTTTTTTTTTTTTTTTCTTTCAGAAGTTAAACCAGTTAAAAATAAGGAATTTATTCCTTCAATTGCCATAGTATTATCTTTGCATGGAATGAAACCCTAATTGAACAAGTGAGAAATTAAGTTATTTAATTGAAAAGTTTAATATGTACAAGACGGGTAGTTGAGCCTGGCCCGCTCGTTCAAGATGGGTTCTTAATGTTGGGCCGGGTAGAACTCGTCCGCGTTGGAGAAGCCCATCTAAAGTATTTCTTGAGCAAAGGGAAAAGGAAAAGGCAAAGTCTTAATAAGGAGCGTCAGATCTCGAAGGACACTGATTCCGCTCTTCCTTCGGATCATCGATATCGAACTCCAAGCCGATTAACCTGAAGAATGAGTGTAAGTGTTTCTGAAACCGTCCTAGTTGATTTATTTTCTCGAACCCTATCTTTCTCACGGAGTGCATTTTCTTTGTTCTCTATGTAGTTGATGATGAATTCAAACCAAGTTGCCAAGCAGGATAGCCTCGTTGGCCCTGAAGCTGACTCTCAAAGAACTTTGTAAGAATGTGTTCCTATGGATTTGGGGTTTTGTTTTTGGGTTTTTGGAATTCCTTGAAATTGGTGTCTTGCCCTGGCTTCTAGGTTAAAGCGCTCGGGTAGGGAAAGTAAGTTGCTAACCCAATTTTTGTTTTGTTCTTTTGGGCTTCTTTAGGTACCCATATGTTACTGGAACGTCCGTAGTTGCTATCAAATACAAAGATGGTGTTCTTATGGCTGCCGACATGGGAGGTTGAATGCTAAACTTCTCTTTCTCCATTGCGATTTTCGTATAATTGTATTTCGACTAGGTTGTTTCCTATTAGTTAGAAATTTCATTTGGATATTGAAGAATGGAGGCTGTATGTTTTTATATATGAATGCGCATGTATCTATCTGTCTGCTATGATTGGGAGAATACATCTATGTAGATATATGTCTGAATTGTTCGGCTTATGAATTTAATTGTTTAAAAAAAAAAAAATTTCTTTCCTTCCTGAAATTGTCGAACGGCAACTGACAAATGTGTGATAAATGAGATCATGCTTTGCGATGTAAGTTTCTAGGAATTATGGAACTTAGGTTCAATTGAGGAGAAATTGCTCTATATTTCAATATTTAACTAATTTATTTTTTCTTTGGTAAAACTGTTAAATTCTCTTTGAATCTAAGATTATCCCTATCAACTTTGTTATCTCATCTTCCTAGTGTTTAGTAGTTCTGCAAGTAATTTTTCTATCTGACCTTACACTTCAGTTGGTGACAAGGGATCAGTGCTCAAGGTTTTGACTTGCTCTTAGTAGTATAAAGCAATTTATTTGGCTTCTTGCTTTTGTTTTTACTAAAAATTTGATTGTAAGTCTGCTTCCTTTCACTACGAACATGGAGGGGACACATTAGTCTTTCTGAATGATTTAGTCCATGTAAATACCTAGTAGGAGCTCATCATATTCCTTCCCTTCATGTGTTCTGTGTTACTTTTATTTTCTGGAAATAAAAATTCCAAGGTGCTCCTCTACTTGAGAAACTTTTTTTGTTTCACCTGGCCCCTCTTTACAATCTTTTTAGCCTATTATTACATTGATAGCTCTTGGAACCTACACTGGGTATCATTTATGCATCAAATAAAACTGGTCCGTTGGGAAACTTGTTTATGACTATATGTGCTGTGTTAATTATGTGTTACTGACAGGCTCCTATGGGTCTACCCTGCGATACAAGAGTGTGGAGAGAATGAAGCCTGTCGGGAAACATTCTCTTCTTGGTGCAAGTGGGGAAATGAGTGATTTCCAGCAGATATTACGTTATCTTGATGAGCTTATGTAAGTACTGATTGTTTTGGAAGAGATATGGATGGAGATGAAACTTTATACCTTGTGTTTTTTCTTCATATGTATTCTGTGAAGGTGAACTTTTATCTTTGTTCTTTATCTGTTGGGGTGGCTGCCTACCACCTGCTCATGTGGGAGGGGTTGGGGTGGGATGGTTTGCTATAATTTTTCTTCTTTTTCTTTTTCCCAGCCAAGAAGTTCTTAAATCTGTGGTTTTTTGTTTGTAGCCTGTATGACAACATGTGGGATGATGGGAATTCTCTGGGGCCAAAAGAGGTGCACAGCTATTTAACTCGATTGATGTACAATAGGCGTAACAAGTTTAACCCACTGTGGAACTCACTTGTTCTTGGTGGAGTAAAAAATGGGCAGAAGTACCTTGGCATGGTAGACATCAGCAATTATGTTATTTTATTTTATGCTTTTTGGGTACCTACATGCATCTGAGAATAGTACTCAGGCTTGTAATTATGATTCTTATCCAGGTTAGCATGATTGGTGTAAATTTTGAAGATGACCATGTAGCAACTGGGTTTGGAAATCACCTTGCCCGGCCAATTCTTCGTGATGAGTGGCATGAGAACCTGAGTTTTGAAGATGGTGTCAAGTTACTTGAGAAGTGTATGCGTGTACTTCTATATCGTGATCGGTCTGCTGTCAACAAGCTTCAGGTTTGGTGTTTCCTCATATCATTGCTTTCAAGATGTTCTTTGATTTGGGAAATCCTTAATGATAATAGATGTGCAATGATACTAGTGGAAAGTAGCTGAATTTTGTTCTTATGGCTGGGTGAAATTCTCCAATTACTTTGGATGCTTTAGACTTCTGTATATCTTTTTGTGCATTCCTTTTTTTCCTTTTTAGTCTCCATTCAACATCAAATTTTTTTTTTTTCTACAGATTTAAGTTTCAGTTTTTATGGTGTGCAATATGTCTCTAATATTATTATCCTACCAAATTTTGGTTGTATTTGGAATGTCAATAAGAACTGGAACAAGTTGAAAGTTGAACTTGTTGCTGTAATTTTTTGCAAACTGTGTTTTGAATTTTATTATCTTGACATCCCCATTTAAAATTTCTTTCTTTTCTTTTCAAAATGTACCAAAATAAGATTCTCGTTTGAAATTAATGCTGCATTGATGTATTATGATTGGGAATATTACTTGTCTTTTGTCATGTTTTATTAATCATCATGTTATTTTGAACCAATAAATTGTTTGTACATGAAGTTTGAAGGGGTGAATCCCATACAACTATATTTGGAGTTTGCACTTTTATCAGAAATCCAAATAATTTGTCTAGAATGATAATTTTATTTTTGGAAATATGCACGTTGACAAATTAATATTTCTGTCGATTTTCTGTAAAAAAATTCAGTGTGTTTCCTTTATTGTCTTATATTTGACATGTGAAAATCACTTAGCAAATCATGATTATAATATGTAGTTTGTTAATATGTTCTGTAAAGATACAATTATGACCTCAAATTAAAAGTAAAAGAGTGATCAGGGAGACCCATCACAATAGTCTCCTCCTATGGACAGTCATCGAGAACCATGGCCGATCATTTAGACTCACCCTTGCCTCTCCAAACACCCTCGGAGAAGTAAAACCTCCACTATCTACTTTATAGAGGCCTCATGTCCCCCTTAGAGCTGCAGTGTGAAAGCCACCAATGTGATGGATTGTTGCATTGCCTGTAACCTCAAATAAGGCTTCACAGGCCTTCTGTGACCCACCCTCGTAGAGGTGGTTGTGGAGGTTTCGCAATCTCACTTCTACATGGCCAGTCACCAAAGAAGATCATTGGGGGTGGGTCTCTTGACCCATTTTGTTTTAAAATAAGGGCGTGTCTTAATTTTAAAAGTTAAATAATATAGTACATGTCATAATTGATTATCAGACGATTGATGTCCTGTGTGGAGTATGAGATGATATAATGTGCGTGTGGCACAACTTTATAGAGGATATTGTAGTTATTTGTCCAAGGACAATAGGTGCACCAATTTTGAATGTAAATTATCAGGAATAATTTGATAGAGGTCAAAATCTATGGTAGTAAAATTATCGTTTTGAAAACTTTGGTAAGGTAGTTTTTCCATAAAATCGCTAACTCCATGTGGTGAAATGGTTAATTAACTGAGGTTTTGAAATGAGATGTCCTTAAAAATGTTTGTATTAAAGAATTAGACTCCTCCTGAGAGCTTCTCTCACATCTGTGAGTTCTTTGTTCTCCTTTTCTCTTATGGATTTTGATGTAGTTATCATCTCATTTGGCAGAAATCTTTATGGCCTTAGAAACTTAGTTTTTGAGTCATTGATTGAGGACTGATTATTTTTACCAGCTCGTGGTAGTTTTCCTTTGGATTCTATTATGGTAACATGACAAAAGAAGGCCTAGAAAGGAATAGGCTTTTGGTAAACAGAATCTTGACTACCAAGCTAGGGTGACTTAGAGCCAGGATTGTAGTGAAATATGCTTAACCTGGGAAAAGTGTGTGAAAATTTTGGATCTTCAAGTTTTACTTTGTTTCTTTATTTTCTCCTACTGCTTTTCCGAAATTTCTAGAGTTCATAATAGATGGTCAAGGTTTTTATTGTTCATGCTGTCCAAACTTTTGGAGTATGCTCACTCGCATGATCTGTCCATGCATCTTTAGAAGTAAAGACGACAACACGTACAAGATTCCTAGATTTCTGTATACTACCTCTTATAATTTCCGTTGAGATCTCGCTAGAGTGATCTTGGTGCATGAGGAGGCTCATAGTATTTCCTTATAGAGCAAGACAGCACATCAAATATGCTTCTAGGGAAGTGTTCAGGCATTAGACCTTGAGCAATCATCTACAATCCACTTTTTTGCACTCATTTCTGAGCACTTGTAGGTCATTCAGTGCAGGTTTTATGTTATCTAGATCTAGGATTGGGAAGTAGGCTTATTGCTTCCTTCTCTTGGCAGATTTATGTTTTTTCAAATAAATCTGCGTTAGCTCAATTTTTTCTTCAGTTGCTGTATTGGTAGTGTCTTCAAGAATCTCAAATTGAAACTCAATTTGGCGAGCGAGCTTTAACTTAGATGACCTGTTGTCCATTTGTAAGAATAAAGGTAGAAGATGAGTGCGAGTTTTAGGCACATAGTATTTCACACTATAATTTAATGCGGTAGTTTTCTTTTAATTGTTTCTTTACATGTGTGAATTTGCAACTTGCAGATAGCTAAGATCACAGAAGAAGGTGTAACTATTTCACCACCATACTCGTTGAAGACATTCTGGGGATTTTCTGCTTTCGAGAACCCAACAGTGGGTGCCGAGGGATCATGGTAGCTCCCTTAGCCGTATAGATCTGGCTGGCTCTCATTTTATTAGAACTGTGATTGACTTATACAGTGGGTGCTGAGTGATATGGTGGCCACCTTAGCTGGAGAGATCTGGCTTGCTCTTGTTCTATTAGAACTGTGTTGAGTTATTTGTAATTGTTGGACCTCCAAGTTAGACATCATGGCCTGGGTCTTGTCATTAACAGAATGGTTGTCTAAGTTTACAAATGCGACAAAATGCTTGGATAATTTTCTCATCTCTAGGATTAGGCTTGGGCAGGATTTTCCCTGCTATGATGTTTCTCATATCATCTTATTCATGTGTGGTCCTACACACGCGACTCAAAACCATTTTTAGAATTTTAAGGTACACCAAATTATACACAGCACCTGGTAAATTGCTGTACTATAACATAATGAGACTATTCTGATAGAATGGTCATATGCTAAATAATTCGTGCAGTATATGGATATAAATTTGGTTTGCTTAAGATCTAGAGACGAATGTCCTTGATATCATTCAAGGGTAGGTTGAGGGTTAAACCACGTTTAACATTCATGAGTCTGTAGTACTACGGAAATACAGTGGCAAAACTTTGTCGCCTAATTGAGTTTGCCTGCACCTATGGCTATCTAAGAAAAATGGAAGAATAAGGGTCAAGATTTGCATGCGAGTCAGAAGTTCGGGGGCCTAAATGTTGTAGACTTATTGGAAAGCTACTTTCGGCCCCAAAACAAAGGCTTACAAACAAGAAGGTAGCGTCAAAGGCCAAATCTTTTTTAACATAAACCCTTTGAGGTCCTTTGCTGGGAGAGGGATGTCAAATCCTTATGAATTTCAGAATATTCTGATATTGAACTTATTCCGCAGCATCTCTTCTGCATCCTCCTTCCCAACCTAGCTGCCCACAGGATTGGCCCATCACCAAGGGGTATTGTTGCCACCAAGAAGACGAGGCCAAAACTGGAAGGAAATAAGGAGTAGCTCTCATTCTACTTGATGCCTCACAAGGAATGGAAGAACTTATTCAAGAAAACAATTTGTTGAGAGACGGATACCAAACCTATATAAGTCCTACAATAATTTTTTAATTGTTTGATGTAGAACTCGGCCCGCATCCCTTTCGCCTGCATAATACGTAGTAGAGTAGCTCCATAAGCATACTTCTGCCTGCAACAAAGGCCATAAAAAAAAAAAAGAGGGGATCAACGGGTCAGATCTTATGTCACGTCGATCTTTGAGGCAGAGGCCGAGGTTGTGCAGTAGACTTGCTGCGTGGCCAACTTTTTCCGGGTCTGGGGAAGAAAGAGGGAGAAGATTGTTTTGCACAACACACACCGACGTCCACGCTTCGCAATTTGAAGGAGCTTTCGCACAAAGCCCGTGTTTAAGTGTCAAAGCAGTGAAACAAAAAAGACAACGAAAAGGTTAAGAGACAGGAAGGAATCTGCACAAGGGGATATTAAACACCAAACCTTCCGCTTCCTTGTTATTGCATGTTACACAGCCTACTTGTTGAGCATGAAAGGTTTCCTGTGCAGGAGAGGTGACGCCGGCTCCTCACCCCCATTTTCAGGCAGAAGTGGCGACGGCGCCATCTCTCCTGCGTAGCGAACCCTTTAGTGCTGCAGTTTATGAACCGCTGAAATGTTCATATGGTTCATTTATAGAGCAAAGTTTGTTCATCCTTAATACTTTTCTTCTTAAAGTCTAGCTTTGTCGAGGCTGGCTCCAGCCCAAACGCCACTCGATGTTTTTTCGATGTATTCTATTTTTGTGTGGTTTGGGTTCAGAACTCTTCAACCTATGGTACCTAAAGCAAATTCCGATGTCATCCAACGTGCGTCATGTCGTTGCTTTCGATGACTTGTCATTTCAGAATATCAGTGCGCCAAAGGCTTGATGGGTGGCGCACGCGTCGAAGTTCACGGGGTGCCTTGTGTCGTAGTTCTTCATTTTCCCGACTCTGATTGGTCACCGGAGCTGTTTCATGGAGTTTCCATGTGACGCGGATCTTCATTAGGATTCCTCACTTCATTATATGCCACAGTAAGAGGAAGGACACAATCATTGTCCCAATCCCCGGGCTTTTACAAAAGTTAATTGAATGCGTCCCTGACGTTTTTTCAGTGATTAATCCCGGCAGCCCACGTTGTTTTACTGTTACCTTCCGTGGATGACAACTGATTCTCACAAGAGGCCATGGAGGAAGACAGATATGATCTGTGTACGGAACTAGTAACTTTTCTACCGTCGGTCCCATGATCTACGCCTGGCAGGAAAAGAAAGAAGTAGGCTTAAGCACAAGGGCTCAAGATGTCGTTCTTTTGAATTTAACAAGGAAATGAAATTTGTCAATTACAAGCATCTTTCGAAATATCTTATCTGTATGCAGAATTTGTGGAGCTCAATAAACTCCAAGTCTGCCGGAGAAAGCAAAGGCTAGGTGCCAATATGGTGTGGTCATTTGCTCAAAGCTCTAATGATGCATTCCTGAAAGAAACTTGTGGACCCTGTTTTATCCACTAGTCCTATAATTGTAGGAATTCAAGTGTGTGTACACTCTTTGGCCACCTTGTGGTGCTTTAATGACTAGTCGATGATAGTAAAGGAGGGCAATTTCAGAATTATCAAGAGGATGTTAGGAAAGCTGTTTTGGCCGTTTGCATAGGTATAAGTGGTTTAGCATAGAGGCACTTTTGTCACGTACCCGGATTTTTAAGCCCGTGGTACTTAACCTGCTAGGCCAGTCTTAAACGTATCAAACACAACGGTTGGACCCAAAAACGCCCTTCAAAAATGGCTATCGATGACATGCGAGAACATGCACAGAAGGAAATGAAAGAAATGTCACATTATTTATCATGAGTGATGTACACATAGTGGTACTGAACAAGTCATAGTTCACTTTGCAAGCCTTACTAGTAACACTCAGCCATGCCACAACTTACTCTCCAATGAGATACTTTAAGTACATAGCCTCTACAATGACTTCGTCCCTCCTTCCTACATACAAGAAGATCCCTATAAGATCTTAGTGTCATGTTGGTTTTTTTTTTTTTAAAAGGGTGTAATGGCTAAGAAAAGCTCTCAATGATACCAACCAACTTATCAGTCTCTTTCACCAAGCTTCAAGGTTCTATTTAAGGGTCCCTTAGGTTCTTCAAGCTACTTGACTACCACTTGTTGGTCTTTTAGTCTCTAGGGTTCTCGAATAGCCTTGGACTATCACATGTCTCTTCCTAGTTGGTCTTCAAGTAAGCCTTTACCATATCATTTTCTTAATAGCCTCTTGTTGTTTACTTGAACCAAATAGCCAAATGTGACAACAATTAATGTTGTTAGGTGAGACTTTTACCCATTGTGGGCCGTTCTTATAGATGCTGACAACCTTTCTCAGTTGGCCATGGTCTTGCACCATTTATGCGTGATACTTAAGCTTGGCAAGCATTCAGTTCATCTTCCCACACACTAGCATGCATCTATTTGCTTTTGACAAGTCACACTCATTCATGACAATCAAGCTGAACATGACACTTTTTCATTTTAGTAGTAACTCATCATTTTATAGAGTTAATGTTAGAAAAATTAAGATGTGTAGTATTTGACAATCCTAATCCATTCTACAAGTCTTACTAATACACTCAGTCATGCCACAACTTGCTTTCCAATGAGATGTTTTTGAATACATAACTCTTATAATGACTTCGTACCTTCTTCCAACATACAAGAAGATCCCTATAAGATGTTAGTGTCGTGTTGTTGTTTTTTCTTTTTTTTTTTTGTGTGGATGTAATGACTGAGAGAAGCTCTCAATACTACCATCCAATTGATTAATCTCTTCCACTAAGCTCTAAGGGTCTATTTAAGGGTCCCTTAGGTTCTTCAAGCAACTTGACTACCACTTGTTGGCCTCTCAGTGTATAAGGTTCTCAAATAGCCTTGGACTATCACATACCGTTTCCTAGTTGATCTTCAAGTGAGCCTTCACCATATCACTTTCTTAATAGCCTCTTACCTTTCATTTAAACCCAATAGCCAAATGTGACAACAATTAATGTCATTAGGCTAATGAGCTAGAGATAAGACTTTTACTTGTTGCGGGCCCCTCTTATAGATGATAGGGTCATTTGTGCCAAGACGTGTGCAAGCTTGCTTATGAGTAGGTGGCCTTTAAGTGCATTGATATCCTACAAGCACTTGCTTACATGCACCTAACCCTTAGTTTTTCCTTTGTTGCATTGCACACACATGCCATTAACCTCTTCTAAATTGGCCATGGTCTTGCACCCTTTGTGCATGAAACTTAAGCTTAGCAAGCATCTAGTCCATCTTCTCATGCACCAGCAAGCATCTATTCACTTTTCACAAGTCACACTCATTCATGGCAATCAAGCTAAGCATGAAACTTTTCCATTTTGGTAGTAACTCATCATTTTGTATAGAGTTAATGTTAGAAAAATTGAGCTTTAATAGTCTAAAAATCCCAAAATTAACTAGCCAAATTAAGAACAATAAAATCAGTTTTAAGTAAACCAAACAAATGAGATTTACTATTGATTTCAAATCCATAATTGATAATACTAGATTTGATCTTCCTTATTTTTTCTTTTTAGACACTACCTTAATGAGAAGACTAATCTCGATCTAGAAAAGAGATAACTTGATAAGGTTTTTTGTTATGGCTTTGTGAAAAGTGAAAATGATTTTTTTCGCACTTGAAAACTAATGTGTGTGAGTTATATATATAAAATAACATGTCATTTCACAAAAGGTATGAGTTAGTTAACAATTGTATGCAAAATGAGGGTTTTACCCTTAATAGGCTTAAACCTTATAACTACCATCCTAACTTTACAAAGCCAACCATTAACCTATAAAACCTTTATGGATTACTTCTTTGTATCCAAATACTTGTGTACATTTATAAAAGTTATAAGAGGAACTTATATTACAAATATGGGTTTTATCCTAAAATGTCAACCTTAATAGGAAGAGTAGCCAAGCTCCCTTCTATGGCCTAATCATCCTACTTGTCTTTTCAATGTGAAAGAATATAGTTTGTTGCATTTTCTCCTACCTAAATTTACAATGCCATTATGTGGGCGGGGCCCCATGTTAACCCTACATTAGGGGATAGCAATCGCAAGCGACATTGGGTGGGCCTACTACCTCTTACCCACCACATTAAGGGATAGCGGGCGTAAGCTCATTGGATTGGGTCATGATTTGGCTCTAATACCATTTGTCATGGACCCAAGTTATATCCCAAAAGGTCAACCTTAATAAAAAAATGGTAGTCAAACCATCTTATATAATCATGTCATTCCAATTGTCTTTCCGATGTGAGAGAATAAAGTTCATTATACTTAGATTTACTTTATGTGCTATTTAAATAACCCATACTCATTACAATCCTATTAAGTGATAACCCACACTACCCAGCCTATATTTAACAATTAGGAACCTTATATCTCAATTAAATCAACCTAGAGTTCATTGATATAAAACCAAAAAAGTAATTACAAATGTTTGTTGATATATGCCCACATCAATGAGCACATCATAGTTAGGCTAATAGTTTGTCATTTAGCAAACAAAAGCAAAAAGAAAAAATTATCAATTGCAAATATTGGAATATCCATATGCTTTTGACTAAATTACTTGTATCTTTTGTAACATATATATGAAGCTTATTTTCATCATGAATGTTTCCAATATTGTAACAAGTGCTACTATTACTTGATTTTTATTAGCTTGTTAAATCTTTTGGAGTGGATATACAAAGATATAATAAACCATAAAAGATGAATGATATGGGCCCTAGTTTAGGAACATGTTTATAGGCAATACAAAGGTTGTTCAACATAGAACAACTCTAAATACTTTTTCTTAGCTATCTTGGTGAGAGAATGCTAACTTTTTCAAGAGAAATCAACCTCTAAGGACTCAAACTAAGTTGGTAGATTTAATATCCTTCATTGCCTTTATTTGCTTTATATAAAGAAGTAGAGTCACAATTTAGTTGGTGATTTTCAACTTACACGTGGATGAGTGTTTATATGCTAGTTTTCTCCTTTCATTACCTACCAATCATCTCGTGTTCATATTTCAATTTTGGAATGGATATACAAAGATATAATAAACCATAAAAGATGAATGACATAGGCCCTAATTTGAGAACATGTTTATGGGCAATATGGAAGCTATTCAACATAGACCAACTCTAAATACTTTTTTTTAGCTATTTTGGTGAGAAAATGCTAACTTCTTTAAGAGAAATCAACCTCCAAGGACTCAAACTAAGTTGGTAGATTCAATATCCTTCATTGCCTTTATTTACTTTATATAAAAAAAATAGAGTCACAATCTAGTTGTTGATTTTCAACTTACAGACGGATGAGTGCCCATATGCTAGTTTTCTCCTTTCATTACCTACCAATCATCTCATGTTTATATTTCAATTTAGACAAAAGTCAAAGATTGGTTATTGTTAAGTCCTTTTATGTTATCTAAAACTTCTACTAATAAAAGACTACTACCCTTCCACACTACAAAAGGTTACTTCCATGTTATCCCCTACTAAAGAAGTGGCTAAGTGGCCGTACCACTACACATTCTTAAGAATGAGCCTAATCTCTAATGTCAAATTGAGGAAAATGTCTTTAAAGGTCATCCTTATCTTCCTATGTAGCCTCTACAAGTGACAACATCCTCCAACAAACAAGCATTTATTCCTATGTCCTTTACTACTTTCCAACACTACCTATGGCAAGACTTCATAGCATTTTTCTTCATCAATAACCTATGGTAGATCATGTAGCACATCTTCTTCTTGTCATTGGAATTTTTTAAGTAATGAGATGTAAAACACATCATGTATTTAAACATCTTGTGGGAGTCAAAGATGATATGATACTGGACCCACATGTTTTATTACCTTGTAAAGACCATGGTAATGAGTAACCAGCTTGAAATTTCTATGCATAGCAGCAAATACTTGTCGATATAGTTATAATTCAAGATAACACAATTGCCCATTTGAAACTTAACCTCACATTTATGCGTGTTACATAATAGTTTCATTTGATTCTAACCCTTTTGTAATTAAGTTCTTAAGTTTCACAGCAAGTCAACTCTTTGAAATAGCTCCCTATCAACAACATCAACTTTTGATCTCCTTGGAAGATACAAGAGCAAGGTTGGATGCTTTTGACCATGTACCACTTCTAGGGCATCCTTCCTATCACATTCTAAACATTAGTATTTATTGGAATATATTTTAATGATATTCGAATATATAAATATTTTAATAATTAAAAAATAGGTATTATAATATGATAATATTATAATCATTTTGTTAGAATATATTGATGATTGAATGGAATTATAATATAAAAATATTATAATTAATATTTGATCATTTATAAAATTTTTATAAAGAAAATAATGCTAAAATTGTATGCAAAAAATTAGGTTAATGAGCTTAGTCTACAAGTACGACCTAATCTAGAGAGGTGTAACCCAGTCCAGAGTGTGCAACCCAGGTCTAAAGTGTGACCCAATGCATGACTTAGGTCCAGAAGCACGACCCAACTCACAACCCACACACGTGACCTGCGACTCGCACTTGTGACCCATGATCTAGAAGCATTTGCAACCCGCGAACAAGCCCGAACCCCATCTAACCAATAACCCACTCAATGTTATGACCTCGCTACCTCATTTGCCCACCAATTTCAACTCTAATTAAGTTGAAAAATAACTCGTTGGAAAGTTAATAGAGAAAGGAACATTTTTGTGAAAAAAAATTGAAGACTCATTACTCAGAAAGAATTAATTTAAAGAAATTGTGGAGTTTTTTGAGTTTAAGTCCTAACTATTCAAAAGTAAAATTAGTAGATTAGAAGGTTTCTAAAGATGATTTCAAAAGGCTTTTGTAAGGAAGAAGATGTTCTATCAATCTATGAAGGACCCACAAAGATCAATTTCAAGATTGAAAAGAATTGATGAAGATTTGAGAAAGACCCAGAAACTTAACCCAATAACTTGATTCCTTGGTCCATGAAGCTAACTTAAGTTATGGACTAAACGATGGCATTTTAAAGCTCAATTTTGAATGTCTTTAAACTATAATTAAGCATAAACTATCTCTAAACTCTTTGCCTTTTCAACAGCTCGAAATCCAATCACCATCACTTCAAAATGAGAAGAAAATTAGAGATGTCAAAACAACTAGTTTTTGGAGTTAAAGAGTTGCGTTTTTCACATCTATTTAGTAGAAAAATAAAGGAAAATCGTAATTACATCTACTAAGATATACAAAAACACAAATCCACTTGAGAAGCTGAATATACACATTGTGAAGCTTGAGTTGAAGTGAAGTCTTAGAGAAATGCTTTCATTCCATTACTCTTTAAGTTTAATTGAGATTTCTACTTGTATATATGCTAATTAGATTCTGAATATTGTTGTACATATATATTTGTTTGTAAATATAAAACCTTAACTTTATTATCATTTGGGAGTTTTATGATTAGGGCTTGATTAGCTATTTGTTATCTTTAGAAAGCCTTTAGCTTAGCAATCTTCCATATACATTTCACATCCTAAGGGAATTGTTAAGTTTGTAAAAAGCTTGAGAAATGTTAACTTGTTGTTGTGTGTTGAGACACACATTGTATTGTAATCCTTAGTGTAAGGATTGTTTAACTCTTTGAGGAGGAGGTGGGAAATGTAGGAAAAAGTTTTTCTTAGCTTTGTATAAAGTGGACTTTAACCAGATATGCTAAAGGAGAAAATGGTGAAAGTAGATAAAAAAGGAGTCGAACCACCATGTAAATTAATATCTCATCTCTCTTGTGTTTGATTATCTTTGAATACTTTATTTGATTGCAAAAGGTGATTGAATACAAATTAGAAGTGATTTTTTAAAGAAAAACCTAATTCACCCCCTTCTTAGGTTGTTACAGGATCCAACAATATTATATCACCAAGTAGCCTATGGAAACCACCTTCCCCATTCTTATAGCTTCTTAGTTGTGAAAAATTATAAATAGACTTTAAGCACTTTGTTCAGTATCTTTGTTTAATTGTTGGTTTATAGATGATAGGATGATGAGAACCAAAATTTTACACCTTGTAGCCCTAAAGTTCTTTCCAAAACTAGCTCACAAACACTATTCCCCAATTTAATACAAGACTCCTTAGCATGCGATAAATTTTAAAGATTTCTTCATTAAAAAACTCAAGCAATTGTTAAAGCAGAGTAAATGTAAGCTATTGGAATAAAGTGTGCATACTTTGACAGTCCATTAACTACCACAAGGATGAATTTTTTTACCTTTAAATGGTAGTAATCCATCTACAAAATCTATGAAAATTTCACTTCATACCTCCTTCGAGATTGACATTAGTTGTAATAAACCAATGAGGTATAAGTTTTCAAACTTTTGCTTTTGACATGTCTTACATTTCTGTATTGTTGCATTGATAGTTACCTATATGTCTTTCCAAAAGAAAACTTCCTTAATCTAGTGATACATTTTATGATTTTATTCATGGCATGTTTGGTGGAATTCTTCAATCACAACTAATATGAGAAAAAAGGTTGGTTGCAAATAAATTCTATTATGGCACAATAAGACTCTAGTACTAACCTCCCAATCCATGCTTGCCTTTTCTCTTTAGACTCTTGTTGTAAGGTCCTACAACTCCACATTAGACTTATTCTCTTCTTAGATTGGTTCTAGGCATAGGGGGTTTAAACCTGATATTTCCACCAATGTTCCTTCCGTGTTAGGCACTCACAATAGTACATTTTACCCTACATTCTCCCTCTATGCTTTATATTTGATTTTAAAATCAAAATCTATGAGTTTATTAGTCCATTTCTATTGAACAAATGCTAAATCTATTATTCTCATAGAAACTTAAGGTTGTGTTGGTCTATTAGCACTTTGAATGCCCTTCCAAGCAAGTAATGCCTCCATTTTTCTATTATTATGATGAATGAGGCCATCTTCTTGTCATAGGTATACATGTGCAATTTTTTTCCTTCAAAGCTTTACTAAAGTATGTTATTGGCCTTTGTCCCAAAGTTAGTATAGCACCTACACCTTGCCTGAAGATGTCACATTTGACTATGAATGGTTCTGTAAAATTAGGTGTGGGCAACACTACAGTGCTCATAAGCTCTTGCTTGAGGCTTTTAAAGGCATATTCTACTTATGAATCCTTGCCAAACTAATCTTTTTTCAATAACTTAGTGAAGGGCATTGCTATATACTCATAGTTCTAGATGAATCTTCTATAATAGTTAGTTAATCCTTGAAACCTATGTAGTTCCCTCACGTTTTTTTGGCTTTAACCAATTTGTTATTGTTGCTACCTTTTCCCTATTAACCTATATTCCATCTTTCCCCATGACTTTCCCTAAAAATTCAATTTGAGATTGTCCAAACTCATACTTGGATTATATTACAAATAGTTTCTCTTCCTTAGGTCATTCAAAGACAATTCTAACATATTGCAAATGCTCATCTATGCCTTAACCATAAATAAGAACATCATTAAAGAAAATCAACACACATTTTTAAAGTTATGGACAAAATACATCATTCATCAATAATTGAAATGTTGATGCTGCATTCATGAGCCCAAATGGCATCATAAGCCACTCATAATACCCTTTATGCATTGGAAAAGCAATGTTTGCCATGTCTTGACAATTTATCTAGACCTAATGATATCCAAAATGCAAGTTAAGTCTAAAGAAAAATTAGGCACCATTTAGTTCATTAATGAGCTCATCTATTATCAATATATGGTAGTTTTCCCTAGTGGTATTATGATTCAATGCTCTAAAATCAATGAAAATCCTTCACAATTGATCCTTCTTCCTTACCAACTGCACAAGTGCCAAAAAAGGGCTTTGGCTTGGTTGCATATCTTTTCAATGGATGGTAGCTCTTTGATAACTTTCTCTATCTTGTTCTTTTGGTAGAATGGATAGTGATAGGGATAGACTGCAATAGCATAGTTTTTCTTCAATGCGATCCTATAGTTGCAAGACCTCTAAGGTAGTAACCCTTCTAGCTCTTTGAAAATGTCCATATATTGCTTGGGCAAACCGTTCATTTAATCCTCTATTTCTTGTAGTTGAAACAATGTTTTCCACGTACAACGCAATAATTATTATTAATAGCAAGAGCACTTTACTTTTATGTTATTAGAATATATTAGTACTTTGGTGATGACAAAAACACAATTATAATAAGAAAATATTCTTATTATTGGTTGTTTATTTGTATACTATTTTTATATAAGAAAATTGATGTTGGAATAATTGTGCAAGAAAAATCACAAAGCCCAAATATGTGTGAATCAAACTATGTGAGCCCAAGTTAATCTCAAACCCCAAAGCCCATGTGAGTCAACAAACCCATGACCAGACATGATCCAAGTCATTTTGCAACTCAAGCCCAAAGCCCAATTCGCATGCAAGAGACACAACATGAGATAAACCTAATAGCCTATGTGACCCACAATTACAACCCAAAAGTAATTTGTACATTGTTCTCTATCACAAGACCCATTCAATGAGCATCCTATGTGCCAAGCCAAAGAAAGCATCATTAGGGTCAAAAATTGATTCATTTGAAAGGTATCAAAGAGTAGAAGAATTCTATAAAGAAAGATTTGAAATTCAAGCACTTAAGGAAGATTAAATTAAAAAGACTTGCAAGTGTTCTTTGTGACCCACAACTTAGTTGTTTGAGCAAAAAGTATCAAATCGAAAAGTTTTTAAAGCCAAAATCATATTAGTTTGTTAAGGAAGAAGCCAATCTATTGATTTATAACTAGTTTACAAAGATTTGGTTTAAGATTGATAAGAAAGAAGGAAGCTTTCTATGAAATCCATTAACCCTACCCATGACCAAAATTCTCTCTACAAGATCTGAGTAAGAAAAATAAAAATCTAGATGAAACAACAACATCTTGTAAAGGGGATTTTAAGTAACTCAAATTCGACTTCCTTCTGTTAAATGCTTTTAAGAACTTCTAAAGAAAGGAAAAAGAAAGCTCTAATGGAAAACATTTATGATTTGGTTCAAAGAAGTAAAAAGTTCACTGGCAATAAAAGAAAAAAATATCAAAGAAAAAGAAAGTATCATTCAAGAAAAGCCCACATTCTTCTTTCTTACTCATCAAGCTCATGAAATCATTCTTCTTTTAGTGACTTTAATATGAGTTCATTATATTTCTTGTATACTTGTTAGAAAATCATCTTGCTTTTCAATACATATTGTTATTGATTTGATTTCTTACAAGTAAACAATGCTAAAGTTTGATAAAAGTTTGGGGCTTTTGTCCATACATTTTGTATTGGTTTTCTAGCATTTGATTAAAGCCTTTGAACCATATATTGTATATCTTGTAAAAGTTTAGTTCAAATTTTGTACTAATAGGGAGAGAACTTGTAGCTAGGATTAAAAAATTCATTATCCCTTGTAATCAATTGGTTAATTGATTGGATAGTCACTCTAGTAGGTTGCTAGGGTAAGGTGGAATAGGTGCCGAGGTGGCTTAGGCCAACCAACTTTCCAAAAATCTTTGTTTTTGTGTGATTGTGTTTCATGTGAGTCATTTATTTATTGCTTGGGTTAATTTCATCTACATGATCATTCATTGCTTCACATAGCTAAAAAGAAAAAGATAAAAGAATTTTTTAGAAACCTAATTCACCCATTTCTTAGGTTGTTATAGGATCCAACATTTGCTTTTTAAGTTCCTTCTTGATTTCACTTTTGCCTACTACTTGATTTGATGGTGCCACCTTACATTTCTACTTTACCTTTTGATTGTTAAGCTTGAAAGTCATGTAAAGCTTTTTAATTCTCATGATATCAAGCCTAGTGTTTAAAGCCATTGCACAACCCCCCCCCCCCCCCGAGCAAAATGATGCTTGAACCCTACATGTCTAGTATGTTAAAATCCTCCCTAAACCCTATCTTTTGAAAGCATAACTCTAATCCTTTGCATAAACCTCCATTTGCAACACTAACTTTAAATGTCCTAGTGTCCTAAAACCTTAATCTTGTTTTCTATGCCATTCTCTTACCCATTAAATTGTGAGTGCTTCCTGAATCAATTAAGAAGCTGACACATTGTGGGACTCTAGTTACATAACCAAATATCTTTATGGTTTGTGGTGTGGTGATCCTACATATTATTGTCTTTATGGAGGTATTTGGCCTCTTCTCTTTATGTTGTTTTATTCTTATGATCCTATTTCTCTTTTTTGTTTGCTCTACCGCCTCTTTTTCATCACCTTCAATGGCCACCATTATGAACATTTCCTTATAATGGTGTCCTAGACAGAAATTTTTATCATAGTTGAAGCATAGATTATGATCTTTCTCTTCTACATTTTAGTTTGACTTAGTTTTTGAATATTCAGCTTTTCCTTCTCAATTATCATAGGGTTGGCATTAGTCACCTTTTGTATAGTCTATTACAAGCTAGCTCACAACGCTTGGTGATAGGTTTTGTAAATGCAAGCCATTCCTATGGTTGTTGCAAGTGTTTTGGGTTTTGTTATTTATATGTTGGCTTTGATTGCTCTTTTAGCCCATAGAAAAATCCTCTTATCTATTATGTATTGGATAAATCCCCTACTTTGAGAAGTAATGCAATGTATTGTACTTGATAGTCATTGACAAAGCTAGTTTGCCTAAGATGAGTGAGCTTTTCTTAGTTACTTTGACACTCCATGGACCCACACTAAGTAGTAAGCTCCTAAGTCAATTGTTGTCATGTGATCATTCTTTCTCCTTGCTTTTCCTTAAAGAATTAATACCAAAGTTGGACCTCATTTTCCAAGTTTTAAGTTATGATATGTACTTTGTCTTTTTCTTTTGTTTGGTGGAAATCAAAGTATTGTTTCACATGACATATCCAACCTATTGGGTCCCTTCTTCACCAAATTGTGGGAAGTCCAAATATATGTGCCTCACTCAATTGTCTACCTAACTTACATTGTTGTTGCCAATATAAACACATAAACTCTCTCTCTTTTTGAATTAAGAGTTTAGATTGCCATCTTGTAGCTTTTGTAGTACAACATCTAGCATTTGTTGCATCATTTTAGTGCATTGCTAGAACTTTCTTTCTAGCTTTACTTTCAACCAATCCATCTAAGAAGAGTTTTCCAAAACCTATTTTTGATGCCAAATTGGCATGGGCTCTAGTTTGAGAATGTGCTTATAGGTGATGTGGAGGCTATTCAACATGGAACAACTCTAAATACTTTTTTCTAGGCTATTTTGGTGAGAGAATGCTAACTTCTTTGAGGGAAGTCGACCTCCAAGGACACAAAATAAGTTGGCAAATTGGATACCCTTCATTGCCTTTATCTGCTCTATCTATATATAGAAGCATAGCTCCAATATAGTTTTTCAACTTACATATGGATGAGTGCCCATACACTAGTTTCCTTATCTCATTACCTACTTGTCATCTCGTAGCCATATGCCTGTTTAAACAAAAATTAGCGAATGGTTCTCCTGAAGTCCCTTTATGCTATCCAAAACTTCCCAAGAGTGACTAATTTACTGAAAAAAAGACTACTACCCTCCTACGTTACAAAAGGTTGCTTCCCATGCTACCCTTATGTTAAGGATATGGCTAAGTGGCCTATACCACTAAATTTCACACAAAGTAATAATTAAGTTGCTCATTTTGTGTATTTGGAGCTTGCTTTAGTTTTTGCAACTTTAACCCAATCCAATGGTTGTCTGACCATTATACATGTCAATAATTTACAACATTACTAGAGTTATACAACATGTTAAAGATATGGAAATGATTGCTAAAATCTTTGAATATTTTTCTCATAATAAGGCAAAGTTTTTAAATAGTCTATGTACTGTACTTTCAATAGGACTAAAACTCAAACAAGAAAGGAAACATCAAGTTATTCAAAGAGTTTCTACTAGATCTTACAAAGCATAACAATCTAAACATTAGATGTTACTCACTCTTTGACATTTAGTATTCTTATTATCTTAAGTTTCACTTAAACCAATTCAAAGAAGAAAATATATGGAGCATTACAAAGACCCATTTATGGGTAAAGAAAAAACTAGGATGTAGAAATGTTGAATTTTTTATTTTTTAATTTTTTGGTTAGATAAGGAGGAAGCGGATTGAATCTTGAACTTGGTAGCTTCACTTGAGCTACCAAGTAAAATGACAATAAAAATAGTGATATTCCTTCAACAAAAAGAGAAAATAAAGAGACTGAGTTAAAATAGCATTTCCATCATATAAACTCTATTAAGAATAGTGTAATAACATCATGTATGAAAATATTCTATATATAGAAAAAATATTCCATTCCTTTAATATGGTATTAAAGCTCAAACACAATGCCACACTTCTTTGCTCATAATCAAACACTCCTATAAAAAGTGTTTTTTATATATTTAGTTAAAGAGAGCATGCTAACAACAATGTGACAAAATTTCACATTTCCTAAATTTTAAGGTAAGTACATATTTTTTTATCCTTAAGTTAACTTATGAATAAAAGTATACTTTTTTTCAAACCAATATGAGATCACTTTCTTTTTTTGGGGGGGGTAAAAATCTTGACTAGGTACACTAAACCAATTCCTTTTGTCTAGTTTCCTTTATCAAATTTCAAAAATCAAAACAAATATGAAATTAGATGCTCTTTAGATAGGCATATTAGTTAGGTTGTCCGAGCCCTTACGGCTCAAGTGCCATCTTGGGAATTACCACTTAAGTAGTGGTGTTCAAGACACTATAGAAGTAGATAAACGGGAATTAATTCTAATTCCCAGATGATAAAAAAAAGGTAAAAGGTCTCGAAGAGAAAATGATCCAATCCAGTCAGTAAAATAGGTCCTATAGAAAGTCCATTTATTCCCAATCTCCAATGAAAATCAAAAAAATTGATCACCCTAAACCCCAAACCCTAAACCAACACTTTTAAGATAGTCCGGATATTGTAGTAGATCTAGAATACCCAATTCCAATAGTAGTGAAAATATTAATCGTTAATATCCCGATGAATTTTAATAAAGCAGGCGAGTGCCGGTTGTTTGATGGAGAAAGGAAACTCGGGGTGACAAAAAAACCCAAAAAGGAATATTGTGTGAGAAGAAAACTTTATATAAAGAGTAGGTAAAGTATATTTTGTTGCTGAAAAGGGATGCATGCCGAAGGCAGCAGTGCTTTGCTCAAAGTGAAGAAAGACACATTCGGACGCCCAAAAGCTCTGTGTATATTCAATTATATACAAAAAAGTAACCAAAAAAGCCAGCCGAACATGTTGCTATACAAATAATATATAAAATAAATGACAAATGGTCTTGGACCCCATAATAAGAAGAGAAAGCGGGGTAAGCATATGAATCTCCAATGGTTTTCTTAATAATAAAAAAAAACTTTTCAGTTCCAATTTATCTAGTGTTTTACGTGATATCTTTCAGCTTGGGATCAGAAATTTTGTGTAGGTTATCAGAAAAAACAAATAAACCTTCAATGATTCAAAATAGTGGTGAGTGTATCCTTCGGACTGGTGCATTCAAAGAACTTCTGGTAGAATTTCGATCTTAATATGCTGTTCGAATCCAATAAAGGCCAGGTGATTAACTCCTTAATGTTCTTAGCTTAGAATGATTAAAAAAATACTTTACAATAACTACCTTATACTTAGGATAAAAGTTCTATAAATACAACCTGAAGTCCAATAATATTGGGTATGTGAAGAAGTATATATATTGTACAAAAATCCAACGTTAAAAAATAATATGTATAAGTTAAAGTTTAAATTAAAAAAAAATGTTTTAATTATTAAGTTAACTTTGAAGTTTGATATTTAGATATTTTAATATAATATTAGAATTTAAATTTAATTTTATATATATTATGAAATTTTAAATTTAATATTATTTAATACGCAAGAATATGTGTACAAAATAAAAGTCTTATATGGATTATGTATTTTTTTCAATAAAATTTAGATGAAAAGAATACTATTATAATTTTTAAGTTAATTTTTGGAATGGACTAAAGACTTCCGTCATTTCTTAAAATTAATTTCGAAGATGTGGTGGGGTTCATGGTTCACACGGCAGAAGGATAGTAGTCAGAACCACTATAATTAAAACGGGAAGAGGACGACCATAGCAATCCACCAACCCTAAATGCCTCATGGTGGGCTAGAAAAGCAAATGTTAAACAGTCATGCCAATCATCTCAAATTATTAAGATGAAGCATATCAAATTTCTTTTGGCCCCTCGAACTCCTATTTCTTAAAAAAAAAAAAAACTCCAAAACATTGGTTTTATTTCTGTAAAAAGCTGAAACTATTTTCATTTTAATTTTTACTTTCCATTTTTACTTTATATTTTCGTGCAAAATTCGTTGAAATTCTTGAGATTAATCTGTTGCTTCTTGTCTTGTCTTGTCTTGTCGTACCCCGTCTTCAGGACTTGCATCACTTTCTTCTTTTACACAAGAACCCAGATTCAGTCAGGTACAGAGGGAAAGAAAAGGTTAAAGCTTTCATACAAAATTTCACAAGCAAAATTACCCCCCATGGTGCTTTAAATGTTCTGAAAGAGACACAGTGGCGCAAAGATAGAGACGAACACATCTCCTTAGAGAAAGCCACACACTTAGAAGTCTAGAAAACCCAGAAAAGCCTGTGCCTCTCTCATTTCTCTACACAGCAGTTCTTAGAGGAAAATATGCAGTCCATGGTAAACCTCCATGGTTCCTGTGGCCTTCCTCTCTGTGTTTCCGGGATTGGTCATCCCCTCACTCTCTCTAAGGAGTACGGTTTTCTCTATACAACTCTCTTGATCTCTAAGTATATTAGGGTTTTCATCTTTCTTTTAATCCTGTGGTGGTGCAGAATGGCAGATCATGATCGCAGGAGGGAGAACATAAAGCGTCAGCGATCACAGGCCAGAGCGGAACTCCATGCAAATCAAGAAACGAGTAGTCTGTTGGAGAGACTGCTTGGAGAGATCAAAGGAGATGAGGTTGATGGAGATCTGGCTGGTCTTCTGCATGATCTAGCCCACTATTATTTGACTTGTACAGCTAAAGCTGCTTAACTTTACTGAAATTGCTACCATGTCTGGACACGCTGTTGTCTGATTTCTTTGATTATATATATAATCTCCGTTGGTTTTGTGTTTGATCTGGTCTCTCGTTGGCTCTTTTCCTTACCTAGGTTTCTGTGATTTTGCTTTGATCTGCTTGTTATATGTTATTTTATTTTGATCGACTCTCTGTACACGTGCCTTATCGGCAAATCGAGATTATTGATTTATAAAATTGATTTTAGCATCAAAGTTTTCAGGTCCATGCACGCATCGAAATGAACTCCATTTTTCATAGAATAGAGTTCTTCATCCTGAAGGTTGTGTTTGGTAAACAGCTGCTAGAATCATGAAAATGTTCTTTAAGACATAATGGTAGATCCCGGAATCCTACCTTTAGGCTTTTCTAGAGATAAGATTCGATCTCAAACATCTGTCTAGTCTGAAAGTTTACTAAATGGTGTTAGATTTCATGATTAAATTCGCAGGCTTTCTTCTTAAATTCTGAAGCTACCACTGCACCAACTCAAAAGTTGAGTAAAGATAGCCAAGGGTGAGATTTTGACCCCTTTTCTGTTTTCTAGCGTGGTAAAGGGTAAAGTAAAATTTTACTTTGAAGAACCAGACAAAACTGGTACTGAGTTTGCTATAATATAAATCCTGCTGGAAGAGTGGGTTCACATATTGAGGGAGGCAAGATTCTTTTGTGGCTTTTTGTGGAGATGTTTGATTGATGAAAATGTCAGGAATGTGCTTCAGATGCGGTAAGGCTATGCCTGGAGAAAGGAAAAAAAGGAAGAAAAAGTAAAAACATGGCAAAGCCACCACAGGGTTTATCATGATAAAAGTGGGGCAAAAATCTTATGAGAATCTCATGATATCAAAGTATCATGCCCTTGATGTTACAAAAAATTAACTGTAGGACTTGTTACAAAGTAAGTGGTGCATACGGCAGATGCAATAAACTAATAACATAATTGGAGAATTGAAGCTTAATTAGCATGAAAAGCATTGATGTGAGTGAAGTACAACATTTTTGGGAATTCGTAAAAAGGGACTATAACAAAAACAAACAGAACCAACTGAAACAATTTGCATCCAAAAAGGCTACTAGTGATAACTACACAACAATTGTATAAGAAAATCTCCAAGACCAAACTAATCTATCCATAGACGAGGCCTTAACACAATGTAAGAAATTTATTTTCACGCTAACCTAATATTTGATCTCAAAAACTATTCTGAAGACAACTTGTTTCCTCTCTAATATAATCTATAACATTGATAGAACTAACACTGTTGCAGCAGATGATTTATGCATAAATCATGGTTTTGTCTCCTGCAACAAGTTAACTCTATCAAGCAATGATTTATGCATCCTCTCCTTAATTTGACAAGACAAATATATGACAAAACAAATATTAGATCATTCTTAACCATTTTCCATATGAGGTGTATAGATAGAGATTTCCTTATGTTATGTAGGTGATGAATTTTCCAAAGACATTTGAATTTCATTAAGCGGCTTCATAATATTCTTAAAGAACATCTCATAACTTGCGTCCTCTACTACAAGAAGAGATTTATACTAATGCACCAAGTAATCTAATTGTAATAAAACTTATAAATTGGGATAGAATTATTTATAAATCATCTAGTTAATTGTCTATTACGATCCTATATGAAAACCAACTCTTGCAGTACTGTAACAGGTCATGACCTTTTAAGAAAGTAGTAACAAGACGTCAACATTTGGTATTAGAGTGCTCCCACCTTCCAAGTTTAAGTCCCCACTTGTGAGTTCATTGCCCAAGAAACATGAAAATAAACCTTGGCTTATGAGGGCCCAAGTTCCAAGGTAAGGCCAACAAAAATATCAAATCAAAAGTGTAGTAAAATGTTACAGTCTTATATAAAAACAAATTATTGTAATACTTTAACAGGTTAAGACCTTTTGATTAAGGAGTAATAGGACTGCAACTTTGTCTATCATTTAGATCAAAGATTTAACATGCAATTTGTGGTATATATTATTTTGAATTATGTTGAATGATTTTAATTTTTTTTCTTTTTTATAGTTATGAATGTTCGCCATTAAAACTTGAGCTCGGAATAAAACTATAGGGTGAAAATGAGATGTTGAACTTGCTCTTAGACTGTTGTGCCTTGATAGAGCCATGGAGGAACATTTAAAATCCATCGGTGAAGCTGCTTCATAATATTGAGAATAATATAAAAAAACATGAAACATCTTGCTAAAGGGTACCTTGTTGGATGGAAGAATGTAATTAGTTAGAGTTTGATAAGGGTGAAACTGGTGATAATGGATAAGGTCGTGCGATGAAGTATAAGAGTAACTGTGGATAGAGGAGTACATTGTAAAAATGATTATTACCCACAAGTTGACAATCCTCAAGGTACCTCTCATAAATGTTTCTTTGTATACTATTTCTTAAATATCCTCGTCGCAATTTTACTCAGTTTAAGATAGCATAGAGTGCACAACAAGATAAATGGACTTATATTCCCTTGAATTCTGGATTTATAGACACTGTTGCATCTGGTCCTATTCCATATTCTCTGTAGGGAGTCCTCAGGAGACAAAGGCCAAGCGAGAATGAAGTGAATCTATGAACGGGAAATGGAGTATGAATTAAAGGTGAGTCTATGGGAGTACTTCAATTGTCTTTGGAGTCTTTCGAGAATATGGTTTATATGATCTGTTATGTTATGGGTATCCGGATAGATTCAAAGACTATAACTTTGTCAAACCTCGACTGAAAATGACTAGAATTAACAATTCCAATAGCCATCCGACTACCCACGAAGCAATTCAGAAAGAGGAAGAGACAAATGACGGGACCCAAGCCATTTCACCTGCAATAACGTAGAGATAGCCAAGTGTCTAAAAACTAAGAGAAATTATGGTGGACCCCTTGTGCTTTTGTTCATTTTTATCTCACTCACTTGGTTTACAATTTGGCTAATCCATTCTCGTTGATTTTTGAGGTCGCCTTTCCTAGTGGCTAGTTTTTCTGCGTTCTTGGACAAACACAACAAAAAAAAAAAAGAATCAAGAAAAAAAAAAACCCAAAAGATAAACTTGATTGGAAAAGATTTTGAAGTTTCATTTTTTGCTTCTTCGGAGTCATGGGTTGGTTTTGGTTGTGACATTGATAGCTTTTTAGTACTGGCTGTAGGGCAGCTTAAGGAGGTGATGATGGATGTTGTAATAATGGCGATGCGAAAAGCAAGAGAAAAAAGTAAAAAGCAACAAACGACGGATTCCTGGTTGGCTAAGGTATCGTGCGCTAAAGTGGGAGATGTGGGCCCCATTGTGTTCTAGATTCCTAAGTGGTCCTATTAGTTCGTGTTTCTTATCTTAGTTTATTATGCTTTTTCGAAGGCAGAGGAGGGCGAAATAAATATACACACTCGCACACCCCAAGATAACATCCACCTCCATTAATGGAAGCTTACAGTTCTTCACGAAAAAGACTGCGCAACGTATTTGATTTTTATATACACAGGTGGGTTATATATGCTTACTACGTGTCCCATCTCCTATTCTGTCGGTTTAACTCGTTCTGGAGGGTTCTGGGCTCCATTTCTGTACTATTTTAGAAAACTTTAGTTCTGGATATCCGGCCCAGATTGCTTCCCAATTTGCAAATGATTGTTGCCCGTAACGATGGTTTCGACATTAGGTAATAACATTTCTGTACTAAATTCATCTTTTCATGAGACCCCCCAGTCGTGACAAATTCTAGTTTCTTATGAGTTATGTGTCATATCTAACGCATTCACCAGATTTGACATCATGAAACAGGTACCAATCGTTTAAGATTTGCACAGACACAATTCATAATACTTAATAACCACGGGACTTTCTTATACAAAGCATATGGCAACAGAAATACAAAAATTTTGAGCCGCCACAGGAGACCTGAAGCACCTCGACATGAAAAAGACACCAAAGCAAACACATAATTTAGAAGACACTGCCACACACACGCCACCGCCTATCGAGCACCCAGTGCTGAGACCGACCACCTAACAACGAAGGCTTAAAACCATGACACATAAAGTGGAGTAAACATACTAAAGCAGTACTAACAATGACCAAGTTTTTACGGGTGTAGTAGGAGGTATCATCCGCGGAAACCTGGACATGAACCTGCACGGTTCACTTTCCACCCTTCTTAGCGGCAGACTTGGTGACCTTGGCACCACTTGGGTCCTTCTTCTCAACATTCTTGATGACACCAACAGCAACAGTCTGACGCATGTCCCTCACAGCAAAACGACCGAGAGGTGGGTACTCGGAGAATGTCTCCACAACCATGGGCTTGGTGGGAATCATCTTCACTAGCCCTGAATCACCGTTCTTCAAAAACTTGGGCTCCTTTTCCAGCTCTTTACCAGATCGCCTGTCAATCTTGGTCAACAGCTCAGAAAACTTCACCGCAATGTGAGAGGTGTGGCAGTCAAGCACTGGAGCATATCCATTACCGATCTGACCGGGATGATTCATGATGATGACCTGGGAAGTGAAGTTAGCAGCCTCCTTTGCAGGATCATCCTTTGAGTTGGATGCAACATAACCACGCTTCAGATCCTTCACTGCAACGTTCTTCACGTTGAACCCGACATTGTCGCCGGGAAGGGCCTCCTGGAGTGCTTCGTGATGCATCTCAACGGACTTAACTTCAGTTGTCAGTCCAGTGGGGCCAAATGTCACCACCATACCTGGCTTCAGAACACCAGTCTCAACACGACCAACAGGGACAGTTCCAATACCACCAATCTTGTAAACATCCTGAAGAGGAAGACGGAGTGGCTTGTCTGAGGGCCTCTTAGGCTCATTGATCTGGTCAAGTGCCTCCAGGAGGGTAGGGCCTTTGTACCAATCCAGGTTAGTAGACCTCTCAATCATGTTGTCACCCTCAAAACCAGAGATGGGGACGAAGGGGATCTTATCGGGGTTGTATCCGACCTTCTTCAAATAGGATGAAACTTCCTTCACAATTTCATCGTACCTTGCCTTGGAGTACTTGGGGGTTGTAGCATCCATCTTACACAAAAGTCAACAAAACCAACGTAAGTACAACGCATTCACTTTGCACTGGCAACCACTGATAATCACATCTATTCAAGTACATAAATCAGAAAGCGTACCTTGTTGCAGCAGCAAATCATCTGCCTCACACCAAGGGTGAATGCAAGCAATGCATGCTCACGGGTCTGACCATCCTTCGAAATACCAGCTTCAAAACCACCGGTCGTGGAGTCGATGATCAGGACAGCACAGTCAGCCTGTGAGGTGCCAGTAATCATGTTCTTGATAAAATCACGATGTCCAGGAGCATCAATCACAGTGCAGTAGTACTTGGTTGTCTCAAACTTCCACAAGGCAATGTCAATGGTAATACCACGTTCACGCTCAGCCTTCAGTTTGTCCAACACCCAGGCATACTTGAATGACCTCTTGTTCATCTCAGCAGCCTCCTTCTCGAACCTCTCAATAACACGCTTGTCAATACCACCAAGCTTGTAGATCAAGTGCCCGGTGGTGGTTGACTTTCCAGAGTCGACATGGCCAATGACCACAATGTTGATGTGAACCTTCTCCTTACCCATATTTGAATGCTATAAAGATGCTGTGAAAAACGCCATGCAAGCATCACAGAAATAAGCCCAAGACAGTTGAATCAAACAAATACATCCAAACATATGATGAACCAAGAAATCACATATGCATTTGACAACTTTTGATCCATTCAAATTACGGGAAAAGCATAGTAATTAGACCGTCAAATTCCAGTGAAAATATCAAGCGTCAAATGCATTTTATTCGAAAAAACTGAAAGACAGAAGAAACAAACCTCCCCAATTTGGGCCAAAAACGAGGAGGGATGCCAGAACCAGCATGGATGAGAAATATGTCAAAAGAAAAATTTATTGGGTAAACTTCAAATAATCGTTCATTTAAAATGAGATTAGATTCAATATTCTATAAATAAACATCATCTTAAACCTGTTATATATTTTCTATGTAAAAATTGGGAGTTAATATCAGGAAAGACTTAAAGTGTTCTAATCAAATAATAAAAATTTGAATGGAACTAAATAGGAGAAAATAAAACGATTTAGTTGTATTAGATTAGATTAATTGAGACGATCTTTTGTAAATACCCGTTAGGATAGTTTATTCGGAAAATCAGGATTCAATATTCGGGAAAAAAATTTGAGGTTTATTCATAAAATAGCCAAATTAGAACGAAATTAAGTGGGAGAATTCAATCAACTTAGTCTAAATTTTTGTCTGGTTGGGCCCAAATAACAAACTCATGTAGTATGTAGATTACAGCCAACTTCAAGCTCAGAAGAAACAAAAACAAACAACTCTCACCGACCAAGTTCAACACTAACCAAAAATTTTTTTAAGCCTTTTATAAATGGGAACAGACTAACTCAGATCCTTCAATAACGATACTAAAATCTTTAACAAAATTAAAATACATCTCATGTCAATGACTCTTCAGAGAGTACGGAATACAAATCAGAGTCCTGTAAGCTATCAAATAATTTCGTTTCTCAGCTGAGTCAAAGCTACACAACAGAATTCCACACGATATAACACGATACCAGTAAGCACAGACATGAAGCGGAAAGGAACTAAAAGAATTAAAAAAATAAAAATACAACAAACCAGAATTCAACTCACGAACAAACATAAAAACCACAATCGGAACAACTCAGAATTCAACCGACAAAAAATCATCCATAACGAAAGCACACAGCGATCAATCATAGAAAATCCAAGCCTAACCCGCGAGTAGATCCCTCACCTCGTAGGCTAGACTTTCGCTGGAACCCTCGCCACAGTCGCAAGCCGAGTTCTGGAGGGAAGCGGTAAGAAAGAGAGACTGACAGGGTATCCGAGCACTTTGCGTGGTACTTATAGACGATAGGCACTTGTAGGCTTGCATCCCACGCATTGTTAAATGACTAAAAAACCCTTAACAATTCCTAAATGACTAAGGCGGGCGGTTTTTGGTGGCGGTAGTGTTAGGTTAGGCCGCGTCGCGAAGGCCGGCGCTGTAAGGGAAATAAAGAATAAGGTATGAACTTTTTGGGGACGAAATTAGTGCGATCCAGAACGAGCACGGACTCTTCTAGTCCTATAGAAAAAAAGGTGCTTTGCGTCGACTCTCCGGGGTCATCATCGTCAGGAATCTACAAATTTCTTAAACAAGGAGAGAGAACCGGAATTAAATAATCCATTATTATGATTTTTTTAAAATTAATATTACAACCTGAAAAAATCATATTTAAGTTGGACTATTAAATCCGTAATAAAAAAAAAGACCAAGAAGGCTAAAAAAGTAGCAACTATTACATAGTCATTAAATTTGATTACCGTTAAAAATTTAATTATTGATTGATTCTGATTTCCAAGAGATTTAATTGAAGTCTAAGCTCTGAAATAACCTTAATAAGCTGTTGGGATTTGGACAGTTTACCTTATTAATTTTGAAAATGACGTCAACTTAAACTTATACCTAGTTGATATTTTGGACTCCCCAAGGGTACATGAAATAAGGACTAGAATCTGTTTTGCAATTAAGTAGGCTACTTGAAGAAGGTTTTCCAAAGTCGGCTGGGAAGAAACGGTTCTGCACTAGAAGTCTCCTTAGCTTGTGATTCTCTTGAATATCTCTTCGTGATTGTCCCCTTGAATTCTTGTTAGATGGACACTGCCGTAGCTATTCATAATACCCATTCTTTATAAGGATTCTTAAGTGAACCTAACCTAGGGAGCTATTCACAACGTTGTCTATTGGAGCAGTTAGGTTGCCTTTGGAGTCTAGTTTTCCCATTCTTGCGAGGAAAGCAGCGCTATGTTCTTTTTCCACGAGGTAGAATTTAATTTTTGTAATTTAATATTAGCCACTACATTGACCTTGCTTATTTAGTAGGCCTTGGCAAGTTTTAAATAAGAAATATGACTTAGGAGCTATGAAACTATGATGCAACTTCCGAATGAAATGATTTTGGGGAACTCTTTGAAATTCCTCAAAAAAAAAAAAGAGGTGGTGAAATAGATTTGCAAATTGAATAAATATATGAACAAGATTAAACCTAAGTTTCCAACACAGTATTTAAAAATATATATGATTATGATTTTTTTGGTTATGCTAAAAAATATAATGGATCAATCTTTATATATTATCAAGATTTGTACATAAAATTTTTTTCTTAAATTATATGTCAATAATATTACACTTGGTAATTCTTTGAGATTGTTTGATGAAACCAAACACCCATTATCTATTGATTTAGAAGATAGATGATGAATAATTATCTTTTTTACTTTCTATTTAAATAATCACTATAATGTATGTTGCTACTAGGACTCTTGCAAAGTGTCTATAAGGTGTTATTATTCTAAAAAGGCATAAGTACAACAAAAGTTAGTACCCATGAAATTAGATTCAAAGGGAATCCACAAAAAATATGTTGCATGCAACAATTGAGAGCTTGGCATATGCATGTGTTTATAGATGACCAAACATAGCGTACATGCTCAATATCTTTAATAGGTTTCAATCTAAATTATATTTGTAATATGACAAAATATGAAAGTGATGATAAGGTATTTAAAAAGAAAACCACGTAATACATGCTTTTTAAGTGTTATCATTATCATGAGATGATAGTTTCATTTTTACGTTGTGTAAAGTTTCTCTTAAGACTCTCTTTGGATGGCTAGGGGTGTCATTTATTGGAAAAACATGAAGTAAAATCTTTAAAAAAGAAAAAATCAGGGAAGGAGGAGAGAAAGGAAATGGAGGTGTTGAACTTGGACCAAGACATCTCATGTCACCTTGGCTTGCACGTTGTAATAATTGATCAAAATTACACGTTGAATCCATAAATACATTATATCTATAACAATGGTGTGGTAGTGTCTTTTTCAAGAAGTTAAAAGAAAAAGAAATTTATGGTTCCATTAACATTGATACTAAAAATTGATAGCAAGAAATAAAGAAGGAAAGATAATAATGGAACATATTGAAGAGAGGCAATAGTAGTAAAGCTATATATAGGCTAAGGAACTTAAAACTACCATTTTTAAAGTACGTGTTATTAACATGCATGCTGTGGAAACTTTGAATGTTTTGGTTAATGGGATCTTTGGTCAATTGTTCGAAAATGACTTTTTGGCATAGTTTTACTGAATAATAAAATGTGTTTCGTATCTATTGTAAATTTGTATCTATTACTAACAACCTCAATGCATGAGATCCGAGCTTCTAATAGGTAATTCAGTAGGGACATGAAATCTTTTTCTGAGAAATACATTTTATATGACTACAATTAGAATATAGAGATATAAAAAAGAAAAGATATAGGTGGTCTTTTTTTATCTTTAATTTTATTTCCTTTTTGCCACTTATTTTAGTTTTTTGCCATAAAGATATGGGAGTCAAATAGAAACATTAATTTCCTAAAAACAAAGTAAATTTTGCATATAACCGCAAACATACTCGCATTTACATATAAAGAGAAATTTTAAATACGAATCAACATCACATCCTATAAATTATTAACTGATTCATATAGTATTATAAAATGACACACAGGTAGAGTTTGCATGAACACCATTAACAGTACTGAAAACCCTTGGGCCTAAGGGTAAAAAGAGTACATAGCAAGTAATTAATAGTTTCGGCTGATAATGACAGAAAAACAAAAATTCTGAGCCGCTACAGGAGGCCTGAAGCACCTCGACATGAAAAAGACACCAGAACAAAGACACCATTTAGAAGACACCGCCAGAGTCACGCCACCGCCTATCAAGCACCCAGTGCTGAGACCGACCACCCAACAGCGATGGCTTGAAACCATGACATATAAAGTGAAGTAAACATACTAAAGCAGTACTAACAATGACCAAGTTTTTACGGATGTAGTATGAGGTATCATCCGCGGAAACCTGGACATGGACCTGCACGGTTCACTTTTTCTTAGCTGCAGACTTGGTGACCTTGGCACCACTTGGGTCCTTCTTCTCAACATTCTTGATGACACCAACAGCAACAGTCTGACGCATGTCCCTCACAGCAAAACGACCAAGAGGTGGGTACTCAGAGAATGTCTCCACAACCATGGGCTTGGTGGGAACCATCTTCACTAGCCCTGCATCACCGTTCTTCAAAAACTTGGGCTCCTTCTCCAGCTCTTTACCAGATCGCCTATCAATCTTGGTCAACAGCTCAGAAAACTTCACCGCAATGTGAGAGGTGTGGCAGTCAAGCACTGGAGCATATCCATTACCGATCTGACCGGGATGATTCATGATGATGACCTGGGAGGTGAAGTTAGCAGCCTCCTTTGCAGGATCATCCTTTGAGTTGGAAGCAACATAACCACGCTTCAGATCCTTCACTGCAACATTCTTAACGTTGAATCCAACATTGTCACCGGGAAAGGCCTCCTGGAGTGCTTCGTGATGCATCTCAACGGACTTAACTTCAGTTGTCAGTCCAGTGGGGCCAAATGTCACCACCATACCTGGCTTCACGACACCAGTCTCAACACGACCCACTGGAACAGTTCCAATACCACCAATCTTGTAAACATCCTGAAGAGGAAGACGGAGTGGCTTGTCTGAGGGCCTCTTAGGCTCATTGATCTGGTCAAGTGCCTCCAGGAGGGTAGGGCCCTTGTACCAGTCCAGGTTAGTAGACCTCTCAATCATGTTGTCACCCTCAAAACCAGAGATGGGGACAAAGGGGATTTTATCAGGGTTGTACCCGACCTTCTTCAAATAGGATGAAACTTCCTTCACAATTTCATCGTACCTTGCCTTGGAGTACTTGGGGGTTGTAGCATCCATCTATACACAAAAGTCAACAAAACCATCGTAAGTACAAGGCGTTCACTTTACACTGGCAAACACAGATGATCGCATCTATTCAAGAATATAAATCACAGAACCAACCTTGTTGCAGCAGCAAATCATCTGCTTCACACCAAGGGTGAATGCAAGCAATGCATGCTCACGGGTCTGACCATCCTTGGAAATACCAGCCTCAAAACCACCAGTTGTGGAGTCGATGATCAGGACAGCACAGTCAGCCTGTGAGGTGCCAGTAATCATGTTCTTGATAAAATCACGATGTCCAGGAGCATCAATCACAGTGCAGTAGTACTTGGTTGTCTCAAACTTCCACAAGGCAATGTCAATGGTAATACCACGTTCACGTTCAGCCTTCAGCTTGTCCAACACCCACGCGTACTTGAATGACCTCTTGTTCATCTCAGCAGCCTCCTTCTCGAACCTCTCAATAACACGCTTGTCAATACCACCAAGCTTGTAGATCAAGTGCCCGGTGGTGGTCGACTTTCCAGAGTCGACATGGCCAATGACCACAATGTTGATGTGAACCTTCTCCTTACCCATATTTGAATGCTATAAAGATGCTGTTAAAAACGCCGTGTATGCATCATTAAACAAACCAGAAATAGGCCCAAGAATGTTGAATCAAACAAATACGTACAAACATATGATGAACCAAGAAATCACATATGCATTTAACAACTTTTGACCCATTACAAGTTGCGGGAAGAAGCATTCTAATAAGACTGTCAAATTCCAGTGCATATATGAAGCATCAAATGCATTCTATTTGAAAAAACTGAAAAAATAAAAAAGAAACAAAATTGCACAGTTTCTTGTGAAGAAGAATGACTGTTTCGATCCAACTTAAATATGAAACGAGAGAACCAAAAAAAAAAAAAAAACAACTTTTCCGTGCTAAAAGCTTTAACACTTCTCTCAAGTTTTTGAGATTTGTGTAAATATGAGCCAACTAATACAAACAAATTAAGGATTATTAAAATCCCAGCACAAATCAGATAAATCTCGCAACGACTTCAAAAAAATTTGGAGTACAATTCAAGCCGCAAGCTGTGAAGCGTTTTCCTTTCTCAGTTGATTTAAAGCTACACGTAATAATTCCATATCCCGATGTTATACGAGAGTAATAAACGCTGATTTTGCAACTAAAACTACATAGTTTTACATCTAAGACGACAGTAATATTCACAGTAAGAATCTGATAAGAAAAAAATATATATAAAATCAGACACGATCCAGCACACGTATATCGGACACAACCAAAACTACAGTCAGAGCAATTAAGAATTCAGCAGCAAAAGTATGACGAAGAACAGCAACAGAGAATGAAGAATCATAGAAAATCCAAGCGTATATCGCTCACCTTGGAGGAGAAACCTAAGCCTAACCCTAGCCGCAAGAGCAACCAGAATTTTCGAGAGCAAAGCGATAGCAGAAGAGAGGACGAGGGTTTTCCAAGGCTTAGCGAGGTACTTATAGTCCATAGGCACGTGAGAGTTCGGGTTTCAATAGGTTAGCCCTCTAATGCTTAAAATGGCATCAATACCCTTATTAGGTACTTTAATTTACTATATTATCTTGTAAAGTCCGCGACTTCCACGGCGGTAGAGTCGCTTTCGACCACAGGAGATTGGGGCCGTAAAGAAAATACGGAAACATTTGGGTCGAAAACAAAAACAGTGAGATCTATTCATGAAATAGCCAAATTTGAACGAAATTAGGAAGTTATTCTCAATTTTTCTCCGGTCCGATTCCGCCTAACCCGATAGCGAGTTTGCTTTCTCTCTCCACCGCCGGGCGCCAAACCGTAAGGCGGCACTGCTCCCCGTCCGCTGTCACTCTTCTTGTTCTTCTTCATTTCGTGCAATCAGTGTTCACAGCCTTTGGATTTTAGTAATATGAAAGGTCAGGGTCTAATTCTCCACTCCGTCGCTCTCTCTTTTCGATCTCTTTAGCTTGGCATTACCTCACTCAGTTCAAAGCTATCAGTGTTCATGCGCTATTCCTCGTTTCTCTATTCTTGTTTCCGATAGTATGATTTTTGTTAGGAGAAATCGCTTGAGTCATGTCCTTTCAGGCAACAATTCAACCGTTCAGGTATGCTCCACAAACCCGCTTGAACATTTTTATCCACGCCCAATCAGCTACTTCAATCCCATCGATCTCCCTTTGAAGCATATTCTCCATTTGAATCTGAGCCGTTTTGGCCGATGTCCCAAAGTACCTTCAAATGAAGTTCCGAGCCTATGTGCGCGCGTTTCCTTGAATTCTTTATACTCTACTAAAAGACCATCGAGATCTTTTACGAGGAGAGAGCGTAAGAGATCAAAAGCTAATGCTGAAACTCCTCTTGATGAGGCCCAATTTCAACGTGCGGTTTCCCAACTTCCACCGAGGTTCACTGCCGAAGAGCTTTGCAATGTCATAACTCCGCAAGAAGATCCGAGAGTGTGCTTGGAGCTATTCAATTGGGCGTCACAACAACATAGGTTTAGGCACGATGTTTGCACTTATCACATTACCATAAAGAAGCTTGGTGCTGCGAAAATGTACCAAGAAATGGATGATGTTGTAAACCAAGTGCTTGCTCTTCCAAGTGTTGGTTCAGAGGCCCTTTACAATACCATCATCTATTTTTTCACGGAGGCACGGAAGCTGACTCGAGCTGTCAATATTTTTAAGCACATGAGGAGTAGCCGAAATTTGGATTGTAGGCCTTCGGTTAGAACCTATAATCTTCTTTTTGCGGCATTCTTGAGTAAGGGAAATAATTCATACATAAACCACATGTATATGGAGACTATTAGATGCTTATTTAGACAGATGGTAAACGATGGGATTGAGCCTGATATTTTTTCTTTGAATTCTATGATAAAGGGCTATGTAGTTTCTCTTCATGTTAATGATGCTCTTAGGGTCTTTCACCAAATGGGTGTGGTATATCCATGTCAGCCCAACTCATTTTCCTATAATTATTTAATCCATGGGTTATGTGCACAAGGTCGCACAAACAATGCTAGGGAGTTATGTGAGGAAATGAAGGGAAAAGGGTTTCTCCCAAGTACCAAATCATACAACTCACTTGTGAATGCTTTGGCCCTAGATGGAGAGGTTGATGAAGCAGTGAGGTACCTGTGGGAGATGATTGAAAAGCGGGGGTCAGCTGATTTCATTACCTACAAAACTGTCTTGGATGAGATCTGCAGAAGAGGAAGATTAAAAGAGGCCATGAGGTTGTTGAAGGAGTTTCAAGAAAAAGACATTGTGGATGAGCTTACTTACAGGAAGCTTCTATATGTTCTTGAAGATGACTTCGGAAATTCAGTTGACAAAAATCAGTTCAGGTACTGAGCATTTGCTTTTCATCGTCACAAGTGACTTGTAGTACTTGCTTTGAATTGAAAGTTAGCTGCAGTCGCTTCTGTCATCTTTGCTCAAGTCTGCTAGTATTACATGTATGTTTAGAGAGGTTGTGTGTGATTAAGCTAGGGTGCAAAAGTTATGAAATCTTCCCCTTGCATAGTTGTCCATGAACTGCTCTTTAATTGAGTATTAAAATAAAAAACCATGTCTTAGTTTATTTTTTTATTTTTACTAATTTGTTTTCTGCTTCTGTATCTTCACCGTAAACTATATACCAATCAGATTAATTACTGTTATAAAAGTATTATCTTTTTGATAAGTTTTGTAGTCAGCTTATTTATTTAAATCTCAATATGCTTCATTACTGCAGTTAAGTAAGTTCAAGCATATGGTTCATAACTTTTGGATATTGGAGGAAAAGGCTTTCAAGGACGCTGGAGGTGAAATGCCAGAACAATGTGGTACGCCTTATCTATCTTTTGAAAATGCAATTACTCGAGTATAATTTTCAAACCACAATATTGACATATGCTTTAAGAACATATGTTCATTTGAGTTCAACTGGATATCTGTCCTGATGATTGATACTAGCCAAAAACTTGTTTAAAAGTCAAAGAGTGGGACTAAAAAGAAAAGCTATGGCTGTTCTGTCTTATGAGTTACAGATCTAGCACTAGTCTCACTGAAGTGAAATATCATCTTAGACAGCACACTTTAAGTGAAGTTGAGATTTTTATGTACTCAAAATGAAAGAAAAATTTTACTTTGTGATATCATGTTCTGCTGCACATTGAAGTTTTGTATTATCCGCAAAAGGCTTGGGGCTTATTTGGTTTAAGTAGGTAAATCCTTTTGTTCCCCTTATCTAGGTCAGTGCTACGTAATAAGACTGCCTCTGTAGAACTTGGCAGTATTCCTATGAGTTCATATGTAATCTTATTTGCTGGTTCATATCAACTTGGCCTCGTATTCTCTGGTTCATATTTATGTTAGTGCTCATACCCGATCAACAAAAGAAGCATAGATGCTTCCTACATCACCATCTTCCTAAAGAGCTAATTATTTAATCTAGAGATTTGATGTTTTTTCCTTCCCTTTGTTTTTCAATCTAACCATCCATCATGGTGGGATCATGTTACCTTCTTCTTTCTTTATATATCTAGATGGTGTCCCCCATTTTCACCCTCAAATGATTGATTAGATCTGGAGACATCTTCCTGGCAGTAATGCTATTCAACATAAAATGGAAAGGATTTAAACAAGTTCTTTTCTGATGGAATCAGTTTAGAAGGCATGCATCATTGTCAAGATATATTATGGGTCTGCATTGTGAAATTCTCGTTAGATCAAGTAACTTCTGCAATTTATTGGATCATTATCCTCTTCATGGGATTGCTTGATTCTTGATCACCAAAGTTCATTTTTGTATAAAGTGTTTATATGATATAAAGATAAATTGATGTTCCTTTGCTTCAGGTCGACTTTACAGCAGCGTCATGTTTTACTTTTTACCTGCTTTCGTCATGCCCGTCGTGACCATCCTGCTTGATGTTTCATAAAAGATGCGAGCTGAATCGCAGCTACACCGAGAGAAGGGAGATCGAAGGTTTGACAAGGGAACATACCTTTGCTCTGTCTAGGGGCCCCATCGTCCCATTATAGACCCGAAAATAGGAGATGGGGGGATGCTCCTTCTCCATACAATAAGTGGAGGATAATTTTTCTTTTGGTCCTGATGCCACTCGTGGTTGTATTGTCCTGCACAATATTCCACCGAAAGGCTTTGATATTGACGTAAAGCTTGTTGGTTTTTGCATTCCATGTTGTATTCCTCTTTTTCTCGGCGAAAGCGGTGCTGTATGAAGAGAAGGGCTGGACTCTTCCCTGTGAAGTTCTCTGTTCTCTACTCTCTGCTTTTCTTTCTTTGAAAATGCTTCTCCATTTTCGTTTGCTGTGTAAAACGAAACCGGTCTTTATGATGTACAAGATCTGTGGTTAATTATAGAAACTACCTCTATGAGGTTAATGACCATGTTAGAGTCCAGGTGTTGATGAGACAAGAGGGATAGTGACCTGCTTCTACCCCTTTAATTTACCCTGCTTTTAAAGATAAAGGATACTGCAGCATTTCTGTTCCCGACATGGCACATCTGCACATATGCTTCAACCAATATATCAATGAAAAAGCAACGTTACCTGCTAAGAAAGCTGTTTAGAAAATAATAATCGAGTAAAGGCAACTGGCAGGAGCTTGGTTTGCCTCCTACTTACACCGTTCCCGACGGCGCCAGCCAGAAAAGTCCGTAAAGATGTTCTTTTTGGTTGCTTCCCTCTCAAGTATGGTATATGGAATGTTACAGATAAAGCATCATTTATCCGAAATTTTATACGTTTATTATACCTTACAGATCTGCACTGACTAATGTGCAAACCCTTTTAATTGAGGATCCACGTGTTAAGGAGAAAATGTGGAGGAATCTCCAAACACAGTATCAGACTATGTGGACCGCGCAGTACCATGTGTCTATACAAAAAGATATATATACTCTACACGAAAAAAGGAAGAGAAGAGACGAAAAAATATACTTTAAAAAAAATACATAAAAATAGACATATTAAGCACTAACTCAATTGGGTATTTGCATTACTTGAAACTTTTTGATCCTATGTCAGATAACGGGCATGTATAAGTTTGTGTATTTGTGAACAAAATAATAATAAGATAGATTAAACCCAATTTGTAGAATTAGATTTGTTTTGAACGTTTCCAAAAGATATATTTGGACACATCTTGGTGATATCATGATCTGGGGAGAATTTGACAATGGCAAATTGCATCTTCGATTTTGAAACCTAAATATGGAAAAGCCGTTGAAATTTCAAGAGTTGGTTGGCAATCTTGGTTTACAAGAAGATGTTAATTTAATAGATCTGAGTCAATTGGACTTACTAGAAAGTCGAAGACCTGATGCATAATGTCTTTACAATAATAATGTGATAAAGCCAATGAGAAAGAAACAAGAATTGAACCGTGCTTGAATTTGTATATATAGATGCTCGGACCAAGGATTGGCGGTCTCACTTTCTTTACGTACTTAGCTTCTTTCGGGGATTTCAAGCCAAATGAGACCTAGGTCGTCTTATACATCTTGAGGCTTTAGGCTTTAGGCTTTATTTAAATGTCCCTTATTTTATGTGTGGTTGCTTCATTCCATATTTAAAACTCCCTTTACTTTTCACAGTGCTTGTGACATAAAGATGATATTGTCTATGAATTTTTTTAATTAATTAAATTAAAACACTTTTGTTTTTACTTAGAGAACTAAAATGTAGTAAACAATGAGGCACCACGGTTGGGTTTTCATTTCATGTTAGGAAAACAAATAAGTAACTTTGAAATAAGATACGTTAGATGAAGAAGTGTTAAAAAATTATTATTTTTTTCATTAAGAAAAGCTAAATTTCCTTCCGTGGAGTTTTGCTCTAAGTTGAATCTTATGTTTTGTTTTATTTCTAATTTTTTTACCTTAAAGATATAATTGTAATGTAAAATAATCCAGGGCTTTGTATATGCCTAACACACATATAATAAATTATACGATAGATAAAAATTATTTTTTATTAATCATAAGCAAATCATATAAGAGAGTTTGTGAATAATTTGGAACTCCATATACAAAATCTTATTGTTCTAAAGAAGGGAAAATGAGAATGTTATATTTATATATAATTGATTTTCTTATTCGGATTAGGATTTCTTTTTTTATTTTAGACAAAGATTCCTTTATTTGCCTTGGATTATGATTTCTTTATTTGCTTCAAATTGAGATTTCTTAGATTTGCTACATGAAGGGCTTACATGGCTTTATTAGTTATCTCTACATTTGAACACCCCCTTAAGCTAGTGGCTAGTAGAAGTTAAGAATACTAAGATTGCATAAGAGGGTGATATCTCAACATTTGGATAATATAAGAAGTCTTTATATCAAATTGTAACTCTCAACATGAAATGATAAAAAAAATAAAATTATATGTATTTGTGATAAAATTGATTAGAAAATATAGAGAGTGAAAATAATTTATTGCAATATGATAAAATAAAAGATAAAATTTGAAAGCTATAGCCTCAGATAGAACACCAAAAATTGGGAATTTTGATTTTTCACTATTTTATGTAAAGTGTAAACTATCTTGATGTTTCATTTTTATCGATCTATTATAATTGGTTGGATAAAAATAAGATTATCAAGGGTTTTAAGATTCCAAAAATCATAATTGTTAATGAAATATCTAAAATTTGACAACTTAGTGTTTATTATAGTTTAGATCCTGTGAATTAGAAAAAAAAAAGGTTTAGAATCTTCTGAGGATGGTAAACGCTTAGAAGGCCAGATTTTTTAAACAATTTATTTAAGTAATAACGAAAAAAAATTAGAAGGACTTGAACGTCATTCTGGTAATAGATAGGGGCAACCTCGTAGTTTCGTATGAAGGAATCTACTACCGGTGCGAAAGCACAAAATATGAACATTCGGTAACAATCCCGGTCCAACGTGGCGAGAGTGATCTTTTACCGTCCGATCTCCCAGCAATGATCGGACGGTGGAGAGAGAAACCCTAAGCGCACTGAGGCGCCACCTGCGGCACTTTAAAACCAAAGAGATCCCTCAGTTTTCAGCCTCTCCCTCAGTCTCTCGCTCTTCAGAAGCTTGAAGCCGGCGAGAGTCTCTTCCTTTTTTTGTCTGCTACAGGTATAGATCTCTCTCTTTCTGTCTCGTAGTTCTAATGTTGTTTATTTGGTTGTGACTCAAGTTTTTGTTTGTTACTAGCTGATGGTAATGATTGTTTTCTGCTGTTATCTTTGTGTTTGGATCTGATACTTTTGTGAACTTATTTGGGTTTAGATCCGGTTTACAGTTCTTTTCCCAGATTTGGGTTGGATTTAGCATGGATAGTTGTTGTTTATGTGTGTGTGTGTGTGTGGCTTTTCCGGTATGCTTACCGTTTATGATTACGATGACATTGTTGACTGGTTTTGGATAGCGGTTGGTTCTTCTACTTCTGTGGCTGTTATATCTTGTATTATTACTGCTGTAATTGTGTTTATTGCTCAAAGGTTCTTCGACTTGATGTGTGATGTTGATGTTTGAATATAATCTTTTAGATGTGGCTCGACCGAGTTCAATTGTTTATTTACAGTCATGAAATTTGAGCTTACTAGTGCTGTCACGTATTCGATTGACTGAAGCGCTTTTGGACGGTTATAGTTTTGGTCCTGTTGTTGCAAGCACTGGTGGAGAGGTAGCTTGTTTGGTAGCAATAGCGGGAAGTTTACTTGATTTTCGATTCAAACTGGACCAAAATTGTTGTTTTCTTGTCTAAATTTTGTGTCGGGTATTATGGTTATGTAAGTTTTTAGTGGTCACTTTGGCGGTGAGTTTTATTCTCTCTGCGGTATTACTCAAGAAATTGTTTTCATATTGGCCCACAAAATGAGGACCATGTCTATTTTTGGTGTAGTAATGCTATAAATTCAGACCGTTATGATGTTCAATCCTTGGTTAGAGTTCCCTTGTTAAGCTTTTTGATCATGTTAGCAATTTGGTTGCTACTGATGGTGAAGATTGACTGACTTCGTCCTTGTTATTTCTATTTCAGTTCTTCTGATCGTAATGGGTAAAGAAAAGGTTCACATCAACATTGTGGTCATTGGCCATGTCGACTCTGGAAAGTCGACCACCACTGGGCACTTGATCTACAAGCTTGGAGGTATTGACAAGCGTGTTATTGAGAGGTTCGAGAAGGAGGCTGCTGAGATGAACAAGAGATCATTTAAGTATGCGTGGGTGTTGGACAAACTGAAGGCTGAACGTGAACGTGGTATTACCATTGACATTGCCTTGTGGAAGTTTGAGACGACCAAGTACTACTGCACTGTGATTGATGCTCCTGGACATCGTGACTTTATCAAGAACATGATTACTGGCACCTCACAGGCTGACTGTGCTGTCCTGATCATTGACTCCACGACTGGTGGTTTTGAAGCTGGTATTTCGAAGGATGGTCAGACCCGTGAGCATGCATTGCTTGCATTCACCCTTGGTGTGAAGCAGATGATTTGCTGCTGCAACAAGGTTGGTTCTGTGATTTATATTCTTGAATAGATGCGATCATCTGTGTTTGCCAGTGCAAAGTGAATGCGTTGTACTTACGTTGGTTTTGTTGACTTTTGTGTATAGATGGATGCTACAACCCCCAAGTACTCCAAGGCAAGGTACGATGAAATTGTGAAGGAAGTTTCATCCTATTTGAAGAAGGTTGGGTACAACCCCGATAAAATCCCCTTCGTCCCCATCTCTGGTTTCGAGGGTGACAATATGATTGAGAGGTCTACCAACCTGGACTGGTACAAGGGCCCTACCCTCCTGGAGGCACTTGACCAGATCAATGAGCCTAAGAGGCCCTCAGACAAGCCACTTCGTCTTCCTCTTCAGGATGTTTACAAGATTGGTGGTATTGGAACTGTCCCAGTGGGTCGTGTTGAGACTGGTGTTGTGAAGCCAGGTATGGTGGTGACATTTGGCCCCACTGGACTGACAACTGAAGTTAAGTCCGTTGAGATGCATCACGAAGCACTCCAGGAGGCCTTTCCCGGTGACAATGTTGGGTTCAACGTGAAGAACGTTGCAGTGAAGGATCTGAAGCGTGGTTATGTTGCATCCAACTCAAAGGATGATCCTGCAAAGGAGGCTGCTAACTTCACCTCCCAGGTCATCATCATGAATCATCCTGGTCAGATCGGTAATGGATATGCTCCAGTGCTTGACTGCCACACCTCTCACATTGCGGTGAAGTTTTCTGAGCTGTTGACCAAGATTGATAGGCGATCTGGTAAAGAGCTGGAGAAGGAGCCCAAGTTTTTGAAGAACGGTGATGCTGGGCTAGTGAAGATGGTTCCCACCAAGCCCATGGTTGTGGAGACATTCTCTGAGTACCCACCTCTTGGTCGTTTTGCCGTGAGGGACATGCGTCAGACTGTTGCTGTTGGTGTCATCAAGAGTGTTGAGAAGAAGGACCCAAGTGGTGCCAAGGTCACCAAGTCTGCGGCTAAGAAGAAGTGAGATGTGTCCTTTTAGATTTATCGTAGTCTGTCTTTTGTTTTAATCATTTTCAATTTTGTTTTGATCGTTCTGGGAGTTTTTGGAGGACAGCTTCATATGTTTTCCATCCCAGTCCTTAGCCCTTGCTCATGAGGACTAGGCTTTGGGTGCAACAACCTGTGGAGGAAGCCATGCTTTCTATTTAATGTTTTATCGTTTTGTAGCCATCGAGATGAGTTGTGTAGGTAACGCATTGTCGATGAACAACTTAATTTTTATGTCGAACCCATTGTTTTCTTATCCGTCGGTTTAATCAGCTTTGTCTCCTGTTGGCCCTTCTGTATGATGCATAACACACCTTCAAACCTGCGTGTTGTGATGTTGAAGATAACTCTTTTCAGGAGAACCGAGGATCAGGGCTGAACCTGAACCTGAACCTGAATCTGAACCTGTGTTACTTCTATGGGAAGTATTCATCTCAGGTTGTCCGGAAATATAGAAGCTAAACTGATCTCCTTTGTAGTGATGGCGGCTTAACTAATATATACTGCGAACAAGCAATAGCTGTGATAGCATTTAGTAGCTATCATCTTGGAGAATGGGGATCGTTCTTAGTGTTGCATTCCCATCACTCCAAAACCACGATTGATCTATTCGCTCAAGTAAAACCAAAGTTAAGAGACGTTAACCCTCATGGTAATTGCCAATAGTGTCTGGGCTTAATTATTCACATGACCTCCCATTCTGAATCTGTGTAGCATACATTTGGCCTTCACGTGCTTGTTAGAATTGTTCTTTTTTCCTCCCCACCAGGGAGAGCGACTGTGATATCAAGAAGCAATTAGTCGGGACTGATGCTTCACGGTCCCAAACCCTTTGCGATAACTTACAAGCCATTTGTTGAGATTCAGTTTCAGAAATCACGAAAAATGAGATGCTAAACACGAAAAATGTTACTTTTCCTAAACGAATTTATACTAAAACTTTGCAACTTACCAGAAGATGCTGATAACCCCATGGTATTCAGACAATGCCTGGAGACCTGATATATGACAGATTAGCTGTGAAATCCTTTTCTCCACGTAATATTCATAAAGATGTGACAGGATTGACGGGAAAAGAAATTTATCCAAAGTGGTTTCCACACTTAAATGCTAAGCTGTGCTTTTGCCGTTGCTGCCTTTTGAGCTTCTTCTAAAACTAAAACAGAAAATGAATGTGATTACATTCTTAATACTTGTAAAATTAATTTACAGTTAACCTTTAAGCACTCCTTATGTGCTTTCAAAACAGGAAAAAAGAAAAAAAAAAAAACGATATGCCAAAGCGCTGGAAGAATAATATGGTTTTATAGAATGAGATGATAGATGTCCATATACGGTTGGATGAAGGGTGAAATATCGACATTTGTGAAACACCTGCAGCAGAATCTCGTTATCCTCTTCGTGTTGGCGGCAATAGCGCTTCCGACACATATAAATACATGTTTTGCCATTCCTATTCATTCCCATTCATTCCTATTCATTCTTCACTTCATCGCTGCGACCCTGTTTGTCATTCCCATTCGCTCTTCATTCCTATTCATGCCTCATTCCTATTCATTCTTCATTCCTTTTCATTCTTCATCGCTGCTCACGTGCTGCTCTTCCTATTTATTCTTCATCGCTGCTCCCCTGCGTCCGCCCTAGCTTTCCTTGTTCCTCAATTTGCGCCCTCTCTCTCTCTCTCTCTCTCTCTCTCGAACTTCGAAGCCTGTGAGTCACTCCGATCGGTGCTTATCCTCCTCTTCTGTCTGCTACAGGTTCAGATCCCTGTCTCTCTGTCTTGTGGTTCTTGTAGTTTATAAGGTTATGACTCAAATTTTTGTTTTCATTAGCTGATGGTGATGATTGTTTTCTGCTGGGTATCTTTATGTTTGGATCTTTGCTTCTCAAGGACTTTGTTGGGTTTAGATCCGATTTACACTTGATGCTCCCAGATTAGGGTTTTTGGTGTGGAAAGTCGTTGTTTACGTGTGTCTATGGCTTTTTTCTGTATGCTTGCTGTTTATGGTTTTGAACGGGTATGGTTTTGGTCCTCCTGCTGAAAGCAATGGCCGAGTGGTAGCTTGTTTACTAGCAATAGCGGCAAGTTTTCTTGTCTAAGCCTTTCTGCATCTTGTGTCAGGGGTGTTTTGGTTGTGTTAGTGGGTAGTGGTCTCTTTGATGCTGCGCTTGATTCTCTCTGCGGTGTTACTCAAGAAAATTTTATGTATCGGCTCACCAAATGAGGACCATTTCTATGTGTAGGGTATAAGTTCAGACTCTGTTATGATATGTTCATCCTTTTGTCAGAGTTCCCTCGTTAAACTTTTGATTTTGTCAAAAACATTGTTGTAACTGGTGGTGAATATTGACTGATTTCCTGCTGCAACAAGGTGAGCTTTGAGGATGCAATTGGATTTGCCTCAAGTTAATGTTCACTGTAAATTTTTATTCTTAATATTGAGTATAACTTGCGTTTTGCGAACTCTTGTATGTAGATGGATGCCACAACTCCAAAGTACTCAAAGACTAGGTATGATGAAATCGTCAAGGAAGTCTCATCCTATCTGAAGAAGGTTGGGTATGACCCTGAGAAGATCCCCTTTGTCCCCATCTCTGGTTTTGAGGGTGACAACATTATTGAGAGGTCAGTCAACCTGGACTGGTACAAGGGCCCCACTCTCCTTGAGGCCCTTGACATGATCGAGGAGCCTAAGAGGCCCTCAGGCAAGCCCCTCCGTCTCCCTGTTCAGGATGTCTACAGGATCGGTGGTATTGGAACTGTCCCCGTTGGACGTGTTGAAACTGGTATCCTGAAGCCAGGTATGGTTGTGAAATTTGGCCCCTCGGGACCCACAACTGAAGTAAAGTCCGTGGATGTGCCGGGTGAACCTCGCCAGGAGGCTCTCCCTGGTGACGATGCTGCGTTCAAGGTGGATGATTATTCAATGATCTGAAGCGTGGTTGTGTTGCTTCCAACTCGAAGCATGATCCTGCGAAGGAGGCTGTTAGCTTCACCTCCCACGTCATCATCATGAACCATCCTGGTCAGATTGGTAATGGTTATACTCCAGTGCTGGACTGCCACACTTCCCACATTGCTGTGAAGTTTGCCGAGATCTTGGCCAAGATTGACAGGCGATCTGGCATGGAGCTGGAGAAGCAGCCCGAGTTTTTGAAGAACGGTGATGCAGGACTGGTGAAGATGGTTCCCACTAAGCCCATGGTTGTGGAGACATTCTCTGAGTATCCACCTCTTGGACGTTTCGCTGTGAGGGACATGCGCCAGACTGTGGCTGTTGGTGTCGTCACGAGCGTTGAGAAGAAGGATCCTCCTGGACTGCTGTGGTCGTTCTGGGAGCGTTTGACATCTTAAAATCTTTCCACAAGACTTTCGCAATAAGCCTTTTAAGGTCGTTGGGCAATAAGACTTTTAAGGTCGTCTATGTTGGATGTTGTAGGCCCGTATGCTTAATGTACTCCAAACCTGCGTGTTGTGTTTTTGATGTTATTTTGAACGAGAAAGATAATTATGCATGTACTTGTTACTTCTAAAAGATGTATTCCACTCATCCGATTTTAATCGCTTAAAATCACAGGATAAATGTTCATCCAAGTTTAGGTCTGTTAAGCTCTGAAACGAAGACATTACGAAGGTAACATTCATTGACTCAATAACCACTTTTCCTAACCTAAATGAATTTAGAATAAAGCTTTGCCATTTACCAGAAGATGAAGAAACAGCATGAGATGCTGATAATCCCTTTAGTTTTAATGTAGTGGCTGGAGACATGATATGTGACGGACTGCTGCTAATGCGACTCATCGGAAAAAGCTTTAATAAACCGCAAGATCCCGGGATAACAGTGGCTTGATTATACAACTTTCAGTTGATAATATGGCTCCTCAATTCATAAAATATCATTTAATTCCAAAAGTATCAAAGAAGAAAACAAAAATTTTTCAGAAAACATTATCTTCAGTATATCCAAGTTCATAAACTCGAACTATTTCTCTTTGCCTCCAAGATTAATTCTAAGTTGGTCTAATCATCATTAAACAAATTCATACAAGAACAGTAGCTGTGAGGGTCATTTTCCATTGCAAGTGCCAATAGAATCCATAGCCTGTCCATGAATGTTTTAACTGCAGTCTATCGTAAACAGACATGGTGCTCGTTGCTCAAGTAACAAATTCCTCAACTGCATCACATGAAAGTAATAAAATGTCAAACCAAATACAAAAAACAAACCGACTGGTCATAAAATCCTTTCAATAACATAATATTGACAGAAGTTATCACAGAACTAAAAGAAGAGGAAATTTATCAAAAGTTGAATTCGTACTCAAACGTATTACAAGGACCCCCTTACACAGCACAGCAAGAAAATAGAGAGATATTGGGTGCATACCTTTAGCCGTCATTATAATTCTTTATCAATGCCAAGCTGTGCTTTTGCTGCTGCTTTTTCAGCTTCTTCTAAAACAAAATTTTTAAGTGATTCAACGTCCCTTGGTCCTGAAGTTTTTGTAGAAAATGCAAAAGCAAAGTTAGATCTCCTGGTTGAAAGAACAATTTCTGCATTTACAGAACTCAAAAGCATCAACTGAAAAACTACATAACATTTATTACCTCCATATAGCTTGGGTCTACTTAACCAAACACAAAGTACACCCCATAAGAAGAATTAATTAAGCTTATATCTAATTCTTTTCACCATTGACAAAAGCAGTTTAATGCTATCCCTTCCTTCCACATGTTTCCAATTGCCTGATTGATTTTCCCAATTTCTCTCATTGTGTGTAGATATTATCTCACCAAAAAAAAAGAGAAAAAGATAAAAGAAAAAAGAAAACAAAGAACAAGAAAATATATTACCAATCAATATTTGGAAAGCCTAAGCACTTTAAATGATAGAACCTTTATGAGAAAGAGGGGTCCCACGTATGAATCGGTTGGGAGGAGGGCCAGGAAGTCTGAAGAGAATGGATGTCTTCCAGGTTTTTGAAACAACAAAACTGGGAATTTGGACTCAAACATAAAACTATGCTCTATACAGGGCCACGAAAACTGAAAGACCTAGTGGTATTTCTTCTACTTTAATCAATATAATGGCTAGACAATTTGAAATAGATTTCCAATTTTTATATCTTTTTAAACTTAAATTGAGCAGTCAACTTCAACCACTGGTGTGTGAAGCATGTTTTCTTCAACCCTGCCTGCCCTACCCTAGCCATGGATCAAGGTCTACTCCTTTCTGGTCTAGAAGAGGTCAGAAGACAGGTCTCTATGCTATTAACGTGGTCTCAGTTAATTTCCCTCCTTTAGTGGGCATGGTACATAATGGCCCAGTTAAGATTTCTTGACATATCAGAAAATGAAGACTTCGCCATCTTTGTTTTGCCAATGACATCCCAATTTTCAGTAGAGATGAAATTGAATCTATATCCCCCCTCCAGCAACTTCCTTTTGCAGTTTGATTTTTGGTGAAGTTGGCTAGACTTCCCTATGTTCATCCAATGAGACTCGTGTGCTTAACTAATTCCCCCCTTACACGTGGATAATATATTTAAATATTCTCGTAAGAATAAGACAATAAGTGTCTAACATTCAGCAGCTTTAGACAGTCAGTTTCCCCCTTTGACTGCTTTTAACTTCTACCAGAATGACCTACGAAATAAAAGTTGTGGAATTTCTGTACATAGCCAATAAAATTTTTACCAAAGGGAAAATTCACCTCCCACATGACAGGGTAGAAGGTGAAACAATGCATTCAAATTTCATCAGAAACCTGAAAAGTCTCCAAGTAAAGGAAGAAAATTGCTGTGTAAAACTCAAGAAGCCTGAACCTATTCCTTGAACCATAGCACGTGGCCAGAACTAAATGATACAATCACCAATTCCATCACAGACATCCATCAATACCATAACTATCCTTTCCAAGGAGTAAAAATTTTCTTTTGGAACATTACAGCACCCTAACTACCAGACATCAATGGTAAAACCCATCATAATCATAATTTCTATTAGAAGATCAAATTATTATGACAAGCAGTACGATCAAGCATTGTTTCATAACCATTTGGTTATAATTGCCAGCACTCATAACTCATGCCATTCTAATTGCAACGACTAGCATCATTATCCTCATCCTCACACTTATCATGGCCGTGCAGGATCATGTTTGCCACTTTGGTTTTCATGTCAGTGGTTATAAAAGCTTTACTCAAGTAACATCTGGTGTCGGAAACACATAACACCATATCCTGTTTAGGAATGGGAAGCACAGGGTCACACTACATCAAAGTTTGGACACTGTGTTGCCACTTCATAATACTGAGGGGTCTAAATAACAGTCAAAGCAAATATAAAATCTCTGTTCCTTCACTTACAGTATTAACTTATGTAAGGATAATAAATCTAGCTACTGCATCCTTTTACAAAAATAGTTGCAACTATAGATTTCAAAAATATTGTTTCCAGCACACTTGGAGCACAATAAAAATTGACAGCTCCAATATCTAATCAACATGAATAGACACTCAAGGTCGTGCATTGACATCAATACAACTTCTCACGGCCAAGGTTTATCAACAACATACAAATGCATGTGCTACATGTCTCCACAAAGTGGCATGCTCGTGTGATATGAAAGAACAACGAAAAAAATATGCTTTCAAAATTATGGGGCTGGTTACATTAAATAGATCTTTTGTCTTGGTCAGTGTTAGCCCTGACTTCGAAACTATATAGACAGCAATTTAATTGCTGGATGATATGACCAACACGAGAAATGTGGTTGACAGGTTAAAGCTTTCAGACTGAGTTTAGGACAGATCAACATCAACATCAACATCTAATAAAGCAATTCTAATGGTTCCCACGAAACTTTTCAAAATACTCTTCTAATGGTTCCTCAGAAGCTTTTCAAAATACTCTTTCACAGAAGATAACCAAACTAAATCCACAATCCCTGCCTACTTGAAAGTTCCTTCATCGTTTGAGAACCTAACAAAAGATAGCATTTGGTTTTCCACTACGTACCACTTGTCCTTCAAGGTTAAATGAACAAGTGCTATTATGGTTCTCTTGCTTATGCTAACACTTCCACCTTAGCCTGTTCTCACAGAATTACTATTTTGAATGTGAAGCCATCACACACTGCAACAGAAATACTTGCACGAAACTTTCCCTGTCTTGAACCTGTTATGAGTTATTTGGAACCCTAAATATACGCCAGGAACCACACTAAAGTACCTCAGTTGATGTTTCAAATGCTTTACGCCTTAGGCAAGAATCTCAAAGGCAATGAATCGCATAATTGAAAAATATCAATAAGTTTATGCTAGGATGAAACTGAACAGCTAAAATAACATGCTACATTTGTCTAGTAAAGAGAGAAAAAAGGAACTGTACCTTGATATTTAGCAACTTCTTCTCCATCATAAAAGACCTTAAACGTAGGATACGAATGAATATCAACTTTCGTACAGACTGGTTTACTTAGACCACAATCGACCTCTCCAATCTCTATCTCATCCTCTCCTTCCATTACCTTCCCAAGGTCCTCCCACAGTGTCCCCAAGTTCTTACTGAAATCCAATTTGTTATCATTACTCACAAATCACAACTAAATAAACAACAATAATTCTAAAGAATTCGATTCCACAATCTAAAGCCGTCAAAAAGAAAGACGAAAAAAGAAAAAAAAAAATTCCATGGTTACCAATGCTTACACCACGGAACACAGAACTTCACAAACCATGCCGTGTCTTTCTCCTTCACCTAAACAAAAGAAACAATCGAATATTAGACTTAAAGGAGGTGGTTTCAGAAACTGTGGATAGTAATTATTTCTATTATTGAAAACAAATATCCACCAGCCGCATACGGAGCTTAAGATCAAAGACCTACGGAAAACTTAAGGCTTAAATATTAAACATTTCCAGCCGATAAAAAAGAAAACGAAGTGGCAAAAGATATTCAAAGGATTCAATTTTGGTGGGCGTTACCTTGTCGGAGAAGGTGTCGGGGGTTAGGGTTATGACTTCGGCTCTCGTATGAATTGCCAGGCGCAGAAGGAGAAGGAGGACTGCAAGGAGTGCGAGAGAATGGGAACTGGCTTTCATCGCCGATGATTCTTATGAGAGTCCGAAGTGTTTCTTTTCCTTTTTCCGGGGAAATGGATCGTGATCTACGAGAGCTCAGCCTCGCTCCAGCGCTTATGCTTGGAAGTTAGAGTAACACGTGCTTTGCACGTGTATGGCCTTATGCTTTCCTTCTGGCAGGGGAAAAGGCCAAAAATGAAAATAAAATAAGACAATATCTAGGAGTCACAATGCAAGCCGAATATGGATGAATGGATATGAATCCCTTGAACAACATCATAATTTATTTTGTAAATATCGGACAATTTATTTTTTTATTTTTAGATAAAAACAATGAAAGTATATTTTTTTCTTATAGAAAAACAATATGATAGTCCAACTCTAGCCGAAGTTTGTTTACAAATTAATTCAACCAGTTCAACTCATTAAACGAAACTCAATAGAAAATTCTAATTATTAGAGAGTATACATATTAATTTAATAATTTTAACTTATTAAACAAAACTCGAGTCATAAAGTAGAAAATTATGATTATTGAGCAAAAAGCTTCTTATTCTATCCAAGTTAGGGTTGCATATTTGTTTTCCTTCACTATTATCAGAAAAAAATGTGTTCATTCTAAGCTTGTTTTAAAGTAAATTTTCTGATTATTAGAGAATTTACAGACTAATTTAATAAGTTTAACTCATTAAACAATACTTGAGTCATAAACTAAAAAATTTGTATTCTTGGACAAAAGATCTTCTTATTTGCATATTTTGTTCTTCTTTCGCTACTATCAGAAAAAATGTGTTCATCCTGAGCTCGTTCATGACCAAAACTAGGAGGGAGAGAGCGATAATATTTTTTTTTCTTTCCTAAATGAAGCTTTTTCTAATTATAGTAAGGTCAAAGTTTTAGAAGGCAACTCGTTCCTTCTGTGCAATCTTCTCAAGCAGGGAAGAAACCAATCTTTAGCAAAGCAGATGAAGTATAAGCGAATTCAAGGACAAAACATTGAAATTGATCTTATTCACAACTCTGGAATCTCATAAACAGACTCTGAATAGAAACAAAGAGGATGAACAAGACTGAAAACACAACAAAAAGGAAAAAGAACGCTGAATGTGTGGAATAGTTTAACAGTAGCAACCTAGACTTCTAATCAAAACCCATAATCATGTCCTTCGCGAAGTTCCTGATGACCCTTGGCGCACTCTCAAGCTTCTTCATATTCTTCTTCTCCTCCTTCTCCTCCTGTTTCATCCCCATGTCCGGTGGTGCCGCCCACGTCGAAGGCAGGATAATAGCCTCTTGCTGGGCATCAACCACGTCCCGTAAATTTTCCTCGGTGACCCCGAAAGCAGCGGCGAGCTCGGGGCCTAACATGGTCTGGAGAATTGAGCTCGCGCCGACTAAGAACTGTGGCCTGTTCTTCCGCGCCGAGGTTGTGAATCCAAAGAATTCAAGTGCACCTGTTCTTGATGCAATTTGGCAGAACGGGAAATATCTTGGCACCCAAAACACGTCCCCTTCCTTTATCTTGGTTTTCATCGCAGAGGTTCCATTGGGAAACACAACCTGTAGCGTCCCAGATCCTCTCAACACTACGCCGTACTCTGTTGCAGTTGGATTCACATGCGGCGCCATCATCGATCCCTGTCCCAAAAAATATATTATCCAAATCAGATCCTCTATGCGCTTTAAGTTGTACTGCAACTTTGTAATATAATGGGTACAGGAATAAGAATGGATTACCGCAGTGAGATTGACGAGAAAAATGCCAATTCCTGATCGTTTGAGAGGCTCATAATCAGATCCATCGAGAGCAACGCTCCATCCGTAGTTGTTGCTGAAGTCGGGGCGCCTGTCGTAAAGGTTGTATGAGTCTGGGGATCTGCCGGTTCTCTTGCCGCCCCTCCTCCTGCTATCTTTTCCCAAAACAGAATTTAGGAGCTTCCTCCATGACCAGGTTTGGTCTTCTTCTTGATCAAGTTCTCCTTGCGAGTCCACCATTTTTTTAAGGTGTTGTAATTTGTCCTGCTCTTTCATCCGCAAGAATTTTGCCCATTCACTGGGGGAACGAGAATCTGGCACGTACATGATAGGACCCTCTTGCTGCCTGCTCAACATATCTCTTAGCTCCGAGAATGAGACCTGCAATGGGCGTCATGTAAGTGGCAGATTTTAGCATATAGTCCTCTGGAGTGTTTTCTTAATGTGGAGTTACTGGAAAAGCAGCTTGCTTACGTTAAATGCATGTGAAAGCGTTTCGCGTTCAAATCCAGCAAGCACAGACGTGGGATAGGCACCTCCACCAATGAAGAAAGACTGCAGAAGCGAATTATCTCGTCAGAAACATAGATAGAAGGGAGAGAAATGGAGAGGGGTTAGTCAATGAACCATTCACAATCTTGGTACCAAACAAGTGCTAGCAGTTCCAATGGATACCGTCTGTTACTATAAATACCGCAGCTTTTTAAAGAGCTAGAACGTCAGAACAAGGAACCCATTACTCCTAAACTATTCACTATCTTGTTGCCAATCAAGTCCTAGCACTTCCTACCTCCATAACTACAAATACTGCTTTAAAGAGCTAGAAGGTTTGCGTTACGTTAAACAGCCGGATTCCTAAATCTGAAGCAAGAACCTGTCAACCCTATGTGGACTATCCATACCTGTAAAGCTTAAAGCTTAAACCCTATACCTTAAGCCCCTGTTAAGTTAATGTACCTGGAAAGCGCCAAGTCCCAAGCTCTCGGAAGGGTCAATGCTGCAGATAATGCTAAGCCTCTGTCCCTCACCGGTGTTCACCAAATAGAACGCCGAACCGGCTGGAATCCGGTACACGTCCCCAGTCTTCAATCGCCTCTCCGCCAGTTCATCTTTGTATACAAATCCAATCTTCGTTTCACCTGCAACAGATTGTGCATGCAAATAAATCATTACCCAACATCAAAGACCCGGCCCCATCAAGGCATCCTTGTTTGCCCAGCATTTTGTACTTGTCTACTTGCTTTTTCTTGTGCATAAACCCCTGTGATTTTTCCTAATAAGAGCTACTCTAAAAGTGACCCAAATTCATGAATAGTCAATCTGTAATCTTCTATTATCAATAGTCTGTCATGCATAATGCTTTGATATTACACGGATTCAGGAGTGGGAGAAAGATGGAGAAATGAGTACCTCTGCGGATGAAGAGAATCAAACTCGAGTCAAGGTACTGAGGGATGAAGAGGCTCCTAGGCTCCATGGTGATAAATCCAATATGCATGGCCCTATCGGCAATCCTCACCCCGGGGCTCCTCACAACCCTCATTTCCCCTGCATCGGTCCTCACCACGGCCTTCGAATCTTGCAGCAAGAACCAGTCCTCTGTCTCCTCCTCACTCTCTTCGCTTTCTTCTCTCTCCCTTCTCCAGTCTTCCCTCCCTTCCCTCTCCCTCCCCTTCCACTCTTCTCTACCACCCTTCTCCCTCTTCCACTCTTCATCTTCAACAAAACTGGCAGCCACTGCTACTCCATAGCACAGTACAAGTACAAAGAACAAAAGGGCTACCCTGTTTCCCATCTTTCTCTTCTTCTCTCCAACACTAGCAGACTTTCCGTACCGGATTTCCCCGCTCCGTGGTGGAGGTTAAAAAGAAGGGAGCGAGAGAATTGAGGGGAACGCGTGTCATGCATGCAGAGTTTGTAGATTTGGTGGCGGTTTTTGGTTAAGACACAAATGAGATCCTGCGAGAAACAATCCGATCACTGGGAGACAAAGTTTTGGCTTGGACATCTCAAGCCAAACATCATTATCCCCATGTCCTTGCCTATGAAAAACAGTTTTATTTTATCTTTTGATTTTACAAAATAGTTAAAAATATCAAAATTCAAATTAAATATGTTTCATTCTTACAACCTTAAAACAAATGTGGCTTAATCTGTAGAAGTGTAAAAGATAAAAGTCTAACGTGGATTTCCCGACAAGGGTGAGCCGGACAACGTTGTGGCAATGCACGTAACAGTTTTCACGTGAGACAACGTTGCGTGCTTTGCTTCTTACATTTAGCTTGTCCCGTAAGGATCTGTCTTCAGACTTTCTTTAATTTAGAAATGGATCTTCGAATTAATAACTTCGGTCCAATATTATCCGAGGATTAGAGTTATTATGGATATTATTATTCAAGTCTTAAGAGAAGAATTTTTATCCAATAGCTTATTTTTCGATAATTTAATAATTATCTGATTTCAATTATTGATGGAGTATTCTAAAGAGCAGTTCTGGGTTTGGTATAAGTGAGACACGCAACAGATGGCTCGTCCCGCACGCGTGCCGATCCCAACGGTCATATCTCCACGGCACTCTCCGGATCCCCCGGCATGACGGGGTCGTGCTCCGATTCGCCTCATAACTACTGCTCCCCCGACATCCCAATCGAAATCGTGAGCGAGGAAGAAATGGCTTACATCGAAGCAGCCTTTTCCGCAGCTCGCTTTTCGATCCCGGCGATTCGCTCACCGCTTCTTTTTCAAAGGAATGCGAGGTCTGTTCGGTCAATCACTCTTCTCTCCAAGAGGAGCTTCTCGGGTCGTACTGAACTGGATATCGAGGATTCGGGCGAGTTGGCGAGATCCCAGAAGAAGGGCAGAGAGGTCGAGTCCTTCTTGCAGCGGTTTAGGAGAAAGAAGGGCTTGTCGGTCACTGATATCACTGCCACGGTACTGAATATTTTCTTCTTAGCTGATTTGTCTTGTTGTTAGTTTCTTTTGAAGTTTCGAGTTTTTGGCTAGAATTTAAAGTACAACGGCCTTTGTTCGGAGCTTTTGTGGGAATGAATGCTAGACATTAGTTTCGTACGTGCACGTAGGTTCTTCAATTTAGTTGTTTGTTTACGTTCTAACGTTATTGAAGCATATATGGGCCATAATTTTGATTTTGATAGGGGAAATTTCATATTTTGATAATGCTTCTGATTAATTGTGACGCCTGCTATAACTTCCAAATGTTTGTTCGCATCAGGGAACTATAGTGCTTAAACGCTGCTGTAAGCTCTGTTGAGATCCATAACAGCCAATCTACATTCCCTGCAATCTTAGTGCAATATTATGTGCATAATGTGTATGTGTTGAGATAGCATGAAGGAGGTCGCCTTTCTCTTGTAGGCATGCTTTCAGATTGTTGAAGATTTCATTTTTCCGTCTCTAGTTCTCTAATGTCATTTCTATTTTAAGAGTCCAATTGACTTGTCAATGAAGTGCTTTGGGCATTTCCATGTATGAATTGTTATATACGAAACATTGCTTTTAGTTGTGCTATCCATTTTTTCTATGAGAAGCTAGAATTGCCAGATTTAGGTTTTGCCTATTTTATCTCTTTCTCTTATTATGCCCCATTGACCGTCGGATTTTGGTTAAATTGATCGTATCAAATTGAATTGATACCTTTGGCGTTATCTCTAGTACTTGTAAAACCTACTTTGCTCCAGAATGGAGACACAAAATCATCCAGATGGTTCATAAACGAAAAGGGCCAGTCCTGTGAAGCAATTAGCCTCTATCTTAATTAATAGATTTTCCAATTTTCACTTTTGCATTCCCTTTGATGTTCTAACTCTGTCAGAAGATCTAATCTGACATTTGTATGACTTACAATTTTTTATTTCCACCCTTATTGGGTTTATGGTTTTTAGGATTAGCTGGTTGGCTGGCAGTTAAGTCTTTACCTTGAAGCCTGAAGATTACACCTCTCGTGTGTATGTATGCTTTTGCTTGTCGACATAACGTTAGGATTTTTGCTACTCCTCAACATGACTTTGCATTTTTTATTACCGATTTGTACTAGAAGTTTAATTTACATCAGCAGTTCTGTTTCTTCTTAATTTCATTTTGTAGGCCTGCAAGCATCTGAGCAGTTAGAATTCTAGTAAAAGTTTCACAATGCTTTCACCGGACGTTTCATTGTTTTTGTTAGTTTAATATTTCCTAAAAGAATAAAGTCCATTATTGATCTCATGAACTTTAACTTAGTGAGACTGAAACGTATTTATCTCAAGTTGGTTCTAATTTCATGTGAACAACAGGAATGGTGCGAAAAACAAATGGAGTTTGTTCTTCTTTGTGCCAAGCGCAAGACTACTAAAGCTATGAAAGTGGGTAGTGCTCGGCATACAAAACTTGAAGAAGAGGTACACATTTAAACTTGTGATATACAACTAAAGTTGCATCTTACATGCATGCTTCTGGCTGCCACAAACTCGTAACTCCCCAAGTCTGAAATGGATTTTTTTTTTTTTCCTTCTGGTAGATTTTGATATAATCCTTCAATTTCTATATGCAGACATACTTGGCATAAATTATGTTCATGAAAATAAGAGAATGTTGAGATAAGTGAATCAAATGGAGAAAATATGAACTAAAGTATATTTGCATTTACATTATATTGATTCTTATCATTTCATCAATTTGGTCTTTGGAAATTTTTTGTTGGTACAAATTCTACAAATAATACCTTGAAGGTCATTCAACTTACCTCTACATTTTCTTTTCTTGTTTATTTCCCAAACAAATGTTTCGATTAGTCAACTTCCATGTTCATCTTTTTTAGACTTTATATAACTATCCATATCTATTATATATCTGGCAGGTTGTGAAAAGAGTGCAACTTCGTGTCAATACTAAAGAAGACAGATGGGCTTTGAAGCTTCTGAATTTTGTAATTGGTGCTAATCAGTTGCTGGTTGACGGATTAACTCGTGAGCTACCGCTGTAAGTGTAGAATATCAAATTAAATGATAAAATTTACACTCTTTTAAGAGTTTAAATTTTTGGATAAATGATGATTTAACATTATGTCATAGTAGATGTCGTGAATTAGAACTTTGACTCCTTGTTTTATTGACCTTTTCATCTGAAATATTTAACATGCTGTCTCTCCTATTAGTGCAGTTTTTGCTTATCTTGAGGTTCAAGTTGTAGTTTGTCATGGTTCTAGCTAGCTCTTAATAACCATATGACAAAGACTTTTCTGTGCTTGCTAGTGAGTAATTGTGTCATGTTGAATCACATTATGTTTTGTTCAGTTAGAGGCTACTTTGTTCCAAATGCTGGAGTTAGTTTGAAAAAAGAAGTCAGATAACAATGGTCGTATGTAGTTTAAAATTTTGATTCTTATATTATGTTATCATAGTCTGATTAAGCAGCTTATGCTATCTAATGTAGATCAGTTCTTCTGTATCCAACAAAAATCAGATCATGGTTCTATATGAATGATGAGCAGATACCCTGAGAACAGTTTAATATGTGTTGGCAATGAATCCCACATTGAAAAGAGCGTGCTGACCTTTGATAAAGTGCAATACATTTTTCTAATTATTACTCGGTGTTTACCAAAGTGCTTCATTATTTCCTAGTCGTTTAATATTTGGATATAATCAAAATAAGTAGGGATAATAGAAATTGGGAAGTGTAAAGTGCTTCCTCTTCGGGTGGGAAGTATTAAGAAAGCCACAAAAGCAATAGAATGCTTTTCCGAGTCCCGATGAGAAAAGATATATACCGGTCTTTCTGTCAGAGGGCCTATCTTTTTCCCTTATATTTTGGCATCTGTCTATTCTCTTTCTCATCTGCAGATGGCATTTGAGCCATTGCTCTTAATATTCATTTTCCCCTGGCTGATGGTTATACTTGCTTGGAAATCAGAATAGGCTTCGCAGAAAGTATATGGATCGTGGGAGTGATTGATGAGGTCCGCATGCCAGCTACAGAAACTGATAGGAACCCAATATTAGTTGACACAAAGACTCGCGTTCGTGACACCCTTCCTGCAGAAGCACAAAGAAGAAATGGAAGGTATGTATAAATGAAGAAGTTTTAACTAACGCATGAGAAGAAAGTTTTGACATCCACTTGTTTTTTGGCAGGCTTCAATTAATGTGCTACAAGTATATTTGGGACAATTTGGTTGCTGGCAATTTTCCTTCCAAACAGTTCTTTGATTTTTTTGCCTTGAACCCTCATTCTGTCTTATCTCAAGAAATCCGGCAACAAACTGCTGAGTCAGGGTTCCCTGCAGAGGTAAAGGCTTTCATCTCTCTTGGAGATTAGTAATTCATTAGCTTGAGAGATAGGGTGTATGATGTTCCCATCATCATAATGCTCATTGCTGAGGTTCTCCAGGTAAGAGAAACAAGTCTGTTACTTTCTCAGGAGGTAGTTGTAAATGTTATTGGAGAATAGAATTAGTATAAGTAGTTTTAACGGGCTGGTGGTTTGACTCCTCTTTTAAGATACATCCTAGAAGATTTCCATGGAATTGTCAATAATCCATTTCAGAGTTTTCAAGTAAGAGCTCAATGCTTTCTATATTATAACTTATTTTATTTTTGCTTTACAGACTCTTGATGACATGCTGACGTTGTACAGAAATGCATGTTGTATGCTCCCCCCTTCTCATGACCAGCTTCTGTTGAGGTCAGTAGAACATTTATGCTTTTCTTTCCCAACTTAAATGATTTGAATATTTTATTGCTTATTATTATTGGGAGTTTCCATTAATTCACACAGCTGGATTGCCGCATAAAATTGCATGTTCTATATGCTTTGCTGCCTCGGAGCAACATTTATTAGATGTTGAACGGGAACAGCTAAAAGAGATGACTAATTCAATATTGTTCTCAGCGTGGCTGTACTTCACCGGTTTTAGTGTTTCTGAGTTAAAGGTTGATGTCCCACGAAAAATTAGTTTGACTGACCAGTGTACGTTTAATGTCCTCTGACAGCAGAGAATGCTATATTTTAAAATGGCTACTCCATTCTGACTGATATTGGACTAGCACTTATGTTACTGCATTAACTATAGCCATCTTCTTCATAAATAAGTAAGGAACCACCATTAGATATCAGCAAAATCTTACTAGAGAAAAGTAGGTTGCGAGAAGTTATCGAGACTTCTTATTCTCTGGACTATATACTTCATGCGGATATATTTAACGATAATGTTAATCAGTTGCTTCTATCATGGTACGTACCCGGTTGGTTTCATGCAGATATGAGTTCCAAAAGGATAATTCTTTGCTTGGCGAAGATCAATTTGCATTTGACTCTGATTGGGTCAAGAATCAAATTCAGGGTTGTCTGGAGTTCTGGCAAGGGGAGAGAGAAGCCTGTTACACTTCCGTGGAAGATCGGTGGAAATGCAAGTTCTGTCAGTTTGCTTCTATCTGTCCGGTAAATACTGTACAATGAGAAATGGTTAACTAAGCTAGAGAAAAACATTGACATCGTTTTGATGTCTTCCAGCCAGTCTTCACAACAAACTCAGTGAGCAAAAAATGCCACGGTTCTGCAAAGAAGCAAAGGTTTTATTGAAAGGTTCTTTGCAGTATATTGCTGACCCGAAGCGCATGAGTGAATATGTCCTTGGAAATGTGCAAGGATTATGTATAATCTAAGCAGAAATGCATTTGTTGTAGGCAACGACAATTCATTGTTGTAAAATTGATTTGTTCTCAAGCAAGTTCATTCTTTAAATGTATGTAAATCAACTCCAACGTATCTGTCTGATTTGTTGTCTGTTTGTATTACAAAGAGTTGAAGTACGGTGAAAACCTACACAAACATGATACATACCATTTTATCATTGATCTTTTGCACATTTAATGATTGAGCTTGTAAACTGCAGATTCATTCCGTGAGAGTCGTGGCAAGTTTTGGTTTTCTGTTTGGGTCTTTCTCACTTTCTTCTTCTTCTTTTAAATCAGGCCCTCCAGAACATAACTAAAACTGACTAAAAATGGTAAACTTTTAGTTAAATTTCTTAACTTAAAACAAACGGAATTAGCAAGCTTTCAGGAAAAACAACATGAACTTCCAACTTGGAATGACTTCAAATCGCAAAGCTTTATGTTTCCTTGTGTTCCTCCTCGGCTTGGCTGAACCAAAAAGCTAATCTTTGAGAGTAAGGAATGGTCAGTGAGTTTAACAATTTCATTTTTTAACTTTTCCCGTTTTCCTCCTCCCCAAACAGCTGTTCTAGATAAAGATACAAGCCCAAGCTCCTGTCAGTGTCACTTCAACTCCCATCAAAGGTTTTTGGCTAGATGATACACGCCATCAGTTCTCACTGGATCACAACCAAAACCTCTGAATGTAAAGTGTTAGAGCTATTGAAAGGGAGGATGGGCCAAAACCAAGTGGAGAGGGAGGGTGACCGAAGTCCTGAGGATGAACAATGTCAACCTGGTGGTACCATCCCGACTGTGAATACTTTATCTTGAACTTTATATAAACTCTTTAGAAGGTCATGAGATATGTAGAAAAGGTAGCACCTTCCTGTTTTCAAAGGATGATCCACTTGGGGGTATCTTCCTTTTATCCATGTGGGATGACAACATGGCTTTAGATAGTCCGTACGAAGGTACCAAACAATTGACCTTTTCTTAATGCAATTTTTATGTAATTTTCTTACCTATAGTCAAGGCTATTTTTTGACACACTTCCCTCAATTTACTCGACCGCGTGTGACTATAAATGTATGATTGGGATCCTTTTGTAAACAAAGAAAGAATGACAACATTTACCCCATATTTTGTGTGTTATCCTCTTAGCAACAACAAACATAGATTTCTTCTTAAAGCGGGCGAGGCACAATTTACTTCGAACTTCTCGGAGAAGAAGAGAGCGAAAAGTGAGTTAAAGAACAAAAAAGAACACGGCATGTTAACTTGTTCCTACTTTGCTTACCGAGCAAGGAACGGGCATCTCTTTTCGCTTGGAGGCCATGAAGGAATCATGCAGCTCCTATCAGAAAAAGTAAAAGGAATCAACTGAAGTAACATCAAAGGAGATTTAAAGCAAGACAGCTTATTCGTCGCTACAAAAAGATAATCATCTTATCGTGGCCTCTTCTTCTGTACGTTACAATCCCCCGCTGCAATATTCAAAATGTTCGAACTCAGAAATATTCAGATTAAAGCTAAATGGCTCCAAACCTATAGCAAAGCTGCAAAAGCTTCACCCAGGGTTCGTTCCTAAGCTTGGCGATTGTAGCAGTCCTTTTGTCGACGACTCTTGCCTGATATCCGAATATGAACGAGTCAAGTCCCTCCAAGTCACTCTCTAAGTTAGCCCTTAACACCCCGACCAACAACAGAAGTTCTAGTCTCGACGTTGCGAGCGTGGAAGAAATGGCTTCCACTGAAGTGGCCTTAGCCGCTACTCCCTCTTTTCTCTCTTCTTGTGCAACTCCTGTAAAAGCTTCATCTTCCCACAAGACCAAGCGGACGTTGCCGTCTTGGGCAGAATCAGATATTGAGGATTTCGGAAGTACTATGAGTACCGAGAAGAAGAGCAGATTGGCTGATTCTTTTTTTCACCGCTTCAGGAGCGGGACTGGATTGTATGTCAGCGATGTCACTGCCGCGGTACGGCCTTTTTTCTTCTTTTTTTTTAGGGGTTAGTTTGCTTTCGTCGTGGGAGATGGGTGTGTTTCAATCTAGAAGATTTTCTTGGTTGATCGTATTTTGAAGTTTGCATGGGCATGAATGCTACAAAGACCATGTATACGTAACAGTAAAGAAGTTTGTTTGTGGGACTAGGTCAACATAGCAATTTCGACGTTGCAACTGTTCACTTGCTTTCAAATGGTTGCTTTTTTTGTAATTAGACGCCCATCTCAAGTATGGAACATGTTTTTCCGAAGTTAGTTCTCATTTGATGCTTACAACAGGACTGGTGCGAGAAGCAAATGGAGTTTGATCTTCTCTCTCGTGGTAAAGCTATGGCAAGGGATGGAGCTCGCCATGCCATACTTGAAGAAGAGGTACGCACTTAAGGTCATTTCACATTTTCTTATTGTATTTTGATGCATCTGAATACCATGTAAAGGACTTGGAGTTGTGCATTAGCTTATTGATTGCATGAGGCCGAATGTCATCTATTTAACTAAAGTGGGACTGAAACGTATTTATCTCAAGTTGGTTCTTGTTTCATGTTAACAACATGAATGTTGCGAAAAACAGAGGGAGTTTGTTCTTCTTCGTCCCAAGCGCAAAACTACTCGCAAGGTTACTGAAGCTATGAAAGCAGGTAGTGCTCGGCATAGGAAACTTGAAGAAGAGGTACACGTTCAAACTAGTGATATACTACAAAAGTTGCACTGTACATGCATGCTTCTTGTTGCCATGAACTCCTAACTCCCCAAGTCTAAAATGGTTTTTTTTTTTTTTTTACTTCTTCTGGTAAATTTTGATATAATCCTTCAATCCCTCCAGGTAGACATTCTTGGTTTAAATCCTATTAAGAGAACATTGAGATAAGCTAATCAAATAGAGAAAATGTGAACAACAGTATACATGCATTTACATGATATTAACTCTTATAATTTCATCAATTTTGTTTTTGGAAATTGTTTGTTGGTATATATTCTACACATAATGCCTTGCAGGTCATTCAACTTACCTCTATATTCTCAGTTCATGTTTGTTTCTCAACCAAATGTTTTGATGAGTCAGCTTCCACGTTTATCGTACATAGACTATATAATTGCCCATCTCAATTGTATGTCTGGCAGGTTGTGGAAACAGTGCCAGTTCATGTTGATACCGAAGAAGACTGGTGGGCCTTGAAGCTTCTGAATTTTATAGTCGGTGCTGATCAATTGCTGGTTGATGGATTAACTCGTGAGCTACCGCTGTAAGTGTAGAGTATCAAATTAAATGATTAAATTCATTAGCAGTTTATATTTTTGGAATATTTGACGATTTAACATGATTTCATAGTAGACGTCTTAAATTAGAACTTTGACTCCTTATTTTATTGACCACTTGATCTGAAATATTTAACCTGTTCTCTTCCTTATTAGTTGCAATTTTTGGTTATCTTCATATTCAAGTTCTAGTTTGTCATGGTTCTATCTTGCTCTAGATAACCATATGACAAAGCTTTTGCTGTACTAGATAGTAAGCAATTGTGTAATGTTGGATCACGTTATGTTTTATTTACTGATTCATTTAGAGGCTACGTTGTTCTGGATGCAAGACTTAGTTTGAAAAAGGGAGTCAGATAACAATGGTCGTATGTGGTTTAAAATTTTGATTTTTCTATATTTTGTTATCATATCTTGATTGGGCAGCTTATTGTCACATACTTGTGTTTTATACTAAAAGATCAACTCAATGAGAATGATAACTAAAATCTCTTATATGATTAAATCGTTCTATTACTTTTAGAATGAAGTCTATTGCATTCATTATATTTTCTTTTGCCTAAATCTATATTGCCATTGATATGGGTGAGCCTTTTGCCTATCTCACACTAAGGATCCACCTATTATCTATCCCGTAATAGAGGATAATAATTGCAAGTGTCACTAAATAGTTTCATTACCTACCTCATACTATGAGATAATATTGTAAGCCACTAGGTTGGGTCATAATTTATCTCTGATACCACTTGTTATAGTCTTAGATTCTATCCTAAAATGTCAATATAATGAAATGAATAACTTGATTTCTTTACATGATTAAATCATCTCGCTTGCATGCATGATATATGAAAATTAAGTCCATTGCATTGTGATATTTAAAGCAGATCTATTTTTGTGTTGCCAACAACAACCAGATCGTGTTTCTATTTTAATAATCAGCAAATACCTTAGAGAGCAGTTTAATGTGGATTGGCAATGAATCCCAGCCCAAAAAGAGTGAGCTGAGCTTTGATAAAAGAGCAATACATTTTTCTACTTACCACTCGGTGTTCAAAGTACTTCATTATTTCCTAGTCGTATAATATTTGGATATTGTCAAATTAAGTAGGAATAGTTTGTAAAGTGCTTCCTCTTTGGGTGGTGAGTATTAAGAAAACTACAAAAAGAATAGAATGCTTTTCCGAGTCCTGATAGGACATTATAGATGTTGTGTTTTTGGGTGGGGGTATCTGTTTCCCTTTTCTTTTTCCATCAGCCCCTCTCTCTCTCAGCTGCAGATGGCATTTGAAACACTGCTCTTAATATTCATTTCCCCTAGCTGATGGAATGTACTTGCTTTGAAATCAGATTATGCTTCGCAGACGGTATATGGATGGTAGGAAAGGTTGACGAGATCCGCATGCCAGAAAGAAAAGCTTATGGAAACCCGACAATAGTTGACCTAAAGACTCGTGAACGAGATACTCTTCCTTCTGAAGCACAAAGAAGGAAGGACAGGTATGCATAGATGAAGAATTCTTAACAAATGCATCAGAAGAAAGTTGTGACATCCACTTCTACTTTTGCAGGCTTCAACTAATGTGCTACAAGTTAATGTGGGACAATTTAGTTGCTGATAATTTTCCTTCCAGACAGTTCTTTGAATTTTTTTCCTTGAACCCTCATACTGTCTTATCTGAAGAAATCCAGGAAGAAACTGTTGAGTCAGGGTTCCCTGCAAAGGTAAGGACTATCATCTCCCTCAGAGATTATTAATCCAATAGCTTGAGAGATAGGGTGGATGATGTTTCATCATCATAATGCTCATTGTTGAGGTTCTCCAAGTAAGAGAAACAGGTCTATTCTCTGGCATGTTATTGGCGAATAGAATTAGTATAAGTAGTATTAACAATCTGGTTGTTTGACTCCTTTTTTAGGACAATCCTTGAAGATTTCTTTGGAAAAGTGAATAATATTCCATTTCAGAGTTTTCAAATGAGAGCTCGATGCTTTCTATATTGTAATTTATTTTATTTTTGCTTTACAGACCCTTGATGACATGCTGACATGGTACAAAAATGCATGTTGTATGCTCCCCCCTTCTCATGATCAGCTTTTGTTGAGGTCAGTAGAACATTTATGCTTTTCTTTCCCAACTTAAATGATTTGAATATTTTATTGCTTATAATTATTGGGAGTTTCCATTATTCACATAAAGCTGGATTGCCACGTAAAAATTGCATGTTCTATATGCTTTGCTGGCTTGGAGCAACATTTATGAGATGTTGAACGGGAAACAGCTAAAAGGGATGACCAATTCAGTATTGTTCTCAGGGTGGCTAAACTTTACCAGTTTTTTGTATTTCTGAGTTGAAGGGTGATGTCCCGCGAAAAATTAGTTTGACTTACTAGTGTACATTAAACGTCCTCTGACAGCAGCGAATGCTAGATTTTCAATGGCTACTCCACTCTGACTGACATTGGACTAGCAATTAGTTATGTTACTGCCTTAATTATAGCCATCATCTTCATGAATAAAGGAGGAACCACCATTAGATATCAGCAAACTCTTACTAAAAGAAAAATTAGGTTGCTGAGAGTTAATGAAACTTCTCTTATTCTCTGGGCTACATACTTCATGTGGGTATATTTAGTGATAATGTTAATCAGTTGCTTCTATCGAGGCACTTACCCAGTTGGTTTTAAGCAGATATGAGTTCCAAGGAGATAATTCTTTGCTTAGCGAAGAACCGTTTGCATTTGACTCTGATTGGGTCAAGAATCAAATCCAGGGTTGTCTGGAGTTCTGGCTAGGGGAGCGAGAAGCCCGTTACACTCCAGAGGAAGAGCGCTGGAAATGCAAGTTCTGTCCTTTTGCTTCTGATTGTCCTGCAAATACTGAACCTACTATGACTCCATACCCGTAGGACATGAGTGAATGTCCTTGGAAGTGTGGAACATTATGTATCACCTAAGCGAAAAATGCAATTCCTTTTTTGTTTGCCAGAGCCTGGTTGATGACGGAGCTTGTAAACTGGAGATTTATTCTATGAGAGTTGTGGGAAGTTTTTGTTTTCTGTTTGGGTCTTTCTCATTTTCCTTTTAGTTTTGGTATTTTTGACCTTTTAGTTTTAGCTCTTTTTGAGGGGTTTTCTGTCATTAGCTTTGGCCAGTATCCATTGAGCTTCGATATATTATTTGTTAATTTTATAGTTAGGAGGATAGTTTTATAGTTTGGAGGGGCCCACAACCCTTGGAAATCAGTTAATAAAGGAGTTGATGGCCTCCACTTATATGCTGCTATTTTCTCTTTTGTTTGCTCGAAATGTTATTGCTTCCAACACAACCTCCAGAATGTAACTAAAAATGACTACAAAAAGTAAACTATTAGTTAAATATCTTAACTTAAAACAAACATAATTAGTAATTTTTCAGGAAAAACAACATGAACTCTTAATTTGGAATGACCTAATTCTCAATGGTTTATGTTTCCTTGTGTTCCACCTCGGCTTGGCTGAACCAAAAAGCTAGTCTTTGAGAATAACGAATGGTCAGTGACTCTCGACAATTTTATTTTTGAACTTTTCCCGTTTTCCAACTCCCCATATAGTTGTTCTAAATGCAGATACAAGCCCAAAATCTAGTGTCCCATCAACTCCCATCAAAAGTTTTTGGCTAGATGATATGATACACGGCATAAACACATCTGTTTTCACTGAATCAGAACCAAAACCACTGACTGTAAAGAGTGCGAGGCTCGCTTTATCTCCAACTTTTCTTGGAGGAGGAAGGAGAGTGCGAAAAGAGAGTTTAAGAAAAGGGAAAGAACACGGCTAAAACACATACTTTTCACTGAATAGAACAATAACCTCTTGACTGTAAAGACGGCAAGGCTTGCTTGTCTTGGAGGCTATGAAGGAAGGAGAGAGCCAAGAGAGAGTTAAAGAAAAGAAAAAGTACACAGCATGTTTGCTTGTTCCTACTTTGCTTACCGAGCAAGGAACCCCCCTTTGGCTTGGAGGCTATGAAGGAACTAACAAAGATAAAGCCACGTCTACCTCTATCCCAAGACCAAGTCATCAAGCCACAATAACGGGTCAAAGTCAGAATCCACCAATGGTCAGCAACGCCTGCGGAACTCTATTGTACAAAACACTCCACGCAAGACATGCACAAGACAACAACGCAAGGCGAACTACAGTTTCCCAAGACGGTACGAGTATAGGCTCTCAGTCGACAAATCTCTGCTGCTCGAGGACAACCGCTACTGTCCGAAGATAAGTCTGATTGATTTACAACGTTTATGTGGAATCATGTAGCTCCTGTCAGAAAAGTTACCAAGTTAAGGAATCTACTGAAGTAACACGAAAGGAGATATAAAGCAGAAGAGCTCATTCGTGGTTACAAACGTAGTTTACATGTACATGACAGTCTAAAGCTTGATGAATGGTGATAGTGCCACCGGAACACGGCGACGTGGATTGTACAAATCAACGGGTCAGCTGTCTCAACAATGGCCTTCTTTTTCTGCCCGTTACAGCCCCACTGCAGTATTCAAAAGGTCTGAACTCAGAAACCTTCAGATCAAAGCTATAAGTCTCCGAACCTATAACAAAGGTGGAAAAGATTCACCAGGGGTTCGTTCCTAAGCTAGGCGATTTTAGCAGTCCTTTCTCCACAAGTCTTGCTTGATATCCGAATATTAAAGAGTCCAGTCCCACTGAGTCACTCTCTAAGTCAGCCCCGTAAGAAAACAAATCTTATAGGATCTGTGTAGACAAATCTAAAACATCATTTGTATTACCAATAAAATCAAAAGAGAATAGTTAGAAACATAACACATCATTTGCATTACCAATAAAACTAAAAGAAAATAGTTAGAAACATAACACATCATTTGCATTACCAATAAAACTAAAAGAAATTAGTTAGAAACATACCATTCTTGCAATCCATTTTCACTGTATCAAAAACACACAAATGTGAATTGGTTTCCTAGCTGAGGCAGATATCCTTTATTCTCATAAGAAGTGCTAGCTCGATGAGAGAACCTAGGATTATACCTTTGTAAAAAGTGACTCTCAGTAACCATAAAAATAGTACGAATTTATACTATGAACTAGGAGATAAGACTTAGCCTTGACCTTATATACATCCCAATAGGCCCACTAATTACGGCCTTATTTGGTTAGCCACGACCCACATCAACCAGTCTATATTTCAAAACTCATGGACCAACTTAATATAGCACACTTAAGTTAGCCTAATTGACAATTAAGCTAACATTCTCTCATTTGGGCTATATTAATGTAAAATTATGCACGCTTTTACATTGATCTAAACACAGTTCTTAACTATCATCCCATTACATAAGATTTCAAACTTTGAATCACGATAGTAACTATATCTATTAAGTGATACAACACTAACTATGACCACAAAAGTTCTTAACCTCATTAATATGGATGAATATGGTAATGTGGCAACTATATAATATTTTAACAATTTCTTTATGTGTTATCATTGTTGTTAGTTTAATTCTCTCTCATTTGATAACAAAACGTCATTAGAGAATATACTTTATGGTTCCAACGAACCTTTGTCATACCTTGTCCTTTATAACTTGAGTTTAACTTTATATGTTATAAGATATCCTTATGGCTAACTAGTTTTAGCCAATGCTTAAGGTTTACATTTTCCTTAAGTCTTTAAAGATCAAGCAACTTTTGTTATCATATCTTGATTAAGCAACTTATTGTCACATGCTTATCTTCTATTGTAAAAGATCAACTAAATCCTCTTATATGATTAAATTGTTCTATTACATTTATAATGAAGTTCATTACATTTTTTTCCACCCAAATTTACATCACCTTTGATATGATAGGACCTCTGCCTATTCTACATTAGGGGTCCACCCATTACTCATCTCATTATAGGGGTTAATAGTTACAAGGGCCACTAGGTAGGTTTATTGCTTACCTCATACTAGTTGATAATAGTTGCACACCATAGGCTTGGATTACAATTTGGCTCTAACACTACTTGTCATTTAGTTCCATCCCAAAAGGTCAATCTAAAGTAAGGAGTAGCCATATTTCTTCATATGGTTAAATTTTCTTGCTAGCCTACACTAATGTATGAGAATGAAGTCCATTACATTATGATATTTAATGCAGATCAATTCTTGTGTAGCCAACAACAACTATATTGTGGTTATATTTTAATGGTCATGAAATACCTTGAGAGTAGTTTAATATGGGTTGGGAATGAATCCCACCTTGAAAAGAGTGTGTTGAGCTTTAATAAAAGAGCAAAACATTTTTCTACTTACTACTTAGTGTTTAAAGTACTTTATTATTTCCTACTCGTATAATATTTGGATATCATCAAATTAAGTAGCAATAATTTGTAAAGTGCTTCCTTTTTTGGGTGGGAAGTATTAAGAAAACTACAAAAGGAATGGAATGCTTTTCCAAGTCCTAATACAAAAAGATTGATGTTGGGCTTTTTGTTAGGGGATATATTTTTCCCTTTTATTTTTCCATATGTCCATCTTTCTTTCAGCTATAAATGGTATTTGAAACACTACTATTAATATTCATTTTCCTTTAGTTGATGTCATGTATTTGCTTTGCAATTAGATTATGCTTAACAAATGTTGATGAGATCTGCATGCTAGAAATAGAAACTTATGGAAACCCATAATAGTTGACATAAAGACTTGTGAAGGAGATACTTTTCTTATTAAAGCAAAAGAAGGAAGGAGAAATATGCATGATGAAAAATTCTTAACAAATGCACCAAAAGAAAGTTATGACTTCCATTTCTACTTTGGCAGGCTACAAGTCTATGTGGGAGACAATTTAGTTGTTGATAATTTTCCCCCCAAATAGTTCTTTGAATTTTTTTTCCTTGAACCTTCATTATGTCTTATCTAAAGAAACCCAGGAACAAATTGTTGAGTCAGGGCTCCCTGCAAAGGTAAAGACTCCCATCTTTCTTAGAGATTATTAATTTAGTAGCTTGAGAAATAGGGTCAATGATGTTCCTATCATCATAATGCCTATTATTGAGGTTCTCCAAGTAAGAGAAATAAGTTTGTTACATTCTTTAGAGGTACTTAGAATTGTTATTAGAGAATAGAATTAGGATAAGTACTTTTAGCAATATGGTTTTTTGATTGCTTTTTTAGGACAAATCCTTGAAGATTTTTGCAACATGTGAATAATATTCCGTTTTAGAGTTTTCAAATAAGAGCTCAATGCTTTCTATATTGTAACTTATTTTATTTTTACTTTATAAACCCTTGTGACATAGGGAGATTGTATATAAATACATGCAATATGCTCCTCCCTTCTCATGACCAACTTTTGTTGAGGTTAGTAGAACATTTATGCTTTTCTTTCCTAGGTTAAATGATTTTGAATATTTTATTGCTTAGAATTCAAGGAAGTTTCCATTAATTCACATAAAGCTAGGTTTCCACTTAAAATTGCGTGTTCTATATGTTTTGGTGGTTGGAGCAACACTATGAGATGTTGAATGGGAACTGCTAAAAGAGATGACTAATTCAATATTGTTCTTAACATGAATGTACTTTACTAGTGTTTAGTATTTTTGAGTTAAAGGGTGATGTCCCACGAAAAATTAGTTTGATTGACTAGTGTAAATTAAATGTCCTTTGATAGTAGAGAATGATATATTTTCAAATGGCTACTCCACTCTAACTAATATTGGAATACTAATTACTTATGTTATTGCCTTAACTATAGCCATGTTTTTCATGAATAAAGGAGGAATCACCATTTGATATCAACAAACTCTTACTAAAAAGTATTAGGTTGTTGAGAGTTAATGAAATGTCCCTTATTCTCTAGACTATACACTTCATATGGATATATTTAGTGATTATGTTAATTAGTTACTTCTATTGAGCAACTTACCCAGTTAGTTTCAAGTAGATATGAGTTCCAAGAAAGGTATCCTTTCCTTAATGAAGAACAATTTGCATTTGACTTTGATTAGGTCACGAATCAAATTTAGGATTGTTTGGAGTTTTGGCTAAGGGAGCAAGAAGCTTGCTACAGTCCAATGGAAAAGTGGTGGAAGTGCAAGTTCTATTGGTTTGCTTTTAATTATCCTATAAATACTCAACCTAATATGACTCCATATCCATATCACATGAGTGAATATGACCTTGGAAGTGTGGAACATTATGTATCACCTAAGCAAAAAATGCATTTTTCGTAAGCAATGACAATTCATAGTTGTAACGATTTGCAATTTGTTATCAAATAAGTTCATTATTTAATGTATGTAAATCAACTTTATTGTGTTTGTCTGTGTTATTGTTTATTTGTATTACAAGAGTTGAAATTTACCATATACTTGTACATCTTCCACACAAATACACCATTCTATCATTTATCTTTTGCACATTAATGACAATGCTTGTAAATTACAAATTTTTTCTATGAAAGTTATGAGAAGTTTTTGTCAAAATACAAAGGATTTTTGGATAAAAGCTTGTCTTTCATTCATAAATGGGAGAAACCTTTCAGGATTTCTTGGTTATAGGTGGGAGAATTATTCTCATGTTAAGGATTACCCAAACTATAAATTACTTTTTATAGTACAAAGGCATTGTCGGTGAGGGATGGAGCTGCACATCATTCATCTAATCTAGGCTTCCATGTGGGGCAATCTCAAAGAGTGAAGGGACTTTATTATAGCTATTGTAGTAGTTGTTGTTAGATAAGCACGAGTGGTAGCCATAGGAGACATGGTTACCTTTCTTATTCTTATCTTATGTTCGATAATCCCTTTTCAAGTTAATGCTTGATATGAATTAATGACATTCAGCTTGCTGAGGAGATGAGTATCCTAATTCGCCCTAGGGCTTTGGTTAAAACATTTGCTAATTGGTCTTTGGTTTTAACATATCCTATCTTGATAAAGTCATATCAAATCTTTTCTCAAATGAAATGGTAGTCGACATCTTTGTGTTTGGTACGCTAATGCACTGTAATGTTGGCAACAAGCTCCATGGTAGCCTTGTTACAATATAATGTCATAGGCAAGAGACCTTAACCCTTATATCGCTTAGAAGCCCCAATAACCAGATAACTTCATAAGATGTAAAAGTCATGGCTTGATACTCTACTTTTACGGAAGAGAGAGAGATTATAGCTTGTTTCTTGCTTTTCCATGAAATGAATGCATATCCAAGCATAACACAAAACCTAGTGATTGATTTTATGTTAACTTTAGAAGTAGCATAGTTTGAATCACAAAAAGCTCTCATCTTGTAGCCTCCTAAAGTGAGAATGAATAATCTAGTGCTAAGGTAGCTCTTTAGGTATATTACTAATCTAGTAGCTATTACCTAATGAGATTTCTTAAGCAAGTGCATTATCTGAGCTAAATTATGCATTATATAAGAGATTTCAGGTTTTGTGACATTGAGCTAGTTTAGTTTCCTTACAAGTTGTTGATACTTCAGTGGGTCATTAAGAAAGGGATCATCATATTGGGGTACTTATGCTCCTTGATCATCTTTGAATATAGTCAGTGATAAGTTGGTGTCCATGAGATTGTTAATTGGTTTGGTGCCCTAAGTCCCATATCTTTTATAAATTCTAGAATGTATTTGTGTTGACTCAAGTGAATGCCCTTATCATTTCTTAGGATCTCAATCCCAAGTCCTTGATGTGGAAAGATGAATAAAGGTGTGTCTTTAATTCTTGTATACCATTAATGTCACTATTAGTGATAAGTATATCATTAATATAAATCATAAGAATAACCATGAGATTATCTTTTTGTTTGATAAATAGCAAGGTGTCATGCATAGAATCCTAATATCCTATTGCAAGTAATGCATTTATGAACTTTGCATACCATTGTCTAGCTACTTACTTTAGTCCATAGATAGACTTCTTTAGCTTGCAAACCTTCCCACTGTACTTTATCAAATCCTTTGGTGGGAGCTTTATGTAAACCTTTTCATTAAGAGCTCATTGTAGAAATGCGTTGTTGATACCTGTGTAATGAATATTCCATTGATGTTGAGTTGCTAAGGAGTGAGTACATCTAATTTTGATATGCTTGATTACAAAAGCGAAGATCTTATGATAATCCATGCATTCTTTCTAGATGTATCCTTTTCTTACTAGTGTGGCTTTGTATCTTTTCACTGATCCATCACCTTTATACTTGATTTTGTACACCCATTTGCAACCTATAGGTTTCCTTCCTTTAGGCAAGTTGACTATTTCTCATGTGTTGTTTGCCTTTAGTGCCTTGATTACATGTTCCATGGCATCTTGCCATCTAAGATTGCCAATTGCCTCATGGTGATGGGTTAGCTTAATGTCGACAGAAATAGATGCCATGAAATATTAATTATCAAATGGCATATGGTTATATGAGATGTAAGTCGAAAGGGGTTAGATGGAGGATTCATTTTTTGTTGTATTGATGGTAGGATAAATGTAGTCTTTTGACCAAAAAGGTGATTTAGTATTTCTAGTAGAACACCTAAGGGTTGTTTGTGGTTGCAATTCTAGAAGGATATTTGATATGGGTATGATATCATCAATGTCATCATCAAAAAAGAACTCATGGGGTTTAGCTAATGGTGTTGTGGTATAAGCATGCAAGTTGATTTTGATAAAAGAGTTTTTTTTGGTTAGTGGTCATCTGGATCATTTGTAGTGGGTGATGAGTGTGCAAAGTCAAAAGGTATATCAATGTCATGCATTTCTGGAGCCTTTGGAGCAAGTTCAATCAAAGGTGCATATATAATAGAGTGTGACTTAGGCCATATTTATAAAAAAAGAAAAATGTCCTCATAAAATTTTACATCTTTACTCACAAAGAATTTATACTTTTAATGGTCATAAAGCCTATAACCCTTCTAGTGTGACCCTGGGCCATATTTCATAAAAATGTTAAGGATCACTTATGAGGCAAATTTATCTTTTGGTCCCATAAGTGGTGACATGATACAAACATTCAAAAACCTAAAGATGTGAGAATTTAGGTGTTTTTCTACAAAGGTTTTCAAATAATGTAATTCTATGAAAAGCTAAGGATGAAATCTTATTAATGAGATAGGTGGTTGTTAGTATGTATTCCCTTAAAATTTGTCAAGCATTGAGCTTTAAAATTTCATAACTCATATAACATCTAAAATGTGACAATGTTTGCACTCAACTATACCATTCTATTTTGGTGTATGCAAACATGAGCTTTCATGCATAATGCCATGAGAAGAAAATAATTGTCATGAATTGGTTAAAAAAATAAAGTGCATTATCAGTTCTAATGCAATTAACCTCCATGCTAAACTAGTTTTTTACCAATTTAAGGAATTCCTCTAATCATAAATAGGTTTCACTTTTGACTTTTATTAAGAATGTCTAAGTTTCTTATAATAATTCATTGAGCAAGATGAGAAAATACTATGATCTATCATGATTAGGGATTTGGTAAAGTCCTTAAACATCTATGTGGATTAGGTAAAAAATCTATTGTGTTGTATGGTCATGCATAGGAAATGGGTTGCAAATTTGTTTTACAAATGGACAAATCATGCAAGGTTCGTGTTGAGAGAATTTTATAAATTTAAAATCATTAATATATGAAATTTCATATAAGATATATATCCAAGTCTACAATGCTAAAGTTTAGAATTCAAAACAATACATGCAAACATTGTGTTAACAAAAGATGGGACATGCCTTAGAAGTTGTGTGACATCTTTCTTATTAGGACTTATAACAAAATAGTACATCATATTCTTAACCCTACCAAGTTCTTTGACTTCATTTGTCCAAAGGTTTTAAAATACACAAAATTGAGTATAAAATATTATGCAACATTTATTCTCATGGAAAAATTTTAAAGCAAATATGAGATTAAAATTGAAATATAATGAATATAATGTTATACTTAATTTCAAGGTCTTGGATATGCATGTTTTGCCAACATATGTTACCAATACACCATTACCATTTGAGAATTTAACTTTCCTAGATTTATAAACATATGGAAGTATTGAACTTAAGCATGATAAATTTGCAGTAAAATAATTGCTAGCACTAGAATCAATTATCTAACGTTTGTTAAAAAGTTAGATGTACCTACCAAATAAGCTTGTGCATCTTGATTGCCATTCAAGAACTACATAAATTGTTAATAATCTATCTTGGTGATGAAAACATGATATGGATCTTTCATCACTAAGTTGGATTTGGTTTCCATTTTATAGTTCATGTGCTTTGGTGGATAACCATGTAGCTTGTAAAATTTCTTTTTTTTATGCACTTACCCTTTGCAATATCGTATTGTAGGTCTATCACTCAGTAACATTTTTCAATTATCCAACATTTGTTAAAAAAGTTAGATGTACCTACCAAATAAGCTTGTGCATCCTGATTGCCATTCAAGGACTACATAAACTGTTAATAATCTATCTTGGTGATGAAAACATGATATGGATCTTTCATCGCTAAGTTGGATTTGGTTTCCATTTTATAGTTCATGTGCTTTGGTGGATAACCATGTAGTTTGTAAAATTTCTTTTTTTCATGCCTTTACCCTTTGCAATATTGTATTGTAGGTCTATCACTTAGTAACATTTTTCATTCTTATGACCTTTTTTTTTTTCATAAAGGGCACATTTATCATTTTGTGTAAATGATAGGTCATTCAACACTTGACGTCATCACTATAGGTGTGCCTACTATAATAGCTATTGACTTGATTTCAAGGTCTATTGCATTGAAATAATATTTCATTGCAAGAAAGGCAAATTCTTCGATAATCTTTCCTAATGCACTTTGGTGGTATTTCGCCTAACAGACCATGGAATAGGTCTTTAAAAGGTTTGGAAGAGGCTACATGAGAAGAATCTGCCCCTAAAGAGTCAAATAGTAGTCATTAAGTCCCTAAAGAAATTGATAGAAATGCATCTCCTTGTTATGCTCCCTTCATGGCTAGAAAGTTATCATTTTAGGCCTTGAAAGTTCAATTAACAAAGCATACTTGTTTCAAAGCTATGTCAATCATCTAAAATACAACAAAACCAACTTGCCTCCTTGACAAATTAGGTACAGTTAGTTGATTAGGTAGTAAACCCTAGATAGGTTGACCTAATGGTACCAGACACAAAGTTCCAACCATAGTTTGGCTGCATTTCATATGTAGATCAACCCATCATGGAGGTGGTTGGAGATTGAGTTCAAAATCCACCCTTGGAAGACATCATTGTAGCACTCTCAAAGCTTTCAAGTCGGCAAATTGAGTTTAGGCTTTGCATAGGATCCATTAACAAAAGCAAATTTATTCTTGATTGAGAGGGCAATCATCATTGTTTTGTACCAAATGATGTAATTAGAGGTTCCTAGTAGCTTAATGCAAATTAACGCCATCAACTTAGTGTCTCCAGCTAGCAAATAGAAGGGATAAGTAGAATGTTTGGGCTTGACCTTAGTGTTTGGATTGGGGTTCTAGGGCGGTAGAGTGGGCAAAGGAGTCCTCAAAGGTGTGTGAAGGCCACTTCTCCCACCATGGTGATGGGGAATGTGTAAAGGAACATCATTAGAATCCACCATCATGGTAGTCATAGCAGAGATGCTTAACTGGCTTCATTAAGGGCCATATTAGATAGAGAAAATGGCATCATTACAAGGTTTATGCAACGATGTAATTTTTTTGGTCAAGGCATGTGATATTGTTTTGGTAAATTCATGATACTAGGTGATGAATGATGTCACTACACTAAAATAAATGAGAGAAAAATTGTTGTCATTTTGGCTTCGTCACAAGGGAAGACAAGGGAGGCCAAAACTATATCATTTCTATAAGGTTACTAGAAAAAGAGCAAAGCCACTTGTCAAGATGTCGTCTGGTTGGATAAAAAGGTTTTAGAGAGCCATTTGTGGTTGATTTTGATCGAGAAAGCTCCGATTTGTGGAATGTAAGTGGAAGCAAGTTTGGATCGAAGAAAACAAGTGAGTTTTAAGCTTAATTCGTGGAAGGAATAGATCTAGTAACCTGAGCTCTCAATGCCATGTCAAAATACAAAGGATTTTTGGGTAAAAGCTTGTCTTTCATTTATAAACAAGGAAAACCCTTTAGGATTTCTAGGTTATAGATGGGAGAATTATTCCCATGTTAAGGACTACACAAACTACACATTGCTTTTTATAGTACAAAGGCATTGCTAGTGAAGGATGGAGCTACACGTCGTCCGTCCCATCTAGGTTTCCATTTACAGCAATCTCACAGAGTAAAGGAACTGGCTACTGTTGGCCGAGCATAATGGCAGCCATAGGAGATGTGGCTGCTTCTGTTCCTCTCATCTCACGTTCGAATAGTTTTTTTTTTTCCTATTCGGGTCTTTCTCATTTTCTTCTTCTTCTTGTACTTCCTTTCTTTTTTTTTTTTTTTTGGCCACCCCCATTTCTTTAGAGTAGACCCCCTCCAAAACATAACTAAAAATGACTAGAAAAAGTAAATTAATTGTTAAATTTCTTAACTTAAAACAAACAAAATTAGTAAGTATTCGGAAAAACAATATGAGGTCTCTCAATTTGGAATGACTTAATTCTCAATGCTTTTTGTTTCCTTGGCTGAACCAAAAAGCTAGTTTATGAGATTAAGGAAATGGTCGGTGACTCTTAAAAACTTCAGTTTTGAACTTCTCTCGTTTCCACCTCCCCATACAGTTGTTCTAAATGTAGTTACAAGCCCAAAATTTAGCGTCCCATGATGAGAGTTTTTTAATAGATGATACACGGCTAAACACATCTGTTCTCACTGAATCAGAACCAAAACCACTGACTGTAAAGAGGGCGAGGCTCGCTTTATCTCCAACTTTTCTTGGAGGGAGGAGAACACGGCATAAACACATTTTTTCATTGAATAGAACCAAAACCTCTAACTGTAAAGAGGGCAAGGCTTGCTTTATTTCCAACGTCTCTTGAAGGAGGAAGGAGAGCGAAAAGAGAGTTAAAGAAAAGAAAAGAAAAAGAACACGGTATGTTCACTTGTTCCTACTTCGCTTACCGGGCAAGGAAAGGGCATCTCTTTTGACTTTGGAAGCTACGGAGGAACTGATTGAGATAAAGCCGCGTCTACCTCTATCTCAAGTCCAAGTCAGCAAAAGACACGGTAATGGGTCTCAAAGTCAGAATCGATCAATACATGGGTCTCAAAGTCAGAATTGATCAATAAATGGGTTTCAAAGTCAGAATCCACCAATAAATAGGTCAAAGACACGCTAACGGGAAGAAAGATGTAAATTTTTATAATATAAGGACTGATCATAATAAAAATTATATAAATAATAAAGAAAAATATTCACATATTATACACATATAACTTCTTAAAGTGGACCATGCTACATGATCTAGATATTAAGTCATATAAGAAAAGACTAATAACGAATATATGATTATCTGACTGATTTACAACGCTTATTTAGAACCGTGTAGCTCCTGTCAGAAAAGTTAACAAGTTAAGGAATCTACTAAAGTAACACGAAAGGAGATCTAAAGCAGAAGAGATTATTCGTCGTTACCAATGTATATTTACATGTACATGAAAGTCTAAAGCAAGGTGAATGGCGGCAGGGACACGGCGACGTGGATTGTACAAATCAAAGGGTCAGCTTTCTCAACAGCGGCCTTCTTTTTCTGCTCGTTACAACCCCCCACTTCAATATCCCAAAGATCTGAGCACAGAAACCTTCAGATCAAAGCTAAATGTCTCCGAACCTGTAACCAAAGCTGCAAAAGATTCACCAGGGGTTCGTTCCTAAGCTAGCCGATTGTAGCCGTTCTTTCTCCACGAGTCTTGTTTGATATCCGAGTATGAACGAGTCCAGTCCCTCCGAGTCACTCTCTAAGTTAGCCCTTGATACCTCTACCAACAACAGAAGTTGTAATCTCGACGTTCAAATGGAGCTCGTGAGCGAGGAAGAAATGGCTTCCATTGAGGCTGCCTTAACCGCTGCTTCCTCTTCTCTCGCTTCCTGTGCAGCTCCTGCAATTGCTTCACCCTCCTTCAAGAGAAACACGAGGTCATACGAGTCAAGTCCCTCCGAGTCACTCTCTAAGTTAGTCCTTAACACTCCGACCAACAAAGGAAGTTGCAGTGTCGACATTCAAATGGAGCTCGTGAGTGAGGTCGAAATGGCTTCCACTGAAGCTTCCTTACGCGCTACTTCCCCTTCCATCTCTCCATTGCAGCTCCTGCAATTGCTTCACCCTCCCATTTTCAAAGAAACGCGAGGTCAATTCCATCCAAGACCAAGAGGAGGTTGTCGTGTTGGGACGGATTAGATATTGAAGATTTCGAAATGAAGCTCGTGAGCGAGGACGAAATGGCTTCCATTGAAGCTGCCTTAGGCGCTACTCGCTCTTCTCCTGCAATTGCTTCACCCTCCCAGTTTCAGAGAAACATGAGGTCGTACGAGTCAAGTCCCTCCGAGTCACTCTCCAAGTTAGCCCTTAACACCCAGACCAACAGCAGAAGTTGTAGTGTCGGCATTCAAATGGAGCTCGTGAGGGAGGAAGAAATGGCTTCCATTGAGGATGCCTTAGCTGCTACTCCCTCTTCTCTCTCTTCCATTGCAACTCCTCCAATTGTTTCACCCTTCCGGTTTTGGAGAAACACGAAGTCAATCCCATCCAAGACCAAGAGGAGGTTGTCGTTTTGGGCAAGAGATTTCGGCAGCCATAGGAGTACCGAGAAGAAGAGCAGAGAGGCTGACTCCTTTTTTCACCGCTTCAGGAGCAAAACTGGATTGTATGTCAGCGATGTCACCGCCGCGGTAGGGCTTTTTTTTTTTTGTTTTTTTTTTTCCCTTCTGAACATTCAGTACCTGCTGTTCTTATTGAGTTCATGGATACTGAGAAAGCATGAAAGCAGCTTCCTTGCTTGTCGCTTGGACAAGATATTCCTGTTGATCAGACGCCCATCTCACAGTATGGAACATGTTTTTCTAAACTTCATTCTGATTTGATACTTACAACAGGAATGGTGCGAGAAGCAAGTGGAGTTTGTTCTTCTCTCTTGCGACAGAGACACAAGTAAGGCTACGGCAGCACATGGACCTCGCCAGGCCAAACTTGAAGGAGAGGTATGCATTTAAGGTCACTTCACATTTTCTCTAGCGTATTTTGATGGAAAAAGTTACTCTAAGAATCTGAATAGCATGAGCGAAGCAACAGAGAATTTATGAAAAGGATTTGGAGTTCTGCATTACTTTATTCTTTTTTGTTGGAAAATTTAGCAAGGTCAGTCATATGGATGTCGAAACTGCTTTAAGGTGTTCAACTTATAAATGCATTTCATAAGCACTGCCAAGAAGCACCAATGGTCTAGAATAGTACCCTGCCACCGTACAGACCCGGGTTTGATCCCTGCTTCTGCACACGTTGTCGAGCGGTGAAGACAAGTCCGCGCTCTACAGCGATGGTAGGGTCCATCACCACCGTCTGTTCATTCGGACAAAATCTCAGCGCATCAGAGCTCGAACCTTTTTTTAATACTGTATTGATGACTTAATCTAATACTCCAACTAATCATCCCCCACTAAGCAAATCACATGCCCGTGAAGTCCTGAGGATAAGTCGAAAGAAACAAAATGAGTCCCTTTTTTCTGAAAACATCATCATCTTTCTACAAATGACCAACTCCATTTCGTCCTTGAATTATCCGCGAAAAGTACGTCTTTTCCCACCTCCTTATTGTGATATTGTTTACTATAAACCCAAGTTGCAGCAAGATCTCTTTTTAGTTTCAATTCATATCTACCTTCCACAAGGCATATGCTTAAGCAGCTACAATTCTCGTACATTTTCTCACGATGCCTTTCTTTGCATATCACATTGCTTCCATTTCATGCTAAGCACAGGAATGGCGTGAAGAACGATTGAAGTCTGCTGTCCGGGGCAAGCTCCAAACTACAGCTAGGAGAGCAGGTAGAACTCGACACAAAAAACTTGCGGAAGAGGTACACTTGTAATCTCGTGATTTTTTTAAATCATGCTGCATTTTACGTGCATACTTCTTGTTGCATCATGTTAAACAATAATTTCTGCAGTAAAGCATATATGCACTGTCAAAATACGTGCACATTGTATTGATTCTTGTAACTACATCAATTTGGTCTCTGGTGTTAAATAATTATTATCTCACATATCTTTTTGTATATTCAAGTGTCTCTTCTCTTAGTGACCAAGTGTAAGAGAGGAAATAGAACGTCTCCTGGGCTTACAAAAATCATTTTTGCTGCACTTTTTTTTTTTTTTTCACTCACACACACACACTGGAGAAGGGGATGGGTGAATTGAACTTTGACTTGTTGGACTTGCAAGCTAGAGGTCTTGGCTTACCACTATGCCAAAGGGACTCCCCTTTAGATTTTCTAAATAATGTCTTGAATCTCATTTGATATATTATGGAATGTCATTTGATCTACCACTTTATTTTCTATGTATGTTTGTAATGTGTCAAAAAAAAAAATTGATTTGATTACACAACTGCTATTTTTTCTTATGTCCACTTGTTAGAAGATTTGCAAAAAGCTAACTTAAGATTTAAAAGGATACTTCATTTATTTAAAATTTACCATAAGAAATTTTATACTCAATATGAAACATTTATTTTGCACACACTGGGAAGTATAATTTAGTCATTTCAATTATTTATTTTGTAGGTTGTGGAAGAAGTAGAATTTCTTGTCAAGTCTAAAGAAGACTCATGGGCCCTAAAGCTTCTGAATTTTATACTTGCTGCTCATCAATTATTAACTGAAGGATTCACTCGTGAGCCGCTATTGTAAGTATATAATATTGAATTCCATAAACAAATTTTTAAATTCACACTCTTCTGTTAATTAAACTTTTGAAATAACTAAAGATTTAACAAAGTATCATATTAGGTCTTAAATCCAAACCTTAGTTTCTTCACTCACCTTTTCATTTAACATACTTATATAAGTTCTGTCTTAGTGTAAGAAAAAGTGCTAAAGCAATAAATCAAATAATTAATTTCATATCAGTGGCTTAGAGTTAAGATTTTTCCATATCATTGGTTCATGCATCTAAAGTACATAAGTTGTTAGTAGTAAACTATATAACCTGATCATAGTTCTATGCGAACAATTAGCACATATGTAAAGAACAGTATTATTTGGGCTGGAAGTGAATCCAGCTTCAAAGCAACGTGCCGATATGATATTCATATTTGTATTGGATCCCTGATACTCATATTTGTCTTCTCCATGCTGATGGACTATCTTGGTTATGAAATTAGAATAAGCTTCTTTGATAACATATGGATGGTGGGAAAGGTTGATGAGATACGCATGCCAGAAACAAAAACTTATAGAAACCCGATAATACTTGACATAAAGACTCGTGAACGAAATACTCTTCCTACCGAAGCACAAAAAAGGAAGAACAGGTATGCATAGATGAATCATTTTAACTAATGCATCAGAAGAAAGTTGTGACCTCCACTTCTATGTTGGCAGGCTTCAATTGATGTGCTACAAGTATATGTGGGACAATATGGTTGCTGACAATTTCCCTTCCAAACATTTCTTTGATTTTTTCTCGTTGAGACCTCATTCTGTCTTATCTGACGAAATCAGGCAAAGAGCTGCTGACTCGGGGTTTTTGATAGTGGTAAGGATTTTGTCAACTCTAATTAGTTCAATGGAGATATTAGCGACCTGAGACCTCCTTCATCTAAGAGGTCTCAGATTCTTCACTTATTTCTCGTACCCTTTTGCCTTCATAAATTAAATAATTTGTTTAGAAATCTTATAAAGAATAGAATTTCTAACATAGTTTTTATAATGTGATGATTTGACTCATTTTTTATGATACATTTCGACACCAAATAAGTTGCATGAATATGTACATACCTGTGGAAATGTGGATGGTATAGCTTTAGAGAATTTTCAGGTAACTTCCCTATTTTGGCTTTGTAGACCCTTGATGACATGGTGAAATTATACAGAAGTACATGCCGCGTGCTCCCCCCTGCTCATGACCAACTTTTGTTGAGGTGCGTAGAAAATTTACGCTTTTCTTCCCGAAGTTAAATTGTTTTGAATATTTTTATTGCTCAAAGTTGGGGAAGTTTTCGTTAATTCACATATAGCTCGATTGTCACATAAAAATTGCATGATTTACATGCTTAGTGGCTTGGACTAGAACTTATGAGATGTCAAAGGGGAATAACTAAAAGAGATGACCATTCCATCATGGATCTTAGTGAGCCCGTCCTCCACCTGTTTTCAGAATTTCAAAACTAAAGGTTGATGTTCCAGCAAAACTCACTACCCAACCAATCCACATCAAATGCTCTCTAATAGCAGGGAATGCTATATTTTTTATTGGGTACCCCGGACAAACTGATATTGGAGGAACCACTGTTTGATGTTAGCAAACTCCTACTGGAAAGTAGTTTGTTTAAGCGTCATTAAAATTGTTATCTTAAATGTGTACTTCCTGTGGACATGTTTGGTGTGGATATTAATGAATTGCTTTTAACACGATGTTTACCTGGTTGCTTTCAAGTAGATATGAGTACCAAAAAGATCATTCGTTGCTTGGAGAAGATCAGTTTGCGTTTGATTGTGATTGGCTCAAGAGTCAAATTCGGAGTTGTCTTGAGTTCTGGCTAGGGGAGCGTGAGGCTAGTTATACTTCACAGGAAGAGCGTTGGAAATGCCGGTACTGTAAATTTGCTTCTTCTATCTGCCCTGCAAATGCTGATCTTGAATAGCAACTATAAAGCCAAAGAAAAACACTTATGTGGTTCGAAGACGTCTTCCAATCAATCTTTTCTACAAATTCAGCGAGCAAAGCATGCTAACTTGCTGCAAATTCCAAAGATTTTTGTTAATTTATCCTAACGTTGAAAACTGTTCACTTATTAGTTGTCAAGTGTAAATGAAGCCCAGAAAGTCTAAGAAGTCTTTTTCCTTTTTGTAGTCGAAGGGTCTGGGGAGAATATCTACACTTCAGGTTACGATAGGTGAGGTGAAAGTTAATGTATTTTCTAGTGTGTATTGTTGTTGTAAAATAGTTCTTAGTAGTTGAAATAAAATGGAAAATCTTTTAAAAGTTGCGTTGTATTATTAGCCCAGAAAGTTGCATTGACGTTTTATGTATGGAGAAGAAAAATTTGTGGCCTTTGCTGTTTGATTCTTTATCAATGTAGTTCATGAGGAGAAAAATATAAAAGACTCAATGTTTTACATTTCACATTCTATTATTGGAACCAAGAGTGACTCTTGGTTTAAAGAAGCGTAAAGTCACAAATTAGGTTGAAGTTGCTAAATTTATACTTTGATGTGCGTGAAGTCACAATTTATAGAACCCCTTTTGCATGGTTGGGAAAGTCAGCGATGAACTTGTGGTGAAAAGGTTAAATCTGCCTTAGAGATTTTAAAGGTTGTGGTCTCCCTTTGTAAAGCCGTTCTGTGCCCGAGCTTTGTGTGTCATCATAGAGGGGGGAGACAAGAAGAAGTTTATCCCGTTGGAACTCCAGGATTTCCTTGCTCCACGTCCTCGATCCTATAAGCGGGAACCTAACAAAATCTGTAACATGTATTTAAGGGTACATAAATATAAGTCTTGGTTAGGCACATGAGGTTTAGCCATTGTAATTTTTAGGCTCTAAAAACACCACAGGAACACAAAATGATTAAGATCTTCCTATTATAGATTTTTGAGGAAAATATATGTGACAGCTAAATGTTAGAAAAACAACATAGGAAGGCTTTTCCCTTACCTTTGAGTGGTAACTAAAAATGACTACAAAAAGTAAACTATTAGTTAAATATCTTTACTTAAAACAAACATAATTAGTAAGTTTTCAGGAAAAGCAACATGAACTCTCAATTTGGAATGACCTAATTCTCAATGCTTTATGTTTCAAACAACATGAACTCTCAATTTGGCATGACCTAATTCTCAATGCTTTATGTTTCCTTGTGTTCCACCTCGGCTTGGCTGAACCAAAAAGCTAGTCTTTGAGAATAAGAAATGGTCAGTGACTCTTAACAATTTCATTTTTGAACTTTTCCGGTTTTTCACCTCCCCATATAGTTGTTCTAAATGCAGATATAAGCCCAAAATCTAGTGTCCCATCAACTCCCATCAAAAGTTTTTGGCTAGATGATATGATACACGGCATAAACACATCTGTTTTCACTGAATCAGAACCAAAACCACTGACTATAAAGAGTGCGAGGCTCGCTTTATCTCCAACTTTTCTTAGAGGAGGAAGGAGAGAGCGAAAAGAAACTTTAAGAAAAGGAAAAGAACACGGCTAAAACGCATACTTTTTACTGAATAGAACCAAACCTCTTGACTGTAAAGAGGGCAAGGCTTGCTTTATTTCCAACTTTTCTTGCTGGAGGAAGGAGAGAGCCAAAAGAGAGTTAAAGAATAGAAAAATTACACAGCATGTTTACTTGTTTCTACTTCGCTTACCAAGCAAGGAACGGGGCTTCTCCTTTGGCTTGGAGGCTATGAAAGAACTAACAAAGATAAAGCCACGTCTAAATGGGTCAAAGTCAGAATCTACCAATGGTCAGCAAGGCCTGCTGAACTCCATTGTGCGGAACACTCCACGCAAGACATGCACAAGACAACAACGCAAGGCGAACTGCAGTTTCCCAAGACGGTACGAGTACAGGCTCTCAGTCGACAAATCTCTGCTGCTTGAGGATAACCTCTACTGTCCGATGATAGTCTGACTGATTTACAACGTTTATGTGGAATCATGTAGCTCCTGTCAGAAAAGTGAACAAGTTAAGGAATCTACTAAAGTAACACAAAAGGAGATATAAAGCAGAAGAGCTTATGGCGATGCCTGAATTATCTATGATAGTCGTGACAAGAACATTAAAGTGGAGGTTAGAATGCAAAATCATAGAAACTTCCCTATGAATCTGTTACGTGGCTCCAGGAAGCGCCAGTGTGAACTAAACTCTATAACCAGGAGTAGCTCCAGTGGACAACCGATTGCAAAGGGTCTCCACTTCTAGTAGAGAGATAACGTGAAATAGGGGGAAGTAGCACGCACATTGAAGACAGAAGTACAAGAAGAGTGAAGGGAGCAGGACAATTGATCGGTTAGTGTGATTGTATGGTCATGTCTGAATTAATGTATGCTTTTGTGTTAAGGCTAATGGAAGCCTCTAATGTAGTAGCTCCGAGGCCATCCTCTGTTACGTTTGGCCAAGCATCATAGAACCCCTTTTGCATGGTTGGGAAAGTCAGCAATGAACTTGTGGTGAAAAGGTTAAATCTGCCTTAGAGATTTTAGAGGTTGTGGTCTCCCTTTGTAAAGCTGTTCTGTGCCCGAGCTTTGTGTGTCATCATAGAGGGGGGAGACAAGAAGAAGTTTATCCCGTTGGAACTCCAGGATTTCCTCGCTCCACGTCCTCGATCCTGTAAGCGGGAACCTAGCAAAATCTGTAACATGTATTTAAGGGTACATAAATATAAGTCTTGGCTAGGCACATGAGGTTTAGCCATTGTAATTTTTAGGCTCCAAAACACCACAGGAACACAAAATGTTGAAGATCTTCCTATTATACATTTTTGAGGAAAGTATATGTGACAGCTAAATGTTAGAAAAACAACATAGGAAGGCTTTTCCCTTACCTTTGAGTGGTAACTAAAAATGACTACAAAAAGTAAACTATTAGTTAAATATCTTAACTTAAAGCAGACATAAGTAGTAAGTTTTCAGGAAAAGCAACATGAACCCTCAATTTGGAATGACCTAATTCTCAATGCTTTATGTTTCCTTGTGTTCCACCTCGGCTTGGCTGAACCAAAAAGCTAGTATTTGAGAGTAAGGAATGGTCAGTGACTCTTAACAATTTCATTTTTGAACTTTTCCCGTTTTCCACCTCCCCATTTAGTTGTTCTAAATGCAGATACAGGCCCAAAATCTAGTGTCCCATCAACTCCCATCAAAAGTTTTTGGCTAGATGATATGATATACGGCATAAACACCTGTTTTCACTGAATCAGAACTAAAACCACTGACTATAAAGAATGCGAGGCTCGCTTTATCTCCAACTTTTCTTGGAGGAGGAAGGAGAGAGCGAAAAGAGACTTTAAGAAAAGCAAAAGAACACGGCTAAAACACATACTTTTTACTGAATAGAACCAAACCTCTTGACTGTAAAGAGGGCAAGGCTTGCTTTATTCCAACTTTTCTTGCTGGAGGAAGGAGAGAGCCAAAAGAGAGTTAAAGAAAAGAAAAATTACACAGCATGTTTACTTGTTTCTACTTTGCTTACCAAGCAAGGAACGGGGCTTCTCCTTTGGCTTGGAGGCTATGAAAGAACTCCACTGTGCAGAACACTCCACGCAAGACATGCACAAGACAACAACGCAAGGCGAACTGCAGTTTCCCAAGACGGTACGAGTATAGGCTCTCAGTCGACAAATCTCTGCTGCTTGAGGATAACCTTTACTGTCCGATGATAGTCTGATTGATTTACAACGTTTAAGTGGAATCACGTAGCTCCTGTCAGAAAGGTGAACATGTTAAGGAATCAACTAAAGTAACACGAAAGGAGATATAAAGCAGAAGAGCTTATTCGTCGTTACAAATATACTTTACATGTACGTGACAGTCTAAAGCTAGATGAATGGTGATACCGCCACCGGGACACGGCGACGTGGATTGTACAAATCAAATGGTCAGCTTTCTCAACAGTGACCGTCTTTTTCTGCTCGTTACTGTTGGAATAAAATTTGTCTCAAATGAGACTCAAACTAGGATCTAATATCAATTATAGGTTGATAATGAATTAAAATAAAATAAATAAAACGAGAAAAACGCACCTAAAGATGACTGCATCTTTATAGAAGATCTTGGCTAAGATTTTATTCTCTATTTCTTAATTTTGCTAGTCGCTATCAAATTGGAACTCAGAATTGGAATCGAGATCAAAAAACATTGTGATGGTCGAGTTTACCATTCAATTGTGTTCTGATCAGATTCTTAACCATAAAAGAGAAAATGAATTCTCTTTTAAATAAATACTGTGAACAGTATATGTATTGTGCATGAACAGTGATCATGGTGAAATGACTATTATACTCTTACCAACAGCATTGATTCCATATATTGAGCCCAATGCACATAATTTAAATTAGAGGGGAGACTTAGCTGATATATTATAAAATGTGCTATAAAATAGTTCTGACACATCACAGTTCTATAAAGTATACTAAAACCCATACTAGTTAATACCATACTCACAATTAAGGTCAAAATTTGTCTAATTAACTGAACCAATATTTTTATATTAACACATTTATAAGCTTACAACCCCCACTGCAGTATTGAAAAGGTCTGAAACTATAACAAAGCTGCAAAAGATTCACCAGGGGTTCGTTCCTAATCTAGCCGATTGTAGCTGTCCTTTCTCCACGAGTCTTGTTGATATACGAATATGGACGAGTCCAGTCCCTCCGAGTCACTCTCTGAGTTAGCCCTTGATACCCCAACCAACAAGAGAAGTTGTGATCTCGACGTTAAAATGGAGCTCGTGAGCGAGGAAGAAAAGGCTTCCATTGAAGCTGCCTTAGGAGCTACTTCCTCTTCTCTCTCTTCCGTTGCAACTCCTGCAATTGCTTCACCCTTCCAGTTTCGGAGAGACACGAGGTCAATCCCATGCAAGACTAAGAGGAGGTTGTCGTTTTGCGCAATATCAGGCATAGAGGATTTCGGCAGTCATAGGAATCCCGAGAAGAAGAGCAGAGAGGCTGACTCGTTTTTTCACCGCTTCAGGAGCAAAACTGGATTGTATGTCAGCGATGTCACCGCCGCGGTACGGGCTCTTTTTTTTTTTTTTTCCTTCCTTCTGAACATTTAGTATCTGTAGCTCTTATTGAGTTCATAGATACTGAGAAAGCACGAGGGCAGCCTCCATGATTGTGGCTTGGAGAATATATTCTTGTTGATCAGACGCCCATCTCAAGTATGGAACATGTTTTTCTGAAATTCGTTCTCATTTGATGCTTACAACAGGACTGGTGCGAGAAGCAAATGGAGTTCGTTCTCCTCTCTCGCGACACAGGGACTAGTCAAGCTATGGCGGCAGGTGGAGCCCGCCATTCCAATCTAGAAGGAGAGGTATGGATTGAACAACAATAATATAGGATATATTTCATTAATAAGCCCCCTCTACCAACAAGCACCAGTGGTCTAGTGGTAGAATAGTACCCTGCCACGGTACAGACCCGGGTTCGATTCCCGGCTGGTGCACGCGCTGTCGAGCGGTGAAGAAAACTCCGCGCTCAATTGTGATGGTAGGGTCCATCACCACCGTCTGATCATTCGGACGACATCTCAGCGCATCAGAGCTCGACTTTTATATTTTTTGATTGCATTGATGACTTAATCTAATGCTCCAAATCCCATGCCCGTGAAGCCCTGAGAGTAAGCGTGAACAAACAAAATGAGTCCCTTTCTGGAGACATCATCTTTCTACAAATGGCCAACTCCATTTCGTGCTTCAATTATCTTCGAAAAGTAGGTCTTTTCCCACCTCCTGAATGTGATACTGTTTACTATAAACCCAAGTTTCAGCAACATCTCCTTTTAGTTTCAATTCATTTCTACATTCTACAAGGCATCTGAGCAGTTAGAATACTCGTACGGTTTTCACGATGCTTCCATTTTATGCTAACAGGAATTGTGCGAAGAACGATTGAACTCTGCTGCCCGGGCCAAGCTCCAAACTACAGCTATGATAGCAGGTAGCGCTCGGCACAAACAACTTGCGGAAGAGGTACACTTGTAAACTCGTGATTTTTTTAACTTATGCTGCATTTTACGTGCATGCTTCTTGTTGCCATGAACTCATATTTGGCATAAATCTTGTTCCATGATGTTAAACAATGATTGCTGCAGTAAGCATAAATGCACTGTCAAAATACATGCACATTGTATTGATTCTTGTAACTACATCAAGTTGGTCTCTGCTGTTAGATAATTGTTGTCTTACATATCTTTTTGTGTAAATTCAAGTGGCCGCTTCTCTTAATGACTAATTGTAAGAGAAGAAATAGAACATCTCCTAAGCTTATAAAAGTCATTTTTGGTGAACATTTTGCAAACATCTTGAACGCCATTTGATATATTATGAAATGCATTCAATTTTCCATTATATTGTCTATGCATGTTTGTAATGTGCAAAAAAATGATTTGATTATACACTCACCATTTTTCTTATGTCCATTTATCAAAAGGTCTCCCAAAAGTTAGTTCAAGATTTAGAAGGAAATGCCCTCTATTTAAACTTCATAAGAAATCTCATATTCAATGTAGGACTTTTCTCTTGCATACACTATTAAGTACAATTTATTCATCTCAATTATTTATTTTATAGGTTGTCAAAGAAGTAGAATCTCTCGTTAGGTCTAAAGAAGACACATGGGCCCTAAAGCTTCTAAATTTTGTTCTTGCTGCTCATCAATTACTAACTAAAGGACTCACACGTGAGCCGTTATTGTAAGTATAGAATCTTTCGTTATTCCATAATCAAATTATTAAATTCACACCATTCTATTAAATTTAACTTTTGAAATGATTAAAGATTTGACAAAGTATCATATTAGGTCTTAAATTCAAACCTTAATTTCTTCATTTACCTTTTCATTCAACTTACTTATATAAGTTATGTCTCAGTGTGAGAGAAAGTGCTGAAATAATAAATCAAATAATTAATTTCATATAATTGGTTTAGAGTTAAGATTTTTCCATATTACTGGTCCATGCATCTAAAATAGATAAGTTGTTAGTAGTAAACGATATAACTTGATCATAGTACTATGCGAATGATTAGCACATATGTAAAGAACAGCATTATTTGGCTGGAAATGAAACCAGCTTCAAAGCAATGTGTGGACCTGATATTCATGTTTGTATTGGACCCCTAATACTCATATTTGTCTTCTCCTTGCTGATGGCCTATCTTGCTCATGAAATTAGAATAGGCTTCTTTGAGAACATATGGATGGTGGGAAGGGTTGATGAGATACCCATGCTAGAAACAGAAACTCACAGAAACCTGATACTACGTGAAATAAAGACTCGTGAACGAAATACTCCTCCCGCTGAGGCACAAAAAAGGAAGAACAGGTATGCAATAGATGAAGAATTTTCAACTAATGCATCAGAAGAAAGTTGTGACATCCACTTCTATTTTTGCAGGCTTCAATTGATGTGCTACAAGTATATGTGGGACAACATGGTTGCTGACAATTTCCCTTCCAAACATTTCTTTGATTTTTTCTCGTTGAGACCTCATTCTGTCTTATCTGACGAAATCAGGCAAAGAGCTACTGACTCGGGGTTTTTGATAGTGGTAAGGATTTTGTCAACTCACAAGTAGTTCAATGGAGATATTAGCGACCTGAGACCTCCTTCATCTAAGAGGTCTCAGATTCTTCACTTATTTCTCATACCCTTTTTCCTAACTAATTAAAGAATAAGAAGAAGAAGAAGAAGAAGATACAAACAGAGATTCTCTCTCTACCTCTTTCACTTCAATCATAAATTAAATAATTTTTTAAAAATCTCATAAAGAAAACAATTTCTAACTTATTTTTTATAATGTGGTGATTTGACTCATTTTTTATGATACATTTCGACACCAACTAAGTTGCATGAATCTGTACATACCTATGGAAATGTGGATGGTATAGCTTTAGAGCATTTTTAGGTAACTTCCCTATTTTGGCTTTGTAGACCCTTCATGACATGGTGAAATTATACAGAAGTACATGCCGCGCACTCCCACCTGCTCATGACCAACTTTTATTGAGGTGAGCTTATGCTTTTCTTCCCCAGGTTAAACGGTTTTGAATATTTTTATTTCTCGAAGTTCGGGAATTTTTGTTAATGGACATGTAGCTCGATTGTCACATAAAAAATTGCATGTTCTGCATGCTTAGTGGCTTGGACTATGACTTATGAGATGTTAAAGGGGAATAACTAAAAGAGATGACCAATATAATATGGATCTCAGTGAGGCCGTACTTCACCTGTTTTTAGAACTTCAGAACTAAAGGTTGATGTTCCAGCAAAACTCACTAGTATTGACCAGTCCACACCAAATGCTCTCTGATAGCAGAGAATGCTATATTTCTTATTGGGTACCCCGGGCTAGCTGATATTGGAGGAACCACTACTCGAAAGTAGTTTGTTTAAGCGTCATTGAAATTATTATCTTAAATTTGTACTTCCTCTCGACATGTTTGGTGTAGATATTAATAAATTGCCTCTAACAAGATGTTCACCTGGCTGCTTTCAAGAGAAGATATGAGTACCAAAAAGATCATTCGTTGCTTGGAGAAGATGAATTTGCGTTTGACTGTGATTGGGTCAAGAGTCAAATTCGGGGTCGTCTTGAGTTCTGGCTAGGAGAGCGTGAGGCTTGTTATACTCCGGAGGAAGAGCGCTGGAAATGCCGGTTCTGTGAATTTGCTTCTATCTGTCCTGCAAATGCTGATCTTGAATAGTAACTAAAGCCCAAGAAATATACTTGCGTGGTTCGAAGACGTCTTCCAATCAATCTTTTCTACAAATTCAGCGTGCAAACATGCTAACTTGCTGGAAAATGCATAGATTTTTGTTAATTTTTCCTAATGCTGAAAACTGTGCACTTATTAGGTGTCAAGTGTAAATGAAGCCCATAATGTCTAGGAAGTCTTTTTCCCTTCTGTGGTTACGAAGAGTCTGGGGAGAAAATCTACACACTTCAGGTTACGATAGGTGAGGTGAAAGTTTCCAATGTGTGTTGTTGTTGTAAAATAGTTGAATGGAAAAATTTTTAAAAGTTGTATTGTATTATTAGGTTTTCACGTACTCTTATGTACGTTGATTGGAACCAAGAGTGACTCTTGGTTTATAGAAGGGTGAAGTCACAAATTAGGTTTGACAAAGGGGAGCTGGTGGAGGTTGAAGGAAAGAGGGCTTTGTTTGTTCGAACAAAGAAAGCTGCTAAAGTTATACATGATGTGCTGTTGGTTCACAAGTTATAGTTAAACCTTCTAAATCTAGGACAAATGTTTGAGAATGAAAATATGTTGTTATTTATAGTGATGCCTGCACCATATATGATAGTGGTGACAAGAACATTGAAGTGGTGGAGGTCAGAATGCAAAATCATAGATACTTCCGTACAAATCTTTAACATGTATTTAAGGTACATAAATGCAAGTCTTGGCTAGGCACATGAGATTTAGTCATTGTAATTTTTAGGCTCTAAAAACACTACATGACGACAAAATGATTAAGATCTTCGAATATATATTGAAGAAAATATGTGTGACGGCCAAATGTTAGAAAAACAACAAAGGAAGGCTTTTCCCTCACCTTCGACTTGTAGAGTTAGGCAGCCGTTGGAACTTGTTCATACTGACATTTGTGGTCTCATTTGTGATTCCATGAGAACCCTCATTGGTAAAGAAAACAAATATTTCATTCTATTCATTGATAATTACACAGAATGACTTGAGTATAGTTCTTGAAATAAAACTCAGAACTTTTGACATCTTCAAGACCTTTAAGAGTCTAGTAGATAAAGAAAGTAGTATAGAGATAAAAGATTTAAAGAGTGATCAAGGAAAATAATACACCTTCAAGAAATTCGGAAGATTTTGTCAATATGAGGAAGTTTTACAACAATTTCAATCATATACCCCCCGAATGATACTGGTTTCCGAGAGGAAAACACAGAGCGGTGGCGGAAATCACTAAAAGCATTTTGGTGGAGAAGGGCATGTTCAAAATTTCATGGGCTTATTTAGAAAACATTTTTGCTTACCTCTTGACTAGATGCCCCGATAAGGTTGTTGTGGGGAAAACAACTATTGAGGCCTGCACCAAAAGAAGCCTTGTTGCAGCCAATTGTAAGATCTTCCGTAGCGTTGATATACGACCCTTGCTGTCACCAAGCCAACCACTTTTGTTGACTTAGTAGACAAGTATGGCCAACAAGGGAGACATCTTGTATGGCCAACAAGTGTGGCCAACAAGGTATGCTTTCAACTTGTCGACATAGTTCTTTGTCGAAGAAATTTTAACACTAAAACATTTATTTTGTTTATTGAAAAGAAAGTGGTTTAGAATTATTAACGTCAAAGTATTTGGGTCAGCAATTATTTCTACAAATAAGGGGATCGTTCATGTTTGCAAAAGCATGAGAGATGAGAGGAAAATATAGTGTGTTGTGAGAAAATCCAAAGAGTGCCGAACACTTATAACATAATGCGAAAGATATATTTGGGGTCTGGATTTGAAAGAAATGTTGTATTGCATTTCCAAGTTGCAGTAATAAAGTTTTTTTTTTCTAGTCTTGTTATGGATGTAAGCTTGAATTAAGTCAAACCACATAAATCTCTACATTGTCCTTTATATAGAACTTTATTGTCTTGTTTATTTTTTTAGATATCTTAAATTCAATCCATGCTAAATTTTGACGAAAGATACTATCCACGTATACGATGTGAATAGTAGTTTGTCGTAGTAGGTAGTTTGTGTTATGTCCACATTCTAAATTTCACAAGAACCAAATGAGATAAAAAAATTTATGCGGGAAGCGTTGCTGGGTTATGATGGACGATCAAAAGATTACAAAACTTTTCCTTAGATGATGAGAAACTGATTGCAAGTAGAGATGTTGAGGTAAATGAAAAAAGTGGTTGGAATTAGGAAGAAAGTAAAAACCTGATACAAAACTTCCCAGTTTCAAGCATTCGAAAAACATCATTGATCACCGAGGGAGTAGCAGCCTAAGAACCTCCTAGATCATGTCATGCTCTTTTCAGGAAACCCAGCAAGAACATGATGGGATTTCTTTCCAACATCAGCACAGCTAAACTACGCCCAACTAAGTGAGGTATGTGCTTCATGTGATGAAGGGCTATGGATGAGGAATAAGAGGTATAGAGGAAAGTGAAACATTGAATCTTCTAGAACTTCCTGCAAATAAAGAAGTGATAGGGATGAAATAGATATAAAACCGAGATTGAGCTAACAAAATACATAACGCTCAGTTGAAGGCAAAGGGATATTCTCAAATTATTGGTGTCAATTATTTGGATGTCTTTGCTCAAGTAGCTTGGTTGGAGACAGCTAGAACCATTCTTGCCTTGGCAGCACAACAAATGGGTGTCAAATCACTTTTCTTAAGTGAAGAGGAGATAAAAGAAAAAGTGTATATAGATCAATTAAGGGGTTTTGTAATCAACTTAGACAAAAATAAGATAGCCAAGCTCAATGAGGTTGGTCATTAAGCATCTGCTTAAAAAGAGAGTTTTTGCTACAATTTTATTGAAAGATTTCTTTGCATTGTCCAACTTGAAGCAAATGGATAATACAATCATATTCAGGCCTTTGGCAAAGCTTATAATGGTATATGAATTTTTCAATCACCAGGAACCACAAAACTTCCCTCACGACATTATTTCATTACGATGATCAAAAGTTTGATTTGGTCTGATCACTAGTATTTTTTTAAATCATTCTCCAAATAATTGTCCTTATTTTCAATCAGACACGGTGGCCTGGCCAAACACGTTGAAAGCATATAGTTCCTGCAATCCCTGAGAAACGAGGTAAGTCAATTTTCGGAGGCATTATCGGAGGTACCATTCATCGTTCCATGATAAAGACGTCACAGCATGTTTTAGCATTAACGTTTTATCGTGATTATTGGCCAAATCCATTTCACCTGTCCACTTCACTGTGTTCCCCACATTTATAGTGCAACATTTTTCTTCCCACCCACGATCTTGTTTTCCACGAGAGTTTGGATTCAACTATAATGATGTCTCGTACGCGAAAGCAAACTTTGGCGGCTAATTGTTTCTGTTTTCAGCCATGTTCCCGATCCATGGGTTGAGGGACCATTTCAGGAAGTGATGGAGATTCTTGCAGACGAAGGTTCTTGACAGAGACATGCTGCGTTTTGCAGAACCCGAGATGCCAAAGTACAGAGAGAGCCTACAACAAGAGGATTTTTTATTTAATTTTCATCTACTACCTCGTTTTTAAACAATGAAAAAGATCAGAAAAGGAAAATAAAAGAGGGAACGTGGCAGATGCGTCATGCATTCAACCACTCTAATTTACCATTTGTGGACTAGTCCAGGAGGAAAGGACAATAATGCTGATGTAGCTGGTAGAATAGCTTCAAGATCGAATATATAAAGAAATGATAACAGCAAGAGGATAAGCACGAAGTAATTGAGAGGACACTTTCAACTTGCGAGTGCTTACAAAGGTTGAGAGGAGGTTGAAAATGATGGGCTACAGTTTTGTCAACCCAATAATACGTGATTCTGAGAATGAGATGGGCGCTCTTGTTTACGTCCTTCGTTTTGCTATTATTATTACTCCTTATGTCAAAATCTCGTGGGCGGCTTGTGCTGCACCAGTTTGAGCCAATTTTAACGAAAGAGAAGGCACGGATTATGAGGAAACCAGACCGTCTGCCGTCTTCCTGCTGCCAATTGTTTAGGGAAGTTTAAAGCAGAGACGCAAGAAACAGAAACCGACTGAACCACGTAAGGACATAAGCGTGGCAAAGCTGGAGCGAGCCAGCCATGTCAATGCTTCTTCGACTCATCTTGGTCAAGATTGACATGCTCCGTGGCTAGAACAGGGGAAGCCTTCAAAATCAGACTCTTAACAACGTTATACGTCATGGGACTCTATCATCGGACCTCATATGCCACCGAGCGGCGTCATCGTGGGCTCCGTTACTCCACTACACCGTTCAAGTTTCGTCTCCTTCTCTTATTTATAGAAGGCAAGCTCGATCCTCCTTACCCCCACCACCATTCCCAACCTTTCGATTCATTGGTTCTGCATTAGTCCTTTTGAGTTCCTTTCTTCCCTGACACCTACTTGCTTTCCCTTTCTTGTATTTTTATCCTTTTGTGAATACCATAACTATTCTCCACAAGATGCTACCACAAAACCATGGCCACGGATTCTTCGAGTTCCGTGGCTCATCATCGCTCCGTCAATTCAACACTCTCTAAGTTTTCCGATTCCCAGAACTGTCCTTGTTCTCAGCCCACAATTACTGCTGCTAAGTTCTGATATTCCTAGGAGGAAATCTTGAACATCCCACTTCTATAAAAGTCAGAATCTCCGTTGTTCTTATCCTACCTTCCCACAACAGTCCTTGCCACCCACGTTTCATTCACGCTCTTTTATCAAGTAGTAAACCCCGTATCTTTTACTTTTCTTCTTCTCAAGAAAGGGGAAAATAATCAGAGACCTTTTAAATGTTTACTAACAGGTACGAATTCTGGCATGCGGTAGTTGAAATGGCATGGATTATGCTAAGGATTGACTACTCTAGGCTTTTTTGGCTCCTATTTGGTGTATTTTCCTACGAAAACCACGAGGGAAAGCCGCGGATCTAGAACATCGTTGTTTAACCCCCACTTGACACTTACTTCAATCTGAATTCCCTTCACACCTGGGAACTTCGATTCCCGCCATCTTTCTGCTCCAAAGTTCAGATTTTTAAGCGCACGCAGTTCCCGGACAACAAGGCTGGTATACCAAGCATGTCTCCGAAGCATATTGGAGAGCACACCAATGAAGCCAAATCGGAATATGGATACGTAGAATCCGATCCCACTGGTCGATACGGCAGAGTAAGCTAAGCTCATACCCATTTTTAGTTTTGAATTCCATAAGCATACATGTGTCTGTATGATTAATCAAAATTGTTGATTTCTCTTTTCCTTCTTGTTATTGTGGAAGAATAGATGAAACAGCTTTCTACAACTTGTTGATGTCTGTGTTTGTTGAATTCACAAAATATTATGATGAACGTTAGTCTTGTGGATTACGTTTGCATATTTTATTGAGCGTAAAGCCATATAAACCACCCATTGCCATGTACCTACAGAAAGTCTACCATAAATTATAAGGATTTAAAGCTCTCACGCTAGTGTTTTCAATTGGGTTTTATTCCTTCAACCTGTCGAACCCAAGGAAAGTTTTTTTAGTTGTTTAGCTTTTAGGAGTAAGTACCAGAAGACGCCTAAGGTCCAAGTTGTAATAGAATACCCACTGTAATATGTTTCTTTTGGCCTTGATTCTCTCTTTTTGTTTCTTTTCGTCATCCTAATTGTTATTCAAGTCCTTGAGTGTATCTTAAAGCTTTTTTGTTTTACATGGGGTGGTGCTTAACCGATATAATATATTATCGTTGACAGTATTTGGTATCTAGGCTCGAGTAGTTATGTAAAGAAGTATTCAACGTAATTGCAGAGTGTTCTCGAATCTTATATCTCTATCCGTACATCAAAGTTGTCTTATAATAACCAATATTTGTTTGTTATCTAAGCAAGAATAAATAAGTTTCATTAACCATAGATACTAGTTTTTTTTTCTCAAGGGGTTGCTGTTGCCAGCTGTTGGGAAAAGAGATTCCTTTGCGTATATGCAAATGTTGATACAATTGTTTGAATGTCAACTGAAAGTTCTGTCAGTGATTTTACATCTGTCAAATGTTGGGACCTTGATTCGCTGGTCTTCTAAATCAACCCTGATTGGATTTAGTAGTGTATTGATGGACTATGGCAGCTCATGTAATTTTTCTCTGGCGCTTTTGTAAAGAATGATGATTTGTAGAGCAATCTTGGCCGTCTCTGTGCACCACCCTCTAATTAAGCTGCAGACTGAGCATGTACAACGATCGGGAACTTGATCAAATAGCTTCTTGTTCCCAGTTGTTTGGACTTGAAATAAACATATATAGATGTCATAGAAGAGTATTGTCCAAAGTATATACTAAATGAGACGTTTGTTAATGTACCTAAAGAAGCCTTTGAATGACAAACATAAGATAAAATGTACTCAGGAATGGTTTAAATAAGTAAATAGTCCAACAGCTTGAATGTCGTGAGAAATAGAGGTAAGAGGGAGGTTAAAACAATGACGGACTTCACACTTGATACCTAGATGCCAAGAATGAGGAAAGGTGTGATAGGCAACAAAATACTGGTAGCCAGGACAAGTCCAGATGGCCTAACGCTTGAAATGTTGATGAAGTGATTGTATACCTTTTTTCTTTGTTGCTTATGCAAACAGTTATTGATTCTGTATAGCCACCTTAATTTATTTAGCAGAGCAATGTCAAGAAGTATGCTATTCTCTTGCTACATTATTTTTTTCCTTCAAAAAAAAAAAAGGTTTACTTTGTTAACTGATTCTTACTCAATGCTAAACACTATGGAAATAACCATTACGATATGGCGCGATAATGGTATTGTCTTTGTGATTAGTAGTTTGATGAAGTTCTTGGAAAAGGAGCAATGAAAAAAGTGTACAAGGCAATTGATGAGGTCCTTGGGATTGAGGTAGCATGGAACCAAGTGAAACTGAACGAGGCACTTCGCTCACCAGAAGATTTGCAGCGGCTATATTCTGAGGTTCACCTCCTCAGCACCCTTAGCCACGGCTCCATCATTCGGTTCTACACATCCTGGATTGATGTGGATCACAAGACCTTCAACTTCATTACCGAAATGTTTACTTCAGGGACACTCAGAGAGTAATTTCTTTTACAACTCTAATTTTGCCAACTGCTCTTATCCCGTGATAGCACCATTAGAACTGAGCAGACTCGTTACTGACAAAGTGCAAATATCAGTCCTCTTTATTGGTGTCCAATTATAATTCTGTAATATGATATCAAAGAATTTAGTGGAGAGATGTGGAATCCCATGTGGCTTGCACCCAATCTAATGTTGCACTAAAGCATATGGGCCAAAGGAAAACCTGTACAATCTATATTTTGATTATAATCTTCATAGAAACTTACTGTGATGGAGACAATGTTTTTTACACAAATGGATGGAATTAACAGCTCTCCAGAATCATTTCACCATAAATAGGAGCAGTGTCCCTAGTCTGACAGAAGAACATGATAAGGCAAGCTTTTTAGATTTGTTAATTAGGGGGCCACAGTTCTTTATGGATTCTTAAGTGTAAAATGTTATTCTCTAATTTTCAACCATTATATGCACATTGAATAACAGAGCATTTTGGCTTGATGCAGATACAGGAAAAAGTATAAGAAAGTAAATATCCAGGCCATAAAGAGCTGGGCTCGCCAGATCTTACGGGGCCTTGTTTACCTGCATGGCCATGACCCTCCAGTAATTCACAGAGACCTTAAGTGTGACAACATATTTGTCAATGGCCATCTTGGACAAGTCAAGATTGGTGATCTAGGACTTGCAGCAATTCTTCAGGGTTCCCGATCAGCCCACAGTGTTATAGGTACTCATTTCCCTAGCATTGGCACATGAATCAGCTATTCTCATGTCCATTAATCCTTTTTTTCTCCCTATGCATTAGGCACCCCAGAGTTTATGGCACCAGAATTATATGAAGAAGATTACAATGAACTTGTTGATGTATACTCATTTGGCATGTGTGTCTTGGAGATGCTTACATCTGAATACCCATATAGCGAATGTACTAATCCTGCACAAATCTATAAGAAAGTGACATCGGTAAGGTCACTTTCAATGTCAAGTTTAGAGATCTCTGTGAGGCTTGTATCTTGACCACATGCCAGTTTTGTTTTTCTCAGGGGAAGTTGCCAGGAGCATTCTACCAGCTTCAAGACTTGGAAGCACAACAGTTCATTGGAAAATGTTTAGTAACTGCGTCAAAGAGATTATCAGCAAAAGAATTATTGCTTGACCCTTTTCTTGCATATGACAAGAATGAAAAGCTACCTATGACGAAGCTTCAAAGCCAGAGACCATTTTTAAATAAACGGGAAATGGAAAAACTACAATTGATTGATGCTCACAGAACCGACATGACAATCACAGGGAAGCTCAATCCTGATGATTCAATCTTTCTAAAAGTGCAGATTGCCAATGAGGATGGTACTACTTTTGCTTTTGAAATGCAATATTCTTAGCTAGTTACTTCTATGAGAAGTCCAGTTATGGAACATATCCAAGCATATTCTTAATTTAGGCTAAACCATATTCTATTAAACATAAGGATCTAAAAGTTGACTGGAAGTTTCTAGATGCACCGTCAGCTTTGCACACTGGTCCTTTTGTAGTCCAAGCCAAATAATGAACTTTTTGCTTTATTTTATTGCAGGTTCTACCAGGAACATATATTTTCCTTTTGACATTTTAACTGACACTCCACTTGATGTTGCAACGGAGATGGTGAAGGAGTTGGAGATCACCGATTGGGAACCATTTGAAATTGCAGATATGATTGAAGGAGAGATATCTGCTCTGGTGCCACATTGGAAAAACGGGAATCAGACTCATTCTGAAACCTACCATACATATGACTATCAACATGATGATGGTGATGATGATAGGCCTCACAATCCTTTTTACCCTTTCTCATGTTCATCATCTGAAGCATCGGCATCTGGCTTGATTACAATTCATGAAATGGCATGCTGCTGTGAGGGGCTCCAAGGTATGACTCTTCATTCTTTTGAATTTTTTGTCTTATTCTGCTACTTTTCACGGACCTCATTAGGGAAGTTTTAGGGGAAGGCTCCTTGGGTTATCACTTAGCCAGGGCTTAAGAGGAAGTGCTCTGATACCTAGTTGTCCTGGACTTCATGACCAATTGTATAGGTTAATTTATTTTTAAAATGACATAGTAAAGATTTGATGCCATGTGACTCAATGATAACTGATGGAGGTCAGTTGTACATCCTGCTTTCTGTAAACTCAGGCCTTGAAGGTATATTTAGCTTTGAGCAACTTGGAGCATTGGGTTTGGTTAATGAAGCTAAGGCTTGCTAACCTGATTTCACTTATGTATGATAATTTCGTAAAGAAGTCCTAGTAAGTTGAGCTACATTTTCCTATCAAAACACTAGAGGGGAGGGTAAAGTATCAGTATTAAAAATTTGTTATCTCAATGTCAATTAGAAGTAATTGTTGCTGCAGATAATGTACTTGATGATACCAGCTCCCAAAGCTCTTCACACTCAGGAACATATTCCAACGTAAACCACTTCTTCGGCAACGGCCACGAGCCCAATGCAAGTCCCACAAGAGTAGATCGACATGCCATCACAAAGAGTCACAAGTGCACAAGGTTCTGTCCTGGGGAAATCCTTGGCACAGCGCAGTCCGTGACTAGTAATTGCTGCAGGCAGAGCAAGGTTATACTGGGATCGCATGGAGCTTCTACCCCTAAAATTAAGGGGTTTCCAGACAACCGTAGATTGACGAGAAACAGGTCACTAGTAGATATCGGTAGCCAATTACTACACAGGTCCCTGGTGGAGGAGGTGAACAAGCGACGGTTGTTTAAGACAGTTGGAGCTGTGGAAGATATTGGGTTTCAAGCACCATGTGAAATTTCTAAGGAGTCAAGGCCATCTGGTGGCGGCTCTTCAGGAAATATAAAAAGTGGCAAGAAGCAAGGACGGCATCATGGAAGGTTTTGAAGATGCTTCAGACAAGAAGAACCACAGATATGTTTTAAGGATGGAGACATCTTAACGTAATGACTAGATAGAACCATATGTACATTATGTGTACATGACGTACACTAAATAAATCCCTCTTGGGTGCCGAGGTTCTTATTTCTTGATTAGTAGTCTCTTTGCTGTCTTCTGCCTCAGACAAAATGGGGGCTTGAAAGGCGGAACTATATACTTTTTGAATAAAAGGGAACAATAAGCAGGTTTCCTTTGGAGAAATTGGAAAATCGAGAACACCATGTCCCTCAGTTTGGGAATACCATTACCATGATATGAACACGGTCTCTTGGTAACTGGTGTGAGATTACTACTGCTATGTTTTCAGTTACTTTATTCTAGTAAAATGTTCTCTTTTTTAATTTTTGGGACCCAACACCAGTTTTCTCCATTATAACTTCATTTTAAAAGATCTTTACTTGCGTTCCAGTCAGATGCTTCTTCAAAATTAGATCATCAAAAATAAATCTATAAACCCGGAAACATCTTTTATAGTGGTAAAGTAATTGGTTGTAACAATTTCGAGTATTCTCATTTGATTATATACCATACAAGAGATATTAAGTGACTACACCAAAAAGATGCCAAATAAAAAAAAATTAGCTTTGCTTATGAGAATGAGATGCATACTGTACCATTTGCTAAAAGAAAAATAATAGATTATTTGTTAAACAGAAAATTTGTTTACAATTTCGACAGAATCTTTGAATTTGTAAAAGATATAATGTTACTTCTTAATCATGTAGGGTTTTGGGATTTGAGATTATTTTGATGTTTCACATCAGCTGTAGTAATTTCAGTCAAAACAATACATATCACAATTTTACTAGCTCTTTTTTCTTGGTTTTATATGTTAGTATGAATTTGAGGTGGAATATAGATCCTTACACAAAGATTCAGGAAAGTTTCTTGATGCGTTGCCATTTAAGGGCATGCATTGTTTAATCTTGTGGATATTACTAGATCGAAAGACTATAGCCCGGGAATCCTAGAAAGCAGATGCGTTGGGTATTTTGCATCATTTCATCAATAGATTGACCATGTTAGTGTCCTCTTGATTCAACCCAAGCTTTCGCTGTTTCCATTATTTAGCAACAACGATTCAAGACTCCGTTGTCGTGAAGGTATCCAATCTCGATCGCTTTATCTGGTCTGAAAGTTTAAGCTTTGTTTCTTGCAATGTGTAATCACGGCACTTGCCGGAGATCTTCGGAGGAATTCATAAGACAATAGTCATAAAGAAAGCAATGCAAGCAAAGTCACTCATATTCGATCATGCCATGCAGCACGCTGCGATAGCTGACAGCCATAATTGAGAAACTCAACTTTATCCCAACATGATTTTGATCATGACATGGTGCATGCTAGAAGGGATGATAGCCATAATTGGGAGACCAACTCTAGAGGTTAGTCTTGCGCCATCTGCAGTTCTCCATTGTCACAGAATAGAGTTCTACAGTAGATTTCCCTAGAATCATGGTGTAGGGCCTTTACCTAGAGATGGGAACTTTCTGTTTATCCATAGGATAGAGGAGACAAGCTGAGATGGTAAAGAAAGTAGCCCGGGCATTATAGAAACCAGCTCACGTTTGAGAGTAGCGAGTCTGGAGGTGTATTTCTGTATGAAAGAGACTCATCAAGTACGGAATCATAGGGAAGGCCTCCAAAAGAAGATAGTAACTAGTTGGCTCAGCGGATTTCAGTGGTCCTTCCTTCGTGGTTTCTTCGACTCCTTTTATGGTGTATTGGTGTCCTTGCAAGAGCTCATCACCTGGATAGATTGTCACCATCTTTTACTGGGTTTCCATACTCTGCCCTTGTCATGTCCCCACCAATACTTGGTGATCTTACTCTCTCTGAGAAGTTTTCCAATGGAGTAAATTTTGTTTGGGTCAGTAGAAATTATGATCGAGTAGTGTTTCATCCTTTTTCAATACTTCACCTGCTTAAGTTTTGTTAGTTCTAGCTATCCCAGTCCACCTGTACTCAATGTAATGCAGTACCAAGTATTTCCTGTGAAATCAATCCTTGGTAAATATTTACAGAATTGAGATGAAGGAAAGATACAAACCACTGGGTTTTTGCACTGTAAAATGTCATGTTCGTACCTTATCATCTGTTGTACTCTGGATGTTCCATCCTTATTTCTTTAATAACACTGCTCATACAGAAAATCTATCATCCCACTGAATCTGCTTTTTCGATTCTTTCCTTGTTTGCAGCAAACTAAGTAGAGGGAAATAATCATGGAATCTTTTCTATTTCCTTCTTTTCGAGCCTTGTCCTGGAAATATTTCCACCTAGTCCATCATCTCAGTTAATTCCCTCGGTGGAAAAAAATAGAAGCTTGTTAAGGAATTCCAGAACACAGCACACTAGCTGCGTCTTTCTGCTCACTGATTATTGAGCAGAACACCCATCACCCGAAGTTATTACCAACTGGACTATGACGGAGGCCATTTTGCATTAAAAACGCCATAAATTTTTGCAGATTCATGTACAGCGGCTTACTCAAGAGCACAGCATCCGTCCTTCCAAGTATCAAATGTAGAATGAGCGGGGACCTGTGGCCGTAGCAATAGCAAAGAGGTTTGATGGTTGCAGTCCACCCTCTAGGATCTTTTGGTCCTGCTTCACATTTTTCAGTACAAAAGTTACACGTCTATTGAGAAAAAAAGGTGGCTATGATGTTAACCCCCACTTCCCAAGATCTGCAGTAATTCTTACCTTAGACAAAGGCAGGGTGGTCCTCTGTTTCCAAAAGTTGAAGCGAGAACCACCTCTATGGCACGCTACGGTCTGTGCTAATTGTCGAACGCGCCGGTGGTCTTCCACCATTACAATTTACTATGATTTAGGACTACGCTTATTTCATTTGATCATATGTTCTTCAGTTAAAGTCATTAAGTTTTTCAACTCAAACTTGTGGAGGAGAAGGAGAGGAGGAAGGAGGTGACAGTGGGAAGCAAGGTTTGGGAGGAGGCCACGTTGGTTGCGGCCTCTTATGCCGTGAAAGTGAGGAAACCATTGAGGGAGGACGGAGCCGGGGCTAACGCGGAGGTAAAGGCCCACCACTGAGGTACGGCCACTCCAGTCTCGCAGAGATGGAAGGCGAGGAAAGGGCTGGACGATGTTCATTCACTGTTAATCTTTCTTTTTCTTTTTAAAAAAATTATACTTTGTGTCGTTCAAATTTTAACTTATGTGAAAGTCTAAAAAGTGATTTATAAAGAAATATAGGCATTTCTTTAGAATTTATAATATAAGATGATATTCAAATTCTCTCTTCATATCTTTACATATATAATTAAATTTAAAATTTACATAGAAAACAACACTACAATATAATTTAAATTTGTCTATTATAGTAAGAGTGCATGTTAAATAAATGATGAAAATTTGTTATACTTCATTACTAAAAATTTAAGTAGAGTATAAATTTTATCTTTTGTCTTTTTGTTTTTAAATAAAGATTCTTATGAAAAGTATTGTTTTACATTAAGATAAAAGAATGTTTTAAATTTTATTTGAAGAATATAAAATTATAAAAAATAATTTATAAAGAGATGTCCTTCCATTTCATACCTGGAGTTTAAATTTAATATGTTTGTCAATATAATTTCCAACAACTCGTACTAATAGTGGCTTTCCTTTATGGTAAAGTTTCAACTTTAGGGTAAGTGGACACACAATCTCATTGCTTTTAACAATCTGGCTAAGCCATCTTTTTCTGCAATCTTTTACTGTTAACCTGTGAACCCTTTTCTTTTTTAAGTTGTCCTTCTTGCCCTACTTCTTGGAATTCAGCAGAGCTGCCAACTTTCTACACGTGAACCTAAGCTATCAAGTTGGCTTAGGCAGCTTGATCATGTTAATGGGGGCTGACACGAAATTTAGCTGGAGAGACTGTGTGGGGAGATTCCAAAGTAAAAAATGCAGACAGCCTAAATATGGTTGGACTGCACCCAAATAAGGGAGCTCGATCTTAGTTCCTATGGTTCTATGGAGGTCCAGCTTTTTCTTGAGCCAAACCAAGCCTAATCACTGCCTCGACCGAACATTAATATCTACCGTGTTCCATACGCCGACCAACAGCACGCCATTGGGCAACTGCATTGAACTTTCAAAGCCTACTTCTGCGTCGTCTCATCCCCTATTCCCATTACCTTTGCATTCAGCCTTTGGACATGCCTAAAGGGTTCGACTATTAGTGGACAAGCTGAACCAAAGCAGAGCAACGAAGATCTTCTCCCATATAAAAGGTCTTGTCCTAAGCTCCCTATGGCTAGGCATTTCCATTTAGATTGACCATTATTGGCAATAAATAAACCTGAATATGTAGATTAAGAGCCTCGTGACTTGAATCCAACAATTTTTTCTTTTCACCTGTCCTTTTTACCTTTCCTTTTGAAAAGGCGAGGAATCTGTCGAAAATGGGCAAAATTCTATGAGATTTTCAGTTGAAAGTTTAAAAGAGTGATCATATCTCCTTGTGGGAAATTTGTCAGTTGTTATTGGTAAGAAGTTCTTTATCTCAAACTTGGTTTGGATTTGCTTCCACAGCTCAAATACTGTCAATCGAGGAGAACAAAATGTTTCCTTTTTTAGATAGAAGCAAACCAGATTCCAAGACTCTGTCCTGAATACGCGTATTCGTCTGACACAGTATGAGCTATTGTGTTTAACATTTCACGGACTGTTTATCCAAATTTTAGAGATTAGAAGATTTTCATAGATTGTTTATGGCATAACTTGGGTATGTTTATCCCTTAATAATATATGTTTGTGTTCATGCTCTACAGTTAAACAACCAAAAACGTGTTCATTTGTGATTAAACCCAATGCAGAGAGCTGGGAGAAAATACAGAACAACCAAGGATAATGCCTATTGAATGTGACTTTTTATGGCTACTGGCTTGAGTTAACATAAGCTGGAGATAATTCTAAATTCAAGAACCCAGAAAGAAGAAGATGAAAGGCTGTTCACAACTAGTAACTCGTAATCAAGAACCTCAGACGCGCATGGTTCAACAGGAAAATGTTGAATCTTCGTATACACGAAAATTAAACTCGCAGCAAAGAAGGAAAGCGTGTTTGGAAGTAATGAGACATACTAGATTATACAAATTTCATGATCTTAGATCTTTACAAGCGGAGGTCAGGCATGTCAAACCAGATTTGCTCAAACGCCTTTACAATGAGATCATGGTACTGATTCGAATTCAGTTGAAGGTAACAAGCAAGTAGGTCTTCCAAATCCTTCGATGCCCGGATATTGTTTTCCACAATCATCTCCATCATTGAATCCCTGAAGTCTGTCTGTGGATCCATTGAAGACTTTACAACTGCAAAACTTCCAGAGAGATTTCTATTCCTTGATGACACGCTCTTTCTGGCATAGGCCTGAACCTTCCTGCTAGCAAGTCTTGGAGAATTGCCTCTGAGTCTTATACCTGTAGAATTCGCAGAGGACCTTCGAACAAGAGGATTGGCTTCATGTTCCCTTCTAATGTTTTTCTCCTTCGCCATTTTGACGGACAGAGCCCGGCGCGTTTCTGTCTCCTCCAATCTAGATGCTGAATTTCCACATTTAGTGACTTCAATGGTCTTTATATCAGGTTTCACTGGCTTTGTCAAAATTGGAGGGAGGTCTAGCTCCAACACCGTATCAAATTCATCTTGCTTCTTCCCTTCCCTTGTGAAGTTTTCGCCATTCATGTCAATGATTATGTCAGCTGTTGAAGAACTAACTCTACAATTGCAAGAGCTTGAACAAGAGGGTAGCTCGAATGAATCAGGAGCAGCAACTTTGTCGGACTCAGAATCGGATGAAAGAGATTCATGGATGTCAGAGACAGGGGAGCTACCATGAGGTGAGACAAAAGTTGGAGACTGACGTCGATTTGCCTTCGTCCAAGCCGGATCAAGCGTGGCATGACAGCTACGAACGGCGGGGACAGAGGACGTGACAAGTCTTGCAGAAGGCTTGTAAATAGTTTTTCTGTTGGCACTTCTCTTGGATGATCTCCTTGGTGGATCAGGGAAACGAGTTTCTGAGGCTTTCAAGTGTTTGGATGAATTGTAGAATTTGTCAGCATCGGTGGAGTCAGTGAAGTAGTAAGTGTATCTTGGCTCAGAAAGGCGGGTTTCCTGTGATGTTGTGGTGGTTGCTGAAGGTGGTTTTCTCTTCATGGATTGAGAAGAGTTATGCTTCCTGGTTCTTCTTCCCATGTCTTTGAGCTTATAAAACCAGGCATTTGGCATCATATCTGACAATCGAAACCTGTGGTTACCCATCAAAGATGAAACCACTCTGTGTGACTGGGACAGCCCTCTCTCAGAGATGATTTGCGTTTCCCTCTCCTTGATACAAGCTCTGAATGTAATGCCAGTAAGAGTGCAGAAGAAATAAAGAGCTGTATTGCTTCATTTGTAAAAGATAAGAAAGAAAAAGTGGGTGGGGGTCACTAGAAAAGTTTGTCATGAAAGCGAGGGGAGCATGAATGTCAATTAAATGACACTCTCTTTTCGTCGTCACCAAAAGCAGAATTGCACAAAGTTTTTGTTCTGTATGACATTAACGTAGTTGTGTTTAGTTTATGCATGGTGATTTTATGAATTTGACTCCAGAAAAGAAGGTAGGGAGTTGCTAAGAAAACAAAAAAAGGTTGGAAGACCTTGGTTAATGAACCGAATTTGAGCTTGAGTTGCAGCATTGGTGCTTTTTATGCATTATTGTGATTACCAATAGGTTGCTGCCATTTCAAGTAGTCTCAGGTTCTTATCTGGACCCTGGTTTTCCTTGTTTCTTTTATCTCTTGTTTATATAAAGTTGAATTAAGAGCAATGATGATTCTAGATGTCCAAAAGAAAAAGGCAATGATGACTTCAGTAGGAGGAAAGATCCATTTTGTCTGCCAAGTGCTCTGTTTTTGCCATGTACTAATGCTCCATTAGGAACAATAAAGTAAGCTTTTTTCCAACTGCTTAATGTACTGGAGGGCCACATATGACCTGCCTGGCGCTGGACATGCAGCGGCTGGTCCAGCGGAAAACATGCACATAAGCAAAGCTGAGGCTACCAATCATGATATTCCATTTCAAGATAAAAAAATCGAGGGTGACTCTTAAAGGAATATTACACCATAGATGCAAAGACTATTTTTAGATATTTTATATTCTTAAGATGAAAAAACTGTTTTTAAGCTCATTCTTGCTAAGGTAGGGTTGGCTCAATGGAATTCTCTGAGCCAAACCCTAACTGCAGTCTCACCAGTTGTGTATTCAAATCTCTATATCTTTGGTGTGTGAGTAAAAAAGATAATAAAAAATAAAAAATAAAAATGTTCATTCTCACATTTAGTGTCAAATCTTGACATGGAGTTGTCTTGCATGCTAAAGATATCGGCTTGAAACACCCCATTCTATGATTTAGCTTTTGTAAAATAATTAAGCTTTTCAATATGGTATTAGGATTAGAAATAAATCTTTGTTTTGTAATCTCATATTTTAATAACGTGAGATAACTTTATATCAACATTTAATATATTCTTTCATCTTAATAGTTTGACTAAAATTATATCGCAATTTCACTTATACTATGTCGATTTTGCGCATCATACTCATATCCATAATGTGCTAAGAAAGCACAAGGCTCTAATATTATATTAATAAGCATGAAAGCTTATGCTAAAATTTTAAGACATTAAATAAAGAAATTTCATTATTTATAAGACTAAAGATCCATCATCATCAAATAGCACTCTAATGTTTGCCTTCCTTGTAGGAATTGAATTCTTTTTGCAACTCTTTTCTCAGCTTCTTCACATTGGCATTTCGGTTGGTTTTGAACGACAATTATCCATCCAAAAAAAATTATTTTTTTTAGGATTGATAATAATAAGAAGAAGAAGAATCACAAGTGAACTAGTTAATCTGCAAATATGGAACACTGCTTAACGTGATTTCCGTATGAGACTGCAATATTTTTATTTTTATTTTTATTTTTATTTTTATTTTTATTTTTATTTTTATTTTTATTTTTATTTTGTCTTTAAAACAAGAACTACAATTTTCAACTACACCCATATTGCGATTCAGTCTAATTTTTAGAAACTAAGAACTATATTATGGATACCGTCAACATGTGGGAGTACCAATTCAGTCACTTTTCAAACTGGAGTGGCATTTTAAGCCTTCCTACATTCAGGAGAATGCTCTACAGCCAACTTGCTATTGACTCCGGCGGGAAGAGAATGTGCAGTAGCGATCCACTTGTAAGGATTGGTCCATGCATTGGACCCACCACAAAAATACCTTGGGACCTGTAAGAACCAAATTTCTTATATAGCCCGTAAGATGTTTCTGCATAAACAATATGTCAAGTATCGATAAATGCCTAATTCAGTAACAAATAGATATTTTTGAGATTAAAAAATCTCAAGTTCAACACTTTGAGAGTATGTGAGTTATTAAAAAAAAAAGTCATCATGTCAAGGTTGTAGGTTTTTAGTCTAATAAACCACTCTAACATGAGTTTGACCAACTCTTATATCATTTATTAAAAATTAGATTAAGGGATTAAACCCTTCCCAAAAAAAGAAAAAGGTCTTATGAGGAGTAAGAGTCAATTTCTTCATAAACAAATCAAATTGTTTTACCACACCTAATGTGGAATAGATGATACCACACCCTAGAAGAAAACCAAGTTTAGCACTTACTTCCCTATTGAATTACCCATAAATAAACATTAAGACTAAAGTGGTGCTATAGTACTACGCCACTATTCAGGCTATAAGTTGTTTCTCATGCGTTATTATTGTACCAGAAAGTATAATTAATAGTCAAAGCATATATCCTATCTTTTAAGCTCTTAGCAATAATGCTTGTAAGCTTGCTAGTGGTACCTCCTACAAACATTAGTGTCTAACTAAGATTCATAGATTAATACACTTAATGTTGCTTCCACTCTTCTTGTGAATTTTCACCGTTTATTGTGAAGTCCTTTTTGTTCCATTTATCCCTACCTATGTGGAATTAGTCTATTATTATTATTATTATTCTAAACTTATAAATTTGGTTCTCTATTATTCCAAACACACAAATTTGGTTCAAGATGTTTGAGGTCAAAACATTGTTGTTAATATGTATTTTTTTTTCTTGAATCCAACTTTTTAAGGAATGATCCTTTTGTTCATATATAGAATATTATGAGTTTCATAAATGATATTACGTGATATAAATTTTATATATAATCTGTAAATTCTAATAATATATTAAAAGGTTCATTTTCTTTTTAAAATTAACTTGTAAAGATATAAATTCATGCATAAAAGATTTTATAACAAATTGCAAGTGAGATTGTATTGCCAAAGGTGTTCACACAATTTCGCTTCAAAGATCATTTGCAAAGGGTCTAACCAATTAATGGCCGATACTATCATGACTATGGGTGGGGTCTTGGTTCAGTGGTTAAAGACACTGAGCCAAACCCTGACTGGCGAGTCCACCTGGTCATGGGTTCGAACCCCGTCCCTCTCCCTTCCCCAGGTGTGTGCGTTTAAAAAAAAAAAAAAATACTATCATGACTAGTCCCTTAGAATCATTGTCTCAGGTATTAACACCATCAACATTGCATTAGTCACCATAATTGTCACTACTAGCCTCACACTGATCACTTCCTCCATCTTTTTCATTGATATAAGCTCCAATCACAAGGGCCCATTTAAAGAAGATTCACAAGAAATGGGAAACGAGCGTGGGCTAGGGTTAAATAGTGGAGTAATGGCTGTACCTATCCAATAAACCAAACTCTAAAAGCATGTTATACAATTCGGTTTAACTTAATAATGTGTGTCCTTTAGCACATGCATTAAATTAAGCTGAAACTAGAGTTAAAAACTTAGGGTTCGTTTGGCTGCTTGAGAAGCTATTCTTCCCTTGCTGCACAAAGGACTTGGAGGAGGCATGGAAATTGACAAGCTTTGAACAACTGCATACTCAAACAGAGCTCCGACTCATAAAGCCAGACGAACGAAGAGAAAGAGAGCGTAGAAACCAAAAGAATAGAAAATAGAGACGGTTCAATTCAAAATTTTATTCTGGAAAAGGAGGGTTGAAAAAGAGAAGCCTCAGTTTAAGGGTCATCTGAGATTCAAATATGGTAGCTCCCAAAATTTCTACATGGAAATTTCTGCTGGAATTCAGAAAAGGTAAGGAGGTCTCTCAACACTTCTACAGAACATTATATAACATGATGAAGCTGGCTCATGGTGAACATTGTAATGGTTGCTTCATGACGTTTGACCAAAGCCCTTGCGGTTCCAGACTGGAGTCGTCTCGATAAGCTTATGAGGTACAAGCCGCCTCTCTCGCTTAGTGAGCTTGAGGAAATTACTGACTCTCAGTCTCGCTATCTCAGCCTCCTCTTCGGCAGTCATCTCCCTTACCACCACTGTCAGCCGGCACTCTGGTCTCTCTTTGATGCCACATCTTCCTTTAGAATGGTAGGAAACTCTCTTTTTAAAGAGTCCTTTCCCAACAAATGCCTCGGCTGTATATGAAAGGAAAGGAGGCGGGATAAGCAAGATCACAATTAAAGGTAGAATGAAACTGCATTTGCATCATTTACCAACAAGGAGACGATCTGCATCCAACCCATGGTTATGCGTTGCATTTGCCCTAGCTGAGTGAATAACCTGCAGAGAACCCTTATTATACAACATACACCTAATTTACAATTTCAAAATAACGGGAAAAAAAAATCCTCCAACCATATGGTGACACACCTTCAATAGGAAAAAGCCATTTTCATGGTTATGAGTTATTATATCATGGGTGTCTTGAACTAAGGCAAAAAACCAAATAGAATAAAGTGATTTCCAGACCCTAGTGCCAATAGACTGATATAGGCATGACACCTTAAAGAAACACTTTGAAGTTAACTCTAGATCTGTTTCCAGGAAGTGCAGGACACATCAGATTCTACTTTAATATGAACTACTATAGCACCGAAGGCTTCTGAGGAACCAGATCCTTGATTATATACACACTTTGGTTTCCTTGCAAAATTTCGGTGCAAGCTCCCATATATTTAAACATCAACCTCAAAAGGATTATCTATGATCCAAGCTTCTATAATCCTTCCTATTTGGTAATGCTGAAACATGAAAGTGCATATTTACCTGATATACAGTCTTTGCAGCTCGCTTCACTGCCACTTGCAATTGCAATAATGCATCTTCAACTCTCATTCCACGTACTAATGCAGCAACCAGGTTGACCTTCTTTGGGCTCTGAAAGTGGCATTTAATCAGGAGGCACAAAAAACATGGATGCAGTTCGTAATTTTAAGCATACACCTTCAGACAGATGCCCCTCAAGTACAATAGAATTTGAATTTGTGTAGTACGCATATACATAGACGTGAAGATATGTCCATACTTAATATGTACAACGCTTTTCAGACATTTAATTTTGGTTATTATTCTGAATATAAATTTTGAACTGCTAGGATAATTAGCAGCTGATAATTTATACAATAATCACATGCTTCAATTCCACTATAATGAACTTTCCTACCACTGATTTGATTAAATGCATCTATATTTTTGTCTGCTGAATTCTTAGAGTAACAGCAGTTAAAAAAGTACAAGCAAACAAAAATAGGTCCAAGGTCCAGAGTAACAGGTTCATAACATCTATGCAAATGCTGACTTATCATCAACCAAATCAACAAGTATAGAATATTATGTAACTAAGAGGAGAATGTATCTTTTCTGTTGTTCTCCTGGGTTTTGGAGAGGGGTAACAGGGTGAAAGTGCTGTCTGACTTGATCAAGTCTTCACAAGCTTACCCTTTTCATATTAAAGTGTTAACTAAATCATACACGGTCTTTGATCTCTCAGTTCAGCAAAGTAGAACCAAGTTCATCCCAGTTCTATCCTTAAAAGTATTCGTTTGAAAGAGCCCTATTCAAGAATGGTGAATGAACTCTATCAAAAGCATATTACATAGTCTCAAATGGTTATATATATGTAAGATGAGACTGAACCAAAATGATTAAAATGTCTAAAGGTCAGACTAATATTCTTAGTAAATATTATACCTGTTTAATGCCCTTTAATATGGCTTGAACTTTTGAAGGCTTCGAGATTGCTTTTTGGTTCTGGTCTTCACTTTTTCCACTATTTAATACTAGTACAGGAGTCAATGGAGATGGAACCGCCACTTCTTCAGAAGAGTCTGCTAGCAACATCCTTGAACTGGAAATTCCCTAGATCAGCAAAAGATTGTTGAAACAAAATATCATGACCCTAGACAATATCCGATCCACATTTAATGATTATAAGCAAATAATTAATCGAAATCTATAGATTAAAAAATACAACATATAATCTGCATAGACAATATATAATCCACATTTAAAGATTATAAATAATTAATTAATCAAAATCTATAGATTAAAAAAGTACAACATACACATTCACTAGGTAAGGAAGCATCTGGGTGTGGGCATGATTTGAAGGTAGAGTTTCCTCCAATATATGCAATTATATCATCCCTCCTCTTTTATAGTCATTCATTCTCAAATTAAAAGAAAAGATCTATCTATTAAAAAAAAAAAAAAATCTAGTCTCCTACTGCTGCATATGTAGTTGACGAAATTTTACTTGAGGAATCCTGGACGCTACAGATGTTTTACAATACATGTCCAGGTGTGTTAGAGGTGCGACATACTTAAGATGATGCACATATTCTATGCTAGGATATTCTTGCTACAAAGGACAAAATCAAGAAGGATGTCAATAAACTAGACAGCAGGCGAAGAACTAAGGTCAGCAATTCAACAATCAGAAGACAGTTTCATTTTAAATATAAGTTATGGCAAGGATAACTTAGAAGTACCAAATGCTGATGATGTTGATAAAAAGGCCTCAAGATGTCTGCAGAAGGTGGTTTCCATAATCTCTGCAGATAAGGTAACTCACCTGCAAAAGCAATGTGTTATTCCATCCTCAAATTTAAATTACTACTTGACACAGAACTGTTAAGAGGTATTGAAGTAAATATCATCTTCAAGAGAGCAAAGACAAAAAAAATAACGAAAATGGGAATTTCAAAAACCTTGAGTGACAGGACCAGTACGGAAACATAGATACTATCTAGGCATTTTCCATTTCTCCGACAGGTTATTTAATAACACATTGTAAAAGTTTCAAAATGCTTTCCACCCAGAAAATTGGAGACTAACCTGAAGAAATAGAAGATCCCAAATGAAAGGAAGAAAAGTTGGTAGATACATTGTAACTATGTTCCACCCTTCTCCCCACACACCGAAGTGCAAATTGTATGTGTCTTTGCCAGCCCACCATGACCTGCTAACTCTACCAACAATTCTCCTGGCAGAAAAATAACAACATTGGTGACAATTGAGCATAATTAGACAGTAAAATCCAGAGAATAAAAACGCACAAAACAATAGACATTTGTCCATGATGTAAGGTAGAATTCAACTATCTCTTGCCCTTGACCCAGAGGTTAGCAAAATTCATGTCTTCTAGTTTTGGTATATTTTGATAATTTTCCAGACAAAAATGTTTGAGTAAGCTCAATGAGAGTACGAAACACCTAGGAGGATTAAATACTCTCAGTGGAAAGAAGATCAAAGTCCATTTTCCCAAAGCATAGCGCCCCAACCTCCTAGATATTTGTGCCTTACCAAAACATAAACCCTTCAAAAACTCAAAATCCTGTAGGGTTTATGAAGCGTAGCTGGGCCTGGGATCTAGTAATGGGTCCATTTGTTTGCAAAATCCAATCCGGACCCAACCAAAGGTCTTGTTTTCTCATCCTCCTCCTGCTTCGTATGATTACTCTTGCTTCGATTTTCACAATCATACCAAGATTTGGTAAACACCCAATCAATTGCTCGCACCGACGTTACATCAAACACCTCACAGGCAGTTCAGATTCTCCCCAATGCTCCTTTTCAGCTTACCCAGATTTTCGCACAATCAACTATTTTACTTCGTAAATAGCAATTTTACACAGAAAGTTAAAGATCCAATTGATCTTCCACATCCCACAACTACAAACCGCAAATACAACCAAAACACCCGAAACAGCAAAGCAACTAACAGCAACAATATTTCAACTTAAAGGACCACACACTCGGACAGCAACAGTTTCTCTTCAAAGATAACCACAAGAATGCTCGAAAAGAACAACAAATATCCCCACGCTACTTTGACAACCCACAGTTGCATTACAGCAACCAACACATTCAATCATTCTCAACTAAGCAACAATAGAGAGTTGCCCAATGGAGCACCAGCCACCAGATAGCCTAGATGGGTTCCAACAGCCAGTGGCTATAACATATTACACTACGACCACCAGCAAATACAGAAAATTCCAAACACACAACACATTAATTAAATAGAAGAGCAGCTTACGAGAGCTTGGTCTATCGGAGGGACACTAGAACCTTGCGAGGTAATGTTCCCAGCCAAACGGAGCAAACTCCCACAGTTTACAGATTAATCCTATAAGGTCCCTAAGACAACTTCTGTGCCGGCGTTCTCGATCCTTGCTGCCAAACGACGTAGCCCATTCCCTGATTTTTCTCCTTTCGGCGGCATCTTCACGGGCATTTAGATTGTTTGTTCATTTGTTTGGGTCTAAGACACGGGCTGGACAGGACTGACGGCTGAAAGCGGGCTGAGAGTGCGAACGAACTTGAGCTACTGGGCCCACTGAAATGCACCTTCATTTGTGTTTTCTTCATGAACAGTTTCACCCCCTTTTCTTTCTGATTTCACAGGCATAGTGGTCCATAAAAATAGTTATAAGGCCATGAAAAATAGTAATTAGCTTAATTAAATTATCATAAAATAATTTATTAAGCCAAATAACCCAAAAATTTCTCTCTCCTCTAATGATGATGAAAACAATATATATGGGAAGCATACGGTTAAAATTTTGTTAACTCCCCTTTTAAGAAGACTAAAAAGAATATGAATTATTAAAAGCTTGTCTTCCTGTATCATATAGCTATACAGCATACAAAGATTTAAACTCTACTTTTGACAAGTGATAATTTGCCATGATTCATCCTTTATTATGCAAAACTATCATGCTTACCATAATACAAAAAATCCAACTTGTCAAAATCAAGTTGGATGAAGTAGATTGCAAGGGCAATATAATTACTTTTGAGTAAATGAGAATTGGATCAACAACAATGGATGATGCATTCAGATTTTTAGTATCATCAAGTTGCCACAATACCATATTAACTCCATGTCCATAAAGTAAAAAGCTCTTCTAATCTTAAATGTTGTTGTATTGTTTATAAAGCACAATTATTGTTATGGTTTGAGTTTGAAGCTCTATAGGATTGAATTAACTTTTAAGAACTATCTTAAGACTAATGTAATGTGGGCATTCCTTAATGTTTTTGAAATATTTTCCTTATATTCAATTTTCATTAACATAGTCCAAATGGAAGATTGTTGGCCTATTTCATAGGCCTACTGGAATGGACTTATTAAGTCATTTCACAAAGTTGGACTAAAGTCAAGTTCAATAAGTAATTGGATCATCAAAAACTCCAATATAATAATCATGTTTTCTCAAATAGACCATATTATATAGATGAATTACTAATTTTCTTTCTCTCATGGATCTTCATATGAAAGAGTTTCTCTAATCAAATCTAAAATAACAGCCACTACTCCCTCAATAAAGCTATGGCCTAGTGCTCGAGACTCTAGATCCATATGAATAGAGTTTGGAATTTGGTCTTCTCCTTTGCATCATTGAGTTACACGCTGCATTTTAAAGCTTTCGATTTAAAAAATGGGGATGAAAGAAGCAAATCCCAATATAACAAACCACTTCCAACTTCTAAAACTGTCTATTCATTCCCCCCATATAAGTACAATATGAAATGACAGATATCTCTAACCACCAAAATTTTAAGATACAAACTTAACACTAAAAAAATGTCATTAGTAACAAAGAAGCATAAGCCAAGCCATGACGTGCCTCCAAACTTTCTGATACATTGTCCAAGTTGACTTGCAATGAGGTATCCCACTCCACCAAGACGTGAAACCCACCAGCACCTCACCTTAGGGAGTGAGTGGCACAAACATCCTTACCAACATCCTCTTAACAATGACTCTTAGTTCCCCAAAAAAAATCCACTTTTGCAGTTTCTGTCTCACTTGCACCAACCATCATCCCAACAAAGATATCAACAGCCCCATTCCTTCAACGGCACTCAATCCTTCTCATCATTGGAAATGAAAGTGAAAGCATTAGCTGCCTTCAGATCCAAGTTTGCAAAGCCATGCAGAAAATTTCTCCAAATCGTCCGATTCAGGCTCAAAAAACCAGTCTTTATAAGAACTCTTCCATTTCGTCCTCGTCTTTTCCATGTAGGAAAGGTTCTCCAAAGAAACGGATTAGTGCACTGCTACCAGGTTGCTGTTGCATTGCAAGGTCAAAACAGATGGACAGTGTCAGGGACATTGTTAGTTTGTCTAGTGGAGTGCCTGACCAAAAGATCTTTCCATCGCCTATTACACCGGCTTTTGCTAGAGCTAGGAGGGACAGCAAACGGAAAGCTTTAGGATATGAAGATGTGGACGATGCCTGCAGGAGTTTCGAGAACTATTTGGTCCAGATGATTGTTGAAGAAGGGAAAGTAAGGGATTTGACGGATGTGGAGGAGCTTCTCTACTGCTGGAAGAATCTCAAGAGCCCAGTTTTCATCGATTTGGTTAGTAGATTCTACGGAGAACTGTGCAGGGACTTGTTTTCCACTAACAATGATGATGTAGATAGTCCCTAGTGATTCTGCAGTCAGACTTTCTCTTCTTTGTTTTCTTTCTCTGCTCTTTGGCACCTTCTTCATCCTCGCTCTCACATTCTCTGTCATAGGCGCTTTTTTTTTTCCCTGTTGGGTAGGAGAATAAAAATCCTATTACATCTAGCAAGATTCTTTAATCCTCCCAAAGTTATCAGTACTTGTTCATGGAGTTTTCCGCCCATTTCTAGATGAAAGTGTAAAATTATAAATACTTGAGAGTGATTGCATTTGCAGGGAAACGTGCGGGTTTTAAAGCTATGAAACAAAAGATATATAGAAAACATAATCTTGAATCCAAACTTGCTCCTACAATGGTTGCGAAATTATTGGCAGTTCATGTTCTATATGTGCATTTTGAACTGAGGTAAGACCAAACTTGTTAAGGATTGTGATCTTGTATTCAAATTATCCAAACGGGGCGACTACAATCCAGCTACACCTCAAACCATTCAAAAGATGTTGATTAGATCTTATAGTTCTCACCCCCCACCCTTCGTTAAACTAAAAAGAAAAAAACAGAGGGAGAGAGAAAAGAAAAGGGCAAGTAGTATGATGGCATCATAAAGAAAATATATATTTACAGCTAAGAAAGTAATTAACAAGGTTCTTGCCGCCTACAAAATGTAGATCTACCAAAATCTGGTAGCTGGAAACTGAAAACTGAAAACACTTGAGTTATGCATCAAATAGCACCATATGCTACCAGCAATGATCAAAAAACTCTAATACAGTTCCCAACTACCCGGAGCTCATTATCAACATGTTCAAACCAAGAGGACATTAGGTGCTAGTCCCTAGTACCAGGTCATGATTTCTGTTCTGAGAGATAAACTCGGGACTTTAGCAATGTCTCTCCAATTTTAAGCCCAGGCATGACCATAAGCTCAACACTAAGTGAATCTTGTTCTTCATCAGCAGCTGCGTGTTCCATATGCTCTTCAACAGATTCCATATAAACATAAGAGAATTTGCTACCTCTGGAGACAGTAAATACTTTTGCTTTGGGATCAACTGAGGCTGCCATGCCTTGTAAAACCCAGATCCACTTTGCCATCTTTGCAAATATTTGGTAGAAAGGGGTCCTGGGATGCTTACCACTCAAAACAAATGCCCTGTGATCAAGATTCCCGAAGAATGATGATTCCAGCATTGGATGAACAACCAATAGATACTTCTTTCCACAGAATTTGGCAAAGTCGGAATTTGGATATTCTGTCAGAGCGTCAATTGGACCTTCGAACCTCATAACGCTTTCCACATTATAGCATTCAGATGAAAACCCATGAAACATTCTCCTCGCAATGTAGGCTTCAAAGGCATACTTCTTGTGGGACCTTTTGGAATAAACAACGGCATCTTCAATCGACTTAGCTGCCCGATCTAGATCCCAACCTGAAGCTTTCATCAAGCTGATTAATGGCTTTGCAAAATCATGGATGGACTTTGAAGCAGCTTTGAAGACTTCTTCAAGCGTAGTATTACCCAGAACACTTGCATTCTTCTTCTCCAGACTTAGTTGCTTGATCTTCTCAACAAGTCCCATATTCCCCAACTCCAACTCCTGAAGCTCTTCTTGCAATCGAGGAATCTCAGAATTTTTAGCTTTGACTTGGGACTTCAATTCTTCCAATAGCTTCATGCTAAATTGAATTTCCTTTTGCAAGTGACTGCTCGCAGAAGAATCAAACTTTGCCTCGTCTGTGAACTGCCTCTCCTTATACACTCGCTTGAACTTACAGAGAGCTTCAAGCTTGGTCACCACAAGTTGATCAGCAGCGATAATCTTATCCGGGTTGTAGGGAATATGAGCTTCCTGGAGCTGAACATAAGCCAACTTCAGTGCTGAAACATTGTCAAATAACTTCATAATCTCCCGGTCATTAGACACCTTGCTTCTGCTCAAAACTTCAACAGGCTGAGGATGAATTTTCTCACCGTCACATTTAGTCTCCTCCGTTGCCTCGCTGCTATTCTCACCCGACGAGGGAGTATTGTCATTTGGGTCAGAGTAACCATGAAAGTGGTCCAGGTGGTGGTGGCGATTGGCGTTTTCAGAGGGGAAGACACCAATGGATCTCAACTTACAAACTTTTGCGAATTTGGAAACAAGTTCTGAAATGTTTGAGGAGGGTTTAGAGGGTTTAGTAGTGGCTTGTTCCATTGCTTAAAGATCAAAGAACCTAAGATTGATAGGAATGGATATCAATATGCTTCTACCCTCCACAAGACGGAACTTCCAGATTCAAAAAGAAAATTAATATATAAAGATAGCGCGGTACAAAATCTAAACAGTTCCCCACTAATTGTCCCAAGAAGAGCCGGGATTCCCGGTAATGCGTTTTAAACCTTGTGGTAGTGCCAGGAAACAGCTATACTAAAGAAATGAACTAGAGTTTTAGTTTACTAGAATAAAACAACTAGAGAGAATAACAACTCGAACTCAAAAGAAGGAACAAAAATTCAAACTAACTAAAGCTCTTGCCTTTATGCTTAAACCCCCTTAGTTAATTACCAAATTAAAGGCTGCCTATTATCAGACTACTGCTTCAGGAGGCTTTAGCATCAAGGTTCAGAAATTGTGGCTAGAAGATTTGAAACCAAGAAAGCTTTAGAATCCACTTAAAACCAGGAGGGCCTTTTCTATTCTTGTTCTTCCTTTTCGATGTGCAACCAACTAAAGCAGACGCCTTTAACTAGCAAAATCTAGCCCCAAAGAAGAAAATCGGCCAAAGATCGAACTTTTGAGCACCAAGTGGCTTAAGCATCAAGGTTTAGTAGGGAGACAAACAGTAAGTGAAGACCCACGATTTTTTATACTATGGAACAGTGAGTGCAAGCTTCTTACCCAGGAAACAAAATCAACTTTCAGTACACAAGGAAGACAATGTAAAACAACCCCCCGGGAGTGAGAAACAGCGAGTCAACCTTGGACTTTCAGATCTGCAGATACTGCAAGCTAAGCATAAAAGTTGCAGCTGTAGAGCACAACAGACAATATCTGGATTAGCGAAACAAAAGACCCTCCCTCTTGTGACAATGTTGTGTTGTGTTGCAGCTTCCTCTTCAGCTCCGGCACTTAGTTCCTCCGTTCAAAGCCACGATTTTCTCAAAGGTTGGGATTGGGACTCAGCTCAAAGTATAGTCCCCTCCGTGTAGTGCTAAAACCAAGTTGGCATTTTGCGTTTGGAACTCTGTAGAGAGTGAGGGTACCAGAGCAAGAAACTGTCTGGTTTAGGTGATACTTTGGAACTTGTGGGTTTGTCATGTGTGAAAATGCGAGGCTGCAAATTTTTTAGTACTATATTTCCTGTTTGTTTTGGGGACGATGAGCTCTGAGCCAGAATCTGTCCTGTTCCAGAGGTTTGGCTGATTTTGAACTTTTCCTCGGAGTTGATAAACAAAGAGCCTCACGCAAATTACTACAACCATTTAAGCATTGCTGTACGTAAAATCTGTAATCGCACGCGGGTTTCTTTACCCTTCTATGTCAGCCCCTCACGTGTCCCAACACCAAAATGACCCTCTTTCGGCTCAGTCTGCCTCCCAGAGTTCCAGATTGGATCTCAAGGTTGAGAATATAGTCAGTATTAATAACAGCAGATCGTGTCAAGATATCGGCAATAGACTATATATCATCCCCCACGTCCAGATTGCTCGATATTTATTTCTATCCCATGAATATAAGTGGTGGTCCATTCCACGATGAGAAAAATGGACATAAAACCTGGCATTTCGCAGAGGTTTCCAGATGGGTTTGCCTCGTTTCTTGCTGCAGACAGTGCGGTCCTGGTGGAAGCCTAAACGTATAAAACTTTCAAATGGAAACAAACAAAATCTGAACACAGCCGTTTCTTTTTCTGGGCTTCCCTCCACTTGTGTTAATTTTTATTTGGTCTACTTTGTATGCACTTCAACAACATGCAACTTGCTAATGAATCTACTAATCAGAAGATAAAATAAAGGGTCTGCAACAATTCTAATTTTCATTCTAAAACTTTGACTAAGGATTATTGTCAGATTCCCTGCATTATGATCTTGCATTTGCAGGAAATTAATACAAAAGGTCATGGAGAAGTATATACAAATTTATGGACTCCTTGAGTAATTAAAAAAACAAATTCTTTGACTGAAGATTAACCCTATAGTTCACTTGCATCTCAGTAAATGGATGTTTGAAGTTATCTTAATTTTACAAGCACGCTTTTTTTTGCATTTGGGTTCAAATCTTTGAACTTCATCATATCCCCCTACAGAAACCTAGAGAGACCAATGATGTTTCCTTCATCATTCATTAATTTATGAAAACTGGTAAATAATAATTGTTTCATATTGTTAATGTTTTGATGTGGACAAAGTTTATATTCAAGTATCTTTTTTCCTTAAAAATTAGTATTTTTAACATGATATTAACAATTAAGTTCGAGTTTGATATCCTTTCACTCATATACAAAAAATTTTGTAGGAAGTGATTTTCTATGCTCAAGTTGAAAGAATATATTGAAAATAATGTGAGAAAAATATTACATCACTTAAATCTTGCTTGGAGCTCCTTTTTATATAAAGAAAATATTATTTATGATCATTTTGAAAAATATTTCTACACCCAAGTTGGGAAGATACATTAAAAATGTTTCGTTATCTAAATCTTGCTTACGAACCTTATAAGGAAGAAAAACTCATGTGCTTTGGTGTGAATTTTTAGTGTGATTGAATTTTTTAATATGATATTGAAGTTTAAGTTTAAAAATGACATCTCATCATGGATTAAGTCTATATGATCTTGTCCTATTATTTTGTTTTATTACTCATAAATTGGTCTACATTCAAGATGAAGAGGTGTATTAAGTAGTGGTTGTCCTATGTTGCAATATCTTAATTTAGTATCTTTCTTATATATTCAAATGTTATGCACTCCTAAAAGCTTATTTAAAGGGTGGAAGATGAGTCTTTCCAACAAAAACAAGTACCTCGTAATGACCGCCTCCAAGAAGGATGCAGTTCTACGAGCAAGTCAACCCAGAAAAATTGGGGAGAGAAGCAAAAACTTGTTTGGTCTTCATTAAGATTTCTTCTTAAGATCCATCAGATTCTCAGGAATCTATGATACATATACTTTACTGTAGTTCATCTTTTAGTTGGGTCAGAAAATATGCAAAATGCACCCGTTATGATCTTGCACAGTGGACCTCACACCCATATATCTTCTCCGAACCCAATATCATATGATGGTCAACAGTGGTGAGATACAGTTGCTTCACTTTTTGTCCTTCAGTCTCTTCTGCACATCCTTCTTTTCTTGCTTTAAGAGATACTTTGCTTCGGGTCAAAAGAGTCTCCTGATTAGACTGAACACCAACTGGGCGAAGCACATCAAAACGGAAAAAGGCTAGTTAAAGCATTCCTTGCTTGGGGAAAAGGTACTGTACTGTTTAACTCACTTGCATGTTACTATCTTGATACTGTATCAATGCCTAGGCAGGATTAGCACTCTGTTTGCCATCTTTTAGACTCCCTGTCCCCTTCACTAACATAATTCCAAATCTAAACAACTCCAAACATGTGGGTTAAGCCATTAAATATTGATGTTGAGAGTATTCGATTTCAGCTGAGAAAGACAGAAGAAGAACACTTTCGAGACAGAGAAAGAACGAGGCAAAGCGGCCAAATACTCCTGCCCCCCCCCCCACCTGCCTACTGTAAAGATTCTATCCCCGACGTTAAAACTGTGACATCTGTTGTAAACCAAAGAACATCCTACTGTGGACATGTGATGTTCGTTGGCCTGAATCGGACATTCCACCATCTCTTTTATCATTCCCCAAAGACATTCCACCATCTCTTTTATCATTCCCCAAAGAAAGTTTATGGGGACGAAATCACGCCACGCAGCAATGGTGTCAACATCTCTTTCTTTATGCTTTGAGTCGAGAATCTTTCTCCACAGAAATGTACAAAGAAAACAAGAAACGATGCGTTAAGATGATATCTGACAAATTTGCCATGATTTCAAAAGCCATTCTCGTTCTACTGTGCTCTACAAAATGAGTACGAGGAGATTTCGACACGAAGATGTGCGTGCAACTTTTTCTACTCATTTTCCTTCGTAGTGTTTATTTAAATAAGATAAAATGCTTGTCTTCTGATGAAGTTCATTACGGTTTGGTGTGAAAAGGGCTCCATATTCCACTCTCATGGCTGCAAAATTTTCAATTCCCAACATTCCTGAGACTGCCGTTGATAAAATTCTGCAGAAGTCCCATCCGTCAAACTCAGAAAAATAGACTGTCAGCTTTCTGCAAAGCTGAATAATGGAGAAGAGATTTATCGGGGAGGAAAGTTCGTTCATTGCACCCTTACACGTTTCCTCCGACTCTGTCAAGCCCTGAGCCCTAGTGGGGCAACGGTCAATTTTGATGTCCGTAACATGCTTGGTTTGGAGACCTCGGGGAGACATCAAAGGGACAGTCTTGTATTAATTGAAGAAATTGAAAGGGCATTAGGCCTCTCAATGACGACAAGAGCATTCAAAGAGACTTTTTCCTCTCTTCTCCACATCCACGTCTCCGTCGTCGAAGGCCCACGCCGACAGCAAATTTATTCATTTCCGTGAACACAAGGCAAGAGAAAGGAAACGACCAGTCGATGTGCCTTCTGATTGACCCTGTTCCTTGACTCTTACCGCAAGAGCCCCCATCATTTTCTTTCATGTTATGGTAACTAAACCTCGGCCGAAAATGTCAGACCAGGCAGGGAGTATGACTCCGAGACCCAATACTCAGTCACATATACGACCTTGGCTCCTGTGTTTTATGATTTCAGCAATTTTTTCCTTATGTGCTGCTAATGATTTCTTATGTTGAATAAGAGTACTTGTGGAAGCTCGGAGGTTGTAAGGAGCAATTGTTGTCTTACTTGCCCTACCATGGGTCGCATAATGTAATTTATAAAGAAATGAGCAACTCCAGTTAGTGATTTAAGATTTTAAGTTAAATCTATGAACTTGAATAAGTTAAACATACGTAGAATATGACATTGCGATTGATGTCTAGGTTCATGTTGTAGTAAACATACAATGTGCAGTTTAAATGTCTAGTTATGCATTACTAAAGAATTTATTAAAAATTTAAGTTTAATTTTTTACTTCCTTACTCTTGAAGAAAGATTTCAATAAAAAGTATATTAAGTTATATATAAGAAATATAAAAAATCAAGATATAATTTATAAAAGCGTTAAAGATTTTAAGTTGAATATATACTAAAAACTTAATACATAATCATTTAAAGTTTGAAAAAAATTTAAAGAAAAAAAAGGTAATGGAGGACATGTAGGTCAGCAACCTAGTAAACAACGTTGAAAAGAGAAAACAGCTTTATCATGTGCTTGGTCAATATGTCCTTTTCCAAGTCGCAAAGAGATTAGCAACTTGCACAAACTGATAATGAGATGAAACACAAGAAGAAACAAACTGTGGTTTGTCAACATTTTACTTCTTCAAACTTGAAACAAAACCATCTGAAAGTTCATAACCAGTAGGAAATGTCGGTAGTGTTTATGCGAATCTAACACAAGGTTTGGGATGCTTCGAAGTATGTGATGTGATGCCAACACCCATGGCAAAGGTAGTCTCAAAGGTTCCTTCTGTCTCCTTGAATGACCACAATGCCCCTCAAGGATAAGGTCCAATAATGCAGATTTCTCTTATGCTAGTGTGAAATTAAATATATGTCCCAAATACGAAAGAGATTAAGGATGATTTTGCCCTCAAAGCAGCATCGGTAGTTAGTGGAGGTTGGGATGAGGGATTAAAAGGGAAAAAGAAGAAAAAAGTTAAAAAAGGGGGGGAAAAAGGTGAGCTGCAGGGGGTGGCTGAAGAGAGCAGAAGTAGGCTCTTCTTTGTATTTCTCAGTTTGGGAATCGGTGGAAGACAGAGAAGAAAGCCTGCAAGAGAATCCAAGACCCAAAGATGGCAAAGCTTAAGAAACGACGATCCGCATAGATTCACCATCTTTTCCCTGCCTATTCTCTCTCCCTCTCTGCAAGACTCTCCCTGCCTCACTCGTCTCAAGTAGCCGTATCAGCTACCTACCTTTTCCACCTCCGAAAACCCCACTCATTGAAGAATCTCAGAAGTCCCCAGAGATCTAGAGAGAGAGAGAGAGAGCAGAAAGACAGAGCCAAAGCGCGAGAGGAAAAAGGGTGCTGCGATCTGGGACAGAAGCCCTGTGATGGTAGGTACTGATGTGGGATGACAGTTGCATGGAACGTCGGAAATAAGAGTCCAACATATTTATTATTGCGTAGCTCCTAAATCCAACACCAGAGAGAGTTACAGAGAGAGGAAGGGCTAGACCCGTACTCACAACTATTATTGCTGGTTGTGTTCTTTTTCTCAAGGGGGTTCCTAGGTCGTCTCTTCTTGTTCATGGAGTGGAAGAGGAGCAGAACAAGGCTCATAAACAAACCACCTGCTGTGTACCGTCCCTATATCTTCCTCTTCTCCTTAAGCGCACTGTTCAGCTGCATCAGCTCCATACCTACATGCCAAGGTACTCAATTTCATTCTGTTTCATTCACTTTCTGTTCTGGATTGACATTCATTCTCCCACTTTCATGAAGTTCCCACCTAGCTTCTTCCATGAATTTGCAGAAACCCATCTTGATAGTCATGAAACCGGTGCTAAATTGTCAGCAAAACTTTGTCTAACTCGCATTCTCGTAACCCTTGTGATCTTTCATTTTCCTTCGCAGGTAGCACTTGTCCTTTTTTCTCTGATGCTGATGCTGCTGATATGCAGTTGCAGGTAGGTTGGCGCATTATCTTTTTGTACCAAAACCCAGTGTTCTAAATTGTTTGGTGAACCAAAACTTACCTTCAACAACTCGGTGCATTAGTTACTATTGTTGTTTCTCCGTCAAAGCACCCTCTTCTTCTAAAAAGCTGGAATTGACAGTGAACCAGCTGCTGTTTGCTCGGTCGAATCCAAAAGTAAAAATGAGGAAAGAGAGACGATTTGCAGAAACCCCTCTCTCTCTCTTTCACTCTCACTCACACTCACACTCACACTCACACACACGCACGCAGTATTTCAAACAAACTGATATGACAAAAAATGCGCCAAAGTAGGTGCAGAGCTAAGCCTGGGACCTCTGGTTTCTGAGCCCGTCTTATCCTTGGAATCATCCGCCATAATTGATTAGCAACCAGGTGTAGTGGTCCTTAACTATGGCCAAGCCCAGAGAAAAGTCACACTCACAACCGGCGCACGTTAGCATGAGCAAAGGCCACACTCTGCCGTTTTCGGCTTTTGCACAAAAGTCCCGGTAACTTGCGCCTGCTGCTCTCCGAGATGTTATTACATATCTTAAGCAGTATCCTCGTGAGCATGCTCATGCGCAATATAGCGCGATGGCCATATGGAGGATGACCTGGCACTCAGGCGTCAAAGCATGTTAGAGTACTGTTTTACAAAGTTTTGTGTGTGATTATTGGCTCTAATTTTGAACTGAACTTAATTATGTGCGCTAAACAGGAGAAGAGTTCAGTGATCTTGGCAAGGAGGTTTTTGGGGGGGATTGGATCGTCGCCTCCTCGATGCTTGTGGAAGTGTGGGAAGTGCACGCCGTGCAGGCCGGTCCATGTGGCTGTGCCGCCCGGGACGCCGGTGACCTCCGAGTACTATCCTGAAGCTTGGAGATGCAAGTGTGGCAACAAGCTGTACATGCCATGAAATTGATATATGCTTTGTTGTGGTTGCTTCATTAGCTCGCCTACTGAAAAAATAGATAAATAGAGGACCTTGATTTGTGTAAAGAACACTATATATGGACACTAATCGAGATCATGGCGATGAAATATAATGGTGTAATCACTCATTGTATAGTTTGGGAGCTACCTAGTGTTTGCAATTGCTGTCTAGATAGTACAATTGGGTCTCTGATATAATGGCCGTTTAGTGTTTGCAATCACTCGTTGTATAATGGCTTGTTTCACTTTTTTGGTTCCTGATCTTTATGGTGAAAATGAATATCCAACCTTCCTAGGAGGTTTATTTATGAACCAAATTCGGGATTCAAGTATCACTTGTCTTCTCCCCTCTTGTCTTTCTACTTCAATCACCCCCACCCAATCTTTTGAAAGCTCATAACAAACAAAAAAACAAAAGATAACGAAAAGGTAGGGCACGTCAACCGAGAATTCATTTCAGGCGAAACAGATGTTAATTCCATTTGACAATGCTGAAATTGGTGGCATCCAACAGTGGGCTAAAGACGAAGTTGTACCAATTGATTAGACCTCGGTAAGGCAATGGGGATTGGAAACTGGAAAGCGGAAAGCCCAATGGATAATGGGGGTCTAGCCAAGACCAAGGACCCCTTGTCTTGCTCAGAACATTTTTGAAAGTTTGTCGATTTTCAAGTGAATTCGTAGTCGTTTACCATTAGTTTTAAAAGTCCTTGAACTTGAATGTGAGAAGGCAACAGAAACCCTTGTTTCAAAAGCCATAAAGAGGGAACGGTCTCCGATGTGATCGTTTAATCGATCATTAGCCCATCATGTCATCAATTTTGTGGGCAGTGTTCTTGAAACCCACAACGCAAACCAACAGAAGTCCGGGGTCCTCTTTCCTGAGCAGAAAAGTCTCGGAGTCTGACTGCACATCTTTGTGGAAACTGCTTGGTGTCCAGCGGTAGCTTTCCTCACTGTCCAGTCACTCTCATGAGAGACCGAGATTTACAGAACTTGGGAGGCGGAAGAGATGGGACAAACGTGAATTTCAAGTTTCCTCGAAACGTGGCTCCAGCCATTGATCTGCATGTGGGATGTCTTTATCCCTGCTTCAGTCGCGCCTCTTGCCAAGCACACAGACGAGATAAAAGGACCAGAAAAGGACACAGAACTTTTTTAGCCACAAGAGGAGGCTTTGACGTGCTGTTTTGCTCTTGTTCCTTCCTACGCTACCAAGCATTTGAAGTCCCTCCATGGAAATTTGGATAATGACTCTTAGTTGGCTCCAATCCACGAAAGCTAATTAGGGGCCTGATTTTCTCGAGTGGTAGCTATACAAAGCTGAGTGAACGGTAGGTTACTGCAGATCATGGCCACTCCTTAACATAAATGAACCCAAATATCACCATCCTGCTTGCTTGGCTATGAAAAACAAACCTGAAATCTTATCCATCATGCTTCTCCAGTGCTGCAAGGCTCTTACATAGAGCACATGCACGCTGCAGCTCTAAGGTCTCAATCTACGGCATTAAACATGCAAATCCAACAGAAGATTGGTTGACGAGGCTAGTTGTGAAAAACAAGTAACGGGTAGACCCTACTGTACAACGAACGACGGCCAACAGATGGTCCAAAGCCTAGTTTCAAACCTAACGGTTGAGTCAGTCATAAGGATATTCTTCCGTCCCTGTAGTTGTTTTGGCTTCTCATTTTGTGTTGGTTAGAACATGGGTTAGCTTCAAACTGCTTTAAATCTACGCCTTCTTACAACTTGTATCCAGCTTAAAAATTGGACTTGTAGGTACGTGGAGACGTGTTGCAGGTAGAAGTTTCTACAATTATAAGGAGTTCTTACGGCTTAAGTTAGCCATTAATTATGCTATAATTTTTAACCGTAAGAAGAACGTGTAACTTTTGTGTGCACAAGTAGAAGGCGGATATAAGAGAGTTGTAGATGGGTATACATACTTAATTCTGTAGTTATCTATTACAGTCAGATAACGTGCATATTAATCTTACGGAACATGATTAAAATATGTATCTTTTGCAAATGGCCAATCTTTAGGGTTTCAACCAAATAATTAATTAGAATCTGTCAACTGGAGCTCACGAGAATAAAGCTTTGAGAACTGTCTGCTACAAAGTCAATGCAACCAAGTTCCCGGAACATTAAATCTCTCCATATTGTTAATGAGTAACGTACTTGATTTTTCTAGAACCAGCTAGACAAATATTCGCCAAGAAGCCATCCATGGCAGAGAAATGTATAAAATTTTAAATCAACAACTAGGATTATTCCTGAAATAATATTAAAAAAAAAGGTGGTGTATTAAGGCGTCATTATTTGCAAGCCTAATAGCATGACAAAATGGGACATCATAAGCTCGATTCTTCAAACATACAAAAAAAAAAAAAAATCTCAAAACTATTAGAGGCTTCAAGTCTTGTACTAAAGAATAGGAAACCTATGGTTAAGTTCCAAATGAAAGAAGTTTTCCCCAAACCTTAGGTTAGCTTTGGAGTTAAGTTTTGGATCTTTTAATATAATATTAAAGACAAGGTTACGTTGCACTCTATATGTATTATTTGTACGGTATTGTTGCTGTCAGAATAGCCTCCTAGTGCACAAGGGTCGTTGAAGGCAACAGTCCCACATAGGCAATGAGAAAACTTGTGATTAAGTTTAAATAAAATATATTTTTTTAATTCTTAGATTAGTTTTTGAGTTACACTTTAGAGTTTTTAACAATAATAAATAAAAATTCAAATTTTTTATTTTATAATATTAATTAATTAATTAAATGACATTAGACTTAAGATTATATAAAATGGAACAAATTCAATTTGAGTTTGATATCAAATTAAAAAAACCTAAATGTTAAACTTAAAAGTTAGTTACAAATTTGAATGAATATTTCATTCATTTAAACTTTACTATAAAGAAATATTTTTCATATATGACTTTCATCTAATACACAATTTTTAACTATGTATTTTTTTTAATAAAAGAAAAAAGTAGTGTATCAAGGCATCATTATTTGCAAGACTGATAACATAACTTCCCATACTAGATTCAAATGGGACATCATAACATGGATTCTTCGAACATAAACATTATTAAAATATCTACAATATTAATTGATTACATGAGTTAGCACGCAATTGCAGGTATATTTCTTTTTCATTGTAATTAAAAGATATGAAATGTAGACGCACCCTCCCAATTAATTCGCTAGAGGCTCTGGCGGGGCGGCTTCGTTGGGTCGACTTCTTTGGAGTACTCTCCTGACTTTTCGGGCCTTTAGACCAGCGTGGAACCCGTGGACGGCGTCGTCGTTTAAGTGACGCGTGGATACAATCACTGCCAACTCATCCCACACAGGCTGTCCTCGACCTCCCTTTCCACTTACAACCTGCCACGTTGCCTTACTGTCGCCGTTGCTTCCTGAATAAAAAAAGGAAGGGGTTCAAAAACGACAGGTCCAGGGCAGAGTGTATTCCCTTACGCGTAGAGAATATATACCCTTTTTCATCTGCACAGCCATCCGAAATTCAAAAGCCGAACCCGCAGTTCAACCTTACGTTTCCATATCAATCTACGACCAGAGCAACGACAGGAGGAAGCAAATCCGAGGATTTTCTCTGAGAAGCCTCGTCCTCTGGGTTGTCGGAAGCCTTCCTTTTCTTGTGTTTGGTTGTGTTTTTTCGATCGCTCGCTCATCACCTAGAGCGTCGCGTCTTCGGTGTTTTCTACTTCTGATCGAACCTGTGTACCTAGGTTCGATCTCTGGCATTTGTTTCTGATGCCAGAGATCCAGTTTGTTCCCGGCAACAACAGGAACAACGATGCCCTGTTTGGAAAGTACGAATTGGGGAGGCTCCTTGGATGCGGGGCCTTCGCGAAGGTATATTACGCGCGCAATATTCACACCGGGCAGGGCGTGGCGATCAAGGCCATCAGCAAGAAGAAGATCCCGGCCACCAGCAGCTTGATGGCCAACATCAAGCGGGAGATTTCCATCATGAGTCGGCTCCGGCACCCCTACATCGTGAAGCTACATGAGGTCCTCGCCACCAAGACCAAGATTTACTTAATCCTGGAATTCGTCAAGGGTGGGGAGCTCTTTGCCAAGGTCTCCAAGGGCCGGTTCAGTGAAGACGTCAGCCGCCGGTATTTCCAGCAGCTCATCTCCGCCGTTGGGTACTGCCACTCCCGTGGGGTATTCCACCGTGATCTCAAGCCCGAGAACCTCCTCGTTGACGAGACTGGGAATCTCAAGGTCTCAGATTTTGGCCTCAGCGCTGTCAGGGACCAGGTAACCCACGACGGGATGTTGCACACTCTGTGCGGCACGCCGGCCTACGTGGCGCCGGAAATTCTGACGAAGAAAGGCTACGACGGAGCAAAGGTGGACGTGTGGTCTTGCGGCATCATTCTGTTCGTGTTAAACGCCGGCTACTTGCCGTTCAACGACCCGAATTTGATGGAATTGTACAGGAAGATTTACAAGGGCGAGTACCGGTGCCCCAAATGGTTTTCGCCGAGTCTCAAGTGGTTCTTATCCCGGCTTCTGGACACAGACCCGGAGAGAAGAATCACCATCGACGAGATGCTGAGGGACCCGTGGTTCAAGAAAGGGTACAAGGAGGTGAATTTCCACGAAGAAGTGGAGAAACAAGAGGAGCCCAAGTTTAAAGACCTGAATGCGTTCGATATCATCTCCTTCTCCCCTAGTTTGGACCTATCCGGTCTATTCGACGTCTCAGGCAACTCGCTGAAGGACAGCGTCCGAATCATATCGTCCGAGTCACCGGAGAAAATCGTCGAGAGAGTGGAAGCGTTCGCTAAAGATGACGATAACCACTTGAGGGTAAAGAGGAAGAAGGAATGGGGTGTCCATCTTGAAGGACTCAACGGAAACTTCGCAATCACGGTGGAAGTAAACCGGTTAACGGACAATCTGGTGCTGGTGGAAGCAAGAAGGAAAGGCGGAGACACTTGGTCCTTCAAAGACTCCTGGGAACTCAACCTTAGGCCTCGGCTGTTTGGCATGCTAAGGGCTCAGGCCGGGAATACTTCCCAGGTCCCCGAAATACCTGGTTCTTGATGCATCTGATTACAAAAATCAACCAAAAAACTAAAAATTAAAAATTAAACCACGGCGTTCTTTTTCAGGCGTAGAGTTTTCTAAGAACAATTATGATATTTATGGTGTTTGCGGTGTTTGTGGTTTGTGTCCTTGTATTTGTAATAAAAAAAAAGACGATTTAAGATAGCGGGTTTTTCCGCTGCAAAACCGTGGTTTTGTTCCATTTTGTATACTTAGATCCATTCGGATTATGTCTTCTTTTTCTTGTACATGTTTGTACATATGGAATGAAGGATTAATTTCACTGACCCACAGTGATGTTTTCTGTGTTTTTGGTTGGAAATGTCCTACCTTAATCGCTAAGGAATAGGACTGTACCAACAACGGCGACATAAGAAATTTGAATTTTCGACAGCCGGGTTGAGTTGGCTACTTTATTGAATGGTTTCAAATGTGGTCATACAAAAGTGGTTGTGCCGTTGTATTCGGCCTGGGACACCTCAACTTGATGACAACTTTGCTTTATTAGGTGGGGATCCATCAAATCAAACTAAAAGACAAGGTCAGGTGGTGGGGTGGGTGATCAGTGCTTTCAATTGTTGATTCATATGCTGTTTTAATTATCTATTTTTCATGTTTTTGGGGTTCGACCAACGTTCATTTTCTTGTTATATGATGAAAACCTGACAGACAGAAAGAAAGAACTCAGCGTACGATTTTTGAATATGAATCACTTTAAAAGTGGAGTACAGATGAAGCAGCTAAAATGATAATGATATAATCTGCGGGGTTTTGGTAAGGACAAATTATGACAGCCCTTGATTCGTGAACTTGACAGTCCCATCAAATCATTGCAGAGGCCCTGCTTCAATTATGGTAAGCGTGGTTTTGTGTGATGGATTGAAAATGGCAAAAAACAGCACTGTGATTTAATGAATCTTGTGAAGACACACCACTTTTCTCCCACTGTACGCTTGCCTTTTCATTTATTATTCATGAGCAATCATCTTGTTAAAATATTTAATATAAAAAACTAAAAAAAAAGGAGAAATTTCTTTAAATTTAACAAATCTTACCATACACGTCTTGATAACGTAGAATAATTCTCATCATTGATATAATCTTTTACCATAATAGATGAATATTTATTACAGTAATACTAGACAAATAAACTTATGAGGGTATCAAAAAATAAACCTATAAAGAATATCAAGTAAAGAAAAATTTTGATTTTGAAATAATGTTAAATGTTAAAATATTTACAGTATAACTTAGAAGATTAATTCTAAAGTTGAAGAAAATTTTTTAATTTAAATAAACTCTCAATTATCTACTTTTTAGTGCAATACATGTCTTGATAGTGTAGAATAATTCTCACCATTAATACGCTCTTTTACCATAATAAATGAATATTAACAATTATATAATGATATAAAAAAATAAACCTATAACGAATATCAAGTAAAGAAAAAACTTAATTATGATATTATGTTAAAATATTAAATTATTTAAGATTAAAATATTTAAGGTATAATTCAAAAGATTAGTTGAAAAGTTGAAGGAAAATTTTTTAATTTAAATAAACTCTCGAGTAGCCACCTCTTTATTTGTATTTCGAAAATTCCACTAAACAAATGGGTTCTGGTCCATTGGTCTTGGTGGGCTTTCAGAGCAACGACGGGCCAAGACCATTTCATACGGAGCCCTCTCACTATGGAGGACCCAGATAGCTAGTCTTTGTTCAAGTTTCCCCAGTTCGGGACCGCTTCACATGTCGCGGCTTCTGTGAGACTGCAGAGTAGGGCAGGCAGTGAGCTAACGCAAATGGAGGGTGGCAAATGAAGGCATTTGTGTCTTTCTCCGTGGGTATGCTTCGTTTTGCAGTTTCTGGGAGTCTTGAGACAGCATGAAACGCGTATGTTGTACTGGATAGAGTGGCGTAGAGTTTGATATAATCTCATGGTTCTCTTTTCTTATTTGTGTATGTGTTTTTCTTTTGGCTTTGTGTTATTAGGTTTGGTTGCTGTGTAGGTTGAGAACGCTGTACGAGGGGGAAAGTTCATTGTTTGTTTGTTTGTTTTGCTGGGACATTTTTAAATATGTGATACGTCTTTGTTATGTTGCGAAGTGGCTTTGAGAGTTGAAGTTAATCCGACTCATTTGTTATTGGTATGCCTGTGTATGTGTTGGCATGTTCTTGAAATTTAGGTAGTTCTAGGAAGAGGAAAGGGCTAAGTAGAGGTTGTTGTTATTTTGTTATTTAAATTATTCTGGTAGAAGTCTAGGGGGTTTTATGAATTTATGAAAAGGAAAGGGTTAAGTAGAGATCGTTGTCAGTTTGGTTTTTAGAGTCTGCTGGGGAAGATAGTTCAATACTGGTTACTTCAATAGAGTTGGGGATCTTTGCACCCTCAAGTCCCCAAATGTTGAATGATATAGGGTTTACAATTTCAAGATTTCAATTTTCCTTGTCGTGATTCCTGTCGTAACCTTTTTTGGATTGAATGTAATTTTCTTCTTTTTGCCCATTGGATTCATAGGTGGGATTCAGTCAATCATTTGAATCTTCAATTTTCCAGGTCCGGGCAGTGGTACATATTTTGATTCCAGGATCTCTATTTTGTGATATCTGCTGAATGAGGTGTTGAAACAGTGAGAAAATGTCTGGAGAGGCAGGCTTAAGGTTTAAGCTTAGTAAGAAACTCAAAGTCGCAAGTGGGAGATCTAGCAATACCAAGGATGGAAGTAAAAGAGTTGAAGGCTCACATAAAAGTGATGCGAAGGGAAAATTTAAACCTATGAGTTTTGATAGGAAAAAGAAGAGAATTTTTGCCGAGCAAGATACGGGTGAAGAGGTAGCTTCTTCTGGCAGTGGAAAGGCACCTTATAGAAAGGCTTTTTCTAAGAAGGCATGGAACCAGGTGGGTGATGATTACGATACTGAAAAAAGCAACAAGAAATTTCCTCGATCAGTATATGGTTCTAGTAGAAAAGGGGCTTCAAATTCTGAAACCAAACTATCTTCTCGTAAATTTAAGGATACAAAGAAAAGTGTAGGGCAATCAAGTGGAGCAAGGGCAGAGGATGTTGATAATTTTGGAATAGAAAAACACAATAAAAGATCTTCTCGCTCAAGTTGGATTTCAAGTGGAACAGAGAGCTCCATTTCAGAAACCAAACATTCTTCTCATAGCCTTAAGGACACCGCAAAAGGCATGCGGGCATCTAACAGAACCAGGGTGAAGGATGCTGGTGGGTTGGATGTTGGTGGTGCTGGTCTATCAAAGAAACATACCAGAAGTAAATCTGACTCAAGGAACCACCTGGATGTGAGTCAAAACAAATCTGCAGATGTATCTCCCTCAAAATCTACCAAAAATGGTGTCCAGAGGAAAAGAAGGTTGGATGATGAGTCGGAAGTACAAGATGATAAACCAAAGAAGAAGAAACGAGTAATTAGGATAGATCCGCATGATATCTCAAATAAGCGTTTAGATGATGGCATTGTTATTGATGGTGAGTATTTCTGTATGTCCTATTTGTAATGCAGATGCTCTTTGTTGCTATCCGCATTTCTTCTTTTTTCAAAATTTGCTAAGTTGTCCTATTGCATACCACATTTTAGCTAATCTAGTTTCAAGTTTGCTGTTAGTTTCTCCTCTTTCTTCCTCTTCTTTGTTGAGTTGATAATTTAATTTTTCCTTACGAACTCTTCCTTAACTGCTTTCAGAAAGCAACAAAGAGAAGAAAAAAGATTCGGAAAAGAAAAATGAAATCTCGAGGAATGCACAGTTCAGGGCAATCCAACCCAGTCCCTCAATACTTTCCTTTGTGGAAGATAATGTAATTTGCATGAGCAGGGCCCATGGTATTTGGGCTATGTTGTTATTGGTTAAATCTGTTTCTTAATTTTAGTTTCCTGCATTCTGATTCTTGTAAATTTTGGTTACAGTTTTTGGGCCGTAGACGTTTGATTGAGCTGCGGAGGGCGGGCTATAACACTGAGCTTTCTGCCCCATTAGATAATATACCTTTCTCTACCAGCTCGGAAAGAGAGCGAATTGAAGAAAATGTATGCTTATGTACTGCATATCTTGACACATTATGTTTAGTATTCTCATTTTTCTGTATACCTGGATCCATCAATCTGGTGATAGTGCAATGACAGAATAGAATTTAATTAGTGTGAACTGCTTGTTCTCAGATTAGTGCTGATTATTTTGTGCAGATATTTAGGAATAAATTAACATTTTTTGCTGCTGCAAAGGCTTCATCATCATTTCCAGCTCCTGATCTTCCTGAGATTGCATTCGCGGGTAAATATTTCTGGATTTGTCACTTAACATGTGCACTTGCTTTATTTTAATTCAGACTTTGTGTTCCTTTATTGCTACAACTCCATAACTTTTTCACTTCCAATTTGGTTTCTGATTTCTTTTGTATTATGATTTATTTGCTTTATTCCGAGGTGAATGCATATAGTAATTTTACCAGTTTAGTTATGATGAAATTTCAATTTAAGTCATACATTGGCAGGACACAATTGAAAATGTTGTGCACATTCTACCTTTGACTTGAGGCAAGATTTTGGAATTATAATGTTAATAGGTTATATGAGCATACAAATCAATTTGTATTAAAAGAAAGATTTCTTTTGTCTGTGCGCATGTTTGTCTAAAAAATTTTAACGAGTTCTTTCGTGGAATGATTGTTGCTGGGTACATGGGTCCCTATATCCTGGCACTGTAAATTTCTTCTCGCATGATTTTCCAAGCTGAATGTCATATATAATTTCTTTTGGTCACTTATCCTATATTTTTGTATGCTTAAGAACGTTTGGTTGTTTTATATTTTCTTAGATTTTAAACTTTTGTCTCATTAATTTGATCTTGTTGCCCTTACTAGGAAGGTCGAATGTCGGGAAATCATCCCTCCTTAATGCGCTTACTAGACAATGGGGTGTTGTTCGGACTTCTGACAAGCCTGGCCTTACTCAGGTCTTGTCAATTATTTTAGAAACTGTGATGTCAAATCTGCAGGACTAGTTTGATATTGATTATGTTTCTTCTGCAGACTATTAATTTCTTCAACCTTGGAACAAAACTTTGCATGGTTGATTTGCCTGGTTATGGCTTTGCTTATGCAAAAGAAGAAGTTAAGGATGCTTGGGAGGAGCTTGTAAGTATGCTAACAGAAACGCATCTCTTCTATTTTGCCTGTTTTTTCGTCTAGTTGATGAAAAGAAACAGCTGAGACTGAGATGTTGGCCTGCCTCACGATGGTTGTGCCATATGATACCATATTCTGTGTGCCCGTTTCACTTATATTGGCTTGGATTCTTGTTGTGATACTAAAAAACATTACACGTTGGTTGCTGCAATGCCACTGATGTGGTGGGTAATGTCAGGTCAAAGTTCACTTTCGTCAGTATCAGCCAACTACTACAAAATTACGTTAATATTCTGAAGCAATTTTGGGAAGCATAGATGTTTGGTAGAGCTTCATTTATTGAATGTAGCTGTAGCTAAAAATTTCAGGATGCTACTACTAGGATAACTTATTGGGGGGTTTCAAATCTGGAATAAATGCAGTGTCAGTTTGAGAAGTAGCAATCTTTTAGTTGTTTGGATGTTCATGAAGTCGTCTCATTGTTTTTTTTCTAAACTCTCGGTAGTATGCATTCAAGTGCATGGAAAATTTTATGAGAAAAAAGGAAAAGTAAACGTAGGCCTAGATGAAAATTTTGTATTTAGACAAGTTTTCTTCTGTATCCTCCAGTCCTTTTTCATGTATAAAGTGGGTCAATTTAAATTGTCGTATTGCTATATAATTGTTTGCTGGGGGTATTTTAATGTGTAGGTAAAGGAGTTTGTTTCCACAAGAGTTGGTCTAAAACGAGTATGCCTACTGATTGACACAAAATGGGGGATCAAACCAAGGGATCATGAACTCATCAATTTGATGGAAAGGTGTGTGCACGCAACCTTGTAATATTGGCAATATGATTTTCGTTCCTATTTATTTAATTTTTGGGACATAAACTAAGCTATGATTCTCACACGCAATGGTGATCAATAATGATTTTGTACAGTTAAGATGACATGAATACCCATTTTGGTTCTACCATTCTGTATGCTACATTTATGTGTTGGACACCATTTTTCAATCCCCATACATGGGACATTTAATTTGGCACATATGCGTTATCATCTGAATATAGCCATCTTAAAATTGGGCAAAGAGCATATTAAGAGTTCATTGAGGGTCAAATTATTGGAACATATGATCTCCTTTTCAACCACCATTTGTAGCTTATCAACACAAGTTGATGCTATGAGTGGGTGAATAATGATATCGTCTGGCCCTAAAGCGACTTTAGGTGCTAATGTTTCTTCTGCATCCTCATTCTTGCACATGTACGTGCTGGAAATTATATATCTGCCAGAAGTCGCATGTACTGAAATATTGTGTTCTACTATATTTTTCTTTACAGATCTCAAACTAAGTACCAAATTGTATTAACCAAGACAGATGTGGTTTTCCCTATTGATGTGGCACGTCGTGCAATGCAAATTGAGGAGGTGAATGCCATTTATGCTGACATTTCTATTAGTATTTGCCTTTGTCTTCTGTGAGACTGACAGCTTTCAAAAAATTTGGCTTTTGCAGAATCTCAAGTCAAATAAGTCTCTAGTTCAACCTGTGGTATGATCAAATTCATTTGATTGATAACTGTATCTGCTTATATTGCTTTGTAGCAACATTAATACTTTGGTTTTCTGGCATTAACTTCAGATGATGGTTAGCTCAAAATCTGGAGCTGGTATTCGAAGTTTAAGAACAGTGCTTTCTAAGATTGCCCGCTTTGCCAAGCGCTAATGTATTTGTCAGGTGGCTCTTCCATTCTCAGAATTTGTTTCATGTACCTATTTTATGTAAGATATAGTCTATTCTTAAGCATAAAAATTATTTTCACACAGTGCATCCTGTGAAATGTGATATTTAGGTCTCATGATATACTAGCACGTCCTTCCAAACAAATCACCCGGAGTTTGCTTGGGATGACTAACGAAGTACACTCTTCTAGTAGTCATGGTATGCTTAATTGGAACAAGAGCTTGAAGCATCAGCAAGCAGTCTTTTGTCCACTCGGGAGATGGAATGGACAGAGCCAATTTCCTGTCGTTTAAGGAAGCCATGCCTCCTTGTTCTGCACTGGGATGTTTTCTGGTCCTGGGCCAGAAAAATGACAGGAAAAACGTAGTTTAAGGATTGGCCTTCTGTTTGAGCCCGTTTGTGGTGGATTCAAGAACAAAAAAAGATAGATGCGTTTCTTCTTCTTCCATTCCGTTTTGGCCCATCATAGGAAACATCTTTCTGGTTTTGGGTCTTTATCCATTTTTGCATTCCAAACGATTACAAGCGATAGAGTTAGGGCTGCTCGGGTCGAGGCCTTGGGTTGGTCCAACCTATAAAGGCACGGTAAATCTTGATTCAAAATACTGAATTTATTCAAAGCTTGGTTGTTCTCTTTGAAATTTGGTCCGAGATTCTTCCCTATACTTCTTGAACCCTAGCTATTCAAGCAAATTTCTAATTTACATCCCCTACCAATTTAATTCTTTTTGCAGGTTGCCCCCAAGTGCCTATGTCGACTTTTCTGGCTCCGAAAGGATCCACATTTGGTCCATTCTAGTGCAGATTAATTTAGAAGATGGGATGTCTTTAACTTCATTGGCTAGGAGTGGCTTGCCCACTCCAACTTAAAGGATGACATGTATGACATTGAGATATGTTAAACAAGAATTGTTTTGTAGATGGTCAGATCCATCACCAACCCCCCTTATTTTTCTTCAAATCTTGACGTTACTGCCATTTTTTTCCAAGTGCTCTGAGAAACTTGGTTTTCTGTTGTCATCTTCCACTTGATTCGAATTGGTGGGAATGGAATAAAGCCGGTGCAGAACGTGACATAAAACATTTTCTCCACATGATTGAAAACTCGGGCTGGTTCGGTTTTGTGGTTTCATGTTTATTTAATTGAGCACACAACTCAGCGAGTAATTGCAAATTTAGGTCAATCTACAACATGGGTTTTTGGTTGTTCTTAAAGCAAAGGTAATGGGATCCCAAATCGGTGGCCGCCGTTTTGGACTTATCTGTGACCACAACCGGTGGACTTCTCTGTAGTGGGAAAATATGACGTAAATTGCGGTGGTGGCTGTAGAGTGATAATGGATGGATAGGCCATTGTTTGGTTTGGTCAAACCCCATCTATCGCGTGCTGCAAGAAACCAGCAGCGATGGCCTTAACAGTGAAAAAGTATAGAAAAGTGAAAACATGACCAACCGAACCCCACAAAACTTCAACTGCACCCTGCCTAATCTTCACATCTTTTCTCTGTTCTTCCCTTCTCAGTTTCCATCTGGTTGAGAGCAGATGTGTCCGCTCAGGCTCATTTTGATCTTTCTCTCCGCCATGCTCGCCGGCTTCTTCGTTATCAGGAACCTCAAGTCTGAGCAGCCCCTTCAAGTCGTTGACGCAGACGCCGACGCCGACGCCGACGCCGACGAGAAGGATGTCGTTAAGGATCCCAATGCAAACAAGGTCTTCTCCTTTTTTCTGGGCTTTTCGCCTCTTCTTATCTTCCTTTTGCATTTGATTGGCCGAATTGGGTAATCTGTTAGCTTAATTGTCTTTTGGTTTTCGGATTTGCAGGTGAGCAAGGCGTTCTGGACCTGCGTGGATATGGCCTCTGGTCGCTACCTCTGGAGGCATTTGCTCTCTTCATCTTCTAAGCGGTCCGATTGATCTCTTCCAGACCAACCTGTTCTGTTGTATTGTTTTGTAGGTACAAGGCGGAACCGTAAAATTACCTTTGTGATTTTGAATGTGTGGTCTTCGAATCATTTCAAGAATACCCACGTTGTTGTTGTTGTTGTTGTTGTTGTTGTTGTATTATTCCTACTGCTGTTGGTGAATTTGCTGTCTAAATTTACCCTATACTCTTGTATAGATTTGTAAGTCCCTTGTGTTTATCAAGACTCAGTCGGTCTTTCTCTTAAATTAAATGAAAATAAAGAAATTTTTAATGGCGGGTGAAAGGAAGCCTGCAATTAATTATTTACAGTTTTCATGGAAATGAATCCTGATTCTTTGTTGTATCTAGCGATAGAGAAGGCAGAGGCCACAACAGTTGTCATGAAGGTAGCGAATACAATAATGCAAAGCGGGATCTTGAAGTGTTAACATCAAATTTTAGACTTATATATCCTCTCTATGCCAAAGTTTGAGCTTCCATATTTGCCTTCATTATGGACAAGGGCAGAGCGGGATTGCTTTGAAGGGTTTAACACTGATGAGTTATTTATGCAGTTGATATGTAGTATCTTGATGTCTCGAAGACCAATTTTAATCTTGTAAGCCTCTGTTCTGGGATCCATGGAGTTTGATTTTGATTGCCTACATGCCAGTATTCCGCAGCATGGCACAAAGGTAGTTCTTAATCTTGGTTGAAGTTGCATATGGTCGAGTGCTGAAAGTGCAAGAAGCATGCTTTTCGTGTGGAAGTCCCAGGCACAAAAAAGAGCATCTTTTCAGTTTCCATTGATATAAATCTGACCAAATTGAAAATTACCCTTGGTCAAAAACTGAGTAAGAATGGCTGTCGGTTAGAAATAATCACTTTATTTATTGCTCGTCTTTTAATTTGGTTGCCCAACCTTGCATTTGAATATGATTGCTGCTGCTGCTGTGGTGGGCGTATTTAATGTCAGCTACAAAAAGATAAAAAGAAAGTAAAGCTGAAGACAAAACAATGATATTATAAATATTTTGTTTAAATTCTGTAGTCTGATGTTAGCCAGTACTAATCCTGTTCACCTTATTATGGAGAAAAATCAGCAAATGCTAGTGCCTTGGCAAGACTTGTTTCTACCTGGCCTAGATCATTCTGGCATCAAACTTGTGTTTTGGAACATTAGAATGTTTATTTTGCTTCATTCTACTGGAAATGGTTGAACATCTCCAAAAGCATTGGGCTCGTTTTTGTTCCATTGTGTTCTCTGTCCCTCTTTCTCCCTCCCCTCAGCAAGTGTGGTGTCTTGATAGGGAAAACTCTTCATCTCAGATCTGACTGATCAGCCCTAATAAGCTGAAATTCTGTGGTCTACTTCAAGTGTTGTGCATATATGTATCTGTGCGCTTGTAGTTCTCAGCTCACTGGGATGCAAACAAGTTTCTTTTCTCATTCTTTGATAATCTCAGCACCACTACCTGAATCCCCTTGTATACAGTTACAGGTTGTAGAAAGAGAGCAGTTTTGTAACAAATATTGAAACACATTTAAATGAACCTTATTCATTTGTAAGCTCCTCGATGCTGTGTTGTGATAGAGAGATATGCAGCATACAACTTGAAGAATGGGAGGGAATCCTGCATGCACTGGATAAGATTCAAGACTGGGGTTCTTGTTTCTTTGTACTATTAAGCTGTTGAGCATGGTGGAAGAGTGAACAATCAAGTCTTATGAAAGCTAAACTTGTATATGGGGTGCCTGGTCACCAAACGTTTCCTTGGATATATATGCCTCGGCAAAATTTATTTTGGCGCAGTTGCATTCATGACCCTATGCTATATATCTAGTGCTTCTTTCGGTTGACAAGAAAGTAGATGAACTAAGTTGGGAGTGTGGCATGGTGGTATACTTGCAGCTCAGTGGCAAGTACCCTTTCTTCTTTCCGAAGCTTTGTGACTCAGGGTGAGGTTGGTGGGAAAGCCTGGTTCCTTTTACAACTTCTAACATATCTCCGTTACTATTCATTTTGATTTTCAAGCGGAACTTCACAGTTTTGTTTTACGAATATGTGGAAGTTTCTAAGTGACTGGCAGTTTTACCATCTTGTGCTACTCGGAAGATCCAGGTGAAGTCAACAATGCTGAAAAGTAATTTAATTGGAAGGAGTTTTTTCTTGTATTGAAAAGGTAAAGAAGATAATTTGGTTATATAAGAATGTTTCATAATAAATGGTATTAAAATCAATATGTGACCCAATTCAATGGCTTACAACTAATAGGGCCATCCTTGTGGTGCTTGTGACTTTTATTCTTTAGAGTAAGGTAATAATTGTCATTTACGTGAATTTAGATGAAAGAGAATGTCATAAACTTCTCTCACATTAAAAAAATTTATACATATAAAGGGCATAGCTAGTCCTACTAAGTTGGCCTTTGAAGATGTAACCTAAGCATAAGAGCTCAAACTTCTTAAAAGAAAAGCTAAGTTCGGTTACATTCAATTTTAAGCTGTTGGAATTGGTCACATCCATTTCCAAAAAGCAGCCTCTCATTGATGTTGGCATGAATTCCTATAAATTATTCTTTTTTTTTTTTTTTAATTTGAAGTGTCGGTTTCAAATATTTGAAGGTATCCCAGCAATATAAAATGCAAGGTATATCCAACGGTCGAATTGAATGTCCTTTGTCCCAGGTCCCTGTGTGCGTGTTTTTGGCGTGAGCGAGAGAGAGAGAGAGAGAGAGAGAGAGAGAGAGAGAGAGAGAGAGATGAGGAAAAGAAGAGGGCGAACGCCGAGCTCAAAAACCCTAATTTCGAATCCGGAAGGAGAAGAGAGGGGTGGAGAAGCAAACGTAGCCAAAGAAGAAAAGGGGTTTTTTGCGTGCTATCTGTTGGTTTCCGTCAACCCCCGACACAAGCGCCAGACCTACATAGGGTTTGTTTTCCCTTCCTTGGGTTCTTTTTTCTGTCCTTTTCGATTTCTAGCCCTCAAAGATCAAGTGGGTCTAAATAGCTTCCTTGCTTGACGATATCTATCTTTTCTGCGCTTCGGACAAACTTTACAGATTTACAGTGAATCCGCGGCGTCGCATAAGGCAGCATAATGGTGAAATAGGTAGTGGTGCGTGGAGGACCAAGAAAAAGAGACCCTGGGAAATGGTTTTCTGCATCTATGGCTTCCCAACAAACGTCTCCGCTCTCCAGGTTGCAATTATTCTCTTTCTTAAATTATTATTGTATTTGAGCTCTAAGATGACATATAAATATCATAAATTCATGTACCTTGAACCGTATAGTTTAGTACCTGGGCGTTAAATATGTGTAGTGACTGAAGTTTACATTTTAATGTTGGGTTTCATTATGACACGGGTGTCATCAGTTACAAGATTGACCCGTAATTGCCTTTGGGATGTGAATATTTAGACTCAGCTGCAAGCCCGCCGTTGCAATTCTTCTTCTTCTTGATGTCATGGGTTAAAGTTTAGGAACGCTATCTTGAAAAATTGTTTTCAGTATCACTTTTAAATAATTTTCATTTTTTTTTTCAGAAACATCTTATAACCATATTTGACGAAACATTTTCAGGAGTTTTTTTTTCTGAGAACTCTTTTGAAAGACATCGAACTGAAATCACCTTGAATAAACTTATTGGGAACACATAAATATCTTAAAGAGTGTTGCCCTTTGGTGTGCTGTTTCTTCACCCAGGGTATCATACTCTGCTGTTCGCCGTTCTCAATTTCAATGCTGAGTGGATACTGAATCTATGCATCTACTGTTGGTGCTAAGCTTTGTGTTTTTATTATTCATATATTGACTGGGCGCTATGCAGACGCAACTTTGACTCAGCTATTTTTCCCTTATGCTTTGTTTTGGAACTGCATATAGCTTCTCTGGGAAATTTTGCATCAGAATGCTTGTTCCTACCACCGGTGCGAACTAGTTGGCCACAAACTTTTTCTCTGACAAAGAGGCTGATTATTAGAACAAAAGAATTTCCGCAATTTTCATCATGCATCTTTGTTCTTACAATCTTTTGCATTGCAAACATCACCACAAAACGTACAGGTCCTGTTTGAACTGTAGGCCAAGAACTTATGTTTTACAATCGGCTATACAGAAGAATGTTGTGCAATTTTCTCCATGGCATTTATATTTGAAAATACTTTTCATTACCCAACATCACCATGAACCCTATGCAAGGCCCTTTTAACCATCTTGTAAATGCTGTATGATTGCCCTTGTGATCTTCAGTTAGGTTAGAGGCTTGACTTAGAATCTTGTACCCATTAAAAATTCTGGTGGGACACAATAGAATCTGTACCAGAGTTAAACTTTGTAAAGTTCCTCTGTTTGCTTTTCCCTCATAAAGAAGGAGAGCAGCATGATCAAAGGAATAATATAATTTGGAGGCAGGGTTCTATCGATCTTCCCCCCTTGAGTGTTCCTTTCTGGTTACCCACATTTGTCTTCCTAGTGAGGAATTTAGGGCAGGAGATGGAATGCCTTGTTCAGCTATGAGTGCAGTTTGATCTAGGCGAGGGGTCAGTAGCTCAAAGCCCAGTTGGCATCTCTGTAGAGTTTAAGTGGTCATGTGATTGGTGGAGTTCGTTTCAGATGGGAGTGATGAGATTCAGCTGATTCTACTATAATCTTGCTCAAAGTGACTTGTTCAAGGGGTAGTTCTTTGTGTAGAGGCTTAGAATAACTGATGTAAACTACCAATTTGGAATCCATGGCCAAACTTAGAAATTAAGGGGTCTCTTTTGCGAATTTTACTTCATATTTACTTTTATCTTTCTATAGATTAAGGTTATGTTTCCCTCGTTAGGTGCTTTGTTGGAAATTCCAAAGTTTAAACTTGATATGATTTGTACTGTTTATGAGTTTTATCATCAATATAAGAGCTATTGAAACAAAGAATTCTGCTTCTAACAACTTGCAAGTCTTCAAAACTGTAGTTTGAGTGGGCCTGGCAGCACCCAAATGAATCACTGGCTGTAAGGAAGGCAGCTGCAAGCTTTAAATCTCTATCTGGAATGGCCAATAAGATCAAACTTGCATACACAATGCTTACCCTCCCAGCCTGGCAAAGGTATCATCTTATATGTCATCAATCAACACACAGGGTTATTTCTCTTTGACTAAATGGTTTTACTAGTTATGACTGAAAATTTATATACATGAGCAGCTTGAACATCACGGTAAATTATTTTTCAACAAAGTACACAATGCATTCTGCTGGTTGCCCAAGCTTGCCTGAGCATATGAAGGTCCAAATTTGCCCAATGGATGAGCTTCCGTGCTATACTGGAATAGATGGAAGTTTGAGTGGAAATGAAGATGACTGGGATAATAAAGAAGAATGTGATGTAGATAGTGTTGCTAGTGGACTAGAACAAGAAACAGTTCTCGATTCAATTTTTCAAGGCTCAGCAGATTATGGGGATGAGATCGACAAGAGTACTGATGATTGTACAGAGTCATTTGGTTTTACTGAACAACTCAGAACATCATCTCCAATTGCCACTGGCTCCTTTGGTGTTGAAGAAACCAATGAAGATAGCAGCATGATAAAAGAGGTTGGTGTTGAAGCAATCGATGAAGATATAAGCGTGATAAAAGAAGTTGGTGTTCAAGAAATCGAAGAAGAGAGAAGCATGATAAAAGAGGTTGGTGTTGAAGAAGTTGATGAAGATAGAAGCATAATAAAAGATGTTGGTGTTGAATTCCATCGATCAACAAGGACTATGTTTACCACCGTGGTGGCTAGTGATAACGTTCGACCACCAAGCAGCCGCAGTTTTGTGCCTTGTGAAGTCGAGATAATTGATGTGTCAACTCCACCTCCTGACTGCAGAACGAGTTTATGCGGGAAGAAGAGAAGAGTTTCTGTTATTGACTTGACAAAATCTCCCACTTTTATCCAATTATAAGAAGTTGGGCACATATGTGCACCATGGAGTGAACAATAAAGTTCTGGGTCTTCAACAATGTGGTTAAGTCCCGTGATTGACCAAATAAGAACAATGTATCATTTTCCATGTAATATGTATTTCAAGATGAGAAATATTTCTTCTCTACACAGTGAAGGCACAAAAAGCATATTCTCTGATTGAGTCAACAAAAAGTCGACTTGTTCAAATCCAAATGATGTATTGCACTCAGAACTCCATCATTGACCTTTGTGGTGGCAACAATATCATTACTCCTGAAATAATGTGTGACAGCTCAATTGATGTTAAATGCAATTAGGTTAGTGCCCCTATTAGATCAGCAAGCTTTAACTGGACTATTTATCCATCATTCCATATATATCACTTGCTTTAAAAGCAATTATATGTTCAGACCAATAATGGATGATAAGATTGGCCGGTTTGAAAATAATGTAGTTCTAGATTAATGATGGCTTCGCTATTTGTGTGAGTTGATGCTAAAGTTTGCTGCTTTGAGTGATTTCTTTTTTTCAGTCACCACAGATGTCCCAAACTAGAGCATCACCAAATTAAAAGAAACTCTTGACGTCCTCTATTTCACCAGTTCAACAAAACACTGGCGAGTGGGGACGTCTACATTGTCCAGATGGAAGGCATTTGGAGGTTTTATTATCCTCAGCTGATGGGCTATTCATGAATCGCATGATTACGACTCTTGACAGTACAGTAAGAAAAGATGTACGAAAAGTCAAGAAGGTCTTCGCGTGGCCCCTAAGAATTCACCAAAACTCATTAATGTCGTAACCAGCAAACAAAGAAAAAAAAGAAGCCAAGATGACCTGCATCGCCATGACAAACTGGACAAGTGTTCGAGGAAAAAAAAAGAAGGAGAAAAGGGACAAAGATTTGTTGTCCATCATCACGAGCAGAAACAATGAAATTCTGCCACGCAGAGTACCGTTCTGATAAGGGCTTGTGCCAAATCTGGTACTCTAGAAAGTGTCCCTTTGTATTGGATTTGACAAAAGCATCGATATTTAAAAGCTATCATCCACACCCTATTTTAAAGGTTTTGCTTTTAAAAGACAATTAAAAAGTGACAAAAAAACAGATACCAGAAAATCACATTGAATGTTGAAAAGGTGTTCAGGCACATTTACCAGGAAGGGAATCAAGGAAGTTGAGGCGAAACAATACTTGCAAGGGTGAAAACAGCACCACAAAGGACAAATTATGTACTACAAACAGGCATATGATGCCACGGAAAATTTGTCAAAATGTTCTCATTGTTCTTGTTTCTGATGCTGCTGCTGCTCTGACAGTAGCTGGAGCTCTGGCAGTTGCTGCGGTCGCTCACCTTGCCACACCCAAACAATATCCTTAAGAGCAGGCCTTATATTCTCCTTCAGTATCTGCTGATATTCTAAGGTATCTCCATTTGATTTCTTCACCTCCACCAAATGAAATGACGGAGTGGCCTCAAATATCTCTGCATCTATGGACAGGATCCGCTTCCTACCAGCCTTCTGTCCTTCCATTTTCACCAAACCTGCTTCCTTTTTCTTCACTTTCATCCTCAGACGTCTAGCAATATCTTCCAGCTTAGAGATGATGACTGAGCCAGGTTTTCTGGAGGTAAATCTTGCACCCTGCTTCAGAGAATCTTCTTCAAATAAGCCGGACAGATAAAACCCAGCAGAAAAGGAAATGATATCAAAAGCATTCAAGCTTGGAGGTCTAGATGGCTTTTCCTTTGGGTCAGCATTCGTACTGTTACCCTCACAGGAGTTGAAAATCAGAATTTGTAATATTTGGTACTTTAATTTGATATATAAGTTGAACCAAAGTATAACAAGTCTATAACAAATAATATAAGAAAGATAATGGTAAAATAATAATTGGTAAGCATCTTGAAAGTGATTTAAACATAAATAAGAAAATAAGAGAAATGATAATAAAACCTTTCAACACAAACATATATGAAGAAAGATAATAACATTAAATATTTTAGAAACCATTGTTACAGGGCTTAAATACCCTGCTACATATCTACAACATTTTAGGAGTAGTTATATTACACAAATGTTATCTCTCTCTCTTATTTATAGACTATTCTAAATATATTTTATTACATGATGATTAGGAGGTGGCATAATAATTATGGACGGTGTGGACGATGGTTTGGACGGTTGCTTAAATGGTGGCTTGGACGGTTCCTTGGACGGTGGCTAATGTGTAAAGATATCTCCTTGAAACCTTGCCCAAGTATGAACTCTTGTATAGATGTGTTGGGAGAATTGCTTTGTGTGTTGGTGAAGCAACTTCTCTTTTACGCCAAAACTAGAACTCCAACAACAGGGATCAGAAGCATCCTTATCTGAAGGACTCACAGGTTTAATATTTTTAAAGTTCAGTCCTTTTCTGAACCACGAACTTTCCTTAATCTTAGCCATGGAAACCCTCGTATTGGGGTTTGGATCCATCATCTTAGACAGCAGCCTGCGCACTTCTGGTGGGAACCAACTGGGGCACTTATATTCTGCCTTTCCAATCTTTCTATACATCTCCATCAAATTTGAATCATGAAACGGGAGATAACCAGCCAATAAGACAAACAGAACCACACCACAAGACCAAATATCAACTTTGGCCCCATCATAGCCTTTCCTGTTAATGACTTCAGGAGCAACATAAGCAGGAGTGCCACAAGTGGTATGAAGTAGCCCATCTTCGTTCTTTGATTCTGCAAGGGCACTCAACCCAAAATCAGAGACCTTGAGATCCTCGTTTTCATCTAGTAGAAGATTCTCTGGCTTTATATCTCGGTGATAGACACCCCGACTGAGGCAGAAGTCAACTGCATTAATTAGCTGCTGAAAATACTTTCTTGCGACATCCTCCTTAAGCTTTCCTTTAGCCACCTTATTGAATAGCTCACCACCCTTGGCATATTCCATGTCAAAGTAAATCTTCGTCTTGGTGGCCATGACCTCGTAGAGCTGTATGATAATAGGATGTCTAACCAGTCTCATAACAGATATTTTACGCTTGATCTGCTCACTAAGCCCAACCTTCAAAACCTTTTCTTTATCTATTACCTTAATTGCTACACCCTGATTTCGAATCCGGAAGGAGAAGAGAGGGGTGGAGAAACAAACGTAGGCAAAGAAGGGAAAGGGTTTTTTGCGTGCTATCTGTTGGTCTCCCTCAACCCATGACAAAAGCGCCAGACCTCCATCGTGTTGGCTTTCCCTTCCTTGGGTTCTTTTTCTGTTCTTTTCGATTTCTAGCCCTCAATGATCAAGAGGGTCTAAATAGCTTCACTGTGTGACGATATCTATCTTTTCTGCGCTTTGGACATTCTTTACAGATTTACAATGAATCCTCGGCGTCATAAGGCAGCATAATGGTGAAATATGTAGTGATGCGTGGAGGACCAAGAAAAAGAGACCCTGGGAAATTGTTTTCTGCATCTATGGCTTCCAAAAAAAACATGGTTTTTTTTTTTTTTTTTTTTTTTTTTTTTTTAATTTTTTTAATTTTAATTATATATATATATATATATATATTCTAGAATCGAGTTCCTTATTCCCTTTTGTTTCATGAATTTGAGGTCGAAATAATTTGTCACTTGAGCTACGACATCAAACTCCTGACGGATGTCACTCATGTTTCTCCAACACTTGAACAAGCTGTAATTCTCTCTGTCCCTGGTCTCTGTTTCTCCCTCTCTTTCTCCGTTTTTGAGTTAATGATGGATGGTGCTCTTTCTTATTCTACCGTCAGGTTCTGTTGGCCAGGAAATTCCACTTTAATTATCTTACTCCTCTTGAGTCTCCTATTCCTAGGTAGTTAATCTCAAACTTAAAGTCGTCTTTTCGCTTTCTGTTTGGCATCTGTTTTTCAACTTTTAATGCTAACTTTCTTTCTTTCACCTTTATTCACATTCCCCACCACTGATCAGGCGTGGTCGTACCCGGAGCAGGCGCAATCGTAATAGTGTTCTCACCCGCTCTCTAGTCATAAGGCAATCTCGTTTGGATTTCATGAAGGAATATATTGTAAATTGTTCCTTGGGATTACACGAGACTGATAGGATTCCACCAAAAGGCTCCAGAAGAACTCCAAGGCATACATAAGAAATACTACTACAACAGGAATTGAAAATTTGAAATTGCAGAGTGTGAACCCGCCAGTTTTCTTTTAATTGCGCATGACTTTTCATAATTAGATTGAGTAGTTGGGGAATAACTCATAAAACCATTAGATGGCTTATTGACTTGCAGTCTTGACGGATGTTTTTTCGCCTTGGATCTGTACTGCTTTTGTTATTTTCTTTAAAAAATAATATGATTCAGATCACATTGGAATGCTTCACTAGAACTTAAAAGCACTTCCTAGGCCACAGTCATCTGCCCAATGACCCCGAGACTCAGCAACTACGTAAAATGAGAATCCTCAGATTCTTTTCGAGCTATATGCTCTGTCAGGTCATGGCATGTTTCTCCTTAAGCTCTATGCTAGAATTTCTCTTTTGGTTTCCTCTGTGGATAGCCTGTTTCTGCGCTCTTTCTGGTCATAGCTGAGTTATGATCACGTAGTAATGGTCATAGCATCATCTTTGATGTCTTTCTTTGGTTCATTCACACAACTTACACGAAGCGTAAGAACCATGTTTAGTTTACATAGACAATATGTCATCTTTGGCTCATTCACACAACAATATGCATCTAATCTGGAATTCAAGGAGATTTGGTGCAATAACTTCCAAAAATTTCCAAAAATAAAGTGCAAATAACTGATTCATTTGCTTCTGGCTTGACAATTACGTCGATCAAAAATGTCATGTCCATAACTGAAACAAAGTTATTGTGAGCTAGTTTGATCCGCAGTTGTTCCAAAAATACATAGCTGTCGGCGAAGGAAGAAAAGGAGCAAGACAAGCAACAAACAACAACAAGAACGGCGGTGAGGTACTTGTTGATGGTCTTGCAGTTACCATTGTTGGACAAATCGGGGCTAAGGAACTGGAGTAAAAAGACTGTAGCAGTAGGGAGGAGCCTAATGATTTTGCTCAGTCCTGATAATGTTTTGTCTTGAATGATCCTCTTGGGAGTTCCGCTGGACTTGAAGCAAGAGTGGCATGCACCCATGGCGGTGTGTTATTTAGTCAAGCCATAGAGTACAATAGAATAATAACAAAAGAAAAAAATGGCCAATTTATAGCAAGAAGAAGCTCTGGCCCTATATTTCCATCACTTACACTCAAAAACTAATCCTCCTTTGAAGCTATTACCAACAACATTGCTGCCTTCGTGGCCAACCCTTATACAAGAACATGTATAGTTGTCACTTCCACAACAATCTGCTGTGTTTCACCCACTTTGGCCGACCACCGAAGAGGAATTGGATGTCGTTGCAGTTAAAGGGGTAGCAATGGAGAGAATCAAAAGGGAGGCATCGATTGGTACAATATGGCATCTGAATATCATCGGCCAACCACATAACGTTGTTATGTCAGAAAGAGTTCCAGCACAGGGTGCCAACGCTACTCACCGACATTATGGCTACAGTTACAAGCTACAAGAAGGCCACAAATGATGCAGCTGAAGGTTCCTTCAAGGAAGATGAAGATACCGTGGAAGAAGAGGATAAGGGAAGAAAGGATGGAAAAGCCGCAGGACCCAACGCTACTCACTTGGGAGTTCCTTTAAGATTTCCTCTATGTCGATGTTTGCCATGCATAACACCATGAAGCCATGTTTCACCCACTTCGGCCATCCAACTGAGGTCGAACTTGATCCCAAGCTGAAAGCCACTCTGCTCCTAACATGGTTTAAATCTACAGGCAGAAGCTTTGGTTACTCTGGAGGTCCATTCAACTCCAAGATGGTGACACGAGGCCGTCCGATTCATCCATACCGACCAAAGTAGAAACCGCACGGCCCAGACGCTCAATGTTAGCACGTTATCCAATTCGACACTTACAAGCTTCCAGACGGTTATCTCTTTAAAATTCCTAGTACAAGAAATTGAAAATGGTATTCAAGATAAATGTAAGTAAATAAAACAGGTATTGCAATAATAACGAGAGTTAGAAGCAGGATGATTATGAGAAAATAATAACCATAAAACAGATAATAAGAGAAGCAAGTATGAAGAAACTTAAGAAAGCTCGTGTTTGCTTGCTTTTTGATTACATCCTGCTGCTGTGGCATTATATAGGTACCTGAGTTCACAAAAGACAAAAGTACAAGTTGCTTGGTAACAGAAGCAACTTGCGAGAACCTTATCTTTTACACAAGTGGTTCTGCAAGATAACCTTACAACAAGATCCGTGGGGCCCTCACTCTTCTAGCTTTTCATCATGATATGTAGAGCCTACTGACTTCGTTTCTGAAGCTACCGAAACATAGTCCTGCAGTGCTACGAGAGCTGCAAGTTGATCTTCTTCCATTCAAACTTCCACTCTACCACGGTACACGTTCCAACCATTGGTCCATTCTCCTCTTCAACGCTTTGCTCTACCACGGTACACATTCCAACCATTGTTCCATTCTCCTCTTCAACGCTTTGCTTCCACGTTGCAAGTTGCCATGAGCACATCACCATCCATTTCTCCGAGATTAACGTTAGCTCCTACACCGTAGGTTGCAGTATCTAATTGCACATTATCTTCCAAATCCAACAAAGAGAAACCAGCTACGTCTTCATAATCAAAGCCATTTACCAACTTGTCAGTGTCAAGGCTCGTTGCTTGAGCAACATATAGTGGGAAATCTTCTTCCATCTCAAGTGGATAGTCTGTTAACTCAACGTTACAGTCTTGCACTTGAACCGACCTAGGGGATACGGGCTCTTCTTTTATTTGAACATGCAACTGTGGTAGTAACTCCGGGAACATGTCTGGATTGAAAGTCAACTTGTTCTTGAGTATAGAAAGAATCAGGTTGGCTGTTTCCTGCACCAAACGTGTTGATGACTCTCCTATCTCAAAGGTTCTTGATCCCCCAATTGTTGCCTGAAATGCTTCTTCTTGCTCTACGTAATAAGATTGTACAACATTAAGATAATTGTATGGTAAGGAAGGGAGGCAAGGTCTTGGTGTAGTAACTATTAAGAAAAAGATTGAGTTGGAAAATTTGAAACTTTCATAGAGAGATAAACAAGTTGTACATATACATGATACTCAACCGTCTAAGCAACTCATATTGCTGTTATATGAAGATGGAAGAGAAAAGAACGAGAAATACAGTGGGCCTCTGTGGGCCTACATGTGTATGGACCTAAATATTACGACATGATCTTTCAATAGTAACATCAAAGGGTGAGCATGACCATTCAAACTAAGTATGGAAATTATCTGGTGGAAGATACATTGGAGTTATTTCTTCAAATGAAGCATCATCATTAGTGGCATATAACCTTGAATCTTTAGAAAAGGTAATGACTCCAGAAGAGGTAGTATGTTGTAAAAGGCCAATATTGCAAACACAAGAGACCTTGCTTCAACCAACTCTTTTGACTTAGAAGGTATTGCTTGATCTACAACAACACTTCCTTGGGTTTTTGTGGCCATTCAATCAAAGTGTGTAGGATACGAAGATGGTGGTATTATTTAGACTTCTCCTCTAGGGTGCATCTTGACTAGCAAGAAAGCCTTACTTGGCTCATCCATGCCCTTATGGATTGCATAGGGAGCATGAACATTGAAGAGCTAATATTTGATGCTAGCTTAAGTACCATCGAGGAAAAGGAAGCAATTGTTGGGTACAAAGCAAAATAAAAGGTCAAAGAAGACCAAGAAAGAATTAGGGAAGAGGAGAAAGAAGAGTTTCGTTTTATATAGAACATGAGCGACACCATACTCCATTTGCCTAGTGGGGATAGTAACGGGAGAGCTCTTGGTGTGTACATCCAAGTGGAGGATGGCAATGTGTCCAACCAAAAACCCCTATAAGCTAACAATGTAGAACCTTAAGGACAAGGTTGTCATAAAGGGAAAGGTAATAGTGAAACATGTAGCTAGGAAATCTAGGTTACTAGATAATGCTGAGAAGGTTGCTAAGAAATGGAAGGAGAGCCTAGGGGGCACCAATGAGAAAGAGAGAACCATGTTTACATCATCAAGTTTGCTATGCATCTTGAGTGCTATGACAACATGGAGGATGCGACTAAGAAAGTGGTGAAGTTGATAGTGGAGGAGTAGTACTCACCATGTGTTGGGTACAATAAAGTACTTGTTGTTTGTTGGGTACAAGGAAGTGGTTAGAGCTCACAGAGTGTGATGTGAAAGCAATTATGCCAACTCAGGCTATTAGGCCAGCTCATATGTTGAGTGTCCTAACAATTATATGTTTGGGTCCAAGAAGCTTAAAGTTGAAGGATATCCCAAAGATTCTCTAAGAATTTTCATATGTTTAGGACTCATTTGTAATAAGGAGTCATAACGTTCAAGAAGTCCTAAATATATCAAAATTTTAGAAAATCTCTGGGATGTCCTTCAAGTTTAGGCTTCTTGGACCAAAACATGTAATTATTAAGACACTCAACATATGAGTTGGCCCATTAGCCTGGGTTGGCATAGTTGCTTCTGCATTAAAGCGTCCTAAAGGATCCTATTTTGATTGAATATAACAAGGAAGCTAAAGAGAATGATCTAAATGTTAAGTGGATGAAGGAGTACATACACAAGCTCAAATTTAAGCTCACGTAACATGAAAATGGGAGTAACTTCTATGTTTAATGAGATTTTGAAAGATATCATGTGTTGATATGCTACCTAAAAACCTGTGGACCTGGCTTTTTAATGTTGGAAATATTTATTTAAACATGATTGATAGAAGAAATTATAAGTAATAGTGGTTATCCTTTTTGTTTATTTAAACCAAATGTGTTCATGTTGCATGTGATCTTGACGTTATGTGGAGATGACAAAAGCAAATCCTTTGTAGTTTCTAACTTCCCATGTGGGTCCGAATTCAAATATAATATAATTTTGAAATTCAATGAGAGATGCCATGTGTCAACCTAATAACGGATGTTAAGACAAAATTTGAAACTTAAAATCATAAATGTCTAGTCATTCTTAAGAGTTGCGGCTCTAACTTGCAACCATATTTTTTCAACTGTGTTTACCTTTACTCATCTTATTTTTCTGTAGAAATTGCATTCGCTTTCACCTTCACTCACCCCATCCTTTTGCAACTACATCTTTTGCTACTTCTTCTTTCAGAGAATTGAAACAAAATGGTTACTCATGGTGAGAGCTTTTAGTTAAATAAGCCTAAGAAATCTCAAGGTAATATACAAAAGTTTATTTCTTTGCTATGTGATTATGAAATCTTAAAAATTAAAATGGGTATTTCATTTTTTTGAATCATTAGTGAAATCTCAAGCATCCCTTTAGAAGAAAGGCATGTTAGAGTAATCTCCTTATGCCACAATCCTTCTAATTTTTTTACATTTTTGTTTTATGTTTCTCATTTTTTTTAATATTCTATAAAAAGCATTTTCAATTGAATTTTTCTTTCTTTATGAGTTCAAGAAATGTGAAAACAGTACAAAGAAACTATATGATCAACCTAATTGACCAGTTACAAGGTTAGAAACATCTCTTTCCTTTAGTATCTTTTATTTTTTTATTTTTTGGCTATTACAAAAAGAGTCCTTAGAAAACAAAAGTTTAGAGTTTAAATGTCACAATTCCGTTGGCTTCTTCATTCAACTAAGTAGTTTCCTTTTCTTCTATGTTTTCTAAGAAATGTAGTTTGAAAGTTAAAATAGAGATCACTAATGAGAGAAAACGCACCTTCTATTGAGAATTTTTTATGCACATTCTTATCTTCCTCATTTGATCTACTATGTTCTTTAGGCAACACTTTTGGGACAAGTTGTTATCTAAGAAATTTCATAAACAAAAAAAGGTGATATTAAATTGAATCTTGAAAGTGTCATTCTCTATAGTTTTTGGAAACCCAAACCTATTTTTTGATTACAAACACTGAAATTTTTAAGAAAAACATGAGTTTTTACTAATTTTTTTTTCTAAACACTTGTATTTTGTAAGAATTTGTCCATTCATCACCAAATTACATTAATGAACACCTTTACATTGATAAACACCATAAATCCATATTAATAGAAGGGGTAATCTTTGTAAAATGTTTTACAAATAAATCTTTTGCTAAACCAATACCAAAGTTAAAAACTTTGATTAGTAGCACTAGCTGTTTGAATCAATAGGTCACTAATGAGAATAAACAAAATAATGAGATCCTTTTTCATACAATCAATGTTAGTAGATACTTTTTGAGGTGAAATGTGGACAAAGTGATGGGTAATTTTGTGGCTATGCTTGTCTTGCACTTGATATGTGTGCATGTGGAGAAAATTGCTGAGAAGTTACTTGATGATATAATAAGGGACTTTTTCACGTGAGAACAACTTGCTAAAATGATATTTTTCTTATTTAAGACTTTCCCCTCAAAACATATGAATTAAATTGAACTTTAGTTGTTCATCTAACTGTAGGAAGACCGTATGCATAATATATTGCATTATGATATAACGGCTCTTACCCCATTTTGAAAGTATCATTCTTTCATAATTTATGAGTGCCAAAATTTATTTTTTGGTTACAAACATTAAAATTTTCAAGAAAAACATGAGTTTTTACCAAATTTTGTTTCTAAACACTTGCATTTTATAAGATTTCTATTAATATGGATGAACACTTTCACATTAGTAAGGGTTATAGATCCATATTAATAGACTAGGTTATCTTTGTAAGAATCTTTATACATAAAATCTTTTACTAAACTAATGCCTAAGTTAGAAATTTTGACTAATAACACTATCTATTTGAATTAATATGTCATTAATGAGAATAAATAAAAGAATAAAATTCTTTTCCATACAGTCAATGTAATAGGTAGATACTTTTCAAGGTAAAATATGGACAAAGTGATGGGTAATTAGGTGGCTACAACAACCTTGCACTTGACATGTGTGCATATAGAGAAAATTGCTGAGAAGTTACTTAATGATATAATAAGGGACTCTTTTACGTGGGAAAAGTTTGTTAAAATGATACTTTTCTTATTTAAAACTTTCTTTTCAAAACATATGAACTTCTTTGAATTTGAGTTGTTCATTTGCCTATAGAAGGACCATATCCATAATATACTATATTATGATATGACGGCTTTTATCTCATTCTGAAAGTATCATTCTTTCATAGTTTTTGGGCATCAAAACTTATTTTTTGTTTACAAACACTGAAATTTTCAAGAAAAACATGAGTTTTTACCAAATTTTGTTTTTAAATACTTATATTTTGTAAGATTCTGGCCATCCATCTCTAAATTATATTAATGAACAATCTCATATTGATAAGCGTCACATATTCATATTAATAGATTGGGTTGTCTTTGTAAGAATCTTTACATAACATCTTTTGCTAAACCAATGCCAAAGTTGAAAATTTTGACTAATGACACTAGTTGTTTGAATTAATAGGTCACTAATGAAAATAAATAAAAGAATGAGATCGTTTTGCATATAGTCAATGTAATAGATAGATACTTTTCTAAGTAAAAGGTGGACGAAGGGATGGGTAATTTGGTGGTTGTGGCTGCCTTATGCATAGTGTGTACATGTGAACGAAATTGCTAAGAAGTGACTTGATGATATAATAGGAGACTTTTTTATGTGGGAAGAAGTTGCTAAACTGATACTTTTTTTTTTTTTTTTATTTCAGACTTTCCTTTCAAAACATATGGATTGAATTGAATTTTAGTTGTTCATTTGCCTACAGAAGGACCGTATACATAAGATATTACATTATGATATGATGGCTCCTATCCCATTCTGAAAGTGTAATTTTTCCATAGTTTTTGGGCGTAAAAACTTATTTTTTGGTTACAACATTAAAATATTAAGAAAAACATGAATTTTTACCAAATTTTGGATCTAAACACTTGTATTTTGTAGGATTATGTCTGTCCACCCCTAAATTATATTAATGAATACCCTCACATTGATAAGCTTCATAGATTCATATTAATAGGCTAGGTTATCTTTGTAAGAATCTTTACACACAAAATCTTTTGCTAAACTAATGCCTAAGTTGGAAATTTTGATTAGTGACATTAACTATTTGGATCAATAGGTCACTAATGAGAATAAACAAAAGAATAAGATCATTTTCCATACAATCAGTGCAATAGATAGATACTTTTTAAGGAGAAAGACAAATGAAGGGAAGGGTAATTTGGTGGTTGCGGTTGTCTAGAGCTTGACATGTGTGCATAGGAATGAAATTGCTAAGAAGTAGCTTGATGATATAGTAGGAGACTTATTCACATGGGAAGAACTTGTTAAAATGGTACTTTTGTTATTTAAGACTTTCCCTTAAAACATATTAGCTAAACTAAATTTTAGTTGGTCATTTGCTTGCAAGAAAATCATATACATACTATACTTTATTATGATATGACGACTTGTATGCTATTATGAAAGTATCATTCTTCCATAGTTTTTGGGTTCAAAAACCTATTTTTTGGTTATAAACACTGAAATTTTTAAGAAAAACATGAGTTTTTACCAAATTTTGTTTTTAAACACTTGTATTTTGTAGGATTCTGGCTATCCATCACCAAATTATATTGATGAACACTCTTAGATTAATAAGTATCATAAATCCATATTAATAGGCTGAGTTATCTTTATAAGAATCTTTATATATAAAATCTTTTGTTAAATTAATGCCAAAGATAAAAATTTTGACTAGTGGCTTAGCTATTTAGATCAATAGGTCGTTAAACAAAAGAATGAGATCCTTTTCCATACAATCAGTGCAATAGATAGATACTTTTCAAGGTGAAAGGTAGATGAAGGGAGGGGTAATTTAGTGGTTGCGGTTGTCTTGAGCTTGACATGTGTGCATGTGGAGGAAATTGTTGAAAAGTGGCTTGATGATACAATAAAGACTCCTTTACATGGGAAGTACATGTTAAAATAATACTTTTTTTATTTAAGATTTTCCTTCAAAATATATGGATTGAACTGAACTTTAGTTATTCATTTGCCTATAGGAAGATTGTATGCATAGGATACTGTATTATGATATGACGGCTCCTACCTTATTATGAAAATGTCATTTTTCATAGTTTTTGGTACTAAATACTATTTTTAAGGATAAAAACACTAAAATTTTCAAGAAAAATAGAAGTTTTTACCAAATTTTGTTTTTAAACACTTGTATTTTGTAAGATTTTGGCTATTCATCACCAAATTATATTGATGAACACCCTCATATTGATAAGCACCACATATCCATATTAATAGACTTGGTTATCTTTGTAAGAATCTTTATACACAAAATCTTTTGCTAAAATAATAATGGGTTAGGCCATATGTTGAGTGTCCTAACAATTACATGCTTGAGTCTAAGAAGCCTAAACTTGAAGGACATCCCATAGATTCTTTAAGAATTTTGATATGTTTAAGACTTTTTTATAATAAGGAGTCATAACGTTTAAGAAGTCCTAAATATATCAAAATTCATAGAGAATCTTTAAGATGTCCTTCAAGTTTGGGCTTCTTGGACCCAAGCATGTAGTTGTTAGAACACTCAACATATGGGCTGGCCCATTAGCCTGGGTTGGCATAGTTGCTCCTGCATCAGAGCGTCCTGGAGGATCTTATCTTGATTGAACATAATAAGGAAGCTAAAGGGAACAATCTAAATGTTAAGTGGATCAAGGAGTACATACACAAGGTCAAATCTAAGCTCACATAATATGAGAGTGAGAGTAACTTTTATGTTTGACGAGATTTTGAGAGATATCATATGTTGATATGCTACCTAAAAACCCATGGACTTGGCTTCTTAATGTTGGAAATATTGGTTTAAACATGATTGATAAAAGAAATTATAAGTAATAGTGGTTATCCTTTTGTTTATTTAAATCAAACGTGTTCATGTTGCATGTGATTTTGATGTTATGTGGAGATGACAAAGGCAAATCCTTTGTAGTTTCTAAATTCCATGTGGGTCTGAATTCAAACATAATATAATTTTCAAATTCAATAAGGGATGCCATGAGTCAACCCAATAATGAATGTGTAGACAAAATTTGAAACTCAAAATCATAAATGTCTAGTCTTTCTTTAGAGTTGCGGCTCTAGTTTACAACCATATTTTTCCAACTGCGTTCACCTTCACTCATCTTATTTTTCTATAGAAATTATGTTTGCCTTATCCTTTTGCAACTACATCTTTTGATACTTCTTCTTTCAGAGAATTGAAATAAGATGGTTACTCATGGTGAGAGCTTTTAGTTGAATAAGCCTAAGAAATCTCAAGGTAATGTACAAAAGTTTATTTCTTTGTTACATGATTGTGAAATTTTAATAATCAACATGGGCATTTCATTTTTTTGAATCAGTAGTGAAATCTCAAGCATCTTTTAAAAAGAAAGGCATGTTAGAGTAATTTTCTCATGCCAAATCCTTCCAATTTTCTTACATTTTTGTTTTATGTTTCTCATTGTCCTTTTTATTTTTATTTTTAATCTTCTATAAAAAGCATTTTCAACTAAATTTTTCTTTTTTTATGAGTTCAGGAAATGTGAAAAAAATACAAAGAAACTGTATGGTCAGCTGAATCGACCAGTTATAAGGTTAGAAACATCTTTTTCCTTTCTTATCTTTTTTTATTTTTTGGCTATTACAAAAAGAGTCCTTAGAAGACAAAAGTTTAGAGTTTAAACATCATAATTCCATTGGCTTTTCCATTCAACTGAGTAGTTTCTTTTTCTTCTATGTTTTCTGAGAATGTAGTTTGAAAGTTAAAATAGAGATCACTATTGAGAGAAAGCACGCCTTTTATTGAGAACTTTCTATTTACATCTTTATATTCCTCATTTGTTCTACTATGTTATTTAGGCAATACTCTTAGGAGAGGTTGTTATTCGAGAAATTCCATGAACAAAAAAAGGTGATGTTAAATTGAACCTTTAAAGTATCTTTCTTCCATAGTTTTTGGAAACCTAAACCTATTTTTTGGTTACAAACATTGAATTTTTTAAGAGAAACATAAGTTTTTACTAAACTTTTTTCTTTCTTTTCTAAACATTTGAATTTGTAAAAATCTGGCCATTCATCACCAAGCTACATTAATGAACACCTTCACGTTGATAAACACCATAAATTCATATTAATAGACTGGGTAATCTTTGTAAGAATTTTTACAAATAAAATCTTTTGCTAAACCAATGCCAAGTTGGAAATTTTGACTAGTGACACTAGTTGTTTGAATCATAATAAAAAAAGAACGAGATCCTTTTCTATATTGTCAATGCAATAAATAGATACTTTTCTTGTGAAATGTGGACAAAGTAACAAGTAATTTGATGGTTGTAGCTGCCTTGCACTTGACATGTATGCATGTGGACGAAATGGAGGACTCCTTCACGTGAGAAGAACTTGCTAAAATGGTATTTTTTTTATTTACAACTTTCCCTTTAAAACATATGGACTTATCTGAACTTTAGTTGTTTATTTGCCTGCAGAAGGACCGTAAGCATAGTATACTACATTATGATATGACGACTCTTATCTCATTCTAAAAGTGCAATTCTTCATAGTTTTTAGGCACCAAAGCCTATTTTTTGGATATAAACATTGAAATTTTTAAGAAAAACATAAGTTTTTACCAAATTTTGTTTCTAAGCACTTGTATTTAGTAAGAATTTTTAGAAATAAATTTTTTTGTTAAACTAATGCCAAAGTTGAAAATTTTAACTAGTGACATTAGTTATTTAAATCAATAGGCCACTAATAAGAAAAAACAAAAGAATGAGATCCTTTTTCATATAGTCAATGTAATAGATAGATACTTGTTAAGGTGAAATGCAGACAAAGTGATGGGTAATTTGGTGGCTATGCTTGCCTTGCACTTGACATGTGTGCATGTGGAGAAAATTGCTGAGGAATTGCTTGATGATATAATATGAGACTCCTTCACGTGGGAACAACTTGCTAAAATGATATTTTTCTTATTTAAGACTTTTCCTTTAAAACATATAAATTAAACTAAACTTTAGTTGTTCACCTAATTGTAAGAGGATTGTATGCATAATATATTGCATTATGATATGACGGTTCTTACACCATTCTGAAAGCATCATTCTTTCATAGTTTTTAAACACTAAAACCTATTTTTTGGTTACAAACACTAAATTTTTCAAAAAAAGAGTTTTTACCAAATTTTATTTCTAAACACTCGTATTTTATAGGATTTTTGTTGTTCATCACCAAATTATATTGATGAATACTTTCACATTGATAAGCATCGCAAATCCATGTTAATAGGCTGAGTTATCTTTGTAAGAATCTTTACACATGAAATCTTTTGCTAAACCAGTGTCAAAGTTAGAAATTTTGACTAGTGGTTCTAACTATTTGAATCAATAGATCACTAATAAGAATAAACAAAAGAATGAAATCATTTTCCATACGTTCAATGCAATATATAGATACTTTTTGAGGTGAAAGGCGGATGAAGGGAGGGATAATTTAGTGGTTGCAATTGCCTTGGGATTGGCATGTGTGCATGTGGAGAAAATTGTTGAGAAGTAACTTGATGAAATAATAGAGGACTCCTTTATATGGGAAAAACGTGTTAAAATGGTACTTTTCTTATTTAAGACTTTCCCTTTAAAACATATGGATTAAACTGAACTTTAGTTGTTCATATGCCTATTAGAAGACTGTATGTATAAGATACTGCATTATGATATGACGACTTTTACCTCATTTTGAAAGTGTCATTCTTTTATAATTTTTGGGCACCAAAACCTATTTTTTGAATATAAACATTAAAATTTTTAAGAAAAACATGGGACTTTTACCAAATTTTTTTTCTAAACACTTGTATTTTGTAGGATTTTAGGCTGTCTATCATTAAATTATATTGATAAATACCCTCACATTGATAAACGTCACACATCCATATTAATAGATTAGGTTATCTTTGTAAGAATCTTTACACATAAAATTTTTTGCTAAACTAATGCCTAAGTTGGAAATTTTGACTAATGACACTAGCTATTTGAATCAATAGATCATTAATGAGAAACAAAAGAATGAGATCATTTTCCATATTGTCAATGCAATAGATAGATACTTTTCCAGGTGAAAGGTAGACGAAGGGATGCGTAATTTGGTGGTTACGGTTGCCTTATGCTTGACATGTGTGCATGCGAACAAAATTGTTAGAAGTGGCTTGGTGATATAATATAGGACTCCTTCACGTGGGAACAACTTGTTAAAATGATATTTTTCTTATTTAAGACTTTCTCTTCAAAACATATGAACTAAACTGAACTTTAGTTGTTCATTTGCCTACAGGAGGATCATATGCATAGTATATTGCATTATGATATGGTGACTTTTACCCTATTCTGAAAGTGTCATTCTTCATAGTTTTTGGCACAAAAACCTATTTTTTTGGTTCCAAACATTGAAATATCAAGAAAAACATGAGTTTCTGTCAAATTTTGTTTCTAAACACTTGTATTTTGTAGAATTCTAGCTGTCCATCATCAAATTATATTTATGAACACCTTCACATTGATAAGCATTGTAAATCCATATTAATAGATTAAGTTATCTTTGTAAAAATTTGTACACACAAAATCTTTTGTTAAACCAATGCTTAAGTTGGAAATTTTGATTAATGACAATAGTTGTTTGAATTAATATGTCATTAATAAGAATAAACAAAAGAATGAGATCCCTTTTCATACAGTCAATGCAATAGATAAATACTTTTGAGGTGAAATGTTGACAAAGTAATGGGAATTTGATGGTTGTGGCTACCTTGCATTTGACATGCGTGCATGTGGAGGAAATTGCTGAGAAGTGGCTTGATGATATAATAGGAGAGTCCTTTATGTGGGAAGAAGTTACTAAAATGATACTTTTCTTACTTAGACTATCCTTCAAAACATATGAACTTAATTGAACTTTAATTGTTCATCTGCCTATAGGATGATTGTATGCATAGTATACTGCATTATGATATGATGACTCCTACCCCATTCTAAAAGTATCATTTTTTCTTAGCTTTTGGGCACCAAAACCTATTTTTGGATATAAACATTGAAATTTTCAAGAAAGATAAGAGCTTTTACTAAATTTTGTTTCTAAATACTTGTGTTTTGTAGGGTTCTGACCATCTATCACCAAATTATATTAACAAATACTCTCACATTGACAAGCGTCACATATTCATATGGATAGACTGTGTTATCTTGGTATGAATCTTTACACATAAAATCTTTTGCTAAATCAATGCCTAAGTTGGAAATTTTAATTAATGATACTAGATATTTGAATCAATAGGTTATTAATGAGAATAAACAAAAGAATGAGATCGTTTTCCATATAGTTAGTGTAATAGATAGATACTTTCCAAGGTGAAAGGTAGACAAAAGGATGGGTAATTTGGTGATTGTGGCTACCTTACGCTTGGCATGTATACATGTGAACGAAATTGCTAGAAAGTGGTTTGATGATATAATAGGAGACTTATTCATGTGGAAAGAAGTTACTAAAATGATATTTTTCTTATTTTAGACTTTCCTTTTAACACATATGGATTGAACTGAAGTTTAGTTATTTACAAGATGACCATATGCATAGGATAGTACATTATGGTATGATGGCTCCTACCCCATATGATTTTTTGCATAGTTTCCTCATGGCTACTCAATCGGATAAAAAGGTGAGAATCATTTGTATTGTTGAATGAAAAGGTTCCTCAAGGCTGAACATGTTATTTAGTTTGCTGTGTTGAATGATAATGCATTCTAATAAAAATCTGAACTTTTGTTCTTCCTTTATTGTACCGTTGAGTCCTGTTAATGGTGCATTCTAATAAAAATCTCAACTTGAGTGGCTGGCCTTCTTCTAGATTGATCTTTTACTTCTGGAATACGAAATGCTCAAGTTCCACCATCTCTACTAGCAGTTGCTGCAGTCTATACTGCTCAATGTACTCTATCTAGAACCAACCGGTGGAGCAAGACCTGTGAATGTTGTACCCGCTATTCTAAAGAACAGCTCTTGTAAGTTCCTTTTTCATTGTCTCAACTACAACTTTATATTGTTAAGGCCTAGACTTTACTTCGACACCCTCTTTATACGAAGGGATGATCTCATATTACACATGCTTCTTGCTTTGGTTGCTCACAGAGAATGCTCAAGACTGATGGTAGGATTCCAGCAAAAGAGTCCAGTTTTCTTTGAATTGCGCATGCCTTTTAGTAATTGGATTAAGTAGTTAGGGAATAACTCATAAAACCATTAATTGGCTAATTGACTTGCAGCCTTGACGGTTATTTTTTTGGTCTTGGATTTGTATTGCTTTTCCTGTTTTCTTTGAAAAATAATATGATTCAGATCACATCGGAATGCTTCTTTGAAAAGTAAGATGGATGGTGTTGGGCCCTAGAAGTACCACCTTGGCACATGGTTTCACTCACGGAAATCCAGCAGCCGCGATCGTATTTGAAACCTGGTTTTATCTCCAAGTGTGCTATAATGTTGTTCGTCTCATATAGGTACGGTAAAACGTCTGATGGGTTATATAGAAAAGGGTTTTTGTTTCTTAGTATGATGTGTTTCGAGGAGGCCCTTTCTAAGCACTGATTCCAAATAGATATCATAAATTATTGTGCTTTGAACTGTATCGTTTAGTACCAGGGCGTTAATATGTGTGTTGTGACTGAAGCTTACCCGTTAATGTTGGGTTTCATTATGCTACTTGGGCGTCATCAGTTACAGGATTGACTCGTGATTGCCTCTGGGATGTGTACATTTGGACTCCGCTGCAAACCCAACATTGCAATTTTTCTTCTTCTTCTTCTTGATGTCATGGTGGTGGAGTTAAAGTTTAAGAACACTATCTTGAAAAATTGTTTTCAGTATCACTTCTAAATAATTTTCAGGAACATCTTACAACCACATTTCACGAAACATTTTCAGTGTTTCTTTCTGAGAACTCTTTTGAAAGATACCGAACTGAATATACTTTGAATAAACTTATCCGGAACACATAAATATCTTAAGAGTGTCGCCCGTTGGTGCGCTGTTCCTCCGTCCTGTGTATCATACTCTGCTTTTCGCAATTCTCAATTTCAATGCTTAGTGGACATTGAATATATGCATCTACTGTTGGTGCTAAGCTTTGGGATTGTATTATTCATATATAGACACGGCGCTATGCAGATGCAACTTTGACTCAGATATTTTGCCCTTATGCTTTGTTTTGAAACAGCATAGAGAAATGTTTCTTTTCTGATTATATGTCTAGGAAATTCACTGCACAGTGAAAGCACAAAAGGCGTATTCTCTGATTGAGTCAACAAAAAGCAACTTGTTCAAATCCAAATGATGTATTGCAGTCTGAACTCCATCATTGACCTTTGTGGTGGCAACAATATCAGTACTTCTGAAATAATGTACGTCAGCTCCATTGATGTTAAATGCAATTGGGTTAGTCTCTATTAGATCAGCAAGCATTAACTGGACTATTTATTCATCTTTCTATATATATATATATATCACTTAGCTTTGAAAGCAATTATATGTTCAGAACAATTATGGATGATAAAATCGGCCGGTTTTACAATAATGTAGTTCTAGATTAATGATGGCTTCGCTATTTGTGTGGGTTGCTAAAGTTTTCTGCTTTAAATGATGGTTTTTTTTTTAAATTTTTTATTCAGTCATCGCAGATGTTCCAAGCCAGAGCATCACGAATTTAAAAGAAACTCTGACGCCCTTCTCTATTTCGCCAGTTCAACAAAACACTGGCGAGTGGGGACATCTACATTGTCCAGATGGAAGACATTTGGAGTTATTACTATCCTCAGCTGGCGGGCTAATTCATGAATCACATGATTACTACTCTCGACAGTACCGTAAGAAAAGGTGAACGAAAAGTCAAGAAGGTCTTCGCATGGCCCCTAAGAATTCACCATCATCGCTAAAACCAAAACTCATTAATGTCGTAACCACCAAAAAAAAAAAAAAAAAAAAAGAAGCGAAGATGACCTGCATCGCCATGACAAACTGGACAAGTGTTCGAGGAAAAAAAGAGGAGAAAAGGGGCAAAGATTTGCTGTCCATCATCACGAGCAGAAACAAAGAAATTCTGCCACGCAGAGCACCGTTCTGATAAGGGCTTGTGCCAAAACTGGTACTCTAGAAGTGTCCCTTTGTCTAGGATTTGACAAAAACATCGATATTTAAAAGCTATCATCCACATCCTATTTTAAAGGTTTTGCTTTTAAGTAAAGTAGATTGGTATTGCTTTTACTGTAAAAACTTGAGATATTAATACATAAACAAGACTTCTTAACTGCGTTGTTAAAATCGAGATAGAAGAGTAAGAATTTGGGTCAGCAATGAGCTTGGCCACTAAAAGGCTGGAGGGGTAGGGCGAAGGCCGTAGAACTTGGGCTGTTTAAGAGACATCTTTCTATGGATGGCAGCTTTAGAAAGTACCTTTATATCACCCAGTTTCAGATCAGCAAAGAGGAGATTGAAATGAAACAAGACAATTGAAAAGTGCCAAAAAAACAGATTCCAGAAAATCGCATTAAACGTTGAAAAGGTGTTCAGGCACATTTACAAGGAAGGGAATCAACGAAGTTGAGGAGAAACAATACTTGCGAGGGTGAAAATAGCACCAAAAAGGACAAATTATGATGCCACGGAAAATTTGTCAAAATGTTCTCATTGTTCTTGTTGCTGATGCTGCTCCTGCTCCTCCTGCTGCTGCTGCTCTGACAATAGCTGGAGCTCTGGCAGTTGCTGCGGTCGTTCACCTTGCCACACCCAAACAATATCCTTAAGAGCAGGCCTTATATTCTCCTTCAGTACCTGCTGATATTCTAAGGTATCTCCATTTGATTTCTTCACCTCCACCAAATGAAATGACGGAGTGACCTCAAATATCTCGGCATCTATGGATAGGATCCCCTTCCTACCAGCCTTCTGTCCTTCCATTTTCACCAAACCTGCTTCCTTTTTCTTCACTTTCATCCTCAGACGTCTAGCAACATCTTCCAGCTTAGAGATGATGACTGAGGCAGGTTTTCTGGAAGTAAATCTTGCACCCTGCTTCAGAGAATCTTCTTCAAATAAGCCAGACAGATCAAACCCAGCAGAAAAGGAAATGATATCAAAAGCATTCAAGCTTGGAGGTCTAGATGGCTCTTGCTTTGGGTCAGCATTCGTACTGCTACCCTCACAGGGATCAGAAGCATCCTTATCTGAAGGACTCACAGGTTTAATATTTTTAAAGTTCAGTCCTTTTCTGAACCACGAACTTTCCTTAATCTTAGCCATGGAAACCCTCGTATTGGGGTTTGGATCCATCATCTTAGACAGCAGCCTGCGCACTTCTGGTGGGAACCAACTGGGGCACTTATATTCTGCCTTTCCAATCTTTCTATACATCTCCATCAAATTTGAATCATGAAACGGGAGATAACCAGCCAATAAGACAAACAGAACCACACCACAAGACCAAATATCAGCTTTGGCCCCATCATAGCCTTTCCTGTTAATGACTTCAGGAGCAACATAAGCGGGAGTGCCACAAGTGGTATGAAGTAGCCCATCTTCGTGCTTTGATTCTGCAAGGGCACTCAACCCAAAATCAGAGACCTTGAGATCCTCGTTTTCATCTAGTAGAAGATTCTCTGGCTTTATATCTCGGTGATAGACACCCCGACTGTGGCAAAAGTCAACTGCATTAATTAGCTGCTGAAAATACTTTCTTGCGACATCCTCCTTAAGTTTTCCTTTAGCCACCTTGTTGAATAGCTCACCACCCTTAGCATATTCCATGACAAAGTAAATCTTCGTCTTGGTGGCCATGACCTCGTAGAGTTGTATGATATTAGGATGTCTAACCAGTCTCATAACAGATATTTCACGCTTGATCTGCTCAATGAGCCCAACCTTCAAAACCTTTTCTTTATCTATTACCTTAATCGCTACACCCTGATTAGTCGTTATACTCCTTGCATAGTAAACCTTTGCAAAGGTGCCCTGCCCAAGCAATCTCCCCAATTCATATCTGTGCATCAACACACTTGATTTATTTTCCATCGAAAGCTTTACCTAATACACAACAACACACTTCTTACTCCTGCCAACCCAACTTATCTACAAAAAAGTGCAGGAGCTACTGGTATTATAAGTGCTCAACCGTCATCATAAAGATCCACAGGCACCCCGTAGCGACCAGTAGGCCTGTGTTGCTTTTGGAAACAGAGAGCATATGGACTCTTGTTCATGCATCCATTCTCATCAAGGATAAGAATGGATAGCTCGAGGTGAGAGACGATCGCCTCAACTAGATATTGCTGAGAGACAGAATTCTTAAAAGCCAGGCACATCTTTCAGCATTCCTCGTGTTCTCTCCTTCCACAACAAATCATCTAGATATTGCTGAGATTTTGTTTGAAAGACCTTCAGCAGAACCCTAGACAAACTTGCAACAAATGGAATGTCAACCAAAAATTTTGCACCCTAGAAAAATAAAGAAAATGCAGAATCCAACATATTATAATCACGGAACTAACACATAAACACAATTTAGCAATTCCCCTCAAAACAATGAACTATTCTTTAGAAACCTGAAGCCAAGAAAAAAAAAAAAAATCAGACGACGAAGGCAGCCTACTGCTCATTTACACGTTAACATGATTCCAGAAAGATTATCACAAAGTCGCCTCAAAGCTTACGCTTCAAGTTACAGAAATTCAGACAGACAACTGTTGAAGAGCAAAAAGAGGCATCTGTCACCCTAAAATACCAAAAATTACTCGAACCCAGATGAGGAAACATCCCATGTTATACCCGCACGACTTTAAAGCACCGAGTCCGACGAAACAACAATAACAAGAAATATGATTTCTAACGTCGATTGCGTCGAGTATCAGCAATTTTCTGAAAACATGAATTCTAAAAAACTCCTCAGACCAAGCAGAGACAAGCGAATATCAAGCAAATCCATCGTTTCCATAAGAGGCCAGCTGAATCAAAAACATGGCGGCAGAAATGAAACAAAATTTGATACCTTAAACAATATCAAAACTGAAGGAGTTACGTTTCGGCATGGGAAGAAGCTTCAGAGGATTCAAGAAATACAGAGAAACAAGAAAGATGGGATCTTTGAAAAAACCCAAAAAATTTGAAGCCAGATTTTATTGCCCAGAAATCGAGGAACTTGTAGATTTACACAAAGTTAATTAATCAATTCAACTCAATTAAATCTCTTTTCTTTGCGGCTACCTCAGTGGGCCAGCCCATGAATTGGACCCACCCCATTAGGTGCTCCCTGAGGTGGATATTCTCTTATGTGGGCCCCTCTACCACAATTTTAATAAACTTTATTTATCTATTCGTTGACTATAAATTTACATTTTCAATTAAACCCTTGACGACTTATGCAATTTTTGGAGTTAGACTTGCCTGCCTTCATACAATTACGTCTCCTCCGTTAAATTCAACAAGAGAATTTGATCAAGAAAACTTATCATCTGTTGTGCCCATTGAATTTGAATGTGCCCAAGGACCTTGACCGACTGTCCCTTATGGACTCTTTGAAGATTAATAAAAGAAAATTGATGTTCCATAAGAGAATTTCATTTACACCTTTTCACCTAATTTTGTTTGTTTACTTGAAAACCAAGGCTGGCCCGGTTGATATTCAAGCTTGGTCAAGTTGGTAAAGGATGAATAAGACATTATTAATAATTATGATTGCAATGATAGTATTTCTTGAAAGTGAAATATTGAGTACTTATTATTGCTGATCCTAATACATCAAAGATATTATTTTCTTGAAATTTAAAATATTCTAATGTTATTGACTGAATTTTTACATGGATTTTTCACATTAAAGATAATTTCCGTTCTTATTTATAATTATTTTGACCAAAAGAGCATCTTGATTGTCAATATTCTCTATTATCCAACACTGTTTTCATTTGATAAACATTGGATGGAACTCATGGATGAAACTACACCGGAGAACTACAATTAACAATTAAACTTTTCAAGAGAAAAGATAAAAGTTATGAGCACAACCAAAAAAAAAAAATGATACTTTTTTGGGAGAATGACTTTAGATCATAAGAATACTTCAACAATTTTCATATTATTAATTAATTTAATGATACTTTACAATCAACTCAAAATTTAACCATATTCATAAGAATGCCAAAGGAGAAGTTTGGACTCTAATATCATGTTAAGGCATGGATTGCATAATAATCTAGCAAGTTGTATGTAAAACTAGATTGAATTGATGAACAATGGCTAAGATTAATATGTGTTCTACCAATATAAAGAAGAACAACAACAAGAATGAATAAAAGAATCAATGAAGAAAATAATACAAGTTAAGTAATACCCAATATATAATAGAATGCTTCTTATCGCCCTAACAACCAAGTGACCAGAAGAATATTTCTAAGTCACATGACAACCTCACTTTTAACATCCTCCTTCAAGTTGATGTTGTAGGTAAGTCAAAAGTTTCTAAATTGTCAAGAAAAAAGTGATGTTCTAATGTACCCAAAGTAGGTTGTTGCTTTGTTGTTAGATGAGAAGACTTGATGGTCATTTTTGCAATCTTCTTATGTATGAAATAACAATCAATTTCTATATGTTTGGTTTTCTTATGTATCATAAGATTCATGGCTATCTTTATGGCAAATTCATTTTTGTAAAATAAGGAGATAAGCTTAGGGATTGAACCTATAGATCATTAAATAGTTTTAAGAATCACATTACCTCATAGAAAGTTGTTGTCATAGTTTGATATTTAGCTTTTGTGGAGGATCAAGAATTTGTACTTTGCTTCTTGCATCTCCAAGAGACCAAGGAATTACCAAACATGATATAGAAGCTTGTAACTAGTCTCTTCCTTATGGGCCATTTTCTATAATAAAAATCACCATAAGTTTGCAAATCCATCTTCTTATCTAATTACATAAACAATCCCAAAAAAAGGGAGTGTTTTACATATTTAACAATCTGAAGAACTACTTTGTGATGACATATCTTTGGAGTATGCATAACTTGACTCAATATCTACATGACATAACATATATTTAGCCTTGTAAAGGTGAGAAATATAAGCTTTCTTATAGGTTGTTGATATATAACTATGTTTGATAATGGTGGATCATTTAAATCATTGAGGGCTACATCATATTTTAGAGTAGTGAGTTTATTATTTCCTTCCACCATGAGATATAAAAAGTTTTTCTCCAAAGCATACTTCCTTAATTTAGTATCCTTAGTTTTGATTATGTAAGCATTATGCCAAAAAATATTTCACTACTCTTAGGTCTTTCATATGGAACTTATAGTGTAGATATTTTTTTAGCTTTAAGATTGATGCCTTTTCATTCCTAGTAACACTTTTCCCCCAATTCTATATCACATCTTTTTAGGAACACTTATGTATACTTCATTATCCAAATCACTTTGGAGAAAATATTATGAATATTCATTTGATACAATTTTCAACCATCTTGTGCAACAACAATTAGCAAAAGATGCATTGTCACCATTTTTCTCATATGATCAAATGTTGTTTGGTAGTCAATCCCCTCTCTTGGACTATGACCACTAACCTTGTTTTATAGCACTTAACACTACCATCAACATTGTATTTGATTATGTATATCTATTTACATTTGATGAGCCTTTAACTTGCTAGTAAAATGATCAAATCTCACATATGATTTGACTTTAATGCTCTAATATCTTTCATTGTAGCAAAAGATGCATCGTCACTGTTTTCCCATACATGCAAATGCCTCTTGGTAGTCAACGCCCTTTCTCTAACTATATCTCTTGGCTACCAATCATGCTTTATGACACTTAACACTACCATTAATATTATATTTGATCTTGTACACCTATTTATATTCAATGAGCCTTTAAATTATAGGTAAAAAGACTAAATCTCACATATGATTCGACTCTAATGCTTTAATTTCAATCATAGTAGTATAATGTCTAAGATTGCAAACTATCTCTTGATAAGTGAATGGTCTTATAATAACAAATATTGTGGTAATATACTAACTATGTTGAGGTGATAATATACGACAAGTCACAACATGAGAAATGGAATGAATGACATGTATGTCCTAGAAGAGCAAACATAATTGGTAGTACAAACGAAAAGTTTAAGATATTGGTTTATCTAGCATATTTGGGGCATAGATGGTTATGAGATGGTGGCTAATAAGGAACAATCATTGTAAATGAATATGCAGGAAGTTCTATATTTGGTAGAGAATTAATGGATGAAGAACCTTAATTAGGGTGTGTGAGGAGAACAAGAGAAAATGAGTGAGGGGAATCTAATACCCAATGTCATGTGATGATGATGAGTGTGAGATGTCATGAGGGTGATGTGTTGCTATCTATGCAAAAGGGAAATTATTTTCATGAAAATAATAAAGACATCCAAATACCCATAGGTGATCTAATAGAGGAGCTTTCCCAAATAAAATCTTATAAGTTTTTTTTTTCCTTTAAGTATAAGAGTGGGTGTTTTGTTGATTAAGTCAATGGCTATAAAGACACACTAATCTTAAAAGTGATATGAATTTATGCCTAAAATTTAAAAGCACATGCAAAATCAAAGAGATGATGGTGTTTTCTCTCAATTAGCCTCGTGAACCTCACTTTTAACAATTTCCATAAAACACCAGCAAAATAAAAAAACATAGTAATAGAATTAGAACAAAATTTGATACCTTAAACAATATCAAAATAAGCAGACTAACGTTTTGACTTGCAAAGAAGTTTTAGAGGATTCAAGAAATACAGAGAAACGAGAAAGATGGAATCTTTAAGATATCCCAAAATTTGAAGCCAGATTTTATCACCCACTAATAGAGGACCTTGTAGATTTATACAAAATTAATTAATCAATTAAAATTAATTAAATCTCTTTTGTTTGCTGCAACCTCAGGGACCAACCTACTAATTGGATCAACTCCACTAGGTGCTCCTTGAGGTGGACATTCTCGCAGACTCATCTACCACAACTTTCATTAGCTCTATCTATCTATTCGTTAATAATAAATTGATATTTTTAATTAAATCTTGGACGAGTTTTAAAATTTTGGAGTTAAACTTAAAGAAAAACCAGCCCTGCCACAACACTCAATGCTACATCAACAAACTGAAAAATCAAATAATGACTCCTTTGCCTCTCCCTTAAAAAGCTCAACCACTTGCAAACATTAAAGAGCAGTATGACCACACTTGGCGCAAATTTGGTAGCTAGGTAGAGGACAAGACCCAGGATTAGCAGATTGAGGTTGGGGTCATTGGGCTTTTGGGTAGACTTGCAAAGTAGGCTTTTGTTGGTCTGGGCAGCACTAGAAAACCCACGGCCTTGAAAGGTAAAGGAGGAACCAGAACAACCACCACATGGTTGGCCGCGCCCATTCACACTCTGGTTCCATTGAGCAGTGAAGATAGCAGTATCATTTGGAATATGATTGTAGCGAGAGAGACGAGCTTCAAAAGGTTGAAGCTGCGAGACAACATTTGCAAAAACTCCATAAGCAGGAACATAACAATTTTGAAAGATTTGTATTTTTTTCCAAGACTCTCTAAGAGTCGAAATGTTTTGCCAGAATCCGTCTTGCCTATGGAGCTTGATTGATTAACAACAGAGTTGAAATCATTCATATGAGTGGAAAGTGGCTTATTATCCTTTTGCAAGTGGTTGAGCTTTTGAAGGGAGAGGAAGAGGAGTCATTATTTGATTTTTCAGTTGGCTTATGTGGCGTTGAGTGCTGTGGCAGGGCTAGTTTTTCTTTAAAACTTGCCTACCTACATACAATTATGTCTCCTCAATCAGATTCAACAAGAGAATTTGATCAAGAAAACTCGTCATCTGCCTGCTTGTTGAATTTGAATTTGCCCAAGGCTCTTAACCTACTTTACATTTATGTATTCTTTGAAGAATAATAAAAGACTGTAGATATTCCCTCGGACAATTGTGATACTATAAGAGAATTTATTTTATATTAATACCTAACCTCGTTTGGTTTACTAGAAAACCAAGTCTAGCCCTGCCTATATTCAAGCTTGGCCAAATTTTTAAAGGACTAATACAACAGTATTTAATACCTATGATTGCAATGATAGTATTTTCTTGAGAGAGAAATATTGAATACTTATTATTGCTGATCCTAGTCCATCAAAGTTATTATTTTCTTGAACGTGAAAATATTCCATTTTGGACTGAAATTTTGTATGAATTTTTCACATAAACAATCATTTCCTTTTCAATTTATAATTAGTTTGACCAAAAAAAGCATCTTGATTGTCTATATATCTATCATCCAACCTATTTTCATTTGATAGACATTGGATAGAACCGATGGACGAAACTACGCCAGAAAACTACTATTAACAATTAAACTTTTCAAGAAAAGATGAACCTACAAGAACAACCACAAAATTTTGATATTTTTTGTGAGGATGACTTGGTAAAACACAAGAATGTTTCAACAATCTTCATATTATTAATTTCTGGTCGGTTCAGATTACATTGATATGATTACGAAAGGTATGACTTTGTAGATTAAAATAACAAATTGATCTCTCATTCCGGGGGATTCTGAGAATTTTTGTAGGAATTCCCGTGATATGATCACGACGCCGGCGAGCGAAAGAGGCCAGCTTCGAACCATGCCGTTATGAACAAAGAAAAAGACAAATCTGATACAATAAACATATCTTCAAGTCCTAAGACCAGCTGATATTATAAAGAAACATAAAATGGTTGGATCGGACGCGCTTCCCGGCAGCTGCATGTTGCGGGTGGCTTGCTGCAAGGCGTCCTGAATGATGTAAGAAGATATAGGAAAAACTTGTCCAGGGTTATGATTCTCTATGTGCTCAACTATTATTATGACGAAGCAACATGTTACACAATCAAGAGAAGCAAAAGCTGCATTTGAAGTCTACTCCTTCGTTAGTTTCGAAACTTATAGTAGATTATCTTGGCCTAGAACCTATATTACTTGTTTATATTAAAAATGATGTGAATAATTTTTATTATTTAAATCTTATTTGAAAATATCTCAGAAATGAAATACTTATCTTCCTTTTACTAGTTAGTTTTATGGATGAAATGATTTAGCATTGTTTCCGTTAAGAATATTATGATTTGTCCCCCATTATCTAAATTATGCTCTTTAGAAATTGTTTTGGAAATAAAATATATGTATCTTTTTTACTAGCTAATTTTAATGACGAGACAATTTTTGTACATTATTTTAGAGTTTAAGTTTAAGAGGACATTCTCCTTGTGTATAAAGTTCATAGCTAAAGTGGCTTGTGAGAAGAGGTGTTAAGAATAACTTAATTATCTAGTTTAACTTAAATCACCACCGTATGTACAAACCTGCTACGGAATCTAGTGCTTGGCTAACCAACGTACGTGGTAAGATCTTCTTTCAAACTATAGGCGTGCTCAACATCTTTGAAACCAAATAAGGCAAGGGGTTTTTAGGAAGATGATGCAAGAGGCTTGATTTGATTGGTATATAGCTTCTTCAAATGTTCAATGTCACCTTCTCTTAGAGAATAGAAATCAAACCTCCTTCTGCATAAGGAAGTGAAGATGGTTAAGCTACAATGCTTCGAATACAGTAACCACCAATCATCTAGAGAATAAGGGATTGACGAAGACCGGTGTGCTGCACTTTGATTTTATCACCTCTAGTATAAAAGACAAGGCCTCTTTACGCAGTAGACAAACATCTAGTTTAGTTGGGAACAAAGGTTACTTGAAATCTTTTAATCTTAAGTTAACATTGAATGTGTGTATAATTGTGTGTTTATTTAACATGTTTGAAGAGTTAAAAGAAACCCTTTTTAATATGATATAGTGTTTTGTAAGGCCTCATCATTGAAGTATGCTCCTAACTATTTTATATTAATATATCTTATATAAAAAAAAACTCTTTTACTAAGAAAAAAAAAGCTCAAAAAAAGGAAAAGAAAAAGAAAAAGAAAAAGAAAAGATGTTTAGTGGTTCTCGCCGGACTCTGGGGGCGCCACCCACGGACATCACATGAGCACTTCTTTACATTTACTTGTGACACTTTTTCTTCGTATGGAAATTTTTTCCAACAAAGATAAAAAATGACAAAGCAAACGCAATCGATGGGCGCAGATATAGCTTAAACACATGCTTAATATTCCATGAGATGCCTAATATTTATACAAAATCTATTTAAAGAAAGCTACTCGAAGTCATACGAGGGCATGTTAGATGTTTTCATTACAGGAAATCTCTTTCATATGCTGACCCTTCTGCCGAGCAGGAATGGCCACCACGTGCTCGCCTTCCCCGCCAAAGTCCCTCCAAATCAAGAAGGGAGACGGTAGGCTCTTCTCTAAGAATCTCAGTAGGGAGTTCTCTATGAACCACTCTCTCGAAGCCTATCATGGAGGAGCACCGGCTTCGGTTCCGTTTACTTGGGAATCCGAGCCAGGTACTCCGAAGGTCAACTTCCGGGAGACTTCTTCACTTCCTCCTCTCACACCTCCGCCCTCTTACTATTCCACTGCCATGAAAAGAGACACTAGAGAGAACAGGGGGCCTAAGATCTTGCGCAGCATCTTTCCTAAGCGCAACGCAAGGACATCACTTCTCCCATCGTCCCCGGCGTCTTCATCGTCGTCTTCTTCTACGTCGTTTCCATCTTCACCGTTTTCGCGGTCCTATTCAGCGCAATCGTCTCCAATAGCAACGCCGAAATCTCATCGACGTAATAGAATGGCAAGCTCAAGACTATCATTTGATTCGAGGATGGATGGGGAAGAGCAGGAATATGAATTATCCGTCTCGTCTTTGTGCTTTACTCGGCGAGAGAATGGTAGAGCTAGAGGCTGTTATTCATCCATCATCAAGGTATTGCTTCGTGATTATAAAGACTAGATGAATATGCAGAAGCCCCTGTTTAGCTGCTTTGTTTTGACAAGCAACGACAACTTACAACCAAGAAGCATGTCCGACTAATCCTTGGATCAATCCCAACGCGTATTATCAAGATATTGTGATCATATTTTCTTCTCTCCTTTCCGGAGTTGTTCATCTAATTTTAGTTGTTCCTCATCTTCTGCACTAAACTTTCTTGTGCATAAGATCAAAGTAGGGGTTGTTCTGCAAAGCTCAACACATGATAAAGTAGAAGTTCTTCTTCTTATAACATGTATGTACCATCTTAAGATGGATGTTAATCTCAAATAATGCTTTATCTGATAAAGATCTTCTATTTCTCTCCAACAATGGAGTACCTGTTCTTGTTACATGATTTCCATTTCATTAATGGTTAGGCTATAATCTTTTCGTGCCTGGTCTTTAGGAATGTGAATCTACAAAAGAAAAAGAACTGTCACAACTCAAAGCTTCCGATGGCATTGAAACCTTTCATTTTCTTTACACCTCTAGATTGTTCAGCATTAATTGGAATCTTGTGCGACCCATGATTCAAAGAAACCATCACGTGACCACGTGGCATCTGAAAGCCTTTGAATTATTTGGCAGTTTTCTGCTACTCTTAATAAATAAACCAACCAATCAAAACCTTATCCGGCATCTTTTGGATTTATCAAGAAGGAGGTTCAATCCCAACCAAACGCTTCTAGTTATAACGTTAAGCAAGACACAGAGATTGTTTTGTTCAGCATCTCTACTAGATATACCGACGAATGTGGCCTTACCTAGATGATTATCGACTTCAATCACACAAGTATATTAGAAAGATATTCCTAGGTCGCTAATTAAGGTGATGTATAGGATGCTTTGGTTTGTCAAAGTTGTCGGCAGCTCCAACTGGTGGATTGCCGAATTGTTTTTCCCTGTTTTGAATTTATTAATGTTGCGTGCCAATTTGGACCTTACCCTTTGTACTTTCAAGATAGTGTTCTTTGTCCCCTCGTTTTCGCATATATTGTTTAAATGGGACAAGTTCAATTTGACTTGTCTGCTAACATGTAGTGTCAGATCTGGAGTAGTGGGCATTAATTCATAACTATTTATAAAATATATTTATTCGTGTTAAGCATTGAGGGGTTTGGATTTGCCTTCTCTTTGAGGTGCATCGATCTCTTCGTTCGTGAACGGTTTTCTTTCCTACTAGGGCGTGAGGTAGTAGAAGTAAACAAGGACGTAAAAAGTCATGTTGGGCTGCACTCAGGCTGGCACAAAGGAAAGTTCATCTGTTTCCTCATTAAAAGTCCATGAAATTTCAGGGATCTCTGCGTTGAAGTTTGGGATGCCGTGGAAATCGTCATTTTCGTTGACGATTTAGTAATAGAAATCAAAGTCTTAAGTCGTAAACCTATAAGTAACCTATTTCATTTCCTTCTCTAGAATGGAATCTCTCGCTAATTGTACCCGCCGTATATTTATAAGCAAAAGCACATGCTTGTTCTTGAAAGTGCATATGCAGTTTTGACTAACGTTTACATGCCTCTTTTTCAACATTATTCATGCCTCTATTACAATGGTTTATCTAACTAATTCTATCACCTCCGCAACCTTTGCTTAGATCCTCCATGGAATTACCTTTCCACTGTGCTGAAAGATGACAAACTTTCCCAGTTTTTGGGTGTCTTTGCACTCTCGAGCTTTCCCCATGCAACCCTATTTTTATCTCTTGCAACGTCCGTCCAACTTCATGAAATGTCTCCGGATTCAACTCTTTTCACTTCGTAATCTGACAATGATATCGCATATGGTTACGAAATCCAGAAATCGTACTTCTTCATTGTCCTGTAGGGTAGTTAAGCCCTTACCTTCTTTCTAGCTGTCAACCTATTCCAATGGTCCTTGGATCCTCTACACACTGACAACAAATGCAATGATATACAACTGCTCAACCAGCTTGATTTTCACGAACTGGCAATAGTCCTCTCCGTAAGTCTCCTCCTAAACGACAACCTCCTCGATTGAAGCCTTTCCCTTAGACCCCTAATTTTCAAATCTCCAGTAGCCATCGCTGGAAGCCTTTTAACCACCACTATTGAAGACCACTCAGCCATAAAATTTACAGCTTACAAGTACTAAATCGGTAACCATTTGCTGCTGTCACTATAATGGTTACTTAATATTGCTACGTCCTGAGTGGAGAATGGCTATGGCTGAAGAGTTGAATCATTGTTTTGCAGGATATTACTACATGGTTCTTTTCTCCTTACATCTCCACATATGAATTGGTAGATGAGCATGTGTTTCTTCCGGAAGAAATGGTAGGTGGAAGCATGATTAAGTGCGACTGTTGCCAAAAAATTAGTTGAGATTGAGAGGCACCACCATCTCCATTGGACGACCAGCAACTGCAAAAGAAACTCTCTTTCTACGAATTTTGTCAAACTTGGCGAGAGAGTTCGTTCATTTTTCAAGCCAAACCTGGTGGATTGTAACGAACCCAACCATTGAGTCAAAAGGCCTAAGCTTGTTGGCATGGTGGGTTCAATTATCTTTAGGATTGTAACATTTCACCATGTTCCGCAACTGACGCGCCGGCGGCCCACTCCACGATGGCTCCACACTGGCCCCATGCGTTTAGGCGCCCCTTCGGCCCATGACATTTTCCACCAAGTGGCCCTTTCCGTAGGTCGCCCCTTCCGTGGTTTGAACTTCGAATGTGGGGTTTGGCTCTGATACCAAATATAACGAACCCAACCATTGAGCCAAAAGGCCTAAGCCTGTAGTATGGTAGGTTCAATTACCTTTAGGATCGTAACATTCCACCACGCTCTGCAGCCGATGCCCTGACGGCTCCACATTGGAGCCATGCGTTTAGGGGGCCCTTTGGCCCATGACGTTTTTCGCCAAGTAGCCCTTTTCGTAGGTCACCCCTTTTGTGGTTTGAACTCCGAATGTGGGGTTTGACTCTGATACCAAATGTAACGAACCCAACCATTAAGCCAAAAGGCTTAAGCCTGTTGGCATGACGAGTTCAATTACTTTTAGGATCGTAACATGGATTTTGAAGTCTATAATGAAATGAATACTTTGGGATAGGCCTAAAAGAGACAAGGCTATAGTTGACCAAGGATAGATGTTCATTTTTGTTCCAGCCGGCGTTTGAATTCGCTTAGAATATTTCTTAAGATACGTATATTTCTTGGGTCAGTAGTTTGACTTAGTCTTAGTATCTAAAAGAAATAATACCGTAATCATAGGATATTGATTGCTTCAAAATATTAAGTTTGATTATAAATCTTGTAAAGTTCCAGTGATACTTGCGCTGAATACATGCAACTCAGATGGATTTTGTTCCAATTTGGTGTTATCAACAATTCTTGTATATCTTCTAAGGTATAAAATTGTTGTGTATTCATCCTTGCGTTTTGGGTATGTTTGGTAACATCTTGGAAACAATTTGCTACTTTAAAATACATGCCTTTTTTTTTTTTTTTTGCGTAGTTGCCTTTCAAAATACAAACAAAAAATTTTGATATTAAGATATGAAACAAAATATTTCACATTTTTATAAATTTATTTGTAGGAAATAAGTGTTTGTCTTTAGAATTGTAGATTTCACTTATTGATACTGTAAACAAAGAAAATAATGTTCTCTGATGACGCTAGCAGGACAACAAAGATCATACAATTAACTCAATGAAATAGTAGAACTTGAACAACATACCCAATTTTTTATTACACTAATCACAAAAGGTTTCTAAAAAAATTAACAAATTATCATTATCACAAACATTGTAAGGAACATCATTTTGAAGTTTAAATCTCACATTCAGGATTTTATCAAAATAAAAATATGATCTTTTTCCTAATTGAAAGACTTTTTGAAAGTTCATTAGATACTTGTTTATCAATGAATTTCATGTTCCATGTTACATCAAGTTAAACTTATTCAATCTTTTGAAGGAAAAACAAAAAGACTTTTCAAAAATTCATCAAACGATTATTTCATAGAATTATAAACCAAATTATTTTGCGATGTGGCCTCATGTTCAATGGTCCACAAAAATAGAAATGATTTTTTCTTTCTTTAAAAAGAAGAAAAGAAAGAGTTTTCATAAGTTTATCAAATGATTATTTTCTTAGACCCTATAAGTAGCACTATTTTAAGATGTGAATCCTATGAAAAACACTTCTAAACTTTCTTATTTACATATAAAAAGATAACAAAAAAAATTAAAAACTTTAGCAAACATAACCCTTTTGATGTCAACCAAGCTTTACAAGCATGATATATTTATTTGAAGGAAACCCTCATAGACTTCTGTAACAAGTGGTCACCAATTGTTTTTCAATGAAATTATTAATGTTTGATTGATTTATGTTTACGATGTTGTGGTCATCGAGAATGGTAGTTCTTTTATCACCCTATTGATTAGTCTATTTATTTGCCACAGATGACAGCCTACTTCTCAACCTGAACATGTGCACAAATAAAAAATAAAGAAAAACACTTCTTTCCTCACTTCTTTTCATGCATCATTTCTTATAAAATAGTTTTGAAGTAGTTTTTTCTATTTGTCTATTTACCTTGAGATGTGATATTGACGAGGAATTAAGCTTCTTTGAAATCAAAACTCTAGTGGTGTTCTGAAATTTGATAGATCATAGATAAATGGGAACAAGGCAGCGACTTCTTTGCCCTAAAAGACGGGTCAAACAAGAAACTCCTCTCCTTTTCTTGTTATTTTTTTTCACCTTTTGTGCCACGGTGATGGGTATATTTTCTTGCAATTTAAGCAAGTCTAGTCTAATTAACACAAGATCCCTCCAAATACACCCTTTCTAGGTTTCCCTCCTTTTCTTCACCTACCGAGAAAAGCTTCAAGACTTTACCGTCCCGTCCCTATGGGGCTCAGACGCGACAAAATTATCTTTGCTGTATTGAAAGCACGAGTTTGTAGATGGAAATCTCCACTTTCAACAATAAGAAAATAAGGAATAACATCTTATAAAGAGTGCATGAACTGAAATCATTGTTTACTCACATGCTTGAAGCAGAACAGTCAATTTAATGACAGTAAACAAGCTCGATGGGGCTCAACCTCCCTTGTTACCTAATGATTCGCATATAGTTGGTGGTCTCTGAGCGTCTGTTCTGAGGATGGTCTCGTTAACTGGCTTCTCCGGCTGATAATGCTTTATTAGCATTTTGAAAGGTTAATTTATGTTGGAAAGGAATTAAAAGAGAAGAAGACTTGATCATATAAGACAGATAATAAGTTGCACTGTCAATTTTATAAGACAATTACCTCCAGAATTTTACTGTTGATAAAAAGTTGTTTTCGTTGCTTAACCACTTCTTATATGGAACTGTTTCATGAGGTGTTTCAATTTGTACAAGTCAAACATCCAAACATATAAAATTTATCAAGTTTTTTAGTTTAAATGCTGATATTGTAAGTAAAAAATTTGTATTTTTTTGTATAATTTTATCAAATTTTTTAGTCTTTTTTTATAATTAAATTATTCTCTTATTCTTCAATGAATAATTTGTTTTCATTTGATGATATGTAATACTTGACTTTTATTTTTTTTAAAAAAAAGCATCAAGGCAAAGGATCTAAGATCGATTGAGAATAAAGCCTGGACTTGGCTCCTAATACTTTTATGAGCAGCCACCAAAACTTGTAAGTCAATATAATAAGATATTGAAGCAACGAAAATATATGGCCCCAAGAAGACAAGTTCCGCTTGCGGGTAGCCCATAGCAATCAACCGTCTTAAGCAAAGTCGAGCATTTAGGTTAGATGCTTGCTTTCAAAAGTCAAATTCCCCAAGGATTCGAATCAGACGTTGGCTTTCTCTCTCTCTCTCTCTCTCTCTCTCTCTCTCTCTCTCTCTCTCTCTCTCTCTCTCTCTCTCTCTCTCTCTCTCTCTTTCTCGCTAAATAACAAATGAAATCTTACAGCCAAATCCTTGAACACTAACCAGGATCTCACCAGTTGATACGAAAATCCAAGTCTGTCTTCAACCTTTTTGTGGCAGCTTTTCTTAGAAGTTCTTACAAAATACATTTGACCTACTTCCCCGATTACCTTGCCTTTTAAGTAGTCCTTCCTCTATCTGTACTTCTTTGCTTCTGATTCTTTTATATTTTGGCATCTTTCTTCCTTTGAACAAACTCCATTCTGTCTGAATCCGCCTTTCATCCATTTACAACTAATTCTGGCAAGCTTGAATGTCCAGAGAAAGGTAAATATCTATACGATGCCCCTTCAGGAAAGCAGAAGTACTCTACTTTCTCCCTTCTAGGATTCTTCCTCCTAAATCCAGCTTCCAGGGTGCTCAATCTCGCATATCTTTTGGTAGCTTGTAAAAACATTGAGCCGGAAAATACTTCATGTAATCAAAACACTCATACTACAATCCTTCTTTTCTCTTTGCTTCTACATGTTGTCCTCCTTTTTTCTAATTTTCTTCATCTTTTTAACTTGATCATATTGTTGTCTATTAGGGAGAGATTGGATGAAATAGGAAAAAGGATCAAGAGAGAGACAGATGCATCTTCTCAAATGGGAAGGAGACATTTAGTTGGTCCTCCCGGGACCTTGAACACTCTTACACCCTGTGCTGCATGTAAGCTTTTGAGAAGAAGGTGTGCTGAGGAATGCCCTTTCTCTCCGTATTTCTCTCCGCATGAACCCCAAAAATTTGCCGCCGTTCATAAAGTGTTTGGTGCAAGCAACGTCTCCAAGATGCTAATGGTATGCACTACCTCTGATAATATCCTGGTGAAGGCGGCCTAGTTCTTGCTTTTTCTTAATATTTGTTTTTCCAAACTTCTGTTCTTTTATGGTTTCTCAGGAGGTTTCAGAGAACCAAAGAGCTGATACCGCAAATAGTCTTGTTTATGAGGCTAACTTGAGGCTAAGAGACCCCGTATATGGGTGCATGGGAACAATTTCAGCTTTGCAGCAACAGATTCGATCTTTGCAAGCAGAACTTAATGCAGTAAGGAATGAGATATTGAACCAGAAATATAGAGAAGCTACTGGTAGCATCATTTCTTCCACTGCTGCTGAGTTAGTTCCTTCAGGAGATACTTCGATTGCTGCACCACCGCGAACCATTCCTCCGCCGCCCCCACCACCACCTCCTCTATCATTATTGCCATCTCCGCCTTCTGTTGTCACTTCTTCGTCATCGTCTTCTTCTCCGCTATATACGCAACCTACAAGTACATACAGCTCCATTATTTTGAGGGGTAATATCCCATATTTCGACTAATTCATAGACCTTAGTCCTTTTTCTTTCTTCTTCATTTAGAAGAATAGTAATATTCCGTAGGACTAGAATCATCATTTCATATTTTAGAATTGATTAAGTTTCTTTCTCTTACAAATTCTTTATGGTTGAGAAGTTACTGAAAAATATAAAGAAATCCTTGAGTTTTACAGTTGTCTCTTCAATCCTTGGCTGTTTTGAGATTCCTTCTTTAATTTTTATGGGGAAGAATACCGGGAAGGGGCTCTGCAAGTTGCCAAATTTTCATTCCTTTTCAATGCCCTCTTTACTCCGTTTCACATGAATGATTTCTATGGGTCAATTTAGAGATATATTTTTGTTTCGTCATCCAAGTCATACACCGAGAATGATCCCTTACAAAGGGCTTAAGAGTTCTGCTACACTAGGGTTTACGAGTGTAGTGAATGTTGAGAGTGCATTATCCATTGTGCTCTCTTTCGTTCATCTACGTCATGGAACAAATCAACAGAGCTAGGTACTGTAAGGTTAAAAACTCTGAAATTTAAGATCTGTAATCAGGCTCTAGGTATGGTCGAACAGTGTCCCTTAATAGATGTAACAATTTTTGGTAGGGTTCACATGCTCAAACACAATAGCCTCGATTATTCATTGCCACGTGGTGGAAAATCCAGATTTCACTAGACTTTAAGTCAAAGTACATCTTAAACTGTGCCATTGAAGAGCCCTCAAAGCATATTAAAGAACTTTAGGAGAGAGAAAAGGCATGGAGCTTGTGATCCTGCCCTGTAAAGCTCGGAACTTTTTGAACTGAAATTTACAGTCACTACCATCTACCTCCATCTTTTGCTCCTCGTCACGGTGGGGGGAGCGGCGTGGCGGTTGGTGGGTGGCATCGGTTTGTAGTTTGATACTGAAAACATCATACTTGCATTACTGTCTTTCCTTGCTTAATCTTCTGTTTCTCAGTTTTCTACCCTTTTCAGTGTATCTAGTTATCATATTGTTCGCAAAATATGAATCCTGCAAGTGTTTTATCCCGTGTATATAGGGTAAATACTAAAACTGATGAACCTTGTCATAGATTTCCTCTAGTAGAGGCGATTATGGTCATTACATTAGATACGCCTAATTGTTTTTTGTACTCAATCTTTTGCTTATGGGGACCGAGCAAACTTGAATACAAATTAAATATTGATATGCTTTCCAATCAAACTTCTCTGAAGTTTCCCGCACGTATCATCCGGCAAGGAAAGAAACTAATTCTCTTCTTCCGTATGCATGAAAACGAGAACATATAAAAAACTTAAAGCCGCTTTCATACTGGAAGAAGTTTGGGTGTTATAAGCTGTCAACTATAATGGCTACAAGTTGTGTATTCTAAGGTGTATTTAAGTTTTCGTGGCGTGTGGAGCAAAACCTTAGTGACATTGGAAACTGATCAAGGACTAAATTCATACTATATTCAGAAAGCCTATAGATTTATGGCCGAATTTGGTTTCACGTCGCATTTGCTTGAAACACCCGCATCTTGTCTTGTCCCCTTTCAATGTTCAGAGGAGAACTTGTAGAACTCTGAAATTATTTCCTTTCTCCCAACAGAGCTCTCATCTTTTTCAACACAATCTTCCAACATGAGATTGCCGTCAGCAATGATTTTGAAAGAAGTTACTTTTGCTTGTTGACAAATTCACCGTCTGACATTCAATGAACAGATTCCCACTACCTAACAAAGTGGCAGACTATGTACTAGTTTTTTGATGATGCTGTCAAACGGGCTTCCGAGATTCCTAGATATAGAAGTTACCGTAGTTTTTTTGATGATGCTGTCAATCAGCTTCTGAGATTCTTAGATATAAAAGTTACCATCATCCTTTGGTAGCTGTTCTTATTATTATTGTGTTTTAACTTGTTGTTGTTGTTGTTGAGGGCTATATTCATTTTTCTTTTCTTTTTTTATAAATAAAATAATTTTATATATAAGACATCAATAAAAGATGTTTAAGAACATATACTCCTATGATGAGACCATACACAACATTACATTACATTAAAGATGATTTCTTTAAATTTTTAAGCATGTTGCTTAAATAATTTTTTTTTGTAGTTTTAGGGATCTTTTTAACACAAAGAAATTTGTCTCTTATACCCCCTTTGATGGCTTTAAAGGTTACACATCAAAAAATTTATACTAAAAATTTTATTGTCTTTTCATTCCAAATAATATAAACAAAAGATGCAAATACAAATTTAATAATACATGACTTAAAACTTTTTTCTTTTGCATGTTGAAGGAGCCACCCAATTCTTAATGGTGTCTCATTAAATACAATTTTTAATTGTGCTTAAATTGTAATTAAGTATAGACATTTTAACAAGACTTGATGTCGAGATTTAATAAAAGTACCACACAAACGATAACTTTTATCTCCATATGATCTTTAAGAAAGTGGAGTCTATTTTTCCTTGTGAGTTGGGGAAGATGAAAGCAATTGGATAATAAATAAGAAGAAAGGAATAAACTAAGATAAACTAAGTATTTGCTTGGAGACTCTGATTAACTGGAAAATGGGAATTAACTGCTTTTCTTTAAGTGCGACCCTTCCTCCCTCTCCCTCCTCCCACAAAGCCTTTCCTCAATCAAGACTCATTTGACCTGTTTCATGCTACGAACATCCTCTTAGAAACCATAGTTACTCTAAAGTAGAGCGAATAAAGTTAAGGATCTGATTGTTAATTGGGAGGTAGCACGTGTGTGATCTGAATTACCAGCTATGATTTTTTTTTTTTTTTCTGTCGGCAAGAAATTGAGACAATCTCGAATTCACTGAATCCTTAAAGAAGAAATTGGTAAGAAACAATGATTTCAAGTTTGCCCTTCTCTTCTCTTCCTCTGTTCATTCTCCTTCTTTCTTTGTTAGGTTTTCTTTCTTTCTTTTTGCTGCACCAAGCGACCGAGTATATGGTAAAAATCAAGAAAGCCTGAGGAAGCATATTTATAGGTGACCGTGCAAGTGAGTTAAAGTAGCTCCATTGTGTTTTGGGTCACGATCTTTGTATCTGTCATGAATTCCTGGTTACAAGGAAACTTATCTTTTGCAGCCCCGGCCAAGCCCACAAGCACAATGGGTTTTGACCCACCCGTTACTGGTTAAACTAAGGCCTGTAGCTTAAACAAAAGGAAATGGAAGAGATGTGCTGCTTTATTGAAATATTTTGTATAATTTGAAGTGAGAGATTTCTCTTCTTTTTTAAAAGCTGATTTAGAGAAGAATATAAACCTTTTAATATAATATAAAAATGTATTATTAAGATAAGCAAAATATTATGGTGGTCATATTTTAAGTATCCAGCCTTTTCATAATGTCACTCTGAAAATCCATAACTTAATGTGATATGATTATGAGATTGATTGAATATGTGACGTAACCTTATATATGTTTTTTTACAAAGAGAAGGAGAATTATTTTGTTTGTATCCATGGTTGATATTGAATGGGTGGATGTGCTAGTTGTTAAGACTAAATTAAGTACTAGCGCATTAATGTCAGCAGCCGACAGCCCATGCTTTGACATGTTAGCCGACATGATGTGTTTTAACATGCTAGCCTTAGGACGGCATCGCGTTCTCCATCAACCTCTAGGATTTGAGTGTGCGGTCTGCTTACCTGCACGTAGATTGGCCGGCCCTCATCACTCTTTTCCTTTTGTACCTGCCCTAACTTTATTTAAACGATTGCATTCAAGGCTTTTGGTCATACAAAGACTCAATTTCTCCATCGCCGTTTCTGTTTTCCGGTTATCTTCTCCGGCGACTCTCATGTCTACGTTTTTCAACTCTACTAACTTGTTTGAACAGGTAACTGTTTTGTTATCCAAGAAGAAAGGAGAAGGGAAAAGTAATAGTGGTTGGTTTTGGCATACAGCCCCCTTGGCTTCTTTTCAAAGAAGAGTGGTAGTCAGCATTACTGAACAAGTGTTGTATTCAACAAGCGGAAGTCAGAGTCCATGTCTTTTTTTTTTTAAACACAATTACGATAATGAAGAAAGTTCCTCAAAAGAAGTAACCATGTTAAAGGTATTAAAATACGGAACATGAGGACAAGGTAAAGTGCATATTCAAATACTTCAAAGAGATTCTGTATTGCAATAATCCAAAAACAACGTTGTACACAAATAAAGTCATACTGATACTTTGAACCTTGCAGTTCAAGCACATTACCACAAGCAAACATATTGGGTATTTATTCAATTGAGATAATAAAAAATTGTAACATATTGGCTGGATTCCATAACCCTGAACTTAGTTGACAAACCTACAATTCTTCCTGATCTCACCACTCGATCCAGTGAGGGGCTTTATGTCCCCCATCTTGATCATTGCGGCTACAAAATCTTCCTTGAAGGTCTTGGCGTCGTTGCTGTAGGTTTGAACCAGTGAATCGGTGGAGCCACCGTTGAACAGTACCTGATCAGAGTGGAGAAGACCCTTTTGGCTGAGAAGGTTCTTGTAGTACTTGTTATCAAAAGCAGTGGGGGTTTGGAGGTCGAGAGGTGAAAGGTTCTTGCGGCCGCCGGTAGTCCTTGGACATTGACTCTGCCTGGTCTCAGCGAATGAGCTTTCAATGTTGGTGTCGTTGTATATGCGATCTCTGAAAGTTAAACACCGTGCTTGCCCGATTGTGTGAGCTCCTGGGATCAATTATTCCAGAATATGATGAGAAGAAGAAGAAGCCATTAAAGAGAGTGAGACAGAGAGAGACAGAGAGAGACAGAGAGAGACAGAGAAAGAGGTATACCAGACAAGGCAACCATGTCCCTTGCAGAGAGACCTTGAGCTTGGAATCTAGAGATGAGGATGCTAAGGGTAGAAGTGGGAGCAGGGATGGCGCCGCTGTTGGCATCGGAAAAGCTAGCTGTTTTCGAGTCTCTTCTTCCAAGTTTAACTTCCCAGTCAGGTCCTCCAAGCTGGACAGGAAGAGTTATGAGTTAAAAAAAGGAAACGATTTTGATTGTCCAACCAATATTTTAAACAATTCAATACTAGTCATCCGATGTCTTCTATGAAGGTTAGAAGAACTCACAATCACAACAGAATCACGGGCAGTGATGGCCAAGATATCGGCACATGACACCACTCCCGGGCACTCTTTCTCCACCTTGGCCTTTATGTCATCGACAACTCGGAAACCCCTAACCGATCTATTGTTGGGACCTGCAGTCTTCTCACCAGTGAAAGAGGAAGTGTCATCCAGGAGGATCGACCCGTCACATCCCTGTAAAGAAGCACCAAGCAAGCCTAAATGAGGAAAAACTGTACGATTATCTAAAAATTAACAGAACCATATACTCTTTGTATCAATTTGCATTATTTTTTAACAGTAGTCTATCTAACTGATAGAGATAGAGGCCTCAAGCCCCGTATAGATTGACAATGCTACCAAAGTGAGGGTCGTTATGAATTTTGCCGTCAACTCAATTGACTATTGCACACCACGCATGTGCTCAGGCTCTGTGGTGGATGTCCCATCCAACATCACTCATGTGCAACATGCCATTTCGTGTCCACCAACCACTACCTTTTTTTTAGACATCTTTTCCGGATGAATATTACACTTATGGATATGGACAAGCACATTTTCTTCTTATCCCTTCGTTTTTCTGTGATGCTGTCACCAACATATTCTCTACTTGCGGCCCAAACAACAGGCTGCGTGCAAAGTTTGTCTCATGGTGTTCCATCTGCGTAACTCATCTCCTAAGGACGTGTTGACATTTGCTTCACTAGTGTCGAACAATAATTGTTCCGTTTTTAAGTCCCTTTCGTTGTGTATGGTGGATATATGATTGCCATGCATTTGAAAAGAAAATATTCTAGCCGTAAGTAGTTCTTAGTTGAGTTTAAGTTGTCTACCTACAGATAAAAACAGTTAATACTTTACCCACATAGTATGCAGGAATTTCAGTGGTTGAGGACAGAACAACCTTTTAAATTTGAAGTTAACAAATGAAATGATCAAATAAGTGTAACTTTAAAAAAAAAAAAAAAAAGGGAAAGGAAATTTGGTTGCATGATACATATTACTTTCAAAAACTGCTTCCTCTTTGGTTCTTTGTCTACTTAATGGACCCATGTTAAGGTAGTGTGAATTGTAAATGCAAAGAGCAACTCAGTAGATAGAGAGACAAAGAAGAATTTACATTGACAAAGCAGTCGTGGAAGAAGAGGCGAAGGAGGGAAGCACCCAATCGCCGTTCTTGTGAAATCGCAGACTCGACAGCCGATTTCACGGTGGTAAAAACTTTTGGGCAGCTTTTAGAATAGAAATCTTCGGAGAGTTGAGCAGAGGAGGTCCCAGTGAAAACCACCAGAACAGCAAGTACGACTACGAGTGCTGAAGAAAAGGAAGAGAAAGAGCGGGAGGAGGCCATTTCCTGGTAAAATTAAGAAGCTGGCGAGGTCTGTGCCTTTAGAGAATGGCGATGGACATATGTTTATATAAGGGAGTATTGGCAAAGATTTTCACATTGGTGAGGTGTTGACCTAGGACTGGTTCTGCATGGCATGGCCTACATCTAGAAATTAAAAGAAAAGGTAAGCAACGGGGATTGGATTGACTAATCCTCCACAAAACAATAAAAATCGTTAAAGGAACAGGAACAAGTTTGCGTGAATTGAACTGGTAAAGCATGCTATCAAAATCTTTGGGTTTGGTGCAGACGCCATGAGAATTAGACAAACACCTCGAGAACCGTTGTTGGACTATTCAAAAGTTGCAAGCCAAATCTCTAAAAGGAGCTTGACTTTTCAACGTGCATTTGTGATGCTTCGATCACATTTCCCTCGTTACATATCCTCATCAAAGGAACGGCTCTACACTACGACTAGGACTTTAACTCGAAACTATTTATGACTGTCCGTAAAAAACAACAACGTCGTTCTCAGAGACATTAAACAAACAAAAGCTTATAATTTGTTCCTCCGTCATCAAATTATCTGACAAACATGCATGTCCATTTTTATTGCCAATAATGTCAACATTCATCTCTTTTTTCTGTAGTCTATTTTTTTTTTTATCTTACAAGAATATTTAGAAGTTTCTAAACAAAAAATAGCAACTCTCTTATTCAGAATATGTTATAAGTCCTATTCTATCGGTATTTTATACAGCTTTGTTTATTTTTATCGATTGAAAAAATTTGAGACGATCTTCGTCAACCAAAAATATCATGATATTTAGTGTTGTCTTAAAGCACTTTTATTCTTGTTGTTCACAAAATAAAACTGTTTTAGTTATCCTTTGTCTTTCTTCCACAACAATTGTCAATGAGTGGGTGGGGAAAGAAAAGTCACATGGAAGGTCATCAATGGAGACAAGCTGTGAGAAGAATTTTTCTCTTTTTTATTCTTGTTCCAGGATTATTAAACACATATTTATCCAATTATTAAAAAAAAAAAAAAAAAAAAAAAGAGAGAGCTACTGGGTCCTCAGCAGATACTGAGTCTGTGGACGTGTTAAGAATATGCTTCTGGTGGGCATAGAATTGAACAAACCAGTTATGGAAAACAGCATAGGGCATTAATGGCGAGGACTTGGAACAAAGTCTGATTAAGTTTAATGGCGGGAGAGGAATATTGCTTGTCACCAGAGTCATTTCAAGGGCGTTCTCTGCATTGATTAGAGAGAAGGACCCAGTTACGTCTCCTTCTCGGCGATCTTTACCCCGCTACACCACCTTTTATTCATTAATCTGCAGCCACGAAACTGATAGAAGATGATGTCGGACCCATTGTCATTTCTGTTGGGATCAGTGAAATAATTGGGTAAAATAGTATGATTTTGATATCTTATTATAAGTAGAATTATTTATGTATATGTGATGAGTGTTTTATAAATTCTGGATAATGAAATAATTTTATGAGATGTTATTTATTTCCTAAGAAAAAAAAATACAAGAGATTCAAGATACTGTATTGATCTGAATCTCCTTATATTATGTGTTCTATTGATGTGTTTTCAATTTATACGTAAATGAGAATGCATGAATCCCCCAACAGTATCGTTGGTCTTGGCTTCTAGCACCCATTATCAGGCGAGCAAAGGGATGATAAACTTTATCTACTCACCACGCAAGAAGATAACGTTGATGGGAGACTCTTTCGCATATTCCACATATCAACCACAAGCTCCTATGGTCTCGGTACCTAAGTATCGAGACCACAAACAGTGGTTGGAGATTAGGATATCGCCAAAGGTAGACTTAACTGGGGTCTTGTGTTGTACGTCTACGGAGGGCTGGCAAAGGGCATTAGAGTTCAGTAGTCTGTCAAAGAGAAGGAAACAGGATGGTCAAGGAAAGGCTGCTGTACTAAACTAATAGGGGATAATCATTTATGAGCTACTCCACCAAACCTTGCCCCCTGATGTTGACAGTCCATCCTAAATTGTTCATTTGTTTAATGGGATTCTGCTGTAGAAGTTCAATAACAAAGTAAAATTTGATCTCGAGCTCTTAAATCAAGATGTCTTTATCCTTCGCACCGGCCGACTAAGCTATTAATGGTGGTTAGTACCAGTCTTGTCTAAGCTGTTAGCTCCTACCCTACAAAGATAATCCTAGAAGATGTCTGTCCTTTTATTGATAACATATAAAACTCTCATGTGGTCCTCAATTTGCTTTGCATATCTTTAGAAGGTATATACCATTGCGATAGTTATTCAGCTAGTAGGATTAAAAAAGGAAAAGTGAGCCATACGCAATCATTCTGAGGAGCTAAAAGTTGAGGCCCGTGGCTCTGAAATTGAAGAGCATTCAAAGGTGAATCTTGATCTTGATATGAAATAAAGTTGAGGCTGCTTTGATGCATTAATTAGATGAAAGAAACACGAGCATAGTTGCAGCAGAGGATGGTCGAAGATCTTTCAAAAGCAAAGTGTGAGTGGCATGTTGCAGGATGTTGAAAAGTAGGCCGATGGCGGAAATACAACATTGAATCGCTGGCGTGGTGGCGTGCTGAACGAAATTAAAAAACCATTGTTCCTGGGTATTATCATGCCTTGTTGCCTTTGACACGTCTCGTTTTTGCAAGAAAGAATCGTTCCAGCGCCGCAGTACATCTGGCGCGGAGGAAAAAGAGAAAAAGAAAAAGTGTCTACGTTGCCTCGGGCAATCATGGTGGTCTTGGAAAGCGACACTGCTTTTCTTACCAATGGTTCATGAACAAGACAGTTCTTTATTTCAGTGTCTCCGTAAGGTTTTGGTACACGTTGAGGCGTCGGTCGGCTGGTCCCGGTTCGGGATCTTGGCTTGCATTATTGGAGGCTGGGTACCTTTTTGGTGCAGTGTAAGGTTCTAACACCTTCTTCTCTTAAGGTAATACAACATATAGCACATGACGCGATAATGGCAAGTTAAAAGTTTGAATCAAGGGCTTTCTTAGCTTTGGAGCAAGGGAAGGACCATGAGCATTGAATTTTAAGCCCCGACTCCTCTGTTTTTGGCCTCTGCAATGGGTGCCAAACAAAAGTAGCCTACCTACCTACCTACCTACCTCCCATCTAGTCTTGACTTTGGCACACCTCCTTGCATTTTACGCAGTTTATTATTCTTCTTTCTAAGATCTCCTTTACCTCGTCGAAAGCTATGTAAACTCACCAGGACGCAACCTTGTCTTCTTTGGTTAATTACTTCAATCTAATGAATTAACTTGGCCGGTGCTTAAAGCACATTTCATGGCAGCTTCTTTCGAAAAATTTGATTCAAAGGCACAACAGTAAAAGAATAGAAAATATATAGAATGCTTGCTCGAGATGCCCACATAACTAGCACGGTTCTGAGACCGACCAAAGTTTCATTTATTTGCGTTACATAATAATTTGGACAATTCATGTGTCAATAGACACGATTCATTTGTCTCTATTAATTTCTCTTCCCGCATTTCCTCCTAATCTCACCACTTGATCCGGTGAGGGGCTTTATGTTTCCCATTTTGATCATCGCGGAGACAAAGTCGTGATTGAAGGTACCAGGGAATCGGTGGAACCTCCGTTGAACAATTCCTGATCAGAGTGGAGAAGACCCTTCTTGCTTAGAAGGTTCTTGAAGTACTTGTTGTCAAAGCAAGTCGGGGTTTGGAGGTCTAGAGGGGCGAGATTTCTGTCCCCTGAAGGAGCAGACCTTGGGCATGTACGCTGCCTGGTCTTGGCGAATGATCTATCAATGTTGGTGTCGTTGTATATGTGAGCTCTGAAGCTTACACAACGTGATTGCCCAATTGTGTGGGCTCCTAATATCAAGCAAACGAGATTATGATGAAGAAACACTCTAGTAAAGTTACCCAAGTATCTACTTAGTAAAAATAATAACAAAACATCAGCATGTCAGTATGTTTATTGACATTCACAAAATGCTGATGCCTTCTTTTCTTTTGGGTGGTGGGGTGGCTTACCAGACAAGGCAACCATGTCCTTGGTTGAGATACCTTGAGCTCGGAACCTTGAGATGAGGTTGCTGAGTGTGGAAGTGGGAGGAGGAATGACTCCACTATTTGCAAGAGCAAAGCTGGCTGTCTTCGAGTCTCTCCTTCCAAGTTTAACATCCCAATTTGGCCCTCCAAGCTGCAGGAAGCTAAGGATAAGATGGGCTTCAACCACAATTTTTAAAATGTATTTGTTAAGAACTAAAGTAGTTTCAAAAGGAAAAGATTTTAAAGTATATTTATTCATATTTTTGTAAATACCTTTTTCTAAAAAAATTATTTAGAATGAAAAATATAAAAAACTTCAAAAATAAATTGTGTAAAAAAAAAAACTTTACATCAATTAAAAACTTGTATATTTAATATGATGCTACGTTATGATTAGTCTTATCAATGCTCCCTAATTATAAAGTATTAATAATTGTTATACATACAAATTTGACAAAACAAAAAAAAAAAGTAGTTTCAAGTTTAATTATCTCCCAATATTCTGAAGAGTGCATAGTTAATCATGTCCCTCTTTCCTAGACGTTGACAAACTCACATATACGACAGAATCCCGGCTAGCAATGGCTAAGATATCAGCACATGAGACCACTCCCGGGCATACTTTCTCCACTGCAGACTTTATGTCATCAACAGCATTAAAGCCCCTGATGGATCCATTATTTGGTCCCGCCGTCCTCTCACCTCTGAAGGAGGAAGTGTCATCCAAGAGAACTGATCCGTCACAACCCTGTAAAGAAGAGTGAGACAATCCAATGAAATAAAATGAAGCCCAGAAATTAACTACACCGTGCAGTGTTTCATTCACTATTCTAACTATGCTAAACACTAGAGTTTGAAGTAACTAATTGGATTATATAGGAGCAAGTCCACAAGATGATGAAGACGATATTATGTAAGAGTCTGCCTGTCTTTTATGACTCTCTCCACCAACTCCCTTTGACTACTGCCAAGAAATGCATGTGCTCAAGCTCTGTAGACGAAGACTTTGCTTCATTTCAATCAGATGCACCATACCATGCAAGCCCGTACTACCTTTTTTTGGGACGACTATGTCACTATTATACTTTCATCCTACTAAATTAGTCAGGCTGAAACAGATCAAGATGAGCTTAAGCCAACCAGCTGGCTGGTTAGGTGGTGTCCATCTATTTCTTCTGCAGTTGCATCAATCTTTTCAATCATTGCATAAAGTTGTCTGCAAAGGTCTTTCATTTCCTAGTCCTGAATATACTGGAACTTCCTTATAAGTACCTTTCACCCCATAAACTATGCCAATTCATATAATCGCGACCCATTTGGAAATAAAACATATGAGTCCAACTGTATGAATACTTTATTTTCTGCATTTGTTACGCAGAGTAAGAAAGGACAATACAGATAAACATAGTCTTTGTATTTTCTTTTCGTCAAGAGGCTTGAATGGAACAGATTTAAACTATTTAGTGCTGAAAAAAGTTGAAAAATGTGATTTCACGAGGTTAGAAAGCGACTTTTGAAAACTATGAACTTGAAACTCATATTCGACCCAAACCAATACAGCTAAGTGTCAACAAAGGAGAAAAATAGGGCCGTAGTTTTCTTATCTTTGGAACATGCTACCTCTTTTTGTCGGTCGCCTATCGAAGTAGTGTAAACTAGTAAGAGTACGTACTACAAGAAGGTGGGGAGAGAAAGAACTTACATTGACAAAACAGTCGTGAAAGAAGAGGCGAAGGAGAGAAGCACCCAGGCGACGTTCTTTGGCGACCGCCTTATGGACTACGGTTTTCACGGTCTTAAAGACCTCCGGACAGCTTTTTGAGTAGAAATCTGTGGAGAGTTTGGCGGAGGAGCTCCCAAAAAGAAGCACCAGAGCAAGAACTGCCACTACGACTGCTGAAGAAAAGGAAGAATGAGAACTAGAAGGAGCCATTTTCTCCGTTTAACTGAGAAGGCAGCCTGGGGTTTGTGGAGAACATAGCAATGGAGTTAGGGCTAAATATAGGGAAATATGGACAAAGACCGATGTTAACAATTATTGCATGGCATGACCTACAATGAAAGATCGAAGAAAAGAAGCTTTTATTAAAATGTTGACGTTTTGAGTTTGATTGATTGGCACTCTAAAAACTTGCAAATACAGGAATACTGTTCAAGTGTATTGAGCAGATATAGCAGAATCGAAGTAGTTGTAGCTGCGGGATCTGCCAAATTATTAATGTCTTACATTAGAGCCTCTTGAAGGTGCTGCTATCAGGACCAGACAGCGACCTCGACGTAGTTAAACAATTCAAGAGTTACAAGCAAGTGCTTTCGACGGAAGGGACCGGCGTTTCAACACCGACATTTAGAAATTGGAATTTATTCATCTAGGCGTTATCTGCAATTTAACTGAGTGTGAATTTGACTCTACCAATGTAGCTTCTGTGGTAAACCTTACTTTTCTAATCGTATATCAGTAGTGCCATCAGTATTTCTTGCTCTAATATCAGAAAGGCTAGAAAAAAAAAGTTCCCACCCAGAAGAAGCTAAAAGAATAGATAAACATAAGAAAGATCGAAGTGGAAGAATGAGAGTTGCCAGCAGATAAAGGAAACCCTAAAATTTGTCCCTTTCACTGTTTTAAAGGACAATAATGAAAATTCTGTATCCGATTCTCCATCATGCTTTGGTTTTCATTGAAAACATTCTTCTGTTCTCAAAGGACGAAGAATCTCACATAGTCCTATTGCTAAATATAATCATATTACTGAAAATTTATGGATTTTTCGTTGAAACTCTTCCCCTTTTTCCCCTCTTAAAGAGCATGAAAATGACATTAAAAGCAAAGCCAAAGGGGAAATTTTCAAGGAAGTATGCAATAATCAAATATGATGAAGAACTCACAAACATAACTACTATTCTATTTTGCCTGAAATGCATTTAAGATATGTACGTGTGTTTCTTTCTGAATAAAAAAGCATGTGTTTGTTCATGCCAAAGGTCATCTAAGAACAGAGCAAGGCAACCTTGGATTACTTACACACTTCGTTGATGTTTTTTCAATGGCCTTGTGCTACCAAAGTTAAATATATTCGTTTTTAGCTGGTTCATATCCTATCTTTACTAAGATACGAACTTTTAATCTTTTAAGGCCCTTGGTTGACAATTCTTTTCACATGGTTCATATTCTTCAACCAGAGGAGTTGAATTCACGACAGTTTTACTTGTTCAATGCTAAAAATTGTTAGAAAAGTTGATTATAGCAGGTCTTCCACTATCAGAAGTGGTTGCAACTAATCCTTTGTTTTCTACCATGACTACTCGGCAATCCTTCTCTTTGGCTGCTTTGTGAAGTACGGTCTAGACCCTATTTATCATTTGGTCACTTCCGGACTTCCTCAAATACAAGGCTTGACCCTTCGCCTCTTGAAGAATAAGCGTCTGGCTCGTTTTCTTCCCCTGTTATTTGTTGATGCTAGCTGGATGGCACGTCAAATATACCTTCCCCCTTATCTACGATGAAGACTCGTCGCTACGTGTTGATAAAGAGAAGTCTTTCAGGAATCTTACAGGCAATACTTAGCTTGTTCAAGGATTTCATTTTCGCTTACTGACAAGCCTCGTTATGGTTTCTGTTTGATTAGAAGAGGATATCAGCATTCAAGTATTGGCTGGTGCCAGTTTTGGCCGCTATATACCACCACATAGGAAGACGTCCCTAAAGATAAGAATCCCAAGTTCTATTGTTTGTGGCTGGATGCCACGCAGCTGGAACAGATACCGAATCTTGTTTTTTGCTCGAAACATGGTGGCTCTAGTCAGGAGCACGGGCGGACTCTGTATAATTTGAGTCACGGAGGCTACAATGTGATGCTTTATCTATCAGTGATCACCACGATGGCCACGATCAGAGGATGATTGGATGTCGGTCTCAGGCTCTGTTTATCAATGTTTTGTCTTAGACTTTTGTCCTGAGTTAGGTTCATGTTTTAGACTTAGCTTTCTGCTGCAGCCAGTAGGCGAGCAAATCCACGGGTGCGTATTTTCAGAAAAGGAAAAGCTACTGTGAAGAACGACAGTCTTGAGGAATCTTGACTAGTATATTTCGTTTGAATTCTTTTATTCATGATTCATATCATCCTAGTCTAGACATTTTGTCATAAAGTTCAATCCTAGTCTCGACATTGTTGGTAATCTAAAACCGTTGTTTGTGTTTCATATCAGCTCTGCGCTGCCTTTTTGTTCTTCTAAGACAAAGCATCATCCTTTAGGACCATTTGGTATCTAGCATTTTTCAATGAAGAAACCTTTCATGCGGACTAGTGTAGCCATCATCCGGAAGAAGACAACTACGTGTGCCCCAGTTTGATTTTCTTTGTTATGATACCATCATCAAAGTCTTCCCTCAATTATTATTGATGTCAATAGGCGTGGTTTTTAAATTTGAAAATAGATAATCATAGTTGATAAATTAGGGAAAACTTTGACTGTAAGGTTGGAGTTCGACACTTTATATATGCTAATTAAATATATGTATTGTAATAAAAATTTTTTAAAAAATAATCCTAATGATTTAACGTAAATTTGTTGGTAACACAATGAGCCAAGTGAAACATGATTACAACAAATGCTTCCAAAAGGAAACCCAAACAATGCTCATAATAATGACAATGACTCAATTAAGTCGAGAGGTACTAATGGTCTACAAAAAAAGACTTAACCTTTGAATCGTTTATGAACTAGACAATTGTGCTTAATTAGTTGAAAGAGATATTAGTTTTGGCATAACCTTTGCATGTTGCATTCTTATACATAGGCCTTGAATGGTTATGATTTTGTTTCATTTATTTATTTATTTATTATTATGAATATGTGAGTGTATTTATAAAAAAAATACCAGAATATAAAAGTTTAGAAATATACTTAATATTATAATTTATTTTATTTTTATTTAATAATATACTTTTGCCTTTTTATTATTAAACCTCAATACACACACACACACTCAATTCACACACTTAATAATTAAATTTAGAATCAACATCTTATTAGCTTACTACCGAATTAACTAATGATTAATAAAAATTTAATTTTTGGTTGCTTAGAAATTTAATTTTTGGTTCAATGTCTTAAATTTTGGTATAATCTGGAAGCTTAACTCGATGGAATTAATGTCGATTTCAACAACCAGTTATCCCTAAAATTACTCAAAAAGTCCAGTAAGAATATGGAGAAAATACGTTGTTAAGAATAGCGGCTGCTTAAAATATGAAAAAGTTGAAACCGCAAGCTACTTCAGCGTTTTCTTTGTATGAGGTAAAAAGCAGCGTCGGGATCAAAGGTCGGTCCTTTGCATAGGACAGTTCCGCCGAGCATGTATTCACCCCAACTTCCACTGGCGCGTGGGCGCGTGTCTTCTTCATCCTTCTCCTCCGAGATGCCACCCTCAGACCCAGGAGGCCTAGAAGCTTCTCTGCTCCAATTGGTCCAGGACCATCACAGCGTCTCTCTTAGACTCCGTGACGGCACCGGTCAGTCCCTTAATCAGAGCTATGATCAGATAGGGTTTTCAATTTTACGCGAATTGCAGATTATAAGTTATTGATTTTTCGACCTAATTGGGGCAGAAAGAGCGAAGAAGGAAGCGATTCGAAACGCGGGGCGAGTTTCCGATCTGTTGGTGGACGCTGTGAACGGGGGAGTACAAGAGGCCTTCATCAACGAGAAGCGGATCGAGCTCGAGATTCGAGCATTGGCAGCTACAATCGCCCGGTTCATGAAGCAGACCGATCAATGGCTCGCCGCGACTCATGCCATCAACACTGCTGTCAAGGTCCGGTTCAGTATCTTTATGTTCCATATGTTATTCAGATTTTAGAAGAGAAGCATGTGATCCAAAAACAGGAATAAAAACACAATTCAAATTGTTGAGTCAAATTGAAATATACTGATGAAATTTCAAGAAGATTAATGGCTTAAAAAATGTTCCTTTGTTGTTGCTTTAGATGTGTCACTATTTAGTTTTGGTCGGTGTTGTAGGAAATTGGAGACTTTGAGAATTGGATGAAGACCATGGAGTTTGATTGCAAAAGTATCACTACTGCAATCCACAATATTCACCAAGAATGATGTAACCCCCCAACTTCTTCACTTCTGCCCCCATTTCTAATTTGTTTATGTCCATTTTGAAGTTCTGGAGTGAAGCTAATGTTGCAGTCAGATGGGCAACTCAGCAGAGCCTTTGAATGAGAAATCCCTCGCTTCAGAACATTACATTCAGGCATATATCTCACTATTATGTACATATGCTTAGCAACATTGTCACATGAACAAGTTCCTTTGCATCGATGTAAAGTCAGCGTGCAAACTATAAGAAGGTTATGGAAGATTGCTGCTGAATTTATCGGCTCTGTAGAAACTTTGCTGTTGTATGACTGATATTGACCTTCCTAAGCCCTTGTGTTTTTATACATCTTTTCTCTCATACCCGTAGCTCGGGCCTACATCTTTCTCTCATAACAAGTCTTTTCTGCACTGCACTCGCCGTCTTTTATCCTGTTTTGTAATGTGTAGTTGGTAAAGCGTTGGGCTTTCAAAGCCTGATATACCCAAATCTGCCTAACACTGTTGTGCTAAATCCGGTTGTTGTCAGCATTAGAAGACGGCCGAGAGTTGGTGGTGTAGAACTTGCCATCACGTCTGCTGGCCTGTTGTCCACCGATCAAAGTCAGAACATGAGTTCCGGCTTTTGCGTCTTTATCTAGTTCTAGTGTCTGCACAAGTGGATGGTTTTCTTTTCAGGATTATTTCACTTTCCACTTAACAATTGTAGCAATTCAGAAGGGCAGAACCCGATGGATGGAACCAAACTGGTGCTTTTACAGGCGTCCTACTTCCAGCTGCTGCCGTCTGGTCTGCCAGATTACACACTTTTTCCCTGTTTCTTTACAACGTAGGATTCTCAAAATGTGGGATTAAAGAACATTTACGGTGCTTCATCCACAGTCCAGCCGATTGCTACAAACTAATGAACCAAAAACCTATAAAGATTTTTTCAAAAGCAGTCAGATTGCACTGGAACAGAGGCAAAAATAGATGCAAATACCATGACTTTTTGTAATGTTAAAATTAGTTAATATTATAGTTTGGTATCCTCTTTATATATTTAAGTAATTCTTCTTCTCAACAACTAATTTTATCAACATAAGTTGAATTATCTTTAACATGATATCAAATATGATGTTCAAATATAGAGTCTTATAACTGGTAAATTACGTTTAAAGATTTTGTCCTCAAAGTCCATAACAATTGTTTTAAATTATTAATATCTCGGCTTAGCTTACATCTTCATTTTCAAGTATCTTCTTGGTAAAGAAAATTAAACTTGTTTTAATAATTTGCAGCTATAATCATGCACCATGTCAGCCCATGCGATTCACTGATTTTACATTCTGCAGAGTAAATACTTCCCGCTTCCAATTAACGATGCCAGACCGAAAAGTGACAAAGTGCTTTGCCGAGTATGTTATGCTCATTGGCTAAAATAATCCATCTTTCTTGACAAGATCAACATTCCTTATAACAGTATTATAACAATGAGAATATTATGAAAATGGTGGAGACAGCAATGGACACTGTAGTTTTCCCTCTATATAAACTCCTGCTTCTTAGCCTTGTTTGTATAGGAGTTTTGAGTAAAAACCAGGGCCAGAACACATGGCTGCTTTTCAGTCTTTTGCATTTTGTGCTCTAATTGCTTTCACTGTTATTGTAAGCCCAACACGGGCGCAGCTTTGTCCTGATTTCTATAACCATGTGTGCCCTCAGGCTCTGCCCACCATCAAATTGATTCTGCTGAAGGCTCTTGCCCGTGAGCCCCGCATGGGCGCATCACTACTTCGCCTGCATTTTCACGACTGCTTTGTCAATGTAAGTTTGATGTAGGTTTCTTGCAAATGTGCTTCTTCATGAACTGCATATGTGTTCATCATGAAATTTGTTATTGGGTTACGTAGTACGAAGGTCAAGGTCGATAACAATAGACATTTGGGTTGCAATGTTCCAAGGGCTTAGAGTTATTCCTGCAACCAGGTAGAGAAAAGCATATGTAAGATTTTGGACTCTCCTTGAACATGAAATCTCAAACATAAGATGCTCTGAAATCCCATGCTCTGCATCAAAAGAGCACATGATGCTGGCATAGAAGAGCGCTAGGGCTAGAGCATAGAGACTATAAGACATGTGATTCAACACTCCGAGCCATGCCAATAATATGTATTCTTGAAATGCTCATGATTTGAATGACAGGGTTGCGATGGATCTATTCTGCTAGATGACACTGCCAACTTCATTGGTGAGAAGACGGCCCTTCCAAACGTTAACTCAGTCAGAGGTTTTGAAGTGATCGATGAAATAAAAACTGCTGTCAACCACGTTTGCGGTCCAAAGGTGGTCTCCTGTGCAGATATCTTGGCTGTTGCAGCTCGTGACTCTGTCTCGATTGTAAGTGTCAATAATCTTGGGTGTAAAATATAGTTTCATTTTAGTTGACATCTTGGTAATTCTTTTTTGCTTCTTTTGTAGTTAGGAGGTCCTTCCTATTTTTACCATGTATTACTTGGTAGAAGGGATGCAAGAAACGCAAGCAGGAATGCCGCAAATACAAATCTTCCTCCCCCGTTTTTCAACTTCACTCAGCTTCTCTCTAACTTCCAAGCTCATGGACTAAACTTGAAAGACCTTGTAGCCCTCTCAGGGGGCCATACCATTGGACTCGCCAGGTGCACCACATTTCGGACAAGGATTTATAATGATACAAATATTGACCGCAGGTTTGCAAGTCACGCGAGGCAACATTGCCCTGTAAAAGGAGGAGACAACAATACACAGCCACTTGATGCGACTCGGACTAAATTTGATACAATGTACTTCAAGTCTCTGCTGAAATCCAAGGGTCTGCTCCACTCTGATCAGGAGCTTTTCAAGGGTGATGGCAGCAAAAGCGATCGGCTGGTGCGGCTTTACAGCCACAAACCAAGTGTTTTTGCAAAAGACTTTACTGCTTCCATGATCAAGATGGGTAATATGAAACCTCTTACCGGTGCTAAAGGAGAGATTAGGCTGAACTGCAGAAGGGTCAACTAGGACTATCCCTCCCGATTAAAAGAAAGCTAGAAGTCTATTTATATTTTTGTGTCTCAATGGTCTCAGGGTACTGCTTAAGATGCTTTGTTTGCTGGTTTTCTGGTTGGGTAGTCGTGTGTTTCTCTTTGGAGCTGATGTGGTGTTTTGCTCAGTTCGGCCGCCCTTTGGGGCGTTTCTGACTTTTTTGTGAGTTTCTGTTATGCTTTCTGATTCCCTGATGGTGGTTTTGGCTGTGGCCGTCTTGTTGTGCCTTTTTTCTCTCTTGGCCAAGGCGTTCTTACTTCTATATTCAACAAAAATGAAATAATGTCAATGATATTGGAAGTGTGAATCTACTGTCTTGGGATGCATTAAAGAACTTATGAAACAAGCAACAGAATTTATTGAGTTTCTCTTTTCTTAACATACCCTACAAATAAGTGAAGGTGGAAAGTTTTAACTGTACACATGTTATGGGACTGGGCGGGTGTCATTTTCTATGAAAGTGAATCTCTATTCCCCTATAAACGAATACAATGGTAAAGCTTTTCGCCACTGTGAAGGCTAAAGCTATTGAAACAAATATACCTCTGCATGGGTGTCCTTCTGTTCTTACACACCTCATAGGAGTTGGAGATCCATTTATTAACTCCTAAAGGAGTTGCATTGGATTTACAAGTGCTTATAATTTAATTCTAAAAGTTTTCTTATCTCACGAATGGTTGCGGATTTATGCCCAAGTTAAAAGAATTCAATTTAAATGTTTAAGTAAATCAATGCACATTCATAAACCACAAATATACTTGAAAAGTTAGTTAAGAACAAAACATCAAATTGCACATTTTAAAGTGGTTCGGCTTTAAGAGTGCTTAAGCTCACATTCACTTTCCTTCATCTCAAAATAAATAAAGAATCTTCATAAAGTCGATTTACCAACTAATTTATACACATCATACTTGATCTACAATTCTTAGACGCAGTCCCATAGAAAACATTTTGAGCTCTTCACATGCTCATTAACAACTTAGAATCACATATTCGACTCCTTTGAATAGAATAAGGTTTCCTTTCTAGAAAACCCTAATCGTTGTAAATATGGTAATAGTGAATAATATTTAGAGCTTGTGCGTAAAATATACAAAATACAAATCAAGTATTAGAGAACCAACATAATAAACGGTGCCAGCTCTAGATTTTGCAAAATAATATGAAATTGGCAATGGAATCAATAATTTTTAGAAAATTAAAATAGTGTAACATTTGCGTTATGGGCATTATTCCTCAATACAACATTCAACAACAATTTAGAATTACAAGATTACAACACTAGGCTATACTACTAGCACTACTCTACATTACACTACCATTGTCTCTTTATGGGAACAACTACACTAATCCTAGAGATAGACTACTTCTATTTCTGTTTTTTGATTGTCTAGAATGCCTTGCATGAATGCCCCTTCTTCCTCCTCCACACACACCCCAAGCAGCGCGCCCCCCCCCACAACACCCACCCCCCCCCCCCCCCCCCCCCCCCCCCCAACAACATATCTTTGCCCCTTTGCCTCCAAACGTACCACATGCATATTACGTAAGTCACATGAGCCCGCATGGGCCATAACAATTCAAACCCTATCAAGGCCTAAATAGGCCTTTTTAGGTGGCTCAACCATCATGTGTCCCTCCGCAACCCATGTTTAAGTATGGGCCAATGTTTTGCTGCCGACTGCAGGGACATTGGCAACCACCAAGCTGCTGTCGGTCAAAGATTTGCTGGCAATAGGAATTTCATTCTGATTCGTCTTTAGAGCACTCGCCTAGCACCAGTAAACGATCCATGGAGTGTTGAGCAGCTAAGGTTTGACATTCATTTTAGCGGCCATAACCGGTGCCGATTTGAGTGGGTCCGGCACCAATTCGACCATACCATTGGTCTCTTAAGAACATATCTAAGATGATCCTTGCATCGGTTGACAGCCTATCAGTAGGAACAGCTTTTTCGTTCGTCGGCGGCGTCCCTTCCAAGGTTGGAAAGTCATCGATAGAATCGAAGTTGGACGATGTAGCTTGGCTCAGCGCTGGGAACAACGGTAGCTTTCGTCATTTGTTTAACCTCCAACTTGTGAATGCAACGAGGCATATACAAATGATCTAGGACAACAAGCTAAAAGAAAATAAAAAGTGGACTTAGCTATCAAGAGGAGGAACGCAAATTCAGAACAAATTTCATCCTTTATTAGTTTTCCTGGGTCTAACGTAGTTATAATCTAATGATACTTGTTTGATAGCATAGGATAGCGATAACATAGCAATAAGTATTGTCCAATGTCACTTTAATTATCATTAATTGTTTAGATATTGAATTAAGTTTACACCACGTGGCGACCAAAGAAGACAACCGTTTCATAAGTACCAGTTTCTAGAGTAATTTGTGTCAGGGGTGCTTAGATTTGTCCCACATTAGAAGTAGAGAACATAACCTTGAGCCTTATAAGTTGTGGCTCCTCCATTGTCTCAAAGCATCTCATGGAGTCCTTCCTACAAACAAGTCTATATGACTCAATCCTAAGATTTCATTAATTCTCAACATTCTCAATATCTTTTATATGGATTAACAACTCCTGAATGACACCAACGCTTGAGTACATTTCTCCCAAACCTTGGATTCAAAATCTCTCAAATGTATTCTTTTCTCTTTATTTTACGTAGCTTCACATATAAAATCTTTTTTTTTTATTTATGTAAATGATATTATTTTAGCCAATCTCTTGATGCTCCAATTACTCAAATACTAACTAAATATGAAAATGAGTTTGAAATCAAGGATTTATGACAAATTCACTATTTTTTAGGCATTGAAACTCAAACCACCAAGAATGGCCTCATTTTATACTAAACAAAATTTGCATTTGATATAATTCAACTTGCAAAAATAGGTAATGCTCATGGTATTTTTGCACCCTATATAGTTCCACATCATTCCTCAATTATTGATGAAGATCCTATCCTAGATCCCACCTACAATATCTAACACTAGTGCACCCTAATATTCCTTACACTATCATATAGCTTACTACTATATGCATGTACCTACAACAACTCAATAATTCATTGAAAGTTAGTAAAGGAAATTCTTCAATTCCTTGTTGACATGCTAAATCATGGCATCACACTACCTTAAGGTTCAAATACAATCTTAATGCTTACTCTAATGCAAGATGTGTATAAGAGATAGTGGTGATTGTCATTCAATTGGAGGTTTTTGTATTTTCTTTGGTCTGAATATAATATCTTGAAGCTCCCACAAATAGAAAACTATAATTTGCTTAAATATAAAAGTAGAATTCAAGAGCATTTCTGACACTAACGCCAAATTAATTTGGATAGAGCCTTACTATAGGACCTTCATGTGCCCTTATCTCATGCTCCATACCTACGGTACAACAATGTATTCTTTGTATTTCATTCCCAATCCTATTTTTCATGTCAAGATAATACACATCAAAATTAATTTTCACTTCATTAGCGAGCAAGCAAAGACAAAGAAATTACATATTTATTTTATTTTTCCCTTTATAAACAAGTAGATATCTTTACAAAAGGCTTCTTTTGAATATGATTCAGACTTCTAGAAGAAAAATTGCCTCTCAGAGCCATATCGATAACAGATGAACAGCGTGGAAGACACCTCATCGCCGGCCGCACCATGTCAGTCCAAACTTGCAGAACGCACGCTTGTCATCTCCAACTACCCCTGCTCAATCGGCGGTCAATGCTACCTACCGAAATAAAGATTCCGACCAGGAAAGGAAACCCTTTTCTTCTATAGACTAACGCCATCGAACACGACAAATCTCACAAAGAAATTCCATCAAGAATCAGCAACATTAATCATGGAAATTGAAACTTCCCTTTTGTGTGGATTGTTTTTATTTTATTGGAGTTATTGTTTGCCTATAAATTCCGATTGACTTTTTAGCTTAGGTATCTCGATTTAATCAATTCCCCTGGTATAGTTTTCGGTGTTCTTAGGACTCTTGCTTTGGGGAAAAATTGATCTTTATTTTTTCAAATTTCTGGGTCTACTTTGCTCCATCTCAATCCACAGTATTCACCAAACATGATGTAACCCCCAACTTCTTTCCTTCTGTCCCCATTTCTAATTTCTTTATGCACTGCACTTGCCGTCTTTCATCATTTTTTGTAATGTGCAGTTGGTAAAGAGTTGGGCTTTCTAAGCCCGCATACCCAAATCTGACTAACACCGTTGTGCAAAATACTGTTGTTATCGGTATTAGAAGATGACCGAGAGTTGGTGGTCTTTGCAGTAGAATTTCCCATCACGTCTGCTCGGCTGATGTCCACCGTTCAAAGTCAGAACATTAGCTCGGGCTTTTGCGTCGTTATCTAGTTCTAGTGTCTACATAAGTGGATGGTTTTCTCTATGGATTATTTCACGTTCCACTTAACAATTGTAGCAGTTTAGAAGGGCATATGCTGATGGATGGAACCAAACTGGTACTTTTGCAAGCCTCCCCCTTCCTGTTCCTGCCGTTTGCTCCGCCAAATCACACCCCCTTTTTTTTTTTTCCTGTTTCTTTGCACCGTAGGATTCTCAAAATGTGCGAATCAAGAGCATTTACGGGGCTTATCCACAGTCTAGCCGATTGCTAAAAACTAATAAACCAAAAACCTAAAAAGATATTATCAAAAGCAGTCAGATTGCACTCGTACAGAGGCAACAACTGATGCGAATAACATGAGTCTTCGTAATGTTAAATTATTTACATTCTGCAGAGTATGACTATTTACGGCTTCCAATAAACGATGCCGGCAAAGAAAAGTGACAAAGTGGGCCATATTGATGAATGAAACACAGGGTTGTTTTGATCTCCAGTCCAACATATTTTGTGGAACGCCGTGCTCCACGTTGAACGTTCTTAATCTTTTATTTGTAGCCATATTTGCTCCTAATTTTTAAAAATCTAGTGGGTTGCTTATGAGGGCTGACACTTTGATTTTTAAGGCTAACATTATTAGTAGAACTACTCAAACAGTCTTCATGGAATACCTAACCAAAAGAAAAAAAAAAAAAAACCTTCTTGGAGGTACGTCTTCTGTGCATCGAATAAGGCCATTATTACATTGAGGATGGAAGCATGCTGCCAAGTTGACCTCCAAGTGATTGACTCGACTGCTTCCTGCATATTTCACCAACTCGCTATTTATAAGCCTTAATACGATTGACTTCTAAAATGATAATTGTTTAAATTTGGGTGCTTCACCGACAGGAAAATCGCAACAAAATAATCGAAGAGCTCACACCTGCATTATTCTGAAACTAAAGATGTAGGGCACAGGACAACACTATGATGAAGCTCTCAACTCGTTGCCCCATTAAGCACTTCAGTTCTAAGCCAAATCCTTCCCTGCCTAACCAAAGGAAGGACATAAAATTTGAAATCTTTTCCATGCATAATTGGCTCTCAAAGCATATGTTCAACAGTGGGTTTACTATCAAGGAAAAAAAAAAAATATGACCATGTCCATCAAAGTTATTGGGAACACTGGATGAACACGCGAAGATATTAAGAAAAAGGTTTTCTCGTGAACTTGGAAACAAAAATATTTGAATTATTTCACCGGCTCAATGATGATTGTTAACCCCACACTTGACTTCCTCTCCAATAAAACTATGCAAATGGTAGAGGTAGTTGTGTTTTTCAAGTATATTCTGTGCTATTGTCTAAAATAATCCATCAATCTTGACAAGATCGACGTTCCTTATAATAGCGTTATAACAATGAATATTAAGAAAATGGTGAGACAGCAAATGGACATTGTAGTTTTCCCTCTATATAAACTCATGCTTCTTAGTCTCGTTTGCATAAGAGTTCTGGGTAAAAAACAAAGCCACAACGCATGGCTGCTTTTCAGTCTCTTGCACTGTGTGCTCTAATTGCTTTCACCATTATTGTGAGCCCTACACAGGCGCAACTTTGTCCTGATTTCTATAACCATGTTTGCCCTCAAGCTCTGCCGACCATGAAATCAATTGTGCAGAAGGCTCTTGATAGTGAGCCCCGCATGGGCGCATCACTACTACGCTTGCATTTCCATGACTGTTTTGTCAATGTAAGTTTGATGCGGGTTTTCCGGCAAATGTGCTTCTTCATGCACTGCATACGTGTTCATCATGAAATTTGTTGTTTGGTTTCTTAGTATGAAGGTTAACGTCGAGAACATTTGTGTTCTCTGACAATGATGTTGATGATCACCCAGTTTTCTGCTAAATAATTATTACTATTGACGACAACAGTAGAAATTTGGGTTGTGATGTTCCGCCAAGGGCTTGAGGTTATTCTTAGAGCTAGGTCGAGAAATCATATTTAAGATTTTTGGGTCTCCTTAAACATGAAATCTTAAACAAAAGATCCTCAGAAAACCCACGCCATACGTCAAAAGAAGACGTGAGGCTTACATAGAAAAGCGCTAGGGTTAGAGAATAGACACTATAAGACGTGATTCAACACTTTCTGTCATGTCAGTAATATGTATTCTTGGAATGCTAATGACTTGAATGACAGGGTTGTGATGGATCTATTCTGCTAGATGACACCACCCACTTCACCGGCGAGAAGACGGCCTTTCCAAACGTTAACTCAGTCAGGGGTTTTGAAGTGGTTGATGAAATAAAAACTGCTGTCAACAACGTTTGTGGTCCGAAAGTGGTCTCCTGTGCAGATATCTTGGCTGTTGCAGCTCGTGACTCTGTCGAGATTGTAAGTGTTAATAATCTTCGGCGTAGAATATAGTTACTTTTTGGTTGACATCTTAGTAATTTTTCTTTCCTTTTGCTTCCTCTTTAGTTGGGAGGTACTTCGTTCTCGTATCCTGTATTACTCGGTAGAAGAGATGCAAGAAGCGCAAGCTGGAATGACGCAAATACAAATGTTCCTCCCCCATTTTTCAACTTCTCTCAGCTTCTCTCTAACTTCCAAGCTCATGGACTAAACTTGAAAGACCTTGTAGCCCTCTCAGGGGCCCACACCATCGGACTTGCCAGGTGCATCGCTTTCCGGCCAAGGATTTATAATGATACAAATATTGAACAGAGGTTTGCAACCTCTACAAGGCAATATTGCCCTGTAAATGGAGGAGATGACAACACACAGCCACTTGATTCGACTCCAACGAAATTTGATACGGTGTACTTCAAGTCTTTGCTGAAATCCAAGGGTCTGCTCCATTCTGATCAGGAGCTTTTCAAGGGCGACGATAGTGAAAGCGATCGGCTGGTGCAGCTTTACAGTTACAACCCACGTGCTTTTGCAAAAGACTTTGCTGCTTCCATGATCAAGATGGGTAATATGAAACCTCTTACTGGTGCCAAAGGAGAGATTAGGCTGAACTGCAGAAAAATCAACTAGAACTATTCCTTCCGATCAAAAGAAAACTGGAAGTCTATTTATATTTCGTGTCTCATTCATTACGGGGTATTTCTTAAGACGTATAGTTTGCTGGTTTGCTGGTTTGCTGTTTTGTTGTTTGGTGGCTGTGTGGTTCCCGTTGGAGTTGATGTGGTGTTTTGCTCAGTCCGGCCACCCTCTGGGGCATTTCTGACTTTCTGTGAGTTTTTGTTCTGCTTGCTGATTTCTTGACGGTGGTTTTGACTATGGTCAGGTTGTTGTGCCTTTGTTTCTCTCTTGGCCAAGGCGGTCTTACTTCTTCTGCATCCAACAAAAATGAAATAATATCAATGATATCGAAAGTGTGAATCTACTATTTTGGTATGCATTCAAAAATTAATGAAACAACAGAATTTATTGTGAGTTTCTCTTTTTTTGCATACCCTATAAATAAGGTGGAAAGTTTTAACTGTACACATGTTATGGGAGTAGGCGGGTGTCATTTCTGCGAAAGTGAATCTCTATACCCTTATAAACGTATACAAGGGTAGAGCTTTTTACCATTGTGAAGGCTAAAGCTATTGAAAAAAATAAACCTCAGCATGGGTGTCTCTTTGTTCTTATACAACTTATAGGAGTTGTAGATCCATTTGTTGGATCTTTTACTAGCCTAGAAAGGTGTTGCAATGGATTTACGAGTGCTTATAATTTAATTATAGAAGTTTTCTTTTGTTAAGGATGGTTGCAGATTTATGCCCAAGTTTAAAGAATTCAGTTTAAATGTTTGAGCAAATTAATTCACAGTAGACAAGTATATATGTAAAATTAACAAAGAATGAAACACAAGAGAGAGCACATTCTAAAGTGGTTCAGCTTTAAGAGTTCTTAAGCCTACATTCACTTTCCTTCATCTCAAAATAAAAAAAGAAGCTCCCTTAAATCAATTTACCAACTGATTTACACAAATCATTATTGATCTACAATTCTTGAGACATGGTGCCATAGAAATTAATTTGAGCTCCTCGCATGCTCATTAACTACTTGGAATCACATATTCTTTATCTATGAATAGAACAAGGTTTCCTTTCCCAAAAACCCTAAGTGTTTTAATTATAGTAATAGTAAATAATATCTAGAACTTGCACATAAGATATAAGAAATACAAGTCAAGTGTAGGAGAATCAACACAATAAACAATGCTAACTCTATATTTTGCAATGTATAGTATCAATGATTGTGCTAGTTTTTTTTTTCTTTAGGTTTTCTCTTCTAAAGGTTGAGAATTCCTTATATAAGCATATTATAAATCTTCCTTTAATCCTAACTAAACCTATCTAAAAACTATATTCTATCTTAGGTCTTCTAAAAGCTTAGTCCTAACAAACAATCCCTCTAAGCGTGGTATGATTGATTGTCAAGTTTCCTCCTAGACCATGGTTTCTCATGCTCTCCGTTCAATCCTGCAACCACCCACCTCCCTCCTCCTCCCCTCCCCACCCCCCCCCCCCCACTTTTTTTTTTTTTACCTATTTCACCACGATGGCACACAACGATGGGTCCTACTTTATATAGATGACCTCATAGTTATGAGTAACTTAAGTCATCATACTGATCTCTTCAGTTACCAACTTGATTTGATGTTCCCAATAAAAAGACTTGGGGGAAGCTACATTTCTTTCTTGGATTCCAAGCGAAGCATGATTCAAACGGTATTTTCTTGACACAAGAGCACTACTTTTCTAACATATCACATAAGGCAAAAATGGAGCTTTACAAATCATTGCCTACCACATGACTATGAAATTAGCCTTTCGAACGATCCACTTTCTATCAAACCATACTGGGGGCTCATCAGTATGCCACATTAACACGTTTAGACTTAAGTGAGTCAGTAAATAATCTATGTCAACACATGCTTCTTCTTCTATTCAACACTTTCATGAACTAAACTAGTTTCAAGGTATTTAAGAGGCACTATGAATTAGGGGCTCAGAATCCATCGGACAAGCACTGTGAATCTTTATAGGTTCATTGATTCTGATTTTACAAGTTATGCAAATTCTCGAAAATCAACTATAGGTTCCTTCATTTTTTGTGGAGCAAATTTAGTAAGCTGGATGTCCAAAAGGCAGATTTAAGTATCAGGGTCCTCTGGCAACTCCCCATGTCTTGAGTGATGCTCAACTTGCCATCCTGACAAAATCTTTACCACAGCAAGCCTTTACCAATCTAAAGAACAAACTCGATGTGATTACACCAAGTTTGCGAGGGTATAAGAGAGTTGCTACATCAATCACTACATCAACTTAGTTTCCATCTCAAATATTTGCAATAGCAACTAGTCAGGACTTTCAATAACTGAGTTCCAGCAAGCCATGAAGCACAAAGAAAGGTTCATAGAGAAGAAGCCTCTAAAGCTATGCAAATGTTAAACACACTGGCTTAGAACTCTATAATGCCAACAAAGCCAACCTAGTCATCAATCCTTACAAGTACGCCTTTACAGCTTATGAGCGTGGGTCCTTGTCCACCCTAGCACAAACAAGAAAGGGAAGTTTCATAGCAATTACAAAAGGTCTTGATTGGGAGATTTTAATGTTCAAGACCATGATGTTTAATGAAGGGAAAGATGACACGACATTTGTGGATAAGCACAAACCGACCCTCCAGATGGGAAGCTGACCATGGACTTGTCAAACTTCAATTAATTTTATGAAATTTCCTAGCATCTACTATAGGGTTTTAAGGACATTATAAAATGTTGCATATGCCCGTGACTTTTTTAAGCATAAAATACTTGTATACTCTATCCATATTTTGAGCATAATAGATAACTTACATTATTCTTAAAAAAGTAATGTAGTTTTGTTAACTTGGGCTTTGAATTCATATTAAAAGTTTATATTTTGTAAAACTGACTTGAAAAAATTATATTTAATTTTTTAGACAAGTTTTAAACAAATCAATGTAAGTTACACTTTATATCTTCTTGTAAATAAATTAGGAAGAGAAGACTTCTCAATTTTAAAGTCTCCATGGTAGTTGCAAGGAAAACAGGGAGTGGACAGATTGCAACGGAAGGCGAGAAAACAATGCTGGGTTTAAAGTTGAAGGTGCGGGATAGAAAATCAAGAGAAACATAGTTAGGGCGGAAACAAGTTTGGGACCAAGCATAATGTACACGAAGTGAAAACAAAGAAAAATACAAACTGGATATCCTGTTGGTTTTGTACAGAACAAAGAACAAAGAGAATTAATTAAGAGAATGACCTAGTCTATTTAGCTGCCTGCACGCGTGCTTGAGCTGTTGATTGTTCTGGGACTTGATAAAAATCTCTTGCTTCCTGGTGCTTGATCATAAAGTTAGAAACAAACATCTTGCTAGAACTCCTGAGCTAATCGATCTTTGACAGATTGCTTTGATGTGCCCCTAATCTTCCTTTTCTCAAGGTATTTAATGTGGGCTTGTCTACTTTTGTGTGAGTTGACACGGAGACATCCAAACTTGTGTTATATGCTAAGCTGTACAGCTCAACAGTGGGCTTGAACTTGCTTCCCGTTTTCTGTGGATCTAGAGTCTTGTTGGCAGGGCGTTGGGCTTTTAAACGAAGAATTTGAACTTTGCATGGAACTTGGCATCACGTCAAGGTCTTCAAACCGCACAGCGACTCATGATGGGTTTGGAGCCTCTATTTTAGCCAAGTGTCTCTGCACAAATTGATGACAATTATAAAGGATTATTATGCTTTTCATACTCATGACAACTTCAAAGGAGGACTCAGGCTTATGGGTACATTTGGCCTCTAGTATTTTTCAACGAAGCAATCTTTCATACGGACTAGTGCAGTCATCAACCTGAAGAAGACAACCACGTATTCCTCTCTCCTATACGCCTCAGTTTGATTTTCTTTTTTTTGATACCGTCCCTCGATTATTAAAAAGGATTAGTGTCTCCTCTCGATTATTAAAAAGGATTAAAAACACAACAAAAACTGCACTGGCCAGTTCCCTTACAGCTGTATATCTCCGTCTGCAACGTACGAGGTGATTAAAAACAGAACAACTCGGGATGAAAAGGAGCAAGCTAATATAGCTGTATTAATCACCCCTTAACCACTAAAATTCAAACTCTCAACTCCTTCCCAGCCGAACAAAGGAAGATAAGAAAACTTTAAAAGTCCCTTCGCAAGAAACCCAAGTAATTCTAGGACTATTTTTATGCATCACTTGCATTTGAACCAGCTTTAGGCGATGGGTTTACAGCCAAGTAATACAAATATATTTGGCCATTTCCACGAAAGTTACTGGAAACCTACGGTGAACAGACGTCAAGGAATTAAAGGACAGCTTTCTTATTTACCCTCGGAAAAAAATTCACTGGGTCAATGTTATTGTGTGTTACTCCAAACCATGGTTTCCTCGTGGATAATGCTTCAGGGTATCATCTTATCACTTATAAATTGGGTTTTTTAGATTTCACCTCATCACTTATAACTATGACTCATTTGTTGAGTTCCCATGACTTTACTATATTCAATTAGAAACTATATATAACATAATTATTGTTTCACGTACTAATATTTTAACTTTAATTTCTTTTCATGTTCAAGTGTCCTCTCCAATTAACAACTTGATTAAAGCAATAAAATTAAATCCTTCTTAACATTTGGCATCTACATGCTCCATGTCAATAAACAGGATTTACTGATTTTTCATTCTGTAATGCTTACGGCTTCCAAATAACGATCCTGGCTCAGAAGAGTGATCAAGCGGGCTGTATTGGTGAACGATGCAAAGGATTTTTTTTAGCTTCAGCCCTCTACGTCCTCATCTTTTACAAAAGTAGGTCCCGTATGTTGGTTCAAAGACATATTTCCTGGAACACCGGGCTTCACGTTAAAGATTGTCAAATCTTTTCTTTTTGGGCGTATTTGCTTCTACGTGCATCTAATATTAAAAAATATAGTGAGCAGGGTGTGGGTGGGATTTGGGCCTAGGTTTCTTTGACTGTTAAGGCTAACATATTGAAGGCAAGTGTCCAATTAACTTTCAGTTAGGTCTCCTGTGCATGGCATTAAGCCATTAGACGTGCGAACTTCTCCGAATGGGAAAAGGAATATGCTATTAAGTTGTCCTCCTAGGGATTGGACCGCTTCCTACCTAACTCATCAAATTTATATTATGAACCTTAACAAGATTGATTTTTAAAATGATAATTGTTAAAAATTTGGGAGCTTCACCGACAGGACAATCGCAGCAAAGTAATTGAACAGCTCGGATCTGCAAAATACAAACATATTTGATCATGTTCACCCTGGGAACACAAGATGGATGGACGAAGATATTATGAACGGTTTTCTCGTTAATCCGGAAGCAAAAAGATTCAAATTATTTCACGGGGTCAATGATATTGACGGTTAACCCCACACCGAAAAAAATATGCAGAAAATTAGAGAGCTGGGTTTTCCGAGTATCTTTTTCTTCTATCGTCTAAAATAATCTATCTAGACAAGTTCAACATTCCTTATAACAATATCATAACAATGAAGATATCATGAAAATGGTGGAGACAGCAAATGGACGCTGTAGTTTCCCTCTATATAAACTCCTACTTCCTACCCTTGTTGCATAAGAGTTTTGAGTAAAAACAAGAGCTAGAAGACATGGCTGTTTTTCAGTCTTTTCTGCTGTGTGCTCTAATTGCTTTCACTGTTATTATGAACCCCACGCAGGCGCAACTTAGTCCTCATTTCTATGACCTGGTGTGCCCTCAGGCTCTGCCCACCATCAGATTGGTTGTGGAGGAGGCTCTTCGTTATGAGCCCCGGATGGGCGCATCACTATTACGCCTGCATTTCCATGACTGTTTTGTCAATGTAAGTTTGATGTGGGTTTTCCTACAAATGTTCTTCTTCATGCACCGCATAAGTGTTCGTCATGAAATTTGTTGTCTGGTTATGTAGCACAAAGGTCAACATTGATAACATTTGTGTTGTTGTTGTTTTTTTTTTTTTGTTTTTTATTTTTCTAATGAAACAAGGATAGTGTTCTTGTTATTTATATTGATAACACAAATAGTTTAAAATATTAAACTTGTTAGAAAGATAAATAGGGCAAGACATAACACCTAATTTTCCGATCGTATAAATTTATAATGGATAGATGCAAAACTTCAAAAAAATAAAAATATAGTTGACTAGCATAGATAATTAGCCCTTAGTGATAACATTTGTGTTGTCAAACAATGATGTTGATAATAACCTAGTTTTTGCTCAATAATTATATTTATGTACAAATTATTTACGACAACATTTCAAATTTGGGTTATGATATTCCAAGAGCCAAGGGCTTAGAGTTATTGCTGGAGCCAGGTAGAGAAAGCATATTTAAGATTTTGGAGTCTCGTTGGACAGAAATCTCAAACATAACATGCCCTGAAAACCCATGTTCCACGCCAAAAGAGGACATGAGGGCACTAGGTTTAGAGCATAGAAACTATAAGACGTGATTCAACCATGTCAGTAATATATGTTCTTGAAATGCTAATAACTTAAATGACAGGGTTGCGATGGATCTATTCTGCTAGATGACACCGCCAACTTCACTGGCGAGAAGACGTCCTTCCCAAATGTCAACTCAGTCAGAGGTTTTGAAGTGATTGATAAAATAAAAGCTGCTGTCAATCTCGTTTGCCTTCGGAACGTGGTCTCATGTGCTGATATCTTGGCTGTTGCAGCTCGTGACTCCGTCGCGATTGTAAGTGTCAAAAAATAACCTTCAACGTAGAATGTGGTTACTTTTTAGTTGACATCTTAACAATTCTTTTTTGCTTCTTCTTTAGTTGGGAGGTCCTTCGTATTTTTACCCTGTATCACTTGGTAGAAGAGATGCAAGAAGCGCAAGCTGGAGTGACGCAAATACCAACCTTCCTCCCCCGTTTTTCAGCTTCAATCAGCTTCTATCTAACTTCCAATTGTAGGAATGAAATTTGTCTCAAACAAGACTCAAAATAGGATCTAACATCAATTATAGGCTGATAATGAGATGAAATAAAATAAACAAAACGAGAAAAATATACTTGAAGTTGACTGCATCTTTATAGAAGGATCTTGACTAAGATCTTACCCTTTATTTCTTAATCGTGTTAGCCGATGTGAAGCTGAAGCTTAAAAACGAAGTCAGATCAGCAAAACGTGGTCGGGGAAGTATTTGGTTCGAATTGTTCGGATAGCATAAATGAGAATAGAATTTCTCTTTTAAATGGATACTGTAAACAGTATCCGTAAACAGTATATAAACAGTGAACAGTACGTGAACAGTGATCACTATGAAAATGACCGTTATACCCTTACCACAAACATTGATTCCATATACTGGGCTCAATGCACATAATTTAAGCTAGAGGGGGGACTTAGCCGATATATCATAAAACGTGCTTACTAAATAGTCCTAACACATCACAGTTCTATAAAGTGCACTAAGGCCCACACTGGCTAGCACCATACTCGCAATTAAGGTCAAAATCTGTCTAATTAACTGAACCAATATTAATTACATTAATACACCTTCATAAGAGAACTGTTTATGCTCGTTGATAAAGCCCACATTACATGAGCTTACAAAAATAAGCTAACACCAATCTCATGGACTGGACTTGAAAGACCTTGTCGCCCTCTCAGGGGCCCACACCATTGGACTCGCTCGGTGCGTCGCCTTCCGGCCAAGGATTTACAATGATACCAATATTAACCCAAGCTTTGCAGCCTACCTGAAGCAAGTTTGCCCTGTAAGTGGAGGAGGCAACAACACACAGCCACTTGATTGGACTCCAACGAGATTTGATACACTGTACTTCCAGTCTGCTGAAATCCAAGGGTCTTCTCCATTCTGATCAGGAGCTTTTCAAGGACGACGGCAGTGAAAGCGATCGGCTGGTGCAGCTTTACAGTTACAACCCACGTGCTTTTGCATACGACTTTGCTGCTTCTATGATCAAGATGGGTAATATGAAACCTCTCACCGGTGATAAAGGAGAGGTTAGGTTGAATTGCAGAAGAGTCAACTAGAACTGTTCCTTCCGATCAAAAGAAAACTGGAAGTATATTTATAGTTTCGTGTCTCATTCGTCCCACGGTATTGCTTAAGACGCATTGTCAGTCGGTTTTGTGATTGGATAGTTATGCGGATCCCGTCAGAGTGGATCTGGTGTTTTGCTGGGTGGCTCTCCATTCTCGTAAAACTGATATAGCCGGCGATCCACCTGGAAAAAAGAGTTGAGTTGGATTTACGAGTGCTTGTCAATTAATCCTAAGAGCTTTCTTGATTTGCGAATGGTTATCAGATTTAGGCCAAAGATTAAAGTTTTCATTTTCAATGTTTAGCAGATCAGTCCACTTTCACAATAAACAAGTACACATGCTTTGTAACGGAGTTTACGGTTATGCTAGTGTGTTCTACTGTGTTTGCTTGTTGTTTTCGATATCTTTTATCAAGGATGTATGTTAATATGAGTTAGGATCATGTCCTGCCCAAAATAATTCTAATGAAGTATGGTTGTTCAATTCAACCTTGTTATGATCAATAAAATTTGTTAGGATATCATTTTTATTTCTTAAAACAAAAAATCACATGTAATTGTTTTTTAAGTAAAAAGAAATGGGGTGAATTGAATTCAGGACGTTGGGTCTTCCATTAATAGTCTTACTATAGAACTATTGGTCTGAATTCAGGTATATATGTAAAATTAACATAGGATGAGACACAAGAGAATACACATTTTAAAGTGATTTGGCTTTAAGAGTTCTTAAACTTACATCTACTTTCATTTAGCTTGAAACAAATAAGGAAGCTCCCTTAAAATAAATTTTACCAACTGATTTACACAACTCACACTTGATCTATAATTCTTGAGACAAGGTCTCACAGATACTATCCTATGCCCCTTACAGGCTCGTTAACAACTTAGAATCACATATTCTGCACCCACGAGTAGACTAAGGTTTCCTTTCCCGAAAACCCTAAGTTTGTAGAGATATTAACAGTAAATAATACATAGAAATTTCACATAAAATTTACAAAATGCGGCTCTAGTGCAAGAAAATCAACACAATAAACATATGCTAATTGTAGATTTTGCGATGTATAGTCACCTGTTGTAGTTGCTTCTTTTCTTCATTCGATGTTTCTGAATGCAACTGAAAACCTTGTAAGCTGCTTCTTCCCCTATGCTGCTTGAAGTTTGCATCTTCTTTAGATTGAGTAACGGCGGCAAAATTGACAGAAGGCTTTCACCTTATTTGGTGAGAAACAGCCTCTACTGGAAAATAATTAGGTTTAAGGCACACAATGCTCAATCATGAAATGCAACAGTATGACTTAAGAGTTAATTCAATTCTAAGTTATAATGCTAAATGTGAAACATAGAATCATGATGCCATCAAAACGTAGAGTTATAATGCCTATTTGGCATTGAAACGCATGTTACAGCTTAGACCATGAAACGCAAAAATTATGTAGCAGGTTGATGCGAGAAGATATTATCATGACACTGTAAGGAGCATTATGAGCCTAGTGGATGATAATGAATGTATATGTGACAGAGTATTAACGTTGCATATAAACGGCGCAGATCAAGGCATATTTGCACAGTGAATACTTACAATAATTCCGTGACATGATCACAGAACAGTTAGCAAAGTGCATAAACCATTTATACCCAGCATGTAGGTAGTAATTACTATATCATCATCAAAATGAAGTATCTACTCCAAAATATAGTGACTACTCCAACACCACTTTCGTACCGAAGGACAAAGAGGTTGGCTTCACCCTTGCATATCCCTAAGAACTCTATTTCACCACCGAAGTTGGAGTCAGCCTTAAATACCTCATTTAGTGGAGGTGGAAACAAACGGTAGACTAATATTTCCAGTCTTTTATTTGTTGTTATTTGTTAGATATTCGTGATCTAATTGATTACTTGCTGACTCAGACATATCTAAGTACATATGATAGACTCCCTAATCTAACATCAATAATATAATGATAATTTCCTAGTAAAAAATAAAGAAAAATTGATAAAGTGATGTATTAAGATCTAAAGACTATAATTAATCAAAATCAGAAAATAGGGTCATTATTCCTTATAAAGCCTAAACCAATCAAAATGGAAGCATAAAATGTGGAATAACTTTCTCCCCTTTTTAAAGATTAGCAAAACCAATCAAAATGGAAGATCAATAAAGTATGTGACGTATGGATTGACATATTCTAAATTCTGCTTACACTATAATTGTGTGTTCATGTGTGCATATTATGGGATTCGACAATCATTTTTTTTTTTTATCACCTTCGTGGATGCAAGTCCAATCCTCTTGCATGCAATATTTATTATTGGTATTCCAAAATGTCGAGTGCTCTATTTATTATTTTTAAAATTTTTTAAGCTTTTGACTTGGGTAATGTGTTATTGCCATTTCACATAAGAAAAGGTAGCTAGGGACATCATTTATACTTCTCACATATCTATCAAGGAACAATTAGTAGATATATTCAGCAGCAACATTACCTTCTTGACAAGCTAAGAATGTTTGACATGTACGTAGCACCAACTTGAGGAAGGGTGTTAAAAAGTAACATTGCATCACAATTACATTGGGATCCCTACCATTATTCAGTAGGAAATATAACGGCTTGTAGACTTTTCTCCATGTACACGCCATTGACTTGTATCTAATTATTCCTTATTATTGCCAAGCTGTGTAAATAAAAGTAAGGCATAGAATGGTAGGCATTCATTCATCTTCTAGCTGTGTAAAGATACAATTCAGATCCTGATAATGGAGGCTTTGCTGAGTTATTATGGATTTTTACAAGAATCATGAGACTTTAGTTCAGCCAAAGAGAGGAGTCAGTCCCATGAATAGTGCAATTTCAAGTCAGCAACTAACAGTCAGTGATTTGGGGATGTGAAAAGATGGTATGCAATTCGTGACGGAAGCCAGATAGTGTGTGGCTTTGGGAGAAACTTCTGTCTGATCATGGACATAGTTCGTGTAGAGTCTGAGTGCACCAATTTAGTTCTTGGGTCAAGAGTCATGCGACTTTAGTTCAACAAAAGAGAGTAGGAGTCAGTCCCTTAACTCAAATGACTTCAATTCAGCAACTGACAGTTCATGATTTGAGGATGCGAGAAGATGGTATGCAATCCATGATGGAAGCAAATCATTCGAGGCTTGCGTGTGGAAAAGCAAAACTCATAGAAAGTGGTTTTGTTTATGAGTTGTGCCTTATGGAGAGATTCTTACTTGTTGGGCCCACATGTGCTCATGAAAATTCAACAGTTGGAGAGAGCTTTTATCAACCTTGTAACCTGTAACAGATTGGGGTATATGATGCATTACTAAGTAGTTTTGATCAGTGAGTTATCGTATTGATACTTAAGAGTCAAATCAGTGCACTTGTAGAATAATTTGGAGAATAATATTAAAATTTTCATTTCTTGTGCCGTGAAGTCGTGCACTTAATGAGGCTTATTATTAGGTTTGTGAGGTAAGGTCTCTCTTTGATCAGGCTTCTTGTTTAGTGTTTCCATCCTGTTATCATAGGTAGGAGACAGTCATCAAAATCTTGGATTTTGATCCAATCGTCTAACCTAGACGACTAATTACTTTACTCTCAAATTTGAGCATGTAACATAATGGTATAAGAGTTAGCTTAATGTCTTAAGTTTGAGTCACAAAAGACATAACCTATCAAACTGACTACCGCAGAAAAGGGTACTTCAGTTAGGCCAAAGTGCAATTACTTAAAGTGTGAGCTTTCATAGAGTATACTAGCAAGATGTTAATCACAAGCATGATGGTTTGTTATGGGTTTATGGGAACCTATAGTGTATTTAGACTTTGAGAGGCTTAAGCTAGAAATGATATTTAAATAAAATGTGTCAAGACTATTATTTAGATTTGAATCTTTAACAAAGTAATTAATGCAAATAACATAACGACCTGTTTTTTAAACTTGGACTTTGAATTCATATTAAAAGCTTATATTTCATCAAACTGACTTGAAAAATAATTTTATTTTAAAATGATTCTCATATAAAATTTGGACAATCTTTAAACGAATCAACATAAGTGACCATTTATATCTTCTTGGAAATAAACTCACAAGAGAAGACGTGACAATTGTAAAGTCCTTCACCATGGTAGTTGCAAGGAAAACAGAGTGTACAGTGTGCAACGGAAGGCGGGAAAACGATGCTGATGCAGAATAGAAAATCAAAGGACGCAAAGTGAGGGCAGAGACAAGTTCAGGGACAAGCATAATGTACACCAAGTGAAAACAAAGATAAATACAAACGGGATATCCTATTAGTATTATCCAAAAGAACAAATAAAATTAATCAAGAGAATGACCTAGTCTATTTAGCTGGCTGCACGCATGCTTGAGACGTTAATTGTTCTGGGACTTGCATCAAATCTCTAGCTTCCTGCTGCTTGATCATGAAGTTAGAAGCAAAAATCTTGACAGAACCCTTGAGCTAACGATCTTTGACAGATTGCTTTGGTGTAGCTCTGTCTTCCTTTTCGTCAAGGGTAATTAATGTGAGCTTCTCTACTTCTGTGTGAGTTGATGTGGAGATATCCAAACTTGTGTTCTATGTTAAGATGTTTAGTTAACAGTTGGCTTAAGCTCTCTTGTTAGAGCGAGTGCAAGCCACACGCTTTCCAACGAGTGACAAAAGGCGTGGTGCGACATCAGTGCACAGCATGTTTGCTGTGTTAGCCCTCGGGCCACATCAGCAGGCAACCCAAGCAGACCCACAATCCAGCCTGAGAATGCTCGATGTGGGACGATTTTAGTATTTTGGAGGGCCTCACAATCTCTAAAAACCATTAAGTAAGAATGTGGTAAGTTTCCTCTTATAAGCTCATGTATTTTAGCTTTCTTATCTGATGTGATGTGGGACGTGTTTTCAACATTGATCAAATTGATGACAATTAAAAAGAATTATTCCGCTTGTCGTAATCACGACAACTTCAAAGGAGGACTTGAGCTCATGGATACATTTGGCATCTAGTATTTTTTAAGGGAGCAATCTTTCATTCCGATCAGTGTAACCATCAACTTGAAGAAGACAACCACATATTCTTCTCTGCTATACGCCTCAGTTTGATTTTCTTTTTCTGATACCGTCATTAAAGTCTTCCCTCGATTATTAAAAACGATTAAAAAACACAACAAAAACAGCACCGGCCAGTTCCCTTACAGTTGTATATCTCCCTTCTGCACGGGACGAGATGATTAAAAACACAACAAAAATTGCACTGGTCAGTTCCCCTACAGTTGTGTGTCTCCGTCTGCATGGCACGGAGTGATTAAAAACACAACACTTACCCTTCACGACGATGGGTTTACAAACATATTTGACCATGTCCACTAAAGTTACTGGAAACACTTGGTGAACAGACACGAAGGAATTAAAGGATGGGTTTCTTATTTATCCAGGGAAAAAACTTCACTGGGTCAATGTATTGTGTATTCAAATCTTGCCCCCGCCTCATTACATCACTTTTTTCTTCAACTAAAAGATTACATTCATATAGACAAAATCAACATTCCTTATTAACAATACCATAACAACTAAAACGTTACGAAAGTGGAGGAATCAGAAACTTTATGCTATAGTGTTCGCTCTATTCAAAATCATGCCTCCTACCTTGTTTGCATACTTCCTAGTCATAGTTATTTTACATTATTAATGTCAATAGTTTGGTATCCCTTTTATATTTCATGTACTCTGTTATCTTAATAACTAATTTTAAGAAAATAAGTTAAGTCAATTTTAACAAGTATTAGAGATCATGCTCAAGTGTATCTTATTACTTATAAATTAGGTTTTTGAGATTTCATCTCATTACTTATAACTATGACTTGTTAATTCAGTTCACGTGAATTTTCTATACACAATTAGAAACTATATTAAAAATAATTATTGTTTCACAGATCAATATTTTTACTTGATTTTTTTTTTCATGTTCAGTATCCTCTCCACTTAACTTGTTTTAAGCAAAAAACTTAAACTCTTTTTAACATTTGGCATCTACGATCATGCTCCATGTCAACAAGTACGATTCCCTGATTTTTCATTCTGTAAGTACTTACGGCTTCCAATTAACGATCCTGGCTCAGAAGAGCGACCTAGCGGGCTGTATTGATGAATGATACACAGGGTTTTTTGAGCTTCAGCCCTCTACGTCCCCACCTTCACAAAAGCAGGCCCCGGTTGCGGGTTCCAAGGCATATTTCTTGGAATCCCGTGCTTCGCGTTAAATATTCTCGTTCTTTTCTTTTTGGCCATATTTGCTCCTACGTGCATCTAATAGTAAAAAAGTCTAGTGTGTAGGATGCGGCCGATATTTGTTTTTTTGACCATTAAGGCTAACATATTGAAGACAAGTGTCCAAGTAGCCTTCGTGTAATAGGTCTCCTATGCATGGCAGGCCATTAGACGTGCGAACTTGTCCGAGTAAGAACAGGAACATGCTATTAAGCTGACCTCCAACGGATTGACTGGACTGCTTCCTACCTAATTCATCAAATTTACATTATAAGCCTTAATATGATTGATTTGTAGAAAGATATGTGTTCAAATATTTGGGTGCTTCACCGACAGGACAATCTCAACATAATCGAACAGCTCAGAGCTGCATTACTTCAGAAACAAAGAGGTAAGGCCCAGGACAACACAGCGGTAAACCAATGCGTGCTTCACAACGATAAAACAGAGCAAGCTAATGAAGCTCTCTCTACTAGCGCCCCATTAATCACATAAATTCCAAATCAACTCCTTCCCAGTCTAACCAAAGAAGCCCAGAAGAAATTCGAATCATTCATAACAGAACAGAGAAATTCCGAAACCTTTTCCATGCATCAATGGCTCTAAAAGTGTACGTTCAGCAGTGGGTTTTATTGCCAAGGAATACAAACATATTTGATCATGTCCACCAAATTTACTGCGAACACATGCTGAACGCACGAGTATATTACGAAAAGGTTTTCTCGTTTATCCGGAAACAAAAAGATTTGGATTAGTTTACGGGGTCAATGATGTTGACTGTTAACCCCACACCCGATCTCCTCTAGGAAAAAGTTCAGAGCTGGCTTTTCCTGCTATTAGACAAGATCACAATTCCCTATAACACAGTATTATAACAATGAGAATATTATGAAAATGGTCGCGACTGGAAATGGACGCTGTAGTTTTCCTCTATATAAACTCCTACGCCTTAGCCTTGTTTGCATAAGAGTTTCTAGTGAAAACTAGAGATAGAAGGCATGGCTGCTTTTCAGTCTTTTGCACTGTGTGTTCTAATTGCTTTTGGTGTTATCATGAGCCCAACACGGGCGCAACTCCTTCCTGATTTCTATGAGGAAGTGTGCCCTCAGGCTCTGCCGATCATCAAATTGACTGTGCTGAAGGCTCTTTTTCGTGAGCAACGCATGGGCGCATCACTACTACGCCTGCATTTCCATGACTGCTTCGTTAATGTAAGTTTGTTGTGCGTTTCCCGGCAAACATGCTTCTTCATGCACTCCATATATGTTCATCATGAAATTCTGTTTTATGATTATGTAGTACGAAGGTCAAGGTCATTAACATTTGTTTTCTAGAACAACGATATTGATGATCACCCGGTTTTCTGGTAAATAATTATATATATGTACAAATTATCGACAGCACGATAGAAATTTGGGTTATGATGTTCCAAGAGCCAAGCGCTTAAGAGTTATTCATGGAGCTAGGTGAAGAAAAGCATATTTAAGATTTTGGAGTCCCCTTGAACATGAAATCTCAAACATAAGATGCTCTAAAACCCCATGCCACACGTCAAAACAAGACCTGAGGCTTACATAGAAGAGCTCGAGGGTTAGAGAATAGAGCACCTTCGTGTCATTTCAGTATTATTTATTCCTAAAATGTTCATGATTTGAATGATAGGGTTGCGATGGATCTATTCTGCTAGATGACACCGCCACCTTCACCGGTGAGAAGACGGCCTTTCCAAACGTTAACTCAGTCAGGGGTTATGAAGTGATCGATGAAATAAAAACTGCGATCAACAACGTTTGTGGTCCGTACGTGGTCTCGTGTGCAGATATCTTGGCTGTCGCAGCTCGTGACTCTGTCGAGATTGTAAGTTCCAATAGTTTTCGGCGTAGAGTAGAGTTAATTTTTCGTTGATATCTTAGTAATTCTTTTTTGCTTCTTCTTTAGTTGGGAGGTCCTTCGTATTTTTACCCTGTACTACTTGGTAGAAGAGATGCAAGAAGCGCAAGCTGGAATGACGCAAATACCAATCTTCCTGCCCCGTTTTTGAACTTCTCTCAGCTTCTCTCTAACTTCCAAGCTCATGGACTGAACTTGAAAGACCTTGTAGCCCTCTCAGGGGGCCACACCATTGGAGTCGCCAGGTGCATTGCCTTCCGGCCAAGGATTTATAATGATACAAATATTGACCGCGGCTTTGCAACCTACGCGAGGCGATATTGCCCTGTAAATGGAGGAGGCAACAACACACAGCCACTTGATTGGACTCCAACGAGATTTGATACAGTGTACTACAAGTCTCTGTTGAACTACCAGGGTCTTCTCCATTCCGATCAGGAGCTCTTCAAAGGCGACGGCGGTGAAAGTGATCGGCTGGTGCAGCTTTACAGTTACAACCCCTTCGCTTTTGCAAAAGACTTTGCTGCTTCCATGATCAAGATGGGTAATATGAAACCTCTTACTGGTGCCAATGGTGAGATTAGGCTGAACTGCAGAAGAGTCAACTAGATCTATTCCTTCCGAATAAAAGAAATCACGAAATCTATTTATATTTGCGTGTCTCATTCATCCTCGGGTATTGCTTAAGATGCATTGCTAGCTGGTCTTGTGGTTGGATAGCTATGTGCTTCTCGTTGGAACCTTTTTGGTTTTGTTCAGTCCGGCCGCCCTTTGGGGCGTTTCTGACTTTCTGTGACTTTCCGTTCTGTGGGTGGCTCTCCATTCTTGCACACCTATTATAGTTGGAGATCCACTTCCAAAAGGGAGTTGAATTGGATTTACGAGTGCTTGTAATTTAATTCTAAGAGTTTTCTTGTTTTGCGAATGATTACAGATTTATGTCTCAGTTAAAAGAGTTCGATTTAAATGTTGAGTAGATCAGTCCAAATTCACGATGGATAAGTATATATATAATTTCTTTTTCGGGGTGCTAGAGGGGAATGGGGTGAATTGAATCCATGACCTTCAGGTCATCCGCCCATAATCTTACTACTGAACTATTAGTTCAAATTCAAATATATGTGTAAAATTTAAGGTGATTTGGCTCTAGAAGTTCTCAAAAAATTTATCTAAAAACTAACAAAGAAACTCCTTTAAATAAATTTATCAACTGTTTTACACAACTTACACATGCTCTACAATTCCAGAGACAGGGTCTCACGGAAACTAATCTAAATTTGAAGAGACATTAGCAATTAATAATACCTAGAACTTGCACATAAAATATAAAAAATGCAGCTCAAGTGCAAGAGAATCAACACAATAAACAGATGCTAATTGTTGATTTTGCGATGTATAGTCACCTATTGTGGTTGCTTCTTTTCTTCACCGGATGTTTCTGAATGCAACAGAAAACCTTGGAAGCTGCTTCTTCCTCTTAAGTTGCTTGAAGTTTGCGTCTTTGTTCGATTGAGCAACTGTGGCAAAATTGACCGAAGGCAGCCACGCATCAATCGACTTCGTGGGGCCAGGGTTTCACCTCATTTGGTGAGAAACGAGCCTCTACCCGAAAATGCTTAAGGTTAATACTTTCTACCTTTAGATACAAGAAAGAAACAACGCCATTTGTCATCCCATTTCACAATGCTCAATCGTGAAACGCAACATTATGACTTAGAGATAAAATGCAACTCTAAGTTATAACGCTAACTGTGAAACATAATCATGATGCCATCAAGACATAGGGTTATAATGACTATTTGCCATTGAAACGTGGAATTATGTCACAGCTTAGAATAAGAAACGCACCAATTCTGTAGCAGGTTGGTGCCAGAAGATTTGTCATGACACTGCAAGGAACATTATGAGCCTAGCGGATGATAATGAATGTGTATTTGACGGTATTAACATAGCATATAACCGGCCCAGATCAAGACATTTGCACAGTGAATAAAGACAATAGTTTCATGACATGATGACAGAACAGTAAGCAAAGTACATAAACCATTTAAACCCAGCATGCAGGTATTAATTGCTATATCATCATCAAAATAAAGTATCAAGATATAATGTCCACTTTGACGCCACTTTCGCAGAGAAGGACAAAGAGGTTGGCTTCACCCTTGCAGATCCCTAACTCTATTTCACCACCGAAGAAGTTGGAGTCAGCCTTAAATGCCAATGAGTAATATTTTTCCTCAAATAAAATGGCCGCTTCATATATAAATAGGAGTAGATGATTTTCTTAATTGAGAGTGCGTAGTATTTCTCTTTTCAAGCTAAAGGATTACTTATACATAAAAAAAATCAACTTTCTTTAATATTTGCTCTCTTTTTGCCTTGCGCAATATATTTTATTGCTCTAGTGACCCCTGCACAAGCAAGCTCAATGTCACGTCTCAGGGGTGGAACACTTTAGGAAGAACTTTTTCTTGCATCCAGAAGCAAGAGATTCTGACGATAGAATCTGGTTTGACTACTGGTATCGCTAAAAATTAGCGTTTTGGGAGAAAGTTCAAGTTCGTAATAAATGATGTCAAAGTTAATTTTTTTACCTAACCCAATATCTTTGTACCAAACTCTCACTACAGTAGATAGGGAAGGCTAACCATGTTGGAGGTAACGTAAATTTAAGTAGAAAAAAAATCATCTTTCAAGGATAAGATTCTAAGGGGGCCTCCTTTCACATCGTAAAAGGGCTTAAGGATCTTAATCATATAAACAAATTTAGCTTCTTACTAAGGTCAATCCTTTGAAATAAAACAAATGTGACATTTGAAGCTTGTCATTACGCGTGTAGTTCCTTTTAGTTCTCTCACATTTGACATTATGTTTTTTATTGGTTCTGTTTAGAAATTGAACTTGAAAGACCAGAGAACGTATGTTATACCATGCAAAAAATAGAAAATTGAATATGGATGCTAAAAGAGCATATACCTTTGATATCATATTAAAAACGAATAATATAGTTAAATAACATAATTTTAATACTATGAAATGGCTGAAAGTATGTTATGATAACATGTTAAACATGAAAATTAAAAGTTAACATTAAAAAGTTTAATTTTCTTAAAACTACCTGTTTTAGAACATGCATAACATTTTTAAAATAATTCTTAAACAAAATTTAAATACTATTTAAACAAGTCAACAAGTTACAATTTATATATTCTTGAAGATAATCCGGCAAGAGAAGACGTCGCAAATTTAAAGTCTTTCTCTACCGAAGTTGCGCAAGCCTCTCTTCTCCTCTTTGTGAGTTTGGGCCTGTAAAGCCTCCTAGGTTTTTTTAGAGAACCAAGAATTGGCATCACTTCAAGGTCTTCGAATCGGACAACTGTCCAGGACATGTTTTTAGCCTCTGCTGGAATCCAGCCAAACTGATCTTTTACAGGCCACCCGTTTGCTGCTTCTACCTTTAGACATCAACCAGATACCCTGTCCCCTTCCCACTGGCTTTCTGGGAAATAGCCAGGTACATCGAGCGTTCTCAATGTTTGTTTATGGCATATTCTTCATCGCGCATCCAATTGGAGAAAACTTCGCATGAAAGCCAGCATCTTTTCCTTTGACCATTAAGGCTAACATATAAAACTACCCTGGCCAGTACCCTTACAGTTGTACATCTCCATCCGCATACACGAGAGTGATTAAAAATGCAAAACTTATCCTTCGTGACAGTGGGAATATAATATTAAGTGTTGACCTTGAAGAAATCAACTGGATGGTTCCCACCGAAATTCTATAACTTGATTATTCAGACTGCAAAATTGGGAAATTAAATAGATAAAGGTTCTTTAAGAAATAATTTTACTGTTCAGATCAGAACTAATTCAAGAGAATAATAATAATAAAAAAGTGAATAAAAGAACAACTCAGGCTGCAAAAGGATCAGACCAATGTAGCTGTATTTGTCATCCCACTAACCTCTTCAATTCAATCTTTCAATTCCTTCCCAGCCGAACAAACAAGGACAAGAAAACGTTGGCCATTTCTATGCATTACTGGCACTCGAACCAGCTTCTGGCGATGGGCTTACAGCCAAGGAGGACAAACATATTTGACGGCACCCATGAAAGTTACTGCAAATACATAAAGAAAACATAAATGTAATGGATTTGATTCTTTTACATAAGAAAGACAAGAAAGATGATCTGATTATATAAGAGGTTTGACTACTCCCATTAAGTTGACCATTTGAGATGGAACCTAGACCTGTGACATAAAGGATAGGTTTCTTATATAATCTCAAACAAAATGAGCAGAAAAATTCTCAAAACACATATTATTGATTGTGTCTACTCTGATCCGCGGTTTCCTCTTTGGAAAAATTATTCAAATCTCGCCGCGGTAGGCCTTTAAGAGCACGTTACCACTTCTCTTCAACTGACAAAATTACATTTATATAGATAAGATCAATATTCCTCAGTAAAAATATCAAAACAACTAAAATACTATGAAAATGGCAGATACGGCAACTTTACGCTGAAGTATTCCCTCTATATAACCTCGTACCTCCTAGCCTTGTTTGCATAAGAGTTCCTGAAAACCTAAGCCAGTAAACACGGCTGCCTCTCAGTCTTTTGCACTATGTGCTCTAGTTGCTTTCCTTGTTATTGTGAGCCCGGCATTTGCTCAACTCAGTCAAAACTTTTATCACAAAGACTGCCCTCGGGCTCTCCCGACAATCAAATCAATTGTGAAGCGGGCCATTGCTCGCGAGCGACGCATGGGCGCATCGCTACTGCGCCTGCATTTCCATGACTGCTTTGTCAATGTAAGTTTCTTGTAGTTTTTCCTGCAGAGGTGTTTCTTAATCCACTAGATATGTTTTGGCATTCAAATAGTTCATGAAAGTTTTCCCACTGGTTACGTAGTTCGAAGGTCAAGGTGAGTACCTTAATGTTTTAAGACAATAAAGTTGATGCTCTGAACCTTATGCTAATGTCAAAAGAGGACTACGGATAGACTATAGACGTTATAAGATACGAGACTTTAAGACTTCTCGCCATGTTAATAATTTGTGTTCTGGAAATGCTGATCGTTGTAACGACAGGGTTGCGATGGATCCGTTCTGCTAGATGATACCGCCAACTTCAAGGGGGAGAAGACGGCCTTTCCAAATGAGAACTCAATCAGGGGCTTTGAAGTGGTCGACGAAATAAAAACTGCTCTCAACCGAGTTTGCCGTCGCAATGTGGTCTCATGTGCCGATATCTTGGCTGTTGCAGCTCGTGACTCCGTCGAGATTGTGAGTGTCACTAATCTTTCACGTACAATATAGCTACTTTTTAATTGAGATCTTACTAACTATTTCTGCTTCTGCTTTAGTTGGGAGGCCGTTCCTATTCCTACAGAGTATTGCTTGGTAGAAGAGATGCAAGAAACGCAAGCTGGAATGACGCAAATACAAATCTTCCTCCCCCGGTCTTCAACTTCACTCAGCTTGTTTCTAACTTCCAAAGTCATGGACTGAACGTGAAAGACCTTGTTGCCCTCTCTGGCGGCCACACAATTGGACTCTCTCGATGCTTCGCCTTCCGGTCAAGGACTTACAATGATACCACTATTGACCCAAGCTTTCAAGCCTCCCTGAAGCATGTTTGCCCTCTAAGTGGAGGAGATAACAACACAGCGCCCCTTGATCCAACTCCAACGAGATTTGATACAGTGTACTTCAAGAATTTACTGGTGAAGAAGGGTCTCCTTCATTCCGATCAGGAGCTTTTCAAGGGTGACGGCAGTGAAAGTGATAGGCTGGTGCGGCTCTACAGCCGAAGTCCATATACTTTTGCCAAAGACTTTGGTGCTTCCATGATCAAGATGGGTAATCTGAAACGTCTCACTGGTAAAAAAGGAGAGGTTAGATTGAATTGCAGAAGAGTCAACTAGAGCTGTTGCTTCCCGTGTTACCACTCTCGAAGTTAATAAAACTGTGTATCGTCCTATTGTGTTGCTTAAGATGCATTATTAGCTCTTTTTGTCGTCGGAAGCTGTGCTGTTCCTGTCAGAACTCATGTTGCGGTTTGTTCAGTCCGGCCTCCTCGTGACGTTTCTGACTTTTAGGGTCTGTTCTGCTTCCGAATTCCGTATTGTATTTTTAGCTGTGATCAGGTTGTTGTAGCCTTGTTTCTTTCTCAGCCAAGGCAATCCTATCATTCATCCAAGCAGAAATAATAATGTCAACCCGATCGAACGTTTAATTCTACTATCTTGAGTTGTTTTGAAAATGTAAGGAGACAACAATATTTATTGCGAGTTTCTCTTTGTAACCCATGCGAGAGAAGGCTTTTTTTAATCGTCTTTTATTGGCCTGTTTGAGAGTACACAAGCAAATTCCCCTTCCTAATTCATGTTAGGTTTTTCAATCAAATGAATCACTTTATGTCCCTTTTTTGTGTTGAATTGAGCAGTTTATGGTTTACCAATAGTGTTTAGAAGTGTTCAATCTGTCATGCTAAGCACATCTCTTTGAAACTATTCTCAAACGTAGTTTTGTTCACAATCCAGGTAGATAAATAAATAACTAACTAGACAAAAGCAAAATCATGATCCACCTTATCATGATCTTGTAATTATAAGGGATGTGATGTAGGATAATTATTTTTTATGAAGAGGTAATAAAAGTGAAAAATAAATATAGAGCTTTGGGTGAAGAGATCTACCTTTGCACATCCTTATAAGAGTGTATAAAGCTAGAATTCGCCAGACAAGTTAACACTTATTTGCATGGCTCCTAATCCATGCACACCTTTTAAGATTAGAAATCCATTCTCCCGAAAAGGACGATAGGTGGCACTACCCTTGCACCTTCTTGGAAGCTCAATACTCATCATATTTCTATTGAAGTGAGTAATTCAATAAACTAAAATATTTATCTCAAACAAAGCTTAAAACCGTCCAAATATGGAAGATCAATCAAACATGCAGTGGGACATTTAAGCTTTCATCTTATTCTAAATTTCTGTTATGCAACATGTATTACAGTATCCAATGATCAATAGATCAACTTATGAATTCTACAGAAATAATAAAAAAAATATTTGACCGTAAGAACGCAATACGAAGAATTGTTACGAAAAAATTTCTTATTCATAAGGGAATTGCTAAGAATATTGCAAATCCGGGATTCGACTCCAGAAGAATGATAAAAAAGAATAAAAAGGACATGCATCACCACGTTCCTAGCCTTTGTTTGCACTGCAACCAACGGGGTACAATTTTTCCTCCATAGAAACATAGAAGTCTTCCCTTGTTTGTACTGAGACTCCTTGTACTCTGTGCAAACTTGCCTTTTCCGCCATCGTTATCCCTACTCATGTACAGCTCAGCCTTGATTTTCTATGACAGAGAGCTTCCCCTGTGCCCAGCATCATATGAGTTAAAATGGAACGATGAAGTTGATGCTTCTATGCCCAATTTATATTAATCATTGCAGAAGATATTTGTAATGTGAAGGCAAAATGCATCGTTCAAAGCTAAACAATGCAAAATGTATTATGATACTATATTAGTAAATCTAAATTTCAGGGTAAACATTAACTCATGAGTTGAGAAAACAATACATTTAAACATAATTTAAAAAATGTTTATTTTTTATGTAGGACTTTCATCCCCAACAATTAATTTCCTGAACACCCACAAAATGAAATTTTGCAATTACTGGTCTAAATGAAGGAGAAATGAAAGCGATGATACACAAAACTTATTTTTTTTTCTTTGCCCAAAGGAATATTTCTGGAGCAGTGAGAGGCTTCAAATTTCACATCTTGATCATGAAATAGTGGCATGAATAGGGTTGGGCACAGATCTCTTTGCATTAGGTTTTTGGCCTTTTCTGGCTGCCGGACACCCCAAGAACCGACCATCCGGTGGATAGACGTTCGGCTTAAGCAATATTGCATAGGCCAAACTAATGCTGATTCCTTTGTAGTTACGTTGTTACCTCTTATATTATCTCTAATGGGCAAAGAAAACAACAAAAATGGGGTTAAATTCTGCTACAATCTAAAATCCAATATCTTCATTATTAAACTGTTATCGAATCAAATCCCTTCATAATTTAACGGCTATCGTGTTCAAATTGCATCTGCAGTCTATAACTTCCACTTTAAGCAGAAGTTTCGCGTTCTGAAACCTTAAGAGAAACTACTAGGTCATTGGACTCAAATTAAAGAATAATGATTAGCCAGAAATGCATGATTTTGCATCGTCTCTGCTGTTTTGATTTATGAGTTTGTGGTGCATGACAGTAGAACAAATTACACATGTAATTTTCCGATGATAGTTGAAGACTATATTAACATGTGGAATGCACGTTCTACATAAAAAAAAAGTTTATATTGTCATATGTTGAATACAATAAATGCTAGTTTAAGGAATTCATCTGTCTCCTCTGCTAGGCAGAAGCTTGGATCGCTCGATTTTTCGCATTGCCCATTGACCCACAGAAAAGGTTATCTTGTCGCGATGCAGACGTTGAATATCAGAAGCCTCTCCTTGGAACGAGTTTCCTTGTTATTCGGCACTGAACCCTGCGATTCAGAAGGGATGTGAAATGTCAAATCAAGTTGTTCGGAGTAGGTATCGCCTAAACCTAGCTGAGGCCGAGTCCCTCTTCCGACAAGCTGTCCTTGAAGTCCCACCAAACTGAAAACGATAACACGATAGTTTTAGATAAAACGATAACAACAAATCATTGAAGGACGTGAGTTGTGCTGAAGTAAACGACTATACCAGAGTGAAAATCTGGAAGTGTTCATGTGTTGAAAAAGGCAAAGCTATTGAACAAGGACAGTGTCTTCTCATATGCATCAAAGTGATGTTAATTTTTTGGGCTGTTAATGTGTTGGGTCGGGGGTCAATACTCTTAATCTAATGCGGAAGACACACATTCATGCACACACAAAGAAGAATATGCAAATTGAAAACACCAAGAAATTACATGTTTCAAGATGATTTCTCTGTGTTCATGGCCTAAGGAACAATTTTTTTCACTATAATTAAGGAAGATTACAGAGATTCAAGCCATACAAGAAAACCTAGATTTTGCTCTCATGAAGAAGTTACAATGTTTTTCTCTTTCATTCTTCGTTTTCATCTCTTTTTTTTTTTTTCTTTCTTCTTCTTTTCTTTTTATAGATAAAGGCAATAAGATAATTTTTTTTCCTTACTAGATTCTAATATGATAAGCTGTAAATTCAAGTAAACTCATTTAAGCTGTAAACTCATGTAAAATTGTGCTTACACTAAATTTTGCATGTGAGAGGGTGTGTTTATTGTGCACGTCCCATATTTCTTATTATGATATGATAAGTTGTAAATGTGGAGATAAATTTTTTCACTTAATGACCGTGATTGAGATAGTAAACAAATCCTTCCTTTTCTTATGTAAAAGAGTGCTTACCCTAACTTTTTTACCCAGCTTGTCAACTTGAGAACCATGAAAGTCGACCGTAGAGATCCATGAGGCTACCAACTACTCCTGTTTAATAGTAAACAGGTGCAGAGAATGAGGTGAAATACTTTAGCATATGCCTTGATATGCTGCACATCTGGACTTGGCTTTTGCGCGAACGTGGTCAGATGTCCCGGAAATACGAAGTTTACGCATGCCTGGTTTCTTGGGGCCATTTTCTCTGACAAAAAAGGAATAATTTCATGACCAATGGCGGAAATTCGAATTAAGACTGATCTAAGATAAGATGTGGACTGCTCAAAATACTCTGAATTTGGTCGTGCCATGGATTAATTGCGCTTCCTTGTTACCCCTAAACAAATAGATGTGTCAGCCTCCTCTGACTGTAATTGCATTTTCTATAAGCCCATTTGTGTGTCTATGATTAAAGAAAGAACACGTTAATGTGGTGAAATAACACAAGGGATTGAAGCCTACAGCATCCCCAATTAGAAAGCTCTCCATAATATTTGAATTCCTAATGAAGTCAAAGCCAGATTACGTCGAAAGAAGTATGCATTCAAAGCTCAACTCGGAAATTTGGGCAATCCCACGTTTGGACAGTTGGTCGAAGGAATCTGGCACAGACGGTCCTTTACGCCTTTCTCATGTTTTCTAATATATCTGAGAAAGTCAATCAGCAAGAAACCAGCACATTTATGTTGGATCAATGGAATCGATTTCGTCTACAAACACAGAAACGAGGCTAGGTCTGCAGTTGTAATTGAATATCACAAGAACGAGTGGAACGTGTTAATTAATGGTCTCACATGTCATGGAATCTTACGTTCTAGCAAATAAAAACGAATAAACAATGACCTTTTGCGGTTTGGACAACTTGGCCAAGTGGTAGGCCAAGGTAGCCTGCGATCAAAAGGTCCCAGGTTTGATATTGGGTGGGCTTCATCATGTGATTACCATTAAGATAAAATGGACATAAAATCCTTTAAACCAGTTATATAGCTTTGACTCAATTATTATAGGACCAGCATGAACTAAATGATTATATCACATCTCCACTTTTCAACTCTATTAATAAAAGAGTAATTTTCTGTCACTACATTTAATGATTATAATGCTCCAGGACATTTTCAAGTGGAATTAGAACTCCTAAATACAACCCTTTTCCCCTAAATAAAATTGTTTCTTAAAGTTTTGACATATTCCTTGAAAACCTATTGGAAATTCTTCATGAATTTTCTTTTTTCTTTTTAAATAACTCCCTTAAATGGATAGCCCACTACAACTTACGACACTAACACTCTCTCGGCCCATTCTAGGTCCACTAGACCCATGGGCTTTGGAGTTCAAGAACAGAATTTTGTGCCACTTGAATTAATTGACTCACATGCTACAACCATGCCTTTTGGAAGTTCAAACATACATTCATCAACATTTTGTTTCCTTTATGATATATATGTAAGAAAGTGTGATAAAATCACAAGGGTGCATGTAATTCTCTTTATTGTTTTGTATCATTTATTAGACTTTCATGTTATATTTATAGAGAACTAAACCTAAGTTAACAAGGAAAGAAAAATATGCACAATTAAATACAAAGATATTAAGTCAAATTATAGGGCTCAAATTTGTAATGGGGTTGATGAGATAGTTGTGCATTAACACTTCCCCTCAAGTTGGAGATTTGAACAAGTCAAATACTCCAAGCTTGGAAGGAGATGTCAATGTTGCTTTTTGCAAAGTGCCTTTGTCAATAAATCAACAAGTTGTTCTTTATAAATACATGTCATATAGTGATGATTCATTGTTGAAACTTTTCTCTAATAGTGACATTTAACCTCAATATGCTTAGTACGCTTATGGAATATGAGATTAGTTGTGATCTTCTCTACAACTTCATTATCATAATATAGTAATGCAAGACGCTTCATGTGAAAACCAAAATCCTTAAGTAGTCCAATCTAAATTATCTCACAAGTGGTGAGCTGCATGGCTTGGTATTATGCTTATGCAAAAGAGAATAAGACAGTGGGTTGCTTTTTGAACAACCATGATATCAAGAAATTGCTCAACATAATATAGAAACTAGTGGTAGATCATCTTGTCATAGGACATGTGCTATAATCAAAGTTGCAATAAGCCTATAGCTCAAATTGAGATAAGGATAGAAAAATGAGACCAAGCCCTAAGTAACCTTGGAGGTATCTAATTACTTTTAAAGTAGCTTTTATGCTGGATTGTTTTGAATTATGTATGAATTGACTAAGAAACTAGACTAAGAAGGTAATATTAGGCATGCTAAAAGTTAGGTAAATCAGTTGTCTAACTAGTTGTGGTATACTAATGGATCTGCAAGAGGTGGGATTATCTAACTTTTCTTTGAAACCAACATCATACTTAATGCTTTTAAATTTTTTGTTTTGTTCCATAAGAATCAATGATGGCTTAGGTCTAATAATGTCTGCTTCAAAAATCAATTTTAGTACATATTTCTAGTGACTCAAGGATATGCTATCTGGAAAGTGAGCAATTCAAGACCTAGAAAATTTTTTGATTGATTGAGATCTTTTATGAAGAATTTATAATGATACAAATATTGACCGGAGGTTTGCAACTACTACAAGGCAATATTGCCTTGTAAATGGAGGAGACGATAACACACAGCGACTTGATTCGACTTCAATGAAATTTGATATGGAGTAATTCAAGTCTTTATTGAAATCCAAGGGTCTCCTACAATCTGATCAGGAGCTTTTCAAGGGCAACCATAATGAAAGCGATCAGCTGGTGCAACTTTACAGTTACAACCCAAATGCTTTTGCAAAAGACTTTGATGCTTCCATGATCAAGATGGGTAATATGAAAACCTCTTACTGGTGTTAAAGGAGAGATTAGGCTGAACTACAGAAAAGTCAACTAGAACTGTTCCTTTCGATCAAAAGAAAATGGGATGTCTATTTGTATTTTTGTGTCTCATTCATTGTTGCGTATTGCTTAAGATGCATGGTTAGCTAGTTTATGGTTAGGCAGTTGTGTGGTTCCCATCCGAGCTGATGAGGTGTTTTGCTCAGTCCGGCCACCCTCAAGGTCATTTCTGACTTTCTGTTCTGCTTGTTGATTCCCTTATGGTGGTTTTGATTGTGGCCAAGTTATTGTGCCTTTGTTTCTCTCTTGGCCAAGGCAGTCTTACATCTACATCCAACAAAAATGAAATAATGTCAATGATATCGAAAGTGTGAATCTCCTAGTTTGCTATGCATTAAAAAATAAATGAAACAATAGAATTTATTGTTTTTCTTTTCTTGCCATACCCTACAGATAAGTAAAGGTAGAAAGTTTTAACTATACACATGTTTTAGGGTTAGGCGGTTGTCATTTTTGCGACAGAATCTCTATACCCCTATAAACGTATACAAGGGTAAAGCTTTTCACCATTGTGAAGGCTAAAGCTAATGAAACAAATATAACTCCGCGTGGGGGGCTCTTTGTTCTTGTACACCTTATAGGAGTTAGAGATCCACTTATTGGATTTACAGGTGCTTATAATTTAATTATAAAAGTTTTCTTATGTTACGGATGGTTGTGATTTATGCCCAAGTTTAAAGAATTCAATTTAAATGTTTGAGTAGATCAATGAAACACAAGAAAGAACACATTTTAAAGTGGTTTAGCTTTGTGAGTGCTTAAACCTACTTTCACTTTCCTTTTTCTCAAAATAAAAAAGCAAGCTCCCTTAAATCAATTTCCCAACTGATTTACCCAAATCATTATTCATATACAATTCTTGAGACATGGTCCCATAGAAATTAATTCGAGCTCCTCACATGCTCATTAACTACATAGAATTACATACTCTTTATCAATGAAAGAACAAGGTTTCCTTTTCTGAAAACCCTAAATGTTTCAAATATTGTAATAGTGAATAATATCTAGAACTTGGACATAAGATATACGAAATACAAGTCAGGTGTAGGAAAATTAATACAATAAACAGTGCTAACTCTATATTTTACAATGTATAATATCAATGATTATGCTAGTTTTTTTTTCTTCTTTCTTTAGATATTGTAATGCCTTGATATGAAATTGGCAATAGAACTCATAATTGTTTAAGAATTGAGCAATGTAACATTTGCATCATAGACATTGTTCCTCAATAAAACATTCACAATAGTTCAAAATTACAAGATTGTAATACTAAACTACACTACTACCACTACACTACACTACCATAGCCTCCTTAAGGGAACAACTACACTAATCCTAGCATGTATACACTTTGTATGTCTTTTTTAATTGTCTAGAAAGCCTCACATGAAGGCCTCTTCTTCCTTTTGTCTCTATTCCACTTTAACTCTAGTCCTAAAGGAATCCCTTGTATTATTTAATTCAATCCAATTCCAATGACATACAATAATTAAAAGCTCAACAACAATCTTAATGCAATTCCAATTCCAACAAAATAGTAGTAATAGATTGGCTAATAACATGAAACTATGAAGCTACTGATATACTACTCCTAACATAAACTATATAAATGCTAAAGCTAGATCTAAGGAAAATTATTAATGATAAAATAAGTTTTTCTTTTAATGGCTTCCTCTTATAAAGGTTGAGAACGCCTTATATAAGCATATTGGAAATCCTAGTTTAATCCAAACTAAACCTAGTTGAAAACTATATCTTGTCTTAGGTTTTCTAGAAGCCTAGCCCTAACAAACAGTCCCCTTAATAGTAGTATGATCAACTATCAAGTTTCCTCCTAGACCATGGTTTCTCATGCTCTCCATTCAATCCCTTTTTGTTCCTATTTCACCATGATGGCACAAAACGATGGGTCCTACTTTATATAGATGACCTCATAGTTACGAGTAGCTTAAGTCTTCATACTGATCCTTTCCATCACCAAATTGGTTTGATGTTCTATGTAAAAGATTTAGGGAAGCTAGGTTTCTTTCTAGGACATCAAGTGAAGCATGATTCAAACGGTATTTTCTTAACACAAGAGCACTATTTTTCTAGCATATCACACAGGGTAGAAATGAACTTTGCAAATCATTGCCTACCCCCAAGACTATGAAATCAACCCTTGGAACGATCCATTTTTCTATCGAAGCATATTGGGGGCATTGGCATGTTCAGACCTAAGTGAGTCAGTAAATAAACTATGTCAACACATGCTTCTCCTTCTTTCAACACTTTCATGAACTAAACTGGTTTTGAGGTATTTATGAGGCATTATGAATCAAGGGCTCATAATCCATCAGAGAAGCATTGTGAATCTTTATAGTTTCATTGATGCTGATTTTGCAAGCTATACAAATTCTCAAAAATCAACTATGGGTTACTTCATATTTTATGAAGCAAATTTAGTAAGTTGGGTGTCCAAAAGGAAAATTTAAGTAAAGCAACGCATGGGCGCATCACTACGACACCTGCATTTCCATGACTGCTTCGTCAATGTAAGTTTGTTGTGGGTTTTCCGGCAAACGTGCTTCTTCATGCACTCCATATATGTTCATCATGAAATTCTGTTTTATGATTACGTAGTACGAAGGTCAAGGTCAATAACATTTGTTTTCTAGAACAACGATATTGATGATCACCCGGTTTTCTGGTAAATAATTATATATGTACAAATTATCGACGGCACGATAGAAATTTGGGTTATGATGTACCGAGCGCCAAGGGCTTAAGAGTTATTCATGGAGCTAGGTGAAGAAAAGCATATTGAAGATTTTAGAGTCCCCTTGAACATGAAAGCTCAAACATAAGATGCTCTAAAACCCCATGCCACACGTCAAAACAAGACCTGAGGCTTACATAGAAGAGCTCGAGGGTTAGAGAATAGAGCACCTTCGTGTCTTGTCAGTATTATTTATTCCTAAAATGTTCATGATTTGAATGACAGGGTTGCGATGGATCTATTCTGCTAGATGACACCGCCACCTTCACCGGTGAGAAGACGGCCTTTCCAAATGTTAACTCAGTCAGGGGTTATGAAGTGATCGATGAAATAAAAACTGCGACCAACAACGTTTGTGGTCCGGACGTGGTCTCGTGTGCAGATATCTTGGCTGTAGCAGCTCGTGACTTTGTCGAGATTGTAAGTTCGAATAGTTTTCGGCGTAGAATAGAGTTAATTTTTAGTTGACATCTTAGTAAAATTAAAAATCAGAGTTCGGTGGGTTTGTTAAATATGGCAACGTGTGGCCTGCTGTTTCAAGCTTGAGGGGTTTGATTTGGTAAACAAACTGACTGAATGAGGAGGCTCAAGGAGTTTGTAACAAAAGAAAAAAAACCAAAGCATAAAAACTATAACAAAAAGATGAGACGAAGAATCAAAGATTTATAAACCAATGTGAGTGTAAAAGATATTCAAAACTATAAAGAAAACATAAATAATTCAAAGAAGAAAAGAAGGAATATAAAAAACTTTCATGAACGTAGGGCCGAGTGGCCCTGCTAACATTCATAGAAGATAAAACATGGCTTTGGATAAAAAAACTTTGCTTGTTGTGCTCTACAATTGTTGAGTGCCTTTATATAGGCAACTGAGTTGCAAAAGACAAAAGCTAGTTGCTAGATAACAGATCCAACTTGTGAGAAACTTATCTTCTACATAACTGATTCTGCAAAACCAATGAAGGAAGCTGTCAGGATATCTCTGTGCCAGGATTTGTAGTATCCATACTTCTTCGAGCACTCATCTTGATGCATTGAACCCATAACCTCCATGTTGCATATTATTATATGGCTTCCTTCCTTGTAGTGAGAAGAACGAATTCAGGTTCTGAATTCCTGCATCTTCATGTCTTTGTAAGGTCATAAATGCTTTTGCAATCTCATCATCTATTGCTTCCAGCATCGTGCATGTACCAGTTGGATAATGTTAACGTGCCTCCTCAAGCTTGGCACGATAATGTCAAGCTTGTTTAAATCAATAACTTTAACACACCCCTCAAACTTGGCATGGTAATGACAAGTTTGATTAGATCAACAACCTTGACACACCCCCTCAAATTTGGCATATTAAGGTCAAGTTTGTATTAAAATTTTTTCTTTTCTTTTCTTTCCTTTTTTTTTTTGTGTGAAAGTATTGACAAGATTCTGCTTACTTGAGATGGAAATTCTCCTTTGGAGATTAAAACTGTGAGCAAGTTCCTTGCCCTTTTTTTGGGAGGATTCTACTTGCTTCAACATGTGAAGTCCCATGCCCTTTTTGGGAGGACTTTGCTGTTGTGTATTGAAGATGGGCTATCTTTGCTGTGATGCCCTTTTTTTTTGACCTTTTGTTGGAATTTTGATTCTCAACAAAGATAGAACATAGGACACGGAGATATCATCTTCATCATTGTCCTTGTTTGGTAGATAAGTGGTAGATCAAAGGAAATGGTAGATAAATGGAGGTGGCAGATATATGGAAGATATATGGAAGTGGTAGAATATGGAAGATATATGGAAGTGGCAGATAAATGGCAAATATATGGAAGTGGTAGATAAATGGCAGATAAATGTCACGCATGAAAAGAAATTGTGTGTATTGTGTGGTTGAAATAGAAGCATACTTCTGACACTTCATGAAAAGAAATTGCACGTTTTCTCGCGCATTGAGTAGCGCTACATTGCGCTCTCATCTGAGACTGATCTGGGTTGTACCTCGAGATCATATCTTCTCTTAACAAGTCCATCCAAGAGCAAAATTTGAGTTAACTTGGGAGATATTTCTGAGTTATCTCCCATTCTCTTGAGCACACCTCTTTTGGCATCCCACTTTCTTCTTTCCCTTTTTTTTTTTGGTTGGTGTGCCTTTCTGGAAGCTGACAAATTGAGATTTAAAAGCCTTCATGAGGAGCCTTGAAGATCTTTTGTGAAACCAAGATCACTTCTTGGTTTGGCAGATTTTGTTCAATGTGCAGCAGAATAATTCTTTGATGCCATATGGTTATGCCTAAAAAACAAAGATAAAGTATACCATAGAACAGATAATCCCAAGAGTCAAAGATTAACCTTAAAGGTTAATCCCTGCTCTGATACCAAATTGAAAATCAGAGTTTGGTGGGTTTGTTGAATATGGCAACGTGTGGCCTGCTGTTTCAAGCTTGAGGGGTTTGATTTGGTAAACAAACTGACTGAATGAGGAGGCTCGAGGAGTTTGTAACAAAAGAAAAAAAAACCAAAGCATAAAAACTATAACAAAAAGATGAGACGAAGAATCAAAGATTTATAAACAAATGTGAGTGTAGAAAATATTTAAAACTATAAAGAAAACATAAATAATTCAAAGGAAGAAAAGAAGGAATATAAAAAACTTTCATGAACGCAAGGCCGAGTGGCCCTGCTAACATTCACAGAAGATAAAACATAGCTTTGGATAGAAAAACTTTGCTTGTTGTGCTCTATAATCGTTGAGTGCCTTTATATAGGCAACTGAGTTGCAAAAGACAAAAGCTAGTTGCTAGGTAACAGATGCAACTTATGAGAAACTTATCTTCTACATAACTGATTCTGCAAAACCAATGAAGGAAGCTGTCAGGATATCTCTGTGCCAGGATTTGTAGTATCCATACTTCTTCAAGCACTCATCTTGATGCATTGAACCCATGGACACGTCTTCAACATCTTATCTTCAGAATTCGTGGGACCCGTCTATCTCTTCCTTTAGTTTTGATATGTGGGTCCCATAACCTCCATGTTGCATATTATTATGTGGCTTCCTTCCTTGTAGTGAGAAGAACGAATTCAGGTTCTGAATTCCTGCGTCTTCATGTTTCTGTAAGGTCATAAATGCTTCTGTAATCTCATCATCTATTGCTTCCAACATCGCACATGTACTAGTTGGATAATGTTAACATACCTCCTCAAGCTTGGCACGATAATGTCAAGCTTGTTTAAATCAATAACTTTAACAAGTAATTCTTTTTTACTTCTTCTTTAGTTGGGAGGTCCTTCGTATTTTTACCCTGTACTACTTGGTAGAAGAGATGCAAGAAGCGCAAGCTGGAATGACGCAAATACCAATCTTCCTGCCCCGTTTTTGAACTTCTCTCAGCTTCTCTCTAACTTCCAAGCTCATGGACTGAACTTGAAAGACCTTGTAGCCCTCTCAGGGGGCGACACCATTGGAGTCTCCAGGTGTATTGCCTTCCGGCCAAGGATTTATAATGACACAAATATTGACCGCGGCTTTGCAACCTACGCGAGGCGATATTGCCCTGTAAGTGGAGGAGGCAACAACACACTTCCACTTGATTGGACTCCAGCAAGATTTGATAGAGTGTACTACAAGTCTCTGCTAAACTCCCAGGGTCTCCTCCATTCTGATCAGGAGCTTTTCAAAGGCGACGGCAGTGAAAGCGATCGGCTGGTGCAGCTTTACAGTTACAACCCATTTGTTTTTGCAAAAGACTTTGCTGTTTCCATGATCAAGATGGGTAATGTGAAACCTCTTACTGGTGCCAATGGTGAGATTAGGCTGAACTGCAGAAGACTCAACTAGAAATATTCCTTCCGATTAAAAGAAAGCACGAAATCTATTTATATTTGCGTGTCTCATTCATCCTGGGGTATTGCTTAAGTTGCATTTTTAGCTGGTTTGGTGGTTGGATAGCTATGTGCTTCTCCTTGGAACCTTTTTGGTTTTGTTCAGTCGGGCCGCCCTTTGGGGCGTTTCTGACTTTCTGTGACTTTCCGTTCTGTGGGTGGCTCTCCATTCTTGCACACCTAATATAGTTGGAGATCCACTTCCAAAAGGGAGTTGAATTGGATTTACGAGCGCTTGTATTTTAATTCTAAGAGTTTTCTTGTTTTGCGAATGATTACAGATTTATGTCTAAGTTTAAAGAGTTTAATTTAAATGTTGAGTATAACAGTCCAAATTCACGATAAATAAGTATATATGTAATTTATTATTTATTGTTTATTATTTATTTATTTTTTTGGTGCTAGAGGGGGAATGGGGTGAAATGAATCCAAAACTGTTGGCTCAAATTCAAATATATATGTAAAATTTAAGGTGATCTGGCTCTAGAAGTTCTCAAAACTAAAAAAGAAACTCCTTTAAATACATTTATCGACTGTTTTACACAACTTACACATGATCTACAATTCCAAAGACAGTCTCACGGAAACTAATCTAAATTTGGAGAGACATTAGCAATTAATAATAACTAGAACTTGCACATAAAATATACAAACTGCAGCTCAAGTGCGAGTGAATCAACACAATAAATAGATGCTAGTTGTTGATGTATAGTCACCTATTGTGGTTGCTTCTTTCCTTCACTCGATGTTTCTGAATGCAGCCGAAAAACTTGTAAGCTGCTTCTTCCTCTTGAGTTGCTTGAAGCTTGTGTCTTCATTCGATTGAGCAACTGTGGCAAAATTGACCGAAGGCAGCCACGCATCAATCGCCTTCGTGAGGCCCGGGTTTCACCTCATTTGGTCAGAAACGAGCCTCTACCCGAAAATGCTTAAGGTTAACACTTTCTACCTTTAGATACAAGAAAGGAACAACGCCATTTGTCATCCCATTTCACAATGCTCAATCGTGAAACGCAACATTATGACTTAAAGATAAAATGCAATTCTAAGTTATAACTCTGACTGTGAAACATAGAATCATGATGCCATCAAAACGAAGAGTTATAATGACTATTTGCCATTGAAAGGCGGAACTATGTCACAGCTTAGACTAAGAAACGCAACAATTATGTAGTAGGTTGATGCCAGAAGATTTGTCACGACACTGCAAGGAACATTATGAGCCTAGCGAATGATAATGAACGTGTATGTGACGGTATTAACAAAGCACATAAACGGCCCAGATCAAGACATACTTGCACAGTGAATACTTGCAATAGTTTCATGACATGATGACAGAACAGTAAGCAAAGCGCATAAACCATTTAAGCCCAGCATGTAGGTAGTAATTGCTATATCATCATCAAATAAAGTATTAAGATATAGTGTCCACTTTAATGCCACTTTCATAGAGAAGGGCACAGAGATTGGCATCACCCTTGCATATCCCGAAGAACTCTATTTCACCACCGAAGAAGTTGGAGTCCGCCATAAATGCTTCCTTTAGCGAAGGTGGAAACAAACGGGAGGTTAATATTTCCAATCTTTTATTTTTTTTATTTGTTAGTTATTTGTAATCTAATTGATTACTTGGTGACTCAAAAATATCTAAGTACCGTATAATAGACTTCTTAGTTAACATCAATAATATAATGATAATTTCCTAGTAAAAATAAAGGAAAATTGATAAAGTAATGTATTAATCTCTTAACATAACTAAAGACCATAATTATCAAAATCAGAAAATTGGGACATATGTTCAAAATGGAAGATCAAACAAGCCCAAAATGTGAATGTGTGTGTGTGTGTTAAGCGATTCGAAATCCGTGGATGCAAGACCAATCCTCTTGAATGCAATATTTGTTATTGGTATTCCAAAATCGTGAGTGTTCTATTTAGTACTTTTTAAAACGTTTTGGTTTTGGACTTGGGTAGGCAGTTATATAGCAACCATATAAATTAAGCAAAAAGTGAAGACATACTAAGATTAATTATAATTTGTAAAATATCCTGCTTAGTAGATTTCTTTAAACACTAATACTTAATTTGAAGTTCAAAGATATTATTTAATTGAACTATTAATATGAAAATTTATGAAAGTCATTAAATTAGTAAAACCTTAATTATTAATTGAAATTAAAATATGAAAAATAATATTCTCAATGATACGTCTTGTGAATTCTAAAAGGATTTTTTTGGCATTAAGTATGCGCCAAATAATAAAAACATACGGATCATAATTAGGACTATTGGAATGCAATACAAACAATTTTGAAGAAAGAATTTCTTATGCCCCTGTGACAAAGGTACAACATCATTCCTCGAAAAAGAGATAAATACAATATGAACCATTTTCTATGCCAATGAGTAATATTTTTCCTTAAATAAAATGGTTGCTTCATATATAAACAGGAGTAGATGATTTCCTTATGACAAAGTGCATAGTAGTTTTCTTTTCAAGCTAAAGGATTGTTGAGAGAAAGTATAGAAGAAATAGACTAGGCAAGACTAATATGGAAAGGAGTGCCAAAGTTTAATTTTATTTGTTATATCATTTGGAAAGACAAATTAACCACAGTAGATTACATGACAATATGAAACAACTTAGTAGACCTACAACATAATCTTTGCCAACAACAAGAAGAATCAAAAGAATATTTATTATTTAATTGTAGGTTCACAAATCTCATTTGAAAGGCTCTACTAGGCATGAATGAAATATCTTGAAAAATTGAACAATAGAAAGTAAAAGTATGTTGGATGATCAAGGTTGTTAAATGTAAAAGTTTTGTAATGTCCATACTTAGTATATCATTCAAAGTTGCTTTGTATCACATTTGGAAATAAATAAATAACTTAATAGTAAAAGCCTAGGCAAGTTAACCATTATTGTTAAAATCAAGAAGGATGTAAAATGTAAAACTTCATCAATCAAGGGAGTAAAGCCTACAATTTGTAATAAGTTTTCGTAAGAGATTAGGAATTTGCTAATTATAGTTTTTAAACCTAAATAAGGATGTTGTAGTTGAACAAATGTATTTTCTTTGGTGATATATATAATACTTGACCTTTCATAAAAGAGAAAAACCTTATTTAATAAAAATAATCAAGCAACAAAATATGAACTTGTACCTCTTATGTTGTAATGTTTATTGTCTTTTTTGCCATGCGCAATATAATTTGCTGCTCTAGTGATCCCTACACAAGCAAGCTCAATGTCACATCTTAAGGATGGAACACTCTTAAAAGAACTTTTTTCTCACATCCAAAAGTAAGAGATTCTATCATATAACCTAGTTTGACTATTACTTTCACTAAAAATTAGCATTTTAAGAGTTTAGGTTTGTAATAAGTGGTATGAAAGTTAATTTATGACCTAACCTAGTATCTTTGCACCAAACTCCCATTACGGTAGATAAAGAAGGCTAACCATGTTAGAGGTGCATTTAGGTGAGAAAAATATGTCATATCTCAAGCATAAAACTCTAGGAGGGCCTTTTTGCCCATCATAAATGAAATTGAAGGATATTAATCATGTAAACAATCTTAGCTACTTACTAAAATTGGTTTTTTGAAATAAAGTACGTGTGAAATTTGAAGCTTGTCATTATGCATGTGGTTCCTTTTAGTTCTCTCACTATGGACATTATATTACCCATTAGTGCCATTTAGAAAATGAATTTGAAAGACCAAGGAATAAATGTTATTAAAGGACTTTGAGCTTTGTTTTTTATTATGATGTGAATCTGAAATGAGTCTATGATCACACACACACACGAATAGGTTGAGAAAGAAAAACAATTCCAAGGCTTATTTTACTACAGAACAATAACTTGCACATGGGCATACAAAATAGGAAAAAAAAGAAGAAGCAAATATAGAGCATTAAAAAGCCTTACAAAAGTACAACATAAACATAACCCAATCACCTTATACGACTTACAACCTTGGTATTTATACTATGACAAATACTTGATTTTCAAGCAAAACAAAGATAGAAACAACATAAAAACAACCTTTGGAAACTACATTACAATGCACTCCTTTTCTAGACTTGTACTTCATGCAAGCATGCCTCAACCTTCCAATCATGTCCAACCTATTGATTTCTTTCCTTCTGGTGCACGATAACCTCGTCACTTCACTAACATCCTTCCTTGACAGGGTTAGTTGTCACTCCAATAAGTTTATGCAACCTTTCATGTTGAACATGACTAAGAGCCTTTATGAAAATATAAGCTTGCTACTTTATGCTTGGAGAAAACACAAACATCACATACTTTGACTTTACCAATTTTTGAACATAATGAATCTTGATGGATGCATGTTTCATTTTTGAATGATGGTTGGGATTCTTTATCATGGCTATTACTGATTTGCTATCACATTTTATAATTGTCTCCTTATTTTTGTTTCAAACTCATCTCCATTAAGACCTCTCACAACCAAACTACTTGACAAGTAGCAAAGGCAACTACAACATATTCAGTAGTGGAGAATGCAACATAGCCCTATTTCTTATAAGACCAAGAGAATGTCGTAGATCCAAGATTGAAAACAAATCCACTTAGTGCTTTGAGAATCCAACTAATTCAAACTTATCAAACTTTTCATAAAACAATCCAAAGTTACATGTTCCTTGAAGATACCTTAGTATACGCTTCAACTTGCTGAAATGTGTTTTAGTAGGCCTTTGCATGAACTTAAGAGTAGAGTAACAAAATACAAAATGTCGGGTCTGGTAGTTGTGAGATAGAGTAGGCTTTTGATCAATCTATGATACTTTATCCCATTTGCCTTATTAAACATATCATCAGCTACAATATTTTCTTCCAACACAAGTGGAGTTGTCATTGGATTACATCCAAACAAGTTATACTTGGAAAGCAACCTTTTTGTGAACTTGTTTTGTAAAATGAATATCCTATCTTCTAAACCAAGAAAGAACTTCATCTTTCCCAAATCACTCATCTTAAATGCTTACAACATGTCCTTTTTGAACTTCTCCAATTGACTAGCATCACTTCCAGTGAATATTAAGTCATTAACATATATTGACACAAGCAAAATATGGTTATCCCTTCTAGAGACAAACAAAGTTGGCTTACTTAGGCTTCTTGAAGAACCTTGACCACAAAATAGCTACTGATCTTATTGTACCATGCTCTAATGCTTGGTGTAACCTATATAGAGCCTTTTGTAATTTCATTGCCATGTTTTCACTTCCTTTAATTAGATATGCCTTTGGTTGCTCTACATATACTTCCTTCTCAACTTTTGCATTAAGAAATTCAACTTTTACATCAAATTGAAATACTTGCCACTTATGTTGAGCAATCACAATAAGAATCATCCTAATTGTTTCCAACTAAGCCATTGGTGAGAAAGTTTCTCCAAAGTCTATACCTAGTATTTGTGAGTCCTTTAGCTACCAACCATATCTTATGTTTGCTTACTCTTCCTTTAGCATCAATCTTCTTCTTGAAGATCCATTTCAATCCAACAATTTATTTTCCTTCAGGCAAATCCACCAAAGCCATGTCTTGTTGCATTCTTTGGTCTTGATTTCTTCATTCATGGCCTCCATCCATTATGCTTGTTCTACTTCTTCATATATGGTTGGTTCCATTGTGACCATGTTGTAACTCTCATATATATTGTTAAGATCCCTCATATGAACTAGAGTCATGTTTGAGAATTCTCTTGCTACTTCTAGTTCATCATGCTACTTGAAGGATGATGAATCTTCTCTTAGTTGGACAAGAGTGTGGGGATCAACTTGTTCTTCTATTACAACTTCTATATTCTTAACAAGACACGACATTACAATATCATGAGCTTCTTTCTACATCTTGCTCCAATTCCACATAGCTTGTTCATCAATAATAACATCTTAAATTATTACTAGCTCGTTGGTAGAAAGATAAAACACTTTATATGCCTTTGAAACTAAGTTGTACTTGAGGAATACCCCTTCTTTAGCTTTTTTTTTCTAGCTTATGTCAATGTTATTTTGGCACATGAATGAAGCATATAGAACCAAAGACTTTCAGCTGCTCTACTTATGGTTTTCTTCCTTTCCAAGCCTTATATGGAACCTTTTCTAACAAAGCAAATGTTAAGCTTTTGTTGAGAATGTAATTTGCAATGTCCAATGCCTCACTCCAAAAAATTGTCAGGATAGAATTCTCCTACAACATGGTGTGTGCTGTCCCAAGAAGTATTCTATTACTTCTTTTAGCAACTCCATTTTGTTATAGGGAATAATATGCAGTGAATTGGTGCTTGATTTCATTCACTCAATAAAAATCATTAAACTCATTAGGTAAGAACTCACTTCCTCTATTAAATCGAATGACCTTAATCTTCATCTTCCCTTTCTTTCTACCTCATTCTTAAGCTATAAGAAAGCCTTGATAACTCAAGATTTCTCCTTTAGGAATGCAACATAGTAGTATGTTCGGTGAATTTTGAATGCAAGTGAACATGTCGAACAAGTAATATAATGATAAGAAAAGTATCGTCCCACAGAGATTGGTGATTACTATGCCAACTAATTACTAACGGTGAACAACTCCTAGAATTTATCTAACAAATCCAAATTGATAGAGAATAAACTAATAAACTAAATTTAATAAAACTAAATACACAAAATATGTTAGAGTGTCTGATTTCACCATAACTATGAGGTACTAATGTAGATTATGTATGCTTGCAAGAGGGATAATATCTATGTGATGACGGAACTTCCTAATTTATTTACTATCCTATGTCTAGGTATAGCAAACCTACTTAGTTCATTAATTCACTATATTTCTATATGTAAATTGAAACAAACCAAATGCATTAGGATCTATGAACATTCCCACTTTACAATAAATCTTTCGATTATCTTATCACCAAAAGCCACACAAACAACATGGTATATGTCTATCCACATTTAATTCATGGTTATATATTATAAGAAGTAATTGTATATTATTACCTCTCGGTCTCAAACATGCACATCAAATCATTCAAGTGGTGGCCAATCACTTAAAAGCATTAAGCATAATAATATATAACTCACATAAAAAAAATATCTTGCAAAACATAATAATCATAAGATTCATACCATCATAATTAGGTTACATCGTAGCTCTAACAAAAATAAACTAAAGCATAAAGAAATAATTAGGAAGAATGGTAATAAGAAATAAAGAAGGCATCTTGAATCCAAGAACAAGAAGTCTGTCATCCTTTTTGTCTTTTCTTCAAGAAAACCTTGAATTCTTGGCCTCTTTCTTGAGTTGTGCTCAATTTCCTCCTCCCCCTTTCTTTTGCCTCTTCTCTTCTCTTAAATAGGGTTTAGGTTTAGACCTACTCTTATCCTAGTAAAATTGGGTCTTAGAGATCTAAAACAATTGGGTTTTGAACTCCTAATTTAATTAGGCTTTGAACTCCTAATATGATTAGGTTTTCTAATTATTTAGAAAACCCAATAACAATAAAATCTAATAACAATCATTCAAAGCCCAAGCCCATCTTGACTCTCTTGATCCTGATATTACGATTTTGCCACACAATAAGCATTAGGCTCTCCATGTTCATCTCTTTTCTCCTTGCCTTCTTGTGCTACATAAATAAGATAAATTTAAGTAAATAAAGAGGAGTTCAAATATTTTCTCACAATTATTAAAGTTATTTATTGCCTAAAATAGGTAAAATAACTCTATAAAAATAAATTTATCATAGTATCTTGAGACATCATCAATAAAAAGAGAAATACCAATTCCCTCCCTATTAGGAACTCAAATAGGCCCATATATATCTATATGAACAAGCCGCAGTAATGCTATCTATCATTCTTTCCCTTTTAATGGGAATGGTTGTCTTGTGCTCTTGCCTAATTGACACTTAGGACACACATTGCTAATGTTCTTCACAACTGGAAGTCCGTATACCAAATTTAATCTATGCATTTCTTCAAGATTTTGGAAGTTTAGGTGACCAAACCGCTTATGTCATAGCCAACTATAGTCCTTTAATGCTTTAATGCAACTTGATCAACATACTCAAATTCCAAAAGGAAGCTCTAGTTAGTTTTCACATCAACCACTACTACCTACTTGTCTCCAAGCCCTACTTCAAATATTATGCATTCTTTCTTTATAGAGAAAAGCATAGCCATTTTTCATCATTTGTCCTACACTGAGCAAGTTAGATCCCAAGCCTAGAAACAACAAGACATTTCTTATCTATTTAACCCTGTAAGGAATTTTTATAGAAATTGTACCTTTGCCCATTACATTAATAAACCTATCATCTCCCAACCAAACCTGAGACTTGAAATTGCTATCAAGAGAACTAAATACATGCTCATGAGGGGTCATGTGGTTAATGCACCCACTATCAATGTAGTACAAATTAGGATTTGTACAGGAAACAACCATACCAACAAAAAAACAAAGTTTCTTCACCAAGTGTTTCATTACTTTCAACCTCATTTGCTTGCTAGCTATTCTTGTTTCTATAATTTCTTTCAATATGCTAAAATTTTTAAAAAAAAACCTACATTAAGGTTTCCCTTTATTCAAACAATATTTTTCTAAATGATTAGTTTCATTGAAAATTTTACATGGTGGATATCTACTTTTCCCTTCACCAGAACATTCTTCATTTAAAGCATGTTCACTTACGAACTTAGTCCCAAGGCTAGCCTTTACTTTGAACACTGATTCTAATGGGGCTTTGTCCCTTCTCTTGTAAAGAATTCTTTTTTCAAATGCTTCTAGTGTTCCCATTAACTAAAAAATAAACATCTTAGTAAAATCTTTCATTTCTTCTATAGTGGTCATAGTTGCATCAAATTTATCATTAAGGCTAATGATGATTTTTCTATTACTCAAGAATTTGGAAAATCCTCTCCCAAGTGCTTAATTTGATTAACTACTACATTGACTTGTGCATAATACTCTACAACAATTTCATCATCATCCATTTCTAACATTTCAAAGCCTCTTTTTAAACTTTGAATTCAAATAGCACACACCTTCGGTGTTCCAAGGAACTCATTCTAAAGCATGGTTCATAGTTATTGAAGACTTAATGCAATGGAAATACAATTGAAGAGACTTAATAATGGCTAGTTGTCATAGGAACATAATCCTCATCTCCTTGTCTTGGTTCCTTCGGTATGTTCTTGTTCAACTGGTGAAAACTCATGTTCTTCCCTTACTTTCAAAATACCCTCTTGCACTATGTCCCACATTCCTTGACACTTTAGGTAAGTGGTCATCCAAGTAGACCAACTCAAGTAATTGGTACCATCAAACATCAATAATGGAAGTTGAGAGTTTTGAATTACCGAGGCAAGCTGCTGAGAGTTTAAATATGAAGGTGGTTGTTGGGTATTTAAGGAAGAAGGTGGAGTAGAAGATGACAAGAATGAAACAAGCAAACTAGATTTCAAATCTCACCTAAATGAACCTAAGGCTCTAATAACACTAAAGGACTTTCAGCTTTGTTTTTTTATTGTTGTGTGAATCTAACATTGAGTCTATAATCACACACATGCATGGATAGGTTGAGAAAGAAAAATAGTTCCAAGGCTTCTATTACTGTAGAACAACAACTTGCACATGACCTTACAAAACAAAAAACAAAGCAAATATATAGCTTCAAAAGCGTTACAAAACTACAACATAGACACAACCTAGTCACTTCAAATGACTTACAACCTTGGTATTTATACTAAGACAAATACTTGCTTTTTAAGCAAAACAAAGACAATAACAACATAAAAATTTGCCTTAGGAAATTGCATTACACTGCATTCCTTTTCTAGGCTTGTACTTCATGCAAGCATGCTTCAACCTTCTAGTCATGCCCAGGCTATAGACTTCTTTTCTTCTAGTGCATGACAAACTTGTCACTTCACTAATAGGTATACCATGCAAAAAAATAAAAAAAAATAAAAAAAATAAAAAAATTGAATATGGATGACTAAAGAGCATATACCTTTGATATCATATTAAAAATAAATAATATAGTCGAATAACATAAGTTTAATACTATGAAATAGCTGAAAGTATGTTATGATAACATGTTAAACAAGAAAGAAAAGATTAATATTAAAAATTTTAATTTTCTTAAAACTAACTTTTAAGGAAAAAGCATGCATCTCATTTTTAAAAATAATTCTTAAACAAAATTTCAATATATTTAAACAAGTCAACAAGTCATAATTTATATATTCCTGAAGATAATCCAGCAAGACAAGACGTCGCAAATTTAAAGTCTTGCTCCACCGAAGCTGCGCTAGCCTCTCTTCTCCTCTTTGTGAGTTTGGGCCTGTAAAGCCTCCTACGCTTTTTAGAGAACCGAGAATTGGCATCACTCAAGGTCTTCGAATCCCACAGCCGTCCAGGACATGTTTTGAGCCTTTGTTTGAGTCCAACTGCCTCTTCACAAATTGATGACAATAAAAAATTCAGTCAAGCTCGTCTTTTACAGGCCACATTTGCTGTTTCTACCTTCAGACATCAATCAGACACCCTGTCCCCACCCCATGGGCTTTCTGGGAAATACCCAAGTTCACATCGAGCGTTCTCAATCTTTGTTTATGGCATATTCTTCACCGCGCATCCAACTGTTGAAAAATTCAGATGAGAGCCAGCATCTTTTTCTTTGACCATTAAGGCTAACATATAAAACTGCTCTGGCCAGTACCCTTACAGTTGTACATCTCCGTCCGCATACACGAGAGTGATTAAAAATGTATAACTTATCCTTCATGACAAATGGGAATATAATATTAAGTGTTGACCTTGCAGAGATCAACTGGATGGTTCCCACCGAAATTCAATAACTTGATTATTCAGACTGCATAATTGGGATATTAAATAGATGAATATTCTTTAAGAAATAATAAGGTTCAGATCCGAACTAATTCAAGAAAAAGAAAATATAATAAAAGAGTGAATAACAGAACAACTCAAGCTGCAAAAGGAGCAGACTAATGTAGCTGTATTCGTCATCCCACTAACCTCTTCAATTCAATCTTTCAACTCCTCCCCGCCGAACAAAGAAAGATAAGAAAATGTCGACCATTTCTATGCACTACTGGCACTCGAACCAGCTTCTGGCGATAGGCTTACAGCCAAGGAGGACAAACATATTTGACCGTGCCCATGAAAGTTAGTGCAAATACATGAAGAAAACATAAATGTAATAGATTTCATTCTTTTACACAAGAAAGACAAGCAAAATGATTTGATCATATAAGAGATTTGACTACTGCCATTAAGTTGATAATTTGAGATGAAACCTAGACCCGTGACATAAAAGATATGTTTCTTATTTATTCTCAGACAAAATGAATAGAAAAATTCTCAAACACATGTTATTGATTGTGTTTACACCGATCCGCAGTTTCCTCTTTGGAAAAATTATTCAAATCTCACTGCTGCTGGCCTTTCAGAGCACGTTACCAATTCTCTTCAACTGAAAAAATTACATTATATTTGATATGGAATTTTTTGTAATGCTGGGGTATGTTATTGTACTTATGTACTTTAATATTTATTAATTCAATTTATATTTCCACCCAAAAAAAATTCATTTATATAGATAGGATCAACATTCGTCAGTAACAATATCATAACAACTAAAATATTATGAAAATGGCGGATACGTCAACTTTACGCTGAAGTATACCCTCTATATAAACGTGTACCTCCTAGCCTTGTTTGCATAAGAGTTCCTGAAATCCTAAGCCAGTAAACATGGCTGCCTCTCAGTCTTTCGCACTATGTGCTCTAGTTGCTTTCCTTGTTATTGTGAGCCCAGCATTTGCTCAACTCAGTCAAAACTTTTATCACAAAGACTGCCCTCGGGCTCTCCCAACAATCAAATCAATTGTGAAGCGGGCCATTGCTCGCGAGCGACGGATGGGCGCATCGCTACTGCGCCTACATTTCCACGACTGCTTTGTCAATGTAAGTTTCTTGTGGTTTTTCCTGCAGAGGTGTTTCTTAATCCACTAGATATGTTTTGGCATTAAAATAGTTCATGAAAGTTTTCCCACTGGTTACGTAGTTCGAAGGTCAAGGTTGAGGACTTTAATGTTTTAAGACAATGAAGTTGATGCCCTGAACCTTATGCTGTAAGTCAAAAGAGGACTAGGGATAGACTGTAGACATTATAAGATACGAGACTTTGAGACTTCTTGCCAAGTTAATAATTTTTATTCTTGAAATGCTCATCGTTCGAGTGACAGGGTTGCGATGGATCTGTTCTGCTAGATGACACCACCAACTTCACCGGGGAGAAGACGGCCTTTCCAAATTTGAACTCAATCAGGGGCTTTGAAGTGGTGGATGAAATAAAAACTGCTCTCAACCGAGTTTGCCGTCGCAATGTGGTCTCATGTGCCGATATCTTGGCTGTTGCAGCTCGTGACTCCGTCGAGATTGTGAGTGTCAATAATCTTTCACGTACAATATAGCTACTTTTTAATTGAGATCTTACTAACTTTTTCTGCTTCTGCTTTAGTTGGGAGGCCGTTCCTATTCCTACAGAGTATTACTTGGTAGAAGAGATGCAAGAAACGCAAGCAGGAATGACGCAAATACAAATCTTCCTCCCCCGTTCTTCAACTTCACTCAGCTTCTTTCTAACTTCCAAGGTCATGGATTGAACGTGAAAGACCTTGTTGCCCTCTCAGGCGGCCACACCATTGGACTCGCCCGATGCGGCGCCTTCCGGCCAAGGATTTACAATGATACCAACATTAACCAAAGGTTTGCAGCCTCCCTGAAGCAAGTTTGCCCTGTAAGTGGAGGAGGTAACAACACAGCGCCCCTTGATTCAACTCCAGCGAGATTTGATACAGTGTACTTCAAGAATTTACTGGTGCAGAAAGGTCTCCTCCATTCTGATCAGGCGCTTTTCAAGGGTGACGGCAGTGAAAGTGATAGGTTGGTGCGGCTCTACAGCCGCAATCCATATGTTTTTGCCAAAGACTTTGGTGCTTCCATGATCAAGATGGGTAATCTGAAACCTCTCACTGGTAAAAACGGAGAGGTTAGATTGAATTGCAGAAGAGTCAACTAGAACCGTTGCTTCCCGTAAGACCAAACCAGAAGTTAATAAAACTTTGTGTCTCGTCCTGTTGTGTTGCTTAAGATGCATTATTAGCTCTTTTTGTCGTCGGAAGCTGTGCGGTTCCTGTCAGAACTCATGTTGTGGTTTGTTCAGTCCGGCCTCCTCGTGACGTTTCTGACTTTTAGGGTCTGTTCTGCTTCCGAATTCCGTAATGGGGTTTTTAGCTGTGATCAGGTTGTTGTATCCTTGTTTCTTTCTCAGCCAAGGCAATCCTATGATTCATCAAAGCAGAAACAATAATGTCAACCCGATCTAATGTTTAATTCTACTATCTTGAGTTGTTTTGAAAATGTAAGGAGACAACAATATTTATTGCGAGTTTCTCTTTGTAACCCACGCGAGAGAAGGCTTTTTTTTAATCGTCTTTAATTGCTTTGTTTGTGAGTACACAAGCAAATTCCCCTTCCTAATTCATGTTAGGTTCTTCAATCAAATTAATCACTTTATGTCCATTTTTTGTGTTGAATTGACCAGTTTTATGGTTTACCAATAGTGTTTAAAAGTGTTCAATGTGTCATGCTAAGCACATCTCTTTGAAATTATTCTCAAACGTAGTTTTGTTCAAAATCCAGGTAGATAAATGAATAACTAACTAAACAAAAGCAAAATCATGATCCACCTTATCATGATCTTGTAATTATAAAGGGATGTGATGTAGGATAATTAATTTTTATAGAGAGGCAATAAAGTGAAAAATAAATATAGAGCTTTGGAAGTGGGTGGGTGTCACCTCTACATATTCGAAACTGTTTAGCTCTATAAAAGTGTATAAAGCTAGAATTCGCCGGTCAAGTTACACTTATTTGCATGGCTCCTAATCCATACACACCTTTTAAGATTAGAAATCCATTCTCCCGAAGAGGAAGATAGGTGGCACCCTTGCACGTTCTTGAAAGCTCAATACTCATCATATTTCGATAGAAGTAAGTAATTCAATAAACTAACATATTTATCTCAAACAAAGCTTAAGACCATCCAAATATGGAAGATCAGTCAAACATGCAGTGGGACATATAAGCTTTCATCTTATTCTAACTTTCTGTTATAAAACATGTATTACAGTATCCAATGATCAATAGAGCAACTTATGAATTCTACCGAAATAATAAATAAATTATTTGACCGTAAGCTGGGTCCCTTGGAACGCAATACAAAGAATTGTTCAGAAACAATTTCTTATTCATAAGGGAAGCAGCATTGTGATATCTTTGATGGAGAAGGTAAGTGGAACACTTGTCTATAGAGTCCTTTTTTCCTTTTTTCCCTATGTTTTTTTTTTATTTCTAGAATTAGAATTATACATGACTTTCTAGGAATCAATTGTTGTAGGTATACGTGATACAATATCTAGACCCCAAGAACCGACCATCCGGTGGATAGACGTCCAGCTTAAGCAATGTTGCATAGGCCAAACTGATGCTGATCCCGTTGTAGGTACGTTGTTACCTCTTATATTATCTCCCATGGGCAAAGAAAACAACAAAAATAGGGTTAAATTCTGCTACAATCATCAAATCAAATCTCTTCATTATTAATCAATTATCGAATCAAATCCCTTCATAATTAAACGGCTATCGTGTTCAAACTGCATCTGCAGTATATAACTTCCACTTTAAGCAGAAGTTTCACGTTCTGAAACCTTAGAGAAACTACTAGGTCATCGGACTCACAAATTAAAGAACAATGATTAGCCAGAAATGCATGATACTGCATCGTCTCTGCTGTTTTGACTTATTAGTTTGTGGTGCATGACGGTAAAACAAATTGCACATAATTTTCCGATGATAGTTGAAGTCTATATTAACATGTGGAATGCACGTTCTACATAAAAAAAAATAGTTGATATTTTCATCAGTTGAATACAATAAATGGTAGTTTAGCGAATTCATCCGTCTCCTCTGGTCGGCAGAAGCTTGGATCGCTCGACTTTTTGCATCACCGGCTATTTGACTACGACTTTTACAATTTTCAGAATTATTTGAAGAATGAGTGTTTAAAGAATTGCAACGCACATTGACCCACAGAAAAGCTTATCTTGTCACGATGCTTTGAATATCAGAAGCTTCTCGCTAGAACGCGTTTCCTTGTCACTCGGCACTGAACCCTGCGACTCAGAAGGTATATGAAGTGTCAAAACAAGTTATTCGGAGTAGGTATCACCTAAACCTAGCTGAGGTTGAGTCCCTCTTCCGACAAGCTGTCCGTGAAGTTCCACCTAACTTAAAACAGAAGAGACTATGTTCTAGATAAAACGATAACAACAAATCATTGAAGGACGTGAGGTGTGCTGAAGTAAACGACTATACCAGAGTGAAAATCTAGAAGTGTTCATGTATTGAAAAACACAAAGCCATTGAACAAGGGCAGTTTACCCTACGTGTCTTCTAATATGCATCAAAGTGATGTTAAGTTTTTGGATTGTTATGTAATGTGTTGGATCGAAGGTCATAACTCTTATCTAATGCAGAATGTTCACACTCATGCACACATATAGAAGATCATGCAAATTGAAAAGACCAAGAAATTACTTAGTTCAAGATGATTTTTCTACGTTCATGGCCTAAGGAGTAACTTTTTTCACTATAACAAAGGAAGATTATAGAGATTCAAGCAATACAAGAAAACCTAGATTTTGCTCTCATGAAGGAGTTACAGCGTTTTCCTCTTTCATTCTTTGTCCTCATTTCTTTTTTCCTTTCTTCCTCTTTTCTTTTTATAGATAAAGGCAAAAAAAAAAATATTTCATCACTAATTTTTCTCCAAACCTAACGTAAAGTGTGTCCCCTGAATTTTCTTTTCTGTATTCTAATGTGATAAGCTGTAAATTCAAGTAAATTCATTTAAGCTGTAAACTCATGTAAAATTGTGCTTACACTAACGTTTGTGTTTGAGAGGGTCTGTTTAGTGTGTATGTCTCATATTTCTTGTATTATGATATGATAAGTTGTAAATATGGAGATAATGCTTTTCACTTAAATCACCGGGATTGCGATAGTCAACCCTAACATGTTTACGCAGCTTGTCAACTTGAAAACCATGAAAGTCGACCGTAGAGATCCATGAGGCTACCAAATACTCCTGTTTAATAGTAAACAGGTGCAGAGAATGAGGTGAAATACTTTACAATATGCTACACATCTTGACTTGGCTTTTGCACGAACGTGGTCAGATGTCCCGGAAATACGAAGTTTACGCATGCCTGGTTTCCTGGGGCCATCTTCTCTGACAAAAGGAATATTTTCATGACCAATGACGGAAATTCGAATTAAGACTGATCTAAGATTAGATGTGGACTGCTCAAAATACTCTGAATTTGGTCCTGCCATGGATTAACTGCGCTTCTTTGTTACCCCTAAACAAATAGATATGTCAGCTTCCAATGACTGGAAGTGCATTTTCTATGAACCCGTTTGTGCGTCTACGATTAAAGAATGAATACGCTAATCTGGTGAAATAACTCAAGGGGTTGAAGCGTACGGCATTCCCAGATGGGAAGCTCTCCAATGAAATCAAAGCCAGATTCCTTCCAAAAAAGAATCTATTCAAAGCTCACCCGCTTAAAGTTACAGCAACCCTTGTTTGGACAATTCGTCAAAAGAATCTGACACAAACGATCCTTTACCCCTTTCTCGTGTTTTCTAATATATCTGAGAAAGTCAAGCAACAAGAAACCAGTACATTTATGTTGGGTAAATGGAATCGATTTGGTCTACAAACACGAAAACGAGGCTAGATCTGCAGTTGTAATTGAATCACAAGAACGATTGGAACGTGTTAATTAATGGTCATTTGTTGAAGCATTTCACATGTCATGGAATCTTACATTCTAGCAAAGAAGAACGAATAAGCAATGACCTTTTGGGGTTTGGACAACTTGGCCAAGTGATAGGCCAATGTACCCACGATTTAAAGGTCCCAAGTTTAACATTGGGTGGGCTTCATCATGTGATTACCATTAAGATAAAATGGAAATACAATCTTAGTGTTTACAATGTTATTCTTTTATGAACATAATCAAAATTACCATTGAAATTCCTTAAAACCACTTATATAGCTTAGAGTCAATTATTACAGGACCAACATGAACTGAATGATCATATCACATCTCCACTTTTCAATTCAATTAATAAAATAGTAATTTTCTGCCACTACATCTAATGATTAAAATGCTCCAAGACATTTTCAAGTGGTATTAGAACTCCTAAATATAACCCTTTTCTCCTAAATAATGTTTTTTTTTTTAAGTTTAGACATATTCCTTGAAATTCTCACTCTTATTCCCTATTGAGTTATATACTCATATTTTCTCCCTCAGGCTTGAAAAACTATTGGAAATTCTTATTGAATTTTCTTTTCTAAAAGAACTCCCTTAAATAGATAGCCAGCTACAAGTTTTGACACTTAACTCTCACTAGGCCTATTGTAGGTCCATTGGGGCCATGGGCTTTGGAGTTCAAGAACAGCCTATTGTGCCACTTGAATTAACCGACTCACATGCTGCAAGTTCAAACATACATTCATCAACATTTTGTTTCTTTTTTTATCAATATGATTACAAAAGAACTTAAATTTTTTTATTTTTTATTTCATTCTTGCATGCCTAAAAGCAGGAATTAGATCATATTTTCATGCTTTTTACCCAAAAACAAGAATTAAATGTGTCACCATTCTTGTAATACAATTAAATATGTAAAAACGTGTCCTTAGGCTTTGTGAATCATCATATCAGTTGCAACAATGAATCATCAAAATTTCATGGAAGCATTACAGAACTTCCCAATAACTTGTCAATTGTTAGTTCTATAGTTGTTCATTGTGCTGTTTTGCAACATGTGTCATCCTCTTATCATGAAGGAGAGGCCTCCTCTTCATGAGGCCTGGAAGGCCTTTCCACCAACTATTACTCTTGAACAAACGTTGGCAATAGTTCTACTTGCATGTGCACTACAAGTCTTTGTAGTGTTAATCAACAAATACAAAGCACCACATATTTCATTTAGAATAAAGCTTTTATTTTTGACAATTTGCATGAACTTTTTTCAAGAACAACAAGTGCAAAGGAAAATCACACTGACAAAATTCATTAATGAGGCTGTTATCCAATCACTTTATTATAACGACTAGCTTAATAGTGTTAATAGGATTCCAAGAAGTATCAATCAATGCACACACACTAACATAAGTATGTAGAATGGTTTAAGCCTAAAAAGGTACCCTAATTCCATTTTGGGTGTAACTTTTCTCCTCTAGTGGGTTACAAAGAAGCACTCTTGCTCTTTGTTACAAACACACAATTGCTTACTTTTACTATCTCACTTATAACACACAACTCACGTGGTCATACCATGTACATATATACAATGGGCATTATGGTCATTTCACTAAGTGAAATGACTTTACTAACCTTGCATTGTTCATTACAAATATAACAATTCTCTCCCTTGGAATAAATAGTGCAACATCCCTGCACTATAAGAATAAAAGCTATTACTAAAAATAAAAACTACCCCCACTTGAGCTTTATCTCCTAAGCCTGGCACAAGTTGAGTTTTAACTTGTCTCTATCGACCACCTTGTTCAACATGTCCGCTAAGTTCTCTGAGGTGTGGATCTTTTTCAACTTCACACGTCCATCCTCCCCCGCTTGCCTAATAAAGTGATATATTTTTTTAATATACTTTAATTTGGAGTGGAACATTGCATTCTTGGCAAGGTGAATGGCATTCTAAGTGTTTGTCCATAATGCATTGTCCTCTAGCTTCTGGCCAAGCTCCTCCAAGAAACCTTGCAACCAAATGAACTTTTTTACCTCTTCAGTTGTTGCTATGTACTCCGCTTCCATGAAAACAATGCTAGCACTGATTATAACTTGGACATCCAACTAATAGCTATTCCTCTAACTATAAAGATGTGACCTATAGTAATCTTACCACCATCATGATCTCCTGATATGCCAGCATCCACATAACCTTGAAAATTAAGTTTTGAACCTCTAAAGTGAAGACAATAAGAAGTAGTTCCCTGTAGATACCTGAAAATCCACTTAACCACATCCTAATGCAACTTTCCAAGTTTATTCATAAATCTGCTCATCATACCAACTGCTTGTGCAATATTTGGCCTTGTACTAACCATGACATACATCAAATTACTCACCGCTAAAGCATAAGGAACATTCTTCATGAATTCCCATTCATCATTCGTCTATGCACAATCTTTCAGTGATAGTCTGAAATGTTTTTCAAGAGGTTAAGCCACTAGCTTTGCATCTTTCATAATGAACCTTTTGACTAATCTCTTAACATAGTCTTGTTAAGATAGCTTCAACACACACATCTTTCTATCACGAGTAATCTTCATACCAAGGATCTACTTTGCCACTCCAAGATCTTTCATTGAGAAGTGACTCTTAAGTTACTTCTTCAAACTAACTATATCTTGCATATTTGCTCCATAAACAAGTATGTCATCAACGTACAAAATCAAGATAAGAAAATTACCTGATGTTGTCTTCTTGAAATACACACAATGGTCATTTGAGCATCTCTTAAACTTCTGCTCCTTCATGAAATTATCAAATTTTAGATACCATTGTCTAGGGGCCGGTTTCAGACCATACAAACCCTTCTTGAGTTTACACACCAACTTTTCTTTTCCTTTAACCTTAAGTCCTTCTAGCTAATGCATGTAAAGCTCTTCTTCCAAATCCCCATGAAGAAAGGTTGTCTTCACATCTAACTGCTCTAAATGAAGATCCAAATAGCTACTATACTCAACATCACCCGTACTGAAGTCATCTTAACCATTGGAATAAATATCTCCTTAAAGTTTATTCCTTTTTTTAATGCATATCTTTGATAACAAGTCTAGCCTTACAGCACTTACTTCTATCTACCTCATTCTTGATCCTATATATCCATCTTGACTACAATGCTTGTTTACCTTTAGGCAACTGAACCAAATCTCAAGTTTGGTTAGACAACAAAAAGTCATACTCTTCATTCATGGCTTGTTCCCATTTGGCCTTTGTAACACAATCCAAAGCTTCTTGCTTATTCTTAAGCTCACCTACATTAGTATACAGAATATAAATCAAAGATGGAGAATACCTAGAAGGAGCACGCTTCTCTCTAGTGGATCTCCTCACTAATGGAGTAATAGGTGGAGTGTCAAATTAATCCTCTGGTGAATTCTCTAAAACATTTAGTGTACTATCTAAATATGAAGCTAGGGAACAGGGCTCCTAAGAACTATCACTAATAAATTCTTTTGGAGCATCCAATTCTATATTAATCATATCAAACTTCTTCTGCACTTCCTGCTCTTTCCTACCCTTATACAATTTATCCTCATTAAAGATAATATCTCAAAACCTATACATTATCTTTCCACCATCCCACAGTCTATACCTATACTCATCTCCACCATATCCAAGGAAATAGTGCTTATAAGCTTTAGGGTCCAACTTACCCCTATTCTGAACCTTAACAAATGCATATGCCTCATACCCAAATACCTTAAAATATGAGTAATCAACTTGTTTTCCCATCCATTTTTCTTTGGGAACATCAAAATTCGACATTGTAAAAGTGCTTCTATTTGACAAGAATACCATTATATTAAAAGCATCGCCCCAATAGTATTGTGGAAGTCCTATATGGTAAATCATAGCTCTCCATCTTTCTAGAATAGTTCAGTTTAACCACTCTACAACTCCATTTTCTTGAGGAGTTCCTAGGGTAACCTTAATCCTCCTAATTCCTTCTTTCAAACAAAAGTCATCAAACTCTTTGCTACAATATTCATCCCCATTATCATCTTTAAGAGCCTTGATCCTTATATTGGTTTGATTCTCAACCAAAGCCTTCCATTTCTTGAACACCTGAAATACATCAGACTTGTTCTTCATCACATAGATCCGAGACTTTCCTGTACAATCATCAATAAATGTTACAAAGTACCTCGAACCTCCAAGCGAAGCAACTTAGGCTGGTCCCCATACATCCGTATGAACCAACTCTAATTTTCTTTCCTTCTCTCAAGCCTATCTCGAAAAAATTAAACTATTTTCATCTTTCCCAATGTGCAACCCTAATAGAATTCTAAATCAACATCTTTCAAGCCTTCAAACTTTCCCTTACATTGCAATACCTCAAGACCATTCTCACTCATGTGTCCAAGCTTTAAATGCCAAAGTCTTAAATCATTATGAGCTACAACATTAACAGAGTTATACCGCACATTCTTCAATAAACACAATGTGTCGTCTCTCCTATCCTTTATCATTAACAATGCACCTTTAGTGATCTTGTAACCACATTCACCTAGATGGGTACAATACCTTTCATTGTCAAGGATAGTAGTCAAGATCAAGTTCCTCCTAAGCTCTAGAATATGCCTCATATCATTCAAAGTAAGCAAACAACCATTTGACAAAGTTAAAACAATCTTACCAATACCTACAATTTTGCATAAATGGTTATCTCCTAATAATACTCCACCTTAATCACCCAAAGTGTAGCTCGTAAAGAGCTCTCTACAGAAAGTAATATGATAAAAGGCACCTGAATCTATCACCCATGAATCATCTACTATAGCAATAGTAAATAGTACTATCAACTTTATAAAGTTTGTTGAATTATCATCCGATGTATCCTTTGAAGTCTGATTAATTTGTCTCTACTTAGTCTATTTCCTGGGAGCACAAAAATCCTTCTTGAAATGTCTAGTCTTACCACAATTCCAATATTCTCTCTTGGTTGACTCTTTACTCTATGATCTCCCCCTAGGCCTTAACCTACTAGGGTTTCTACCTCTTTGTCCCTCATTTTTATTTTGTCTCTTCCTATCTCTACTCTTGTTGCTACTATTAGTTAAGTAAGCAGCAAAAGTCTTTGAACCAAAAGCTTCTCTTAAAGATCTTCATCTCAATTCTTTTGACATGACTGTTCCAATGACATCATTAAAATTCAGCATCCCCTTAGTTGATCTAATAATCGTCATAACCAGTGGATCTTAATTACTTGGTAAAATCAATTGAAAGCAATTAGTGTTGAGTACGACGAGGATATTAATGCAATGAATTTCTTAACCATTTTACCAAGTAGTTGAGATCCATTTGTTATGTCCATTATTGGATCAGCTAAGGTCAAGAAATTCATTGCATTAACATCCTTATCATACTTAACACTAATTGCTTTTAGTTGATGAACCAACGAATTATAATCATTCAAATGCTCTTGCATAGGATGACTATCATCATACTCTATCTTATAAAGCCCCTTAGTGAGGAACACCCTCTTTGTGGAGGAAGGTATTTGATACATTCTTTCCAGAGCTTTCATATAACCCTTTGTTGTGATTTCTTTACTGACATTCACTATAATTGAAGGATCCAAAGCCAACCTAATTAAACCAAGGGTCTTTTTGTTTAACATATCCCAATGTTTATCGAACATACTTGTTAGCTTACTCTATTTACCTTCAATGGCCAATATCATATTATCCTTTTAATATAAATAATTTATGAACTAAGTCTTCCACAGTCTAAAATTAGTATCATTAAACTTCTTAATTTGAAATGTATCCATTTTAATAAGCTCCTCTTGAAAAAAAAAACTTTCAAAATACAAAATGACCAAAATACCCTTCTGTATTTGTCCAAAAATTCTCAAACAACCTCTAGAAAAACCTTCCAAAAATACTCCATGCACAAGTCAATAGTTAACTAAAAGTCAATGGCCAATACTCTCTAGTCAATGTTCATACGATCAACGGAAGATCGGGTTGACGGGTTAGGTTCTGGGTCAAGTCGGGTCGATTAAAGCTAGACCGAGTGGAGTTAGATCTCTGGGTCAAACTAGATCAAACTCAAGTCAATGGTCAATGGTCAAACAATCAATGGTTGATTTGTTGACCAATTGGGTCTTTTTCACATAAACGGGTCGAAATAAACCTGGTTCTCTCTCTAATGGGTTTTTGTTGATTTCAACCACTTCACAGTCGTTTCTAATGACACAAAAGCTAACAAAAGGTAGATCCAGCTACCATGAGTCCAAAGACACTGGATTTTTCCACCAAAATCTCGATTTCTCTCTTCGGCCACATGGGTGAACAATAACCCATGAGCTTCAAGTTGATTTCTAGCAATCTCCAGCCACTAATGGCCGCTATCAAGTCAAAAAACACTTAAACAAGTTGAAGAAAAGAAGATACACACCTTAAACATCATATTTAGCTCTAAAACACTCATGTTGAAAAATCTCTCCTTGGAAACAAAAGCTCAAACATGAGCTCTTGATATTAATTGTTAATAGGTTTCCAAGGAGCATCAATCAATGCACACACATTAACACAACTATAGAAAGTGGTTCAAACCTAAAAAGGTACCATGCTTCCACTTTAGGGGTAACTCTTCTCTTTTCTGATGGGTTATAAAGAAGCACTCTTGCTCTCTGTTACAAACACACAACAGCTCACTCTTACTGTCTCACTCATAACACATAACTCTCACAATCACACCATGTACATATATACAATGGGCACTATGGTCCTTTCACTTACATCATAATGAAATGACCTTACTAACCTTGCACTGTTCATTACAAATGTAACAAATAGATTACAGGAAATACCATATTTTATAAAAGAAACTTAGTTTGGTATAGTAAGGTTCAATTATCTTTCTAGCAATTAATATGAATTTGGCCATTGCTTCTAGTTAGAGGGCTAAGTTTGCCCATTTTCACCATGGCATTGGCAAAATTAGCAATGAAAGTTGAGGAGTCAGTGTTGTAAGTGGTGAATTAAGAGTCCATGGAGCCACCACTATAGAGCTATTAATATGAATGAAGGACGCCTTGTTTATTGACCAAATTCTTGAAATAAGCATTGTCAAAGACAACCAGAATGGTGGCATTTAGAGGAGAAAGGCTTTCATTGCTTCTTGTGCTTAGACAATTTGATTCCAATGATGTTGCTAACAATGAATCAATGCTCATCTTATTATAGATATAGTTGCAGAAGACCACACACTTAGTTTACCCGATTGTATGAGCTCCTATTGTGAGAAATTCTAGAAACAAAAGATAATGAAAGATATGTGTTACGTAGGTCCAAGAAGAGTCAACGTGGACTAAACTCTTTAACCATGGGCTATCTAAATAGCCAACCAGTTGCAGAAAGCCTCCAGTTGCTGCAGAAAAATAATGTGAAAGAGGAGGAAACCAGCACGCACATTGAAGACTGACAGACAAAAAGAGTTAGGAGAGTAAGATAGCTAATCAGGTAGTGAAAGGGTGAGTCATGTTTAATTTGATGTATGCTTTTGTATTAAGGCTAACTGAAGCTTTGTAGATAGTAGCTCCTAGACCTTTTGTGTAATGTATGGTTGAGCACCATATAAGCTCTTTTGTAAGTTTGGAAAATGTAGGAATGAACTAGAAGTAAGAAAGGTTGAATCTCCCTTAAAGATTCCTGAGGTTTCGGTCTCACTCTGTTAAGCCATGAATTGTGTGTGATTTTTATGAATGGTGTGATTTTTCCCCAATCTGTCACCATAGGGAAGGGAACCAAAAAGAAGTTTGCTCCATTAAACCTCCAAGATATCCCTGCTCCTCGTCCAAATACTCAATCTTACTAGGAAGCACTTAACAATATGAAACCAGAGTGTTAAAACAATTAAATAATCTTAAGAATTAATTTATGTATACCAATGTTTCTTATTCAAGGCAAGCATATATATGTTCATCTCCTAATCAAACTCGAGATGTGAAATTGTTGTCAAGAAACCTAAATACATGCTCATTAAGGGTCATGTGGTTAGTGCACCCACTATCAATGTATCACAAATTAGGATTTGTACAAGAAATAGTCATACTAGCAAAAAACAAAGTTTCTTCACCAAGTGTTTCATCACTTTCAACCACATTTGCTTGTTAGCTATTCTTGATACTACAATTTCTTTCAATATGCCTAAATTTTTAACAAACCTACATTCGGGTTTCCTTTTATTCCAACAATATTTGTTTAAATGATTAGTTTTCTTGAAAATTTTGCATGGTGGATATCTACCTTTCCCTTCACCAAAACGTTCTTCATTTCAAGCATGTTCACCTACAAATTAGTCCCAAGGCTAGCATTTGCTTTGAACATTGATTCTCATGGTGTTTTGTCGCTTCTCTTGTAAAGAATTCTTTTTCAAACACTCTAGTGTTCCCATTTCACCAAGTGTTTCATCACTTTCAACCACATTTGCTTGTTGGCTATTCTTGATACTACAATTTCCTTCAATATGCCCAAATTTTTAACAAAATCAACATTACGGTTTCCTTTTATTCCAACAATATTTGTCTAAATGATTAGTTTTCTTGAAAATTTTGCATGGTGGATATCTATCTTTCCCTTCACCAGAACATTCTTCATTTCAAGCATGTTCACCTACAAATTAGTCCCAAGGCTAGCATTTGCTTTGAACATTGATTCTAATGGTGCTTTGTCATTTTTCTTGTAAATAATTCTTTTTCAAACACTTCTAGTGTTCCTATTAACTCAAAAACATACATCTTAGTAAAATCTTTCGTTTCTTCTATAATGGTCACAATTGCATCAAATTTATTTTTTTATTTGATGAATATGTGAGTTTATTCATCAAAGATAAGAGAATACAAAAGCTTAAGGGTATACCCCAACATTATAATTCATCTAAAAGAAAATAAAATTTGAAATTCTTTAACTATAAGAAAATAAAATTTGAAATTCTTTAACTATGACACAATAAAACATTTGTTTAAGAAAGTTTAATGTTCATAAATAGATATGCTCTTTCACAAACTACTTTCCTGATTCTAGCCAACAAAATTGGTATATCAACACTCTTATTTTGAAAACATCTACGATTACATTCAAACCATATGCAATAGAGACATAATAAAAAAGAGAGTTTAAGAAGCTTTGCAACCAAATCCTTTTCTTTAGTTACTTTAAACATCTATTGTAGTTGAAAATTCTTATCATTGATGTTCTTACGAATGCTTTATTGTACTAGAATACTTCTTCAAATCTTACTAGTCCAAGTACACTAAAAAAACAAATGTCACCTGTTTTTATATTGAGAGCCACAGAAATTATAATACAAATCAATTGAGGGAAGCCATCGAGAAATCACTTTTATTGTAGAAAGTTTGTCCTTATATATAAGCCAACCAATTAAGTTATACTTGTTGATTCCTCCTGACCATATAAAATTATACCATTCAACCTCATTATTCACTTGGTGTAATTGCATCAAATTTATCATTAAGGCTAATGAGGATTTTTTCTACTACCCAAGAATCTAGAAGATCCTCTCCCAAATGCCCAATTTGATTAACTACTACATAGACCCATGCATAATACTCTACAACAATTTCATTATCATCCATTTCTAACATTTCAAGGTCTCTTTTTAAACTTTGAAGTCAAATAGCACACACATTGGTGTTCTAAAGAACTCATTTTGGAGAGTAGTCCATAATTGTTGAGTTGATGCAATGGAAATACAATTGAAGACAAACTCAGTAATGGCTAGCTGTAGCCAAAAAAAATCCTCATCCCCTTGTCTTTGTTCCTTCGATGATGTTCCCTTCAACTGGTGAAAGCTCAAGTTCTTCCCTTACTTTCAAAATACCCTATTGCATGATGTCCCACAAACCTTGCCACTTTAGGTAAATGGTCATCCAAGTAGACCAACTTAAGTAATTGGTACCATTAAACATCAGTAGTGGAAGTTTAAGAGTTTGGAATTACAAGGGCAAGTTGTTAAGAGTTTGAAGACGAGGGTGGTTGTTAGGTATTTAAGGAAGACAGTGGAGTAGAAGACAACATGAGTGAAACAAGCAAACTAGATTTCAAATCTCACCCGAGTAAACCTAAGGCTCCAATGCCACTAAAGGACTTTGAGCTTTGTTTTTTTTATTAAGGTGTGAATTTGATAATGTGTTTATGATCACTCACACACACAAATAGGTTGAGAAAGAAAAATAGTTCCAATGCTTCTTTTACTACAAAACAACAACTTGCACATGGGCTTACAAAACAAAGCAAATATAGAGCTTCAAAAGCCTTATAGATCTACAACATAAACATAACCTAGTCACCTCACATGACTTACAGCCTTGGTATTTATACTAAGACAAATACCTACTTTTTAAGCAAAACAAAGACAATAACAACACAAAAAGTGCCTTTGGAAATTGCATCATGCTACACTCCTTTTCTAGACTCATACTTCATGCAACCAAGCTTCAACCTCCTAGTTGTGCTCAGGCTATTGATTTCTTTTCTTCCAGTGCATGATAGCCCTATCACTTCACTAATAGGTATACCTTGCAAAAAAAAAAAAATTGAATATGGATGACTAAAGAGCATATACCTTTGATATCATATTAAAAATGAATAATATAGTTAAATAACATAATTTTAATACTATGAAATAGATGAAAGTATGTTATGAAAGAAAAGATTAACATTAAAATGTTTAATTTTCTTAAAACCAACTTTTAAGGAAAAAAGCATGCATTTCATCTTTAAAAAAATTTAAATATATTTAAACAAGTCAACAAGTCACAATTTATATATTCTTGAAGATAATCCAGCAAGACAAGACGTTGAAAATTTAAAGTCTTGCTCCAGCGAAGTTGCGCTAGCCTTTCTTCTCCTCTTTGTGAGTTTGCGCTTGTAAACCCTCCTAGGCTTTTTAGAGAACCAAGAATTGGCATCACTCAAGGTCTTCGAATCCCACAGCCGTCCAGGACATGTTTTGAGCCTTTGTTTGAGTCCAACTGCCTCTTCACAAATTGATGACAGTAAAAAATCCAGTCAAGCTCGTCTTTTACAGGCCACATTTGCTGTTTCTACCTTCAGACATCAATCAGATACCCTGTCCCCTCCCCATGGGCTTTCTGGGAAATACCCAAGTTCACATCGAGCGCTCTCAATCTTTGTTTATGGCATATTCTTCACCGCGCATCCAACTGTTGAAAAATTCAGATGAGAGCCAGCATCTTTTTCTTTGACCATTAAGGCTAACATATAAAACTGCCCTGGCCAGTACCCTTACAGTTGTACATCTCCGTCGGCATACACGAGAGTGATTAAAAATGTATAACTTATCCTTCATGACAAATGGGAATATAATATTAAGTGTTGACCTTGCAGAGATCAACTGGATGGTTCCCACCGAAATTCAATAACTTGATTATTCAGACTGCATAATTGGGATATTAAATAGATGAATATTCTTTAAGAAATAATAAGGTTCAGATCCGAACTAATTCAAGAAAAAGAAAATATAATAAAAGAGTGAATAACAGAACAACTCAAGCTGCAAAAGGAGCAGACTAATGTAGCTGTATTCGTCATCCCACTAACCTCTTCAATTCAATCTTTCAACTCCTCCCCGCCGAACAAAGAAAGATAAGAAAATGTCGACCATTTCTATGCACTACTGGCACTCGAACCAGCTTCTGGCGATAGGCTTACAGCCAAGGAGGACAAACATATTTGACCGTGCCCATGAAAGTTAGTGCAAATACATGAAGAAAACATAAATGTAATAGATTTCATTCTTTTACACAAGAAAGACAAGCAAAATGATTTGATCATATAAGAGATTTGACTACTGCCATTAAGTTGATAATTTGAGATGAAACCTAGACCCGTGACATAAAAGATATGTTTCTTATTTATTCTCAGACAAAATGAATAGAAAAATTCTCAAACACATGTTATTGATTGTGTTTACACCGATCCGCAGTTTCCTCTTTGGAAAAATTATTCAAATCTCACTGCTGCTGGCCTTTCAGAGCACGTTACCAGTTCTCTTCAACTGAAAAAATTACATTATATTTGATATGGAATTTTTTGTAATGCTGGGGTATGTTATTGTACTTATGTACTTTAATATTTATTAATTCAATTTATATTTCCACCCAAAAAAATTTCATTTATACAGATAAGATCAACATTCGTCAGTAACAATATCATAACAACTAAAATATTATGAAAATGGCGGATACGTCAACTTTACGCTGAAGTATACCCTCTATATAAACGTGTACCTCCTAGCCTTGTTTGCATAAGAGTTCCTGAAATCCTAAGCCAGTAAACATGGCTGCCTCTCAGTCTTTCGCACTATGTGCTCTAGTTGCTTTCCTTGTTATTGTGAGCCCAGCATTTGCTCAACTCAGTCAAAACTTTTATCACAAAGACTGCCCTCGGGCTCTCCCAACAATCAAATCAATTGTGAAGCGGGCCATTGCTCGCGAGCGACGGATGGGCGCATCGCTACTGCGCCTACATTTCCACGACTGCTTTGTCAATGTAAGTTTCTTGTGGTTTTTCCTGCAGAGGTGTTTCTTAATCCACTAGATATGTTTTGGCATTAAAATAGTTCATGAAAGTTTTCCCACTGGTTACGTAGTTCGAAGGTCAAGGTTGAGGACTTCAATGTTTTAAGACAATGAAGTTGATGCCCTGAACCTTATGCTGTATGTCAAAAGAGGACTAGGGATAGACTGTAGACATTATAAGATACGAGACTTTGAGACTTCTTGCCAAGTTAATAATTTTTATTCTTGAAATGCTCATCGTTCGAGTGACAGGGTTGCGATGGATCTGTTCTGCTAGATGACACCACCAACTTCACCGGGGAGAAGACGGCCTTTCCAAATTTGAACTCAATCAGGGGCTTTGAAGTGGTGGATGAAATAAAAACTGCTCTCAACCGAGTTTGCCGTCGCAATGTGGTCTCATGTGCCGATATCTTGGCTGTTGCAGCTCGTGACTCCGTCGAGATTGTGAGTGTCAATAATCTTTCACGTACAATATAGCTACTTTTTAATTGAGATCTTACTAACTTTTTCTGCTTCTGCTTTAGTTGGGAGGCCGTTCCTATTCCTACAGAGTATTACTTGGTAGAAGAGATGCAAGAAACGCAAGCAGGAATGACGCAAATACAAATCTTCCTCCCCCGTTCTTCAACTTCACTCAGCTTCTTTCTAACTTCCAAGGTCATGGATTGAACGTGAAAGACCTTGTTGCCCTCTCAGGCGGCCACACCATTGGACTCGCCCGATGCGGCGCCTTCCGGCCAAGGATTTACAATGATACCAACATTAACCAAAGGTTTGCAGCCTCCCTGAAGCAAGTTTGCCCTGTAAGTGGAGGAGGTAACAACACAGCGCCCCTTGATTCAACTCCAGCGAGATTTGATACAGTGTACTTCAAGAATTTACTGGTGCAGAAAGGTCTCCTCCATTCTGATCAGGCGCTTTTCAAGGGTGACGGCAGTGAAAGTGATAGGTTGGTGCGGCTCTACAGCCGCAATCCATATGTTTTTGCCAAAGACTTTGGTGCTTCCATGATCAAGATGGGTAATCTGAAACCTCTCACTGGTAAAAACGGAGAGGTTAGATTGAATTGCAGAAGAGTCAACTAGAACCGTTGCTTCCCGTAAGACCAAACCAGAAGTTAATAAAACTTTGTGTCTCGTCCTGTTGTGTTGCTTAAGATGCATTATTAGCTCTTTTTGTCGTCGGAAGCTGTGCGGTTCCTGTCAGAACTCATGTTGTGGTTTGTTCATTCCGGCCTCCTCGTGACGTTTCTGAATTTTAGGGTCTGTTCTGCTTCCGAATTCCGTAATGGGGTTTTTAGCTGTGATCAGATTGTTGTAGCCTTGTTTCTTTCTCAGCCAAGGCAATCCTATCGTTCATCCAAGCAGAAATAATAATGTCAACCAATCGAATGTTTGATTCTACTATCTTTGGTTGTATTGAAAAAGTAACAACAAATACAGCCTTGTTTATTGTGAGTTTCTCTTTGTAACCCATGCAAGAGAAGGCTTTTTCTTTAATCGTCTTTTATTACTTTTCCGGCACGAGCTCTGTTTGAGAGCACACAAGCAAATTCCCCTTCCTAATTCATGTTAGGTGCTTAAATCAAATTAATCAATTTATATCCCTTTTGTTTTTAGGTTGAATTGACCAGTTTTGTGGTTTACCAATACTGTTTAAAGTGTTCAATCTGTCATGCTAAGCACATCTCTTTGAAACTATTCTCAAATGTAGTTTTGTTCACAATCCAGGTAGATAAATAAATAACTAGACAAAAAAAAAATTCATGATCCACCTTATCATGATCTTGTAATTATAAAGGGATGTGATGTAGGATAACTAACTTTTATAAAGAGGAAATAAAAGTGAATCTACCCTCACCCACCTTAGAAGAAAAATGAATATAGAGGTTTTGGTGAAGAAACCTACCCTTGCACATCCTTTATGAGAGTGGGTGATTGTCACCTTTACAGATTCGAAACTGTTTAGCTCTATAGAAGTGTATAAAGCTAGAATTCGCCAGACATGTTACACTTATTTGCATGGCTCCTAATCCATGCACACCTTTTAAGATTAGAAATCCATTCTCCCGAAGAGGATGATAGGTGGCACTACACTTGCACGTTCTTGAAAGCTCAATACTCATCATATTTCTATAGAAGCAAGTAACTCAATAAACTAACATATTTATCTCAAACAAAGCTTAAAACCATCCAAATATGGAAGATCAATCAAACATGAAGTGGGACATATAAGCTTTCATCTTATTCTAAAGTTTTGTTTTACAACAGGTGCTACAGTATCCAATGATCAATAGAACAACTTATGAATTCTACAGAAATAATTAAAAAGAAAAAAGAAAAAGAAAATTGACTGTAAGCTGGGTCCCTTGGAACGCAATACAAAGAATTGTTCAGAAACAATTTCTTATCTATAAGGGAATTGCTGAAAATATTGCAAAGTCCCGGATTCGATCCCAGAAGAATGATAAAAAACAATAAAAAGGACATGCACCATCACGTTCCTAGCCTTTGTTTGCACCGCAACCAACGGGTTACAATTTTTCCGCCATAGGAACATAGAAGTCTTCCCTTGTTTGCCCTGAGAGTCCTTGTGCTCTGTGCAAACTTGCCTTTTCGTCCATCGTTATCGCTACTCATGCACAGCTCAGCCTTGATTTTCTATGACAGAGAGTTTCCCCTGTACCCGGCATCATATGAGTTAAAATGGAACGATAAAGTTGATGCTTCTATGCCCGATTTATATTAATCATTGCAGCAGATATATGTAATGTGAAGGCAAAATGCATTGTTCAAAGTTTAACACAAAAACTAACTCATCAGTTGATAGAATATTTTTTACATTTAAATATCATTCAAAATATTTTTACTCATGTAGGACTTTTGTCTTTAAAACTCTTCCATACACCAAGCATACTTAGAGTTTAAAGCTAAGCAAAAATTAAGGTAAATCAATATGAATTATGATACTATATTAACAAATTTAAAGTTCAATGTAAAAATTAACTCATGAGTTAAGAAAATAATACATTTAAACATAATTATAATTTTTTTTATATGGACTTTCATCCCCAACAATTAATTTCCTTAACACCCACAAAATGAAATTTTGCAATTACCGCTCTATATGACGGAGAAATGAAAGCGATGATAAACGAAGCTTATTTTTTACTTTGCCCAAAGGAATATTTCTGGAGCAGTGAGACGTTTCAAATTTCACATCTTGATCATGAAAATAGTGCCATGAATAGGGTTGGGCACTGATCTCTTTGCATTAGGTTTTTGGTTTTTCTGGATGCCGGACACCCCAAGAACCGACCATCCGGTGGGTAGACTGATGCTGATGCTGATGCTGGTCCCTTTGTAGGTACGTTGTTACCTCTTATATTATCTCCAATGGGCAAAGAAAACAACAAAAATAGGGTTAAATTCTGCTACAATCATCAAATCAAATCTCTTCATTACTAAAAAATTATCGAATCAAATCCCTTAATTATCAAACAATTATCAAATCAAATCTCTTCATAATTAAACGGCTATCGTGTTCAAACTGCATCTGCAGTCTATAACTTACACTTTAAGCAGTAGTTTCACGTTCTGAAACCTTAGAGAAACTACTAGGTCATTGGACTCATAAATTAAAGAAAAATAATTAACCAGAAATGCATGATATTGCATCGTCTCTGCTGTTTTGAATTATGAGTTTGTGGTGCATGACGGTAAAACAAATTGCACATAATTTTCCGATGATAGTTGAAGACTATATTAACATGTAGAATGCACGTTCTACATAAAAAAAAATAGTTTATATTTTCATAAGTTGAATACAATAAATGCTAGTTTAGCGAATTCATCCGTCTCCTCTGGTCGGCAGAAGCTTGGATCGCTCGATTTTTTGCATCACCAACTATTTGTCTACGACTTTTACAATTTTCAGAATTATTTGAAGAATGGGTGTTTAAAGAATTGCAACGCACATTGACCCACAGAAAAGCTTATCTTGTCACGATGCAGACGTTGAATTTCTGAAGCTTCTCGCTAGAACGCGTTTCCTTGTCGTTCGGCACTGAACCCTGCGACTCAGAAGGTATATAAAGTGTCAAAACAAGTTGTTCGGAGTAGGTATCACCTAAACCGAGCCGAGGTCGAGTCCCTCTTCCGACAAGCTGTCCGTGGAGTCCCGCCTAACTTAAAACAGAAGAGACTATGTTTTAGATAAAACGATGACAACAAATCATTGAAGGACGTGAGTAGTGATGAATTAAACGACTATACCAGAGTGAAAATCTAGAAGTGTTCATGTATCGAAAAACACAAAGCTATTGAACAAGGACAGGTTACCCTACATGTCTTCTCATATGCATGAAAGTGATGTTAAGTTTTTGGATTGTTGGGTAATGTGTTGGATCGAAGGTCATAACTCTTATCTAATGCAAAATGCACGTACTCATACAAATTGAAAACACCAAGAAATTTCATAGTTCAAGATGATTTATCTACATCCATGGCCTAAGGAGTAACTTTTTTCACTATAATGAAGGAAGATTATAGAGGGTGTGTTTAGTGTGTATTTCTCATATTTCTTGTATCATGATATGATAAGTTGTGAATATGGAGATAATGCTTCTCACTTAATGACCGGGATTGAGATAGTAAACCCCAACTTGTTTACGCAGCTTGTCAACTTGAAAACCATGAAAGTCGACCTTAGAGATCCCTGAGGCTACCACCTACTCCCGTTTAATAGTAAACAGGTGCAAAGAATAAGGTGAAATACTTTACAATATGCTGCACATCTTGACTTGGCTTTTGCACGAACGTGGTCAGACGCCCCGGAAATACGAAGTTTACGCATGCCTGGTTTCTTGGGGCCATCTTCTCTGACAAAAGGAATATTTTCATGACCAATTACGGAAATTCGAGTTAACACTGATCTAAGATTAGATGTGGACTGCTCAAAATACTCTGAATTTGGTCCTGCCATGGATTAACTGCGCTTCTTTGCTAACCCTAAACAAATAGATATGTCAGCTTCCAGTGACTGGAAGTGCATTTTCTATGAACCCATTTGTGCGTCTACGATTAAAGAAAGAATACATTAAACTGGTGAAATAACTCAAGGGGTTGAAGCGTACGGCATCCCCAATTGGGAAGCTCTCCAATGAACCCATTTGACTACCCAATGAAACCAAAGCCAGATTCCTTCCAAAAAAGAATCCATTCAGAGCTCACTACGCAACCCTTGTCTGGACAATTCGTCAAAAGAATCTGACACAAACGATCCTTTACGCCTTTCTCGTGTTTTCTAATATATCTGAGAAAGTCAAGCAACAGGAAACCAGCACATTTATGTTGGGTCAATGGAATCGATTTCATCTACAAACACAGGAAAAGGCTAGATCTGCACTTGTTGAAGCATTTCACATGTCTTGGAATCTTACAGTCTAGCAAAGAAAAACGAATAAGCAATGACATTTTGGGGTTTGGACAATTTGGCCAAGTGATAGGCCAAGGTAGCCTGCGATCAAAAGGTTCCAGGTTTAACATTGGGTGGGCTTCATCATGTGAAAGATAAAATAGAAATAAAATCTCAGTGTTTACAAGATCATTCTTTTACAAACATAATCAAAATTACCATTGAAATTCCTTAAAACCACTTATATAGCTTAGACTCAATTATTACAGGACCAACATGAACTGAATGATTATATCACATCTCCACTTTTCAACTCAATTAATAAAAGAGTAATTTTCTGCCACTACATCTAATGATTAAAATGCTCTAGGACATTGTCAAGTGGGTATTAGAACTCCTAAATATAACCCTTTTCTCCTAAATAAAATTTTTTCTTAAAGTTTTGACATATTCCTTGAAATTCTCGCTCTTATTCCCTATTGGAGTTATATACTCAGATTTTCTTCTCGCAGGCTTGAAAGCCTATTGGAAATTCTTCATGAATTTTCTTTTTTTTAAATAACTCCCTTAAATAGATAGCCCACTACAAGTGACGACACTAAAACTCTCTTGGCCCATTGTAGGTTCACTGGACCCATGGGCTTTGGAGTTCAAGAACAGGCTTTTGTGCCAGTTCAGTAACCTTAGCCTTTTGGAAGTTCAGACATACATTCATCAACATTTTGTTTCACTTATGATATATATGATTACAGAAGAACATTAATCTTTTGGAACACCTTTTTTTTCGTTCTTGCATTCCCAAAAGCAGGAATCAGATCATTTTTCGTGCTTTTTACCAGGAAACAGGAACTAAATATGGCACCATTCTTACAATCCATTAAAATATATAAAAATGTGTCCTCAGGCTTTGTGAATCATCATATCGGTTGCAGTAATGAATCCTCAGAAGTTCGTGGAAGCATTACAGAACTTCCCAATAACTTGTCAATTGTTAGTTCTATAATTGTTCATTGTACTCTTTTGCTGCATGTTTCTTCCTCTTATCATGGAGGAGAGGCCTGAAAGGTCTTTCCACGAACTGTTACTCTTGAACAAAGGTTCGCAAGAGTTCTACTTGCATGTGCACTACAACTCTTCGTAGTGTCAATCAACAGATACAAAGCACTATATATTTCATTCAGAATAAAGCTTTTATTTTTGACAATTCACACCAACTTTTTTCAAGAACAGAAAATGCAAAGGAAAATCACACTGACAGAATTCATTTATGATGCTGTTATCCAGTCGCTTTATTATAGACTGGCTTAACAGACCACAGGAAATACCATATTCTATAAAAGCAACTTAGTTTGGTGCAGTAAGGTTCAGTTAACTTTCCGGCAATCAGTACGAATTTGGCCACTGCTTCCAGTCAGAGGGCTAAGTTTGCTCATTTTCACCACGGCGCTGGCAAAATCAGTAGTGAAAGTTGAGGAGTCAGTGCTGTAAGTGGTGACCTGAGAGTCCGTGGAGCCGCCACTGTAGAGCTGCTGGTCTGAATGGAGGACGCCCTGTTTGTTGACCAAATTCTTGAAATAAGCATTGTCAAAGACGACAGGAGTGGTGGCATCTAGAGGAGAAAGGCTGTCGTCGCTTCCTGTGCTTGGACAGTTTGATTTCAATGATGTTGCAAACGATGAATCGATGCTCGTCTCGTTATAGATACGGTCGCGGAAGACCACGCACCTGGCTTGCCCGATTGTATGAGCTCCTATTGTAAGAAATTCAGGAAACAAAAGACAAAGAAAGATAAGAAAGCAGAGTGTTTGAAATAATCAAATAATCTTAAGAATTAATTTCAGTGAGAAAGATACCAATGCTTCTTATTCAAGGTGAGCATATATGAAGTTAGATTGTCCACTATGTTTATGATATTGTTGTCAACCAATTTCTGTCGGGCTTACTGATGTAGGCTTATATTAATGAACTCAAGATTGACTATGCAGATCATGAATTTTCTAGTCTCACGCTAGACAAATTAAATCTAACAATTGTAAGCAAAAAAACAGATAGTTCGGACGCCAATAAACTCAACTGCTGTGCAATTTGAGGAAAATTTTCGTTACTTTGCTTACCTGAGAGAGCTACCGTTTCTTTTGCAGTGAATCCCTTGTTTGAGAAACTGGACAAAAGGGCATCAAGATCCATAGTTGGAGATGGGATGTCATTGTTTGCTGCAGTAAAATTTGCGGTGGTCGAGTCTCTTCTGCCCAACGGAACTGACCATGAAGGCCCGCCTAACTGGAGAAATCGAGTACCAAAAGAAAAAGGAAGAAGAAAACAAAAGAAAGAAAGAAAGAGATTGTTAGAAGAACCAAATAGAATCAAAAAATTATAACGTTTTTCCTTTCGTTGTTATCTTCAAGTAATAAACACTGGCTTCATATTGAATCCCCAAGTGGCTCCAGAGTTTCAATGCTATGTAGTTTAAAGTAACACTTACTGCAACAACAGAATCCCGGGCTGCAACAGCTAGGATATCTGCACAAGAAACAACTCCAGGGCAGAGACTCTCCATTTGAGACTTGATGGTGTCAATTACGTCAAACCCCCGCAGTGAATTTACGTTTGGGCCTGCTGTCTTTTCCCCAGTGAAATTCGAAGTGTCATCTAATAAGACAGATGCATCACAGCCCTGTTTAAGCCACAAGCAATCTATCAGTAACAGTTGAAAGACGATTAGCGAAAAAGACCATGAGCAGGAGCAGCCACTATTATCATCTCTACTTTTATGGTTAAAAGTGTTCGTGCATGCAAGATTTCATGTTGGTTTTCGTATAAAATATCATGGAATAAGGTGGCTGGATATTCTAAGGTTGCATGCAGGCGTTTATAACTTTCACGACATGCATGGGCTGGATTTCAGCTTTGCTCGGGTACCTTTTCCTCTACGAGAGGGTACCAAAGTCAGGTAAGCAAATGAAAGAAAGAAGTTGTTTAGATCCATTAAGCAAAAATCTTAATCCAGTAGCGAAAACAGAATTATGACGCACAGCTTTTCACATTAACATACAAATATGAGACTCAAAAATGTAGGTATTGATCCCCCACTAATCTTAGTGTGCATGTGCGAGTTGTGTGTAAGAAGGAGAAAGAAAGAGAAAGGGAGGAGAGAAAACATGCATTGACAAAGCAGTCATGGAAATGGAGACGAAGTAAAGAGGCCCCCATGCGATTCTCCGTGGAAACTGCATTATTCACTGCAGTTTTAATGGTAGAGAGCGCTTTTGGGCATGTGAAATAATAGTAGTACGGGGATAACTGCGAAGAGGCTGCTTCAGAGAGAAGAAGAAATGCAAAGAAGCAGAATATGGTGGGGCGTAAGCTCTGAAATGCCATATTTCAAAGAAGTGGAGCTTGTGTTTGTGTCTCGTCTTTGACAAGGAACAATGTATGAAGCTGTATTTATAGAGCAAAACTTGGACTTCCCATTTGCTTATGATCCTAAGTCAAAGACCCATTAAAATGTAGAAATTAAGAGGGAAGGACGGTGTCCTACGCCTCCACTAAACTGGTAAAACCCTGTTGTGCATGTTACCCAACCCTACCCCACACACCTACTATCCTCGGTAATAATATATTATAGATGGTCAACCAAATGCTCCCGCAGAAAAGGAAAAATTCAATGTTGTTAAAGATCACCCAAGTTCCTAACCCACGTCAATGCGGCAAACGGACACCATTGCATGGATTAGGCCTTATCACTTAAGGTTTGGAAACAAATCAGGGTACATAACTTGAACCTAGATAGGATGATGTCCTGAAAAGGGTCACCCAGCCCTTGTTTAGAGACGATGGGTGACTGATTTCTGTCATGGGTTTTTTCTCACGTAACTCGAACAATGCACATGGGGTCTGAGAATTGTAGCCTTAGTGCAGCGAACATCTCTTCCATTAAATGCATAGTTAGTCAATCAAGGGCGTGAAGCTGCTACTTTTGACAAAACTTTGCAGTGGGTTGAATGGCGTGTGAACATTTCGCCATGGGAATCTAATTAGTCAATCAATCCTAAATAGAAAAATCCCTTTCCTTGCTTTCATCTTTGCACTGACCTTGATCTGCAAGCTATGTTCTGCGAATCCCCCAAACTTCTGAAGTTTCCAACTTCTCATTACAGCAACTTCACATGATCCCCCATAAACAAACAATATCCGTGAAGAGTAAACGATGACAAAGTCTTAAAGTTTCATATTAACTCAGCTAGAATGGATTAGTGGAGAGTCTGCTGGAGGATCCCGTAGCTTAGTTCAAAATTTTCTGCTTTTGAGAGCGCATATTTTGACATTAGAGCATTATCAAAGGTCAAACCAATAAAGATAAAGTTGCGAGCATACGCAGTTATCAGAAGCTCGCAGTCGTCAAGCAGAACAATGGGAACTGAACTTTGTTCTTCAACGGTCTGATGTCACTCTGATGGGGACTAATTGCTAACTTGTGTTTAGCTTTCAAAGACCACCAAATCTTACATTATGTTCTAGTTACCTTGTCTTTACTTGGTTGCTTGATTTAACAACAGGGTGTAGAGACTACATCCCTCTCCTTATTTGGATGTCATGTAGAAAGGATCAATTGAAATGTATATGTTAGAAGAGGACAATTCTTACATGATTAGTTATGCATATAAATCTTCTTTTTATCATCCAGAAAATGAATATTGTGATATACTTACTACAGATAGATAAACTCTCACATGGACATCTCTACCAAAACCGTCATGCGCCCTGGTTTCCTGAGATGGTTTTGTTGCTCGCCATGGTCAACCTGCAAGCCATCATGATAAAGACCCCATGGTGCTGTAAGGGAAGTATCTTCCTAACATTTAATCATTACATCCACATACAAAACTAGTTTCAGCGTTACAGATTACCCAGAATCATTGAATGTGTGGAATAATTGGCATTGATACTTATTTTCTTTAGTGGAAGAAGAGTGACAATTGACAAATATTACAAGCAGAAGCTCCAAATATGGATAATGTTGGCATGGTTGGGGTGGGAGACAACTTTAGTTTTGACTATTTGACGCATCTTGCAAATTTTGGTATATTCTCGACTGGGCTCCAGAAGTCCTCTTATCATCATGCAGAGAACCATACAACATGATTGAACCAATGCTTATTTTCTTAGCAGTAGTCAGCAAAAACGAAAAGAAGCACTACCTACGAGAAAACATTGCAGAGCCTACTAATTGATGCCATAAACCATTACTGGCCAGTGCTAAGTAACCAAATGTTTATTCAGTGGTTCAAAAACATAATAATGACCCAAAAAAGAAAATAAAAATTAACATTTGCTTGGATACATTGGTGTTAAAATATACCTAGCAGATTTATTAGTTCTCACGCTCTGCAGAATCCCACGTGACATCCCATTGAGAAGTAGCTATCTTAATTTTAATCTAATCTCAAGCCAAAAATTTGTCTTCACAGCCAGACAACGACTCTCTCCCTCACTTGAAGAAAAAGGCTGGGAGGTAAAGCGAGCCAACAGGCAGCTGCTCTTGCCCCTTCAATGTGCCTAACAAAGCTATTTGCTATCTTACCACACTCAAAAGACAAATTTCTCTTCCTCTGCAGCTACAGAAATTGCACTATCTCCCATTTCCCGGAGAGTTGCTGCCGTTGAATCATCTATCCCCAGCAAATACTGCACACGAGACAGTTTCTCAGGGGCTGGCTCACTCTTTAAGTATATAGTATATAGATCAGAAAGCTCCTCCGGCACCTCCCATGACAGTGGCTGGGAAGGTACAGCTTTGTCACAAGTCAGCAAATCATTAAGAGAGGAAACCTGCAACAGCAGAAGAAAGCCTTCAATCCTAACTTAGCACACATTCAGATACACCAGACTCTCATCCTATGAGATAAGTCCATACCAATAACTGAACACCATTGAAGAATAAATATGATACACATTCCAAGTGGAAAAATAAATAAGTATAATGAAAGGAGCATTAAGTTCACAAAACTCCATACCACTCCTTGTCGATTTCTCTGCCTTAGCAATGCCACAGCTTGAATTAAAGAATTTGCTAATCTGCTCCGTGCAAGCTCAGTAACAACACGTCTTGCCTTTTCAGCATTAATGTTCAGATCAGATGGGATTTTTTCATAGACTTCTTCCTCATTGAAGTCGCCAGTGCCAGATGAGAAAATGTCATCCACAGTTTTTTTGAAAAGGTTCTCCCGCAAGCTCTCAGATATCATGGTATCTAGCTCCACACCTGCTTCCTTAAGTTCTCTTATCTGCTTTATAGTAAGCCTTCCCTGAGCTACAGCTGTTTCAATGGCAGCAGCCATTTTTGTAGTGGTTATGCTCTTAATAATCTTCTGTGCATACTGTGGAGGCAAGCCAACTTGCTTCTGCAACTGATCAAGCTGCTCTACCCTGGCTTTTGTCAACTGCCCATCAGCTAAAATCACCTCAGCTTGTTTCCTAAAAGCCTGCTCAGCTAGGCTCCTATGTACTTCCACTGTCTCCTTACTAGTCAAACCAAGGATCCCACCAAGCTGATTTAGAAAAACAAACTCTGAATCATCCCTTTTTGTAGTGATCTGAGCACCAAATGGAATCTTGGTCACTTCACCAGTTAGACAATAAAGCAAATATGTCTTGTACAGGTCAGTCCGATCTCTTTCTGGAAGGTCATCTTTGAGAGTTATTTCCGTCTGGCCAGGCTTTCCCAACTTAGCAGCAAGTTCCTTGTCAGGTCTTGTTTTCCTAAGTGACTGAAGAGACTCCCATTCCTCGTCCTCTTCACCTTGTCCATCTTCAACCTGTTCGACTTCCTTCTTTACAGATTCTTCAGATGAGGAATCAGATGACTCCCCCTTGATATCTGCCAGTAATTCAGTTACAACCAAAGTGTTGAAAGCTATCATCTTCTTAAGTTCTTTTGCACCTGCAGTACGGTTCTCAGCAGAACGTGCTTGTTTGATGTAGTTAATGAAAATCTGTCGGACCTGCATAAAAGTAATGAGAAAAAAGGACAAAATGCATTATGTTCGATTCATCACTTAATCTCTAACCACCACTGCAAAGTAATCAAAGTGTTTACTTACTGCCTTGCTAACAATAGACATGGCAACTTCTCTAGTCAGCCTCAAGCCATGTGCTGCCTTTCGCACAGATTTCCTCACATCATCATCGAAACCATCAACACCAGAAGCAATTGCCTCCTTCACAGCCTGGAAAACATTACAGATATTAGCATATTCCAGCAAAACCCCCCAATGTTGTATCATAATACAAAACAGATCTGTAAGGATCACATTATCTTTTCTAATAATGAAGTATCTATTTATTTTACTGCAGTACAACAAAGAAGTCTTCAAAGAAACTAGGTTATAGAATAATAGAAACTAGGAACACTGCCAATCACAAAGTAGAGGTCTAACTAGTGAAATGATCCAAAAATAACATCTTAAAAGTAACAAAACAATCGCATTCCAAAATAACTTATTTCTTGGTATTGTAAGCAACAATTTCCATTTACAATGTCAGACAGATTTTTAGCATGTCTGTGAGAAGGATTATCCCTTGCAAAATATACAAAACATTAGGCATTAGCAAAGGCTAATATCTCACAGATATTAGGCATTGGAATCACAAACTGATCAAAATCCTCCATCAAAACAAGATTCCAGTTTGCCTTCCTACTTCCAATTCTCTCTGTGGGACAAGAAAATATAGAATTGAACTTTGATGGCCAGCTAACATGATCCAACAATGGGAAGGATATATCATGTACCACAACAATCTATAAACAGGGGTTTAGAACCACAAATTTTACACAGGGGGCCACTTAGAGATGAGATATAATAATATTTGAGGGCTTTAGCAGAGACACCATATGTTTCACTAAAATCAGTACTTATCCGTGAGGAATCTGGTGCATTTCAAGCCAAGTGCAGTTATATCCCTACCATTCACACTAAGTGAATAGTACCACCAAGTGCTCCGTTATAACATAAGATGGGTCCAGGACCCCAACAACCTCCATAAATTTATAACGCATTTAAAAGTATAAGAACTGAGTGGAAAGTGTACAATGAATTGGAAAACCCATCGATTCCATTTGATGTGTCATAAAACATGGAACAATAGATGGGCATTCCTCTGAAAACATACACATATGCTTTGAAAATAAGATATATAACATGACAAAAAAAAGATGAAGGAAAGCCAAAAAGAAAAAAGCAACCTTTTCAAATAAACTGCCACAGATATCTGAGTGGGCTGCTTCAACAGTGTGCTGAGGAATACAGAGCATGACACGTAACCTGAGCAAGGCAGAAACATCGTTCTCATCCAGTTCTCCATCAGCTACGCATTGCTCAAGTTTTTGCCGGTAAATTTCTTCAGACAAAACAGACATGTCAGCTACTATTGTGAAAAAGAATTAAAGACAGTAAGACATCTTAGAAATTAATAAAGCAGTTCCTAAATGCAACAGGTAGTACACCATCAATTACCTTCATGAATTGCACTCGCCTTTTGTGGATCAAAGTGCAACTCATCACAGAGATTTTGAAGGAAGGCTGCTTTGCTATCTGCCATTTCTAAATCACCACCAGCAACAGCCTTTGAAAGTCGCTTACGATATACCTTGGAGGTTATATCTAGTGTGATGGCTTCTGCTTCCCGTTTGCCTAAACCAAATATATTCCTCAATTGATTTAATGCAGCAACCTACATCCAAAAAACATATATAAATCAATGTCAGGGGGATTTGGTAGAGTAGAATGCAAACGTGGGTAAAGGCAAATGTGTTTTCACTCATAGCAAAAATATTTTTGACATTCATTTTCTAGCTTACCTTATTTTCTTCCATCCGGCCATCAGATAAAGAATGTGAAACATATGCTCTATAAAGGAGCTTCAAGTCATCCATCTTTCTGTCACCATCATAGTCACCACCTAGCCAAAGATACAAATCAATAACAGCTCACAGAATTGGAATGTCCAAGGCTCGGCTTCAGTTACTATGACAAACAAGACAGCAAAAGCTCCTTAGGCACCCTACCTAGTAAAGAAACTGGACCAACGCCCAGGGCAAATTGATCTGCATTCGGATGGTTCTTCAGTGAGATAAGCAAATTGTTAAAAGTTAATACCTTGTCAAGCTCTTCCACAGCTTCTGTGACATTCCTGCTGGAAACTCTATACTGTTAGATGATGGAAGTGATAAAAATTGCAAACAATGCACGATTATAACATGCTTGAGATGATGATACACGAAAAATTGTTAGCATTAACTATGCCATGCAGTTGTGACCATACACTGATCTTGCCCTGGACTTGAGTATATTGAGTGCTAATGAAATATTCTCCTCAACCAGTTTTCTTGTTTGCTCCCTGAACAATTCCGTAGCAAGCTGCAATGGATAGGACACATCACACGGACCAATCAAGAACCAGCTACATGAATCCTCTCAACAACAAAACGATTGAGTAACATACAGCAAACGTACCTCATCAGAAAGTCGAAATAAACGTTGCACTTCTCTAAGTCTAACAAGCTGCTCTTCATCAATATCTTGAGTAACATACAGCAAACGTTAGCAAATATCACATCACACAGAATGCAAATAGGAACACATAAATGAAATCATTTACCAAGCATACACTATAAAATGTACAAAACCAGTAATAACCTAATACGAAACACTAGCCTAGAATGGAAAAAAAAAGGGTAATTAGTAAATATGATTAATGCTTTGGCAGTGCATTTATATCAAATATAAATGGAACCTTCCTTAAAAAATTAATCAGCATATAATCAATCATTTAAGTGCTCGTTTGTAATCTCGCCTAACTCAATCATCAGCTAAAACTATACAGCAATTCTATTAGTCAATCATAAAGATCTTAATGCATAATGTATTTACCTCGGCCAACCGATTTTAGCTTAGAAGCATACAACCGTTGGGCATTGTCACGGATGGCAATCTCAACCTGGCAGAAAAGATTATTATTGCCCAGTCAGTATAGTAATGCCAGAAAAATTGTTATGAAAAAATGTAACAGATGATGAGAACTTGAGAAATTTGATCAATGCCAATTTATGATAAGTTGAAACAGCAAAGATAATTCACAACACAAGGCACTGTGATTAAAGTATAAAGTATATGTTAGCTATATGGACCAGGATCCAAATTTACAAGCCAAAAAACCAGAGAAAAAGAGAACAGTAATCAATTACCTGGGAATCAGTGACTCTGAAGACACGTTTCCAAGGTAAAAGGAAAGATGATGCCTCCCCAAACACAAGAGTGGAAACATAAATGAGCTTCTGGAATGCCTGCACTGAAGACTCACTAATGATGATCAAGCTCCATTTTTTCAATCCAAATTCTTGATACTAATAGAAAAAATGTTAAGAGAGCTAGTGCATATGACCTACCCGACGTTGTTCTACATCACCATCATGATCTCCAGTTTCAAGCCTTTGCCTAAAGATTCGCCTACCAATCTGCAAAAACAAAAGTGGCATTAACCCCAGTCATAACGAAGATGGGTTCCACGCAAAACCTTAAGCATTCTCAAACTTTGAAATCAATGTCATGTAAGTACCTCCATATGCATTGCTGCAGCATCCGGGTCATCAATGCCCAATGCCTTTTTAAAGTTGATTATCACGTCAACTTCATCACCTTTGAGTTCTTCCTTTCCTGGAGGAAGGACTGAAGATACGAACCTAAAACATCCAACCAAAAGAGAAAATTAACTAAAATATTCACAAGCTATAATCCAGCTATCCATGTAGGAATCTCAAAAACCATATCGCATGGCACGTCTGACAAACAATAATAAGCGTATAAACAAAATTTGTAAAGTATCACTACTCTCATGTGTACAAACGACTAATTTCCACTCACCGGCAATATATATCAGAAAGCTCGGCATTGAATGCCTCATCTTGCTTGCTCACTCCATATCTAAAAATCAAACAAGAAAATCAGGACAGTTACTACGGTGAAGCAATAACGACATTGAGTCGAATAAAGTATTCGAATTTCTTAAACCAATGACTAAGAATTTACCAATGCTGATAAAGCTACCTCTAAAATCTTAATGACAATAATCAATTATAACTATGAACCAGATAAGAGTCGTAATCAAACAAACTTTTTTGCAATCCTTTCGATATCCTCCTTCTTCACAGCCCGCGGGTCGTCGTGTCCGGCCACGTAGTTGTGCAAATCTACCGCAGCGACATCCGGCACGCAGGCATTGAGCGCGTACGCGGTGGCCCCACCCGCTGCACCAAGCGCCGCAGCGCCACCCAGTGCCGCCGTTTCGGACTTGCCAAACCGAGTCCCCAGGCCGTATCCGGCGGCTACCGCCGCACCGACGATCAGAGCAGAGCTAGCTAATCTCAGCGGTGGAGACAGACTGGCCACAAGAGGCTGAATGCCCGTTAGCTCCCTCTTATCGCCGAAGACACTGTTGGAAGGAGGTGGCAACGTGGTGGGCGGGGATTGGTCTTCCGGGGAAGAACTAATTGACGCTCGGGAACGGCGCCGTCTAAGGGTGAGTTTTCTGGAGTGCGCGGTGGAACGGAGAGGGAGAGGATTGAGGAAGGGGGAGTAGAGAAGAGAACGGTGAGAAGTAGAGGGAGAAGCGGAGAGCGTAGAGGGGTTCATGGCTCCCTCTAAGGCCGGGGGTCAGGGAAGGACGTCGTGGGCGGAGCTTGCTAAGGAAATTGCAGGTTTTCTTTAGGGTTTAACGAAGAGAGTAAGAGTGAACGAGGAAGAGGATAAGGAGAAGAGTCGATAGAGCGCCTCCCGACAAAAGTAATCAAATTAGATCGGGTAAACATGTATTCTCTGTGTTCGTCGCACGGGAGTTCCGTGGCTTCTACCTTCAGACAGGTTCACGGCTCAAATTTTCTTCAGACAAATTTATTATTTTGAAATATTCTACGAATATAAACTTTTACTTTTACTTTTACTTTTACTTTTATATGAATGATTTTAATTGGGTTATTCAAAATGTAGATCAGTTATTAAAATAATTTAAAATATTTTTCTTAATTTTTTTATCTTGAGATAACCTTTTAATTTAACATGTTAAATATGTGAATCATTAATTGGTAACTAAGATACTTATTTTTTAATTATTATGATATATTATATCATGATTTCATATCATTATGTCAAAAAGCTTAAACTATTGAGTAGATGAAAATCTTCAATAAGTGCCTTTCCCATCATTGGGTCACCAACTTGACCTTTAGGCATTTAGGTAGACATCAACCTCCAACATGGTCTTATAACTTTGTGAAGACATATATTTGTGGTAAACAATCACCCAAATTTGATCATTGTAACACCCTTGGTAAGAAGGCACTTCTTCTCCTAAACTTAATGCACACGCTTAGTAGGATACACACCATTTATTTACTCATGTTATGGATTAAACAAAAGATAATAGTTATCAGCTATCATGTTAAAAGTTTATTAATATTAATTTGATTGTTTACAATATCTTTAAAAAAATATTTATTTTTGTTTTACAGTAAATCAATTCCCAATCCCTAAATTTTTAAAACATCAAAAACTAATTTAAATAATCATTTTTATGAAACCCAAAATAACTTTGTATTACGTTGCTGAAAATAAATTGTTAATTTGGGTTTTAAAAGTAACCGTAGGGAAGAAATTGGGTGACCTAAACCCTCCTAAACGGTGCTCGTTTTGAGACCCCCGCCTTATCTCCCTCCAATGGGGTACACACCTCATCTAAACGCGCCCCGACATGGTCATGTCTTCTCTTCGTTTCCCGCTACCACAATGCCTCCCCAAAATACCATACCCAACGTCAACGCCGAACTACAGAGTTTTCAGAATCCCAATACTCCCCTTCAGAGTATTCTGCTCTTCTTCCTCTTCCTCCACCTCCAAATGGCAACCCATCCGCAAAAAGAAAGTCGCCATTCGGGTCGGCTATGTCGGATCCGATTACAGAGGTCCTATGTCTCTCTCCCTCTCTCTATATATGCATTATTTTTCTTTTGGCTTTTGATTGTTATTCTGAGTTGTAAATTGAGTTCTGTATTTGAAATTCTTCTACTATGTGTTGTTTCTTTCAGGTTTGCAAATGCAACGAGATGAGCAATCATTATCCAGTAAGATTCTTAGTTTCCTTAAGACTCTTTGGATTACTTGTGTATTTTTTCTTTCGTAAGAATTGCTTAATGGGAATCCTTAATGCGTTCTTTGATACATCTTGCATTTTACCATTGTGATGATACATCTTTCAATTAGGCTTAGTATGAAGGGATTGCTCTTGCTGAACTGTTGCAATATTTTGTATGTAGCGATCGAAGGAGAATTGGAGAGGGCCATCTACAAGGCCGGTGGGATCCGTGATAGTAATTACAGGAATCTCAACAAAATTGCGTGGGCGAGAAGTAGCCGTACTGATAAAGGAGTAATTCATATAAACTAGTTTCTGTGGATCAGTTATTTCCATATTATTTTTTTGCCCTTTTTTTGCGTACAACATGCGGTTATCTTTTTTCTTTTTTCTTTTGACGTGGTTCATTTGTTTTTTCAGGTTCACTCTTTGGCAACGACGATATCATTGAAAATGGAAATCCCTGAGAATGCATGGAAAGGAGACCCTTATGGCATGGCTCTTGCTGATTACATCAACACTCATCTTCCTAAAAATATTAAAGTCTTTAGCATTTTACCGGCACAGAGGTGAGGGACTCTGAATTTGTTCTGCTTTCCTGCCTAATGGGGAATCCTGTGAATAATTTTCTTAAATAAGGGGGATATATGATATCTTGATGGTAGAGTAGCATCATGACAATGTACTCCTTTCCTTGAAAAGTTACATTGTTTCACCCGCTGCATTTATGAATTGCGATAAGGATTAGGAGTAAAACTAATTTGCTGTAATTGCTTCCGCACTTAACTGTCTTTAGGCTACTAATTCCTTGCAAACTTCTTTGATATATGACATCATTGGGCTTCTCTTGCATGCAATCTGTATTTTCATACCTGATAAACTGCCTTCTAGTTAATTTTATCTTTCACTAAGGAATCCCTCATAGTTAACTTATGATTGCTCATTCCTTGATCTACTTCCTGTATAGTTAGGATTGAATTTTCTCTTTGTTTGTGAAAGAACACGAAATGCCTTAACCATTTTAATTTGCCTAAATCTCTGTCACTTGTGGAGTTACTCATGGCATGATGTTCTTTCCAAGCGTCTCCACTACTCTTTGCTTTCTATCTTCTAATTCTTTGGTTTCTGTCATCTGGTTTTAAATCTTAGGAGCTTTGACCCTAGAAGGGAGTGTAATCTTCGGCAGTATTCTTATCTCCTTCCTGCAGAAATTATTGGAATCAAGAGTTCCTTCAGCACAGCTGAAATTTGCTATCATCTGTGGGACTTCAATGATACATTGAATGCCTTTGAGGTGTGGTATTTGTCTTTGCTTCCTTTCTTCTCTTCTTTATTGATCTTCCTCTGGTTATGGAGTAAATACCTGCTGACACCTCATCAAGATGCCCTTTCACAACAGATTTAGCAGTTTTTTGTATGAGCTTCATCCACACATTCCGCTTCAACCTTCTTGGTTTTCCAAGGTTTTTAAGTGGAAATAGCTCATAAGCAATTAAGTTGCAAATGCACTCTCTACCCAAATGTTTAATTTTGGATGATCTTTTATTGACTCAATCATGTTTAAGGCTCTCAAGCTTTTCTATACAATCCATGATTTGTTTGTTAGTATGCCAGCCTGCTCCTTACTTAGTTTTAGATTTGCTAATATTTTTAATCTGGAGTTCACACATTTTGGATGTTGAAAAAGATGTAATTAATGGGAGGACGAAAATCTTATTGCCTTATATTATTAATATTGATCCATTAAGAATGCTATGAATCTTGTTTGGGGATGTCTCAGAAGCCTGCTCTCTACGATTGGTTGAACCTTGTTGCTTTGGCCTTCATGGAGAATAACATCTTTGTATTGTGGTTCATAGCTACTGCAGTCAATTGTAAATCAATGTTTACGTTTGAGAATGCATTTGCAGGGAGAACATCCTTTCCACAATTATACAGTACGCTCAAAGTACAGAAAACAGCTTCCTAGAAAAAAATCTCCTGGAAATGGAATTTTTCTTGGGAGAATGAGATCATCTGGTGAGGCATCAGAGCGGGAATCTGAGGGAAGTGATGGAGATGAAGATCTTGTGATTGATGGGGCGATTTCACTAGATGTAGAGAGGATGGGCAAAAATTCTTATGAATCCAGTGTTTCTACTGAACATGTAGCCGACACTTGCAATAAGCATGAAAAAGATCAAAAGGCTCACTCTAATGATTTAGTTGTCCGGGCAAGATGGCTGCATGAACCTGATGAGATGGACAGAATAAGTGCTGCTCACTTCAGAAAGATCTTTTGCACTTCTTGTGGAAAGCTGGAGGAATCACTTGGGTTTCCTTATGTTGAGATTTCTATATGGGGGGAGTCGTTCATGTTGCATCAAGTAAGTCTTTTCCTACTGGTCATTTCAGACACCACTTAATGAATTTAGAAGACGAAATATATGAATGGAAGTGCAGGCATAATACTTTTTCTAGTTACATTTAGATGCAACTAAAAATGATGCTGCCTTTTTCTTTGACAAAAGTTTCTCCTTGATCAGTTGTGGGCAAACCGCTATCTTAATGCGTACAAAGTTGTAGTTTGGTGTTTAAAGTTTGAAAAACATACAATCAAGTCCCTAGTTATTTCAAAAAAGTTAAGTTTCAAAAGTTACAATCAAATGTTTTGCTCGTCAATTTTGACTAAAAATGCTACCAAAGTAATTAATATTAACATGAAATACATCTCTTGATAATTATCCACATGGTACATTGATGTTATAGAAACATCTTGGTTTTCTTTGTTACATAGAACAACGATTTAAAAAATTGTTAACTTGAAATATCAGCTTTTCTTAGGTAAGGTAAATATAAAATGACTAAGTGAAATATGTTAGTCAAATTAATTGTAATACATCATAAATATCTGTTAATTCTAATTCGTATTTTTGGGGACTATGATTTTTGAATTTTAGAGATGAGATTTGAGCTTTGTGCATTTTCTAGCAACTAAAATATGTGTTTCCAGTTAATTTGCATGCAATAGTTAAGTTCAAAAGCTTTCAGTAACTACTTATAGTACTTGAGACTTAAAGAGTTCGCTTACATATTGAATTCTTTTACATGTACTACCACTTCAACCGCTATTCTTCAGGAAAGATATATAATTTAAACACCTGCTGGTGTTAATACTACTCGAAGTTGCCTCTTGAACCATTCTGTTTTGAAAATTACCATCTTGGACCTAAGTGATATCCCAGCATTCAGTAATGGGCATGATCCTACATGGGTACTTTATGGACCTCATTATTCAGATCATTTATCCTTGCTCATTTTAGTCATTTGATTATACCTACCTCAGATAGACTTGAGAAATTTCTAATTCATGAAACCTTTGGAGTTGGCTAATAGCTATTACTCGGCTGCCTTTTGCGTGGGAAGAAATGCAGTAAAGAAATCCTGCTTTATAATTAATACATTCCACTTATTTTGACTTAGTCATTCATTTCAATAGATCCGCAAAATGGTTGGTACTGCTGTGGCAGTAAAGCGCAACTTACTCCCAAGAGATATTATAACATTGTCGCTTGCCAAGTTCTCACGGATTGTTCTACCCCTTGCCCCGTCTGAAGTTTTGATTCTTAGGGGAAACAATTTTTCCATCAGAAGTAAACCAGGAGGTGTAAAGAGGCCTGAGATACTGACATTAGTTGAATCAGAAGAAATTTTGAAAGAAGTTGACTTGTTCTACACATCTATTATGTTGCCTGAAGTGTCAAAGTTCTTGGACCCTTCGGGTTCCCCTTGGAGGGAATGGGTTGAAAGACTGGACGAGAATACAGGCATTCCAGATGCACAATTGGATGAAGTCAGGAAAGCTTTGAAGTTGTGGAGAGAGAAGTTTCAGAGTAGCGAACTGTTACATCAGTCATAAAGCAATGAGACTAGGTAAGTTGCTACCCTCTTTTTATGTAAAACTAGTTTCCCTTTGGTGGGGTTCTCTGGTTCAATTAACGAGTTGGCCTAAACTCATCGCAGGTTAGCTCCTAGCGTTGCTCTATTTTTTCTTTTTTTCTATCTTTTCCGTACCTCATCTTGAAGGGTGCTTTCTTGGCTGATTAAATTTTGATACAATAGGAATTTCTCGACGTGACCTGGAATTTCTGGAAGACAGAGTTCGACGGATGCCTCTTGAAATGACTGGTAACGGGTGCCTTTGTGGCAAGGGAGTGTTAAAAGGTACGTGGAATTGATCTCAATGGATAGCTGAGGACTGTGCAAATTTGTGGCAGATAAAGAGGACTTGAGAAAAGTACCCGTCAATCGTTGGCTTCTAAATCAGCAACGGCTGGCAGACATTGCACGTTCTCCTTCTGCGTGGGTCAGATGGATGGAGCCATGTTTCACACTGACTGCCAGCAGAAATTAAGGCAGCTTGGACTTTCGTTGTAACAGATGACCCTGAGACAGTGCTCATCACGTGTCCAGAAACACAGATCCTGTAAAACTGTCGTTCCAGTGGTGAATTTACATGGGTTTCGATTAAACAAGTCATACCAGGTAACGTAGATGATTTGTGACTATTGAAGTAAAATTGGTTTAGAACAGGAGTGGGCCTGCGGGTCAAATCAATTAGACAACCAGCAGGCCTTAATAGAAGTTCAAAAGGTTTTGGTATGCCTTTCCATGTCCTGGGGTCTGGCTAGGGCGATACACCAAATTACGTGAAAGCCACTGAAGTTTTATTTACGTACCGGATTCCGACTACATCCTGCGTGTTCTTTCTCCGGGCACCGCTTTCATGTGACCAAAACATCAAAAGGTCACATAAAAATGTCAGACGTTCTGCTGAAAAGACAGCGCTAGCTGACGCATCAAATTTTCATCTTATGAACTACGACGCCAAGCATTATTGCAATGATTTGACTCAATGATATGACCATTAGTGGACCAGAGAGTCCATGCTTGGATTACTTTTCAACACAGAGTTTTACCCAAGCAGGGCTTGAAAACTGACATTCATTAGCTTACGTTCTGTAATGACGATAGATTAGGAAAACCAAGCATGTAACCCAGATGATGGAAATTGAGACGGAAACACTTGTTATACTGTAAGCATCCGCAGCAAAAAGATACATCTTACATAGGTTTACAGAGCCAACTTGTATAAACCCATCACAGATCGTAAAGGTTTTCTCACTATCAAACGCAGAAGTAGAACCTGCACTCGACATTCCAGGACTTCTGTGGAATGACCAAAGCTCTGAAAACTCCTTGTTTCTTTCCGGAAGGAGATGGAAAGGTACACTGCATAAGAGAGGACATTGGGAAAAAGGGTGGAGAAAAAAACTGTGTGTTTTAGCATTTGTTCCTGCTGTCGCTTCCGCGGCAGATGAAAACAAACCCACTCACATGATCGATATTGTGTGTCCGCGGTTTGGATTTCCCTGGGTCACTGGCAACCATCGATTCACGGGAACCATAGGTGAAAGAGTAACCTAAGCTACAGAACTCCACTTAGCTAGTAAAACCATGAAAGAAGAAAACAACTGATCAACAGAAGAAGCAAATTCCGTTTATCATTTTTGCTCGTTGATCTCACTCCAGTTTCGAATAGCTTGTAGAACTGCTTCTTTGACCACCTTAGCATCAATCTGATTACCGCCATGATTAACCTGGAACATCATCAGTTCGGGTTCAATGGCCTGACCCAAAAAATCAAGATATCAAGTGCAAGAAACTTGAGTTGTACTCTTAACTTTTATGCGTGTCTGTATATGTGCCTTGTGAGTGCTGAGAGAGAGAGAGAGAGAGAGAGAGAGAGAGAGAGAGATGCATATGTATGCACGAGCGAGAAGATGACACCTATGGTTTCATGATCTTCAATTCGTTCTTACTTTGGCTCCGAGCGCTTCCAAATGAAACCCGTCTGAACAAGAAACCCTAGCTTGCCGCACATCAAGCTCCAGCTCTTCAAAGGCTTCAAGTATGTAAACAAGCAATCCAGCACAACTCCTTTCAGTGACCACCTCAACCAGAAAACCGGATTCTTGGGCTTCTACTCTCAACCTCTGAAACGTAGATAAAGATACAGATATATGGTCAGATGACAAGTTCCCATGCATCAAGAGTTGATTTAAGAACACAACATGTATCGGATTCTACCATAGGCAACGGAGCTTGGGCATCGGAGTTCTCTGCTGCGGGAATATCTCGATTCATTGCATCTATCTTTCGCTTTAGATCTTCTATGTACTTCGATGCGTCCAATATGATCGAAGCTTTACTGTGCTGCACAAATAAGACATGAATACACGTGGGATAAATAGTGCCAACATACAAGCCTAAGGGGTTTTACAGTCGGTAGAGAAGGGATCAAAAATTGAAGGGAAGAAGCACCCGGGGACGATAACTGTACTTCAAGCAAACCGAAGCGCGTATGATAATAAAACTTAGACTCATTTAACTTGATCTGGAAATGATAAAGGAGATGCCATAAATAATTCAGGATGAACTACAGAATAAAGAATCATATAAGGCCAAGAAAAATGAATCGAAGTTTTTAACTTGCCTTAAAAGATATGGATGATAAAGTATCAGAACTCGAGTCGAGGGTTTAAAGACAAAACCAAGAGCCGGCCACGTTGATGATTGTGGTACAATGGTGGATGGTGAAGAAGGCTTTCAGTTTGGTCTCAACGGATTTTTCATTTAAAGAGCTTTGTGGATGTAAATATTTGGAGAAGATATGATGAAATGAATAGAAAAAAAGATGAACATATCTTTCGAACATTATAAGAGAAAAGAATTACCGCTCGAGAGTTAGTGATGGAACGAAGCAATTGCAGCTTCTTATACAAGTTTGCTCTCTTTTGCTTCCTAGAAACCATGACTGTCTCTCTCTGACCCCCTCACTCTCTCTCTCTCTCTCTCTCTCTCTCTCTCTCTTTCTGAACATTAGGTGGCCTCTCAGCTGTTTAAATAGTGATGAGAACCCAGTTTTGTCTAGACGATGGAGCATTATGTGAATCCAAAATTACCACTATACAATTTTCATTTCATAGCAACTCACAGGATATATTTCTTTATTTTAAAGATTTGTTTTTTGTTTACAAGTTGCAGCCTTCCTGTCATCCAACACTTTAAACTTAGCTGAAAGAAGAATTTCAACCTGAAATTTAGGCTAAACTAATTAACAATAGTCATCATTGTCGGAAGGTCTTATGGTTTAACTCAAAAAGTTAGTTTAATGGTTAAAGAGTTTTTTTTTTCATTTCATTTTTAAACTTCACCAAAAAATTTTTCTCTTTTAATATGAAATTCTCATCATGTACATAATTTCACACACATCAAGTATTATTAAACTCAAAATTATGTTCAATGTAGGATAGAATATAATCAACTTAGACGCTAATATCAAAACTCAATAAAAAAAATAGTTAAAAGAGTTAGAGGGTTCATTTTTTATTAAAGTTTCACCTCAAGATTCTTATCTCTTGATATGAAACTCTTATTATGTATACAATGTCCATGAGTTTTAGCTAACATCTCACTTTCATTTCAAGATTATATTTAAATGAATGTAAGATAAAATTACATTTAAAGATTTTCATTTTCCATTCTATAAGTAACAAGAAAGTTCCACCTATTATATTATATAGGAGGGACTCAAAAAATACTATGTGCTCCTTTTTATTAATTAACATTTTAAAGAGTATGGTCATATTTTTAAAGTTGTAATCAATTCACATCAAACGTGTACCAAAATTGATTTTGAGTTTATCATAAGAGAAATTAAAATTTTTAACATTTTCATCCATTTTTCAAATGAACTTGAATTTATTCACAAATTTTGAGTTGACTTATTTATTATCATGTTAAGTTAAAAATAAATAAGATAAGTAGCATCTCTTTTGAACTTATAAAATCAACACTTGACCTAATCCTATACAGTTTTTTCGCATAAAGCAGACTATTAATTACATTATGTGAGGTTAGTTACATCTAGTTTGGAGTTTACTAAAAAAATACTTCATAAACTAACCGTACATGTATCTATATCGAGATTCAAAAGCATAAGGATTAAGTTTTATCCTTCGGATTCATGAGGATTATTTGGTATTGCAATACTCTCCAATCACCTGATCATTAGGTGTACGGCATGCAGAAGTTACACATGTTCTTCGTCACTCACTCTTCATTTACTGACTTGACGCCTTATCTCCGTCACTTTTTACATAATGTTGTTCTGAATTTTGTCTAAATCTCGTTCTGAGCGAAGACTACGGACTCGCACTGAAGTATAAGATTGAGACATTGCTAATATAATTATGAGAGATCCAAGTCTGAGTTTTCATCTCAGTTTCGTTCTCACGGGGCCTACCTGTTTGTCCTCCAATGCCATAAGAGTGCGGAATAACACATGATGGAGATGGAAGCCCAGTGGAAATGAAGAGAAATTAAAAACGCTGGAAATGAAAGAGAAAGGAGAGGATATGCAGGGACGACATAACAGAGAAGGAGAAACTCATGAAACGGACATTTTGCATGGGAAGGAGGTGGGGTTTACGCGAGGGAAAGGAATCTACTCGTGATTGGGACACCATCGAAAGTAGCAAAGGAAGCGTCAAAGGATCACCAGTTTCTGTTTTTTGAGTGCTTCCAAGCCTTCCTCACGGGAAGGAATTGAATCTCTCCCTCTCTCTTTCTCTCTCTCCACGTTCGTTTTCCTATCTGTCCATGAGAAGCCCATCTTGGCTCGATTTGCCCTTAAATAATGCAAATTGGAAGTGCTTTTCATTACTCAAAATGGATACAGCAATGCCATTCAGATGCATGTCATAGTCCTTTTGTTTCTTCTTTCTCGCACGGCATCGGATAAAACCTTCAAGCTGCCCATAGAATAAACGAGGCTGCTGGGAGAATAAACTAGCGCTTTGCGTAATTTTGAACAGCAATTGCTAGAAATGCTTACGTAATAGTTGGCCATCAACATCAAGCAAACATAAAACAGAAGAACATATACGAAAGAAAAAAAGAAGAAGGTACTTTTTACACAATGCTTACGTTATAGACAAGCGCTGATGCCTGGTTAGCAGTTCCTCCAATGGTGCACGGTAAGATATTGAAAAAAACAGTGCCCAAAGCAGCGATACTTTTATCTACTAGAATGCCAAAGCAGATAACAACTCTGTGCTGGCTGCAAAGTTACCTGTAGCAAGACAATTTCACAGCATGCATGTTAAGTGTACGAACGTTAAGTCTAAGGAAATCCTTACATTATTGATGTACTTCGATCTTTTGTCATTTGGCTGGCGGGACGAGGCAGAGGTTGCTTTGTTGCCTACATCACATCAATGCTTTTGGTTTTTTAATGTGATTGCTTATTTTTTTGTGTTCTGCAAGAATATCAGAGCCCATTTAGTGCTTTTTTTTTTTTTTTTTTGGGTGGGGAAGAAAGAAGGAAGAAGAAAAAGGGAGAAAACGACATTGTAGTGTCGAACACTATTGCTCACATAAGTGCATAAGGAATCTTGGTTCATGAAATGCAGACCATCTATTCGATCTCTGCATTCCCTGCCCGTGGGGCTTTTTACTCGCTAAAAAAATGGAATCTCGGGAATGAAAAGAATAAGAAGTTGGATATACCATAATTTTTTTAATTTCTTATTTTATTGAACCTCATAGGCAATTCTATTTGTTCTCTATCTTAAGCTTACCCCACAAACTTTTGGCGGCATGTCCCTATCGTATCAAAATACTTTTCGTTAATTTTTTTTAATAACTTCTTTTATCGGTTAGTATGTTTGTAATGCATTGAAATCGATCTTTCTAAGTGATTTCAGGGAACTCTAACAAAAATTTATAATTGTGTTTTAGGGATAATTTCACAAGTTCAACTAGAAATAATCTTGTGGAAGGAAAGATTGTTATACTATTAATGATGTTATTAGTACTTCAAGTGTCGTTTATAATAACTTACGAAGAAACTGGTAACATCCATATTATTACGTTAAAAGGTTTAATGAAATTCATAATCAAAGTTCACTCAGAATAAACTTATAATAGGTTTCTATAAATATTATACAGTACACATATAGCTGGCACTCTCGTGGGAGAAGTGGAAACCCTTCTCTAGTGTCAGAAGGGCTAATGATGATTATAGCCTCTGCAAGTACAATCTTAAACACCATCTCCACCGCTTGATATTTTCAAGTTAAGCCAGCCCTAACAAGTTAAACTCAAAAGTCAGCTGGATAGCTAACCGAGCTTTCTCTGAGGGGCTTTCGTTTCTTTAGTAAAGAGCTGTTCTACATCCACACGTAGACTTTTGATAATTATCTTTTTGCGGCAATATATTGTTTTTCTTAAATTTTCTATTGGATTGGGATTTGGTGTTAAACTCTCTATGATCTTACACTTTCTCAAGAGAATACAAGGCCAAGGAGATTCAAGAATATCTTAAAGGATATATACACATTTGAGTTGCTTGTTCAAATTCCTTTTGTATCTTGAATAGGGTGACAAATCAATTCCACACCGTCTTTTTTTTTTTTTTTTGGCAAATATGGATAATATCCTGACACATTTTATTAAAAGTGTCAAGTTGGATGTAACAACCATGCTTGGTAGGGTTACAAAAGGTAATGCACAAAGTGGGTAAAAACCCTCACCCTAACCCTAAGCCTTTACATTACATACACTAACTACTTTCATAACTAGGAGTTACTAAAATACAATAGGGCAGCATTTAGGCTTCACCTTCAAGGCGGTTTATCTTTACCTAAACTCATCTGATCCTGTTTGAAAGCATTCAGAACAGAATTTGAAAGTGACCCTGTTCGATTATAAAAGGTCTGTATTTTAGCTCACCCACCCATTTGAAAGTGTGATAGGCCGTACTCTAGATCTCTTCCCTTACCAAGAACAAATGTTTTTTGCCACTTTCTTTACTGAACCCCGCCTTTCAATACAGCAACTTGTAATATTCTCCACTACGGTACGAAAAACTTTCTACAACCACGCATACCATATTCTAGCTTACAACACTCACTACTACAGTACGAAAAGCTTTTTTCTCCAATCATCCATTCCATCTTCTAAAAGGTTCCCCTTTTTAGGCTTTTGATTTTTGATTTATTGGAAGTTCAAATAACAATAGGACTAGTGGGCTTGCCTTGAAAGTTGTCTGCCTTCGACACGGACAAATCAGGCAACCATCCGGTTCACATGAGTGCTCATTATTCATCACAACAAAACAATATGCCTGTTGGAGATTGGTTGCCTTCGATATCTCATAAACATCCTCACTGGTACCTACTTGTCTCCTTCCATCCTCAACACGCTACTTTTTTTTGTTTTCTTTGTCAAAAAGAACGAAGGCAGCATAGGACCAAACAACTCCCAGGTTCGAAACACCAAAATCTCTGACTGCCTCTGCCTACTAATAAAATAAAAAGCTACTTTCTTTAGGATTCGAAGGGATATTTTTACCCTTAATTTGCTCACGAGACGTTCCATTTCTATCTTCCCTTTACAATTTACACAAAAACTCTCTCAGGCACAGAAAATTTCATTCCTTTTCTAACCTGAGCTTTTACTCTCAAACGGCGAACTTGCTAGTTCTGGGATCAAAGTTTTATCACCCTTAAGGAGAAAGCCAGGAAAAACAGTATTCGACTATATTAAGAGCCTATTGAATCAATTTTGTTTGTTCTTTAAGTGTCTAGATAGAATTATCACCATTACCACTTCTTTTTATCTTTATAAACAGAATGTGTAGACTGTGAAATGTGACACCTTTATAAGTCAATTACCTGCTAGTTGAGTAATAAGGTAATAGGAGTGGAACTTCTTGATTCTAGGATTGATATTCAAGTGAGTGAGTTTGGGTGAGTTCATAAGTAGATATTATATATATATATATATATTAAAAAAGACACCTTTATAAGATTGAATTAGTTTCATGTGGATTGTGAAGCACACAACAATTCATTTCAATCAGCTCATCTGAAGTAATATCAACATCAGAAAAGTAGCACAAAAAGGACATGCCAAATAAAAACAACTGAAAATTCTAGGTCGTGCAACATATTGTCTCCATTAAAACATATACAACCAAAAATCGAAAAGGGTTTGCTGTCTAATTGTAATCAATTGAAACACTGAGAGTGACTTGATGCTTATCAACGGACATAAAGTAAAATAAAAATAAATAACCACGGAAACCATCATAGACCTCCCCTCCTAAGGTGCCTGTGGCTTTTTTGATGTAATCTCAGCCACTGGAAGTCTATTATTCGGACAGCATTCTCAAACTACAACTCTTGCAGTTAGGAACAGCATAGTGGCATGCTGTACTGGAAATACAGGAACTAAGCAATGATGCCTTCATTTATTTAATTTGTATCGTTCCAAAAACAGTTTGAAGTCCTTAAATAAGATAAAAAATTCGAACACCAATAAAACAGAAACGTTGTCGTAACCACCATTTTAGAGAAGAAAGAGAACGGAAGATAAACAATTTGAGTCGGTTTTGCCTTTAGAAGCCAATGTCCAGATATATAACACGACTGGATCTTCATATAATTAACTTCAATAAGCCGTGTTGTCATCATGACTATTTATAGCATAACAGCTTTGTTACTACTACGAAATTATGGTAAGCAAGAAAACATTATAATTGGAATACATCATGAAGAAAACAAGAAAGAATAAAAGAAATATCAACTCTTGCCTAAGGAACTAAACGATGAGATTGAGAAGAAGGAAAGAGTTTTATGAGAAAAGGATCTCTATCTTTCAAATTGTGATTTACACTTAGGTATCTAGCACAATTTATAGGTAAAAGTTCCATTACAAAATTTGAACCTTTATTTTGCAGTATTCGCCCGTTCAATGACTTGAATTTAAATTCACTGGATGTTCAGCTGTTTGGTGGCTTTTCGGCCATTCAGTGTGCCAGTAGTTCCAATTGGGCTGAGCCGTTTGGCTCATCCCTCTATCACGCGATCTTGGTTATACCGACTTGGTTGAGATTAGCTGGCATCCTGGATTGGTTGGGACTGACCACCATCCCATTTTGGTTGATCTATTCATTGCCTCCTTAAAATTGCAGGTCACTCTCTTCGGCTGCAATATCAACCACTTGTTTGCTATCACAGATTGGCTTTGTCTAACACCCCCTTCCCCTGCGCAAGTTGAAGTGGTGGAGCGCACCATAAGCTTTGACTGTAGAAGGTAGAAATGTTAGTAGGTAAGCCTTTAGTGAAGGCATTAGCAAGTTAATCCTTGGAGGAAATATATTGCACTCGAAGCTGAGTTTGAGCAACTTTTTCATAGAGGAAAGCGGTAATATATAGTTTATATATTGTCACATCAAAAAACGAAAGGATGGAGAAAGAATGCATAGAGATCGCTAATTAAAGGACTCAATCTATATGAGTTTAGCTGTGGTCTCAAAAATATATTTGTATTAAGCTTTATGCTAGAGTTGGTAGGATTGGGTGTTTGTTCTTTTTTACTACTGTTACTCATTCGCTTGATTTCGTCTCCATAAAGCAGATTCTTTTGCTGCATGGCTGGCAATTCTTCTATGTTTCTATTGAGAAAATATGCAATGAAATTATTAATAACTTTCAAATATTCAATTTCTATAGTTAGCAAATTTTTTTGTTATTCTCTATGCAAATGTATTTGTTGCGAATCTCCTTTTACCTAAATAGAATACATATAAAATTGAAAAGGAAATTAGTCTCTTCTTGTGGCAAATAGTCAACTAGCTGCATAACAAACGTGGTTTATAAAGAAATTTGCTACCCTAAGGCTTTTGGAGGATTGGGATTGATGGATGTATACACCTGGAAAAAGGTAGTAGTTAGTAAAATTCTTTCCTTCTTAATGAACGACCGTTTGGATTCTCTATGAGCTAGATGAATGATCTCATAAAGATGTAGGGGAATGAATGTGCTAGAACTTGAAATGACGGGATTACTAGCTTGAAGTTGGAGAAAAATCTTATAAATTAGAAATCAGCTCTTCAACTAGTAAATTCAAAATATAGCGTAGCGTTGCTAAAAGCTACTTAAATATTAAGGAAAGTAAAGAAGTAATTGATTAGGTAAGACTAATTTGGAAAAGAGAAATGCCTTTGTTGGATCACTATAAAAGACAAACTTGTTATTGTAAACAAAGTAATTGTATAGAAGAACTTAATGGGCCAATAATACAACCTATGTCAATAATAAAAAGAATCAATGGAGCACTTATTCTTTAGTTGGAGAATCACTATATGCATATGGAAGGGCAATATTGCTATAAATAGATTACTATTATGGATTGAACAATGGAAGAAGGAAGTGAACTAGATGATTAAAGCCATAAAAGCCAAGAGTTCTACAATAATCTTATTAAGTGTGAATTTAAAGCAACAATCTATCACATATGGAATATCAAGAATGCAACAGATTCAACTATCAAAGTCTCAAAAGTACAATCATTGTTCTTAAGATTACAAAGAATGTAAGAAGTAATATCTCATCAAATAGGAGAATAAGATCTACAAATTGTAACAAATATTTATAGGAGTTATAAAAATTTTCAAATGCCATCTTTGAGCCTAGGTGATGGATCTTCTTTTTTTTTTTTTTTAACTATTTGTAATAATTTCATAGTATCTATAAATACATGACAAATCACAACCCCCCCCCCCCCCCCCCCCCCAAAAAAAAAAAAAAAAACTCAAGGAACGCTCGGCTAAGTGACACGAGTATGACTACAATGAGAATTGCTACCGGCCGTAAAATCATAGCTTTGATATCACAATAGTAACAAAGGATGAGCAGTTTTTGGAGTAGAGAGAGAGAGAGAGAGAGAGAAAGAGAGAGAGAAGGAGAGGAAGAGATTTGGGATGATTCGACCTTAGAAACCTAAGTCCAACATTAAAAATAAACAAAGAAAGTATAAGAAAGGAATTATAATATGACAACCAAAGAAGTATGTATAGGGAACTTTAACATAGAGTGCAAGCAAAGGTGAAAGATTCTTTGGATTCCGGCATGAAAGTTCCGTGATGTTAAGAAAAGTTGCTTTCTTTGGAAGAACTTTTCATATTTGTCATTATTCTATGAATCCCTCGGATGATGTTACTTGAACAAAATGGTGAAGGCACATTCACCACATTTGTACAAAAGAAAGTGAAGCACGTGAACTGGATAGGTAGGTGCTAGTGTGTCAGGCATCATTTTGTCCCCAGAGGAGAAAATCCAGCACATAGACGAGGCTTCAATTCGGTCGAGCATTCCATTGCTGTTAATCTATCAAATAGCAGAAATTTCAGTGCAAACTCATGGGGAAGCTCTTCTAAGCTTCATCCGATTAGCGTCAAATGCGTTATTATCATACAGTGATCCACACAGCTCTCAAGAATCTCACTTTATTCACCTAAAAAGGTTTTTCCACTTGCTGTAACCCTATGCAGCCCCTAGCGTGACTGATAATCTAATGAGCCTTTAAATCAGAAACTATCTCCATTGAGTGGATGGTTCAAATCTGATAGGAAATTCCTCCAAGCCTAGTAGTTTTGAAACCTGTAGCGACTGTAAGGTTCGGCACCAATGAAACACGAGGATAGCTCCGAAGAGATCAAGAAATGTGGTTAATGTATAATCTAAGGCCTGTTGGTTTTAGATCAATATTTAACTCCATATCTAGAATTCAGCCTCCCTTAAAGCGTTGATTCGTAGAGGTCTTGCAATCTTTCTCTGGATGTTACAAAGAAGTAGCCTTCCTGCTATATGGTCTCAGTTTGCCGTATGCTTTGTTGAGTAAGTGTTCAGAAGCTTTTGCTACGCTGCCTATTCAGCTTCTATCTTGTATTCTTTGGTTTTTTCTTCAGTGGGTCCTTATTCATGCAAAAAATAAACACGTTCAATTTACTGGAACCAGGTATATGTGTACTACGAATCATAGGATGCCTCTGGTCTTGGGCAAGTTGCTTTTAGATTAGTTTTACTCACGACTTACATTCAGTCACGTTCTTCACTTTTAAAAGTGCAGAACTCTTGCTAAAGTATATCTCACAAAGGAAGCCTTTTAAATCCAAACTTTCCACGCCCTTGTCCTTTTGTGAAATCATTAAATATAACAACAAGATGTCCTCAGATACTGTCCCCTTTAAGAGGTTGTAAGTACCTACTGTGCTTTAGCGGCATAACTCGCAGCCAATACTTCTCTGTATGGGAAGCAAGTTGGGGATGAGGTTATGGGTACTCAAACTTGGTGGGTCTCCACCAAATTTGAGTAAACTTTGTAATGGCCACCCATAGTTTTGCTACACTGTCCTCCAATGTCAATGAATTTGCCGGAGTTAAGAAAGAAGGCCCCAAGGAATAACGTGGCTGCGCCGACTTAGCTCAAGCAGTTGCAAAAAAATACTCCTGGGAAAATAAGTAGATGACAAAAGAATGGGGATTTCATTACACTGTAGATATATTGGTTGCCACAGGACGTCAACACATATAGACACAAGCACACTCACGAGAGGAAGAGGGAGAGAAAGAGATCACTGTGTACATGGAGGGCATCCAAAGAACTTTTGTTGGATAAGCCAACCATCATAAGACAAAGTTCAACTAGTAATCATCCTACAAGATAAGCATCAGAGGTTTCATGCACCCCAAGATTCAACAGAGCTATGCACATGGAGAGATTCTGTAAGTCAAAAAACTGTTAGGATTTCCGGACTATTAGATTGAGTCTATCCATCTTAAGTGGAACTTCAGAGTCATTTCCACTAGTTCAAATCCCTACAATTCCTCTCTTGTAATGTCTATCCACTGCTTTCCAATTAAAACCTAGCAAAAAGGCTATCTATTATGCAAAGTAGTCATAGAAAGGGACAATTTAATCTTTGTCTTCTCCTTCAAGTTGTCAAATTTTAAAACTAAATATAGTTTTGTTGCAGATCTGATATTCTGCTTTTAATTCTGAAATTTTTGGTGTAAATTCATCAATTTTGGAAGGATGCTTCAAGGTTGATTCTAAATCCCATTCCTTGAAATATTTACTTCCCAAACTCTATTCAAGGGTATATTATTTTCCTTCAATTTAAAAGGAAACTTAAATTTACTGTCATTATTCATCCCATTATTTGTAAACAATGTCAAACTAGAATAATCTCATACTTTTTCTATTTCAATAATACAATGAAGTTATGTTTTTTCAGAAAACGAAACCTATAGATATTTAGTAAAAATATTATTTGAAAATGCAAGTTTTGGAGTTAGAGTAAAAGAAAGCACAAGTGAGTTGTGAATGCTTTTTCTCTACAATTGGACTTGCCTAACAACTAAGATGATTGTCCCAGTATTATTACAAAACCTTTTATTTTCTTGTCACAGTTAATCTAGAAAATAATAAAAGTAGCAAGCAAAAGGGTCATTTCTTTGTTACTATTTTCATCTTCCTCATTACTACCAGCAATCTAATTTTTACAGTCAGATTCAATTTTAGTTTAATTTTGTTTACTCCATGCAAAGAGAGTTGGGCTTCCATTTCCAGTCCTCCGTCCGTTGGGCCATTGGCTTTCTACCTAAGACAACGGCAATTTTCCTTCACACGAGAACACAGTTGCCCACCAGGTTTGAGTTACGTTACTCTTGGCTGCAAACCATTTACAGACCCTATGATTAGAGTTTGAAGTGGGCTTTGTCCAAGTCCATGAAAGTCATACTAAGACTTAAGGAGTTGCTAATGCAATGTAGCGTTTCAGAAGGATTTGGTGGCCCCAAGCTACAAGGTAACTACTCTACAAAATCAAAAAGCTGACAATGTAGCCTAATAAGCATCTAAACATGTGATCAAAGTGACTTTTATGGTTGACAAGCATGTGGGAAATTTTTTATGAGATTTAAATGGTACTAGAAGTTGATAAATCTCTTTTCTTCTAATTATTTATTCACCTGGTGTTGCGAAAATCTCAATAACACTTTTAGTGTCACATCAAGTTTTGATTTTAAAAAATATTAGATAACAAAAGAAGAAAAATGCAAAGAAAAGTAAATTTTCGTGAATCATATAACATTCTGATAAAATCATCTCACAAAAAGAATGACTAAAAATTTTTCTACAAAATTTGACTACTATGTTCTCTCACTCCATTTGTCACTCATTTTTCAAGATGATGAATTATAATACGGTCTAGAATAACATTTATATAAGTATTCTTGTGTTTACATAAAGGAAGAAAGGAATGGGAGAGACACTACATTCCCCTACTAAATGCTTCAATTTCTTTTTTATAGAAAGGGATGACTTTGTGAGACCTCATGACAATCACTTTTAAAATTCCCTTAACATAGTGATTCTAAAGGGGAAAAAAATGTCAAGTCTAGATAGTGTTATGAACAAAGAATTTTCAAAGTACATAATTTGAAATTGATCAAGATTCTAAGCCTACAATCTCAATTCTTTATAGTTTAGATGACTTTCTTTTAAAATTAAGAAAGGTAAGTGTTATTGGTAGTTAGTGATAGTGGTCAAAATATAGTCGTGATAGTGAAACAACTACAATTTTTTGAAGAATTTCTCTCATTCACCTAAACAAGGAAACATAAATCCATATTCTCAAATTAGTAACTTAAGATTGTTAGTGAATCAAAAATTGAAATTTTGTTAGAACTTTTAAAATCTTAGGATCTAAGTTCACGGAATTCTCATCTCATCAATTCAAATTTTCACTAATTTTGTTCAGAAATATGTATATTTAAAAAGTAATAAAATAATAGCAATGATAATAGATACGACAATGATAGGATGTTACATTGATTATGGATGTAGTGGTGAGGCCACCATAACAATACTTATGTTGCTAAAACTTATGGCAATGATATAGCGTGATGTTAAATAATAGTTGCTACGTAAATATAGTACTATCAAAATTCATATACTAATCTCCTTCTTGCAAAATTTAAATTGTCATTGGAGAGTTTGAGATGTGCATAGTTTAAAGTTTCTCTTAAGGCTTTATCCTAATGCTAATGCACTTGACTACGATTCTTTTGGTAACCTTTCAATCAAATTCATGTGGGTGTGCCTTGGTTACCCATGTTCTTTATTATGGCATCACCCAACAATTGTAGAGATTGATATTTCTAATCTTTTGCTTGTTAAGATTCACTTTAATGCTTTCAAGGAAGGTAGGAAGTCACAAAAAATTGTTTATGAGATAAATATTGTTTTTTATAATTATTGCTACATATAAGGATATGACAAGTCTATTTGTAGAAAGAAATTACAAAGGTATGAAAAATCCAAAGCCCAGCATTTAGGTGATGGGAAAGGAAAACAAACTTAGATAGCTAAGGAATTTATACTGTCAAAAATAAAGGAAAATATAAAAGAGTTAGAAGCAATGGTAACCATTACATGGGAAGTTAATCTCATTGTGTCTAATGATGGGGTTGTTTTGTCCTTCAACCTAAAGCAAATTGATGAGGATGTTATCTATATGGATGAAGGAGATAAAGTGATTTTTGATAAATCCTATTTAGTGGTTTGGGTTGAAGAAATAAAAGTTAAGGAAAAATATAAATAACATAATTCATCAAAGGGAAGTGCGATAGAAAATAATTATAATCATAGTCCATTAAAAGAAATTGAGATGAAAAATGATTTTGAGCAACTTGAAGTGGACCTAAAATGTTATAGTATACAAGCAACACAAAAAGAAGAGCAACAAATAAAAATGTTAAGGATGCTGATATAGGATTTGAAGCAAAGTCTAATTTTAAACTCTACATATATGATGTTGTATTTCTTGCACAAGATGTTTTTGGTAGCATGTGATAGATGAGAAATATTCTAGTTCGAGTTTAATTAGTTTAAGTTAAGAGCTCCTTTGTTACCTTGACTAAGTTGGAGGAGGACAATCAAGAGCAACCTCATTTAGTTGACAAAATTGGCAAAGGATAAGGACAAAATAATTGAGAATTTTTTTTTTAAAAAAAAAACCTTGGGTAGTTGAACATTGACTTGAGATAGTTTTGCTCTTTTCATTTGTATCTAACTTGCCAAGAATCCTCACAAGGCAACAAACTAAGCTGAGGGCAAAGATGGACTTAGAGTTACAATTTACAAGGGTAGAAAAGAAAAAGCATTTGGCTAGCAAGACAAAAAGACAAAAGACAAAAGAGCAAAAAGAAAACTATTAGGAAGAAAAAGAAATACTAGTCATGTTAAGAAGGATAAATGAAGTGATGATTGCTTTACTGAAGAGATTTATGATGTCCATGACTAGCTTGAGGTGATTAATAGATACCTTTGACCCAAAAATGATAATTAGCATCATCAAGGATGACAATTCTCTTATTCATGTTAGAGTGGAGCAATATAACGAGGAAACAACTATCCTTATTTTTTTCCTTTTTTCTTTTTTTTTTTTCTTTCTTTTTTTAAAAAAAGAAATCATACGCTTGCATTTTGCTTGGCTTCTTTAGGGTCTCCTCCCTTCATGACATCCTTAAGTGGTGATGGTCATTTTCTAGACTTGTCCTATGTATGGTGACCGGAGAAAGAACACCTCAATCATTTCTTATTCAGTTGTCATTTTTCTTTCCGAATCTGGTTGTGCATATGTGCAAAGACTAAAATGCTACCCATTATGGTTTGCTAGGAAGGCACCTTTCATCGAACAACTTAATGTAAAGGCGGTTCTCTTCTTAATATATTAGCTAAATTAATGTTTGCCGTTGTGATGTATGACAATTCACATTAAAGGAAAAATCACGTTGTACTAAACTAATAGAGCTACCATAGTCTGTAATGAGATTGAGTCCTACCTCAAGGGTAGAGTTAAGTCTTTGCATGGGGTTGCACCTTGAGTCCTACCTCACGGTGTTTGTACCATTAGCTAAAATCATTTTACTTAATTCTTTCTTATCCAAAACAATATCCTCCATAATTAGAATGAGAGAAATAGCATTAGGAATTCCATAAAACAATCATTATAATTTTACTGTATAATTGCTTATTGGTATTCTTGAAATTCCAAGTCCACCTTTCCCCAAAAGGTTTCAATGGAGATAGGAGCGTTTAAGCCTTATGGGGCACTTCACAAATGTCAATCTTTCTAGTATGGGATTGAGTGTCCTATACTCCCTAACAATCTGAGTTTAGTTTTATTTTGCCAGTTTAGCATACACGGAAAAAGGCCTAGTTTTGGTACTATCTTAAGGGTTTAATCCACTTTTTCCTGAAAGATCTCAATAGAGATAGAAGTCTTTAAGAATTTTAAGGTACACAGGTGTCAATCTTTTCAACGGAAGATTAAATGTCCAATATATACTTCCATTTTCTTTTGTCTTTATTTGTTAAAATTTCTACATCTTCTTTTACTTTTCTCCGAACCCTGGAAATATGATACGAGTATATGTCATCACAGGTCAGCCGGAGGAAGCATCTGTGCATTAAGAAGTCTTTTTCTAGGCGGCCCATCCTTTTCCCGTCGAAGTAATGGAGCAATATTAAGCTGTCTTTTTCGCACTGAAATGAAAGGCGCTCCACCAAATCTTGTGTCTCAGAAATGAACTTCGAACGAATACAAGTCTATCTATTAATTAGAAGAACTGTTCTTCTTAGTTCTTCGCTGGTCCCCGCACATTCATTGCTTATATCCCTATTAATTAGAAGTAAAACTCATGGTTAGCATGCAAGTGGGGCCTCAAAAACTTCCTCGCACGTAATAAAATGGAGTGGCTGACAATAATAACAGTGCCTCTTTGGAAATAAAGAGCCATAAAAAGGCAATTTGCAGCTGTCGAAGTAGCTTTCCGTATGAAGACGGTGACATGGGCGTCAAACACAGCCACATTGATTGGCTTGACACTGTTGAGAAAAGCGTCCAAGGAACATTTATGTCTATCCAATAAGCAGAGCAAGCAGATGCCAAAATCCAAGATTACGTGCAGATTCAGGTTTTGCAACGATTTGGCTTGGTGATTTTGTGCATGGTGCACCTACTGGGCTGCACACTTGTTTTCAAAAAGTGGTATTTAACACGCAATTCAGTCACACTCGTGATGTTTCTTGATGTGGTAGGACGTTGGAACATTTTCGTCCATCTCAAACAGTCCTCCTTGAATTCAAATTTTAAATGTAATAAGAGGGAAAAAAGAAAAAGAAAAAGAAAGAACACTTCAATTCTTTGAGCCTTCACTTTCCTTGTATTCGAGATGAAACTTAATCAGGTTCTAAAACTCCACGATGGTGCACATAATAGTAAACAGTAGTGGTCCAGAAGCATTCGTCATCGAGAAATGTCTTTTCCAAGCGTAGTCTGCTTGGAAGCTTGAACGTGATGCTGGGCAAGGTTTCGTGCAAAACTGAGGAATCGGTAAGCAACAAGACGAGACTTTGCCAAACACTCGGAGGCAGGAGGACGCACAGACTCGACCTGGATATTTTCAGCTTGATGGTCACCACCATGACACAACCTAGTCATCATCCTTACATCATTCTGGACTATTTGAGCGGCAAATGGTCGTCTGCACGTCTTTTACACTTATTACGAGCATGACCGTCAGCCGCAACACTAGTTGCCTTCGATGCAATAATTTCCTCTTCTAACTAGTCCAGGCCCCACGTGAAACTTATTGACAGTTCTAGGCATGTGGGACGAAACCTCTTCCATTGGGTCTCTGTAATGTAATTTTTTTCTCTTGCAAGGACGCTCTGTTCTTTGAACTTCGCCACTGAAACACTCTTGTTCATCTCTTGCATCTCTTTTTGTCAATATGAAGTCGGCAAGCCATTATAAAAAGCTACATATTCATGATGGCGGGTTTATTGGAAGTCCTCGAAGATGGGGTTAATTTCTTTCCTTGGTCGGGGAAATCAGGTATAATTCCTAAGCGCGCGGCGTCTCGCTTTTCGTCTTTGAAGTTTATAGTGTGATTTTACCTGATATTTGAGGGAAAAAAAGACAAATACTTGTTCCAGAACGCCGTAGAACATGATTTCCCGAGGAACGAGGGGATGGAAACTATGGCATCTACGCAATCCGGTCTCTACATTTGTCCGTCAAAATATGACTATAAGAGACTTCCCCAAGACTGTTGATCAAGATATTATGCGGGTCACGGGGACGCTTGACTGACAGCGGCGGTCCTCTCTTCGAAGCCTGACGTTTCAAGAGAACCGACCCCGACGTTGACTGTTTGATCCGTAAGGATTCTGCTTTCCGTTTTTTTTGATCATTTGGGCAACATCCCTGTTTGAAGGGCGTCGACGATGATCAGCATGATGTCAATTATTCTTTAAGAAAAAAAAAAGATTTTCACTGTATTGTCGCTGTATTTTTTACCGCAAATCCATGATAAGGAAATTGTTGGTAAATTAGGAGCAGGTGCTATTTGAAATTTCTTAATTTCAAATTTGATACTGAATACCCATAATAGAAAAATAAATAGCAGCTAAAATCTCTCTTTATTGAGCAAAAAAGCTCATCTGTAGTATGGTGTTTTTTCTACGGCTAATATCAGTATATGTCATTGTATAGTTAGTGCTCGTATCTCACAATTTCTGAGAATAGAACTTACGAGTTCTAACGTACAGAAGAAAAGCAAGAAAAGTCCCAAGACAACAAAATGAACCCCAGATGATGAAGGTGTCCCTGTAGCATTCCGTTCCCATGCACTTCCCTTGACCATTTCCTTTGTTGCGATAAAGGATAGCTGCCCAGTTACCAAAAAGAAAGGATCCTATTGGAATATTTGCAACCACCACGTTGTGGTTTACAGAGAAATATTTTGTTCCAAACAATTCGGTGGTTGTGGATACGGCGATGGAAGTAATGGCTCCACTGCACACTCCTATGATGCCGGTGCTGAAATAGAGGGCAAGGTCGGTTTTGTTGACGAGTAAGAAAAAAGCACCAGCCATCGGAGCCGTTAGTGCCATAATTGAACCTGGTCGCGAGATCCTGCGCTTGGTCCTGAACCATTTAAACGGAACTCAAATTACAAACGAGTGCATAGGGAAAGCATCATTGTACACCACCTAACACATTTATGCTCAACGTCTCGTATGTCTTAACACAAAAAATAAAATAAACAATAATACTTCTGTAGTGTTGGGTAATGCCCATGTTGTCATTTGCCGGAGAAGAAACAAAGTTACCTTGAGAAATAGTAGTCCATGAGGGAAGGCACGAGACGTCCGAAGAACCCAAATGAAGACGACAAAGAGACCAGAGAAGATGTTTGTGACCCTCGGGACTCCGCTATCTGTCCCAGGTTATTCAAAAACACGAGGCCAAGCGTTGCACCGAAGAAGTACACGGAAAAGTATAACCAGAAATCCAATCTCTTGAGCATCAGCTTCACTCCAATCTCCTCTCTAATACCAACCTCAAGAACTTCAGCAGCTTCCTCTCTCTCTTCCACTCCATTCTCTAGTGTTTCTACGCCTTCCCTTGGTTCAAGAACGCCACCAGCTTCCTCTCTCTCTTTTACTCCACCCTCCATTTGCTCTGCAGCTTCACCCTCTTCTATAGTAAAATGATAAACTTTTGTTTCTTTCTTAATATTCCATTTCCTTACTAACTCCATAATTTTTTCCGCAAATGGAATCATTAGTGGAGCTAATAAGAACACCCCCATACCAATCACGCCGGCCAATGACGATAATTTGGCTGACATCGACTCTAAACTACTTATTACAGCGAAGACGCCAGTGGCTATTGTAATCACAAACATTGCAATGAACCCAACTCTCAAGTTTCTAGGTTTTCTAACATCAACTTCTCTGGCGAGTGGTGCAGCTATTACACAAATTATAAGAGGTAACACAGAGTTGAGAAGGAGATAGGCTTTGGCTTGTGCACTGGGTGAAGAAGGAAAAGCAGCACCTACAATATCCGTGTAAATCTTTGCACTTAATCCTACGTAGCTGGTTGATAAACCTACCACAACCTGGCGGTGGGACGGAAAGTTTCGTATGGCAACAACGTAAGAAACGGTGTTGATCCAACAAATACTGTTTCCTGCCACAACAGTGAGTACAAAAATATACCCATATGATAAAGAAGGAATTCGGTTTGTGACTACAAGATATTGCAAGCCATAACCAAGAAACCCGATAGAAGAACCCATGATGAGAACTAACCAGAGGGGTAGGTAAACAGCTGCAATGCCAGAAAACCAACCTAAGAGTTTTCCTGCGTCAGAGGCGAAAGCTAGGTTGTTGAGCTGAACTTGGGACATGGAAAGGAGGTCCCTGAGCTGGGATGAATAAGCAGGAAAGTTTGAGTTTGTTCCATTAATGGATTGTAGCCAAATGATGCCCACAAGGCTTAGCCATTGAAGAACTCTTGAAGACATCGCAAGGAGGTCGAGTTGAGGAATGATGTGAGCCAAGCGCACTGCTATAATTTATAAGGGGGGGTCGGGCTTCAGAATGGTAGGAAGCGAGAAAGGGACATGGATACGGGTTTTTGTGTGAAAGAGGGACCAAGGAGTCAGAAACGCTGGCATGGAGGGATTGACGCGACTGGTGTGGATGAGCACATAAAAATGTGGTCTTCTGTCGACCACCACCTTGACCGTTGGTGGTTTATGTACGGATATGAGTGGGAAAGGGAGAGGCTAAAGATTAGAAGGTGGGATTGAGAGTCACGCACCAGTTAGATTTTGAGGTAATTCCATTTACATTAAGTTTGGCTGCTTTCAACCCACCCTTTAATCTCTAGTCTGTAATCATAGTTCATAAATAAAAAACCCACTGAAGGGCTTGTGTTACGTATACGCAATACGAATCTCAGGGCATATACCTCTTTCAAACACACATTCGTGAGATCAATGTGAGCCACGAATTTAATTCTGTGAAGTCAACAAAATGGGTCCACGTCCACATGAGGCCGAACAGTTAACCTTAAAAATACGCCATATCTACACCTGGAAAACTGTCGTCGACTCTAGCAACATTGCTCCAATAAGAACCCAGCAACCTTGGATTCCACAAGGATTTATCTCTTTTTTCAATTTTTGCCTAGTTTCGAAGTATACAATTAGAAGTGCCAAAAAAGAACTTGAAACCTGTACTGCTGCAGGACTACTTTGAAGGCCTTTATTGTTTTAGGCTAAAAAGGGAAAGGGGGAAGCTATGGTGGTATTCCCTGTATTCCTGAAGGTATCCCTAAGTGGGCTTTCTTACTTCCCTATGGCTTTAGGCTTCTTCTCATTGTGATGTGATTACATACCACAATTCAACCGCACACATCAAAGGAGGAGATGGAAAGCTTGTATCCATCATTCACTGGCTTCCACGATAACTGGATCACTTTAATCAAGAAGATAGCTTTTATGATCTGGAAAAAAGTGAGAGCAATCAGAATATTCACGAAAGAGAGACACCACCGATGAGTAAATTAGATGGATGATTCTTGACATCATGGGTGCCAATGAATGCAAGGATATTTATAGCTGACTCTTTTGCGGATGGGTTTAAGTAGCGATTACATTTAGTGAACTTGCAAAATTAATAACAGTACTCAGTTCTCGTTTTGCTTCAGCTTTGTAAGTTGTACTCCATTTTCTTGTAAACTGCTTTGAGCGCAAGGTAATAAACTTAAATAAGGGCATGTTCTAATCATGTACGTGATTAAATCTATCACTTCAATCTCTATCTTTAGGTGTGAACGAAACCCGTCTGGCACGCAATGAACAGTTTGTCCATCGGTAGACCGTTGCTGTTTGCAATAAACCAAAAAATATCTGGATTTCCAGGTCAACATCCATCTTGCAGCCACAGATTCAGCTTATAAACTTGAATTAGGGTAATCTTATTTCCTAGTGAACAGTAGAAATGCTTCTTCAAGTGACGTAATTCCGCGTGATATTCGTTGGACTTTCCAGAAGGTGTCATTATAGGCCGGAAACTAGTTATAATAAATATTGGTTACTAATGCGAGAGCCTTAACCCTTCGGCAACCATACGTTTGAAGAAAGGAAAAAACACCACCAAACTAAGCACAAAAGCCCTCTTCACTAGCATGTCGGCGTCCTACAATTTCAAAATCCACGCCGTCCATGGTTGCCGAAAGCTTAAAAGTCATTGCCTCAGGTCACTGTTTTATGTCTAAAGACATACTTCAAATGAAAATTCAAATCGCCCAGCAAACAAGAAATGAAGAACAAAAATAGTTCTTACGTCTTTAGCTTTACTTTGTTTACGTGTTTGAAGTTTCAAATTCACAGAAATGAAACACTCTAGAAAAGAAAATGAATAAGATAATGCGACATTAGGAATAGGAATAGATAGACCGTGTGATCCGCTAAAAAGTAGAAGAAATTGAAACAATTTCTTCAACCCGTTAGAAAATCTACGAGAAATGAATAAGACAATGCGACATTAGGAGAAATTTCTTTGCTATTGAAATCGCTTCAGGCACTAATTCAACAGAAATTAGATTCAGCATCATGGTATAGACCAGCGACCAGGTCATCAGAAACTGAGAAATGGAAATATAAGAATGGAAAATCTGGCACTGAATCTTGCCTGGTAAGGCCCACGTTTTCATTTAACATGAGACAGAGGAAAAGACATTTCCGGGGACAATCGAAGGGAGGAGAAAAATTATCTTTGTATTTATAGGTTTACTGTTTTTAGGTATTTCGGTTCTCTCCTATGTAGTCTTGACCAAATGCCAAATGAAGAAGACACTAAGACAAAATTGTGTGTTTAGTAATCCTATGCTTAATAAAGGAATAGATAAACTGTGTGATCGGCTGAAAAGTAGAAGAAATTGAAACAATTTCTTCAACCCGTTAGAAAACCAAGGACTATCCGGTGAGCACACATTAGGCATAAATAGAATAAAATATTCTTGAATTTGATATTTTGCATTATACAACTGGTCTCTTCATATAGACCTATGAGTTACACATATGAAAGGAATTGAATTTAATTCACAATCTGTAAAAGGAAGAAATCTCTAGATATTCCGATGAGGTTTGAGGTCACCGGAAATATTTTGGAGAAGTTTCCATTTTCTATCGTGAGAGTTTGAATCTATTTGCATGTTTTTCTTTATTTGTTGAAAGGAGATTGTAATTGATCCTTCTTTGTTTGATTCTTTCCTCCATGTTTCCTTTGCAATGAATTTATGATTAATGGGAAATTTTTTTCATTTTAGAGTGCTGATTAGGAACGATGAGAAGGGTGTAGTGCTTCATGCTTGGTGAAGGAGATGAGGGCTGACGTGTCTAAATCTCACACGTGGAGGTTTGGTATGCAGTCATAGGATTGGAATTGGTTTGCTGACATGAAACTTCTTCATGACTTGTTGCCTTTGTCTTGACCATGGTTTCATCATCTAATAAGACTAACGTTACAATAGAAGAAATTTTATAATAACTAAAACATTTGTATTTAGGTAATGTGGCTAAGGTGTGCATGTGTGTATTGAGTTAAAATAGCCAGGATCATGTTTGCCTAAAAAACAAAAGTTTTGGATGAGGGGCTACAGTGTCATGGCTCTACTCGTGTCATGCTTTACATGTCTAACAAGAAAAGGACATATTAGACAATAATGATTATGCTAAAAAAGACGTGCTTGAAAAGATTCAATAAGCTAGACATAAACTCAAATGAAAACATTACTCTTTATTTCATTGATGGGATCAAAATTATATAAAACCCAAATTAGATAGAAAAACTACCTGCTTTCTTATAATGAAAAACCCTATACATTTCTACTTATAGCTACACAATACATAAGCAACGAATAAAGATGATGCATCTATCCATGTACTAGGTGTGACTCCATTGGTGGGAAAGAGAGATAGAAAAGAGGGTGGGGGAAGGGGGAGGTGGAAGGGTACATTGTAGTACATTGCCCTCTCTGGTAGCATGTTAGTACGCTACATTCTCCTAACAATGTGGTGGTACACTACATCCTTGAGCTGGTGTGGGGAACATTCTCGGAAATTCTTGTATTCTCCTTTTGAGCTAGCAAGTCACATTAGCTCCGATCCTTAAGAATGCTAACTTCAAGATGTCATTGTATTGGAAGCTACAATGTGTTTGAAAGTTTATCTTATATTTGTTGATTTTTCCTATAGTTTGCTGCTTTTGCTTTTTGTTTCGTTGTTATTTGTAAAAAGAAAAATTCTAGTCAACCTTGACTGTCAATCTCTTGTGTTGTTATTTGTTTTGAAGTAGAGGCTTTACAATTTGTAAATATTGCACTATGAAATCTAAATCATGTCCATGTTTAAAGATTCCAAAGAAGTAGCATAGGCTTTCTTTTTTTAATTGAAGTGTCAAAGCTATATTTGATTGTAATTAGGAGTCTATGGTCTCTTGTATTCTTCTTGACTTTTCCTCATTGTGTTGGTGTGGTATCTTGTTATTTCCATTTGAAATCCTCTTGGTCATGTGTTACCTCTTCCTTATTTCATGGATTCTTATGCAATCTTTTAAGTCTACGTTGTATCATCCTTCTTGTCCATTGTCTTTTTAGGAAAGTATTATGAGTCAATGGGATAAAAAGATGAACAAGTTTCTTGCTTCTTTAAGACTATTGGATCTTATGGAAGATGAGAAAATGTGTGTGGAAAACAGTTTCGTATGTGCTACCACTTAGGAAACCATCTTGAAGAATGAGACAAAGAGGAATGCAAAGGTTTTGTTAGCTCTTCGAGTGTATGTTCCATATGAGATTTTTCATCATATTTCTAGAGCACAAAATGCCAAGGAAGCCAAGCTATAGCTAAAGGAGGATATCAAAACTCAAAAGCCCTTATGCTGTATTGGTAGTAATTCATATGAACTAGATGTTTAGCCTAGGGTTCACACTATTCAATCTCATTAGTTTCAGAAAATGAATGCTAATAAAGTAGTACTTGGTAGAAAGGTTGGGAAATTTGAAAATCTAAAATTTAAACTAGAAAGTGTGAACTCCTTGGGACATTTTAGTAGAGTCTTAAAAAGAGTAGCTAATGGAAGTACCTAGAGAGTGTTAGGAAGATTTCATTCCAAAGTCCAAACATGTGTGAAGGTGAATCAAGCATGCGGGAGGTTGATAGTTAATGGAAAGTTCATGTATTAAGTGAAAAGAAAACATTTTTAACTTAGAAAGGATATCTTATGATTTAGTAAAAGGTATAGGATGTGTTTCAATTCAAATAGAAAGTGGAATAAAGCTAATGATGGGTGTGTTGTTTATTCCTAGCCTAAAGATTAATGAGTTAAGTATAAATAAATTGATCGAGGATGGGTACAATGCGATTTTCAAAAGTGATTGTTGTATCATGTTTGAAAAACTTAATAGTGCAAAGACTAAAAGCACGATTATATAGGTAGAAGTGTCAAAGAAAAATAAGAAATTTTTACAAGCAAGTGATTTGGATTATGAAAGCTTTCATGCTCCTAAAAAAGCAGGAAGAAAGTTAAACTAAAGATCTTACATTGGAAACCTACGATTTAGAGAAAGAGGAAGAGAAAGTTGGTAATTGAAAAATATGTGCTTTTGATAAAATTCCTCTCTATGAATACAAATGGATTTCAATTAGTATATTTAAAATTAGTAAAGAATCAAATTAAATCTAAAATGGAAAGTGAAACCAATTACAATAAACTAAACTAAGATTTAGATGGATGGCATTAACATGTAAATAGTTGAGAATCAAGCTCTAGTAGCTACCTATTCTTTGCAAAGCACCTAAGGTTAATGTGACCTTTCATCTAATATGGAAGCTGATGTCCATGCCAATGTGGTTGGTGTGCTAGCTTTAATGGTATGTGTAGACATATATGTGCATGTAAGCTTAAGCTTTAACATCCTTTACATGCTAAACGGATAATCTAAATCATAAGCTTAGACTTGAGAAAATGAAAATGCATTAAGGAGGGTCCTTTGGTTAACATGTCCATTGGTTTATCCATAGAAAAAAAATGAAGTGAAGATGTAGCTGACCACACACGAATCATTCTTACATAAAGTGATGGTCAATCTTAACATATTGGTATGAGCATGAAATACTAGGTTAGCTGTTAAGTAAAGCATGGAGGGATTATCACTTTAAAGAATCGATGAATAAGGCAAAAGGGCTCAAAGGTCCTAAAGTTGAAACTTGATTCACAAGAACTTAATAGTGGCATTAGCTAAGCATGTATATTCAAGTTCAATATTGAAGCAAGCTATTGTATGTTGTTTGCAAGAGCTACTAAACATAAGATTACACCTAAGATAGACATAAAAATCTCTAACCAAATGATACTCATCATGATTACCAGCCTAGTCGACAATAGAAAAGGGCATGAAGGGCTATGAAAGGACTTCACATGAATTTGAAGACCAACGTAAGGAGTGTTAACTAGATATTGGAAAGATATGCTTCACATATTACTAGTAATCAATGGTCGGATTGTGAAGAAATTAACAAATGGTGTTAACCATACAAGCAATGTCTAGTATGGTAAGTGTCAAGTACTAAAGGACATGAACAATGTTATAATATAAGAGAGAATCCACAAAGGGCGCAACACTCTAGAGAGACAACAATTCATTATTGATGTAGGGTGTAGAGACAAATTTATTTTTTAATATCTTTATATGAGCAAGAATCTCACGGGTAAATTTCAATTGATGAAACAAAAGACCATCAAAAGTAGGTTGTACTTTAACCTCAAGAAAGTAGTAAATAGGGTCTAGATCATTTATAACAAACTCTCTATTATAGGTGATAAGGAGGTCAAAGAAAGGAACTTGACAAGAGTTTGTGAGAATTATGTCACTTGTATAAACAAGAATGATGTTGTATCAAACTATGTATAAAGTAAATAATGAAGTGTTAATTGCAAAAATAAGAACCCTAAAGACATAAGGAACATGCTCAATCATTGGTATGAGGCACATGGGGCTTGTTTAAGGCCATAGAAAAAGTGGTACACTCTATAAGCAAAATTAAATTGGGCTGGGTCAGCAAGCCTTATGGTTGCTCTATATACACTTACTAAGAGCACAAATTTATTAACCTTGATAGAACCCGGATGAACTTTTCTTTGTTGAGTAACTTGATTGCATTGGACTAGAGGCAAGAGACAAAGGAAAAACTTCATCACAAATGGTAGCTTCAATGGCTCAAGATCTAGAGTAATTCGGTTTTCCTTCTTTGGATTGAGTAAATATGTAAGCAAATTTCCTTCTTTGGCCAAATTGAATGAAGTTTCCTCAAAAAGGCTGGTAGCAAGTAAAACGAGAAAAAAAGGTAGGAAGAAAGAAAATGATGAGCAGCATTTAAGCCAAGGGCTAATGCGGCATCACAAGTGATATGGCAATATATATGTGTCCCATGTGAGAGGTTGTGTTAATGTGGATTTTTTCTAATAATACATACTTCGTGCCATGAAACAAATAATATCCCAATGATTGAGTGGGTGGCCCGTGGTTCTTGATCTAGTCAACCAAAATGGTGATAAAGTCTAAGACATTCACAATTGTGAGAAGTGAATATTGACTTTCCTAGTGATTATAAAGGTAAGGATATTTTGTAAGAGTAAAAAATTGTCAAATAATATTTGAAGAGACAGAAAGAAGTACATTGCCATCGTTGAAAGAAAACTATGTACTTTGTATTCTAAAACTCTATAGAATAGTGTAAGCAAAGCACCTATTTGTAAGTGATTTTCTACAGCCAAAGGGAGCATAGGCTAATAATTTATAAATTGAAAAACAACAAAAAGGAATAACATTACAATGGAAGGAATATGGTAAAAACTAATAGATTTGTAGTCAGGAAGCTTATTGATGCTATTTAGGAATATTCTTCTATGTGTTTTGTGTTTGGATGGGATCTACCATGTATTTTGCCTTGCTAAAGAAAGTGGCTTATAAGGTATTTTTGAAATGCCTTGAGTGAAGACCTAGTAGTAGTCTTGTCTAATTTTGTAAAAAATACCTCATTTCGATGTTTTAAGTTGATCTTACGAAGTAGTAAAGTGCATTCTAGAAAATAGAACCTCTAGAACTCCAAAGGTATAGTAAGAACTAATAGCCACTAATATAATAATTGTAGTATTTGTCCTTAAAATATGTAACTAACAGTGTTATCAAGTGTAACAGTACTAGTCTAATCTTTTTAAAAATTATTTTCATTCATAAGAATGTTAGAATTGCTGGTACATGTTGATAAGAAAAGGGTTGCTGAAGGCTATGGGCTTAAATTGTCCAAGTGAGATATTGTCAACAAGCGATTGTCTTAATGGAAATGAAAATATTTTGGGGCTTCATCCCTTCTTGTAAATTAGTTGGTAATGGATTTCAAAAAATTTCTAGAATGTCAACCTTTCTACCCTTTTATTTTTTTATTTTTGCTTGTGTTGGGCTCGTTATTAGGTTTAGAACTTTTTTTTTTTATTGAAATAGGTATAGTATCCTATAAAATTTTATTAATAATAATACGATTGGGGATAATTAACTAGTAAATTATTAGCTTTCAATAATTTTTTATTTAGTAAGGGTAATAGACACAGGTAACATTTTTAAGGGGCTAAATGTCTTAAAAAATTTGTTGCTTAGAAAAAATGGAAATCATATTCTTTCGGAATTCTTTGTTTTGAATTTAAAATGGTTCATTCGACCCGGACAATGCATTCGTCCCGCCTCAGGATACTCTATTAGAAAACGCAGTCGTTTGCAGCACACAGCGGCTACCTTCGAGGGAGTTCTAAAGGGTGCGTCGTTCGCCCCTTTGCACTTGGATTTCCCAGATAGCGCAGCTCTCTGAAAATGGCGAGCATCGGCGAAAGCTCTTTGGCTCAGAAATTCAAAGATGAAGACGACAAGCCAGTGATTGTCAGGGTTAAACGCAAGGCCTCTCGGTCTGCCTTCGACGCCTTCTGTGAGTGAGGGGTTCCCTTCCGTTTCACCTTTGTTTACAATTGGTTCTAAAGAATTGAAATTTAAGTTTGTTTATGGGCATGCTTTGTCTAATCCAGGGCTTGAAATCAGTGAGAGGCCGCTGAAGCGTCCGTTGCTAGATTTTTCGAATTTATCCATCTCCGGTTCATCTGGGAAAGGTTCTTGCATTTGTCATTTAACACTCGTATCTCGATTTCTTGGACTTGATTATTGTTTGGATAACGAAAACTAGTGATTTTTTTTGTACGGATTGTACTAAACTGCCTATTTTTGACGCATGAGACTAATCAAGCTAAATTACAGCTATATGTTCTTGATTAATTAATCTATTTTTTATGCATGAAAATTTGAGTTTCTTCTTTGTTTGCGTTAGAGGAATTCAAGATTAAGAAGGTTTTGGTACAGCACCTGAAGACAGTAAACAGCTCGGAAGCGGCTATCGACGTTGTCCAGTCATTTGTTGTAAGTACGGCGGCTTCTGTTTCTTTAATAGAGGGTGGAATTTGATCAGCGTAGATGATGCGAATACGTTATGGTTATCGTTATAGTTTGATTTTTTTTTTCTTTTTGTTTTTTTGGTAAGTATTGTTTGTGCATTTTCCTTTTGATATCTTGTCTTGACGAGACTCTGAAGCCATCGATGAGTGCTTCGTACTGAAAGTAATGATGATTGGAGTCTGTTTAGTGGAAATCTAAGGTCATAGTTGTCGTTCCTGCCTTCTTGATGTGAATGTGAAACAATGAACGTGAGGTAGATTACAAATAATATCGAATGGTAGAATATAAGTTTACTCTTCCCTTATAATATAATAGTGCTGTTTTTTCTTGCATTTGTAACTTTTCTGTCTAGGCTTATTCTTGGTAAATCTTGATTCTTTTTTTTTTCGTGTCATTCACATGTGGCCCAAGTTCTATTCTTCTACAATTCTGTTCCTTTCTTTCTTGTAGGAAGTTAGTTTCACCTATAGCAAAATAATGTTGCACAATTCTCATTTTTGTTTATTTTTTTGAAAAATACGGATGATGGTTGTCTTAATTGACTGTTGTCTTAGGAGCCAGAATCTGCCAATGCCTCTGTAGGTAAAACAACCACTGAGGAGCGAAGACAAGCTTTTAAAAAGGAAAATGTAATCTCTCTCTCTCTCTCTGACTGGGATTTACGCAGAAATGTATCAAACTATGCTCTAGCTAACTTCTCAAATACGATCAGAGAGTTTAGATACTTTCCTTTTTTTATAACACTTTTACACTCCCTGTCAATTGTTTAGCAGATAAAAGGTCAGCTGTTATCTAAAGCCAGGCAGGAACAGGAGGTATTTTACATAGCAGAATGCCTGCATATGTACATTCACGATTTACATGCATCAAGTCCATTAATGCACTTTAAATGCATCTCGGACTTCCTGAATCATTTACGTATGTGCTCTACATTTTGTCTTCTTTTTCTTTCTATACGTGACATCATGATATGTTTAAGGAGTTCATCATCAAACGTGTGAATTCCTTGCTAGGTGATAATGTTGCTTGCTTCTCATTGTCCATTTTTTTTAAAGCTCAATTAGACTGTTTTTGATAGTAAATGTTGTCAGATGGTTCTTTAAGTTGCATCTACCATCTACATTTGATGTTAGAAGCTATGCTATTTTAACTGCTATGCGAGTATCTTTCTATGATCTCTATCAGTCTGATTCTTGCCAGAATTTGTTCAGATTAAGAGACTTGTGTGGAATTTGTGAAATAGTGATGGTTCCTATCTTGATGTGACATTCTGATAAATGTTTGTGTTGCCCATGCATCCATTTGGACTATTCTTTTATTTGTGTTCCATTTTCTTTGCATTAATGCACAAAAATGCTTCATGTTCACTTAGCCGCTTCATTTAGCACATGATATGAGGAGGTGAGGGAAAACAGGCCACTCCTGAACGATAATTGGGTCTGGGCTACAGAGGACTAATAATGGATAATCACCTAAACTTTTCCTTTTTATTTTTGTACATATCTAGAATGTCTTAATAACTTTACAGACCTAGGGTAGCCATAATTCATCTTTGCAACTATTGGCATACATGTAGTGCCTGGCTTCCTACAATTCTTCTTATCCTAACCTCTCACTCAAATACAATGATGGAACCATATAACACATGATTAGTACCCTGAACCTGTATGTCTGCGCTACAACTACATTGAGTTGTGCAAAGAGTATATAGCTTCCATTTCTTAAGTCTGATGTATGAAAGGAGGTGCAAGGTTGGCCAATATATACTCATCTTGAACTGTTATCTTTGTGGGAAAAAGAAAATTAAATTTTAAATTCTTGGACTATCGCCTGACTTGAGATTTTTGGTTGTTCATAGAATTTATGGAATGAATGGCATCAATTGAACCTTTATGTTAGAGCTTGTTAGTTCGTCTAACCAATTTCTGGCAGGATTTAATATGTCCATGGTTCAGTTTCTGCTCATCTTAGAAGGAAACTGTGGGCAAATGGGTTTTTGAGATGCAATTCATTTTTGTTGGATTAAAATCAGCCTGGTCCTCAGGAGCCTATAAACCTTTTTGGCTTTAGTTTCTATGCAAAAGAGTTTTTTTGGTGTGTCTGTGGATCTATTTTATTACTTCTATGAATAATTCAACTTTTGGTAAAATCAGTAATTTAACATGCACTTGATGAAACTGCTATTTCAAAATTCCTTTTTCCAGAATGTATTTAAGTTGTTTCTTTTAGATCTTGGCAAAAAATACTCGGTTTGAACAAATATGGAGGAGCAGAAGAGGAAATAAAGAGGCAAAACAGCATAAAGCATTAGAAGAAATGTGTCGTTTTTATGATGTTGTTCGTGTTGATGTCGAGGGAACATCAAATAAGTTGCAACAGCAGGAGTAAGTTTTGCCATCATGAACTCCCTTCTATTTTACTTTGCAAATTAATGTTGATATTGATCACTCGCTTTATTTTTATTGCAGGGATATGTCTTTGGAGGATCAGAGGCTTTTATCTAGTTATCTGCCTCTACTAAGAGAGTTAATTCCATCAGCTGCATCGGAGATTGAATCTGACTTTCATGCCAGCATGTCCAAACAAGGTCATTTCACTACTATGGTTTACTGTCTATGTGTTTTTCTGTTCAAACTAATGTGAATTGGTTTCGAAAAGAGAGTCAAAGAGGTAGAAAGTCATGACTAAGGCTAGTAGCTGCTGCAGTAACCATTTTTTTTTCCTTGTTTAAAGGGACAAGAAAGTGAATATCTTATGGGATTTGTTGCTTCTATTTAGTCAATTTTGATTGTTCTTGAGTTCACTGCTCCGCAAGATTAATTATTAGACAAGTCCTTTTTCTCAATATTGGTAATGACCACGACTTCTTGTTGACCCTTCTTATTGCACTTTGGTAAATCTCTTCAGATGATTATGTATATGACTTTTATACCATCAGAGATGATGCAGACGAAATTCATGGGGATGCCTCAATTCCTCTGTAAGTATCAGATATTTCATATTTGCTTGGTTACATCTATTAATTTTGAAGCAAAAGTTAATATGTATCTTTGACTCAGAGTACAAGTTGATGAAGAGGATTTTTATGATGGACCCGATGAATCAGAATACGAGACTGATGATTCAAATGGTAATTTTTATATTTTATTAATTTATCTTTCTTAAAATCAAAATCGTTGGCTCATTTCTTTTTGTAATTCTCAGCTGAAGATAATCCTTTAAATGACTATCCGGATGCTATATCTGAGGATGAACAGGAAGTGGAGACTGAAAGCTCTGAAAATGAGTCAGAAGAAAATGGAAGTGAGAAGGAAAATGATAAACTTCCGATACATGAGTATTTAGCCCGCCACGGCATGTTAGAAGATGGAGACTTATTATGTGAAGATAGAACTGAAGATTATCATAATGAGTCAGAAGAAAATGGAAGTGAGAAGGAAAATGATAAATCTTCGATACATCTGGATGCAGACCACCGTGGCGTGTTGGACGATGCAGAGATATTGTGTGAAGATGAAACTGATGATTACTATAATTATCTCAGTGACAATTATGATGATGATGGTCGTGAATACGATGATGAAGAATGGAGATAGATTACTGAATGATCATTAGCTTTTGTAGAAATCCAGTCTTGTACGTGCACAGATTTGTGATTGTAGCCCCTGAAAATGCTTTAGATTTTGCTCCAAAGTATGGGGTTGTTAGGAAGGTAGTCCAATGAGTTGGCAGGTTTTGGCACATGAACTTCTTGTACAGACTCTTTGACACGGGACCAGCAATTCAGGATGCTTTAGAACATGTCCAGACTTTGGCACTTTTCCTCCTTGTTTTCTAAATTTTAACTAGTATCCAATCTAGAAGGTTGGGTTTTTGAGAATTGACATTACAGATATGTGAGCACAATTGATCTTTAATATTGGACGTCCCAGACTGATCATTTGAAGAATTCAACGAGCATTAGCCGCTGATTAGATGTTTAAAACTCTTAAACCCTAAGCTTGTATAGAGGTGTTGGATTATCTAAAAGAATTCATAGATGATCAATCATCTCTAGTTTACTTCTTATCTTTTAGGATATAAACAATGCAACAACTTGATAATTTGCACACATTTTCGTGATGATGACCGACAAGATCATTTCCGCAGACAAGGGAATCAATCAAATGTACAAAGTACGAAGCAGAAAAGGCCAACAGAGTCAGCAACACGTGATCGGATCTACCTGTCCATCCATCGTTCCGTCGATCACCATATCTATGCGTCAGTTCCGCTTTCCAAGATCATATTCTGTTAGTTTCAACCACAAACTACCCGCTTGTCTTTCGCAAGATGCAGAGGGAAGCATTTCTGGCTGTGATGAGGATGCAGAGGATCTTCCATAGGACGCTATCACAAAGAAATTTCCATGCCAACCCTCTCTGCATCTCCCAGCTAAAGTATCTCCATACCCAAAGCACTCTTCAAGAGAACGATGATCTTCTCTTACCCAAGATGCCCCATTTCGATTACACTCCACCACCCTATATTGGCCCATCTGCAGCTGAGATCTTGAAGAAGCGCAAGGAGTTCCTCAGTCCTTCCATATTGCACTTCTACAAGAGCCCTGTAAGTTCAATTCTTTCTTCTTTTATCTGATAAAGATACGTAGAAAGCCAACCAGTTCTTTTTGGAGATTTGGGCAACTGGGTGATCTTGAAATCCCATTTGTATGTGGATATAGATATACAGACATCTATGGATTAGTGCATTTTTTGTTTTATTTTTTGAGAATTGGACAAGTTCGTGATCTTGGAATGCTGGTGATATTTGCTATCGATGAAGTTTGTGTTTTGTTTTACCGTTGAATTGATTGATGGATGTAGACACGTAGAAAAGAATGCAATACTCCTTCTCTGGAGATTTGGACGACTGGGTGATCATGGAATGCTTGTGATGTTTGGTGGTAATGAACTTTTTGTTTTTCTTTTTTTACAGTTGAATTTGGTAGATGGTAAAATGCAGTATCTATTTGATGAAAACGGCCGTAGATATCTGGATGCCTTTGGAGGGATAGCCACCGTGTGTTGTGGGCACTGCCACCCAGATGTGGTGGAAGCAATTGTTAATCAGACAAAGCGCTTGCAGCACTCTACGGTTCTGTATCTGAATCATGCCATTGCAGATTTTGCAGAGGCTCTGGCATCTAAGCTGCCTGGAGATCTCAAGGTATATTGCTTGCTTCCAGCTTTAGATGATTCACTGTTAGTGTTGTTATTATTTGCGCTGGCTTAAAGTGAACTCTGGATGAGTTTTTAGGTCGTTTTCTTCACAAATTCTGGGACTGAAGCTAATGAGCTGGCTTTGATGATGGCACGGTTGTATACGGGTTGCCATGACATCATTTCACTTAGAAACGGTTATCATGGAAATGCAGCTGGGACAATGGGTAGTACTGCTCAATCTAGTTTCAAATTCAATGTTGTTCAGGTATACTTTCATAATTAAATCACTGTTGCTTTTCACTTGGATCTCTTCAAGTGTTTAATATGTGTATTGCAATGCTTGTCAGATTGGTTAAGAATGGACATTATAATATGCCAAAACCCAACTTCCACTAATTGCTAATACTTGCTATGTTTATGGCAACAGACTGGAGTTCACCATGCCCTGAATCCAGACCAGTACCGAGGGGTATTTGGTTCTGATGGAGTTAAATATGCCAGGGATGTCCAAGACATCATTGACTATGGAACTTCTGGTCGTGTGGCAGGCTTTATCGCTGAAGCCATACAGGTAATGTTGCCAGTAAACTTCAGACAGATTCATGAAGCGCACACATAGACATGCTCCCATTGATTCTTACTCAAAGATGGTTCCTTACGTTTATTTCTAAGTGTGGCTTCATTCTTGACAGGGAGTAGGTGGGATTCTGGAGTTGGCTCCCGGTTACCTGCCAGTTGTGTATGATAGTGTTAGAAAGGCAGGGGGGCTCTGTATAGCCGATGAGGTCCAGTCAGGGTTTGCTCGGACAGGAAGTCATTTCTGGGGCTTTGAGGCCCATGGAGTTGTGCCTGATATTGTGACTATGGCAAAGGTAGATCCTTCTGGTCATCATCGCCATCGCTCACATTTCCATGATTTGGGAGCTTAATAGAGGCGGTTCATCTTAGACCACCATTTGCATTTGTGGTCCCACGTTTTAAGGAGTAAACTAAAATAATCAAGCATAGCATGGTTTTGAGAAATTCTGTGCTTGTTTCTTACATGGCGACATTGATGCATACCTGATAAAACAATGACATAAATCTGATGGGGAATAGATTTCCCAAACGAAGCTTATCTTTGGGGAATCATGCCAGTTTTCCTGTCTAGACGGTGAATACAGATGGTGTGACTCGTCCTCTTTAATATTCCACCTCATTTTGGTACATGCAAATATGATGGAATTCCGGGATTCTGCAAAACCAGATGGGAGTAAAACAGCCTCTACTGATTTGTTTCACATCTTTTGTGGATTGCTCTGGATGTACTCATACTTAATTATTGTATGGGTCCAAGTTGTTTGTTTGCACAGAGATGATAAATGTAAACTCAACTGAGACCAACTTTGGCACTTGTTTTCGTCCACTGTAACACACTTCAAATTATGCTGTGCATCCTGGAAGATTTTTAGGAGGCCTATTTGTGTTTATTTGTCACGCTTCAATGCACTTCGTATCTTGGGTATGCAGTACTTTTAGTCTTAGAAGTTTAGCTTTCTCCTGTTATGCTCCCCCAGGGAATCGGGAATGGCATTCCCATTGGCGCAGTCGTAACAACTCCTGAGATTGCAAAGGTCCTGACTTACAGCAACTACTTTAACACCTTTGGGGGAAACCCCGTATGCACTGCCGGTGGTCTAGCTGTTCTGAGGGTGATTGAAAAGGAAAACCTTCAGAAGAATGCATTTGTTGTTGGGTCATATCTGAAGGAGCGTCTTACTTCCCTTAAGGAAAAACATGAAAGTATAATTCCTCTCTATTTGTTTTGAATGTTAGCAGAATTCTATAGCACCATTTGGACAACTTAGATGATAACTGACAAGATCCCTTGTGTCTGCAGTTATCGGGGACGTCAGGGGAAGAGGTTTGATGCTTGGAGTTGAACTTGTAACGGATCGTCAGTTAAAAACTCCAGCTAAGGCAGAAATTGTACATATTATGGACCAGATGAGAGGTCTCTCTCTCTCTCTCTCTCTCTCTGCCTTTACCCCCCTATCTGTTTGTATGTACAAATTAATTGTGCTGATAAATTCCTATACTGGTATTTCAGAATTAGGAGTGCTTATAGGGAAGGGCGGGTTTCATGGAAATGTTTTTAGGATCACACCCCCCCTGTGCTTCACCAAGGAAGATGCTGGTTGGTCTATTCTTCTTTTGTTGCTTCTTTCTGTCAATCTAAATAGCTCTGTCTCTATCATCTTCTCCATTTTCTATTTTTGCTAATCCCATCAATTGTCTGCCTCTGTGGTTGTAGATTTTCTTGTGGGGGTTATGGACTACACAATGTCAAAGATGTGAGGTCTACAAGGCTCAAGGGCAAGATCAGTTATGCACTATGGTTTTCTCTTTAACCATAAATATGTTGGATTGTTCGTCCTTTATATCAGCTTGTCTGCTGTAAGCGCAGAATGTTCATAGTGTACTGGTTTCAATGGAATAAAATGCTCTAGTCGTGCTGGAAGACGATGAGACACCACCTCGTTGTCTCTCTTCTTTTGCAGCATGGACTTTTCTTATATGCAAGTGTCAAATTTGAAGAAACGGCTAAAACAATAGGAAGATGAATATCATAACATATATACTAGTCTGAATAGGTCCAATTTCTCTGCCTAGTGGTAATGGCTTCCCATAATTTAGGCAGTTGTTGAATGGGTTGAGAACCCAGTTGAGGGGAGTCGACCCTATCCGTGACAACCATTCAACGACAAGAAATACAACTAGCATAGCGCAACTTTTGGCCTATTTGCAAATCCACTGAATCTTTGGGCTAGGAGGGAACGTGAATTAGTGGTGCCCTTTTCACGTTCATAGCAATTGCTTGGAGCTGGGATCTCATTGAATTATGAAGCCGAAAACATAACAAAACCCGGCCATGGAGAGCTATACGAAGCCAAATGCCTCCGACGATCGCAGGTAAGTCTTTGTTGAGGAAGAGGAGAAACAAGGAGTAAGCTAACTCTAGATCCTACACATTATTGTTAGGAGGGAAATCCTCAAAAGCCCGTCAGAAGACTATATAACCACTGCTTTCTCAACACGACTCGACAAAATTCAGTTGATTATTACTTATTTGAACTCAAATCGACAAAATTATATAAAATCTACTATAAGTTTTAGCTAATGTCGAGTCAAGTATTCACGATCATAAAAGCAGATGATCAAAAAGATATCTAGTAATTATTGCAATGCTATGGTACTTCTCTCAAATCAATCCTAACAAAACCACCATTAGCATCAGCTCCCACCGACCGAGAAGGGTTTCTCCGATCAGTCCCTTTATTCAGTAATTGTTGAGGAATAAGAGCAACTTTAAGGCAACTGGAGGAGACATGAACTTGCGTATTGTTTTACTGGGTTGGTGGGATCTATTGCTAACTGTCACGGGTTTCTTCTCGTTGGATCTGAACTTTGGGAAACTTATTTTGATAAGGGTTTTTGGAGCTGAGTTGCTGAATCCATATGGGTTCTGGAACTAAGTTCTTTATGTGATTTTGTGGCCTCTTCTTTTTTGCTTTTGGATAACATATGCAAGTGTTGTTTCCTGTCACATACAAAGAGCCTTGAGAAAGGTCCAAGTGTTGCCGTTAGTGTGATTTGTTGCTTTATACTGTGAGAAAAAGATAAGGGTGCAAGACCTGTAGAAAGCAGGAGAGGAGTTCTAAGCTGGATAATCAGAAGACTCTTCTAAGGTGGCTGGACTGCCCATCAAATAGTATCCGGCTTGAAAAGCAAGTTTATAGCTAGCATAGAGGAGTTCTGATAAAAAGCATGTCTTTTCGCTCTTTTCTCGAAGTACTTGTGATACATAGCCTTGATTCGAGCACTAAGGTCACGAAGAGTACAAAATATCATTAAAGAACGGGTGATAGAGGTACTCAAAAGAAAGGGTATGGGATGCATGTATTTACCTACTTAAAAAATGAGTTAACACATTAAGCATCAAGTATATTATATTAAATTATGTAACATCATGATAAATTAATAATTTAACTGTTATGATGAAGATACTTGTTAAGATATGACTAATAAATCTTATATTGTTAAAAAATTATTAAACACCATGTTTATAAAGAGATGTGTTCTACCATTTAATGTATTAGGATTTTAAATTGAATATAAACACTCTATAAAACTTAACACATTTTCAGGTGTAGTTTTCATATAATGAGCTTTTTACTCTTGCATACATTGAACGATATCCGTTTAGCCATTTGTTGGCTTTAAACCTCAATTTATATCATGTATCAACAAAACCCATGATAGAGATTGCCATGGCCACATATTCATATATTCTATCTATTGAGAGCAAAAACCCTATCCTCTTCTAGTTTATTTGTCACATGTTTTACCTAGAAAGCAAGATCCTATACGCGGCTATATAATTGATGGTTTAATGGATGACAAAAGCTGTATCCGCTGAAAATGATGCTTAAACACGACTTTTGACAAAGTGGAGCAACAAGTTGGAAGATAAGGATAAGGATGCAAGAAAGACAGAATGGGATGACTTTCACTGTCATCTATATAATGGCTAGAATTCAATCTCATTCTAACCAAACAGATCAGCTGACACGCATTGACCTCGTAAAAACTTTAGCCTGGATTCCATCTTACAATGATATGATTTCTCAATGAAACACTCATACTCCTCGAAATGAAGTGCCCTATAAGATACGGCTGTAGAAGATATATCTAGCTTCCATTTTACCTTCTTTTTTTTTTTTCAGTGAGCCCATCAAAAAGTTGCAGGTTTTAGATCGACTTGAAGGCGAAACATGAAATCAAATCCCGTCAAATCTTTGTTGATTATTTTGTTCTTAGTCATGGTGAATAGGGACCTTGTAATAATGATTCCATGCTATAATGGCAGCATGGGTAGCTTATGAAAATATTTTTGTAAGCTTAGAGAAGGCCCCTGACAGCTAGGGTACATGAATGAGAAACCGAGCGACACTTAAGTTTCTCACTGAAGAGTCCCACATTGAAGTCCCAAGGTTGCATTAACTCCGTTCTACTGATAAAGGAAAGCCTCACTTTTAGTCACTCACGAGATTGGTTTCTTTGATACATAGCAGAGACAGAACAACCCCGCTTTCTACGAACCCTAGCTTGGCTAATTAGCCATCAAGATTGAGAAAATCAAGAACACAACATATTAGAACATCTGGAAATCAATCGAACAGGATATCAACGTTCATTACGACAACAACAGCAAACAAAACAACATTTCTGAAATTTAAACTACATAAGCTAGGTCCTAATCGTATTTTTCGCTTGATCCTACCTCCTAGACCATTTAATGACTATCGAGCTCCACAAAACTTTCTCCATTCTGCTTCTTTCTTTTCTTTTTCAGACTGCACCACGCGTGACACCAGGCTTCTGTTTTCTGTATTCACCTATCCACTTGTTCAGGTGTCACTTCCTTGCTTCTCCACGTTTTCTTATGTCTCAGTGACACTTGTTAATAACACTTTTTCCGACACTTACTTGATGCAAAATAGGCTGTCTTTGTAAAACCCTAAAATCCAAACTTTCTTGTGTTCTTTCTCTTCCTAGCATTGACAACAGTCCGGACCTTGACCTTCTCTGCAAAACCGTTAATATGTACCTATCAACTTGGTTCCTTCTATGATGACACTCAAATTCACATCTGGTTTTAGTGGACAAGCAAATCCACTAGTCTGATTAAAGAAGCTCTTCCCAGGTTCAGTGTATTACTATGCTCTCTGGTTGGCAAGCTAGAAAAGAAGAAGAATACCTATAAAATATCAAAATCTAGAGAAGAACGGTAGTGGAAATTTGAAATGAAAGCGACGCAGATGGCGTGCAATTGGGGTGGAAACTGCCAACCAACAGGTAGCTCCATTATGTAGAGCGGATTGATTTGGACCTCTTTTTATCTTCGTGATAGGAATATATATGAAAACAAACCAAATGGACAGACATATGGGACAAATGTCATGAGACAAGCAAGCATACAGAAAAGCCTTGAGAAATTAGAAAGGAAACCGACATTGAGGGCTAAATTTAGTCTTCACCCAAGACATTATTTTCTAGAAGAGACAAGCCGCCGGGGATATGCACCGGTAGGAAATTGGCCATTTTTCCCCTCCAGATAGCATAGACAAACCTCAATTTCAAAGTGAGATCAAAGAAATCTACGGGCCACCCAATAAAGTTCATGTGTGGGTTTCACAGTTAGGATGAGTTTGTCACAATCTATATGCGGCAAGGGTTTGGTGCAGCCCAGTATTAGGGTGTCATGGCTGAGCTTGCAAGCAGAGAGGGTGATTCTTCAATGAAACCTGCGTACGACAAGTAGACATTGATAGTAAAACCTAAAGAGAAGTTCCAGCAACTTCACCATATTTGCCCTACTAGAGCCACCTTTTGCTCAGACCTTTAAGGCATCAAAGACTGAAAGCAACTTGTCCAGTAGTGAAACCAGGAACTCAACATGTGTTTGATCAGGAAATGTTGAAACGTCGAACGCATCCAAAACTTCCTTTTTTTTCCCTTTAAATCCGCCTTCCCTCAGGATGCTATATGGGAAGGCTTTTCCGCCTGTAGAAATAGTGTTTTCAATCACTCAAGTGCTCTAATAATCATTTGCAGACGTAGTGCTGAAGACTCTGGACATCCATTATGAGATCAAACCGATGCGAAGACGTAATATCAGCGTTGCATCTACGGCCTTCAACACGCTTGTAGAAACGTAGGGATAGATTTGATGACCTACTTAGGCCTCATCATTAGAAGTTTGACCTCACATAATCTACTATTTCTGTTTTCCGTGCTCTATTTCTCTTTTTACAGCTAAAGTTTACTACTTAATAAAAATGTAATATCAGCGTTGAATCCATGTCCTTCAATACGCATCCACCAATGTAGGATGACCTGCTCAGGTCTCATCATTAGAAGTTTGACCTAACATAATCTACTATTTCTTTTTTCTGTTCACTATTCTCTTTTTACAATCAAAGTATATTACTTAATAAAAAATATACTTAGTCAAAAAGTTTAAATATTTAACTCAAAAATTAATTTTAAAATTAAATAATTATTTTTTAAAATTTTATCTTAATGATCTTATTTTTTAATATAAATTTCTTGTATTGCACATACTTCTATGTATATCAATTATAATAAACTCAAGATTATATAGAATAAAGTTGATTTAACATAGATTATAATATTATCCTCAAGAATTTAAAACTTAATTTAAAAATAAACTTTAGGGTTAAAGGTTTTTTTTTTTTTTTTTAAATTTTACCTGAAATATCTTATCGAGACTTTTGTTCTATACATAAACTCCTTAGTATTTATGCACAAGACTATTTGTTACAAAAGATTTATGAGTATTTTGTTTAATATTTGCTTGTTTTGCATTTGACTTTTGCATTCAATTAATCAAACTCATTAACTCACTCTACAAGAAATCCAACACCATTAGTTAGGCCTTCACAAGATGGCCTCCACATGTCTGAACTCGTGATTATTGGTCAAGGTTATTGCTTGTTTGTTCAGAACTTTGACGTAGGCAAGCACTTGTTAAAATCAAAGAAAAATGTTGGTGTAGGCTTGTTGAGTGATTTATAAATAAGATATATTTTTCTTTTCTTGTGTTAAATTTTGTAAAAGAACTGAACTTTTTAATATGATAGTAAAGTATGATTCATTCCTAATATACCTATTAATATAAGTAAAAAATTTACACAATGAAATTGGTATAATAGTATAGTTTGGATAGAATTATTATAGTGAAGGGATGTATTAAATTAATATAGAATTGTTCCACCTTACTAAAATGTGACCTTGTAAAATAATTTATACTTAAGAAATGCTCCTTTGAGCCAACTTTTTCGAAAAGGTTAGGCTGTCGTTGTGGCATCAGGTGGTGCTTACACCAGCCTTTGTGTATTGGATCCTGAACTGCATACATGTAGGCAATATTTATCGGCATGTAGTATAGTCAACAAAGATGCTTTAAAAAAAAAAAAAAAAACTAGTGCTCATACATTCATTTGCATGAAACTTGGACCTTAAGGGGGAAAGGGAAAGGGACCTTGAATACGTGGGTCGCCAGTTCAAAAACCAAGAAATGTCCTTTCTTAGTGCCCTTAATCCTAATAAAAGTCAAACCCGCAGTGATTGTGGAAAGAAAAGACAAATTTCGTATATCCATCTTGAGGATTTACGAAAACTAATTGGTCCATTTATAGTTTTCTTCAACTGGTTCTTTTCTGAATTCGGATTCAGCTAGTGCATTTATGGTTGAACCCGTGACTTTGTGCATTGACTACTGCACCAGTGACTGTTTTGGGAGGATGGTTTAACACTAAATTCAAAACAATCACTGTCGGTCATAACGTACGAACATGGTGAGCTATTTTCATGCGCATTGAAGCAACCTGCACTCCTGCTCAAGTGAGTGCGATGCAGGCAAAGTATTATCATCTAATTCCACTTGAAATGGTCTCCCACTGGAAACATTTTGACACTTCACTCGAGCAAAAAACTCCAAAGTCTACGCGTCCGAAAGTTACTAGTTCTCTCTCTGCTTCAAGAGCCATTTGATCTTCAATGTAAATCCCATTAAGTTTTTGGTAAATCTTTTCAATATGGTTGTTGAAATTTTGTCAAGGTGGGAGGCTTGTAATGATCACCATTTCACGCTGGCTGTGTAGGGACCTCGTAACACTGACGATTTTAATGTGAGCACTTAGGGTCACTGACGGCTAGACTCAGTTATAAGAGGCCTTGCCGTATTTAGCCTCATCCAAGAGTGCCTCCATTGTACTTTAGCCTCGTCTTGAAGTCCAAAATTTGTGCAACCTCTTCCATGGCGAACCACCATAACACACAATTCCTTCTTGATAGGGAAGATGTTGTGCTTGTAACACCCTCCAAACCCACTCCTTCAGGTGTTCTTTCTCTTTCTAGCTTCGACAACAGTCCCGCCCTTGAGACTGTTTGCCAAACTCTCACAGTATACCAATCAAAAGTTGAATCTCCTTTCGATGATAACCACGATTTTACGTCAGGAATCGAGAGGGAAGTAGATCCAGCTTGCAGGATTAAAGAGGCCCTCTCCAAGGCCTTGGTATATTACTACCCACTGGCCGGCAGACTTAAAAGGCAAAGTGATGGAAGACTTGAAATCGATTGTACTGCAGATGGAGTGCCATTCTCAGTGGCAACTGCTAATACTTGCCGACTTTCTTCTTTTCATTATCTCGATGGGATTGACGTTGAAGTAGCCAAACAGTTTGTCTCTGACGTTCCATCTGAAGATGACTTGGGTTATCGCCCTCTAACCTTGCAAGTAACCAAATTTTCATGTGGCAGTTTCATAATTGGGATGAGCTTGTCACACTCCATATGTGATGGATACGGTGCAGCGCTGTTCTTCCGAGCCCTGACTGAGCTTGCAAGGTGGAAGAGCGAGCCTTCTGTGAAACCAGTGTGGGAGAGGGAGAGGCTGATGGGAAGAGCTACAGACGAGCCTCTCCAAGGGCTTGTGGATGATAATTCTTTAGCAATCTCACCCTATATTCCAAGTACAGACATCGTGCATCGATTCTTTGACGTAAGAGGTGAAAGTATAAAAAGGCTCAAAACGAGTTTGATGAAGGAATGTGAAACTGAAACTCCTAATGTCAGTTTCACGACTGTCGAGGTTCTAAGTGCCTATGTTTGGAGATCAAGGTTTAGAGCTTTAAAATTAAACTCAGATGGGAAAACGATTCTCACTCTGCCTGTAGGAATAAGGAACCTACTCAATCCACCTTTGTCAGATGGATATTATGGGAACGCTTTTGTGTCTGCGCAGGTTGTGTTAACAGGAGGGGAACTTAATGAAGCACCACTCTCTACTGTGGCGAAACTTATCAAAGAAAGCAAAGAAGTGGCTGCCAGTCAGGAATACATCAAGAACTCATTAGACATTATGGAAAAGTTCAGACTGAAGAATGTAAAACTTGAAGGTGGTGGTGCGTCCATGATTTTAACAGATTGGAGGCAACTGGGCTTCTTGCAAGAAGTGGGAATTGGAGCCAACGAAGCAGTGAAGATTATCCCTATTGCATCAAACTTATTTGGGCGCATTGAGTTGTGTCTACTCTTGCCTCCTAGCATGGCGGATCCTACGATGAGAGGCGGAGCTACGATGCTTGCTTCCCTTCCTATGGCCGCCATGGCCAAGTTCGAAGAAGAGATGGATGCTCTCAAGCTTGACTATCATAGTTCTTGTTTGTAAGCGGTTGTATCTTAGTGAAAAATTAACGTGTAACTCGATAATAAAATGTGTTTATGTTATGTTTCCGACTTTTGATGCTTGAATATCATTCGCATCACGCAGTGTACTTTCCCAAGTCCAGTCTGTAGTAGCCGATAATGAATAGTATGAATAAGCAAGATGTAAAATTTTGAGATGGTGGGAGAGAGAGGCCGACACGTGAGCAAATATTTGGTTTGTATTGATTTTTTCTTTACAACAGCAAGCATACATTTATATGCTGTAAACCTAATCTATACAAGGAAAACATTATAATTACAATAATTACATAATATTTTACCTAACACAAACACATAATTAGGGACAATTATGGTAAGGTATTAGGTAAGAAATTCAAATATCAACACTCCCCCTCAAGCCGGAGATTTGAAGAGATCAAATACTCCGAGCTTGGAGAGAAGATGCCAATGTTGTTTGCTGCAAAGTGCCTTTGTCAAAAGATCAGCTGGTTGTTCCTTGGTAGAAACGTGTCGAGTTGTGATTATTCCTTGTTGAAGTTTTTCTCTTACATAGTGACATTCCACCTCAATGTGCTTTGTACGCTCATGAAAGATCGAATTTGCTGCTATCTTCTTTGCTGCTTCATTATCACAATATAATAGTGCTGGATGTCGCATCTGAAAACCAAAGTCTTTGAGTAACCCTAAAATCCATACTATCTCACATGTCGTTACTTGCATGGCTCTATATTCTGCTTCTGCTGATGACAAGGATACAGTTGGTTGTTTCTTGGACCGCCACGAAATCAAGGAATCTCCAAGCATTATGCAAAATCCGGTCGTTGACCTTCTTGTCATAGGGCATGTACTGTAGTCTGAATCACAATGTGCTCTAAGCTCAAATTTGGATGAGGATGGGAACATAAGGCCAAGACCTGGGCAACTCTTAAGGTATTTAATTACCTTCAGTGCTGCCTCTATGTGGGACTGTTTCAGATTATGCATGAACTGCCTGAGAAGTTGAACTGAAAAAGTGATATCAGGTCGAGTGAGAGTCAGATATATCAACCTTCCAACCAGTCTCTGATAGGTGGATGGATCTGTAAGAACCGGGTCATCGGTTTTCTCTTCTGAACTAACATCATATTCAATGCTTGTGAACTTCTTGTTCTGTTCCATCGGAATTACAGACGGTCTCGAACCTGCCAATCCAGCCTCAGAGATTAATTCCAATGTGTACTTATGTTGGCTGAGTGAGATGCCTTCTGGAGAACGGGCTATTTCGATTCCCAAGAAGAATTTTGATTGACCCAGGTCTTTCATGAAGAAGGTAGCATGAAGATATCGTTTGAGATCCGTTATAGTTGCCTGACTGTTGCCTGTGATCAATATATCATCAACATAAATGAGTAATGCCACAAAAGAGTTACCTCTGGCCTTAGTGAATAGGGAGTAGTCATGATAAGATTGGACAAAACCATGTGCAATCAATGCTCCAGTAAACTTAGCATTCCATTGACGGGATGCTTGCTTCAACCCATAAAGGGATTTTCACAATCGACAGACTAGATGCTCCCCCCTGATTGCGAAATCCAGGGGGAAGCTCCATATATACCTCCTCAGAAAGATCACCATGAAGAAAAGCATTTTGAACATCCATCTGGTAAAGGGGCCAATCATGAACAACATCAATAGTGATGATGAGACAAACTGTGACATGCTTCGCAGTGGGCGAAAATGTATCTTGGTAATCGATGCCCTCATGCTGATTAAAGCCCTTGGCCACCAGACGGGCCTTATACCGCTCAATGGAACCATCGGCATGATACTTCACTTTGTACACCCATTTACACCCAATAGGACGTCGATTATGGGGCAAAGGAACCACATCCCATGTGTGGTAAGCCTCTAAAGCAGTGAGTTCATGGTTCATAGCATCTATCCAATTAGGATCAGAAGCGGCTTCATGATAAGTGGAAGGTTCATGGATGGCAGAGATGGAGGCAATGAAATGTTGATGAAGTGGGTGACATTGTTGAAGGGAGACATAATTGGAGATAGGGTAGGCAGAGGTGTTAGAAGTCGAAGGAAGGGTAGGACATATGTAGTCAGAGGTCCAAATGGGTGGGCGACTAGGTCGACTTGAACGGCGTAAGGTGATATCAAGGGTAGTGGGAAGAGAGGAATCTGGGCTTGGATCAGGAGCAGGAATAGGAGGGGGGAAGGGGATATGATATCATCTAAAATAGTGGTAGGGTTGGGGAGAGGGGGCTCAGGGAGGTTAGGGAGATCAACTGGTAGGGATGAGGAAGTATAAGGTTCATCGAGCTGCACAGTAGGAACTGAAGGGGCGGCAGGCGTGATCGGAGGAGAGGCAGTTGGAGGAGAGAAAGGAAAATTATTCTCTTGAAAAACAACATCTCGACTAACAAAAAATTTGTTAGAAGCAGGGTCGTAAAGACGGTAACCCTTCTGAGAGGAAGGATATCCCATGAAAATACAAGGGAGGGCACGATGACTGAATTTGTCACGAGTACCGAGGGTGGAAGTGAAATAGTGACACCCAAAAACACGAAGATGATCAATAACAGGGGGTTTTCCAAAAGTTTTTCAAAAGGGCTAAGGCCATGAAGAGAGGAAGAAGGAAGACGATTAATGAGATAGGTGGCAGTGAGGAGGCATTCACCCCAAAAACGAGGAGGGATGTGAGCTTGAAACATGAGAGCACGAGCGACATCAAGCAAGTGCCGATGTTTCCGTTCAACAACTCCATTCTGTTGGGGAGTGTGAACACAAGAGGTCTCATGAAGGATGCCATGCAAGGAAAAAAACAAACGGCATTCAGAAGAAAAGAATTCAGTTCCATTGTTGGAGCGAATGCGGCGAACAACAGAATTGAATTGAGTGGAGACAAGGGAGAGAAAATATTGAATTTTGGAGAAAACTTGGCTTTTAAAGGTAAGAAGAAAGGTCCAGGTAGCTCGAGAAAAATCATCCACAATGGTGAGGAAGTAACGAGCACCATCATGAGTGGGGGTCCGATGAGGACCCCAAACATCCATATGGACGAGTTCAAAAATGGAGGTGGTGCAGTGTTGACGAGAGGGAAATGGGGCACGGGTTTGTTTGGCTAAAGGACAAATAGAACATTGAAAATCAGAGGGGCAAGAAAAAGATCGTCCGTGAGAATGAAAAGTTTTAAGTGAGGAATGACCCAAGCGTTGATGCAAAAGAGCGTACTGAATATTATTAGTAAAAACGAAATTACAAATTGTTTGTGGAGTACAAAAAGTAGTCTGTAAGGAAGCTAAATAATTTGAAAAAACTAAAGTAAATTGCGCTGGAATGGAGGAACATAGGAAATATAAGCCCCAATCAGCCTTGTCGAGCCCGATCAGATCCCCAGTCGTACGGTCCTGAAAGAGACAAAATTTATCGAAGAAAAGGACAACACAATTATTATCGCGGGTTAGTTTTTGAATAGATAATAAATTATGACGAAAGTGAGGGGCATATAAAACATTAGTGAGATTAAGGGAGGGATAAGGCTTATAGTGACCAATGTGAATGACTGGACTAAGGGATTTGTCAGGGAAAGTGATGTGGATGGGTTTGGCACATGGGTAAAAAGAATTTAACATATGCAAATTACATGTGATATGGTCCGTTGCCCCAGAATCAATAATCCATAAAGATGAAAAAGGATGAGAAAGAGAAGAATTACCAGAGAAATTGGCACTAGGATTAGAGGTGCCCATCTGATTGATAAGTGTCACCAATTTTTGTTGTTGGTCCGCAGTCAAATTGAGTCCAGTAGAGCCGTCATAGATGCTGCCAGGGCTTGGAGGTGGATGACCCAAGATGCATGCACTAGGATAAGGAGAAGGTGAGGGGTTACCAAAATAAGAAGACCTAGTAAAGGGGGGCGGTGGAGGCTCATGACTGAAGTTGTGGGGCCCGTGGCCATCAAGAGAAGCATTGTGGGCTTGGGTACGCCCATCAGTAGAGCAGCGGCGATTACTACCCTTGGGTTTGGACTCCCAACCTGGGGGGTAGCCCACAAGCAGAAAACAAGCCTCTTGGACGTGCCCAGGCTTCTTGCAATGATTGCAAAAAGGGCGTTGATGGGCTAAGGAAGGAGTAGGATCCTTGGGCCATTGTGGCCTAGATAGGTGATGAAGGCCTAGAGGAGTGGGTCGTGAGTCAGTGGGCCAACCTCCTGGGTCTAGCTGCAGAGCCCCGTCGCCCGACCCAGTAGAAAGGCAACGTGTAGTCCCGTGTGATTGTGCTGCGAAGGCACTGGCGTCGTCGGCACTGTGGCAGCCATCGCGTTGGGAACGCTGGTCAACGTCTTGCTTGGCCAGAGAGTAGATCTTCTCCAAAGAAGGAAGCTCTTCGCGGCTGAGGACGAAAGAAACAAGGTTTTGGAACTTCGGCGGAAGGGAAAGGAGAAGCTTCAGTGCACGATCCTTTTGGTCACGAGCCCGGAGACGCGAGTTAACTTCGCAATCGCATTTGCCGCAAGAACATTGGATGGGGGCCTGCTGTGTCTCAAGTGCACCCCAAAGGTCTGTCAAGCGGACATAAAAGGCCATGAGATCAGCACTGGTGGCGCTAGGAGCAAGCTGAAGTGCATTGATGGCTTGTTGCAAGCCAAATTTCTGAGTAGTGGAGACTTTATCAAAGCTCTCTTGCAGAACTCGCCAAATATCCGTCATGGTCGGAAGTTAAGAAACCATGCTCTCCAAATCAGAGTCAACAGAGTGTACTAGCCAAGTTTTGACAGCGGCATGGGCTTGGGCCCATCGTTGTGCGTCTTCGCCATTACCGTCTGGACAAGTAAGCTCACCGGTGAGAAAGCTGAGCTTGTTGCGGGCGAGACAGACGGTGCGAATCTGGTCACTCCAAATGCTCCAGTTCGATTCGCCAACTAATCGTTTAGGAACAATGCTGCCGGGTTGGAGATCAGTAGCAGAAAGGTGATAAGGGTCGCGAAGAGCGGAGGAAGGAGCTCCAGCGGCAGCCATCAAAGAAATTAAGGCTAAGGTTATGAGAAATTGGGAAATTTGGGAGATTGGGAATGAAGGCAAAATTGTGAAAAAATAAGTTTAGGGTTTTCCGAAATTGGGGATATGAGAGAACCGAAAAATTAGAGAATTAGGGGCTAAAAAGTGGGAGATACGAGAGATTAGGGTTTCGGTAATTATGAATGGCAGAACTATAATATTGAAAAAGGGAATGATAAAGTGAAGAAACGGATGAAAAGCCAAATGGACCAAAAAGTCGAGAAACGGACGAAAAAACAAAAAACAGATGAAAAGCCGAAATAGACGAAAAAACTAATAAACGGACGAAAAAGCAAGAAACGGATGAAAAGCCGAAATAGACGAAAAAACTGAGAAACGGACGAAAAAGCAAGAAACGGACAAAAAAGCCAAAGAGACTTACGGGAAAGGGAGGATAGTGGGAATGAATGAAGATTCACGGGAAAGGAAAAGGAGTCAGAAGAAAGGGACAATTACGGGGAAAGATAGGGGTATTGAGAATCACCTATCATTGATGGCCGTGCGGAAGCGAAAAAAAATCTCAGGAAAAGAAACAAGGCTCTGATACCATGTAAAATTTTGAGATGGTGGGAGAGAGAAGCCGACAGGTGAGCAAATATTTGGTTTGTATTGATTTTTTCTTTACAACAGCAAGCATACATTTATATGCTATAAACCTAATCTATACAAGGAAAACATAATAATTACAATAATTACATAATATTTTACCTAACACAAACACATAATTAGGGACAATTATGGTAAGGTATTAGGTAAGAAATTCAAATATCAACACAAGAAGAATGCAATGTCATAGTTTCTTGGCAAAACCTACTACTATTGCTGTTGTATGATTTTTTTCTCTCGTCGTATTGTTAGATTATGTAATAAGAGATTGTATTTGCGGCTCATCTTTAGATGAACGCATTATGGACGCAATCTTTGTTAAATCTTATCGGGACAATGAGCAGCATTAATGGTTTGCAAAGCAAAAGACAAGACTATGGAATGGATAATAACCAGCTATAACATATATTTCAAGAAAGAAGTTGCCGTGCAATTGCTTAAGGTGTTTTGTCTTAGCCATACCTTTAGTTTAAGAATGTTTTTGTACCTTTGTTCCTTCTTTTTCTTTTTTTATTAGTTTAACATGATTACATACTTATAAGAAAACCGATTGTTTGTTCATATTAAGTCTCACGTGAAAAAAAAAATTCAGAAAGTAAATTATAAAAATATGAGTTTCATTACTTAATATTTTAGAGTTTTAAATTGGACATAAACTACTTTTTATAAAATCTAATATAATATTGAAACTTGGGTTATGCCTTAACAACTTGTGGGATATGGGTGACCTTAGAAGCCATGCAAAAAGCAAAACCTGCCAAATATTTTAGGGTGAACCATTTTGGTGATGAAGTGTGTTAAATATAAATAATATGGAATTGTTCCACACTATTAAGTAATTCATTAAGAATTTAAATTCAATCTTCTACTCTTTAATGAACAAAGATACCCATGGAAAATTTTGCCACACACTTCAACAAAGGAAGCATGTTAAGTTTCTACATGAAAAAAATAGAAATTTAAAAAATAATTTTCAAAGAGGTAACCATCCAACCTCACTCAAAATTAATATAAGTTTTCAATTTTGTAACATTAAACTTCAATGCCATAATAATCCTTTTCTACATAGATGATACTCAATATTGTGACGTAATATGATCTAAATGCAAAGGAGAAGACAAAAAATGCTAATATAGGGATGGATTTATGAGTTACTAAAGTCTTCCTCCGTAGAAGTTGGAAAAAATGTTTATCAATCCATAGAGAGTGCACAATTTTATTAATTCAACTTTTAGGATAATTCTTGGTGATAATTCATTATCTATATGAACACACGTGCATGTGTCTACTTTAGAATCATCATCAAATAACATATGATGTAACACAGATTCAACTTTTAAAATGAAAAGACAATTAATAAAAATTTATATGCTTATATGAATCATATTACTAAATAATTTACACATTTACAATATAATCAGTTATTGACTGACATGTGACATAGATAATAATTAAATATTGACTTGAAATTAAAAAATGTAGCTATTATTATAATATGTTAAATTAGTAATACACTAAATAATAATTAATTAAGATATGAATTGCATCCAACAGTTTAATCAAGCAGTTAAGGTTGTTCAAAGAAAATGACTCATGTGACAATGGACCGGTTGAAACCATTAAGTCGGCCGATCAACTCTCGAGAGTTCAGTGTTACGATGGGACCGCACGGTCTTCTGTTGGGAATGAGAGCTGCATTCCGCTTGGCTGGAACCTGGTTACGATTTTGATGTCGAAGACTGCCATTGCTAAAATATGCTTCGCAAGTGTTTACCATTATCTAAAAGGATCGGTTCATTTGTAACAGAAGGGCAAAGCCGAGAAGGTATAATCTTGTTCCATCAGCTTCAGAAAACTGGGGTCAAAATCACGGAGTTGCTTCTGTCAGCTGTTGCAAGATCCTGTGGAAGACTTGGTGCCCTAGAAGAAGGCAAGCAAGCTCATTGCGTTGTTTTCAAACATGGGTTCCATCAGGATATGATTCTAATGACTTCCCTACTTGGTATGTACGCGAAATGCAGCAACATCAAGGAAGCCCGCCGCGTGTATGATGAAATGCCCGAAAGAGATGTTATTGTGAATAATAGTATGATTTTCGGGTTATGCCAATGTCACTTGGTCTTGGAGGCTATGGCTTTGTTTGATAATATGTTTGAGCGCGACGTTGGATCTTGGAATTCACTGATATCAGGGCTAGCTCAAAACTCTGAAGGGAGGACTGCTTTGTTTTTGTTTAAGAAAATGAGAGTGGAGGGAGCTGGACTTGATTTTATGACCATGTCCAGCGTTCTTTCAGTTTGTGCTGATATTGCAGCTTCGCTTAATGGAAAACAAGTTCACGGGCTGGTGATTAGATATGGGTTTGAGCAATATCTACCGGTTGGAAATGCTATTATTGACATGTATGCTAAATGTGGAAGCATGGATGATGCAAGCCTACTTTTCAAGAACATGCCTATAAAGAATGTAGTTTCATGGACTTCTTTGATTGTGGGTTATGGAAAGCACGGCCTGGGTTTGGAAGCTCTCGAGGCATTTAATGCAATGGAAAGAGCGGGTGTTCCACCAAACAAGATCACATTCTTGGGGACCTTATATGCGTGTAGTCATGCAGGATTAGTCCAAGAAGGGTGGAGGAATTTCAACAACATGATTCATAAATACTCCATTACACCCGTGATGGAGCATTATACTTGCATGGTGGATTTACTAGCTCGAGCTGGACATCTAACTGAGGCTTATAATTTCATCGAGAGGATGCCAGTAAAGCCGGAAGCAAAGCTTCTGACAGCTTTTCTTAGTTCATGTTGTTCCCACATGAATGTAGAGCTCGCAAAGACTGTTGGACAGAGATTACTTGAATCGGAACCGGAAGAAGCAGGGGCCTATATGTTGCTTTCCAACTTCTACGGACTTGTTGGAGACTTGGAAGGTGTGGCAAATGTGAGAAAATTGATGTCAAAAAAGGGAATAAGAAAAGAGAAGGCACATACATGGGTAGAGATAGATAGAAAAATACATAGCTTTGAATCAGGAGATAGGTCTCATCCCCTTACCAAAGAGATATACAATTACTTGAAAAATCTTGTCCAGAAGATGAAGAACAGTGGTTATGTACCAAACACAAGCATGGTTATGCAAAACGTGGATGAGCCCGTAAAAGAAGAGATAGTTCTTGGTCACAGTGAGAAACTAGCTATTACACTTGGGCTAATTAGCACACCCCCTAGAACCCGAATCACAATTGTTAAAAATCTGCGAGTCTGTGTAGATTGCCATTTCGCGATCGCATTGATTTCAAAGATTGAAGGGAGGGAGATCGTTGCAAGAGACTCGAGCCGCTTTCACCATTTCAACAATGGGGCATGCTCCTGTGGAGATCATTGGTGAAAGGTAAGCGAGAGGGTCTTTGGCTCATAAATGCTGCAGATTGTTCATCACGGCAAATATCAGTCAATATAATATTCGTCTCCTTTGCGGAGAATGAAACGGGTTTGGTCAGCATGCACGAAAACACCTTTCCTTGAGCAACCTATGCCTCAAAACTAAAGTATTCACGGGTTATATCTGTCAAGTTCCCTGTACCGACCGCTGTCTCTTCAATCAACTTGGCTCATTCCATGCCCAACTGTTGAGTAAAGTGAGAAGAAAAGGAGAACCCCAATGCCTTTTCTAGAGGGCCGGCTAGTAGAATCTTTTCACTTGGGATTTTTCGTTTGCGTTGCCGCCATTCAATCAATTGCGTAATTCTTCCGTTCGTTACAAACTGAGAAAAGAAAATCGTGTCACCTCCAATCCATGGGCGATTCGGCTCCGGATTACCCGGTGAATTTGCCGATCCCAGTCGATCTCTTTGTGTCCAAGAAACATCCCGGTCTTACGCGTGGTGATCTCGGGTTCGCCGACGCCTCCGGTAACATCGTTTTCAAGGTTAACAATCTGTCTTCCAAATCCTCGGGCAATAAGCGAGCTCTCCTAGACTCCGAAGGAAACACTCTGATTTCCATGTCCCGTCACCATGTAAGTCTCTTTCTCTCTTATGGTTCCCTGAAAATATTTCCGGCAAACTCTTTTTTCTAGATAAGAGAATCATTTTTAGAAGTCTATGTTCTAGAATGGGTCGTGGGAAGGGTTCAAGGGGGACCAAGATCCAAAGGAGTTGATATTCAGGGTGCAGAGGAAGCGTAGGAACGAGTTGAAGGTGTCTCTTGTTGACTCGGGTTCTGAGTTGACGATGAAAGGTTCCTCCTTCCAGAAATCCTGCACAATCTACAAAGAAAACGAGATACTTGCTCAGGTACATTTGTGCTAAACCCTACTGGCATTAGAATTTTTGCTGATTAAAGCCCCGTGGGGTTCAAATTTGAGTCATCTTATTTTGTATTCGTTTGGGGTCATCTTCATAAGTAACCTGTAATAGTCAGAAGAGTAAATAGCAACTGTGGTCATATACCCATAGATTTAAATCTGTGGTTGTCAGAAGGGTAAATGATTACTGGTCCAAACCCAGGTCTAAACTTTTAAGTGAAGCTGATGTCTTGACATGTTATGTCTGAGATAGTTTCTTGAAATTCCTCCATACCTCTTTATGGGTTACTACAAGTTTATGTCTTGCCAACGAGATGATGTTGGTTGATCTTGTTAATGAATTGTAGGATCAAATCGGTGCCTGATTCTTGGGCAGTCTAGATGTTATGTAGTTTGATAATGTTCAGAGGGGATTTCTTTCAAGTGGGCAAAGACAATATTAATATATTACTTTGACTCGATTCTGCTATCAGTTTCTGCTGAAAAAAATTCTGGATAAGCTCCCTGACTTCGTTCTTTTTGTGTTTCGCGGAACTCTTAAACCAGGCTTGTCTCCTTCATGACCATATAAACCTCCGAACTTCCACATTACTTCCACTATGAAAGCTTTATTCACGTGTTGCAGGATTGACTCTAATATGGCCCTTGCTCATTTCTCAGCAAATTCATCTTAACTTCCTATGCATAAGTTTATGTCTGATCAATCATAGATAATGTCTTTCTTAGTGCATCTTTCATCTCTCAAAAATAACTTGCCTCGATTAGATTGTCCATGTATGAGCAGCTAACGCTGTCATTTGGCTGGTTATATGTACTTCTTTTCTCCCAAACTACGTCTAGAACCTTATTTGCTGTAATTTGGAATAAAGTCTGACTTCCTTTTGCAGACGAGTCTTATGTACAAGCTGCATCAGCTTTTTGTTACGAGAGGTAAATTTCGGCTAACCATATTTCCCGGATCTGTTGATCATGCATTGGTTGCAGCGCTAGTCGTAATATTTCTTTATTGATGTCGATACATGTTCTCGGACGAGGCTTTTTGAACGGAACTTCGATAGGCGAGTGGTGTAAGCACCAACATTGTAGATGACAGAAGAGACTGTAAATGTACATTTACTTGTTTTTCCACTTACGCAAATACCTCTACATTATGCTTTTGAGCAACAAGCAAAGCTTCATACATGTTTAATTTCCTTCCATTTGTTGGGGAGGATCATACTTATTTCTGGGTAGAGATGCCTTTTCAGAAGCCCATTCGCCTTAACCATTGATTAATGCTTATTTATAATGATTTAAGATTTGTGTGTGTAAACTAAGTTGGTGTCTTCAACATTTGGGTTCAAGTATAATGAATTCTGATACGGGACCTGCGTTTTGCAGAGATGTCTGGTTCATTCCTGTATTGGATGGACTTGAGTGCCTACTAATTCTGAACTTTTGACCATGATTTCCAATTTTTGCACTTCAATAAATATGATTGAAGGAGCCAGGAATTCTGATCTTCCCCCATTTGTTGATTTAGAGGGTGGAATATAGTAGGTTTCAAGATTCCGGAAATTAATCGTAACACGCCCAAAGGTTGTAGACGTGGAAACAATTTCAGGAATCTCGTAAACGTAAATCCCAAGGCAAACAGGTCATCACCTCCCTTTCAACTTTACCCTTTGAATGCATTTCTCGTGATGAGTAAACTAGTGGGTGGTTAGCAAGCTTATGAGAGTTCATGGGTTCTTGTTAAATAATTATAATATGTTCTGCTTATTAGTTATAGCTTTTGATCTTATAGTAATATTTGAACCTCTAAATAATTACATCAAATAATAAAAGAATGTCTTAAATGGACAATCTAGCACAAATTTTACTTCTCAAAGACAATCTATAAAAATTATTTGGGTATTTCTTGTGTCGACATGTTTGCCTTAACAACCGGAATCTCGTCTTAGGAAAGAGTGAAAGTAATATATTAAATACGAAAAAAGTAAAAGTTCTATGATGCGAAACAATACCAAGTTTTTGTTTTCTTTTTACCAAAGGAAAATGTTAAAATAGTTTTCAGTTCGCCTTAACAACTGAAAACTCGTTCTAACATATATTTTGATTACCGAATTCTATGTTGGCGTTGACCGACATCATTTTCGCCTTAACAAAATTGAGGGCGGCCGTCGTGTAATGAAGCGGACTAAAACCTCCTGTAATTCCTTTAGTCTTCTTCCAACAACGGCTTCCGATCATAGAAGGGCTTTCTGAACTCTTCCGCGCCTCTCTTCTCACTGTGAATAAACTAAGCCTCTCTCTCTCTCTCTCTCTTTCACTGGGACCCGCCTTTTCTGAGGGCGATACGGGATGGGAAAACAGAAGGGAGAAGGAGGTAAGGGAAAATCCAGACCTTCAAGCAGCAGGTAAGAACTTCAAGTTATTCAATATGAAGCGCTTATATTTTTCATTGTATGCACTAAAGTCGGATGTATTTGCTGGTTTTTCAGTCTGGCGGCGTCGCTTTTGCCGACGGGTTCAACAGCCACCGTCGGATTCGGCGGCTATATCGGCGGTTCTCGTCTCGATTCTTCTCTCGCTGGCGACGACTCAATGCCGTTTCCTGTACGCTTCCTCAAGTTTAATTTTGCATAAAATAAATTTTAGGAAAATAAAGTTGAATTGTAATCTTTCAATCAAGCTTTGGAGAAAAATTCACTTTATAGCACTATAATTTAATGCCATGCCATGGATTAGAGTCTTATTGCATTGTGATTTACGGTGTATACGTGATAATTTTGCTCTTTCTGCATGCTTGATGTTTTTGGGTTTTCAGGACATAGATGGAGAAGTGGCACAGCACTTGAAGAGACTTGGAAGGAAGGATCCCACTACCAAGGTTTGTTTTTCGCTAATCATATACTAATTTTTAAAGCACTGAAACGTTTTGATTATTAAAATTACGTTTCTCTAAACACGTTAAGGACGGTGGTAGTTTCACTTTGAGATGTTATCTCTTTTACTGATTACTTCTAATTAGGTAGCTGCTGCTACATTTTTTTTATCGACTAGTACGTAAATTTTTATTGACTTTTTTTTATCGCCTAGTAGGTAAATTTTCATTGACTTCTGTTCCTTCTTCGTCAGCTCAAAGCTTTACAAACTCTATCTGTGCTGCTCAAGGAGAAGCCTGGGAAGGACATGGTAGCGATTATTCCACAATGGGTATAGTTCTTCATTTTTCCTTCATGTAGATTTTCTTAAACTGTAGTTTATAAGGCTCAATGTTTGCTCACGCCCAACAAACCCCCAACAACCGCATGCTGTCTTAAAGTAATGAGTGGTGTCTTTCTGAATCCCCTTGTACCATGATGAATGTAATAAGTTTGTGACAATTCATTTAATAGTAGTATGCCAATCGACCCATTGAAGTGGCATTACGTGGGTGGATCTATTAGAAGCCTTTTTGTTGTCACTGAAGATATATGGGTTTTAAGGTCTTTCTTTGGTTATTTTCTGGCATTGGTAGACTCATGATGTAAAGGCTGGATGAAAGAAGATAAGGAGGTACGTAAATGAGTGAATAAGAAAAGAAAAATGATTTCAGTATGTAAAAGGTAGCATAAAGAAATCATGGTTGAATTTGAACCTCACATGGGTGAGCTATATCTGGGAAAGTGAGATATGAAAGACTTTGGCATGAAAGCCATCCATATCCCAGAGTGCAATTTTATTACTCGACTTCAAATTCTTTGAGTGCAAAACCACACTTATTAGACCTAGATCTTGATTTCTCTTGATAGGAATTAAATGAAAACTCGAGCTTGACTACCAAACACACTTCTAATTGGAGTAGACTAAAGCGCAAACATAATGTCTATAATCTTAATCAGACTTTATATATAAAACCATAATGCCCCACAACCACTATTCTAGAATTAAAAAATATCCTTCTCTATAGAATACCCAAGCATAAGAGCGAATCAAATAGTGTCAACCTATTTGATGACCACAAATGTTTTTAGTAGGACCAAAATGGCTTCTTTCTTTGTTTTTCTTGAGTCTTAGGCATCTCTTGAGATGAATGATACTTTATTCAGAACTAACTATTCTGTAATTGCAGCACTACCATCTCTTTGTTATGACTTGGATATTTTAGTGCTAATTAACATTAGTGGGAACTATTTTCTGTAGTTTGTTATGCTTGATGCCTGGATAATATTTGCATGACCTGGCTTCTTGCAATTTAATATTTGTTCTAGACTTTTGAATGCCTGTTTTCTTTTTTGGTAGGCTTTCGAATACAAGAGGCTGTTGCAGGATTATAATAGGGAGGTTCGACGAGCAACGCATGAAACCATGGCTGTTATTGTAGTTGCCATTGGGTTAGAACTTATCTTATTATGGACTTATGCCTTTTGTTTCTGGTTCTTATGATACCTGTTCTGAAATCTGTTAAGCTAATTAGGAGAAACCAATGTTGATTCTATTATATTGGTAGTTTTTGTGCATGCGCTTCCCTAACAATAAGTTAAAAAAAAAGAAAAAAAAGAAGAGGTTTTATGGATGCTAACTCTACTTTGGTGGTGCTTTAAGGTGGGTAGCAGCTAGTCTTTTGCTATTGTACTCTGCGGCATGAGTGATATGTCCTTATTAGTTTTTCTGAGCTGATGATACTCTGATCTGATCAATGCAGGAAGTTAATAAGATCTTTTATAGTTTTCAGTGTGGATCTCTTGTCCTCATAAATAAAAGTTTTCGATGGATTTGCATATTGTGGTTGCATATTCGTGCTTGCCTTTGGTGGAATTAATTTCTGCTTCACCTTTGCTCATTTTTTACTCAAATCTAGTATTCCTGATTTGGGAAGTGCAGCTGAAACTTTTCTTGTGGAACTCTTGTTTTTGTTTGGCAGGAGAGATTTGGCGCCACATTTGAAGTCTTTGATGGGGCCATGGTGGTTTTCTCAATTTGATCCTGTTTTTGAAGTTGCTCAAGCTGCAAAAAGATCATTGCAGGTTTCTTAAATGTTAATTTGGCATTTCTTGTCATGAGGTGTGGCCGAAATGATATTCTGTGGAACCATAAAAGAAACAGAGGGTGTAGAGCAGTTTGTGGATTCCTTTATGAACACTTAAAAGTTCCTGTGTTATAAATCGGAAAAACAGGAGGATAAAACAACTTATGAGTCACATCATGCGCAGTTGAGTGTTCCTATGTTTGAACTGGACAAACAGAGGATGTAAAGCAATTTATTGACTTTTCAGTTTATTTGGTGGTGTATTAACCATGGATGTTCAGAAGGGTTGGCTGCAGTTGCAATTTGGGCTTGTCAACCTAAGCAAAAATTTCACATGTACGGCCTGAACACCTTCTATATTGAAGTCTATCTTGAGCAATTTGCTGACATTTGTCTAGATGATCTTTTCCAACATTGGGTTGGGTGTAAATGGTGCCAAGAGTTGTCAGTTGGTGGAAGTATAAGTCATGAGTGTATAGAAGAGTGCTTATGCTCAGCATGTAGTTCCATGAGCATAAGATGTCAGTGGAAAATTTTTGTCTGCTATCTTATTACGGATTTTTTTTTTTTAAAGAAAAAATGTCTATGTACAGAATGGTGATATGTCTAACTGATAATGTTGCAAATTTTTTAATTAACTTATCTTCCCGTGCATTTCACTGCATTCCTTTCTTCTTCTTCTTCTTCTTTTGGAGACTGGTATCTGTTTCTACAGTGTAAATATGCTCATCTTTTCCTGTCAAATGAACGCCTTAAGCAGCTTGTTGATGTATTTATTCCTATCTGGTGAATTATTCATTTGCAATGGGCAACTTCTGTTTTCTGACTTCTGTTTAGGTTTTAATCTTTTCTTAACTTGTCAATAACAGGCAGCCTTTCCAGCACAGGAGAAGCGACTAGATGCTTTAATGCTATGCACAAATGAGATATTTATCTATCTAGAAGAGAATCTAAACCTCAAGCCTGATAATATGTCTGATAAAGCAGTTGCTTTGGATGAGTTGAAAGAGATGCACCAGCAGGTAAACATTTTCTTGAGCAAAAGATAGCCCAGGAATACTTTTACACTGTTGTGAAGTTAAAACTGACAAGGAGGGAAATATAAAAGAAAAAAGATGTAATATCTGTTAAGTAGTGCCAAAGATAGAAATTCTCTCAATCAGCAGCCGATATACCCTTGAGTGTCACTCTTCCAACACTCTGTCCTTGGTAACCCCACTTCTTCTCTCCCACCAAGAAAAAAAAGGCTACAAAAATAGCGGAACAATATAGTATTCCAACTTCTCTTGGCTTTTAGTGTTACAACACTGACTTCCCTTCTTTGGAAGTTTCTCATATCTCCCTTAGCTGTTATAGATGCCATACACTTTGCTTTTTTGCTTTCGGAATTAACAGCACTATCAAAACTGTAGCTAAATTTCCTTCGGCTTACACCAAAAATTTTATTGAACTAAAACACTGCTTTTGCTTTGGATTTGGCCCATACAATTTATGGATGAACAAATGGAAGGGTTCTTTGATCATGTGCTTCTCGTGGGTTGAGTTGAATTAAACTGATGTCACGTTGTTTAGTGCTGATTAGTGAGAGCTTTTTATATTGGGTAGAACATTTCCTTTTCTAAGGTAAGAAGGTTGAGGTTTTCATTTAGCTAAAGGAAGAGTTATTTTGCACAATTATAGCTTAGTTGGGTGCAGCTGCTAATGCATTTCTCACAGTGTACTATTGTCATTGTATATCTCTTTTATGTTTAGCATATTTCCTTGTAAGGTTTTTTGCCCTTTTATTGGGTCTCTGAATTTCTTCTCTTATATTCTTGATTTACAGGTGGTATCCGCATCATTATTAGCACTGGCCACACTGCTCGATGTATTGCTTAACTTGCAGTTAGAAAGACCTGGTTTTGAAAATGTTGCTGCTGAACCAAAACATGCTTCAAAGGCTAGGGCAACTGCTTTTTCTTTTGCTGAAAAGTTGCTTCGTGCTCATAATTACTTTGTTGATTTTTTGAAATCTCAAAGCTCTGCTATCCGGTCAGCCACATTTTCAGCATTGAGGAGTCTTATAAAAAACATTCCTCAGATTTTCATCGAAGGAGATATAAAAACTCTTTCCACCATGATACTTGGTGCCTTCCAGGAGAAGGATCCTGTTTGTCATTCGTCAATGTGGGATGCGGTGTTACTATTTTCTAAAAGATTCCCCGACTGTTGGACTTCCATAAATGTTCAGAAAGTTGTACTCAATCGATTTTGGCATTTTCTCAGGAATGGTTGCTTTGGATCTCAGCGGGTTTCTTACCCAGCTTTGGTTCTTTTCTTAGACAATGTGCCTCCTAAAGCAGTAGAGGGAGAGAAATTTTTTCTCAACTTTTTCCATAGCCTATGGGCAGGAAGGAATCCATACCAGTCTACAAAAGCTGATAGACTAGCTTTCTTCCAGGCATTTAAAGAATGTTTTCTCTGGGGATTACACAATGCATCGAGGTTGTAGGTTTTGCTTTCTTATTTATTTTTATTTTTTTGGGGGGTATAGCATCTTTTGTGGATCTAGTTGCATGCATATCCAGTGGATCTAGATTTCATATTTGTTGTTATTATAGTCTTCTTTTGCTCTAGTGTTTATACTTTTTTGTTCCTTCTTTTTTGACTGTGGTCTTCTGTTTGATAACAGATTTTGTGATGGCGTTGATTCCATCAATCATTTTCAAGTGATGCTGATTGATAATATCATTGTAAAGCTCTTGTGGCAAGAGTACATGGATTTTGTCAACTTAAATAATCAGGACAGAGTCTTCTCCGGAAAATTGGCAGGCCCTATTGAAAATAGTGATTCACCTTCTTATGAAAAGATAGCTGAAACATTGAATACTAAGTATCCAATGAGCTATTTGCAAGACTTGGGAAAATGTGTTATTGAAATTCTTTTAGGCATAAGTTTAGTGGAACTTGATCTTCTCTCCCCTTTCAATATGCAATTTCGGGAAGATTGCCTGGTTCTGTTAAAGCAAACAGAGGATAGAGGGAGAGCTGCCAAACGTCTAGAGCGGGTCTCTCATTTTATCTCATTACTTGAGGAAGATGCAATTCAGAGGGGTGAAAATTGGCTTTTGGTTGATTTAGTAGGACCAATGGTGGTGAAGTGTTTCCCATTGGTAAGATCAGTGGTAAGTACTATTTTGCGAACTTAAGACTTCAATAGCTGTCCGTTAGTTATATATCATTGACACATGCAATTGAGAAATGCATGTTATACTACTTGCCTGTACTCTCATTCAAAGTAGCATTGTATGATTGATTTTCTTAATGATGGTTTCGAGAAATATAATGGAAAAATATATTTTGATGTTGGGTAAGGCCTTAAAACAGTCATTTCTTAATCTTAATACAGAACAAATATTGAGCAATTCCACGAGTGCAACTATGCAAGGAGAACTAATTGTCCATTGATTACTAACTAACTGTCTTTCTGAGGAATCTATTAGTGCTTGAGATCTGGAGGTCTCAATACGTTTGAGTACTCTTGTTAGAATCCATGATGTCTTTTATATGTTCTATTTCTTCAGATATTCACGTTGAGTTTTTGTTTTTTTCCTCTTTCTTTCTTTCTTTCATGTCAGGACTCACCAGAGAGTGTGAGACTTCTATCAGTTGCTGTTTCTGTGTTTGGACCACGCAAGATACTCCAAGAAATTTTCATTCACGATAAAGGTCTCTCCTCTAGTTGTCTGACTAATGACAGAGCTGAAGGATTGAAGAAAGAGCAGTTTATGCAAATATTCAGTGAAATTTTTGTTCCTTGGTGTTTGCATGGAGATAATTGTTCCACTAGCGCTCGGATAGATCTATTGCTTGCTCTGCTTGATGATGAATATTTCCCTGAGCAGTGGGCTAGTGTTGTAACATATGCAATTGACTTGCAGCAGTCTGAGGCTGTACTAGACTACCAGGGCCCTGACAGAAAAGTATTGTTGGCGTTGCTGTTAGAGAAAGCAAGAGACACAATTAAAATGAGGAAAATGGGAGAAGATCTTCATCGTCAAAAGGGTGCCAAACCAGATGACTGGCATCATGAGCATTTAGAACTGGCTGCTCTTGCTATTGCCCGCTCAATTCCTCCCTTCAGAAGTTCTGATGCTCAGTTTCTGCGGTATGTGAATTAAGACTTTTGGAATTCTGTTTGCCAATCATGTCTGACTCTGAAACGGGAATGTGCATCATGACTTGTGAAGAAGTAAATGAATGGTACATTTTTAAGTAATCTCGTACTTCCATCATCACTGTAGCCCAAAATATGAATCAACAATTGTCTATAAACTGTTCTAACGCATCATATCTGTAAGTTGCTCTACTATCTTTCTGTTGGCTTGTTCACTCATTCTGAGTAGATATTGCTGAGCAGCTCATTTGCTTACGCATTTGCATCAACCTTTGACTTATGTTAACCTCTTCTACTATACCAATATGGTGTTCCTTCATGGTGCATTACTTCTCTATCATGCCTTCTGGTTGAACTTTGTACAAACAGATAGACACTATTTCGAAGCACTGATTCTGAAATGATACCTAAGCCAAGGACTGGATACAATCAGGATTCCTGTTCATAATTCTTTTTCAACCTAAATTACATCTCTGTTTAGGAATGACCCTTTCCCTGAGCTAACTATCCTGCATTTGAGTTTTTAGTCCTCAGAACAGAAAAGCTTGAAATTGATGATTTTGAGTGTTTGATTCTTGTTTCTGCATATAGTGATGGTAAGAATCTGCCTTCTCTGCAGTGCTGTTCTTGGCGGTTTGAAAGAAGGGGATGAAGCTTCCTTTGTGTCCAGAAATACATTGATCCTGATATTTGAGGAGGTTTTCAGAAAGTTGCTCTCTTTTATTCTAGAGTCATCTTTGAGCTGGGTTAGAGATGCAGGTTCTCTGATAGCTGCTGGGGTAAAGAGCTATAGGGTGGAAAGGAAGGCTCTTTCAACGTGTGTGAGATGGCGCAATTTGCTCTTGAAGTAGTTAATGGTACCTTTTTTTGCTTAAAGACACTTGCCGAAGAAAATGGGCCACTTGCTCGTATTGCAGCCGCTATAGTTATTATTGACTGGGAGTTTAGCACTGGATCATCAATAGATGATGCAATTGATGATGACTCCATGAAAATAATCACAAACAGGTTGGCCTTTGGTGAACTGGTGCATGTCTTTTATTGTAAGATACATCAATTCTGGAAAAGCCTCAACAAACAAAGCAGAAGGAGATTAGGGAGCATCTTGATTCATTGTATTCGTTCTGCTATCTTTAGTGAAGATAGGCTGAATGCAGAAAAAATCTCATCTTTGTGCTGCTCCTGGTTGCTTGACGTTCTTGAATCTCTCTGTCATGATCAGGATGAGGAAAAAAGTATGTTAGATCAGCTTCTGAGTAAGAATGATATATGGCCATTGTGGATTGATCCAGATCTTAAATCCCCCAAGGAAGCATCCATTTTGGATGTTGGCAATGCCCCCATTGATATTTATGTGAGTGCAATTTTGAATAACCTTTTCTGCTTACTCGGTCTTATTTGTGTAGTGAAGTGCTATTAATGCCTTATGATATCCTACGGTCTACTGCTGCCACCCCCCATCTCCCTCTACCTTTTTATTTTGGTCATGTTGCTTCTATCTGAAAATTTCAACTCGATAGTTGTTGTTTTCTAATACAGAAGGTAGTCCTGATACATGAATTCTTTGGTTTTATGTAGAATCCATAGGTTATTGGACAAACATGCGCTGAAAGCCCATATATTCCTCTAACATGGATATTATTCTTATTGCTGTTACATTTACTTTTATTATAGTTCTGACCATCAGCACTACAGTGCTTAACATGACCCCATCTAGTGCGATTTATACTTATGTCCTGTCAAAACAAGCTTCTATTTTAGGCCTTTTTCCAGTTCTGGCTCTTAATTAATCACAAATTTTGGCTCTTCATACTTCTGGAGGCCCCCCTGATTTAAAATAAACCACCCTGTAGAAGTATGTTGTCTAGTTTTGCATGGCTTGATATCCAATTTTGCTAGCTACATCTGTTATAGAAACGCATCCATTTTTGTACCTTACGTAATGAAAATCTATGTGTAGTTTGTGGGTAAAGTATTGGTCTTACGTGACAAATAACTGGCAAGCCAATACTAGCCAGCAAGCACTACATGTATTATTTATTTATTAGCTTGATTCAGAAGATGGATAATCAGTCCAATAAACAAATTGTTGTGGTTATGTTATACTTATCACAAGTTTTCCTGATACAAGCCCCTGTAGCAATGGAAAAGGGTGATATAAGGCTAAGATTCAAAATTTTCTTAATACCAGCCCCTGGCTCCGTAAAAGAAGGGGTATGATTGATTTTGTTAAAATTAATGGATCTAGTAGTGTGGATTGCCTGTGAATTCATTTAATCACTTGAAAGAACTATCTCGCTGATAAATTGCAATTATGCCAATCGCAGACCTCTGGGAGTAACAAGTTTATTTCTTTTATCAACAAACTTATCTTGAAAATTGGTATCGATATTGTTTTTGGTTTGGTTAAACCTACTGCATCCTTGCCTGAGGAAGCAACCAAGGAAGAGGTTATTTCACAAGCTTGGCTTGCTGCTGAAATATTATGCACATGGAAATGGCCAGGAGGCAGTGCTGTAGCTTCTTTCTTGCCTGTACTGTGCTCATATGCAAAGAATAGAAGTTATTGTTTCCAGGAGAGCTTTTTGGGTTCCATTTTTGATACGTTACTTGGTGGTGCTCTTGTTTATGGAGGAAGAAGGACACATAGTTTTTCACACATGTGGTCTCCTTTAGGTGATGAAGTCAAAGATATTGAAGAACCCTTCTTGAGAGGTTTGGTGTCATTTCTTTTGACGTTGTTCAAAGATGGTATATGGGAAAAAGAGAAAGCTACGCTACTATTTGAATTTCTTGTAAGTAAACTTTTTATTGGTGAAGAATTAAACAGAAACTGTTTGAGGATTCTTCCTCCTCTTGTGAACGTTCTTGTTCAATCATCATGTCAAAGATCCATTGGATATGGTGAACCTGTAGGCGCTAAAGTTGATTCTTCTGAGGAAGATCATGTGCAAGATACTATTGAAGGCTGGCTCCAAAGAACTCTATCATTCCCACCATTGGTGTTGTGGCAAACTGGAGAAGGTGAATGCATGCTTCTATTTGATCAATAAGTATGAGTTATTGTTGTTTGGTGCCACATATTTCTTGATGGATGGATTTCTTTTGTGACCATTAATGAGTCTCACTTTTAGAATTTAGGCATAAATTTCTTTGTTCAGCATTGAGTTTGTTATTGATCCTTTCATCTATCAACTTTTCACCTGTTCTTTTTTTTTTTTTTTCTTTTCTTCCCTGGTTTATTTATTTATTTTCAGTTTGGGGGCTAGGGGGACTAAAAATGCATTGAAAGGTGGGTAGAAGTATAATGATCTAAGACACATTGATGGTGATGTCAGACTTGAGAGTTGGGACCATCAAGGGGCAGGCCCACTTCCCTCATGTTCTCCATGCCATGAAGGGCATTTAGTTTGATCCACAGTTCAGTAAGTGATGCTTATAGTATTTGCTTGTTAATTACACCTTGTTATGCTTTTTTGTAGATATGGAAGATTGGTTTCGTTTGGTTATTTCCTGTTATACTTTTAATGCAATGGAGGGTTTCCAAGCAATTAAGCCAGGGAGAAATATCAGTGCTGTGGAGCAAATACTTCTGCTTGAGTTATTTCGGAAGCAGAGACATGGTGCTGGTGTATCAGTTGCAGCTAATAAGCTCCCATTAGTGCAGATGTTGCTATCAGAACTAATGGTAATTTCAGTTGGCTATTGCTGGAAGGAATTTGAGGAGGAAGATTGGGAGTTCTTTCTGTCTCATTTAAAGCATTGGATTCAGTCAACAGTTGTAGTGATGGAGGAAATAGCTGAAGGTGTGAATGATGCTGTCACTGATGTGTCTACTTCTGATGACTTGGATGTTCTTTTCAAAAGAATTGAGCAAGTTCTAAGCGTCTCTGATTCTTTTCCCATAGATATTGCTACAAACGCCCTCATATCATTTTCTCTGTTTTATGGGCCTCTTGTTCATCAACAAGAAGTAATAACAGAAAGACGGGACCCCAGTAAAGACCGGATTGAAGAAGGTGTTCTCCGCTTATTTTTTTGTACGGGAATTGCTGAAGCTCTCGCAAGTTCCTGTTGTCATGAGGCCGCATATCTTGTGACATCTTTTCGGCTTCAACATCCATACTTTTGGGAGTTAATAGCTTCACTTGTTGTTAATTCTCCATCACATGTTAGAGATAAAGCAATAAAGTCAGTTGAATTTTGGGGTCTAAGCAAAGGCCCTATTAGCTCTTTGTATGCAATGCTTTTTTCCACCAGACCATTTCATTGGCTGCAGTTTGCTGCTTATGTTATACTTTCAACTGAACCTGTTTTAAACTTGGCTATCGTTGGAGAAGACACTGAATGTCACATGGATAGTGATGCTACTGGTGACCAGGATTCAAGCAATCTGGATTTGTCATCAAAACAAGATATCCATTTGAAGGAGGAAATATCAAGCATGATTGAGAAGTTGCCTTATGAGGTTCTTGAAATGGATTTGGTGGCACAACAACGGGTAAGTTTGGTTGATTGCTTTTTATATACAATTCCTGCTGTCTTTCATTTTTGGATATCATTTCAATAGGATTGATGTCAGAGCTTGGTGAAATTTCAGATAAATGTCTTCCTTGCTTGGTCTTTGTTGCTATCACATTTATGGTCATTACCACCATCGTCACCTACAAGGGATAAACTGGTCCAGTATATACAAGATTCTGTGAACTCATTGATTTTAGACTGCCTGTTCCAGCACATTCCTGTGGAATTGTGCGTGGCACATAGCCTGAAGAAGAGGGACACGGATCTTCCAGTTGAGATATCAGAGGTTGCAAGTGCAGCAACACGTGCCATTACAACAGGTTCATTGCTGTTCGCTGTGGAATCCCTTTGGCCTGTGGAAGAAGTGAAAATAGCTTCACTTGCAGGAGCAATATTTGGTATGATGCTTTGTCTTCTTCCTGCTTATGTTCGTGGGTGGTTTAGTGACTTACGTGACCGTTCTACATCATCTGCAATTGAATCCTTTACAAGAGTGTGGTGCAGTCCTCCTCTCATTGCAAATGAGTTATCCCAGGTGTGTTTGGCATACATGTTTTTGTTTTTCAACTAAAACCTTTTCATTTTGGTGGTGTCCATTCACCTACGCACAATTGAAAGTGATTGTTTGACTTCACTTACTAGATGTAGATGTTTGCCTTCACTTACCAGATGTAGATGTTATTTGCCATTATTTTTACACTTGCTCCTTATTATTGTTCTGTTAGAGGCCCAGCTTGCTTTGACTGTTACAACTCTGATACTCAAAATAACTTATTTACCCTGAGGTTTTTGATTGTCGCTGAACCACTCGTAGCTGACATTTTTGTTTTTAAATGCAGATTAAAAAAGCCAAATTTGCTGATGAGAATTTTTCAGTTAGTGTAAGTAAATCAGCAAATGAGGTTGTTGCAACCTATACAAAGGATGAAACGGGAATGGATCTAGTCATTCGTCTTCCTGCATCTTACCCATTACGCTCCGTGGATGTTGATTGTACGAGGTCTCTGGGGACTAGTGAAGTGAAGCAAAGGAAATGGTTAATGTCTATGATGGCATTTGTCCGTAATCAGGTACCTGTTGCACACATTGGTTCACCTCTCAATGTTTTTGTTGTACTTGATCTGATGATGGGAGTCATAAGACCTCATATAAAACTAACGGTGGATTTGAGGTTAGGTAGCTTGATCAGAAGCAAGAAATGCTGCCTATGACTGAATGCTGTATAGGCATTTCCGTGGAAGGGAAAGAAAGGGGGGTCAGGCTGCGGACAAGAGGGAACAAAATGAGACTTAAGATAAAACATTAAGTTCCATTGAATCAGACAATTGTGAGAGGAAGCTAATAATACCATGAATAACACTACTAAGGGGCGTGTAGTGGGTAGTATTCTTTGCTTTCTTTAAATTTTGTGAGAGATTATATGCTTTGCTTGTGTGATGCAGAATGGAGCTCTAGCTGAAGCCATTGGGATATGGAAGCGCAACTTTGACAAAGAATTTGAAGGTGTTGAGGAATGCCCCATCTGTTATAGTGTCATTCACACTGCCAACCATAGCCTTCCTCGCCTTGCTTGCAAGACCTGCAAGCACAAGTTCCATTCAGCCTGTCTCTATAAGTGGTTCTCGACTTCTCACAAATCAGTTTGCCCCCTGTGCCAGTCTCCATTCTGACCCAGACAGCAACCTTGAGTCACTCGCTTACTGATACTTCTGCATATCATACGGAGAAACGGAGTGGTTGGATGTAGAGTTGGAGGCTTAATGCAGGCATGTAAAGAAAAAGAAAAAAGAACTGTCAATTCTAGTGCCGAGGCATTGTTGAGAAATAAAAAATGTAAGTTCTTTCTTTCTCTCTTTCCCATCTCAAAGTTTTTCTCTTGCTCAGTGCCAGTAACTGATCTTCCTTTAAGAGCCTAGACGAAATGCATCGATTTACCATCCCCGTATGAGTCGAATCAAAATGGTAAATTCTTGTTTTGCAGGACATTCTATGCCTAGTCTATGAAAATATCTCTTTCGAGGGTGGTTGAAACATATTTCCTGCTTACGCATCTCAGCTTTTGGTTCTCAACTCCCATTAAGATCTAATGAACTCGGATGCTGCCTCCAACTAACTACATCTATTGAGCCCAGTTTCTCGATACTTACAATTAATTAGATTCTAAGTCTGTGAAGCTGATGACATGTCCAGGTCTGTATTTAAACACTTGATTCCATTCAGTTTCTGATGGTGGAAATTCATGGCAATGATTTTTTCTCAGGCGAAGTGCAATTGAGGGGGGTATGTTGCTTTGTACAGCAATTTCATCAAATGCTTAGGGAATGTGTCCAAATGATACTTTCATCCACTTGATTTCTCAAGGAAAGATATCTTTTAGAAGAGGAAAAGCCAAATATAAATAATTACCAAATTGCAATAGATGTTTTCCTTGATTAGCTCATATCTACCCGGTTTAATGATTCTTTTCCAAGATTAGGCATTTCATGGAATGAAGCCTCACACGACATAATCATCGGAGGGTTATTGCAACACTATGAGACGATAGTTGGCTCTGTAATGTCTCCAGAAGATGGTTGACGGTTTCTCAACAAAAGCCACCCCTGCATCCATGCCGATCAACTTATTAATCTAAGCATTTCCGTTTAGTATAGAGTTAATGGCCAATTTATATTTCCCTTCTATATTTATCTATTCTGGATGTTTTAAGATATTCCAATACGTGCTGGCTAGCGAGAACCAATTAGTCATCACTGATCTCATCTCCCTGTTTCTTGTTCTCCTTTATTACTACCCCATAATGACGTTACACACATTTGGTAAACGACAGAGCTTCTTACCGAGATGTTTTCACAAAGGTTGTGACGGCTTTTACAAGCAATAAAGTCCCTGCAAGTGTCGTTGGAAGTTTAATAGATCATAATTCATACTGGAGATTCTCATCAGAAACAGCAGCTATGGGACGTTAAAGAGCGTATTATGGGTAGGCTTTTGCCCCCAGGAAGGACGGGGGTTAAGAACCGTATTATTACCGTAGTTCAATAATCAAGGAGTAATAAAGAAAGTATATAAGAATCAAGGAGTAATAAAGAAAGTATATAAGATCTGCAGAACAATAATCAAATCACGAGATTAGCACAAAATTGAATAAATAGATCAATGGGCGAGGTGAACCAAAAACTGGCTCAGCTTAGAAGAATCAAATTACAAAATGCCAACTGACCTATATATCGTACATTGTCTCTGGCACTAGTCTATGGGCAAGGAAAAACAATCCTAGCCAAATAAGCTGGAAATTCCTCTCGTTGGCAACTTTGAAATAAAGTTCACCCATCCCAACATTGCATAGGTTTCCATTAAGCAGATCAAATCCAGAGGCAATGAGAGGAAAAGGAGCACCTTTCCTAATGCACATATATTGGCGAAAAAAGAAAGGGAGAAAAGAAAGGTTATCTTATGTCTGTTCCCGCATGAAAGGAAGTAACCACCTTATCTCTGCTCCATTTCCATTGGACAAGTAGTACACCTTCTTCCAGTTATCTTCCGAGTACACCTCAGGGCGTACTAATCTTTGCCTACCAGATGAACGAAAAAGACGAAGATAAGAATCTGAAATTTGGGGTCAGGATGAAATGCATTTCGAAATTATTGTACCATTTCAGCAGTATACTAATTGCCAGAAAGAACTATTTTGCTTTCTCAAAAAAGTTTACATAGTATCACCATCCATTATTTTCCGAATAGTGTTTTTTCCTAAATGCTGAACAAAGCACAATGAAGCCAATAAATTTGAAACATAACATGCCAGGTTCTTGAAGCATGTGCAACATATTTTTTTGAGACTCAAAAAGGACCATAATGACAACAGAGCATTGCAGCCCAAGTAAAAATAAAAAAATAAAAAATACAAACACTTGTCAGGGTCATTGGCCTGCTATCCACCATCTGGTTCTTATGAGATTCAAGCACTTTGATTTTGACCAAATCAGAAGTTTTGATTCTATCACGTAAGTGTAACTCTCAATTGGAAAATCATTGAGATTTCAGGAAGATAGCCAAGTCAAGCTTTATTCAAGTGGAAGATGGATGTTAACACGGTCTGAAGTAAATTGAATGAACGCACCATGATGCTATGATCAAAAGCGCCACCCAAGAGTATATTGACATCTTTAGCATACCTTAGGTAATAAAAGCAAACAGATTCTGCTTCATCCAAGCTGTAGCGAGGAAAATTAACCCGAGCATCCACAGGAACATCTGGCAAGTGCTGACGTAGCTTTCCAACTGCTGTTGAATGAGAGAAAGCGCCCACCATCATGTCATCATGCATCATAGTTCGAAAGGCATTTACCTGCATATTACAGAAAGTAATTTTGTAACACAATGCAAGTACCTTGGACATGAGTTGAAGCATCACAAAGGGAGATAACCATATGTATAAGAAGGCCAAGCTAAATGGATTCAATCAAATGCCAGCTTCTCCACGAGATGTTCATTTGCACGAAGCAAATTACCAACATGCTAGAGAGCAAAGGAATAAGCTTGCTAGAAACTGCAAGCCAAAATTTGTACAGCTACTGGGTCCAGGAGGCCATACAGTCAAATGTAAAAGCAAAGATTGAAGGAATTGCTGAAAACTTGTACAAATCAATATTTTGCAGATGAGACATAATCTAACTGAGTTAGACAGTTGGCACTAACCATAGCAATTTCTCTAGCATGTACTTGTCGACGAGAATGAAGAGTGACTGCTTCTTCATACTCACTGAATGTAAACCAGCTGTTATACTGGAGATAAGGAGCGGAAACATATTGTTAAAAGGGCATACAAGAAGTTATAAGTGCCTAAAGAACTGAAAAAACATAGGTCATTTGAAGTCAAGGCAAGAAAAAGTGCCTCACTTGATCAATTGCTATGAGTACGGGGATACTTTTCACAAGTGATAACTCTCTCCTCAAGCGAACTACCACTCCAACTGCGGCTTGTGAGCGCTTGATTCCTGTGTTAACCAGGTCAGACAGCATTGAACCTTCAGGCATTGCTATGCTGTCAACATCTTTCAAACGTCCATCACCAGCACCCTCACCCACTGGAATTGGCTCATTAATTTGGCATGGTAATTGTTTTAAGTGGGATTCATTCCATTTCAGAAAATCCTGGAAATAAATAACTCATAAGGAATTTATGGACTAACCGCATGGCATGGTCAAAATCATCTAAGAAACAAATTACAATAATGACTACTGTATTCTGAGGACCATTGCGTAAAAGATAATAGGAACCAATTTTTTTCCTTTTTTTTTGTGTGGTTTTTTTATTTTTTTGGTTTTTGTGTTGGTTTTTTTTTTTTTTTTTGTGGGGGGGGGGGGGGGGGGGGGGGAGTTGATTTACCGGAACTGTTGCCAAATGTGTTCGTACTGATATTTAACAATAATCCATAACCCAAACCAGTTTCAGGCTAACTTGAGCTAAACAATTGAGTATGAAGATAAACGGAGCAGGCTCCATATGCTGCATCAATGCATCTTATGAACTCTAGAACTATTTGCCTTAGCTCTGGCCAACAAAGAATAAATTCGAGTGACTGACAAATACCTATGTCTAGCTGCTAAACAAGAAAAAGAAGAGGGGTAGGGAAATGTTAGCTTGCCTTGAGAACACTTGCAGCTTGAAGAGGTGTGTCCCAAAAACCTGTATCTGGGTTCTTAGAGAAAAATCCTCCATGAGTCCACTCTCGCCCCCTGGGGACATAAAAAACTAGCCACCCTTCATCACGAGCCCAGTGTACAAGCATCGCAAGTGCAATACTCTTCCCACAGTTAACAGGACCATCCAAGACAATCTGTTTTCTGACCTTGGGACCTAAAAAATTTTAGTTTCAACCTTAAGTAGGTCGCCAGAATGTGAACTATCATATACTTCACAAACTCATGCCTTCATCTTGTGATTCAAATCAAGGGAGAATAAAATAAATCTGTGGAGGTTATCAAACCAAAGAACAAAAATAGTAAATTTAATAGAAAACAAGTAATGGCTTCTGGAGGTAACTATATTTACCGTCTACTAAATCAAAGTTGGATAGTTTCAACACTAAATTAAAATTTTACTTTTGAATCCCAAAAAAAGGACACCAAGAGCTGACGGAAAAAGTTGATTGCTAATATGTTCACAAGGTCTTCTTCATCAAATTACCGCAGCAGTTCAATCATGATTTAAGATAAAGATGCGCATGTTAAAGAGTGTTTTTCAGCAAAAAGTACATTACATATCTCCAACACATAATCTTCTATTTTCTTTCATCTCAAAAATAGTAACAAAGAGAGCCTCCAACTAGAACCAATTCACTTCCCATTGATGGCCAATATATGCACCATCTGAGCGTTCAGAAAAGTTAACTGTGAAAAGTAACCCAGATATACGCCCTAATCAAACGTTAAAAGTTTCCAACAAGAATTAGGTTACTCCATATTTGCTTTTGCAACTCCATCAAAATACTAACATGGCAAAGAACAAAAAAAAATTTATTGAAAGCATAAGTGAGCCTTCAAGATCCCTTGAGGATTCTAATCATCGCAAGTACGCCATTTCCAAGTCCTCAAATTGAAGTAGCATTTGAAATCTCAAATTTTGCACAGCAGTAGACCACATAATTTAAAATTTTTCATTGCAACAAAAAGGAAAATTTGCCAATACAAGATAACAAAGAAGAAGCTAAAATTGAAAACCAAAACCCTCAGCACCTTTATCATCAGACAGCTGCAATGGCGGATCGACGATGCGCCGAAAATTATCGCGAAGATCCAAAAAGCTCTGCCGAACCAGCAGAGCTGGTCGCAGCGAGTCGTCGAACTCCTTCACCATACCCACGGGCAACCCCTCTGGCAACACGTTGTTCAAATCCTCCATACTACAGAACCAGTTTCCCAATCACAGATGTAAACAGACACAAGCAAACGTGTAGAAACGCATAGATTCGTACTTGCAACTACTCGCATTTGTATACCTGAAGTTGAAGTACGAGCAGGCGTCCTTGCGGGAGAGGAGGGAGAGGGACCGGGTAGAAGTGAAGAGACGCCTCCCGTTGGGAAAGACGTCGAGCGAAATGTCCCTATTGTTGGCTTCGAGGCGACGCATACGAGCCTGCGCGTCGGCGAAGGACGTGTCCATATCATTGTCAGCGGCGGGGAGGACGTCGGCGGAGGTTATTCTCGTAGGGTCCTTCTTATCCTTGGCAACCTTGTTCTTATTCGTCTTAGCAGCAAAATTACGAGACGACGGCGACAAAAGCAGAATTGACGAGCGCCTGATCGAGCTCCTGCCCGATGCCGAGGCCCTCAGAACAGAGCGCAGCATTTCGCTTTTCTCCGAGCGAGGTTTTCGGGGGGGTTTGGGGAATATGGGAAGCACCGCAGGGGAGCACCACTGAGAATGTGGACTTTTCGTGCTACTTTGGGGGTACTCCAGTAATTCTTTGTGAAATACAGGTCATTTTGGTACTTGTGTTGCGACGAAGATTGGCCCTGTATTCTCATATGGGTGAGGGACTTGAGTGGTCTCACGCTCTTCATCCAATGTTGATTGAATGGGCCGGGGGATCCCAGAGTGGAAGAAATTTTATGCCAATAAATGACTAAAATGGGGGTTGATGTAATTCTATTAGACTTCATGTGATCAAATTTTTGTAGGTTTCAAAAAGTAATTTTTCTATCAAAATAAAAAGAATTGTAATGTTAAAACCGTTAAAATATTTGAAAGGATCATCAGTGGATACTCATGTTGTTTATAAATTTATTTATTTTTTCTTTTTTTAAGAAAACATAAATGGTATCTTATAAATTTTATTAATATCAATAAGGTTACGTAATAACCATACTTTAAATAAGTAGAACGAACAAGATACAATCCTAACCCTTAGAGAAAAAAAATTATTTACATATTAAATTGCTATACATGATTAAAAGTAGTTTGACAACACATTTGCTTAACCTTACGATAGTTTATAGTTATATAAATATAATTGATTTTTTATATAAACATTTAAGTATAGATGAGTTAATGAGCCAGATTAGTCAAAAATTGTCACATTTTGAACAACATGGTCATGATTGGCAAGACGATCTACTATCACATTCCCTTAATGATGCACATGACATACAAGTGCATATAAAGTAATCATAGACAAACATTGATGTATGACTTTATAAACTTACTCTTGGTAACACAAAACCTCGTATTGAAATATTGTACTTAGCTATTCTTCAGGTGCCGTGGGCTAGGTGATTAGTCCATTCAAATATAAGGATATCAGGTAGGCCCATAAACCCCAACAATAATTACAAAAGAGTTTTGTATGATTTGAAAGCTAAAGGTAGGGTATTGCATATACTAAACAAGTAGTGCCTGGCCGGATACACCTCGGCGGTTCGGTCCAACACGGAGTGGGTCAGTCCACCGAGTAGATTAGCGTGCAACCTTCTTCCAGGAACTCCCCCAGATGGAACCTGGACAAGCCCTTTACTCCACCTTGTCGTGTCCGTCCGTGTGTGTTTGTGGTCCATTGATTACAGCTAGACAATAAAACAAATTATACGATTCGAAAAAGATCCGCCGCCGCTTGGCTGCCTGTGGTCTCCGATGAGTAACACTCGCTTTTGTGTCCATGCAATCAAAAAGTGGCCGAAATGCGATCCGAGTTAAAAGAGTTCCGAGCCACTTGGCATGCAGTGGATACCAAAACGGAACTAATTGCATAAGACCACGAGCTTGCTATGCTAAACGCACGCAGAGCATCGAAAAGAATGTTGGCGCACGGAAATTTCTCCTCAGTGAAACGAAAAGGGCATGTCATTTTCCAATATGTTTTTGTTCAGTTGTATGCCTCTCTATCTTTTAAGACTGCAAAGGTGGTTTCTTGGATTACAATCCTCGTTGGAAAGCATTTAGAAGGATTATAATCTCGGAAGCAGAAGTAGATCATAGCATGGGAGACGACGATATGGAAATGTAACCTAAAAAGTTTGTTCCGTGCCACTGTTATTATATTACTCAATCATATAACCCACCTAGGATGTAACCTAAGCGGGATCAATCTTAAAAAAACACTGGCTTTGACCACGTGGGTCCCTGATTTCTCAACCCCCATGCAAGCGAACCGTTCACAATCCACTTGGTCACTTCTATATAGGTAACCCGTCCTCCCATCAAACAAGCTCATACTACAGAGCTCTCTTCCTATCTTGGAGCTTCTTGCAAGCTTTTGCGTTTCCCAAACTGGCGACTTCACGGGGAAGCCTGGAGGAAGAAGAAGGCAACAAAAGGGTGGTGACTGCCCTCTACGAGGCCCTCAGCTCCCAGAACTTTGATGCAGTGCAAAATCTACTCACACCAGATCTAGAGTGGTGGTTCCATGGTCCACCAAACCACCAACATTTGATGCGCTTGCTCACCGGTGTGCCACCGAAGTCTCCGGAAGACTTCTTCCACTTTGTTCCTCAATCCATTTTTGCCTTCGGATCGACGGTCCTCGTCGAGGGTTACGACGAGGAACGCTCTGTGTCGTGGGTGCACGCTTGGACGGTGTCTGATGGGATAATCACGCAACTAAGGGAGTACTTCAATACGTCCGTCACCGTCGCCTGCTTCGGCTCTCAGGCGTCGTCCCCGGCTGTCACGTCACAGTCAACCAACAAGTGCCAGAGCGTTTGGCAGAGCCAGCTCACAGATAAGTCCGCGCCAGGCCTTGTTTTGGCTCTCTAAGCTGACGGACCCCCATTAGATCAGGATTCTAGACTTTTCGTCTCTGTAAGGTCATTGCCGCAATTAGTCCAAAAAGAGTAATCAAACTCCTCCGTTGCGTCAGTGTTTGATGCGTGTTTGTTTGGTAGTCTTTTTTGGGGGGATGTCCGGGAAGCTTCTTCTGGTGTGCTTCCAGTCTGGCGGTTCCACTGTGTTTATCTTGTATGTTAACTCACTGTGAAAAATAATTCCGACCAGGAAAATCTTGCAGTTATTTTCCTCAATCACGGTGAAGATCCAAAAACTTTTCTTGCAAGAGAGATTGATAAGACATCACATTCACTGATAATAAAAAATTGGTACGATCATTGTATGATTAAAAATGACAAGATTCTTGATATTGCATTAGTGGAGTTCACGCGTCCAGTAAATGGTAGAATTTTTTTAAAATGATTTACGTCATAGTCGTGAAACGATCAAGAGGTTAGGTCTTAGATGGAACAATGATAACAACAATGATTATGCAATATAACATGAAGGTTTAACAACTTCAAAACTTAACTTTTTGAAATTTTGCTCCAATAATATTGGAGCAAAAAAAATTATAGCAACAACGTGGGGCTTTTTTATTTAAATAAAGACATACAATGTGGAGTTGTTGATTGATGAAATAGCGAACACTTGATAGAAGTTGGTCAGACAAACTAATGTCATGGGGTCCCTGCCAGCCGACGATTGTGTTTGAACTTTCTTCTTTGTGGGTGTCCAAGTCCCAAGACAAATGCGGGCCTGCACTATCTCGGAAGTTATTGGAATTATAGATGAAGTGCACAATTAAATATAATTTACGTTTTCTCAAAAAGTAATGAAAAGAAAATGGATGAATACATCATATAGCCAAATTTGAATATTTCAATTGCACCCTCACACCCTTGCAAGCGAGGAAGAGCCGGTCATACTTTGGACCAGTTCACGCCAGATTTCTCTAGAAGCGGAATACCATAACCAATCTCATTATTTTCAGACTCACATACCAGGAACTTCTTAGCTTACTACTAAGCCAAGGGAACGCACCTAACGGAGGATTCATGAATGTGAATCGTGCAGCAGCAGGAACATATGCAGAAACTGAACATCGTTACAACCAGAAAACATGTTTTAGTGTAACTGTAGTCTTAGGGTTTCCTAAAAGGCTGAAAACTGCTTGCTTGCTTAAAAGTTCAAAACAGGAGCGGAAAAAGAGCCCAAAAACTTGGGCAATCGACTGTCCTAAAAGGTTATACCAACTTTTATAATGCTGAGTTATCACCTTATGATTTTGTACACTAAAGTCTATTAATGCAAGTTTACCATTCTACCAAAAAAGAAAGTGGGCACATTCATTGTCCTATCATATTCATAGTTCTATGAGACAACCCGGAAATCCCTTGTTTTTTTTCTAGTATTCGCAAGAATCAAAAGCAATTATCTTTCATGATGTTGTCACAATATCACACGCAATGACTCTTACATCCAAGGTTCTGGTGATTCAAACATTAAATATGTCACTAGTTCCTCGTAATCGGGACATAGATATGTGGCTCTCAACAGTTGACTTTTGAAGAAAGTGGGTGCAAATCCGACAAAGAGATCCGTTTGCTGTATGACAAAATCTCAAACAAGGTTATGTAATCATATTAGGTAACTGGGTATATTATAATAGTAAACAGTCTATCGACGCAAGTTCGTTTTACTTTGAACTGGCTAAAAGATTAACAGGACGCCAAACAAATTTAAGTTCGATTTCTCCTATGTCGTGGAAAGTTGACACAGATATCTTGTTCTTTCAAGCAATGCATATTGTAAACATACAAGTAACAGGCTTACTTGTATAGCTTCGACAAGGTAATTTTTTCTTTTTCATGTATAGCTTTCTGGAGTTCTAAGTCACGGACCTGAACATGAATCTAAAGTAAATATCCAGCCGCTCAGAAGACCAGTACAAGATCCGGTAACGAGCGTCTCAAACGCTGCCGATGGTCGCTTCGCCACACCGGAATCTCATCTCCGGGCTCGGAAACTCTAAGCAACACGGTGAGCCACGTGTTGAAATACTCGCGGAATTGAACAATCATGTCTTCCTTCAGCGTCCAAACCTGTACCCAGTAAGCCTTCAGTCCGTCCCATCCCTCCATGATCACCCGGTCGCCAATCGCCATGATGCTGCGAGGTCTGAACTTGAACTCAGAGTGCCTCGATTCCCCCGTGAGTATCTTCATCATGTGATGGCATTGCGGAGGTCCATGGTACCACCATTCAAGATCTGCAGCAACTATCCTAGCAATGGTCTCAGTGTCACCACGCGCCAATGCCTTGTACAGCATATTCACAACCTTCTTGTTCCGTCGTTCGCGCTGCGACACCGGTGGTTTTTCCTGCTCCTTTTCCGGCATGAGCTCAGCGCGGTTGATCCCCATAACACAGCAGCGAAAGGCTGGGGATGATTCTGTAGGAAATGAGGAAGGTTCTTACTGTATTATTCTACGATCTGCTTTACACGCATGTGAGGACTACTTATAGAAGCCGCAGGCACAGAGGATTTGCGAATCAACGGCCAAAAGTTATTGTTTTTGCGGACGTGAATGTTGATCTGATGGATGAGAACGGCTCCCATGCATGGACGAAAATGTCATCGGGCGGCTAATAGGAGGAAATATGCGAAGAATATTCAACCATTTGGAAGGGCATGGTCCTTGAACACATACAGACAAATTTATTGGAACTCAAAAGTTAAATAAATTTTAAACGTCTCCTTTGACTGTCTATGATCAGGAGTGACCCTAAATTGTGGAAAAACACAATTGGAAAAGCGAATATAATGCTAAGAAAACCAAATCTAAAATCAGTGAGTTTAATTTAATAGGAAATTTGGGGGTCTGCTTCCAATAATAACATAAAAAAATAAGAATAATTTGGGTGGGTCAAATGTGTATGTAGGCATGTATTCGAGCGACACAATTTTTCGTGATGCCGGAAACTTCCTTACGAAAACCCGAAATAATTATTTATACAATGGCTTATGGTTAAGTCATAGCACTCGTACATGTGTGTATTGAATGATTCAAAATCATCTCTAATGGCTTCTCAGCCAAGAAACAGCTGTAGAAACTCATTTCCACATCAAGTTTACCAAGATCGATGAGGTCAAGAGCCAAATTGGGCAACAGCACATGGTAGCTCTTCTTCGTCAGGCCCCACGCGGGCAGAGGCCTTCCTCACCGCTTTCTTGAATACAATCCAACGAAAATTGTTAAGGCAAACGAGTTTCATCCTAAAATTTATAAACAATGAGAGATATATTCATGTTTAATATAAGATCAAATTCATATATTTGTATTTTTAATGTGGGATAAACATCCTTAATAAAAAAAATCCAAATTCAAGGGGCCACAACCCTTGGACTTCCTCCCAAATATGTTAGCCAGATGTTTTAGAGGGGTTTATGGAACCCTTAACCTAATCATTAGAGACGTTCATGCTTCTCCTAGGGACAGTCTCGAAATCCTTTCCTTCGTAATGAAGGTGTTGACTTTAATACATTTTTTGCGTTAATAGAGTGAAATCACAAAGCATGTAGTTCCTTTTCTCTAATTCTAGGTAATTTTCTTTTGTTCTACACAGTTCTAGACTAACCTGTTGCAGCATTTCACGCGGTGGGGGACGCTCTTTCCGTCAGCCCAACCGTCAGGTCATTTGTTAATTAAACTTTCGCCGAATGGGACCTCTGTCTCTAATGTTAATGGCAAGACCGCGACAGCGACAAAAAGTAAATGTTGAGTTTTCCGATGCAATGGAAAGCTACCCAAGACAAACGGCAGCATCTGATCTGTTCGAGTTTTCCGATGCAATGCTCTCTCCTATTATTGGTCAAGAGGAACTCTTACACCTAACCTGTGTTTCCGCTCTCTGTATTGAAATATGACTGTTAAAAATGAAGATGGAGCCGCAGCCCGATAGACAAGGTGTTTTGTTGAAATTAATTGTTGGAAATTGTAAGTAATGAGTTAATATTTAATTTAACTTATTTCAACTTAACTAGTAACAAGAACAAAGAAAATTGTAGTACAGAGAGTATCAGTTTCTACACCATAATATCTAACTAAAGAACTTATTTAAACCAAAGTTGGAGACTCTGAAAAAAGAGTTGAAACAATCACAATACTATTAGGTTTGGAATAAATTAGTTAGGATAATTATGTAACTATTATATTTGTATTATAGGTAGTTTATAAGGGTTTCCCAATCTTATTCTATTTAGGTCTTCTAGTCCTATTCTATTTGAGTTTCCTTGGTACTTGTATAAAAAGAAACCTTATGGGAAAACCTAGGTATGAGGTCGAGAGTGATTAAGAGAAAACAGAGGTTTTTCCGTAAGTACTGTAAGCCCTCCTCATCATAGTGAAGAATTGCTTCTTAGGCCAAGGATGTAGGGATTATCCCGAACCTTGTAATTTCTGTGTGTTCTTTACTTGACTAATATTCTCTTTGTGTGTAAAGTGAGATCTTGAGAGATTCCGTGAGTTTAGATTCACGGGTTTGTTTTCTAACAAACATGTTCGATTCATCATCTATGTTAATTTGAGAATCACAAAAGATCATAATATTCCCAATACTAGATATAGCTGCCACTATATGTTTTTCAACTTCCTTTTCTTCATTCCTTGATTCTTCTTTCTTAAGTATTCTGCAGTCTCTCTTATAATGGCCAAACTTACTACAATGATAGCACTTGACATCTTTCCTCGAACGTGAGACTCCACGTGATCTATCAGAATTTAGTGCTCTACTCTTGCTTCTACCTCTACTCTTGCTTCTGTCTCTATTTCTGTCTACATATCTGTTTCTCCCCTTTCTTTTTATAACCAATACTTCTATATATCCATGTGCTCCTTGCTCAATTATTCTAGTATCGGAACCAGGTTTGGATCCTAACAAGTGGTATGGGAGATAAGCTTAGTTCTTAACAAGTGGTATGGCAAGCATGGACTGTGGAAGATTGGGACCAAACGTGGTGAACGCAATTGAAGAAGCAGATTGATGTGTTTTGAGGTAAGATTTTCCCTTTCCCTAAATCCAGTTTGATTTTGGATGATATTAATGTGGATCAATCGGAATATGTTGTTGGAGTTGTGGATTGAGGTTTGCAAAGTGCAGGTCTATATCTTTCTGTCTATATCTGAGCATTTGGCTCAAGTTGTGGTGTTAGATGACAGAGAATGATGGAGATATTAATGTTTGAGGGGGAGCACTTTGTTAATGTTGTTGATGAATTGTTGATTGAAGGGGAGCATGTGATGCTCTTATGTTGACACGATACTCCTATATTGATGTGATTGATGAAGTAAAAGTTTAGGATTTTCAAATTTGTCAATATTCAGATGAGGTGTATTGAGACTCCGATGGTTGATTTCGAGGAAGCACCAACAATTTTAGATGGGAGATGGACTTTTCGTGGGAGATTTTGAAGAGTGATCTCAATTGTTGTGAAAGTCTCATGATTTTTACTTTTATTGAGGGCCTTATGGTGGAGGACACATTTAGATGGAAAAAGCCAATGATGATGTGCGGATGCTTGGAGAGAAACATGGCCTAGGAGAGGTGTAACTTAGAAGAAGTTGCAGTGGAAGTGCATAAGGAGGTATGACCTAAGAGAGGTGTGATTTAAAGAAAAGGCAAGATGGCACAGTTGATGTGGGCTTGTTTTGAAGAGAGTTTTGTCCAATCTTTCTCTATCAAAAAGATTGTAGTTGTAGAAGTTGAAGAGAGTTTTTTGCAATCTTCTCTTTCAAAAGATTGTGGTTGAAGAAAGTTTACTTAGTCTTTCTTTGTCCAAAGACAATAGCTGTGGAAGTTGAAGAGAGTTTCTCCAATCTTTCTCTTATTAAAGATTGTGGTTATGTAGTTGATAATTTGAAGAGATTTTCTATACTTTCCTATGGTGTAGGGATGTTGCACCAAATTGTTCCAAGGGGGAGATTGTTAGGATTGGTGGAATAATTAGATTAAAAGGTATGATTGTCATTACAATTAGGGGTCTTTATGTAATTGTGGAACTAGGAAATATCTTCTAGATGTAGTGGATTTCCTAGTAGTGTTGGATTAGGATTCTTATCCTTATATGGAGTAGGTTTTCTTAGTAGTATTCAACTAGGATTCCTTTAGGGTTTCTCTATAAATAGGAGAAGTATAAAGAAACCTAGTGGGCAAATTGAGAGAGTCCCCATGGGGGACTAATTGTTGAAGAAGGCCTCTCTCATGAATTGTAGTTAATGAGAGAATCCATGAGATACCTATTTGAGGAGAGGGCATGTATGATGAGAAAATCTAATGAGAAGAGACTACAGGGGACGTAGGACATTATGATGTTCCGAACCTTTTAAATATGTTGTGTTTGGGTGTGTGTGTTCTTATATTTGTGTGTTCAATCTCTATGTGGATGATGCGACTTTGTTGAATTCTCCCAACAAACACAACCAAAAGTACAAGAAGGTTTGGTTCGAATTTAGAAGATACAGTTAGTGTTTCAACCTTAACAAACTTAGCACTCAAAACGTCAAGAAATTTGCAAATTCAAACAAGCAAAAGCAAGCTAATGGATTGCAAAACAAATATCAAGGATCTGCAAAAAACATCAGTGCAGCCTCAACCATCAGCAACTCGGTTTCTACTCTTCCTTAATTAAACTTATGCTGCTTTATCCTTCAATTACTTCAGCCGAATGAACCCTTTCCTAGTCAAATGAATGCTGCAGTAAGCTATCGACTGCTTGTGTCACCAGTAGCAATTAAATTTGGCACAACAATAATTTTAAGTTAAAACCTGGTATTAGAGCAGGTTTCAGGTTCAACTCCTACCATCTAGAATAGATTGTTAAAGGGAAGGAATTGTTGGACTTAAAAAGGATGCCAAGTGGCTAGAAAGTCTATAAATATAGCTGTTGTAGATTGTAAAGAAATATGGTGTGCCTCCCTAACAACACTTATTTTTAATGCAACAATAACATCCAAGGTCCTAGGACTAAAAGCTAAACTGACTAACCCTCAACAAACAGGCATAAACGTGTTAAAAGAAACTAATTTATAGTTCACTCCTATTTCAACTAAATCAATAATTGAAGTAAAAAAAAAAAAAAAAAGCAAAGCAAACAGGGTCTCTATTTCTTCACCATAACCTAGAATTCAAGATCTTATTTGTACACAAGTTCGAGACTTTGGCATGAATATATTATGAGAGTCCAAAAACAAATACAGTACAAGCAATACTACGGAAAAGTTTGGCTGGGATTCAAAAGACACAACAAGGGTTTCAACCTTAACAAACAATGGGAAAAAAAGAAAATTCTACTAGAAACAACAGTTGTGCGTCAAATAAAATGCAGCATGTGATAATCCAATCAGTATTGTTTGCAAATGAAAAAGAAGATTGGTGTAGCTGTTACGGAAGTTGGAAGAAAGTTGTCTAGACAACCACCGCAGCAAATCAGTGGCCATGAAGAAAGAGAGAGAATAATCGGCACTCAACATGCTGCGTTATGGATTCTTGACGCAGCCCAAAATAATAATTCGGATCTAGTACAAGCTCGCTAGCAAGAGTTCCTGAGAAGTTTTCTCATTGAAGATTAAGATGGGATTTCTTGTTTGGTACCCTTGACTATGATAACTTTTCAAAGCTATAATCACAATTCTAATTAATTATGTTTTACATCTTAAGGCCCAAAGAAGAAGCCCAAAAAAAATGACCCATTTATAATATCAATCTATCATTTTCTTTGGCCATTGGATCTATGTTGCCCCAATCATTTCCAGCCATTGGATCTCTTTTTTTAACCTAACCCTATTATATAAGTCTAAGTAAATTCTCTTGGGGGTAGGGTTGAAGATTAATTAGAGGTTAAGTCTCAAGCTTATGCTTTACATTTTGTGTCTCTTTGAAATTACTCACGAAAGTAACAAATGTCTCTTCATTATTTCATATCATTTTGGATTACTATATAAGAGTGATGAATGTGTCTTAAATGTTCTATACCTCTTTGATTATTCTAAAAGAGTAGTAAAAACTTATATTTAGTAGTTTTGTATCTTATTGATTTGTTCCAATTGAGTAGTGAACATATTTCAATATCCCGTTTCAGGTTGATTTGTTTCTACAAAGCGTATTTTTAGTTTTCACAAATTTGTTTCCCTTTTCCCTTATCACCTTAGACCGGTGTCAATTCTATAGCTAAAATTTTTGTTCTATATAATTTTTGCATAAATAAGAGGTCGTATCAATAGAAAGAACATAGGGTGGAGGTAATTGTACTTCAATACAAAGAGGCATTCTTTTCCTATTGTTCCGTTCTCGCCAGAATTCTCCTCTTTCATTTTGTTCAAGAGCCAATATGAACTCCTTATCATTGATCAGCGCAGGTTAGAATGACCTGGTTGAAATGTTGCTCGGTGTAGGATAGTAGAATAAACCCTGACTGCCAAAGTCTTTATGGTTCTTCCTTTCACGAGGATGATTCGTGAACTGAACATCTGGCCTGTCTTTGGAGTTACCTTTGAGATTCCCTTTGATGAAATAAAAAAGGTCTGATTCTGTACAACGATCAAAAGGATTAACACGAATATTGAAGAGTCAACCAAGGTCGGGGCCCTGCTCTGCATTTTTGCAGTATGACAGCGAACAGGCTCGGTTGGAACTGACAAGTAAGTGGTCAGAACTATAGTATATTCGACCGACTTACATGATTTCTTACATCTTTATACACGAGTAGTTACAAAAGAATCTTAGCTTTTTTTAAATTTTTCTAGGGAACCAACATTACAATGGCGATGACGTAGGAACCCAACTAGGCATTTGTGCAGAATTCTAGGAGATACAGATAAATATTGTGAGCCAACATTTTTAAACCACTAGATGGAACGGGAAGTGAGTCACGAGCCCCTCCAGCCCTGTTAAAACCACCACCACCTCTTGCTTATAGTATGAGTACTGCACGACAGAACTACCCTAGAGCCCTTTAAGTCAACATTTTATATTTCACGACCCCAAACTTGAGTTTAGATCCAAACTCTCTCTCATTTGATTCCTGAGTTTGGGATCACATGGAACCAGTTGTAGTACAGAAGATAGATGAGTAATGTGGAAGTGTGAAAAAGGTGCGACTACTGCTCATGTCGTTCCAAGGGATGTTGGTGATTGTATGAAGAACAGTTCAAAAAGCAAGTAGCTTTTCATGCACTCTTAAACGGAGAAATAAAGGCTAGATAATTAGAGCAGCAATAATTTCTGAAATGGTCACTTAGTCAATTAGCTTAGGGTTCAACTTATAGGAACTCCAACAATGAGGTTTTTGATTCAACACCTTACATACATGAGTTGGATGCATGTATTGTAATATTAAAAAAAAAAAGATTTCCAAATGATAATAACAGATACTAAAGATCAACTGCTTCTTTGGTACAAATTCTGAGCCAATTAAATTACAAATGAAATGCATTAGCTATTGCGGCTAAAAGTCTAGACAATTCCTGGATGTTGTAAACCCACCATCGATGACAAGATTGTGACCACTCACATATTTGGATTCATCGCTTGCAAGATAAAGAGCAGCATCAGCTATATCCTTTGCTTTTAGAGTAGGACCCTTCAGATTGGCCAGGCCTCTTACATGTTCCTCCATCTTCTCGACTTCTTCCTCACAAGGTAGGCCTAAGTTCGTGCATTCCTTATCTTCCTCGAAATCCCTCCAGGCATTGATAAGCATGGAAGTTGCGACGCCAAATGGAGAGATGCAGTTGACCCGAATTCCATGCCTTCCTAGTTCACAAGCTGCATTCTTTGTCAGTCCAACAATGGCGTGCTTTGAGGCTGTGTAAGCATGAGGTCCAAGCCCTCCCATGAGACCTGCTACGCTAGCTGTGGAGATAATGCACCCTCTTCCTCGAGGCACCATCACTCTAGCCGCATGTTTCATCCCTAGAGCTGTTCCTCTAACATTTATTCGCACAATGTGATCAAACTCTTCTGCATCAAAATCAATGATGCTTTTATGCTCCCGTTGGTTTCCAAGAACTCCGGCATTATTGAAAAGAATGTCAAGCCGGCCATATCTGGAAACAGTTGAATTGATCAAGTTCTCAATGTTCTCTTCTTTACTTACATCACAGTACATGTAGGTCACCGAATGGGACAATGAACTGGCCACGACAAGACCAGCGGCCTCATCGACGTCAGCAATGACCACCTGGGCTCCATGTTTAGCGAATACTCTTACAGTTGCCTCTCCAATCCCTCTAGCACCGCCTGTTATAATTGCAACCTTTCCATCCAACCTACAAAACAATATAATTAGTGCAATTTGTCGATACAGCAGCAACATATGATACTGAATTTGCACCGAGTTTTCAGTTGTGGGTATCCTCGTAAGTGTTCTATAGTGCAATAACAACTCAAGTTGAAGAAACTAGTAATAATGTACAGATCAACAAGGGGAACTTGAAACAACTCAAATTGAAATCTAGCTCAAAAGGAAATGACAATCTTTAGCTTCTCCGCATATGCTTTGATCTGTCAAAACTATTATGCACCCTCACGTATATGTTGCATTCCCTTGCTCACAAAAAAGAAAAGAGAAGAATAAAAGAAGGAAAGATAACCTTTTTGAGGAGTCAGAGCCTTTTTCTCTGCCTATGAGGTGGATCCCCTGAAGGGTTTTCTCAGGCATCAGCTCAGCAGGCATGGTTATTCAAGGGTGGGTGGGGGAGGAGTACGTTGAAGATGGCGATGAAGGGATTGATTTATAGAGATGACCATCAAGGTTGGGTTTCTTCCAATTATGGTAAGGGATTTTCTTAGTGGGGACTCTGTTGACCTGAAAGCTTCGCTTGTCCCACAAGCACATGCTTTCATTACCTCCATCAACATACTACTTGTAAAATTTTCTTGGAAATTTGGTCAATGACCATCATGTGACAATAGATTGGCCTGAATACACCTCCATCAGCGTAATTCCTTGCCTTGGATTGGAAAAATTCTTGAAAGGACGGAGTTTGAATTCAAATGCATGAGACCAAAATATAAGAGTTTAAAATTTTTACATGCGTGAATTCTACGTTTGTACACTGCAAGTTAAGATGGATGCTTATTCTCTCTCTAATTTTCTTTCTAACTTCGAGTGACAATGTTTGCTCTACTGTGGGTCTTGGCCTTTGCTTTTTTTAACTTGGTCTCGTCGGCGTGCAATGGACATACGCATCAGAAGTATCATGGAGCGTAGAACCGGCATTCCAGGTACCAGGAAAGTAGGAGATAAAACGCAAACAGTTATGTATGGATTCAGCTTTCATGAGTACACACGCAAGAAGCGAGAAGCAAGCAACCGAACCCCAGGACCGCCATGGTACAGAGGACAACAACTGCTGTCCTTGTTTCTCGCGAGGTATAAATATTTTTCTTGCGGATCTGGTAATGTGAAGTTTTTGGTACGTACAAGGCTGGTCTTCACAACCACTTTTTGTTTTCCCTTTGTGAAGCCAATCACATTGATATGTATATACAAATGCTATATTCAATGAGTTTTGCACTTTTCTTTGTTGTGTTGCTGCCTAAATAAGGAACAATATGTTAAAAATTTGGAGTGAAAATTAGTAGGATTAAATTAGTCTATTTAAGAATATCTTAGATATATTCCACGCATATCCTAAGAATATTCCAAATGTTACTCTTTTTTTTTTTATTAGTAAGTATTCTAAGTGATCCTATTAGAATTTATACTAGTATCTAGTTAGGACTTTCTTTAGTGTTAATTTAAAAAGGGAAGCTTATAATAAAACTTGGAAGGCAAAAGAGAAGGTTGTGCCTTATGAGAGCAATAGCCCATGCCTTACAAGGTAGCAATGAAAGGGCACTACTTTGCATTGTAGTTAATAGCCAAAAGAGAGATCAACCATGTAAGTGTTGAGAGTGCTAAAAACAACCATGTGAGAATTGTATATTGGTTTTATAAAACAATACCTTTATATTCTCTTAAAAAAAAATAGTAAGAGGAGAAGGGACATATAGCTTCACCAATGATTGTGTACACATGATATTTTTGGGAGTTGCTAAGAAGATAATACTTTAAAGTTGTTAAGATCAATATAGTTCTCTAGACCTTAGTAACAACACAAGTTTAGATGTACACGTGACAAGGAATGAAAGGCATTGAGCAACCTCTCAATCTAATTCGTTTAATCTTTTTTCCCCATGATTATAGGGCTCTTGGATTATTTCTCATATTCAACTACCATACAAGGCAAACTTTCACCATCAAATTATTTTCTTCCATCACACTCAAATAATTAGCCTCCTTATGGTATTTGTAATGCAATCCCACTAACACCATTGGATATGTAACAAAATAAGGTAGCATAATGTCTATATTAAAGCATGATTAATCAACCATGGTTAAACTATAAACCCAGGTTACCGAGAGGGAAAACAAAAAACATGGGAAATGGAAGAGAACAAATCACAAGTGACTATCTAGAGGATCACATTCTAGAATATGGTGGGTTATAATCACCAATGCTTTTGCCTTTTATTTTACTTTTAACTATTCGTACTCCTTAACATAATTCATTTCTCAGTCCGCTTTACATTTTCTTTTCATTGCTTCATACCCATAAAAATAGAATTATGCCATTTAAGCCCTTAAGGAAGCTTTGCATCAATGCTAAAGTTCACCTTAGACACTAGAAATAAAACCATTTTGACAAATGGGTACTAGAGTTGACAGTTAGGCCACTAAAAATCATAAGTTTGTACTAGAAATAAAACCATTTTGACAAATGGGTACTAAAGTTGACACTTGGGCCATTAGAAATCAAAAGTTTGTACTAGAGTTGACAAATGGGTACTAAGGAACTAGGAAGATTGCTATCAATCATATTTCATTTTACTACTAAGCAATTGAGTCACCTTTTGGTGGATATTTCCTTTATATTGTTCTTACAATAGATGAAATTTTGGTGATATTTACACATAATGTCATTTGTGTCATTTTACTCTTAAAAGTCATAAACAAACCAAAATTATTCATGCTCGCATTATGCACATTTCAAGTACTATGACAGAAAGGTTTCACTACAAATACTCGATTTTTATCCTAAACTAGAACTAAGGTGCCTAAGTTTAAATATTCTATTTCCCAAGCTTTATATATATGTTGCTTTAACATCAACAAAACCCTCTAATTCATCTCCTTTTTTGCCTACAAAGCCCTTTAGTTGCATTAACAAATTATTCATGCTTGTATTATGTATGTTTCAAGTGAATGTTTTACCTAAGGTCTCAAGTGCAATGTTAGAAAGGTTTCATTAAAAGCATTGAATTGGAGCTCTAAACTAAAACTGAGGTGCCTAAGTTTAAACATTCTATTTCCCAACCTTAATATCCATAGTACTTAAGACCTTTTTAACATAGTACTTGAAACGTGCATGATGCAAGCACGAATAACTTGTTGACGTAACTAGAGGGCTTTGCAAGTTAAAAAAGGTGATGAACTAATGGGTTTTGCTAATGTTGAAGCAATGGATGTAAAGGTTTGGAGATAGAATGTTTAAACTTAGGCACCTTAGCTCTAGTTTAGAGCTTTAATTGAGTGTTTGTAGTGAAACATTTTCTAATCTAGTACTTGAAACGTGTATAATGCAAGCATGAATAACTTGCTAATGCAATAGGAACTCTTTAAAGCCAAAAAGGTAAGGAACTAAAGGGATTTGCATCCATTGCTTCAACTCAGCAAAACCCTCAAGTTCACCACCTTTCTTATTTGCAAAGCCCTCCAGTTCACTAACTTTTTGGTTGTAAACCACAAGTTCAAACCATGAAATATTGATAGACTAAGCACATACACATGTTTCAAGTTATCATGCCCTAAACAATCAAAATACACATTATCCTTATACACGAAAGACTCAACATATGGTAGACAATAAACTAAACATCAAGATTCTAGAATAAGCCTCATGAAGTGACATCTACCCCACCATTTAATCTTCATACATACAAAGTCACTTCAAATAAAAGGTAACGTAGTTTGTATTAACATTATTTTTTCCAAGTACCCAATACAAAGCATGCTTTTATAGTATGAATAAGTGAAAAGTTAGGATCAGGTGCTATCTAAAAAAAATAATTTATGCTTGCATCAAACCAAAATCATTTTGCTTGCATTAAACCAAAATCATTCATGATTGGATTAAGCCAAGATCATTCATGCTTGTAACAAACTAAAACCATTCATGCTTGCATTAAACCAAAAGCCATGATCAAGCACTATGTCAAAAAGATTTCTCTACAAAAACTCAAGTGCTATTTCCCTAAACTGCAATTAAGACACTTCTATTTAAAATATTTCTTTCCCTTATTTTGAATTAATTGCCTCCACAATTGCTTGACCTTCCATTATGAATCAATTCCTTAAAAAACATAGGTTCAAACCATTAAATATTGATAGATAGAAGAGTGATTGAGTTTATCCTACCATTAACATGGTAACAAGTGTTTTCTACCAAAATAAGCAATGAAATTTCTCTTCAATCACCTTTCTTCTTACTCTCACCACCTTGCTTCTTGGTATTAACGATGAGAGCTATTCAAGATTTGTTGCAAACATACCTACACTAACCTCTTTTGTCACTTAGGACTTAGCAACTTCAACAAATGTCCCCAAGAAGGTTTCGTAGTCTATTTTAGAAATCCAAATGCTAACAATTGACAAGCTAAAACAATTCTTCAAAAGGGAAGTTGGTAGTCATAAAAACAAAATGTTTTTCATAAAATAACTGAGATAAAAGGCAAGACACATAGTAGTTTTGCCTCAATATCCCATATCAACATCAATTAGAAGGTTAAAGTTTTAAACCAATAGAAAAGTATCATCTCCTACACAACAATCTATTAAATAGAAATTGATGTAGGAAGTAATAATGAAATACATGGTGTTAAGGGCAATGCACTACAAGATCAATGTTTCACTTCACTGACAATTAGAAAAATAATTCAAGGGAATAATAGATGACATATTCAGAAATCATTATCAAAGCATGTTTATTGACAATTAATTGAAGTGAGGAGGCACTAGATATCTAGAGTGAAATTTCCTTTGTTGGTGGATGATAAAAAAATTTCATTGTTGTACCAATATTCTAAAATCCAAAGTATTTGGATTTGGAAGAGTTAAGATAAAAGGCAAGATACACAATAGGTTTACCACAATATCCTTGATTAACATCAATAAGAAGGTTAACTTTCTAAACCAATAGAAAAGTAATATCTCTTGCACAACAATTTATTAAAATAGAAAATGTAGCAAAATGTGATTATGAAATACATTAAGTTAAAGGCAATGAATTAGTAGATCAATGCTACACTTCACAAACAATTTTAAAAAATAATAAAAGGGAACAATATAAGACATATTCTAGAATTCAATACCAAAGCATGTTAATTGAAGTGAGGAGGCACTAGATATCTATAATGAAATTTCCTATATTTGTGGATGAGGAAAAATTTCATTATCAAAAAATTTTCATTTTAGGTATAAGTTTTACGTCAATATCCCAAATCAACATCAATAAAAAGGTTACTTTTTAAACTAACAAAAAAGTAATATCTCCTACATAACAATCTATTAAAGTAGAAAATGCGGTGGGACATAATTATGAAATACATCAAGTTAAAGGTAATGCATTAGTAGTCAATGTTACACTTCATTGAAAATTAAAAAATAGTAATAAAAGAGAATAATATAGGACATATTCTAGAATTCATTGTCAAAGCATGTTTATTAACACTTAATTGAAGCAAAGAGGCACTAGATATCTAGAGTAAAATTTCCTTAGATTATGGATGAGAAAAAAACTTCATTGTTCTCCAAGTGTTTCCAAATCCAAAGAATTTGGATTGGAAGAGCTAAGATAAAGGGCAATACACACAATAGCTTTACCATAATATCTCAAATCAAAATCAATCACGTTGGCTTTTTAAACCAATATAAAAATAATATCTTCTACATAAGAATCTATTAAAATAGAAAATGCAATGGGACGTAATTATGAAATACATCGAGTTAAAGGCAATGCACTAGTAAATCAATGCTACACTTCATTAGCAATTATAAAAAAATAATAAAAGGGAATAATAAAAGACATATTTCATAATTCATTATCAAAGCATGTTTATTGACACTTAATTGAAGTGAGGAGGTATTAGATATCCATATTGGAATTTTATTTATTTATGTATAAGAGAAAGCTTCATTGTTGTTCCAAAGTTTCCAAATCCAAAGGTATCATTTATATTTGACGAATATAATAATATAGATGCTTAAGGATATTAAAAGAAGTTCTAATTTAATCCTTACCCGGCATTTCCAGGCATTCTAATCTAAACCTTCCCCTATAGTTTGTAGTATATATACTTTCAGACATAACAACTTTAATCCAAATTTAGTAGTAGCTTCTTAATCTTTTCCAACAATTTAAGAGGTTAACAGTTTGGTAACAACTAAAGAAAATCAATTTGAAATTGAGTAACTCTACTAAATAGTTCAACTTACCATTTGTGGAAGCAAATCTAGCATAAAAAAACTCATCCTTTAATTTTCCATTAGCAAAATCCATTGCATATGACACATAAGACTTCTCATTTTTAGCATATTCTTGAATAGTCATCCTTGGAAGAATTATAGAAATCACACAAGACTTTCGCATCAAATTCAAGAAAACCCTAATGTAGAACAAACAAAAATTAATGAAATAAAAAATATCCAAAGCAATAGATTATGATGGTTGGTTCAAATATTTTTTTTTTTTTGACACAATGTCCTATGTCCTCTATCACTAGCACAACTATTGGCCTCTTCTTTTTCTATTCAAGTTTTTTTTAAGAGAATATATATAAGTGTTGATTATAAGATTCACTCAAGTCTCACATAGTTATTCTTAATACTCATAGTAACATACTTAATTTTCTCTTGGCTAGCAACTACCACACAAAGTAGTACTCTTTAGTTATTACCCTCATAAAGTGTAACCTTTTTTTTTTTTTTTTTGCTCTCTCTTTTTTACTCTACTAGGTTTTTCTATGGTCTCCTCTTTTTATACAAGTACCAAAAGACAACAATGAAGGCAATAGATGATGAAAAGTACCCCTTCATCTCCATTCAAAAGCGTGATCATCAATTTTTAAAATATTAACCTTCCAATGTAAACCTAAAGTATTAAAAGAAGTTCCAATTTAATCCTTACCTAGCATTTCTAGGCATTCTGATCTAAATCTTCTCCCTTAGAGTTTGTAGTATATATATTTTTAGGCACAACAACTTTAATTTAGATTCATTAGTAGCTTCCTTAACCTCTTCTAGCAATTTAAAAGGTTAACACTTTGGTAGCAACTAAAGAAAATCAATTTGAAATTAAAGTAACTTGTTAGGTATAATGGCCAACCAAGAAGGGGGGGTTGAATTGGTTGTTTAGCATAATGTCTATTTAATTTGATTTCTCAAACATAATACTAAATAACAATATAAACATCAAAGTCAAGCAGCAATAACAAACATAAGATTTACCACGGTGGTTCGACACTCACACTTACATCCATCCTCTTCTTCCTTCAACTCAACTAATTGAAATCTACTTTACTCATTGATTAGGAGAAAACATTCCTCTAATCTTTCCAATTCCTTCTCTAAGGAATCATAGAACTTTAAGGTTACAATAAAAGGTTGTCTTAACCTTGTTACAAGAGCAAATTTACAAATAATATATAGTTTGTGAGGGATATTACCAATCAAAGAGCTTACTAAAAATATAGAATACTAAACTAAGCTATAATCATGAAACTCCCAAATTTCAACAAATTAGGATTTTAGAATTTACAACAAAGTTTATGTGTAAATAATAATCAGAGTTCAATCAGCATATAAACAAGTGTATACAAAAGCATATAAACACAAGCTTTAAGGAATATCACCAAAGCTTTTCATAGAATTGCAATATGGAGATCAACCTCGATTTCTTCTTTCGATTTCACAATAGACTCATGTAAAAACTCTTCTTTGAACAATAAAATAAAACCCTTTATAAGATATTCAAATAATAGAAGTTGATTGAGGTTTCTGCCAAACCTAACAACATCAAAGACTTCTTCCCGTTAAGAGAATAGGATGGTTCCATTAATTAGGTTTTCAACTCAAAACCTGAATCATCACATGGTCATTCCACATGACTTTTATGACAATCAATCATCTTTTTTGCAAATCTTCTCGTTGAGAATAGACATTTAGCTACAAATAAAGAGAGGGAGGAGAGATCTTGTTTTAATTTAGGAATTATGGCTTCTAATAGGGGCAAGGCTTGAATTAGGGAACTCGACCCTTACTTAAACAATGTTGTTTTAAAGCTTTGTGGCATACCTCTTCTTAAGAGTTGTGTTAGGCTTATTTGTTGTGGGCTTGGATTAGCTCGCATCTTACGAGCTCGGGGCAGCTTGCTTCTTGTGGGCTAGGGCTAGGTTACATTAATATAAGCTCATTTCATAAGCTTATCATATAAGGTTAGATCGCATATCATAGATTTGGATTTGATGGATTTTTCCTTACAATAACATAAAGTCTAGTATCAAATTCTTTTTAATATGAATACCATGCAATTCTTTGCTTAGAAAGTATTCTTTTAGGACTTGAATGATAAGGCAATATAAGGATGTAGAAAACCAACTACCTTATAAAATCATTGATTGATATTATAATTTACACACTTTTTACTTCATTTAATTCTATTTTGCAAATAAGTATATGAAAAAAATTTATATACATTTAACAAAAATTTTCACAGTAAAATATATCTTTTTCCAACATAACTTCATTGAAGAGATTGACTTACCCTCAGTGGAAGCAAATCTAGCATAGAAAAGCTCATCTTTCAACTCATCATTAGCAAAATCTATTGTGTATCACATGCAAGACTTCTCATTCTTAATGTATTCTTTCACAGTCACCCTAGGAAGAATTATAAAAATCACACAAGACCGTCACATCAGATTCAATAAAACCCTAATACATAACTAACAAAAATTAATGAAATAATAAAATATCCAAAGCAACGAACCATGATTTCTTGTTTGATCACATGGCTAAGGAAGTCCACTCCCTCCAATGTGAAAGAATATTTATCCTTCTTCAAATAAAGTTTATTCTCTTGCCACTCCTTGAATAATATCTTCAAATGCTTGACATGCTTCTTTAATGAATTGTTATATACTATAATGTTGTCAATGTAGACGACTAGAGACTTATCTAGATATAGATGGAGCAAGTTATTTATTAATGTGTAATGTAACTCATTGAAGAGATCAATTTACCATTGGTGGAAGTAAATCTAGTGTAGAGAAGCTTATCCTTCAATTTGCCATTAGCAAAATCCATTACTTAACACACACAAGACTTCTCATTTTCAGCATATTCTTGCATGATCATCCTTGAAATAATTATTAAAATCACACAAGACTATCGCATTAGATTGAAAAAACCTTAATGCAAAACTAGCAAAAATTAATGAAATAAAAAGGATCCAAAGCAATGAGTCATGATGATTGGCTTAAATCATTTTTTTAACGCAATGTCCTATGTCCCCTATCACTAATGCAAATATTAGCCCTTTCTCATTTTATTCAAGTTTCTTCAAGATAATATATATAAATGTTGGTTACAAGATTTACTCATAACTCTTACACAATTATTATTAATACTCACAATAACATACTTAATTTTCTCATGGCTAGTGGCTACTATACAAAGTAATACTCTCTTATTACCACCCTCATGAGGTGTAGCCCTATTTTTTGCTCTATCTTTTTAGCTCTACTAGGTTTTTCTACCCTTTTTATACTAATACCCAAAGTCAACAATGAAGGCAATAGATGAAGAACATCTCTTCATCTCCATTCAAGAGTGTAAGCATCAACTTCTAAAATATTAACCTTCCAATGGAACCTTAAAATATAAGAAAAAATTCTAATTTAATCCTTACCTAGTGTTTCTAGGAATTAGAATCCAAACCCTCCTTTATAGTTTGTAGTATATATATTTTCAAGCACAATTACTTCAATCAAATTTCAATAGTAGCTTCCTTAATCTCTTCTAGCAGTTTAAAAGGTTAATGCTTTTATAACAACTAAACAAAATCAATCTAAAATTAGCATAACTCCATTGAAGAGTATCGACTTACCATTGGTGGAAGCAAATTTGGCATAGAAAAGCTCATCCTTCAATTCACCATCATTAAAATCCATTGCATACCACACACAAGACTTCCTATTTTTGGTGTGTTCTAGTATATTCATCTTGGGAAGAATTATAGAAATCACACAAGACCATTGCATCAGATTCAAGAAAACCTTAATGCATAATTAAAAAAAATTAATGAAATAAAAAAGATCCAAAGTAATGGACCATGATGGTTGGCACAAATCTTTTTTTTTTAACATAATATCCTATGTCTTCTATCACCAATGCAACTATTGGCCTCTTCTCCTTTTATTCATGATTCTTTAAGAGAATATATATAAATGTTGATTACAAGATTCACTCATAGCTTTCACACAATAATTCTTAATATTCATAGCAACATACTTAATTTTCTCTTAGCTAGTGGCTATTACACAAAGTAGCACTATCTAGTTGCCACCCTTATAAGGTGTAATCCTATTTTTTGCTCTCCTTTTTTAGCTTTACTATATTTTCTTATGGTCTTCCCCTTTTATACTAGCACCAAAAGACAACAAAGAAGGCAATAGGTGAAAACTACCTCTTCATCTCCATTTAAGAGTGTAATCATCGACTTCTAAAATATTAACCTTCCAACGAAATCCTAAAATTGGCCAAATGCATGACTAAAATATCCAAAACACGAAGTAGAGTAAACAATAAACCTAAATCAAATTTGATACAAAAAAAAGTCTTATAAAATCTAGCAAAGACATCCACAATTCCATTTGTGGTAATATAGTCAGTATTGAATAAATCAAGACAAAAGCACTAAGAGCCTATTGAAACTACTCTTATTTAATCTTTGTCATCCTTGATGGCATATTATACCCATCCTTTCAATGCTAAACCAATCTAAATTTACCACATGTAGGAAACTAGTCCAAATACTAACAATAATGCTCATCAATTTTAGACTTCCTAGAACTCAATCACAAACCAATAGCACCATTAAACGTTGCTAGAAATTTTAAACATGATTGGCTAAGAAACCATTTGTGAAATTCTTACCAACACATGTAAAAGATGCATCACTTCTCTTTGTCCATGTGTGAGCCTTATACATTAGGCACTATGCCCATGAATAGAAGTCACATGCTTGTAGTAGGTCCTACAAGTCGACTTATTTAACGACCCAATTATTATTTTCTCTATTTTTTACTCGAGATCAATGCAATTTGCCATTATGAACTAATTTTGAATTCACAAATATACCATATTATAGCATAATCCTTGTCAATTTATACCAAGATTCTTGTTGTCAATTGAATGTTGCAAACCCAACCCAATGCTTTGGGCAAAACACCGTCATTATTCACCATGATCTACTTAGCTTGAAATGAAAATCCTCCCTAAATTAACAAGGTTATGTGCACTTACTCCTAAATGCCTTTAATTGGCATAGATTTGAAAAACTCTTCTTAACCATCCATTTGTGATTAAATTGAATACTCCTAGTTTTAGATCTAACCTAATCTAACTCAATTGCCTAACCTAAGTAATATTGGCATAGGCTTATGCAACCCATCTTTGGTGGTCTTGAACCTACTTACTCTATACTCAACCTGGCTTGGCCTTTGGATCATTTGCACCTAAGTTTTTTCTAGAGCTTCTACAACCCAATTGCTCCAACTCGACTCATTGGATCTTACTAACCTGGCTTACACATAAGTCCTTCTACACTTGACCCAATGCTTAGTGCGCCTAAACTTCTATGCCAATCCAATTTAACCTAAAGTCATTATGCTTGACTCCACCCACATATCACCTAACACCTAATTTGGGTCTTAATCTGGGTTGCACAACCCAAATTGGCAATTTGATGTTGTTATGCTTTTGGTTACTATTTCACCAATTCCAACCATTGTTGGGCCATTTTCTAGGCTAATCTAAGGCCTAAATTGCTTCATGGATAGAGCTTTACTTGACCCAATGTCTATCTTAAGTTTGCTAACTATTGTTGACCATTCATAGTTATTGTTTATCCTCTTAAACACCAACAAAAAGTAGGCCGAGGTATGAGGATTTCATATCTAGCTTTATTTTCTTAAAAATGCTCATCGTTTATTATATTCAAGCAAAAATAAGTTTTGGAAATCGAGTTTTCTCCAACTTAAAGAAACCCATTCAAAAAATTACCCTTTTCCATATCAAAGACTAGATTTTTGAATAAGAAACACCAAAGAGAAGTCACCTACCTTTTAGTCAATCCTAATCTAGTTTTATGTATTACATGCAACACTCCTAAGCTTTGCAACCACAACTTTAATATGAATTGTTGAGAAAATAACCCATCACATGAATACATACAAAAAGATTAAACCATAAACACATAAAAAAAACACAAGATTTAGGATATTCAAATCAATACAATGTCCTACGTTCTTCATTACTGACATAGCTACTGGTCCTTTATCCTCTTATTTAAGTTTCTTTAAGAGAATACATAAATGCTTATTGTAAGATTTACTCACAATTCTTGCATAATTGTTCTTAATACTTATAAAAATATACTTGATTCTCTCTTGACTAGTGGTTGTTATACAAAGTAATACTCATTGATTGCCTCTCTCATAAGGGGCAAGCAATAAGCCATAATTCTCTTTCTTGCTCTTTATTTTTAACCCTACTAGGTTTTTCAATGGTTTTCCTTCTTTTATACTAGCACCAAAAAGAATTTTAATTGGATACTACTAAAAGTCTTAATCATACATTACTAAAAATCCTAACCAATATAGTGGAAAATAACTTCTAAAGTATTATTATAATATATATAAAGTATATCTATGCCTATTAGTTTTCACTCTAATCTTGACATGTCTATGATGTTTTCAATAAAGATTCCCTATGGGATCTCGCCTTTAAAAAATTTAGTTGGTAAAAAATACTTTTAAAAATGAGATATCACTTTTGAAAGTTAGCTTTAGTAAAAAGTTAAAGCAGATAGTAAAATGAGTCACATAAAACTTAATTGTAAAACCTCTCTATATATAGAGATCCTTTGAATGCAATAAGATTAAATCTTGGCATTACAAAATTTCTCTCGCATTCTTCTACTTTTTCATGAAATCCTCTCATCTCAGAATAGCCTAGTCTTAAAAGTTCTCCTCCACAATCATCCAAACTAAAATTTAACTTTGTTAAAAGCTAATTTATCCTTAACTAACGAAATGGAATCTAAAAAAGGTGGATGGAAAAGATGAGGAGCCTTCCTTTTGTTGCTCTAGCGGACCAATACTAAAACATAGCAGTTTCCCAAAATCTAAAGTTCATTAAGCCCCATTCCTCTCACAACCTTTGCATATTCATGAGGCCAAAAAGTCACTAATGATTAGAATGTTAGATAGGATCAAACTTATTGGTCTTCCATGTATTGGCCAATAATGTGGTAACTCTATAATGATTGTAAACTTTAATTAGGGTCCGCAAACTATCGGAGTTTTTTTTTTTACTAACATCAAGTTTAGGCTCAAGAGGCATGTAGTAATATTATATTTTCAAAATTCAAAGGCCAGTGTTTATAACAAAAGAGAGTGAACTTGCTTGAAACAATCCGTATTAAAATTAGACTCTTCAACTAAATCAGAAAAATAAAAAACAGAAAGAATTGAGATTTTTCAGTATTTTTTTATGATCCTGAAATTTTTTAAATGTCAATTTTATTGCATCTGTTATTCTTAATTATCAGTTTATATTTCATTAATTAAAAATAAAATTTATTTTTCTATTAATTTTTTTATTCTGGTAATTTCTGAATCAAGATAATTCGAGTTATTTAATAAAAATTATAGTTATGAAATTGCAATCATTGTGGTTAACAATTGCGGTGTGGCAGAGGTAGAACTAGGCCAGTTGGGCCCATAAGTTCAGAGCCCAAAATAAGGTTATTGAGTTTGAAATCTAGGGCTCAATCCAGTTCCAAAACCAGTATCGCCCTCTCTCTTACAATTCTTCCCGTAGGCTGAGCGCTCCTGTCTCTGCCTCTCTCTGGGTGCGGGTGAGCCACCATGCTGACAGGGGACATACCTCCTAACCAGACTATATACATAAAGAATCTCAATGAAAAGGTCAAGAAAGAAGGTAAACACTTTGCACTTCGTTTGGTTCTTGATAAACTAAGGAAATTATCTGGATTTGCTGAAATAAGATTATACTGATTCTCAACTCAAAAAGCGGCCATATTGCTCGTTCAATCTTAGGTGATTAAGAATAGGTAACGATCTTCTTGCACTTTGTTGGGAACAAACAAGGCGTAGCTGCCGTGGTGGTTGACATGGTGTTTGTAGTGAAATAAAAATTTGATTTTTTATTTATTTTAAATTTTGTGTTTCTTTCTTTGTAATTCAGTTCTCTTGGCCGGGGGGAAGATTGAGGCTCTGTTTGGATTAACGGAAGTGTAGTTATAGTCATAGAACTCGTAGCTAGTGATTAACTATTTCGATGCAGAAATGAGGTGTTTGAAACCGAACTAGGAGATCTTTTTGGCGGTGGAGACTAAAAATCTAAGAGATTGATTATGAGCGAAAGGCATTTTTCTCATTGAGATGCAATGAAACTTTGGTCACAGAATGGAGTGGAAATTATAAACCTTGGTCCATTGTTACTTCTCATGTCAGTTTTTGCAAGTGCTGTATGAATATGAATGATTAGTGGAAATTTTGAATGGTAATGAAGAAGAGTTTTGAGGGGAACAGCGGCTTAACTTGGCGCCAAACAAAATTGATGGAGAATAAAAAAAGGATACTAGGGATTAAAGGAAGTTAAAGTTACGGAAAAAGTAGTATCTTGGGACATGTAGAAACTCAGTGAACAGCTACCATGCCCTTCATTTTAGTTGAAGATGTGAAATTTAGAAAATAAAATCCAGCAAGCAGCTGATGCTGCGCCGAAATTAGTGGACAAATGCACTCTGTGCACTGATTATAGATACCATAGAGCATGGTAACCACATAGACTATGATGTTTGGATCTGTGTTTCACTCAGGCCGTCTTGAAATTGGAATCTTTCTTATTTCATTTCCTTGTAGGAAAAAGAGAGTGGAGGGAATGGTGTTAAATTATGCACTACAGTTTAGAATTTTCTGTTTCTATGGGGAAATGTTGGGGGGCGGAAGCTGAATGGTGGAAGCATATAACATTGGAAAGTCATGATTTCATTGATCTGAAAAAAAAAAAAAGAACAACAAAGATTAGAGTCTCATGGTCTTGGATCTAAGATATCTTAGCTTCTCTTCTTTCCATTTAGTGATAATTGTTATATTATCTACGTATCATGCCTTAGTGTTCAGCTTATTGGAATTGATGCAATGTTCACTTATTTCCTTCTTTAACAGAATTGAAGAGATCCCTTTATGCCTTATTCTCACAGTATGGAAGGATTTTGGATGTTGTTGCCTTGAAGACACCAAAGCTGCGGGGACAAGCATGGGTTGTGTATACTGAAATAACAGCTGCCAGTAATGCAGTGCGGCAAATGCAAAACTTTCCCTTTTACGATAAACCTATGGTGGGTCTTAAGAAGGCACTTGGCACATCGTTGAATATTGTTTTTGCATGCTTGTTCATGGTCTACATCATTGCATATAGGCTATTGGTGCTTTTGCATGGTCAAAGGCTCTATGTTTAAAATTTCATTTTTAGAAACCAGATCCTTCTTGCCTGTCAGTCTAATACTGTTGCCTTTTATCTTAGATGTCACAGACATCTCTTTTTTTAGATTTTTGTGATAAATTTTTAACTTTTGGAAATCATGCAAGACGCGAATGTACTGCCTCTGTTTCTATGTAACTTCATTCTATGGGTATCTCATTTCACATAAGGTTGAGTGAAGTGAAGATTGTTTTGTGCTTATGCTTGTCTTCATGTAATCTCTCCACTTTCAGTAAAATTAATTCATTTGCAGAAAATTGCGGTCAGCCTATTGTCAATACTGATGCACTCATCACACAGCATGTAATTTTTTAGCTTTTTACACCTTGGAAATGTTTTCCTGGAAAATTGTTGGGTCCTCATTGAGAGTATCACACATCTGGAGGTTAAAACCCATCTAAGTTTGTGGAATTCATTTTTAGTAACCTACATTATGTTCCATACGTGCAGAACATTTTAAACTGATGAAATGTTGAACTTATCTAATCAATATTTCACGTCACACTGCTAGCCATTGTTAACTGAAGAGATTTAGGATAACCATTTTATGTATGTAAATTGAAGTAGACCACCATGAATTGCTACATTCAACTCTCCTAGTGTAAGGAGCGAAGTAGGATGGTGACTGTACAAAATGGAATTGGTTGAATATTTTGGCCAATATAGTGGAGTATCTTTTCCTCTAATCTAGAAAGAAGGTTAAAATAATTTCTTGTAGTCAGTTGTCACAGCTATTCCTGCTAGCTTTCATTTGAGTTCTATGTTGTATTGATGTTTCTTATTTATTCTTCTCTTTTGAATTGGGGTAGCTTTGCTGTATTCTTATTTATTTAGTTGTCCACATCAAAATGTAATAATAACTGGCTATAATCAATTTGGTGCAGCGAATTCAATATGCAAAAACAAAGTCAGATTGTATTGCTAAAGAAGATGGAAGCTATGACAAGAAAAAGAAGCTAGAAGAAAAAGGTACGTGAAATTTGTTTTGCAGTTCCAATATTGCGGGATCTTCTTTGCTAAGTTGTGATAGTTACGATTCATTGAGACACCTTAATTATACCATTTAATCATATAAATGTGCCCTCTACGCAAGTGAAAGATAGGTTTAATTTAAACTAATGATATCTTAGTGAATACATAATGGCTTTTCAGTCCTATGTGAGTGCATGACCGTTGATCTCTATAAAGAAGAATCTAACAGTAATGATTACTAGAGTAAGGAAGACTTGATGCTATATCAACATCAAGACAATGTTATATAAGGGCTTCTTATCATCTTTTAGGCCAGTTTATGTGGTTATTGATGATCAATCATCTATAAAATGCATGATTGAGCTAGTTTTCTCCTGAAGAACTGCTTTATGTGCAAACAATCAAGTATTAAACTAGAGGGAGTAGTGGACAAGGAATCGTCCGGCCAGTATGCTCATAATATATGATGTCTTCCCATATATAATGTCCTTAGATTTTTTCTTTTTCTTTTCTTATTGTTTTCTCAAAGACACTTTCGGAGGGTGTGGGAGGAAAAGCTCTTCTGGAGGAAGGACTTGGTTTGTATAATGATAAAATGGATCTTAGTATCACTTAGTTTTTCTCTTTCGTAACTTAATCAGTTTTTAGTTAAGGACTTTACAAATTCCAAGTTATTGGTCCTTTTATTTTCTATTTTGGTCTGTGCGAACATTTTCTTATCTGAACTCACATATCCAGCTGAAAGAAAGCGGCGTGCTGAAGAAGCGCATCAATCTTCTATGCCCAATGGTGGAACTACTGAAAATGGGGCCTCAACGGTAACTTATCCTTTCCTTTTCTTCTTCTCTTCTGCCTCTATTACATACATGCATTTATGTGCCTTAGATTATGTTTGCTCTTTCTGTTTCTGTCACTTTTTCTCTGGGCTAGTGATGGACCCCAACAGAAATCTTAGTTTGCCTCCGTTGATGTGTTTCAATGTTTATTTGGCGTAATGGTTATTTGATCATTGTTTTAAGTCAACGTTAGTCTATATGAACGGGGAAATGGTAGATCACAAATCTCAGTTCCAAATTTTTTCATATCCTGATCTTCTATGGATAAACTAGTCCTGTTTTCCGGAAAAGAATTTGTAAATCACTTGTTGCTTTGTACAACTTCTAGTAAACTGTCTTTGTGTTAAATGCAGGCCCCATTCCGCCAAGGACACCCAAGTGCACAAGAAGCAGCAGCTCCAAACAATATACTCTTCATAGAGAATTTGCCCCATGAAGCCACTAGTATGATGTTGGAGATGTTGTTTCAACAATATCCAGGATTCAGGGAAGTCCGAATGATTGAAGCAAAGCCAGGTATTGCTTTTGTAGAATTTGAAGATGACCAGCAGTCCTCCATGGCCATGCAGGCCCTTCAAGGCTTCAAGATCACTCCACAGAACCCCATGACAATTACTTTTGCCAAGAAGTAAGCATTATTGCTGGAGAGTTGTTCCTAATAGCCTAGATTTTGAGCGGGATATGTAATTGTTGGAGTGTTTCATGCATATTACAGTCTTGTTAGGTCTTTGAGAAACCAAGTGCGGAAACTGATTTTCATTTGTTGTGATTTAGAAGGGAGTAAGAAGGCTATCAGATGAAATGAGAAAAGTAAACAATCTTGTAGAAAATGTATGATACTAGCATTCTAACCTGTCTTATCTTGGTTGGTTTGTTGAATCTAGTTGATTAGGTGCACACTTGTTCCGTAATCTGCCATTCTTGGTGGTGACTCATTGTTCACCTCTCGCTTCGAACTGTGATATCCCAAGAACCATTACACTTGCATCAAAATTATTTTCGATGTCACCAGGTGAGCATTTTCACTTGATTTAGAAAGGAGCTCGTGTCCTGTTAATGTTTGGTTTCTCTGATTTCCTGGATATGATTTTCGTTAATGGGAAATTGTGGCGCACCAAAAAAGTGAAAATAGAAAAGGTTCGTGGAACAAGATCAAACATCCGGATCTTTATTGATCCAACGTTCCTTCCTGGAATGGTGATGGGATTAGGAATCCTATGCCTGCCTTTCTCCCAATAGAGAAAAGAATATGGTAAAAGATGAATGCCGAACGTCTTCACGTGCTGCAAAAGACAAGCATGCCAAGATTAAGACGGCTGATTTTCAATTCTGTCTCCTTGGGTGGCTTTTGATTTGGCCCATCTCTGGCCGCTTTATCTTATGAAGTTTGAAAGGCTCTTGGTGCCACTTTAGGAATAGCCATAGTGGCTCGTCTAGCTAATTTTGTTGGGTGACCAGGCGGTTCTTAGTCGTCCAGGCATCTCCGGTATCTTCATTTGCAGGGTGACTCGCTAGATTATGGTCCAGACTAGTCGCGGCCGCCCTCGTACTTCGTCTAGTACTGGATGTCGGGGGAATCCATCCTTTGTTGTCTTTGTTCAATGGTTTGCCAGTTTGAGAAATATTCTCTGGGCGTCGTTGACGCAATGACTTTTTCCCTGTTTCGCTAAGGGAATGCTTGTCGTAGTCGAGAAATGTCAAACCAGTTTAATGGTATTAAAGACAGTATGAATATGTCTATCATAGGTTTTATAGGATTAAACTTGAAGCAGGTTACATCATTAATATGCTAAAGATTTTTGTTAGATGCCTAAATAGTGGTAGGGACATGGTAAATCAGAATTCATGTATTAAATGACAAGGGCATTTACCATTTTAAGATAACTAAAGCTTTAACAAGTGACAAGTTAAGATGTTAAGAATTTTGTAGAATTACTCAAATTTTGTAAGGGCTTTTTTATTTAATATGATATTTTTGCTTCGTCTTGATGACTTATGTTAAAAACAAATATTAGAAGTCAAAAACTCAAGTTATGAACTAGTGATACTAGATTATATCAAGAGAAGAAGAAAGGACACTTGAGAGAATATTAAAGAGATAAGAAAAGAAGTTAGTGAAATAGAGTTGATGAAAGGAAGAAAAAAGTCATTTGTCCTTTATTTTGAGGCAAAAATAATTTTTTTAATGAAAAAGTCAAGGAATTGTTCTTTTGTTCTAAAAAGAAGAGCACAGGTTTTTTAACTTTTGAAAAACCAGTGAAAGATCGAATAGGTCTTGTTGAAGAAAAATTTAGATTTTTAGTGAGGGTTATGATTTTTTTTAATTGCAAATTGATAGGAGAATTGAATTGTTGTATTCTTCATATTTCAAATAATACAGGTAAGTTTTTCAACTTGTTGGGAGAAAGGATAAGTCATTTTTGAATCTCTACCAGTCCTCTCCTCCTGCTCTCACCACCAACAGTTCCCATCTCCCTTTCTTTAGGTTCATCACCAAGAAGTGTCGCAGGCATAAAAACTCGTAACTGGTACAGGGTCAGTGGACGGTGATTGAGGGTGGTGATTTGAATTCAAAGGGAAGGTTTGGATTCATTAGGACCATAAACCTCTTAAGGATGCAAAGAAACCAAAGAGGAAGAGGAGAAGACGCTGGGTCTTTCCAAGAACTAGGATATTTTCTCATTCATTCTTCTTTCTTCTTTACTCATAACTCACACACTCACTTTCTCTTGGGTGTCAAATTTAGTATCAAGAAATCTCAATCAGTGCTTACTCATTCTTGAACTAGCCGCTTGCCGACAATTTTTAAGATTATCTCCAGGGCTTATATCATGCTAGTATCAGCAATTAGTGAAATCCCAACTAATCCTAATTGATTAAAAAATATTTAACAAATTACAAAACAAGCACGTGACAGAAGACTTTTATAGTTATGTGTTTTTATGAGAGTTCGACATCAACAATACTAATATAAAATTCTAAGATGAATTATAAAACATTTAACGAATTACAAAACAAGCACGTGACAGAAGACTGTTCTAATTATGTGTTTTTATGAGATTTCGATATCAACAATACAAATACAAAATTCTAAGATGAGTTGTACTTGCCGGAGATAACGTCCACTCTTGACATCAAATCCGCGTTCTGCTGAATCCTCGGCTTTCACACACGCGGGTCTCCGTCTCGTGGAAGACCTCGTATGACTCGATACTGACATTCACCGTCGAAGGGGCGCGTGAATAGCTGCCTCAACGTATGCTACGTCAAATTTCGTTGGGCTTTTTAATTTGTCGTACCATGTGCACTTACGACTTCTTTTCTGACTATTGATAACAATCCCTCCCCTGAGTTGTCTTTTCTGAGGATGGTTTCATCTGGAAGTGAACCCTAACACTCCCACCAAGGTGTTTGCAGCCTACGTCCGAAAGTTACTAGGTCTTCCTCAGCTCTAACAAGCGTTCGATTTTCCATGTAAATCCCATTAAGTCTTCGCTAAACTTTATCAATATGATTGTGGAAATTTAGTCACTCCTGTTTGGTTGGATGCATGGGGTCACTGATGCCTAGACAGTCTTATAAGAAGCCTTGCCACATTTCAGCCTCATCCAAGAGCCTCCTCATCCTATTTTAGCCTCGTCTTGAAGTCCAATAGTTGCATAGCCTTTTCCATGGCAAACCACCATAATACACCACTCTTACTTGATAGGGAAGATTTTGTCCTTGTAACACCCTCCAAACCCACTCCTTCAGGTGTTCTCTCTCTTTCTAGCATCGACAACTACCCCTCCCTTGACTTTGTTTGCCAAACAGTTGCTGTATACCGATCCAAAGTTGAAGCTCTTCCTGACGGCAATCATGATTTTACATCAGATATCAGCGGGGGTGCGGATCCAGCTTGCGTGATTAAAGAGGCCCTCTCCAAGGCCTTGGTATATTACTATCCACTGGCCGGCAGACTTAAAAAGCGAAGTGATGGAAGACTTGAAATCGATTGTACTGCAGATGGAGTGCCATTCTTAGTGGCAACTGCCAATAGTTGCCTACTTCCTTCCTCTCATTATTTTGATGGGTTTGATGTTGAAGGAGCCAAACTGTTTGTATTTGACTTTCCATTTGAAGATGATTTGGGTTATCGCCCTCTAACCTTGCAGGTAACCAAATTTTCATGTGGCAGTTTCATAATAGGGATGAGCTTGTCACACCCTGTATGTGATGGATATGGTGCGGCGCAGTTCTTTGGAGCCCTGGTTGAGCTTGCAATTGGAAAGAGTAAGCCTTTTGTGAAACCAGTGTGGGAGAGGGAGAGGCTAATGGGAACACCTGGGGACAAGCCTCTCCTAGGGCTTATGGATGAGTCTTCTTTAGTAATTTCTTTTTTTTTTTATGAATATGTGAGTTTATTCATCGAAGAATAAAAAAATACATAAGCTTAGGGGCATACCCCAGCATTATAATTCATCTAAGAGAAAATAGAATTTGGAATTCTCCAACTATGACTCAACAAACCAGTAGATTCAGAAAGTTTAATATTTCTAAATAAAGAAGTTCTTTCACGGACTACTCTCCTGATTTTAGCTAACAACATTAGAATATCAATAGACTTATTCTAAAAACGTCTACGATTATGTTCTAACAATATACAATAAAGACAAGCTAAGAAAGAAAGCTTGATAAGCTTTGCGGCTAAATCCTTTTCCTTAATTTCTTTAATCATCCATTGCAATTCAGATTTCCAATCGTAGATGACCTTACGAATGCCTTGTTAAGCTAAAATAGTTCTCCAAACCTGGTTAGTCCAAGTGCACTAAAAAAACAAATGTGATCTATTTTCATAGTAAGAGCCACAGAAATTACAATACAGATTAATTGAAGAGAGCTAGTGAGAAACCACTTCTGCTGTAGGAAGTTTTTTTCTACAAATGAGCCAACCAATGAAGTTATGTTTGTTGATTCCTCCCGACCATATCAAATTATAGCATTCAACCTCAATGCTCACTTGATGTAATTCCTTGTATGTTTCCTTACAACAATAAGAAGGTTTGGTTAGTGTAGAGGTTAAAGTTTGTCGTAATTTTAGAAAACCTCTCCAACTCCATGCCATATTTCCTTTGATGTCAAGATCCATAATTGAATTTCTCCTGCATTTAGTACTATGAATCTACTTACTCCATAAGGATGAATTAGGATAATTTATGAGATTCCAGAGAGATCGTCCTAACAAAACTTTATTCCATACTTTAAGGTTTAGTAGTCCAAGACCACCTTCCTTTTTTGGTGAACAAACAACTTGCCAAGCAACCTTATGAGTTTTATGATCTTTTGAGTGGCCTGCCCAGAGAAAGTGCTTTATCTTCTTCTCAATATCATATATGGTTTGTTTTGAGAGGAGGAACATTTGCATCCAAAAGGTACAGATAGAAGTGAGGACTGATTTTGTTAATTGTAGTCTTCCTGCATAGCTTAGATCTTTCTTCCCCATCCATCAATTCTTGCCATGATTTTCTTTGTCAAAACTTTGCAATCAGTGTAGTTAAGCCTTCTTGTAATAAGAGGAACACCAAGGTACCTAATAGGGAGTCTTCCTTTGAAGAAAGGGGTATGATCTAATATCAAAAGTTTTTCTTGTTCAATGATCCCTGAAAAAAAAATTTCACTTTTACTAGGATTATACTGCAAACCTGTGAGTGTTGCAAATTCCTCCAAAGCATCAATGAGACATAATACTAAATTAATATCCCCATGTGCAAAAAAAAAATAAATCATCTGCAAAACAAAGGTGAGTGATTTTCTCTTCCTTGCACCTCCAATGATATTTGAAAGTAAAGGTGGAAACTTTCTCAATAATTATCCTATTAAGGATCTCCATTACAAGCACAAACAAATAAGGAGATAAAGGATCTCCTTGCCTTAACTCATTAGTGCCCTTAAAATAACCTACATGCTCACCATTAAGTTCAAAAAGAATCTAGTAGTAGTGATGCATTGGCTAATCAGAGCAAGTAACTTTAAGGAGTATGAATAGCTTAGAGAACACCCAAAATAGCATCCCATTTAACCATGTCATAAGCTTTCATAAGATCAATCTTAATGGCAACACGTTTTCCTCTATCTCCTTTATGATAGTTATGAAGCAATTCTTGACAAAGCATAATATTTTTAGAGATTTGACGACCCCCAATAAAAGCAGTTTGCTTTTGACTAATCACTCCAGGGAGAATAAGGTTTATCCTTTCAGCAAGTAGTTTTGAGATCACTTTATATAACACATTGCAGCAGGCAATGGGCCAAAAATCCTTCATGCAACTTGGGTTAGGGGTTTTAGGTACTAAGTATAACAAAGTAGCATTAATAGCTTTCAGTAATTTCTTGGATGAGAAAAAATCTAGCACCGCATCTTCTATGTCATGACTAATAATAGACTAAGCTTTCTTGTAAAATAGACTATTGTATCCATCAGGACCAAGAGCTTTAAAATCATGAAAACCCCAAAGAACTCTCTTCACATCAGAGCATTCAAAAGCAAGTAAATTCAATACTTTATTTACATTCTTGATAACTCTATTTTTATAGAGTTATTTTACCTATTTTAGGCAATAAATAACTTTAATAATTGTGAGAAAACATTTGAACTCCTCTTTATTTACCTAAATTTATCTTATTTATGTAGCACAAGGAGGCAAGGAGAAAAGGGATGAACATGGAGAGCCTGATGCTTATTGTATGGCAAAATCGTAATATCAAGATCAAGAGAGTCAAGATGGGCTTGGGCTTTGAATGATTGTTATTAGATTTTATTGTTATTGGGTTTTCTAAATAATTAGAAAACCTAATCATATTAGGAGTTCAAAGCCTAATTAGGTCAAACTATAATAAGAGTTCAAAACCCAATTGTTTTAGATCTCTAAGACCTAATTCTACTAGGATAAGAGTAGGTCTAAACCTAAACCCTATTTAAGAGAAGAGAAGAGGCAAAAGAAAGAGGGGGAGGAAATTGAGCATAACTCAAGAAAGAGGCCAAGAATTCAAGGTTTTCTTGAAAAGAAGACAAAAAGGGTGACAGACTTCTTGTTCTTGGATTCAAGATGCCTTCTTTATTTCTTATTACCATTCTTCCTCATTATTTTTTTATGTTTTAGTTTATTTTTGTTAAAGCTATGATATAACCTAATTATGATGGTATGAATTTTATGATTATTATGTTTTGCAAGATATTTTATTTATGTGAGTTATATATTATTATGCTTAATGCTTTTAAGTGATTGGCCACCTCTTGAATGATTTGATGTGCATGTTTGAGACTGAGAGGTAATAATATGCAATTGCTTCTTATAATATATAACCATGAATTAAATGTGGATAGACATATACTATGTTGTTTGTGTGGCTTTTGGTGATAAGATAATCGAAAGATTTATTGTAAACTGGGAATGTTCATAGATCCTAATACATTTGGTTTGTTTCAATTCACATATAGAAATATAGTGAATTAATGAACTAAGTAGGTTTGCTATACCTAGACATAGGATAGTAAATAAATTAGGAAGTTCCGCCATCACATAAATATTATCCCTCTTGCAAACATACATAATCTACATTAGTACCTTATAGTTATGGTGAAATTGGACACTCTAACATATTTTTTGTATTTAGTTTTATTAAATTTAGTTGATTAGTTTATTCTCTATCAATTTGGATTTGTTAGATAAATTCTAGGAGTTGTTCACCGTTAGTAATTAGTTGGCATAGTAATCACCAATCTCTGTGGGACGATACTTTTCTTATCATTATATTACTTGTTCGACATGTTCACTTGCATTTAAAATTCACCGAACAATTCTCATGGAATAAGGAAAAGTACCTTTCAGTGAAAAGTTTACTAGCACAAGAACTTCCAAGTACATTTTGATAATATGTAATGATAGCTTTCCACAAGGCATCATCATCATAAATAATAGATCCATCTCTAGTACTAAGTGAGAGATTTTATTTTGAGCTCTTCTATGCATCAAAGATGAAAAAAAAATTCTACTTTTATTATCCCCCTCTTTCAGCCAAAGATTCCTCAATTTTTATTTTAAAAGGATTACTTCTTGTTTGCTTAATGCAATCAATTGTTCCATTTTGAGTCTTTCCTCAATACGCATATCTATATCAAAAGGGTCAAGTTGTAAATTGAGTTGAGCTTGCTGTAATTGTTCTCTCGCCACCTTTACCTTCTGATGCAAATTACCAAATTAAGCAGAATTTAGCTTTCTAGGAGATAACTTTAATGTCTTTAACTTCTTCACAACTTTGAACATTTTAGTACCACTGACCTCTTGTTGCCAAACATGATTAACAGTTTCCATAAAATCTGGACTAGCTGTCTAAAAATTAAAGAATCTGAAAGGAGCTTTTTTCCTTTTGTAAATGGAATCTAACTTAACCAAGGAAGGAGAATGATCCGATAATAAGGGAGGCAAAAACTCAATCGATAGTTTATCAAATTTGAGAATCTCTTCTGTGTTTAGTAAAACTCTATCAATCTTACTTGTTCTAAGATTTTGGGATGAGCTTTTATTCGACCAAGTGAAAACAGAACCCATAAAGGAGGGTTCCAACAGTCCTAGTTTCCCAATCATATCATTTAAATCCTCCATGCCCCTTGTCCATTTAACATTTAGCCCAATACGTTCCTCTACATGCTGAATTTCATTGAAATCACCCACCAATAGCCATGGAATGTTTCCAATATGAGAAGAGAACAACTCAATATTTACCCATAACTCCCTACGTTCAAATTTCAAGTTGCTTGCATAAATAGCATATAAGAAGAAAGATGGGAATCCTATCTTATCGATGCGGCAATGTATGACTTGAGATGAAGTTCCTTGGATTGAAAGTTGTAATTCAGTCAATTTCCATAAAATCCATATTCTTCCCTCACTAGAATGCAAATAATTGTGAGAGTAATTCCATTCAGCAAACATATTCTTTAGAATAAACCTAGCATTTTCTTCTTTAGCTCTATGCTCTATCAAAATAATAACATGCGGAACATGAGATAATACAAAATTAACAACTTCTCTTTGTTTAGGGCTTTTATTGAGGCCCCTTACATTCCAAGAGAAGATATTCATTGATCTGGAGGTTTTTCCCCTTTCTCCACTACATCAAGGTTATCTAGAAGATTTGAAAGCTCATTATAAGTGGTCTGATTTTCATTAGCATTAACAAGCTGAGAAAACCTATTTTCTGAGATAATTTCACAATCTTTATCCTTTTTTTTCCCAGAAGATTTCTTCTTATTAGATACAACAATAAAACTAGAATTATTTTCAGTAATATTAGGCTTAATAGTAATTGCTTGGTCAATACCATTGTCCTTAATTACTAGTGAATTCTGATTTTTTACTATAGTAACTGGATCTTGAACATATCTTTTTGATTTACTTGCGGGCCTTTGCTCTTTTTAGGGATCCATATATTTTTCTTTATAGTGCAATCTTTATGACCAAAGCAATTACATTTCTTACACTTAGGAGAGATCCAACCATATTCCACAGTAATCTCAAACACCTCATTATTATCTATATCAACATCAAAGTTTTGGGGAAATTCACTATCAATATCCATTAGAATACAAACTTTGGCATATGATAGCCGGAGCTTTTGTTCAGTAGCTTTGTCCATATATAGAGGTTTACCGAGTACACTACTAACATGGCTCATACCAATCTTGTTCCATAAAGCATGAGGAACGTTAAACAACATATATGCCAATCTTCTTTAGCAATTTCACCATATATGCCAAGTAAAGACATCGTGCATCGATTCTTTGACGTAAGTAGTGAAAGTATAAAGACACTAAAAATGAGTTTGATGAAGGAATGTGAGACTAAATCTCCTAACGTTAGTTTCACAATTGTTGAGGTTCTGAGTGCCTATGTTTGGAGATCAAGGTTTAGAGCTCTAAAATTAAACTCATATGGGAAATTGATTCTCACTCTGGTTGTAGGAATAAGAAACCTATTGAATCCACCTTTGCCATATGGGTATTGTGGGAATGTTGTTGTAGATGTGAATGTAGCGTTGATGGGAGGGAACTTAATGAAATTCCACTCTCTAATGTGGCGAAACTTATCAAAGAAAGCAAAAAAATGGCTTCCAACCAAGAATTTGTTAGAAATACAAACCAAAACAGATCTACCGAAAATCTTGCCAAAATTAAAAACAGAAACAGAATCGGCGAGAACCATTTCTAAATCAAAAACCGAAAATCAAATTTTGAAAATAAATACGTCGGCAATATCTAAGTCCGGAGAGAAGAAGAAGAAGCGACGGTTTTTGAAGATAAAGCAGGCGCGTGTACCACACGCACCCTTCTACCAAGGCAACTCATGGACAACATAAAGACGCCCACGTATAACACACGTGCGTCATCTTCTTCCTCACGCCCGCAAGGGAACAACAATTCATCTCCTTCATTTAACAGTTATACAAAACGGTTCAAGGTGAAATAAGAGACGTTTTAATCAGAGGAAAACGATCTCTTTATTTCAATAAAAAATAAAAAGAATCATCAACTCTATTGATGAAATTTTCTGCTCAAAATCTAAAAGGTCTTAAGGTTCTTCACATTTTTTGGTTTTTCATAATCAATTGTATTAATCATCATCATTAAGAGATTATTTACGTTTGTTTTTTCAACCACTATAAAAAGGTAGTTGAAGTGTACTCAAGGATTCACTCAAGTAATACAAATTACTACTTTCATATTGTTCTTCATATTATTATTAATATTTTTATAATAATTTTTACAATCTTTCATATTGTTCTTAATATTTTATAATAATTTCTACAATATATTGTAGAAATTTTTATTTTAACTTGGTATCAGTTTAGCCTTTTTTTAGAGAAAGCTATTTTTTTTCTTTTCTCGATCCTTTTGCAAATGGCTTCCAATGTCACCCACATTCATGCTGCTACTCACGCTCTTCCGCTGCCCAATCCCAATCATCTTCCTGCCATTGGTGTGCAACTCAAAGGTCCTAATTTTCTTGTTTGGAAAGCTCGAATTGAGCCTTTCCTTCAAGAAAATGGGTTACTTGTTGTTGTTAATGGCTCATTTCCTTGTCCTGACGAGTTTCTTACCAAAATTGATGAACAAGGCAACATCCTCGTGACTCCAATCCCGCTTACCAAGATTGGATAATCCGGATCATACTGCTCGTAGCTGAATTGTTTGCACTTGTAGTGACACTATTGTGACCACTGCTAGGCAATGCAAACCTCTGCTGAGATATGGTAGGCCTTATCCTCTAAATTTATGGCTCATAGTTCTGCACGAGTTTTCGTTCTTCACCTACGCCTTCAAATAGCAACCAAAGGGCATCGCACGATAACTAAATTTCTTCAAGAAGTTGATGGTATTGTTGATCAACTTTCCCTTGTAAGTGAAGTTATTTTAGAAAATGAGTACTTAACTCATGTTTTTTGAGGTCTTGGCACACCTTATGCCCCTCTTGCCACTGTTGTTGTTGTTCATACTCGCACTTCATCTCTTCCTCGCGAAGATCACCGTGGGTTACTTCTTACCCAGGAAGCTCACATTGAAATGGCTACCCAAGGCTCACCAACTACAGCTGCTTTTGCCACTAGTCCTGCTCCCCTTCCAACTACCTAAAAATTTTCCCCATCTTCAGTCACTTCAGGACGCCGATCCACTCATATCTCCACTCCAGGACATACCTTCGTTCCTCGTTATAGTAGCAAACCTCGACGTAATGTTCTTTGTCAAATTTGTCGCAAACTAGGACATCTTGCACGTCAATGTCGTTATAGGTATGTTCCCTCCAATTATGGGCCTACCAATACCTTTCAAGGCCATCAAAATATTCAGGCAAATACTGTTAAGAAGGCTCCACAATAACCACATCAAGCCTCTCAAGAAACTGATTGGTTCCCTGATTCTAGTGCTACACATCATATCTCGCCAGATGCTTATGATATTACGCAACTGCTCAATTATGATGGGAATCAAGCTGTTACTGTAGGTGATGAAATGGCACTTCCAATAACCCACAAAGGTACTTTATTAACTCATACTCATATCAATGTTTCTGATGTACTTATTGTGCCTAATATAACAAAATGATTGTTATCTGTTTCAAAGTTTACCAAAGATAACAATTGCGTTTTCTCATTTTTTTCCAATTTTTGTCATGTACAGAGTCTAACAACGGGACGGATCCTACTCCAAGGACCAGTTGAACATGGCCTTTATCGCATCAACTTGAGTACTCTTCAACAATCACCAAAGTCTTTTCATATTTCTACAATAAATGTAATAGTCTGGCATTATAGATTAGGCCATCTTAATTATGCAAATGTAATAAGATTGTTGAAACTTTTGAATATTCAATTTACTGGACATCTTTCATCGTCTTGTACAACTTGTAGCATCAGTAAAAGTCGACAACAATCACATTTATCTACTCATAATATTTCCAACGCTCCTTTGGACTTAGTCCATTTTGATATATGAGGCCCTGCACCAATTACATTATCACAAGGGAATAGATATTATATTTGTTTTATTGATGACTATTCCAAATTTACATGGCTCTATTCCATGAAAACAATAGATGAATTTCTTTAGATCTTTACAAATTTTCAAACATTCGTTGAAAATCAACTTTTAACTACCATCAAAACCATTCAATGTGATGGAGCTGCTGAATTTACTTCCAAAGACTTTAAAACTTTGTTATCCAATAAAGGTATTTATCAACGCATATCAAGTCCATATGCACCATTTTAAAATGGGACTGCTAAAAGAAAACATCGACATATCACTGAATCTGAGTTATCAATGATGAATCATGCCCATATACCACTTCAATATTGGGATTTTATCTTTGAAAACACTATACATATTATTAATCACCTACCAAGCTCAACGCTAGCCAACACAACCTCATGGGAAAAATTGTTTCATCAACAACCTAGTATTTCTCATTTATGAATTTAAGGGTGTTTAGTATTTCCTTATTTAAGACCCTATGCTTCACATAAACTTACTATATGTCCCAAACCTTGTATTTTTTAAGGCTATCCTATAGGATATAAAAGCTATTGTTGTCTTTGTTTACAAACAAAAACAGTTTATATTGTTGCAGATGCCATATTTAATGAAAATGTATTTCCCTTTCAACATGTAAATACATCAAAAGTTGTTATCAATACAATAATACCACCTCTTTCTACTGACATTGCATCAGAAAATACTACAAAGCACAACACAACAAGAGAAGCTTATGACATGCTCCCACAATCCTCCACTAAGAACCATTCCATGGTTACACGACTCAAAGGAGGTACAATATCCAAACGCACTTTATTGTGTGATCATACATATACTTTAACAACCTCTGTACATCATTTTATTGAACCTAAAAACTATATAGAAGCCTCAAAAGATCCTAATTGGCATGCTGCTATGGTTGAAGAATATAATGCTTTGTTAAAAAATCACACTTGGAAACTTGTCCCTTTACCCCAAAATATTATTCCTATAGGATGTAAATGGGTATATAAAGTTAAACAAAAATCTGATGGCACCCTAGAACAATATAAAACACGATTGGTTGCTAAAGGATTTCATCAACGACCTGGTATTGATTATCATGATACATTTAGTCCTGTTGCTAAGCCAGTCACAGTAAGAGTTATCATTGCTTTGGCATATACTAGAGGATGGACTATTAAACAACTTGATGTCAAAAATGTCTTCTTACATGGAATACTAAATGAAGAAGTATACATGACTCAACCACAAGGATTCATTGACTCTACTAAACAAGACTTTCTTTGTCGACTAAAACGATCCTTGTATGGATTAAAACAAGCTCCAAAACCTTGGAATCATCATCTTACTAAATTTCTTCAACATGTTGGGTTCAAAATTTCCCAAGCAGACTCTTCATTATTCATATTACATACAAAAACATACAATACATTTCTCCTTGTGTATGTTGATGATATTATTTTTACAAGAAGATCTACTGCACCATTGTCAAAAATCCTTGAACAACTCATGACTGAATTTGATATTAAGGACTTAGGTAACTTACATTATTTTTTAGGAATTGAAGCTAAATATTCTACAAATAGTCTTTTACTTCATCAACCAAAATTTGTTCATGAAATACTTTTTCGAGCCAAAATGAATGAAGCTTGTGGGATGTCTACCCCATGCACAACAAATCATCCACCATCTATATCCGATGGTGAACCCTACTCAGACCCAACACACTACCGTAGTATTGTCGGATCTCTTCAATATTTAACACTTACACACCCTAATATTTCCTATGTTGTAAACACTGCATGCCAATACATGCATGCTCCTACTCTTACTCATTGGGCATTTGTTAAACATATCCTATGATTTCTGGTTAATACCCCTAGATATGGTATTCAAATAACAAAATCATCAAATTGTAATCTCCATGCATATTCTGATGCTAGATGGGCTAGTGATCATGATGATCACAAATCCACTAGAGGATTTTGTATTTTTCTCGGAACAAATTTAATTTCTTAGAGTTCTAAAAAACAAAAGACTATTGCACGCTCCAGTACAAAAGCTGAACTCAAATGTCTTGCTGATACTGCTGTAGAACTTATTTAGATAGAAGCTCTATTACAAGATCTTCAAGTCAACCAATCTAATTCTCCTACTTTATGGTGCAACAATTTATCAGCACTTTATCTAACCACTAATCATGTTTTTCATGCAAGAACCAAATATGTTAAGGTTGATTTTCATTTTATTCATGAGAGAATTAAAACAAAGAAACTTTTTGTGCATTTTATTTCTTCTATGGATCAAACAGCTGATATATTTACAAAAGGCCTATCATCGACCCGTTTTCAACTACTTCAAAACAAGCTCACGGTGCGGACCAACACGTCAGCTTGGAGGGGGATGTTAGAAATACAAACCAAAACAGATCTGCCAAAAATCTTGCCAAAATTAAAAACAGAAACGGAACCAACGAGAACCATTTCTAAATCAAAAACCGAAAATCAAATTTTGAAAATAAATATGTCAGCAATATCTAAATCCGGAGAAGAAGAAGAAGCGATGGTTTTTGAAGATAAAGCAGGCGTGTGTACCACACGTGCCCTTCTACCAAGGCAACTCATGGACAACATAAAGATGCTCGCGTATAACTCACAAGCGTCATCTTCTTCCTCACACCCGCGAGAGAACAACGATTCATCTCCTTCGTTTAACAGTTATACAAAACGGTTCAAGGTGAAATAAGAGGCATTTTAATTAGAGGAAAACAATCTCTTTATTTCAATAAAAAATAAAAAGAATCATCAACTCTATTGATGAAATTTTCTGCTCAAAATCTAAAAGGTCTTAAGGTTATTTACATTTTTTGGTTTTTCATAATCAATTGTATTGATCATCATCATTAAGAGATGATTCACGTTTGTTTTTTCAACCACTATAAAAAGGTAGTTGGAGTGTACTCAAGGATTCACTCAAGTAATACAAATTACTACTTTCATATTGTTCTTCATATTGTTCTTCATATTATTATTAATATTTTTATAATAATTTCTACAATATTTCATATTGTTCTTAATATTTTTATAATAATTTCTACAATATATTGTAGAAATTGTTATTTTAACTGAATTCATCAAGAACACATTAGACATTTGGGAAAAAATGAGACTACAAAACATAAAGCTTGAAGATAGTGGTGCGTACCTGGTTGTAACAGATTGGAGGCAACTGGGCTTCTTGCAGGATATTGGACCCAGGGAAGCAGTGAACTTTATCCCCGTCGCATGGAACTTTTCTGGGCGCACTGACGTGTGTGTATTCTTGCCACCCAGAAAGGCGGATCCTTCGATGGGAGGTGGGACTACGGTACTTGTTTCCCTTCCTATGGCCGCCATGGCTAAGTTCGAAGAAGAGATGGGATGCTCTCAAGCTTGGCGGTGCTGGTTCTTGTGCGTAAGCGGTTGTATCGTTATGAAAATGTAACCTTTAATTCAATAATCAAATGTCTCTTGCTGCTGTATGTTTTTACTATCGTCGTTCTGTTAGATTATATAATAAGAGATTGTATCTTTAATAAACACCTTATGGATGCAATCGTCCTTAGATCTCATACTAAAAATGAGAAGGATTCATGGTTTGCAAAGCAAAAAGATATGATAAAAAGCAAAAAGAAAGTTGTCATGCAATTACTTAAGGTATTTTATTTTTGCTGTACCTTTAGCTTAAGAATGTTCTTTTATCTTGGCTTTTCTTTTTCTTTTTGAGATGATTACTTACAAGAAAAATAGTCTTCTATGCTCTAGAGGAAAAAATTAAAAATCTCCAAAAAATAATTTTTTCCGTAAAGATAAGTCCTATTTTCTTATACTTTTAATAGAGTAAATATTTTCCGTGCAGTATTTAAAGAAACTAAAACATTATATCTTAGTATTTGTAACCAAGGGCAAAGGTTTTCCAAAATTTTGGAAGACCAACGAAAGATCATATAGTCCTTGTTGAATAAAAAATTTACATTTTTTGTGGGGGTTATGAATTTTTTTTTTCTGTATATTCTAAGAAGAATTGAGTCGGTATTCTTCATAATTCAAAAAAATGCTAAGAGGCTTTTTAAATTTTCAAAAAAACTGAGTTTGTCAACTTGTTAGGGAGAGGGTAATTCATATTCGAGTTTCTACCAGCCCCTCATGCTGGATGTTCATAACTAACGTTTTATTTAACATGATATCAAAGCTGTTTAATCCTGACCCTTGAGATGTTTTCTTGTTTATTACAGTTTGGGCTTTGTTCCTTGAAAGCTAGCAGTCTTCCAGTCTCTTCAGACCACACTGGTGATTTTCAATTCATGTTCGTTTTGCAGTGTTAGAATGGGTGTAAGCCCAGCCCATTTTAGATAAAAACATTTGTTATTGTATAAAAGTGTAAAAAAAGAGTTCTATATTCCTTAAGCCAATTGTTTTTTCATCCATTATTTCATAATCCCACGTTTTATTAACACCTCGTCCCCGCTGTCTCCGCCTCCATGTTTGCATTTCTCTTCAGCTGCATCACCGGAGAAGGCTGTTCTAATGGAATGGTTTCTCCGAGATTCGACGTCAATAAAAGGATAAAACTCTATGATGAGTTGCCACTTCAACTCTTTAAGTATTGTATCACCGTTTCCCTACCTTTATAAGATATTGCCAAAAAAAAAAAAAAAAATTAGCAAGTGGACTAGTGCCATCGCAGCACCCACTAATCATTCCTTTTATACGGTCGCCGGCGATGTCTAAAATCCAGCGCCGGTGCGACGTGGTGCTCCGCCTACCACATCTCGTGTGGGCCTCACCGGGCAACCACTCCGTTCCTCCGGAACCCCGGGACTCACAACCCCGGGCACGCGTGGCAACACTTCTCCCTCAAAACCTCGGACGACTGGATCATGACATCCACCGTCGCGTTGGCGCGTGAACACCAGCCCGAGAACCTAGCGTACGTCAAATTTCATGGGGCTTTTTAATATGTCGTACCATGTGCACTTGAATCTGTCCTTCCTCGGATGTCACTGCACCGAATGAGATAACTCCGCGGAGAATCCTATGGCCCGCACTTTCTAGTGACGGTGGACTCTTCCACAATGTCGAAAATGCACCCCGCAAAGCACATCGCCTTCGCTAGCGAAACTCCTCGGAAATATCCCATAAGACGGTTTTTAGGATGAAACATGCCTTTCTAGAAATTCACGGAAAATCACTGTCCTCGTCCGTGCCCCAACTTTTATTCGTATCTGGTTGACAGTGAAAACGACATAAAATAATTAAAAACGTGAATATTAAAAGCGGGAAAAGATAAAAAGACTTTTGATCAAAATTATTTGTGAAGTATATTAGATTTGGGATCTCCTATTTTAGAAGTAAATACAAAAGAATTAACGAACATTTAGTTTAGTTGAAAATAAATGTTAGATTGAAACCTTATTATCTTAGGTTTGGTCATAAAATAAAATAAAATTGTAAAAAAAGGACGGTTTGGTAATTGCACATCCCTCATCTTCCGCTGCTTCCTCCAAACCGTACTCCCCCAGCTGAACCTTCCGCGAGTGGAGGCTGAGTTCAGCCACCGTTTATTGTTGTTAGTTACCCATTCCCTCCTCCCACATGTGCAATCTCCAAAGCCTTTCTTAGTGTCAACGGTCGTACAGGCCGTATTCTCACAAGTCCCGGCAATGAAAAAGCTGAGTGCGATGGTCGGCAGTCCCTTTGACCTCCTCACCGAGGAGATCGTTATGGCGATTCTCGACCGTTTAGACGACAACCCATTGGCTAAGAAATCCTTCTCACGAGTCTGCAAGGGCTTCTACGCCATGGAGGCCCGCCACCGCAGGACCCTGAGGGCTCTTAAGTCCGACCTAATACTCGGAGCCCTGAAGCGCTACCCTTTTATCACCCATCTCGACCTCACCCTCTGCCCTATCGTCGATGACGCTACGTTAACCCAGGTAGCGCTCGAGATGAAGGGTCGTTTGCTTTCGATCGACTTGTCTAAGTTGAGGGGCTGGACGCACGTGGGGCTGGCAAGTCTGGTGACTACCTGCACGGGGCTCGTGGAGATTGACCTGTCCAACCAGACGGAGCTGAACGACTCGGCTTTGAAGTTTCTAGCGGAGGCAAAGAATCTGGAGAGGCTGGGCCTGGCGAGGTGTAAGAAGGTCACGGACATGGGGATTGGGTGCGTGGCCGTGGGGTGCAGGAAGTTGAGGTTCTTGTGCTTGAAGTGGTGCCTTCGGGTAAGCGATTTGGGGGTGGGTTTGATCGCTATGAAGTGCAAGGAGATTCAGAGTTTGGATCTCTCCTACTTGCCGGTAAGTTACTTTTTGGTAGCTAACAAAGCAGAGGTAGGGAAAGACAGAAAAGTGTCACCTTGATTAATTAAGCTTTAGGTGGTTTTTTTTTTTCGGTTATTAACAAGCTCTAGAAACCCAGTAGTTAAAGCTCTTTTCTTGTACCCAGTGTTTGCCCAGAAAACTAACAGAGGTAATTTCATTTTTATTTTCTCTGGTTGTTGGTTGTTGGTTGCTTGGTTGCTTGGTTGCGTGGTTACTTTGTTTAATTGCTCCCCGTTCTGTTGTCTACGAGCTTGCGACGCAATTGGGGAATTGTGTCTATTTCGATTGGTCAATTACCAAATTTGAGGTAATTTATACGTCTGAACAGCGGTTAGTATGCAGACAGAACGATATGAAGGTTGAAGTTCAAGTCTGGTTTAAAATGGAAGCCTGTTCTACTTCGTGTGTGCTGTTGTTGTTGTGGTTTGTCACCGTAGTTCTTCCCAATCTAATTGATTTTTTTCGATACCCATTGTGTTTTATTGGTTTTACTTTTCTTCTATGAGATTTGTTCTTCATAATCAGATTGGAAATACTGCTTCTTGAAAAGTTGTCTTAGGTGATTAAGGTAATTCACCGTACAACAGATTGGGTTACAGTATGGTTACTGACTTGCTGTTGATGATTTGCACTGACTGATATGATATCTTGCTGCCTTCTTCTGTGATATATTATTGTGACGGTTAATGATTTTTTTGACCGATCATTTGTTGAAAAATTACCGTTAGTAAGAAGCCACCATCTAAGCATATAAGCCAAATGGCCAAGCTTTAGTAATATCAAGCTATCATATGTGTGCGGCTATATTTTCGTTTCTGGAGAGGGATTTCCCCTGCTAAACAGAAAGAGAAGTTCTGGCAGCATATCTTGGCATAATGGAGTGAGTGGTCATGGGATAAGACGGAATGGTCAATACTTAACTCATCAACTTTCATGAATTCGAAAGTGTCGTAACAATCATACACCTGTCCTACCCTCATTAAGCGATATTTTTAGTGTTATGGCAAACATATATTCTCTGGCCTTACCAATTCTTTCTAAACCAAAATTTCTTTGCTTTTTCTTACAGATCACTGATAAATGTCTTACACCAATTCTGCAACTAGAGCATCTAGAAGATTTGGTTCTTGAGGGATGCCCTGGTATTGATGATGATGGCCTTGCTACCGTCAAACATAGTTGCAAATCGCTAAAGGTAAATTCTATTTTACCACTTCAATGCCTTACAATGTTTTCTGGTATGGAGATCTTTTAGTATAACTTTTGCTGTATCTGCCCATTTAAGAATTTTATATGTTGAGCTGTCAGGATCCACTCAATCTTATGAGCTGCAATCCTTTTCTCAGCTGATATCTGAAGCTCATTTCTTTATCCTGAATTTAATGTTATTGGTGTTAATGTTCATCTGATTTTATTTTTTTTTAATGGCAGACACTAAATATGTCAAATTGTCAGAATATCAGTCATGTGGGTTTGTCTTCTCTGACAAATGGTGCTAATGGACTACAGCAGCTTATCCTAGCATATGGTCCTGCAGTAAGTCTATAAAACCTTATATGCTGATTTCCCTAGGGGAATTTTCCATATAACTCATTCTTTCCATCACTAATGCTGGTTCAGGTCAATGAGGATCTAGCGATATGTATGAATAATATTTCATGGTTGCAATCAGTTAGGATAGATGGTTGTACAGTTACAACCTCTGCAATAAAGACCATTGGAAATTGGCTTGCGTCTCTCAAGGAGCTTAGCTTAAGTAAGTGTTTGGGTGTGACAGATGAATGCCTATCCTTCCTTGTACAAAAGCACAAAGAATTGAGGAAGTTAGACATAACGTGCTGCCGCAAGATAACATATGCCTCTATAGCCAGCATAACCAAGTCATGCTCGTCCCTCACTTCTCTGAGAATGGAGTCTTGTAGTTTGATTTCAAGGGATGCTTTTGTGTTGATTGGACAGCATTGCCGACTCCTGGAGGAATTGGATGTCACAGACAATGAAATCGACAATGAAGGTTTTAACATGGGCCCTTGCTGTCCTTTGTTCAACTTATACTATCTGCGGATGATTCATATAGCTTTATTTTGCAGGTTTGAAGTCCATATCGAGATGTTCCAAACTTGTTACCTTAAAGCTTGGGATTTGCTTGAACATAACTGATGATGGGCTTACCCATGTTGCAAGGGCCTGTTCCATGCTCAAAGAGTTAGATTTGTACAGGTTTGTGACTTTTCAACTCTGCACAGATTCCTCTACAAGTAAAGCTTACAACAAACCATAATAAGCTTTCCTGGAAAAAAGTAGCATTTCTCCTTCATTGTTAAATCTCAAGTAGATATAAATAATGAGCCTACATTGGTAGGGCGCTTACTGGGAAGTATTATAGGGATGCCTTGGGCAATGCTGTGACAAATGATGAATCACCAAGACTCATTCTCATACGGCATACTATATAAAAATTTACCAAAGTACAATTAACAATGCCGTCTACATGTGGTATGGGAAATTTACACAAAATAGTTATTCTTTCATTAGTAGAAATATGTAGCATTTCCTACGAATTGGGTGGAAACTGCACTGAAGCAATAACATTATTTACTCTAGAAAATGGTAATGTTTCAATTTATTCGGAAAACTGGAAATGGTTTGAAATTGAAAGATTTTTTCAGACTTGTTTTTGTTGTAATGCTAGGTCCAGTTATATCTAGTGGCAAACATTCTTATTACTCTTGTTTGCTTTCTCTTGTAGATCTGCTGGAATAACTGATGCAGGCACAGCAGCAATTGCTCATGGCTGTCCTGGCCTGGAGATGATTAACGTTTCATATAATGAGACAATTACTGATAACTCATTAATATCTTTATCAAAATGTCGGCTGTTAAAAGCACTTGAGATTCGAGGATGTCCTTCAGTCTCATCAATGGGTCTATCAACTATTGCCAAGGAGTGTAGGCAACTTGCGGTGTTGGACATAAAGAAGTGCGTCAACATTAATGATAATGGAATGATTCCACTTGCTAAATTTTCCCAGAACCTCAAGCAGGTACAGTCTATTTCCCCTCATTGCCAGGGTCATTGACTGCAAATGACAAACTAATATTCGGGGTTCACTCATTTTGCTGCAGATAAACTTGTCATATTGTTCAGTTACAGATGCAGGGCTCTTAGCTCTTGCCAGCACGAACCAGCTTCGGTACATGACTATCTTGCACTTGGCTGGTTTGACCCCCAATGGTCTGGCTGGAGCCTTGTTGGCCAGTCAAGGGCTAACAAAAGTGAAGCTCCACAAATCCTTCAGACCACTACTTCCTCCATCTATTTTTGAGTTCATGGAAGCCCGTGGCTGTATTTTTCACTGGAGGGACAAAGCATTCCAGGTATTATTTTTATCCCTTTCAGCACACATCAACTATACGTTGCCTTAAAATTTCTACGTATTTATGCTCCCCAGAAATAAGAATCTTTTCCCGTTTGGAATGGAAATCTTTCAGCTAATGATGTCCTTCAGATATTAGAGTAAAGTGGTTAAGTAAAACTAATTTGAATTGGATCATTATTGAAATGCAGTTAAGATCATTGTACTCAGATACTGTTTGTATGTGGTTTGACAGGTGGAAATAGATCCAAAAAGATGGGAGCTGCATAATGCAAGGAGTCCTGGAGCTTGATAGATTGGAGAAAAGAATTCAACTTATTTTTTTTTGTGTTTTCAATTTGTGTATAATGTCTGCAGGTGGACCCTGTAATTTGATGTAATGGAAGGGATTACATTGGGTTGTTAAGGTTCTCCACTGATTATTTGAAATGTGCAGAGTTGACCTTTGTGTTGGCTTTTCAGTTTTCCATTCTTGTGCTGGTCATTGAAAAGGTGTCTGTTAATTGACTTAATACAGTGGGTCTGATCCCGGCGGGTTAAGCTCATCTGCTTAGCTTTTTTCCGGGGTCAAAGGCGAGCCAACAGTAATCAAATTCGTTAATGGATGCACTGAGGCTTCCTTAGAGTCCAAGATAGATTCAAGCCTGGTGTGAAAAGGTGAAACTTGGTCAAACTCTCACTTCTCAAGCTTTGCACGATTAACTAATCAAATCCATTAAATTGATCTGTGTTAGTTAAATTAATTGGTGGAGATTAAATTAAGTCAGCTTGATCCCCAAGCAGAGGGGGAAAAGCATGAAAAAGTGGGAAATATTTTTTTATTACCATACCCCATTCAAAAAGGTTGACTTGGACTGCAAATCTAGAACTCCTTTTCCAATTTTTTTAAAATTCTTATTACGTGGAAAATCTCATCCTGCAGAAAATCTAAGCAAACAAAACAACAATAAATTCGAAAGATTTAAAAAAAAAAAATCAAAAGACTAGTCAAATTAGCAATTCGAGAGTCGAGCTCTATATGTCGGGTCTACTACACTTGACGTGGATCATAGTCAACGCTGCAACCTCTTCTCTGGAAGTCCCTGCAAGACCACCATATCTGGCAACCAAGTAACGCCCAAAAAAAAACATCATAGGACAGATCTCAATCCAAACCTCGTTCAATCAAAGCATAAGTCAGCCCTTTACAGGCGCTGCAACCCCAGTTGTTTGTTTGGAACTCCAGACGTCATCGTTATCTTCGGAACAGCAGCAATCTCAGCATCGTGTCTGCGTAGTTTTGGGCAAAATTCTCTTGGTTTTCTTGGCGTGATAAGAGCGACAATTGTCAGTTTACACTTTCACAAGTTTTGGAGTTCTAATTAATTACACAAGACACCAAAAGAATGAACAGTGTTTGAGAGAAGAACCCCATAACTTTTAGGATTGGACTCCAATGGAATGCGACAAAATGGCAGATGGCGTTCATTCTTCTTTTTCTTTCCACCATCTCTCGATGTGATAGACCTGATTTGGACTGCAAGGTAATTTAACGCATAAGCCTTGCCCAACACGCTACCTTCATTTATGCATCGGATTTGATGAATAATATAATCTTTTAATATCAAACATGCGTTTTGCTTACTTTTACACTGAAGTTTGGATGGGAAAAAAGTGTCAATTTGATTTTTAAATTAGTTTTTAATTTTTTTACTATAATATTAAATTTCAGATTGAATCTATCATATTTTATACAACTTTAATCTAATATTGCTTAGTATATAAAAGTGTATATATAGAAAGAGAGTTTTATATTTAATATGTAATATTTGTTAAAAATAAATTTGTAAATCTCAAATTTATAATCTTTTAAGATCTCATTGTACACACAAAGAAAATATTAATCAATAAAAATTATGAAATTCAAAACATCTTATATTCCTAACTTAAAAAACAATTCTTCACTATGATAAGAATTATTACAGTTTATACTAAAAAACCTATATGTTCTTTCTTTCTCTCACACTAATCTCTCCAACCCCATAACTAAATTTTCTAATAATTTTTCTTTTTATACTAACACCAAAGAAACCTAAACTAAATGAGATTGAGAAATTTTATAAATTATTCATAACATGAACATAGTAATTACATATGTATCCTTACTAATTTATTCTAAACTTAACAATATCTTATAGTAAAAGTTGAATAATATCCCCCGAAGTCCTGCGTTAATTTTTGTTTCATTCGCACGCTGCATCCGAAAACATGTTACATGGAATACTTGAGCAAAAGTCACGTTCTACATGTATAGTGGAAGGAAAATCCGAAAAGCAATATAAACGCGCTGCAGAAGACGGAGACGGAGACATCATTGTCTGATATGCTGTATCGTGGATTGCCCCCACTGCACCGCTCTTTCACATGGAGAGTTCATATGCCGTCTCTGGATTCCATAGAAAACAGACTTTGCCCCTTTTGACGCGTTCTGAGTCTGATACATCTTCTAGATTTTAATTGACTTTAGCTTCCATGCTTACTTGCGGGTCAAGGCCCCAGAAAGCTAGTGCCTAGAACTTTACAATAAATATCAAGAAAAAGGCCTTCCATTTCACCAAAAACCGTGCAGTACTAATGCAGTACAATCAAGGAAACAACATATGGACAATAGACTATCGAGCAGCCTCAAGTTCATGAAGAATTTTGGCTCCTCTACGGCCAACTAGGCCTTTCAAACATGTGATTAACTAGCTTGATAAGCCATGATTAGGATACTCTGAATGTTGTCTTACCAAACTTTGAAAGGAAGCTCGTCTTTCTTTCTTTATCTCTTCCTTTTGGTCAGGAACTAATCAATCACCAAGTGCAGCATCAAAATTCCACGAACTTAGAATCATTCTCAGTTATGAGCCCACAAACGCAAAAGTTAAAAGGTTAAACCAACAAAAGAAAAGCAGTGAGTCAATGGTGATAAACTCTTGTATTTATTTCTATATTACGAGGGAATGAACCGGGTACCAAAGTGCAAGGTGAAGGAAGCAATCATCGTGTTTCCAACACGCACGCATGTACAGCGCCCCTTCCCTTGCAGGATGCAGCAGCTTTGTACCAATAAGAGAGATATCCCAGTGTCAGCCGCCACCCAGTCAAACCCACGAGTTTTGACCCAAAAAAAACAAAGGAAAAAAAAAACATTTTACTACGTTAACGAAGTGCCAAAAAAAAAAGGAAAAAGAAAAGAGAAATTCCTGGTCAAACTAAGCAATTTTCCGAGAAGGCTCGCAGGCTCACCAAATGAGAAAAAACAAAAACCATAGAAAAACTTGTCATATACGTGACCATCTTCCTCTTCTCCTTCTTAACATCTTAAAGCCTGGCTCTCTATAGCCTTAAAAAGCTCTCTCTCTCTGAGGGCCTCTCCTTCTCTCTCTCTCTCTCTCTCTCTCTCTCTCTCTCTCTCTGTCTATGGCCTCCTCATCTGGGAGCTTAGACACCTCGGCTAACTCGCACCCAACAAGCTTTACTTTCGCCACTCACCCTTTCATGACCACCTCGTTCTCCGACCTACTTGCATCGCCCTACGATGATGAAACTAACAACAACAACAACACTACCACCGAGAATAGGCATCGTGGGTTGTCGGATCGTATAGCGGAGAGAACAGGGTCAGGTGTACCGAAGTTCAAGTCGATCCCGCCTCCTTCTCTGCCCATTTCTCCACCTGCCTTGTCTCCCTCTGCCTATTTTGCCATACCCGCTGGGATGAGCCCAGCTGAGCTCTTGGACTCCCCTGTGCTTCTCAACAGTTGTAACGTGAGTGTCATATAAGAAAGTTTTTGTTTTTGCTTGCCTTCTGAGATTAAAGCTTTTTGGTTGTTGAGAAAATTTGAGGGGAATTTTGAAAGAGAGAAAAGAACCATGTTCGAAGACAGAGCTTTGATGCTGCTCTGTTTCAAAGGAAATGAAGAAAACCCAGCTCGACTCAGTCAAATTTTGTGCTTGACTCGGTTGACTTAGAGTTTTTCTTCATTTTCATGGTTGCCGAAGCATTAGTTTTATGGAAAGGTCATCTCTTTCAAAATCCTGTATTCATGTTTGCTATAATACGTGCTTCTAAATTAAGCAAGGGGCTTCTTGGTTCCTGCTTGTCTGGTTGAATTCTGTCATGCTGTTCAAATTTTGTTTTCATTATTTGTTGACGGGTTTTTCTCCCTTTCCGCTTCCGAATCCAGATTCTACCCTCTCCAACGACAGGAACGTTCCCTGCTCAGGCCTTCGCTTGGAAGAGCAATTCTGGCAATCACCAGCAAAATGTTAAACAGGAAGACAAAAACTTCTCAGATTTCTCTTTCCAAACCCAAAATAGGCCTCCTTTAGCATCATCGACAACGAACTTTCAGTCTTCAAATACCACACTTCCAACTGTAAGGAACACATTTTTTATACATCAGTCCAGATTTTTTGTTTTCCTCGGGCTTAATTGGCTTCAATTGACAATCTTCTTATTTGTTACAAAATATTCAGACCCAGCAACAATCATGGACTTTCCAAGAAGCCACTAAGCAGGACGATTTTTCCTCAGGGAGTATGGTGAAAGCGGAATTAGGTTCTATGCAAAATTCCTCGGACTTTGCCAGTATACAGACCAACAATCAGACCACCACAAACGGTAGGTCCCAATCAGATTTTGGCAATTACCTGCAGCAGACCCAGTCAGTCAGCAAAAGGTCTGATGATGGATACAATTGGAGAAAATATGGTCAAAAACAAGTGAAAGGAAGCGAAAATCCTAGAAGTTATTACAAGTGCACTTGTCCCGGTTGCCCGACAAAGAAGAAGGTTGAGAGGGCCTTGGATGGGCAAATTACTGAGATAGTTTACAAGGGTACCCATAACCATCCCAAGCCTCAGTCTACAAGGAGATCATCATCAGCAGCAGCAGCAGCAGCTCTTCCTGCAGTTCAGGCTTCCAATGCTGCCAGCATTGAAATTCTTGATCATTCATTGTCCGTACACGGTAATGGACATTCGGATTTGGTTGGGACCCCGGAGAACTCTTCGATCTCGATGGGAGATGAGGATTTTGATCAGTGTTCTCAAAAGAGTAAGTCCGCCGGCGATGACCTTGATGACGATGAGCCTGATGCCAAAAGATGGTAAAGTTTTAGATAACTTAGATTCTGTGAAAAGTATTGTGTGTATGGATAGGGGGTTTGGTATGCTTATAATACTTTTTTCTCAATTTTCCAGGAAAAGAGAGGGTGAAAATGAAGGTCTTTCTGCACCCGGTAGCAGAACGGTGAGAGAACCTAGAGTTGTAGTTCAGACAACCAGTGATATAGATATTCTTGACGATGGCTACAGATGGAGGAAATACGGGCAGAAAGTGGTTAAGGGAAACCCAAACCCAAGGTAGCGCTTGTTTTTCATTTACATTTAGTCCTTTCTCAAGCTTCGGAAGGTGTTTTGCCTTCAAAGTCCTAGAGTTTATTGTTCTAGATGCGCTCTTGTGTCTCTACCTCTTGCATACATTTCCAATATTTCATTTCATCTTTCGTTGAACACCTTATATGGGAAAGATATAATATGCAGGAGATCTATGAATGAATAAACACCTAAAAACACCTTTGATCGGAATGCTTTGTTCTCGATATTTGATGGGTTTGTCGAATTGATCCAAACTTTTAGGATGATTTTCTGCCTTGCTTAGATAGGGGGCTAGGATAAGTTCTGATTTATTTATGCATGACTTGTAGGAGCTACTACAAGTGCACACATCCAGGATGTCCTGTCAGAAAGCATGTGGAGCGAGCGTCACATGATCTGCGGGCAGTGATCACAACCTACGAGGGAAAGCACAACCATGATGTTCCGGCAGCCCGTGGGAGTGGTTGTCATTCTGTGAATAGGACTGTGCCAAGCAACAACGATAACCACAATGCAGCCACAGCAATAAGGCCTTCCACGATGACTCATCCCTCCAACAACTCCATGGACAATCATCTTCAAAATCTAAGAATACCACCATCCGAAGGGCGAGCGCCATTCACCCTGGAAATGTTGCAGAGCCCAGGGAGCTTCGGATTCTCAGGATTCGGCAATGCCATGGGTTCTTACATGAACCAACCCCAGGACACCGACGTGTATTCTAGAGCCAAAGACGAACCCAGAGACGATACTTTCTTCGAGTCATTGCTTGCATAGTTTGTGGAATTTTCGGAGTCTGGTAAAACAAGATCACATCAATAAGAAAACACAGGTCATTGAATTTATTGCATTTTTGTTGTTTGTTTCATTGTAGTATATTTCCACAGGGATATTGGTGTTGTATATGCAGAAGCGTATGTTGTGACAGATAACCATCTCGACATATTTTTTTATTGTTTTGAGGCTAGTCTTGGCTGGAACCTTGAAACAGCTTCAATCCTCTTTTTTTTTTTTGGTATCCCATGAAAGCAAGAAGAAAGAGTTGTTGTTTTGTGTTGCTGGGGAGCAGGAATGAACCAAAAAAACATGCACTTGTTATGAATGGCAAAAAATGGAAACCACTTTTCTCTCTCTTTTCCGGCCCTTACGGGGACTGGTTTACGATCGCCATCTGGGTCCCATGTGACTTCATTTACGCGTTGCAGGCCGTAGTTGTCGATCCAGAATGGAGGTTTGAATTGGTCAAAAATGTGCAGCTAAGAGATTGCTTGTCGGCTTGGCACGCAAGCTGGTCAAAGTCAACTTGGTTAGCTCCAGACGGACCCTTCTGGGTTGCGTCCATGGTGGGTGGCCATCTTTATCCCTATGGAAATGACTGTAATCACCCCTTGTCCTTATTCTTCCCTGCACCTCTGCGGCCCTGGTAAGTTGGTACATTCAGGGTCCCTTTCCTCATTCAATAATGGTACGATAAGAACGAGACGTGTGCGTGCTGCTCACGGCGCATTTAAAACAGAGATGGAGGCCAATAGCTACTCGTGGCCTGCCTACCCACCGACCTAGCAATTGGCAAATGGAAACTGTCTTTGTCTTTTTCCTTAATTCTTGGTTATTTCTGTCCACCCAGCTGATTAACTAATCTCTCGTATCTTCAGCCCATTGGATCCTTTTTCCTTCCTTCCGGGGGGAAAAAAGGATGAAAGACAAGTTTCTACCCACCCAGCAACATTTTCCAACTGGTTAGTTCAAACAAAACGTGCAAATAACATGTGGTAAAACATCCTAGTACAAGATACTAAAGACTTTCTAATATTAATATCTTAAAATTATATAAGAATTATTGTTTGGCACCATTAAAAGAAAATATTAGTTTAGCATGATAAGGAGATATATTAATACTATGGATTGTCTCATGTTGCTAATATATATACCCCACTAATTTGTTAAAAAAAAATCTTATTTTTGAAGTAACTTTTAAACTAAACTTAAGTCTTTTAATATGAATATCTTAACACACCTTAATTTCTTGACACTATACTCTATTTTATGATTACAGTTATCCTACAAGGCACCCACCCAGGCTTTAATGATTCATTATTTTTTTGATCCCTTTGTTCCCACGTGTTGATATATAAAATAAATGCATGCACCCGACGAAAAGTAGGTTGCGTGTGGGTTGAGAAAGATCACTATAATATATAAACGTAGAAATAAAGTGTATATAAGGCATATCGTTGCTTAAGTGTGATAATTAACATTAACATCCAAATGAAATTAAATTTCAAACTTCTTTAAAAAATATATACATAAATTTCCTGTATGTAACTAACTTTTTTTTTTTTGATGAATTATATGTCATAGATACCATTTCTTATAGGTACAAATAACTTTGGGTATCTTCCTTGACTTATAATTTCTTAATAGACCTTGATACATATGTAATTAATTGGAAGCACCTTACACAAAACTGTAATAAAGTTTCTTTGTTATTAGATGACATCCTAAACTGACTATTTTGTTTTTTAAAATAACTAAAATATTAAAGTATTTGATTGATGTATAACCCAAATATGTTAAGAAAATCACTCTACAATGGAAAACAAATTAAGCTTCACAAATTTTCTCATTTTTCCCTTTATTTTTTTAAAAATATTTTGATAAACAACCTACAATATCATATACTATAGATACATTCTCGTATAAGCAGTTAATATGCGCATCTTACTTGGCATTTGCAAGGCATAACATATCCTAATACACCAAAATTGACAGGTCAGCTTAATAGGGACCTTCTTTTGCAAGTGGACACAAAAATGACATAATCTAACCTTGCAAAATTTTATTCTACCTTGGGACCAACGTGTCCAACACTATATATATATATATATATATTTTAAAAATACACAAACTTATATAGGCATTAAATATAAATCTGAAACTAAGTATCCCAAACAGCAATTACTCCAATAAAATCTTGCTTGGTCGAATTAAGAATGCAACCCATTAGCCTTATTCCATAACTATGGGCCCATGGGCTTTCCGAAACGTCCATTGCGGCCCAAAAAATCATGCTTTCCCATTTTGCCCCCCAAACGCCTTCCCGTTATCAACCTATTTGGCGCCTTCGAGTTCTTTACAGTTCACGCATAACACTAACTGCAGCGATTCATGGACCTGCTTACGCTGAAGCCTAACGTCCTAAAGAGCGCTCTTGCACGAGTCCTCTCCTTCGGCGTCCTAATCTTGGCGGTCCGATTCGCTTATCTTGTTGCTGTCAAAGGTGGCTCCTGCGTCTCCGGCGACTTCTGCTTCAAGCCCCAACTCGAGGCCACCACTCGTGTCCCCGACGACCTCTGGATCGCCACCAAGAAATGGCGTCAATCCGTAGACTACTACTCCTCCGTCTTCCAAGATTCGGTCTCTGAAGGCTTTCTTTCCCCCAACTCCAGAGCTCTCTGCGTCGAAACCTTCACCGGCGAGGACGTGATCGCCTTGAGAGAGACCGGTGTCCTCGACTCCATTGGAATCTCCACGAACCCAACGGCTTCCCGGCCGTTGATCCTCCACAGCGAGGCGTACCGGCTTCCGTTCGATGATGACACATTCGACTTCGAGTTCATTGGAACCTTCGGCCTGGAACGGTCGAACCGGCCGGTCGATCTCGCCTCGGAGATGTGCCGGACGCTTAGACGTGGAGGCTTGCTTGTAATCCACACCTTGAACAAAGATCGGTATAGCCTAAACTCTCTCCTCGATTTGTTCGAGGGTTCCTGTAGATTGATAAAGTCCCGCGAAATCGAGAGCCTAGATAACTTGTCGTCGATCCGCGAGGTCGTGATCAAGAAAGAAATTCCAATTGCCATGCCAATTCAAAATGTGGGTCAGAAAGAGAGGAATTTCTCCGGAAACAGGTGCTCCGTTCCTGGGTACACTCGTGATATAATCCGGAAGGCCGAGCCGTTGATCCGAGAAGAGCCTCTCAAGCCCTGGATAGCATTGAAGAGGAACATGAAAAACATAAAGTACCTAACTTCATTGGTCGATATTAGCTTTAAGAACCGGTATGTCTACATTGATGTTGGCGCCCGGAGTTACAGTTCTAGTATAGGAAGCTGGTTTAAGAAACAGTACCCCTTACAGAATAAGACGTTCGAGGTTTACGCGATGGAGGCCGACAAGGCGTTTCATGGAGAGTACAGGACGAAAAAGGGGGTGTCTCTTTTGCCGTATGCTGCTTGGGTGAGGAACGAGACGTTGTTCTTCGAGATTACTTGGGACAGGAGTAAGAAAACTGTGGAGAGGGGTAGAGGAGGAATGAGAAGGATCCGGCCAGTGCAGAGCTCAGAGAGTTATATGGCCGATGTAGATAAGATTCAGGGGATTGACTTTGCAGGCTGGTTGAAGGAAACGGTTTCCCCGAGAGATTTCGTGGTGGTGAAAATGGATGTGGAAGGGACAGAGTTTCATTTGGTTCCGAGGTTGATTGAGACAGGAGCGATTTGTTTGATCGATGAGTTTTTCCTTGAGTGTCATTACAATAGATGGCAGAGGCGTTGTCCGGGCCAGAGGAGTGTGAAATATCAGAAGACTTATGCCCAATGCTTGGACCTTCTTACTTCACTTAGAGAGAGTGGAGTTCTTGGACATCAATGGGGGTGAAGGGTTACCCTAAGATTCGACTTCAGTTTCTCTTTAGCTCTTGATTTTTCTGCGCATAGATTTTTGTTATTCTTTACAGGAAAGAAGCCGTGTTCTTGTTTTTCTGCATTCTTTTGATTGTTTCAACTGCAAAGGAGGGATTCAGTGAAAGATTTCATTCATTTTTTTTCTTTCCCTCTTCCTCTTTGTGTGTTCTAGGTTTGTTTCAACTCTGTACATGGTTTGAACTCTGTATCTCATGACTCTCCTGCAGAGAAAGATTTTCCATAAGTAAAATAAGGTGTGGTATTCTTAGAGATTTCACTCTAGTCCACTGAAAGGTCTTTAGATTTACAAGCTATGATGATCATTTTGCTCCATGAAGTGGTTGAGAGTCCTAGTGAAGGCGCCTATATATGAAGGACTTACAAAATGTATAAAGAATTTCGAAGTTAAAATTTCTGCCAGGAAGAGTATTTGACAGTGGCTGGGGATGGAGTTAATTATTAGTCTCGACAAGATGCACCATATGCGATAGCTATGAAGGGGCTATTTTGAAATGGGGAGTTGCAGTTGGACTGGTCCTTTGATGTAACGAGAAACATTTTATGACAATGGGGTCGATCACTTCATGAGGCATCTGCCATTGAAACTTTGACAACCTAGAATCTCCCTGCTCCCCATCCATATAGACAATGTGGATGCAGAGATTCACATAGGATCTTTTAATCAGAAATTTCTCTGGTAGATGAGAATATCTACATGCCATAGCAGTTGAATGGTTCTCTTTAGATTTTTGGAGGACTTTATGACAAGTCTCAAGAATGGGTGAAGTGGGTTTAAATTGGTTGGACAAATAAACAACTTGATACTAAAGAACCTTCTTACATGGCACTTTTAAATCCTTTCGCAACAAGGCAAACTTTATAGCGAAGCTGGGATGCATAAAAGATATTGCTTTAAGGGAGACTTTTGAGATAAGGAAGCAAAAGGTGATGGTGATTGCAGAAGGTGAGGGAGAGAACATAACAATAGATTATAACGCCACGCGACGGCAACTTCAGTTCTCGTTTATTTTCTATTTTTGCATTTCAACTGCAAATCTAAAATTACTTTTGCAGAATCCAAGTTCCTCAGTAGAATGTCTATGAGGGGTTATCTTGCAAAACCGTTCGCAAGAAAGAAGACGAACATTGTTTAGATTGCTTACACAATGTTCGTCTTTTTTGTTGAGACCATTGTTTTTGTGTAAGAAACCTAAACAATCACTCAATCGGCAGCGATATGTTGACAGTAAGTCAGAGCCCCCATTCTTCTGCTGAAAGTGATACATTGTTTGAGTGTTGTAATTCTGAGACCTCGAATTAGGACAGATTCTCGAGCAGAAGTACACCATGAGAGAGCGAAATGTCTCCGAATTGCAACCAGTAGCATGGATATGGAAGGCTCCTAGCCCTAAATTGCTTCCTTTTTTTCTTTTTTTCTTTGCTTTTTAATGTTTGACTTAGAAAACAGCGGTTCGACATATTATTTTAGCTTCCTACCGTCGGTTTGGAAAGTGGGAAATTCTTGATCAGTCGTTTATCAGGGACCGTCCTCTTCTTATACATACATCACTCAACATGCAGCCATGAGCCGGGAAGTGACTAACGTCCCCTGCACTTTTGGTCAAAGTTCTCAACGGGGGAAGAGGAACCATTAACGCTTTTCCCCCTTGTTATTGCTGTTCTCTCTCTCCCTCGTCCATTTGTCTCCCAAGCCCTCTTTCCCTCTCTAAAGATTCTTAACCAAAAAAATAAAAAAATAAAAAAATAAAAAAAAATAAAAAGGAAAAGAAAAGGAAAAATCCCCTCATTATTATTCTGGTTCAGCCATGGATATGAGCATGCACAAGCCTATTGGAGAACAAGGAATCGTGAGCAAGGAGGTGGAAGTGGGTGTCTCCTACATATGTAGTATTGTGGGTCGGATCAACTCAAGGGGTCTATGGTTTGGAGATGACCCTCTTGAGTTCTCGGTCCCTCTCTTGCTTTTGCAGCTTTCCCTCATATCCATCTTCACTCGTCTCCTTTATGCCATTTTGAAGCCCTTTGGCCAACCCTCTATTGTTTCTCAAATTATTGTAAGCCCCTCTTCTTTTAACGATCATATTTGTTGTTGGATTAGTTTAATGCCTTGCCAATCAAGTTTATTGTGACGAGCCTAGCAGTTTCAAAGGATTTCGTTATGGTTAGCAAATGAAAAGAGCAGTTGAAGTACCTTATTTTCTGTTACTTCTGATGTTTTGATGATAAGAAACATGTTAGATAAATCTTTGAGAATAACGAAACATTTAAGAGTACTAAAAAAGGTTTGTTTCGACCATTTTATCTCAACTGCATTGTGTTAATGCTGAAATTCTCGGAGACAGTTCAAGCCCTCAAGGATAAAGGGCCTTCAATGGCAAGGGTTTCTCGAGGTCTAATCAAAAGTTATGCAATAACAAGTAATTTACTGATCATAAATAAACATTTCCTCCTTGACATTCATCATGTGCTCCTCCACTGGCTGGCGACCCTGACTAGGTTTCACTATTTGACTTCTATATTGAGTATATGAGATAATACCTCTAACGCGACCAGTTCTGATCCGATTTGTTTGATCATTGATGTTCACCAGGGTGGTGTAATTTTAGGTCCGTCGGTTCTTGGGCGCAGTGCAGCGTTTGCGGCCAAAGTTTTCCCAGCGAAAGGGACTACCTTACTTGATACGTTATCAGTGTTTGGTTTCATGCTTTTTATCTTCCAAATTGGGGTAAAGATGGACCCAAGTATGGTTTTTAAATCAGGGAGAAGAGCATTGGCAGTGGGAATCTTAGCCTTCTTCCTTCCTTACGCACTGGCTGAACTCGTTGCCTTTTTTCTCGACCATTTTCTGTCATTGAATAACGATCTTTCCAGATTGCTTCCCTCTGTGGTTGTATTACAGTCTTTTACTTCCTTTGCGGTTGTTGCTTGCTTTCTATCTGAGCTCAAGCTTCTCAATTCAGAGATTGGACACCTGGCATCGTCTTCTTCAACAGTCTGTGAGATGTGCCACTGGTTTGTTGTGGCAACGAAGTTTGCTAGAAGAACTTCGGAGAACTCCTTGACTGCATTAATTGGGACCTTTTTCTCAACTGTATTTCTTTCTATATTCCTTGTGTTTGGGATCCGCCCAGCAGCCCTCTGGGCAGTTCGACATACCCCTGAAGGGAAACCTGTAAAGGAGATTTATTTTTTCGCAGTCCTTATAACGCTTATGTTCTGTGCATTTATGGGTGAAGTTATTGGCTTGAACGCATTTATCGCATCTTTCTTTTTGGGCCTGGTCCTACCAGAGGGTCCGCCCTTAGGTTCTACATTAGTCGAGAGGCTTGATTGCTTTGTTTCAGTGCTGCTAATGCCTATTTTTTTCACCACATGCGGACTAAGGATGGACGTTTTTGCCATAAAGAAGTTGAAGACTGTGGGGGTGATTCAGTCGCTTGTTCTTGTTGCTTTTCTCGGCAAGGTAGTGGGAACAATGTTGCCTCCTATCTTCTGTAGAATGCCTCTCCGAGATGCACTCGCTCTTGGTCTTATCATGAACTCCAAAGGCGTTGTGGAAGTTGCTCTGTTGACTGGCTGGAAGACAAACAACGTAAGCCATTGTAATTCCCACCTATTGATGTACCTAGAATGCGTGGTGTAATATCACACTTCTGTTTATTCTTGCATGCATGATCTGTTACTCCAAGAGTATGACATTTTCCCCTTCTCCTTTTAGAGTATCTACTTATGTTCAAGTTACTCATGAAAGAAGGAGCATCTACATGACAGAATTTAGAGTTGTACACAACCTAGAAGAGAACTGTTATCATGTCCTTAACAATAGAGCGAAATTTCACTAATGTGCAGGTCATAAATGACGAATGCTTCGCCATCATGATTATCTCTTTGGTGATTGTGACAGGAGTTATCTCTCCCCTAGTGAAAGCCCTGTATGATCCTTCAAGGAGGTTCCTTGCTTACAGAAGAAGGACCATATTACACCACCGCCGCAATGAGGAACTGCGAATACTTGCTTGCATCCACACACAAGACAATGCTCAAGCAATTTTGAACCTCCTTTCTGCTTCCAACCCCACCAAAGAGAGCCCCATTAATCTAGTCGCGCTCCATCTTGTCAAGCTTGTTGGCCGTGCTTCCTCCCTACTCATTCCCCACCCGCCACGGGAAAGGCCGTCACAGCATCCAACCCAATCAGAACGAATCTTCAATGCATTCAGAAAGTTCGAACAACGTTACTCTGGTCATGTTATCTTGAATTGTTGTAAGGGCATTTCTCCTTATGCAACAATGCACAATGACGTATGCTTCCTAGCTCTTGAAAAGAGAACAACCTTGATAATCATCCCTTTCCATAAACAGTGGGTTGTTGAGGGAAGAGCAGAGTCCTCTTATGCATTTAGACACCTTAACAAGAACGTGCTTGACAAGGCTCCTTGCTCTGTTGGAGTCCTCATTGACCGTGGGAACCAGAGAAAGCCATGGTCCTTGATAGGACAATCCTCATTACATCGGGTGGCTGTGCTTTTCTTTGGGGGTGCTGACGATCGAGAAGTACTGGCGTATGCTGAACGCATGTTGGATGGTTGTAATATAGTGGTTAAACTATTGCGTTTTTATTCTTCAAATGAGATAGTTGGGGGTACAGCGAGGAGCAAGATGCTCGATGCGGAGATCTTAAATCAATTTAGGCTCAATGCCTTCCGCAATGAGCGACTTTCTTACCAAGAGGAGATGGTGATGGATGGAAATGGTTTGCTTGCTGTACTCAAGACAATGGAGAATGGTTATGACCTTGTTATGGTTGGGAGGCGTCACCAGGAGTCACGGTTTATGTCTGACCTTGGGAAATGGAATGAGCATGGAGAGTTAGGAGCAATAGGAGAAAAACTTGCTGCTGCAGATTTTAGGGCTGCGCCTTCAGTATTGGTGGTGCAGCAGCAGACCAGGTTGTGGGGTTTGCAAGATCCGGAGGATTCAACACGTTTGAGAAGAGTCAAAATTTAGTTTTCCCCCCCCCCCCCCCCCCCCACCCCTTCCCTTTTTCAGGATATTGAACACGTCCAATTCTCATGCATGTACACTTGATGTATGATCCAATAAAGCCATTTTTCCTCTTAACGGATTTTTTAATTTATATTTATTTTATTGTGTTTTATGGAGACGTGTATTCAGCGACACAAAAACTAATTAGAAGCTGATTACAGATTGCATATCTACTCTCTTCCTATTACTGCTGCTAGCACTTAGATATCAGCCGTCTACTTTACCTCTGGTGCTGCTGCACTTGTCCAAATCTCAACATTCTCTGTTGACAAGACATTTGTACCATCTATTATACAACATTCTTGTCATCGTGCAACTACTATCAATTAAAGAAGTAGGTTAATGGTATGGCCTCTGTAGGGTAAAGTTAATTCTCTTTTGAGTTTCAAAGCATGAAGAAGTTAGTGGATGGTTGGCAATGTAGTCTGAACTTCTTCTCTGTCAGAACCACTGAAGTTTTCCACTCAGGCTAGCCTTAGAAAGTGTCACAATCCACAATCTAAACGGCCTGAACTTTTCCAAACATAGAGCGTATATTTATATATATATATATGAACGTGTATTTAGAATATCATGTTGAAAGTTTGATATTTAGAATATATGCTTACAGAGGCCTTGGTTCCTACGTTTAATTGAGTGGAGAGGAGTGAGAACTGCCGAGAGTATTGGAAGCATTCCTAATTTTCATGTCCAACTTCAAAGTTGATACTTCTCTCCAGCAATCTAAGTTGACCAAAAAACTCTCCTCCTCTCTCGTCTATCCACATATTCCCCCCATCTCTCTCTGTCTTTTCCTCCCTCCGTGGTGGCATTTTGTTGACATTTCTATGGGGGACTTCCTTTCCTTTTGTTTCCTTCTCTCACTCTCTGCTCTCCCTTTCTCGTCTATTTTTTCCTTTTCAAATTCTTGTCATCGCGTAAAGCTCCTTCAACATAAAATTTCACATCACAGCATAACATGAACAGTGCTAGAAAGAGTTCTGGGATCGTCAATGGGCCATATTCTAAAGAGCGCATTGTCTACCAATGCACAAAGAACTTCTGCCCCGACGGGACATGTTTTGGAGATAATCCTTTTGACTACACCCCATCCGCTTTCTTTGCCCAAATAGTTTTAATTTTCTTTCTATCAAGATCAATTTTCATCTTACTGAAACCTCTGCGGCAAAGTGTTCTCACAGCACAAGTTTTGGTAAGTACTCACTCTTAGGGGGATAAAGATAAGTTTAGTTTTATTTCATCCTACCGAAATTGCTTTTAATGGACTTTTATTCAGGTGAAATTGAATATATCAGCTGATCTTTATTTGTTATCCAACAAAATTGGGACCCTGATCAGGCTGCAGTAGAAAAATTCAACGTTTGCAAATTGTAATTTAGATAAATGCGGAGTATTTGTCGGGCAAGTTCCTGTGGATAAAATGGTGAAAATACAAATATGACATAAAGTGAAGCCAGAAAGAAGCTACTTGTACCATTATGTGGCACCTAAGTGAGAGAACCGTAACTTAGGGATTTAACTGTGAAAATAACCAGCTCTGTTGTGTCCTTACCCTTTTGGATAAAGGGGCAATTAAGAAACTGATCTGCCAAAGAACTTGCATGTAGAACAGCTCGGCTGAAATTGAGTTAAGCAACTTGGTTGTTGAACAAAGTGCTGTTTTTGCTTTCAAGCCCAAGTGGGCATCGAGAATTTGATATTCTTGCAATTAGGTCGACTAAGTGTTGTTTAGTGGACCTTAATCCAACTTAGTAGTATTTGATGCACAGGATCTCCTAATCTCAAGTTCAACAGCTTGAGGTTGTGTGAATTTAAAATTAAAAAAAAAAAAGTTTGCTATAAGGAACTTCCAGATATATATTAGAATAAAAGATTAACCCTCTCTAATATTCTCTTGCTTTAACATTTCTTTCAGGCCGGTATAGTGATAGGTCCAACATTTCTTGGGTGCTTCTTTGAAGACTATATGCAGAGGTTGTTTCCACTGTCAAGTAAAGTGGTACTCCAAACACTCGCACATGTAGGCTTCTTGCTTCACTTCTTTACATTAGGAGTCCAGATGGATCCAAGCCTGCCCAGAAAGGCTGGAGGCGCAGCAACGCTAATCGGTATCGTGGGGTTTCTGATGCCTTTTGCAGTTGGCGGAATAACCTATTTTATCGTGAGTCGTGTCATGACTTTAGACCACAAAATGACGAGTTCCCTTCCATTTATAGTGGTAGTCAATTCCTTATCAAGCTTTCCTGGTATTACTAGCCTGCTAACTGATTTGTAGATTCTCCACTCTGAGATTGGCCGATTAGCGACCTCCACCAGTATGGTCAATGATTTGATTAATCATTTCGCGGCTATAATGTTAACTACACTTGGTGTTGCCGTACGGAGCTCGAAGTGGATCACGTTATGGGCTATCGTGTGGTTTGTCATCTTTTTTACCACCGTCCTATTTGTTTTCCGGCCATTCATAATTTGGTTAATCAAACGCACCCCAGAAGGAGCACCCATGAAGGAAAGTCACTTTGTTGTCGTTCTTGTGATAATGTTCAGCTGTGCGGCCTTCGCAGAGATTATTGGTCGGCGTGCTACCTTCGGCTCTCTTTGGTTGGGCATTGTTTTACCTGATGGGCCACCTCTAAGATCAACTTTGGTAGATAGGCTTGATTTGATGGCTACTGACTTGCTTCTTCCGGCGTACGTCGCGATTAGTGGTTTGCAGACGGACTTGTTGTCCGGACTAGGAGGAAATTCTTCTGTAGTAATTGAGTTGGTCATTATCATGGGTTATGTCGGGAAGTTCAGTGGTACTCTTTTTGCTGCGGTTTTTTACAGTGTGCCTTTCTGGGAGGTAGTCACTCTTGCTCTAATCATGTCTTACAAAGGCGTTGTTGAGGTTGCCACATATCTCTAGGGGAAAGATTCCAATGTAAGCACGCCTCTCTTTCTCTCTCTCTCTCTTTTTATGATTACTTCTGGCATGATATGGACACAGATTGATTTTGATTCAATGGACTGTGATATAAGGAAGAAAAAAGGAAAAGAAAAAGAAAGAACATGGATTCCTGGAACATACCCTAGGCAAAAGAATTGAGCATGAAAACCCTTCACCAAAAGATATCCGTATCTGTTAGTCAAACATTGACCATTGTACTTGAGGCATATGAACATTTTGTACTTGAGGCATATAAAATGTGATTTTATAGCAATTTAAATTTGAGCCGATAGTTCTTTGAGGACTATGTTTGATGAAAGAGCAAGTTCTATAAACTAAAAGTATGGGCACATATTCCTTAAATCTTGTCTTACATTTTCATTCTTGCACAGATAATAGATGACCAAGCCTTTTCCCTCCTACTGATCACGATGCTGATTGTATCTGGGCTAGTGAGGCCCATGGTAAGGTTCCTTTATGACCCATCGAGCAGGTACATGGCCAACGGGAGAAGGAGCATTCTGGGGTCAGGGGACAATATCCAGCTCCGTATTCTAGTCTGCATCCACCGAGAGGATGATGTCCCAATGATTTTAAGTCTTCTTGAATCCTCGCACTTAACCAGAATCAGCCCAATTTCTGTCACTGTTCTGCACCTGGTGGAACTGATTGGTGGAGCAACGGCTATACTTGTGCCCCATCACCGTCTACACAAATCCAATTCTGCTGCGAGCAGCGCCGAACATGTTTTTAGTGCGTTTAGGTAGTTTGAAGAGCTGCACCAAAGCAGTGTCGTGGTGCAACACTTCAGTTCCGCTTCACCTTATGCAACCATGCACGACGATATATGCAATCTTGCAATGGACAAGAGAGCCACCATCGTGATTGTCCCCTTTCACAAGCAATGGGCGATTGATGGAAGAGTGGGATCATCCAAACCCTCAATTAGGGTTGTCAACCGCAAGGTCATTAACATGGCCGCATGTTCTATCGGAGTCCTCCTAGACCGGGGAAATGGAACTGGTAATCAGTCCGCCTTAACATCCAGGTCACCATATCGCATTGGTTTGTTGTTTTTCGGCGGTGCAGATGATCTAGAAGCGCTTGCCTATAGCAGACGCATGGCCCAGCACCCATATGTCAGGGTCACCATGGTTAGCTTCATACATGAAAGTCACTTATATGGAGAGGAGAATAATCCTGAAGATGAGTTGATCCACGAGTTCATAGTTAATGCCCTCATGAAGGGGAAAAACCAATATAAACAGGAGATAGTGGGAGATGGAGTAGAAACCACGCAGGCCATTCATTCTATGGAGGATGATTTCGACTTGCTAATAGTGGGCAAATACCATGAACCTGACTCACCTCTTATGTTGGGCCTAACTACCGAATGGAGTGAGTGCCCTGAACTTGGGGTGATCGGGGACATGTTGGCCTTTTCCGAGTCACGGTCTTCTATTTTGGTGGTGTAGTAACAACCACAAGAAGCTCTCCCGCGAGAGTTCATTTCCCCCAATCCTATTTCAAGAGCCAAATCTTTTGATTCAAAGAAGACCAATGAATCTTCTGATGGTGAAGATTTTACACCTAATTATGCTAGGTTAGCGGAAGGAAGTAAAGGATGAATACTTCGTTGTTCTTTCTTTCCTTTGTGATTGTGTCACAAAACAAAAGAAAGGAGAAGACCTACAAGTTGGAAGTATTCAATTATATTGAATCTGCCATGAGTAAACCATACAACATTCACGCCCACATATAGAGGCCTACGGGCATAAAACTATATAAGGAACCAAATACATGCAAAACCGGAAATCCTAATGTAACCAGGAAATCTATTCTGGCAATGCACAATAAGTCTAATACTTCCATTAGCTCAAGGCTAATATTTACTTCACCAACCTTGGAATACTGGATTTTCCCTTAACACACTCTTTCAAGCTAGATATTTAAGTAAGTCAAACACTTCAAGCTTGAAGAGAAGATGCTCATGTTGTCTATTACAAAGTGCTTTTGTTAGTAAATTTGCATGCAATTCCTTTGTTTAGATATGTCATGCCTCAATGATTCCTTCTTGTACCTTATCTTGTATGAAATGGCAATTTACTTCCAGATGCTTGGTTCTTTCACGATTGGTAGGATTGGTTTCTAACTTTTTTGTTGCTTCATTGCCATAAAACATAAGAATTGACTATTACGTAATTGTGCCAAAATTCCTGAGCAAATCCTATAATCCAGATTATCTCTATTGCTCTATTGGCCATTGCTTTGTGTTTTGCTTTTGAAGATGATAATGAGATAATCTCTACTTTCTTGATCCGAACAAATTAAAGAATCCTCGAATTATGTACAAAAACCTATAATGGACCTCTTTATCATGGACATGTGCTATAGTTAGATTTACAATAAGTTGTTAACTCTAACTTGGAGGAGGATAGAAACATTAGGCCAAGATTGTGGCAACCCTTAAGATATTTAAACACTTTCGTGGGTACTTCCATGTGAGATTTCTTAGGTGCATGCATGAACTAATTGAGTTGCATTAAAAGCAAACATTAGGTCACATTAGTGTGAGATAGATTAATCTCTCAACCAATCTTTGATACTCTAATATGTTTTCAAGTAGCGGATCATTAATCTTATATTTTTCTCCCTTACATGACTACATTAGTGAATTTTTTTTTTCCCGCTTCATGGGAATCAATGTGAGCTTAGGTCTTGATGATTCTACTTATGATAGAAGCTCCAAAGCATACTTGTACTAATTGAGACAGATTCTTCAAGGAGAACATGCAATCTCAATGCTAAGGAAAAACTTTGATCGTCCTAAGTTCTTCAGAAGAAAAGTAAAATGTGATCATAATGTTTTAAGTTAGAGATGGCAACCTTGTTATTTCCTGTAATCATAATGTTATCAATATAAATTATCATAGTAACAAAAAAACTCCCTTGAGACTTTGTGTAATAGAAACCATGTGTGATGAAAGCCTTTGTAAACTTTGCATTCTACTAGCAAGAGGCTTAGTTCAACCCACAAAGTGAATTCCACAATCAACATTCCAAATTCTCCTCTTGATTTTGAAATCTAAGGGGAAACAACCTATACACTTTCTCTAAAAGGTTGCCATGTAAGAAGACATCTTGTATATCCATTTGATAAAAAAGCTAATGATGGATAAATGTAACTACAATAGTCAAAGGAATGGTAACATTCTTGGTAGTGGGAGAAAATGTATCTTGATAGTCAATGCCTTCTCACTAATTGTCTCATTTGGCTACTAATATAGTCTTATAAAGCTTAATAGTGTAATCTATTTGATATTTAACCTTATACATCCACTTACAACAAATAAGATGTTGACTAGAAGGCAAAGGAATTATATTCCATGTGCAATTTGCCTCTAGAAGTACAAGTTCCTTATCCATAACATCAATCTAAATCATGAGTCATCTTGATAGGTGTTAGGTTCAATAGTAACGAAAATGGATGCAAAAAAGTACAACTAGTCATCGATTAAAAAAGATCTAGGAGTGTAATTATCTTTAAATGTCACATTTAGAGCTAATGGAGTAGGTAGGTTTCTTAGGTATATAGGCAAAGAGATTGGAAAAAAGGGAAAGTCATCCTTACAAAAGATGTCATCTCAACTAATAAAAAATTTCTTAATAGCGAGATTTAAAAGACTATATCCCTTTTGTGATGAAGGATAACCCATTTAAGGGATAACTCAATGACTAGTCACGTGCACCCAATATGGTGACATAATAATGGTATCTAAAAATATAAAAGTGCTTGATAACCTTATTTTTATAGAATTATTTTGATTATTTTAAGATATAAATAATATAATTTTGTGAGATAATATTTGATTTTTCATATATTTGTTCAAATCTTTATTGTTTATGTAGTAAGCCCCAAAAGAGATGAAAGGCAAAGGAAACATGAAGAAAAGAAGCAAGGCACGTGAGGAATAAAAGAAAATAAAAGAAGAGAAGGCAACGTGTAAAGAAGTAAAAAGAGGAGGAAAAGGACAAAAAAAGACAAGAAAGGACAAGAAAGGAAATAAAGGAAAATGGCAAAAAGTGAATTATGAAGGGAGAATCTTAGGGCACGCCTCCCAAGACAGCATAAAGAGAGGAAAACGTGAAGAGAAGGGGCCGCCGCACAGGAGAGAGAAGAGAAAAAAAGAGAAGAAACCGTGTGTGCCGCCGGAACAAGGAAGGGAGAAAAAGTCAGAGAAGAAAGAGAAAACTAAGGAAGAAAAAGAGAAATAAAGGCGCCAAAGCTTCCCTCTACTTTTTATCATTCTTGAATTGTAAAAATTCTGTAAAGAATTCTTAAAGAGAAGACAGTGTTGTGACAACTTTTTTGTTTTTCTATTTAAGATGTTTTGCTTAATTTCTACTATTACTTTTGTTTGTTATTTTAGTATATTCTAAACTTCTTTTGTTAGAGCGAAAATGTAGCCTAACTATGATGATGTGAATTTTATAAGTTTTTATATTTTATAAGAAATTTTATTTATGTGAGTTATATATTATTGTGCTTAATGCTTTTAAGTGATTGACCACCACTTGAATGATTTGATATGCATGTTTGAGACTAAGAGGTAATAATATGCAATTACTTCTTATAATATATAACCATGAATTAAATATGAATAGACATATGCCATGTTATTTGTGTGGCTTTTGGTGATAAGATGATTGAAAGATTTATTGTAAGCTAGGAATATTCACATATCCTAATGCATTTGGTTTGTTTCAATTCACATATAGAGATGTATTGAATTAATGAACTAAATAGGTTTACTATACCTAGACATAGGATAGTAAATAAATTAGGAAGTTCTGCCATCACATAGGTAATATTATTCTTGTAGGCATAAACTATAAAAATTCATATATAATAATTATGGTGAAATCGGAAGCTCTAACATGTTTCTCATCTTGATTTTTCCTACTTGGATTCAATTTTAATTAGTCTTGAGTTTCTGTTTTGAAAGTTTTAAATTTTAATTCATCATTAATAATATTTTGATTTGCTAGATAAATTTTAAAATTAATTTATCGTTAGTACTTAATTAGTTTAGTATTCACCAATCTTCGTGGGACGATACTTTTCTTATCATTATATTACTTGTTCGACATATTCACTTACATCTAAATTTCACCGAACAAGTTTTTAGCGTCGTTGCCGAGGATAAAAGGTTTTCCAAATAGGCTCTCAAATGGTGTAGCATCATATAATGTCAAAGTAGGTATATGGTTGTGAGATAGGTGACAATAGGAAAACATTCACCCTAACAATGGAAAGACATATAGGCTTGAAACATCATGGTTTGCATCATATCTAGTAGGTGACGATGTTTGTATTCAAATACTTCATTTTATTGTGGAGTGTAAATATAAAAACTCTTATGAAGTATACCTTTACTTAAAATAAATGAGGTAAATTAAGAACAAAAATATTTAGTTCCATTATTGTAGTGAGTTCATTTTATGACTATATGATACTAAGTTTCTACTATAAGAATAAAAGGTTAAAATTTGAAAATATTTGGCATTTAGAGTGAAGGGGAAAAGTCCATGTTTCATAAGAAAAGTCATTAACAATGGTTAAAAAATAATGTTCACCGACATACATTGGCATCTGTGAGAACTCCAAACATTAATGTGTACAAGATCAAAGATAGTTGTACTTATAATATGACTAATAGGAAAAGTAGTACATTTTTGTGTTAAGAAGAAAAAAAAAGAAACTATAAATATATTTCTATTTGGGAATAAAAAAAAGATTCCTCATTGAATGGAAAAAATTCAATGCTTTAGACATAAGATTCTTAGGGAAAGGAAAAGTGAATAAATATTACAAGCCATATTTAGCTATGCCTAGTCTAATTAGTTCTCCAATCATATAGTCTTGGAAAATACAAAAATTGTCCAAATCAAAATGCAACACAATTATTATCTTTGCAAAGTTAATGCACATATATGGGAAACATAAAAAATATAGTTAAGATTCTCTTTTCATTCTCTTTTCAGATCCCACTCTCAATATTCTACTCTCAATATTCCACTCTTAGATTTTCAATTGATTTGTATTTTAATTTTTATGGTTCTCAAAATAAAAGTAGGTCACACTTGTTTTTTCAATGTATTTAGACTAGCTAGATTTGGAAAAGTATTCTAACACAAGGCCTTCATAAGAACATCAACGATTAAAATTCTGAATTACAATGGATGATTAAAGCAACTAGGGTAAAAGATTTGGTTACAAAACTTTTTAAACTTTCTTTCTTGATATGTCTCTATTGTATATGGTTTGAATGTTATCATAGAGATTTTCAAAATAAGATTGTTGAAATACCAATTTTTTTTTGCTAGAATAAGGAAAGTAGTTCGTGAAAGAAAATTTCTATTTAGAAATAGTAAACTCTATCAGGTGAATATTTTATTATGTCATAGCTGGAGAATTTCAAATTATATTTTCTCTTAAATGAATTGTAATGTTGGGATATGCCCCTAAACTTTTGTATTCTTTTATTCTTCGATGAATGAATAAACTCACATATTCGTAATATATTTATATACTTAAGTTTAATTCTTGGATTAAGGTTAGAGACTCCAATGTGTTTAACAATGTTGTGTGACTTATAAGATAATTTTATGAAAATTTATAATGCACACAGATAATGAAAATGTAGAAGAGACAAATCACAAATAATTTGATCAATTGCTCGTGAGTTTATAATCCAAGTGGTGTGTAAGGTAAAGGTAGTAAGGGTCATTCCTATGTCGTTTACAATAGGACTAATTTGCATTCTACCCAATGAAACTTAGGTTTTCTTGAAACTAATCAAGGCTTAAGGTGCGCTAAAGGACTCCTCCATACATGTAATAAGCTTGCATTAGTGATGGTAGCCTAATATGGAGTGAGGCCTCCTTGGGCCTACTGATAAGTAATGGGAGCTCATTGAATTTGCTCATAACCAGTGCAATAAAATCCATTATTGTTTGTGTTCGTATTATGGACTATAAGTCCACTATCTCTTTATATACTTTTTTTGTTGTATCCTTTAGGCCTAGGCTTCCATCTTGAAGGATGACCTACTAAAGAATACTAGACTTCTTTAGTGTGGCCTTTATTTTTGCAATGTGAACACATTGGTTTTTGTCTTGGGCTAGAAGCACTGTTCACTGAGCCCAAGATAGACTATTATTCAAATTTTTGAATAATTAGGAGCATAGTTGTTGGGCCCATCCTAGCTATGGAACTCGACACAATGGAATTTTGGTTTTTGTGTATTCCATTTAATTTTTGAATAAAATTTTATTGTCATTGCCACTCGTTGTTGCTTGCCTATGATGTAAAGGTGTTGCAGAAGCCAAGCTATTTCCATTTCAACCACTACCAAACCTATTTACACGTTGATAGGAGTCTTATTTGGCCAAAGCATACATTTTCTCTAGCAACATCTTCTTTCATAATAATACCCTGGTTATGAGATTCTAGTAGTTCCTTTGTAGTTTAAGTAGAAAGTTTCATATTTTGTTGGCTTGATCTTGCTTTCCAAGTGCATCATTAATGTTGTAGGTGCAATTCTAACACTTGTAGTGAATTAGGTTCTCTTAGGTTTCGAGATGCCCCTATAAATCTTTCAATTGAACAAAAAATTTTGTTAAATCCTTTACAATTATGAACTTGATGTCATTGAGGGATTCTCTTATATTTACAATCTAAGTTCCTATGAACTTATCGAATGATTCTTGCAAAACTACCTAAAATTTGGTTACATTTGGAATTTGAGAAACAAGTGGTTTGAGACTTAGGTTGACATTTCCAATTAGCCAAGTTTTAATGGTGGCATGACATTGGTTCAATGAGTGAGAAAACATAGATAGGAAAGGCTAACATTGAGAAACCTAAGCTTGTTTTCAGATAAGAGGATAAGGCAAATTTGGTTTGCTCAAAGCCTTTAATTTGACTTGTTAGTTAGTTTTTTGGAAGTAAGACCATTAGTTAGAGGTTTACAACTATTAGAATGTACAGGTTGTTATAGGAGGTGCTAATGCTAGTCATGGATTTAGTTTTCATTGACTTAAACATCCTATATGGCAGCTAGGGTTTGGATGACAATTTCATAATTTTTAGAAAATCAAAAAGAGCGGCAGAGGAACTAGTAATTTCATAACTTAAGGGTATTTTGGAAAATTTAGGATGATGGAGAGGATATGAATGGGTTTTAAGGTAATAAGGAACTGTGGTTTTAATAAGATCTTTATGGATACTACTATTTTTATAGTTTTGAAAGGCTAACACAATTTGAATTTTCAACTTTGACTTGTATGCCTTTTGATGTGGAAACAAAATTCTCAAAAAGTAAAAACCTACTTTGTGTAATAGTGAACTCCCTTATCAACCCCTTTCAAACACTTTTGTGGCAAACTTAAGCATTAGCCAAGTGGAAGCCAATAATGAAATAAAGAGAAAAATGGAGGCTCTTGCAAGAGATGGAGAAGAAGTCCAAAAAACCTTACCTTCCCCCTCCATAGCATATCATATGTGGCCTCCCCCCCTATTACTTGTTAGGCATGTTTATCTATTATGTCATGTGCTAGGAGGAGGGACCTTACAACGGTCCATTGAAATGAAAGAGACTATGACTTTCAAGGTACATGGGTGCATGGAATGTTGGACAAGTTGCAAGGTTAAGGAACTGTTGTAATGATGAGCTAACAAGATAATAGGGATAAAATACAAATGGATCGTTGGAAAGAGAAAGGGTGTACAAAACCTCCACTTGTTTTGAATGAGAATTAACATATACTTGATCTTGTCACTCTTTTTAGACTTTTTATGTTTATCTCTAAATAATCATATCTCTCTTAACTAGGACATAATAGTTTTGGTATTGGAGCAATGATGATTCTAAGAAGTTTAAGACGACGGTAGTGAGGAAAATCATGGAGGATTTAGGTAAAAGGTTATAGGTATTAAAAGAAAGGATAAGAAGAACTAGGAAAGGATGTCAATGTTATTACGAGAAGAAATAATGATATTTAGTGGCAATAGGGAAGCTTGTAGCTAAAGTTATGAGGAAAAATTACTTTGAAAGTGGCAACACTTACTATCCATAGATGTAGTTGTAGAAAACATGAGAACAATTACTTTGATCAATACAAGGGCATTCCACAATTTTGTAACTCCTGAATAAGCCTAAAGGTTGTGATTAAAAGTGCTAGAAGACAAAAAGAGAATGCTTAAAATGATAAACTAAAAGCCCATCCCTTTTATAGGGATGGTTAAGGAAGTCTTCCTAAAGGTAGGGGATTGGAAGGGAACTATTGAACTATTTATGGCTAAAATGGATGATTTCGATCTAAAACTCGGCATGGAGTTTCTATGGCAAGTTAGAGTCATAATTTTTTCACGATCAAATATTGTGCATCCTTAAAGAAGGGGAAAAAAGTATGGTGAAAAGAGTTCCCTAGCCTCATAATATTCAAGAGATGTTAACCTTACATAAGCTTTTGGCCATAACCATCTTTATCTATGATTCTTGTCACATTTCGGATCCTTCGGCCTATAGGCCAAAAAAGAAATCAAAGGGGGTTATTTTTTTATGGCCATTTTACATGTAACCATAGTAACAAAAGGTGTGGCTTTAGCTTCTCCCTCATTCAACCCATTATGGAGGAAAGGACGAACATAATGCCTTTTGAGCTATTAAAGAAACTTCTACCTTGGTGAGCTATTGATCTTGTGATAGAATTAGAACCAAAGCTTAAGCCACTTGCCAAAGCTCCTCCACCACATAGCCACCTCCAATCTAAAGGAACTTCAAAGATAGCTCAATGTGCTGTTAGAGGTGAGACACATCTAACCCTTTAAAGATTCTTGTAGAGTACTTATGCTGTTGTAGAAGAAACACAATGGAATATTTTGCCTCTGCATCGACTACCAAGCCCTTAACAAGGTGACTATTAAAAATCAGTATCCCATGCCTATGATTGAAGACTTGTTTGATAAGTTATGGAGGGCCCAAATTTTCTTAAAGGTAGACAAACCTATGGTTAAGATAACACTAGGCTAAAATTGTTGAGGGAGATGAATCTAAGATAACATGTATCACTAGGTATGACACCTTTAAATGGCTCATGATGTCATTTGGGTTGAAGGAGAAATTTTCTTTTGTATAGAATCAAGTATATTTCTACGGCATATAATCATGGAAAAGAAGGATGGACATTTCCAAGTTCAAAGTTTTTCGAGAGTGGGAACCACCTGAGTTTGTTCTTAAACTACAATATTTCTCGGGGTTAGTCAACTATTATTGAAATTTTATCTTATAGGCCTCCACAAAGGCCAACCTACTTACTAATTTGTTGTGAAAATACTAGGTGAAGAGTGGAAGCAAATATTTCAAAATGCCTTAGATGACTTGAAGCTTGTTATGACTAGTGTCCTAGCTTTCCCTATTTATTCAAAGGGGTTTAAAGTCGTATCAAATGCATCTAACTTTGCCATATAGGGGTAATGATGCAAGAAGGCCACCTTATGTTTTTGAAAGCCAAAAGGTAAATGATAGTATGAAGAAATACATGACCTAAGAGAAAAAGATAATTGTGATCTTCCATTGCCTAAAAGTGTAGAGAAACTATTTTACGTGGAAATGATTTTGAGGTCATGATAAATAATATGGCCATTAGTTGCTTTCAGATGTGAAAGAATCTTACATAGAAGCAAGTTTGGTGGCAAGCATTTCTTATAGAATTCAATTATGACTTAGAGTACAAGGTAAGGCACACTAATGTAGTAGCTAATACAATTAGTCAAAAGGTAAAACTTGTAGCAATCGACCACTATAAAGCTATAATAGATGTAGTGGAACTCACTGGGGAAGGACTAGATCGCAACCTTAAAGGTAGAAAATTATTGAATTATATTCTTAAGGGAAAGAGCAAAAGTTTTTTATTTTTAGAAAAAGAATGTGTTGATCTACACCAAAGGTTGATGATTGTTTATGCCAAAATGCAAAAATCTTCAATAAAGGATCCTAAACAAATATCATGACACAAAGTGAGTAGGGCATTCAAGGGCAGCAAAGGATGAAGGCCCTAGTTGAAGATGCCTATTTTTGGCCAGATATGGGAGATGACATTAAAGCTTATGTAAGAACTTGCCTCATTTGTCAACAAGAGAATATTGAAATGACTTAGCCTAAAGGGTTTTTACTGCCCCCACTAACACCTATTGAACCATAAAAGAACGTCTCCCTAGACTTTATTGTAAATCTTTCTGAGGCTAATGATGTAATTCATCCTCGTGATAATAGACAATTTTTTCAAATACACCACTTTTATTTCGGCCATTGTTGATTGTTTTGCACAGCCAACAACTAGATTATTCTTTAAACACATGATTAAGTATCAAAGCCTTCCTTATAACATTATTAACAACATGTATTCTCAATTCACAAGAAGATTGTAGAGGGAGTTGTTCCATATGATGGGATCAAAATTATAGTTCTCCACAAGTTTTCACCCTTAAATAGATGGGCAAACTTAAAGGATCAATAGGTTGCTTGAGGGATATTTGTGCCATTTTGTGAGCATAAACCAAGGGAACTAGGTGCAATTATTAGGTTGATGAACATCAATGACCTATCAAGTACCAACTTGGAAACCTCATAATGGTCAAAACAATGCCCCAACAAATAAAGGCTTTTCGACCTTTGCATAAAGAATTGTTAATGGAAGTTTGAAGGACCATTCAAAGTGGTGGAAAAGGTTGAGCTAGCAGCCTGTTGCATAGAACTCCCTATTTCCTTAAAGATCCATTTTTCTTTTCATATTAATTAGTTAAAAGCATTCCATCGAGATAATGAAACCCCTAGTATATAGGAATCTTCATGAGCTCCCACAACCTTGAACAAATCCTTTGACCATTTTGTCAAGGAGATTAAACCTTATAGTGTAAGAAAGTCTAACTGAAATGCTAGTTCCTATTTGATGGGCCAATTTGCCTAATACTATTATTTCTTAGGAATATGAAAAAGATTTATGAAAATTTTTAAAAGCCATCAAAGACTATCTTGCTACAATGAGGTCATTGCTAACATAAACAAGGGAGGATATAATGGTTGACTCCCTCTCAACCTTTTTTAGACGTCTTTATGGCAAACTTAGAGCATTACTTGAATTGGAAGCTAGTGACACAATAAAAAGAGAAGTGAAGGCTTATGTAGGAAGAGAAGAAGAAGTCTTCATACCTTATCTCCCTTTCAAAGGCAAATCATATATGGCTTTCCCATGCAACTTGTTAGGCATGCCTCTCTACTCATGCCATATGCAAGAGGAAGGACCCTATAATGATCCCTTGGAAAGAAAGAGACAACATGACTTCTGAGGTGCATGAGTGTTAGGGATGTTGGATGAGTTCTAAAGTTACCCCTACTAGCCATTAAATTCATAAATGTTCCTTTTGTAATCAACACGAGAGAGATTATGAATTGTTGTAATGATGAGCCAATGAGATAATAAGGATAGAATAGAAATGGACCATTGGAAAGAGAAAGAAGGTACAAAACCTCCACTTGTTTGGAATGAAAATCAACATATACTTGATTTTGTCACTCTCTTCACCTATCCCTTTCTTTGCCCTTTTTGTGTTAATCTCTTAACAATCATATCACTCTTGACCAAGACTTAATATTTGGTACCATGACACAAAACAAAAGAAAGGAAAAGACTAAACAAGTTGGAATGATTCAACTATATTGAGTATACTATGAGAAAATTATACAACATTCATACCTATGTATACAAGCTTACACCTATTGATATACAAGGAAACAAACAAATACATACAATTCTATGAATCCCAACATAATTAGTAAATGACTAGAAATTATAACATAATCAAGATTATGGCTAGTTGACAGAAAAACAAAAGGAGAAAAAGAATTTGCCTTGAGGAATATGCTAAAAGATGAATAACTTGGAGAAAGATTGTTGGCATAACACTTTAGCCTGCAATATCACAAGTGCAAAATTTTGACCATGTCAAAAAAGTATGCTAGTCAAAAGTAAACTATTAGGTTAATTTTACTAAAGGAAAAGAAGATAAAGAAGAAGAACAACAAGTTTTCTTTTATGCTAGCCAACCAATAAAAAGTGGGAATGATGCATGGTTCCTAGACAACAACTATAGTAATCATATGACTAGGAAATAAAAGCAGCTCTCCTAAATTAGATACATCTTTCAAATCCAAACTAAAGCTAGGAAATGAAGAGCTTGTTGATGTCATAAGAAAGGGAACTATATATGTTTAAGCAAAGAACAATATAGAATTCATCCATGAAGTTTTATTAGTTTCCAATTTAGATCAAAATTTATGAAGCATGAGTCACATGATGGAAAAAGGGTATGTTCTGTATTTTGCAGGAAAGTTATACAACATATATGACACCACCACTACCCCCCACTCCTGGGCCAAAAAAAAAAAAAAAAGAATCTTGTCATAGCTATAGTGAAAATTGCAAGTTAATAGGAATTTTCTTTATCAATGGAAATATGCTATTCACATTGCAATGAAAGCTAGAATTGAAGACTCCTAGATATGGCCCTAAAGGTTTTAGACACTTTAACTTCCGTATCTTAAAGATACCTTATTAGAAGAAGAAAATGTGATATCTCCCACACACCACATATAGAAAAAGTTAATAATTTTTGCAAAGGATGCATGCTTTAAAAAAAGCAATAACAACAACAACCATTTTGTTCTAGAAGAGCACAGAGAGCTAAGAAAGTGATGAAGCTGGTGCATGTACTCAAATGTTTGTGGCCTTATAAGAACACCCTCTCATGGACAAAGTTTTAGGTATAATGGCTGACCAAAAAAGAGGGGTTAAATTGGTTTCTAATTTTAGACTTCAAAAATTATATTTTAATTTTTACTAGAATATTAGACTAGGACAAAAATGTTAAAAAAATCAAACAACATACAAAGACACAATTTTACCACAATGGTTTGGTAGTTACACGTATGTCCACCCTTTTCTTTCTTTAATCAAACTAATTAAATTCTACTTTACTTACTGCTCATGAGAAAACATTCTCCCATAATTTACAATATTTTCACCAAGGATGACAACACAATGTGTGCCTTAACACACACTAATTACAACTCAAAGGTGATTTCAACCTTGTACAAATTCAAGCAACTCCCTTAAGATATGAAATGTATGGGAAATTGGTAGAACTAAGGCTCTCTAAAGATAAAGAACATACAATTGAGTCCTAATCTTGAAAACCTCAAATCACATTAACATTAGGGATTTGAATTTTTCAACCAATACATGTGCATAGAATATCACAATATGTGTAGAGAAGCAACCAATATCACAAGCGACCAGACTTTACCGTGAATCTCAACTTGATTCAAGCTTCTCATTGATTAATACAATTTTTTGTTCAAAGTTTTGTTCTCTTTTTCTCATAAATTTTCATAAGAGTTTGAGCTTTCATTTTTTATTTTTTTTTACCTTCTCAACAATAGCACAAATAACGCACCTTTCGTTTTTGTAGAATATACCTGTTTTGACACTTTGATTTCTCCCTTGATATCTTCATGTTGAGAGTTTATTTGCGTGTGTTTTTGAAAGAGAAGAGCGATGAATTAGAAGACCAGGTTTATGTCTCTTTTGGTTTAAAAGTCATACCCAAAATGATGTGTTTTTGTAAGTAGTTTCTTTTCCATCATTTGGGTCATTGGTCATGGACTCACAGGTTTCACCATAAATCTTCTTCATTCATCCTAAATCTCAAACAACATCTTTGTAGGTTATCTTGAATTAGTAGATCGTACTTAACAAACGATGTGATTTTGGCTTTTGAAATGCTTCAATTTGTTGTCCATGGCTCTTTTATTCAATTGGGTTTTGCAAAGTCCATTGGGTCGCGAGGAACAAGATGGGTCTTCATGATTTGATTCTCTTTGAGCGAGTGGGTTCCCAAATTTTTGTGCACAGAATCTTCCCATTCCAAATCTCTCCAGATTTGTATAAACTTCACCGTCATTTGGATCTGTTGTCGAAGGCAGATGTCAATGTCCGGTAACGTGGGTTGTAGAACAGCTCGTGCAGAGGTTTTGGGTCTCAAACCATGTCGCTTGTGGAGAAGCGTTGTGCATAAGTGCTATTGGGTCACTCAAAGGAGGTGATGGAGCTGGGTTGCACGCACTGGAGTGGGTCTTGGGTTGATGGATTTGGGTTGTGCATCACGCTGGGCTTACTGTTGACTAAAGCAATAAAGGACAAGATTCCAATTGAAGCTTGGAGTAGAAAGAAGCCATCAGCAAAACATTTCATGGTCTTTGACTGCACATGCTATGTACATATAATAGAAGAAAAAAGAAGCAAGTTGGTGATAAAATTGAAAAATAAATATTCTTAAACTATAGTGACAGATAAAAAGGTTATTGAATATAGAGCCCAAGAACAAAGGAACTTACAATTAGTTGTGATGTTGAGTTTGATGAGAATGCAAGTTGCAATTGGGAGGAAAAGAAAAGTTGAAAAAAAAATTTATAATGCTTGCCTACATACTAACCACTTAAGGATAAAGAAGAAGAAAGAGACGGCTTCCAAATAGTATCAGCATAAGAATCACTAAGTTTGTCTTCTCCAAGGCTATGAGAATCCTCTCTAGGAACTCCTCCAAGAAAGAGTCAAGTTTTTAAGAGAAATATATGAGACTTGCAACTTGACTTCTTTGAAACTAGAAAGTTTTAAAGCTGTAGCAAGACAAGAAGAATGGAGAAGAGCAATGGAGGAATAAATAAAGATGATTAAGAAGAACAATACTTGGGAGTTAGTAGATAAACTAGAAAACAAAGAAGTTATAGGAGATACGTGGGTTTACAATACAAAGCTAAATCCTGAAGGTACAAACCAAAAGCACAAGGTAAGATTGGTTATGGAATACATTACAATGATACCTTTGCTCCAGTTACACGATTGGAGGCAAAAAAGGCTTTTATCACACTAGCAACTCACAAGAAATGGAGGATTTAGTAGCTTGATGTAAAGTTGGCATTCTTTAATAGAATACTAAAAGAAGAAATATTTGTAAACCAACCATAAGGGTTCATGGTACAGGGATCTAAAGATAAAGTTTAGAAATAATAAGATTGATGGATATTTATTACACAAGAATTTAGGAGGAACCAAAGTGAACCTACACTATATATCATAACCTAAGGTAACTTAGAAAAACTTATTGTCTCCCTATGCATAGATGACATCATTTACACAAGAAATAGTAAAAAAATGATTTAAGAATTCAAAAATGACATGACAAAAACTTTTGACATGAATAACTTGGGTCTAATTCATTGTTTTCTTGGCATTGAGACAAGTTCAGAAAAAGAAATGATATTCATTTCTCAAAGAAAACATACTAAGAATTTATTAAGGATATTAAAGATGAAAAGATGTAAGTACATACACACACTAATTTTACTAGGCGAGAAGTTCAAAAAAGAAAATGGTTCAAATGAGATAAATGCTTTTATTTATAGAAGTCTCATTGATAGCTTACTTTATCTTACAACTACATGACTTGATATTATATATGTCACAAGTTTATTTTGACAATTCATACAAGATTTGAGTGAAATTCATTATGGAGCAGGAAAATGAATTCTCATATATGTGTAAGATATGAAAAACTATCACATATGATAAAAGCCCAAAACTTATTGGATATGCAAATAATGATATGGGTGGCTAAGTTGATGATATGAGAGCACATTAGTATATGCCTTTACATTGGGTTCTAGATTTTTTCTTTTGGGTTGTTATAGAAACAAGCTTTTGTAGCACTATCAACAGAAGATGCAAAATATGTCTCAGTATCATAATGTGAAACTCAAGTAATTTGGATTAAAAGAATTCTTGCCAATGTTGGAAAATGTTAAGAAGAGCATAATGAAATCTTTTATAACAAGTCTAACATAGCAATAACAAAAAATCTAGTTTTCTATAGCAAAACAAAGTACATTGCAATAAACATTATTTTCTGAGGGAAACACCTACCCACACAATCAAGACAAAGTATTGCAAAACAAAGGACAAGTCGTTGACATCTTCACAAGAGCATTACCAAAAATCAAGTTTGAATTATTTTGAAGCATGCTTGGTTTTTTTAAAAAAAAGAAATGCATTAACGAGGACACCTGAATATTAATGCATTTTTCTAGAAGTATCAAAGTCGTAAAAAAAAAAATGTAAGTCTTCCAGAACAATCATGTCGTTGAGAAGGAAAATCTTACTAGAAGAAGTCCAGAATACTTGTACTTTAGTCAACAAACTGCGCAACAAGTCGTTTGTACTGCCCGTGAAAATGCATAAAGGCAAGAATGTCCTCCAAAAAGTTAAGTAATAAGAAAAAGCCTTTGTACCAACTCCTCCTTGGAGATAAAAGCTACCTCACCTTTCTTTGAAAACCTGTCACAACTCAATCAAGAATACAAATGTTTCTGCTCCATGAATAATAAGGTTTTTATATCCAGGTACCCATTATGATACTTCGAATATTTGATTAAATGAAGATTCTCATACAGAAAGTTTCTTTTTTTTTTTACTGTTTGGTTAAAAAATTTGGTGAATTTGAAGTGAGAGCGGAAAGATGAAGATAATTGTTTATCCATCTAATCATACAAGAGGTTTTCGGGACGACAGAGGAAAAGACTTGTTCGCTTTTTTTTGTTTCCAGTACGTCACGCTTATGTATCTAGGATGCAACATCTTTATGATGGTTCAATTATCTGAGAAGTTTTATTTATTTTTTATTATACATGGACACTACTTGACGCATTTTATTCATAAATACAAGACTGAGAAAAAGCTTTATTGACTCTTTCAATTAGGTTCAAGACGTTTGGAATCTTACTGTCAATTATGTTTAAGATTCACAATTGTGCTTGCCTAATAAATGGGTGAAAATAGTTAGAGAAGGTCATTAACAAACTTAACTTTGTTGGTCTTGTTGGCGCAAACAAATGATAATCAACAAGGTTTAACAAACGATGACTAACACGGGCCCTGAATCCCCAAACATCTCTAACAAACCCAGAATAAGTCTTGATCGAAATTGATATCTTGAGGTATGTGCCATTCTTCAGTGCCGTTGCCAGTGATCTTGTTTGTACGGCTGTCAGCTCAAAGTCTAGTGATCCAAACTTATTTGGATTCGGTACATACAAGAACTCATCCTTTTTAAGTCTCCAGGCCTCATCGCAGAACCTATATGCCAAGAGAAACACAACTAGAATGTAATCACGACAATGACCAGATCGCAACCGTAGGATTATGGAACATTTGAAGAAAATGAACTTATTTAGCTGCCCAAGAGGTTAGTAGCGTTACAGGCATTCGTCCTAAAACAGAATATTTACAGAAGAAAAAATATCAACTTTCCTGGTCTTGTCTCTTACATTTCTTTCTTTCTACATCAAATTTCCTCGCGTGAATATACCGGGAGAGGCAACACCTTCATGGCAGGAGACGCCCAACCGGACAGCGACTTACTCCTCTTTGTTAATGGAAGCCGCATGATCACTATAGAAGAATGTACTGAATTTCCGATTTTGGTCTATTCAGGAGGCCTGTGGAACTACATTCGTTCAGGGCCTCTGCCGTTTTCGTTGCCAATTCTTCAGCTGCAGATAACTATCATTTTTGCCATTACCCAAGCCTCCCATTATGTTCTTAAACGTTATGGAGTCACCAAGTTCGCCTCCCAATTTCTTGTACATGCTCTCTTCCACTTCCTGCCTGCGCCTCTTTTCTTTTTTGCACAGATTTACATATTTGATCAGATTCTTCATTTGGAGACTTTTACTGTTAACTCAACTTGTCTTGGTTTCATGTGAACCAGGTGGGTATAATCCTTGGTCCTACCTTCCTGGGACGCTTCGGAATGTTCGAAAACTTTCTGTTTTCCCTTAAGAGACAAGAAACAGTTAGTACGCTGTCTTACTTCAGTTACAGCCTCTTTCTGTTCCTGAGTGGGGTGAAAATGGACATGGGAATGATAAAGAGATCCGGAAGAAAAACATTGTTTACTGGTATTGCGAGCATACTGGGGCCATTGGTAATTGGCCTATCAGTCCAAATGAAACTTAGCCAAGTTTGGTTAAGTGAAGAAGAAGCGTACGCACTTCCATTTATTACAGCAATACATTGTCTATCGCCATTTCCGGTCCTTTATAGCCTTATTGAGGACCTCAAGATCTTGAATTCGGGACTGGGTCGATTAGCATTATCTGCTGCATTGGTAAGCGATTCCTTAAGCCTATTTCTTATAGTCGTTGCTACCTTGACTAGAATTGGCCTGGAACAAGGAAGCATGGTCGCCGCTATAGATTCAGTAGTATTCTTCATCTATGTTCTCGTCATAGTATTTGCAATTCGACCAGCAATGTTTTGGGTAATAAGACAAACACCGGAAGGCATGCCTGTCAAAGACAAACATATTCGTACTATCATCCTGATGTTCCTCGGGTCCGGGTATCTTTCTCATTTGTTTGGTCAGACTTTACTACTTGGACCTCTAATACTCGGTTTGGCCATCCCAGATGGACCGCCTTTAGGATCGGCTATTGTCAATAAGTTCGAATGCTTCATTTCAGATGTGTTTCTACCACTCTTCGTGACGACTGCCGCAATGCGGACTGATCTGAGTTCAATCAAATTCAACAACCGTTTCGTGGCAGTGGACGGGATCCTCATTCTTTCGACTCTTGGGGTCAAAATGGTGGCTTGTTTAGTGCCTCCTTTGTACTCCGAAATGCCTCTAAATGATGCCCTTGCACTCTCTCTCTTATTGAGTTGCAAAGGTATAGTCCAGCTTAACTCTTACATAACACTCAGAGATAGCAAGGTGACTGCCTCTCTTTCCTCTCCCTCTTCTTTTCATGGAAAATGGAATTTACTTTTTCATTTTGATGCCACTGTAGGATCCTCTAATATAGATTCAGTAGAGTGCATTCCTTCCAAATGGAACGGAAATATAACCTTCTAAATCAAAAATCATTTGTTCTTTCACATTGGTCGGATGGTCAACAAGAATAAGACAATTGCCTATCAGAATTTTTCTTTCCCATTTCAACGTATTGCAAAATTTATTTTATGGCCATAATATTTAGAAATAGAAAACCTTATTTCTTGGACAAGGCCACCTGATGATTGTGGAACTAATTTTATTTTAGCGCAGACCATAACAGAGCAGACATTTGCTCTGTCATCTGTTACCGTCATATTGACTGCAATTTTCGTACCCGTCCTCGTGAAGTTACTACACGATCCTTCAAGGACATTCGCAGGCTACCAAAAAAGGGATATTATGCACTGCAAACGCTGTGCAGAGCTCCGAATCCTAGTGTGCATTCACAGGCCAGATGACATCGCTGCCGCAACCAAACTACTTGAGATCTCCTGTCCATCTATTGAAAGGCCCCTGGCTATTTATGTGCTTCACCTTATCGAGTTGATTGGCCGAGCCTCTCCTGTTTTTATTTCCCACCAAATGCAGAAAAAGACTGTTTCCAAGAGTTCCTACGCAGAGAATATCATTCTCGCCTTTAACCACTTCAAACGAGAAAACCAAGCTGTTGTATCAGTCAACGTCTTCACAGCAATCTCTCCTTCCAAGTTCATGTATGAGGACATATGCATGCTTGGATTGGACAAACTCACATCCCTCATAATACTCCCCTTCCATCGAAGATGGTCCGTTGACGGTTCTATTCAATCAGAGGACAGTACCATACGGACCTTGAATTGCAGTGTTCTTGAACTGGCCCCTTGCTCAGTTGGGATCTTAGTTGACCGTGGTCGTTTAGGATACTCAATGGTCTCATCGGAGTCATCCTATTCTGTTGCCATGATCTTCTTAGGAGGTTCTGATGATCGAGAGGCATTAACGTTTGCCAAACGCATGGCCAATAACTCGAAAATTACCTTAACTATTGTGAACTTTGTTGCCACTGTCAATGAAGTTGATAACCACTGGGAGAGATTGTTTGACTCGGAGGTACTGAAGGATGTTAAGCTTAACAATGTGGGAGATGAATATGTGATATACTTGGAGGAGATGGTGAAAGATGGGCCTCAGGCAGCATTAATAGTTCGGTCTATGGTGGATGAATATGACCTTATCATAGTTGGTAGACGCCACAACGTAGAGTCTCCGCAGACATCCGGTCTTGCAGAGTGGAGCGAATTCCCAGAGCTGGGGATTATTGGAGACTTGCTCTCATCGGCAGATATTAACAGCAGAACTTCTGTGTTGGTTGTGCAACAACAAAAGCTGACATAGTCCTCATCTGGGTAAGCTGGAATTGTATCCTTCTAACCTTCACCATTATGGAACTAAAAATCCATTTGTCTTCTCATGGTATAAGAACAAAAACTACACCCGAGGGGAGTAGGTGCTTTTTTCTTAGGTATTTTAGATACTGCTTCAAGAGATTTTAGATCAATATGTCATCTTGATTCCATAATTTGAATAGATGGATAAGTATGATATGCTAAACAATACGTCATGATGCATAACTGAACCTATCAATTGGAATGACAATAAGTACATTCTATTCATAACTATTGGCTATTTATTATCTTATCTATCTTGGAAACATTTGCTTTAATAGAGACGAGGCAAATCACTAATGTTTGATCCCAAAAGTGGGCAAAAAGTTACAAAAACTAGGTTATGAGTCCTTTTGACCGCGGGGGGGTGGTGTGGATTAGGTTCTGAGGCCTTTTGACCGGGCCTTGAGAAAATGGCTCTTTGGTGTTGCTTGAAAAATGCATGAGATTGAAATGAGAATTGGAAGAGAAAGTAAAGGTTTTACTGTTTTCGAATAGAATGTATTGTTTTCAAAGTGGAGATCGGATGAAGTTGTTCAATTTTTTCCCCGTGAATTAGGAAATCCGAAATAGTGAAAGAAGTTACAAACTAGCAACCTTTTCTTTCTTTTCTTTCTTTTTTCCCTCTTGGTCCTAACAGATAGCAAGGATCAGTTTAACTGGTTCTAGACGAATGCACCGTTACGATTTAGATGTGAGGTATAACCTTTTTCGATACCGCCGCCGATGATTTCGTTTGAGGTCGTCGGATCAAGACCCTTTTAACTTGCCAACCCCTTTTTTCTGGTTAAACCACAAAGCCATTCCCTTATTTAATCTGCCTGGTCTCCTTGCAGAAAACCAAGTGAAATCCATTATTAGATGGTGAAAGTTAAACGTAATAATAACCAGATTACTGCCGTAAGTGCCGTAAGATGATGTACATCTAATCTTTTCTAGAAGGTGATTTTTAGCTAACCGCCAACGCCAGTACTGGCCCCAAAATAGTTAAGTGGATAGTTGTACTAATTATGAGTAAATGCATTATGCAAAATATTAGAGAAGAAAAACCGCAAGGTGCCTGGTCTTTCCTTGTGCATTTCTCTCCATCAAAATTCTTCGTGGGTAAATACCAAGAGAGGAAGACAACTCAACCTTATTTGCTTATGCAATGGGCATGATCACTTTAGATGAATGCATTGAATTACCCTCCAAGGTCGATTCAGAAGGCCTATGGGATGAAACTTTGACAGGGATTACATTTTCCTTGCCGCTGCTTGAGGTGCAGATGGTTCTCATTTTCGTCATCAACGAATTCTTTCATCACTTTCTTAAGCGTTATGGAGTCCCCAAGTTCACTTCACAACTTCTAGTACGTGCTCTCTTCTACTTTCTCTAATTGGAACATATTTACATACCTGGTCAGACCGTAGAGTTGGAGAATGTTTTTGTTGTATCTGAACGATTCCCTTTACTTTATTGTTAACCAGGTTGGCTTAGTTCTCGGTTCGTCTATTCTGGGGCGCCTCGAAGGATTCAAAAGTCTTCTGTTTTCCGTTAAAAGTCAACAAATAATTGATACGCTAACTTTCTTAAACTACATGCTCTTTCTGTTTTTAATTGGGGTGAAAATGAATCTAGGAATGGTAACTAGAGCAGGAAGGAAAGCCGTGTTTACTGGTCTTTCATGTATATTGTCACCAATATTAATTGGCTTGTTAGTCATGGAAAAACTCAGAAGGTTTTGGAAACATGACAGAGATCCATCCTTGATCCTAATTCTAACACTACTAGAAAGTTTAGCCCCGTTTCCAGTCCTTCTTTGCCTCCTTGAGGACCTCAGGATCCTGCATTCTGAACTTGGCCGATTAAGCCTATCAGCAGCACTTGTAACTGATTGTCTAAGCATGTGTCTTACAGTCGCAGCCAACTTCACGAGAGATAAAAGGGATCGATCAAATACGACTGCCGCTATATTCGTAGGATCAATCATCGCTTATCTTATCGCCATTGTATTTGCAGTTCGACCAGCAATGCTTTGGGTAGTCAGGCAGACACCAGCTGGCAGGCCTGTCAAAGACATATATATTAATACCATCATACTAATGGTCCTTGGATCCGGGTTGCTTTCTCATTCGTTTGGTCAAGAAGTCTTATTTGGACCATTCATTCTTGGTCTGGCAGTGCCAGATGGACCTCCTTTAGGATCAGCTCTTGTCAGCAAGTTCAATTGCGTCATCTCGGAACTGTTTCTGCCACTCCTTGTAACGACATGTGCGATGAGGGCTGATCTGAGTTTAATCAAATTCAATAACAAATTGATGGTTCTTTACGGAGTCGCTATTCTAGTTACATTTGTGGCCAAAATGTTGGGTTGCTTGGTTCCTGCTTTGTACGCCAAACTGCCCTTAAAAGATGCCCTGGCACTCGCTCTCTTATTGAATTGCAAAGGAATTATCCAGCTACTCGCTTTTGCACAACTCAGAGATCGCGGGGTGATTATCTTTTTCCCCTCCCACTATCTTTTTACTAGAAATTGAATTGCGATTGTTCTTTTTTGTTCCATTTTAGGCGCCTTTAATATACATTGGGATGAACTACTTATTATGAATGGACTGAATATATATCGTTTTAATTCAAACCACTACAATTCAATGCATTCAGATTGGTAGGATAAACCAGAGAAAAGGAAAAGATAGTTGCCAGATAGAAGTTTCTTCTTTTACCGTTCCTTGGCTTTCCAACCGAAAAACTTACCAAAAGAGAAGACTGGAGCATTATAATAAATATGCTTTTGGGAAATATGTTGAGTTGATACTTGTTAAGACATGGACAATGAATCCCAAATTTGCTATGGTGTGATTTGTAGTGTAATTTATATGTAAAGAATTCTCTCTTTTCTCTTAAACTAGCTTTTGTAGAAAGATGGGCTTTCTCGTATGGTATTAGAGCTTGATTTATCCTTAATATTCCTATAGGTTCTCAGTGATTTGAACTCACACTGTCCATGTAATATGATACTATAATAATTGATCAATTTGACTATTATAGTAAAGTGACATATTAAGATGTAGACAATTAATTGCACATTGCTAAGGTGTGGCTTATAATATAGTATATATATAAAAAAATTGTCTCCTTTCTCTTTAGCTAGCTTCTGTGAAAAGGTTGAGCTTTCTAATAATACTTTTGATTAGGAGTGTTTTAAGGGAAGTCCTACAGTTTGGAAAACATTCTCTTAGTGAAAGAAAACAAATAAAAGCAAACCTTGTTTTGTTGAAGAAGGGTCATCTGACAGTTTCCCCGAATGCTTTTATCTTGTGAAGGATATAACGGATCAGACTTTCGCTCTATCATTTCTAAACATCCTATTGACTGCAAGTCTCGGGCCAGTCCTCGTGAAGTTCATTTACGATCCTTCAAGGAAATTTGCAGGTTACAAGGAAAGGGATATTATACATTGCAGGGACAATGAAGAGCTCCGAATCCTCGTGTGCATTCACAGTCCAGATAACGTTGCTGCTGTAACCAAACTACTTGCAGATTCCTCCCGATCTACTGAAAAGCCCTTTTCTGTTTATGTGCTTCACCTTATCGAGTTAATCGGCCGAGCCGGTCCTACTTTTATTTCCCACCAAATGCAGAAAAAGACTCTGTCCAATAGTTCGTATTCAAATTGTATCATTCTCGCCTTCGACCGCTTCAAACGAGAGAACCAAGCTGTTGTATCAGTCAACCTCTTCACGGCAATCTCTTCACCCAAGTTCATGCATGAGGACATATCCATGCTTGTAGTGGACAAGCTTATATCACTCGTAATAGTCCCGTTCCACATTAAATGGTCCATTCACGGTGCTGTTGAAACGGTAGACAGTACCATAAGGACCGTAAATTGTGGTATACTTGAACTAGCCGCATGCTCAGTTGGGATACTGGCTGATCGCGGCCATTTAGGCCGCTTAATGGTTTCCTCAGAGTCATCCTTTTCTGTTGCCATGATCTTCATAGGAGGTAATGATGATCGAGAAGCATTGGCTTTTGCCAAACGCAAGGCCAAGGACCCGAAACTTGCCCTGACTGTGGTTCACTTTGTCGCGGCTGTCAGTGATGGTAGTGATGCCCACTGGGACAGAATGCTCGACTCTGAGGTACTGCATGATGTTAAATTTAACAGTGCGGATGGTACAAATGTGACATACTTGGAGGAGAAGGTGAAGGATGGGCCTCAGACAGCATTGAAAATTCGTTCTATGGTGAACAATTTTGACCTTATCATAGCTGGCAGACGGCACAAGGTAGAGTCATCGCAGACATCCGGGCTAGCAGATTGGGTTGAATTTCCAGAGCTGGGTATTATCGGTGACCTGCTGACCTCGGCATGTCTTAACACCAGAGCTTCAGTTTTGGTGGTGCAACAACAAAAAAAGATGGCCTAGTTTCAGCTTCCTATGGCGGTATATATCTATCCTTGAAATATGTAGTGAGTAAAAGTAATGCTGTTTCACATCAACAAGACGTGGCCAACTCAGCTGTTGAAGAGTTCAAGAAGTCTTCATAAGCCATGAAATCGAAGGAATTATGTACATGTATACTTATATTCTGCCTTTTCATTTTTATCAAAGAACACGGTTTCCCCCATTTTTTTTTCAGCCCTTCCTTGTTTTTCATTTGAGAGTTGTGGGCTTTATGGTTTCTAGGTTATTTCCTTAGCATGACCCGTTGCTTAGCTCATGGGGCCCAATAGTCTTTTCTGTTTTGATATACGTCATTTGTAAAGAGAGTATTTGTAACTATTACGAGTGAATTAGCAGCCTAAGGGCAACCTTCCCATACTTTATTGTTCCAATCACTTGTTTCTAGTCTTTTTTTCAATAATCCGCGGGAAATAGGTGTTTGGTTGTTTGGTACTTTAGGTATAACAAAGAGTTAGATCCTTACATTGTATTTCTTTTAGCTTCTCACGGTGATATACATCTATTCCCGAGGGAAATAGGTGTGTGGTTGTTTGGTTCTTTAGGTATAGTAAAGAGTTAGATCCTTACATTGTATTTCCTTTAATGATATATAATATTTGACCTTTTACTATTAAAAAAATGAGAATTAGATCTTTATAGTTTGATGTAGAACTTTTCGGTGGAAAATAAACTATAAAAAAAAAAAGGACTCACTTTGTACCTATTTTAGTACGCAAGGCAGACCGGGGGACTTTGAGAAAATTTTGGAGGCGTATTTGCTTCAGAAATAATTTGATATTGAAGTGAGATTTTGGAAGATCAACCAAGATTTGTTGGATTAATAATACGCATGGCTTTTTTGAAAAAAAAAAAAGGCGGAGAGAGAATATTTCAGTTATTTCACCAAAGAATCAAGATATCCAACAATTTCTTGTTTTGTCAAAGATAATTTGTTTGTGAACTATTCTCGCTCTTTCGATGTGGGTCCTGGATGTTCCAAATCTTGTTAGGTATGTATGAGTTAAGATTAATGATGTCAAGATTAATCGGGTGTGACACTAAGAAATAACAATGTCAACAAATTAGCTAATTGACAATGGCTGAAAGAAAATGGTCTCTATTATTCACTTAGAGTTCTGAAAATCGAGGTTACGTTCTACACGAAGCAGAGTTTCCACAAGCTTAATTGAGTTTATTGCAACTGCAGCCTACTTGGCCGAAAATGTTTTGTCTACAAAGCAAGGTTGAAAGTCCCCTTCCACATTATCTCAAAATATCTCTTACAGTGAACAGTAACTTCGTGCATTTGCGTGTTTTAGGACCTTTGGCATTTTCACTGCATCAAAAGCAATTTGACGCCAACAATGTGAACAATAGAGAGAACTTGTGCTTTGCACAAAACATTACACGTTCACTAAGAACCTAATAAACGGATTGCTTTAACTTGATCACTATGAACAAATCTACGGGGTTACCAATCTCGGTCAACTCACAAGGCCTAGGGAAGAACACTTTTTTTGGAACTATGCCCTTGTCATTTCAATAGCTCAATGTGTGCAAGATAAATATCTTACATTAAATATAAGATCTTTTGGTAAAACTTAAATTAAAAAAAAAGTATTTTTCTAACTCTTGAGATAATTTTTTTATTAAAATTTTAATTTTTTTAATATAATATCAGAGTTTAGGTTGAATTTACTCCACTTTATATGATCTTAAATTTAATGTCACTTAACATTTAAAGACGGATATGTAAAACGAATGTCTTATATCGAATATGTAATTCCTTCTAATGAAATTTAAATAAACAAAGTGTCATTTTAATTCTTTCATTAACTTTTGGATTAAGCCATCAAACCCTTTAAAGTTTGAGAGCTATAGATGACTCTCACTTTTGCCATCACCCAAAGCCTTCATTACGTTCTTAAGCGCAATGGAGTTCGCGGGTTCTTAAGCCTTCCCTTCTTCTTATGCGAACTAGGTTGACTTACCTCTTGGTCTCTATCTTCTCGGGGTTCTATGAAAAATAAGAGGATATTCCTTTTTTCCCAAATAATCAAGAAAGAAATGGCATGCTGTCTCTTAGGATTACGTACTCTTCATGTTCCCAAGTGCGGTGAAAATAAATATTTGACTGATAAACTGAACCAGAAGAAAAGCCTTGTTTACTAGTGTTGCCCGTATATGTCGCCATTATAAATTGGCTTGTCAATCCAAGTGAACCTTAGAAAATTTAAGACTACACCAGAAGAGAAGCATATTAAAGATACATATATACATACCATCTTGACGTTCCTTGTTTTGTAAATCGACTTCGCCGAACGCATGACCAATAACTGGAAAACCACCCTAACTCTGGCTGACTTCGGTGGTGCCACCCACTGGGACAGATTGCTTGGCTCTCAGGGATGAATATATAATACACTGAGAAGGTGGTTAAGGAAGAGCTTCACCGTTCATGGTTGGGTCTAAGGTTGATGAATATGACCTTGTTATACTTGGTAGAAGGCTTAACATTGAGTCTCCCAATTGGTACTTTTCTCTTGCCTCTATTTGTGTTATGTAAAACATTTAAGTAAAAAAAAAATAGCAGAAAATAATTTTTTTAATTTCAAATCAAAACTGCTCAGTTTTTTATTTCTTCTCATCTCGAATTAATTTCTTTAAACCCATTTCTTTTGCTTGCTGGCATTAACTTTTTGGCAGTCATCCAATCAATAAAACATATTTTTAAGAAAAAAAGAGAAATATTTGAAGATAAAAAAAAGGGTAAAATATTTTACGCTTGGAGCTTATTTGAAAAGTAACCAAACACTAAAAACAAATTTCACAAGATTATTTTACGTGAAAGCAAACCGAACCCACTATTTTTGCCTTCGATCACAACGAAGCGTAGATAGAAAACTGGAAAAGACAGCTCCAGAGACGGAGAAAACTGGAAAAGCGAGGATATGGGGAGCCTGTGGCAATCAGTGTGCTTACGGGCTTGACAGCACCGCACCATCCTCTTGTCCAGAGCTTGTTCCCTCCGTTAATACGCTGTCATCTCAATTCTGGAAGCGTGCTTTAATATTAGAGTTATTCTCCTCTTTCCCTGTTTCCCCCTTTCCCCCTTTCTCTCACTATTTTGAAGCTTTAGAAAGGCCGTGAATCTTGGCTTCTCCATGTGTGAAAGTGAAAATGAACAGTTCTGCAGCGTCCGAAGGCGGCTGGATCTGCTTCCAAAGAAGGATGATAGAAACAGAGGAGTCTTTTATGGTGATAATCCGCTAAATTTCACGTCCCCTATCTTTTATACACAGCTTTTCTTACCCGCCTTGCTCACGTCCTTGTTGCGGTTGATTCTCACCCCACTAGGTGAAACTGCCTATATTTCCCAAATGATGGTAAGCTTTGTTCTTGCTCATGCGTACTAGATTTTCCATCTTCCTCAATACTGTCGTTTACATGCTATTGTATCTAATAGGTAGACAACCTCATTGAGTTAGATGTAAATAGCTATTTGCAGCGGTCGATATACTCTCGTTGCTTACGAACGAACGACCTAGTGTGAGGACGACCTAGATTTCCACACAACTCAGGAGCGAATGCTCTTTTCAATCTAGCTTTTCTACCAATGATTGCAAGAAAAGACGAGAATTCAGGAAGGAATGGAAAACTGGTATTTCAGAGCTCTTGAGAGATTACTAAAGGTTCTAATGCAACGCTGTTACTTAAGGAATAAAACGCACAGCTACAAGGATAAAATGCAACAGAAGATTCATGCTGTCTTGCTGCATGAGCCACGTGTACTTGAGCTGGAAGCCAACGTGGCGGCTCCAATGGTTTGCTGCACTATAACATAGAGAATAAACCAACTGCTGCATGGATCTAATTCTCTGTGATTTTATGTGATCAAGTAGGTACTGCACTGGGACCTTCGCTTTTGGGAAAATACCATTCATTCAGTCGTAGAGTCTTCCCCCTCACAAGTCTTTACGTGAGTGAAACGTTCGCGTTATTTGCATGCATGCTCTCTTTGTTCCTCGTTGCAGTTAAAACGGATATTGGTATAGTAAGACAATCAGGAAAGAAAGCAGTTGTTATTGGGTTGTGTGCTTTCTTTGTGCCGCTAATACTAAGCACGAGCTTCAGCCTCATTTTAGGGCATACTATGAATTTGGAACCCGATCTACGCAAGTCCTTAATTTTCGTAGCAGCATTTCAGTCCTTTAGTGGCTTCCATGTCATTACGTGCCTTTTGGAGGATCTGAAGCTTCTCAATTCGGAGCTTGGCCGATTAGCTTTATCTTGCTCCTTGATCACCGGGATATGCACTTGGATTTTAGCAACTATGGCATTCATGGCAAGGCAAAGCTCACTAACAAAGCAAGTTAGTTTTCCATGGATGGCATTGTCTTTAGGCGGCATGTTGATTATCATAATATTCGTCCTGAGACCCATTTTTCCATGGATGATTAGGAATACAGCTAAAGGGAAAGAACTCCGAGAGACTCACTTCTTTTGCATCGTGGTCATGATGTTGGGGTGCGCCTTTTTTGGTGAGGTTGTTGGGTTACGCTTCATACTTGGGCCTATGCTTTTGGGCTTGGCTGTACCAGATGGACCGCCATTAGGATCGGCGTTAGTCGACAAGCTTGAGTCCTACGTTTCCTCAATTCTATTGCCGGGCTATTTTTTGTCCAGCTGCTCGAGGATAAACCTATGGGAGATAAATGTGAAGACTACCAAAATTGTGGGGATTTTGGATTTGTGCAGTTTACTGGGGAAAGTTATCGGAACCATGTTGCCTTCACTCTACTACGGAATTCCAGTGGCCGACTCCTTCTCCTTAGGGCTCGAATTGAGCGCCCAAGGCATCACTGATATCCTAGTATTACAACATGGAATGCTTCTCTCTGTACTAAAAAGTTAAACTCATTTGTTCATGCCCCTCCGCAGTGTTTCGTTTCACATCTTGTGCTAACGCGAATGCATTTGTGCTTTTGCCTTGCAGCTTATTGACGAACAGTTATTTACTATTCTGTCCATATCCATTGTTTTGATCACGGGGACCATCACTCCTATAGTAAAATTACCCTACAAACCATCGAAGGGATACATGTACTCCAGGAGAAGGACCATCCAACATGCACCACCTAATACAGAGCTCCGTTTACTGGCTAGCATCTACCATCACGACATCACTCCTTTACTCATCAGCCTTCTCGAAGTCTCTAATCCAACAGCCGAAAGCCCCGTTGCCTTGTACGTCGTCCACCTCATCCAGCTGTCGGGCAGGACAGCGCCACTTCTGATAATGCATGGACAGGGCAAAAGGAACTCGGTTCTTCCCTGTCATTCTGACAATCTAATAAGGGCTTTCCAGATATACGAGCGATGCACACGCGGAGAAGTTTTGGTGAATGCATTTACAGCCATTGCGCCATATGCTACAATGCACGACGAGATATGCAGCCTTGCTTTCGAGAAGAGTGTCTATGGTGATCATCCCTTTTCATAAGCAATGGAATCTGCATGACACCAACCATCGTGCCAACTCCGTAAGAAGCGTGAACCTCAAAGTTCTCAATAACGCTCCCTGCTCGGTCGGGATCTTGGGTGATAAAGGTACTTTAAGTGGGCGTACTAACCGTATGGAAGGTAGGCCTTCATATAGCGTCTTGGTGATTTTCATAGAAGGGCCAGATGATCGGGAAGCATTAGCATACGCTAGGCGCATGGCTGAACACCAAAATGTAAGCCTTACTGTCGTTCGGTTTCTCCAGTCTAATAAAAAGACAAAGAGATCGGCCTTAAAGAAGCTGGATGACGATATAATCAACCATTTCAAGATGAATAGCATGGACAAAATGCATCATACTTATAAAGAGGTGTTGGTGTCCGACAGCGTAGAAGTGATCAGGGTGATTCAGTCACTGCAAAATCTCTGCGATCTAATTTTAGTGGGAAGACGCCATTCAAGTAACTTACCCTTTCTCGTGGGGCTTTCAATGTGGAATGAGTTTCCTGAGCTGGGATCCTTGGGGGACATGCTAGCTTCGTCAGGCTCCAACTGGGAGGTCTCATTGTTGGTGGTGCAACAGCAAACTTGTGAAGGGAAAGATATGCCTATCTTCAAGCGCCTCGTGAAAGATTCAACTGCAGCCGGTGATATACCCCAAGATACAGCGAGTGAGGCCAATTCCCCACCTCCTATGAGCACAAGATATATTTAATGCTAAAAAAGAGAGAGTGAGAGAACACACATTGTTCGGATCTAAGCCAAGTAAGAGAATGTATACTTAATACTAACAAAGAGCATTAGAATATATATTTATACATCAACTGTGTAAATAAAAGGAGAAGAAGCATTAATTTAAAGTTGATTTGAATTGCCTTGGTAATTTGCATGCATAGGAAGACGAACACATGGACTACCTTGGTAATGCGTAGGAATGGGGAAAAGAGTGCTCGGACTACTTGGACTGCCTTGATAATGTTCAGGCTTTCGGAAACTTTGTGGACTGCCTTGGTAATGTGTGGCGTGGGGAGACTCGTGGATAATGGTCCACTTCTAGATAGAAATGTTGGAAAAATTGGGCTGAAACAAGCTCAAACAAGCCCACAAAAAACTAGGATCAAGTAGTTCATCTTAGGACACGAAACTCAACTAGAACAATTTTTTTTTTTAGCAGAAACATACGTGTTTTGGCTCCATTTCCAACTGCCAATGGCTTGATTCTCTTCCTTTGTACTCTCCTAAAACATTGGCTTGATGAGATAGTTGAAATTTGTTGAAGATCATAGAGAAAGCTGTTGCAAGGGTATGCTTGTTCTTATGCTCAATTGGTACTCACTTGTTCCTATCTTTAGCCTGTTGTATATGGTGTGTAATGTGAGTAGTATACTGTTCGGTGAAATTCTACATACAAGTGTACATGTTGAATAAGTAATATAATGATGAGAATGAGTATCATCTCACAAAGATTGGTGCTTACTCAACTAACTAATTACTAATGGTGAATAGACCCTAGAATTTATGTAGTAAATCAAAAGGATAAAACATGGACTAAACAATTAAATTTAACCTAAAATTGCTTAACGAAACATGCTAGAGTATCCAATTTCACCTAATTATTTGGTACAAATGTTAATCATTAATGTTTGCAAGATTAATTCTACTCATATGATAGTGAAATTTCCTAATTTATTCATTATTCTATGTCTAAGTATAAAAAACCTACTTAGTTTATTAACTCATTGTAGTTCTACATGTAAATTGAAATAAACTAAGTGCATTAAGATTTATGAATATTTCAGTTTACACCTAAAGCCATACAAATCATATAATATATGTTTATCCATATTAATCTATGGTTGCACATCACATGAAACAACTGCATGTCATTTCCTGTTAGTCTCTAAGATGCAAATCAAATCATTTAAGTAATAATTAATTACTTAAAAGCATTATACTCAGTAATATACAATTTCACATTCATAAAATATCTCACAAAACATAAATAATCATACATTCATACCATTGTACTTAAGTTACATCATAGCTCTAACAAACTATACTAAAACATTCTATTTTCATAAATAGAAATAATACAAGAACTTGAACAAAACATTCTTTAACTAAAAATTCCAAAGTTGTCACCTAAATGTCTTCAATTCAGAGAAAGTTTGAATAAATCTGCATAATAGGGGAGGAAAAAGAGCTAGCTTAAAAGAGGGGGAGAAAAGGAGCCAAAACGCGTTGCCACGCGCCACCGTCATAGGCCGCCATGCGACAGTGCCACACGCCGTTGCACACCTATATAGAATTGACTAGAAATTGTTGGAGACGACATCTAGATTACCAATCTGCCAAGAAATCACTCCGATCTACCACGAAAATGGGTAAATCTATGATTTCGAGTCCCAACGATGTTCACCGTCTTCTGCTAGAAATCACCGTAGGTGCCGCCCAAAACTGCTACAGGCAAGCCAGAAACTGCACAAATGGCTCAAGTCTACTCCTTCCTAGCCAAAAAAATGTCTAGAAATGGCCAAAAAATGGGAAAGAATGACTAGAATGGTTTCTCGCCAAAAAAGGATGCCAACAGTCTATTGTCGCACGACCACCATGTTTTCTGCCTGAGATGTGCACTGTCGCGCTTCGCCTTTGAGCTTCGACGAGATCCTTGTTGCTCGACAATAATCTCCTCTCTTTTTTGCCCTTCACGATAATACACTCCCCTTTTTCTCTTTTATTTACCGATAATACTTAATAAAGTCCCACGATGCTTGATAATAGACAATAAAAGGGCTCCTTTCTGTTTTCCACGTTACTTGCTTGATAGCTATGTGAGTCCCACTTGCTTCTTTTTGCTTTTTCTTTCTTTTCTCTCAATCTTTTGCTTTGTTTCTCTTTTTTTTTTTTTTGTTATCTTGGGTTTATTGTATGAAAAACAAAATTGGAATCAATATACCTAAATACAAATATAATTGCACAATTATTCTACTATATTTTGCCTAAACTAAACAAAGTAACTCCATAGAAAATAAAGTTATCACATATATGTATCTTAACTTTTAGACATTACTTTATTTTTTATTTTACCCTCAATGAATTTGGATTGTAATCTCAAGCCTAGCACCTCTTAACTCACTAAGAGTTTGTAATCTTTATTGAATGCAGATCTTTAGTGCTTATATTGAGAGCTAAAGGAGAGATCTAGCCATTTCATTAAATGTATTACTCATATAGTTCCACTTATCACAGTTCTATATAGCCAAACCCTAGCCTACACTAGATAGTCTCATACTTAGCAATTAAAAATCCAATAATGCAATTGTCTACGGCTTAGAATTACAAGTGTCTTGATTCAATGAGTTTCGTTTAAATTTTAAGTAACATTCACACATTTATGGATGCAGCCAAAGTGAAGGCAATTCAAGAATGGGAAGCTCTTTCTAAGGTAATAAAATTGAAATCTTTTCTTGGTTTTATGAATTATTATAGACGATTTATTGCAAGATATTCGATAAGGGTCACACCTTTGACCGAGTTATTGAAGAAATCCAAGACTTGGGAGTGGACTAAGGAATCTTAGGATACTTTTAATGATTTAAAGGTTAATGTGATGAAGGAACCAATGTTGGTGCTACTCGAAACCATTTGAGGTATATATTGATGCTTTTGATTTTGCCATTGGAAAAGTACTTATGTAGAGAGATATTACTTTTGAAAGTTAGAACCTAAGTGAGGTAGAGTGCAAATACACAATACAAGGAAAGGAGATGATTATTATAGTTCATTGTTTGCAGACTTGGCATCACTATTTACTTGGCTTGCAATTCTTAATTCAAATGGACAATATAGTTACAAGCTATTTCTAGACCCATAAGAAGTTGTCACTAAAGCATGTTAGATGGCAAGACTTCCTTGCTAAGTTTGACTTCACCATGGAGTACAAGCCTAGGAAGACAAATGTTGTAGCCAATGCTTTAAGCTGAAAAGCGAAGTTGGTTGCCATGAGTGTAGCTGTGAGAGACACATGCAACTAATCTTAAGAAAGGATGTCCTATGATCCCATGGCTAAGTAGTTGGAACAACTGGTGAAAGAAGGTAAAATGAAGCAATTTTGGTTAAAGGATGGACTACTCTACACTAAGAAAAGATAAGTGTATGTATCTAAGTGGGAAAACCTTTGGCACAAACTCATCAAGGAGTGTCATGACAGTAAGTGGGCTAGCCATCCTTGACTATAGAGAATGTAGGCTTTCCTAGAAGCTTTGTACCTTTGGTCTAGTATGAAAGATGAGATAAAAGTTGTTTGTAAAAACCTGCCTTGTTTGCCAATGAAGGGACCATAAAATCATTAATTAAAAATAAGTTAAGTTTGGTAATTCGATATTCTCATTTATATGAGCCCCCATTAGTAAAAATGATCCTACATGAAATGCACACTTCACTACTAGATGGAATGGTGGTCTTCGAGGTGGTAGATGTAATGGTGGTCTTAGAGGTAATAGGATCTAACTCATAATCTTCATTACACCCCCTTGAAATAGGTGGTGTGGTGCAAATTTTGTTCCTTAAGTGTGTAAAGGTGGTTTTAGGAAGAGGTTTGGTGAATAAATCAAGAAGTTGATAAGGTAAGAATAAAGATAGAGGTGAGAGTACAAGTATAACATTTCATATATAAAATGGTAGTCAATCTTAATGTATTTAATACACACATATAAAACAGGCTTCATGATAAGATGCAAAAGTAATAAATATTCACCAAACAACTTTGTAGGAATATATTATAGGACACACAAATTCCTAAGAAAATGACAAATCCATATTCCTTTAATAGCAATAAGTGAAAGAGACTTGTACTAAAACTTGGTTGAGGAACAAAACACTGTAAGCTATCATTTAGCACTCCAAGAAATACAATTTACTCCTAAAAATAAACAAAATCCCATAGTTAACCTTTATGTTAAATGGCATCCTATCTAATTAATGTCACTAAAGCCATACAATTGTAGCATACTATGCGAATGTACTTGTAACCCAAAGTCCAATGTACCCTTAAGATATCTTAAAATATGCTTAAGCTTATTAAAGTCTTGGAAGGTGGGAGTTTGCATGGCCTAACATAACTTGTTGACAACAAAAGTCAAATTAGGATGGGTCAACATAAGATATTTAAAAGCATCAACTAAGTTATGAGAAAAAAAAAAGCCTTAGGAAAAAGGATCCTTTCCATTCTAAATAGATGGTGACTTAATGGCCATTGGTGTGGAGAGAGGCTTGAGTCATCCATGTCAGCTCGTTGAAGAAGATCAATAGCATATTGCTTTCAAGATAAGAAAAGACCACAATTTGGTATATGATTGATAACTCTATTTTTATAGAGTTGTTTTGACTATTTTAAGATATAAATAATATAAGTTTTATAAGAGTATGAGAAGCAAAGAAAAAGAAAGTTACAAAAAGGTAACGTGTAAATAACACAAAGAAGAAAAGGACAAAAAAAAAAGCTAAAAGAAGAAAAGAAGGGTCACGTGTAAAAGAAGGAAAAGAACAAAAAGGACAAGGAAGGAAATAAAAAAAAAAGACAAAAAGTGAATTGTGAAGCTTAAGGCACGCCGCCCAAGAAAAGATAAAAAAAAAAAAAAAAAGGAACATTAATTGTGATAAGAGGTGCGAGAGAAAAAAGAGAGAAAGAAAAGAAATCATGTGTTGTCACCGGAACCAAGGAAGTGAAAAAAAACTAAAGAAGGAAGAGAAAACTAAAAAGAAAAAGAGAAATAGAAGCGCAAAAGCTTCCCTCAACTTCATATCATTTTTGATTTGTAGGAATTTTGTAAAGAATTCTTAAAGAGAAAACAATGTGGTGACAACTTTCCTGTTTTTTTATTTAAGATGTTTTGCTTAATTTCTACTATTGCTTTGGTTTATTATTTTATTATGTTCTAAATTTCTTTTGTTAGAACGAAGATGTAGCCTAACTATGATAATGTGAACTTTATAAGTTGTTATGTTCTACAAGATATTTTATTTATGTGAGTTTTATATTATCATGTTTAATGCTTTTAAGTGATTGGCCACCACTTAAATGATTTGATGTGCATATTTGAGACTGAGAGGTAATAATATGCAATTTTTTTTATAATATATAACCACGAATTAAATATAAAAAATATATATTATATTATTTGTGTGGCTTTTGGTGATAAGATGATTGAAAGATTTATTATAAACCAGGAATGTTCACAGATCCTAATGTATTTAGGTTGTTTCAATTTACATATAGAGATATAGTAAATTAACAAACTAAATAGGTTTACTATACTTAGACATAGGATAGTAAATAAATTAGAAAATTTTGCTATCACATAAGTATTATCATTTTTGTAAGCATAAACTATAAAAATTCATATCTAGTAATTATGGTGAAATCGGAAACTCTAAGATATTTCTCATATTGATTTTTCTTCCTTGAATTCAATTTCAATTAGTCTTGAGTTTTCATTTTGAAAGTTTTAAATTTTAATTCATCATTAATAATCTCTTGATTTGGTAGATAAATTTTAGGATTAAATTCATTATTAGTACTTAATTAGTTTAATATTCACCAATCTCTGTAGGATGATACTTTTCTTATCATTATATTACTTGTTTGACATGTTTACTTGCATATAAATTTCACCAAACAATGATTAACATGAATGCCTAGAAAAAAATTTAGGCATCCATGATACTTGAAAGGAAACTCAATGCCCAAAGTTTGACCAAAAGCATGAAGATGTGAAAGTGAATTCCTAGTCAAAATTAAGTCATCATCAACATAGAGTAAATGTCATATCTGAACATTGCCTTCTTGGAAAATGAATAATGAAAAATCATTGTGTGAACTATAAAATCCTTAGTTTAGGATGCATTATAAAAATGATGGTACCAAGCTTTAAAAGCTTGTCTAAATCCATAAAGGGCCAAATGGAGTTTACGAACATGAGAAGGAAACAATTTATAAATCCTAGCAATTATTCCATGAAAACTGGTTAAGAAGGAAAACCATTAAGACATGCATTATTAATGTTATACTGATGAAGAGGTTAATTCTTGATAGTTTCAATGGCTAATACTAAGTGAATGGTAGTGGACCAAATAAATTGAATTAAGTCTCAAGATAATCAACACCATATTCTTTATGAAACCCATTGGGGACCAAGCAAGCCTTGAGTAGATCAAACATTTCAAAACAATCATTTTTGGTATAAAAACTAATTTATAATAAAAAAAAATGCATTAATAACTCTCATGATACAAGACTTCAAGATTGATTATGATAAATAACAACCATGTCAACTTCCATATTGGTATGAAATGCTTAAATTAGGTTAGGCATTTTGACACTTACCTAGCTACATGTTACCCTTGGGTGTATGTGGGTGGTCTCACTATTCTTAAGAGATGTTGAACCTAGGTTGGAAAAATATTTACCCAAACTTAAAGTGTTTGATAGGCCTTGTTCTATGAAGCCTTCAAGTTACTCTATATAAATCTCTTCCTCCCAAGTCTCCATGAAAGAATGCAATCTTCACACTAAGTTGTTTTATCTCTAAGTTTAGTCTAATAGCCAAACTAAGAATAACTCTAATCGATAACATCTTCACCACAGGAGAGAAAATCTCCTCAAAGTCAATACCTTTCTTCTGATCATAATCCTTCTCAACCAAACGCACCTTGTACCTTGGTAGTGAATTATTCTCTTCTAAATTCAACTTGTACACCCACTTATTTTTAAGTCTCTTACCTTTAGACAATGTCACAAGATCATGAGAGTAGTTTTCCCATAAGGAATTCATCTCCTTTTCTATTACTTTCTTCCACTCTTTCTTGTGCTCACATTCATTAGCTTCTTTATAGCATTACAGTTCTCCCCTATTAGTTAACATTAAATACTCATGTGGTGGATATTTTAACAAAGGTTGACAGTCTCTACTAAATTTTCTTACTAGGGGCTAGGTTGATAACTCAACTGGATGATTATCAACATGTCTTCCAAATTCTTCAGGAACTTCTTAACTTGTTACATCCTTAAATGGCTTTTCTTATATAGTTATCCCTTCATGTGCACTTACTAAGGAAGAAGAAGGTAGGGTTAAGTCCTTAAGACTTTTATTAACAACTCTTGGCTTTTCAATCTTTTTAAGATCTTTAATAGTTTGATCTTTAAAGAAAATAACATCTTCACTTCTGATCAGTTTATTTACAGTTGAATCCCACAATTTGTATCCAAACTCATAATGCCCATAGCCTAAGAAGATGCAATCTTAAGCTTTGTCATCAAGTTTGTTCCTTTCATCTTTAGGAATGTGAATAGATATCCTACAACCAAATACTCTTAAATACTTAAAAAAAATCTCTTTGCCAGCCCATACTCTATTAGGTATATCACCTTTTATTATAACTAAAGGAGACAAGTTAATAAGATTTATTGCAATACACATTGGTTCACCTCAAAATGACTAAGATAATCTAGAATGTGAAAGCATACACCTTATTCTCCCAACAATAGTTCTATTCATATGTTTTGTAACCCCATTATACTTATGAGTTTTAGGAATTATCTTCTCAAGCATGATACCCTAAGTTTTACAATATTCTTCAAACGACCTTCTATATTCACCTCTATTATATGCATAAATGCACTTTAGTTTTCTTCCAATTGCTTTCTTAACCATAGCTTAAAACTATTTGAAAACTTTCAAAACCTTATCCTTAGTCATCATGCATAAGCTCATAACTTTGTAGAATGATCATCAATGAAAGTAACAAAATACATAACACCACCAAGAGTTTTCACTTTCAACATACACACATTTGAATGAATCAAATCAAAAACATGTTTTCTTTTAGACAAGTATTTTTTCGAAATGAGACTCTATGTTACTTTCCAATTAAGCATGATCATAAGGCTTCAATTGCAAATCAGCACCATTAACTCCTTATATGATTTTATTCTTTATCAAATGTTGAAGTCCTTTCTCACTTAGATGTCCAAGTTGTTTGTGCCATTGCTCCATGTAATTATCTTCCACCATGTTTACCTTGTCTTTTTGAATACTAGCTCCAATCTTATAGAGAGTAATGGTCTTTTGCCCTTTTCCAAGTAAGAGAAAACCTCTACTGAGTTTCCATTTACCTCTACCAAAGTAATTATCATATCCCTCATCATCAAGGACACCAATAGAAATCAAGTTAAGACAAATCTCATGAACATGTCTGACATTCTTCAACACTAGCCTACATTTAACACAAGTTTCCAAGACTACAACTCCAATGTTAACTATATTTGCCTATGCATTATTTCCTAAGCTAACACATCCTAAAATCACCACCTATATAAGATGTGAAGAACCTTTCATGTGGGGTAACATGAAAATAGGCACATGTGTCAACAATCTAGGATGAAACTTGACATAAGATGTTGATTTGAGAATCACAAAAGATTATAATATCCCTAATACCGGATATAGTTGTCATTGTATTATTGTCAACTTCTTTTTCTTCATTATTTGATTCTTCTTCCTTAAGACTTCTACAATCTTTCTTATAATGGTGAGGCTTACCACAATGATAGCACTTAACATCTTTCCTCAAACATGATACTCCATGTGATCTATTAGAATTTGGTGTTTTACTCTTGCTTCTACATTTGCTCTTGCTTTTGTCTCAATTTTTGTCTACATGTTTGCTTCCTCCCCTCCTTTCTATAACCAATACTTTTATATGTCCAAATGCTCCTTGCTTATTTACTCTGATTTTTTCATTAAGCAAACTTTCATGGACTATCTTCATACTCAGAACGTCGCCCAGAACTATGTTTGTGAAAGTGACTACTAATATTTGTCAGTTATCAAGTAAGTTACTCAACAATAATATTGCTTGCAATTCATCTTTTAGAACAATCTTTATCATCGCTAACTAGTTCACCAAAGACTTGAACTCACTCAAGAACTCTATCATCAACTATCTTACCTTGTACTTCAAGTTAATTAACCTCTTAAGCAAGAAAACCTTATTTTGAGGAGTCTTACATTTATAGATAGCCTCAAGTTTCTTCCATAATTCATTAACTTTAGTTTTTTGCACAAGATGGTGTTAAATATTGTCCTCAACAAACTATCTAATCTGAGAAATAATTTTCTTGTTCAACTTCTCCTACTCTTTATTAGTCAGCTTCTCAGGTTTAACAGAATCTACTTCCACAGCATTATATAGATATTTACTAATCAAGTATTCTTATATTCATGGCTTCTAAGTTTGGAAATTAGATGAATTTGACATTATCACACTTTTACCAGAAGTATTCATATCATCCATCACAATAAATAAACTATCTTTTGACTTCCTCTTTAAATAGAAATTGAAAGTGCAAAATTATCAATATACCCATCAACAAATGTCAACCAAATTGACCAAAATACCCTTATAATTATGCCTAAATATAGTAAAAAATATCTCCCAAGAAATCACAAAAAATACTACAAAAATTAGCACAAAAATCATCTAAGAATTTTGTTTGGTCAAAGTCAACAATCACCGATCAATGATCAATTAGTCAAATGAACAACTGGACCAGGTTGACAACTCAGGTTTGGATCTTGGCTAAACCAAGTCTTCGAATCCAGTCAACGGATTAGGTCAATGGATTTGGGTTAACTTAGAATTTGGGTCAGCGAGTCAACTTGGACCAAGTCAACGGGTCAACTCACACTGGGTTAATGGGTCAACTCACGCGTCAAAATCAGGTCAACAAACCTATTTTACTGCTACCACCTTTCTCCTCCAATTACTGTTGTTACACAGAGGTTTCCAACAAAACAAGAACGCCAATTGATAGATTGGCTTCGAGTGAATCTATAAAACACCAATTTGCTCCACAAAACACTCAAATCAAAGAGTAATCACAAATCCCTTTTTTAGCCACATGGGTTCAACATAACCTACAACACTCTGATTGATTTTCTAGCCAAATCTGGATGTTTTAGGCCACCGAGACATTGAAAATCACACAAATAAAGTCCAAAGAAGAAAATTTGTACTTCAATTGCTGATTTTGGCTTCTCCCTCTATGTTTGCTCACCAAGTGTTTGACAAAAGGCTTCTTTGAACAAAGCCTTCGTTGACAGCTTCTCTCTTGTATGTGGTGTGCTAAATACATATCAAAATAGTTGTTCTTCCGTTAATTACCTAACAAAGAACAAGCCTTGGCCCTAATTTAGAAACCTAGGTACTGATACCAGTTTGTTAAAAACAAACCCGTGAATCTTAAACTCATGGAATCTCTCAATATCTCACTGCATAGACAAAGAGAATATTAATGAAGAAAAACACACAGGAATTACGAGGTTTGAAATAATCTTTATGTCCTCAGCCTAAGGAGCAATTCTTCATTATGATGAGAAGGATTACAGCGTATACAAAAAACCTATGTTTTCTCTCTATCTCTCACACTAATCTCTACAACTTCATAACTAGGTTTTCTCATAATGTTTCTTTTTATACTAACACCAAGGAAACCCAAACTGAATAGAACTAAAAAACTCTATAAACTACCCATAACATGAACATCGTAGTTACATATTTACCATTACTAATTTACTCCAAACCTAACACTTATATGTGAGTCATAGGCCAAGTCACGCCAATCCTGATAACATTACAACATTCTCTGTCACGAATGGAAAGCTCAATGATGTTGGGAAACGGAGAGAAAAATATTAATGGTTATCGATTCCTTGATTGTGATAACCTAAAAAAAGCATCTAGTGATCATCACACTGCAGTAGTTGACAACTATTAAAAATTGGCATGAATTGCTCCCCATCATCAGCAATTCGATCTATACTGCTGGGATGTTGTGGTATACTAATTCTTGGAATTCTGGGTTCGATTCGTATTTTGTATTAAGTTTTGTTGTTCCTACAAATTATTCTAGAAAATGGTTTTCAGAGAGATTAAGGCATTCCTTGAGTCCCTTGTTTTCGGTGCCTTTCTCCTCGAGGTATGCCTTTTTTGTTTTTTTTTTTTCCTTAAAAAAGTAATTATAGTCTAACCCAAAAAGATAGAGACAGCTCAAACTGATCGTAAACAAATCGAAGTCAAATACCATAACCGGAAGCATTAAGAGCTTCATTAAGCTCATCAAGCACAGGCATTGACACGTCAATAACTGGATCAAAACCCATTTAATGCAATTTTCAGTTTGTCTTGCTTTCAAGCTCAACCTGAGCACATCAACCATGAGACGATATTTAGCTGCAGTTGCAAGACTGATGCGCCCTTGAAGATACGAGCAACTGGTTCTACGAATGCGCATTTGAGCCTGTAAAACGTCTAAAATAATGGTGAGAAGTTTAAAAACGTTGTGGAACCAAGACTTGCATTTGATTAACGAGATTGAAACTCAACCCCACACAGTAAGTCATTCTGCTGACCGGACGTCTCCGATCTAGAGAGATTCAGCCAAGTTCCCCTCCGGGAACTGGCGAGTGAACCCGTGAGCCTAGCGTCGCGATCCTTTTTGTCCTATCCAGGCTGTGTGAGGCTCGATGCCAAATTTCGTGGGGATCCCCCATCTCTGTATTTTAATCGAGCGGTAGTGGAAACGGTGATGTGCTCGGTTATACCTTGCAACTACTCACTTATTTTCAAAACGACAGCGTACATGGAACCTAAGATCGACTTTTGAATGACACTCCAGCTATATCTCCAATAGAATCGTGCCTCGTACCAGGTAGAACTCCTCCATTAGCATACACCATTGCTGCTATGAGATAGAAAAATTCCAAAATCAACTCGAGAAACGTAAAGCCTCTGATCTACAAAACTAAAACCAAAGTAGGCTTGTGCCTAAATATTAAAAAAAATAGAGGGGGTGGACTTTGAGAAAGGGATGTGTAAGGATTGTCTAATGCATACTGTGGGAAAGAGAAGAAGGAATCCATGTGAGGACTTGATTATGCGAAATTATGTTTAAGCGGATTTGCCAGCTTGTGTGCATTTATTTTATGTGGCGTGACGTTGTCGGCATCTGAGTAAACTTTGGATGTGCGGTGATATACAGCCAATTTATAATAAAGGGAGTTGGAGCTCCTACCTTCCCTCAGACGTAATGCTCTTTCTGTCTGAAACCCGTAAAAATGTTCCATAAAAAGATGAACAAAGAAAATAAATCAATCACCAGTTACTCATTTAATGCGATTAATATAAGCTGCTAGCTGGATCAACCAATAGGCATTGAAATTTGTCAACTACCATTAATGGACTGCCATAAATAGCAGGAACCAAGTTACCCAGCTGTCTTTGGAAAATTGATGGTTTAGCATCGTTAATTTGAAAAGAACAAGCCTAACACTGACAATGATTAACAATAATGCAGGGGTTTTTTCTTCTTATTTTTAGAAACGCCTACCCGATTTTCTCTCCGCTTTTTGCCAGATCAAATGGCGTTCGCATACTTTGACCACATTATTCGTTAAACATTCACTTATATTATAGGTGTTTGTAGTATCTTGACCCTCATCTCTGAGTGGTATGGCACTCCGCGAACTTCGCCAAGATATTGATGGTTCATGAACTCCCCATTTACCCTTCCATAGAATATAGGGTTATTTAGTTGGACATATAAACTCAGTCCAAAGTCAAAATAGAACAACGAGATTAACTGTTATGTTTCTTTTTAAAATTACGTATGGTTTTATATGCCAGCGAAATGGAGTAGAAACAACAGCGTTGGCCTTGTGGGATGCCAACACATGTAACGTGCGAAGAGTAGAACACAAGCAGGATAAAATCACATGGAGCAGTACCAGAAGTGACTTCCAACTGTGTTTTTCCGTGCTTGACGGTCTCTGATCGATGATCAAGAACAGTACTAAATTTTGCTTAAACTTTATTTCGTATCCCAAAGATTATTAAAAAAGGTTGAAGACTCCAACACACAAGAAGCAGAATAGAATCAGCTTTGGCAATTAATCGCCCAGTTATTTGTTCTCTAGTCAAGAAGAAGCCTTTAGAAAGAGAAAGAGGAAACATATTTACTTACAACTTGATCAGGGCGCTACAATTTCAGTTCGTACAACAATTTCTCTTTGTGGCATATTTTTCTTGAGAAGCAAATGGATCGGGACCTCATGAATATAGTGGAATTCCGATCTGCCATTAATATTGTACGCAGACCGGAACAACAAGAAGGCAAACAAAGTGAAATTTATCCACAAAACCAATAACCCCACGTACATTAAAAAATTGGCCCAATTGCATGATTGAACAACTTTGGCTGTACCCCGACCGGACATATCAGATTCCGGTGCCAGAAAAAAGGGTTAGTCTTCGGAGATGCTTTCGAGATGAGGCCGCCATATTCCAACCCTGCCAGTCCTACGATCCCTTCGTGAGGATTTCTTCTCGGAGATGAGATCCGTTAGGTACCGATCACAGTCTGAGACGTCCGTTTTACTCTTTTTGCTCTTCTTGGGGGACTTCTTGAGGTTGTTTCCTCCCTTTTTCTTTTCCGGTACCGAGGACGCTGGGATCAAGAAGTATATGCTTCCTCTCTTGAGCTCAGAATCCGGTGAGAGTATCAAAACTTTACGTACAACGCCTTGAGAGCATGGTTTGCTCAGGACATGATTTGGGTTGGCCTTGAGGATCTCACCGGCCGTGACTGGACCGGTCATCTCTTCTACGTAGCCGTTCAAATGGACGATGCGGATCAAGTCTAGGGCTCCACAGGGAAGAACACAAGCCAAGCAACACCTTAGACTGTTACCCATGTCTCTGATCTCTCTCTCTCTCTCTCTCCCCCTTCCTCTCTCCCTCCCTCGGTGAAAGATCTCAACTCTTTGTGACTCTCGTTTCTGCTCCTGGTGGGAATTGGACTCTAGGTGGACAATGTGTTATATAGGGACTACCGTACACATACGAACAATATAGGATGTACTATTAGTATAATGGGGTTCAAAATGACGAAAATGTCCTGTGGAGTTAGATTTTCTAAGTAATTGGATTTGAGTCTTCCCGTGGTGCCCTTTCTTCTACTGCAATTAACTTAAGCCGCCTGGTGATTTTGTATTGATTGCAAGTATAACTAATCTAACAAGATTCCCCACATGACTATGGCAACTTTATTGGTCTATATTGGCAGGCCGCACGATAAAATGTAGAGCAAGTTTCTCAATCTTAAGGTACTACTCATGTGTAGATGTTTGTTTTATAATTAATATGTCAGAGAGAAGGATTTAGATATTGCTTAAAAGGTAAAACCTTTTGTTATTGTTCATCAAAGAGAAGGAAGTTCAAGTTAAAGATTGGAGCTTCTGCTTGAATTTCTATACTTGGAAACTGATCCAATTAAATTAGTTAGGTTTTAGAACTTCCAAGATGGGGCTGCCTATCAGATATTTACGAGGCTATTATTGTATTCCTTGATTTCTTATTCCAAGCAATCAACCAGTAGTTAATTTTTAAGACAACAAACAAAACATCATTTCCCATGCACTGACAGTCTGACGCCTTGATTTGTTTTTAAAAGATGGACACAAACGTTGCCACTGGAACTGAATTAAGTATTGAACTGGTATAACCAACTCATCAATCCATCATGAAATTCCAGACGTGGTCACCAAACAAAAAAGGGTCCGGGCTCCTTTCAATGACTTGCATTAAGATTAAGTAATAGTAATTAACAGATTAAACTATCAGAACTACGGTCCAAACTACTCACAAGAGGGGGCTCCGCTCCCCCTTTTTCCTCCTGAAAGGGGGATAAAAAGGTTTCAAAAGAGATTGAGAATTTCAAGGAGACAAAATAAAGCGACAAATAGATAATATAACTAGAAAATACCCAGTTCATATGTAATATCATTACAAAACTTATATTTCTCGACTTTCTATGCAAACTTTTCATTAGCCTGTGTAACTTTTACGAAAGGATAAGCTCTACTGAAAGCTTAAGATATTAAAAGAGATTCAATAAAGAAAGACTTCTTCATTGTCTTAAAACTCCTTTTTCCAGTTGTCAAAAATGTCAAAGCTTTCCCCTTATGTTTTCGAGCAAACTCATACTTGCACAAATACATAATTTGATGAAGCCTTCGTAGAAACACATAGCAAAATGCTAGGCCTGTAGCCTTTTGTTCTCTATCATAACCCCCTCTTGTAAAATGTGAGACCAAATGACAGAACACCTTCCATTGTACTCTTCCCAATATCTTGTAAAAGGTGAGACCAAATTAATAAAGCTTTAGGCTTTTGATGTTCTTTTCACAACATGAACCAACGTCAAGCCACCCTGAATATGGGTTCGTCCAACAAAACATTAATAAAATTGAAATTCGGCTTGCACTGAAGATAATTGATTAGGTGGGGGATGGAAATTGAAGAGTACATGTCGGTGTTTTGTTTTGTTTTTTTTTCTTTTTTTAATAAAATGCTTGTCTGCATTTTATTAATAGATATCTCAACCGCAGTTATTGTGCTACAACTTGGTTCCCGACTGTTTTATTTTAATTCTTCACTTAGAATAAAATTAAGATTTAATTTTCAGGAAAATTGTATTTTCTTACGTTTTGGCTACAAACCAAAAGAATCTTGGTAATAACAAATTCTTTTAGATTTTTAGCCCATTGAACCCTCCTCCAAAAGAGATAAAATAAAATAAACAGTCTAAAATCTGCAGCAAAACCTCTTCTGAATTGTCTAAACAATCGCCCATTTATTTGTGAACGTCAAAGTACGAGTGCTTATTTTCTATGTCCCTCTCGTTGTCATTTTGTAGCTATTTCAGAAGGATCAGCGATTTCAATTAAAAAAATAAGGTTTTTGATTTATAAAATTCTATTTGTATATTCGTTTGGTTGTTTGGTATTGTGCTAGTTGAGGCATCAATGATCACACTCGTTTGCGCGTTTTTCCTCAATAAGCCAAAATATTTTAAATTGAAGATCTGTAGTTTATTGTTTGGCACCCTGGACTCTCCAGCTCTGCCTCAGGCACCTTGCAGTTACATAAATATAAGAGACAGAAACAATCTTAAGCAAAATGCATATCAACAACAAATGTCACACAATTTTACCTCGACCAACTCTAGCTAATGTTGTAAAAAAGATACCCAAGTAAACAATTTGTACGCTTTCCGAGAAAAATTATCTGTAATAGTTTTACCTAGTTCGTAAGGCGTTTTGCCCATTTTCTAGTTGACCACTGGTTAGAGAATTTGTCTGCTCGTGTGCGTGATTGACCACTGAACTGCCACCCACGCACATCAGGGGACGAAGCTTCGTGGCTCGGAGGTTTCGGGCACCGACCACAGCAGCGGGAAGCGCAGTTCAGGTTTAATTAGGTAGCAAAATGACAATTATGGCAAAGGAAACGCACGAGGTGTGGTGTTAGATTCCTGCTGTGTTATCGAATCTAAACAGAAGACGGAAACTATATCCATGATGGAAGAACATGGGTTCAGCCTGTCTTTACACTAAATCCAAGGTGGAGCTTCATTAGTTTATGCGTACCTCATGGGATATCATCATTGGTATTGGAGTATGAATGAAGCTCTAAGCCCTACCGTGGTACTTGTCTATCGTTTCTAATTTCTCGTACTTGCTGCACCACCCCCTAATTAAGGAATATCCAAACTTCGCACGGAACATGAACATGATTGAAGGGCTTCTTATCTCTAGGTACATGATCATCAAAATGTTCGCCCTTGTCTTTAGCCATGGATTAGTTCTTACAACTGGAACTGTGAGGGTGTTGCCCGGAGCTAATTAAATGAGACTTAGAACTCTTAGGGGTTAAGTTCATAATCTTTCAGTGAACCTAAGTATGGACCAATGAGCAGTCATTAAGGAGTGGCACGTCCAATTAAAGGTACTAATCAAAATCGTTTTAAGATTATCCCAATGCACTGTTAGAAGATCGTGTTGGGTTGTGGATTAGATCTGTTAACTGGTTTCGCAAACTTCTAAGTGATAGAAATTCCACATGGTAAGGAAGTTCTATTGAACACGTCGCAAGAGTTCACGAAGAAAGAACGAATTATACAAGGGCTACACGTTCTGGTTTTTTTCTATTAGATGGTCGCAAAGTTTCCGAATGTTCCCCAAGCGAATTAGGTGAAATGTCAAGCTTTTTGTGGCCAAACATGGAAGGCTTGATCTTACGCATCTATATTGTGCTGGTTGGTAAGATAAGTATCCTGGAACGGTCCCTCGGATGGATCATCACGATGTGGCTCGTCTTTCCCATGACCCCCTCTATGATTCGAGTAGGTGGCAAGAATTTTAGTAAAAGAATTTATAATCCGCAGGAATTGGTTGTTAGGGGATTAGTCTTATCCTCTGCATCTGACCTTTCGGATTCTTGCAATATCAAGCCGCATTGTTACGAGCTTGGGTATGGTGGGGATGGAGAAGACAGCACGCCCACAAAAGTCCAGCAAGACTCGGGACAGCTCTAGAAAAATGGAGAAAAATTAATTCGAAATATACATGGAAATTGATTGGGATATAAAAAAAAAAAAAAGGAAGTTCACATACAAGCAAAGCTGGAAAGTCCTGCCTGATTGAACAACATTTAGTGGTCATGAGAGCTCCTCGTAGTCCTCCTAGACACCATCCTCATGTGTCTTATTTTCCTTCTGGGGAGAACATTATTGGGACACTGAAAGTGAGTTGGAAACTTACAATTATATTCAAACTTTCCACTATCTTTCAGAGAAAAAAATAAAACATAAAAAGATAATTCCTATAAACCCTGTGAAATCCTCTTTTTAACTTGTGTACTAATCTTTCCTCATACAATGCGAACTAGGAGACAAGTTACCTAGAAATTGTGACATGTATTTGTTAGAAGGTGAAACCCTAAAGCTGGTTCTAGAGTTAGAGAAGTCATTTTTCCATTCAAGCTTCATTTCAAGGAATTAAATAATTATTGTAAGACTTTTGTCTTATTCAGACGTTGTGATATTAGGCTCAAAGTCATATAGGGTAGAGTAAAAATATTGTACTAAAAGATTTAAAAGTTTGATTCAAAAACTAATTCTAAAGTTAAAAAGATATTTTTCTTATTTAAACGTTATCATAAAAAATTATATACTATACATAAGACTTCCATCTTGTACATAGTATTTAATATAACAATTCATCATTCTTACTTCACTAGCCAAAATCTTTCCGATCTTTTCATCAACTGTGATAACATATAATAGCATAAGTGCATCAACCGGAGCATCTTGGGCCAGCTCATATACACGTTTCTTAATTCAAGATTTCTTTTTCAGATTTGAAGTAAATATTTTCTATGAAGTTTGACTAGAGAAATCTATGGTGGGTCAGATATACTGTCTCTTCTTCGATATTATATGCATAGCTCTGCATGTTTGCATACGAAGGAAAGCTTTAACTCAAGCATGTCATCGTAACAACTGGTTTAAAATTGAACTTTTATTATTTTGCTTCATGTTTCCGGACATCACATAGGATCTCCGGGGGTCTTTTTCTTTTTTTTTTTTTTGGGACTTATTGGTAGCTACATTCAATGTATATCCGTGAGTCCATCGGTGTCAGGATTCGATCAAATATAGCCGCTCATATTCCTAGATTAGTTTGGGTGGGAATCTAATAAAATACAAGATATCGGGCACAACTTCTACCAATATATGGCACGAAGCTCGAGTAGAGATCGTATGAAATTCTATGACATCCGTTCAAAAAATTTGCCAGTTGTTGCAGTTCTTTTTTAAGATTAACTTTTACTATAATATGTGATAATGGTGGATTCTACATTAACCAAGAGAAACCACGATGCATAAATAAGGATCCACTCTACATATGTTTATTGTCATTGAAGTAACATCAACTACCTTTTGATTTTATTTTATTCTATAACTCATATATTTTCGAGTGTATATGACGTATTCTTAACTAAATAAGATACTTATCAACAATTACTTTTTATTGATTAGCCCATTTTAGATGATTCTTTCTTTTTCATTTAATTTTGGTCTTAACCACTGCAAAAATATGTTAGTGAAAAAAAAAATAAAACTGCGTAAATAGTTAAAGATATTTTGTCAATGAATTTTATTTTCTAGTCGATTTTAGATATTTTATTAGTTGCTATTTATGATCTTTCATGTTGACCTAAAAATATAGTGCAATAAAATCAACTTTATGCTCTCCCAATTCAAAAAGATAGGATTTTCTTTTCTAGTTTCTTAATGGCCAATTTGTCACTCTTGGAGATTGGCGACATGTACCTAGTTTATAGGTGTAAGTTAACGATCATTGCCTTCATAACTCTAAATATTTTTCTTGAGAATCACTTTAAATAACATTTTCCTATATAACAATTATCTGTACAAGATGAAATTAAGGGTATATTCTTATAATAAGACCATTCACAACATTACATAAAATTAAATATGATCATCTCAAGCTTTCATATATACGGAACATATAAGTTTTTAATAATTCTAAAAAAAATTATACGTATGAATTTATCTCTAGTAAATCTTTTGACAGCTTCAAGAATAGCACATTTAGAACTAATAAAATTTTTAAAGGTTCTAATACTTTTCTTCTTCCAATTTAATACCTGGTAATTAATCATTGAGTTGAAACAATTTACTTCATCTAATCTTTTGAGATTTATGAGTAGAAAACAAACAATAATGACTTGAAGACATCAAAAGAACAACATTGCGACCAAAAGACATTTTTGTTTTCACTTTTTCGGTGCTCACGAGATTGCAAATGCTGAAGGTGATCTTAATGTATGACAACATCTTATTGAAGTCATGCTAAAAAAAGATATTAATTTAGATGAAGAACATATTAGACACGCTAACATTTTTTGGACATATAAAATGTGGAATAAATGCAAAAGATGATGCGGATTAAATTGGTGAACTTGGTACCACATCCAACATGAGAACTTGAAAAGAAGAGTAACTGACGCAGGAAGCCAATGCTCCCAGAATTCCTGAACAAGGTAACCGTTGGGCCTGCAGGCCAGCCCAATCCAATGCCTATTCATCCACACGTTGAACCTAAACAAAGAGGTCTTAGACCACCTTTGGCCACTCGTTCGTCATATTTTCACCGGCTCTTAAGGCAGCCGAAAAAATCAACACCAAAAGTTACAGACGATTAGATAATTGCATGAGAAACACAACTTCTACCTTGGCCCTGAATCGATTGTATCCTTGAAAATTAAGGAAACTGATGCCCTCTTTTATACGTAATCACAAGTGTTATGACGGTGGACTAAAGCCTATTCCCAGCACCTTAAACCCGTAATTTTAACTCTCAAGTGTTCAGAAAAACCAAAAGCAAAAGTTAAAACAAAGAAAGAACAAGTTTTGTACTGCACTCAAATTTAGGAGGAACTTCTTTGTGCCTGTCTTTCACTTATGGAAGTAAATATAACTTGACATCCATGTCACGTTTCTATTTCCTTGGTTCTCTTGCAAGTTACAAATGAACATCAAAACTACCCGGCTTAACCACACCATAAATAAAAAGACATCTACAAAGGAAGATGTAATTAAAATGGCAAACGCCCCCTTCTTCCTGCTGTTGCTGCTCGTTTGGACCATCGTATGCTGCGCCAAAACTGTACCCAAATTCCCTGCCATCCTCGTCTTTGGTGATTCGACCGGGGATAGTGGTAACAATAATTACATCGCTACGTTGGCTAAGGGCAACCATTACCCATATGGCCAAGATTACCCAGGTCACATTCCTACGGGAAGGTTTTCTAATGGAAAACTAGTTCCTGACTTCATCGCATCCACGCTAGGCATCAAAGAAAGTGTTCCTCCCTTCCTTGATCCAAATCTTTCAAATGACGAAATTCGTACCGGTGTTAGCTTCGCTTCTGGTGGATCGGGCTATGATGACTTGACTACTGTTGCATCGGCTGTCATCCCAGTGTCGAAGCAAATTGATCTCTTCAAGAAATATATAGCAAGGCTTAAGGAGATAGTAGGTGGAGAAGAAGCTCAGGAGATAATCAGCAGTGCTCTCGTTATCATTAGTGCAGGTACTAATGACTTTATTCTCAACTTCTATGTTATACCCCCAAGGAGGTTAGAGTTCAACATCAGTGAGTATCAGGATTTTCTGCAAGATAGGCTGCGACTTTACATCAAGGTAAACACATCTATCATATGCAAATTTGTTGCTTTGTTTCGAGATTGTGTAAGGTCTCGTCCGATATTATTTGCTAAGCAACTATAAATTTATATATATTCAGGAGCTATACGATCTGGGGTGCCGTATCTTTTGTATAGTTGGGCTTCCTCCAACCGGTTGCATTCCCTTTCAAATCACTGCGAAGTTTCAGAATCCAAAGGATAGAAAATGTCTGGAGGATGAGAACTTAGAAGCTGAAAATTATAATCACAAGCTTGGGAAGCTGTTACCTAAAATACAAGCGCAACTTCCAGGCAGCACGATTGTGTATGCTGATGTGTACGATCCTATACTCGACATGATTAATCATCCTAAAAAGTATGGTAAGTTTAAATGAATGATATTCTACACAAGGTTACCACGTTTGACAGGAAATGTTCTGTCTTGTCTTTTTATCAAACCACTAGAGAAAGCGGCCGATGCTCTTTTCATGTTCTTCCTCAGTGGATGGACATTTTCTTTTTTCTCCTTCCATATAGCATTGATTTTAAACAGTGTTACAACAGGATTTGTGGAGACAACAAGAGGGTGCTGCGGGACTGGGTTTATTGAAGCGGGGCCAACATGTAATCGATTCACATCAACATGTGGGAAGGCTTCACAGTACTTGTTTTGGGATTGCTTCCATCCAAGTGAATCAGCATACAGATACATTTCTAAATACCTGGATAAGGAACTCCTCCCTCGTACATTCCAAGATAATCATTCACAGTCGTAGTTTATTCAATTAGACAAATGAACATTTGTTCATGACTATCCATTGTACTGCATATCAACATATTTGTTTTCTTCTCTTTTATTTTTATCATTGCAACAAAAACAGCTAAACTAGGCCATCTTCCTCCTCTAGCCGAAAGAACAAAAAAGACCATAATTATCACTATGTTTTTTATGAATTTCTCTACATTTTTTTATTACAATATATATGTCTAAATTATACACATAAAAGTGTCAAAGCTCAGATCTCATAATTGAAATCCTTGCTAACTCGCTACTTAAGCTAAGTAGCTAGTAATATTTATCTGTGTGTGCCACTTATAATCATCTCAATGAAATGTCATTGAAAGTTCTTGTAGAAATGTCATTTCCTTGCCAAAATCCAACCAATTAGATTTCTGGTCAATAAACGACCAAGAAATATACATAATGGTAAGTATAAAATAATGAACATTTTAATCCAAAAGACCAATCTTATTAGGAGGAGTAATCAAATTCTTTACAAATACCAAGATCCCCTCATTCCTATCCCCCGTAAGAAAAATATCATCCAATCCTTCTAATTGGTTGGACCTCGCACTACGCCCATGACACATACGCTCACCAAGAAAGAAGTTACAGGGTGATCTTATGCTTTAACCTTCAATGCAGAAGCCCAAGTCCAAATGAGCATTCTTGAAGGAGTTGGATTTATATACTTTTTCCTTGAAACTTTATTTCAAGTTGCTAAAGACGAATATAATCTTACCTTCTGCCTTCATTATTATCCTTAAGATTAAGAAGTTGACATGAAAATGTCCCAGTACTTCCAGCAAGTTCAAAATAGGCCAACTGTTGAATAACCCAGCTTATTACACCATAAAGATGAACCAATCTTACTACATAACTTCGAAACCGGACAAGAGAAAAGTGTACTAATTCATAGAATTTAGCGAAACCGCTATCTAGCATTTGGCTATTAGCCAATCGGCACTTGTTCTATACTTTTGCCTATTGTGACACACCATTCCTTGAAGAAAAAACATCCTCCCACCCATGCAAAACAGCCGTAAATCTTGATTCTCATTAATTGATTCTGAAAAACCAACACTAAGTACAACTTAAATTAATGCTGGCAAGTCACTGCTACAACTCAGAATGACTTCTCTTTATTTAGCAAGATAACCTACCTGATATAATGGTGAAACTTTACAGTGCATCATGACATTTTTTCCTCGCACATTTTTAATGAAGTCATTGGATGTTCTGCTGTTGTTGCCCTATACATTTACTATGCTTTTTGGCAAGGGAATTCAGACCCTCAAGCAATGAAAATGTTACTACCGCCTTTCTTCTTCATACTCGTTCAGGTCTTAACCATTGTCAGCGACCCATGCAAAGCAGATGCGTTGCCAAAATTTTCGGCCATTCTAGTATTTGGTGATTCAACGGTAGATTCTGGTAATAACGACTATGTTCATACCATTATTCGGGCAAACCATTTGCCATACGGTCGAGATTTTCCCGGCCAAGTTCCTACAGGGAGGTTTTCTAATGGCAGACTCATTCCTGACTTGGTAGCAGACTTGCTGGGAATTAAACAGAATATCCCCCCCTTTCTTGATCCAAATATTACGAATGATGAACTCCGAAGTGGTGCTTGTTTTGCATCTGCAGGATCAGGTTTCGATGATCTGACTGGTGCTACAGTTGGGATCATCCCCTTCTCAAAGCAGATCGAGTCTTTCAAAAGTTATATCGAAAGGCTGAAAGGTTTTGCAGGAGAGGTTGAAGGTCAGAAGATAATTAATGATTCTTTGGTCTCTATTAGTGCAGGAACCAATGACTTTGCTATGAATTACTATGTCATGCCACCGAGGAGGCATCAGTACACCATTGTTGAGTACCAAGATTTTCTACAGAATAAGATCAAAGACTTTGTTAAGGTACAGCATGCGTCCCCTCCATCTCTGTAACTAAGGAATGGCCTTCTTGGCTTTTGATTAAATCTCGGATTTTAACCGTTAGACATCTTCATTTTGTGTGAATTGGTAACAACTTTACGATTTGGGGTGCCGTACTATGATCATAACTGGGCTTCCTCCGGTTGGTTGTCTGCCCGTTCAAATCACTTCGAAGTTCCAGCATCCGAAAGAAAGAACATGTGTGCAGGATCAGAATTCAGATGCTCAAACTTATAATCAGAAGCTGGCAAAGCTAATACCGGAGTTGCAGGGATCAAACCCAGGTAGCCAAATCGTCTACGCTGACACCTATGAGCCGCTGACTGACATGATCAACAATCCAAAGAAACATGGTAAAGGCGCCGTTTGATAATTTTCTAGACGTCTGCTCTTGTCTAAATGTGGGACTTTTCATTCTGCGATGCAACAGGCTTCACGGAAACTAGCAGAGGGTGCTGCGGAACTGGCTTTGTTGAAGCCGGTTCAACATGTAATCAGCAAACTCCAACGTGCGAAAACGCTTCCCAGTTCTTGTTTTGGGATTGCGTTCATCCCAGCCAAGCTGCATACCAGTATCTTGCTAAGAACCTAGAGGACAATATCCTTCCAATCATATCAAAAAATCACAGTGCTGATCTCTCCAATCATAAAATTGAACCTAGAGGACAATATCCTCAATAAAATCTTATTTTGCTTCTCTGATTAAGCAGAGTCTAAAAGGGAGAGCTAATTAATAACCTCTCTCTGTTTGTTCCTTTTCAGTGCTTCTCGAATTAGAGATTGATTGTGCTTAAAATGGCAGAAAGCCTTGTTAACCAGTACATAATATCAGTCAACGTTGCACGTGTCTAGAAGCAAGTTCGACCATGGAGGAAGTAAGCACAGCACCAACTGCTAGATCTTTCGCTAATTCTACTAGAACCTCCACAAACAACCAAAATCCTAAGGAAAGCTTCTCGCTTTTTGAGAAGCTGTAACTTTCAATCATTCAATAGACATACATTCATGCTGTAATTCCTGCGGTTGGAAGCCTACCCATCAAACTGACAATAAAATATGAGGGTTTATACGGACCAGAATATAGATTCGCTGAAGTACAACCAAACAGAGAAGAAAACACAGAAGGGTAGAATCCACCCTTGCTGTTATGCACAGATAAAGAAGATTAAATTTAGAATACTTGTTACATCTGTCGCAGCTTTTACATATTTTGTTACTTTTCCTGCACAAAGAAGGGGGGCATCTGCTGCAAATAAAATAGGCACCGAAAGAATCACTTCTTAGGCTAAATAGGGCAGCCTTGATTTCAGAACAGGGGAAAAAAGTTTACTAGATCAAAGAGGTTAACTTTGGCATCCTACCGCGTTTCCCTTTCTATAGTGAAAGGCAGGACTGGGTATTAGACTACACATTTCGACAGTATATCACTGCTTCTTCGTACCTATGCTTGTTTTCGCAGGTACAAAGGAACAAAGAAAAAGGTTGATTTTTGCGTGTACTCACGTTATCCTATGGATGTTGTGCAAATTCCATGTCGTACCTCAAGGAGCATTCTTTCTCCCATCTTGGTAAATTGAATGACTAGCCACCAAGTTTTTTCCATAATGCTTCATAATGTTCTCTGGAATTAAGAATAGCATAAATTGAATGTTCTAACACCGTTGTGATTCATGAAAAACAAGCTACCTCGCTAGGTAATTCAGATTTTAGACCCCTTGAGAAATGAAGATCTTACTGGTTAGACAACAATTGTAGATTATGTTAATAACAATTGATTTTCATTTCTTTTCAGGGTGGCACTTAACCCTATGGTCAAGCTTTGGTATGGGGCACTCATCCTTGCGTTAATATCAAACTTGCTGGGAATCAACGAGAACCTTCCTCTCTACACGGATTCAAGCATATCAAACAAGATGGCGTGACGGCTGCAGCATCCGCGGGCAGGTGATGCTTGGAGTGTTTGTTGGGGAAGCCCAGGCTATTAAAACAGTTAATATTAGTGCTGCAAGCCAGTGACTGTTTATCAGTTACAATGATCTACCCACGAGTTGGCACAACTTCACTTTCTACAGGCAAGGATAAAAAAAGCTTTATTAATGGATAGCATGCATCTTCTCCTTCACCCGTTTAACCAAGGAACAATTTTTTGCCCATGATTAATTGTGTTCTTTGTTTGTAAATTCATCAGGAACTTAAAGATCTGCGATTTTCCCCGTCTAAAATTGCAGGAATCGTTGCTTAAATAGCACAGTTTTTGGAATTTGAGTTTAAAATTTTGAGGTGAAACTAAGAGCTCTGCCGAAAGCCTGAGTTTGTGGAAAAAACTGCAAATCAGGGGCTGGACTATCGGACATACCAGCTAGAACACTAGCTAGAAATCTGGTCTCCAAATACTGGGATCAATCTCGCTGCGCTACATGATTTTCATTCGCAAATTCTGCCACAAATTCTTCACACTGAAAAGTAGTAAATACATACAACATAACGGTCGCATCTTACCTTCACTTCGGGTGACCGACCAATCCAGCGTTTCCCTGAAACAGACCGTTAATCCGAGCGTCAAGTTCCTCCGTACCATACTTGATATGCTTCTCCACATGCTTCCCCATCTCCGGTACAGTTCGCAATCTTCCAATAAAGTTTCCGTACGCCGGCAACAAAAGCTTAGTAATTGATGACCTCAGGTCCTCTCTCATCTGATCATTGTAAGCCACCCAACCAGATTGAGCCTCACAAATCTCTTCAAAGCACGCGTTGAACAACTTAATCTTATCTTTCATGGCTCTTGCAGTTACATTAGGAGCTAACGAGTTACTGTCCAGCTTCAACACTCCTAGAACCCTATTCCATGAGCTTCTCTGGTAATTCGCTTGCCATTGCCGGATTTTCGCCGTGTGCTTTCGTATCCAACCATCGCCCAAGAGAGAGGCAAGCTCGCTATCCTTTACCTTTTGGACAATATACTTCCCATTGTTCATCAGGAAAACAGAGGACAGCGCAGCGTCTTTGTAAATCTTAGACTTCGCCTCCAAGTTACTCTCAAAAAGCTCCATGATCCAAGCCATCTGAACCGACAACGACGTCGATGATCCTCCTTGGACGTCACCAAGCTTCGAAGGCGGAACCACATTCTCATCGAAAACTTGCTCAAGGGTTTGGCACGATCGGCACGCTGCTCGCAGATAATTCATCACGTAGCGGGTCATCGGGTGGAGCCCGCCGCCCGGAACAGGAACCTTTGCGGGGTCCCGACGGATCAGATTCTCCAATTCCATGAAAATGCCTCTGATCGCCTCTCCTAACCTCTTCCAAATCGTTACTGCTTCGTTCCTAAGAATCAAACAGTACTGATCCGAGAACAAGAAGTCGAACTCGGGCATTAGGTCTCTCAGAGCGTCGAACACATCAAGAACTTTAAACAGACGCTCCGGCGATCGGCTCCCAATCGCAACGGCGTCGGCAAAATTCAGGAGCTGAATCGTCGATCCTCGGCAGACCTCCATGAAGGAGAAGTCAGCGGCGGAGGAGAGGCCGAAAAAGATTCGATCACAAAGGCGGCGCTCGCTGGGGAAAAGGATACGAAGTGCGACGTTTGAGGCCTTGACCCACCGTTCGATCTCCTCCTCGAGCTCCGACCATGGCATCCTGTGTACCTCGTCGATGCTCAGCTTCTGTAGTCCAAGCCTGGACAGGCTCTCCTCCAGGAACTCGCGTCTGCAGCTGCTGTACACGTGCGAGCACTCCTTGGCAAACCCAGCGGCCACCATGCGCTTCGCTATCTCGTGGAGATCGTTGATCGTGATGGAGGGGAGCGCGTCAATCACGACGTCGTAGTCGGCGACTGGATGCGCGACAGGTATTTCGTGGTTCTCTCCGTCATCTTCGTCCTCCGAGTCGAAGGAGAGATTTCCCGCTAACTCGCCATACGACTCCCCGCCGCGCTCCATCAAGGACCTGAACTCCTCCTCGACGCGAAACATTGCCTGCTGCATCAGGTCTTCGGCGCGTGTAAGCAGCGCGCCCACAGTCTTCTCCCTAGCCATGGGACTCCAGTCCCTGATAGTAGCAATCAACTCATCGATGGCATCAAGGAAGGCCGCGGAATCGGCAGAGTCCGCCCAGATCAGGTGATCGGCCGCCACGTACTGGGAGATCTGACGGTCCAGGGACTTGAGGCTGTGGTCAAGCGCAGCGCAACCTCTCGGATCGTCCTCGTCGACCCCGATCTTGTCAGACAACTTCTCGCGAGAGAACCTGCCGTCGAAGTTCGAGAAGATCTGCAGAATATCGTCCGCCATAGTCTCGTTGTGGCCCAACGTCTTCGCGATGTGCCGCGCCACAGCCAATAGTTTCTCCTCACCGTTCTCAGCCATAGTTAAATTATGCCCAGTATAAATATTACCAATAAACTAAGATTCAGGGTTGCGTGAATTCGTTGAATCAGAGTTTTGAAAATGAGGCATAAGAGGACTGGAAGAGGAAGTAGGAAAGGCTTCAAACGATTGAGAAGATGCAGGGGTGGGAGAGACCAGAGAGGTAGGCATGTTGAAAACTATATTTACGGAAAAGTCCTTTGGGGAACGCGGTTCGTGGTTGCAAAGAAAGAGAGAAGTAAACGCAGATAAAGCATGAAAAGAGACGTGGGAGGAGGAATGAAGATGCAGACCAGGAGAACGAAGAAGACTCGACCTAGTGAGTCGTACAGGATAACGTGCGAAAAGCGTCAAGCAGGAGGGACACTTCCCGACGCTTATGTCAGTAATTAATTTACGGAAGAGGACATAAAGTCAAGGAAGGACGTGGAGGCACGGACGAAATCTAAGAAACCGAAGCGGCGCTTGGACGGACGCCAACTCAGGTGCCAGCCCCATGTACAAAAATCCTCCAGTCCACCAGCCGGCCTATTTTGGTCCTCCAAACCAAAGTGATCCCTTTTCTTTTTAGTCGAATTGCTTTTATGCCCTTTCTCGGATATATTTTTCTAGATCCCAGCCATCTGACATGATCTCACGGGTTATAACTAATGCAGAGACCCATCAACCTATACAACCGACAGAATAGAGCACCAAAATGAAGTTTAAATTTTATATATTAAGGCTGACTATATATTTAAATAAGTTGATGTAACAGGACGATGTAATCAAGGGAAGTTTATGTAACCATTGGCTATCAGAACCGCTGGAGATAGAAACGACGCCAAAAGGACAAGTATGTCTTTGAACCCTGGGAGATGAGAGAAGGAAGGCTCTTTTATAAAAGTGGCCGAGTCCCTTGATCAATGGCAGAAGGCATAATTAAGTAATTTTCATTCACAAGATTTGGGTACCCTTTTAAAAATCCAAGACTATTTTATTTTCTATAAATCTGGGGAGAAAATAAAAGGTTTTCTTGTCTTTTCTTGGAAGACTAGCCCGTCACTTGTCTTGTTACAATGGTCCATCTAGTCAGGTCGTAACATAATCCTACCAACTAATAAAAAATAAGTTAACAAACTCTTAAAAACTTGATCTTGTTAACTAATGCATAGATTACGTGGACAGTCATTATCCGAAAAATTGACACATATTCTTTATATGAAATATTCTTTGTATGAACTTTATTAAATAATACTTAAATTCATTTCATTTATTTCCCCTTAAAAAGCACCTTTGTTGTTGGGGTGAATTCAAGAAATTGCATCTTTATTTGTGAGAGAAAATCCCCTCCAATGAATTAGAACCTGCTTCTTCGCTTCTCGATGCACCAAATTAGCACGATTAACTCTACAAATCCAACTCCTAAGATACTTAGTGTTATCAAATTTGGCAAAATCCGGCTTGACCATTAATTCTTCCTCTTGCTTTTTCATTGTTGATAGTCGAAATTCTCGTTGTAATTTTCGATAATAGTTGTATGGTCTGGACAAGTATCGATTGTTTGTGCAACTTGTGGGATGGAAGTGTCCAAGTAACATGGCCAGCAAGCCTACAGCCACTTTACTGAAAGCTCTTAGGAGATAAAGGACGTGCTCTAACTAATAGTTTAAGTTTTTAATCTAATGATAGTACTCAAAAGCCTTAACATTGATAGTTATTTGTCTATGATACCAAGTTATTACAGCCTTTATGAAAGGCTAAGTGATCTTATGATTTCAATCCAAACAATGTAAAATATTGTCACTTATTAAGAATTCAAGTTCTCATTTCTTCCCGTTATTATTTCATTTATCTGTTTTGAATAACTAAAAAAATCACAAATGGTTTCCTCAAGGGAAATTAACCTCTAAGTGCTTGAAGCATGTATTTCTTTCTCCTTTTTTCCATTGTTAATTACATGAATTCCATTTAATTTTAGATTTTACTTATCAGAAAAAAGTAAGTCAACCATTAATAGAATCCTGCCAAACAACAGAAAATACTTGAACAAGGTCCTGAATATCAATAAGACTTGGTCCTACTAACTAATGCAAAGATTACATGAACTCCCTGTTATCCTTCTATTTGATACATGTTCTCTATATGATTTTATCAAATAAGATAAATTGCACCTAAATCTATGACATTCCTTCCTCGTCTTCACTAATTTGTTTTTTTTCAAATTTCGTATTATTTTTCTCTCTGAACATAAGAAATACTACGTGATAAACTCTATGTAATTAAAACATAATATCTTACTCCACCGCCCAAAAAATAAAATAAGAGAAAAAGAGTGGAAAAGAGGAAGAAGGCAGCGGCGATAACCGCGTCGACTGCTGCGATGCTTCGCAGGATGTTCCTCACCGTTCTTTTCGTACCTCAACACCGTGGCAACTGCGAAGCAAAGGAAAGGGATCTTTAAGATTTCACGCGCCTAAAAGCAAACCCTCAAATCGGAATCCCAATCATCCATCTCCCCATCTCGCATCCCTTAGATCTGCAAAACTACCTCCTCCTTCCTTTCTTTACAGCCATCTCCAGCATGGCCTCTCCTGCAATCCCAATCTCAAACCCTCAGACAACCGGCGAATCTCAAAACTCCTCCACCACAACACCGTACCTCCGAGTCCGAGCCTTCCTCACGCGCCTTTTTGGCTACACCCGCCAGGTCCTCTCCAACCGCCGCCCGTGGACCGAGCTCATCGATCGCACCGCTTTCTCCAGACCGGAATCGTTCTCTGAAGCCACCTCCCGAGTGCGCAAGAACTTCTCTTACTTCCGTGTCAACTACCTGACCTTACTCGCACTCATACTGGCGTTCTCGCTACTATACCACCCTTTCACCCTTCTCCTCCTCCTTTCCCTCCTCGCCGCGTGGCTCTTCCTTTACAGCTTCCGGCCGTCGGATCAGCCGCTCGTATTACTGGGCCGCACTTTTTCCGACGGCGAGACCCTGATCGGGCTAATCGTACTTACCGTGATCGTAGTCTTTCTTACAAGCGTGGGCTCACTGCTCATATCGGCCGGGATGGTGGGGCTGGCGATTGTGTTCGCGCACGGTGCATTTAGGACGCCTGAAGACCTATTTCTTGACGATCAAGGCGCATCGGCTTCTTCTGGGCTCTTCTCTTACATTGGAGGCGTCGCGTCGTCAGCTGCTGCGGCCGCTGGTCCCACTGTTATGTCGCGCGTCTGAGCAGCGCCCTGTCGATCGGATCGGATACACGCACCATTCAAGCTTAGATCTTTATAATTTCTTTGGCATTTTTTTTGGGCTGTTAATTCCCTTTGCTAGAGAGAACGGATTATCGAATAGGATTTTCTTTTTCGGCAAGTGTATTGAAAGATATTTAAATATGAATAAAGTTGTTTACAAGAATCGATTAGCCTACTCGGTGGACAAATTATTTCTACGAGAAAATCATTTAATAAGAGGCAAATATCCAAACAACCACCCGAAATACATAATAACTCAAGATAATAACTCAAAAATTTGTAGTTCCCATGTTCAGTGGCCGCAATGTGAACCCAACATCCTTCACTGCCATCCCAAACATCGCCAACTAGAGTTACCTCAAGATATCAACCAGGTAACGAGCAATTTACAGCATCAAATCGAGGTTTCAAGGCATGGAACAATCTCTCTAACAGATACAAGTCAAATTTTTAAACCTAACGAGTGCTCCGTTTTCATTTATTGTCCTAAACCTAATGTCTTCCTGAAGATGGACATCAATTCAATCTAAAGAAAAGAGAAGTAAAGAAGCCGATGATTCGAATTTACAGCCTTACAATTCCAGAGTTCTCTCTTGCATACCCGCTTGTCTCCTCCACGACCTTTGTCCACACGTTAGCAATTTTCTCCGCGTATCCGACCTAAAAAATTCATCATGGGACCTCATGAAAGAGATACAAGGACCTTAAATGGACATAATAGAACGTTGAAAGAGAAAATTACATGTAAAAGGCCACTGGAGACATAACAAAACATGCATTTTTTAAACTAATAGATTTACGCTTCCATTGGAAGGAACAACTTTCTCAGTCATCCTCGTAGCTCTATGTTTCTATCAAGTGCAGCACTTTCGCTGCTCACTTAGATGAACATACAAGCGTCAATTCAAATGCTATCTAAGAATCCAATCACTTATTCAGCAGCAGTCCACGCTTTCAGACAAGAGGAAAACAAAATAAATAACTCAATAATGCTTAGGCAGACCATTGTGCCCCAGAAAACCAGCCAATCACCCACACGTATAGAGTCTAGCTTGCTCTAGACTCGAATTCGAGCTTCTTTAAAATTATAAAGAAAGTACCTATCTTCAAAATTAACTGCTATTCAATCCATACATAACAGAATATTAGTGGTATTCTACAGAGGAACCTGCTTGCTATAGTATTGGTGAGAAACTAAAGCATTTAGGAGTCTTCTGCTGGCATGTTACCAGGTAACTGGTTATGAAGTAAACGTTTTTGGTGAAGAAGGGAAATACATAGGAAAACATAAAATGGACACACACACACACACACACACCCAAAAAAGAAAAAAAAAAGTCCAAAAATTGACTCTGAATTTCCTGAATCAGGAACTATCAGCTTTGTGCCTATGCAACCCATATGAACTCGAGTATGAACCAGACTAGTCCAAATTGTGAAGCTTTAAAGAAAGATAGAAGACACAACAGCATTAGGTAAGGAGGCATATGTTCCATTTAGCTTCATACGTCCAAGATGGACAAAAGAGAATGATTAATTTACCTGATTAAGCACAAATCCCTTCATCATATTTAATAAGTCAGCCTTTCTCTCTGTGTCAAACCTTTTGAGTTCAGTCCTGTTGTTTTCCTGCATATATATAACCATTAAGCCACGGAGAAGGTGGTAATAATGTATTCAATTAACAATGGATAACATGAATTTGCTCTTCCCAGTATCATGTCACTCAAATAGTAGGGCAACTAAATGTAGAGATTTACAAGTGGATAAACCAAAACAGAAGAAAACTTTTAAAGACACTTCGGAATTGAAAAGCCAATATGCCAATAAAGTTAGCAAATGGATTCAGAAGAAGACAAAAGACATAACAGTACCTTCTAAGGGAAGTTGCAAACTAAAGAACGACAGCTACAAAGAGTACCTTTTCATAATCACATGGCTTATAAAACATCCATTGTTACAGGTGCTTTCATGTTAGAAACTCGATAACCATCCGATGTTATAACAACAAGAGAAAATGGCATAACCATACGCAGCAAATCAAAATAAGAGCACTGGATAGTCGCTGGAGCTCTCAAGGAATCAGAAAGAACTCAAGGTTCCCAAAACCAAAATTTTTCATCCTGAAGACAGAAACAACTTAAAATCCAGAAGAAAACTATTAAAATCAATTTTGGCATCATTCACACCACTAAAACATGATGCAAGACAGCCAAGCCTTCAGATTGGTCTTGTTTCTTGCCACAGCATGAGAATTATATAGAATGCACCTCAAGACTAAACACTAAACAATTGCTTTATGCAAGGGCAATATGCTCAAATCTGACTCCACATTACATTACATTAAAACCCAAAGTTTGGAAAAGAACAAATCATGCGGAAGATAACTTGGGAGATTGAGGTACAGTATAGGGATCACAAAAGCTACACTCTGAAATAGATTCAATGATTGTTCCACTACCCCAGTTTCTTGAGTGTCATGTTCAATAACTATATACTCATAACATCAATGTCCAAGGCAAAAACATCACACAACGTGAGTGCTCCAATAACAAATCTTCCGTCACCCAGCATGGTAGATGGAATTCATGCCACTTTTTGTCTGAAAAAGGCATGAGATCAATGATGCCCATCATACTTTCCTTTGCCCATTCAGCTCCACAGTAAAGTTATCACAAATGACCTCCTTTTCATCCCATTAGTATTCAAGGTCTGCCTTCTCAACTTTTAAGGTAAGCTACCTACTCATCAAATACAATGTATCCTACCAGTAATAATAAGTTAGAGCCATATCTTTTAAAATGGACAGCCACTTTCCCAAAGACCAGGTTGGGTTAACCCAATCGCAGAAATGAGTCATCAAAGTTCAACAGAACTACTACATTAAAGTTGTTGACGGAAACATTAGAATTTCATGCATCACGTCAGAAAGCCTAGCACGATACATGGAAGGACAGAACAAAAGCAAGAGGGAACTATTTCTTAAATTCCATAAAATTCAAAAGGATCAGCCACAATTCAGTTATGTTCAAATTGGTACCTTGATCCGCTCATATTCTCTAATTGCGACATTTTTGGCATCATCAGTGACTCTTATTGTTTCTTTTAACTCTTCCATCCTGCGATTCCTTGTTTTGTCACCTCCAAATACTTTAGATGATGCAGCTTCAAGTTTTTCAGCCCTTGCTTGCAGTGAAGATTGTTCTGATAAAAGTGTCTGCACTGTCAATAAAGCACTTGAGCGATCTGAGAATGCACTGTGAACAGCTAACATTAGCCCTAGATATTCATGAAGTGTATCCTGCAACACATACAAAGCAAAGTAATATTAATATAGTGAAAGATTTCAGGTAAAGCATAAAGATCTTTAAACAAAAGAGCTTTACAATTACTCAAAAAGTCATAGGGGGCTTAGACCAGCACAAGAACAAGGACCAGCTTCCCATACACTGGGCAAGCTTTTATCTAGAAAAACATGCAAGGACAGTTGAACATAGTTGTCATTCTTCAAAGCAGATATCACAAAGGTTCTGTGATTTACCAAATGCTTGACAGTCTGAGCATTTAACTCCCGGAAGAATCTGCTTGCTTTGACAGCTGCAGTTGCAAAGCCTTTCATGTCATTGGCCCGCACTTTCTGAGAGTTGAACACCATCTCCTCATTCTCAAATTTTGTGAGCTTAATAAATGCAAGCCCCAATTCACCCATTGTTTCTCCCATATCTTGCTGAGCCTTGACAAGTGATTCAGCCTAACATATTCATAACATAAGAAAAGAACCCCATAATCACGTAAACGGTTCACAACAGAAATGAACACCATGTACATTTCCCACACTTGCATATATTTGAAACTCACGTAAATACTAAAAAACATAAGTGGGACAACTATCCCACATGGAACAGGAACATCTGGATTCGAGGATACCTCCACTTTCTAAACTTCTAATCACTATTTTAAATTAAACGGTTAAGTTTTTGTCATTTGGCATTTGTCACCTATTACCGGACTTCAACTTGTCGTTAACTACCGTACCTCAATAAAGTGTACACGAAGGGAAAAAGAATGAACTATTTACTAAGAACTCCAACCAAAGTCTTTGTAGTTCCTATTCTTACATACTTTTGGAAAAGATAGCCTCATCAGATTACATCAACCCAAAAGTTACTCTAGTTTAGGGAATGCATTTATACGAACACAGCCAGACATCAATATTTCAATAGTAGTTTTCAAAGTTAAACCCGAAATCAAAGAGTCAGCTAGAGATGAATATAACCTGCTGGGAAGCATTGGTGAGTTGTTGCTCGAGATCATTCATCCTCTCTTTCTTTTCCAAAAACTCCTTATCTTCCTCAACCACAGCCGGTCTCGACCCTCCCCAGTCATTTGCCACAGACTGCCTGAACTCCTTGAACAGCCTCAACAAGTCCCTCCCTCCCTTGGCCGGCTGCACCACCTCGTGTGGCGCCACCACCGTGCTGCTCTCCCCGAGCAATTGCTTTGGCAGCTTCACCGCCCCGTCGAGCATCCTCGACGCCACATCTGTCGTCGTCGGCAGCGGCAGCTTCCCCTGGACCTGTAGGAACACCCTCAGCTCGTCGCTCCGCTTTATCGCTGGGTGCGCCGCGAGCCTCCGCAGGTACTTCTCCAATGCGACCCGCCTCTGCTCCACGAACTCCTGCTTCTGCATCACCTGACTCTCCACCACGCTCTTGTCCGGCCGAGGCGGTATGAAGAGCCCTCTGTATGACTCGGCCAGCCGATCCGATAATGTAACCACGTCCCGAAACCGCCTCCGAACACTGAACTCTGATCCTCCGAACTCCGGAACATTCGTTCTCGTCGTAACTAGGTACGTTACGTATGTACCGCCACCTGGCACGATCGAATTCGAAGCCTCCTGCTCCTTCTGCGGATTCGACACCGTGATTTTGATGTACTCCGAGCTCGACGCCGCCAAAGAAGAGGACGACGAGCCCGGCGATCTCAAAAACCTCCCGGAATTGTCCGAATTCCGGCTAGGGCTCTCGATGCCGTTGACTTCGCCGCCGTCCTCCCCGTCGAAAGGACTGAAGATCACGTCCGCGTACGCGGGCGGCTCGATGTAGGAGCTCTCCGTCGGGAGGCTGGGGTTTCGAAGATCCCGATACGACGGGGGCGACAATAGGGGATCGGATTCGGCGGGGGTCGCGAGGATCGACGGGGAGAGAGGATGGTGAGCTTCGGAGATCGCCGACGACGACATGGCGCTTCGGTATGTTGAGTAGGATTTGGTGTCGCTTAACGGGTCGTCGAGCACGAGATTCTCCATTTCCTCCTTCGACGCGTAGAGACGGGCCTCCTCGAAGCCCTCGTTCTCGGAGCCCATCATTGTAAGCGAAAATACGAAGGGAACCCAAAACGGAAGCTCTTATTGCATTTGAGTGGCGTTGATTGAAGACAACCAATTGCAACTTGGGAGAGGAGCCATGTATAGTAGTGGAGTACGGTGGAGGCTAACGTGCGCCAGGGGGAGGGTGATAGGTGCACCCCAGAGGCTGCCTTGAGAAGCAGACGATGAAGAAACCCCAGCACGTGGATTTGGACGCAAAGCAAAAAAACGGAAAACCGATGGGTAGGGGCGATTTTAAGCTTGGACTGCGGAATTTGTAGCTGGGAGCTCTGTCAGTCGTCGTGGGCCTTCTGTTGGGGGGATAAATTCTGTGGGCAGTTGATTTAAGCCATTTTGTCTTTTCCTCTTTATCTTTTTTAATAAATGACTCGTCCCTGCAAGCTAATCTTCTGTGCGAAGTTTGGTCCCGTCAATCCTAAGTGACCTGACGATCTTCTTCTCCTCTTTTCTTCTTCGTCTCTTGCTTCGGCTCCGTCTCTCGGACATCAAAAATCGAGATATTCTGTATTTTCGTAATAAAATGCAAGCAATTTTTGGTGTTGGTCGTATTTTTACACAATTTTATCAATTTCCATTTGTTAGAGAGAAAAGGTAATTTTATAGTTTCTAATAATTGCTTGCCTCATTATTCCTATTACAATGTGTGGTGTTAATTTCACGTTATTAAAACATAGATTTGTAGAATTATTTATTATTAAAAGTCTTAAAAATCAGTGTGATGTTTTATTTAAATTTTAATACAAATGATTATATATTTAATATAAAACTTTATTCTAAATGTATTCATATACATTCTTACACGTTGAACAATTTAAACTCAAGATTAAATGAAAAAGAATATAAACAACTTGAACTCAATATTATGTTAAAATATTTAAATATTAAATTCAAAAGTTAACTCAATAATAAATGAGTATTTTTTATTTAAATTTTTTCATAAATAATTATATATTCAATACGAGAATTTAATTCTACTTCATACTCATAAAATAATGCCGTTAACTCTTAAAATGTTTTTTGAGTTAGACATGGTGTTAGAGTTCATACTTTTCTCTTAACACCTTATTAATGAGGTTAAATCCTAAGTTCATCCTAAGGCATCAAGATAATTTAATAATTTTCTATTATGATAAAATAATGTATTATGCTATGTGATATACATCTTACATTACTAAGGCAAATGAGTTAATGAAATTATTTATAAAATAATGAGTATTACTAAACTCAAATAATGAACCTTTTGAAAATTACTTGTGCAATTATTTTAAAACATAATACTCGGATCTTAATCTTATCCTCAAATAATGAAAAGAACCCAACGACAAGGACATTTTAATCCCTTAAGCGATGCGCTTGTACGTGAAAGAATAACAGCATTAAAATCTTAATAGTGATTATCACGATCCTGTCCTCCCGAAATCTTAAAAGGGTCTGGGTCAGTTTTAGCAAGCGACAAACCGAGGATCTGGTTAATTCAGGTCAGGTGTAGGATCGCTTAGAGACAGTGCCTCCCCTATAACTGCATCCAAACACACACTTTTTCCTATGTCGCTTCAATTTTTTTTTTGTTCTTTTACCGGTATAAGCAAACGTAGATCAGGTTTTTGCCAAACCCTTCCTACTTCCCCGTTCTGTTTATTTAGTTCGTTTTAGGAGAGCCACAGAGTGTCAGAAAAGAGCTACGAGAGATACAGAGAAAGAACCATTTTTGTGATATCTGACCGTGACGCGCACCTCTAATGGCTTCCAAGTTCGGCTTGGCCGGAGGGATACCAGAGCGGCGGGTCCGACCAGTTTGGGACGCCATCGATTCGCGGCAGTTCAAGAACGCTCTCAAGATTTGCACCGGACTCCTCGCCAAATACCCAAGCTCACCCTACGCTCTGGTAACATAGTTTCCATTGTTCTTTACCATTTATTTTTGAAGACATTTTCTCTCAGCGTTTCGAAGCATTGTAGCAGTCGCGAGTATTTTGCTTTTTTGGCATTTTCTCAAGGACCAAGCGGAGCCCTATGGCGTATAAAGAGCTCCGGTATCTTAGAGGTGTATAAGTGTTTATGAAGTTGCAATGCTAGAAATTTTGTCTTCACAATTCCTTCGAGTCGATTAGTAATGTGGATTGTGGTGTTATTTCAAACGAGACACTGCTGCCAATGCCTTTTGTCGTCTTTGTAGATGTTCGAGTTATTTTCGCGGGATCGATAACCGCTGCTGTCGTTGTGTCTTTCTTATTAGTGCTTTTCTCGCTCTTTGGTTAAGATCAAATCTGGATTTCAAGGTCAAAGACACAGTTATTATAAGTATAATTCTTGGTAGTTATAAACAAACAATATTGCATTCACTATGTAATTGTGTTCAAGCACATAACTGGTTCAAGATCACCGCTTGGAAACTTAAAAAGCCTAATTAGCCTGAGAGAGCTCATAAAAGAGGGTTAGAATATGGGAATTGAAATATTATGCTATCTTTTGTGCAATTAATAGTTCTAAGGACCATTTCTAACATACTAATATAGTATTTTCATGTACACTTTTTTGTTTTACTGAACAGGCTGATAAATTTATGGGTGCAGAGTGCTAAATCTTAACTAGGATATTAGCCTATATGGAGACTCTTAATGCTGTTTTTCTTACAAAATTATATTTTTAGAAAATTGCAATGTTTAAACTTCACTTGTAACAACCTTTTTTTTCTTCACGTGTTCTGCAGGCACTCAAAGCTCTCATTCTAGAGAGGATGGGCAAACCAGATGAAGCTCTATCTGTTTGCTTGGATTCGAAAGAGCTATTATATAAGAATGACTCCAACCTGATGGATGATCTTACTCTCAGCACACTGCAGATTGTTTTTCAACGACTTGATCATTGTGAGTATTTGTTTTTGATGCTTGGAAGTTACCTGTTTATAGGAGTATCACAGTCAGAGTTATCTTATAAATCTGTTTGTAACCAGTGGACTTAGCTACAAGCTGTTACGAATATGCTTGTGGGAAATTCCCAAACAATTTGGAACTTATGATGGGACTTTTCAACTGTTATGTTCGTGAATACTCTTTTGTGAAGCAGCAACAGGTTGTTTTTTTTTTTCTCTTCTTGATATATGAGTATTACATACTGGCAATTTGTTTACACATGGTTTTGGGACCATTAGATTGAAATTTACTTTCGTAATATCTTCTGGCAGACAGCTATCAAGATGTATAAACTTGTAGGTGAAGAGAGGTTTTTACTCTGGGCGGTTTGTAGCATTCAATTACAGGTTCTGCGAGCTTTCTCTTTTGTTTGTGCCCTTTTATGATGCTATGGTTTCATTTATGCTAGAAAATGCTTCAAAAACCGGTCATTGTTATTGGGACCTGAAAATTTAGTGTTGCCCCTTCCCCTCATTTCCAATGGAAAATAAAAGGAAAGGAAAAGAAAAATGTGAGAATGCAAGATTGATCTACTGCCTTGTAATTTTCTTATTCACTTTGAGTTTTTTTTTAATACTCATGCACCCATGCGGATGCACCCACTCAATAGACCAAGAGGGCCCAGGCCACCTTGAGCTACCACTGGGCCTAGGCGTCCTGACAGATTATTCACTTTAATTTTGAGTCCATAAATGAGATCTTATTGTGTGTTTACTGATTCTATGGATTTGGAACTTCTGGTAGGTGTTTTGTGGTAACGGGGGTGAGAAGTTACTACTCTTGGCTGAAGGTTTACTCAAGAAGCATGTTGCTTCCCATAGTTTGCATGAACCTGAAGGTGATGTCAAGTTTTCCTTCCCAATTCATCTTGGCCTAAACTTATAGGTCTGTTGAGCTAAGAATGGTTGATTTCCATACTAATATGTGGAATCTATTGCAGCTCTTATTGTCTACCTTTCTGTACTGGAGCAGCAAGCAAAGCATGGTGATGCTTTAGAAATTCTCTCTGGGAAATTAGGATCATTATTAGTGATCGAAGTTGATAGGCTTCGCATACAGGTACTTTATTAAGCTTCATTTCTTAGTCGCTTGCCTTAGGGACAAGTGTGTATATCTTTCAGTATAAAATGTTGACATGTTCATACATATTTTCTGCTTCCACCTTTGTGTTCTTTTTTCTGTGATTTTCCTGTATGGTGACTGAAGATGAGGAGCAGAACTTTTTTGAGAAAATAGGGAAGCTGGAAGTGAGCATGGATGGTCAAGGTGTTTCTTTAAGGAGTAGTGAAATTAGAGGAAGATGACAAAACTGATAAATGCATAAACATCAATAATGGAAGCTTTCTGACATTAGAAGCTGCCATCTAGATGCTTTCTGGGCATAGAAGCTCTCATCTAGATGCTTTCTGATCATTCATTTAATGTGAAATTTCACTCCTTTAGGACGGGCTTCATTGATCTGCCTAACATCCAGACTTTCTGCCTTTTATGGCCTTAATGTTCTTTTCTTTTCTTTTTTCGTTTTTTTGTTGTTGTTTTTGTTTTTATTTTTGTTCTTTTTTTTTCTTTTTTTCTTTTTTCTTTTTTTGTGGGGGGAGTCAGTGGTGTTTAGGTGGTTTTTGGTTGTTGTTGTACTTGTTACATAAGAATAGGACAAATTCAACTGAATTGATGTATTTTCTATTCTTGACTACTATGATGCTGTGTATTTTGTTTTGGTCAAATGAGACTCATTTAAAATTCTAGTTTGAGGAGTTCTTTATTTTATCGAAAACTCTTGCAAATAGAATACAGCGCTACTGCACATTTTGACAATATAGATACAATGCTGTTTGATTATGTGTATAATGAATCCAAAATTTTCATATTTAATCTTTAAGTAGAAGCAGGTTGGTAAAGACTTTAATTAACATTTGTTGCTAGAGGCCAAAAGCATGTCTTTGTCAGAATGGTCCTTTGAAGCACTTGGTAATGCTCCTTTTTGGTCTAGAATGAATGTAATGAATTCGAGCAAATGGAAATATCTGCTTTTTCTTAGTGTAAAAAAGAAAAATACATTCGTGTGTGCGTGTACACACACACTTTTACACTTGCTTATCAGATAGTGGAAGAGCCCTATGCAAGAGGGGAAAAAAAATGCTTGTTGGGTCTTTGAAACTGTTCATATGTGTTTAGTGGTAGTCCTGCTTTATATAGAACACCAAACAAGTTAAAAATAGGAAACTGACTAAGCAACTTAAGCTTTAATTGTGTAAAGTAATAATTGGCTTTTTTAAAAGATAAGTGTTCTTGAGGTCTGATATACTGGTTTGTTGTCTGGTTATGATTGCCTTTAGTGCTGGCAAATTTTACAGAAATAGTTACTTTGTTCTGATTATGAATATGGCTGCCTTTGCTTTCTCGATTTTTGGTTATATTCCATGATGCTTGAATTTCTTTATATGAAATGTTGCATATTTAATGTTTATTAGCATTGTAATCTTCACTGTTTAAAGTTTCAAAGCTAATCATTGTGTTTGAGCTTCAATCGATGGTAACACATTTAGTCCTCGTTTGCTGTCTGTACCAACTTGCGCACTTTGACTTTAAGTTGACAGGGGAGGCTTCTTGCTCGGGCAGGTGACTATTCTGCTGCTGCCAGTATATTTCAAAAAATCCTAGAATTGAGGTATGCTTCTTGAAAGTTGCACATTCTAGATTTTATTTTTAGCTGTTTAACGGTTGTTGGATGCAAGTGCGCATCTTCATTGGTGTGAATTGGATGGCACAAACATGTGTCAGGATTATGATTTATTTTTTCAAGGCCAGAATTTGTATCCCTAAAAGAGGTTTCTGTATTGTGTGTGGGGATCTGTTTGTAAGGACATGATAATGTAAAATGATTAGAATGTAGGAACCATGTATTTTTACTTTAATTTTGTAAAGTGGATAATTGACAACTTAGTGTTAGTCATTGAATTTAACTTAGATGAGGACTCCCCATGGCTATCTTGTGGACAAACCTGAGGGACCAAATTCATTTTGAGTCTAATCTACAAGTTCATGATCTACCTTTGAATATGTTGAGGTTGACTGCTGAGGGGATCTCAATGCATACTTCCTTTTCAATTGAGATCTCTCCTTTTCTATTATAGTTATAAGGAAACAGAGTCCTATCATTTTCTAGTGTCAAATTGTTCTTAACTATGCATGTTATTTGCTAGTTATATTTCCTCTTGCCTTTTTTCTCCTTGCTTCATGCTTATAGGTTTTTCTCTGTTTATTTTCATCAACCTAGCACTGAAAATAGTATATTCTTCCCTTTCTCGTGGCATGTGTTGAATGGATTTGAGACTTTTCTGACTTCATTCTTCAAGTTTTTACTTTTCTTTGTCCAATAGTCTTCTTCTTTAATTTCATCTAGACTCGTTTTGTGTGAATTCTACTACAGTTGTAATAACGAAATGGATGTGGGAATTTGGCGATGACTTATTGGCTGCCTTGCTTGAGGAATAGTTTCACGAAAATGGAGACAAACCTGCAAATAGGAGACCATTTCACTATAAACATACTCTGACTTTGATTGTGAAATATTCATTGCTTGTTGAACCTTGTGAGTTACGTGGATGTGTATCTAGGTTTGGAGTCGTCTCTTTTTCTCCTACAGAAAGGGGTGAATGAGGTAAAAGAAGCCCTTGCATTCCAGATTATCCAGATGCTTACACTGGATGGAATGCCCTTAGCAGAAACATGGATTGTAACTGTATATGCTCGTTATATGTTTGCTATTAACCTTTGCAATGCTTGATGTTGTTTCTTTCTTGTGGCAGCCCTGATGATTGGGAGTGTTTTCTACATTATCTAGGCTGTTTGCTGGAGGACGGTAGCAACTGGGTTAACGGAGTCCTCACTGGTTCAATTCCTCCACCTAGATTCACGGACTGCAAGCTTTCACACTTGCCAGATGAAATGGTGCACGTTTGGAGCTGAATTTTAATTGCTCTTTCTCTATATGTTAGGTCTTCCTTGCATATTTCAAGTTGCATTTTCTGTAATCTGTTATGCAGAATTTGATTTGCCCAAATTGTTGTGCAGTTTGATTCTCGTATATCAGATGCATCAACATTTATACAAAAGTTACAAGCAGACACCCTTGACAATAGTATAAGATGTCCATACTTGGCAAACCTTGAAGTTGAAAGAAGGAAGCACCTTTATGGAAAGGGGGATGATGACAAGCTAATGGATGCTCTGATGCAATATTTTTTCAAGTATATATTGCAACCCTACTCTCTTCTCTACCAAATTTCTGTCGATTATTGGACATGACCTGCTTCTTTACAACTGTGTTCACTTGCAAGGCCAAAATGAGTTTAGTTATACCATCTTGTGGTCTGTTTATGACATCTCTAGCTGGCTACAGGTTATGTTTCTTAATGTAATGTCGTAAGTTTCTTTTAGGTTTGTGATGGTTTATTTTTTTTAATATATCCATTTCCCTGTGTCACTGATCATATTTGCTAGGATGAACAAGTTGATCTATTTGGGTGGAATAAATTGTTGCAGCTATGTTATAAATTCTAGGTAGTTCAAGTCAATTTGGTCTCAACTATAGGCTCGTTGAACTAGTAATAAACTTCTATTTTATTCACAAAAAATATTCATAATGTGGCAGTTCTGATTCTATCTTTTGGAATGTTTTTGCTTGTTAAACACAGGTTTGGTCACCTGGCCTGCTTCACGTCTGATGTTGAGATGTATGTTGAGGTCTTGTCTCCTGATAGTAAGATACAGTTTCTGGAGAAGTTAATGAAAAGGTCTGAGTGCCCCTCAAAACTGCCTGCTAAAGCACTTGGACAGTCAATTACCCTTTTGAAAGTTCAACAATTAATTCGCAAGATTCACATGCTCTCGGAGAGTGGTTTGTCTCTTGCCTTGAAATCCCAAATGTCTTGAATTTATTTTCTTAAGTACTAAGCTAGAACAACCTATCTGTTCCTTTCTTTCTTTCTTCTTTTTTTTTTTGTTTTTGTTTTTGCTGCGGGAATGGGTGGCATTGGGGGACCTAGTCCCCGCAGAAATTTGAGATAAAATCACAAATCTCCATGGCAACAACATTTTTAATTCATGTGGCCTAAGTCTGCCTAATAGTGGGGAACCCAGAAACATTGCCTCTGCTCTACGCTAGTCAATGTTCCACCTCTTCTAATTCTTCCATGATATTTTTGCTTCCTCTGGGAGGTTTGCCAAACAGTGGTTAACATTGCAAGCAATAAGCAGTGAGCCACATATAAAAACTGGAAATAATTTCCTTGGATTTGTAGATATTCATGTAATATGAATGCCTGACAAGTGACCTTTTATTTTTACAACCATAAAAAATTTGTATTCGTAGATCATTGCATCTTTTGTGTCATGTAATATGGAAATCCACCATTGAGTCTGCCCCTAACCTGGAGCTGTCCCTCCCCAGAACTTGAGGGCTCTGCAGTTGAGATGGCGGAGATGTATTGTAAAAATCTTCCACTTTCAAAGGACTTGGATCTACAGGAGAGCATGCATGGAGAAGAGTTACTATCTATGGTGTGCAATGTATTAGTTCAGGTATCCTATGTTACTTCTAGAAACTCAACTTTCTGCTCTAGTGAAAAGTTGACACCAGAGCTTTTTGGTCTATTTTAATTTTGATCACAAGTATGCACCTTTGTTAGCATATATATATATATATATATATATATATATGTTTATGGCATTGTTTTCTGTTATGTTTTCTCTGTTTATTGAGATTCCCAATGTTTAAGTGTCATTTTTTTTTTCCTTCTGTGGTTTATGCTCAAACTGACAGGTCTTTTCTGGTTTAGTTATTCTGGCGTACTAGGAATTTTGGCTATTTTATAGAGGCAATTATGGTTTTGGAGTTTGGCTTGACAGTCCGAAGGTCAGGAATTCTTTTCTCTTGATCACTGTTGGCATCATATTGTGTCATTTGTTGGAACTTTGATGTACTGTTGACTATGGCGTCAAAATACATCTTCTTTATAACATAGATTCTTGTCAGGCACACTATCTTTGTATTTTAAGATTTCAGTAAGTAAGCTATTCATTCTTCATTGATATGAGGTACCTTTTGACAAAGATAACATTTGTGTCTCTTCTTGTGTGGCAGATTTGTGTCGCAGTACAAGATCTTATTGTTGCATTTGTACTCCCACATTGGTGCTCTTTCTTTAGCATATGAATGGTAAAATTGTTTAATTGATGCAAATTTACATGTTAATGTTGGAAGAGCATTAGTTTCTGTCAAATGAAACCACTCATATGCTGATGTAGTGGGATGGGTGAGGTTTGCTGTTTTTTCACATTCAATAATCTTACGCAGTGCCTTCTTCTGTATTTTAATTAATAGCATCTTTTCCCTTGTTTAGGTATAAATCTCTGGATGTGAAGAATATCCTGATGGAAACTGTGTCCCATCACATTTTGCCCCAGATGTTGATATCTCCCCTTTGGGTAGATCTAAACAATCTGCTAAAAGATTATCTCAAGTTTATGGATGACCACTTTAGAGAATCTGCAGATCTTACATTTCTAGCGTATCGCCACAGAAATTACTCAAAAGTATGAACATCTCTCATATGCTTATTTTCATTTATTCTGATATTCTTTTAACAGCAAATGACTTGCATTACAATTGTCTGAGATTCACTGCAAATAATGCATTCATGTATTTTCTATTTCATAGTTTTCTCTATGTGGGACAAAAGCTCTGATAGAAACGTTGATGTAGAACAAAACATATGATGGTAAAATCTCATGAAGGAGAATCTGCATGGCATTCCTTATGAGGTTTTAGGGGCAAGCTACAACCAGGAATTTAAAATATAGGAGAACTTAGTGCTTAGATGGCTGTTTCTGTGCTGTGTACATTAACCTATGAATTGTATTTGGTCTCTTTTTGTGTTGTTTGAGAGTTATGATGGATGGGCGGTTTGGGTGCTTTCAGATTGGATTTCAAAAACAATGTTGGAAATTTCATATCAAATTTAGGTTGGAATTCAAACAAAGTTTGTAGAAACTAAAAAGAAATTAGAAGGACAAGTACAATAAAAAAGAGACGCCTAAGCATCAAATGTTATTCTCCTAGATATCAGCTTTTTATTTCTTATCATCTGACCTCAGAGAAGGGCTAAATCACACAATCTCTTAGAGCAAACATTTTTAAAATTTCTATAGCCAACTTTGCATTCAATCACTGTAATAATAGCTCTTACATCCATATATAGGCGTGTAATGCCTAATACTAGAGGAATTAGATGCATTAGGCTTTGTTATTGAAGTTCAAAGCCAAATAATTGGACGAACATGTAAAATATGAGACCAAGTGGTCCAAATTATGGCTCATTCCATGGTGATGTTGTCGATCTTGAAATCAAATACACTAAATCAAAATGAGACTGAATTCTTGTTGTTTGCATCATTTCCATTGCTCAGTATATTGGTCGATGTGTGACTTGTCTATCTACATCATTTTGTTCTTCATTCTTGCTTTTAAGAAATCTTTGCAGGGCTGTTACTCTACGTCATTTGCCCAAGACACTGACTGTTTTATTTTCAGGTTTATGATGTTTGTGTGTATCATTTGAAAGCATCGGACATTTTTATATTTTAGGGTTTAACTGCTTGATAACTTTCAAACACTGAACCTTGCCTTCCCCCCTCCCCCCCTCTTCCAAAATTAGTATGACCATATAAAAGTAAGTAGTCACACTGTACTATATTGTCTCTCAGGTTATTGAATTTGTTCAGTTTAAAGAACGGTTGCAACACTCTAATCAATATTTAGTGGCAAGGGTTGAAGCACCCGTTCTTCAGCTGAAGCAGAATGCTGACAGCATTGAAGAGGAAGAGGTAACTATTTGGCTTTTGCAACTTAGTATGTAATTGCGTATTCTCTGCTAATGCATTTGATGATGTGTGACATCATTTATGGGTATGTTCTTTAGCGTGCCCTTGAAAGCTTGAAATGTGGGATCCACTTCATTGAGCTTTCTAACGAGATTGGATCCAAATCTTTGACCTTCAATGAAGATTTGCAGTCACGGCCTTGGTGGACACCAACTGCAGAAAAAAATTATCTTCTAGGTCAGTATTGCTTCCAGATGTTGAAGTTGCATTTTTTGGCCATGGGATCCCTATTCCATTCTGCATTTGTTGAAAATTTTATTTTATTTTATTTATTTTATTTTAATTTGGGAGCTAAATCTATGGCCACTGTTATCAGGTCCATTTGAAGGAGTCTCTTATTATCCAAGAGAAGATATGGTATAGAACTTCTGTCCTTCATGACTCTGCTTTGCATATCATGTTCGGTGGAAAGTAGGACTTAATTTGAATACAGTTTTGTCCATCCCACTAATCTTTTGTTGTTTGACTTTCTTCCTTTGCCTGCAATTTTCTTATATCTGCTGGCATGGAAACAAGACAAAGGAACGAGAAACACATGTACGCAGGGTTATTGAGAGGAAATCTCTTCTTCCTCGAATGGTTTATCTGTCAATTCAAAGTGCTTCTTCATTACTCAAGGAGAATGTTGAAGTAAATGGTTCTATTTCTGAGTCTAATATTTCTTCGGACCTGAAGTTTCTGCTTGAACGCTATGCAAGATTGTTGGGATTTTCGTTTAGTGATGCCATAGAAGTCGTTTTAGGGGTTTCTGGTGGCCTAAAGCCTACTTCGGTATGATTATATTCCTGTCTACTGCCATTCTTATTTTGAGCATCATTTCTAGACATTATGTAAATTGTTTTTACCCTTTGCCAGCATGCCTTTTCGTTTACGTTGGACTACACATGACTTGCTTGCTTATGCAGACCTATCAAATAAGTTTATTTGTATAGGCATCATGCTGAATATTTAGGAAGTCCTCCCTTTTCTTTTCTTAAAAATCATTTCATTCTGTTAATGCGGACTTAAATAAGTTCTATACATAAAGATGGTGTTTTCTGTTATAATTTTTGAATTGAGAATCAGGATTATCTAATTCTCAGTCCACAGTGTGTTGTCCCATTAATTGTGGTTTTGATGTAAGCATCTGTTTATCTGCATCGGTTTGTTTATGCTTTTATGTAAGCAACAGATATTCTCCTCTGCGACTACTTAGGCAAATACTCGTCTTAGGCCCCACACAACTGAGGTTACCATTTCGCTTGAGTTGATTTTTTGAACCTGCTGCAGACAATTGCTCCAGACTTGGTCGATTGGTTGAACTTCGCTGTGTTTTTGAATGCATGGAACTTGAGTTCCCATGAACTAGCACAGCCAGATGGACAAGGACATGGGACTGGTACTTGGCACATGGTGGATTCTCTGCTGGAAAAGTACATTTTAGAGAAGGTTAGATCTATGGATCCCCAGAATTGCTCCCCCTGTGTTGATCTTCCAACTCTGGTACAACTGGTCACAGAGCCATTGGCTTGGCACGGTCTAGTACTCCAGTCTTCTGTCCGGTCATCTCTTCCATCTGGAAAGAAGAAAAAGAAAGGTGGATCGGATCAGCATACCTCTCCTCAATCTCAAGCAATTCGAGACTCAATCCAATCTTTATGTGATACAGTAGAAGGCGTAATGAAATGGTTGAAACAACAAATCAACAGGCGAAGGGATGATAATTTAGAAACGATTCTCTCCTTTCTTGATAAGAATGGTCAGAATGGGGGGCCTGGGCAAGTTTTCAAGATTCTAGAAACTTTGGTATCATCCATAAATGAGGCAGAATTTGGGGGACGAATCTCCCAGGCAGTGAAGTCTTGGGATCCTGTTGATGTTGCAAGGAAAATAATGATTGGGAAGTGTACGGTATTATCCGAGTTCCTCAAAATTTGTGAATCAAAAATGAAGTCGTTACACGCAATGAAACAGCAGATAGCTCAAGTGTGAAGTTTGACCATTAGTGGCGACACTGCAGTTTTGTCTTCATCCTCTGCCACATTCCAACACCATCTTAGCATCAAGTCCCCAGAGGAGTCTTAGGAGTTTGTTCTTAATATGTTTTTATCTGGAGAGCCGCATAAACTGGCCAGTTGCTAGAGAAGGGTGATTAAGAACTTGTTTATGAGTAATTTTATGGAATTTCCTGTATGATTTGTTTGACACTGTCAACGAAATAAACTCAATTTTTTTTTTCTTTCCACAAAGTTTAGAATTTGTGCTAGATTGTTGTTTTGTAGCATGAAACGCGAGATCTGGAATGTCTTATCCACTCATTGAAACTTTGTTATCAAGATATCCTATAACCATTATAATTCATATATAACTATCTAGCTATAGCTAAACTGAGTATATGTGAATGTATTCTTGATTTCTTTTCTGGATAAAGAATATTGTGGTTGCAGTGATATGGTTCTTTACTCTTTTGGAATATGTTAAAAATCAATCGTTTCGCCTGGTAAAGCGCATTAACAACTAGAAACTGGCTGCGGAGTGCTTGACGAAATGCCTCTGCAGACTTGAAGATACGAAGGTTGTGTTGTAGAAGTGTCAATGGGATAGCCGCCAGGTCAGTTTGGTGCTAGTCGAAGCAGTATAGGTGAGGCCCTGTCCCGTACCTTCACTGTGCTGCCTGCACTTTCATTGGCTTCCGTATCTTAATTTCTACAGGTTGGTTTACACAAGTAAACCGTTATTTGGTGAAGCTGCCAAGACGACCTCCACCCGAAAGCGCGATCATGGCTAACAAACCGGATGTGGGTGACAGAGCGTTTGAACAGTACCGTCCTGTGAAAAAAATGTCTGTATCACATCAGTACACTGACACGCGGTAAAGCCAAAGCTTATACTGGGGTCCAACTGACGTCCTAAGAGGGTACTAGTTATCGAAGTCAGGTAGGCGGCCACCTAATGCATCTTGAGCAGATATCGTAGTAGGTCTCCCCGCTGCTACAACGAAACCATCGTAGACCGGGTGAACCTGCCTCATTTCCAATGTTTCACACCCACAACGGCGGATAATCCCTACTTAATAATAATCGGTGCCCCTGATTGATGTTAAACTAAACTTGCTGACGTTGCAAACAACTTATAATCAACCGCGGCGATTGTACCTCCCGTTTTTAGACTTCTATTGGCAAAGAAATTTTGGGAGTCTACCTTTTCATTTGATAGGGATAACGTGGCAGTTATCCAATAGTTGCCTTGATTGATGATTACAGATTACTACCTTATGTAGTTAAAAAATTGAAGAGTTCACCAAAGATTTGATTCCCTTCCCGCAAAATGAATTCCTGTCTCTTCCTGTCCCCTTTGAATAAGAGGAAAATTCTGACTGTTAGGCAATTTTGATGCCACTGCTTGATTTCGACTTGTTCATGAACCCTTAATGATGATTATACTTCCCGTTTGGTGAGGAAACTCAGGAGAAAAGTATCCAGTAATGATATGAGGGTCAACTCTTGGCGTTTGTATTCAAGTTGAAAGTGAACTGCCCGTGAGCTGTGTATGCATAACTTCTTTTTTTTTTTTTAAAAAAAAAAATGTACTCAAATTTACATACCTAGTGTGGAACCTGAGACAAAATGATTTTAAGTCTTACTAATTTACGACTAATCTAGCAAGTGATCAATTGTGTATGCATAACTTAAGCCTGAGTTCGGAGGTCGATTGCTTAGTAAGAGCAATCTGCGTCATAAACGCCTGCAGATCTTGTTCACTTGGCCTTAGAAAATGTCATTTTGGGTTATTCAAAGCCTTGAACATCTGGAAGGCTGCTGTTCCTTTCAGGAAGACTCTTAACACTTTGTTCACTTGCCCATAGAAAACGTGCTTTAGGGACAATGGAGCTGATGACTTTTGTTTCTTGTTTTGAGTTGAAGTTGTTAAGGCCATGGACTTCGGTCTCGAACTTATTCAACCATTTGGACAAAGGAGAGGCGGTCAGCTGAGACTGTATCTACACTCCTACCTCCTTCGTGATCAAGCCAAGATTCAACCTCAGCCTAACCTATCGTCTTCCATATTTTCCACAAGACATAATTTTTTATCTGGATAATCTTCAGTCTACATATTCTAGAACCTATAGTTCATACAATTAAACTTTTCGATCTTGAACTTTTCATCTTTTGTTCCCATCACTTCCACTTATCTATAGTTTATACAATTAAACTTATCAATCTTGACCCTTTCATCTTTTGTTGCTGTCAATACCACTTAAATTTAAGTTTGGTTAATAAAAATCCTAAGTTTTTTAGAAGAACACTAAAATTAACTGATTTATTCAAATTTTAGGCCGAGTCCCTGTTATATTTGGGGTAAATCTTGCAAGTTTTTATAGTCCCTTTCAAAAGTTAACGACAATATAGTAAATTCATTGATTTGTCCGTCCCAAGTTCTACCTAGAACGAAGACTTTAAGCTCATAGGTCAAATGACAAAATTACCATTGATTGGAAAAGTCACTTCGCTCAAGCCAACTTTGTAAGATAATCACATAAAATTTCCATCCTTTATCATGCCGGGGTCACATTTGAGCCACTGTCAAGGGAGAATTGAGTAAATTTTTTGCTTGCTATTTCTAGCATTTCAAAGAGATTAGGCTTTACCTAATATTATTCATCATATCCCATACTAGATTTTGATGATAAGCAAACCCTAGGAGTAGCAGAAATTTGTGATGGCACATGTTTTTGCTCCAACATGCCTCTAGTACAAATATTCTCTTGTTTTCTTTGTTTGTTGTTATTTAACGTCGATGGGGCAAGTGGGTGAACCAAATTCCCTTTAAGGTTAGACAAATTTCTTGTAATCAGAAGTGTCATCGTTGACTTAAACCTAATTCACCAATTTTTTTCTCCTTCCAGAATAAAAAACTAGTTTTTGTTTTCCCATTTCCTGCCTTTGTACTATATAAATAGTTGCTCTCTTGTGGTGGTGAACACAGGGTACCAGGGGCTTTACTTGACAGAAGCTGAGAAAGCCATGGAGCGTTGCAATCTGATTGTCAAGCCATGGTGCTTTTACTTTCTACTTGGCTGCTTTGTCATGTTCGCTGGCGTTTCTTCTTTTCCTGCGCCCGAAACTCACTATCATGAATTTGTTGTAAGTCTCTTTTTCATTTCATCAACTCATAATCATTGTAATTGCTACCAATTGGGAAGTAACTTTGACTAACTACGAAGCCAACTAAGGAAGGCTGATCTAAATAGGATATAGTTTGTTAAAAATTGCCCTTCTGTTCTTTGTGCTGATGCAGATTCAAGCAAGACCAGTGAAGAGGCTGTGCAGAGTCCACAACACCATCACAGTAAATGGACAATTCCCTGGACCAACTTTGGCAGTGAGAGATGGGGATTCTCTTGTGATCAAAGTCGTGAACAATGCTCGATACAACATTAGCCTTCACTGGTAAAATGACTAGCATTTCTTTGTACACCAAAATCAGCATATAGTTTTTTCCTACAAAAATAACAGCAGCTAAAATAAGAGTTCTTCTTTCCATCCTTCGAAGAACAAGCGGTAGAACTCAGGCATGCATGGACTTGCATGGAATAGAAACCTTAATACATCCGTCAAAAAATTTTATGGAGCTGGAAATGTTGATTTGAACAGCCCCATCTATTTCCTTCAGGCACGGAATACGACAGCTGAGAAATCCATGGGCAGATGGGCCTACTTACGTGACCCAGTGTCCCATCCAACCGGGAGGGACTTACACGTACCGCTTCACAATCATAAACCAGGAGGGTACTTTGTGGTGGCATGCTCACACCGATTGGCTCAGGGCCACTGTTTATGGAGCTCTCAACATATATCCTCGATTGGGTTCTCCATATCCATTTTCAATGCCCAAACGAGAATACACCATACTTCTTGGTAAAAACGGAAGATCTTTTATTCTATCTCTCAAGTTTTTCCCCAGAGGCTCTAACCTCTGGATCCTTAATGCTGTCTTTTTTGTTCAGTGCTCTCAATGAACTACGAGAAAACGATAGAACTCTAATGGATTGTGATGATGATTAACAGGGGAATGGTGGGATAGAAATCCCATGGATGTGCTAAAGCTGGCACAGTTCACTGGAGCTGCTCCTAATGTTTCTGATGCTTTTACCATAAATGGTCAACCGGGTGATCTGTACAGATGCTCCAGCCAAGGTAAGGGGGGTAGCCGTACTTCTCCGGGAGAAACCTTTTCTTATTCCTTCTCAGTATCAAAGATTACTTTTTTAAGTGGAAATATAAAAAGGGAAGAAAGAAAAAAAAAACAAATATATATATACGTTTTGCAAAACACTACAAAGGATGTCATTTCGTGAACACAAGTCTTATATCATGTTAGGAGGTCCATAATTACTAAAAATTTAACTCAAAGGAAAAAATGCCTTTTTTCTTAATAAAAAGGATTCTTAAAAAATTTCTCAATTTACAATTAGAACTATGAACAAACCCAGGCCAAAACTTGCTGTTATTTGCAATAAAAATTTTGATATGTTGTTTTCGTTAGTTTGCTAATAAGAAGTGGGTAACATAACTAAAATCGCCATGCAGAAACGGTGCGATTTCCCATAGAATCAGGCGAGACAGTTCTTCTGCGAATCGTCAACTCTGCACTCAATCAGGAGCTCTTTTTCTCCGTCGCCAACCATAAATTGACTGTTGTTGGTGTTGATGCTGCATACACAAGGCCTTTCACAACCAACGTGATCATGATTGGACCTGGGCAGACAACCAATGTCCTCCTCACGGCTAATCAGCCCCCAGCCCGCTACTACATGGCAGCACATGCCTACAACACCGCGAATGCACCCTTTGACAACACCACCACTACGGCCATCCTGGAGTACAAATCCGCCCCCTGCGGTACCAAGGGGCAATCCCTAAAACCGATCTTCGCCCAACTTCCGGGCTTCAACGACACAGCCACTGCGACTGCTTTCACTGCTGGAATTAAGAGCCCTGCCCGGGTCAATGTCCCTATGGCCATCGACGAGAGCCTATTTTTCACGGTGGGTTTGGGACTAAACAATTGCACACGTCCAAACAGCCCCCGCTGTCAAGGGCCGAACGGAACCCGGTTTGCAGCCAGCATGAACAACGTTTCTTTTGTACTCCCAAGGAGCAACTCCTTAATGCAAGCCTATTACAATCGTGTACCTGGTGTCTTCACCACAGACTTCCCACCTGTTCCACCCATACAATTTGATTATACAGGCAACGTGAGCCGGGGGCTGTGGCAGCCTGTTCCAGGAACCAAGCTTTATAAGTTGAAGTACGGCTCCAGAGTACAACTCGTCATGCAGGACACCAGTATTGTCACAGTAGAAGACCATCCAATGCATCTTCATGGATACCACTTCTATGTCGTTGGATCAGGTTTCGGCAACTTCAACCCAAACAGAGATCCAGCAAACTTCAACCTCTTCGACCCACCACAAAGGAATACTATTGGAACACCCCCTGGTGGATGGGTAGCCATTCGATTTGTGGCTGATAATCCAGGTGATACACTAAATCTTCTGAACACACACACACACACACACACACACACACATATATATATTAGCATGTTTCAATCTTTTTCATCCAATAAAGGATTAACTCATCTGACGTTTTTTATGGACTGGACTGCTCCAAAAACAGGAATTTGGCTGATGCACTGTCACTTGGACTCACACTTAGCTATAGGTTTGGCAATGTCCTTCCTCGTTGAGAACGGAGTTGGGCCATCTCAATCTGTAATCCCTCCACCGGCAGATCTGCCTCGATGTTAAGACCATCATCAGAGCATCACCAATCATTAGGCCGAATTAGAAAGTTAAAGAATTTGCTGTTGTCTTGTGTTGTTTGTTACTTTCGTTGAATATGGTTTCTCTAAGTAGGTCAAGAATTGATCAATGCTCCAGTTTGGAGTTGATTTGTCAAGTGTCTTGATTAAGTGCATTGTTTCCGAAATGTAAGAATGGGATGTCAGTTTCACAATAAATTAGTTTTATCCATTTCATTCCAGTTTTCTGTTGACAACTTTGCAACACATACCGCAAACAAAGCAGAAGCTCCCAACTGTCCATTGATTGCAAGATATTGCAGGCTGCAAGGAGCTGGAAATAACCATTCTGCAAATCCAATTGAAGAACACAGGTAGGCTTTGCTGCTGACATGTGACTAAAACCACCCACTTTAGTTTGAGCTTACTGTGAATAGTTCTTTGGTAAGCAAGTAAAAATTGCGGGACTCTGCCAAACAAGGTTGCGAGCAATCTGGAATAAGCAACAATATGATTTCCAGTAATTGAAGAAAATATTAAATTAACAGGAACAATTTCATTTATTTTCAAACTAACTGCATATAGAATAACTCCAGCAACTAACAAGGAGTTGGCATTGAGTTCCACAAATTTACAGATTTTGGATACTGAAATCTGCTACCGTCTATGCAACAAATTTCAGACAACGGGTATCGTTATGTATGTTCTGACATCGACATGAACAAAAACGCATCCCACATTTTGTACACGTATAGCTTGCAGCATATCCACAAACAGTGCAGAAATGGCGGCGAGAGGTGGAGCTTGGAGGTCCCACAGCTGCCTTCAAATATGAAGGAACATGAGAAGGCAGTGATTCCAGGTTTGCCTGTGGTTGTTGAAAGGATGAGGATCATTATATCAGTTTAAAAACAAAAGGAACTATATGCAGCATTCCCTTGTTACCTCCTGTAAAAGCTCAAGAAACGTTCTTGGGGCTTTCCTGGCTTCAAGTGCCTTTGCCTGCCGCGTTTTACGTTTTGTACCCTTGGACTGCCTCTTTTGAGCGTATCCTACACGAAAAGGTCCAAAACATCTAGAAATGTCATACAAGCAAAACCTCAACCGGGAAGATGGAATAGAAATGGGGATCTTTCTCTGCTACCCTAGAAAAAGGAGCTTCTCTTAGAACCGTAATCCAAATTTGACACTAAATGCTATTAATAGCAACACTCCATTTTCAATTACTTAGATGAATCAACCCCAACCACAAGAGGGCTAAAAATAATTCCCCTTTTACCTAGATTGCATCCCTCCAGGACTTGAGATTTTTGGAAGCAGGTGTAAACTCTGTGAATCTATAGATCTCATCTTTACGCACAGACTTTATAGATTAGAGTTACAACACGGCAATATAGAAAGAATGAACAAAAAGGAAGAAAGCAAAAAAGATTTGGAGGGCTAATATGAATTAGACCTTGATCTTCATCATCAAGAGAGGTGTCATCATCATCGTTAACTTCAACCGTTTCCATCCCCGCATTGTCATTTTCTAAAGCTTCAAGTCGAGCAAGAGCAGCCTAAAACAGAAACTTATTAGGACCTTAAAAATGATGTAGAGAAAAAAGCTAACAGAACCTCAACTCCAACAACATTCACAAACTAGTTCCAAGTACAGAGACCACAATCCCGAAATCCGATTCTCAATGAAATGTAATACAACACACCTGCGTGCGGTTGTCACTACTCGCAAGGGCGGCAGCCATTCTTGGAGCAACCTTACGGGTTCGGCTCGACATGCGCCGAAAGGGGTTAGAATTGTCATCATCCATAGCTGCAAAGAGATAATAGAATCAAATGAAAAAATCACTGACGAGTAGAAAAGAAAAACAACTATTTTTTTTGTGGCAAAAGCTATGGATAAATAACTAAAACGCATGAACCTCGACAATCACCTGATGAAGTAAAATTTGGGCTTGGAATAACCCGAATTTGAGTATATCAAATACGGTGCATAAGGCCAAAACCCTTGCTTGAAGGTGTTGTTACTTGCCAAAATCAAAGGCATTATCACTTAAAAGGGCTTCTAATTCTACATTGAATGCCGAAGTTGATGGGTCATTTTCAAGAATAGGCATAACTACTCACACATACCTTCAAATTGGAAAAAACGGAAGACTGGGAACAAGAAGTTGGTCTCCACCCCCGACAAGACTTTGTCTTGGAACAAAATTCAAATTTACAAGCAAACACAAAAAAAAGTACAGCGTTGATTAATACAACTCAGGAACCCGAATTGCCAACCGCTATTCCTATCGAAGAATCATTTCTTGAAAACAGAGAACAAAAAACAAAGCAACGAGAGCAAGAAGAAACACCATAGATATGAGGAAGAAAGAGAGACTAACCGGAAAACACGTAGCAGCCGACGACGGGAGGAGTAGAACGGTGGTGTGAAGCAACGAAATCGGAACGACAAAGAGAGGGTGGAGAGAGACAAAGGGCGTGGGGAGGAAGTGGAAGAGCCCATAAATAACCAAAGTGGAACCGTCGTCGTTTTGTTCTCCCATTCTAAATTACAGCGGGAATCCGACAGGTCACTCTCATTTATGGGAAAGGAGAGGAGAGGTCTCGAACCATGACCAATTGGCTTTTAGAGTTACGAAAATAGTTTACTTCAAAAATTTATTTAAATCTCAGTTATTATTTAAATTAAACTGTGGATATTTTGTGACTTTTTTTTTTTTACTTTAGAATGATATCTCCGACAATTAATAAATGCTAATTTAGGCAATTGAAAATACTCAAAATTATATATATCCACTTGTAAAGATTAGATTTGGTTTTTAATTTTATTTTAAATGAGTCAGTTTGGAATGAAGATTGGGACAGAAGACTGAAAGCTAAAAGTAACACGCAATGGGACCTCTTTTACTTTGTAATTTTCTTAAGATAAGATCATTTCATTTCATATGGCACAAAAGTGTATATGAAGATTCATTTCACTTTACTAATGTTGGCTCCACAAAAGACTTATATTTTTTTGTTCCTTTTATGCATACATTTAGGTTTGAGTTTCTACATTTATTTTGGCATATCATACAATATCAAGATTTAAGTACTTAAGAACTTTTACATTTGTGATGACTAAAGCTTACAATTTACTCAATAGATCATGGAATACTTGGAGACTTAAAAATGTAAAATAAAAAAGTAAACAAAAAGTCCAGTATTTTTAGCACCACGTTAGCCTAAGTCATTCAAAGAGGCTAGTGCGTGGTTTGAGGGGTTGTGTTACGAAATGCACACTGATGTGGCTACCACATGGTAGTCACATGGACTACCACCTTAGACATACGTGACAGGTAGGTTATCAGGCACTAGCCAACCACCTTTCACTCGTTCAAGCAACACTTTCCCTTTTCTATATGAACATTGTAATGGATCAGTACAAGGCATGTATTGTACCACTCATCTTTTTCATTGTATATTAGCATCTTAGTAGGATTTTTTTTCTTCTCATACGTGCAATCCCTCGGTTCACTATCAAATGGATTTTGCTTGTACAACAAACAAGCCTTTACCCATTAGTCCATGCATCAAAGCCCTTGGATTCTTAATCAAGAATATGCATAAATGTGCATGCATAGCTTCAAATTGGAACAAATGGAAGCCTTAGAAACAAGTTCTTGATCTCTAATCACCGCAAAACTTTATTATAGTCCAAAATTTAAATTTACAAGGAAACATAGAGCAAGAAAAGTGTTGATTAATATAACTCAAGCGTAAGTATTATGGAAACTTAAGAAGGGGGGTTGAATTAGGTATTGGCCTATTTGTTATCTTGTGATAACAAAGAACCTATTTGATCCATAACTAGACATCCTTCACTCTAAGTCCTATATTGGCTAAGCTATTTGCAATAATATTACCTTCTATGAATATATAACTCTTATGGTCATGAAAATAGTCAACTTCATAGAATTATTCAAATCTCAATTATTATTTAAATTAAACTTTTGATATTTGATTAGTTTTCACTTTAGATTGATAACTACTAGAATAGATAAATGCTAGTTTACATAACTGAAAATACTCAAAATTATATATATCCACCTATAAACACTATATTTGTTTTTTTCTTTCTTTCAAATGAATGAGTTTGCAATGCGGATTGGGATAGAAGGCTGAAAGCTAGCAGTAATATGCAATGGGATCTCTTTTTATTTTGTGATTTTGTTTAAATTTTCTCATCAACAAAAAGAAAAAATCATAATGAGGCGTAGGAGAATAATATGAAAAGGAAATATAAAGACATCTTAAGAGCCTTCCCCTCCTCCCCCCCCCACCCTTTTAAATTCACATGACTTTCTAGAACTAAGCCTGAGCTTCTAGGTTCTGGAAGCTTGTCCTTTTCTCTTGGTCGGGCCTTGTTAGTTTTCTTACCACTTTAAGCGCAACGCACCGTTTCATCCAATTTTCGCATGTTTCAAAATGGGCCCCAAAAAGCATCCAATTGTCTAGCTTTCACCTAAACCAGAACGGCACAAGCTGGAAAATAAGATCCTTTCATTTCATATGGCACGGAAAGCACGGACATGTCTATATGGTGATTCATTTCATTTTACTAAAATTGGCCTAAGAGGAAGAAGAATATGATTTTGAATCTAATCTTCTCCGATTAACATCTGGACTTTTAGGAGATCTGTAATATGCTATAGCATATGGAGCATTCTATACTTTTACTTTTGATTTCGTTTATTGCTAATACAAATCGTGTCTTTGTTGAGAGACAAATCAAATTTCGATACACTTTTGTAGCTCCCCGCATTCTTGCTGTTGAAGAGACTTTTCCAATAAGATCATTATATAACACATGGAAATACTTCTTATCACCTAATCATTCCAATGTTAGCCTTCTTGTGTAATCTGTATATTAACTTAATGGTTTCTTTGTAGCATGCAAGTCCGTCATTGAATTGATGTATTGACGAGCTACAAAACTGACTTCAAAATTTCGGGAGGCCAATGAATGGATAAGTTGATGGTGAAATTAGCATCGCAAGCTTATGCTCTTGAGGTGGATTTTTCCCTGATAGCTGAATGAGGTAACAACAAAGGCAGTAACTACCTTGAGTAACGATCTACCAGCGCCATAGCTTTCTCTGGTGCAAAGAACCGCGCCTGCATAATTTCATCATTGGACGGATACTATCTTATATCTTACATGCTTGCATGTATATCTATCACATGCATAATGCAAGTACCAAGGCTCTACTGAAGCATGATTGTGGTTACATATAAGATCCGAAAGAGTGTAAAAGCAGGCACAATTTTTTAAAACCTAGCTGCAATCTAATCAACCTTATTATTGATGAAGAAGAATTAGAGGTGCAAGGCATCACATCTGAAAACTTTAACAGTGCAACAATCCGCGCCAACACCCCTCCCCCGCAGAGGAAAAAGAAAAAAGAAAAGAAAAGAAAAGAAGGAAATTTTGGATCAGGAAACTACAAACATGACAATTTTAATTGGAGATGCAAATGTTGTACAAGTTAGAAGTATAACTATACATATACATGTACATCCATACAAAAATATTTTACTTATGAAGGTTTTTGCATGTTGTTATGAATTTATGAATTGCACTATGCACACATTTGCCACTAAAAGTTGATTACTCACTTGTATAAACATTCTCTGTGCATCTCCAACATTACCGTTTTGCTTCAAAATGATTCCCTGCAGAGGCATTAGGAAAGAAAAAATTAGGTGCGAATTTTATTCATTTCAGATCAAGAGCAAAATGATAAAGTTCAACAAGCAGGATGAGACAGAATGACCAACCACAACAGAACAAGGAAGAATGCTGAAGAAAGCTAAAGACTTCATTTAATAAGTAACAATGGAGGAAAACAAGCTTAACCTTGGCACACAATTAGTTTAAAGTGAACAACATTTTAAACTATTTGAAAATATCAAAGATAGGAACAAAGAGAGAGAAACCTTAGCTAAATAACCACGGAAGTCATCAGGCTGATTTGAGATGAGGGTGATCAGAAACAGCCACAGCATCGCTGATATGGCCCCAATCTGAATAGGCTTACCAAGAAGTAATTCAACATGAAATTACATCCCATCATTAATAATGAAAAAAGACAATTAATGGCAAGAAGATGGAAAAACAAGGAAAAAACAAAAAAGCCATTTGACAATCAAAGTTTATATGAGAGAAACAATTAAATCCGTAAACTTCCACAGCTATTGCGAAACAAGGAAAATTTAAGGAAAATAACTATTTTACAATGTTATCTTAAAGATGCTCAAGGTACAGTAAAAAAGTTCTTCTCAACTGTAAACAAACTCAAGTATTTATCCTACATATGGAGTACGCATTTCTATATTTTATGAATGAACATTTCAAGTTTGCTAGCATATCATGTCTTTCAACATTTTTTAAGGGCACTTTTTCTTTTCTATTATTTTTTGGTCACCACTACCACCTTATTTTAGAAAACTCACAAAAATAAGATGTTTTGCTTTAGATTACTCCATTTCTCTATTTCTTAGTTTCTTTTCTTCTTCTTCTTCTTTTCCTTTTTTTTTTTAAGCTTCACATGCTTTCAAAAGTAAACGGGATGGAAGGCCTTTTGTTTACCAAAATCAATACTTAATATCCACATCAACAAAGATTTGGAAAAAATGACAAATTGTCATCAAAAGAGAAAAACATAAAAAGGTTGAACATCTTCCAAACAGAGGAGAAACTAATAACTTTTAATGTTCCTGCACCCTTTATCCACTTTCAAGACTGGGTTATTTTTAAGACTCAAATCAAATCAAGTACTATGGTACATGCTATGGATATCCGTCTTTGACAATGCCAATTTCAGTCACACTTTGAAAATTTCAAAGTACACACGTTTGATCTATTTGAATGAGATATAAAGAGAATAGCAGGAACTTTAAATAAAAAAAATGGGAAAAGCAGTTGATTAGGGCTATGCCACAATGGATTAAACTGTTGATTGAAAGAGTATGACGTATTTCTCTTCCTCCCACTTCAATTAACACTTTATAGGGAGAACAAGAGAGTCACTTTACATATTGCTGACTATATTTAAAATGAAAAATTACAATCTTGGAATTCTTAGAGACTTTTAAAAATAATAAAAAGTTACGTAATGAGAAGTAGATAAAAAGCCGGTGTTTCTGGCACCAAGCCAGTCTAAGTCGTTCTACTTTCTCTCATAATCTGCTGCTGTACCACTAGAACGGATGCAGAACTACCGAAATCCGGCGAAGCAATGTAGTCTCCGATGACTCCGAGTTCCGGATTTTCAGTCCAATCTGTTAATCCATCAAGAAGGATCGGATTTATCCCTTGTTCTCTTCCTAGAATCCATGTTTCTATGGAATCATGATTAATGGCGTGAATTGCTGCCACCGTTTCCAATCCGTTCCTCACCTGTACCTCTCTGTAAGTCACGCGTACATCTCTTTCATTCTTAACCCAAAACCATGTCACCACCCCATCGTCAAGCTTCCTCTCTCTCTCATAACCTGCTCCAGAGTTTTCGGGAAGGAATCTTATCAGAATGATGGACAATTTCCCGTTCCTAACCATGTGATCTGCATAAACAAGCGCTTCCCTGGCATCTGCCCCTCCCAAAAACAGCATTACTAAATGGTGGAGAGAATGCTCTAAGGAGTGGGGTGACAGCGGCTCTTGACAATGACCCTTGTCAACAAGAATTCCGACAGAACAAGGTGCATGTGCTAGGACATCGGAGTTCACAGATCGGACTACCGATCGCACTATCTCTGTGCCTCCAAGAGGTTCCAAGCATTCCCTTTGGTTGGGTAAGATGATTAGAGTAGCTTCGTTTATGAGAGCAAGTTTACAAATGTCTTGGTACATCGATCGCTGCGGTGACACGGCAGTAAATGTATGGAGCTTGAGGAACTCACTCTTGCCTTCCTGGTAATGCTTCAGGGCATTATGGATTTTACAAGAGGAGGCGTATTTAGTAGGCACATTCTGATACTCGTGGTTTATAAACAAAGGGTTTGCACGACCGAGAAGCTCAATGAGGTGGAGAGCAAAGATGTAGAAGGGGCTGCTAACACTTGGATTGGAGATTTTAAGAAATTTAGTTAACCCAGCCACGTCTTCCTCCTCGTGTATGCAAAGTAACGCACGAAGTTCTTTGCCTGGAGGGAGATGTTGAATCGTTCTCCTATTATTTACCATGTATGGCTTTGTTGGATCATACAACATGCTAATCAAAGGAGTAGCAATTCCAGTCACCATTACTGTTGATACAACCAACAAAGTGAATACTGGCAAGCTGAATATCTGTAAGCATACAAACAAACCGGGAGAGGGAGAAGGAATGAGAAAGAAATGCAACTTCACTTTACTCCTCAGACATTCATACAGACTATTTTGTTTTCCTAATTTTTGTTGAGGAGAAATATGTAGCCAGGATTAAGTAAACATGAAAACCGAATTCTTTTTCTGAGAAACCAGGCATGATCTATGGAACGTGAGATAAAGAATTCATACCAATTTGTCCAGCCCATGGAGGTATAAAATAAGCTCCAATTGGCCTTTTAAGCTCATAATGAGGCCCAAGGTGAGACTATCTTTGAGTGGTATGTCAAAGAAGATGGCTGATGCCACAGTTCCGATCATTTTAGACAAGTACCCAGTTACCACGATCGCAAATATCGGCGCCAACCCCTCCCAGCCAACCTTGCTCATGGCAAATACATCGGTGTAGAGTCCTACTAACGCAAATGAAGATGGCATGAGAACATCCATCACGATTGTTTCACTCTTCTCCGCAAGCGTTGTTCCCAGTGGAGGGCCATCAGGGATCACCAGCCCCAGCCAAAGTGGTCCGTTAGCAATAGCAACCCCAAACATATCGGTCAGAAATCCCGACAGGCAGACGCCCAACAAAATTGCAACCACAAAGCTCTGGTCCACCGCTTGCCCCACAGGGGTTCTTTCAATGATCATATTCACTAATCGCCGGATACAAATGACTAGGAAAAGCAAGAAAACCATCAAAGATAGGATATACCACAGGGAACCCTTTTTTACTCCTTCCCCTTGTTTTATTGCCTCAAATGAAATAATGGCGCTGATACCTATTGCATCACTAATTACCGTCGTGGACAACGCCATCCGTCCGATCTCCGAGCTTAGAAGGTTTAGCTCTTCAAGTATAGGATAAAGTACAGGAAAATTCGATATGGCTAAGGTTGTAGAAAGTCCTACAATGGAAGAAGGTTTTGCGAGATTCTCGTCCATGGACTTTCGCACAATCAACTCAACCGCCGTAACTATTACAATGGGAACGATAACTCCCACCACCGCAATACACACATGCTTTTTTCCTGCTTTTCTTACGAGGGAAAGATCCATTTTCACACCGATTATAAACAGGAAATACATGAAACCCAGAAGTCCAATATTTTTCAGCACGTATTGAGCATTGTCAGGAAACAAACACGAGGAAAACTGCTTCTTTGTGCCAAAAACGGACGGCCCAACGACTAAACCACCCTAGAAAATAAATCATCAAAATAGCGAAACTTAAGAGCCTAGAATTTCGGTTGTCCAAATACGTAAGCAAAATGCATCACAAGAAACAAGCATAGATATATCAAATCTGAATTTCCATACTTCTCCTAAAGAAGAAATAAAGTTCAACACTGAATATATTTAATTGAAGAGAAATTCTAAATGGTCAGAAAAAAGGTTGAATCTAGAAAGAGGTTGGTGATCACTTCATTGATACCTTAATATGATTTAGCATATGAACTTGAATGGAGTACAAAAAGGAAAAAAAAAAAAAAAGGGAAAAAAGAAACTTACAAGCATGTCGGAAACAACTCTAGGCTGTTTGAGAGGCTTGAGAAGAAAACGAATGATGTGAGAGGCCAAGATGACAAAGATAACCTCTAACAACACCACTGTGAAGGAGTAATCCAATGGATTTTCTCCATAGAAAATACCGGAGGGATGCGGCTTGAGAAAGTCCCGGCAGATCACAGGAATTTGGAATTCACGGGTTACTGCTCCAGTGTGACCCATCGGAACTCTCATGGTGGTCTGAGACCCCACAGAGAGGTTGCGCCACCCGACATGCGCCAGGGGACGGTGGACTGGGAAAAACCTTTCCATGCAGAAAAGCACCTGAACACGCCACCCTTCCAAGACTGGGAATACGAAGACAGAGTTGGAGCCTATAACAGCTCTCGGGGATGTGAACCCGCGTTTAAAGGAATAGAAGGTGTCCGGTCTGATTATTTTCCCTTCAGTTGTCGACCGTTTGCTAACAAGAAAGTTGATAACACGACTAAAATTGCAATGCAGAAACGGTTAGATTGCCCAAGAGTCGAGAAAGTTCTTTTGCGAATTATTGTTGAGAATTAATGCATTTTTTCAACAAACCGGCCAAATCAAGATGACAGTAAAAAAGTCCAGAACTGTAGACGGTAAAGTCGGTTTTGTTTGAAAGTCAGTAGAAGTCTAGAATGGTTAAAAAAATCTGGCGATGAAAAGTCAAGAATCGTACCCTGTCGGTCGTGTAAGTCGGTCATGCTCTCTGTAAATAGCCCTCCAGTGATCTGGTTCATAGGCTTCGTAATAGTACATGAGAAAACAGCAAGTTCAACAAAATACCACTTTCCAACTTTTGTGGAGACACGAGCTCTTCTCTTGTTCTTTCTTTTTTTCTTTTTTCTTTTTTTATCCTTCCATTCTTTCATCCTTTCACCTTTTCACAACTACCAACAACACTTTTTTATCACACTTTTGCTAGCTAAATACTTCCTAACTTTACTTTTTTTTCAGAAAATCATCTCTAATGTCAGAGACAGGATTCTAGGTTCTATGGGTATAAGCCCACCATGTTTTTATTCTGCTACTTCGATATGCTTAATAATAAAATCAATAGCAATATTAGAGACCATGAAACTGGACCAAAGAGTAAGGGGCCAAGATCCAGCAATTATCCTTATTCAAGGTCCAATGTGTACCAGGAAATTGTTAAAACACTCTCATTCAGTGCAAAAAACAAAACACATGAAATCATAAGTGTGGGGCTCTCACTTTCTTAATGAACCAATTTTTGAAAGAATGGTGGAGCATCAATAACAAAATCAATAATTATCAATCAGTAACTCTTTGTCGCCTCAGAGAAGACTTATATTTTAATGCTCATGCAACCAGATCTTTTCTTTCCTTTTATGCAAACATTTTCGTCTGAGTTTCTGCATTTATTTTTGGCACATCATACAATATTAAGATTTAAGTATTAGTACTTCTACTTTTGTGCCGATCAAGATTGACAGTTCATTCAAAAAACCTTGGAATTCTTGGAGACTTACAGAAATAAAATAAAAAAGTTACGGACTGAGAAGTAAATAAAAAGTTGATGCTTTTAGCACCAAGCCAGAGTCGTTCAACTTTCTCTCATAATCTGCTGCTGTATCACTAGCACAGAGGCAGAACTACCGAAATCCGGCGAAGCAAGGTAATCTCCAATCACTCCTAGTTCCGGATTTTCGGTCCAATCTATTAATCCATCAAGGAGGATCGGATTTATCCCTTGTTTTCTTCCTACAATCCATATTTCTATGGAATCATAATTAATGGCGTGGATTGCTTCCAACGTTTCAAATCCATTCCTCACCACCACCTCTCTGTAAGTCACGCGTTCGTCTCTTTCATTCTTAACCCAAAACCATGTCACCACCCCATCGTCAAGCTTCCTCTCTATTTCATCATCTGCTTCAGAGTTCTGGACAAGGAACCTTATGACAGTAAGAGACACGTTCCCGTTCCTAACCATGCGATCTGCATAAACAAGCGCTTCCCTGGCGTCTGGTCCTCCCAAAAACAGCATTACGAAATGGTGGAGAGAATGCTCTAAGAAGAGGGGTGGCAGCGCCTTTTGGTAATGACCCTTGTCAACAAGAATTCCGACAGAACAAGGTGCATGGGCTAAGACACTGGAGTTCACAGATCGGACTACCGATCGCACTAGCTCTGTGCCTCCGGGCTGTTCCAAACATTCCCTATGGTCGGGTAATACGATTAGAGCAGCTTTGTTTATGAGAGCGAGCTTACAAATGTCTTGGTACATCGATCGCTTTGGTGACACGGCTGTAAATGTATGAAGCTTGAGGAACTCAATTCTGCTTTCCTGGTAATGTGTCAGGGCATTACGGATGTTATAAGAAGAGGCGTATTTAGAAGGCACATTCTGAAACTCGTGGTTTATAAACACAGGGGTTGCACGACCAAGGAGCTCAACAAGGTGGAGAGCAAAGATGCAGAAGGGGGTGTTAACACTTGGATTGGAGATTTCAAGAAGTTTGATGAACCCAGCCACGCTTTCCTCATCATGTATGCAAAGTACCGCACGAAGATCTTTTCCTGGAGGGAGATGTTGAATCGTTCTCCTTTTACTCACCAGGTACGGCTTTGTTGGATCATAGAGGATGCTGATCAAAGGAGTAGCAATTCCAGTCACCACTACTGTTGATAGAACCAAGAAAGTGAATAATGGCTGCCCGATTATCTGGATGCATACCAAGAAAAAAAAAACACCGTGAAAGGGAGAAAGAATGAGAAAGAAATGTAACCTTCATTTTTACTCCTACGACATTATACAGACTATTTTGTTTTCTCAATTTTTGTTGAAGAGAAATATGTAGCCTGGATTAAGAGAAAATGAAAACCAAATGCATTTCTGAGAAATCAGACATGTCTATGGAACGTTAGAGAGAATTCATACCAATTTGTCCATCCAATGGATATATAAAATAAGCTCCACTTGTCCTCTTAAGCTCATAATGAGGCTCAAAGTGAGACTATCTTTGAGTGGTACATCCAAGAAGATAGCTGACGCCACAGTTCCAATCATTTTGGACAAGTACCCAGTTACTACCATAGCAAACATCGGCGCCAACCCTGCCCAGCCAACTTGTCTCATGGCATATACATCGGTGTAGAGTCCCACAAACGCAAATGAAAATGGCATTAGAATATCCATCACGATTGTTTCACTCTTCTCCACAAGCGTTGTTCCCAGTGGAGGGCCATCTGGGATCACCAGCCCCAGCCAAAGTGGTCCGTTAGCAATGGCAATCCCAAACAAATCCGTCAAAAATCCTGACACGCAGACGCCCAACAAAATTGCAACCACAAAGCCCTGGTCCACCGGCTGCCCTACAGGTGTTCTTTCAATGATCCACTCCATAAATCGCCGGACAAAAGTGACCATGAAAACCAACAAAACTATCAAAGACAGCATATACCACAGCGCACCTATTTTTTCTCCTTCCCCCTGATTTGCGGCCTCAAATGCAATAATGGCTTGGATCCCTATTGCATCACTAATTATCGTCGTGGATAATGCCATCCGTCCAATCTCCGAGCTTAGTAGGTTTAGCTCTTCAAGTATGGGATAGAGTACAGGAAAAGTCGTTATGGCTAAGGTTGTAGAAAGTCCTACAATGGAAGAAGGTTTTGCGAGATTCTCGTCCAAGGAATTTCGCACAATCAATGCAACCGCCGTAACTATTACAATGGGAACGACAGCTCCCACCACCGCAATACACACATGCTTTTTTTCTGCTTTTTTTACGAGGGAAAGATCCATTTTCACACCGATTATAAACAGGAAATACATGAAACCCAGAAGTCCAATATTTTTCAGCACGTATTGAGCATTGTCCGGAAACAAATACCAGGAGAACTGCTTCTTTGTGCCAAAAACGGACGGCCCAACGACTAAACCACCCTAGAGAATAAATCATCAAAATAGCGAAACTTTAGAGCCTAGAATTTCGGTTGTCCAAATACATAAGCAAAATGCATCACAAGAAACAAGCATAGATATATCAAATCTGAATTTCCATACTTCTCCTAAAGAAGAAATAAAGTTCAACACTGAATATATTTAATTGAAGAGAAAATCTAAATGGTCAGAAAAAAGGTTGAATCTAGAAAGAAGTTGGTGATCACTTCATTGATACCTTAATATGATTTAGCGTATGAACTTGAATGGAGTGCAAAAATGAAAAACAAGGGAAAAAAGAAACTTACAAGCATATCGGAAACAACTCTAGGCTGTTTGAGAGGCTTGAGAAGAAAACGAATGACGTGAGAGGCCAAGATGACAAGGATAACCTCTAACAACACCACTGTGAAGGAGTAATCCAATGGGTTTTCTCCATAGAAAATACCGGAGGGATGCGGCTTGAGAAAGTCCCGGCAGATCACAGGAATTTGGAATTCACGGGTTACTGCTCCAGTGTGATCCATCGGAACTCTCATGGTGGTCTGAGACCCCGCAGAGAGGTTGCGCCACCCGACATGCGCCAGGGTACGGTGGACTGGGAAAAACCTTTCCATGCAGAAAAGCACCTGAACACGCCTCCCTTCCAAGACTCGGAATACGAAGACGAAATGGAGCCTATAACAGCTCTCGGGGATGTGAACCCGCGTTAAAAGGAATAGAAAGTGTGTCCGGCCTGATTATTTTCGCTTCAGTTGTCGGCCGTTTGCTAAAAAGAAGTGGATAACACGACTAAAATTGCAATGCAGAAACGGTTAGAGTGCCCAAGAGTCGGGCAAGAAAGTTCTTTTGCGAATTATTGTTGAGAATTAATGCATTTTTTCTACAAACCGGCCAAATCAAGAGAACAGTAAAAAAGTCTAGAACTGTAGAGAACTGTAGACGGTAAAGTCCGTTTTGTTTGAAAGTCAGTAGAAGTCTAGAACGGTTAAAAAAATCTGGCGATGAAAAGTCAAAAATCGTACATTGGCGGTGGTGTAAGTCGGTCATAATCTCTATAAATAGCCCTCCAGACTTCGTGATGTCGTACACGGGCTTCGTAATATAGTACAGGAGAAAATAGAGTTCAACAAAATACCACTTTCCAACTTCTGTGGAGACACGAGCTCCTCTTGTTGTTTCCTTTTTTCTTTTTCTTTTTCTTTTTATCCTTCCATTTTTTCAACCTTTCACCTCTTCACAAGTACCAGCAACAATTTTTTATCCACACTTCTGCTAGCCAAATACTTGCTAACTTTTCTTTTCTTCAGAAAATCATCTCTAGTGTCATAGACAAGATTCAATCCTAGGTTCTATGGGTATAAGCCCACCATGTTTCTATTCTACTACTTCGATATGCTTAATAATAAAATCAATAGCAATATTAGAGACCATGAAACTGGACCAAAGAGTAAGGGATCAAGATCCAGCAGTTATCCTTATTCAAGATCCAATGCGTACCAGGAGATTGCTGAAACACTCTCATATCAGTACAAAAAAAAAAAAATATCAAATCTTAAGTGTGGGGCTCTCACTTTCTTAATGAACCAATTTTTTAAAGAATGGTGGAGCATCAATAACAAAATCAATAATTATCTGTTAAAGATTGGAAAAGTATTAATCACACCTATCACATTGTCATATTAGGTGACCTATCATATTACTATGTTAGGTCTTAGAATAAAGTTCAATATATTACAATTATTTTGTATATGCTATTTTTCTTAAATATGTCAAGTTTTACATTCTATAAATGTAGGGTTTTGATCTTTGTAACATAAGAAGTCATTTTCTTTTTGTATGGATTTATTCAAGCTTTTATCCTATTAATGAAAATAATAGAATATTTTCACAGCTTCTTGCATTGGTTTTTTCATGTATCGAGAGCCAATAGTTTTGCTAGGTTCTCTTGAGTTGCATATTGTTGGAAGAAGTCCCACATTGGGCACAAATACAAAAAGAAACCTGCATATATAGGAGAGAAAAACCCCCTCTTATGAACCGGTTTTTAAGTGGGTGGGCCTCTCTTATATATAAAACCCAATAGTGGTATCAGAGTCACGTTTCAGTCTAACTAGGCGTGGTGAATGATGGGTATTGGGCCAAAACACTTAAAAAATGCATGAGCCAACAAATAATGGACAGACACGGGCTATTAACAAAACACTAAAATGGGTCAAACATGGGTTGATCTAGGCCCGATGTGTGACAGGGGTACTGTTGGAAGAAGTCCCACATCGAACATAAATACAAAAAGAAACCTGCATATATAGGAGAGAAAAACCCCCTCTTATGAACCGGTTTTTAAATGGGTGGGCCTCTCTTATATATAAAACCCAACACATATATCCTGTAGTGCGTTCAGCTTTCATATAATTCTGATCGTGTTTCTTGGTTCGAGCAAAACCCTCATTTTGTGTTTCTGAGACATGCGCCTAACGAGAAAGTCTTTGCAATTGAAGTGAGCCGAGGGGTCGAGTGACGTGCCTGCGCTTGAGAAAGACTGCCGAAATCAAGAAAAAGGTAAAAAGCTTTTGTACCTAAGCTTTTGCCAAAATAATAATAAAAAAAAAAAAAGCTTTTGTCCTTTAATGGAAAGCTTTTTTGGTTGTATGCTTGTTTAAGACTCGGCATTTCGACAAGCCACTTGGTGGTGTGTTCTTTTTTGTTCCAAAATGGAAAGAGTAATCATGCCGGACTTTGTTGACTGATTTTTGTTGGTTCATTATATAAGTCCATATAATGTGAGCTTATATCAATGATGTATAAACAATTATTCCCTACCATGACAATGCAATATAATTTTATTGGTCCATTTAATTGTACACATATTATACATATATTTTCCTTTTGTATATATGGTAGTGGTTGGTGTGGACCTTTGTCCATCTTATAGACTTTGATGAGTGAAGCTATTTGTATGGACATTTTATTGATTGGCTAAGTCCCCCTCTAGCTCTCTATTTAAATATATATATATAATATATTTAATGTTGTTGTAGAGAGAAATTTTGGAGACAACAATGTAATTTATTTTATTGTGTTTAGTTGTGGGAAATTGCCCCTTAGGGTGGTTTTGCCACGTCAGCCATGATACCTCTCTCTCCCGTAAAACACTAGACACACTAACTCATAAATAACCCACGACTCACACAAACTAAATAACTGTTTGTTCACTTAGGTAGAAAATTAGCTTTTTACACAGTCATTGTTTATCGCATTCTCCCTAATTTTCATGTAGCAACTTTCAGGTTATCTCATCAAGCCAGTATCTGGTGAGGATAGAGTGGAAGACTTTGTCCAAAATGGCAATGCAAATAGAAAAATACGATATATTTTTAGATCTATTTTATGTTATATATAGAAATCCATTCATTTCTCCATGTTCAATGCTCAGATTTCGTAAAAGAGTTTCATTTGAGATCAAATTTCTAACAATTGGTATTGGAGCATTTATAGCATTGATGTGATGAATAAAATCGAACCAAAATTGCATTTTGGTCTTAAACTTAAAATGGGTTTCTTGTTTTTCATAGATTAAAATTTTAAATTTAGATATGAGCTTAACTAGTAGCCATTTTCATTAGATAAGGCTAAATTTAGAACCAACATGGTGTGATGTTTCCACCGATGCCAAGAATCACCAAAAATGGTAGTTTTTGATCGGGTCATACATGACCCGACTTGACGATAACCGAGTCAAGCTGCCAACCACCTCCATTCACCACTGAATGCATCACCGAAGGAAGATCGTCCACTAATGATCTCAACAGCATCTCAATCAGTTGGAGAACCAGCCGATCGAACGCCAAACTAGTTAAATTGAACTACTCGATTTCGACTAGATCTGGCCACTAATGAACACCAAAGTGACATCGTTTATGGCATCAAACATCGGCCATGTGCTGACGGTTTCGATGATGTCTCGATTGGCCGGAGAACTAGCCAACAAGACAGTGAACCGGCCATATCGGTTCGAACCAGCCAAAATCGCTGGAACCGACTAATATGGGTTAAACTGCCTAGATTGGCCATACTGGCTGGTAGCCACTTCTGGCGGCATGTGGAGAAGCGTGGAAGTGCATATGAGACCTGTTTTTATGCAAAAAATTTTATAATTTTATTTTGAACATTTTGATGCAATTTATTTAAGATAATTATCTCTATTGGTCGATTCTTTGAATCAAATTCTTTGATTTATTGCTTAATTAATTTTATATGCAATAATTATGTGCTAGCATGTAATGATTAATTGTTTGAGAATTATCCTTACGGCCTTTTGAATGTTATGTACTTGTTTAAATTTTATATTAGGCCATTTTAGTTTAGCATACGATTATATGACACTTATAGTGTTGCTTAAGTGCAACTTAGAGACAAGTGCCCCCGTCTTCTAAAATTAAGTAGCATATTTGGATTATAATGTATGTTGTATCTTGTAGCACAAACCGATCTCATAGCTTGATTGTGTTGTGACTACCACAATGGCACACCTTGGTTAGGTCATGGGGTTGTGTTTTGTGCATTTAAAGGATTTCTCTAAGTACACGGGGGTCATGTGATTCAATTAGATTGCGACCACTACTGTGGCATAGTTTGATTAAGTTATAAGACTTTATTCTTGTATTGTGGATGAGTCCAATCCTAGTATGTTGTCATTTTTCCACAAGAAGTGACTATGTGTCAAGAATTGGATGTTACACATCTAACATGCCTGGATTTGGGCTAGTCTTTGAAGTCTATACACCTATAGGTGGTGGATTGTGAGGATTAGTTCTCCCTTATGACAACTGTTATGCGGAAAGTTTTTGGATGGCATGTCATGTTAACTGCCCGCAGGTGTTTATGTGATAATGCTTGTGAAACTCTCTTTTTGTCTACTCACTATGTGCTCTTATTATGCATTGTGAATTATAGTAATTTTCACAGGTCAACAATTGCATGATAACCATAGAGATCTTAACTAGATCGAATTTCAAGAAATGGTTAGCTAATCTCCTCTTCGTTTTGTGAATTTCTAATTTGCATTTAGTCCTCACTACTAAAAAGCCAAAGGACCCTATTGAGATTGGCACATAAAAGTATAAGAATAAGTGTGCTACTTAGGCTAGAAAGAATGAGTTTTGTCTATTGACAATGCAAAAGACAATTAAGGATCACTTTCAGGTAGATTTATCCATCGATGCCACTGCTAAGGAATTTCTAGAGGCAGTGGAGAAGCAATATACGTTGCCTACTAATGCTCTAGCTAGAAAGCTTTTGCAAGAATTGTTTGATCTCAAATATGATGGATCTATGCATGTAAGGAATTATATCATAAAGGTGACTGAGTATAAGGCCAAACTCAAGAAGGTGGATGTTATCCTTTTTAATGCAATCACCATTCATAAGGTTTCGAATAGCTTCTATGCAAACTTTGCCGTTCTTAAGATAACTTATCATATGCGACATGAACAATGGATAACTAATGAGCTGTTAGCTTAAGTGATGGTTGAAAAGAAGCAATTGAGAGCTAATAAGACTCATGTTGCTTTATTTACTCAGGAAGCTAGTTTTAGTAAAAACAAGAAAGTCAGGCTTTAACGCAATAAAGACCCTAGAAGGACTCGTCCAACTTTTCATGAATTAGACTCCCAGGGCAGTGTTGCTGGGACAAGGAGGACTCATATGGTTACTAGGGTCAGGCCAAATGAGATCATATGTTATTATTATAGAGTAAAGGGGCATAAGAAACCTGATTGTCCCAAGCTTAGGAAAAGCAAGGGAAAATGCCTAAATGGAGGTAATTGCTTTTTAACTTATGTTTGTGAGTCTCATATAATAGAAACACCTTCTAGTTCGTGGTGGTTAGATACTGGTGCCATTAATCATGTAACATTTACCATTCAGGGATTCGTAAGCTAGAGGAGGCCAAGTCAGGATAAGAAGTATCTCTTTATGGGGAATAACATGAAGGTTAATGTAGAGTTCGTTAGAGATATCATCTTACTTTTAGATGCTGATTTTAGAATGACTTTATATAACACCTTTTATGTACCATCTTTTAGATAGAATTTGGTTTTAGTTTCTCTGTTAGATAAATTAGGGTATTCTTTTGAAGTTAAGAACTTCATTATTAATGTATGTTTTGATTTGGACTTTGTTTGTTGTTGCACTTTGAATCATCGTTTATATAAGCTTAGCTTATCTCCACATGAGATTTATGTTACAATAAATGTTAAATGTAATGTCCCTAAGAGGGTGATGTCTAAAAAGCAATAATATACATTATGGTATAAGAGACTGTCACATTTCAAAAGAGAGAATACAAAGGTTGATAAAAGCATGAATTTTGCCCATTTTTAAGGAGGATTTGGAAACCTGTGTGGATTGTTATAGAGGTAAGTTGACTAAGACAAAGAAAAAGACTATAGTTCATTGTTCTGATTTGTTAGATGTGATGCACACTGATATAAGTGATTGATATAGACCAACATTGCAAGGTGATGTTTATTTTATTACCTTTATAGATGATTTCTCACACAATGGATATATGTATTTGATCAAAGAAAAGTCAAAGTCCCTTGAGAAGTTTAAGGAGTTTAAGGTTGAAGTTGAGAAACAGTTAGAGAAAAGTATAAAAATTGTGAGATCTTATCGAGGTGGATAATACTATGGGAGACATGGTGACATAGGACAACATAAGGGACCATTTACTTAGTATTTACAAAATTCAGGCTTAATAACTCAATTCACTATGCTAGGGAGCCTAGAACATAATGGTGTTGCTGAGAAGTGAAATAAAACTTTGATGGATATGGTTAGGAGCATGATGAGTGGCAATAATCTACCCTAGTTCCTATGGGGAAAAGCCTTGAAGACTTTTATGTATATTCTTAATAGGTGTTCCTACTAAAGTAGTTTAGCTGACTCCGTTTGAATTATTTAAGGGACGCAAGCCTAGTTTGAACCATATTAAAGTTTGGAGATGCCCAATTAAAGTGAGGTTGTATAATCCGACTATGGGAAAGTTAGATCCACAAACCACTAGATGTTATTTTGTATCCTACCCAAAACACTCCAAGCGCTATTGATTTTATAACCCTTGTGGAGGTCCTAGAATGATAGATTCGCAAACAGTTAAATTCTTAAAGCTTGATATTGTAGAGAAAGCTGAATGTTCACAGACCTCAAAGAGCAGAGGCTTTACTTGTGTGGGTGTTAAAGCTAATCCTTTTGTTTCATTGAGCATGCAACCTGTTGGACTAGTTCTAGTACATGCAGATGTGCAGGAACACGATACTTATAAAGTTCCAGTTGAGGAAATACAAGCTTAAGATCAAAATATTATTGCTCCGCCAATTCAGAGATCTACTAGAGAGAAGAGGTTAGCCATCCACCCTAACTATGAGGTATATCTTGGTAAACATGATTATGACTTTGGGATTGTAGAGAATCCAATGACCTACTCTGAGGTTGCTTCGAGTCCACAATCATAATTTTGGTTGAATGCTATGAAAGATGAAATACAATCCATAAGGCATAATGAAGTCTAGGATTTAGTTGAGTGACCTGAAGGATGCAGGCCTATTGGTTGCAAATGGCTATTTAAGACAAAAAAATATTTCACTGGAAAGGTAGATAGATTCAAGGCCAGATTGATTACTAAGGAATTCACATAAAAAGATGGAATTGATTATGATGAGACTTTCTTGCTAGTATCTTTTAAAGACTCATTTAGGATCGTTATGGCACTAATGACCCATTTTGATATGGAACTACGCCATATGGATGTTAAGACTACCTTTTTAAATAGAGTCCTGGATAAGAAGTATATATGGAACAACTTGAAGGTTTTGTGAAAGGTAATGCCAATAAGTTTGTTTGTGAGATGAAGAAATTTATTTATAGCCTTAAGCAAGCCTCGAGACAATGGTACCTGAAATTTGATAGCTTTATCACTTCATGTGGTTTTGTTAAAAACTTGATGGATCGTTGTATATATACCAAGTTTAGTAGGAGTACCCCAATTCTATTAATTCTTTATGTCGATGACATATTATTGGCATGCAAGGATATGAGGTTATTTCGAGAAACTAAGGCATTATTGTCTTTTAAGTTTGATATGAAAGACCTTGGTGAAGTTTCCTTTGTTATTGGGATTAAAATCCATAGAGATCGTTCACATCGACTGTTAGGTCTTTCTTAAGGACATATATTAATTAGGTATTAGCAAGGTTTAACATGCAAGATTGCAAGCGTAGAAGTGCACCAATACTTAGAATTGACAAGTTGAATAAATTACAAAGCTCTCAGAGTAAAGCTAATAAGGAATCTATTAAGAGAATACTATATGTGAGTGTAGTAGGTAGTTTTATGTATGCACAGGTTTGCACCAGACTTGATATTGCTTTTGCCACTAGACTTCTTGGCAGGTTTTAATTTAACCCTGGCCATGATCATTGGGTTGTTGCCAAGAAGGTTATGAGATACTTGAAAGGAATAAGGAATTATATGTTGACTTATAGACATGTAGATGATTTGGAACTTGTTGGGTATTTAGATGCAGATTTTGTAAGCAATAAGAATAATATGAAATCCACATCATTTATGTCTTCGTAATGACAGGTGGAGCAATGTCATGGAAAAATGTTAAACATACATTGATTACATCCTCCACTATGCATGTAGAGTTTGTGGCCTATTACGGTGTGGTTGTTCAAGCCATTTGGTTGAAAAACCTTATAAAGTTGTTAACTTCCATTGATTTTATTGAAAAGCCCATTCAATTATATTGTGATAATTTTGCTACTATGTCATTCATTAATGACAACAGAAATATTAAAGGAGCCAAGCACATAGAGATCAAATTTTTGATAGGTAAAGAGAGAGTAAAGTATGGTGAAGTTGCAATGAAGCACATTAGAACAAATGCCATGGTAGCTGACCCACTAATTAAAGGGTTAAGCCTTTCTATATTGCAAAATCACGTTGACTGTATGGGTATTTATTCTTCATTTGATGCCTTTGTTTAATGGGAGCTTATGCTTTCTATTTAATGATTTTGCTCAATGAGAGTTATTGATGTTTGTTAAACACTTTTGTTCAGTGAGAGTTAATGTCCACTTCATTGTTATGTATCATTGTAGCATTTGTTTGCTTACTGTTATGAAACTTTGATTGATGCATGTGCATCTTAGTTACCTATTTGTTGTTTAATTTTCATAAACTTATTAAACACATATGTGCTTGTTTAAGACAGGTTATAAAGTTTTAAAGAAGGTACAACCTTAAGCATTTGGCCAAGGCACATTATTATTGGCCATATTGTAATGTCTTGTAGCACACAAATATTTATGTACTTGAGTACCTTACACAAGACATTTTATATTCTCTTGGGACAGTTTGTCGATGACATATTGTCACCTTGGGGATGTCCTTCTGGGACAATTTATCGATGACGTTCGTCATTTGGAGCAATATTTTCCTATGATGGTTTTTTCAGTGACTTTGGTCATTAAAAGAATGAGACTGATGGAAGGGTAACACAACATTTCTTTTATGGTGTTACTTGTCCACCATACTAACATATAAAATCTATGTTCGTAAAGTGGAGGACTTTTGTGACTATCTTGGGAGTTGTCTCTAAATGGTATAGTTACCACTATTATCCATGAATTTGAAACTTTATATGACAAGATTGGCAATAAAGGATGTTTCTGAATCTTCTGGACCAACACAAAATGTTTTTAAAAAAATTATTTTCATATATATAAAATTTACTAGTAATATTATTTATTTTTTTGATCATTGCTATAGCCCAATGGGAGATTGTTGGCTTATTGTATGAGTCCATGTAATGTGGGCTTATATCAATGATGCATAAACAATCATTCCTTATTGTGGCAATGCCATGTGATTTTATTGGTCCATTTAATTGTACACATGTTGTAAATATATTTCCTTTTGCATATATAGTGCTGGTTGGTGTGGGCCTTTGTCCATCTTATAGACTTTGATGAGTGAAGCTATTTGTATGGACATTTTATTAATTAGCTAAGTCCCCTCTCTAGCTCTTTGTTTATATATACATATATATATATATATATATATATATATATTTAATGAGAAATTTTGGAGACAATAATGTAATTTATTTTATTACTTTTAGTCATGGGAAATTACCCCTTAGGGTGGTTTCACCACGTCAGCCATCATGCCTCTCTCTCCCGTAAAACACTAAGCATACTAACTCATAAATAACTTATGATTCTCACACACTAAATAACTGTTTGTTCATGTGGGTAGAAAATAGGCTTTTTATGCAGTCATTGTTTGTCACCTTCTCCCTAATTTTCACATAGCAACTTTTAAACTATCTCATCAAGCCAATATCTGAAGAGGATAGAGTGGAAGAATAGGTCCCAAATGGCGGCACAAATAGAAAAATACAATATGTTTTCATATCTATTTTATGTTATATATAGAAACCCATTCATTTCTCTATGATCAATGCTCATATCCTATAAAAGAATCTCGTTTGAGACTAAATTTTCTAACAATTTTATCCCTTATTTTTGCCTTTTTCTTTCTTTCTTAGGGAAAGGTGTGTGTTACACACTTATAATTTGGTTTTCTCCCTCCAGTAGAAAGGTGCATGTAGCACTTATTATTTATCAAATTTTCTAGTTTTTGTTGAGAAAATTGTGCTTTGTTTCACAATTTTGATTCTGTTGCCTACACCAAGCAGCCATATAAACCTTGGTATTTTCTCATTTCCTTTTTGCTTCTGCACTTTGTAACTATCTTTTAGATTGTTTTTATGGTTCAAATACTTTGCCAAACAGTTAATTTCTTAAATACATCCTGGTACAAGTATCTTGGAGAATTTTTTGGCTTTGTACTTTTCATAATTATTTCATCAAACACTCAATGTGCTTAATTTTATTTGCTGTATTTTCTATTGCAAACAACGTCACCACCTCATGACTACCATGTCATTTAGGGTTTCTGGCAAGCCCAAATGTGAGCATTGTAAATGCAAGAGGCACTGTAAAAATTTTTTTTATCATCTTAATGGCTATCTTCTAAGTCATAAGAATTTTGCTGATAATTCTACTATTAATCTAGCCACTGCTGAAAGTAGTCATTGCATTTTTACACCAAAATAGTATAACCGCATTATCCATTTGATTAAGGAGGACTATGATAGGACCTCTCATGCTAATAGAGTAAGTATTCTAGAATATTTTCCTTACATTTGGATTATAGATAATGGAGCCAATGATCATATTACTGTTGATTTTAATTGTTTAGAATTTCATGTTAAATGCATGTCTAAGTTTAGATTTGTTAAATTTCCAAATGGGGAACTAACCCAAGTCACCCATATTAGTTCTATAACCCTAGCCAACAATGTGAAATTGCACACCATACTTTACTCTCGTGATTTCAAACATAATTTATTATTCGTAACTAAATTCATTACTGAGAATAACTGTTTAGTGGTTTTCTATGATGATTTATGTATATTTCAGGACCTCTTTACAGGTGATATCAAAAGGATTGGTAGAATGCGACATAAACTTTTTTTTTTTGGCACCCCAGGAATAACCATATTAGCAAATCTTCTAATACTACACCGGCCATTTCAATTACTTTAGCACATAATGACCTTAGTTTTCATTTATGGCATTTGAAACTTGGTCACATGTCTTCATCTAAATTTAAATTTTTGAATGATTTCAAAGATTTTCTATCTTCTAATTTTCATTGCTCAGTTTGTCATCTTGCTAAGCAAACAAGTGATCATTCATTGTTCACACTAAGAATGTTAAAAATCTTTTTGATTTAATCCATATACATATTTGGGGACCATATCATGCCCCAAATTATAATGGTTCGAAATATTTTCTAACCATCGTTGATGATTTTTCACAATGGATCTAGATTTTCATGAAACATAAGACTGAAACAATATCATATTTAGAACGTTTCTTTAACATAATTAAAAATTATTTTAATATTAGGATCAAATGCATTCGTTCTAATAATGCAACTAATTTTTTTAATTCATCATGTGACAAGTTGTTTTCATTACAAAGTATAATGCATGAAAATTCATATGTATATACCCTGCAATAGAATAGTGTAATAGAATGTAAGTATCATCACTTATTGAATGTTGTACAAGCATTAAAATTTCAAAATCACATGCCTACATGTTTTTGAGGTGAGTGTATACTCATTGCTACACACATTATTAATTACATTCCTTCTTTAGTCTTACATGGGAAATCTCCTTATGAAGTGATTCATGAGAAAGCTCCTAACCTCTCTAGATTCTGAGTCTTTGGTTGTCTTTGCTATGCTTCAGTAGTGGGGCACGAAGATAAATTTGCCCCTCGAGCTATTCCGAGTATTTTCATGAGATACCCTTTTGGGCAAAAAAATGTATAAACTTTATAATATTGAAAGAAAAAAAAAATTTGTGAGTCGTGATGTTTACTTTCATGAAAATGTTTTTCCTTTTACAAACATAAAGACTGGATCCCATTTTTTAGAATTCCTTACAAAAGTAACAAGTTATCAAAATTAACCCCAATTCAGATGCTCAGGTAATCCTTCCTACACAATCAAATCTCATTCTGATACTACCACTCATACTACACTAGATATTACCACTCCAATACATCAAGCAATCAACCCAATGATTCTACCTTTAAGATTCTAGATCCTCTTGAGTCACCTCTTATTTTTACTTATGATGAGACAAAGGATGCTACTTCCTCACCAACCATGCCTAATCCCATAGTCCCTTCATCACTTCCTAGACGATCTACCAGAATGTCAAAACTACCCATATGAAAGATTATGTCTATAACAATGTTGTTAGTTCATCCATACAATACCACATCTCTGACTATGTATCTCATACACATTTACCCATTCCACATAAGCACTTAATAACAGCCATTTTACCTTAGACAGAACCCTTGTTCTACCATGAGGTAGTTAAAGATTCTAGATGGTAAGATGTCATGGATCAAGAAATGAAAATATTAAAATTGAACGAAACATAGGAACTAGTAGACCTACCACCATAGAGAAAACTTATGAGATGTAAATGGGCATACAAGATTAAGTATCATGTTGATAGGAGCATTAAGTGCTTTAAAGCTTGTCTAGTAGCCAAAAGTTATAGTTAGACAAAAGGGATAGATTTTCACGTGACTTTCTCTCCTACAGTAAAATCTGTAACAGTCAAAAGTATATTATCTATTGTTTTACAACGTAAATGGACTATTCGACAAATGGATGTCCATAATGCATTTCTATATGAAGACTTAGATGAGAAAGTATTTATGAAACCACTATCTAGGAGTCCTTTCGAAAGGGGTCCAAAGTATGTTGGTTGAGGAAATTTTTTTATGAGTTAAAGCAAACGTCATGACAATGGAATGAGAAGTTTACAGAAGCTTTAGTGTTTACTAGTTATCTATAGTCGCTATATGACTATTCTCTTTTCAATAAAAGACAAGATGATAATATTATTTTAGTATTCATATATGTGGATAACATCTTAATCACATATATGAGTACTAAATGATAATATTATTTTATTGGTTATCGACAGTCACTATATGACTATTCTCTTTTCATTAAAGGACAAGATGATAATATTATTTTAGTATTCATATATATGGATAACATCTTAATCATTGGTGATAACACACAAGAAAATGAGGCTTTGCAAACTTATCTTCATTTTGCATTTCAAATTAAGGATTTGGGAGAACTCAAGTATTTTCTTAGGATTGAGATCCTTCGAGATTCAAATGGCATGCATCCTAGTTAACATAAGTATATCTTAGAATTGATTTCTGAATTTGGACTATTAGCTATAAAACTTGTTAGAAATCCCATGGAGAGAAATATTTTATTCACTAGCTTGAAATATGACAAGCGAATTCAGATGATCCATAATTTGAGAAGATCTTGAGTTATCAATAGTTGATTGATAAGTTAAATTATCTTGATATGACACACCCTAACATAGCTTTTCCAGTACACTTTTTAAGTCAGTTCATGCGTGCTCCAAAGCGATCCCACTAGGAGGCAGCTCTCCGCATTGTTAAATATCTCAAAGGAACAGCAAGACTTGGTTTATTATTTCCTTCGGATGGTGATTTTCTCTTGCAAGCTTTCTATGATGCTAACTATGCAAAATGCCCTATGACATGTCAATCCACTATTGGTTTCTGTCTTACACTTGGACATTCAATAATTTCTTGGAAAAGTAAAAAAACAACCAATTGTGACTCTTTCTTCAACAGAGGCCAAATATAGGGCCATGACAACTACTACTTGTGAGATCGTTTGGATGGTTGGTCTATTAAAAGATATGAGAATCAATGTTTCACAACCAGTGTTATTATATTGTGATAATGAGGCAGCGCAACAATTCATAGAAAACTTAGTCTTTCATCAAAAGACCAAGCACATAGATGTTTCTTGTCATTTTATTTAAGAAAAAATACATTATGGTTTAATTAGCACAACACATGTTGGGAGTGGTGACCAACCTGCAGATATTCTAACCAAGGCTTTAGGGATAAATCAAAACTATTATCTCCTCAGCAAGCTTGGAGTCTTGGACTTCTTTCAACCCTTAGCTTTAAAGGAGGTTTTGAAGATTGGAAAGGTGTTAATCACACCTACCACATTGCCATATTAGGTGACCTATCATGTTGCTATGTTGGGTCCTAGAATAAGGTTCAATATATTACAATTATTGTATATATGCTAATTTCCTTAAATAGATTAGGTTTTACATTCTATAAATGTAGGGTTTTGATCCTTGTAACGTAAAAAGCCAATTTTCTCTTTGTATGGGTTTATTCAAGCTTTTATCCCATTAATGAAAATAGTAGAATATTTTCACAGCTTCTTGCATTAGTTTCTTCATTATCAACCTTGCACTCAATCAATAACTCTTTGTCGCCTCAGAGAAGACTAAGAGAAGACTAAGAGAAGACTTATATTTTAATGCTCATGCAACTAGATACTCTTCTTTCCTGTTATGCATACATTTTCGTCTGAGTTTCTGCATTTATTTTTGGCACATCATACAATATCAAGATTTAAGTATTTAAGTACTTCTACTTTTGTGCCGATCAAAATTGACAGTTCATTCAAAAAACCTTGGAATTCTTGGAGACTTGCAGAAATAAAATAAAAAAGTTACGGACTGAGAAGTAAATAAAAAGTTGATGCTTCTAGCACCAAGCCAGTAAGTCGTTCAACTTTCTCTCATAATCTGCTGCTGTATCACTAGCACAGAGGCAGAACTACCGAAATCCGGCGAAGCAAGGTAATCTCCAATCACTCCTAGTTCCGGATTTTCGGTCCAATCTATTAATCCATCAAGGAGGATCGGATTTATCCCTTGTTTTCTTCCTACAATCCATATTTCTATGGAATCGTGATTAATGGCGTGGATTGCTGCCACCGTTTCAAATCCATTCCTCACCACCACCTCTCTATAAGTCACGCGTTCGTCTCTTTCATTCTTAACCCAAAACCATGTCACCACCCCATCGTCAAGCTTCCTCTCTATTTCATCATCTGCTTCAGAGTTCTGGACAAGGAACCTTATAACAGTAAGAGACACGTTCCCGTTCCTAACCATGCGATCTGCATAAACAAGCGCTTCCCTGGCGTCTGGTCCTCCCAAAAACAGCATTGCGAAATGGTGGAGAGAATGCTCTAAGAAGAGGGGTGGCAGCGCCTTTTGGTAATGACCCTTGTCAACAAGAATTCCGACAGAACAAGGTGCATGGGCTAAGACACTGGAGTTCACAGATCGGACTCCCGATCGCACTAGCTCTGTGCCTCCGGGCTGTTCCAAACATTCCCTATGGTCGGGTAATACGATTAGAGCAGCTTTGTTTATGAGAGCGAGCTTACAAATGTCTTGGTACATCGATCGCTTTGGTGACACGGCTGTAAATGTATGAAGCTTGAGGAACTCACTTCTGCTTTCCTGGTAATGTGTCAGGGCATTACGGATGTTATAAGAAGAGGCGTATTTAGCAGGCACATTCTGAAACTCGTGGTTTATAAACACAGGGGTTGCACGACCAAGAAGCTCAACGAGGTGGAGAGCAAAGATGCAGAAGGGGGTGTTAACACTTGGATTGGAGATTTCAAGAAGTTTGATGAACCCAGCTACGCTTTCCTCATCATGTATGCAAAGTACCGCACGAAACTCTTTTCCTGGAGGGAGATGTTGAATCGTTCTCCTTTTATTCACCATGTACGGCTTTGATGGATCATAGAGGATGCTGATCAAAGGAGTAGAAATTCCAGTCACCACTACTGTTGATAGAACCAAGAAAGTGAATAATGGCTGCCCGATTATCTGGATGCATACCAAGAAAAAAAAACACCGTGAAAGGGAGAAAGAATGAGAGAGAAATGTAACCTTCATTTTTACTCCTACGACATTCATACAGACTATTTTGTTTTCTCAATTTTTGTTGAAGAGAAATATGTAGCCTGGATTAAGAGAAAATGAAAACCAAATGCATTTCTGAGAAATCAGACATGTCTATGGAACGTTAGAGAGAATTCATACCAATTTGTCCATCCAATGGATATATAAAATAAGCTCCACTTGTCCTCTTAAGCTCATAATGAGGCTCAAAGTGAGACTATCTTTGAGTGGTACATCCAAGAAGATAGCTGACGCCACAGTTCCAATCATTTTGGACAAGTACCCAGTTACTACCATAGCAAACATCGGCGCCAACCCTGCCCAGCCAACTTGTCTCATGGCATATACATCGGTGTAGAGTCCCACAAACGCAAATGAAAATGGCATTAGAATATCCATCACGATTGTTTCACTCTTCTCCACAAGCGTTGTTCCCAGTGGAGGGCCATCTGGGATCACCAGCCCCAGCCAAAGTGGTCCGTTAGCAATGGCAATCCCAAACAAATCGGTCAAAAATCCTGACACGCAGACGCCCAATAAAATTGCAACCACAAAGCCCTGGTCCACCGGCTGCCCTACAGGTGTTCTTTCAATGATCCACTCCATAAATCGCCGGACACAAGTGACCATGAAAACCAACAAAACTATCGAAGACAGCATATACCACAGGGCACCTATTTTTTCTCCTTCCCCCTGTTTTGCGGCCTCAAATGCAATAATTGCTTGGATCCCTATTGCATCACTAATTATCGTCGTGGATAATGCCATCCGTCCAATCTCCGAGCTTAGTAGGTTTAGCTCTTCAAGTATGGGATAGAGTACAGGAAAAGTCGTTATGGCCAAAGATGAAGAAACTGCTCCAATGGAAGAAAGTTTTGCGAGGCTCTCGTCCATGGACTTTCTAACAATGAATGCAACCACCGTAACTACTACAATAGGAACGATAATTCCCACCACCGCCATGTACGCATGTTTTTTTCCTGCTTTTCTTACTAGGGAAAGATCCATTTTCACACCGGTTATAAACAGGAAATACATGAAACCCAGAAGTCCAATATTTTTCAGCACATATTCAGCATTGTCCGGAAACAAATACGAGGAGAAATCCTTCTGGGTGCCAAGAACGGACGGTCCAACGATGAAGCCGCCCTAAACAATAAATCATCAAAATAGCGAAACCTTAGAGCCTAGAATTTCGGTTTTCCTGATAGAATATTTTGCACCACACAAAATAAAATATGTACCACCACATTAGCAAAATGCGTCACAACAAACAAACATAAGTATATCAAATCTGCAACACATCAAAGCGTAATTCATCTTAAAAGCGAAGTGGATATCAAAGCGTAAATTGTCAATTATTCTATCAGAATTTTCATACTTCTCTTAAAGAAGAAATAAAGTTCAACACTTAATGTATTTAAGCTGAAGAGAAATTCTAAACGGTCAGGAAAAAAGTTGAATCTAGAAAGAACTTGGTGATCATTTCATTGATACCTTAATATGAATTAGCGTATGAACTTGAATGGAATACAAGAAACAAAAACAAGGGAAAAAAGAAACTTACAAGGATATCGGAAACAATTCTAGGCTGTTTGAGAGGCTTGAGGAGAAAACGAATAATACGAGAGCTCAAGACGACAAAGATAAGCTCCAACATCACAACTGTGAAGGAGTAATCCAATGGGTTTGCTCCATAGAAAACGCCGAAGGGATGCGGCTTGGGAAAGTCTCGGCAGATCACGGGTATTTGGAACTCACGGGTTACTGCTCCAGTGCGATCCATCAGAACTCTCACGGTGGTCTGAGACCCCGCAGAGAGGGTGCGCCACCCGACATGCGCCAGGGGACGATGGACTGGGAAAAACCTTACCATGCAGAAAAGCACCTGAACGCACTAGCCGTCCACTACTGGGAATGCGAAAACAGAGGTCGAAGGAGCCTATAACAGCTCTCGGGGATGTGGACCCGCGTTAAAAGAGGTAGAACGTATCCAGTCTTGCTCCAGTGGTTGACCTTTTACCCTTCCTGTGATGTCGACCGTACACCCCGACAATAGAACACAAAAGAAACATAGGAATCATTTCTGTTTAAAAAGACTTTCGGTTTTTGTCGTTTGGTCCAGATAAAAGCTTCGATATTACTGACCTGAGATGACTCTCGCCGGATAACTTTAACCTTAATAAGGAGGGGGATAATTCCAGATAATTTTTGTTTACTTTTTTGTTCTTTTGTGTGGGAGAATAAACAGCATCAAAGGTTCTATTTGTCTCGTTACACGAAAGGGAAGGCAATAAAATTACTCGGGACAAGAAGGGCCCATTGGTTATTACAGATTCTGCCAGCCGGGACCAGAGGACTATAGGCCTAGGCCTAGGCCCAGTATTCATAAAAATCTATCTTTCATTTAATGTCGTGGGGGCCCAAAGCATCCCCATCACATCACCATCATCAACCACGATGCCATAAGAGTGTCTGATCCGCCTGAAAAGGAGGAGGCTTTAACGCTCCTGCTGGCGGAGAGAATTTAATTCTGTGCAGCGACGACCTTGTCATGGTACAAAGTCAATGAAGGAGAATGCAGAGATTAGCTGTTGGAGCCCATGTTCTTGTGCGCTTCAAGGGGGGTGATAGATTTGGACCACAATAATCATTGATAGGAGCGAATTTGTTTTTACATGAATAAATCCGGTCAGTCAGTAGTTGTGCAATTTATTATCACAGCCAGACAGGTGCAATTTCCGTCCGGTTGACTTGGGTTGAGCGATTGGAACATAATTCCGCTTTTAAATGTTTTAATCCCAACTTCTTAATCTCCCATTACTACGATTTGACACGTGATTTAGATTGCAGCCACGGGTAGAGTTAGGGTTTCAGAGGACGATTATTTTGGTAATGGCAGTGATTAGAGATCAACGTGGTAGAACCCTAAGTTCTCAATTAACAGCAAAAGAAAGTGAAAGTTTTTAATAATGTGAGGATGGTTGAGACCTAGGTAGGAGGTTCGAATAATGTCTTTCTACAATCTAATTTATGATGTAACTCTAACAATGGAATTTGTTAAAAGTTTTAAGTTTTGGTCATATCAAGCCTAAGTTTTTGATGGGGAGCTTATGTAATTGTTAAGATATAACTACTAAATCCTACATTATTAAAGAAGTTACTAAAAACTATGATTATAAAATAATAAATATTTCTATCCCTTGAATTGACTTTTATGTTAAATAAGTAGACTTCTTAATATTAATATTTTGTTAAACCTAAGTGAAATGTCTGGTGGGAACTCGGTGGATGTAGTGTTTTGGTTCCAGGTTGTTTTTCTTGATGATTTCAATAAAATAGAATAGGCATTAGTGGTTCTGTCTCCCTCTATTTCACTAAAATGCTGAACAGGTTGTGTGACAACCTTTACACCACTTGCCCTGTCCTTTCTCCACAAACGCATCCACTGGAATGTGGTTTCACTGAGAATGCTTTCAATACCCAAAAGAAAAAGTAAGTATTTAATCGCATCTTCGATTTAAAATCGTTTCTTCGGGTCAGCACCATAAGCATGCCAGCATTTGCCTACCCACAACATCGCACCGACTGGTTCTTGGAAGTTGATTACTCAAGTCTCTCGGCAAGTTAGTCATTTGATATCCAAAACAAATAAAAATAAAAATGAAAACGGGGAAGACTAGCCAACATTCCAGAGGTTGGCATCCTGCAAGAGCATTTTAAGGGCCAAACTGCACAAGGGCTTTCAGGGAAGTGGGGGCTACTGTTGAAACACATTGATGGTTATAAAGATCTAAAAATATACATGCAATCATAACATCAGGAGTGGTGATCCAGTACAAATAAGTCGGTTTCTATGTCCCCAAACAACTACACATCTTGTACCCGAAAGTGAGATCAAACTTCACAATGCTTGCAAGGAGGACCAAAAATCATGAATTCCGCCGAAGACATGGCCGATAATGGCCAACCAGAGATTCCATATGGCATCTGCAACAGGGAACGGATAATAACCTTTTTTTTTTATTTTTTTACATCTTAAAACGAAATTTGGAAAGTCTTTTTAAGTTACTGCATGAGGCAATATATGCATTAAAAATAAACGACCCTAAAAATAATTAGAAATTAAATGAATTTTTGCTTTTAATAGATAACTTAAACGATGATTATGGTGATGATGATAAATACGTTCATAGGGAAAAGAAAGTGGAGAGCCGTGATCTGCACGAAGTTACGAGTCAACATCCACAGTTACTAACCCCTATTACTGAAAAGCCTGTCAAAATTTCAGTCAAATATGAAACCCTAGCTTGAATTCCATCCCTCGAAGGCTTCACCTAGGGTTTCAGGCCTCAGCCAGTGGAACCTAAGGTGGAACAATCAAAAAGTGGTATTAGACTCCAGTGAGCACGCAAATTTTTATTGAAGACAAAGATCGGCATGAATTCAAGTCAGGCGTCAGAGACTGGCTCCACAAGTAGGTTCTTTGGGAGGAGACAACGCTTCAGACCTGCCAGTAAAACTGAAATACGAAACCAAAAAGAAATCAGGATACCCATATTGCAAACAAGCGAAGTCCAGATAATACATAAAAAGAGAGAACCTCAGCGAAAAGTAAAGACTGAAAAAGGAAAATCCAGCAGCGAAGTGAAAGATCCACAAGAATCCAGCAAAGTTTGGTGGGGGCTTGGATATGAAATGGATAGAAAGGACCAGATCGTTTTTTACGCCGTACTATTCCAACCAAAATCATTTCAAGAACAAGTGCATGGCACTTGACCTGCTTTTTCCATTCAAAATAGCAGCAGATGTAAGCAATAGACAATTCATAGAGGGAAACGAGGTACCCAGATACTCAAAACTATTGGTGATAAGAGTACCCTTCTTAAAAGCAGGTCAAAAACTTATCGTTTTATGGACGCGAGAGAGAAACAGAGAGAGAACCTTCAAAAAGAAAGAATACGTCCGTGTGAGAAATCAGAAGAGAACCAAATAAATAAACCCAACAGAGCAAGATGGAGGAAGCAAAAAACAAGCATATATAAAAGGCCTGCGTGATGTCTTCGAGGGGAAGCACAAACACAATGTTAAACAGACGAAAAACAACTCAAAAAGCAAGCAATAGATGTATGTGAAAGATAATATCAGATAGATGGCGAATATCCGTCCTGGCTCGATCGCAGCTACGACAACACCTGAGAGAGTAAGAAGAACCCATGAAACTCAGGATAGATAGCGCCACTGAAAACACAAATATGAAGATCATCGCTTATAATTCATGGCGCTATCCCTCCTGAGCTTTACAGATTCTCCCATACTGTTTGTAATCTGAAATTGAGCCTGGACCAAGAGAAGGCCTACAGGAGCTAAAAGAAAGGCCAGGCTCTGGAGCTCACATGATGGGGAGTGAAAGAGGAGAGCGAGGAGCGTATTTATAAGAGGAGGGACGTAGGACATGAGTCACTTTATCGGAAAATGGAAGGCCCCAGGACCAAGCAAAAGGGTCGTTTGTGTGGATGGACGGATTCTTTGATTTTTATTTTCCTTCCGTTTCTGTTTCTTTGGTATTCTTTAATGATGTGCATTATGTTTCCTTACTCTCTACGCTGCCGACTACGATATTCGTTCTCAATCTTGGGATACGATAAGAAGGGGGGGGGCATTCAATGGGCGAAGGTGATTCTACAGACAACTAGTCTCATTTTTCTCCACTTATGCAGTTTTGCCGGATGGACACCCTGATTTCTCAAATTCGTGCCTGAAAAAGTTGAAATGGGATAAGGACTTTGTGCATCCCATGTTTTAAGTCTCGATCAACCTTATATATTCTATGGATTACTCACCAAATCTTCCAAGGCAACGTCTAACTTGTGATATTACCGAGCAATTCGTAATGAGTCTTGGTACATATTATTAGATATAGCAATTTAATAATCCCCTAAAACACTCTTCTCTTTTATAGAAGATACATTAATCTTGACGATGTGTCATATTATTTATGTGTTGAATTAGTAAATTTTTATGTTTAGTTTAGCAACAATCATACTAATTGTTGAAGGCTTTGTTATTTAAGGAAATTTGCTCCAAGTAGTTGGGGAATAATTATTAATTTTCTCACCGAATGTCTTTTTTTAAGAGTACTTTTTAAAAACATGTAATTCAAGTTCATGGCATCCAAGTTCGACACTCAAATCCCTCACAACCTCCTTTACTTAATTAAAAAAAATAAAAAAAAAATAAAAAAACTCAATCTGTGTTAGCACTTCATTTATAAAGAGAAGATAATTATTTTAAATTAGACAAAAATATTTAGAAATTGAGATATCAAGCATCACATAACATTTTTTTTCTCCTGATTTTGTGCTTGTAAATTACTACAACAGTTTAAATAGAGAACAAATATTGACCGTTGCCCTTAGCTTCTGATTTATGCTATTTGAAACATGCCATAACACAATGTCAATGTATGAAATCTACAAAGAAAAGAAAGAATGGATGTAAATTCCCATTATAATATGTACGCTTATTAAAAAATTTCTCATCCTCGACATCTTCACACAAATTAATGCAAATTGTTCTTACCAAGAAAATATGTAATTCCATGACGTTGTTTATTGTTATTTCGGGTTGAATGAATCATTGGTTATGATCAGTAATATTAATTAAGTAATTACGTTTATTTTCTGTCATCAATATTTAATATGGATCAGATGTCTTGAACTTAAATTTTAATTTACATGTTTTCTTATTTTGATTTGTCCACAAAGAAGGATATCATACTACAACTAAACAGTAATTTGACATTGACGAACCATGATTCTGAGTGGACGCTGTAACAACCATGATCCCAAATAGATGCTGTGATTGATGTGTCGATAGAAGAATTTTATCATCCTAACAACGAGTATCTCATTGAATCAAAATAAACAATCTGTTTGCCCAGGTTTTTAACTATACTTCTGGTACGTCTAACTATCATTATATCAGTGGTCAATCAACTGCCGTTCATTATCCCAACATCGGTTGTGGGCATTACTATTGGACCCTGCTGGTTGTCAAAAGTAATCATCATGAGTTAATAATCTAAATTACAGCCGGCAGCATGATTCTTGTTCATATTTCGCATCGATTTTACTCGGAACACTCATGATGTAAAATTAACGATTCAACAATCTTCAGTGGTTACCTCAAGTTCAAGTGCTGAAGTAGTTTGCTTTTTCAGTACATTGATCTTTCTTTTACTCTCCTTCTGTTTCGGTGATTAGATATGGGAAAGGCTGCGGGTTGGTTGCGTTTTGGTGGAAGTGGGTGCACAAGTCTATGCACAGTGAAAAACCAGAAGAAAACCAGCAAGATTTCAAACTTTTGTGGGTATTGCTTGCATTTTCAAAAGTAGTATGATATTTAGGTATCTGTAAGGTGTAAAGTCATTGGGTCAAATTCTTCCAATGGTCGTACGTGTATTGCGCCCAAATTCATTCACCTAACTCCCTGACTCTCCCTGGACCACAGTTTTCTGAGCGCAAACGTGCTTGTTTTTCACAACCGGGCACATGTTCTTGGAAAGAATAAGTTCGTTTACTTACCCAAGAGAAAAAGAAGGGAAATGAAGAGAACTAGAGCCTGCTTGCGACAAGACAATCTCACGGTATCTTTCTCGTGGAAGAAAATGTTGGTATTACAATAATTACACGGGAAAAGGTAGTAGTGTAAATTGGTGTGTATTTGGAGGCAATTATGTGTGGGAGAACGAGAAATGTCCCTTGGGGTCTGGTCATTCTATGCTACATTTCTCTGACTCAGAGGGAGACCTCGGCACTTGAACCCAGAACCCCTCACCGGGAGTGAGAAAGAGGCTACGGCTTTAGACCCTGCGTAGCCCCTCCTCCCCTCTCTCTCGTTCCTTTCTTCTTCGGTGCAGGCTTCAGAAGGTGACAGACTGACCAGAGACCCCCACAGCCTCTAATACTCTCTCTCTCGGGAAACGAGGCCTTTTCCTATCTTTCTACAACGGTTGCATTTCATCTCTCTGCTTTCTGCGCCTGTGCTTCCATGTCATTTATTACATTCTGAGACTCTCTGCGGAAGGACATTAATGTCCTCAGTGCTCTCTGAACAGCATCAGTTGGTGCAAAAATACCTGAGCTTCTTAATTAGGAAAAACAAAAACCTGGGCATTTCGGTCATATTGATTTTCTTTTTGTTTATCTGGGGTCTTTGCTCTGGTTCCCAGTCTGACTGACCCCACTGACGGAAAAGGTAAAAACCCATCTTCTTTGATCTTTTCCTCCCGGCAGCGTCTTCGAGGCTTATTATGTTTGGATTCAATATGTGTCGCCGAAGTGTAAAACTCCCATCAGATTGCAGAGTAGTTTCTGATATCAAAATATGCGTGTCAGGGTTTCATATGTGAGTCATTTGCCTGATAATGCAGCGCCCATGGATGGGATATCATCTTAAAAACTTCTCAACACAGTGACTGGACCTCCTCCTCGTTAAACTTTTCACTGTTTTTGTTCTGTCGTTTATCCTTGGAGAAGCCAAAAGTCAGCTGAGAGACATGTGTATCGACCTGATATTCAACAACACAGAAATCTTGGATTCCTGTGAGACCGTACAGATCGCTATATATGGTTTTGAAGTTGACATGCAACATTTTCCCTCAAAATATATGGTATCTTCGGAGGCATCCCCTTTGTAGGACCCGCAGAGGGGCGATTTGATGGCCTCCTCCAGAGGCCAAGTGGAGTCTTTGGATTAATGAAAGACAGCTTTTGGAAGGGGAAGATTATGCAAAAGACGTTTCCCAGAGCACTAGCTGGAGGGCTTTTTTTCCACGAGGAAAATTGATCATGATTAGATATGCGGAAAAGAATCTCTCCGTTCACTGTATTCTAGCTTGAAAGCGCCAGTAAGGCCGCAGCAAAACTCGTGGGCATACTCCGCAGCCTAAAAAATGGTCTCAGGCCAAACCTCAGTCGGCAAACCCTGCTAGTGTATGTGGATGGGTTTATGTCACGTCAACTCGTTTGGTTGCAGAACCCTGGCTACAGACCTGCCACATGGGGGTCCAGTCTTCCACCAAGCTTCCATCCAAGCACCGTATTCAAGCGTCTTCATGAAAGTTCTGAATTATGTATAACATTATCTTTGAAAAAGAGGACAAAGGCCTCCATACCTTCAATTAAAATATTGCACCTCCGGCCCCATCTGGCCATAAAACTTAGCAACTAACCATCAAACCAACAAATTTAAATTAAATAAATACCGACCCAAATCGCTATTTTTGATGTTAACTAATAAGTTAGCATCCGTATAAAGCAGATGCTAGTGATATATGGCACAATGGCTCGGCAAGATGTGATGTAAGTCTTCGGACCAAGTCAAAGTATGGTAAATAAATGCTCGGGTACGATTGTAAGTTCGAGTTTTGCTCGTAACAATAAGTGAGAATCGATGAGCATTAATAATTGCAGAGCAAAATCCAATAAGCTTCGAGGTTTCGAGTAGGTGCAGAAATGTCGAGCCCTTGGTCCCATGGGGGTAAAAAACTTGGCATTAACCACCGTCCAACAGAGAATGGTTAACCAAATGAAGACTACAAGTGTTATTTCCGATGTTAATCAAGTTAATGGGGTTAGCATCCGTCTAAAGTTTACGCTTGTGATGGGCACTGTGGCAGGCCAAGCTGTGATGTAATCTTAGGCACAAGTCAAAGTATTATAAACAAATGTTAGAGATGGATTAATTTAATAAGCTGTGAAGGGTTAAGTAGGTGGCGAAGCCAATCCCAATGGGGGTCGAGTGGTGGGTGAAAGGTCAAAACTTGAAAAGAGAAGAGAAGGGAAGAGGAGGGCATGGGGATTTGAGTAACATCCACCCGTATATACAAAAAGCTGATCTTATCTAAGATTGAGGGGGGGTCCCACGCCGACAATCTCTTCATATTGGCTCTCCCACTTGTCCGTATAGTAACGATACACCAAACGCTAGAGCCGGATCAGGCACCCTGGTGGTGGCCCCTACCGGAGTTTCATGGTTGGGGCTGCCGGGGTGACCACTCGATTCTGCTCAACTCCATCTAATAGTGGTAGACTTTTCGAGCTCTTGATTGGATGGGGCGGACGAGCAGAGCAGATGGACGGAGCCCTATAGATTTTTCTAGAGTTGAATCTTCAAAAAGCTGGCCTACATATTGTATATCAAAACAAAAATTGTTTGATAGATTTGTAGTGTTTACTTTTCAGGTCATAAAGGGTGTTATTTCTTCCACGTTTTTAAAATATGAATTTATAGAACTATTTATAAGGTAATATGTATTACTAGACGATTATAATAAGAATGTGTGTTATAATGTCTATTATTTATCTTATATTTTCAAGGTATGTGTCTATGAATTATTTATAAGATAATATATATTACTAGTTTTTGAGTTAAAATTTTGAGTTGAATAAAGAGTTTTTTGATATGTTAAGAAGCATCTCAAAAATTGTTAATAGGTTCTATGTTTGGATGATACAAGAATTTTGAAAAAGAGAGTGATGTAAAGAATACATTCAACATTTACAAAACTAATTTTAGTGAGATGAGAGAAGTGGATAAATGTCTTTTAAAAAATAAGGTTTATAAAAGAAATCAATTAACTCTTAATGTTTCAACTATATGCATAATACATACGTTCCTTGTGAAAGAAAATAAAATTTTACATTTGAAGATTAATTTCTTATTTATAATAATTAAGATAGACATACATTTACCCTTGAAATAGAAAATGTGATGTTTACGTAACTACTTTGATGACTATGTGATTATCCCTATATATTGCCAATGCTTTTGTAATACGATGCACCGGAATTTTTTTTTTTTTTGTTCTTTACAAATTATTTTGCTCAACAAGCAGTATTTAAAATGTCTTTTTATGTTTAGCCAAGACATTTTAACTAATGTGGTTGAGATTTGTTAACAAGTACATAGCTTAATTTTGATGTATGTGTAAACAAAATATTTTAAAAAAAAATTATATGGTAGAGATTTTCTCGTCAGAATGTTATGGTGAAAAAAATTAACGCTTAGGACTTGAGACTAGTTTTCATATCTTGCGAATTTATGACAAGTTATTTATTGTTTGCTCACGCTAATCTTTCTTGTGCGTTAGAATTCCTTTGTTTTTCCTTGATTTTCCTTTACATCTTTTCTTTCATATTGATGGGACCTCACTTAGGACTTTTGATTAATGCTAAGGGTTTTCTTTCATATCCCGTTGGTGCTTAATACCAAAAAAGAAAAAAGGTTATGTATTATGAAAATAGTGTTTAGGTACTATCTTCATGTCCCTTCACCGAATGTGCTATGTTTAATGAAAAGATCAATGCGTTTCCTTTTGGTTACACTGTTCTAAACATGTAGAGCCATCTTCTAGATTGAGCTTCGAAATGGACTAAGCCCAGATGAGCCACACCGCACTATGTTAAAGTTGATCAAGCTACTCTTAATCTGGATGAATTGAATGTAAAGTGGAATTGCCCAAAAAAGCAAGATTTAGTGCTTGCTTTGCAAATTTAAAAATAAAAGTAAAAAGATGGAGAAAACATTTGTGCACTAGTGAGCTATTCTGAAACGGGGACCGTGTATGAAGGAATCAAGGACGACTGATTAGACGTTATGTTGGAGGTCTAATGGACATATATGCAAGTAGGATCCGGAGGTCCTAGGCGCTCTGAACTTTGGCGACTTCTTCTTCATGCCCCAGAGTCCATCTCTAGCTAAAAAGGTGACCCGTCTCGCTATTGCGTGGTGTGTCCACGTACATGTTCTAGCTAGACTAGACTTTAGAGGCTTGCCTCTAAATCTTCTTTTGCGGTTTCAGAGTTCTTTCATCTTTCAATTCAAGCGCTACTCTGGTCCCTTCCACCTAATGGAGCCTCTCCTTGTCTGCATTTGTCTGTATGCGAGCCCATTTGACTACCAGCTCACCTGCTTATCTTCATCAAATGCACCCACGTATGAGGAGGAGCTGCGGTAGGTAAAAGTGAAAGGCCGGAGAAAATTCCTCCGCCCAGAAGGGGAAAGAAAAGTTCAGTACCCTAAATTGCGATTTCGCGTGGCGATTTGATCCGAGTATAGTGGACCATCCAATACTTAGCAATAACGAAACTCAGATACGGTATCTTGAACCACTGCATGATCACCACACGTGGAATGTAAAACCAGGCTTTCTTTTCATCTACGATTTCCAGATGTGACGGGATGGAACAGTGCAACAGATAATTTGATCAGTTGGAAAAGTGGGTTTTGTTGGATGTGTTGGTGTTATCTCCATTGAAAGCCTGGAGTTCTCCATAAAATCCATAAACCAGGCCTTGTAGAGTTTACAGGTGTAATGTTTCAGTCTTTACTGCATGTATCAGTTTTTCAACGGCGCAAATGGGTTAGAAAATGGTTGAGTAGTCCAAACAGAACGTTGGGCCTTGTGCGCCCATCTTCCATGACATACGATGGCATACACTGTAGTTTTCCTTTGATGAAGTGCTCGGCAAGAACGATGTCGTGTTTTATGAATATTCGAACTTACTATGCTTTAATTCTCACGGTGCATCCTCTTACTCCTCCGCCTTATTCCACGTCCGCGCTCGAAATCAAGTGGTACGGATCAAAATTGCTCTGTAAAATCGACTCCATCCATAGAAAATCAAGAAAAAGGAAAGGGCGATACCCAACGCTTGGCTGAGGAACTCTCATTCGGGAGTCAATATTGGCGTTTTGCGCGTGAATAAGAGCATTTGAGATGGATGGCTATTGATGAGCGCAAGCAATGGCTTCGCTTTGCCTGACCCCATTACCACCTGCAACTCCTTCCCACCCTCGCAACCTCTTTGAGCATTCCTACTCGTCTTCTTTGAATAATTGTAGTTACGTCACTGGAGGAAGCTTGAAGCCCATTGTCGTTAAAGGAAACCCACCCACTTTTGTCTCCGCTCCTGGTCGCCGAATTGTTGCTGGTTTGTTTTCGTGCTCGTTCTTGCTTTTTTCACTTTTTTCTTTATCTTTGTTGTCGCTGGCTTTCACAGTATGCTTAGCTATGCCTCTTTTGTCATTGTTTGTTTATTTGGCTTTTCAAAGTACGCCTGGCTACACCCATGTTGTCCTGGTTTGTATTCTCGACTTTTTTAACTCTTGAATTTAGGCATTGGGGATGGATGCATATTCAGATACTCGTCTTTGAAACTTGATGGCTCATTCCCGTGTCGTGCATCATGTCATGTCCTTAGGAAATACTTAAATTACGTATGAGTTCTATGTGAGGTTGGCATCTTCTAGACATTCTTGAGCTATCTAATGGAAAAACCTCTGTGCGCTGTTGGTTGAATTGGAAATTCTGAATGCGGAACACACTTTTTACTAACCATATGATTTGAGTTCCCTAAATTGTTTCACTAAACATCCTTTATGTTTGTTAGATAGTCTTTATCTATTACTCGATATGTATGTGCAGTCGGTGATCTTCATGGAGATCTTCACCAGGCAAGATGCGCACTAGAGCTAGCTGGTGTCTTGAGTTCTGATGGCCAAGACTTGTGGACGGGTGGAGAGACGGTATGTGGGTACTCACATCTGCAAGGCCTCTCGTTAAGTTCTACTTCTGCTCTGAAATCATAATTATTTCCAACAAACAAATAAATGCACCAAACAAATGTCTGCAACAGAGTAGTGAGATTAGCATGGTTCTAAGTTGAACCAACTCTTGACAAACTCTGAATTATCAGGAAATACTCTTGTTTAATCTATTAAATCCTGCATCATTCAGTAAGGAAGATGTGAAGCAATTTATTAGGTTGAGGGAAACATAACTTTATAGCACAAAGAAGCAATTATGCCGCATTGTGAACTCGAGTTTTGTGAATTATAATTGAATAATAAAGAAGGAAAAAGAATTCTCTCTTCTTGTTTGAGGCCATTTTGTGTTTGAAAGGACTTGGATGCGTATGTAGGTAGCTCCTTCTGTTATTCTTCTACTGAAAGAAAGGAAGTATTCAACAGCTTCAGCTGAAAATTTTCTTTGGTGACCAGGTACTAATTCAGCTTGGAGATATACTTGATCGTGGTGAAGATGAGATAGCTATTCTATCATTGTTACGATCATTGGATATGCAGGCAAAAGCCAAAGGTGGAGCAGTTTTCCAGGTTTGTGTTGATTAATGAATTGCTCTGAAACGCTAAAATACATAAGATGCGCAAGTCATTTTTTGTTGCATGTATTTTTCTAAAGTGTCTTAACACAGATGAAATTTATACTTCTTTGTGTGTCAGGTTAGAAATTTAACCAAGATGCCGGATAATCCTGTTGGATTCTCTCTTGTCGAATTCCTAAGTTGCTATTTATATTTGTGTTAAAATTCTTCCTTTTTGTTTTAGGTCAACGGGAATCATGAGACTATGAACGTTGAAGGGGATTTCAGATATGTTGATGATGGGGCATTTGACGAGTGTATTAATTTCCTACAATACTTTGAGGAATGCAGAAATGACTGGGATGAGACTTTTGTTGGTTGGATTGGTGTGTCTGAAAAATGGAAAGAAGAGAGAAGAAAGTACCCAAATTATTGGGGTCCATTAAATCTAGTGAAGGTACTAAAATTCTCTTTCCCATGAAAACTGAAGGAACTTCAAGTTTTGCTTCCTTCAGCAATATTCAGAATAAATTAGATAACAAGTGTTTATACTTATTCTTGTTATTATTACTATGTTGAGATCAAAAGGGATTATGAGGAGGGTTCCCTTTGGCAAGTGCATTGTTTAGCTTATCTGATTTGCAAAATTACAAGCAGCTAACATAGGTTGAATTTCTGACTAGTAGACCTTAGGAAGTAAGTCAGCTTGAGTCGACTTTCTTCAAAGCAATGACATCTTAATGGGACAATCCATGAAAGTTTCTGTCTCCAAATTACATGAATTTTTAAACTAAACACTTTAGTTACTTATCCTCTATTTTGTTATACTTCTAACTGTTAATTGGAAAAGCTCCCTGGTATGAGGCCTGTTCTTTATCATCAAATAAAGGGTAAAAGATGTTTTAAGCATCCAGCCAATCCATTTTTAATGTCTGGAATTCGTAGAATATGATAAAATCTCAATTAAGCCCAAACTAAGTGGCTGTCATGTCAACATTGTGTCTCCCATTGAATGGCTGGTAGAACCAGCAAATATTTTCAGGAAAGAGCTATATCTGTTTACTTCCTGTTGAAATCATGTTTCATTTTTAAATACTTGTTATAGGGCATTAACCATCCAGCTTTTCTTGAAAATAAGTAGCTTCTTTTCTCCTTGTCAGTAATGATTTTCAACATGTTTTCTGATGAAGTTATTCAAATATTAGGACAGAAGCAAAAAGGGGTGCTTGCTCGATCTATGCTCCTAAGACCAGGAGGTCCATTGGCATGTGAGTTGGCAAATCATGCTGTTGTTCTTAAGGTCAATGAGTGGGTCTTCTGCCATGGTGGCCTTCTCCCTCATCATGGTAAAAGTATATGCAATTTGTATGAAGTGATTTTGTTTTATGTTTGTTGCCTCTTCAAACTTATGCAAGCAAATTCTATTCTCTCGTTTGAAATGCCTGATAGTAGTGTTGATACTTCACAGTTGAGTATGGCATAGAGAGGATGAACAGGGAGGTTTCTCTGTGGATGAGAGGTCTCAGTGACAATGGTAACAGTCCTCACCTCCCTTTCATTGCTACTAGGGGTTATGATAGTGTAGTATGGAACCGCCTCTACTCAAGAGATGTTTCAGATTCGGAGGTCTATCAGATTAAGGAGGCAAGTTTCTTAAATGACTTTGGATCTTTCCTCTCTTTACTTGAATGAAATAACTTGATTTTCACCAGGAAAATCCACATGAGCTCTAATAGTGAAAAGAGGATGGGGGTAACTCTTAGACCTTTTTGTTCATCAGGCTGAATGTTTTCTTTGACTTGATTTGCTTTCAACGCTACAAAGAATTCTGTTGAAATTTAATGAAAAAGGACCGTCAAAGATAAGGTTTTCTGCAATTCTGTTGGTTATTATACAAATTGCTCTGCTTCACGTGATAAATTCATCCTTTCACTCCAAGGAGTTTCGGCGAAGGCAGTGATACGTAGTATTGCAATTTTTTATTTTTTTATCTTTTCTGGCTTTTGGTACTGAAATTAGCCGCCCATCAGATTCATTCTGTTCTTGAAGAGACGCTTGAAGCAGTAGGTGCAAAGGCGATGGTGGTCGGTCATACTCCTCAAACTGTAGGAGTGAACTGGTATGTGTTAAATTTTGGACAAAAAATTATTATGGTCTCTTCTAAATCTGAACGTACTTTCTAAATCCTGCAGTAAATACAATTGTAGCGTATGGCGCATTGATGTGGGAATGTCCAGTGGGGTTCTTAATTCAAGACCAGAGGTAATCTAAAACTACTGTCAGCAAATACTAATCTTGTCAAAGATCTAACTCAATAAAGCCACTCTATGACACTTCTCTGGCATCTATCTACGGCAACCATCACTAACCACAGAAGGGGAATCGTTAAGTGAAACTCAGTAGGGTCTGACTTTTAATAAGGGCACTTACCGTTAACACCTCATTGTGAATTATTTCTCGGATTGTAGTTTTAGTTTCAATTTACTGGATCCCCGTGGTTAGAGTTCATCATCTAAATTTCAATCATGATTTGACCAAAGTGAACTGATTTTATAGGACGTGATCTGTCTGAGTATGATAACTTCTTCCCATTTTCTTCTTTCAGGTCTCATTTTCTGCTGAATAAAATAGATATTCTCAAGGTCTTGGGAACTAATAATTTGACATTGGTTGACCAGGTTCTTGAAATAAGAGATGATAAAGCAAGAGTTTTAAGGAGCAGAAAGGACACATATGATGAATTCGAAATTGTTGATTATACATAGAATTGATCCAATGAACAGAAGAGGTATGATGGACGCCTAGTTGCTTCTTTACTTGTTGCTCGATTAAATTTCAATTAAAAGCCCTTGTTTACTATGGATCATGGATCTGAACTTGGGATGCCTATGTTAAAAATTCTTTCGAATGATACTCATGATTTTTAAGCAGGACCTAAATACTGTGTTGGTTCAGCTTTTCATTTGATCGGATTTTTGTACGCAAGTTCAATAGATAAGATTATTGTATTAGATTTTGCGTTCTATAATGAAATACCTACTTAATATAAACTTTTACCACATTTTTTATAGTATCCGCGAGTAAATATTTTAGGCTTCTTGAAATCAAATGTAAATTCTGCTGATTTCTTTCGTGTTTTTGCAGGAAAATAGTGATCTGACCCTGATAGAGTAGTTATTATCTTGTATTCTATCATTGGCTTGCACACTTGACGTCTGAGAAGAATTAAGGCAACGATGACAAGAAGCAGGATTGGTGGGGGTGACACGGAGAACACAAAAAATAAGCAAAGCGCATATGTCATATGCTGAAAGCAAGATCATTAGAAGACCTGCATTAAATTCTTGATGGTGATTATTTTCAATAATTCCATCTTTAACTTTGTAAATCAAATTTTTACAGTAGATGTTGAGTTCAGACGAATCCAAAGAAGATACCGTAATTGTAATAATTTTGTTTCAATGAATTGTGTGAATTCTATTAGACCCTCTTGTTTTCTTTTTTTCACTTTTATGAGCTCTTTGGGGCCCTTTTTTTTTTGTTGGTACTTAAACACCCACCCACACACGCCCTTACGATTGGATCGAGCTGAAACGAGTGAAGAAACAAGTGTTGGGCTTTACAAAAAGTTCTGTTTTGAGTTGTAAAGACGACAATTACTACGAATTTTGGGCAATTGCCATAATAAATAAGCCGAGACCCAAATAAACAGGTCGCCGGTTTCCTTGGTATTCATGCCTACCTCCAACGTCTCTCTTCGTAAACTCCGCTAGCCTGAACACCCGAAGCGCATTATAACACTCCAGTTCTTCCCACAAGTACTCAATACATGCACTCCCTCCTGCACCACTCTCTAGTCCTGCGTACACCTTCTCTTTCGCTCTCCACCATGGCCTCCTCGTCGCTCACTCTACCTTCCGTTTCTCTCCAGAAGCTTCACTCCGACTCGTTCAGGCGGTCCAATTCCTCGCTGTGCTTCGGAAATGCAACTCTTCGGAAAGTTAGGGGCAGAAGTCTCGACCGATCTAGGGTTTCCATGAGCGTCTCGGTTGGATCCAAGACCACTGTCGATGATGCGTTGTTTTTGGATTACAAGCCTAGTTGCGCTTTCCTATTTCCTGGCCAGGTAGTTTGACGCACGTTGAGCTGCGAATTTTTACATCTAATCGATGAATCGTTTTTGGATTGCTTTGGTAGCAAATTGGCCATTTGAATTGTGGAAAGAGTAAATCAATTTGGCATGTTGTGTTAATATTATATAAAGCAGCGAGTGATTTAGCTCCTTCTGAGAATTGAATTGTTATCCGTTGCTATTCGTGGCTTCTTTGGTTATTGTGTTGATTATACATTGATCTGTAATTATGGGGAAAGTTAAGTCATAAAACTACATTTTAGGCGAATGAACGGAATTCGTGCATTCTTGGAAATGATCATAGGTTCTACATTCAATGAAGTAGTCATGAATAAATACAAAATGTTAAGTAACTCTCTCAGATACAATAGGTAACGAATGGTTTTGCTGAAGTTCTTGTTCATATAGATTTGGAGTTAAGGGCTATGGGCTTTATTTATGTTGGGCCTCCCCTCCAAGCCCAAAAACTTAAAACCTATGGGTTTGGGCTATCATTCGTGCCAAATATCACCCCCCAACTTCTTTTTTCTTTCGCGCCAAATATCCTTCAGTTGATTTTCCTCGAAAAGGATATACACTTGTACGTGCACTCTCAAAAATCTGTATGCTAGATATAGTTTGAATGGTTGGGCATATGTTAATCAAAATAGGAAGAGAGTGAAAGCTCTAAACTCTAATGGGGAATAAGTGAAGTCATAAATGCATTTGTATTCATTGCTAGGTAAGTCATAAATACATTTGTATTCCATTGCTGGGAGCAAACATTCACGCTTGGCTTTAGACTGGAATATAAATACAGAACACCATATATGAAACAAATCTCCGCCCTATACAGCTTGTGATTAACTGCGCCGAAGTCCAGATAGAAATGAATTTATACATTGTGGGGATCCTAGTGTGTTTTTATTAGAAGTTTTTTGTTTTTAACTTTTTCCGCAAGAATTAACTAGTATAACCTTGGTTGTTCTTCTGAAAATACATCAGTTGCTGATGTGCTTCTACTTGATTGGTTTTACTCTCAGGGTGCCCAAGCAGTAGGTATGGGAAAGGAGGCTCTAAATGTGCCTTCTGCTGCAGACTTGTACAAGAAAGCAAACGACATATTGGGGTAGGATAAAATTTTAATTTATCTTGTACTTTGTTCAATATTTCTGACGTTGGTTTTAATTGTGGTCATCTGTATTGCCGGTCCAGAAATGATCCATTTTTCTCTTGACTAACGTAAACTGTTATACATGCAATCTGACGTTTATATTGCACGCAGGTTTGACCTCTTGGATATTTGCATTAATGGACCAAAAGAGAAGCTAGATTCAACTGTTATGAGCCAGGTATCTGGCAGTTCTACTGGCTTCTTTTATCACTTCCAATCATTTCAATGATGATCTATTATAATTTAATAGTGTAGAGAAGAACAAACTGGTGCACTACAATCTATATTGTTATGAATAGATTCCACTTAAATAATGTGCCACATGTTTATGCCTTAAATTTCCAAGTACATGGTCAAATAACCTAGATGATGATCCTTTTTAGGTTCCATTGCTTTACCTATTGACCTGTATGCAGACAGGAATCTTTTGTGAGGATCATTTGAACCTAATATTCCTATATTACTTGAGAGCATGATGTCATGGAGTTAGACAACTCTAAAGTTCCATGTGGCACTTAGCACCTTTCTTTTACTTTGGAATAGCTAAGTCAGCCTGACTATCACACAAAAAACAAGGAAAAAGGTTGAAATGGTAGGAGAGAAGAACTCTTTGAGAAATGCATGTGTATTGTGTAAAAGAGAGATTCAAGGCTTTTTACACACATTGGTTTTCTACACATTCGGTCCACAGCCATTTGTATTTGTGGAGGGTGCAAATGGATGCTAAGGAAATGCACGTGTATTGTGTGGACCTCTTCTTGAAAAAATCTTGCTTTCACTAACTTTGCAACTAACTTGCTAAGTCCTACAAGAAAAATCTAGATCTTTATAGAATACTTAGGATAGAATATGGAATCTTCTAGACTTTGGTGTGTGCAAGATCATTCAAACTTCTTTTTGAATATTCACAGATGTGTGGTCGCAAAATGCTAGTGCCTTCTTAAGCTTTTGCGCAGCCTAGAAATCTTTGGAGCATTTGAAGTGCACATCTCAATCTCTCACCCATTTTGGCGACGTCCTCTCCATGGTCTTTGTACTACCCAAGTCCTTGGCTATTTTCCATGTAGCCTTGCTATTTGGCAAGCCTTTCCATTTGATTAAATATTGAGGTTTTGCAGGAACTCCTCTTTTTGTCATAGTTCATTCTCCCAAATCTCGATCTCCTCATCGAAGGATTTCACTACTATTGGAGAGGCTTGTCTCAAGTCATTTTAGGAAAGGTCTTCCCCATCCTTGTAGAAAGGCTTTAACATACTCGTGTGAAAGATTGGATGGATCATCAAGTTGGGTCGAATGATGTGCACTTTGGATTCCTCCACAAATTTCTAGGCTATGCAAGGGCTTGAGGCATTAGCATCTTGCAAGCACACATTACAAATATTGTAGAATAAGCTTGAGTGGTCTTGCATGCACAGAAGCCTAGGGAATTCCAAACTCTGTCCTAAGCATCCTTTCTTCTATAAAGATCTAGATTTTTCTTGCAGGATTTATCAAGTTGCAAAATTAGTGTGTGCTCGCAAGAATCTGGTGCCTCGAGTTCTTGCACAGCCTAGAAATTTTTTGAGGCATCTAGAGTGTGTATTAGTCTTCCCCACCCATTTTGGTTACATCCTCATCTCCTCCTTATAATGCTCCAACAAGTCTTTGTACCGCCACAAGTCCTAGGCTATTTCCCATACATCCTCACACCTTGGAATTTCTCACAGTTCGTTCTCCCAATTGAAGGATTTCAGGACTGCTGTAGGGCCTTGTCTCGAGTCACTTTGGGAAAGGTCTTCCTCATCTTTGTGAAAAGGCTTTAGCATACTCGAATGGAAGATTAGGCGGATCTTCAAGTTGGGTGGAATTACATGCACTCTAGATGCCTCCAGCAATTTCTAAGCTGTGAGAGCTCAAGACACTAGAATCTTGTGAGCACACATGATATTGTAGAACAAGCGTGAATGGATTTGCATGCAGTAAAATCTAGGGAACTCCAAACCCTGTCCTAAGTGTCCTTTCTTCAATAAAGATCTAGATTTTTCTTATAGGATTTAGCAAGTTGCAAAGCTGGTGTGTGCTCACAAGATGTTGATGCTTTGAGCTCTTGCACAGCTTAGAAATTTCTGGAGGCATTCAGAGTGTGCATCTTAGTTTTCCCCACCCATTTCAGCAACGTCTTTGTTTCCTCCTTATAATGCATCAACAAGTCTTTGTACTACCACAAGTTCTCGCTATTTCCCTTGTAACCTTGCATTTTGGAAGTCTTTTCCATTTGATTAAATATTGAAGTTGTAGGGGAACTCTTCTCATAGTTTGTTCTCCCAATATCTCCCCAGTCTCTCAATTGAAGGATTTCACGATTGTTGGAGGGGCTTGTCTTGAGTCACTTCAGGAAACGTTTTCCTCATCCTTGTGAAAAGGGTTTAACATAGTCAAATGGAAGATTGGATGGATCTTCAAGTTAGGTGGAATGATGCATACTCCAAATGCCTCTAGAAGTTTCTAAGTTGTGTGAGGGCTCGAGGCACTAGCATCTTGCAAGCACACATCTGTGAATATTGTAGAACAGGCTTGAATGGTCTTGCGTACACTGAAGTCCAGAGAATTCTCGATTCTGTCCTAAGCGTCCTTTCTTCTATAAAGATCTAAATTTTTCTTGTAGGATTCAGCAAGTTGCAAAATTGGTGGAAGCAAGATTTTTTCAAGAGGAGGTCAGCTAGTACAAAGATATTACTGTGACCCTTCTGGACTTTAAGTTATAGCCATTGGATCAAATACATCCTCAACATCCATTTGTACTGTCCACTACTATATCTAGCCATGGTCCCCTATTGCGGACCCAATGTGTGTAAAAAGCCCTTTATATGTCTTTTACATAATACACATGCCTTTCTCAAAGAATTATTCTCTCCTATCATTTCAACCTCCTTTTTCCTTTCTTTTTGTGTGAGTCAAGCTGACTTACCCATTCTAGATTAAGGAAAGGTGCTAAGTGCTGCATGGTACTTCAGAGTTGTCTAACTCCATGAGTTATCACCATTTTGTTATCCTTTTTCAGCTTCTGAAATTTTCCCCAGTGACATCAAGGACCTTTTCTTCTTTTAAAATACTTAGTTGAAGTGGTGATGATGTAGTATCCTATGCATTGTTGTAATGGAATATAAGTGCCAATTGAGGATTATTGGCTGGAGTCTGACTTTCAACTTTTGCAGCCAGCTATATACGTGACAAGTCTAGCTGCAGTAGAGTTGCTTCGTGTGCGTGATGGAGGCCAGCAGATAATTGATTCTGTTGATGTCACTGGTGGCCTGAGTTTGGGAGAGTACACTGCTTTAGCATTTGCTGGGGCTTTTAGGTGAGCCATCCAACTTGTTAAACTAGGTGCATATGTTACTTTTACATGTGAATAAGATTATGCTAAATGAACACAGACATCAAAATTTCTGAGCTCTGTACAGTTATATAGAGGGACACTCTTGCTGGACCCACAGTCAATGTAGCATAACAAGCACATGCCACGCTATGGCATGTTTCTGAACGTAGATTGTCAATTCAGTACTCTAATATATTTGCATTTGATGTGATAAATCAACAACCAAAATCATGGTCTCTTTTGGCTGTTGCCCTACCAAGAGTTTACGATAAACCAAACCACTCAATTCCTGCCTTTTCATGCTTAATGGGCTGATGAAGTGCATTTTCAATTTCTGTTCAGCACGCCATTTAGCTTTTCAAGTAAATCCTATATGCTCTTTCAATCTTGTGTTAACTTCCCTTTCTTGTGGATTTTGTTCAATTTCTAAGCTTTGAGGATGGGCTCAAGCTGGTCAAATTAAGAGGAGAGGCCATGCAGGTAGCCATCCGTAATTGGCTAACAGTGTTGTTTCATCTTCCTTGTAAGGGTTCCCCCATTAAACTAGTTTTTTTTTTTTTTTTTTTTTTTTTTTTTTTCAACTGGCTGTAGGAAGCTGCTGATGCTGCTCAAAGTGCCATGGTCAGTGTAATAGGACTGGATTCAGAAAAGGTTCAACAGTTGTGTGATGCAGCAAACCAAGAAGTTGATGAAGCTAATAAAGTTCAGATTGCTAATTACCTATGTCCTGTAAGGTTCTTCTAAATTTTACTTCTAACTTAGTGAACGAAGCTGGTAATTGGCTTCTCAAGTAATTTGATGTATATTTGCATTCTCTTTTACATTATTAGGGAAATTATGCTGTATCTGGGGGTGTAAAGGGAGTGGAAGCAGTAGAAGCAAAAGCAAAGTCATTCAAGGCTCGAATGACGGTACTTATCTCTTAGTTTTGGGTGTTTTCTGACGCCATACTTCTTCTAGCAATGAAGCCAATTAATATTTTCTCAGGTGCGCCTAGCTGTTGCTGGTGCTTTCCACACCCATTTTATGGAACCAGCTGTCTCAAGATTGGAAGCCGCGTTGGCAGCTACAGTGATCAGGACTCCAAGAGTACCAGTTATCTCCAATGTTGATGCACAGCCGCATGCAGATCCTGACACAATCAAGAAGATATTGGCACGTCAGGTATGCTACTAAAAATTTGTCTCTCCCCTTGCGCTGGAGATTCTGATTGGAGCATAAATTGAAAATTACAGGTGACTTCTCCTGTGCAATGGGAAACAACAGTGAAGACTCTTCTAGACAGGGGGCTGAAGAAGAGCTACGAATTGGGACCTGGAAAGGTATTATATCAACTGCAAGCTGTTCTATATATACTTAGATTGTAAACATGCTTATCTCGTTCAAGTTAATCGTATCTCACATTCCATGATAAAAAGAGGTCTTCTTATAGCAGCGCGCATAGCCTTGCTTGATTCCAGGTTCCTTAAATGAGGTTTCTATTTTTTGTCTGCTCTTGTATCAGGTTATAGCTGGCATTGTGAAGAGAATCGACAGAAGTGCTGATATCGAGAATATTGGTGCTTGAGACCCGCGTCCCTATTTGAAAATAAGCGTCGTATTTTGGAGTTTGAGCGGAAGGTTCCTTGTAAGGCCAAACCCGGAGAAGAAATTTAGAGATCAACTTTTTGGGTAGTATAGAGCAGTATGACATTTTTCGTTGCCACCCATTATGGTCTAGTTTCAACGGTTGTTTGAACTCAGAAAATAGTTGTGTATTGAAGGGTACCTTTTTATCAGGTAGTGCGGAAGAGTTAGTGGTGTCCATATTTACAGACAGCTGCAATGTCTAAACGTTAAGAGGGGATATAAGGATATAATGTGGCAGTTGAGAAAGGGATCCACGGTTTGATTTATATCTTATTTGATTGAATAAGATGTCATGAGCTTGTAATTACCCTTCTGACTGGTTAAATTAATTTCCATAAACATCTTCTATAACCTGGCTATTTGGATATTATACCACCCCTGGCTCAGTAGTGTAACATCAGACATTGAGACACTGCTTTTCTCCTAACATATATTGCCCTGACATAGCATCTAACAAAATCCTAATGTCCATTTGCTGTTAATCTAATAAACCGTTAAAAATGGGATTGTAGACAGATTGTTTTTGTTCGTCACTGATTATGTTTTTGGATCGGCGTCCGCAAAGCTTTCTTTGTACAAAACCATAATTAAAAGGTAAAACTAAGTAGCTTTTGGTATAGAACACTGAGGTAAAACTATGTAGCTTTTGGTATAGAACACTGAATAGATTTTGAACCTTTTACATAACTTGAACAGTTCGTAAAATTCCCAAAGAAAAAATCAAGAATTTAGCGACAATGCCAAGGTTAGAAGCTCCTGATCCATCCGAAACAAAAACAATTTGAAAAAGACAAAAGAAGGAAAAAAAACCTCCAATCCAGTCCAAGAAAATCCTCTCTATCCCTCAGTTCTGCATGGTACTTGAAGTGCGTTGTGGTGGTTCCCTGAGTCTCCGAAGACGATCGATCCACTGATCCTCGGGGACTTGGCCCGCCCAATCAGGAGCTATTCCACCGAACGAAACTCCACGCATGGCCTCCATCACTCGCGTAGCATTCTCCGGCGTCAGCGGCGCGTTCCTACGACTCTCGGCCTCTCTGAACGCCCTTACAATCTCGGAATCCGAAGCCTCCCACATTCTCTCCTCCTCCTCATCCTCACTGCTCTCCTCCACGTCGTTTACACCGAGAGACGAGATCCCGTTCTCGACCACTTCTCCTGATCGCGTGTAGTCCGCACCGTTCGAAATGCCGTGGTGCCTCTCTCCATCCAAGCTGCTTCGATCGGAATCTTCGTCGTCATCGCAATCGACGGCCGAGATTGGCTGATAGTACTCCGAAGTCTCATCGTTATTCGTGTCCGAATCGCTTCCGTTAGCGCCGGCTGCGACGGATGATATACACATTTTGGGGGGATTGAAACAAGAAATTAGATAAAGTACCACCAATTACGCAATTCAACAGAAAATTTTCATAACTATTTTAAATGTTAGAAATGATAGTATCTATAGTACTAGTAATTCACTTACCTTCCATACAATCAGCGGCAGTGTTCGAGATAGCGTTCATTGATGGGAGATCCGGATTCTAGCAGGCTCGGTAGAAACAACGAGAGAGAGAAATAGATGTGGAGACGATATATGCAGAATTTTCCAAAAACAAAAGGAAGGGAAATAAGTGGATGAAAAAAAAGATAACGAAACTGCACCAGCCGGGAATCGAACCCGGGTCTGTACCGTGGCAGGGTACTATTCTACCACTAGACCACTGGTGCTCGATGTGAAAACTTTCAAAACATATAACTTTCTTTATTAGTTCATGCATTGCTCAGTTTTTTTAGCCACTCGTTTCAGCTTTGGTGGTGGCTGTGAAGTGAGGGGCGAGGGAGGACGAGAAGGAGCGGGAAATGGCGATTCCTATGATACGGGTTTCGATTTCTCAGTCTCTACCTTTTAACTTATCAAGCGTGGATGAGTCGTCTTTAAGGAAGAAAAAGTTGCTGTGTTGTGTTCCGTCGGAACTTAATCCTGTGCGGTGAGCCTGTCTTTCAGTTGTACATCTCAATTTCCTAAAGCTTTACTGATTTTTCGTTCGAAATATTGGTTAGGTCCTGTGGAGGTAAAACAGTTAACCAGCCGTTACGTCATGGGCAGGAGCGTTTAATCTTTGTCAACCTCTGGGTATTTTGTATATTAGAACATGGAGTTGCATGACCTCGAAGTAGGTTATAAGCAGTGATCATAATTAATGATTTCTTGGGTAATCTCAACATCAGTTTGGATTGACTAGCGATCTCTTACTTAAATAACTACTCTGTTTTATCGTTTCAGACAGAAACTAACCCAATTAAGTCTTAGATAAACGTATTTAAGATTTGTGGTAGTCAGCTAAATAATGTTTTCAATACAGGTAGAGTCCAAATCGTTGTATTTGCAGACCATCTTCAAAACAATCGCAAATTGCCTTTTCATTCTCACTGAAACATCAGAAAATTGGGTTGATTTGTATTGATGTGGTTGTAGGTCAGAGGTGTCCTTTTGTATTGGAACTCACCTTATTCCACACCCCAGCAAGGTAAGGGACACCATAAGCCACTAGCTTGTCTTTTTGATGGGGACGAAGTGTTGTGGACAAACAAAAAGAAAAGAAAAAGAAAAAAGAAGGCTTCTTTATCCATTTTCCGTTAACTATTTTGAGTGTGGGTCATTCTGAAGGTTGACAAAGGTGGGGAGGATGCTTTCTTCGTGAGCAACCACAATGGGGGAGTTATTGCCGTTGCTGATGGGGTCTCCGGGTACGGGATTAACCATTCTCTATGCTTGTATGCTCGAATTTGAATTCAAGGTTTTGATTTTGTAACCCAAATGTGAAGAGATAGTGAATCATTAGATTACTGGATAAGTTGCATATATTTTTTTCTGATAAAAAAATTTGATCAAACCTCATGTATATGATTATGGGACTAATAAGTAAGCTGATCTATCAACAGGCTTCTAACGTGACTACCATGTCCGTACATGTTTCAGTTTTTGTTTTGTTCCTTGTATTAGAAATATTGTGAATTTAGATTTTTCAATTGTTGACTTCTTATTATATGCTTGCCAGTTGGGCTGAACAGAATGTGGATCCTTCATTATTTCCACAGGAATTGATGGCTAATGCTTCATGTATGGTGGGGGATGAGGAGGTAGTATTATTCAATACAAATACGTTTTAGGTTTTGGGTTGATTGCCAATTTGAATTTGCTTCCATAATTCTGTGTGTGCTAAACTGAGTGACTTCATTGGTAATATAAAACCCAAAACCTCTGGTAAATCACATTACATATCACTTGTATCAGATGAAAAGGATTTGACCTTGTGGGTCCATCATTTCTGATTGAATTTTTTGGATTCTGCTAGTTATGTTGTTGGCTGACAGATCAAAAGCATGTTACCAAATATACAGGTTAACAACGATCCGCAGATTCTCTTAAGGAAAGCACATGCTGCTACATCCTCCATAGGTTCAGCTACTGTGTAAGTTAATCCATCCTTGATATATCCTTCCGCTAGTTTTAGAGGGCACCAAGACTTTCTCACACTAAGAAAACTAAACATTTGCATTTTTCTTTAATCAGCATTGTTGCAATGCTGGAGAGAAATGGGATTCTAAAGATTGCCAACATTGGGGATTGTAGCCTAAGAATTATTCGTGAAGGTAACAGTCAGTGCTTCAACTTCATTTTCTAAGATTCTAATAGCGCTTTCCGAAGTTTCTTGTCATTTCCTTTATTTCTCAAAATGATGACATGGTTTGGTCACTTCAGGTCAAGTAATTTTTTCCACACCTCCACAAGAACACTACTTTGACTGTCCCTATCAGCTGAGCTCAGAGTTGGTTGGCCAAACATACCTTGATGCAATGGTAGGAGGCTATATCTATCTTAGATTATCACATTTGAGCAATTATGTAGATTTGCTTTTGTTTAAAACTAATCGGCATTGTAGAATTATTTCCACTTTTGGGTGTGCGTTTGATGTGATAATCATGTCCTCACTTAACTGTTTAACTTCTAATTCTAATAATGAAATATGGAGATAAAATGCGGGAAAAATTGCAAACAACCATAACTATAGTTGTTGCTTATTTCCTTCGTGAACAATGCTAAGCTTGCAACAGTATCAGTTTGTTGTTGCATGGTATTATTTAGTTATCTTAATGCCTGAACTGAAATATAGGTAAATTCTGAACTGAAAACTCTATTTCAGAAATTCATTAACGCATTGTCATCATGAATATGAGTTTGTCCCACACCAACATCAGGTTAGCAGTGTGGAGTTAATAGCCGGGGATACCATCGTGATGGGCTCAGATGGGCTGTTTGATAATGTTTTTGACCATGAAATTGTCTTGACAACAGCCAGATACAGAGATGTAGCTGAGGCTGGTATGCGTTTCCTTAAACAATTTACGCTTGAAAGATTAGCAACTAAGCCGTCCAATGCACCCGCTAACTGAAATTTCTTTTGATGCTAGCAAAGGCATTAGCTAACCTGGCAAGAGATCACTCCATGGATCGCAACTTCGATTCCCCCTATTCATTGGAGGCCAGATCCAAGGTGAAATCATTCTTCAGAAATAACCAAATTAGACACTAAATATTTGCTGATGATTACTTTGTCTCAGGGTTATGACGTTCCGCTTTGGAAGAAGATCGTTGGCATGAAACTTACAGGCACGTAATGTCCAATTTCTATAGCAGTAAAAGTTTCCTTTTCTGATGTTGCTGTGGCTGATCGTAGTCTCTGTTGGGTAGGTGGAAAGCTTGACGACATCACTGTGATAGTCAGCCAGGTTGTAAGCTCAACCGAAGTTTGTGGCCTCCAAGAAAAAGTTGAAACAATTCAATGTGGCTTAAATACAAAACCTTGAAGGTACCTCTCAGAGCTTCTTTGATTTGTTCAAGATGACCCCCCTTGATTTGAGGGATCCGATATAGAAATACAGGATCGTGTTCTTTTCTGAATCACTTTTAAGATGTCGACGGTTATGGAACCATGGAAAGTGCCATGTTACGTCCTTCTTAATTATACACAATAGGTTAGATTTGCAGTAAATGCTGTGGGATGAAAGAATATTTAATTTTGGGACGTGATATGGTTTGGTTTTACGTAATGAGTTCGTGTAACAAATAACAAAGTTTTGGGATAAGAGGGCAGGTCCAATATTGTATATGGGATACTGAGACCAAACTTTTTGGCTCAATACAATGATAGACGTCGTTATCGTGGTCATTATTTGAGAGCAATTATATGCAGAAATTGCTCGATGCAGAGAAGTTAAAAAGTCAGAAGCGGGAGCAGGGGAGGTCCCTACAGGCTTCGCTTTGTCAAGGAAACGGACTCAAGGACATCAAATCTATGAAAATGGACGGGTACGTCGTGCAAAATCGTAGAAAATGTAGCCAGATCAAAGGCATTTCAGATCCTGTTCTTACAAAATCTACTTTCAGCACATAATTAAGTTTCTGGTTGTATTCAAGTACGTTTCGTAGCTAGCCCCAGATCTGCTTCAGAAACAGAAAAATGTGTATGGGTTTTGCATCCAAAATCACCTCAGTGAAAGGGCTTATTTTGGAGATACGAGAAGGCACATACATGAACTGGTAATCTCCTCAGCTTGAATGGCTCTGCGAAATTCCCCTAATGAGGGCACTGATGTTAGTTTCGGATGAGCCCCCTTTCGCCACCGCACGTTGAAATATCTGTTGAAGTTCTCTTGCTCTTTTCCTTATGTCCGTTTCATCACTTTGCGATCTTATGCAATTCTGCACCAGCCCTGTGACTCTGTCTCTTGTAACCAAACCTTTCACTCCCTCGTCTTGCTTCACCGTCCACCCAATCTTCCAATCCTCCACAATTAGCTTGCTATTTAGGATTTGGTCCGCAACGATGGGAAAGGTAAGAAAAGGAACGCCACAAAACATACCTTCTTGAATCGAATTCCACCCGCAGTGCGTCATAAAGCCCCCGATTGAAGGGTGAGACAACACCCTCAATCGGTCGCACCAAGGGACTACTAGCCCCGTATCACCACAAAACTCCTTCAGCCTGTAAGTCTCATCACGCGCCACCCACAAGAATCTGACACCACTACCACTCAAACCAGCTGCAAGTTCCTCCGTCTGAGCAGTAGAAAGTGAAAGGAAGCTCCCCATTGCTACGTATATAACTGAAGTTCTAGGTTGGTGATCGAGCCATTCGAAATAGTTGAGCTCGCTGTCGTCAATCCCTGGTAAGATTTTCTCTCCAAGTTTGATGTATGGTATGGCTGGACCAATAGAATAGACGGGGATCGGGAGCTCTGCTTTTAGAACATCGATTGCTTGAGATTCAACCTCGTAGACGGAACTCAACAAGAGATACTTTGCTTTGCTCACCCATGAAATGGCCTCCAGGAACCTGGGCAGTAGTGGGTTGCTCTGTACATTCCCTGAAGGTAGAAGATCCACTAGGCGTGTGGAAGAAAGTCCAGGAATATAGTCCACTAGCTCATCACCTTTTGCTTTTGTTTATGCATACAAGTAGACATGCAAAGAGAATTTTATAACTTCAATTGAAGTAGGCATTTGGACTCGAGCAGAATCAAGAAATTACAGCTCCATATGGTAAAAGCAACAATAGGCGTGTAAGAGACGCTTATCAATCAATAATTACAATTTAAAAGCTCCAGAATAAAAGATCTATGTTTTAATAATAGAATCCAAAGTATAGAAAGCTTGTGATATCTTGTAGAGATGTCCTTACCTGATATGTCAACTGGGAAATGACCATTTTCTGCAAAAAGATGAAAATGTTGAAGTACAGTGAACATCGAAGCTGTCATCGGCCAAAACATTGCCACCGGAATATTCCTCCGCTTTCCGAAGCCAACTGCCCAAAAGAGCCAAGTGTCGGCGATGATGACCGTCGGCGGGGTCTCAAGCCGGTCCAGGAGCTGCTCAAATGGAGCCTCCATGCTTGTCATGACAGTTTCTATGAACTTGTTTAGATCAGCGGCGCGAACCATCTCGGATGGGACAACGTTAGGTATGGAGGCGAACTGTATGTTGTCGGGCTTGGGTTCGGAGCCGATGAGGCCGAGCCATTCCTCGGTGACAACGAAGGTGACTCTAATTTCGGTCTTCTTGGAAGCTAGTATCTTGCAGAAGTTGATCATGGGTTTGACGTGGCCACGACCTGGGTGTGGCATGGCCACTATGTGGCAGGAAGTCACCGGAGCGGCACTGACGGAATCCATGTCTGGCACGGATGTGATCATCAGCTTGTATCCAGTGAAAGGCAAAGAGAGAACAGTACAGTGAGCGGAATTCCTTCGATCACGCCGCTCTGTTTGTTCTCTAGTGCCATGATTTTAAGGAAAGCAGGACCTTGGTCCCTTTAGTTGGTGACACAATTTTTCTGATTTTCTCAGGTCAGGTTGTGCAGAACGATAACACTGCACGCGTATGGACAGTCAAAACTCGTGCGGCCTGACCCGTCAAAGAAGGCAATGTATCAGTGCCATTAAAACTTGGGAATAGAAAGTCAAGAGGAGACATTGTTTAATGATCAAATTTATTAAGAAGAAAAACCAGCACAATCCAGTTGCGTGTTTGGTAAACTTTCAAATCAAAGGTAATTCAATGTCGGACCGAGACAAAAAAGACTAATTCTTCAAGCCTTTAATTTTCATTCATTGGCAAAAGGGTAATAAAATTCACTGTAAGCTACTACTAGAAATTTTGCAGATCTCCTCAAGGTGCTTGGCACTGCGAAATGTCCCTAACGAAGGCATTGAAGTTAGTTTCAGATGAACCCCCTTTCGCAATCGCACTTTGACATATCCGCTGAAGATCAGCTGCTCTTTTCCTTACTTTTTTCACTTCATCACGCTCCAAATCCATGAAATTCTGCACCAGCAGGGCGATTTCCTCCCTTGGTACCAGCTTATTCACTCCCATATCCTGCTTCACCCTCCACCCATTCTTCCAGTCCTCCACAATTAGCCTGCTGTTTACGGGTTGATCCATGGCTATGGGGAGGGTGAGAAGAGGGACACCACAAAACACACCTTCTTGAGTGGAATTCCACCCACAATGTGTCAAAAACCCCGCTACAGAAGAATGAGACAACACCCTCAACTGATCACACCAAGGCACTACTATCCCCTTATCACCACAAACCTCTCTCAGCCTATGTGTCTCGCCACGGGCCACCCACAAGAATCTGGCACCACTATCTCGCAAACCAGCTGCAAGTTCGTCCATCTGAGAACTAGAAAGTGAAAGGAAGCTCCCCATTGAGACGTATAAAACGGAACTTTTAGGTTGGCAATCTAGCCATTCTAAACAGTTGTCTTCTTGGTCAGTACCCTGTGAGGAATTCCACCCAAGATCCAAGTAGGGTATAAGTGGGCCAATAGTATATACGGGCAATGGGAACTCCGTTTTTAGAGCATCGATTGCTTTTGTTTCAAGCTCGTAAATGGAAGTGAACAATAGATATTGTGCATTGTTCACGTACGGAATAACTTTTAGGGCCCTCTGCAACACTTGTGGTTTGCTGCCATCAATGAATGGAGGAAGATCTACCAGACGTGTGGAGGAAATCCCAGGTATATAGTCCACATGCTCATGGCCTTTTGCTGCACACATACAAGAAGACATACACAACGCAAAAATTCATTAATTTTTCTAGTTGCTTAGACGATGTGCTGACAGGATGAGTGTGGACGCAAAAGCAAAGATATACAGTGAATTCGCATGTGTAACAGTGTTGACTAACAAGCATGTGAGTATAGCTTGGTAAAGACACATGGTTGAAACATGGTTCCTTTGTCCTAACGGGTAAAATTAAGGGAATTATTTTTATGATGAACAGTAAATTAAAAGAGAAATTCTTACATTAAGAACTAAATTATTAAGTTATATATTTCTTTTTCATGATAGTGATTTCTATCGTTGCCTTAATTAATCCTTCTTTTTTTTTTTTTTCCCTTTTCCTGATTGATGAGTATTGTCAGTTCTTTACCCGATTACCTTGGGTCATAACAAAAGGATTTTTATACTGACATTTTGAGACGCTTTCGGGGAAGCAATGCTTGAAAATGAACAATTGAAGGGCACTTGTCATCTTTATGGTTTCATATCATTTCTTTATGCTTATTGGTAAACTTCATTTTCACTCCTAATAGCTAATATCATAATAGAGCATTATAGCTACAACTTTAGGGTATATTCCCCCACGTCTAAGTGTTGAGTGGATGTAGAATACTCCCACATCAGGTCGAAAGGAGCAAAAATATGAACTTATAAGAGTTCTAGGTAAGACTTTCTATTAATGATAAGTCAAAGAGGGGGATTGTCATTATAACTGCATTCTTATTTCATATGCCTTCCCTTGCAAAATCACTTTGATTCATAACCTAAGTTTCGACTTTATTGGTCAATTTTCTTGCAAACCAAAAATATAGTACGAATATCTTTTGTTTCTTATTCAAGTGCTGAATGATGCACTTCATCAATAGTTTCATGCACAACTTAAGAAAAAGCACTGACCACGGAAGATAAATCTAGCTATTTATGTTGGGATGAAAAGCAGACAAAAAAATGATTCTGATCATCAGCAATATATGAAGGAAGTGAATAATATCATGAACAATAAATCAAGGGCTCTATGTTCAAGTGATGTGAATTAAAGTATAGATATGAGACTCATCGTGAAAAGATGTAATTCCTCGAGCTCTTGAATAGTAGATTAGCGAATTGGTGTGAGACTATACTAGCGCCTGATAATCTTAGTTTCTCTATCTTACTTTTATTTTCCGTAATCTTCTAAAGTTTATCCATGGTTGATTTAAGAATTTCTAAACATAGAAGATGTCTCTACCTGAGATGTCGACCGGGAAATGTCCGTTTCGGGATAAAAGATCGAAATAGTGGAAGACCAAGAACACCGAGGTCGACATGGGCCAAAACGAAGCAACCGGAATATTTCTGCGGTTCCCGACGCCGACTGCCCAAAACAGCCAAGTATCAGCCACGATAACTGCAGGCGGCGGATTAAGCTGATCCAGTAGCAGCTCGAATGGAGCTTGCATCTTCGTGAAGACGGCTTCGACGAAGGTGTCCATGTCAGCGGCCCGAACCAGCTCCGATGGGACGACGTTGGGAAGAGACGCAAAGTGTATGTTTTCCGGCTTAGGGTCGGACCCTATGAAGCCAAGCCGTTCCTCGGTGACAACGAAAGTGACGAGAATGTCGCTTTCCTTGGCAGCCAGTATCCTGCAGAGGTTCATCGTGGGGTTGATGTGGCCACGACCGGGGTACGCCACCGCCACCACGTGGTAGGTGGTAGTTGGTGCTGCTTTGACGGTTCCCATGACTAGATCCCACGGCGGAGAAGGATGTTATCATCGGAATATATAGTGAAGGCACGTAGTGGGCATGCCTCGTTACACGCTCAAGCGGTGTCGCAAGCCATGAGGTCATCTTATGGCATTTAAAAAGACGAAGTCCAATGAGGGATGCAGTATACTCAAAGGAAAGGTTCTAATTAATTGGTACTCAGTCTTGCCTGGTGGGGAATTTCAACGGATATCAATCCATACACTGGAGTGTTAAAAAAATGGTTAGGTTTCCTGTAACATTTTGACCCCCTAAGAAAGCCAGTTATCAACTGGTTCATGTCTTTCTAGCTGATAAATTTGTTCATCTTTCTTGGGTCTCAACGTCCCCAGTATGTCCTAAACATTAATATTAAACGATATTTATGTATGCCTCTAATTGTGATAGAAGTTAAAGACAAGCATATGGATCACATCCCCAGACTTTCTTCAGTACAAGTAGCGGGCCTTAAAAGACTTGCATGAGAACGACCTACGAGTACTTCAGCTTGCAATGCTATGTGCTGCACGAGTGTCCAAAGCACAATACTTTCTGCTCATTTCTGTCTACGAGCTTGAACCCCAAGCCATTTGACTCTTTAAAAGCAATATCCCCTTTTCCTGTGTACCCTGTTTGTCCTACCATACTTTACATGGAGGTTGAAGAAGATTTCTCGGCAAGTAGTCATGGTGACCCCAGCTACTTCTAGTGGCTAGATTCTCAACCTGTATATTCTTATGTGAATTATTGGTCCAGTTAGCAAAACGAAGGTGACATGGCAAGCGGGGAGGAAAATCAGAAGGAATTTGTAGAAAGAGGGACGGAAGCATCAGGGGTTTAGTGACAAGCTCGGTTAGACAACAGATGGAAGGGGTGATGACAGCACAAGAAACCCCTCTTCTGATGTTATAGAAAGAGTATGGGTCATTTTAATGTCGTGTAAGAAAGGCCTGTAGTAGTTAACTTATATTTCTTGAGTCAGGACTATGCAACATGCATGGCTTTCATAAGCTAGGGTAATGGCGTTCTTGAGCCAATATATTGTAAGACAGTAAGGGGAGAAAGGGGTGTTGAATCTTAAGCTCAAACTGGTCTTGTGAGTTGTCATCTCCCTCCTAATGACACAGAGAGGTTTGGATCTCCCACTTTGAGTTGAGAATATTTGTTACTCTGTTTTTAATATTGCTACCAACCACATAAAGGGCATCCCAAGAAGTCCCTTCCTCTTAATTTGGAAGATTGACTTGTATCCTTTCCCAGTACCCGCTTTATAAGATCTGCAAGTACCACACTGGTAAGCCAGACATGGCCGAGGCGCCTTTGGATCGTGTAGGGGCAGAGATATCGGGAATGGAGAGCAGATTGAGGAAGCTCTCACACTATATGCAAGTGGTGCTTTTCTGCAACGAGAATAGGGTTAGCTCTCACACAAACGGAGAAGACCCGTCTCGTGAATCGGAAGGAGAAAAGAGGATTAAGACTAGCAATCCCAACTCTTAGTGGATTGAAGATAGAGCTATCCTTTAGTGATTTACTAAAAGAAGTGAGTAGGTCTTGAGTTGAGAAACCTAATTCAGTTAAAAATTAATTTGCCTGTTACTTTTATTTTTAAATTATACTTTATTCATAATAAATTTGCCTATTACTTTTATTTTTAAATTATACTTTATTCATTTATTATGAATATTATGTTTACTCTCTATATTCTTGGTAAATATATATTTGGTTGCTATCAAATATATTGTAAGTCTAAGGTAGAGTAGCATCTAGGGGGTTTTGATTAGATCATAAATTATCTAGTAACCATAAGAATATTAAGAAAAATGGAAAACGCCTATTTCACCCCTTTTTAAGTGATTTAAGATCAAATACTTTGATGCCCACACTTAGGATGTGATATTTTCTTCCACCTAATTCTGTGTTGCCTCCAACAAGAGCCATTTTACGTAATTGGGCTCCCTTGCTTACACCATTGAGGGGTGCTTGGCATAAAGGCAACAATTTGGCTTGGGGGTTAGTTCTAATAATATTGTCATAGAAGTAGGTTTCAATCCAAAAGATTAGTATAATAAAAGTAATTGGACCTACTTATATAGATAGCAAGGAACTTCTATTCTCTTTTACAATATGAGTGGAAGTCTAAATCATGATTCTAGTCCCTTTAGTAAGGATATAATTTTTCTAATTTGGTCAGGTTGTGCAAAATGATAATATTGTATGGAAATGTATAGTTAAAACTCATACAACTAGCTTGTTTTGTTCAAAGAAAACAATGTATCAGTGCTAATAAACTTGGGAATGGCAAGTTAAAAATGAGACATTGTACAATGATCAAAATTACTAAGGAAGAAAAAAACAGCACACTCCAATTGCATGATGGAAAACACACTCAAATCAAAGGTAATTCAATGTCAAACTAAGACCAAGAAAAACTAAATCTCCCAACCTTCAATTTTCACTCATTGGCAAAAGGGTAGTTCAATTCGTTGTCAGCCACTAGTAGAAATTTTGCAATCTCCTCAAGGTGCTTGGCATTGTGAAATTTCTCTAACAAAGACATCGAGGTTAGTTTCAGATGAACCCCCTTTTGCAATCGCACTTTGACATATCTGTTGAAGATCAGCTGCTATTCTCCTTATTTTTTTCACTTCATCACGTCCCAAATCCATGAAATTTTGCACCAGCCGGGCAACTTCCTCCCTTGGGACCAACTTGTTCACTCCCACATCCTGCTTCACCCTCCACCCATTTTTCCAATCCTCCACAATCAGCTTGCTGTTTACGGGTTGATCCATGAGTATGGGCAGGGTGAGAAGAGGAACACCACAAAACAAACCTTCTTGAGTGGAATTCCACCCACAATGCGTCAAAAATCCCGCTATAGAAGAATGAGACAACACCCTCAATTGATCGCACCAAGGCACTACTATCCCCATATCACCACAAACCTCTTTCAGCCTACATGTCTCACCACGGGCCACCCAAAAGAAGCTGGCACCACTATCTCGCAAACCGGCCGCAAGTTCATCCATCTGAGCACTTGAAAATGAAAGGAAGCTTCCCATTGAGACATATAAAACGGAACTTCTAGGTTGGCAGTCTAGCCATTCTAAATAGTTGACGTCTTTTTGGTGAGTAACCAGTGGGAAATTTTTCCCAAGATGCCAGTAGGGTATAATTGGGCCGATGGTATAGATGGGGAATGGGAACTCCACTTTCAGAACATCAATTGCTTGAGATTCAAGCTCGTAAATGGAAGTGAACAAGAGATATTGTGCATTGTGCACGTACGGGAAAACTTTACGGATCCTTTGCAACATCTGGGAGTTTTTGCCATCAATCGATTCAGGAAGATCTACCAGACGTGTGGAGGAAATCCCAGGAATATAGTCCACGCGCTCATGGCCTCTTGCTGTTGCATGCACACAGGTAGACAGACACAGTAAATCCATATCAAGAGAACTGGCACTTAAACCAAGGCAAGCTGACAGGTTGAGTGTGGACGCAGAAGCTAAACAGTAAATTCCTATGTGTTACAGTGTGACTAACAAATACATGACTATAATTTAAAAAAGAGAATGTGGTCATTGAAACATGACTTCTTTGTCCTAGATGTGTTACAATGTGACTAGCAAGCATGTGACTCTATAGTTTAGTAAAGAGGCTAACATGACCATAGTCCTAGAGAGTAAATTCAGGGGAATTTATTTTTATAATTACCAATAAATTAAAAGACAATTCTTATATATTAAGAATTAAATAAGTTAACATATCTTCTTCATGATGGCGAGTTGTAGTATCATTACCTTAATTAATTTTTTGTACTAATCTTATTTTTCTTTTCTTAATTGACAAGTATTTTCACTATTTTATCCCATCACCCTGCGTGATAACAAAGGATTTTTGTCCCGACAATTTGAGACATTCTTGGAGGAGCCGCGATTGAAGGGCGTTGTCATCAATATGGTATCTATCATTTCTTTGTGCATATAGGTATCAAAGAATTTCGTCACGCTAACTTACAGCGACAACTTTAGGGAATATTCCCCCTGTGGGGTAAGTCAAGTGGGAGAGTGTCATTCTAATTGCATTCTTATTTTATATGCCTTCACTTCGAAATACTGTGATTCATAACCTAAGTTTCGACTTTTTGGGCCAATTTACTTGCAAACCAAAATGTAGTTTCTTATTCGAGCACTAAATGATGCATTTTATTAATAGTTTCATGCACAACTTGAGAAAAAGCACCGACCATGGAGAGTAAATCTAGCAATTTGATGTTATGATGAAAAGTAGAGAACAAAAATGAATCCAATCATCAACCATACATCAAGGAAGTGAACATTATCATGAACAACAATCAAGGGCTCTATTTTCTAGTAATATAAATTCAATTATAGATACGAGACTCATCGCGAAAAGATGTTTCCTCAAGCTTTTGAGTTGGAGATTAGCGAATTGGTGTGAGACTATACTAGCGTCTTGTATTCTTAGTTTCTCTACCTTACTTTTATTTTCCGTAATCTTCTAAAATTTTTCCACGGTTGGTCTAAGAACTTCCAAACATAGAAAATGTCTCTACCTGAGATGTCGACCGGGCAATGTCCGTTTTGGGATAAAAGATCCAAATGGTGGAAGACCAAAAACACCGAAGCTGACATGGGCCAAAACGAAGTCACCGGAATGTTTCTGCGGTTCCCGACGCCGACTGCCCAAAACAGCCAAGTATCAGCCACGATAATCGAAGGCGATGGATCAAGCCGGTCCAGTAGCAGCTCGAATGGGGCTTCCATCTTTGTGAAGACAGCTTCGACGAAGGTGTCCATGTCAGCGGCCCGAACCAGCTCCGATGGGACGACGTTGGGAAGAGATGCAAAGCGTATGTTTTCCGGCTTAGGTTCGGACCCCACGAAACCGAGCCATTCCTCGGTGACAACGAAGGTGACGAGAATGTCGCTCTTCTTGGCAGCCAGTATCTTGCAGAGGTTCATCATGGGGTTGATGTGGCCGCGACCGGGGTAGGCCACCGCCACCACATGGTAGATGGTAGTAGGTGTTGCTGTGACGGATCCCATGTCCAGATCCTACGTCGGAGAAGGAAGTTATCTCAGAATAAGAGGTGGAAGGTGCGTAGTGGGCTTGCCTCGAGACACGCTCAAGCAGGCTCAAGCCATGTGGTCCGCTTTGGCATTTGAAAAGACGAAGTCCAATGAGGTTTGCAGTATACTTGAAGGAAAGGTTCAAATTAATTGGTACTGAGTGTAGCCTTCAACGGCACGGAGGGGTAACGGCTATCAGTTCAAACCCCAGAGGATTTAAAAAATGGTTAGGCCTCCTAAAACACTTTGACCCGCTAAAAAAGTCAGGTAGCAAGTGGTTCATGTTTTTCTAGCTGATAAATTTGTTCATGTTTCTTGGGTCTCAACGTAGTCAATATGTCCTAAATATTTATACCGAACTATATGTATGTATGCCTCTAATTGTGATAGAAGTTAAAGACAAGAATGTGGATCACATCCCTAGACTTTCTTCAGTAAAAGTAGCGAGGCCTTTTTAGACTTCCATGAGAACAACCTACGAGTACTTCAATGTCATAATTTAAAAATAATAGTAGAGCTTTAGATGAGATATGACTTCTAGAAGAATAAAGATAGGATAAAAATACTAAAAAAATAAAGATGAGATAAAATTTGTAGAAAGATAGACAAGGGTATAGGGGCTCTATACAAAGGGGATAAGAGTTAAGGTGAAGACACTGAAAAATCAGAGAAGACAAATATCTTTATCAATTAGAGTTGAAGTAATAAACATCCCCTAAGAAGGTGTTCATAGTGACAAGTAGCTTGAGCTTTCAATTAGATTATTGAATTGTGTAGTTATTCACATCAGGAAAGTCAAGACTTGTGATGTGTTTTGAGAAGGCATCCTGTGATTTTGCTAAACAAAATACTTTTTTGGTTCTTCAGAATTATCTTGCCTTTTCTTTTGATTTAGCCTAACGATAAGAAGCTCCAGTGGGAAGAAATTCATAGTTGAGTTGGTGATCAAGTGAGTCTATAAAAAGAGAAGGGTTGATGAAAAAAAATCCAACTGATTTTCAACAAACGAAGAAGTCAATCTTGCACTTAGAAATATCTCTTCCTTTGCTCTTTGAAGGAAACCCCAGCTCTGTAAACGTGTAATCATTTGTAGTGTTCTTATTGATTTATAATTTAAGGTGCATTTTCATAAATCCTATGATTTGGGGTTTCATCAAAATTCGGGGTTTTTATTTTTTCATTTTTGTTTAAGTTTAATTTTTATTTTAATTATTATTTGAGGCCTTGAAGCGTAAATATTGTAATATGCTTATAATCTATTTATGTTTTGATTAATTTGTTATTGTAATCCTCAAATTACCGAAATTGTGTAAATTGTATTGTGACTTGATTATTGAAGAGAAACATAGCCTTTAGTGTTTTACTAAAAGAGATGGAGCTGTGCTTGAGTTGAAAAGCCCAATTCACTTAAAAATTATTATGCTTTTGCTACCTTCACTTTTGAAATTATACTTAACTCATACATCACATAAATTGTATGTACTCTTTACATTGTTGACCAATATATATTTTTTGGTTGCTATTAAATATATTGTGAGCGTAATGTAAAAGTAGCATCTATGGGTTTCAATTAGATTATAAATTACCTAGTAATTATAAGAAGATTAAGAAAAATTCAAAATACCTAATTCAACCCCCTTCTTATGTGATTTAGGACTTAACACTTTTACTCCCTACACAGACAAGATGTGACATTCTTTCCAACCCTTCACATTGTCCCTAGTGTGAGCCGTTCTACTTGGTTGGGTCCTCTTGCCTGCCCCACCCAGGGGTGCTTGGTACAAAGGCATCGAGTCAGTTTGCTGCTTAGCTATAATACTACTGTGACAAGCCCAAGTTCCAACCCAAAATACTAGAATTTGGGAATGGAAAGTCAAAATGAAACGTTGTTCAATTATCAAAATTAAGAAGTAAAAATAGCACACTTCAATTGCCTGATTGGTAACACTTTCAAATTAACGGTAATTCGAGACCAGGAGAAGCTGATTCTCCATACCTTCAATTTTCATTCATTGGCAAAAGGTGGTACAATTCGTTTTCAGCCACTAGTAGAAATTTTGCAATCTCCTCAAGGTGCTTGGCGTTGTGAAATATCCCTAACGAAGGCATCGAGGTTAGTTTCAGACGAACCCCCTTTTGCAATCGCACTTTGACATATCTGTTGAAGATCAGCTGCTCTTCTCCTTATCTTTTTCACTTCATCACGCTCCAAATCCATGAAATTCTGCACCAGCCTGGCAACTCCCTCCCTTGGGACCAACTTATTCACTCCCACATCCTGCTTCACCCTCCACCCATTCTCCCAATCCTCCACAATTAGCCTGCTGTTTACGGGTTGATCCATGGATATGGGGAGGTTGAGAAATGGGACACCACAAAACACACCTTCTTGAGTGGAATTCCACCCGCAATGTGTCAAAAACCCCGCTACAGAAGAATGAGACAACACCCTCAATTGATCACACCAAGGCACTACCATCCCCATATCACCACAAATCTCTTTCAGCCTACATGTCTCACCACGGGCCACCCACAAGAATCTGACACCACTATCTCGCAAACCAGCTGCAAGTTCGTCCGTTTGAGCACTCGAAAGTGAAAGGTAGCTCCCCATTGAGACGTATAAAACGGAACTTTTAGGTTGGCAATCTAGCCATTCTAAATAGTTGATGTCTTTTTGGTGAGTAACCCGTGGGAAAGTTCCCCCAACACCCCAGTAGGGTATAACCGGGCCAATGGTATAGGAGGGGAATGAGAACTCCGCTTTTAGAACATCAATTGCTTGAGATTCCAGCTCGTAAATGGAAGTGAACAAGAGATATTGTGCATTGTTCACGCAGGGAAAAACTTTAAGGAGCCCCTGCAACATCTGGGGGTTTCTGCCATCAAGCAATGGAGGAAGATCTACCAGACGTGTGGGGGACATCCCAGGAATATAGTCCACGCGCTCATGTCCTCTTGCTGTTGCACGCACGCAGTTGGGCAGACTCAGTAAAACCATATCAAGAGAATTGGCACTTGACCAAGACAAGCTTCTCATGAAAATTAAGAAACCATCAACTTTAAAAATCCATTTATTTCTCTAATTGCTTAAAGGATGTGCTGACAGGATGAGCGTGCACGCAAAAGCTAAACAATGAATTCCGATGTGCTACAGTTTGACCAACAAGCATGTGACTCTATAATTTAGTAAAAGACCATGATTGTTCAAACATGAATCGTTTGTCCTAGAAAGTAAGTTTCGACTTTTTTGGCCAATTTCTTGCATGCCAAAAATATACTACGAATATCTTTATTTCTTATTCAAGTGCTGAATGATGCATTTCATCAAACGTTTCATGCACAACTTCAGAAAAAGCACTGACCACGGTGAGAAAATATAGCAATTTATTGTTATGGTGAAAAGTAGAAAACAAAAATGATTATGATCATCAACAATATATGAAGGAAATGAATATTATCATGAACAATAAATCAAGGCTCCATGTTCAAGTAATATGAATTCAGTTATAGATAAGAGACTTATCGTGAAAAGAAGTAATTCCTTATGCTTTTGAATAGCAGATTAGCGAATTGGTGTGAGCCTATAGGATCTTATATTCTCAATTTCTCTATCTTACTTTTATTTTCCGTAATCTTCTAAAATTTATCCATGGTTGATCTAAGAACTCCCAAACATAGAAGATGTCTCTACCTGAGATGTCGACCGGGAAATGTCCGTTTTGGGATAAAAGATCGAAATAGTGGAAGAACAAGAACAACGAGGCCGACATGGGCCAAAACGAAGAAACCGGAATATTTCTGCGGTTCCCGACGCCGACTGCCCAAAACAGACAAGTATCAGCCAGGATAAGTGAAGGCGACGGATCAAGCCGGTCCAGTAGCAGCTCAAACGGAGTTTCCATCTTTGTGAAGACGGCTTCGACGAAGGTGTCCATGTCAGCGGCCCGAACCAGCTCCGACGGGACGACGTTGGGAAGGGATGCAAAGCGTATGTTTTCCGGCTTAGGGTCGGACCCTATGCAGCCGACCCATTCCTCGGTGACTACGAAGGTGACGAGAATGTCGCTCTTCTTGGAAGACAGTATCTTGCAGAGGTTCATCATGGCGTTGATGTGGCTGCGACCGGGATAGGCCACCGCCACCACATGGTAGGTGGTAGTTGACGCTGCTTTGACGGATTCCATGTCTAGATCGCTGTGGTCTTCAGGGTACCTCGAAGAAGGATCTTATAATCAGAGCATGCAGTGGAAGGCAAGTAGTGGGCCTTGTCTCGTTACATTTTCAATCGCTGTCGCAAGCCATGAGGTCAGCTTGTGCCATTCAGAAAGAAAAAGTCCAGTAAGGGAAAGCAAGTAGTGTGCCTTGTGTCGTTACGGTTTCGATCCGTTTTGCATGCCATGAGGTGAGCTTGTGCCATTTGGAAAGTAGAAGTACAATAAGGATGCAGCGTGCTGGAAGGAAAGTTGGAACTGTAAAAGCAATTTTCCTTCTCCTGTGTATCCTATTGGTCCTGCCATACCTTATTTGGAGCTTGAAGATGACTACCCTTCAAGTAGTCATAGTGACCCAGCTACTTCCATTGGCTAGATTCCCAACCTGCAGGTTCTTTCGTATATATCTTCCTGGGAAGTTTCCTTTCTGTCAGGCGCCCAAATTAATGTAATTGCAGAAGGGTTGCGCAAGAGTGGCGGTTCCGTTCTTTTAGGTGGGTTGTGGAGAAGCTTCTCAATTAAAAGAGAGACTGGTGCCGTGGTACGAGCAATCGAAGGTGTTACCCCATGGTCCCCTCTAGAAACTGTTTTCGCTGGTACGACATACCCATGCTGGTCTTCCCTTTGTTCTTCGACCGAGTTCCAAACAACAAACTTATCATAGACGACTAGAACATCGAGTGGAGAATAACGAGCTCAGAGATGGGAAGTGAAATTTCAGCAACCATAGAAGAAAATAATAGAGCTTGTTTTCCTAAAATTATGTATTGTATCATTATACGTATTTAGGTCGTGATTTTTTTTGTATAGTTAATTGCTATGTGGATATCGTAGGAGCACTCCTGTAGGGGGTAGAATTAGTGATTTTTCTCTCGCAGACCATTTCTACGTCAAGAAAGCCTGGGCAAATTACCTCTGCATTGGTGATATTCACTAGTAATATTAAACTCTTTTTAACTACAATATTAAGCTATCTCTGCAGGCAGTTGAATTAGGAGGTCCAAGACCAGACACGCAATCCATTTATTCTCAACTACGAGCTGTCTGAATTCACCGTGAGGATATAATCCTGTCAGTGATACACAAGTGGAAGAAGTTTATAAAAGCCATTGCAGTACAGAATTGCGAGACATCATTTGCTAGTTAAGCTGCTTTGCATGTTGTGAACAGATGCAGAATTATATATGCGACACATATCGCCACTCTTGATGTGGTGCTTATTGCAATTCTCGTATGCAGAAGCTGCTCAGTTCCCTTAGCTTCGTGATATGCTACTTATAAACGCACCAAGGTTTGTATGTGATGTTCCGCCCTCTGCAATAGCTTGGCGACAAGAATCTGTCAGGCCTCTTGCTCTTTCCCTCAATGCTTTCACCTCTCCAAGTTCCGGATTCATAAACCTTTGGACGAGCTCTGATATTTCTTCTTTAGTTACTAAAACTTCTCTTCCCTGCTCTGATCTCTTTATCCTCCACCCGATCTTCCAGCCTTCTACAATAAGTCTACTGTTTGGAACTTGGTCCAAGAACAGAGGGAAGGTAAGCATCGGTACACCAGCGAAAACGGCTTCCAGAGTAGAATTCCACCCACAATGCGTCCAGAAACCTCCAACGGAAGAATGGCACAGCACCTTCAATTGGTTACACCATGGCACTACTAACCCCATACCACCACATCTCTCTTTCAATTCAGCAGCTTCTCCACGAGCCACCCAAAGGAACCGAACGCCACTCTTGAGCAAGCCTGCTGCAATTGCATCAATTTGGGAACCTGAGACTGAAAGGAAACTTCCCAGGGAGATATACAGGACAGAACCTGCAGGTTGGGAATCTAGCCATTGGAAGTAGCTGGGGTCACTATGACTACTTGCAGAGGAATTATCATTAAGCTCCAAATAAGGTATGGCAGGACCAATAGGGTACACAGGAAAAGGGAAAATTGCTTTTAAAGAGTCAATGGCTTGGGGTTCAAGCTCGTAGACGGAAGTGAGAAGGAGGTACTGTGCTCTCGAAACCCGAGCAGTGCATTCCATTGCAAGCTGAATTACTCGTAGGTCGTTCTCATGAAAGATAGTTTCAAGGTCCGCTACCTGTGCAGAAGAAAGCCCGGGGATGTGATCCACATGCTTGTCTTTAACTTCTATCACAGAAAGAGGAAGACGAACTTAGAGTTTGTTTCAATGTTTTGCAGATATTGGGTACGTTAAACCCCAAAACATGAAGAATAAATTTATCAGATACGGGAACATCAACCAGTTACTTCCTGGCTCTTTTAGTGGATTGAAACATTCCAGGAAGCCTAACCATTATTTCAATTCCCAGGTCTGGCCCAATATTTGCTTACACTAGCCATCTTCCATAGTTCCTGAAAAACCTAATCGCTTTCTCTAGGATTTGAAACTTAATCAGACCAGCAGACCCAAATAAAAACTGTTTCCATAATACATCTCTGAAGCAAATTTAGAGATCCAACCCCCTGCCATGGGATGCTCAACTGACCACCTATTAATTAGAACCTTTTTTCAAGTACACTACAACGCTAATGGATAAAGGAAATCAAATCTAGTAAATCCAGCCGCACTATCAAATGACATTAGAAATCCACGAATGGAACTGTATATTCACAAGACATTTTGCTGTCAAAGATCGCCTAACTAAGACATATGCCTATTTTGGTGGAAACCATGCATGTGACTTACGCTTTGTGCCTTACTATCTTTTCTCCTTTTTCAAAGGAATTCCATCAAGTTGTGTCGGCATCCACTTGAGCAATTATCTTATCACATCTTCACAGGATAAAAATAAGGTATATGCCCCCATTCACCAACCCACGCACGCCACCCGGAAGCACGTTTGAATGATGGAGTACTTACGTAAACAGTCGAGCGGTAGATGCCGGTCTCGTGCGAATAGCTGAAAATTATGCAACATTGAGAAAAAAGTAGCCGGCATGGTCCAAATCGAGGCCACTGGAATATTCCTGCGATTTCCCACCCCGATCACCCACGGTAGTTCAAGGTCACCTAAGATTATGTGGACAGGAGGCTCTAGCCGATCCAGAAGCCGCTCAAAGGGAACTTCCATCTTTGTCATCGCGGCCTCATAGAACCCGGGGAAGTCGACCGCTTTCAGACGCTCTGGAGGGACAACGCCGTTTGGAATCGTGGCAAAGCGTAAGGCGTCGGGCTTGGGCTCGGAGCCGATGTAGCCGAACCACTCTTGGGTGACAAGGAAAGTGATAAGAAGGTTGGATTCTTTTGAAGAGAGTAGTAACTTGCAAAGGTTCATCATAGGGTTAATGTGACCTCGGCCTGGAAAGGGCATCGCAACCACGTGGACGACGGTGGTCGCTTCAACGACGGAGGTATCAGTCGCCATGTGAACCCAGAGAGAGTTTCACTTCCAATGAACTTCTGGAAGAAGGGTCGGCTTCATAAGTCCTTTCGGAATGCAAATAATAATGTCGGAGATGGGACCCGTTAATGTCAGACCCTGCAATCGGTGCCGTCAAATTTGATACGTGGTAAACGACATTGTGACGCTGTTTATTTGTTGAATGTCGATGATTTTATCTCAATGTTGCCGTATATTGGTCTTAGAATAATGTCTAATATATTTTTTATATATTTTTTTATTATAAAATATTAAAATTTATCTTGTATAAGTCTTATTTATATTTATATATAGTCTCTAAAGTTAGCATATAAATCATAATAACCAAACACTAAGAAGTTTTTATTTTAAGATTTTGTTTTCTTTTATAATTGTTTTGATTTTACTTAATTAATAAACAAATTTTTATTTTAAACATATAAAAATTCATCAAATTCTTCGTAATATCAAGAGTCAATGATTTTGTTGGATTTTGTGGAGCCGCACATCGCTTGTAGTGCGATGGTTTTCTTTTAGCTCAGTTTGGATTTTGGCTCTCTCTCTCTTCCATCGGGATTTTAGCTTTCTTTCTCTCTCTGGAAAGGTGCTGCACACGGATAAGCTACATCTCTCTTCAAAACTGAAAAGTAGGATTTTTTTTTAATTCACACTAGACTTTGCTTTTGCCGAAACCAAGATAAAGGTAAAGTTTTTTGTCCTTTAGTAAAAAGTTAAACTTTTGTCCTTTAGTGCAAAACTTTTGTCCGAGAACAACTTGGTAGTGTGGCCTTACGTGGTATTTACTTTTCTATTCCAAATGAAAAGAGGGACTTTGCCGATGCATGAATTTTCTTGCTTTTACCGATTAATTTTGATATTCTCTTTTCCTTCTCGTTACCGCACTTTATGACTATATTTTGATTTACTATTGTGGTTTAGATATTCTATCAAACCGTTATTTTTTTTGGATATTTCTTGGTAAAAGTAGTTTAGAGATCTTTTTGATTTTGTCATGGCTATTGAGTCAGATCCTTTTCAACCACCAGTTACTCCATATGTTACTTTTTATGCTCGAAAAACTCACCAAGATAAGGGGGATCAATCAGGTTCTAAATCGGATCATCATGAGGGTTATGTTTCCCCAATTCCGATCATCACAGACCCGAACGACCCCTTATATCTACCACCTAGTGACACTAGTGGAGCTCCTTTAGTTGGTTTCAAACTCAATGACTTTAGTAATTATGCTGTTTGGAGTCGTGCTATGAAACTTGGTCTTCTATCTAAGAACAAGTTGGTATTTGTGGATGGCAAATACCCTGCTTCGGTTGAAAATTCACCCTATTTGCCTCTATGGGAGCGTTGTAATGCAATTTGTCTTTCTTGGATCCTCAACTCGCTATCTGGGCAACTTCACGAGGGCTTAATCTACACAGTTAGTGTTGCTGATCTTTAGAAGGAGCTCTATACTCGTTATAGCCAGGTCGACCTAACCCGGATCTACGACCTTTTGAATGAATTAAGCTCCATAAAGCAATCAGGTGGATCAATTACTTCTTATTTTCATCGCTTGAGAGCGTTGTGGGATGAGTATGTAGCATTGATGGCTCTAGATTCATCAGAAATGTCCAAAACTAACGGTTGGAAACTTCATCAAAAACGCATGAAGTTTTATCAATTCTTGAGAGGACTAGATGACCGTTTTTCTCATCTTAGAGACCAGATTTTGCTTATGAGGCCACTTCCTGACGTTTTGCAAGCTTACTCCATCGCCAACAATGCTGAATACCGATATGGAGGACCAGAGAAGATGATTAGTGATTCTTAGGCTTTTACGTCAACATATGGGACCGACGCAACAAGCTGGTTTGCATTTGAGCCACTTGTTGCGGCACCAAGGTCTAAGCGATCAACTAGGACAACACCTCTACACAACGAAAATGACACATCGTTTTTGCTCAAAGCAAGGCAAAATGATGCGTCATCTAGGGTTTCTGGCAAACCCAAATGTGAGCATTGTGGACGAAAGAGGCACCACAAGGAAAGTTGTTATCGTCTTAAAGGACCTCAATGTGAGCATTGTCAGCTTTTTGAACATAAGAAGGAAGCTTGTTATAAGATTAATGGCTATTCTTCGAGTCACAAGAATTTTACTAATAATTCTACTGTTAATTTGGCTATTGTTAAGCCTAGTAACTACACTTTTACACCAGAGTAGTATGAGCGCATTATCCATCTGATCAAGGAAAACTATGGTAGGAGCTCTCATGCTAATGGAGTAGGTATTTCAGAATCTTTTCCTTACATTTGGATTATAAATAATGGGGCCAATGATCATCTTATTGCTGATTTTAATTGTTTAGAATTTCCTATTAAATGCATGTCTAAGTCTAGATTTGTTAAACTGCCAAATAGGAAATTAACCCATGTCACATACACTGGTTCCATAACCCTAGCTGACGGTTTAAAATTACATATCGTTCTTTATTCTCGTGATTTCAAATATAATTTGTTATCCGTAGCTAAATTCACTATCGAGAATAACTGTTTAGTGGTTTTTTTATGCTAATTTATGTGTGTTTCAAGACCTCTCGACGGGTGATGTTAAGGAAATTGGTAGAATACGACATGGACTTTATTTTTTCTTGCACCCTAAGAATAAACATGTTAGCAAATTTTTCAGTACTGCATTAGCCCTTTCAATTACGTCAGCATGTAATGACCTTAATTTTCATTTATGGCATTCAAAACTTGGTCATATGTCTTTATCTAAATTTAAATTTTTGAATGATTTTAAAGATTTTCTGTCTTATGATTTCCATTGCTCGGTTTGCCCTCTTGCTAAGAAAACACGTGATCCATTCACTGTTCGCACTGAGAATGTCAAAAATCTTTTTGATTTAATCCATGTGGACATTTGGGGACCATATCATGCCCTAAATTATGATCGTTCAAAATATTTTCTAGCCATTGTTGATGATTTTTCACGAGGGACTTGGACTTTCCTCATGAAACATAAGACTAAAACAGTTTCACATTTGGAACATTTCTTTAACACAATTCAAAATCATTTTAGCATTGGAATCAAACGCATTCATTTTGATAATGCAACTAATTTCTTTAATTCCTCATGTGACAAATTATTTTCATCGCGGGGAATAATGCATGAAAGTTTATGTGTATATACCCCACAACAGAATGGTGTGGTAGAACATAAACATCATCACTTATTAGATGTTGCATGGGCATTAAAATTTCAAAGTCACATGCGTACATGTTTTTGGGGTGAGTGTATACTCACTGCCACACACATTATCAATCGCATTCCTTCTTCAGTTTTATATGGAAAATCTCCTTATGAGATAATTCATGGGAAAGCTTCTAACCTCTCTAGACTTCAAGTCTTTGGTTGTCTTTGCTATACTTCAGTGGTGAGGCATAAGGATAAATTTGCCCATCGAGCTATTCCTAGCATTTTCATGGGATACCCTTTTGGGCAAAAAGGGTATAAACTTTATGACATTGAAAGAAAGAAATTTTTTATGAGTCATGATGTTCATTTTTATGAAAATATTTTCCCTTTTACAAACATAGAGACTAGGTCCCATTCTTCAGAATTTCCTATGATGTCATCTCAAAATGAGGAGCTTGCACAACAAGTTATCAGAGTTAACCTGCCCAACAAGTTATCAGAGTTAACCCTAATTCAAATACTCAGGTAATCTCTCTTACCCAATCAAATTCCATTCCTAATACAACCATTCATACTACACCAGATATTACCACTTCCAATATCTCAGGCAACTAACGCAATGATTCTACCTTGGAAATTATAGATCCTTCTTCTACATCACCTCTTGTTTTCACTTGTGATGAGACAGAGGATGATCATTTCTCACCAACCATGCATAATCCCACAGTCCGTTTATCACCTCCTAGACGATCTACTAGAATTTCTAGGCCACCCATATGGAATCAAGATTATGTTTGCAACAATGTTAGTTCATCCATACAATACCCCATATCTGACTATGTATCTTATACACATTTACCCATTCCACATCAACATTTCATAGCAGCCATTTCACCTGAGATAGAACCCTTGTTTTACTATGAGGCAGTTAAGGATTCTAGATGGCGAGATGCCATGGATCAGGAAATGAAAGCATTAGAATCGAATGGAACATGGGAACTGGTAGACCTACCACCACGGAGAAAACCCGTAGGATGTAAATGGGTATACAAGATTAAGTATCATGCTGATGGAAGTATTGAGCAGTTTAAGGCTCGTTTAGTAGCGAAGGGTTATAGTCAAACAAAAGGTATAAATTATCATGAGACTTTCTCTCTTACAGTAAAATCTGTGACAATTAGAAGTGCATTATCTATTGCTTCACAACGTAAATAGACTATTCGACAAATGGATGTCCATAATGCATTTCTACAGGGAGACTTAGATGAAGAAGTCTATATGAAACCACCACCTGAGAGTCCTTTTGAAGGGGGTCCAAAGTATGTCGGTTGAAGAAATCTTTATATGGGTTAAAGCAAGCTTCACGACAGTGGAATGAGAAGTTTATAGAAGCTTTAGTATCTGCTGGCTATCAACAGTCACTGTACGACTATTCTCTTTTCACTAAAGGACAAGATGGTAATATTGTTTTAGTGCTCATATATGTGAATGACATCTTAATTATTGGTGATGACATACAAGAAATTAAGGCTTTATAAGCCTATCTTCATTCTACATTTCGAATCAAGGATTTGGGAGAACTCAAATATTTTCTTGGAATTGAGATCTTTCGAGATTCAAATGGCATGCATCTGAATCAACGTAAGTATATCTTAGAATTGATTTCTGAATTGGGACTATCAACTGTCAAGCCTGTTGGAAATCCCATGGAGACAAATGTCTTATTCAATAGCTTGAAATATGATGAGCGAGTTTGTCCGCAAATAGATGATCCATCAATTGAGAACATCTTGAGTTATCAACAATTGATTGGTAAGCTGAATTATCTTGATATGACACGTCTAGACATAGCTTTTCCAGTACACCTCTTAAGTCAATTCATGCATACTCCCAAGCGATTCCATTGGGAGGCAGCTCTCCACATTGTTAAGTATCTCAAATGAACAATAAGGCTTGGTTTATTCTTTTCTTTAGATAGTGATTTTTTCTTGCAAGCTTTCTGTGATGCTAGTTATGCAAAATGCCCTATGACACGTTGATCCACTACTGGCTTTTGTCTTACACTTGGACATTCAGTAATTTCTTGGAAAAGTAAAAAGCAACTAGTTGTGACTCTTTCTTCAACAAAGGTTGAGTACAGGGTCATGGCAACTACTACTTGTGAAATCGTTAGGGTGGTTGGTCTTTTAAAAGATATGGGAATTAATGTTTCACAGCCAGTGCTGTTATATTGTGATAATGAAGTAGCATAAAAATTGACAGAAAACCCAGTCTTTCATCAAAAGACCAAGCACATAGATGTTTCTTGTCATTTTATTCAAGAAAAAATACTTCATGGTTTAATCAGCACAGTACATGTTAGGAGTGGTGATCAACCTACAGATATTCTGACCAAGGCTTTAGGGACAAATCAATATTATCATCTCCTTAGCAAGCTTGGGGTCTTGGACTTCTTTTGACCCTCAACTTGAAAGGGGGTGTTAAAGGTTGATGATTTTATCTCAATGTTATCATATATTGGGCCTAGAATAAGGCCTAATATATTTTCCTATATTATAAGATATTAAGGTTTTCCTTATATAAGCCTTATTCATGTTTATATATAACCTCTTAGGTTAACATGTAAATCATAACAGCTGAACACTAAGAGTTCTTTTCTTTATGCCTTTGTTTTCTCTTGTAACTAGTTTTGGTTTTACTTGATTAATAAACAAGCTTTTATTCCAAACATACAAGAGTTCATCAAATTCTTCATTATTCAATATCTTAGGTAGTGGACTTTACGAGATTGTGATGCCGTATGAGCTTCGACCTCATCTAGAGAAGGTACTAACCGGTGGCATTTTTTGACAAAATCTGTATTTATACAGACTTTATCAAAAACTTACCAGATCCCTAAATAGATTCTGCGTTCTTTAAATACGTCAAACGGGGTGGACATGGCTTTATTTTTCTACCACGTCTTTGAACCAATGTTCTTGATATTTCATAAAAGATTACAAACAATAAGCTAATTACAAACTCTCAATTTGACTTTAAACTCGTCAAATATATTCATTATGTGAGAAAGCATTAAAAAAAAAGTCTTACAATGAAAAAATATGGTCATTTAATAATATATAAAATATGAAGTTATCCTTCTTACTCATAAATTATTTTTTGAGTTAATTTTAAGTTTATTTACATGGTATTAGAATCAAATTAATCCACTTAAATTCTCATTTAATTTTGAAATCTTTGGATATGCTCGATGTATGAAGTGATAAGGAAAATAGCCTTTTGGTATATAAGGTCACAATTAACTAGCAGTCAGGTTATACGAATTGCAACCAATCAGTTCTCCTTCAGTTTCTAACTTTAAATTAATTTTGTAATAAAACAAACAAAAATTTCCAAAATAATATAACTTTCCATTTAATGAAAGCTAATTTCTGGAGGATTTTGTTTGCCAGTTTCAACTTTATTTGCAGGAGCTTGTTGAAAGAGTCCCAAGTTCCCATTACAATCATTGAACTAACCCATTACAATCTACTTAATGACCTGAGGCCTTTCGAGATATCCCTAACAAAAGCATCAAGATTTGATTCGGATGACCCACCTTCAGCAATTGCACCTCGACAGGCCGCTTGAAGTTCTTTCGCTCTTTTCCTCAATTCATTCACTTCCCTGCTTCCCTGATCCATAAATCTTTTCACGAGCTCTACAATTTCTCCCCTTGTCACTAAATTTTTTGATCCCATTAATTTCCTAACTCTCCATTCGACCTTCCAGTCTTCCATAATTCGTTTACTGTTTGGGACTTGATCCATAAATATTGGAAGTGTAAGCATGGGAACACCAGCAAAAGCAGCCTCAAGTGTGGAATTCCATTCACAATGCGTCCAAAACCCTGCTATCGAAGGGTGGCACAACACCTTCAATTGGTCGCACCAAGGCACCACTAGGCGCATATCATCTGAAGGATCTTCAAACCAATGAGTTTCCTCCCGCGACACGCACAGAAACCGAACACCGCTGTCCCGCAGCCCGACAACAATTTCATCCATCTGGACACTTGAAACCGAAAGGAAACTTCCTAATGAGACGTACAAGATGGAGCATGTAGGTTGACAATCTAGCCATTGGAGATACTTGACACCATTCTGGCCTTCTGATGTACAGGAATTCTTTTGAAGTTCTAAGTAGGGGATGGCAGGACCAATTGGGTACACCGGTAACTGAAGTTTTGCTTTCAAGGCATCAATGGCCTCACATTCAAGCTCGTGGATGGAAGTGAAAAGAAGATATTGTGCTTTAGACACTGATGAAACACCCTGCAGGGCTCGATGCAAGAGCTGTCGATCCTTTCCATATATAATGGTGGGAAGATCAATAATACGTGTGGTAGACACTCCTAGAATGTAATCTACGAGCTCATCTCTGCGTTCTTAATTAAACACATGGCAGAGAAGCATAGAGGAAGTAGTGTAAGAAAAAGTATTGTTGGTAAGCCTTCCATTATTCACTAAAGATAAAACAAAAATCTATCATGGCTACTTCAAGCCATTTTCCGTGTAGGAAATGCCCAAGCTTGAGATTCCTTTTTAGCAGTTTGAAAGATATGGCTTTACGTTGAAGTATCTATTTTTTCTCTAACTAAAAAGAAAAAGATGCATACTTATATCTAGTACATCATTTTGAAGTATATGTGAAGTGATCAATGCAAGCGATGGATAGAATACAAAGGGGCAAGTCATAATCCTGCTATTGACAAGGAGAAAATTTTACTTTAAATTTTGTTTCTAGTAAACAAAGGAAAACAAAAGATGCTACGGTCCATTTTTTGTTATATGACCAAACCTTCTGTACTTTTATCCCCCGTGAAACTACTCAACGCTAGGACAAGTGATAAGTCATCCGCGTACCTGACACTTCAACAGGGAAATGGGCGCGCTGCACCAGGAGCTCAAAATGGTGAAACATCGAGAACACTGTCGCCGACATGGGCCACAGCGAAGCCACTGGAATATTCCTTCGGTTGCCAACTTCGATAGCCCAAGCTAGATAAGTATCAGCCACGATGGCTGTCACCGGTGGCGCCAGCCGATCCAGGAGCTTTTCAAAGGGCACTTCCATCTTCGTGCTAACGGCTTCCAAGAAGCCGGGAAAGTCTTTGGCGTGACCCAGTTCAGAAGGTATGACGTTGGGCAAGGTAGCGAATCGTATGTTGGCCGGCTTAGGGTCCGAGCCTATGAAGCCGTGCCACTCTTCAGTGACTACGAAGGTGAGGAGAATGTCTTGGGAGCTTTTGGAAACTATGCACTTGCAGAGACTCATCATGGGATTAATGTGACCACGACTGGGATAAGGCATCGCCACCAGGTGGCAGACGATGGACAGGTAGGTGTTGGTGGCATCCATTTCTGGAAGTTGATCGACAATCGATGGAAAGCGCCTTCAACCAAACTAACACTGGAACAACTGGGCAAGAACAGCTTTAAGAAGAGAGTAAACCGTGTCAAGATCCAAAACAGTCCTCTTAGGATTCGGCTCCTAGGATTCGGCTTCTTCACCTGTAATGGACAACACAACCAACACTACAACCACAAACATTCACACTCACAAACACAACACGACCTGCATTAGGGTGGACACAGCACACCTGCATCAAGAGGGAAACAACACCTATCTCACGGCCAAAGGCTTACAGTTTTCATAACAAAACAGTCTAGGGATTTCACGCATGATCTCCCCCAATTTTCAGGTCTAAGGGCAATTATTGTTCTACCTTTCTTCCTTGCAACTTACACATGGCAGCTACACATATTTGAGCCCACGCAGGAGCTCTTGGCCTACCGTAAATTACAATAACATACCAACAAAGACTATGTGAAATGGGCCTGCGACAAACCGGCTAAGGGTATCACTTGAACTGTAGGCATCCACCCTTAATTTCCCACATTTCTTTAATTGCATATTTCATTCGATTCACAGAGGACGAATGCCTCACGTATCTTCGAGTAGTCTTAAAATTGAACTTTAATTGACTTTACACTACGTTAATTATAATAATTGGGACTCACGAAGAAAATAGAACTAGTGAAAACATTTGTGTCAAGCAAGCAGTAAGACCCAGACCCCAACATCCGGCAGAGATGAATTTAGATTTTCCAGTCTTGATGCAAGCACTTACGTCATCCAGACCTTTCTGTAAAGGAAACGCCCCTCGAGACTCGAGGGTTATTGTACAAGGCAGTCATGAGATAGAACAGATTTTTCCTTCTTTTTTATTTCTCCATTCTGAGATGTCATAGAAGGTGTTGAAACGTTTGGTAGAAAATTTTGGCATTTATGCTCGTGAAGTCAAGCATAATCTCCAAAATTTTCATTTTGAGTGGGTAGAAGACTTCTTTTTCCTCTCTTTTTTTTTTTTCTCTTTTCTTTATAAGCCTCGATGGGACCATCCAGGAGAGTTTGCTCGTGAAGTCAAGGATCAGTTATCCTTTTTGCAGACTTGGTTTGAGATAAAAAATTTAGTATGGGAAACATAGATTTAGCGCAAACTCTAGTTACTCGATAGTTGTCAAATTTATTTAGGATTTTACTGATGCGGGTTGGCCGCACGTAGGCACCAAGTGGACTGTAAGATGTCACGCATGGGGCGGGAACAAACGAGGAACGTCAGAATAGGACACCCGTAGCAGCAGCGGTAGTAAGGTAACGAGGCAGAGCAGCCCACTCAGCTGACGTCGACGACAGGCGCATGCATAAGTACTGTTCAGATAGCAACAGTACCCTTGTTCGTTTAGTGCAACTGACATCTGCAGCAATGCCGTAGTGTAGGCCAGTAGGATCGTGTGGGCGAACCTCAGCAACGAGGGAAGGCAGAGCACCCAACGTAGATAAATAAGGAGACTCAGGGCAAGACGAGGTAGGCTGGAATTTGTATCTTTTGTATCCTTTCTACTACTAATGGATAACTTTCAATCGCAGCCATAGGTAAGCCAAGGAAGGGTCAAACACCGATTAACTAGGACGACCGCATCGCTGATCCCCCTGGCTCGGTAGCTCGGGCTCCTAACATTTACATTCAAGATATTCATTTGTTTGATAATTTTACATTCACGATATTCAAAAGCCTCTTCCAAACAAGCCATGCATGACACAGTAAATCTTAAACAGAACTGTAAGTAGGAGTCTAGAAATTCGCTTAATGCTCTAGTCAATACAAGATCTCCCTTACAAAGACATCAATGCTGGTATCCGCTGATCCGCCTTTCTGTGTAGCTTGCTGATAAAGATTTTGAAGTTCTGTTGCCTTTTTTCTCATTTATTTTCCCCTCTCACTTTCCAAATCCATAAACCTCGCACAATCATTGCAATTTCTTCTCTTGCCACCAAATTTTCCGACTTCTAGTTCTTCTTTACTCTCCACCCAATCTTCCAATTGTTCACAATCAGCTTACTGTTTTGCATTTGATCCCAGTAAATTGGAAAAGTAAGCACCAGCAAGCTGGCATATAGCCTAACCTTAAACCCTAAACCCTAATCCCGGTGTTGTCCCCACGAGAAACCTAGAAGAATCTAACATCACTGTCGTGCAATCCAGTAGCAATTTCCTCCACTTGGGCACCTGAAGTTGAATGGATACTTCCTTGTGAGACGCAGAGGACAAAACCCCTAAGTTACAAATCTAGCCATTCTAAGTAGCTGGTGTCACAGGGAGTTGTTCGAGAGCAATTCTTTTAAGTTTGAAGTATAGTATGGTAGGATAAATGATATATTGGAAGAGCATTTTCTTTCAAAGCATCAATGAGTGGAGCTTCAAGCTCATACTCAAAAGGTAAGGGAAGGCACTGTGCTTTGAACAAACCCAAGACCGCTTCTAGTGCTCTGTGCAATACTATTAGGCCTTTACCATACAGAAAGGTTGGGAGGTCTGCTATGCGGATTGGAGAAACCTTGAAAAGGTAGTGATACATTTCCTAGTCTGAGAACGTGTGACTGGCTGGTTAACGTAGAAATCATCAACAAATAAATCCTTAAATTATTTCTTGAGTTGCTCAAAGCTCATCCTCCTCTTGTAAGCTAACATCTTTACATGAAGCAATATTGCTGGCGGGTTCGGTGGGTACAAAAACAGGGCAAACTTTACCTTATGACAAGGCTCTGCATTAGCCACAAAAGACCCCAACAAGGATACCATGGAGGACCTTGTTTGACCACCTATTACCTCTTCCTAGCCAACTCTAAAAAGATAGCACATAAAACAACATAAAGAGAAACAACATGAAAGTTTAAAAAGACAGCAAATAAAGCAACAAAAAGGCCAGTAACATAATAGACAACCAATTATGATCGATGCTAAACTAAAACACCATTCACATCCCCTACATGCAGCCTATGGTCATATCAAATTGCCCCTACTTCGTTTTGACCTTGTTCCCAAGGTTAATGTCAAGGAAATAGGTCTAGATCTCTTGATAATCTTTCCAAATAACTTCATTGGGTGACATCACATGCCAATGGATTAGGACCTCCATTTTCTGCTTACCAATTCTTTTGTCTAGAATAGCATATGTTGTGGTTGATAAGCATTCTTCTTCGTCCAAGATATGGCTCAACTCAATTTGTACCATTGTCTAGTCCCTCATGAATTTCTTAAGGCATGAAACATGGAACACTAAGTAAATTTTTGCACCCTCTAGTAGCCTCAATTTGTAAGCCACAATATCGATCATTAGCATAATCTCAATTTTCGTAAAATTAGGCAATCCAAATAAAGTATGTACGTAGTTAGACCATATTAGCATTTTGATTGTTTGCACGAGTTCTTAGTCAACCCATCTTAGGTTAGTGCCTTCTAAGAGCCTCGCCACTATCATTGTCCCCATCCATTTGTTCCATTGTTCAACCAGTTTGCAACACATTCAACAAAATAATTCAAAGAGGTGGTAATGTGATAAAGGGTCGATTTTTGTTGATGCTAAACTATTAGAAAGAAAACTTGACTCATCATGATGAAAAATAGAAGGCCCAAAACCAATTTCCAACCTAAAATTGCAAAATATCTTCTACCTCCTCTCCAGCTTGATAAGCAACCAGAAAATATCAAATATTTCTTTTATTTGACAATTTTTTTCTGACATTGTAAAAGATTTTTGACAACAAGCTTTCAAAACTTCTTCCATAATTACAAGCTTCAAACTATCTTGCTTGGGGAACAAGGAAGCCACCAACCAAGGAGACTATAAGTACTACCATGGAGCTCGAGGAAAAGACCAAGAGAGAAAGAAGATAGGAAAAAGTTCTCATTCAAGAGTTTTCAAGTCGAACGCCAATTCCTAGGTAGTTCCTATAAGCCATGAGTCTCCCTTTCTTAAGTGTCACTATAGAAGTCAAGTTTGAGTTTATAAATTCAAGAGACATCAACCTTCTTGAATCACTATTGTTGTATATTGTTGTAAATTTGGTTGGTTGTAAATTTGAAAGGAAAATTGTAAGTCTTGTGCATTATTTTATATGTCTAAATCAATCTACCCGCCATCTCTTTGACATATTGTACCAACCAATCTTAGTTTCTCATTTGTGTATCTCTATTTTTTCATATTTCCATTCCTTTCTCATCACACTTCCAAACCCAACATCTAGTATCAAAGACTAATAGGTAAAACCATGTCTAAAATTGTCCAAGTTCAAGAACCTAAATTAACCCAATCCAATTATGGCAATTAGATAGCTTGGAGTTGGAGGAATATTTTATAAGTAAGAAGTGAACTCATACAACTAATGACGGGCTAAGAGTACACTATTATCAAAAGTTATATAGCACTAAGAGAGAGTAGAGAAGATATTGAATGGGCAAAACTAGTATGGAAAGGAGTACCAAAGCATAATTTTATATGTTGGATCATTTTAAAAGACAAACTATCCATAACAAATCATGTGGTTGTATGGAATAGCTCAGTAAACCTACAATGCAACTTTTACCAATAAGAAAAAGAATCATAAGAACATTTATTTTTTAAATGCAAGTTCACAAATTACACATGGAAGACTTTGTTAGATATGAATGGCTTAACTAGAAGAATTGAACATTGGAGAGCTAAAATATGTTGGATGATCAAGGCTATCAAAAGTACGAGTTTTACAACGACCTTGCTCAAAGTATCTTTCAAGGCTGTATTGTATTACATTTGGAGGAAAAGAAATAGAAGAAGATTCAGTTATAAAAGTCTAGACAATTCAACCATTATTGCTAAAATCAAGAAGAACGTGAGAATGAAGATGTCATCTACCAAGGGAGTAAAGCCTATAAATTGCAATAAGTTCTTGCAAGAGTTTTAGAATTTTCCAAATGTAGTGTTTAAGCTTAAATGATAGTGTTATAATCATATAATTTGTAATTCTTTTATAATGATATATAATTTTTTACCTTTCACCAAAAAAAAAAAACTATGGCAATTAGAATGTTCAAATAATAATGATTCTTGGCTTTTAAAACTTGCAAAATTTCATTGAAGATACCCTTAAAGAACCAAAGAATGTATCAACTTTGTAAAGAAATGCATAGAAAGAGATTAAGAAAGAGAAGCAAAACGATCAAAAGGCTTTGGCCATCATCTCTTAAAAAGTCAATGAAGCATCCTTTGAAAGGATTTCAAGAGCAATGTGTGTAAAAGAAGCTTACGAGATTTTGTAGAAATTTTTCTAAAGAGTAGAGAAGTCCAAAAAGGTACAACTCCAAACTCTTTGACATGAATTTGAATCATTAAATATAGTAATACATAAACCATAGATACTTATGTTACAAAAGTTCAATTAACAATAAATGAAATGAAGAGAAATGGTGAAAGTTTGGATGAAGAAAGAGTAATTGTGAAAATGTTAAGTTGTTTAAACAAGAAATTTAACTATGTAGTAGTAGTTGTTAAAGAATATAAAGACCTTTCTCAACTCATCATAGAAGGGCTTTTAAGATCATTTAAGGCACATGATTTAAGAATGAAACAAGAAAAAGAAGAAAAAGAAGAAAAAGAAGAAACTTTAGGCTCTCCAAATTAAGCTAAATCATGAATCAAAATCTAGTTCAAGCTACAATAGAGGAAGATGAAATATGAAAAATTTTAAAGGAAGGCATAGAGGAAGAGATAGATATAGATGAAAAATCTTTCAAGCTAGTAATATAGATCAAAATCAACAAAGACCTAATTCTTTTACCTATGGAGCAAAAGATAGAAGTATACATGGATTCTCTTTAAGAAATGATAAAGAAGGTTCTATAAAAAGAAATGATAAACCACAATGTTATAGGCATGCAAAATATAGGCATATTATTAAAGAGTGTAAAACCAACTTGAATAAAGAATCACAGAACCAACTTACCTGGCACCCAGCTCATCAACTTACCTGCCACCCGACTCAATAAATTCCTCGACAACTAGCTTAACGTCTTCAAATCTTCCTTCTCTTTTATGAAGAATTCTTCCTACCGCACCTCTTCAATTAAGAAAGTTATAGGCTTGGGTTCTCTAATTTTGGTACTTCTAGTTTGTCAACTCTTATCATTTTGAGCCTAAATCTAGTGCTCCACCTCTATCTCTTTGTAGGATTTTTGGTTTTAAGCTACACTTTATTCCAATGAATTGAACTAAGGCCAACAACATAGCCGTTGGCCATTCCTTTCAAAGAAAATTGAAAATCTATAATATGAAAATTTTCCATTTTTCCTAAAAAAACTAAAGAAGCATACTTAGTAAAATAGGATGAATCAAAGAATGAACAAGTTGTGTTGTTAACTTTTAAGGAAAAAGGGACATTAAAAGGAAATGTGGTATTTGATAATAGGGCTAACAATCATACAACTAGGAATAAAGAGCTTGAATTAGATAAAATAGTTAAAGGAGAAGTTGAAGATAATATTACAATACCAATAGAAGGTTACCAAAAAAAATGGTTAGAGTTAAGATAGAACATAAAAGTTTATTAATGAAATCTATTATGTAGTTACCCTAAAGAGCAACATGATAAGTCTTAGGCAATTACTAAAAAAGAATGTGAGATGCATCTTAAGGATGTAGGTTTAACCATTAAAAATCCAAAATGGGTGCAAATAGAGAAAGTAGAAATGCAAAAAAAAAAAAAAAAGTAAACTTTTTACACTTAACCTTTAAAACAAATCTATTAAGCATTCAAACTTTATTATGAATGATGAATCTTAGCTTTGACACTTCATATTTGTAAAAGCAAAAGGAAGATTGATCAAATAAATGCCCTTACTAAACCTATTAATGGTCAAGGGGAAATTTCAACTTTTGAATCTCAATTAATTTAATCTCTTGCTCTTGGTATTATTTCATGATGTTTCTTGTATAAGCCTCTTCAAACAAGACTTATTGCTACTGATTTGATGATCCTTATAGGACGTGGTTAGCAAGAATTAATTATAGAGGATAGACAAAACAATAAAATAGCAATAACACATATTCAATTCTCAATCAACAAGATCAAAATGTAATATGTGTTCATGTTGTTGTTGGTCAAAAAGTATGAAATCACTCTATTGAAATGGTACCCCCATATATTTTTTATTTTTATTTTTAAATTAGTTTAAAATTAGGATCTTATTATGATGCCTTTCTTGCTTCTTCTTTTTTTCTTTTTCTTTCAATTATGTCAAAACCACTAGGAATATATTAGGTACCTACTCCTATGTGGAATCATGTTTACTTTTAATTTTTTTAATTATTTATTTCATTAGATTTGGACACCTTAGTTTCAAAGGATCAAAATTGCTTGCAAGCATAAAGATGAGTAAAGGCTTGCTTGAGATTAACCATCCAAACGAGTTGTGTGAAGCATGTGTGAAAGCTAAGCAATTTATGAAGAGTTTCAAAGTTGGAAACTCTTAAAGGACAAAGAGGTCGTTACAACTTGTGCACCTTGACATTATTGGTACATTCAACATCACTTCTTTGGGCAAAAACAAGTATTACATTTAATCTATTAATGATTTTACTTAAAGGGCTTAGGTATATTTTTTGAAGGAAAAATTAAAGGCATTAGAGAAATTCAAAAGAGTTCAAGGCTATGGTAGAAAAGAAATTTGGTAATCATTAAAGACAATTAAACCATGTCAAAGAGGAGAATAGATTTCCAAACTATTCAATAATTTTTACAACGAAAGGAATCATCCATTAGCTAACAACAACATATGCATCGTAGCAAAATGGTGTCATAAAGAGAAAGAATTGAACTATCCTCAATATGACATGGAGCATGATGAAAAGAAAAAATCTACCAAAGAGTTTTTAGGATCAAGTAGCCAATTATGTGATGCATTTGATCAATTATTGTCCAACAATGAGCATAAAAGATAAAACACTAGATCAAGCATTGAATGAAAGCAAACTAGTCATAAGTGACCTAAAAGTATTTAGTTACATAGCATATGCCTGAATTCTAGTCTTGTAAAAAAGAAGCTAGATTATCAAGGTATCAAGTGCATCTTCATAGGTCATACCAAAGCTTTAAAGTCCTTCAAGTTGTATGATCCAAATAAGAATAAGCTAATTATATCAAGGGATGTGGAATTTGATAAAGAAATGTAATGGAAATGAAGTCAAGAGGACAAGCTATTAAAAGACTTATTTTACAAAGGTGAAGAGAAGGGAAGCCAACAAGAATAGACATAAAGTGCATAACTTCGTCAAGACAAGAAGATGGTAGTAAACTAGGAGAAACTTCAACCAAAATGAGGAGTGTAGGAGACATTTATGAGGAAATAGAACCACTAGAAATAAGTAACTACTTCTTATATTGCCTACTAGCTATATGTGACCCAATTAGAAGGGAACCCCCCTGGCTTAGTGGTAAACCAACCTTTTAACCAGTGAATCCAATCGGTCAAGGGTTCGATTCCCCCCTCCCTCTCCCTCATGTATGTAAGTGTAAAAAAAAAAAGTAAAGAAAAAAATATATGTGACCCAATTACATAAGAGGAAGTTGCAGTTAATGAAAAATGTGAAAAGACAATGGATTAAAAGATAAATACAATAAAAAGAAATGACACATGAGAACTTGTAGAATTACCTAATGGTCACAATGCAATTGGAGTTAAATGGGTCTATAAAACTAAAACAAATCAAAAAGGAAACATTGAAAAATATAACACTAGGTTGGTAGCAAAAGGATACCAATAGAATATAAAATAGATTATGAAGAAATATTTGCTCTAGTTACTAAAATAGATACCATTTGATTAATTATAGCCCTAGTTGTAGCAATGGTGAAAAATATATCAAATGGATGTAAAATTATCATTTTTTTAATAGATATTTGGAAGAAGTATATGTGAAACAACTTCTAGGATATGTAAAGGAAAGACAAGAAGAGAAAGTGCATACGTTAAAAAAAGCTTTATATGATTTAAACCAAGCTTCAAGAACAAGGAACTTAAGGATCAATGAGTATTTGGTGAAGAATGGTTTTGTGAAAAGTCCTTGAGAGCATCCTCTATACTAAAAGATGGAGACATGCTAATTGTATCTTTGTACATAGATGATATGATTTTCATAGGCAACTTTCCAAGTATCTTTTAAGACTTTAAGGACTCTATATTTAGATAATTTAAAATGATAGATATTAGAATGATGCTTTACTTTCTTAGAATAAAAATAGTTAAAGGAAAAGCATGCATTTTTATTTCACAACAAAAATATACAAACCATTTATTAAGTAAATTTAAGATATCTAATTGCAAACCAATCTCTACACCAATTGATGCAAGTACAAAGTTAAAACAAGACTCAATGGAAGAAGTTGTAGCTCCACAAATATTTAAAAGTCATGTTGAGAGCCTAAAATATCTAACCTATACAATGCTAGATATTATGTATGGAATGGGTTTGGTAAGTAGGTATTTGGAGACTCTTAAAAAAGTTCATTTTAAGGCTACTAAGAGAATATTATAATATATTAAAGGTATTATAGATTGTGATTTATTTGATGAAAAATGCATGGATGTTAGTTTGGTTTTATATTCAGAAAGCGATTTTGAAAGGGATGAGGATGAAAGAAAAAGTACTTTTAGGTATGTTTCTTGTCTTGGAACAACAATTTTTTCTCGGTCATCTAAAATGCAACCCATGATAGCCTTGTCAACATGTGAAGCAAAATACATTGTAGCTTCTCATTATGTTTGTTAAGCAACATGGTTAAGAAACTAATTGATGGAAATTGAATGCCTATAGAAAGAATCAATAAAGATTTATGTGGATAATAAATCAACACTATCACTCTCAAAGAATCCAATCTCTTATAAGAAAAGTAAACATTTTGAGATGGAAGTTTCATTTCTTTGAGACCAAGTAAAAAAATAAATCATCAAGTTAATTTATTGGAGAAGTGAAAAGTAATTAGCATATATGTTTACAAACTCAGTAAAGTTTAAAGAGCTTATAATGTGAAGATATAATTTGGGCATAATCAAGTTTGAGGACATTGTTGGAAAACAAACTTGACCTAAACCAATGAAAAACTAAAGGCCAAAAGCAAGTTTCTAGCTCAAAACTATAGATCATCTTTCTACTTCCAATCCCATCCTAAAAATATCCTATATTTCTTGTTAAGCTTGGAGTAACTTAGTAAGTCCAAATAAATAAACCAACTACCATGTTCATGGTATGGGTGGTTAGTATGTTTTCCCAGTTATATCTAGTTAGGATTCCCATGGTGCTAGTATACAACAGAAAATCTAGATATGAGAGTGAAACAAGTACAAAATGTGAGACAAGAGAAAATATAGGTTTTATGGTGCACATTGTATTCTTCTTCATCATAGTAAAGAACCACTCCTTAGACTAAGGAAGCATGGATTATCCCAAACTTTGTAATTCTTATGTGTGTTTTTTTTTATTAATAGTCTCTTTTTGTGTGTAATGATATCCTAGAGGATTCTGTAAACTTGAGAATCATGGGTTTTTTTTAACACTTCTTTTTCTTTATAGATTTTTATTGACATCATAAAAAAATCTCTAACAAAAAGGTTTCAAAGCTTCTTGCACAACCACATGCTTTAAACCATCTTGTTCAAGGAATAAGGAAGCCACTAGCCAAGGAGGCTATATATACCACCATGGAGCTCAAGAAGAAGATCAAGAGAGAAAGAAGAAAAAAAAAGACTCCTACTACAAGACTTTTTAAGTGGAATAGTAATTCCCAAGTAGTAACTATAAACTAAAGTATCCCTTCCTTAAGTGTCATTGTAAGAGTCAAGTTTGAGTTTATAAATTCAAGAGATAACAACACTTTTCAATTACCATTGTTATATATTGTTGTGCATTTAGTTGGTCGTAAATTTGGAAGGAAGTTGATAAGTCTTGTGTGTTGTTTTTTATGTCTAAATCATTTTGCCTACCACTTGTTCAACGAATTATTCCAACCAACCTTTTCTTCATATATCTTTTTTCCATATTTTAATTCCTCTTCCGTCCCACTTCCAAACGCAATATAAACAAATGACAAAATGCACACTGCTTGTTTGATGAAAGGCCTCTAAGAATAAAGGCTTCAATAATGAGCACGGATGGCACGAAAGGGTTGCAAACTTTGGTTAATTGGTGCTGATAATAACTAGTCTCAAGGGAATATCAAAGGTAAAGAAAGAATCCCCCACAACTTCTCAACAAGTGAAAAACAATCCATCATGTGTAAAAAAGTAAATGGATAATGCGGAAGAGTGGCAATAGGTAACTATCAAGTTTTACATAGGAAATATAAAAACTTAAAAAGTAGTTTATAAAAAAATAAGTTTTTCCATTTAATGTTTTAGGGTTTTAAGTTAGATATGGCTCTTTTCTATAAAATCCACTATAGTATTAGAGCTTAACTTTCCTATGAATATATGTAAGCCCAAAATCCACATAAAAAATGGGCATCACATGAGATTATATAGGGTTGAACTATTATGGCGAAGGGACATGTTAATGGATGACAATGGATAACTACTAAGTTCTACATAGGAAATATAAAAACTTAAGAAGTAATTTATTAAGAGACGAGTTTTTTCACTTATTGCAACATGAGGTAATGGGTAATTGTTAGGCTTCATATGGAAAAGATAAAAACCTAAAAAAATAATTTATAAGGAGATTAGTTCTTCTACTCAATGACTTAAGAGTTTTAAATTGGATATGAACTTTTCTCCATAAAATTTAATAGTAACAAATCAAGAATTTCCATAGAGAACTGCTCTCTGAACACAAGATTCGTACTGGTTTGAATATCATCCGTATTGAATCTTATGTACAATGTACACGGAGTGTAACATAAAGACAACTATTCCGTAAGAAAGCTTATATACAGGCTAAAGGGTTCCAATCGTGTGGAGCTCTTTATTTTCCAGAATTTCCAATGCGTGTTTGAGGGGAGCGTAACGTCAAGTAGTGCATAGAGCTTGGGCCACAACCAGGGGCCAGTTGTTTTGGTGGAACGCATGCTGGACCGGCCACGACCACTGGGGCCATAAACAGCAGGTTGGACTACACCAACTTAGAACGCCTCGAAGCAGGCCATAATTGTGTGTCGTACAACTGGTGCTGGTAATTGATTTTAATTAGGAACTGTTTGGCAAGAAAGAAATCTAGCCATTACCATGCTTTCTGAAGATAGGGAGTCCCACTCAGAAACTTACCCCACAGAACAATTCGGAAGGGTGGGGGTTCTCCTATTCTCTCCTTTTCGTTTTCCTGGGTCAATATGGATTTTTCAATTAAAAAAAGTTATGGTCTTCGATCCAGAGATCAGTCGACGGTAGCAACAGTTGCAACCAGTGACAAAACCCCGCCATACCACGCACGATTGGACATCTCGTGTGTCAGACGGCCTTTTTCTCTTCGTTCTTTTCTCTCTCCTGTCCTTCAAAAGAACCTTTGCATCAATCCTGACAATTCAATCATTTTCGTGTAAACCCCACGAAAAGGTTCCAGCACACCGACGGTGGCCACCTGAGACACCCACTTCGTTCGGAGGACCACCAAAGTATTGGAAGCAAGCAAAAGCCCAAAAGAAAAAAGTGGAGCTGGAAAAGTGTCTCCCAAAATATCTAGCAACTTTCCACCACAGAAACCTTAGAGCTGCAGAATTCGTTAGGTTTTTAACTCAAGTTTTCTCACAGCTTATGGAAATTCGAAGCTCATCCAGTTAGCAAATCCCTTACCCTGCAAGCCTCAGATTTGCTTGAACTTAACATCATCTCAGGGCCTTCCACTTTGCAGTCATGTGTCACGCTTAAACGATTCTTAAAACGTTTTCACTTCATGCTTGCTTGATAAATATTGAAATAATTAGACTTGGAAGTATGCACAACAGAACCTAAGACTAAACAGAAGTCATTTTTTGAAGTGGGACATGTGATTATACCACTACTTTGGGTAATCAATGTTGCTTGACATTGAAAAAAGAAAACGACCATTCTTCCTTTTGGATCATTATGGAGTACAATCACACGACTTTTCTACATTCTGCTACTTTTGCATTGGTTCAATGATGTTTAAGCCTGGTCTTCCGTAACCAGCGGAGACTCTGCCTTATTTCTGGAAATAGCAGACTAGCAACTGCCCCAGAGAAAGACTACAAACACAAAGAGGCCACAAAGGGAAGAAAAAAAACGATAAAAGAAGTAAAAACGTTGGTCTGAAACGAGGACCACTATGAATAACACCCAAATTTTAATTCCTTTGTGAATCCGACTGCTGATGTTTGATTGCTGAATTATTCTTTCTCTAAGCCTTGTGATGCGTCCATCACAGAAGGCTAAGCGAGCTGTTTACTAACAAGTCCATAACGAGTGCTGGACCTCAAGTCCACGGCATAAAGTTGCACGAAAGTGCACAGGAAGTCTGCTGAACAAGGAGATATTTTCATTGAGAAAAACACAAAGGTCATGCCAGAACAAATCTACATAGATATTTTGGGAGATATTTTAAGCACATTTGAATGTCTTGTCAAGAAACTCTCTTCACGAATCGCCCCTGCACCCAGAATAGGAATACTTAATCTCAAAATTTAACAGTCCCACGAGAGCAAGCGAGCGAGAGAGAAAGAGAGAGAGAGAGAGAAGAAGAAGAAGACAAAAACCTTGAGTCTAGGTCTTTTATCTGCATTGAGTTTGCGAACTTGGTATCTTATCTTCTTGGAGAACAATCGAGTCTGGCGCTTCTCTTTGTACCTCAGAACTCTTGCTTCCCTTCTTGTTCTCTCTTTTTCCATCACAGGCACCTCTCCCATCTAAGGATGAAGGACCATATATTTATGCAGAAAGAAAAAAGCAGACCACCATAAGCATAGCTGGTATAAAATTAAATCTGAGGGCAATTAATGAAAGGCCTTTAACATTTCCTGTAATCCCTCGTATTTCAAGAAACAAATATGCTTTACTTAAGCTAGAAATGCAAGTCATATCAGTATGATTTTTTTCTCTCCAAAAGCACAGAACAAGAAAAGGACTAAGGTTTAAAATAGTACTAACATAATGGCCATTGCTTGTCGTAGACAGAGAATAATCATCGGCCCAAGGAGACCCCCGGTTGGACCATGCATCCAAAACTTCTTCATAATTCAAGCTCAAGTTCAGTGATACCCTCTTCTCATCATCGTCCCAAAACCCAACATTTTCTGTCTTTACGACCTTGTTATAGTAGCTTTCTTTTTCAAAAAAGCATTGGTTTGTGTTGTCAAGCACCATCTGCTCTGGTTCTTCTTCTTCACCATTTGGAAATTCTTCCCAATCCATGAAATCCCAATTGAGTTGACCATAGTTCTTGCAGTCCTGTGGTAGTTTTTCATCATCTTCAATGCCCCAGATGCCCTCCAACTCATCCATGACGTGGAGGTCTTCATCGGCATAAGCATCTTTTGGGTCGGAGAAGTTTGTAAGAGAAGTGTCCGGCACCTCTTGTTCTTCTACCTTGGGGCCTCTGAAGAACGAAGTGCACCCCATCTTTGTCTACCTCTTTCCTCTCTTTTCTTCTCTCCGAGAACATGAATACATGCAAATTCGAGCATATAATATCATTTGAGAGAGTAGATATTATCGTTTCGCTTTCCTCTTTTTCACATTTTTTCCCTCTTTTGTAGATTCAATGTCCAACCTCGCACCTTATCCTCTTGCTATTGGTTTGTTCATGGCCTACTTTCTTGTAATTGGTCGAGAGGCTCCAGCCTGGAGGGAGGTAGCGGGGCCCTACCACCACTTTAGCGGCCAGCTCTTGGGCGGTTGAGACCGACGGACTCGGTGAGGATATGGGATAACAGTCCACGTGATCAAAAGGTTCATGGGGAAACCTCAATAGGCTTTGTTCAGCGTACAATCAGTGACGAGAAAGGCCCATACAAATGGGTCAGCCTAAGAACCTCCGGATAGCAACGGCTGGGCTGGGCAGCGACCTTCTGCGCTCGTCATTATTTCCTTCAACTTTTTCTTTCTTTTTACATGTGCATGTGAATTGACATGCTTAACCCTAAAAGATTTCTGCAACAAATGATTTCTTTCAGGACGTTATGTTCCCCAATTATTCCCTCAACTCTTGTTTTCCCCTGCATTCTGATGTTCTTGCACAGTAACTAAGTACCCAAGAAAGGGGGGGCATTTATTTGGGTAAAGGATTATCCTAACTTATTAAAATTTTGTTTTATTGAGCATGGTTTCCCAACAGTCAATGATAGATTACTTTATGTTTGCATATTTAGGTTAACGACAAACTATAATAATGAATAAGTAAGATGCTTTGATGTTACTCAACATTAATTTTGGTTTTGAGGGAGAAGATATGCCAATGTAAATGAGAATGAAAACATATGCTTGACGAGTTCAAGCAAGTAATTACTCTCAACCTCAACCTTTCCGCTGTATCTCCTAAGTCTCTTTTGCCAACTCAAGAGCTAAGTTATGATCAAAATAATTCATGGAAGCATATCTGAAGGTGTATTTCCACAAAACATAATATTTGCAATTTGCAATTGGTGGAGTATAACATACATCATGATTTATTATGATATACTTATACTTCGCGTTGCCCTTTATTTGTAGCATAATCTAGTTTTGTGCTTTCCAAGTTGCTTTCACATCACCATTATAGTTTTGTAAAACAGAGAATAAACTGCTCTCTTCTATCATTCGCATCATCAAAATTCCTTTTGTTTTTACACAATATACTAACTCATTGCCTTATCCTCACATTCAAAGCATCTCCCAAATCCCTCCATTTCCCTTTTCACAAACGATTTGATCCATCTAAGCCATGACCGAGACATCTAAATCATAAAGGACTGTATCTATACACAACAAAATTGACAATATTTTTTGGCTCTTGTATGAAATTGGCTTTGATGTCATCTTAAAGTACAAGAATCTTCTCTCAGAATCATAAGTGAAAAAATTTCATCACTTATAATGCTAAAGGCTTATTTTCATGCTTGTGAACACTTATAATCTAGGATAACACCTACTTTTAATACTTCTCCTTATATGCATACTAATACAAGCATTATATGTGAATAAAAGCCTAACTTTGAAGCCTAAGAATTACAAAGTAAAGATTCATTGTTAACTATAATGTCATATTAAAGTGTGAAAATTCATTCTAAAATCTGAAGACATTAAGTAGAAAAATATTATTACTTATAAGGCTAAACATCTTCAGTGTGAAACAACAACCATTTTTAACATACATTTTCATTGAAAAACTTGAGAAAACAAATATTGAAAGCTTAGAGTGTATTACCACACGTGTCTCTCTAATCTAATTGGAGGATTCCTCTTGTAAGCTGGCTTGCTCTAATTCTCCTTCATTTTCTTGTTGGAATGGCCAAAAATTTTAAATCTTGGGTGATGGATTCTAGGGTTTGGAAGCACTTATCTTTTGGGTGGAAAGATCTAAAAAATGACGATTTGTGAGCTGTCTTTCCTTTTGTGCTCGATAGACTTGAGATACTAAGAGATGAATCAGAAACGTCATCATTTTCATTTAGTGACGTAGAAATGTCATCGTTCACATCATTCTATTAAGGACTTGCGAAGCGCTTGAGTCTTCAATGTGGAACGCTTTTTGCGTCTTCTCTTCCTGAGCTTCCGATTTGTGCTTCACTCTGTCGGGCGCTAATTGCCAAAGCGTTGCACCTTTAACCCAATGGTTTGTCGATGTAACAAGTCGGGCCATGAATATACGGTACTAAATCTATTAAGACAATTACATTTTGTCACAATAAATCAACCTTGTTTTTTATTCTTTTATCATGTTAAATTTTGCGCAGTAGATGTAAACTTGTATGCGTGGATATTAATATAAATAATATGCAAGTAAAATGGTAAATGTTTTATATTCACAGAAACATGAATGTTCCTAGCGAGAAAACCTTTACATTCCCTTTCTCTTGAAGGGTAGCAAATGTCCTATTGCGAAGAGACTAATGAATCATATTTGGAGCTTATGGGTAGGCATTGTTTTTGGTGTGAGAGACCCATTGATCACTTGGATTTGTTGGTGTTCTAGATTATAAGATTTTATATTTTTCGAAGTTGGATTGTGATACATAACGTGGGAGCCACATAGACAATTAAGCAAGCTAGAAAAAGAGGATATCTCGGGGCTGGCATTGTAAAGAACGGACGTAAATGGCAAGAAAGTAAAAAGATTTGTCGACATCTCAACAAAAAAGACAACAATTTGAATTCAAATTTGAAAACAATGAGCATAAGATATCTTCTGAAGTTAGCTTCCCTAATTTAGGACTATTATTCAAGGGTGGTTGGGATTTCTTTATTTAAAAGTGATTTGAATAAATTGTAATATTTAATAGTTTCTTAGTTTTTTGGATTTAATTATCTAATACGAGAACTTTCCTTTAGAAGATGATAGGAGTATGGTTATAAATAAAGGCAAAGATAATCAAAGAAGGGAAGAAGAAATTGTATTTGCTTTCTAGTTTTGTAAGTTTCTTTACGATTCAATGGAAATATTCTTCTAAAATTCTTATTTTGATTTTGTGTAGCTACCATAAGTCATCCATGTAAAGACAAAAACAGGTGAAAGGCACGTAACAGATTATTAGTGTAGCTGTTAGGTGGGTACTGCATAAACAAAGTTATTTTCACACTGGGTTGTTCGAAAAACATAGCTATATAACTTAAAAAATTGGGTGTTTCTATCTATGGATTGTAAAGTCTTGTTCACACTTTGACACTAGACTATAACTACTCCCTTCTTGAACACGAACGTTGTTGCTCATTTTAGGTATTTAAGCACACCCTTTCCACTAGGAGAAAAAAAAATCTTAGAGACTAAGTTAAAAAATACCTTATATCATAATAGGTGTTGTGAGATTGAGTTAGTTTTTTAAGGTATGATCAAATTTTATTTTAGTTTAGGGAGTTAATTAGGGTGTCTTTTTTGGTGTCTCCTAATCAATTATATTCAAAGTTAGTTCAATATGTTTCTAATTCTTTGATACCAATCTTAGGGTCCAACTAATTGATACTAGAATTTCTACTATTGCAACAAATTGGTAATAGGGTTTGGTGTTACTATACAGAAAGAGTATGGATGACTCTTTGGTTAAGTTGGGTGTTGACATATACATATAAACAAAAAGTATCTTTTTCTAGTTCGTCAAGGGTACACGCTTCTCTTTTTATAAGTTACATACTCCATTTCCGGTGATCATGTCTCACTAAAAACAAATTAATTATCTAATACTAGGTTAAGTGGTATAATTTTTATGGTCAAGTAGAATAAGCAAACACAACATCATTAGATGATTCATTTGTGAGAATAGACTTCTTATAACAAATGTATTATAGGCTACAATTATTTTTCAATGTACTTGGATTAGACAAATTTAGTGAAGTATACTTACTTAACATGGCATTCATATGATTAAAAATATAAAACAAATCAATTGAAATGAGCTATCAAAAAGTTTATGACCATTCCTATATAGATTCTTACTTATCTCATTTTTGTTGATTTGAAAGATAATATGTTGTTGAGGATTCTAACATGGCATGAGTTTCCTGGTGCCATGGTGGACGAGTTCTGCTACCTAATGTTGTTCAAATTTGAATGTTATTTGTCAACTTCCATATTTAACTTCTCCACGTCAGCCCTTGTATGGTCTCTTTACCATGTAGCGCTGCACGGATGAAGTAAATCTTTAGGGTTTGTTTTTCCCTAGTATATAATTGTATTTAGCTTCTATTCTTTTCATTGAATTGTAAGGGAGTTTGAGAACACCATTGTTGTTTCTCGTGAGGTTTGCTTGTGTTAATAAAACAAGTTTTATCCTTCATCCTTCTCTCATCAAGCTGGGCATTCATCAAGCTCCAGAATTTTCATGGTATCGAGAGCTGTTCCTGGACCTATGAGTTCCTACGAATAGTTGTTCACGGCCATCAAAAGGAAAAACAGTGCAGAAATCTTCACCGTGCCATCCATCAAGCGGGTTTGTATCCTGAATTTTTCTGCATCTTTCTCACGCTTCCGCGTATATTATTCTAACACTATCAAACCCATTCTTTATAGCCTCATAAACCAACAAAAGACCATTTTTTCCTTAACCCATTTAAGCCCACCGAATCACCTTTGTTCACCCCTGTTTTAATCTGTCCAAAACAAAGCACTTGCTGTCACGCACCAAACAATGGTTGAAAACCTCGAAACACCATCAAGCAAGACACCATATGTCCCACCACACTCACGGAATGGAAACCATAACCAACCCATCATCACCGATTCCTCAAACATTGGAGAAAACAAGATAACTTCATCCATGCAATCTGTGACCAATCCTTCAAACCCTTTATATCTTCTTGGTAGTGACATGAACACAACCTCTTTGCTGTCATTCATACTCACTAGACCAAGCAACTTTGCAATATGGAGCCGCACAATGAGGACTACACTTCTTACCCGCAACAAACTAATGTTAATTGATGGAAGGTATGATGTTCCACCGAAAGGTTCCCCTCTGTTTCCCACTTGGGAACGATGCAATGCAATGTGCCTGACTTGGTTACTAAACTCTTTGTCTGATGAGATTCATGATGGCCTTATATACACAACAGAAGCAACAGATCTTTGGACGGAACTCCATGACCGCTACAACCAAGTGGATGCTACACGGCTATATGATGTTCTCAATGAACTGAGCTTGGTTAGGCAAGGGGGAGATTCTGTCACAGTTTATTTTAACAGGTTGAAGAAGCATTGGGATGAATATGCAATTCTTATGGACCTTGATTCACCAGATATGGCAAAGCTAGCTCCATGGAAGGCTCACCAAGAAAGAATGAAGTTTTACCAATTTCTAAGGGGTCTGGATGAATGTCATGCGAGTCTTAGAAAGCATATTTTGCTTATGAATCCACTGCCTGATGTCAAAGCAGCTTATTCAATGGTTTCCAAAGCTGAATACAGGAAGGGATTGTCAAGGAAGACAATGGAGGCAAGTGGGGTCTTTGCAACAAAGTTGTCAGGTGTTGCAACAAACCAATCAGGTGGAAGTTAGTTTATTAAGACCATGGAAGTCGACGTAATAGAAAAGGGTACAGCCAATAATAGAGAACCGTCGTTTTCACTTAAGGCAACACAAAACGACGTGTCATTTGGCATTGGACAAAAAGTGTTAAAATGTAGTTTTGTGGAAAAAAAGGGACATTCAAAGGACATTTGCTATAGAGCCAAAGGTCCACAATGTGATCATTGCAAGCTTTATGGGCATGAGCGAAAGGATTGCTACAAATTGAATGGATTTCCACCAGGACACAAGAATTACAAAGGGGATGCAAGTGCCAATTTGGCCGTACCAGACTCTGATCATGTCTTCATCACCAAAACAGATTATCAAAGGTTTATGAATTTTTTAAAGGATGATATTCCTCAAGAGGCCCAGGCACACACAGCAGGTATACCTAAATTCTTAAATAGATGTTGGATTATTGATAGTGGTGCTAGTGACCACATAACTGCCAATTATAATTGTTTGGAATCACCTGTTACATGTGCATCTAATTCGAGGTCCATTAAATTTCCAAATGGTGATAGTGCTTTTGTTACCCACATTGGAAACATACCCATTTCCAAACATCTTACTTTACATGCAGTCCTATATTCTCCCACCTTTAAGTTTAATTTGCTTTTTGTCTCCAAATTTTGTCTTGAAAATAATTGCTTGATATTATTTTATCATGAATTATATGTTTTTCAGGACCTTTTGACGAATGAAGTCAAGGGATTTGGTAAAATGAGAAATGGGCTTTATTATTTTGTAGAACGTCCCAAGGGTAAACTAGCTATCCAATTACCTAGGTGTCGTTCAAGTTTTGAGAACACTTCATTAGTTTGTAATGCTTTCAATTTACAACTTTGGCATTGTAGATTTAGACATATGTCCAATTCAAAGTTTAAATTTATCAATGAGTTTCAATCTTCCAATTTTTCTCATGACATGCATTGTGAAATTTGTCCGTTGGCAAAACAAACTTGTAACTCATTTTCCATCCGTGATGAAAATGCACAACAAGCCTTTGATTTGATCCATGTTGATGTTTGGGGACCTTATCAAATTCCCAATCATGATGGATCACAGTATTTTCTCACCATTGTTGATGATTTTTCATGGGGAACATGGATATTTCTCATGAAAGTCAAAAGTGGGACAACGTCCTTTTTAAAGGCATTTTTTAATCTCACAAAAAATCAATTTGATTTGGAAGTAAAACGCATTAGAACTGATAATGCATTAGATTTTTTCAATCGTGATTGCAAAAAATTATTTTCATCACGTGGGATCATACATGAGAGTTTGTGTGTTCAAACTTCACAACAAAATGGTGTAGTCGAAAGAAAACACCGTCATATTTTGGATATAGCATGAGCATTAAAATTTCAAAGTAAAATACTTATGAAATTTTGGGGGGAGTGTATAAAGATAGCAACCTATCTCATAAATAAGACACCTTCGTCAATCTTAAATGGATGCACACCATTTGAGAAATTATTTAGAAAACCGCCAAACATCCAAAATCTTCGAGTCTTTGGTTGTCTTTGTTACGCTACCACAGTAGGACATAGAGACAAATTTGGCCCTCGTGCTATACCTAGCATATTTATGGGCTATCCACATGGACAAAAAGGTTATAGATTGTATGATATTGAGAGTCATCGATTTTTTGTGAGTCGGGATATACGGTTTTATGAAGACATTTTCCCTTTTGCACAGTTGAAGCCTGGATCTCATTCTTCTTTACAAGTTCCCTTGACTCCACACGTCAATCAAGGTTCTACATTGGATTCCATTCCTGAATCGGAGTCACTTAATAAGCCAATTTCTATCATCCACTCACCTTCAAATCATGAACCAACCATCATTATTGATCGTACTCCATTGGTTGACACCTCAATTAAGCATGTGTCACCAACATCATCCTCACTAGATATACCTTCTCTTCCTAAAAACTTAACCATTCAATTGCCTCCATCAGCTGCACCATATGATATATTTTCTTATGATGAATCTGAACTCCATCAGCCATCCCTTGATGAATCTTTTGAGCCACCACCGCGTCGTTCCACTCGGCCTATTAAGCCTCCCACTTGGACAAAAGATTATGTTTGTCCAACCCTTACTACTCTAACCCCTAATACATCCAATTACCCTATTTTTGACTACTTATCCTACACCCATTTACCTAAGACTAGCCAACATTTTATTGCCTCCATATCCACAAACACAGAACCCATCTATCACCATGAGGCAATTAAGGATCCTTGATGGAAAGATGTCATGGATTAGGAGTTACAAGCTTTAGAGCAAAATCATACTTGGGACATTGTTGAGTTGCCTGCTGGTAGAAAAGCAATTAGGTGTAAATGGGTATATCGAATTAAGTATCATGCAGATGGAACAGTGGAACGTTATAAGGCAAGATTGGTAGCACAAGGATCCAATAAAAAAGAAGGTATTGATTTTCATGAGACATTTGCTCCTGTAGTCAAACATATAACGGTTAGATGTGCCTTAACTCTAGCAGTCAGAAGAATTGGCAGATTCATCATATGGATGTACACAATGCATTTCTACAAGGGGATTTAAATGAAGAAGTTTACATGCATCTTCCCCCAGGTGATCCGAATAAGAGGGGGAATAGAGTTTGCAAGCTTCGCAAGTCTCTTTATGGTTTGAAACAAGCATCTAGGCAATGGTATGAGAAGTTCGTTGAAGCTCTCCTAACAGCTGGTTACAAGGATTCCTTACATGATCCATCTTTATTTACAAAGCAAAAAGGTAATTCTATTGCTATACTTTTGATTTATGTAGATAATATTATCATTACTGGGGATGATGTTGATGGCATAAAGGAATTAAAAGAACATCTACATTCAGTCTTCCACATCAAAGACTTAGGGGACCTTCAGTTTTACCTTGGGGTTGAGATTCTTCAGAATGAGGATGGAATCCACTTGAGCCAACGAAAGTACATCTTAGAGTTAGTGAATGAGATGGGACTTATGGGATCCAAACCTTTTGGAAATCCTATGGACACCAACCTGACATTAACCACAACCACGTATGATAAAGGAGCACCTATACCTCGAGATGATGATCCACCACTTAAGCATATCTTGAAGTATCAGCAATTAATTGGTAAGCTTATGTACCTTGATGTTACTAGGCCTGATATATCCTACTCAGTACACAATTTAAGTCAGTTCATGCATGCACCTAAGAAATCCCATTGGAAAGCAGTCATTCGAGTAGTTAGATATCTTAAAGGTTGTGCAGGGTTGGGTCTCTTTATTCCTTCTTCAGGTGGTTTTCAAATGTGAGCTTATTGTGATTCAGATTATGCCACATGCAAAATGGAAAGGAAATCAGTGACTGGATTTTGTGTTATGCTTGGCAATTCTTTGATTTCTTGGAAAAGTAAAAAACAAGGAGTAGTATCTCGATCTTCCACAGAAGCTGAGTATAGAGCTATAGCAATGACTACTTGTGAAATTATGTGGTTATTGGGCTTGCTTGCCGACATGTGAGTCGTTGTACCTCGCCCAGTTATGTTGTTCTATGATAATAAAGTTGCTATGGAACTTGCAGCAAACCCCATAGTTCATCAACACACAAAGCACATTGATGTAAATTGTCACTTTATTCGAGAGAAGATTCGTCATGGTTTGATCGAGACAGCACATGTTGGAACCAAAGATCAACCTGCAAATCTGTTAACAAAGGCTTTGGGAACTAATCAACATTTTCATCTTCTCCGCAAGCTTAGTCCTAGATCCTTATTGGCCACTAGCTTAAGGGGGGGTGTTCAAATATGAATGTTATTTGTCAACTTCCATATTTAACTTCTCCACGTCAGCCCTTGTATGGTCTCTTTACCATGTAGCACCGCACGGAAGAAGTAAATCTTTAGGGTTTGTTTTTCCCTAGTATATAATTGTATTTAGTTTCTATTCTCTTCATTGAATTGTAAGGGAGTTTGAGAACACCATTGTTGTTTCTCGTGAGGTTTGCTTGTGTTAATAAAACAAGTTTTATCCTTCATCCTTCTCTCATCAAGCTGGGCATTCATCAAGCTCCAGAATTTTCAAATGTGGCTAAGATTATTGCCACGGTGGAAGGTTCTCTAAAAGGGTATTTTTGGTGAACGAGCTCGTCCATATTCAGATGGACGGTTTCTGCTTGTAAGACGGTTATGAGACCAAGCATCATAAGGACGTTATTGTGAGAGCTGATTTGGCTGAGGATTCACGTTCTCCTTTGCATATGCATCTTGTTATTATATTCATGATTCTTTGTAGTCAATTAGCACATAAGTGGCTCTTGTTCCTCTCAATTTTGTGTTGTGAGTAAATGATTTGCATTTGTAAAAGTTCGAACGTCTCACCTATTAATGCAAGCACTCCCAATTGTTTCCAAAGTTATTTGATTCTCCATGCATTCCTGAATTCTACGCATATAACCATGAAATGCGACTGCCTATTGTTTATTATGATATTATTGTCGAATAATTTACCAAATTATTCAGCGAATGTTATTACTTTGTGATTCAAAAACCGGCTGCATCATTATATTAGAAAGTATGGAAAACTGGAAAACCAAAAAGCGTTAAGTCCTTTAAGTTTTGTCATGTTGTCACTCTTGACTATTGCCGCGGTTGACAATATTGTTCCAACCATCATTAGGCATCACCAAAGAGAAAATTGATAACACCGCTTCCAAATCTGACTTAGAAGGTGCCTCCACCGTCAAAACAACCAACACACCGACACACAAAAGGACTGCTGAAGGATTTCAAGAAGAAGAAGGCCTTTTGACGGGATTCCCCAAGGGAAGAAGAAGAAGGGTACTTTAGTTCAATATCTCGATAACAGTGGCATAGCACTTCCACATGATATAACAGTAAAGAGCAAGCGATCAATGTTAGAATATCCATTGTTGCTTACGATTATTCTTTTACAAAATTTCTGTTCTAAGATTTTTCCCTTCTAGCGCCGGCGCTAACTCGCAAGGCCAACACGTCAATCCATTTACCGATGTGAAATAAGGGTTTCATCTCCTACTGATATCTGCGCCCCTAAAGCAAGGGGCTTATCACAATCAAATCAATCTTACTCCGAACTTGTAGTGGCATGATAATAGTCAGGGAACAGCCTACTTTCCTCCGTCAAGAAGTGTCTCAATCACGTCGAAAGAGACGGGTGCGATTGCCGTCATAGCGTGTACAGCAAGGAAAAGGAGCTCTATCAACCATACCTATTTTACTCCACTTCTCACATGCAGGGTTGACCCATAAAACCAGGTCCCCTTATTTTCTTATGCACCTAATCCTGGCTGAATTTTCCTGTTAGCATCACAGAACTCAGAAACTTTTGTTTCTCTTCCTGTATCTCGCACAAAAAACAAACAAATCCAGACGCACATACACATAGACATGCACCAGTAGAGAGGGAGAGAGAGAGAGAAGAGAAAAAAAAAGAAAAAGAAAACGAAAGTGGGAACGGTTTAACATTTCATTAAAGGCAAGGATATTAAGTCCAAAGAGACTCTCTCTTAAGAGGGTCTTGGATTACATTGCTAGAAGAAGCAAAGCTCGTGCACTGGGGAATGTTATTGAAGTTATTAGGAAAAGCAAACGACTTCTCGTCTTGGTCTATCTGGGTTGGTAAGTTTGGCTCTTGCTGCATCTGGATGCAAAGTATCTCTGCCTGAGCTACTGCAAGCTGCATTTGCAGTTGTGAAACTTGACTCTGTAGGTAAGATATAGCCCCAACACACCCGTAAACAGGGTCTCGTACTCTTGCATTTGCTTCGTAAACTAAACTACTCACTGCATCTGCCCTCTGATGAAAGGGAAGTTCCTGTAAGTTTACAAAGAAGACAAACTTGCGTCATGTCACTTGTTTTTCTTTTTCTTTTTCTTTTCTTTTCTTTTCTTTTGGCCGGAAGACGGTCATCATGAAATCAAAAGGAAGTAAAGGAAAGTCCTAAAAGTAATTGCTGTAGAACATAAATGTACAGATAGAGAGAGTGAGTGAGAGACCTGTAGCATTTTGCTGACGTTGCTAGCACCAAAAACCTTGTGAACAATGGCAAACTTGTGAGGGTCATCAGAAGGGAAATAAGGAGCAAAGATGCAGTCCTTAGCGCAGCGGCGCCTCAACAACTTGCAAGATGCACAGGGCGAAGAACCTCCCATGAAGACAGACTCAAACAACCCAAAAACAGTAAGGCTTTTTCTTTGAGACAGGAAGAGGAGAGAAGATAGAGGGAAATGTTGAACAAGGAGCTTAGTGTTGAAGAGAAGGGGGCTTAATACGAGTATTTATAACAGTTCAGTTGGAACTGGCTTAGTGTGGACTAGATCCACATGTCTCTGTATTAAAATACTAATAAAGTATAATCAAAATTAAACAACAAGAAACTCTTCCAGCAGAATACCAAAAAAAGAATCGATGGAACACGCTGTTTCTGAGCGTAAAAGGAACCGCCGCATACATTATGGTTCATACATAACTTTACAGTATTAGCCTGTACATGAGAAAGAACTGCCGATACCGTGAAGGGTAACGGGGGGTATTGCGCCATTTGGCTAAGTGGAATAGAGTAATATTCAAAAAGGTCTCGATAGTTGACCACCGCCTAGGCGCGTGATAGGTTGGAAATGTAGGCAGATGTGTGGTTTCCACGTTCAGGTTTGACTGCTCTGTTTTCGCTGTTGTGGAATTCATACAGCTCGAAAGAGTAGGATTGGGAAATAGTGATAGGGAGGGAGACAGCAATTAATTTGAGAGAGAGTAATTTGGGGTTAAAGTGGAGTAAAATAGTGAGAGATCTGAAACCCTAACTTGGACCAAGACCCCGAGAGAGAAGGCTTTCGACGTGAATGTTTGTTGGCGGACATTCACATGGAAACATACATCTTTCTCTCTCTCTCTCTCTCTCTCTCTCTCTCTCTCTCTCGCTCTCTCTCATTGTTTGAATTGGGTCGCACCAAAACCTACGGTGTAGGTAGAAACTTCGATCGACGTTCAGGCATCAAGTTCTACGGCTCAAATTTCAATTTAGCCAAACCTAAAAAATGTTTTGCTAAAGCATCGAGGTGACACACTACCAACTCCCATGCTGCATTGTCGTTCTCTATTTTTTGTTTTGGCTCATCCTCCCTCGAGCTTTGAGTTGTATCATTTTCATCCACAGGTAGTTCGCTAAGGTGATGCTATCCATACTTTTTATTCATGGCAATATAACATGAATAGGGAAGCAGCGCTTATAGAGAGAGAAGTTTCAGCTTATGGAATAGTACCTACTTTCCGTGTAATGCCCTCCGAACTATAACTATAAAGGAGTAAACTTGGGTAAGGATCATTAACGTACGAGATTCGACTACAATGTCGTTCAAGGTCAAAAAGTATAAGAGTCTCAGGACGGCTTATATGTGCTGGAGTCAATTTTTTCATGTATCACACGATATCTATGTCGGTGCATTCTCCCATGTGAAACGCGTCACTGAATGGCAATCTTATTCAGAGCAACATACCAAACTTGTCACATGCACGCATCTAGCCGTAACCAGTCTGAAGGACTTAATACCATCAGAAGGCAGCTTGAGTGTAAACAGCATCCATGCGCCCACATGTATGAGAAAATGAAACTTAAGAGAAGTTTAAATTATTCGAGATTCTCCATCGGTCGTAGAAGCCGATAATGGCCTTTATGACAGATAGCTAGCCTGCATTTAATCAGCTCAACAATCAAAAAGGAATGGCAATAACGAAGACAAATGATGTTCCCATTAATAGAATCTAATTTTGGAACAAAACGCTGAGCATTAGTACTGTGATCAGTTGTATTGTTGGACAACCATGTCGCATGCTTGGGTTTTTTTTTTTTGTTCTTGACACTCGATCTGAGTTCTTATATCACTTGTACAATAATATAACCCACCAAGAGTTTAATGTGGACCAGTTAATGAGATCCGACATGTAGCCAAGATCTAATTGTTATTTACAGGAATCCCAATTCGAGAGAGATTGAAACTAAAATTATTTGGGGGTCGTGGAACCCTAAGACCCTAGCATTTAATGCTCTTCACATGACTCCAAGCTTCTAATCTTTTGTACCGAGGAGAACCGCTCTCTTTCCCTAGTTGTCATAGCATACTCATATAAATATGCGAACTTGTCTTATAAACTAAGTTAGTGTTTTCTGTTAGACTTTCGTTTCCTAGTAATAAAAAAAAGGAAAGAAAAAAAAAAAAAAAAAAAAGAGGGCCCACTCTGGTTACTGCATTACCTCATGAAACGCGTACCTTACTTTCACTTCCAATTTTCAAACACCTAGCCCTAGAAAGAAGAAAACCTTCACGCTCTGGAGGGTGAGAACCTTGAGATATTTGGTTTTTATGTATTTTTTTAATCTCTTGATTAAAGTAGAGAAAAACAGACATCTCTCATCAACTTAGAGAAATAAAACATGCGAGGTCCAATGCAAACATTAAATGCGCTTGGTGATATGGAAGATTCGATTCTTGAGATGTGCATGGCTCTTAAATTAGAACGTTTGAGATTAGAAGCAATGTTTCAACACTAGAAATACTGGAAAGTAAGGAGGGCTTAAGTGGCAACAGACCTGAAATTCAATTGCTTGAGCAGAGAGATTTTCGATTCCCAACGTCGGTGTTCAAAGGAAAAGTCTATATTATCAGCTCCGTGCAGACATACAGCTAGTGTAGCATAGACGGATAAGCACACGACCTTGCGGACATTTGATTGTGCCAACTTCATGCTTCAGGGTTACGTTTTGATCATATCAAAACATAAAGCAGGTAAAGCACGGATAACCATGAGCAGCCGTTTGTGACCCGGCCCATGATTAAAAGGGCCTTGTCAAACCATATGGGTGAATAGACGTAGGCCTCCCGAATACTCTGACTCCTACTCACACCTGTCAGTTTATTTTATTTTATTTTATTTTATTTCCCTAGTTTCAATTACTAAAATAACCATGTTGCACTGATGCTAGGTTGATCCCAACCTTTCAGAGGACTCAAATATCAAGTATTGGAAGGTTAGCAGAAACACAACACCATGGCCGATTCGTAACACGTGATTCTGATAATCTTCATGATTAACAAATATTATATAATTCATCTGACAGGGGCAAGGTCAATGCTGAACATCAGTACCACGAAACTCCATGCTCCGCCCACAAGCTATGGCAAATCCATGTAATACATGTACATCGAGCCACACACGCTAAGCCAGTAATCGAATTAAGTGTTATGGTCATATATTGACTAACCATGATCTTCAACTGCTGAAAAGTAGTTTGATTGAAGCTCAAAAGGGCAAAGGAGTAAGGACCATAAGGTTGAAAGTTATAGCTGTAAACATAATGTGCCAACCAGTGAATTATCCGGCCCACAAGAAAAAGTTTGCACTTAAACTAAAGGAGTAACAATCCAAACATGCGTACTAGTAGGAGCTTTTGCAGGGTTGTTACCATCAAGAAAGCGCAACCGAGATCAGCAGAGTGTAGATCGTACATGAAATTTACCCTCAAAATGTCGAAATAGTAGGAGCTTTTGCAGCAAGATTATATGCCGTTAGAAGTCACCCTGCAGTTCGTGTAAGGTCATATGACCTCCTGAAATGGACTCTCGAGACTAATAAAAAACTGGCGATTCCACCCCAGATTGAAAAACAAAGAGGAAAAGGAAGAAAGAGAAAGGGAACAGAGAGAGATGACCTCAAAGTTGAATGGTGTGAGATGCACGGGTGGTTTGTTGCATCTTGCGCAATTTTCTTACATTCCTCTTCTTAATACCATTTCTGAACAATTTGCTTGCTACACATTGTGTCTCTCTGCAAAATGAATGATGTGTTTTGCCCTGCTCGGTGCTTTTCTTTTTCAAGTACTTTGCTGCCTGCGCCTGAACTGATGTGAAAACAGAATTTACAACTATCAGATGAAAGCATCTGATTTTTGGGAACAAGAAATTGAGTTTAATCGCCAAAGATCAGAACCAAGGGAAACAAAAGACCGTACAAAAACCCTGAAGAGAATCAGAGCAGTCCTTTACGTGTCCTAATATGGAGTTGTAACTTGCCAACGAGAGTTGTAAGCAACATGACTAGGTGATTAATATCATAACTTCACAAGCCTTCAGCATTATAATGACCAACATGTGCCATTGCTTTCTTTAAGCATTAATGACTGACACAGCATCATGTTAACCACATAAAAGTATGGTAAATTCAAAAGCCAGAATCTTCTTTTCAATAAAGAAACAGAAGTAGCAACATTAACAAGTGCAAAGTCCGATCTCTTTTAGTATTGCAGATAGGAAAGTCATGTAAACCGATGAGAGATGTACTCCTTTAGAAAGAATATGACCTTCCAAAACAGTATGCCCGAGCCGTTGGTTGTCCTAAGTTTTTCAATCGTCAAGTCTGACTGTGTCATGCTTCAGGTGCACAATGAAATCATTTTTTATTTTCAATGGCTGTATATGGCCATTAAGATAATTCATGAAATGCCTCTACCCAAAGGTGACATGAGCTGTTGTTCTGCAGATCCCTACCATATTGTTAACATCTATTCCATATATCAGCTCAAAGCATAGAAATTCCATATGAAACTTGTGTAATTTCTCTAAATAATCTGTGCATTTGAGTAACACTATGATAACTTCAGTCTTTATTTTTCCCTACACAGATCATTCAGGAGGATACTGAATATTCTTCTTCACCATCAACCGATTAATAATTATCACTGTGTAAATATCCTTCAAGAAAATCTTCATCTTCACTGCAAGACATGAGAATCGAACTTCAGCTTTTCTGACAACTGTGCAGGTGGTGAACTAGTTACGTTTTCACTTGTAACATGAGGCATCAAATGAAGATGCTCTGTTATTTAGTATAGTATTCCGTCCCTGATTTCACATTATAAGGCAGATACCGTTCTCAATGCAATTTAGGCATATAGCACATAGAAATCCTAAAGTAAATCAACATGGCACTGAAAGATAAAAGATTGATGTCGAAATAAGTAATTAGAGTGAATAAAACCAAATTCTTATACGCAGAGGAGTAATAGCAACTGCCAAACCAAGATGTTATGTCATTAATTCAAAACAATCCGTAGACATCTCACCATCGGTACAAATATATCCCTTCCATATTGATGGTCAACAAGGCTGCCCTTCAGACGCGTTTCATAACAATATTAATATGATGGTACAGGGGTTTGACAATACCACTTGTATAATTCGCTAAAGGTATTATCTTTATTGGTAATGTCATAGAACTAATATCTGGATCTAGTTTGAAGCATTATCAGGTTCTGTCATAGACGGCATCCAGCTAGGTAGTTAATTGCCTCCAAAATATCCAGTGAGTTGCTGGCTTTCTGACTGAACACTCTGAGGTAGGGTGGATTCAACAATCGGACACGAACGGGCTTGGCAGAATAAACATCTAAGTAGTCCAAAAACACTCTTAGAGCTAGACTAGCCAATCATATGTTCAAAGCAATTGTGATATAATTTCTTTTTTTTTTAAAAAAAAAAAAAGAAATCTCTGAGAAAGCTTTCAAAGAATTTTCATGAGTGAAGAAGACTTACCAGAGCATGAAGCGGCTGATGTCATTGCAAAATCTTTGAGTCTCTTTATCTTTTCGAAAACTGGCAGATTTTCAAAGAATTCATCTTCTCTGGGGTATGAAAGACGCTTCCTTTTAAGGCATAATACTGCATTTTCACATGCCTGAAAAGAAAAAAGTCAACATTGATGTCTGTAATTAGATTAAACAACCACTAATTTACCAGCGGTTTCTAACTAGAACAGCCGATATTTCTACAACAAAAACGTCACTAGATTTGAATGTCTCAGACAGTTTTGATCTGGCAGAAACTAAGTTAGTGATGGGTCAAACATATCCAATCCGATGAAGCAATTAAATTTTAGAAAGATTACTTTGACTCATATCCTGTTCTTCTACATAGATTCAAGAGCCAGAAAAGAGAAAGACTTCATCTAAAACGGGAGGGTAAAAGAACGCATCTCACAGAGTTTTGTTAACCACATTAAGTACTCCTAGTTGATGACATTAAATAAGTGAGCAGACATGGATATATGAACGCCGAATCAGAGCAAACCAGTGTCAATGCACCTCACAAAAACCTCACAAGACCATTACAGAAAAGTTGTCAACACTAACTCTCTTCAAGATTACAACGTAAACTTCATTAGATATGTTACTTTCATCTACTAAAATCAAACAAGCAAAATACAAAGTTGAGTTCAATCTGAAAACGACTTAGACTTGAGGCCAATTTGTTAAGCTTTGTTTAACCACTATACCGGCAGAAGATGTTCTCAAACAACAGCAAATCTTTGGCAAAAATTTAGCCAGATAGCATTCGCGGAATCTTTCGACCAAACAGGCCCATATTTTCTTCAAATCCCCATTCTGGTTTATGGATTTGTACGTCCAAATGCTATGCCATACAGTGGAGCAATTTAACATTCAAAGTGCGACTAAAAGCATTGTCTCTGTGAATGCAGTTTGTCATAACAAGATCGCAACACTGACATGTAACTTCTGAAGTACCAGAAAAATTAGAGTATGTAAAAATTACTTTTCCAGAAATAGAATAGAATCCATTATCCAGCGACTGTTCAGCAAAATCTAGCCATTCCAAATATGAAACTTCTACCCATTGGCAACTTGCAGACTCGAGTTCCCGCATGTGTAGGGCCTCATATCTCAAAGCCAAGCAACTCTGAAAACATGGAGTATCCAAAAAGAACAAAAGTTATAATGATAGAGCATCAAGTAAAAGCCTCTCTGCCTTAAAAAAGCCGCATCAACAGTAACTATTGTCCTCAAATACAGAACTAAAGAAGTAATTCTATGACATTATGTATTATCCAGGATAAACATTTTTAAATTTTCTAGAATGCTGGAGGAGTAGAGAAAATAAACTACTACTTTTTAACAAAATAGTTTTAGATTTTCCACTTAAACATAACAAAGTAAGATAGAACAGATTCAAAATGGATAAACTATCTTCTAAACAAGATAAACGTTGAGGTGATGAAATTCAAACCACGTTAGAATAAAATTAGATCGTAGAGTTCATTGTAACGTAATTAGGCACTTTCAGGCGTGCTTAATGGAATTCACTTCAAAACATCTCCTAATTGTTGCAGTCATATTGAGCCAGCCGGCTTGATAAACTGAAGTTAGCTAACGTAATTACTGCTAAGCATGCTATTTTATGCATAAAAAACAAGACATTATTTACAAATTGCAAACCCAAGGAATTCGATGAAAATTATGACCACATCTTAGACTCTATAAAGTTCAGGGGATTAAGATTAAGTTCCTCAACATCGGCTACTAGAGCGAAAGCCCGGACGAAAAATTCAAGAACCGAAAGCTTCTCATCGACAGGTTTCCCCTTGATTTCGCGAATGGTGGACAGAGACTCAGATCTGAGGAGCGCTCTCAAGCTGGATTCGACTTCCTTCTTCGATTTCACGCATTTGAAAACCAGAAGCGATTCAAGAATTCGAAGAGTCGTGTCGTCGAATCTGGATAAAAACGGGACCGAGAGTCTTGTTTATGAGCAACAAGAATTGGATTGAGAAAAATCTAAAATGGAAATTGATGTGAATGGATTGAGAGAAACCTTCTGGCCTTGATTAGGGAGTGGAAGACGGATACTTGATGAGCAACAGTGTCTGGCATTTTTGGAGGGAATGAGATTCTTGGATTGGTTGGGATTTAAATACTCGTGCCACACACACGTAGACAGGCATGGTCCTTCGTAACGCATTCGCCATTCTCATCGCCAAAATGTCTGTTAAGGCAGTTTATAATTTTCAAATAGACACTAAAAGTTTTTCGAGGCCTTGAAATTTTTAATATATACATAGACACATATAGTTATTCTCCACATTTTTTCCATTTAATCAATGGAATTTTTATGACAAAAAGACAAATACTTTTACTCAACACTCTTGGGCCCCGAGCAAAACACCCGAAAGCCCAAGCCTCCAAACAAGACTCTCTCACCTTAGCAGCGGAGGCAGGCTCACACCAGTTGGCGGAAACATGGCCAGAAGAAGCCGCGCCTTGAGAATCGACGACCATCGCCTACGTGACGCTCACCATCCTTCCCTTTCTACTAGACCCCACTACCGAGACCCCGTTGTCTTGGAGGACCGCCACGCCATCCAGGTCCGAGAGATTCAATCCCTCCTCGACGAGAACCAACGGCTCGCCTCCGTCCACCTGACACTCAAGCACGAGCTGACCGCGGCCAAGCGGGAACTCCATCGCGTGTCAGTACAGGCAGTCGATACCAAGGCCGAGAGCGATGCCCGTGTGCGGGGGCTCTACAAGAAGTCCCTGGAGATGGAGGGTGAGGTTCGTGATGTTGACGAGATGAGCGCCGCGCTTGCACAGGTCCGCGCCGACGTACAGACGCTCGCGGTGGCGCGTCAGGAGCTCGCGGAGCAGCTCCAAGCCGTCGACGACAATATAACGAGGGCTCGGTCTGAGGTGCAGAAACTACCGACAATCAAGGCCGAAATTGAGAGCATGCACAAGGAGATCCAGAGAGGAAGGTAAAATTTCGGACTAACATTCGCAATTAATTGTTATGGATGCTTGATTATTTCCTTTTTCAACGCAATCCGATTATTTCATTTCGAACGTATTTAAGAATTTGCTTTAGAGAATAGATCGGAAATGAGTCGAATTTTGAATGTGGAAGCAACGATGAAATCAATGGGAAGACTCTATTATATGTCCCAATCTGAAAAAAAACCAGCGTATGGACACAAGATTTGAATTGAACTAAAGAATGAATTGAAGTGGAAAAAAGCAAGGGCGATTTGGAGAAGTTTTACTTTTGAGAGACATGGTTTGAGAAGAATTGATTGGTATTACGAAATTAAACGTCTTCGTTTTGGTGTATGAATAGGGTTGCTATTGAATTGGAGAAGAAAACGCGCGCTCACAACTTCGAGCAAAGACAGTTAATGGAGAGAACTACAATTTCCATGGCTTGTGAAATCGAAAAACTGGAAGCAGAGCTAGCGGAAGAGAAGAGAGCAAGGGCTGCTGCAGCTCAAGCCAAGGCGGCAGCGGACGCAAGTAATTTACCTTTCTCTCAACGGTTTCTTCTTCATTGGAAAATGAAGTGTCTACAGGAGTTGAGAGATGAACTGAATTCAACTCTTAAAACCCTGGAATTGTTTGTGTTCAGGCATAGGCTATGCTGCAAGCTACAACAATCCTGGCGGGCCATATCGGGGAAAGTCATATCATGACCCTCATGACACAGATGAGGTATGTACCCTATCTGTCACCAATGCCTTCTAAGCATCTTTACATTCCCCATGCTTTTGTTAAGTTTTGTTCATGTTGCTGCTGTCTGCATGTAAATTGATGGAAATTTGACCCACATGCTGAAGAACTGGTTTTCCTATGATAGTGACAATTACGTAGCCTATATCTGAATATAAAGAATAGATAATTTCAAATTGATCCATGGCTTATGGCAGTAGATTAAGTTCTTAAACTGATGGATGAACCAACAACATCGTTTCTTTTGATTGTAGCCCAAACTATCTTCGGCATTGATAGTTAATTAACTTGCTCTTACTGCACTGAGCAACTGCAAAATTATTGAAAAGAAGCTAACTATGTCGGATCAGTGTGAGCGCTGCTGAAAATTAGGATATATGGATACTGCTTTTTAATTAGCATTTTCTCAATTGATCCTACTTAAGAGTCCCATTACACTTTTCTGATTTACCTGTAAAACTGCAAGTTCGCAGTTGTAAACAGTTAGAAACTATATATCAGGCTACGGAACTATAATTGTGACACTTGTCCCTAGAATACTGTCTGAAGCCTGTCAGTTTTGGTGGCATTGTATTTGCAGAAACCCTCTTAGCAGGTAATGTCTATAGTTCTCAGGATGGGAAATTGGAGTTCTCATATCAATAGCATTTAGCTACCACCATAATATACTAATCCTGGGACTTGCTCTTAACACCATGTAACATTGTGGTTCTCGTTGATTACTACAGAGCTTCTGTGGGTCTTCATACAGATAGCTCCTGAACCATGTGCTGCATCCAGGGTCGAGGTGATGCTGATGCAGGTCCTTACTCTGGATCAGAAACGACGCCGCATGGCACTGATGGTTCACGAGGAACCCATGTATATAGATAGCTTATCAGGAAGGTTGATATTGGTACGCCGTTTCTTATCGCATGGCATATTGCAATATTTTTCCTTAATTGAAGTTAAGATGATCTCATTCTTTTCTGCGCCCTCCCACAGCCAAAGGCTCCCACCCACAACAACATGTAAGTTATTATATCCTTTAGTTCAGGGTTGAAAACCCTCTCGTGTGCATAAGTTTAAATTTAAATTTAAATTATTTATTAAAAAAAAAAAAAAAAAAAGGCTCCCACCCACACATTTTTGCATTCCGGTCCGTGAATTGGGCTACAAGAGGGTTACTTTGCCGATGTCCCAATATAGCCTTATTGATTAGATTTTATGTATCGTCTATAAGCCATACTGTTACAACGTGTCTCGATTACACGATCCCGCGGAGCCTTGATGTGAACAAGCAATCACTAATCCGTAGCTGACTACTTAAAATTCTTTATTAGAAAGATCCACTTAAGTCTTAAGGAGATTTTTTATTCTTGATCTGTTTTATCTACCGCATTCTCTACAAATTACAGATTTTGATTTTACAGCCATTTCCACGAGAAATGATCCCACCACCCTATGATGTAGATGAAGATAGAGCCGGTAAAAGAACGAACAGTCAAAAAGAAAGTAACTAGATAACTTTATTCATGCTTCAACGAGCCTAATTCAAACATATCCTTCCAGGACTGGCAACAACAGTACTTTGTGCCAGCCCAGTTCCAACTTTGGATTTTCTGCAGGTTCATTCACTAATAATAGGGAAAAGAAGAAAATTCATAAACAAATCGGTCCATTACAAAGACACAATTGGATGGCGACGTCCGGGAGTGAACTCCATTGTGCGGATTAAGGAAGTTGGTAAAGGAGATGATGCTGTTAATTGGGAGCCTCCTCATCTTCTTAATCGACATTGTCCTGATGATTAAACGGTACCACGAAAGTGTTCCTTGGGGCTGCTTGTAGACAAATAACACTGTGACCTTAAAGCTCTCTACTCCGGATTCAACAGCTCCCAAAAGAGATTTGAACGCTTCATTGTCCGACCAAAAGATGTTGCTCGATGATCCTGAACAGTTGGAAAAAGGACCAATGTACAGTAACACGCTGCCCCTCGAGTGCATGTTTGGATCGAATAGTTCTAGACAAGAGCAAAAACAAACTCTTTCTAAGATTCCTATCCCCCGGCGTCTCAAGAACGCGTGTAACCTCTAGATAGCCCATCTCATAATGGCGAAGGCGTGACACTTCCACGCAACATAACTAACGTTAAACCGTATAAACAGCTTGGAAGAAACCATATTAAAAGCTTTAACATGTCCGAGTCTGCAATGTCCATATGGCAGAGGCGCCAGTAAAGGGACGATTCTCAACGGAAACTAAGCTAGCAGCGACGGGACAATGGCTACTCTCCACAGCAACGGCTAATTACCAGAACAACTTCCCAAGAGTAATCACACATTAAGTTCTTGTTTTACCGAAGAAATCCAGTTGTTCAAGCACTCATTATTCCAAATGATTAAATTAAAGAAGAGCATAAGTTGCAACAAACCTAGAGACTAAAAGGTTGAAGCCAAAAGAGGGAAGTGTGTACTCACTCTTAAAGAGCAGGAATTAGAAATGAATATACTCATTGAAAACCGTCATATGAACAGCTAGTATATTAGACTTCTAGAAAATCAAAACTATTAATTCATAGCAAAATTATAAAGACCTGCAGCTCAGCAAGAGGGGGAAAAAACATTGATCGAACTCATCATCAAGATATAGATCACAGTAGCATAACAAAGACTTGTCATGAATAACAGAGAATCGGCGGCCTCTCATGAAAACCAATTTGACCAACTATTCTAAAGGAGAAGTCGTTTAAACGAGATGTCGACAAGCATAAAAACGGCAAGACAGAAGGCATAACTAAGATTTAAACCCTACAACACTGATACAGCAAACACGATCAGGTTGACTCCAGTGTACTTCCCATCCAAACAGACTCAATTTCTGGATATTGGTCCCCAGTACCCATGTAAACTTTAGTCAAAAACCACATCACCCAACCGCAGCGATTTCAAAAGAGAAGAGAAAGAGAGAGAGAGAGAGAGAGAGTGAAACTTATGCGTTTAAAAAAAGATGAATGTCATTACTAAGAAAAGGGGTAAAAACCAAACTAACTACCCAACACAAGTAATTGATATTCATCTTCAACTTTCAGGGGAGGTCATGGATTCTAAAAACTGATCTAGGCTTATCAGAAGGCACAAAGGAACACAAATCGTGAGCCATCATTATAACTATAAGGAGAAGGAAAGGATGATTCAATCCATCCAAATATTGAGTTCATATTTGAGTGCTCTCTTAATCGAACGTACTGGCATATGCTCTATTCAACTTATGAGGACATGCATATTTAACTTATTACATGGCTCTGTATCCCCGTCAAATTAACATGTGACATAGATACAAGCAAATCCACATTAAGATACTTGGTCCTAATTCTAAGAAAGGCTGAAAGCACAATTTTTAAGCAGCACTCACCTGAAATTATCAACCTACCTTAGCAGCAAGCAATTTGGAGATTATCCAGTTGCCTCTAAAAAAAATTCACACAATCAAAATCAATTTTATGCCTAAAATTAAAACCCCTCCAGTTAGCAGCCAATGAAAACAAATAGGAGAGAAGAGGTCTTGCACAGAGCAAGTGAACAACCTACCTCTTAGTCTCCAGTTCAAGTACACCGCGATGGGAACACAATAGAATTTCTCAGACCACAATTCTTAGTTACATAAAATGCTTTAGGTGGAAGTTCCTCTAGTAAGGACGTGATCGGTTTCCACCATGCTGATGTCTGTCAGGTCCAGACCCATCTCTGAAATTATCCCTGCGCCTGTCTCCGCCTCCATAGCCACCTCTACCACCACCCCTGTTGCACAAATTATGAGCCAAAATGACACTTCTCCACAGATAGAATGCTAAAGTGGTCAAATAAAACTACTTAAAGCTACTTACAAGAGAACATAAACATATTGTTACATAGGTACAACAAGAAAAACCTATTAGATGTCCAAAAACATCCATACTAAACAGAAGAGAAAGACAAAACAAAAAAGCTCATTGCCGCCCACAAAAACAACGGAATTTGTGTCATGAGTTTCAGAAATCCTTTTTCCATCTATTAATATGTTTCTTAATAGATGGAAAAAACCAACATTCTTTCCAAATAAATCTCTACATTCCTTTACATATATATAAACATCAAAACCCTTTTGCGGTATTTTAACTCAGCTGTTGCATCACATGCATGACTCAATCAAGCTTAAAGTCTGCAGGATGTCATTACCTCCGAATATATGAGAATGTGCATGCAACCAGAAATTCTATAGTGTTATACATTCTACAACAACATAAAACAAGAAATTCTCTGAAACAGTTGGGGCACTAAAAACTTGGTAATCTAGGATCATGGAAAAGCAAAGAAATAATAGTGCAACCTTAGTGAAAAATGAAGCAATCAGCAAACATTTCGTGGGCCCCATAACAGCTGGACCAAAGTACACCATCCACCAATGATCAGAGAAAGAAATTGTTGTTTGTTATCGGCTCAAAAAAATGCATTAAAACTGAAATGCGAATACAACAGACTTGTCAAGCAGCAAGTAGACACCTTGTAAGGAACATGACACTACACAGTGGACACAGAACATTTATAACTAAAACAAAATGAGGACATCGGTCGAGGAGATACCTGTGGTCATAGGCAGGTGGAGCCTTTGGTGCAGACATCTCTGCCATTGCAACATTAATTTTATAACCCCTCATTTCATAATCTGCAAAGCAAGTTTCCTGGTAAGTACACACTTAGAAAATAATTGTGTCATGCTTAAATCCAAAGAGGTCTGTGAACAAGTACTATTGAAAAAGCTTCCAGCTGAATGTGCAGCAGAAGGATCTTCAAATGACAAAACTGCATCGCCTTTGTTGTTTCCGGCCTCATCTGTATAAATTTTTATATTCCATGGCCACTGATCTTTATATCCCCTCTTTTGCTTGATCCTTCCAACCTAAACAACATGTTTCATTAGCATCCCAATCAAACATTACATTCGAGAAGCAAAATAACAAGAAGTCAGATATCTAAATCATAAAATATTTGTCCACTGCCTTCTCTATCACAGTTGACATAGAGGACAGAGACAGAAGTTTATCGTCAACCCTATGCAACAAAGACAGTAGATTATTTCTTTATATCCCGCTACTCACGCATGGGTGATTGCTAGCTTTTAGGAGTTTGGTTGATCACACACATTTTAGGGAGGCCTACCAGTGGCCATGTGTAGAGGGTAATACTGCTGCTCCACCCACCCAACCAGAAAAAGGAAGGAGAACAATAGCAAAAAGGATTAATTAGATTTCCGAGATCAATACCATGTGCTAAAACAGACAACGTGGTTTAAAACTAAAAATAAAAAATAAAAAATAAAAAGCCAGAAAGTAAATAAAATTGCTGCATGAATTTTATGCAAGACAAAACAGATGCAAAACACTGCACCTTCAAATTCGAAAGTGAAGCCCTCAATTCAAGAAGTAAAAAGAAAAGGATGAGTATATTACTTGTCCAATGCCTCCAAAGAGGTCCCTGAGTTCTTCAGTCGTCACATCTGGTGGCAAATTCGATATATAGATTCTAGAGTTGTCACAAGTATCATCGCAATTCTCATCACACTGCCTGACCTTAGCTGGGACCTCAGCAGGAGCACCACCATACCCACCTCGACCCCCAGAACTACGCCCACCAGCATATCCACCTCGACCCCTTGAATCACCAAAACTATCACCACCATAACCACTTGCTGGTGGGCCACCATAAGATGGGGGATATGATGCAGCCCCTCCAGCAAAGTTCGTGGGTGGAGGAACTGCATCCAATCCATAGTTTGCGTTCTCCCCAAATGAGTTATAAGTCGGCGGCTGGTTCCCACCAGCTCCTCCATAGTAAGGTTGGGCCGCTGCTGGAGCCTGACCAAATCCACCTTCTTCTTTTCCGTAAGAACCACCCCTACTGCCTCCACTCCTACCATCATTACTACCACTCCTACCACCATTGTACTCACCACCTCTTCCCCCTCCATAATTTCCTCCTCGATTACCCCCATATCCACCACCACTTCCGCCCCTGTTATAACCACCACCACCACCACCACTGCCACCGCCACCACGATCACCCGCACTGCCAGCAGCACCCGCACCCGCAGGTGAGGGAGCACCACATTTGTTACATTCAACTCTTCTTGCAAAGTTCAAGTTCCCGCATCTACATACAATTACATACCCGTATCAATCACATAGCCAGCTCGTTAAATAGCACAGAGGTTAAATTTTATTCAGATGTCCAGAAAACCTTGAAACTCCACGAGCAAAAACTTAAAGTTGCCACATAAGGTCACGAACAGCGACCAATCACAAATCAGAGAAAAAAGGATGCTCACCCTGGATTGGGGCATAGCCAATCGCCGTCTCTGCCGCTCCCACCACGCCCTCCTCCTCCTCGTCCACCGCCTCGGCCACCACGATCTCCTCCTTGGTATCCACCACCTCCTGCGAAAAAGATTCAATCAACCAATTAACACATCACTTATACAACAACCCTAACCCTAGGACTAATTTAAAATCAATCAGAAATGGAACAAACGCTAATAAAATTCGTCCAGTCACCGTACCTCTACCACCGTATCCTCCCCCTCCACCGCCTCGGCCGCCTCCACCTCCGCGACCACCACGACCGCCATAACCACCGTCGTTATTTCCCCCTCCGTAGCCTCCACCACCCCCGTATCCACCAGAGCCACCGCTCCCTCCATATCCACCTCCGCCGCCATAGCCCCCTGAGCCACCATAACCTCCAGCACCGCCATAGCTACCACCTTCATATCCACCGGCGCCACCGCTAGCCCCGTAGTGCCGAGGGGCCGATTCGCCGCCTTCTTGACCGTACATCCCGGACATGACGTTATGTCTGTTCTAATCTGCCAATACCAGATCTAGGGTTTGTCGAAGGGAAAAGAGAAGTGGTTTTGATAGCTAACGCACGAGGCTGGGTTAAATACCAAACAGCAGGGAGATATTTCCGCACCCCCCCACCCCCCTTTTCGTTTTTCCTTATTCTTTATTCCTTATCCTGACCGACATAATGCGAAAGAAGGAAGAAAAGGGCGTGGAAAAATAAAAAGATAAGAGCCCAATCAAGAAAGCTTCCCTGTAGCCTCGATGTTTATCCTTGTATCTTTCACCTTTGTTCTTTTTTATTTTTTTCATAAACTCGGTGTCGGACCTAACATCAAAACATTTTAAATAAAATGTCTTTTTGTCGACATATGTGGTTTTGTCAATTGCTACTTTTTTTTTTTTTTTTGGCTGCAAAACTAGAGTCTGAAGTCAATCTGTTGTGTTATGAAAAATATTTTGGTTACGAATATGCTTTGAAATACTGATTAGTTGGAATCGTTATTCTCAACCTAAAACATACGCATACGCTAGATGACAATTTGATGCAGGCGGTTTAACGTGAATTTTTGATGCGGATGGCCGGTCATGCTCTCCAATCCAACCATCATTTGGTTTAATAATAAGCGGTAATCAAAAGCTAGATTATAGCTTCCTCCACATCTTTTGACACTCAAGTCAACGATCGTGTTATTATCATTGACTTTGACTAGTTATAATTTATTACCTATACCCGAAAAACACATTATTTTTTCTCATAAACCTATAAGACAATCAAATGAATTTTGTTAAGTGTCAATAATAATCAACAAAAAACCATAAACACAAAAACAGTCAACATCGGATGATTTATTTAAATAGCATGTTAGTCTTTTTGCACGAAACAAGGTCTGTAAGATAAGTGTCTTACAATACTTCGTTCTAAATCTACATGTCGTGTCATGGTTGCACAGCTATGAAGAGCATGAGTTAGCGCTTCAGTTTGAATGGCATGAAAAAGAGACATGTTCAGGGTCAATCATCAAAGACAACCATTCTAAATTTCAATGTAAGAGCTATCTCATTCTAACTAGGAACAGACAGTAAATCATATGGAAGTCAGAAAAATTGACAGACACAGAAGTCACAGAAGGAAGTTTCGAACTAAATATAGCCTTGTCCAATGATGATTAACCACAACAATAAATCCGAGGAGATGGAGAGAGCAGCAAAAATTCCCCCCAGATATCTGTCGACTACATAAATCTGATCGAAAATACTACAATAGTTGTTAGAAAGGTTGTCCAGTGGGAAAAAGAAGACCCATGAATTGAACCTGACTGTGAAGTGCGAAGTTCAACTGAAAATCTGCAATGATCAACAGATGGATCAACGGTTGTGATTAAACCTAAGCCCCCAAAATCACAGCTGTCTGCCCTTTGATCCTGCTGCTGATAGTAGCTATTAAATGCATATGATATATTCCCAGGCCAGCTAACATTGGAACAAGATCCACCAGGAGAAAGAACTGTGCAATCAGCAACGGAACATGCCTCTAACGCACGGGCAGTTGCATTAGACAAGTCTTTGTTATTGTTCACAACGCACCACTTGGACGAAAGATACTCCACATTTTGAGCATTCATCAGGTTTTTTGAACCCTGGCCAAAATCAACTTGATACTTGGCTTGGCCATCAAAAGTAAATATACCCCAATGTCTCTCAAAATTTCCTGTGGCTATGCTTCTTTGATCCTCATCTAATAGGGAATATATATATGTTTCGATTGGTGGATCCCGAGGTCTAAGTGGCGTACCCAATTTGTTGTGAAGATGGCTCATCAGGCTTTTCATGAAGGTCTCTGCAATGGATGGGGTTGCATTGGTCGCTCCATCTGTCGGCCAACCAATCTGTGCCACAACAATGTCCATTTTGGGAAATCCTACTGTTGATAATGCATTAACTACGGTATCATAGCTTAAGTCAAAACTGTTTGTGTATTTTCTATGACTGTCATTATGAGGGCGTGCAGTTTCTTTGAAGAGTGTAAAGTCAAGGGAAATGTTCTTGTTTTGGTGGAGTATTTCGAAGGGAGATATAGTCACAAAGAATGGGGAGCTATGCTTGCTCAGAAAGGTGAGGAGTTCGATCATGGTCTTGTTGAGGTCGGACCTGAAGTGTCCTTTTGAGGGAAGGCTGGACTCTGTCTGCAATGTATCATAACTGCAAGGGACCACAACTTTCACCTTGTTTTCCAAGTTTGCTTTGATCAAAGATGCCTGGATATTGGTGGTTGCCCCAATTACAAAGGGATGGAACTGTTCACCATAACTCTGGAGAAATGGTTGATCTCCAATAGCAACATACCTGTTGATAATCTGGTCAGTAGTATACATGAAGTGAACCCTCACCCTTTAAGGGCAAGCAAAATCAATTTCTCTTGATTACCCTAACAAAACAAATAACTGAAGCTACTGGAGTCATATAAGAGTCTCAAATTAGCTACAGATTCAATATAGTATCAAATTTCATAGTGCTATTAATTCAGGCCTGAAATGTTTGTTTTTTGGCTTGCATTGCTGACTAAACATGCAACATGCAGAGAGAGATGCATCTAACTATCTCCATCTGAAGCTTGCTCTGTAAGCACCAACTCTCTTAACCTGATGTGTTGTCTGGAGCTTACCATTCAGTTCTGTTCTAAATGGTTTGCCATAAGCTCATTCTTATACATTCCTTGTGAAATAGTTGTGTGAACAAGATGATAGTGAAAAAGAGGATGAATAATGAAAATCATAATAGAATACAAGTGTGAAGCTAAACTTCCATATAATTGATTTCAACATGAATCACAACTGAGTCAATCTAAAATCCATTAACAGCAAGAACCAAAATGCCAAGAATGGCTACATGGTTTCATCAGCCACAACACCAAACATAAACTTTTATATTAATCTAAAACAGTGCAGATCCTAAGGTCACAAGCAGCTTTTTGCAACTAACAAGCAAACACCAAACCCGGCATTTTCATGCTCTAGCATGCAAAAGAAACCAAACTGTTTTACTAGAAGTCCTCAGCCATACAGCCGACCCTTACAAAAACCATGGCAAATATCTTACAAGCATCGATTGTGCATTAAAGTAGAAAAAGTCAGTGTCCACTATCTACGCATCAGATTCCCATTTGAAATGCAGTTTAACGTGGAACAAGTGCCAGATGAATGCAAATTGCATTAAAAATTTGAATTTCTGCTTATCGAACCTCACTCACTCAACTTGTGCCCCAGCACATTCTCTGCATTCAAAACACATCAAAGCTGCAAAAAGGTATATACTTCGGATTTCTGCATGTGTACTTCATCCTTAACGTAATTGACAATTTATCATACTTTCTTCACAGAGGAGGTCTACCTAAAATAGTAAATCAGTTAGAACTAGGAACTAGTAGTAATGATTTGCACCGATAGATTTGCCGGTTGGGTGCCATAATTCTGAGATGTACAATAGTGCTCTTCATATAGTCTGCTTCCCGTATCAAAAATACCAAATCAAACCAAATTAGGTTAACCCATTTCTTTCAACATGATAAAATTTTAAGTGCAATCCACTCGATTCACACAAAATAAATGTATGGAATTGGTAGCCAGAATTTCTTCGCCTTTGTCCTTTCTTTTAAGATGAAAGCATCTCAATCTAGAGATAGAGTTGGGTCATGGCACGACAAGGGGCGCTTTAAGTGCAGGGAAAATTTCGTGCGCAAGGAGTACATAAAGGTGAAGTTTAACTTCCATGTTTTCAGTCAATCCAGAGGAAAAAACCAATGGACCTATCCACATTTTCTACCCTAAAGCCACAAGTCGATTAACACCGTTTCTAGTCCAAGAAAACAAACCAAAATACATTAACCATGTATACTGATACTTTTTGCTCAAGAATACCAAACCAAAGTCACCAAAAACGCTGGAAGTACAGATACAAAAGTGCACGTGTAAGGTGAGAGCATGCGACTAAAAGAAAACCAGTTACTCAGTGCTTACAAAAACCACATGTTCATTTCCAAGCACAATAGGAAAGCAAATCATATCCCAGAAATCTAATTGGATCCAGAAACATACTCAATTCGAACTCCGCTGCCTCCATTGGAGAAGTAGCGGGTGACATTATCGTGTACCCAACTCTCCGCGGACTTCTTGGAAGAGTTCAAACTTCTGAGCATACTATTTGGAATTCCCACAATGACACCGATGTTGGACCCAGAGAGCGCTTGGAGAACAAGTGGATCGGCATCAAACAGCTTAACTTTGGTGATGTTGTTGGACTTCAAGAGCTCCACCACCTTCGGAGGTGGGAGAGGATGCGAAGCGGCGGTACCCCAGTTCACGCCCACGGCTCGGCCCCTCGACGCCAAGCCCAGAATGGCGAGGAGGAAGAGGAAGATGATGGGGCAAATATTCGGAGGCATTTGGGGAGAGTTGCAAGGGACTGGTGGGACTGACTGTAATGGAGTTTTGGTTTGAATAACGGTAGTAAAGGAAAGTTAGATGTGGAAGTACTGTTCTGTCTGTTTTGTTCAAAAACTTTTTGGAGCCATAGATGCTTCAGAAAGCGCCTTTCATGACAGGGGACAGGGCAGTAACTCTAGAAATATATATGCTACAGGTGGCATCTTTATCACCAAAGTTTGAATCATAGAGTAAGCAGTTTATTTCTTAGTTTTACATAATTTTTAACTTGTATAAAACTTGACTCATGAATTATTAATAACTTATCTTATATATAACTTCACAAACTCATGAGTTATTAATGTAGAACAAATGTCACACATCATAAAATGCATCCTTATCATAATAAATAATTATTAAAATTATCATTGTACTACAATAAAATTTAAAATTTAGTATTATTAAAAGTATTAAAAAAGACCTTTTAAAATACTATCTATTTTAAAAAATTCATTATCCAACTTAAAATTTAGATTCTAAAATCAGTGTTACTCCATATCTTATAAATGCTTTTGTCAACTCATGTCTTAATAATATGGAATAACACAAATTTTATTATAAAAAAAATTACATATGATAATATAACCATTTAAGAATTCTGTCAAAATTATTTTCAGAAAATAAAAATAAAAATAAAAATTTTATTTAAATTGAAGATATAAAATAAATTTATAATTCAGAGAAAAAAAAAGGAAAGGTCAAGAGAAAAGGTAGAGAGTGGTTTATATCATGAATTTCATCTTTGGTTATAAAATTTGGACATGTGTTATGATTTCCTAATTTCCCCCACTTTTGTCATCTTTTGAAGTATCTTAAGAACCACCTCAGGATAGTATAACGGGATGAGGTGTCATGTGTTAGGGTGTTTTCTTTATTTTAATGTCAGGCACGCCTTCTGGGCAAGCCGTGTGGAAAGGATAACAGGCTATGTTGTGAAGCTAGCCTGGCTAATCCTAGCGTAATGATGTAGCAGACAGAGGCATGCCTTTTCTTGATTTCGTGTACTCCAACCCTTGCATAGGGAAAGGACACTTTTGTTTTATTTAAAGGGGAATATGCACTTATGAAAAGGGGACAAGAAAATATTTCCTAATTCGGGTGTAGGAGGTTGGGTTCCTCGAACAACCTAAATCTTTCTCTATCTTTGATCATCATAGGTCGATCGGCAAGAGATACATCAACTGCTTCCTAGGTGATCAGTCGGTCAACCGCCCAATTACCCGTGGTGTTACGCGACAGCGTAACAAACTGGTTCCGTTGCCGAGAAACATCAGTATGGACGAGTCTTCCTCTGATCTAGCTAACATGGATCGACGTTTTCGTGAACTTAATCAGGCCATGCAACAATCCATGCAGCAGATGTTTGCTGCACTAGATGCTAAGATCGAAAGAGTTAGCAAGGGGCTGCACGATAGTTCTGACTCCACTGACAGTGGTGGGAGTAAGGGCCGACACGAGCAACCTGAGGGCCTTGTTGGTGAACAACCAAAGGCCAAAATGAAGACTGAGTTCCTGACGTATGACGGGGAGGGGCGACCCAACATAATGGATCTGTCGAGCAGAGCACTACTTTGAGTTTCACACCACTACAAAAGCTGACAAGGTCCGCCTGGCATCATGGAACTTGTTAGGCGAAGCTCATATATGGTTTCGTATGCTCCGTGAACAGTGGGGCCGAGAAGAGGTGACATGGTCCCTCATGGTGGAGGACCTTCTCGCTCGAAATGGTCCAAATGAGTTCACCGATTATTTCGGTGATCTCACTAAGTTGCGACAAAAGGAGACTGTGGACGAGTATCAAAAAGAATTTACCCGTTTAGTCCTTTGATCTGAGCGCATGTCGGAAAGGCAGCAGTTGAGTTGTTTCATCTCTGGGCTAAAAGACGAAATGTGTGGAGATGTGTGGATTGCCAAGCCTACAACGCTGTCCGCCGCCATCGGCATGGCAAAAATCCATGAAGCCAAGCTCAAAGGCTACCGTCAGCCACCAACAATATCACGGGGTCCTTTTCCCATAGTCAACCGAAGGATCCAGCCACTCCAGAGTCTGCCGTCTAATTCTCCAATAACCACTCTAAGTCTTTCTCGACCCATCAAAAAGCTCTTCGCTGCGGAGATTGCGGAGCGCAGAGCTAAAGGGTTGTGTTTTAACTGTGATGACCATTTCAGCCCTGGCCACCGTTGCAAAAAGCTCTTCTTTTTGGAGGGGTTGACACCAGAAGAGGAAGAAGTAACAGAGAGCATCCTTAATGAGCTAGAAACAGAGTTGGTGGCAGACCGTGAAGAACTACCCAACATTTCACTTAATGCTATTTATGGAGTGTCAAGTCCCCAGACGATGAAGGTTGATGGCAGCATTGACTCGGCAAAGCAAAAAGTGCGGTTCCTTATGGACAGCGGATCAACTCATAACTTTATCCATGTTCGAGTGGCAAAAAATATGGGCATAGAACCTACGAATTCTAGTTCGTTCCACGTACGAGTAGCAAATGGTAACTTCATCACCAGCTCAGGAGCATGCGTTAGTCGAGAAGTAAGTCTGCAGGGAAACAAGTTCAAGGTTGATTTCATTCTGTTAGCAATGCAAGGGGTTGATGCTGTTTTGGGGGTGCACTGGCTATACTCCTTGGGACCCATACTCTGGAATTTCCATAGCCTGACCATGAAGTTTGCCCATGAAGGGCGCAAGGTGACCCTCACTGGCATAGCTCGTCCAGCCAACAAGCTGATAGGTGGAGAAGAAATGGCCAGAGAACTAAGGAAACACGGCTTAGGAATTGTCTTGCGGGTCATGTTAGGAGGAAAGCCGAAGGTTGATCAGGTGGAGGAAAACTCGGCTTAGAGGCATTCATTACAAGAGTTGATCGAGGAACACGCTGACGTCTTTGCCAAGCCCCAGGGGTTGCCACCCCAACGCACTCATGAACACCGGATCTCTCTAAAAAATAAGGGTCAAGCAGTGGTTGTGAGACCATATCGCTACCCTTATTACCAGAAGGCAGAGATTGAGGGCATTGTCCGTGAATTGTTGGAATCTGGAGTTATTCAACGTAGCGATAGTGCTTTCTCTTTTCCAGTTATTTTAGTCCGAAAGAAAGACAGCTCTTGGCGGATGTGCGTCGACTATAGGGCCCTAAACCAACAAACCATCAAGAACAGTTTTCCGATCCCCAACATAGACGAATTGCTGGATGAGTTGCATGGAGCAGTGATGTTTTCTAAATTGGATCTCTGTTCAGGGTATCATCAAATCCGGGTGAAGGCTGTAGATGTGCACAAAACGACATTCAGAACGCACGAAAGGCACTACGAATGGCTAGTGATGCCATTTGGCTTGTCAAACGCTCTGACCACCTTCCAGTCCCTCATGAATGAAGTCTTTAAATCCTTCCTTCGTAGGTTTGTCTTGGTCTTTTTCGACGATATATTAATATTTAGTAAGACTCCGGAAGAACACTTGCAGCATGTGCGAGAAGTCTTATCAGTCTTACGAAGTCAAAAACTGCTAGCTAAACAGTTGAAGTGCGAATTTGGGAAGAAACACCTTGGTTTCTTAGGACATGTTGTCGGAAAGGAAGGGGTTAGTGTGGAGCAAGAAAAAATTCGAGCGATCTTAGAATGGCCCCAACCAACCACATTAAAGGCTCTTCGTGGCTTCCTCGGATTAACAGGGTATTATCGGTGCTTCGTCAGACATTACGGAGTCTTGGCCCAACCCCTGACCAACCTGCTAAAGAAGGGGGCATTTAACTGAATGAAGAAGCTGAAACGGCGTTCCAGAAGCTCAAACGAGTGATGACTCAAACCCCAGTGCTCAACTTGCCAAATTTTTCTCAACCATTCTGTGTTGAGTGTGATGCTTCCAATATCGGGGTAGGCGGCGTGCTGTCCCAGAACCAAAGACCCATCGTTTTTTTTAGCAAGGCATTGACTGGACAGAACTCACTCTTCTCGGCTTACGATCGGGAAATGATGGCTCTAATTCTTGCAGTCCAAAAATGGAGTCATTATTTACTTGGAAGGGAATTCGTGGTGCGCACGGACCAACAAGCTCTGAAGCACTTGTGGGACCAACGCATTACTACGCCCAGCCAGCAGAGGTGGTTAGCGAAACTAATTAGGTTTGATTTTCATATTGAATACAGGCCTGGAAAAGAAAATGGAGTAGCAGACGCTCTCTCTCGGCGTTACGAAGGTACAAAGGATGGGGCTGGCCAATCTCAGATGGAAGAGAAGAAAACAGAAGAGACAAAGATGGGAAAGGGAGCTGCCGATTCAGAGAAAGGAGGCTCTAGTGTGGAAAAGTCAATCGAGGATGAGGTGACAGTTAATGGTTCACCACGGGATGGCGTAACATCGGCATGCAAAAGGGGCGTGCTGTCAAGTTTGGAAGGGGCTCATGTGGAAAAACCCGAGGGGCACCTAGCCCTCGCTGGCGAGTTTGAAGAGGACGTTGTGGCAAAAGAATGAGGGGGCAATCTCTATTCCAGTACCCTTATGGGTGGAGCCGATTAAGGAAGAAACACAGGAGAAGCTAGGCCACTTGGTAAGCCGTGTGCAACAAGGAGAAGAGGTGGGGCCCTGGGAATATAAATCGGGTATTCTTTTCTTTAAGAAGAGGATCTTCCTATCCCAAGATTCTGAACTAATCTCGGCCATTTTAAAGGAGTTCCATGGTAGCACCCATGAGGGGTACTTCAAATCCAACAAGTGATTGCGATCGGTTTTCTACTAGAAAGGCATGGGAGATAGCTTATGGGAATTTATTAAATGTTGTCGGGTCTGCCAGGAGCAAAAGGTAAACAATCAATCCCCAGCAGGTCTTTTTCAGCCTCTGTCGATTCCCACTCACATTTGGACTGAAATTTCCATGGACTTCATGGACGGTCTTCCTTTATCTCAAGGTAAAAACTCCCTGCTGGTGGTAGTTGACAGGTTATCCAAATATGCCCATTTCCTGCCACTAGTTCATCCTTATACTGCTACTTCAGTTGCCCGTGTGTTCTTTAATGAGATCTTTAAACTCTATGGTCTTCCTCGAAGCATTGTATGCGATAGAGACTCAATCTTCACCAACACCTTTTGGGCAGAATTATTCCGATTACATGGCACAAGCTTTAACTACAGTACTGCCTACCATCCTCAGTCAGATGGGCAAACTGAAGCTGCCAACAAGTCCATCGAAATGTATCTTCGGTGTTTTGTTGATAGAAAGCCTAAGGAATGGATGAAATGGTTGGCATGGGCTAAGTTCTGTCATAATACTAGCCTAAATAGCAGCACCGGCATGTCCCCGTTTGAGGCAGTGTATGGTCGAGCTCCTCCGACTTTACTTCCATATGTCCCAGGTACCACTGCTTTAGAACTCCTTGATAGTGAATTGCGGCAGCGAGATGAGATTATGAAAAATCTTCGAAATCACTTAGCAACAGCCCAACAACGCATGAAGCATGCATATGACAAAAGACATCGAGAAGTGGAATTTGTTGTCGGAGATGATGTCCTGCTCAAGCTACAACCTTATAGGCAAGTGTCAGTATCTTTACACAAGATACTCAAGCTGTCACCGCGCTTTTACGGGCCCTTTAAGGTTGTGGCGCATGTTGGAAAGGTCGTTTACCGCCTGCAATTGCCGGAGGGATCCCGCATCCACCCGGTATTTCATGTTTCCTAGTTAAGGCAGTACTTCGACACTACCAAGGAAGTGCTGACTGAGCTTCCCAAGGGGTTAAACAAGGATGGGACTCCAACTGCAATTCCTGAGGAAGTGTTGGACAGACGCAAGCAACATCAAGTTCCCGAGATCCTAGTCAAATGGCAAGGCTTGCCAAGGGAAAAAACAACTTGGGAAAGTCTCCCTATGCTGCAGCAACGTTTTCCTAAGTTAGACCTTGAGGACAAGGTCTGAGTCAAGGGGGGGCACCTGTTATGATTTCCTGATTTCCCCCACTTTTGTCATCTTTTGAAGTATCTTAAGAACCACCTCGGGATAGTATAACGGGATGAGGTGTCATGTGTTAGGGTGTTTTCTTTATTTTAATGTCAGGCACGCCTTCTGGGCAGGCCGTGTGGAAAGGATAACAGGCTATGTTGTGAAGCTAGCCTAGCTAATCCTAGCGTAATGATGTAGCGGGCAGAGGCATGCCTTTTCTTGATTTCGTGTACTCCAACCCTTGCATAGGGAAGGGACACTTTTGTTTTATTTAAAGGGGAATATGCACTTATGAAGAGGGGACAAGAAAATATTTCCTAATTCGGGTGTAGGAGGTTGGGTTCCTTGAACAACCTAAATCTTTCTCTCTCTTTGATCATCATAGGTCGATCAAGCAAGAGATACGTCGACTACTTCCTAGGTGATCAGTCGGTCAACCGCCCAATTACCCGTGGTGTTACGCGACAGCGTAACAACATGGTCAAGAAAATGTAACATTTTCATAACTCCCTTAAAGCATGTAGATCAATTTCTTCGCAAGGACCACCAGCCATCAACAGTGTCATTCCCCTTCCTCCTACCACCTCCGCTACCATCCCTGTCTGTTTCGGCCTCTTGTTCTCTCTGTGGTGATTTGCTTGTACGCCCTTCTTATCTTCTTCCTCCATATTCAATGTTTCGACGCAAGTATGTTTGAAAGGGAAAAAAAAATGAAGGATTGTATTAAAAGTGGGTATTATCTCACATTACACCCATATTAAAAGTAAAAGAATGAATATTTGTTATACAAATTATGAAATTTTCTTATATAATATTATTAGGTTTTGGAATAAGCTACACATTTTAATATAATATTAAAGTTAATGATAGACTTATGTTTTATAATCTTTCATTCTTCAAAATTGAGTTACTGTGCAATATTTATGTCAACATACACATGAATAAAAGTGTTAAGTATGAGTGTTAATAAGTGTTGTCCCATATTAGAAATGAAAGTTTTAAAATAGGTCTTCACACTTAAATATATTTTGAAGAAAATTTTCATAATTGGTTTCAAGGTTGGAATGATGAGTTCAAGATCATTCACGGGTGCAAAAAATGAAAGATCGGTTTGAACAAAAACATGGTAACAAGGCTTTTGAATTTGTAAATTTGTTAATAAAATATAGGTAAGTTTGTTATAGTTTTAGTACCAAAGTCAAAAGATCTCATTGATTCAATAGTATAATTCAAGTAGAGAGATGTTGCAAATCATTTCCAGCTGCATCTTGGATATAATGTTATCAAAATTCCCCTGATTCTGTTCCTCGTCTCCCTGCCAACTACCTGCAATTGACCTCACAACGTGTGAGTTTCTCCTACTTCATCTTGTTTCGCAGACTGGGAATCAATAACAAGCCATCTCCGGATTGGTGGCCCTGAGGTATTTAAGCGTTTCTTCTTCCCCTGACCTGTGTAGAGAATACAAGTGCCTGCACTTCCAAGCTGTACGCTGTCTTAGATATCTTCTGCAAAATCCAAGTAAACAACGACGAAGTATTGAGCACGCGATCTTTGGACTTGGGCGGCGCCCTTACGCTTTACAGAGAACAGCTGAGGCAAAAATTCTGAATATGCACCTAATCAAAAAGTGGGCAAGTTTTTAAGAACAAACCTTAGGTGCATACCCAGTTATTAAGTCAATCAAACAAACTGTTCTTATATTAGTTGTAGTTTCTTTCAATGGGTCAACCGCGCCCGCGACCGAGATCTATGGCAAGATTTCAATAAATATTGTGAATCGATGGAAAACTGGAAATTCTAGGTGTCCTGTTAAGACCTGCCGTAGTGACAATTACAGATTCACATAAATCAAGTAAGCTCATCAAACATTTCTGATATCCGGCGTTCCAGTGCACAATGGAGGATTAAAAAACAGTATTGCAACTCCTAACACGTCCAAAACCCAGCACCGCAAAATTAAACCAAAACATGAATACCAAGCATGACAACACAGAAGGGTCGAATTGCAAAAATAAACCTCGTCTAGTAAATCCTCTAATACAGGTTTAAGCAGCTGTGAGCGGTTGGCCTTGGTTCCGCTTCCTTGCCTCTTCAATGATGGACAACTTGATACCCTTGCCCTTGGGCAGAGATACCCACGGCTTAGTGCCCTGGCCAATAGTGTAAACGTTTCCAAGACGGGTTGCAAACTCATGACCAAGGGCATCCTGGATGTGAACAGTCTCAAAGGTTCCCTTATGCTTCTCCCTGTTCTTAAGGATTCCAACACGCCCTCTGTTTCTTCCACCAGTCACCATGACAACGTTCCCAACATCAAACTTAATGAATTCAGTAATCTTGTTGGTCTCCAGGTCCAGCTTGATGGTGTCATTGGCCTTGATTAGTGGGTCAGGATAACGGATGGTTCGGCCATCAAAGGTATTGAGGTAGGGAATACCCTTCTGTCCAAACTGCACGGACCGGACCTTGCAAAGCTTGAACTGTAATAGAAATGAGAAGATAGGGTCATAAGTTAACTGTTTACAGATGAGGAATTCATGAACTAGGCCCAAAAAAGCATAATTCAAACCCACCAACTGGATATTACTAATCTAGAAAAGTTAAAAAGTAAATGCATGAAGCAGATAAATAGGAAAACCAAGGGAATCTCCTAATTTCTTATAAAAAGCAAATAAGAATAAGGGAGTGATCAATCCCAAATTAGAGCTCAACACCACAGAAAAAGGATAGTTCTCCATAGAGTTTTGCAAGAAGAATGACCTTTTGTCCAAGCATCCTAATGTATCAAAATTTTGGAGCTATGGGGTTCAGCTATATCAATAATAACATGTGGAATTGTCATCCTCAAGGCATTCAAGTGTCTTCTATTTCATGTACCATAAATTAACTGTAAACACATTCCGGGAGAGCATATACTTTATCCTTCACAATCAAATTTACTTGCTTGTGGATATGCAAAACATCATTTTCTCGCAGATGTAAAGATTGAACCTTGGATCATATCATTGTTTTCAGATCCAGATGTCAAGGGTGATAGTATAATGACCAATCCATTAAGAGAGAGAGAGAATAACCAAGTAGTTTGAGGAGACCAACCTTTGCCTCTTCATCTTTGATAGAGTGGAGACGGAACCGACCCTTCGTATCATAAAGGAGACGGAAGTTTTCGTTTGTTTTTGGAATTGATACAACATCTGGAAGATGAAAAACAATTAGGCGGAAAAATTTTCAAGGTCTTCAAAACAATCATATTAGAGAAAACAATTCTAAGAAGAAAAAACCAGAAACCAACAAGACTCATCTTTTTTCTCCTTCTAAGTACGTACCACCATGGTTTAAAAATTAATACCTCCCTCGTGCTAAACTTTGCATTACAATTCTACTATCAATAATATAATTTAGTTGTAGCAATTAGACTTAAGTGGACATACCCATGAAGCCTGAAGGGTAGGTCTTATCAGTCCTGACCTTCCCATCAACCAAAACATGTCGCTGCATCAGAATTGCAATGACTTCACGGTAGGTGAGGGCATACTTCAACCTGTTCCTCAAAATAAGGATCAATGGCAAGCACTCCCTGGATTTGTGGGGCCCGGATGATGGTTTGGGAGCCTGAATTGAAAAAGTATCGTAAACCACTTGAAGGAGGCGCAGAAACGAAGGAAACAAAGTCCGAAATATCTAAATTTACTCACAAATGCGCCCCCAAGTTTGTCGAGCATCCAATGTTTTGGGGCATTGAGCCTCTTCAAATGTTTCTTCAAACCCCTGGCCTGTAAAAGTAACAGAATAAATTATAAGTCGGAACCCGAAGAATCGAAAAAAAAGGGTCGCTAAACTTTGAGTGGGACGAAACTGAACTCATATTACAGTTACAAAACTAAACTTTATAAGCAAAAATTCAACAGGGAAGATGAAAGGCAAAACTTATATGTAATCAAAATCACTCTCTCTACCCGTATCCCTGTAAAATCTTCTCAATAATACGACTCAAGGACGCAAAACCAGAACACACTTTTGAGTAGGACTAATACCGATCAGTTGAAACATATAAGAAACTATTCCCAGTAACAGTGATTGCTTGCTAGTTTCAGATCTCAGTGAAGAAAGCATAAAAATCCCAACTGGCCACCCAAAACACCAGAAAAGAAAAAAAGAACTCTCCAGGGACAACAATCTAAATTCAAATCCTTTCAGAAGAAGTACCATGAAGAAGTTTTACTACCAAAGTCGAACCCAAAGGCTCAGCTACAGCGGATTTTTAAGGAGATACCAATCACTGGCAGGAAAAGACGGAACTTGTATCCCACATTAACACCAAAGCAAACCTCAATACATATTAACCAGTACACGAACAAAGATCATGAAACGAAACTACAGGACCCAAGTCAAGTATATTCAACCAGTAAACTCAAACGTCTAATTCACGTGAAAAATGGAGAACATAATGAGAAGGCGAACCATCTTGCAGTCGTCGGATGGAGGATCTCAGGGCCGACGGCGGAGACGGTCCTCAGTTGGCAAAACCTGCAAAACACAACAGCTAGGGCAACCATAAACCCTAGCCAGACTATATATATATACCTGTTGGGTCCCGCATTCATAATGCGTGACAATTACTTTCGTACCACATCATCCTCCCTACGACGTCGTTTAAGACTCGACATTTTCAAATCCCAATGCATTTTTACCGAAATGTTTATTTAGGCACATATTTGAGTAAGGTAGGAAATCGATCTCGTTCCACTAACTCCCGCGAAAATAGTTTTGCGATGAATTTTTCTTCAACCATAATGTTGTGAATAAACTTTTTCTTTTCTTTTCTCTTTCGATTTCCAATTTGTGTAGGATAGTGGTAAGTTAATTATTCTTGAATGTTATTACTCATGTAGCTCTTATAAGCCCATTAAATATACCAAATAATGTTAGTGAATCAACCTTCCCTCTTCTCTTTGAATTTCCAATTGATGAAGAATTGAGACCCTAAAATTTATATTCAAGGGGGAGATCTTTAACAAGTTTTGCTTACAAGAAAACCATTTTTACAACTAAAAAAAAATGTATGTTTAATTTTCACTTTTACTTGAGTATTTTTTTTTCTTCTCTTTTTAAGTTTGTTTTAATCTTATAAGTACTCCACTTGAATTAAAAAAATAACGAGATAAAGGAATTTAATAATTGTTTATAATTTTCATCTGCCTACACAACACTTGTCGTGATTGTTATCTTTATGAGTTATCAAAATTTGGAACATGGTATAACTTTCCTTCCTCCTTAAACTTGTTACTGTATATTACTTTTGACACATATGTTCATTTGATAAGAAACATGTGTATTAATATGTATAAAAGTGGGACACAATGTAAAGGCATGCCTAAACTTAAAAAAGGGGAAAACATGTAAGGATTAAAATATTATTAAAAAATGTAAAGTATAACAAAAAGTTAACTCTTAAATTAATGAGATATTTTTTGTATTTAAATAATAATTATATATTTTTCTGGTATAATTTTCATCCTTAATACTATGTGCATACTAAATATATCATATAAATGCTCATTTGCAAATTAAACAGATCTAAAATACAAATAACAATGAAAATATGTTTTATATGAATTTTAACATCATACTAAAAAGTTTAAAATTTAATAAAAAAAACTTACTTATAAGTTAAGTAAATATTTTTTATATTTAAATATTATTTAAAGATTACATAAAAAATTATCAAAAATATGCAGGCAAGTAATTTCAAAGGATATCTAATATATGTGTGTGTTTTTAAAGACTATTTTTTGCTCGTAGCTGGTTTATTTTATCAACGACAAAAGGCAAAAGTATTGTGCTTGTTTAGAAAGGGCATTGACTGAAACCATACCTTATGTAGCAACACCGCACGCGCAGGAATCTTGGGGTGCAAGAATTGGAATCTTGGGGTCGCGCATAATTCTTGCACCCCAAGATTCCTGCGCCGCGGTGGTCGTAACTAGGTATTTCCTTCGACTCAATGAGTTTAATAGATCCACTTCTGAACGTCACTGGCGGCGAGGCTACAAGGCCTCCGTGACCCATCAACTTCACCACCGCTCCCCACACACACACGGGATTTTTTTTGTTATGCTAATTTTCCGCATCCGATCAGAGCTACGTCCATGGCTTCTGGTACGGGAAATGAGCCCACGAACGGTTCATCGGGGCCAAAAGAAGTGGAGAAGCCTCCGATTGAGCCTATAAGATTGCCCACGGTCGAGGAAATACGCGGCCAAGATATTTGGAACAACTGTGCTGTGCGCAGTGCCGTCAGCGGAGTCATGGGTAAGAACGAATCACCCTTCAGTTGATTAATTTTGTTAACCTCCAAGTTTGTGAAATGTTGGAAAGCTTATTTTTCAGTTGTCTAGGATGGCTTCTGTTTTTATAGTTTGAAGGTTTACAGATATTAAGAATGCCTTTCTTCAGTCGTCTAGAATACTAAAACATTTTATCTGCCACCAAACTGATAGATATTAGGAATCTTGCTGATAATGCTGCAGAGTTCTCTATTAGCTAGTTTTATGTTTGCGTTGTTGCTGTGATTCAGTTCTCATGTAGTTTTAGAATCCTTTCTGGCCTTTGTTTATTCTCGGGTTTGTGGCTTCATCCAAGGGGGGAAGTTTTTTCAGTAATGGTAATTTGTTTTCAATTGTGTTCTGGAAATATTTGTAGGAGGTGGGCTTGGGCTGTTCATGGGTTTGTTTCTAGGGGCGTTGGACAACCCATTAATGCAAGAAGAAATGACTGCTAAGCAGCAGTTCATTTATACAGCAAAGCAGATGGGTCGGAGGAGCTGGAATTCCTGCAAAGCTTTTGCAGTTATGGGCTTGGTATTTTCAGCGGCTGAATGTGTTGTTGAGAAGGTATTGTTAGCATATCTAAATAAAAAGATATTAACTCTCCCTTCCGTTAGGTTCAAATGTTTGTACTGAAAAACGATTCTTGGTTTTATGATTTCAGGCACGAGCAAAGCATGATACTACAAATACAGTTGTGGCGGGGTGTGTAACTGGAGGTACAATGTCAGCAAGAGGTAATATCTTTCTCTATCACTTGAGAGTTCTTTCAATGTACAGGTTCATACTAATTGCTGAGTTGTAGTTAGAGAAGAGTAGAGTATGAATATCACCTTTTTGAGTCCTATGCTTGGGTTGAAGCTATTCATTGAAGTTCAAGCTGTTTTGTATTAATTGCTTGGGTTCATACTAATTGGTGAGTTGCAGTTAGAGAAGAGTAGATTGTGGATATCACCTTTTTGAGTCCTATGCTTGGGTTGAAGCTATTCATTGAAGTTCAAGCTGTTTTGTATTAATTGCTTGGGTTCATACTAATTGGTGAGTTGCAGTTAGAGAAGAGTAGATTGTGGATATCACTTTTTTGAGTCCCATGCTTGGGTTGAAGCTATTCATTGAAGTTCAAGCTGTTTTGTATTAATCACTACCTTATCATCTGTTTCCTTCATAGCTTCAACTCTAATGCTACAGCATGTATGGATTGAAATACAATGGTCATGTATTCAGTTACTAAGATGATTTTAGCATTTCACGAGATTGACAAGGAGCCACTGTCAAGTGGCTTAAGTAAATTGTGGTTGCTTTCTGTAATTAGCTTTTTGCTCGCCCATCTGGGGGAAAGCGTTAACTTTCCTGCCCCTATTGAGTTTTTTGGCGTTTTTTGGCGTTTATTGGCCTGGCCCTTATGGAGTTCTATTGAAACATGCAAATTAGGATCCTGGCACCTATGACCCATATGAATATTAGGTCTCTATCATTTAACCCAGGTCCATATCTAGATAATCATGGCAGCTGCTACATCTGGGCAATATTTATTTTGTGTGAAATCATTTGTTCCGTAAGATGCAATATGAAATAAGTGTGGGGAACTTTGGGTTAGATAGGAAATATATTTTGGTTACTTGTTTGATTGCAAGGCAGGGAAGTTCAAACAACACCAAGATTTTAGAGGCCTGTGGATAAATACTTTAGTTTGTCCCAAGAGGAAGTCCCGAAAGGTGACTCCTATGTCTCATGTGCAGTATAACGAGGAAGAATCAAGGAATTTTTAGAGTGTTGAGGTAATATTAGGCTTACTCAGGCAGAATCAATTGAGAAAGATATTCATGATTTGTAATGTCTGTGTCTGGAAGGAACTTTGCTCTGAAGGGTGGCTTTCTGTGTCCTTGATTATATGGATTAAACCTTAAATAATCTAATATGTTCTATACCACTTATAAAATCAAAGTGAAAAGAGAGAAAAGAAAAAGAAAATGAAGAGGGCACCAGATGACATTAGAATTGAGCTTTCTGGAGTAATGTCATGGAAAACAAGCGATTGAATAATGATTGAATAACGTATGTGTTCAACAACGGTGTTGATTGTGATTGTGGTGAATTTAGTGATAGGGTAGTGAATGTGTTGACAAGTTGGACAAAATGTGAAGATATACGACCTTATTTTCTTAGTGTTTCTTCCCCCTCTTTCTCTGTTTTGCCTGAGTTTATATTAATTAAAGTTGATTAAGTTGAGATGAACAGACGTATGGAAAGAAAAGAGAATGTCCCTTCCCGCAGCTTTAAGAACAGTTTAATGGGCTTGGAAATATATTCACATGACATGTAGGCCATGATATACATTAACATTAACAAGTACCTGTTATGAAATGCCTACTTCTGGATCCGCTTAAACATTGGCAGAGTGCTTAGGAGCTTAGCGGTTAGGCTTTCACATCAAACACTGGGAGTTACGTGCTTCCCTTTGAACATATGGACGTTATGATTGCTTATATTTTGATATTACATGAAGTAGTTTGTCCATTCTACTCCTTCCTAGAAGCTGGTTTTTTCGCATGTAAGAGTGAATTAGAATCATTAGTTCATCCTCTATCGTGCACACATGCAATGCACTTTACTAGTTATTGTTCTAAATCCTGTTGCATATCATGATTCTTTATGGTTCTGGCTTTCACTTCCCATGCAAAATCTTACCCATCTTCCTTTCTTTTTTTCTTAGGTGGTCCAAAAGCAGCGTGTGCTGGTTGTGCTGGTTTTGCAGCGTTTTCAGTCATTATAGAGAAGTTTCTGGATAGGCATGATTGATTTGATCTAGAGCTGTGCTATCCGGCTGTAATTTTTCTAGCATTAGTCATTACAGGAGGAGATAGCTCCTCGTTCTATTTCGTTTTTTCATACTTTCAACCCCACTCGAGCGAAATTACCGCGTTATTAGGGAACTCGTGGGGAAAAGCTTCGTGTCTCCTGAGTTGTACTTTTGCCTTATGTTTGAGAAAAGTCGAGTGGGTTATTTGGTACTACACATGATGAGTTTGAGACGATCAAATAAATCAGTCAAAAGGGGTTTTTCATTTATTCTTTTTATTAATGCCCGATGCCAAAAGATCGAAAAAACAGGATGTGCACGATTAATTTATTAATTATTATGATTTTTTTTTAATTTTTTTTTACAAATTTATTAATAATAACAACTTTTATAACAAGTTAATAGAAAAAAGTGTGATTGGTTAAAGCCATTGCCGACGGTGGGGCTATCCTCATCATTGCAGCGGGTAAAAAAGTCGTGTCAAATGTTGGACAGATAAATGCACGGCCCTTAGCCTCGTGCTTCGAGTGGACGCAGAGAGTGATGGCGGAAGGTGCGGTGGTGTGTGTCACCGGCGGCAGCGGCTGCATCGGATCCTGGGTTGTCCGTCTTCTCCTCGACCGTGGCTACAACGTTCACGCCACCGTGCAAGATCTCAGTTGGTTCATTCCCTATTTTTGGTTTCCCAAATGCTCTTGTATGTGTTTACTGACACGCTGTCTCCCCCGCCTTAATTCGTTCCCTATACAGAGGACGAGGGCGAGACGAAGCACCTAGAAGCTCTAGAAGGCGCTGAGGCCCGTCTCCGTCTTTTCCAGATCGATCTTCTCGATTACGGGTCCATCGTCTCCGCCGTCAATGGTTGCGCCGGAGTTTTCCATCTCGCCTCTCCTTGCTTCGTCGGTCCAGTCCAAGACCCCGAAGTATTCGTTACTTCTTCTGTTTTTCAAATTTTAACTAATTACATTAAAATATGTACATATTAGCAGAGACATCGGTCAGCTGCACACTATGATATGTTAAATTAGTAATTATCCTAGAAGTCTTAGTCAATGATAAATATAATTTCGATTACTTAGCTGGTATTGTAAAGATATATGCAAATTGGTGATTTTTTGTAGAAGGAACTGTTGGATCCAGCGATTAAGGGAACTATAAATGTACTGACGGCGGCGAAGGAAGCTGGGGTGAGCCGGGTAGTGGTGACATCATCGATGATGGCCATGAATCAGAGCCTTAGTTGGCGAGACGACCTTGTCGGGGCAGAGGATTGCTGGACCGACATAGAGTACTGCAAGCAGCAGGGAGTGAGTTCCCCAATAGCAAATTGCATGTCGATTTTTGTTGTTTTCAAGGAATTGGATTAGATAGACTCTGCATGGACGTGGACCAAACGTCTGAATTGTGGGATGTCACGAACACTAATTGCAGTTTCGTTTGTTTTGGTGTGTAGTCATGGTATCCAATTTCTAAAACACTAGCTGAGAAAGCGGCTTGGGATTTTGCCAGAGAGAAGAGTTTGGATGTGGTGGTAGTGAACCCTGGGATGGTGTTGGGTCCAGTTATTCCCCCTCGACTCAACTCAAGCATGTCATTGTTCCTCCTCCTTCTCCAGGGTAATGCTCTATTTCTATAATCTGCCTTTTCTTGACCCTGATATTGTTGCAGGACTTATAGTATTAAATTCACCGTGGCCTTTCTTTACTCAACTTAGTGACAAAACTAGAACTCGAAAGCAGTTTTAAGCGTGCTCAGAAAGATACAGAAATTTAGTATCCATTTTGCCGCATTTTGCTTGATGGTTTGAGGGAGATACTGCATCATCAAGCGGTTTTCAAGAGTTTTTTATCCTCTTGCCCATCACCGCATGGCTGATGGTGATTACTAGCAATTCTGGATTTATTGTAGTAATTGTTGATGACTATTTGTCGCTTTGAAAGGCTTGAGTGGAATGGGGAATTGAAATCAAGTGACTGCCTTAATCAAAGTTTAGTGTTGTGACATTGTAAAAGTTAAGTTTGTTAATCAACTTCTAAACAAGTCTTCATTCAAGACTTCTAATCTTATATTTAAAATATACGTGGGTGTTCCAAACTTGGAAAGAGGGAGAGTAGTGAATGTTGCAGTCTCTTGATCTCTTGGCTACTGTAGGTCGTTTGGGAATTCATGTTCATGGGGGTTTCCCTTCAGAATCTTCCTGGGTTGTCAAAAGTACGTCAAACCTTTGCTCTTCTCCAGGTTGGTTAGTAGCCATGCCAGAAGCAAAAGATGCTAAAGACGATGCACGTTAAGAAATGAGCAGCAGGGAAATCACAGTGGTGAAAGCGTTGCACAAGTTTGTCATTTTGCCTTTTGTGGACGATACGCCTTATCTGGGTTGAGAAACCTCACCCCTTTAACTAACTGGACATTGTCTGTGACTCGATAACATAGCACCAGCTCTGCCCTTCTGTTATAGCTGTTTGCCCCAGTTTTGTAATTTCTTCTACTTCAAAGGAACGGACCAGAAGCCTTTTGAGTTCAAGTTTCTGATATTTAGAGTAAGTTAATGCACTAACAATGGCATTCTATCCTTGCTGCAGGCACTTTAGTATCTGAGGACCTTTTCCTGGGATATGTGCATTTTAAAGATGTAGCCCTAGCACATATCTTGGTGTATGAGAACAAATCAGCAACAGGAAGGCACTTATGTGTTGAATCTGTATGTCATTATGGCGCTTTTGCTGAAAAGGTTGCTGAAATTTGCCCGGAATATAATGTACCAACGTAAGAAATTTTACTTCCTGTTACTGCAACCATATGCTTGTCTTTTAACACAGAGTTGAAGATCTAATAAATCGCAAGAACTGCATCAGAACTTTAAGTCCACAATATGGCGGAATCAAATTGCATTCCTAGGATAATCGAGATCTAGAGATTGTGTTGCTTGATGACGAAGAAGATATCTAGTTACCATTTGGCAAACTTGGTTTACTGAGTTAAAGAGTGATTATGCTCTCCCTGCTACGGGAAGTACCATGGAATCTTGATTTTAACCATTTAAAGTAGGCCACAAATCAACTAGGATCTTTTTTTTTTTTTTCTTAAGAAAAAAAAAAAAAAAAACTCAACTTGAGCTTTTTCCTCGAATACACCCCACCAAATCCGAATCCCTGGCCTGGGTCGGGTTGGATTTACAGAGGTTCGGTAATGTGAATCTTATTCTTTCCTCTTGCAGATGTTCCATCTTTCACTGCCTCTATAAGTTCTCTTTATGCTCCCATAGATATTAATTACATTTTTGAGTCAAGAAACTTGTTGCATTGAATGTATCTGGCTGGGCTGCCTATCCCGTTTCTGTCTTTCAAACTTCTGAACAGGCTCATCACCTGGATAGAAGTGACTACATAAATTACCGAAGTTATAATGTCGTTGTATACACAGGTTGCCAAAGGGTACCCTTCCTGGATTGTTGAAGGCGACGCATAGATCCAAGAAGCTAACGGACTTGGGCTTACAATTCCTTCCTGTGGAGCAAACTATCAAGGAAGCTGCTGAGAGCTTAAGGAGCAAAGGCTTTATATCTTGACTGCCTCATCAGACTGCAAGTAGCGGAAATCGGAATGTAGCATCTAGGATGGTGGCTTTACACCGTTAAACGTAGTCCGATGGTTGTAAAGAATATGAAAAAAACCCTGCTAATGAGAAGCTCAACGATGTGGAGCTCATTATGATCTTCTCTAAGCTTTATGAGTAAGAGGTTCAAGTTCTCTTGTCGATAATGAGTCTTCTTTAGACAGTAGCATATCATTGAAATCTGCTTTCTAAGGTGTCTTTCGTATTTTTCCTCAGGTTGTGCAAGATCCTAAAATGAGTTTGCCTTTTTGCGAGATAAAAAATGTGCAATAATTAGTTAATGCTTATGGGCTTGAGGATCTCGTCCAGCAACTTCAAATGAGTTGCTTTTGGGGATAAAGAATAACAAAAAATTACTTAATATTTAGGGACTTAAGGATTTTCTTTATTGATCCTCGACTCTTTAAAGTTGTTAGAGTAACTTAACTCACCACTAGGACCTTTTTCATTCAAAGAATATATGTTTTTGTCCATAAGAAATTAAAATCTTTTCTTAAGAAAACCAAGTGCATGACTTTTGTATAATCATTTCTTAACGTGCTTGTCCTAGGAATTCTAATTTAAATCAAATTAATATCTGATTTAAGCATTGAATATTATTATTTATATAATTGATTTTTTGTTAATATAAAATGAATTAGTGATAGAAGTTATTTAGCAAAACAAAAATAAAAAATAAAAAAATCTTCCCTCGCCATTTTTTTAATCAGGTGAAAGAGGTACCAGAAAGTGATTGATCATAGTACAATCATTTCTTAATGAGCTTGTCCTAGCTTATCGATTCACCTTCAAAGCTTGGCCACAAGTGGAGCAGGCGCGTTAACCACTTAACTGAGTGAAGCTAGTAGGATGGCGAAGGAGGGTGAGGTGGTATGCGTCACAGGAGGCAGCGGCTGCATCGGATCCTGGGTTGTCCGACTCCTTCTTGATCGTGGCTACACAGTCCACGCCACCGTCCAAAATCTCGGTTAGTTTACACGCTATTTTCCGTTTCAGAAATCCGCTTAATCTTGGATTTTTCTGCGCATATGCCGTCTCCCAGCCTAAATTCGTTACCTGTTTGCAGAGGACGAGAGTGAAACGAAGCATCTATTAGCCTTGGAAGGCGCTGAGACCCGTCTCCGTCTCTTCCAGATCGACCTTCTCGATTACGACTCCATCGTCTCGGCCGTCAGTGGCTGCGCCGGCGTCTTCCACCTCGCTTCTCCCTGCATCGTCGATGAAGTTAAAGAACCCGAGGTATTGTTTACTTTCAATAAAAAATAAATACATCACGCAACTGTTTAAATTCTAGTACATCCACTAGAAGTTGTTCCTCTATGTAATGGTACCAAAGTAACAAACACACAATAAGGGAATTCTACTGGGATTCCGATAACATAAAAGGAGGAGAAAGTCCTCCTACAAAGTCTGTTAACAATCCTCTAGGGGTTACAAAAGGGAAATAGCTGTCTGGCTTCCCGTGTGAATGCAGTAGCACTCTGGATAATTCTGTTCCGTGATGTGCGGCGCTGATGAATCTGAAATTGTCGTCTAACTACGTATATAACTTTGTGCCTTTTTTAGAGGCAACTGCTGGACCCCGCGATTAAGGGAACGGTAAATGTACTGACCGCCGCGAAGGAGGCTGGGGTGAGCCGAGTGGTACTTACGTCGTCGATCTCAGCTATTATTCCGAGCCCTAATTGGCCCGGGGACGTTGTCAAGGACGAGAATTGCTGGACCGACGTTGATTACTGTAAGCAGAACGGAGTAAGTGGCCTCTGTATTATATTAATACGCAGTGGACGCTAATTTTGTCTTGCTTTTGGGCAAATCTTTTCTAAGAGTGCAATGGTGATACTATGTTTGTTTGATTTGTGGTATAGGTATGGTATTCGCTTTCGAAAACACTGGCGGAGAAGGCGGCATGGGATTTTGCAAAAGAGAAGGGTTTGGATGTGGTGGCGGTGAATCCTGGGACGGTGATGGGTCCTGTGATTCCTCCCAGGCTCAACGCGAGCATGTTAATGCTTCTCCGCCTTCTGCAGGGTAACGTTTGTGTCTTCACACGCTTTTTTTTTTTTCATTTCATACTAGCATGACAAAATTGAAGGTTTTCTTCTTCCTTTAATCGAGTTGCTATGTATTTAAGGCTTGAGGGGAATGAAAAATAGAAATCAAGTGGTCTACCTTAAATGAGGTTTTAAGACCTATGCGCTGTTAAAAAATAAAAAAATAAAAAAATCTTTGTTTACTAGTTTTGTTTTGTTGGTGGGTCTACATAAGTGCAATGATATGCTTCTCAAGGTTACCCTATGTGTGTCCTGACTTATGTTTATAAGGGTTTCACTTTTGCTGCTTGCATTGTCAAAAGCATGCCTTCTGTTTTTATTTGTTCTCCAGGTTGAGAAGTAGATGCATTCCAAGTAATAAGCAGCAAGCAATCACAATTGTAAAGCTCTCGGTGAATTTATTATTCTGCATTTAGATAGAAGATGAGTCAATCGGACTCTGTTGCAGAATCCCGCTCAACCCTCTGCTTGGATCTATCTGTGACTCCGTGGGAACACAACACCAGCTTCCCGAATCTTTGATAAAGTTGATTCTTGTGATTTGTAATTAGCACTTACTTATTTTGGACAAGTAAATGTTTATGGGGAAATAAGGGCATAGGGGAATGCATCAAACCAAAAACTGGTCCTGCAGAGCAGGAACTTGAGAAGAAAAAAGGAAGAAATCAATCTTACAAGCCTAGGTTCTCAGAATATACCACGGAAGCGCCGTAGTCTCAACAACTTGCTGTTTTCTTGAGTGGGGTCAAGTCATCCTTGCGTTCGGATGCTTATCTTGACTTGGAAAATCTTTTGGATTTGAAACTTTCTCTGCTTCAAAAGATAAAAAACATAAAGTTAGAAGTCAAGGTCTCTGATATTTAATGTAATAAAAGTACTTATGATGCCATAATATCCTTGCTGCAGGATGCACTGAAACATATGAGAACTTTTTTATGGGATCTGTGCATTTTAAAGATGTAGCCCTGGCTCATATCTTGGTGTATGAGAACAGATCAGCAACTGGAAGGCACATGTGTGTTGAAGCCATATCTCATTATGGTGATTTTGCAGCAAAAGTCGCTGAACTTTACCCCGAATATAAAGTGCCAAGGTAAACAATTTTGGCTCCCAGCTACTGTAAATGGTTTTGAAACCGGAACCATGTACATGATTTGCATCATAATCTTGAACATCTGATTAGCATACTAACATTATCAGAGCCTTAAGTCCAGAGTATTTTGGACTTTAATTTCATTCAATGATAATTATGGTGATCAAGAATATATATCTATCATTTGTCAAATGAGCTGTACTGAGTTTAAAGTGGTACTGAAGTGTCTGCTACAGGATGTGCTATAAGAGTGTGTCTTTACTTTATTTTGATTTCCACTGTTTTTAGTAGGTCACAGATTAACTTCGAAGGTCTTTGTCACCAACCTTACCCAATCATTGGACCCGGTAGTGTTGGATCTGCAAAGTCGACCTACAAACTTTCCGTGTTTCACCAACTTAAGTTCTCTTTTTGCTGGCTTGGCTCACTAATTTTATGATTTCCTGTCAGAACCTCATTCTCTCTTTAAAACATCGGGTTGGCTTTTCAAATCTTATTCTATTTTTTTGAATTCTTGGAGCATTGTCCTATGCGCTTGATGGAAATATTTGGAAATTAAATGCAACAGAGTAAATGGCCTGTTGAGATCATTGTTGCTGAAGTTATGATCTCCGTTTAAATGCAGGTTGCCTAAGGATACCCAACCTGGCCTGTTGAGGGCAAAAGACGCATCCAAGAAGCTGATTGACTTGGGCTTACAGTTTATTCCGATGGAGCAAATTATCAAAGACTCTGTTGAGAGTTTAAAGGCCAAGGGATTTATTTAAATGCTGTTCCTGGTGTCAGTGAACACCGCAAGTACCAATGTAGCTGCTAGTGTGTCTTAACGTTTGGGGACCATTGGGACTGTTATTTTGTAGTACGAGTCATTCTAGCCTGTGGATGGGCTTTTTATCTTAGGTAGTATCTCGCTGCAATAATATACTCCAGAAAAACCTAGATTGTGTTTTGTTTGGAGTAGTTCTATATGGTTTTTCCTTAAAAGTTTCCTTCATGAAGAGGCTGTTAATATGGGGGAGATTTGAAAAACAACTGGTTACTAATTTTTGCAGTAGAGAGAATTCGCTACTCTTCAAGTCAACCTTTCAAGGGAACTATGTACAGTAAGCTGTAAATTAGTAAGAGTCCCCTTGGCTTACCAGTCAATTAATTATTTATTTATTATATACATTTGTTATAACTACACACGTCAAATCTTAATTGAACCCAGCAATTGTCGAGAAGACCCCTGTTCATAAGTTACTACAATTAAATTCTAGGTCTTGTATTAAATGTGAAAATTCACCTTCTCGGTTCACTTTCTACTTTTCTTTGGGGTTCCGGGAAACCTAGAAAAGAGAAGCTTTTTCAAGGTGATGAATATCCGGAAATCCTTAGCTGAAAACTGATGTACTGGAGCTGTCTTTTCACTTTGGCTTCGTGGCGCTTCAAACAACGTAAAACCTGAGTTGGCTTTATAAGCAATCTACAAATCGTTTAGCTGTGGTCTCAACACGTCCACCCCCGCGAGATTTTGTCTCATTCCTTCAGGTCAAAGCTGAACCACACAAACATCCAACGTTCGAACCTCGACAAAGAATGAGGGCAAGTGCATTCTGGTTTGAGGATGTTTGGCCGCCGGTGATGAAGGTTTCACATAAATATTTTAATGAGTTTCCCGCATTCTGAATGTCGATTCACTCCATGCATAACTAACCCTTTTCTGACCCATAATCCTTTAAAGTTTTACATCCCTTTAGCTAGTTTTCATGGCTTTTCGTCCTTCGACCACCCACTTTCTAATCTTCGTCTTCCTATTCACATCTTCCTCAGCTTCAAGAATTTTACCGTCTGACTCTCAGAAAGTTTCTTTGGGCCTATTCTACGAATCTCTGTGCCCATACAGCGCCAACTTCATCATTAACTACCTGGCCAAGCTCTTCGAAACCGACCTCATCTCTATCGTCGATCTCACCCTCGTTCCTTGGGGTAATGCCAAACTCAGGGGCAACGGCACCTTCGATTGCCAGGTTAGTTTTCTCTTTGATTTCTTTTGTAATTTCACTTTTTGGGAATTTTATGATTCAGCAAATTGATGAATTTTGTTTGATGATGACGGTGATTGCAGCACGGTCCATATGAATGCTTACTGAACACTGTGGAAGCCTGTGCGATCCATGTCTGGCCTGAATTGGTAAAGTAAAGAGTTTGTTACCCATTCTAAGTCCGTAAACTGAAAAATTGTGGAAATCCAGCGTAACCCATTGCTAAGATAATTTTGCTAAGCTTAAGTTTCACATAAAGGTGTGTGCACATTTGACATCCTTTTTAGTCTTTGCCAAATTCTTGTATATTATCGTGAAAGCATTGCGAATCACCAAGAAAAAGCATATGTACAATCTCGTGATTGATTATTTTAAATTCATATATTTGTATTGGAATTCTTATATTGATGAATTATGTGATATAATCTTATATCCACTCAAAACTTTGAGGCATTCAGAAGCAATGTCTTTTCACATTTAAATTGGGTTCCCAGCAAACTCCTTAGTAATGAGATAACAATTTCACATTGCTTAGTTAACACGCTCCCTTATCGCAAGGGTTTTAGGTTTGAGCACAATCACGTGTTGCTACATAACAATGGGCTCCAAACTTGGGCACAATGTATGGAGGTATTAAAGAAGAACTTGAGCTATGATACTTGCTGCAAACCTATATCTATCTCAAAATCTTAGTAATGTGGTGTCCTTTTCATTTAATTGGATTTTCAAATGGATTTCATAGTAATGTTGGACAACAACTTCATACCTTACTTAACATTATGTATCCAAGTTGAGCAAAATAATTTTCTTAAGGTTTTGGAGTTGTTTGGTCATCTCTAGAGGTTTAAATAACATGCAAGTAGGGAAGCTATATTCTCACTCAGTTCTGTGTTTTGCAGAGCAAGCATTTTCCTTTTATCTATTGCATTGAGACATTGGTCTATGAGCGCAAGTACCCTGAGTGGGAGTCATGTTTCGATAAATTGAACTTGGATCGGGAACCCATTTCAAACTGCTATAGCAGTGGATATGGCAAAGAGGTTGGTTATGGCTTATGATTTAAAATTTTCCATTCAAGTTCTGTGTGTTATCTTAGTGAAGATATCAGTATTCATGTTGTGGTTTATTAAGAACCAACTCATATTGAATTCAGTTGATTGTACGGTTTATACCAACATTGTATCATAATCTGAAGTAAGTTTCCGCAGCAGATTATTGTGGGGAGAAAAAACTGAATATTGTTTACTTACCTGAACCAAGATACTGTTTATATCATGTGTTGCCTTATAGGTCATAAAGCACCGGATGGAACAGTAATTGTGTGATCACTCAATTTAGAATTGTTTCCATTTAAGTAAGCACTTTGGCCATTGATTTTGAGTACAATTGCTAGCCTATGAACTTCTATGTTGAGTAGATCAACACAAGGAAGTTGCATTCTGTCGTTTGGCATTCTATTTTGCGTCCATTCTGTCTTGTTAGATATACCTTACGGAGAATTATCTTTTTCATGTTCTTGATGTGTCCAAGGAGCTGCAAGATTTGTGTGCACCAATACATGCAACGTGAAGCACACCATATGGACATAAATTAGAGGAAGTTTCTGGCTATGAGTGTTTTGAATCATCTCAAGAGGAATTATCAATCTTTCAACCATTTGGTTGTTCATTTGTAGCGAAGTTGGAGTGAGTAATAATAAAGCAAGTGCAGAAAGAAAGTGGCTAACCTTTACTGGACTTAGCGAAAGTGGATTTGGCCTGCACCGTGTTTGATGTACAGCAGCATTGTTAATGTGCTTAACTTTTAAAATGGTCAGGAAAGAAGCGAACATACTTGTTGTATATATTTAATCTTGGAACCGGAATGGTACGACCACCAATTACTTTTATTGTTTAATCCTGTAACAAGGAAACTGAATAAACTCTGAAACAAGATTTCTTGTATAAAGTGGTAGTACAAGTATCTTCAATTGATTGCATACTGAAAAGACTTTTCTGACATATGATTGTTTGTCAGATCAAGGAATTTTCGAGTGCGACTGCTTGTCTTGTGTTCTTTTCTTTTTGGTGTTAGTGGTTGCCTCCTTCATGAAATCGAACTACACCAGACCATCTTTTTTTCTTGGTCATTTTGTTGCTTAGACGTTAGCTTATTATTACAAGCCAAGTTCTCTCGATCAATAATTGGTTGGGTTCAAATTGCATTCAGTTTACATTTCTTTCTGCAGCTTGAATTACAGTATGCTGCTGAAACAGATGCTCTCCAGCCTCCTCATCAGTATGTGCCGTGGGTGGTTGTGGACGGAGAACCACTTTATGAGGTTTGTTCTTTTGCCTAGATTATAGAGAAATGTGTACCGTTTTCCGATATCATCTAATAAGGCCTTGCTCATATGATGAGTGGATTACTAATTCTAGGTCTTATGCACATGCAAATCATATTTACATCCTTCTCCAAATCATCTTTGAACTAGGTGATCTCAAACCTACTCAATTCTACAAATCATTTATGCACCAGGGTATCTGCAACCTATTGGATTGTGTGTCTAACCTTCTTATTTCTATACTTTAGAAATGATAAAATCCCTTTGACTGCAGGATTATGAGAACTTTTTGACCTATATATGCAAAGCTTACAACGGAACTGATGCACCCAAGGCCTGTAGCAATTTGTCCCTGAATACCATGCCAAGAGAGAAGCCAGAGCCTATCCATGCAGATTGCTATGGGACCAGAATGCTGGAATTAGCTGCAAGGATAAAATCAACCATAACATCATGGATGAAGCAGATGAACATGGTGACTTCCGCATAGCCTTCTCTGCTATTTCATATTCTTTCAGGTGGTTTCGTCCCTTGTTCCACTTTATTTGCTGGAGCTCTTCCCAGCTCGTGTATATTCGGTGCTAGTTAAGACAGCTATGAAATACCGGGTTGGCACTTGACAAAGAAAATGAATCGTGTTTAAGGTGTATCAGTAATTTTCGATTATGACAAATGATTTCAAGTATGATAATAAATAAATGTAGATATATATGTTGTACATACATAAAAGAAGTATGCTGATGTTGGCAAATTTATCTTGGAATCCATTTCGTATCTGTCAAAGGCCAAGCTCGGGAGGCAGGTTGGCAGCCTTCAATGTTGAAGTTGTTTATATGGTAGAGATGGCTTGGGACTTTAAGACTTCAGTTAAAGTATGGAGGCATATAAACTTAATATATATTTCTTAGAAAACATTGCAATAGTTAACATGCATGCTACGTTTTTCGCATGCAATATGTACAAAAAAATAAGCTTGCACACAATATATTATTGTTCACATAGCAATTATAATGCAATCCAAGTGAAAAACAAAAAGTCAAAATCTGAGTCAATTTATAGATCAAAATGAGACTGAAGTTTTTAAGGATTAGATAATGTATTGATTTCGAATGATATGGATGTTAGTTGATGTTTACATCCTAGTGATAACATTGGTTGACATATATAGCAAGTCCAAGGCCCAAGTTTCAAGTAATTAGAATGATGAGCAAATTTTCATAATGCTTTTTGTTCGTACACATTCGTTTTTGGTGACATTGAAATTTACTATATTTAAAACTAAAGAGAAAAACCTTATTATAGCTAAAATGAAGGATACTTTTGTTCTCAGGAACCACAAAAAAAAAATGACACGATTTAGAGACTATATCATATTTTGAATATTTTATGGACTTAAAAATAGAGAGCTTTTGAAAAGGGAGAAAAAGTGAAAGAAAGTTTGACCAATTTCTTTTAATTAAAGCTCATAAGTATGAAAAGCTTTAAGTCTCAAATGAAAGCTCAATTAACTATAGATATCTAATTAATTAGAAATATTCAAATTTAGTCAATGAAGAGAAACAAGACTCGTTATATGTGCACATATATATGCATAAGTTTAACCCTAAAGGTGGAGCCTCCATTAAATCTATTTCCACTCACATTCGTGGACAAAGGCCATTTTCAAAAGTGGCAATCAGCTTATTTGCACTGAGGAATTTCCCTATTAAGTTTTCTAATTTGGCCATAACATTTGGAATTTGAAATTTTAATGGTAGGTTAGATAGTTTAACCTAAATTGCCATTGTCTTAGAGTTTTCATTCTTCTTAACACCATAGGTCCATCAGAGCAAAGGTATCTTTAGTTATCATAAGCTTGGTCATCATGTGACTAAGCCTTTGCAAAGTCTTCTTCTAATTGTAGTTAGATGCTTAATTGTTTATAGCTGAAATCTCCAAATACAACATCTTAAAGTAAATCCCAAGTGGAGTTAACATGGTTCACAAAGATCTCCTTTGAGGTTTGTCCTGAAGGAACTTTTTTGAAATGTATATTGTTGTTTTTGTGTTGAGCTTATTGTTGAACACTATAACATCTTTACCTAAGCTTAACATGTAGAGCTCGTTACTATACATATTACATAGTAGCTTTCTTTGCAATTCCTTAAGAATTTTATTTTGGTTCTTACATCCTTAAGACCATGTATTCTTCTTAGATATAATCAAAAGTAATTTCATCATTTTTTGCTAAAATGATTTCTACTTATTTATTTCTTAACATGGTATCAAGGAACATGCTTTCCTTGTCATTTTAATTTCTTCACGTTTCTTCATACTATCTTCAGTCTACTCTTTGCACTTCATTGGAGACTTTTATTGAATAGCTTATGTGCAATGTTCAAACACCTTCCATGGATGCTAGTATTAGTCCTGATTGTTGTAAAACTAGTCACCATTGTACCCGGCATTGCACCTACACCTGCCACCACTCCTGTGGATGCTTAGGTTAGCTAGTCAAAGCTCCCATGGTTCAATTTAGTGACCCTCAATATCTTTATCCCAATGAACAAACTAGAGTCATGATTGTCTTCAAAAAGTTGTTGGGTGTAGAATTTGGGAAGATAATTGAGTTCTTCAACGAGCTTGATGATAGATACTTGGTGGCTAGGTCTTAGATTTAGAACACTTGACTGTTGTTTTCCTTTTCTAACATTGTTGGAATGCTTAAAGATGAAGAAGATGCTACTTGATCAATTCAAAATCGCAAGGTTGATTATCTAGCATTCACACTTGAGTTAGGTCTTTAACTTAATCAATTTATGATTTAGGTCATTGCAAGTTACACCGTTTTCACTTAGGCTAGGCCACATGTGAGACATATAGGTCATGCCTTTTTTATATGGGTTGGGCCACATGCAAGGCAATGCTCACTTAGGGCTTGTTGCAATAGATATCCATATTGGGTGGGTTAGGCATCTATCCTTATCCTTCCTTGATTTCGAGTCCCACATGGGGTCTATTGACTTGGAGGCCCAACTTGGTATATGCTCACATTGTGGGAAAAAGGGAGCATAAGTACAATGAATTCCTCATACTTATAAAATGTTAACATTATAGTATTTTGGGCCATTCAAAAGAAAAAAGTTATTGCCTACATGGAGAGCCCAAGCCTAATGGAAAAGAGAAAGTGGTAAAGTGCCGATCAGTGAATAACTCTATCAGATATGATGTTTTTAATGATAAATCTGCCATCTTCAAAAAAGATCAAGAGTTAATAATATCAATTTTTCACAAGAAGAAACAACCTATTACCAATATTGGTCACGACATTCACAAAAGTATTGCCAACTGGCAGGTATTTTTGCTAAATATTGTAATTATTCGCATGGGCTTGTAAACTTAGGCACCAATGACTATATTACAGGCAATTTTACCTATTTAATATCTCTTTAATCATACTCATGTGAATTTAAAACTATTAAGCTACCAAATGGCAAATGAATACCCATCACACATATTGGCTCTATGATCATTCAAAACAAATAATTATCTTGATGTCTTGTATGCATATTAATTTATTGCAAACTTGTTATCGATTACAAATATACAAAAGATAATCATTGTGTCATTACATTGCTCTCCCATTTTTGCTTCTTTCAGGACTTATGGGTTAGGATAGTGATGACATTTGGTAAAGTGAAGCACGAACTCTATTATCTTATGAATATTTTTTATGATGCATGTGATTAAGCTTTTAATAACTTTGTAGTAGATCATTTTGTTTCTAAGAAATTGAATGTTGTTAGTCAATCTTTTTTTATCTTTACTACATATAATATTTTATATCAAATACTAAGACATCCCTTATTTAATGCTATGCGATATGGTTTTGATATGTCACCTTCTACTTTGTTTGAGATCAAAGCATGTCCTATTTGCCTTTTATCTAAACATACACTTTTTCATTTTTTACTAGCACTTATATGACGTATAATTCTTTTGAGTTGTTATATGTTGACATTTATGGAGCTTTACAAGGTTCCTTAGACTTAAGTGCTATATATTGTCTCATTATAATCAGTGATTATATTCGAGCTACTTGGATCTTGTTGATGACCTATAAGATATAAACATTATCCACCTTAATTTTTTTTTTACTGTGGTGACAACTTAATTTAGATTTTACATTAAACATGTATGCATAGACAATGCATTAGACTTTTTTAGTTTGTCATGCGTTTCATTTTTATGGTCACATGGAGTTCATATTCTTACACTCCTTAATAAAATGTAATAGTACAAAAAAAAAATCGACATTTATTCAATGTAACTAAGGCACTACACTTTTAGTCCCATTACCCCATTTTCTTTTAGAACGAATGTCTTTTCATAGCTACTTACTTGATAAATTACACATCCACTTAGCTACTTAAAGGTCAAACACTTTATAAAAAACTATTTGGAAGGCCTTTATCATTGGATCACTTTCAAATCTTTAAATGTCTATTTTATGCATCAAACTTAACAAAGAAAGACAAATTTGGGCCATATTCCATATTGTCTACTTTTATAGGGTACACCTATACTCAGAAGGCTTATTGCCTCCTTGGTCTTGATAGTGTTAAATTTTTTGTAAGTTATGATGTAATATTTTATGAGATTGTCTTTCCTTTTGATTGTTCATCTCCATCATCATTGTCTCCTATTCAATATCCATCATCATCATTTAACTTTGAGATGCAAGATCCTAACTTGCTTACCATAGTCCCCCTATACTGGTCTAACTCTACAAGTTCATGTTGTTCCTATACCACATATCACAAAGCAACATGCACTACATAAATGCCAATTAGATAGAATTCCTAAGCCACCTATATGGCAATAGAACTACATTTGTTCTCACATTGATTCATCCCATACATTTGCTCTTTCATTTACTATATATTCCATCTTTCATATGTAGTCTCATCATAACTTTCTAGGCAACACAATCACTTTTTATGCACCATTTCTACCATAGTAGAACTTACCTCTTACCATAAAGTCATGCTAGATCTTAAATGACATGGTCATGATTGAGGAGATACCAACATTCAAATCAAACCATTTATGGGACTTGGTGTCTTTACTTATAGGTCGTGTTATGGTAACAATGGGTATACAAAATTAAATACAATGTTGATAAGAGTATTGATCATTATAAGGCGTATAGTAAAAGAATGTAATTAATGGACAAGAGTTGATTATGAGGATACTTTTGCTCATATTGAAAACTTGTGATTGTGCGCATTCTCACAACATTAGTAGTCATAAATCATTGGCACATGTAACAGATGGATGTTCATAATACACTCTTGCAAGGTGATCTTGATACAGAGATATACATGTGACTTCCAAAAGTGCTTCAACTTGAGATGATCAAAAGTGTACAAAAAATCTCTTTATGGTCTCAATTAAACATCTCAAAAATGGTACCATAAGTTTATTGATGCTCTTCTTTGAGCTAGTTTTCATCACTCCCAACATGATTATTCATTTTTCCTTAAGCAAACACATAAAGGACTTATCATCATTTTTATCTATATTGATGGTATAATCATTACATATGGTGATGAAGAAGGTATCACTAAATTTAAAGAATATCTTTGCTATACTTTTCACATCAAAGACCTTGGATTGGTAAAATATTTCTTAGGGTTTGAGATGACAATCTCTTATTGGTATAGTAATGAATCAACAAGAATATACTCGAGTTAATATTTGAATATGGACTATATGGATGCAAATTAGCAGACACACTTGTAGAGTAGAATGTTAAGTACATAAGCATGGTTTATGATGAGTTCCTAGAAAGGGAAGGAGACATACCCCTTAAGGACATCACTCATTATTAGCAATTGATGGGAAGGTTAATTTATTTCACTGTCATTAGGCCATGCATTTGTTTTGCTATGTAGTTATTAAGTTAGTTTATGCAAGCACTTAAGAAGTCCCATTTTAAGATAGTTTTTCGAGTAATCCAATATATCAAGAGATTACTTGTACAAGGACTCCTTGTGCCTAAGAACAACCTTGAATTACAAGGCTTTTATGATTCTACTTATGGATCTTTTCCATGAGGTATTGTTCTATAATAGGCTTCTACACTATGTTTGGAGACTTACTCATTTCATGGAAGAGTAATAAAAAATCTACTATTTTTTACTTTTCCACAAAATCAAAGTACCGTGCCATGGCATCCATGACCTGTGAGGTAGTATGACTTATTGGCCTTGTTAAAGACCTTCAAGTACCCTTGATTAAACCTACATCTCTCTATTGTGATAATTGAAGTTACCACGAAAATAACTGTCAATCCTATGTTACATGAAAAGACTAAGCAGATTGAGACTGATTACCATTTCATCAAGAGAAAATTAGCACAAATCATCCAGATTGCTCATTTCTTTACACGTGATCAGTTAACAAACCCACTAATGAAGGCATTGGAGTATAACAACATTATTTTCTTTTGGGCAAATTAGGTTTTTATGGTTTGTTCCACTCATTAGTTTGAGAGGAATGTTCAAATGTATATTTTTGTTCATGTATTAGACTTACTATAGAACATTGAAGCATCCTTTCCTAAGCCCAATGTGTAGAGCTCATTATTGTACATATTACACTGAAGCTTTCTCTTTAGTTCCTTAAGAACCCTATTTTGCTTCTTACATCCTTGAGATTATGTATTTTTCTTAAATATAATCAAAAATAATTTCATTGTTTTTGCCAAAATGATTTCGACTTATCTATTTATTAATAAACTTTGCAATTAGCGTGTATTTAAAATTTCTTTAGTCTCTTTTATTTCCCGTGGAGAAAGTGAAAAGGATGGTGAGCTATTATAGGTTTATTGAGCTTTTAGCTCCAAAGTTATGTTTGGAAGGATAGGTTTAGGCTGCACTGGGACCAATGGAACATGGTTACTATTAGAGATTGTCCCACATCGGTATCCTATGGTCGTGTTAACGACTTTAATAATATTGATATTTTTATTCCTTACAAGGCCTTTTATGGAGAGAGACTCAATTCTTATATGGTATCAAAGCAAATTTGGTGGGCTATGCCATGTGGATTGGTCATCGTTGCCTAATTGGTCCCTGTCGTGATTACCATCCAAATATGGGTGTATCTCCACGTTTGTTCCTGGTAGGATACATGTGTTGGAGTTTGTCCCATATCGGTTTCCCATGGCCATGTTAACAATTTTATTAGTACTGGTATCATTACTCTTTACAAGGCCTTTTATGGAGATAAACTCGCTTCTTATATGGTATCAAAGCAAGTTCGGTGGGCTGTACCATGTGGATTGGTCATCGTTACCCAATTGGTCCATGTTGTGATTACTGTCTAAGTATAGGTGTATCTCCACATTTGTTCCTAGTAGGATACATGTGTAGGAGGTGTTGGAGATTGTCCCACATCAGTTTCCCATGGCCATGTTAACAATTTTATTAGTAGCGGTATCATTACTATTTACAAGGCCTTTTATGAAGATAGACTTGCTTATTATATGGTATCAAAGCAGGTTCGGTGGGCTGTGCTGTGTGGATTAGTCATTGTTGCCCAATTGGTTCCTGTTGTGATTACCGTCCAAGTATGAGTGTATCTCCACGTTTGTTCCTAATAGGATACATGAGTAGGAGGTGGTAGAGATTGTCCTACATTGATTTCCCATAGCCATGTTAACAATTTTATTAGTAACGGTATTATTACTTCTCATAAGGCCTTTTAGGGAGATAAACTCGTTTCTTATAGTTACAAAAGCCCAAAACATTCTTGTAGGACAACTTTGGAGCGAAGTTTGGCTTTCCCTAGTTGGAAACACTAGGCTTTTGGAGGGACCTTGATATGGTGGGACTTAACCTTCTCTTGAGGGTAGAGGGATTGATTTGGAGGACTCTTTGTTGTTAAGGTTTTGTTTCAAAGATCAAGATCAACCTTAGGTAGGTGGTGAGGGGGAGGCTTCAGCTGCCATGTTAGTGCCGGAAGAGATAAACGTTTGGGCAGGAAGTTGAAATTTGAAAAAAGGGGAGAGATTTTGGGAGGAGAGAGAAAAAAAGGGATTGGGGTTTTGGTTTTGGTCTTTTAGTGGAAGGTTTAGAAAGTGTATTACAACATAAATTTTTTTTTTCTTTTAACTCAAATGGCCTGGCAGGTCGAGGCGCCCTTTATTGAGTTTAGGAAAATCGTTATTATTTATTTATTTATTTATTACAAACACACATATATTCATGCACACACTTGTATTAATACCATATCCAAATTAAACTAGGTATTTGTTGATAAGACTTTGCTGATATTAAGTGTGAATTTCCTCTAAACACGAGTAAGCAATACTGAAAATTCACCTTCTAGGTTCTCTTTCTACTTTTCTTAGGGGTTCGGGGAAATTCAGAAGAGAGATACTTTTTGGGGGTGATGAATATCCGGAAATCCTTGGTTGAAAACTCATGTACTGGTTCTGTTTTTTCGCTTCGGCTTCGTGGCGCTTCAAACAACGCAAAACCTGAATTGTCTTTTCGATCTAAATACTTGGCTGAAGTCAGGCTTTATAAGCATCCGACAAATCGTTTAGGGGGTTTGGAGACAAGCACCCTGTGGTCTCAACACCTCCACCAGCCCGCGAGATTTTGTTTCGTTCCTTCAGGTCAAAGCTGAATGGCACAAACACGAACATTTGAACCTTAATAAGGAATGAGGGCAAGTGCATTCTAGTTTCGGGAGGTTTAAACGTTTGTGATTAAAACGCAATAAAGTTGACAGATATTTTAATGACTTTGCCGCGTTCTGAATATCGACCCACTCCACGCACAACTAACCCTTCTCTGACCCAAAATCCTTAGCTTGTCTCCATGGCTTCCCGTCCTTCGACTACCCACTTTCTAATCTTCGTCCTCCTAGTCACATCTTCCTTAGCTTCAAGAATTTTACCGTCTGACTCTCAGAAAGTTTCTGTGGGCCTATACTACGAATCTCTGTGCCCAGACAGCGCCAACTTCATCATTAACTACCTGACCAAGCTCTTCGAAACCGACCTCATCTCCATCGTCGATCTCAGCCTCGTTCCTTGGGGTAATGCCAGACTCAAAGGCAACGACACCTTCGATTGCCAGGTTATTCTTCTCTTTGATTTCTTTTGTAATTTCACTTTTTGGGGTATTTTATGATTCAGCAAATTTATGAATATTTTTTTTTTATGATGATGATTGCAGCACGGCCCATCTGAGTGCTTATTAAACACTGTGGAAGCCTGTGCGATCCATATCTGGCCTGAACCGGTAAAGTAAAGAGTTTGTTAACTATTGTAAGTCCGTAAACTGAAAAATTGTGGAAATCCAGCGTAACCCATTGCTAAGATAATTTTGCTGAGCTCAAATTTCACATAAAGGTGTGTGCACATTTGACATCCTTTTAGTATTTGCAAAATTCTTGTATATAATTGTGAGAGTATTGCAAATCACCAAGAAAAGAGCTTATGTACAATCTCGTGATCGATTATGTTAAATTCATATATTTGTATTGGAATTCTTATATTGATGAATTATGTGATATAATGTTATATTCATCTCAAAACCTTAAGGCTATGAGAAGCAATATGTTTTCACATTTAAATTGGGTTCCCAGCAAACTCCTTAGTAATAAGATAACAATTTCACACTGCTTATTTAACACGCTCCCTTGTTCCATGAGTTCTAAATTTGAGCACAATCATGTGTTGCTACATAACCACGGGCTCCAAACTTGGGTACAATCTATGGAGGTATTAAAGAAGAACTTGAGCTATGATATTATGTTACAAACCTATATCTATCTCAAAATCTTAGAAACGTGTTGTCCTTTTCATTTAATTGGATTTTCAATAGATTCCTTAGTAATCCAGGACAACAACTTCATACCACTTACTTAACATTATGTCTCCAAGCTTAGAAAAATGACTTAAGGTTTTGGGGTTGTTTGGTCATCTCTAGAGGTTTAAATAATATGCAAGTAGGGGAGCTATGTTCTCACTCAGTTCCGTGTTTTGCAGAGCGAGCATTTTCCTTTTATCTATTGCATTGAGACCTTGGTCTATGAGCGCAAGTACCCTGAGTGGGAATCATGCTTCGATAAATTGAACTTACTTAACATTATGCATCCAAGCTTAGAAAAATGACTTTCTTAAGGTTTTGGTGTTGTTTGGTCATCTAGAGGTTTAAATCACATGCAAGTGGGGGAGCTGTAATCTCACCCAGTTCCGTGTTTTGCAGAGCAAGCATTTTCCTTTTATCTATTGCATTGAGAGCTTGGTCTATGAGCACAAGTATCCTGAGTGGGAATCATGTTTCGATAAATTGAACTTGGATCGGGAACCCATTTCAAATTGCTATAGCAGTGGATATGGCAAAGAGGTTGGTTATGGCTTATGATTTAAAATTGTCCATTCAAGTTCTGTGAGTTGTCTTAGTGAAGATATCAGTATTCATGTTGTGGTTTATTAAGAACCAATTGATATTGAATTGCAGTTGATTGTACAGTTTATACCAACATTGTATCATAATATGAATAAATTTCCACAAGAGATTATTGCGGGGAGAAAAACTGAATATTGTTTACTTACCTGAACCAAGATATTGTTTACATCATGTGTCGCCTTATAGGTGATAAAACACCAGATGGAACGGTAATTGTGTGATCACTCAATTTAGAATTGTTTCCACTTAAGTAAGCACTTTGGCCATTGATTTTGAGTACAATTGCTAGCCTATAAACTTCTGTGTTGAGTAGATCAACACAAGGAAGTTGCATTCTGTCGTTTGGCATTCTGTCTTGTTAGATCTACCTTACGGAGAATTATTTTTTTCATGTTTTTGATGTATCCAAGGAGCTCCAAGATTTGTGTACGCCAATACATGCAATGTGAAGCGTTATATGGACAGAGATTAGAGAGTTTCTGGCTATGAGTGTTTTGAATCTTCTCAAGGGGAATTATCAATCTTTCAACCATTTGGTTGTTCATTTGTAGCGAAGTTAGAGTGAGTTGTAAAGCAAGTGGAGAAAGAAAGTGGCTAACCTTTACTGGACTTAGCGAAAGTGGATTTGGCCTGCACTGTGTTTGATGTACAGTAGCATTGTTAATGTGCTTAACTTTTAAAATGGTCAGGAAAAAAGCGAACATACTTGTTGTATTCATTTAATCTTGGAACTGGAATGGTACGACCACCAATTACTTTTATTGTTTAATCCTGTAACAAGGAAACTGAATAAACTCTGAAACAAGATTTCCTGTATAGAGTTGTAGTGCGGTACAAGTATCTTCAATTGATTGCATACTGAAAAGACTTTTCTGACTTATGATTGTTTGTCAGATCAAGGCATTTTCGAGTGAGACTGCTTTTCTCTTGTGTTCTTTTCTTTTTGGTGTTAGTGGTTGCCTTCTTCACGAAATCAAACTAGGCGGACCATCTTTTTCTCTTGTTCATTTTGTTGCTCATACGTTAGCATATTACAAGCCAAATTGTCTCGATCTATAATTTGTTGGGTTCAAAATGCATTCATTCAATTTATATTTCTTTCTGCAGCTTGAATTGCAATATGCTGCTGACACAGATGCTCTCCAGCCTTCTCATCGGTATGTGCCGTGGGTGATTGTGGACGGAGAACCACTATATGAGGTTTGTTCTTTTCCCTATATTATAGAGAAATGTTTGCCGTTTTCCAATATCATCTATCAAGGCCTTGCGCACATGATGGATGGATTACTAATTCTAGGTCTTATGCACATGTACAAATCATTTTTACATCCTTCTCCAATTCATCTTTGAACTAGGTGATCTCAAAACTACTCAAGTCTACAAAGCATTTATGCCCCAGGATATGTTCGACCCTATTGGATTGTTTATCCAACCTTCTTTATTTCTGTACTTTGGAAACCATAAAAATCCCTTTGGCTGCAGGATTATGAAAACTTTTTGACCAATATATGCAATGCTTACAATGGAACTGCTGCACCCAAGGCCTGTAGCAATTTGTCCCTGAATACCATGCCAAGAAGGAAGGCAGAGCCTACCTATGGAGATTGCCATGGGACCAGAATGCTGGAATTAGCAGCAAGGATAAAATCAACCATAACATCATGGATGAAGCACATGAACATGGTGGCTTCCGCATAGCCTTCTCTGCAGTTTCACACTCTTTCAGGTGGTTTCGTGCTTTGTTTCACTCTATTTACTGGAGCTCTTCCCAGCTTGTGTATGTTCGGCGCTAGTTAAGACAGCTATGAAATACCGGGTTGGTACTTGACAATGAAAATGAATCGTGTCTAAGGTGTATCAGAAGTTTTCGATTATGACAAATGATTTCAAGTATGATAATAAATAAGTGTAGATCTATTGTACATACACAAAGAAGTATGTTCGATGATGGCAAATTTATCTTGGAATACATTTTGTATCTGTCAAACGCCAAGCTCGGTAGGCAGGTTGGCAGCCTTTAACATTGAAGTTGCTTATATGGTAGAGATGGCTTGGGACTTTAAGACTTCAGTTAGAGTATGGATGTATAGAAGCTTAATATATATTTTCTTAATTAGAAAACTTTGAAATAGTTAAAATGCATGCTAGGTTTTTTGCATGCAACATAGCATGTAGACAAAACTAAGCTTGCATACAATATAATTATAGTTCACATAGTAATATAATGCAATCCTAGTGAAACAGAAAAAGTCAAAAATTGACTCAATTTAGAGATCAGAATCACATAAATATTAGTTGATGTTTGCATTTTACCGATAACGTTGGCTGGCATATATAGGAAGTCCAAGGCCCAGGTTTCAAGTAACTAGAATGATGTGCAAATTTTCATAATGCTTTCTGTACATACACATACGTTTTTGGAGACATTAAATTCATTATATTTAAAAATAATTATAGCTAAAATGAAGGGTACTTTTGTTCCCATGACCAGGACAAAAAGAAATATGACACAATTTAAAGATGAAATTAGATATAGAGACCTTTTGAGAAAGCAAAAAATAAAAGAACGTTTGAAAAATTTATTTTAATTAAAGCTAATAAGTATGAAAAGCTTGAAGTTTCAAACGAAAGTTCTGTTAACTATAGATATCTAATTATTTAGGAGAGAGTGAATTTATCCGTTAAAGAAGTAAAGTAATTTATAAATCTTGGAAGCAACTCCAATGCAGTCGTCGATATGTCCGAGTGGTTAAGGAGACAGACTCGAAATCTGTTGGGCATTGCCTGCGCAGGTTCGAATCCTGCTGTCGACGATTTAGACTTGTTTTTCACTCTCGTTTTTCAAGCGTATTGAATCGTTATGGGTCCAAAAATTTCTTTTGGATGGATTTTGAACATGTGAGTGAGTCCATCCTCTTGAAAGTCCTGCCACGGCCGCACTTTCGAGCCCATCCTATATGACTGTTCGAACTTTAAGTGCCTCCAATTCTGTCACATTAAGTGGTCTCCGAAGCTTAGACAATTGATACGAATAGCCCATTGGCTATTCCAAATCAAAGAACCCACTTTCCTCTACTTTCCTCTTAGTTGAAACTCAAAACACTGCATTTTAGGAAGACGGGTCCCTTCACGCACACAGCACCATATCCAGCCAGGTTGAAAAGCAAGTTAACCTCGAAGGCGTGGCGACGTATATGTATATGCCTTTGGCACTTTGTGCACGCAAGAGACGGCTGCGCTGATTTATCGCCGTCTGGACACCAAAAAATGACTGATTGATCCTTTGCAATTTCTCTGATTTGTTCCTCATGATTTCCCATCAACTGATTGGCTCCCTTAAAGATAATGATAATGGTAATGATATGATAATGCAGTCAATGATCACATAATCATGTCCGACCTTTCATTTTACCGTCTTAACTTTTTTCAGACTGTCTCCTGCTTGCATGTGAGTCGTGCCTTTGGTGTCAGTAACCCCCAACACAACACCAACCCAATAGGCTCCTTGTACTCAAACCTATGTTGTTTTTATGTTTTACCAGAGGCCCTCGTCATATCTTTTATCCCGGTCACAGCAAAACAAAAGCGGAGGCGGGAATACGATGTCTGTCTTTCGTGGGTATCCAAGTCGACGGAAGGGCCATCATCAACCACCGGTTGTCAGAAATCTACGCTCTGGGGATATCTTGTCGGCGACTTAAGCTACAGTTTATCAACGAGTTGGGACCCATTTCACTGCGACGTCATGATCACATCCTTGGTACATTTTTCACTTATCTTCTGGCTTTACCACTTTTTTCCATCACTGTAGGGCCAAAGGCGCAGGGCTACCGACTGTTTTCCACAACCCTAATGGGTGGAGGTCCTTTCTACATAATTGATTTAGACCTGATTACCAACTGATATTCATCCCCTTTGCCATGGTTTCATCATCTCATCTCGGTCCTGGTGTCTGGGTCCCAACCAATGGTTCTCTCTGTTAGAAATTGAAGAGAAAAAAACAAACCCTAGTACACTGACTAAGAGTTTAATCAAACACCTGCTAGCATAGACACTAGTGTTGCGTGGTTTTTGGAATATGACCAAAACCGAAAAGCAGCAAAAGGAAAAAAGCCAAGCCAAGCCAAGCGGTGGTGGGAGATAATGTGTTCTCGTGCATCAACCTGATTGCACTGAAAAGTCTATTCCGTGAGCGTTTGAATACTAAATTCTAAGCGTATTGGGTTCAAACACCCTATGTTATTGGAGAGTAGAGCGCCGAGAAGGGACAAATTCACCGGGATATTGCCCGAGAGGATACGCACCGTGGGCAATACGACGCTGCGGAACAGCCGTCACCCTCTACAATACTTTAATACCCAGTTAACCACGTAATTTTATACACATAAACAACAAAAACGACGCAGTTTTAGTGAGATATTAAACGTGGATGTTGCGTGTATGACTGCGTCGTCGTCGTCGTCGTCGTCGTCGGAGCTTGATTTGTAGTTCTTCATAAAACGAAGGAGTGGAAAGTAAAGCCGACACACCACGCAATACCAAAATGACAAAATTCTCTTCTAGAACGATACGTCATCAATGATTGTGATCACAGACAGCTTTGCTGCTTTTTATTTAAAGGGATTAAGTCTTTGTAGCTGTTGATTATATCCTAATCCTCTCGTACAACTAACATTATTTATTACGTAAACCTGCCTGTTTTTCCAGGACCCGGCCAATAGTTTCACGAGTCTGGTTTTGGTGGGTCAATCCTGCGAGGAACTGGTAGCCACTGTTGCATGACAGAAGTGGAATAATTATTGGGTACTTCCCTTCTGCCCTCGAGACCTACGGAGCGTCTCAATGTGTTTCTTCATCGCCCGGCGTTTCTGGGTCTTCCCTCCCACCTCAACCCCTTTCTCGGGCCAACCAATGGTCACGCCCAACTTTAATCCCTCCGTTGACTTGGGATGCTGATCATGAGTGCTTTATCATTGTAAAGCCAATCTTAGCATCGAAAACAATCTCACTCTGCGTTTAATCATTAACGAATAATCCTCGCAGCAGCAGGATCAAAATTATAGACAGATTTCGAAACTATGAAGCGAATTGAGCACCTAGAAGAACTCAACAAGTTGTTGTTGTTGTTCGACTTTCACGAGTGAACAGTAAAGGAAAAAAAAATGGGTTCTTCTGAAACATCTTTGATTCTTCTTCCTGTACTACGAGTTCAAATCTGAACATTTAGCTTTGACTCTCACTGCTTCCAATCTACTACGCGTACCGTTGCAAGAATGCTTTGCCTTCAGCTCATGTGAATAATTGCAGAAAGAGCAGCCTGCAATGGGAGGAACAACTTGCACCACTTCGCAGGGACCTATTAATTGCCGGTTTGAATTTCATACATACATTTTCTATCAATGTCCATATGATATTATATTTATTAGGAGAGCTGCGTAGCCAGGAATTGCAAAATGGTGGATGCTTGTAGACTGCCCCACTTGTACAGTCTGTTCGTTTTGCCTACGAGCAGTAGCATGTGGGCTCTTCTTACTTTTGGGGCCAATTGATGAGAGGGAGAAAATAAATTAAATATTTAGTCCATTCAGACCATACGTCAATAATATCACTGCTCCAGTGGCATTAGACAAGACTACTCGGTGCAGGTAGGTGCTTTAGAAAACCCCGAAGACAATACATTTCCATATCTGTCATTCTCTTCTCTCTTCCTGCCTTGGCCTAACTATGAATGCTAATATAACGACAAAGGAACCAGGATGTCGAGAAGTTCTACTCTTTGGACAATCAATCTCGTGACATTACTCTTTTTGCATGTAACACAATTCCCTGTCCCACACATTGTAGCATGCACGGGGCAAAGATGATGAGGGAAAAAAAAAGAAGAGAAAAAAGCTGTTTGTTTCTCGTTTCATAGCTAGACTGCTCGTTTTCTACATTCAAGACTGAGTATCTTGTCTATGTAAGTTTTTCACTGTCCTGTATCTTTCCCGTATAATTAAAAAAAGAAAAGAAATTCAAAGTGGAATTATACAAATTAAGAGGGTCCGTGAAAAGATGCCCAGTCTATAGAGGAGGACGAGGATAGGAGAGGAGAAGGAACATTTTCTAGGCACAGGACAAAAGAAGGTAATTTAACCATCTTCTCTTTTTGACCTTTTGAAGGCATTAAAATGGCGAAAAGTAACAAATGAATAAATGGGAGATGTAAAAGTGAGAAATAAAGTATTGTACATGAAACATAAAAGGGCCAGAAAGAGAAAGAGGAAAGTTCCTGTAACGTATAAAGGGCGACTTCAACTATAAATAATTGAAAAAAAAAAAAAAGAGGTGCCGGGAAAGGAGAACCAAACAAAAAAATTATACTGAAAATCGCTTCAGCGCATCATGAGAAGGGCAGCAAATGTTCATCCTTTATTAGTAATTAGATATGGACCAAAAAATTGAAAGCCAGAAATGGGGTTTTGTTTTGGAGCGTATGGTGGGTCTATGTTATCATGGCAGAAGTATAATAGTACGATTGCCGATATAATAAGATATACAATAGAATGGAAGGCAGGGTTGGCTATGGGTCGTTTTCATACTGAGGTGCTGGTTGCTTAATAAAAGAAGAGCAGCAATCAAGCGGGATTAGTTTTTGTTTTCGTTGATGTTTGCAGCCTGTACCCCTTTGCAGTCGTTGCTGTCATATGTTGTTGTCATTGGGAAGAGAGGAAGGAAAGGGGATTGGAAGTCTAGTTTTCACGGTGAATGAGTTAAACCCAAACCAAAACAAAATATACCAAGAAGAACCCAAAATCTTTGTCCCAGAGAACAAATCTAAGATCAACAGAGAAAGGAAGCACCTGAAACTGAAAGAGCAAAATGTATAAACGAAGGCGCACGTGTGCATCAGATATTGAGAGCCCAGAAGATCAAGAAGCCGGGGACCAGATGAACAGTTGTTCGTGACTTTCTAAGATTTGGGCTTCACTGACTGGTTGTTTGCTTTGCCCTTCTCAACTCTAATAAACTGTGGTCTCCACGCTCTTTAGTGTACAAGAAACTATACGGGTAACAGTCGCAAACATGGGACCTAAAAACAAATGAAAAGAGTACAAAAACAACAAACGGAAAAGAAAACTACTGGCTTATTGGATTGTCCACTGATGTTCAACGTCAGCATACCGATGTCTGTCTTCTGCTTGGAGTTTACCGGGTGATGAGGAAAAACAGAGACGAATTTTGCATATTAATGCAGGTGAAAATAATGAAATTTTGATGAGCTTGCGGTGGAAACTCGAAATGAGGAAGACGAAGAAGAAGGGAAAAGGAAGGAGAGAGAGAGAGAGAGAGAGAGAGAGAGAGAGAGTGAGGTTCCTCTCGTTCTCAGATGATACACAACAATCTACATCAGCCAAGACGTTGAATAAAGCTAGTATTGAAACTTGATCACTCTTTGCTGCCTATGATATGAGTAAGTGCACTTGGTTTAAATCATATCGATGGTTTAACAAGAAGGAATGAGTAACCTACTGCAGAGAGAGAAGAAAAATTAGAAGCTTTGGAAAGAAAAAAGAGATTTCTTAGTTTAAAAGAGAATCGCCAGAGATATATATAACTCATAATAATCACAATTAAACGCTAAAAACAGATAAGAAAAATTGAAGAGAAGAGTTTCCAAAGGAAAAGAAATTTAATTTAGTAGAACTATACGGTGGTGGTAGTACTAGTGATTGTAGTCGCCGTTTGAGCAACGCTCCCACTGCCACTACTACTTCCCTCGCCTCCGACGCCACCGGCATCACCTGCTTGACTCGCAGCCACAGACACATTCTCCGGCGCCGAAGCCACCACCGTTGCAGCCGTTACAGTGGGCCTTTTCCGCTTCTTCTTCTCATAAGGAATCCCTCTGGCTTTGGCCTGCCCTTCCCTTACCTCCCTCAAGTAAATCCTCACCGCCCTCGCTCCGAACGGGTTGGACTCCGGTCTTCCACCGTTCTCCTCGTAGGCTGCTCTCAGCCGTCCGATCAGCGCGTCCAGACTCCCCCAAGCTTGCTTTAGAGGACAGGCGCATGGGGCAGGAGGGTTTGGGTGCCCAAAGTACGGACAGCCCGTGATATGGACCTTGGTCTTCCCAAACTGGTCCAAGTACTTCAAGAACTCGATCACGTGAGCGCCACTGCATCGGGCTAAAGTTAACGGAGGCTTGTGGTTCTTCAGGTACTGTAAGAAGGTGTTCCAGTCTCGTCGCTTCTGCGACTCGTACCGGCTCGGTGGCGCGGGTGATGAGCCCTCAGCTGGGGCTGAGCCTGTTGCCGAAGGCCCCTCTCCTCCGCCACTAGGTTCGGATGCACCAGCACCTGAAGCTGAATCCATGATCAAGAACCCGGTCTGAGCTTGATCGGTTACCAAATTTACCTATTTTCAACACCCAGGAATCTCTCCTGTAATATTGCCAGAAACTTAGGTGGGTTTTCCCTCTCTGCTCCCTTCTCTCTTTAACACCAAGACCATCGTTCTCTCACTCCTTCTGGGTGCTCGATCTTCGATGGTATCAAGATTTTGAAGGGGCTGCTTCTTGGATCTTTTCACGGGAAAGAGTTTCTTTTGGCAAGAAAGAAAGGGTTTAGGGACACGGGGAGAGAGAGAGAGAGAGAGACAGCAAGAACCTGATGATTGGACGTAGAAAGTATGGATGAATGAATGAATATGAGTGACACTTCGTCCCCTCCCGAAGAGAGAGATAAGAGTAAGAGCTCTATAAAGCGAGAAAACACAGAGTAATCTCTGTGGAAAAGAAACTATTTGATAGAGAGAGAGAGAGAGAGAGAGAGAGAGAGAGAGAGAGAGAGAGAGAGAGAGAGTCTGCCTGTGACAGGAAGAGAAGGGTAGAGAGCAGAGGGAATGGTGGAAGAATTCACAATTCACGTGGTGGCCCCATTCGATATGACATGTTTACTATTCACCACAGGGGAGGCCCCCCACCCCCACTCTCTTCCAAAAATATATATTTCACTCGCTGATGGAAGCGCCGGAGGTCCACCATGCGTTCGTGCCCTCTAGGGGTTCCCACTTGTAGGGGCCTCTTCGAAGTGCGAGATTTTGCAGACCCGTGGTGGAGCGTGCATGTAAAGACTGGCCGTGGATCCGGTGGTGGCATTTGGGTCTTGCTCAAGTCAAACCTTTCAAGGTCTTTATCGAAGCTGCGTTTGGTTGGACGCTACACTACACTCTTCTTAAATCGCCTACAATTGTTAACCTCTTTTACAAAGTGTTCTCATCATCAAGGTCTAATGTTCAAAACATCATATACTTCCTGGTATGAATAAGATTATCAAAAAGTGTAAGATAAACAACTAAAAGAAAGTTCTGAGAATCATTAAAAAAAATAAAACATAATTTCATAGTTTTTTTTTTTAATTTTTTTAATGTTGATACAGTCAGACCAGGATAACTATGGTATCATACTGTGTTTTTTGATGTCTGCCGTTGTTGGTTTTGATTCGGAGCAAGTCTTTTGTTGACACGAAGAGAACCAGATAATTTTTATTATGCTGGAGCTACGACTGTCTGGTTGATTCAGTGGACGTCTTTTGTCACACGCGAGAGTGGATCTTAATTACTCATCTATACTCAGATTTTGCATTGATGGTAAGGAATTTAGGAATCTCGTAGGCGCAGGGGACAAGATTTTGGATTTGATAAACGATCCCAGTAAAAAGAGATCATACAGATAAGGGAATAAAGCTTTGTCTGGACACATGCATGTGACCGACCAAAAATGGACTTTGGAGGTTCAGAATTTCGATGGTATTTGAATAATTCAATTTGAAACTAGGGTTGATCGTAGTAGAAGAGGGGAAACTACATTTCTAGTGTTTGTGAGGTTGAGTTAATCGCATGAAAGCAGGTATATCTAGGATTATGTTGCTTTGTGATAGATAAGATGTTTATCTTACTCGATAAAGTAAGAAAGCGAAAAAGAAACCCACTCAATATTTTAGTACCGATAGTGAAAGATTTTGAGAGAGAGAGAGAGAGAGAGAGAGAGAGAGAGAGAGAGAGAGAGAGAGAGAGAGAGAGAGAGAGAGAGAGAGCGATGACCTATGTCTGACCTAGTAACTTGAAGTGTAATAATGTTTAGTTTATAAGACACAAATTAAGATAGAAGAACCGCCAGGGTCGAATAGAGGAGGAACAAGTTACTACGACTGTTAGGTGACAACCACTTACTAAGACAAGGTTAGACTTTTCTCTTTCCCTTCTTTTTTCTTTTTTGGGAGAGAGAGAGAGATTAAAATTAGATAAACGTACCAGGAGATAGATTTCCAAGGCCAAAGTATAATTAGTTTTCTTCAATTGGGACAACTCGAGTTTCCTTTCAGTTAATTTAGTTAGTATCTATCAAACAGTTGCCAATCTTCAGGGTATCAAAGTGTTTTCTAGATTATCTTTAGCTGTGAACTCATTGAATTGGGAGTTTAAGAAGGCCCATATTAAATCTGATTTAGTTATCTTTCAAAAATTTGGTTATTTTTGTTAATAAACTTATTATTTAACTTAAAAGTTAATTTAAAAATTAGTATAATTTATTATCACAAAAAAATCATAATACATTTCTTGATAGTGTATGATTTATTGATTATGTTTTAATATACTTCTATACCATGATAATCAAATAATCAAATAATTATAGTATTGTATTATGTAGACAACGCATGAGTTCAAATTAATGAGAGCTTATAAGAATTGAGATCTTAGTTCCATGTTAAAAGACTTATTATTGAATTTAAAATTTGACTAAAAAATTAGTGAAACCCACTGTCATATAATTAAGAATCATAATATATTTCTTAACAATATTAGACTCATTAATCACGTATTAACATTTTCCCCTACAATTTCAATGCTTTTCAAGGGGGGCAATTTTATTTTTTTGGTTGGTTTTTTGGCAACCTAATATGTTAACTCTTTCGCGCTCATTTGAGTTTGCACGAAATTCATGCTCTAAAAGTGAACATAGTGGGCCAAAGTAATTGGTTTATCAGAAGATGTGTCTAATGTGAAATTAATAGTCTAGGAATTCGGGAATGCCGACCTTTTTCCTGAAATGACTAAAATAATTGAAGCAACCTTAATGGTATTTCCTTCCCACAAAACTCGATGGGTCACTCACTCTCCATGCACCTCGGTGTGTTGCTCATGCAAAGACGACACTCAGCAACCTCCCGAAAGGCCCTCTGAATGATGGTCTCCTACCAAATTGGGAAACTCTTGCTTCCGGACTTATTTTCCTGATATGGGTCGATGATTGACAGATATGACCTACTGAAATGACCCCTAAAAGAGAGATGATATATTTCCAGTCTAGTCTCTCCTCCTCTGAACCCCCATCCAAATAAGGGAGGCAGGTGGAACTCCACTGCTGCTCTACCTTCCACTTTCAGTCGTGGGCATTATGGACGGGATTGGCCTCCCCCGAGGTACGTACGTGGGTTTCTGCAAAGCGTGCAGAACACCATCTAGTACATTTATATAGCTGGTTCATCTCTTCAAGAGACAAGCTCTACTCTCAAGTATATTCTCATCGTCGGGAACCACACGTTTTCTTTTCCGTGGGTCCGAGCATTAATTGTATCTGGGTTATAATCAAACTCTGGGTGAGAAAAGGAAGGGAGGAGGAATGAGTGAACGATGAAGGAAGTGGATTCTTTCATGGAGTGTGGGGCTTGCTGAGAGACTTTGCATGTAGGGTGGGGATAGTGGCCCCATTTCAACTCCATAAAGGGCACATAATGTTTAGCAGTAACTTAAGTACAGCAGTTGTTGAATTTCAAAAAGAAATTTGTTTATCTTGTTGGATAATTCAAATACAAAATTTGTAAAACCAGAATCTGAAATTAAATGATGGATTATCGGGAAAGAACCATTTTTGTAGTGGGTGCTTCTTTGTCGCATCTTATATATACCAAAAGTTGATTGTGGCTATCTTAAAGAACAAGTAAACGTAATTGGTGACCAGTTTGTTTTACTTGAGATTTGTTTTGAAATGGTCAAAGCAACTTTGCCGACAGTGCTACCTTTCAGAAAAAGACGTTTTTCTGAGATTATACCCCCATGAATAGGGTATGTGCCATTTTTTAGGAAGCCAGGTTGCTGATGTCTAGTAATAAATGTTCAAAATTTAAGGAAAGTTCTTGTGCTTCCTTGATCTTGCACCATCACTCTTGAACAAACTACTTGCGACTGAGTAAGTTTGACTTTAAGGTAAGGGAAGAAAGGTTGTCTAATAGGTGAAAGGGTGACAAGTAAAGGGGAGGGAGAGTGGTGTTTCAAACCCCGTCTATTTAGTCATAGTCTTCTGCAAGCTCCAACTAAGCTAGCATGCAGGGGACACTTTGAGTGCTTTAATATATTAAAAAAAAAAAAGGAAAAACTTTAAATTTTACCCTTGTGATATTCAAGTGATGAACCCAATACAGTCCCGTGAAACTTGGTTGTAGTGTTGCAAGTCGGAAGGTCTTTATCCTTTGTGATATTCAACAAAGTTAGTGTCCAGTTTAACACTGAAGGATCTATCAAAAGATTAAACCAAGATTTGCAAATCTGAACCTCACTATTAGGCCAGCATTTTGGGGTTGGATTGGTGCACTTGGTGACAATTGAGACGATGTTCAGGGATTCTAAGCATCATACGTTTGAAATTGTGGGTCTTATTCTAAATCACCCATTTAGCAAGAATGATGGTGTCAAATCCCGTCGGTGCCAACTTGACTAATGCCGGTTTACAGCTTCAATTCCCAATCACTTCCAAGATTCCATCATCACCAACATACTATATAATATCTTAATTCGGCCACTGTTCCCGTGATACATTGTCGCCGAATAATATCACGCAACTTGATCGCTTGCTTTTGTTCGATTATCATAATGCTAAAACTAAGATTTACAGTATACTATACTGATTTCCATGGAATTCTCAAAGCTAATAAAACCCAGAAAGATTCTTCACTAGGCTAAACAATAGTCATATTGCCTCGTGTTTACGGATCTCCAGTAGTTGGCAGCTCAAAAGGGAATTTCTGAGCAAAATTCACCACTAAATCTTTTAGATTGTTGTCTGTTATTCCCATGAAAGAGTATATTATATTTCACATATCTGGATATTCAGATAATCTCACTGTCGCGTGATCTGAGAGAGAGGAAGTTAAAAGAAAAAATAACTGTAACTGTGGTAGTAGCACCATCGGCAACAGTAACAGTGTCTATGTATTCTTATTCTGGTATCCTATCGCTCCCTTATCAGTAAAACTTAAGCTAAGTACTCTTCTTTTTTCTTTTTAAGTCCTTCCCAGGACTGTCTTTTCAGATATCCGAGTATTCTTGTATGAGCTGTTTTTTTTTTTTTTTTTTCTTATTTTGGATACAAAGAGGGTGAATATGCACAATTTTAGAGGCGTATGTCTCACAATGATAGCATGAGAATAAGCCTTAGTCTTATAAGTTATTAAGATTTCTCTTGTTATTGCCTCGAGATTTTGGAATGACTCATCAAATTTTAAAATGATATTAAAACCAGAGATGAAACTCTATTACATTACTCATATGTGGACCTTGGTTGTAAAATTGTTTGTCCAAGCATAGCATTTTGTCAACATACATGTGAGAGGAAATATTAGAGATATGTGTCCTAGTGTGGGAATGTGTGATAGTATTATAAATGACAAGAATGCTTCACTTATTATTTTAGGGTCTTATGATAAGTCCTCAAACTCAAGGATCTTTGATGCCTTTTTTCTACATATCCTGTACTTACTACTGTTGGCGTAGGAATTGGATGCAATACATGATGTTAACATAAAGCTCTTCATACGAGAGATTTGAACAAATCTAGATTAATGGTCTGGTAATCTTTGGTTAAACTTCTGGAAAAGTATCACTGTCTTCACAAGGGGTTGCAACATCTGAACCCTCCATTTTTTTCTTTTTAAGGACAGGAAAATGTAAAACTAAAGAGGAGGAATTAGATGTCAAAATAGCAGTTTATAAAGTGGAAAAAAAAAAAAAACTCCTTGAACTTCTGGTCGTACTGGTTGGCCTGTAATTTCAAACTGTGGGGCTAGTGGTGCAATGGATTCTTGGCAGTGGCATTCAATTTGTCAGAAGAAATCTACCAAAAGAAAACTGGAAAGCAGGTTAACGTGATGGGTGGGAAATGACGTGTTACGTGTGAATCTGATTAAAGCTCTTTGTACTCGGATGAAGAAACAGAGCGAATACGGGAGACTTTCCTTCCTCCAAGTTTTCCTCACGTTTATGGCGTACACAAGCACTTACGTGCCGACTAGGCTGTCAGAAAAACACTCAATTATATTGATGTGCTTCTTGTCACAGTCTGTTGAATAGTTTTCTCCTGATCCACAAAGCAGCCGCTGATGGACAGATCCTTGTCCTTAGGTTCTACAGCTCTTCGTTCTTAGTTTGGCTTTCCCCTTTCTTTGAAGGTGTCGGTGGTTGATGTTTACCTTGTTCCTGAATTATTACAGTCAACGAGTAGAACCAAAGCCTTTGTGATGAATAACAACTCCTTATATATTCTTAGGCTCCAAAGTCCATCAATCAAAATCCTCCATAGTGAGCTTGGTGGGATCTAAATGGCACTATAATCCATCGTCTAAGTTGCATTTGCAACGTAAGCACCAACAAGTCCAAGCACAATCTTGAAATGATTGAGAAAAAGAACATAAGCCAAAACAGATAGAGTCAACGTGGAATAGCTAATGGGTGCGCGATTTAGAAGTTTCTTTATAGATGATAACATTAACAAAATGGAATAATTGTTCCAAAGGCATCCTTACTAGGCCAGGAGAACAAGCTAGACTGCCCGTACAATAATTGTCAAGGAGCTTTCATTTTGGTGACCACAGAGAAGTGATTCATGACTGAGATTTGAGAAAGCTTGTGAATTTATTACTATTAGGTTTCTCTACGAACTTGATCTCTATTAGATGGGTTTGTGTATGAACAACACAAGGTTGTGCCGGCTGATTTGTTTTATTCTCATGTGATCTTCAAAACTCATCCTCTTCCGCTCTACTTTCAACTGAAGCTAGACATGTAGGGTTCAATGATAAGCTCAAAGTGTCCTCACTCATTGACGTGTTGCACTGTAGGACATGGGTAAAGTGGGAAAACTAATTGGTTGCCTTTTTTTTCAACTAGCATGACCAGTTCGATCGATGGTTGTGAGTAAATCAACTTAGCTGCCACTCTTTTATGAAAGCAACGGATCATCCAGAAGTCGGAGTACTACCTAGGAGGACACCACTAAGTTCATGGCCATCGTATAATGGGACATAAACCTCTCCATCTTTCGAATAAAATAAGGATAATGAGAAAGAATGATTCAGCGGGGTTAGCGTAAGGGCAGAAGATAGTGGTTACGTCGTGCGGGCTGTGCAATCTTTTGCCTTTTTTTAATGGAATTTGTCATGCAAAAGAAAGCGCATCCAATGCTTTTCCCCAGCAATTTCTTCCTCTTCTAGACCTAAACTCAAAGACAAAGGATGTCGATATCGAAACCCCACATTTGGTGTTTTCCATTTCTGCAATATTTTATGGTAACCTACAAGTGTTTTTCACTGGTAGCCGTGCCCCCACCACCAACGATTCCTTTTCATCATTCATCCTCAAGCAATCAAAGTTATGATGCTAAGAACGTGAGACGCGCAATAGGTAGGATCGCCTGTGGCTCGGGGCAAATGGCACTTCTTCATTTCCCTTTTAAAATTCTTCCACTTAATTCTTCGTTATTATTATCATTATTGTGATACTATGATCACCTAAAACCTCTACCTGTCCGTTTTAATCAGGGATTTGGTTTAGCTAGAACCAAAATATGGTGTACCTCAATTAGGAAAGATGGATGGACAAAACGTTGCCAAAATCTGGCCAGAAAAGGAGAAAAACAGTAAAGAAAGAAAACCCTAATACAATAGAATCACTACAAAAATATACATATCAAAACCTAATTGAAAACTGACTCAAAGCCGGATAATTTTGTTAATTTGATTTGAATCGAAGTTCTAGAAGCTGGGCTGATCGGAGAACTATCAATTCTGACATGGTAGTAGACGACTAGCTTAACACGCTTTATGCTACTAATATATATAAAGATGTTCTTATCTCTTTACAAGCTACATTTAAAATACTCTTTTGTTTTTGGATTAGTTGTTGTAAAAAGTTTTTTTTTTTTTTTTCAAATTTGAAACGAAAAATTTGTTAAAATATCATTTATATTCCTCATTATCAAAACATGTTGATATGTTGTGTCTCTCCAACAAACTCTCATAAAACTTGTCCATAAAATAAAAGACTTCCATCTTTTCTTTCCTTTAAGGAAATATCTGGACAGGCACGAGTTTGCTGACACCTTGTCCTACAAGCTATTAAATTGCTTTACACTACACCCTTGATCCACATGATTACTGCCTCTATATATTTATAATAAATGGGTTGAATGGGTTGAAAACCATCCTTGACTAACACTGAAAATGATTTCCAGAAATCAAACCCTCAGAGAAGTTTCTTTCGTCTGGGTTAACATCCTTTCTATCCCACCAATACTAATTCGACTTTAATACGTACAAATATCGATGGTTTCATGATCTTCGTTCGAAAGTATTGATGTTTGAATGGGTATGTATCTCTATGCTCCATCTACTGCCCACACGTCCTTGTTTCATTTACTGCCCCCCACCCGCCTCTCATATTTAAGTATTCCCAGTCTGATGTAGGGTCGATATCCTTGTGACGCTGACCCAGAATCCATAAAAGCATGGTATGATTACTTGGATTAACCACTCAAAAGAAGAAAAAGAAAAGAAATACAATTTTTTAGTACTACGGGTAATCGGATTGACCCCACAAGGAAAATGAACCTTTTAGGAGGAACCCAGAAAAAAAAAAAAAAAAAAAAGAAGATCAAATGTTATCTTAAATGTTATCCCTGAGAGAAAGGTACGTTTCGATTGAAAATCATTCAACTGACGACTAAAGAACCGTGTCATTGAGGAAAAGGGACAGGGGGAGCTATTAATTACTGAAATTCCTCCATTTTTCAAATCTTTCACACAGGGAGTTGGATCATTAGCCTCCCTTTCCTCCTTTTCTCCTCTTGTATTTATGGTAAGAAGGGACGGATGGGAATGTGATGGATGTCTCTCTGATTGATTCATCAATTTCGTTACTTTAATAAAGGTTAAGATTGAGCTTGTGGGATTCAAAACTTACTCGAGTAGGTTGTCAATTTTCTTCAGTGCAGGGGACTCGTTTCTTCCCTTGTCTCCTTCTCGCCCATCTAGATCAGTCTAATCCTGTTGAATTGCCCTTTTCTACCTGGCTGCGTACGCTAGTCTGATAGGTGAACTATTCATCCCAGAATTTTTAATTTCTTGTTAAATGCGCTCGTAATGTGTGATGTGTGTTGAATTCAGAAAAACAGCTCCTTTTCAGCATGTTAGGGGCCGTAGAAGGTGGGTTTAGACCCATACTTTGACTGGTAGGGCACCGGCCGAGTGACGAGAAAAGTGAAAAAAGAAGCATAAAAGATCCCACAAACTTCCACCAAAATAGTCATCACAACATTGCGTAGCATGTTCACGGGGCTTAGAGTAAACAGATAACTATTTGAAAGTCAAATCATTCCCAATCCCCTCGTGAAACAAGAATGATGAAGACAATGTGATTTGTGTCCCTTCCAAGAAGAAAGACAAATTTTATGGCTAAAAGAACAAAACAGATTCAATGGTTTATATGGTAGACGGATTCGAGAAGCTAAAAGCAGAGTGAACCAATTTCATTTCAATGGGATTTCTATATGCAGTCTTGTTAAAGGGACAGGATTATTCATTGACAATCACTAACACACTAAAGAAATTGATGGAATAAATTTATAGTGAACAATAGCATTACTATACATTGTCTATGAGAAGATTAATCACATGAGGCGACAGAAAGGGCTACCCGGAGATCATTTGAGGTTCCAGATATATACATGCGGTATGTTTCTATTTCTGGCTGGTAGACCGTAGGGGTAGGAGCTGCGTAGTGATTGCCACTCACAGTATCGTGCATGGAAAATATGGTCTCCCTGAGGATTGGTTCATGGCCATTGAGAAGATTACCCATGCTCAAAACTTTCCTCCATGACTGGTTTGCAGTCGGAGGTGGAAACATATCTGACACAGCTGGCCTCTCACGCATCCTTATTTCTTGCTTCTTGTCAAACTCCTGAAACGTAGATGCAAATAAATCTATCCAAGTTAGACAATCCTTCGTGAACGGGTGGTCACAGTAAAATTTTTTCGAAATTCCGTGAAAGAATTCTTGATTCAGGGAATTTGGGAATTTGATCACCTGACCCAAGGGTCAGGCGGCGTCAGTAGTTTTTCCACTAGGCTACCGGCTTGGGTTCAAGGGTACCCATTCTTTACAAGCAAAGCCTCCACCAAATGCTAAATTGAAACCGGTTTTCCAGGTAGAGGCCACGCATCTCATGATAGTCAATTTATAGGGCTTTATTAACCCTCAGGAGACATGAGGGACCAAAGGATTTATTCGTTAGACAGCTAAACTATGAGTTGGGATGGCTTAAAGGCATTTTACCTTTTGAACAGTGTCCGCCACCGTGACTGTTCCCATTCTGGGAATATAGAATTCGTAATAGTCATTGAATATTGCTTCAGAGAGACGTGGTGCTTCCAAGAACTTGCGGTGTAGTGAAGCTGCAACAGCTAGTAACTTCTCAACATGTTCAAAAACATTGCAAAGCCGCCTTATGTCTCCAATGATCTCACTACCAGCAGATAAACGATTTGCTGCAAGGCATATCAACACTGTCAGTATCAATTCCAGAACCATGTCTCTCTCATCCCATTCACTTCCCAAGAAGTTTGAACTGGAAGCAGCTTGTAAGAGAAGATAAGTTGTACCTTGCAAAGGTTTCAATACAGATGCCATAGTGAGGTAAAGTTGGTCCATTTTGGTTGTCATCTGCTTCAAGCTTCCATAACTAGTCAGGTTTAAAGTGCCTGCTGAAGCTCGGAAGGCAGAGCAAACCATTTGCTCAAGCAACTGATGTGGTCGTAATGTTTCCAGGTAATGAAGAACCTACGGAATTAAAAAGGTAACATGGACTACAGTAAATTTACAAAAACAAGTGAGAGAAACAAGAACTATGAAAACATGAGAAAGCATTCTTTAAAAACGAAAAATAAAAAATAAAAAATAAAACTAGTGCTGCATAAGCATACTGTTTTTGTTCTCTTTACATGCAGACAGCAAATATGCAATTACCGTGCAAAATAATCCACTCATACAGTGGCGACAGTGCCAAGGCAAAAGCTAGAACATATGTCACGAAGATGGCTGTTTTTGCATCTACTCATTTTGATAACAATGGTGAAGCGACATAATAAAACACTCTTTTCTACTCACATTGGACCTACTGGCCTGGTGGTTTGGCCAACAGTGATCCAAGAAATATTGAATGGAACAGGAGACGGAGGTTTCCATGGAAACAAATAACCTCTCGTCTTCAGTCCAGGATAGATGGTATCCATGCATTTAGCCATTATGCAAACAATCTAAAATTTAGAGAGGCACACCTCTGAGAAATGAAGTTCTAAAATGTCATTACTAAATCTGTATGCTCACCCAAGATGTGAAGAGAATGCTTCAAGAAAACAAAGTACTTTCTGAATTATATGAAGCCAGAATACGAGAGACAGTTGAAGATGAAAGTTTTTTGTCAAGTCGCTCATCATCTACCAGAATTCTTTAAATATGTAAAAGCATCTAGTGAGAATTTTACCCATAAAACTGCTATTCCACTCAAAAGACCATGGCAATGCATAAATTAAAGATAGGATAACCATCCAAATATAGACTTGTTCAAAGAAATCTACCTTTTCTCCTTCTCTATTCGGATCCAGGAGAGGCTTCTGCTCAGAAGCAGGGAAAGCAGGTGCATCATTCCAAATGTTTCGCCATAAATTTCCATGCTCAGACATTCTTCGAGAAAGCTGTCCTCTTGGAGGCCAACTATTAGTTGATCCTTTTTCTTTCGCATCATCACTCTCCCAATCTCCTGGTGAATGCCACCGGATAAAATCTTCAAAAATGGCATCCGGATTTGCAGCTTTAAATGCCGACATATCTGATCAAAATATCAAAGCTTGTCAGTGAAAAGTATACTGTGGCACTAGAGAAAGAAGCTTAACATCTTTTTACCAAGTACCCATGGTTTCTTGTAAAGAAGAAATGAGCCAATAACAGGGATTGGGAAAGTGGACATATTACTTTCCATTTCAGTCATAGATGTTAACCAAATAGCACCAAAAAGATCTTGAAAAGAAAAGTGATTAAAAAAAAAAAAAACTTTGAGCAGGCTAATGTGATTTATGCGTCGCAGAGAATCACCAGACATCAAGATGGTTACCGTTCATTTAGAAAAACAAACTGGTTGGTTGACAAAGTAAGATTGCTAAAAGGTATGCAATTGGACTCGATAAATACATAATTTTCCTTTAATTTAGGGTATAATTATTATCCATAAGCAATAGATACATTTGGATACAATCATGAGAATTCTGAGCTCAAATGTATCTAAATTCATTTGGATGGCGGCAAGCCTTCAACTACTCAATTTCTGCCATCAGATAGTATAGGGCTTTCTAAGCTGTTCTAAGGATGTCCCCTGTCTTTTTATTTAATCGAGCTCTACATGCCTGAAATTGATCCTCCCAACCATAGAACTTAAGATGTGAATTGCATAAAGGTACAAACATGAGTACATATATATTACTATATGACTCAGAATGTTCTGCAAAAACATGGTTAAATACATTGCAAGTCTAGCCCCCCAATAAAAGAAGAGAACTTGAAGCCTATTACCTGAAGTTAATATATCCCTCTCCAACTGAGCAGAAAAGTTCTGAAATACAGTGACATACAATGTATCTTCAGTCAACCCGGTAAAAGTGGAAATCAATGTATTATCCACAAAGATATGAGCTTACAAATGAGTCGCCAAAAGCTTCAACAGCTTGGAGCCGTTCTTCATGCATGTCTTCTGTCATAAGTGGTGCATCCTACAATGATCACCAGAAGGGCGGACTTGTGATACTCCTGAAATGTTGTGAGAAAATAAAAGGACAAAAAGAAAAGTACTATGATTGTCAAGTTGCCCAAAAACTTATCGAGAAACCTGAGTGTATGGGGCATGCATTCTTTGATTCGACCTAAGAAGCATCATAGACCCAACCACACCAGCTGAACCCCTCCTGATACTGTCTGAAGGTTTTACATCAGCCAACCCCACATCTTCAGGCTCACCAATAGATCTTGATCCAGTGGTTCCAGAATCGTGTAAATCCTCTGATCTCAAAGGGCTGCCAGATATAAAATATGGTTATCCACCAAAGTACGTGCCTAGTTTATTAGTTCTTAAGGTAACAAGTAAACCTAGCAAAGTACAACTATAAAAAAAAATTAGAAACAAACATATGCCAACTTCTATCGGAGGCACTAAATAATGATTGTTTAGTGGCATATATCTTCTTTAGTTTGTTTTCTTCCATATATTATCCCGACAAAGAATAAAAAATAAAAAATAAAAAATAAAAAAAGATCGAAGTCTAAGAACAATGCTGTACCACTGAGCTTAGCCTTAACCTTTATTTAGACATGACTTACAAGTAGGCATAAGCAACGACCCATTTAGGCAGTGTTCGCCAGATTCAGATGGCAAACCTATGAGGTTGGTAAACAAAATTCTGCCACCAATCATTCTAAAAACCAAAATCAAGGTGACCTGACAGGACTCAGTTGTTTTTCGTTATCTTCTTTTTCTTCTTTAAATTTTCCAGACTATAGAAGATATAGTCTAATAACTTGACTTGCTGAGGTTGTTCAACCACCTTTGAGGTCCCAGTTTCTCATATATGGAGTAAAAGCAAAGACTTCAGAAACCAGAAAGTGGAAAGAGCCACAGAGCTTAGACGAAAGTATGTGGCTATATTATCTGTTTGATGGATATCAAAAAAGCATCTGCACAATTTTGAGGATAAGGTAGCAAAAGGTTACAGAAGAGAATGCCTAGGGTTATTGACGCACTGTGGCTTGGGGTGGTACAGGTTAGGTTAGCCTTCCTGCAGCAAAGAGGATGGTATGGTCATTAGGAATGGGGTTAGAATGTCCGATAATCAGATAAGAGGTGGGTTGATGGCCACACAGGGTAGCAACTGTGAAATCAAATGGAGAGAGAGGATGGGTTAGGGCAGACCATTTCTTTTGAAAAGTAAGGAGGTGGGTGATTATGGGTTAGTTCACCGACCCCTGTAAAATTGGCATAATCACAGAGCAGATTTACTTATAGTAGGCAACCAGCAACAGGTAAGTAACAGACTGCTAATAGCCGGAAGCATTCAGAGTTGGGCCGGTAGTTTCAAATTTGCTCATTCCTACTGACAATGCCACAATTCAGGCAGCCCTAGCAACTGTTACAATTAACATAGTCTGCATTAATGATAGTTTCCTTATACCTACAACTGCTAAATGAAAACCCAAGTTTCGAAACACTTGATTTTTGGCACCCCAGGGTTTTAACTTTTTTTATCATCCTCAAAGATTGTTAGGCAAGTCTAAATCACATTAAAGGTGCAAGAATTTGCCAATGAAATTCTCCTCTGTCAATTAATAGACAACTGCAGGGCCAACAGAAATCATTTTTTATGGCAAGGAAGTGGATATCTTTAACTTAGCCATAACGTAATTATGTGCTTAATGGTACAATGCCGATACACCTAATGCTCCCAGACTAAGGAAGAAGATGAATGCAGCCTCACAGCAATTTAAAGGAAAAATGCAGGAAAACAAGGCTATGAACTGTATTGAATATAACCTAAAACATAATGAGATTTTTTTTTTTTTTGGGGGGTGGGGAGGGGTTGGTGTGGTGTGGTGGAGCAACAAGACATAACAATCCAATGGCAGGATCTAAGGTCAGGCAGATTTTAATTAAGAAAACAAGGGAATTCTCACTTGCTTTAGTCACCTGTCACGTTTCCCATCAAAATCTTCACCAGGTGTCCGCATAATGGATGGGTCTGAGTCCTCCTGAAGTGGATCATTTTCCTGCATAGGTCAAACAAGCACCTCATGATGAACATAAAGCAAAAATAGAGTACATAATACAAGCACTGGAACAACAAGACAACAAAGAACCATTATGACCTTTATACGAGGAGAAGCATTATCGATGCTTTCAGTACAATCTTGATAATCTTCATTAAGTTCACACTTCCTTTCAATGCATATTGCAAGCTGAACAAGAAAGCAGAGAGGTAAAACAAAGTTGCCCCATGCCATCATTATATAAGGAAGCAAACAAGTTGCCTCTTTTTTGTATCTCTGGTGACAGAAATTTTCTTAAACATACAAAGGAGACACAACAGAAGTACAAAGGAAGTTAGAAAGGGCTACTTCAGAGAGAAAATTTCCAGATAAATACAGGTATAAGATCTTGAAGTCATCACTTTCTGTATGCAAGTAAGTATAAGATCTTCAAGTCATTTTAAATCACTTGCCATACACGACATTGTCTCTCATGTGGAAAATAATCAATCGTTGCCTATCTCCAGCAAAATGCGTAGCTTAACTGTTCTGTTCCCAAAACCTTATGGCTAAAACTGATAACAGAACATAAAGCAACCCCCTAAAGAGAAGACATTGTTTACATATAATATTTGATTGATACAAGTAAGTTAAATCCAAATGCTGGAATACCAAATAGCAAAGTAATCAAGCTAGCTGTGTGGTACAGACAAGAGATGCAGCTAATCACTGGTTTGCAAAGTCAAAGACTTTCGTCAACAAATAGATAAAAAGGAGATCTTATGACAAAGTTGAAAAGATCAAGAAAAGACACTAAAATCAACCAATAATGTTGTCCTCACATATCACATCAACCTAAACACCAGCTCATAGACCACCAGCAACATACTAATAGCACACAACATAACTAAAGCAATCTCTAACAATCTGCTAGCTATGCAAGCTGCCCCATGGGATTGCCTAAAATTACTGGCATAGAAGTATGTAACTCATATTTGAACCAATAACCGCTAATGAACTTGTGATGTAAAAGAACCAATGAATAGTTCACATTTCCAGCACTAAAGGCCCCAAAAAACCTCCCGAATTCCAACAATAGGACAAAAAGCTGTTTGCATAATGGCGTACCAATTTTATTGGGTGTTAGAAGTTTAAAAATTCAAGAGTTCTAGTTATATTATGAGCATAGGCTTTGTGCTAAAGTAATCATTTTGCAAATAGTCAGCGCAATGCTGCAATCATTATAAAGTTATATGATAATTGAGAGCTTTAGAGTGTAATAAAATTAAGCTGCAATGCATGGATTCAGAAACCTAGTCCTGAAGCAAAGAAATGGTTTCCACAAAAGTTCACCGGAAGAGATATGCATCTACCATGTGTAGTTTCTGGTTAATCAAACAAGTGGATAAGTCAATCGGACCATTAGCTGGCATTTTGGGCAATGGCTGTGACTCTTCCCAACACCACCGTACTTCTCGAACAAACTCTATCCAGAGCATTGCAATAGCTGATGGCATGCAAATAAAGTCATAAAATGAAAATAACACTATAATAACAGAAAATTTGCTAGGAGCCATCATCAGAAGAGATAACAATTTAACTTTCTTTAAATGCTTATTCAATCCAAACATGCATACCACGTATGTTGCAATTGCCAAACCAAAGAGATTGTAAACAAAACTCTGCAAAAAGCGATCCTAGTGGCGCGCCTTTAATAGCTCGGGAAGACTTATGCTCATGGTTGGCAAAATCTGGATCTCCCACTCCTGGTCATAGTACAGGGATCATATGTAAGAACAGCATCACATTCTAAATCTTCTATTTGAAACACTTCATGCTCTCATAATTACATCATCCAGCCCATTGGAAGAAAGGTGATTCCCTTCTCCATTTCATTCTTATCAAGTAGTTTTTATAATTCCCAAATTACACACACATCGCTCAGGTCTTGAACCTAAGACCTTTATGGTCCCCTCCACTCATATGGAGGAAAGGAGGATTATTTGAGTTAAAGCTATTTGGTTACTGCACAGTTTGTATACACAATTAAACAAGTTCTATGCTGAGATGGATAATATTTCTCCCAATTAAATAACACAACAACTCTGTTCTCAGGTAACTACTGAAAAATCAAACAAACTAGCATAGAAATGGTTAGTGATTCAAATGCTAAGCATTCCCAAGAACAAACTAAAGGAACATTTCATGTTGGCTGCTTTAAAGCTGTCTTAATCTCAGGTCTATTCAGTATGCCATCTTTCATTGTTGATTGTTCTATAACAGATCTGAAAGATTACTAATTGGTCAGCATAAACATCAGATATATTTTATTACATAACTTAATCCACCCTGACCATAAGGAAAAAAGGCACCTTCTCATAATCCATACTCAAGAGGAAACTGCCTGTTATGCCCTAAAAAAACACCTACTAAAGTTATAGACATGCACAGTTCAAGTCTACTAAAAAGAAAACTAACACCTAAAACAAAGATAATTGAAGGCTTTACATGGCTAAGCAGAACCCCAAAGCACCAAAGCAAGGGGAAAAAAAAAACCCAGACAATAACTAACAAATACAAAATATACTGATGAAGAACAAGAAACAGGAAAATGAACTTCCAGCCCAATAAGAAACCCAGGTCATGTGGATCTTCCATGTAAGTGAACTTTTGATGAACTTCTCCTCATTATATATCACAGGCAAATGCAAACTAGAGAAAAATGTACAATGAGGCCTGTGGCATGCTAAAGTTCAGAAATCATCTTTCAATCACATCAACAGAAGCTGAAAATTGTAGAGCGTACCCTCATGAAAAAGTTCTTTAAGTATACGATCAATGACAGTAGGTGGAGGTATAATCATTGAGGCCTTCAAATTATCAGGACCAGGGTTTTCAACTGCTAGAAATCAGAAAGATGAGGATATGAGTTGAGATTAGAAGCAACCTAAAATGATATCAGAGAAACAAAAGTGAACATAACCTACAAATCCTCCGATGTAGTTAGATGATAATCACGATATGACCACAAAAATAAAAAATTAAAATTAAAAGAGAGAGAGAGAGAGAGAGAGAGAGAGAGAGAGAGAGAGGCACAACCTGATACGAAATCTTCCACAAATCGAGCTTCAAATGACATATCTAATGAATCAACCAAAAGATGCAACTGAGAGGCAAAACCAATTTTGTTTCTTGAGGAATCATCATCTCTGTCAGTAAGAATCCTTCTTTAAAGTTTGCTCGTTTCAAAAGAATAGGACATGCTATCAGGAGAAATTAATTGAAATTAAGTTTTTAATACATTACTACCAAACCAAAAGTATCAACATATGTTCTCATGGTATGGTTTAAACATGCAAGGGAACACTAAATTCTGAACAAGTAATGATGAGCATCATACAAAGTCAAAATAAAAGTGAAAACAAACACATTAAAAAATAAGATATGGGAGCAAAAAACCATGTCTCCAGAAAAAGAAAGCGGTGGAGAGAGGAAAATCATATTATTACTTGTATATTCAACTTTACATTCAAATACAACTTCTTGATTGTCTATACAAAGGAGAAGGCTTTTGCAACACAGAATCAATTTGTTCCACCAGACAAACTTTCTCATACTAAACTATACATACCTTAACTTACATTTGAGAAAATTTTATAACCAATACAAAAAGATATTTATATGTGTAAAACAGAGCAACGTACATCAATCTTACCTTGTCAACTGTAACTCGTATTAACAACATTTACCATCAGGTACCAAATTTTGGTTCATACATAAAAAGTTTTCTTAATGGTGGGTGCATTTAATAATAACTTTGGCAAGAGTCCATTACCGGACACATAAGCATAGAAATTACAAGCAGGCACTCTTTTCATCTTTACCAATGTTTTGGTATGTTGTGAATGGCAAGAACCAATATTAACAAGCATTTAGAATATCACATACTCAACAGCAATGGCAGAATTACTTTAATTTACACATGAATTTCATCGCATTATTAATAAATTCTATCTAACGGAAGGCATCCTTACAAACTTGGAGAAAAAATTGGAAATATAATCCACTTCTCAGCATCATGAGGCGAATCATTTTCCAACTCAGCCATTTCCAGAGAGCTTTCAACCATCTTCTCTGACCATATGGCAATCAATTCAAATCCTGTAAGCAGTGTCCATGAACAAAACAAACAAATTATCCTTCAGGTAGGGCAGGCTTAAAGCAATAGCAAATCTTTAGAACCTTCCATCAAGATTAAATCCCAGATTAGTTTTTTAGTTCTTCAACCCTGATTAATAAGAGAAAGTAAACAGGTAAAGAAGAAAACGAAAAATTATATCAAGTTCATCTTGCATCATTTGGGCAGGCAAACAGTTATGTGCTTTGGAGGACCTCACTCAATTATCATCCCACACATCTCTCCAAAGCTGATATTAACACAACAGCCACACAATGAAAACAGGTGCATGATGAAAATCCTGGGAATAGTATACCTTTAATTGGGTCTTCTGCAGAATACCACTCATTCCAAGGACAATCATCATCCCATTGGGCTCTAGTATGGCCGTCTTTATCAGGGTTTCCTCCAGATTCTGAAATTTCAGTATCATTTCCTTGGATATCACTGTCATCGTCATAGGGAAGTGTTCTGTAGGTGAGCTTCATTGTAAAATTGACTTTGAAAATATGCACTGAGAAGTCCAATCTGGAGTAGGCCTTCAACATCAGACAAAATCCAAAATATTATTATAAATGGGGAAAACAGAAAAATTTGAAGCAATCTAAAAGACATTACAAGAGGAAGGTCCTTTAATTTAACACAGATACCATTTGCACAAACTTTGAATAGAAATATGATGCAAACAGTGTTCATGAAAAGATGTATATGAAATATAATGGTGAATACTAACATTCTTTTGTATAGTAGCATAAACTCATATCAACTCCAGCATTATGAAATATTAGGTTTTATCCTGTAAAGGATGGTAAAGTTCAACGTTACTGCATCAATGACATCCATTCACGTGTACTTTCAACCTAGCTGACGAGTTGATGCATTAATCAAATGAAGAGAGCAACCACAAGAATAAAACAAGCTCGGAGGACCAAGAAGAAATGGTTAGGCATATCTGATAGGTTTCAAAGACTAATAAGCTTACAATAGACTCTTTAATTTGTAATCTCAATAGCACTGAATGTCATGGCGAAATATCTTCAAAAAATAAAGAATGGGGAATACTTACAAACTTTGAAATAAACAGCTCATATAAGCCTTCCAAATGCATAAGCTTCACTGGAACCTGGGTACCCATATGATCTGCTTCAAATCTTCTGGTAAAAACAGTTCCCATATTTTGGATACCAATGTATGCTTTCCTAGAAGGGTCATGTACTGGAACGAATGCTGGAAACAAACTACAAATACCAAGTGCACAAGAGATTAAAACTCAGTTTAAGTTAAACTCAGATAGTAACAAGTGCAAATATAAATCTAAAAGCTCAAATAGCACAGTGAACTGTTAATCAATTACACTGAAACAAACTGTGTTTGAATTGTTTAAGAAGAAGAGGTGCTACACGGAAAAAAAAACTTCCCCACAAGCCCCAAATAGTACAAGATAATGTGCCAGTATGATTTAAATACAAGAAACCAGAATGAGATGTCACACAGGCATATATCCTTCACATCCTAAAATAGTACATGACCACACCAAGCACTAAGGTTAACTCGTGGATGACAAACTCAACCAACCATGGTACATAACATAAGAGAGCCACACTTCACCAACAGCTACATGATAGAATTTTCAACTCACAACCCTACCTCGAACAATTTGTCAAGGCAATCGCAACTGCACTTAAAAGCTTGCTAGCCTCTGGTGCATCAAGAACTACACCACTAGCACTTTGAGGAGCAATAACCTGGTGATGCAGTCAAAAGGCGAGAAAATAAGAAAAGAAACATTAAAGTTTGTTCCATAAAGTGCAAGATGCCAAGTCAAAACATACTAAAAACTCCTTGACCCCAAAACACAACTGCAACTCATGCAAACTAAAGTTCCAGTCTGAACTTTTACCTGTATTAACAAAAAACCAAATAAATGTAAGTTTAATAGTCCCAATATGTGATTAGTAAGAAGAAATTACCAAACAAAAGATCTCCACGTACTTTCTTTGTTGGTTTTCTCAAAGTAGTACTCCATGCAATAACTTTTTGATGCATACTTTAAGTCAGATTTGACTTTATACAAGTTCTTCGAAAAATCCATTTGAACAGCACCCTTCTCCTACAACAAACAAGAAGGAAATCCATATTGAAGGGACAAGACAAGATTGAAAGCTTTTTTCACTTAAAAGAATAAACAACCACATAATCATCAGTATTGAAGCCAAATCTTTTATCACCACAATGAATAAACGTCAAAGGCAACTGCACCATAACAATCTGTCTCTCAGTCACTTACAACAGCTATGCAGGGAGGACAAATCAATGGTGTGGTAAGGATTCTTATTGTAGAACACATAGTTCTCAGCTGGGATTTGGGGTTAATTAAGCATACCAGAAAGTACCAATTGTCTTCAAATAAAACTCACAAATTTGCGTCCAAAATGACCAACTTGGTCAAGGAATTGAATTCCATGAAACGAATACCTATCTGTCAAAATATCCATCTCCAACTATCCACATTGATAGTTTCAAGAAGAAAGAAAAGGATTTCCACTTTGCTGACAGTTCGAGGTTACATACATAACCTAACTCAGAAAACTACTAAGGCGTGATAAAACGAGTAAACGATTGCACCAACAGGCACAACAAGTTTTTGTCCATAATACAAAATAAGTTTAAAATCAAATTATTGCAAGTCAAACTTTTTATTATTATTTATATTAGAAACTAAAGATATCTTCAGTATTCCTTTTACTTGAAACCATTGCCTTGGAGTTTTTATAAATGCCGGTCAGAATTATATCTAGGATGTCACAACTTCAACTAAAACAAATGTCAATCAAAATAAAAATACATATGTTTCTATATCCATTCTCCAATTTCTATAGTGGATATAATAAGTTTTCCAACTCAAAGAAGGCATACCAGCAAATTTTTTGTACCAGTAGCCATCCATTGCCGGCAAACCGCTTCTATTTCAGAAATAAACCTGGAAAGGAAGAAACTGGTAAAATTAGATATGTTAGGCTCCTAGATTTCCTACAAGTTGATTTTTACAAGGATCAAATAAAAGGAGCATCTGCGACTTGAGGTGGTTCACATTTTTTCATCTCAGCATTAATCATCCTATAAAGGCTCCCCAATTTCTTATTCTTCTTGATTCATCCTCTCTCATTAAATTGTATGTCGAGATAGCAACTCTGAGCCATTTGACTCAGAATTCTGCCGAAAAATAACTTTTGATACCACCAACCCTAATCCGAATACCCCATATTTTTTACCTTTCCCATGAAGAAGCGAGAGTAAAATCATCAAAATGCTCAACCTGCACCAACAAGCAATTGAAAAACGACTCAAAAGACTAGTAGCGAGAAATGCCAGAACTCAATTTCTAAGTAGCTAAATGACTGGGAAGTTCAACTCAATCAGACAAATTAAATGCATAAAATTAACAGAATCACTAGGACCTTTAGTTATCCAATTCTAAATAGAACAACTAGAATTCAAATTTGAAAATAGTAAGAAAAGTACAGTTATGAAAAAACATAATACAAAATGGAGGAAGCAAGGACATGCCTCATCTTCTTGAGCTTCATCTTCGGCTCCCAAATGTGTTTTGCTGGATGACGCCATGAAATCAAAGATCCAAGAGAGTCCAGAGCGAACGGAAATGTGCTTCCTAGGTCATTATAGTCCTCGGAAATACTGAGAGAGAAGACTCAGATTTAGTTTTCCTTAACTTTGTGTGCAAAATGGGATTGAGATCTGTCAAACCATGAAAAGAGAAAAGGAAAGAAAGAAAACGCCGGTTCGGGTCCCCGCTTTCCAGTACAGGCAATACAAGAGGGAGACTTTGCCGCTTTTCGATTCACACGCCAACTGCACAAACGATCTAAATCGCCTAAGCCATGACCAAATATTTTTAAAATTAAAATATTCGAAGATTTATCCTCATTTTAGAGTCTAATTAAAAGGATTTTCATTTATCTTTAAGTAGAGTTGTCGACAAGTATTTAGATATGCGTAAATGGAGCAATTATTGAAAGGATTCCGTCTACAAATCTATTTTAGATCAAATCACGCGTGATATGTGTGCTTTGGGGCCGAGCCAGAGCGGGCCCAATCCACGGGGGTTTCCGTTTCGAATGACGACAGTCCGTTATGGTTTGACAAGATGGGGTTTGGATGAGAGCGAAGTTTTCAAAAGGAGGACCCACTCTGACATGAAACCAGCCCCATATAAGTCCCAGATATTTCTTTCCCCAATCAACGGCCCTGATTTCACGTGCCAGGCGGGGAACAAGGCCCACATTCATGCATCACGGCCCATGTCCTTCCTCAACGTACCATGTTGTCGAGTGGACAGACGATAGCTCCGGCTGTGGACGTTTCCAGTTTGGTCACCTTGTAATCAGAATTATTCTACTATGTTGATTCGAAGTTAATCAAGAATAGGATTTGTGGGGAATTGAGACGGTAATCCACGAACAGTCGAGAGAGTCGCCGTTAACTATGAAATTAAAGACGATACCAACAACAACCATCGGTCTGCTGTACTAGGCTTGTGTCACTGGACCCGAGGCTGGGTGGTATTTACATGCTACTCGCTCAGTCGCTGACTTGCCCTCCTAAGCAAAAACCATACTCCACCGTCCTTCTCTCTCTCTCTGTCTTTCACATTTCCTGTCAGAAAAGAGCATTATGATAAAGCCCGAGAGGGCGAAGTGACGTGTGAGCTAAGCTCTTCTGCGCAGTGAGCTACCACATTTGGTTTGCGTCTGAGGAAGCTAGCGATGGCTGCGGCGTTGGAGTGCTGGTCGAGCCGAGCCAGTACGGATGAGGACATGGTGGAGCAGGTGCTGATGAGGACGCAGGACAGATCGGAGGGTTCGCTTCCGATGGGAACCGCGGGTGACGGGGCCGGAGCCGGAGCGGGAGCGGGAGGGGGAGCCAAGGAGTCTTCGGCGATGCAGAAGCGGCTACAGAGGCTTAGCCGGAACGTGTCGGAGGTGCTCGCCTCACTGAAGAACTCGCTCAATCTCGACTCGCCACGTGAAACTCTAAGTCCCTCCTCGTCGTCGACGAAGATCGAGTCCTCTAGAAAGATCATGTGGGGCAGCGTCGTGAGAAACCTCACGCAGCTCTACCCCGGCAGCCAGCTCCCGGAAAAGCTCGTGTCTAACATTCGGAGGCATTATGATTCGTTGCCGCTCAGGTTTGGAGTAGTTTGGGAAGCTTGAACTCTATTTTGTTTGCTGAGAAAGGACAGGAAAATGAAAACACCGAAAAAGAATGAAAAGCTTTCCTGAATAAACCGATAGATGGTCTTGTTTAGCACAGTGGAGAAATGGGTTTTTCTTTCTTTCTTTTTTCTTCTTTCTATTTCACAGAAACTGAAACTCTCTGGAGCCAAAGATAGATTTAGGTTACAGAGACTGACTATAAATAATTTTCTTCTATTTTTCTTATTTATTTAGCTATTGAGCACCTTTGTTTTCAATCTCCAACAGTTACGCTCAAGCAGGATTTGATATGAAAGAAGTATTCCTTCACATCAAGTTGATAGAGGAGGTGTCAGGGGATGACCAACCGGCGATTGTGATACAAGAAGTGTCAGATGAGGAAGTTCAAGGGTCTGTAATCAAGCTCACATTTGCTTGTAACTCTTCGATTTCTTGGCCTGCAATGTCTGGGGCGCTGGACAGCTCCTCCATTTGCTGCAAGAAGATACAGATCTTTGAGAAGAAGGGGTTCACTCTTGGGGTCGTTCTTCTTCTGATTCGGGCTGGGCAAGAGAAATCGCTGAAACCCCGGATTGAGTACGCTCTTAAATCGGCCATGAAGAAGCCGAAAACCGGCGGAGTGAAGCTTCCTTTTGGCCTTTGCGGGTGTCAGGAGGAGGGCGCCAGAGGGTTAGATTTCGGGGAGATCGAAGAAGAACCGGGTGACCAAGGTTATTATAGAAATGGGGTTGAGAATTTGAGCACTAAGATTCAGCTTCAGGTGCCATTGCCCACATCATCTTTCGTAGTATCTGTTGACGAATGGCAGACCATTCAGTCAGGCGGGGATGAGATTGGGAAATGGCTGTTGAACTCAGATAGCCTCGAGTTTATTGATCAGATTGGACCCTGTTCATTTAAGGGAGCTTTCAAGGGCAAAAGGGTTGGAATTGAGAAGCTTAAGGGCTGTGATAAGGGGAATTCTTACGAGTTTGAGCTCCGAAAGGATCTGTTGGAGCTCATGACTTGTGGGCATAGAAACATTCTGCAATTCTATGGGGTTTGTGTCGATGAAAGTCATGGGCTATGTGTTGTGACAAAGTTGATGGAAGGGGGCTCAGTTCATGACTTGTTGCTGAAAAGCAAGAAGCTCCAGAATAAGGAAATTATAAGAATTGCTGTTGATATAGCGGAGGGGATTAAATTCATGAATGATCATGGTGTTGCTTACAGAGATCTCAACACGCAGAGGATTCTATTGGATCGGCATGGAAATGCTTGCTTAGGGGACATGGGTATTGTTGCAGCTTGCAATAGTGTTGGTGAGGCCATGGAGTATGAAACTGATGGTTATCGGTGGCTAGCCCCAGAGGTTTGTCCCCTATGACATTGACTTCAATTCAGTAAATCAATTCGTCCCACTTCTAATTAAATATGCAATTGCTTCATTTTTTTTTCGGCTTCGAAGCAATAACTGAATTAGAAAAGAAATGACGGCCTATTGTTTCCACAGAATGAAGCATTTGAAAACACATATACCATCCATGCATTGAATGTTCAGTCAAGTTGTCGACTAACTTATAAAAAAATGCTTCATGAAATACAATTGCATATGAAACCAGGTTTTGCTATCTTCCCTGTGATTTCAGGAAACTTAGTTGTCTGATTTTCCGTAGTCATTGACTATGATGCGTTATTCCAAATCCTTCGTGGGGCGTTGAATAGTCCAAATGCATATTTGGAAACCTTGATCTCATATCGACTGTTTTCCTTTGATCTTCTGATAACTATTTTTTGACACGCGTTCGCAAATTGGTGATGGATGTTTGGGTATAGTGCTTTTACAATGGATTTGGACTAAATTATTTGCCAACCATTAGTGCAAAGGATATATGCTTCCTTATCTTAGTTGCCAACCTAAAAAGGTGATGAAGCTTTCCCTAAACAAACCTTCTAATTCTTGGAAAAAAAATCTTTGAGGAAAGAATGAAGATTTTACTTTCTGTGAAAACATTACTTATATCCATTGTATGTGTCTTGGATTCTCAGGACCACTCCACACTTTATTAAAAGGGACTTTATGTGACTTAGCTCAACATCATAGTTGAAGCATGCCTAACATGTTTTCATAATTGCATTTGCTTTATACTTCAACATTATGCTTACCTTTATCTAAGCACTCCTGCATGTATATTCCCTAAACAAATTCGCTTGATCCGAAAATGCCCCTTTCATGGAATTCGGCTCAATTGCTGGAACCCACGTACTGGAGCTTTTTTGACTATGGCGTGATTTTAGTCGGGATTGCTATGGTCACTTTCTTACCTACTTTTTGAAGCCACTGTCCACACCACCTGTTTCTAACTTACTTAGCTACAGAATATTTGTGTTGTTGATGTATTTGCAAGCAATTAAAGGACGTGTAAGTTCTGGTGAGAGCTAAATATCCACGAATGATCTGGTCCTCTTTTTTCTTACTCACAGGAAAGAAGGTACAGATGTAGATTGAAACTTTTAACTTAATTTGCCCCACCTTTACATCCTTGGCACTTCTTGTGTATTTCAAAGTTCTTTTCAGCTCACCTATATTTGATTGGACATCAAATTTGCTTCTTTTCCTTTGTTATATTCCAGTTCGGTGAGTACTGCACAGCTGAAAACGGTACCTTTTTTCTTTTGTGTCCGAGAACAGATAATTGCCAGTGACCCAGAGAGTGTTTCCGAGACATGGATGAGTAATGCCTATAGTTATGGGATGGTAATTTGGGAGATGGTGACTGGTGAAGCTGCTTATTCTGCATATTCACCTGTGCAAGCGGCGGTAGGTGTTGCTGCTTGTGGCCTTAGACCAGAGATCCCGAAGGATTGCCCTCAAATTCTAAAAATTCTGATGACAAAGTGCTGGATCAATGTTCCTTCAAAGCGCCCTCAATTCTCTGATATTCTGTCGATATTGCTGCGGCCAAACAGCTGCAACAACAACAACAACAACAACAGGTAGAAACCTTTTCATGTTTCTGCGGGACCTGGTTTGTTAATACTAATTAATATAAACATAGGCCCTGCATCAAGGAGTTTCCATGCATTAGAATAGATCCCAAGAAGCAATCTTATATAAGCCGAAATGATGATGTAATTTTCCTTTCTCTGCTATTGAAAATCTATATCCTTCTCCTGTTCCTTCCCTTTTTATGAGAAAGAAATGTCAATACCGTTTTCTTTATTTTGTATTTGCCATCACCGAATGCACGATGGTAATGAGTGGTGGTGGGAACACTTAATCATGCTCGCCGCTCGTGTACTTATTATTGACCATGCCTTCTCCGTTTTCACATAAAAAAGAATAGGACCAGTTGATCTAAAGCGTTTCATGTGTCCTTAGGGACCTACAAGTACTTAGTATTTCACGGCAATTCGTACATTAGATATCTTTTTGTTCGCGTAGTGGCTTACTAGGGGACCCATAAGCGATTGCTCCTGTTTTCGTGTCTCCCCAATCTTGGAGAGGTGAAAGACTATTGAAGAACCCCTCCCCCTTCTTTCCTTGAAGTTTCAGAACTTTAAGGGACCTGTTCCTGGCAAGTTACTAAATGCTCTGCAAAATAAACAGAACTGGCCCCAGCAAAAGAGAGTAAAATCACACACAAAAATGCAGGATTTACTTTTTTGGGATGAACGTGAAAAGATGTCCCTCTGCTGGAGGTACGACAACCAATTCCACAGATTGAATTCAATGCACATGGGTAGACGTGGTCCATGATTGCTTTTCCAAGTGTCGTTTCCCAGTTGTTTGGTGTCAAAGGTCTGTAATCCACCTTTCTTTCAAAGGCCCTCGTTGAGCGGAGGAATTATTAAGGAAAGAGTTTTCCAAAATTATAAAATATATTATAATTATTTTTCTCTTTAATAATGGAAGGTTTGTCTAATATTCTCTTATAGTCCAAGTTCAATCTTTTGTCGGTAAATGACTAACTCATTTGTGAGATTCGATTGAGATACATGAAAGAAGGACTATTAGTTATGATACCATGTAAAAAATTTAAATCCATGTTATAGTCTTAAAATGTTACAAATCTAAACATTAAGTCAAAAGCCCTAAGTTTGTTAGCATAGTAGGTCTAATATCATTTTAGACCATAACAATTCACTTTTCTTCAAAATATTATGTTAAGAAAAAAAATTGTTCAAGTTTATAAGATATATCATAAAGTACATTCTTCTCTCGTATTGTAATTCATTATGCAATATTTTGTAACTCAAATAAGGGATTTTTTTTTTATTTTTATAAGGAAGATAACATTAAGTAAAATTTAGGTTATTAGACACTTATGATTGACCCAAGTACGTGGAAAAAAAAATTATATGAATGGCTGCTCTTAGTTGGTTCAGAGCCTTTTACTAGATTAGATATAGCTGGGAACGAAGTTGCGTGCCAGTCGGGGCCTTCCCTCCAAAAATAATTATCCTGGTTCACGAAATTTGGATCGATATGATTTGTCCATTCTGAGGCTTGCTTCGTTGACTGCCAAAGAAAGGAATCACAAGAGCAGTTTATAACCGCTCCAACGTGAAGGCTGTACATCCTTGACCAAGAAAGGAAAAGAAAACAGTTCCACATGCGCGACATGTGCATCTGACTATTCAACTTCAAGTCTGGAAAAGACGCCGCAGGGCCGGCATTTATGCCTTTAGGTCCCTCTTTTCGTCTCGTTTCGTTCATACGCCGTCTGGTTCTGGTTGACGCAAGTGCGGTCTGGACGGAAAATAGGGGCCTATGCCACTGGCGGCCCACTAGATAAAGTTGCTCTGCTTAGCCCAATGGGTATACCTCTTTTACCTTTTCTGGATTCCTTGTTGCTTGCTTTGGGCATCTACAGTTATGGCGAATCCACTACATTTAAACCAGTGCAAATGGGCATATACCATATCTGAAAATGAAGACGAAGCTTACCATCAGATACAACAAGAAATGGTTCACCACTTGTGGACCGCTTAGTGTTTTCAATCGATAAAGTGAGATCATATCAGCAATAATAGGGAACTTTAATTCTTTGACCACCAATAGTCGGACAAAGACCAGATAATATATACTTTTAATTGAATTAGGCACTTATTTACCTCTTTACTGTTTTGGGCCTAAGAACCAGGCACAATTAGGTTTCCTTTCAATCAAAATTACGTGGGGGCCGAAGCTGCGAAAATACGCTATTGATAAGCGACTCCTGGAAGAAAAAAGCCACACGTATGCTCGATCAAATTCACTGCCGTGAGACCCAAGGCTGAGTAAAGAATCTCGTCATGCGTGACCAGACAAAAACGACAGCGTTCCAGGCGGCAAGCTGACTTATCCTCCCCTACTGTCACTCTTTCTCTCTCTGCGAGGGAGAAGAGAGAAATGGTACCTTCCTCAAGAAACAGCACCTGTCCTCACTGACCCCCCAAACCCTAGAAACTCCTTTCCCAAAAATTGGAAATCCATTAATACCCCTCACCCCTATATATGACCCACCTGCTGCGATAATCCCCTCTCAAATAAGCATAAAACCGAAACCCATCCAAGAACAAAGAATTGAGAAAACCCCCTAAAATACACACAAATACAGTTCTCTCTCCATTTCTCTTAGATTCCTTTCTTCTCCACATCGCAGTGAGAATCGGTACGTTTCTTTTGTTTACTTAAGTCTTAATCTCGTTGGCACCGTTTTTTAACCTTGGAATCATGTTGAGATTAGGCGTGTTAGGGATTATTCTTTCGTTTCTGGGACCGATCGTTGTTGGATTTGTGCTTAGAAACTATTCTAGTGATTATTTCCGGTTCTCGATTGCTTTTCTTGTTGTGATTGTCTCGGTAATGGCGTTTTGTCGCGCGTTCAGCTGCTTACTTCACTATATGCTTCCAAGAAAGCGACCTAGCGACGGAGTTCTGGTTGTAGAAGAAGAAACTGGAAACAACAACAGCAGCAGCAGCAGCAACAACAACAAGAAGAAGAGAGAGAGTTCATCGGCTTTGAAGAACATTCGGATCGCCGGAGCTGACGATTCGACTGTGAAGATCAGCAGCGACGTCGTTTGTGGCGAGAACAGCAACAGCAGCAACAACAACAACAACAGCAGCGGTAGCGTAGTTACAGAAGAAGAAAAGCAAGAGACTTCGATCATGGCTTTGGGCGATGCCAATCAGACGGACATCGACGAGGATCTCCACAGCCGGCAGCTTGCCGTATACGGAAGGGAGACGATGCGGAGGCTTTTCGCATCGAATGTCCTCGTCTCCGGGATGCAGGGCCTTGGCGCTGAGATTGGTATATTTTCTAAGATTTTAAGCTCCTTATACTTTGTGCTTAATAAGCTCTGGTTGATGTGGATCTTATTGACTAAAGATTTGCGTTTCTTTAACAATTTTTTTCTTCAATAGATGACGATTGGTGCTCATCATTTTCTGTGTGCTAGATATTCTTTGTAATTCACCATGTGATGATGAGTTAGGATGTTTCCTTTTGGATTTTTTAATTTCCCAAGCTCTATAGTGACCTGAACTTTTTAATACGATTATTGGTATTTATGTCTGATGGATTGTGGTTATTTTTTATGGAATCAGTTTTTTTGTAAGATAATTAGGGTAATTACTTTAGAGTTTACCAACACATTTTTATGTATCAATTATACCGGTATCATTAGGTGTCTTTTTAACATGCTCTGCTATTTGAACGTTGTTTAGCCATTATTTTCTAAAACACATTTACAAAACTGCTTTGGCCCTTGGTACACAATGTTGCTTTTGCAATTGTACTTTTTCATGCTTTGAGAGATCCAAATGATTGGAAATGATAAGAGTGAACCTATTTGTGACCTGAATGCACTGGATTAATAATGTTTTAGATGGGATACTCCAGTGTAGGTCTCTATCTTCAATCTTTTCATCTCTAATTTTTATGTGAGAAGTTGATAACCATATGCTTCTTATCCTTTCAATATCGACTATTATCCTTGCTATTGTTGTAATTCTGAGCTGATTCTGTGATCCTTAACGTAGCTGGCATTTTCAATGTTATATTTGCTTGCTGCAGCTAAGAATCTCATTCTTGCTGGTGTCAAGTCTGTGACCTTGCACGATGAAGGGACAGTGGAGTTGTGGGATTTGTCTAGTAATTTCATTTTCTCGGAGAATGATGTTGGCAATAATAGGGCACTTGCTTCTGTCCAGAAGTTGCAAGAGCTCAATAACGCTGTTCTTGTTCGTAGCTTAACAAATAAACTGACTGCTGAACAGCTTTCTGATTTCCAGGTGCATTCATTTCTCACATTTTCTGTTTGGCTATCAAACTGTCTTCTGCTTTCCTGATGTATGCAAGTAATCAATTTGGTAGTCATGAGTTACATGACTGGATAGTAGTCTAAAATTGTTTCACATTTTGGATGTGAGTATGCATACATTAGAGCTGAAATGCCTCCAAACCAGAGTGCTTCTAAAGGCAGTTAGGAAGAAACTATATTTCCATATGTTTCTCGATGTGTAGTGACATCTTTAAATCTGCTTTTCTTATTGGATATATGATCTGATGGTAGGGGTCCAGACTTAATTTTAGACTTGAGGTTGATTGAAGGCTCCTGTGTTTCTATTTTGCTTTCTCTGAAATTACTTGCATTTGCTTTTTTTTTTTTAGTTGTATTTTGTTAAGGGCTTGGATACATTAATTGTGCTAGAAGTCTATGGTTAATGCAGTCTGATGAAATTTATTTCTAGCCATGTCCCATTTAGAGCTTAACTATTAATAATGGTGACCTTTAATCCAATCATGTCGTGACATAATTGCTTCCCCTGGGTTTTTGTTTCAGAAATATATTCCTTATCTCTTGATATATTACACGAATTAAGTTCGAGTGACCCCTGCGTGTAGTAATTATGCATCAATAGTGTGCAAAACCGGCAATTGATCTCTTAACCTCCTCATGGCGATTGAGCTTGCCTAGTATGAACATAATTGGAGGGTACAGGATATCTCATCCGACAAATTTTAGGATCTCTGTATAAAAACCCACTTAAAAAATGGGTTTTGTGCTGATACCAGATAAAATTAGATAATTTATATGTAGATGGCATTCTCTATTGTAGGGAAGGATGGGAGTTTGGATGTAAATGTTTCAATTTCTTTGGACATTGTACTTCTTCTTCATCTCAAATAGTTTCATTGTTTTACTCTTGGTTTCTTGTTGGATATATCTGATTTTGTTGTTGGATTTCAATTGCATTTTAGCTTGCTACTTAATGGTTTGCCTGTAAGGAGAAGTTGTATTAGGAAACTCCATTTCGATACTTTATATGGTTTTACTTCTTAGCTCATTACATATCCTAAGTTGCTTAAGAAGGAACTTGAATATTAACCTGGACAAAATTTTCCCAACCCTTCCAAAGCACTCCATTCCAAGTTCTTCTGGTGGTTTTCTTTTATTGCATGTAAGCTAGCAACCAAGAAACTATTTAAAACATGCTTATTTAAGAAGTTACGGTTTCTAATTCAGTAATTTAATGCACACTCCAAATAGTGTAAATGCCCAAAGTGGAATAGTCAGTCTATGAGGTTTGCATTGAAAGTTTGGTCTAGTGTCATGGTGATCTTATTCTATGTAAAGATTTGATATTATGAGAAAGTATCCATATTCCTATTATGTGGATTGCACATATTTATCAATATCCAACAACTGATGGGAATTATTGACATCCTGATGTTGCAACAAGGGGCTTTTGTCAGAACTTGCATAGTGCCAGAGTATGGTGTTATCTGCCTTCTTTAATGCTCAATTTGATTGCAACACCTGTCAGTCTGTTTAAAGCATGAATCTGTTGCGTAGCAGAATGGTATAGGAAACGCTTGGTTGCATTGCTGTAAAACTGTGCAAGTAATAATAAGTTCATAAAAATTCCTTTCTGGAAATCTCAAGTCTTCCTTCTTTTATTCTCTATCTTAAATATTCTATAAGGTAATTGTGTATCATGTGCAATGCTTTGTTTGCTCTCCTCTCTCACATTTGTATCTGGCTTATTGAATTGTACATGCAAATGTTAATTTGGTGGTGGTGCAGGCTGTTGTCTTTACTGATATCAGTTTTGAGAAAGCCATTGAGTTCAACAACTACTGTCATTCTCATCAGCCTCCTATTGCGTTCATCAAAACTGAAGTTAGGGGCCTTTTTGGCTCAGTTTTTTGTGACTTTGGACCTGAATTCACTGTTGTAGATGTTGATGGTGAGGAACCACACACGGGTATTATTGCATCCATCAGCAATGACAATCCTGCCCTAGTGTCATGTGTTGATGATGAAAGGCTTGAGTTTCAGGATGGAGATCTTGTTGTGTTCTCTGAAGTTCATGGAATGACAGAATTAAATGATGGAAAACCAAGGAGGATTAAAAACGCTAGGGCATACTCATTTACTCTTGAAGAAGATACAACAAATTATGGAACCTATTTGAAGGGTGGTATTGTTACACAGGTGAAACAGCCTAAGGTGTTGAACTTTAAGCCACTAAAAGAAGCACTAAACAACCCTGGTGATTTTCTTCTTAGTGATTTCTCCAAGTTTGATCGCCCTCCTCTACTGCACATTGCATTTCAAGCGCTGGATAAGGTGGTCTCTGAGTTGGGACGTTTCCCTGTTGCTGGTTCAGAAGAGGATGCTGAGAAGCTTATATCTGTTACCAGAAACATTAATGAGAGCTTGGGAGATGGTAGACTGGAAGATATTAATCCAAAACTTCTAAGACACTTTGCCTTCGGTGCAAAAGCGGTTCTGAATCCTATGGCTGCAATGTTTGGTGGTATTGTGGGACAAGAGGTTGTGAAAGCTTGTTCTGGGAAGTTCCACCCACTTTTTCAGGTTAGTACATGCTCTTTTCCTTTATCATGTTGTGTTTGAGTACTCAGTACTTTGACTTAGAACTGTTGTGCTTTTTGCATTACGTGAAGGAGCCTTTCATGAGGTCCTGATGTTACTATAATCCTTTTTTCTTAGTTGTAATCAGGTTTTGTTCACTTTTTGATTAGTGAGAGGTCGTTGACATTTATCCTACTTGCTGGTTCTGGAGTAAACCAATGTTATTTTACTTGTCCGCTGCAGTTCTTCTACTTTGACTCTGTGGAGTCATTACCAACAGAGCAGCTGGATTCCAATGATCTAAGACCCTTGAATAGCCGCTATGATGCTCAGATTTCCGTCTTTGGGTCTAAGCTTCAGAAGAAGTTGGAGGATGCTAAAGTGTTTATTGTGGGATCTGGTGCTTTAGGGTGTGAGTTCTTAAAGAACGTTGCCTTGATGGGAGTATCATGTGGCAATCAGGGGAAGCTAACAATTACTGATGACGATGTAATTGAGAAGAGTAATCTCAGTAGACAGTTCCTCTTCCGTGATTGGAACATTGGCCAGGCCAAGTCCACTGTTGCTGCCTCTGCTGCTTCATCAATAAACCCTCATCTGAGCATTGAAGCTTTGCAGAATCGAGTTGGCCCTGACACTGAGAGTGTATTTGATGATACCTTCTGGGAGAATTTGAATGTTATTATTAATGCTCTAGACAATGTAAATGCCCGTTTGTATGTTGATCAGAGATGCTTATACTTCCAGAAGCCACTTCTTGAGTCAGGAACTCTTGGTGCCAAATGCAACACTCAGATGGTTATTCCTCACCTCACAGAAAACTATGGTGCTTCAAGAGATCCACCTGAGAAACAAGCACCTATGTGCACCGTACACTCATTTCCTCACAACATTGACCATTGCTTAACATGGGCTCGATCTGAGTTTGAGGGACTGCTTGAGAAAACCCCTGCTGAAGTGAATGCATATTTGTCCAACCCAAGTGAGTATAGTTCTGCAATGATTAATGCTGGTGATGCTCAGGCCAGAGATAACCTGGAGCGGGTACTGGAGTGCCTTGACAAAGAACGATGCGAGACGTTCCAAGATTGCATTACCTGGGCTCGTTTAAAGTACTTTCCTTGAAGATAATTCTTTCAGTAGCTTTTTCATTTTTCTTTCTTCCTGCAAAAGTTTTGTGACTTTTTTCAGTGGCTAAGATGTCATATAACTACTCAGGTTTGAAGATTATTTTGCCAACCGTGTGAAGCAGTTGATTTATACTTTCCCTGAGGATGCTGCCACCAGTACTGGAGCTCCATTCTGGTCAGCTCCTAAGCGATTCCCTCATCCACTGCAGTTCTCATCTGGTGATCCCAGTCACCTTCATTTTGTTATGGCGGCATCCGTTCTACGTGCAGAGACATTTGGTATCCCAATTCCTGACTGGGTGAGGAATGCCAAGAAGTTGGCTGAAGCAGTTGATAAAGTGATGGTCCCAGAATTTCAGCCCAAGAAAGATGTGAAAATTGTAACAGATGAGAAGGCTACCAGTATTTCGACCAGTTCTATAGATGATTCAGCCGTCATTGCTGAACTAATCAACAAGTTAGAGCAGTGCCGGAAGAACCTGGCTCCGGGATTCAGGATGAAACCAATTCAGTTTGAGAAGGTACAGTTCCTATAATCCGTCTCTTTTAGGTATTTTTTAAACTATCCCATGCTTCTCTTGTACCAAACATCCCAAAATTCTCTGTAGTCAACTTGAAATTTCTGCTCATGTGCTTGTATGATTCAAGATTTTGGTAGATGTTGTTTGTAAGCGTTTCTTTATATGTACACCCTGTTTGGAGTGAGCTAAAACACCTGTTGGGTATACTCTTGTGTGTGGGGGTGTGAATATATTCACAACCTACGCATTAAAAAAAAAAAATAATAATAATAATAATAATAATAATAAGAATAATAATAAGAATAATATATACTCTTTTGTGTGTGTGGGTGAAAAGCCTTCCGAATAAGTTTTCAATCAGATTTCTGATTTTCATGAACTTTGCCTCATAATTGTGCAGGATGACGATACAAACTTTCATATGGACCTGATAGCTGCCCTTGCTAACATGAGGGCACGGAATTACAGCATTCCTGAAGTTGACAAGCTGAAAGCCAAGTTTATTGCAGGACGGATCATTCCTGCAATTGCGACATCCACTGCAATGGCAACAGGTCTTGTCTGCCTGGAGCTATACAAGGTTTTGGACGGAGGGCACAAACTGGAAGACTATCGTAACACATTTGCTAACCTTGCATTGCCTTTGTTCTCCATCGCTGAGCCAGTTCCACCTAAGGTCATCAAGCATCAGGACATGAGTTGGACTGTGTGGGATAGGTGGATTCTGAAAGGGAATCCTACTCTCAGAGAACTTATTCAGTGGCTCAAGGACAAGGGGCTGAATGCTTACAGCATCTCATGTGGAAGTTGCCTGCTCTATAATAGTATGTTCCCCCGGCACAAGGATAGAATGGACAAGAAAGTGGTGGATCTGGCCAGGGAAGTGGCCAAGGTGGAACTGCCGGCATACCGTAGTCACTTGGATGTTGTTGTTGCATGTGAAGATGATGAGGACAATGATATCGACATTCCTCAAGTATCCATTTACTACCGTTAGGTTGTCTCCAATCTGCATCTGCGCAGAATCTTGGATTGTGATGTTAGGACAAGAACACTCTGAAAACCCTTTTTTTTATACCTTTCCATGACTCTACTTTTCGTTTGACAATGAGTCCACCAGATGGATATTTTTCACAACGGTTTACATTTCATATAAAAATTTGGGAGTGACTTTGATCCATGTATCGTACAATCCTACATCTACTTATATCTGTCTTATGTGTGTTTATCTTTGCTTTTGTATCCCTATATGTCCTCTATTGTCACTAATTATCAGCATCATTGTATGTTCCCACTAGAGAGGTCTATAAGTCAGTGCGGTAGCCTTATCAGCTGCCTGATTCGTTTTGAAAAGAACAGATGGTAATGCAACATGCTGGGGATGGGTAGAAAGTTCACGCCGTCCTTCGATTATATACTTGGAGATGCTAGCTTATCATTTTCAGTTCCGCTAACATTTTATCTTTGATGCCTGTTTTCCACAAATTGTGCCCCCTTTAACAGATTTGAAGGAGCGACTCGAAAGGCGTCATTGCCTTGCTTTTGCGGCGCACTAAGACGAGGAGAGGTGGATTATCCTAGTGGTTGATGTTCGCCGCTGGCCATTGCCTCATTCGCGCCAATACCTTTCGTAAGCATGTAATAGTACGCCGTCGGTTGATGAAATTCCAAAATCTCCAAGTGCCAAACAAACCCCTGCTCTACACCCTCCTTCCCCTTCCGCTTCACGCTAGGATGACATGGTTACCGTCATCTTTTTTGTAGTTTATTTATGAACTCTTACATATCGAAGACGGTCATTGTGCCTAAAATCCCTTCTATGCCTTCTCTCTACTCCTTTCCTACCGTAAATTTTCCCGTGATCTAGAGGATATTAGAACATGTGAGCCAGAAAAGAACTCACTGTAAGGCTGAGATTATCAGGTATCCTCTAATTTACAATTTAAGGTACCTTACATTTGGAAGCTATGAACTCGTTATAAGGTTGCTATACCTAGAAACGACGCCGCGTACGTTCGTCCTGAATAAAAACAAACGAATCCTCGTGATTGGAATCTTCAATTGGATGCTAGACGCTTCAACAGAGAACGTGTCAAACTGTTTATCCATGGTTGGCTTGACGGTTGCCGGAGATTTTTCCATCACATGCGTCCAACTGATTTTTTACTGGCTTATATGACATTTTGGGTAACATCCAATTGAAAAATCTGCCGTTTATCAACTCAATCTTTGTCAATTGAAATCAAATGAGTATATTCGTTCCGAATACAGAGGCCAGCTCACAGCAACAACATGCATAACAGCCGTCAGCAAGCCTAAAATAGACTACCAGTTTTTGTCAGCGCCTTCATCGAACTCGGCAGAGCCCACAACACGGAAATCAAGCTGCTTCTGATGCTTTAAGCGGCGGCGTTCATCAAAGCTTTCCCATCCTTCAAACTGTCAGAAGAATATTGTGGTTAGGCTTTGTAGCAAAAGTGGCATAAGTTGGAATGCTTGACAAATGGATCAAGAATATCACCTGACGGAGGACATTCGTTGTGATTTCTGTGTTGTGTAGGTCCAGTATGGAGAGCTGAAGGCACATCTTGAAAATCGTGGAAGGAAGTGATTTTAGCCCGTTGTTACTGAGGCACAAAGCCTGTAAAGAAATCGGCAGATTGGCATAAATTCCGGAGCAATGGATAATGCAAAAATGGTTGCTTTCTACGGCTGTTTGAAAGCACACGCTTTTGAAGGTGATACTCAAGAAGTTCGCCAAATATCATGTTAAGAGGGTACCTGCACCCTCATGCGTATATGCTATGAATTGCATCTCTTTTGAGCGACAATTTAACCAACTGAGCAAACACCTTCTCATAGGAAAAGGGGTACTTGGGACGAATAGAAACCCCCCCCAAGTCGGCTGTTGTTTTGTTGTTGATTACTAACTCTAAATTTCAGTGGCCTCCCACTTCTGAAGTCCAGCGGTTCTCATACAACCCTTCTATTTCTTATTCTTTTCGTTTCGTGCATAGCTTATGATTATAAGCTAACTTTTCCAGATAGAAAAGCAGCTCTCCCACTCGAAAGGAAAGTGAAAAAATAGAACAGAGAAAAGGGAGAAGGAAGAGAATCAATAACACTTAGCACATACCTTCAGGTCATGCAAATTACCAAAAGTCTCTGGCAACTCAAACAGAAGATTCGATGACAGATCAACCTGCACCATGTATAACCAAGAAAACTACATTAAAAGAGATATACCATGGTTGGATCCTCTCCAGAGGATGAGGGCCCTGGGGAGGGCTAGAGAAAGACACATGCTGGAGTCTTACCTCAATAAGGGAAGTACAATCTCCTATAGATGTAGGGATGATATTTATCCTGATCCAGAAGGAGATAACAATAATGAAAAAGACATGTCATGGGTTATCAAGCATCTGATTGTTTGCAGCATTTTTATAGGGACCCTACATTTTGAACATTTAAGAGAACATGAATCCTAACTATTTTTCTTCTAATCCAAAATGCAAATGGCGAACTCTTAAAGTTATTAATACCAGTAAACTTTAATCATGGAAGGGATGAATAAAGAACAAAAGTAAGAAATAACCAGAGCCGTCATTCTCTAATGACCATTGGGAAAAATATGTCCTTTGCCCAATAACAATTGGCTTCATCATTTCTACATTACCTGTTGTTATTCACTTTTAAAACCTCAAGCTGTGTCAAGAGACCTATTTCACCTGGGAGGCCAGTCAACATGTTTTTGGCGACATGAAGTTGCTTCAGTGAAGTCAGAGCACCCAGCGCAGGAGGTAAAGTTGTTAAACTGCATAAATCATAACGCTATAGGTAATAGTGCCCAGTATTGAGATTGCTGTCATAGAAATAAATCTCAGTCAAGTCAGAACCCTTAAACCCAATCAATCGGGATTGGCTACACATATTAAAAACTAGAGCAGGTAACAGGGTATAAACCATTTGTGTAACTTTCTTGGACTATATGGTAATAGTTACAAGCAGTATCACAAAAACAAAGCAATCTCTCCTACAGATATCAATCAACCTGTCCCATTTGGCATGATGAACATGCACTTCAAGAAAAATGATAAACGGAACCTATCTATGACATGCACTTCATGTCAGAACTTTAAAAAGAGCTAAGAAAGTATTAATGCCTCTAGTTTTTCGTCTCATCTCTCCCTCTCCCCCCTCTTTCTCACAAAGAGTACACACGTCAGTGCAAGACATGGAAAAATCTTTTCGTACTTTTTCAGATATGGTTCAAGCGATATAGCAACATAACTATAATTCGAATCCATAGTAGTCATATCTCAGCATTATCTTGATATGTAAAATACAAACACAAGGCATTTGTGGTTTATACTCTAAAAGTGAGGATGTCAGATTACGGAAATTTCTCACCAGTTTTGGTCCAGAGATAGGAGTGTTAGATTTTTTAGAGATGTTAGTGCTTCCCAGTTAACTGATTCGTCCATTATAGCGTTTCCCTTCAGGAACAATTTCTGCAAAACATAGAAAGCCAAGGAATGAAGTTATCTATCAAAGCAGCAAGTTAAATTTAAAAAACGAAAAGAAGTTTTGTTACCTGAATGGAACTCAATCGACCAATTTGGGCAGGAACATCTTGAAGAGAGTTGTTGCTCAAATCAAGGACTCTTGCAGAAGGTCCACAAGCCCACACTTCATCAGGTATGGCCTTTTAGATATTGAAATACAAGAGTGATATGTAAAAGTTTGACACAAGAATTTACAATCAGTTTGAAGGATTTAATAAAAGGTAGAATTTTGTAATTTTTTTTTCTTTCTTTCTCATTTTTATGAATAACATCTAGATAGCAGAAAACCTTACAACTCAGTATGTGGGATGACCTAAAGCAATATTATATTCCCTGACAGAGCAAAATCTGCTGATCTTTACACTTCCCACAAGAAACGACCTCATTAACATTAAATAAATCTATAACACATGCCATGGATAACACCACATATGCTGCTCAAACTCTTGCAAATCTGTCTCCCTGGATGCATATTCAATCAACAACCATGTCCAACAATACAGATACAAACCTTCTTTGAAAAGAACAAATTATAGCACAATTATAAGCATAAGAAATGGATTCAAAAAAGAATTTTAAGCAGCATGAAACGTTACTAAGAGTCCAGGATATCACATTTCAAGATAACCATATTCAGATAAGCCCTTTGGTACACCAAATAAGACACTCCCATAAATATAAGGCTTCTTGTACCTTCAAGTTGCATTCTGACAACGCCACAACTCCGGTCGCCTTCCACCGTTCCGAACAGTTTTTATCAAGGCGGACTTGCGCCTTCTCCTTCCCCGTCTTGTTAGCATTGTCAACGCGCCTCGGTACGCTCCTAGCGTCTTTTAGAATTGGTCCATCCTAGTTCAAAAAACCCTAAAATTAATCAACTCATCGTGAAAACCGGATACTTTGCTCAAATTGTCATGATCCACCCACACAAATACGCAACGTTTCCAGCCCCTTAGTACATTTTATACTACAATCATTTGCTTTAGAATGTTCTTTTTGGTCATTCCCTTCTCTAGAGCCAAACAGAAAAGAAAGCAAGGAAGGTTGCGAATTTGAGTCTACCCCTTGATGCAAGCCCTGGGAAGCCATTAGCATCAGCTTAGAACCGCCGGTAACCTCGGCCGCCTTCAGCGTCATCGTATCAACCAAAAGCTTCCCTTTGAAGATGAGTTTCTGACCACGTGGCAGGACATTGGTGAGGGGTTGGAGAATGGACTTGAGATCACCAATAGTCGATTCCGGAGAGAGAGTGAGAGGGATTGGCTTCCCGCTGAATTTGACGGTGATGGCGATGGTTGTGGTCTCCGACTGGGGATCGCTAGTTTCATCGGCAGGAGCGCCGGTGTCCATTCTTCTTCTACAACGATTTCGCAACTTGGCTGGTTATTCTTGATTGGAAACAGACTTATTTAACAAATATTTTGAAATTTACAATTCTACATTTTATTTCATCGTCTTGCTATTTAGCATATCAGAACTAAAGACTGCATATTCAGATCATAATATCCCAGGAAATTAATTGAAATTAGCTATGAAGAACTCCATAAATTTACTTTAGAAAATCTGTGGTCATGGATTGATAATTGTTTTTTTATATGTGCATACTTGACTCACATAATATTAAGCTTAAAATTAACTTATTACTGAATTAACAAGTTGACTACAAATTTATTTTTTATTGGATTAAGTTGTATGTCTTACCCTTTGTTCTCCTCCATCAAAGGTTTAAAGTTTAAGCCTACCTTAACTTATAAATGAAAGTTGTGGAAGCTATGTTTCTTCATAAAAAAATTTTAAAAAAATCTAAAATAGTTTCATTGAGGTTTTCTTTTCCAATTTAATACCACCTTTTTTTTTTTTTTTTTTTGTATGAATCAAAATCTCCCACCAAGCTTTTATGGCTTAAACTAAGAAGCAGCAATTCAAATTGCTTTGTTAAATCTACCATCTCCATCTCCACTATTAGACTATAGTACCACCTATTAGGCTCATTTATAATATAGCTATCATTATCCTATAAACAATTTGAACACTAACGAAAGAGGCCGAGTTGAAAAGCACGAGAGTGGTCCTTGTGAAGGACATCATACGAAAGTGATATGTCTGGCTGTCCTAATTGCTTTGTCCTGTGCAAGAGCTTTAGAATTGCATTTTCTTTTTCTTATGAACAGTTTAACCAATAGGAATTTTTTATTTTATTTTTAAATGCTTTCGTGGTTCCCTCACCAAGATCCTTATCATATTGAGCCTCGACTTGGGTCTCAGCATTTTGATTGACCCTTCTCGAACTTGTCGCTTTGTCTCCCAAGAATACGAACAAACCAGAGCAAACCAAACAAATTTAAGCCGATTGTGTGTTTGCCGAGTACCTACTACATGGTGGCCATGACAAGCTCATGCCTCAGAAAATTTTGCAGGCCCTAAAGCTCTGTTCCATGGGTAGTATTGAAGACTGTCAAGCTCCACCAGGAGATTACTGAACCATCATTGTGCCATTTACTCAGTAGAATTATTTGGCAGCCGAACAGCTGATCTGATGACAGTCAACACTACTGAATACAACAGAAAGGGAGAGGGAAAATGAAAGAAAAATTGATGTTGCAGCTCCACCCAGATGCCAGTCGCAGGTCAGCAAGGTTCCTAGGCCAATCTGTAACTCATATGGAAATTGTACTTCTGAGGCGGAGCTGCGACAACTCTGAAGCAAGACTGTTGAGTGTGAACCAGGATAGGCTGGCATTCGATAACAAAGTCCCCTGGCAGTAGCCAAAACTAACGAAATCGCCAATTCTGGTTCATATCTATCAAAGAGGATCCTCTAGGATATTCAATTCCATGTTCAATCAATCACCATGTGGGTTAACCATCCTCCACTCTCTCTTTACTCTGGCAGAGCCTGCACGTGAACTTTTCAGAACCCACCCACACTCGCTGGTGGGTTTCAGCTTTTAACCTTTCAGCTTTTGGAAACAACCGGTTCAGAACTACCAAACACGCCTTGTCTCCCCCTACAGTCATGATAAATGGTCCCATAGACACATGTTCTGGACCTTTCCTTCTCTTCCTCTCTCCTTTGTCGATCTCTTTTCTTAAGTACTTCTAGACACAGGACAAGCAATATAATAGCCACAGTAGCTATAAAAGATTGGATGCGGACATTAATGGGAGTGTAAAAACTATCAAGCTCCCATCTTCAAGCAATGAATGACTACGGAGGAATATAATCTGTCAGAGAGAGGATTGAAGCAGAATTGCGGAATTGCCATTCAAAAGGGGACAAGGAGGTTGAAGAGATTGAAAGCATCTGCAGAAATGGAATGGAAGCCACCGCAAAGACACATAATGACATACGATAAGGCTATATACCAACACGTAAAAGACTCTGTCTTGACCAGGTCCTTACCCAACCCAAAAAAGCAACTCAACAAAAAAGTAAACAATAAGAGAGAAAAAGAAAAAAAAAAAGAAAAAGAAAAAGGAAAAAAAATGAATGAATGAATCTGTAGTTCAGGGTAAATCATCCCATCCACTAATCAGGACCTCTCATCTATAATTAGGCCAAATAATCCCATCTACTATTCACAGCCTCCCGTCCTCTTCGTCTCTCTTAAACCCCCCGTTAAAGCGAAAAAACTCAAACCCACCCTTCCCAAAACTTCAACTACCTTAACCAACCGCCTTAGCCTCCATTCCTCCATATCCTTTTTCATATCTTCAGACTCCTAATGAAAATATAAACAAAAAGCAAGAACAGAGAGGCTCAGAGCTTGGGCCTTTGCTTTTTGCCGTCAAATTTGGAAAGAGAAATTCCTCACCCATTTTGTTTCATTCTGTGTAGGTTTTTCAATCTTCTTTGCTTTGGTCTTGGGATTCCGAATTCTGATCCCTACCCACAAATGTGGCGGCCGTGGGGCAGCAAATCAACGGTTCGGATTCACCACGCTTCGTCGCCTCCGACCACGCTTTTCTCCTGTTCTTCTTTCAAGGACGTTGCGGAGCTTTGCACGGACGAGCCCTCTCATTCCGCCGCCACAAGCCCCAAGAAAGCCTCAGTTTTCCACCGGGTACGATACGCCAACTCGGTCCTCCGCGCCTGGTCAAGTCGGCCACCCACTCAACCGCCACAACTCCCCGAACCCGCCAAACCAGAACCCGAGCCCAGTCCTAATGTCGCAATCTTGGACCAATTGGACACGAAATCCGAGCCGTCGATTCCACTTCCGGGACCTGAGAAGCGCGTGGTGGTGTATTTAACAAGCCTGCGAGTGGTGAGGTCGACGTTCGAGGCCTGCAAGGCCGTGCAATCCATTCTGCGGGGGTTTCGCGTGTTGATCGATGAGCGGGATCTTTCGATGGATTCGGGGTTTCTGACGGAGCTGCAGCAGATCCTGGGTCAAAGCCACGGAAAGTTGACCTTGCCGCGGGTATTCATTGGCGGGAAGTACGTGGGTGGGGCCGAGGAGATCAAACAGCTCAACGAGATCGGCGAGCTGAAGAAGCTCATCGAAGGCCTTCCCGCGGCGGAGCGCGGCGTGTGTGACGCCTGCGGCGGGTATAAGTTCATCCTCTGCGACGAGTGCCACGGCAGCCACAAGTTGTTCCTGGAGAAGGGCGGCTTCAAGAGCTGCACCGCCTGCAATGAGAACGGTCTCATCAGGTGCCCTTCCTGTTCTTGTCCGCCTCTCTCATCCGTCCGATTAGACTAAAAAATGGTTAACCAAAACAATAAAAAAAAAAAAATTAGATAGGAAAAAAGAAAACCTTTCTCTACCCATTTTCTTTTTTCTTCTCTTACTTTGGATAATTCAGTTTTTGTACTAATATTCTGTTGAAGTTTCAAGCCTGTGCCCCTCCACTGTCGCCGTGAAATGTTGCTTAAAGATAATATGTGAACTAACTTGGTTACTTTTGTTATTACTTTTCTTGTGTATAAAAAAGAGTTGACTCTGACAATCTGTATGGAAATTGTTCAATTATTCTAGTTTGTTCCTGTATTTTGTCATGGTTTAAAACATAGAAAATGAGTGTGAAAATGAAAGTGAACGATGATCCATCCCATGTTCAAAATCCAAGCAATGACGCGAACGATGTCCGGTGATTTGTTGTTGTCTGTGATCGCTTTCAGTTTGGTCTGCGTCAATTTCATCTGCGCCGCCCCCACGCAGTTTCTGGTATTTGACTGCGACCATGACAGCCATGGATTTGAATGAACATCCCACTGGTCGTGCATAGCACGAACACTTCTGCTGGTTGTGAGTTTCGTGGAGATGTGCAGGAAGTTCTTGGTTTACTTTGACAATGTCATAAACAATCCAAGAAATTATAGTACTTTTAGAGGCCCAACGCAGTGGCGACAATAACTGGAAGCCAGTGTTTTAATCAAGGAGTTGGTTCATATGTCTAATCTGCAACTACTACCTTATCGTTTGGCTACACTTTAAGCAAATTCTACTTTGGGGTTAATGCAGTCGTGTAGAAGAGGACGAAATGTCGGAAACAACTAAATCTTCAGATAATACTGTTATGTTGTGCTGACAGTTCACGCTTTAGCTGGAAATGAGCGAGAGCTGGGTGGCTTAGCGTGTTGAAATGGTGAGACAATTAGATACAGAAGTGGAGTCTCGAACTTCTAACAAAAATGTTGCGTTGTTCCTCTCACTCTACATTTTTATGGGCTTTTGGGGTGTTTTTGAATCCTCGACGTTGACGCCAATGTTAGTCTGGTGCGTAAAAACTAAGCAATTATAAATCAAGTTACTGTTTATACTTCCCTCTGCGCTTCGAAAAGTTGGCCGGGTCTGTAATGAGGACTCAGAACCAGCACAAGCCCAATCAATCCATATGCAAACAAGCCTTGTTCATCTGACTTCGTCCCACTCTGTGCCCATACTCCTTTGCCTCCGGATAGGCTGTGGAGAAGGCATGGAACTGGCACGCGAAAAAAAAGTTCTCGAATGATATAAAGGAAAAAGCTTTTGCAGTTGGGCACCGTGATAAGGAACATACAAGAATGGACAGACATTCGTGCACTAATGTTGCAGCATGAAATTATCTGATAGCTGATTCTTTGTGTGCCTAGGACTAGAGTTCTACATCAAAAAATAATATATTTGAAGTAAAAGAGGTATTTCTTTAACTTTTAAACTAATATTTGAGTTGGGTTTTGAGTTTTCTAATATTTTATCAAAGCCCAAATTAAATATAGTCTACTTTATATAACCTTGGGTCTAGTGACAAAGTGTGTATGTAAGATTGATAGTTTCATATTGAAAAATAAAATCTTAAAAGTGAAGTCTTAATTAAAAGTAAATTCTATGACCTTTGAATTAATTTTTAAGTTGAACCAAGTAGATTTGTGGGCACATACTATAATTTTCTTGTATACAATTATAGAATATCTTAATTGAATTTTTACATCAATCGGCATGTTTCACTTCACGAAGCTGAGCAAAATCAACCAACTCGCAATACCTCTCAGACAGCCCACTTAGACATTACCGTTAATGGACACTTAGTTTCTCAGTGAGAGAAGCCAAGTCTATAAGAATACAATACGAGACATATTCATCTGGTGAGCTTGCTGAATCACTATCAAGTACCAACAAATGATGGGGAAGTTGCAGAGTGTTCCGTGGAAGTGAAGTCGGTTGAGCACTCATTTCTTTGGTCATTCCTGAAGACTGTTTGACTAGATCTATGCTGCTATATATATTGTCGGCCATGTCAAGAGCTAATCATATCTGATATCAAAGTAAATTGTTGTAGAAGCATACTGATTTGAACATTACAACTTTTGATGTCAAATTAGAGTAAAATACTTATTCTAGTTGAAAGATCTTGATTGGACCAAGTCATGTCGGGGGATTTACCAGAACCTTCTAGGCTCCCTCAAGGCCACACACATTCCATACATCTAAGGCTTAGATCATGGACACATGGCCGAGTCAGAAACACCCATATCTATTGATTCTTAAGCAGTTGAGCTCGTGAACAAGTACATACAACCTCGTAGAACCTTCAGGTCTCTATCTTTGTCCATTAGCGGCCTCTATCTTAAATGACAGACTGGCGAACCGTTCTCAATCGACATACAGAAGATAAGACAATGAAACTGGCATGTGCTTGGACGGGCGCTGAGACAAGTGAACTATAAATAACTTGAAGCAGTAGGTCGGCATTTCCGACAGGGATTGTCATTTCTACGAGGAGTAGGACCAAATTTGTCACAGACATCATGGCTTTTGCACGAACGCCATAGATGAACTCATCCTTTTCACGTGATATCCATAATTCCATACCAGAAATGAACGGCATTTCCACCAAGCTGAGTTAGTATAGTAATAAGTGATGAGTTATGGGGAGTCTTTACGAGGGATTCGTGGAAGTACTTTTTGTCAACACTTCTACATAAAAACTGTCTCAAATAATAAACCTTTTTTTGTCTACAAGGAGTGTTCAATTGGTGGAAACATCATGATTTAACCTAGCTCTCAATACCAAACTTGAAGGCAGAGCATTTGAGAGAAACTTAGACCCTAATAGATCAAAACCCGATAAGAGAAGTAGTTGGGCGAAAAAGAATCTCAAGCTTGCTAGAATTATGGAAAGAAAGGACATTATAAAAATGGTTATTAAGTATCACCAAACAAAAGAAACACAAAGTGCTGAAAACAATTAATAAATGTCATGACAACGGATAAGGTTCAAGGTACTGTTGTTTTTCTCAATTAAAATCTCTTAGAATCGTGGAATCTGGACTTCTTATCATCTCACTCTGCAATACAAATGGGAATCATACAATTATGTAGATTGTAAAAGATTGAAAATGTCAGGTCTCTAAATGAAAAATAAATCAAATTTTAGTGGCGTAGTTTGATAAGAAAAGGCATGAAACTGCTTAGCTAACTAACTCAATGGTGAGCTAGTAGAAATTCTAATCATGAGGTTTGAGTTTCACATCCTATATATATGAGTTAAGTGTGTGCATTGTAATATTAAAAAGATTTTTTATTTTTATTTTATTTTATAAAAAAGAGAAGGCATGTAATGCTTGCATAAGTGGTTTGTTGAAAAATTAACCATGTAACCCATCATTATGGTTGGTGGTAGAAAGACAGGATTCCTTTGTATGACAATACTCACTAGGTGCTGTAAGATTTGCTAATGGAAGTGAGCCGCTACCTCCGTCGGACCAAAAACTTAAGCATATGAGTTAAAAGGGGACGAAAGTGCTTTGTGAAAGTGCTTCTTTTTATATGGACTACATAAACACAAGTACAGAGGATTCTATCTTTAGTAGACAAAGAATGAATGCAGCTTTTTTGAAAATCAATAGAACACCCAGAAAAAAATAGTTGACCTATGAAAATATACTCATTTTTTGGAGACATGATATTTTACCTAAGTTGATGGATCTATCATGCAAGTATAAGTTTACCTTCTAAAATAAAATAAAAAAATCTGAACTTTGATATAAAGAAATCGAAGACTATAATTGATAGTGAAACATAGTTGAAAGTAAAATGAATAGAGTTCGAGGCTCATGATACTATGTCACATTGGTTAGTAACTAAGCTAGGAAGGTTATAAGTTTATTTCTTGGAAAATAAACGTGATGTCTTTAATACATTTAAGACATAAAGGTTATATAAGTAGGAATGAAGTTGGAAGGATAGACAACGAAAAGAAATATGAGGACTGAGTGGAGAAAAATATTCTAAGAAAAATAAAAATGCCATGAGAAAACATATGAACAAGATTTCAAAAAAGCCTGCTAGGCTATATATTTGATTGTTGATGATGTTTGGGCCAAAGCAATTAACATTTTGATATACCAAATAATTCATGGTTTATTTGCTCTTGGATGAATTGCTACCAGAGAAAACTTGACCAAGAGTCCAAAAAGTGTTTTTATCAGGTATAAAAATTGTCTATATAGTTATCTAATTTGATTTTAGAAATTAATTTTACCAAAAGTCCAAAAAGTGCTTTTTGTTAGGTTTAAAAATTAAGCCACGTCAGAGCTACTAAACTATTTCAAGGGAAGTAGTCTTTACGTAATAAGTGGATCAAAATATTTGAGAAGAATTTGATGACAACAAGGGTTATATGTTTAGACTAGCTGAGAATAGGTTTACCAAAAAGAATGCATTAATTACCCTAGGAAGAATGCATTAATTAAGCAACCATATGTACCTTTTTTCATTGGTGATTTGGAGGAAAATATTTACATGAAGCAACCATAAGTTTGAAGTACTGGAGGAAGAAGAATGGAACGTAACCCAAGAAGGCTCGAGGAGACCCCAAGACATAAAACAGGCACAGAAGATATTAGATAGTTTCATGCGTAACCTAAAAGGTTTGATAGTTTCATGTGTACCAATAGGTATACAAGACATTAGACAATTAAGTTTGGCAATTGTAATATTATTTTACCTTTCTATACGAAAGGTATGCAAATTTTTTAAGCCAGGTATTGAGGAGTTAACAATCTAAAAAATAAATTGCAGTGGAAAATCAAAGTGTTATGACATAAATGCTTAAGATCTTACATTTCGGAGGGAAACTAGCTGTAGTTTTAAAGCTGTGATGAGAAAAATTGTATCAAAAAGTTCTTAGACAAGTTCAACACGCAATCAATTAACATTATTCAATTAGTTATTTTATACCAAGTAAGGAATGTTTTGCTTAAGATATAGTAAGAGCATGGGCACATGGAAAGATTCTATATCAATCATTTGTAAGTAGTCTTATGGGTGCTATAATTTTGTCAAGCTAGATATTATATTTGTAACAAAAACAATGAGCAGAGACATAAATAATGTGGGAAAACAGCCCTGCTAAACAATAAAATAGATTTTTTCAATGCTTGAAGGACACTACGGATATGACACCTTGTTTCAAGAAACTTGTGTCGTACTGTTAGGTTATTATGATTCATATGTAACTAGTGATATTGATTATAGAAGTAGCACTGTTATATATATTCTTGGAAAGGTATTCAAATAGAAAATTATGGCATTTTTCTATTACAAAAGTGGAAAAGAACTGCATTATTGAAGCTGGGTAGGATATTATTTGATTGTACACTATTCGTGGAGAATTGAAGAAAAAAAAAAGGTTGGAGAAAATGTTCTACGATGAGGTAATTGGAACACTATACATCTTGTAAAAGGTAAAACCTTTCACCATAGAAAGATTGACCATCAATATCATAGGTTTTGTCATGTTAGATAAGCAAAGTGTATCATTTGAGAAGATTCATGGAAGTCAAAATCCGAGAAATATACCGAACAAGACGGTTACCATTTGAAAAGTTGAAACTTTTTGCAACTACATTCGATCTTTGAACATAAGGATGGATGAGAAGTCTTTATGAATTGGTAGTTATAATTAGATTAATCTCCATGTAGATATTTATTTATTGTGGGGAGACTAATCTTTATAAGGAGTGTTTGGAAGTATTTGTAGGCAAAATGAAAATTTTGTTTGATCTTTTTTTGACCTTGTCAGATGTTTGATTTAGAGAGGTGTTGTTATATGCCAAAATTCTAATTTAGGATTTTCTTTAATTAGTAGTAATTTCATTAGTAGGAAATATGACCAAAGAATTCAATGTAGAAGGATTTCTAAGTTGAAGAAGATTCTCAATAACTCAATGAGTGATTTATAGGTCAATATTATGTTGTCTATTAAAGCAAGATATTCATTATTTAGATGATATAAAGCAAATTCTACGAGCAACAAGCAAAAGAATTTATTGTTAATTAGAAATATGAAGATATAAACATTTAGAACTGTGGTAGTTTTTTTTTTTAATTGTATTCCTTTTGATTATGTTTATTTTTCATAGTTTGTGAAGCCTATTAAAAGGCTATAGCTTTTAATAAAAAGAATAGAATAAATTATCTATAAACAGTTTCCTTTATGTTTTATATTATCTAGGTAAAACAATAGTTTGTGAAACTTATCGTTACGGACAAACAAAGAATTAATGCGACAATCACACAGCGTTTGGTTTAGAGAAGTTGCTTCTTTTTTAAAGGGGGTGTTTAGGTTCCAGTCTTTGCAGGAGTCAACTAGGGCGGTGGACACCTTTACAGGTTATAAGAGTAAATTAAAACAGTGTTAGAATTAGAGTCTGAACAACGTTAAATGCCGGTGTCTTATGTGTACTTGTGATTGGTGTGGTGTTTCCCTAACATTTTAGGAAATACTTCTGATGCAAATAAATTAGATTCATAATTTCGTATCAAATAATGTTCCGACTTTTAGACTCTTTACGTATAAAATTCAATTCAAATAATAGTACGATCAATCATGGCTGCTCTGAACATTGAGTAGACTCTGCATGTCGATGCACTGTTTCACATGCCATGTCAAAACCGGATACCCGGCGTTCACGTGAGTATTATTGAAGGCTAAAGTTCTGCGGTCAGGAAAGAGGAAAGAATGAGGAAATGCCAAGAAAAGTCGTGTTTGGGAAGCCAGATTTTGTAGTCCCCTTGAAGAGGTCAGGTCGGTGAACATGGAGGTGTTGTAACAACTGGCATGCACTGGAAATCCTGACATCCATGGTTGGATTGCACCACTGATACTGGGTTAATCCAATAATCAACCAAAGGCCCATGATTAGGTAGAACATTTACAGAGGAGTTACATTAGCAGTATTGAGAGAGCATATATAGTGCAGGTTCTCAGAAGCTCACCAATGAAGGTCACTTGTAGAATAGGTCGTAGGGCATTTTCTACTCAATTCAGGAGGTTGCAACGTCTTTTTTCCAGCAGACCAAACAAACCCCACTTCAGGTCCTGCGTCCGATTCTACAATAGAAGCAACACCAAGCAAGATTCCGAAGCAAGTGACATGGTGATGCTCCGGCCATAGGTCTGACCCCAAAGGCTCCACATCTAGTTGCATCTTTGAATACAAAACCTTATGAGTTTCTTAAACTCCCACCATCCAAACGTACAAAACAGAGCTTTCTCTTCTCTGTAAGGTGGACTGTCGATTTCTAGGTACTTGCGTCGTACCTCAAAGAAATTTACTTTACATTCTCCAAAGAAACACACATTCAACTTGTAAAACATAGATCTTGAAGGCAGATCATTAGAAATCCAATGGACAGAGCTTCCTGGCCAGCAGAGACCGATCCATCATTGTCCCTTGCAAAACATGCTTGTGTTCTCTGTCCTAATCATTAGGGAAAGAACAACTGACAATCTTTCTGCTTTTTTTATGACGCAGTTGCTGCATTACTTTCCTAAGTTGACGCTAAAACATGATAAGGTACCATCTTGGCCATATCCCCTCCTCCTCTCTACTTTAATTAGAGCATCATACACATATCCAACCTCTGTACTTTTTTACACGCCATACCTCTCCTCATTTGACAATCCCATCAAATGCATCAGCCATCATTACAAACGAGGGGCTCTGCTTTATACTGGTTTACTTCTACTTCACCTGCAATCAACCAAGTTTCCTTTTGTTACACATGGCACACACCCAAGTCGGTGGTAAGATATTAGCGTCATCATGATCGTGATTAGTGGAGGACCCATCTTCTCAAACTAGACAAATGGAGTCGACCTATAATATATTGCAATATGCATAAAATATCGCTACCAAGATCACCAGCACCATTTGTTTATGGGTTTTTCTAGTGCAGGCCGGAACTCAACCGACTCTAGATTTTGATATCCTGGAACTTCAGTGACAGGATGTGGACCTGTTAATAAGGTGGAGGTAGAAGCAAATTCTGCCATTTGCGTATACAGAAAGCACAAGAACGTTGACAGATACTTGGCGCTTCAGCATCAGGACTTGGCCCGTGCATGACGCCTCTAAATATAGTAAATAAATCATCGCAGATTGAGTCCTAAATTATTAAGTTCTTAACTGCAACAGCGTCTGCTGAAAAGGTAATAGCAGGGGAAAGAGATGTTAAACAAAGGAAAGAAAAACGAACAAGTCATAAATCTTGGGATTTCTATTAAAACATGCAAGAACAGTTGGCATTTGACTGATTAACGATTACTTCTAAGTGAATATATGAATAATCAGATTTCAAAATTTGAAACTTTCACGAGGATGATTTATATATAGAAATATGGGATAAAATTGGATAACAAAAAAAATCCGTGAAGAAAAAGTAATGGCTCGTGAGTGCCATGTGAAGGAGACAGGACGGCGCTATAAATATAATGGGAAGAGGTGCATCAGCCTGCGCTGAACGAGAGGAAGCAACTCAAACGTATATTAAATCGCCGCCAAAAAACGGAACGACTTGGCGTGGTCTGACTTGTTTAGCCGATATCTCGGAATCTGTCTAATTCCCTGAAACTCAGGGGTTAGTGTAGCTTCGCCGATCACCGAATCTCCGAAACTTCGGGTGCTGAAGAGGTAAGTTTCCGGTCATTTAAAGCGAGAGTAAAAGAAAAAACAATGAAACCAAGTACGCGCTTTCTCCTGCCGCTTCTCTGATGAAGCTTCTCTCTTTCTCTCTCTTAAGTATGTGTGTATATAGGTGTTTTCCTTCTCTAATATTTGGCTTTGACTAGAGAAAGAGAAGAACGGTGTTTCATTATTCAGAGATTATGAGTTTTCATGGGATGGATGGGCGGTGGCGAATGAACCGGTTGAAGCTCCGCATGGCGGTATTCATGGTGGTGCTATCATTGTTTATGAAGAATTTGAGTCTATGTTCATCTCTGAACAGCGAGGGTATGTATATATGTTTGGCATTTCGTACTGTTCTTGAGGGGGAGAGCTTGCCTTCTTGATATGAGTTTGGCCTTACGAAAAGCCTGCTTGGTTGTACGCAGGTTTGGCGTTGCTAAGGTTCCGGGATAGAGTGGCGAGAGACCCCTCAGGAGCCTTATCGGATTGGAAAGATAATGACGGTGTAGTTGATCCATGTTCTTGGTCTGGAGTTGAGTGCGCGGATGGAAAAGTGGTGATCTTGTGAGTATCTTTGCCGTTCTTAGACGCCTGTTTTTGTGTCTGGTCTTCCATGTTTGCTCTCAGAAAACACCTACCAAATAGTTCACAAAAGTCGGCTATCTTTATGCTTTTGATCCGAATTTGACTATATCTTAATGTTTAACTTCGGGTTTGTGACCACCATGCTATAATCATGTTTAAATGCATCAGTATTTGGGTCTATGCAAAAACACGTTTTGTTGAGAGCACCTAGGATGGGGTTCCTGGGGCTTGAGACGTGTATGAATGGCATCGTTTCCCCGCGTTCTTATTCCACCCTTGATCCAAAGTGTGGTTTTATTTACGTGTGTGATTTTAAGGACACGAGTAACATTCTTATTCTTCAAGCTAGAATGTACATAAAGTTGCCCTGCATCTAAACAACATAGGATTATTCTGACTTCTTTGACTTGTGGAAGAACATGTATCAGAGAGAATTCGAGAGGCAACAAATCAAAGTGGTCATGGTTTGATAGTTTGAACTTTCTCAAGAGGGATAGAGACATTATTGTGGTCATTCTAAGTATGACATGGCCAATGTCAATTATGCTCTAATTATAGACGCTTAAGGCCTTGATGCGATACTTATTTTGCTGCAGTTCAATTTACAATTTATGAATATCAATAAGTTATAATGTTCTTACTTTTTTCGCTGTCCTGGTATGCTGTCTGCCCAGTGCTGGAGTAATTCTTCCATCTTGTAACTTACAGTTTCTCAAATTTCAAAAGTTCGGTGTGCTTTAATTTGTAATCCTGAAGCCACAATTGTGAACTTGCAGAAGTTTGAAGGATCTTTGCCTTGAAGGAACATTGGCGCCTGAACTCGGGAATCTGGCCTACATAAGATCTATGTAAGCATCTATTTACAGGTTGATTATTTGGCTATATTTCTATGTTCTGTGTACTGATTACTTATACTTGCTTTCTGCAGTATTTTACGTAACAATTCTTTTTCTGGGAATATCCCGAAAGAGATTGGGGAGTTGAGAGAGCTGGAGGTTTTGGACTTGGGATACAATAATTTCAGCGGACCGTTCCCTTCTGATTTTGGCAATAATCTCTCTTTGACTACCCTGTAATATGACCCTCTCAAATGTTACTATTGTAAGGCCTGTGTATATGAGCTTCAACTAAATCCATGTTATGATTTTTACTGCAGTTTACTTGATAACAACAAGCTCCTTGGTACCATGTCTCCTGAACTCCATGAGCTCACGACACTCTCTGAGTTCCAGGTGGATGAGGACCAGCTAACTGGCATTCCTCTGAGATCATCTTGTAACAGCAGATCTTTTACTTGGTAAGCAAGTTCAGTTGATGCAACCATACTAATTACTTTGTAATATTTGTTTCCAGCTGTGATTTTTGAAGAAAAAGAGGTAGGGGAGAATGGTCATGTTCTTTCATGCAACCAATACGAACAATCTCCAAAGGAATTAGAAATAAGCTTGAGGATATAGAGTCCATCTGAAAATTATGGTCAAGGAATTAATTTTAGTAAAACCTATCTTGTAGATTGGTCTGTGGAGAAGCCTTTACATGTACTAAACCTTGGTTGCACTAAGACAGGTCCAGCATTTCTTTTTCCAGATAAAGTAAAAATCATAACCAAACACAGGATGAGGTTAAAGCATGTTGATCCACTGGACCTCAAATACAGAGAACTGCAGACCTTCTGTCAAAACAGCGCTTTCCATAACAATCTTTGTTCTGTTCAAATCAGAAGTTCAAAGCAAGCTTTAACCTCGGCCATTAACAAATATTTACGCTTGAGAGTTATCGACCACAACAGTTCCATCAAATAATATGCCATGCTTTGGCCTCCGTGCCTTCCTTGCTGACATCTTTTTGGTTTCTTAGGAAAACAGCCAAATTTGGAAATGAAGCTCACAGAAGATTGCTGCAGGCCGTGGGTGTTTCAAGTCCAACCTCGGATGATGAAGACACCAAGAGGGTTTCATCACCATCACCATTTTCTCAGTCTCCCTCACCACTGCAATCTCTGCCTTCACCTCCATCTCTATCACCATCACTATCTCCATTTTCACCATTATTGGCGCCATCAGATTCACCGTTGTCACCATCGCCATCATCCATATCCCCATTGTCACCATCTCCAGTATTTTCTCCAGAGTCTCCCTCCCTATTTCCAGGCTCCTTCAGCCTCACCTTTCTTAGCACCAGCTCCTGCTCCAACAGTCTTTGTTGGTCGGCCAAGAGTGGTATATCCAACAATAGAATCTAACCAAGAGCCTAACCCTTCCACTCCCCCGGCTCCAAGTAACGCAGTCAACAACACCTCTAAGACAAAGCATAAGAGAGTTCTACTTTGGGCTGGAATTGGCGGAGGTTGCCTATTCATTTTGATTTCATTCATCGGTATTATTATATGCAGAAGCAGTAAGGTTGTTACGGTGAAACCCTGGGCAACAGGGTTAAGTGGGCAGCTGCAGAAAGCATTTGTATCAGGTTAGTCTTCTTTCCCACGGTAACATAATTCTGTGTTTATAGTCTGTTCTAAGGATCCTTCAGGCTGTAGGAAAATATGCAAAAGAGGACTGAATTGATAGCTAACACTCCTTATATCCTCGTTCACTCCTGGGTGCGTTTTGGGCCTGAAATTGTTTCAAATAGTTGATGACAACGTTGGGAAACAAACCGAGCAAACTACATTTTCTTGTTTCATACGTATCTTACCGTTGGATCCTGCAAGCAGTAGGACTACAATAAATCAACAGTTGACTGAACTTAGCAAAAACACATTGTCTGCTACTTCACTCCTGAAGAGTGGTGGGTCATAAACTGACTCCGTTAAGTTGGTGGTAGCTTTAGAAAAACAGTATAAAGAGACATCCTTACCTAAAATTCTAACTGTTCACTGAATGGTTATGATGCCCTTCTGAACGTCAAACGTTTATTCTCCTTGATAAGAACCATAAATGAAGTTTCAAACATCCTGGCATAGCAGATGTACTAATAAACATCTTCTAATCCGTCCAATCAGTCCCAATTATGATTTTTTCTTTGTTTCCGACCTACAGAATTGCGTACTGATTTTGACAGTTTGAATTCAGGTGTACCAAAGCTCAACCGACCAGAGCTTGAAGCAGCTTGTGAAGATTTCAGTAATATAATTGGTACTTTCTCAGATGGGACTGTGTATAAAGGGACTCTTTCAAGTGGGGTGGAAATAGCAGTAACATCTACTGAAGTGATATGTTCTCAAAACTGGTCAAAAAATAAGGAAGCCGAATTCAGAAAGAAGGTATAGATAAGCCAAATCTTCTAAACTTTAGTTATTCATTCTGATGGTTTCTAAGGGTAGCCTTTATTTATTTCTTCAGATTGAAACATTATCAAAGCTTAACCATAAAAACTTCGTCAACCTCCTTGGGTATTGTGAAGAAGAGGTGCCGTTCACCAGAATGATGGTCTTTGAGTATGCTCCAAATGGTACACTATTTGAGCATTTACACAGTGAGTACTTTTAACTCTTCCTATAACTTCTGACATCGTAATGTTCCTCCAAGGCAATAGTTAAATCTGTTAGCTTTATACTATGCTTGCATGCTAAGGAAACTGCTTAGGTCACGATGTGCTTTATGGTTCTGGAAATGCTAATTTTGGATGTCTTGCAGTAAAAGAAGCAGAGCACTTGGACTGGGAAACGAGACTCCGAATAGCCATGGGCGTGGCATACTGCCTGGAGTATATGCATATACCAAGTCCACCTATAGCCCTCAAAAACCTGCAATCCTCCTCTATATTCCTGACTGAAGACTTCGCAGCCAAAATATCAGATTTCAGTTTTTGGAATGACCTATGTGCTGCCGACAAGGAATCATCTGTTATGGAGCTTCTGGAAATCCCATCAGCGGAACCAGTAAGCAATGTGTACAGCTTCGGAGTAATCTTGTTTGAAATGATGACAGGGAGGATCCCATACTCTGTAGACAATTGCTCTCTTGATGACTGGGCATCACACTATCTGAAAGGGGACCGGCCCTTGAGAGAAATGGTGGATCCAACTCTAACATCTTTCCAAGTGGATGAGCTTGAGAAATTGTTTGAAGTGATACACGATTGTGTCAGGCCCGATCCAGAGCAAAGACCAACAATCAAAGAGATCATAGCTAAGTTGAAGGACATCACAGCAATGGAACCTGAGGGAGCAGCTCCAAAATTATCTCCTCTTTGGTGGGCAGAGCTTGAAATAATGTCTGCAGATTCAAGTTGAGAGTTGAAAGTTGAGCCTTCAGTCTAAATCCGGATGGTTTCTCTGATTCTGTTGGTTTTAGTGCAGTGGAATGCAAAGTAGATGCCTTTGTGTAAGGCAGTGGGAGATATTTGTACATAGTTGAGAAAGAAAGGCTCTCCTGCTCCAGCTTTCTCACTTTTTTTTTTCTCTCTCTCTCTCTAATGTCTTCATTTATTTTTTCTTTTTGGTTGTGCTAACGCTATAAAAATTCACTGTCAGAAAATGCAATATTAACCTTAATATCAACAAATTTAGAGTTCTTCCGCATTAGCCAGTTTAAGATCTGGTTGCTCATCTCATTTGCGTTAATGACCAATTTTATCTTCAATCTTCAGCCACACCATCATTCTTCCACGCTTTCTCTGACATCTCCAAAAACCTATACACATGGAGGTTCCACAATTGTCCTAAAATTCGACCATGAATAATTGGTCCCCAGCACGTTTTGTGTCAGCACCCAGTATAGACAAGAAAATCAGTTTTTGGATTACATATGATCGTTTCGGTAGAGCCCAAACGACAAAGTTTACCAACTTACTGAGTTGAGGAAATCATTTCTCTAGTTTCTGGATGAAGATACATTCTTTCTGCAGATAAAGACATCTGAAGGAAAAGCAGAAGTAATTTGGCAAATTGAGACACATTAGATGTTTCTATAAGTTGTTGATGTACAAGAACTGTGTCACAAATTCCTGTTTCTATCAGGGGATTGGAAAGTACAACATGCTGTTATCTAAGAATTACAAAACACTTCCAATTCCGTAAAGCATCTGTTCTTCATACCAAGCTCCATTTGATTATATGGACATTTCTGTTTGGTCCTTTTCTATGTAATCCTAGTTCACCAGAGTGCTCTGTTGCCCTTGCCAAATCCTCCCCCCCGGCAACTTACTCGTCTTTTCCTTGTCATCAATAACAGAAAGCTCTATATACATGGCACTCATTTACTCGTTTTTCCTTGTGGCTAATCACTGATAAATGCAATGGGCAGTTCGCAAAAGGATGGTGATCAAGAGCATGATTTCCCGGGAAAAATTAGGCTGTACAGAAACTCTACCCATTTGTTGATAGTGGCACACTGACCTCACTGGAAGCATATATAAGGCAGATCCTCACTTAAGTTGTTGATTAACAGCTAATTTTCGTACTTGATTATATAAATTAAGTGTCTCCTTATGGTCAGGGTCAAAACAGAGGGCCGCTTGACAATCCTGGAGGGCAGAGGTGAGGTTCCCCATTGACTCATGAAATGCTGCTCGAAGATGAAGCATCTGTAAGTCAGGCTTGAAAACTATGGCCTTTGTAAGCTCTTCTATGGCTTCAGTTTCTTTTTGGTCATCCATCAGAACTGGCAATGGGTCATTCTGTATGTTAGTATCCAAGTTCGATTTTCCAAAGGATGGGTATTATTCACTCACCCCATTCACGTTCGCTAGAAGATGAGAAAATTTGACTTGAAAGCAACAAAGTAGATAATTTACATGAAAGGTTCATTCTCAAAATCTGGCATTACATAACGCACTTTGCAGAGATTCTGTAATAGAAGTCCTACCACTAAAGGTCCCCACTTCTTTCATTTTACATTTTTTACATTCCTTTCTTTCTTTTACTTTATCCTCCTATCAGACTCCGATGGGGCAAATGTGACTGCAAATCCTAATCTAACCTGAAATAACATGGAAATAGATGTGACACTGTTCTTGAATGAAGACGGCCACGGTACTGCCTAGGTCCATGATATAATGCGTCGCCAGCAGCCAGGATAGTTGGAAATTAAATGATTTCAAACAACCCTCTGTCAGACCAACTTATTTTAAAACTTTAACTATGGATGTACACAGTAAGGCATGCTCATATTCAACTATAAAATCTTGATTATACTAGTGAATCAGAAGCCAAAAGACCTCAAACCAGTCAACCTATGATGACTAAAGCATTTCACAAGTGCATTTAGATTTGCAAGTCTTCTTTTGCAGCAAATAGGTGCACGCACTGGATTCAAAAGAAAGATCCAAGCTATTGAATCCGTGGCAAAAATCAAGTTCAGTCTGTCTGGTAGCTTGGCACCTTCAGTTACCTTAGTAAAGAAGGTAGCAAAAAACTGATACCAGCAACCCCAGAAAATTGGCAGCTACTAAGCTGTAGGTGCTTTATTTCTTTCTAACTTTTGTGAAGAAGTTGTAGTTCCTTGTCAGATGACCAAGGCACTGATGGTATGATATGTTCACAAGTGTGAATATTTATGACTATTAAAGGATGGACAAATAAACTCCTGTTGATTCGAGAGGTAACATATTTTGTTTCATTGCTGCTATCTACAGATTAAATGGTCTTAGTCTGGAGATAACTGATAACTTAAAGACTGGGCAAAACTCAGTATTGCATTTAATGATCCCTCCCAATTCAATAAGTAGACAGCTTTTTTATATTTCTCATATATAACAATATTGAGACTAGGATGCATGAAGCAATTGAAACACCTAGGAACTTGATTTCATATCTCCATATTTGACGGTTTTATATACAAAGTGTACAATACATGGCACAATCATCACATGTTTAGGGCAATGCTTCTGGTCGAAATTAGATTGCAGAGACTAAACCAATAATTAAGGGTGAAGGGTCATAAATGTTACCTGCTGCCCTGTATCTGTAGGGATAAGTCCTCAGTGGATCCAATAGTGTTGCCATATCAAGATCATTTTTTGCCATTTCACGGCAACAATATTCTGACCGTTTCTCATATGCTGATGCATTATTTTGTGCCACCTCTATCAGCTTGGTCATCTCATCATATGCAGCTTGACGCTGATTTCTTTGATGATAAACTCGTGCCAGCCCTTGGTGAGCTCTCGTATGCTTGATTTCAAGTGCATTCGTGTAGCAATCTGCAGCCAGATCCAGCTTACCACTATCGACATAAATACTACCTAAATTGTTTAATGCCTGCAAAGTGTCCCAATAAACAATTAAACTACATTGAGGTACAGCAGCAGATAAAGATCTGAGAAGAGTTAATACTCACTTGTCCTTTCCGAAGACCATCTGAAGGACATTTAAGAGCCTCCTCCATAATTTTTACAACATAAGATGAAGATTCAGCATCTAGACTTGTATCTGCCATAGTGTACGCCTTGAGGAAAAGAGCTTCAAATGACCTCTGAATTGAAATGGACTTATCTGCCATAGACAGAGCTTCCTCACGATGACCATTATCATATAAGATCCATCCTTCATAAACTAGCCTTTCATGCTCAGAACTAGCATGATTTCTAGCGAGTCGCAAGCTTCGCATTGCAGCCTTTTGACAATTTAGCCTGTTAGATAAATGGACATTAGAATATATTTATGGACAAAATTTGTAATAATCATATTTTCTAATTAGTGTGTTACCTATCATCCTAGATATTACATTAAAAAGGTTAACGGCAAAGTAGCTTATCAAGCCAGGGGAAGTCATTAAAATGAGTTGCTGACTTGAAAACCCCCCAGTCATAGGCAAATGACTATGCACCATGCAGCAATCTAAAGAACTCCATTAGTGAGTATGCATGTGTTTACGGGTTCCACGTTGGGTTAACAGATAAGTTCATCATCTGAACGGGGAAAAAAGTGCTTTGTCCCTATAATTTAAAACAGGAACCGTTTCAAATAATCCAGACAACAAAATTGAAGATATGAAAAGAAAAACATAGCAATATGAGCCTGTCAGTCGGCTGACTTCACAGTGATTCATGACATAATAATTGACAATGAACTAGATACACAAGTAAAACCTAAATTACCGTGACTTACCTCAAAAGAAGTAGAGATTGCCGAAACTGGAGAAGACTCTTTCGAGGGTCGGTCACCAGCATCTGATGTATGACGGCCAGAGAGCCAACATCATCTATACAAGACCATCGCTGATAAAGCTGCATCCAGCAATCTGCCAGATTCCATTGCTGAGTACACTGACTGAGCAACTCAATCAAGTAACCCCCAGCAACCTTCCCATTAAACATCATGTAATTGGGTTCTAAAGTTAAAACTACTCGAACATCCCTGAGAGCACTTTCATAATCCTCTAGTGCAATGAAGAACCACGCTCGTAACTCTAGACAGTCAGGTGAGAGCTTAAATCCAATAATTTTGTCCATCTCCAAAATGGCCGCACTAATCTGCTTCTCTTCCACCATGGCAACAGCTCTGTATTTATATGGAAATGAAAGAGTAGGGTCCAATTTAGTTGCAAACTCCAAATCCAAAATCTTTTCCTTTCCAATATTATACAGAGATCGCTCTTGGTACATCCACCCAACAGGTTTATACTCAGAGATGAGAGAGCTCATCAACTTATATGCCGTGTACTGTTGCCCTTGATTGTATTTTGCTCTCGCTACACCAGCCATCGAATAAACATGACCGGCCACAGCTGCAGCCGCAAAACAACCTTGTGCATCCTTGTACTGTTTCCTCTCAAGAAACACGACCCCCAATTGATGCAATGCAAGTGCTTTCTGCCAACTCTCTGTTGCACACTCTTCCAATCTCTCCAACAACATCACCGTCATGTTAGATACCATGCTTTCATCCATAGCAACCTGACTTAGGAAATAATAAAGCAAGAAAGAAGCATGCCCCACCCTCGCCAATCTCTCCATGGCCTCGGAGCTACAAAAGAGTCTCATCACTTTCCAGTTATACAGAGATTTCGGGAGCTCTCTTAGCAGCAACTGCAAGCAAGTTGCTACAAGAAGATCCGCTGTCTCCTCCAAACCATATTCAATAAGAACCAATGCTTCCTCAATATTATGAACCAGTGATGCTAAATAAGCATCACAGGCAGATTTCATCTCCTCACAACAGAACTTATTTGCGAAAGAAAGTAGCTCCAAAACAACCTCAGGACTGAACAAGTCCAACCTTCTAGTTCTACTATACACTTCGACAGCTCTCATTCCCTTCACAGAAATCCCATCTCGTGAAAAATCAATCTTGTCTAGTTTTGACTCCAAGAACCTGCCAAATAGCATTACCTTAAATGCTCTTGACAAGGCTGCAATTCTATATCGAACACATTTAATTTCCTCATTACCAATACAAAATGAAACATCACTACCCTCATCCGAATTCAAACACTCCTTACCTTTCAAGATTGGTTGATTAAACACCTCGGAGTGGTCCTTAAGATATTCGCAACGCTCATAAACTGAGTTTAAACAATATCCAGATACTAAAGCAGCCTTGGGACACTCAAGAATGTGACCACCACAATCCATGGCTGATACACCCACAAGCTCATCCTCCCTCCTCTCAAATCTCAACCACGCTGAAAGCACAACCTTCGAGTGCACATCTTCAGCGTTTTGTCGCGCGGCACAGAGGCACCGCCGGAGAAGTTTGGGGTCGCCGAGGCAGCGCAAGACAGAGTACTGCTCCATGAACAGCAATGGCTTTTTGGATTGCGAGGCAGTTTCAAGACGTCCATAAAGGTCGGCCAATGTCTCTGGCAAGTCAATGGGTTTGAGGTGGGGGTCTATGGAGGGTTCAAGGAGATCAGTTTTAGGGAGTCCATGGGGAAGAAGAGCCTCCGCTACGGCGACGGAGTTGGCAGGTTTGGCCTTGGAAAAGGGTTTGATTTTATGGTTGATAAGCTTTACCCTGGCAGCAGCGGCAGGATTTTTACCAGTAGAGGTTTCTGATGGACTAAAAGCATGAACTTGGATAGTCCTGAATCGCTCTTTGAGCTTAAGACCAATCATTTCTTATTCGACAACAGACTAAGATAAAGCCTATTGACAGAGCAACTAAGATTCAAGCAGCTTCCATATCTTACTGTTAAGCTAAGATGCACAAAGCAAAATCAGAACACAAGAAAAGGGAGGCTGTGAATGAAAAGGTTGTTTACCTGCAGCCTGCAAGCCCCAGGCAAAGAGAGGGAGAGAAAGAGAGACGTGTTTATGGACGCTATGAGTCCAAAATGGTGTTAGCTTCCCAAGAAAAAGAACGAAATTTGACTTCACCACTCTCGCTTTTTCTGTATGGAATCCAACCTCCTGCAAAAGAGCAAGTTGGGATGCACACTATAGGCCCGAACTGGTGACAGTTTGTCGAGAAAACAACAAAGACAAGTTCTTTTTCTGCCTCATTCGTTCTTTCATGCAGTAGATTCTTAAGCTGATTCTCTCTTCTCGCTCTTGTATGTCAAGTGTCTGAACGTGCGTGCTGGCTAGAGTGCCGGGTTGGCCTTTTCTAACCACAGCAATGCTCGGTTTAGGTGGCTCACTCCAAAAGCAAAAGCAATGAGGAAGATGGAGTTCAGTGCACACTAACCACTCCATCTTCGCCACGTACGTGAGTTACGCAACTGCTGAGATGAGGTTAATAACCGTCCAATTAAGCTACCTTTCTACCATAACTGCTGATTAATATAAAAGCAGAAAGTGAGTGATGGTGGCATTGCATGACAAGCAAAGGTGGATTGTTGAGTGGTACCATTTTCCTAATTATCAATCTGATGGAATAGGTTCGAGGGTCTTATCGTCACCAAATGCCATGCTATTTAATTTATAGTTTTAAGAAACCTTTTCCTCTCTTCCAAAAGACAGCAACCTAAGAAAGAAAGGAAGTTTCACAATTTGAAAAAAGAAAATCGAATAACCTAAATGATCATGTACCATGTGCCCCTCTACCTTTCCAAGAAATCGCTCATATATTTATATACAAATGGTGATACACAAAAAAGACTGAACCCGATGATGCCATGCACCTTTAAGTAATCTTGAACTTTGGCTTTTGTGAGGAACCCAACCAGTGAACAAAACCCATGTATGAGAAACCTTGGTCATCGTGCTAGATCATGTGTGGACCTGACCATGTTGTTTAAATAGTCAAATCATAAATGGTCATCCAACTAGAGACATCAGTCCATAAAATAATGGATTGGACAGCTACGTAACACATGGGTATGCATGAATGTGCTTGAGGGACTTGTAATTATCGTCTAAACAAATGGGGAGTTGGGGCAAGGCGACCAAATAATTGATGGGTTAGATAAACATCAGATCTAACATCATTTTTTTTTTTCCTTTTAAGATTTTAGTTAGTGGGTCTGTTCGGCCACAGAGAGATTTTATCGCAGATTGCATCATTAGATCGCCCAAAATTAGGTGAAACATCTCCGTTATGGGAAGATAGTTAGAGCTTTCGACCTTATCTGAAAAACAGTGACCAAACACAACATTACAGTAATGGAAGGAGCAAGCCGCCAAGACAAATAATGTAGTGCGTACAGTCCCATGTGGGTAAATACTGAAGCTGTCTATTTCTCGTTTATCAGTCATCTCTTGCTAAAAGGGCATCAAGTGTCAGAATCAAATTCTCCAAATCTTGGCAAGATTGGGCGTTTAGTCAATAAAGGGGTGTCGGGTGTCCTCATGCCTGGAATCTCAGCCTTCCCCACAACACTTCCTAACGTTTTGCTGCTCAAAATCATGAATACGACCTTCCCCTATTTTTAGCCGGCGCCTACTATTGTTGTTGAACTTTATGCCTAATTGCTTGAATGAATAGAGAGAATTGACAAGTAGCGAATTCGAAAATGGTTAAGAGTTTGCAATTGGGACCGAAAGATTTTGATGTGGGGGAGTACGGTCCAGCCATGGCCATGATAGAAAGGCAATCCGACAGCTATGATAAACTAGCTGTCTAGCTATGTAGCTCTACTGCAGCCGTCGGTCTCATGGCACACCACATATTTCACACGTGAACAAGAAGAAGACCACCAAAAAATTGATCATTAAGGTGGCAGGACCACTGAAGAGGAGCAAAAGCAGCTGCTCCGTTAATGCATTCCACACGCTTCTCTACAGTAACCATGGTCTATACCCAGAAAGGGAAAACATTACCAAGGCTGCCATCAATCCGAAAGCAGGCCTAAAATTGATCTATGTTACGAAGTGAAAAAGCTGCGGTCCTTCATAAGGAACGAGGTATAAATGATAGGTCCAGATTATACACCAGGCCCGAGGCCCTTCAAAACATATGGAATTCTACAAGTGAAAAAGGGAACAAGAAGGCTACAATAACGTACCTGTAGCATTCATGTCGGGCTTATTTAATTACACTGACCATAAGCTTTATTACACTGCTTACAACTGCCCCTTTATATGCAGCATTTGTTCCCGAGAGCAAGACAGGCCTTTACTTAATTTTCACTATTTATGTCTCGCGGAAATGGTGCATCAAATGTTTTTGTGCACCCCAGAATCATCCAACACTATACAAAATTAGGATATGTTAAAGCACCCAGGAATTGGTGCTTGCATAACGTGTAAATACCCAGCAAAAGGTCCCTGTGCTATATAAATTCTCCCCATCGAAGTATACTTTTGGAGAAGATTGGGTTTGACGAATTTCCTATACATTAGAATAGGATCCTCAAAGCATTTTTATGACCCACAGCTTATATTTCTTCATGTAGAGATAAACAAGAGAGGGTGCAATCAAACTTGCATCGGAGAGGTGCTTGCAAAGCTTGAGGTAAGTTTCAACATTTCCGTGTCTGCGGATCCCTTTTCTTAGTCCCTGCAACACTGCCGCCCTGTCCAAATACTCTGGAGTAAGCCCTAGATCAAGCATTTTGACTAGTACTTCAGCGGCATCATCGAAATGTCCTCCTTTAACGTAACCTCGCAACAACCATGATAGGCTTTTCTTCTTGCGCAATGAACTTGTGAGCTCAATTCTAGTAATCAAACGTCCGATAGCACTGGCCTCTTTCTGTGAAGCACAGATGGCCAGGACAATGTCATAAAGGTCTCCGTCAGCCTCTTTGCCGGCAAGCTTCAGTTCCCACAATTGCCTTTCAGCCTCCAGTCCCCGACCAGCACAAATGTACATTGCAAGAAGCCTCTCATGAACTACCCCAGAAAGTGAAGAGCTTCCCTCTTGAATCACCCAAGTAGATAGTTGTACCCCGTCAACTAAAAGATCCGACTGATACTTTTCAATAAGCTCCACATTTTCTACGTCAAGCTCGGCTACCAACCCATCCCTCGCAAAACCTTTCAACTTGCGCAAAGCTTTTGCAAGTTCATTTAATTCTTTAACCACAGCTGTCATTGCAATGAGGTAGCTGTACGCCTCTGGCTTCAACCCAGATTCTCTGAGATGAATCACCAATTTGACAGCATCCCTATAGTTACCCTCAACCTGACAGAATAAATCTTATATTGTCATCCACAATTTAGAACATTGATACCATGGAAACGGATGGTTACACAGTTAACAAATAACATTCCCCCTGCATATGCCAACCAGGTGGCCTAGAAAATAAGCCAATTTCACAAAAATGGTGGACCATTACAAAGAATATGCCAACCAGTTGACAACTAAACCTATTTGTCAATCAACGGAAGAAACCCAGTTGGATCCTCTGGTTTGATCAATTTTCATAAATTGCTTGGCATCCCACAGATTATCAACTTAAACATTGCAAAACTAGCTCTTGGTACTACTTATCAACTTAAACATCAGAGTGCACATTTGACTATGGCCAACTAGAAACAAGCAAACAATAGTAAGAGACAACAGCTACAGCCGTCCCAGGAAACATGAAACAACAGAGTAAGCCATCATACAAACAAAGCACAAGACATTTAAAAACTCATCCAAAATGATACCCAAAGCATGAATATAGATTCATCAAAAAATATCCAAGAAAATGGAATTCAACAAAATTTCTCGACACTTACCATCATCTTCCAAGCAAGATATCCGGTTGGGCCACCCTTATGCCCCTCCTCTCCATTACCATCCTCAGCACCACAATCAATTCCACGCCTCAGCACCTCCTTCACAAACAAAACTACCCTCTCCCTCTCCTTCTCACCCATATCCCAATACAAGGATATCACCTTCTCCACCATATTAAACTCTGGCTTCAAACCAACACACTCCATGTCCACCAGCAAGTCCACGACGTCCTCAACCTCACGCCCTTCCACAATCAACTTTCTCACCCACCCGCACATTATTGCCACCATGAGCTCCATTGTCTCCTCGTCCACACGATTCTCTTTCTTCAACCACTCAAACACCTCGAGGGCGCACCAGGAGTCCCTGTTGCAATATCAATGAAACGATTAAAATCACCCTTCTTTTTCTATCAGCTTAAGCTTTGAAGCGCCCGATAATTATTAAGCGTCGGGGAAGGTCATTCTAGCTGAAAAGACTAATAGACTAACTAAATTCCTAGAAATTAATTAAAGAATTAAACTCTTCAACTTATAGGATAACCGGTGGTTTATCTACCTTCCGTCCTGAGAGAAATAGACAAGCACCAGCTGAAGCTCCCTTGCTGAGAGCCGCTCGTTCATGTCCCCCAGCACATCCGATGGTTCTCTAGCCATCCTCTCCAGCTCCTCGATCGCCTCGAAGAACCCTTCGCTCATCTCGTCCTCGTCGTCGCTCGTCACGAACCGGTCCAGCTCTACCGACCTGAGTGGCCCAAGTTCTCGGACTCTGCTCGGTCTAACGGCGACAACGATGCTAGGGCTTCGGTGGCAATAGCTGATTCTGGCGCATATTCTTGAACTCCTAAAACCCCCAGGAGCGAAAATTCGGTACCCTCGAAACGACAACGACGAAGAAAAAGGAAAATTGAGCTCTGTCGTCGGAGAAAATGAGTACCCACAGGCCATTTCTTCGGAACAAAGCGGTTGTCCCCTGTTCGGCTGCCGAGAAAGCCGTGAAATTTTACCACTTGCTTCTCTATTTCTCTAGAGTGCTTCGGGGCCAAACAAAACAGTTAGGGTTTCCTTCGTTAGATAATTTGGAGAGAAAACGAACCCGAAGAGAGGATCCATGATGAGAACAAATGAGATGGAGGAGAGTGAATTTCAAGTGTGGTGGAGGGCAAAACAGGAACAGAGTAAAGGAACCTAATTGAAGGGGTTTTAGGATTGGGTAAAAATGGTTGTGGTGCTCATGAACGGCGATGGCGATGATAGCAACGGCTGTGGATGGTCTCCGCTGCCAGACAAACCAGTCCTTGCGAAGACAGAACCCCCCGGAGACGTGTTCGCTCAGGGACTTCAGACCGAGTCCTAAGCCGAACGTCAATATCAATTTACTCAAACACCCTTCATACGGGGACAACTTGTAAGAGTTCCTTACTTTTATCTCCCAAATAGATGAAGGGCGAAACAGTCTTTTCGAGCTACAAGTGTCTTTTTACGTTCCACTTGTAAGAAACACAGAGACTTGCTCGTCCTCAAAAGGGGTGCTTGCCTTTCAGTCCCTAAAAGGAAATCACTAAGAATAGAATAAAAAACTACTTATTTATAAAATTAATTAATTAATTAATTAATTAATTTTTTTTTATCTTATTCAAAATCTTACTTAATAATGAAAAGGTCTTTTTCTTTTAATCTTGCAAGGCATGAAACCGTGCATAAATGCTACTGAGAGCTGCTCAGACCGACAGCCAGAATGAGGAACTTGGGCCCTTCCTAATTGGATCCGACATTCAAGCTAAGCCGAGTGAGTGGCAGGTGGGTACAGAAGGAAATCACTGTTTGAGATCGACTGAAGCAGTGTCTGGCGATGGCCCCATCCATGACAGATCTGGTAGGACAATGCATCCCGATGAGCACAGTGGTAGAGGAGGTGAACAGTGGGGATGGGAATGGTGAGGAAAGAGGACAAACATACTCATTCTCAAATTATTGTTCGATCCGCATTAATAGGGCTCGTATTCCCGTGGGGAGTATAATAATCCTGTTGCAGTGTCTGCAGGTGATAAACTAATGGTGGGATTTTGAGGAGTTGACCTTTCGTTGGCAAATCGGCAATGGTCTAAGCTTTGCGAGTCTCAATGAGCATAAAAAACAAAGCATTGGTTTTAAATATTCCTCACATGCAGCACCAGACAACTCTTGATAGCTATCGAAGACCGAATTCTCTCAAATCCTTGCCAAATTTGAGGTCGTCAAAAAGATTAGTTTTATCTCTTATTATTATCTTAGTTTAGCGTTCTCTCTACTGGCATGATTGTTCTGTAATGAACATGGTGTATGATGAATGAACAGTTCAAACAATTGCTGATTTATTGATTCTCCATTCACCTTAAGTGCTAATAAGGACAACCTAATCTTTTGGTAAGGGACAATCCTCTTTGAACAAGGAATCTTTTGGTAAAAGAGGGCCATTTTCTGCACTATTTTTGACCTTTTCACATATCATGGATTGCTTCATATTCTTGAATTCCTGTGGGAGAGACAAGGAAATAGTATAAACGCAAAGAAGTTGACGTTTGAAGCATTTTGAAAACAACTTGTCTAATTCTCGACTGTTTCTGAGTTCTCTTTTGTTGGAGTCGTCGAGTATTGCCTAACTTTGCTGCAGTACTCTTCAGCTGGCTATCTATAATTACAAGGGTTAATCTTCAGTGAGGAACTCAGAAGCAATAATGGAAGAACTTCCCTCACGTGTTCGGTGCTTCAGAGAAGCGTGAAGCTGAGGTGGAGTATGGTCACCTGATGCTCCAGATTTTGTAATCAACGAGCTGTCGGGTGTGATGTCTGTCTAATCTAAAACCATTACAGGATCTCGAAACTGTGTCCTCTGCATTAAGTTAAAAGTACATCGAAAGACGATAATATAGGTTCAAGAAAGTCGTGAATCTCCACGCTAATCATAGGAATGCATGAAATATGAAGTGATCTAGTTTTGGTTCCATCGAAAAATGCTAATAACAGTTGAATGGTGCTTCATTAATAAATTCGACAGCAGGTGTTCCTGTTTTTGTTGGTGTATGTATACCTGTCGGACTGTAGCTTTATTTCTACCTAGGGAAATCGAACAATAAAGTAAAAGAAGGGACTTTAGGCCTCATCTTGTAAGAAGAATCTGATCAGAAATAGTTATCTTCTATGGCAGACTGGCCAACGCCAATTCTCAAGGACCATCATAAATTTTCGTGCACCAGAAAATCATCATCCACTGTGGTATGGCGGCAGTGATGGCCGTCAGATTATAAAAACAGCAGTGAATCCAAAACATGTCAGAAAACACCATATAAAAACTTCACAATGGATTAGGGAATCTTCGAGAAGTGAAAATACATGTTTTGTTGTTATCAGGGCGGTCATGCATGGTAACAACAAAGACAAATCCGTGATCACCGACATCGGGAATCATCTCAGCACAGTTCTCTCAACGAAGTCTTCCGTCTTTCCTGTTTTCATATGCAAAGTCCGCATCTAAAGGTTTCTTCCACTCGCCTTCAGAGTCCTTGACATATACACGAGTCCATGGCCTGAGGAAAATAACAATTTTCTGAAAACTGCTGTATAAGTTGTATCAACCGATCTTACTTGTAGGTTTATATTTTAGGAGAAATGAGAACAAATACTGACACCATCACACGTGATGACTTGCAGAGTGAGGGATTTAACAATTACATATTCACCTGTCAGATTCATGGGTAGATTCTAAGGTGGATAAATCCCAAGTTTTATAATCAGTATGCAGGTGTGGGAGAGTTGAAAGTAGGAGAAATGGAAGGAATGTGTTACCTACGCGCCTACTTAGAGTTTGGGTCTTGCTTGTACTAGGGTTTGTCATTTCATGCATGTAAATTTCCACTTCTCGATCTTTATCCAATCTTTCACTTACCCCAGATAACAACTGGTTTGCCCCCACATCATTTATACATGATATGACATTCATACTACATGAATAGGCAGAAGATCCAAGTCTCCACGCAGAAAACTCTGGACACTGTGACCGAGACTATTAGGGTTCTTTTCCCTATTCTTTTTTAGAAAGCCTGCCAGGTGAAGAGAATTTGCTCTGCAGAAGGGTAGAAGAGCAGTGGTGGAACCATGTGGAGAGCCACCGAACCAGGACTAATGCCCGATTTTTCTTTCCGAGAGATAATCACTTGGAGGAAGTGACTCAGTTTCCAATTTAAGGACTTTCCACAGAAGGATTAACCATGATGGAGAGTCGGAATCTCGATGGTCTGAAGTTGAAATTCTCAGACAGGAGCGAAGAAGAGGAAGCAGATGATGAAAGTAAGACCAAAAACAGTGCAAGCTCGAGCAACAGCATAGTTGAGGAGAGTGAGAAGAAGGCCGGCTTCAGTGGGGTGCGGCCATATGTACGATCCAAGGTGCCCAGACTAAGATGGACTCCTGATCTTCATCTTTGTTTTGTCCAGGCCGTAGAGAGACTGGGGGGTCAAGAGAGTAAGATCTTCAATTTTTCAATTTTCTTTTTCTCAGATAATACCGTTGCAAATTCATTGTAGATTTTGGGACATAAAAAGAAAGATTAGCAATTACACCTCATTCATACAAGATATTCAAGTGTGGTCTTTTCCTTTTCTTCTTTTGTTGTAGGAGCAACTCCGAAATTGGTTTTGCAACTAATGAACATCAAGGGCCTGAGCATCGCTCATGTCAAAAGCCATTTACAGGTAAAACAGCTAATTGAATATGAGTGTTCATATATTTTTAGCAAAGAGAAGAAAATATTTGGGTATTCAGTGCTTGGGATTGACTTCATTTAGTGCTAACCTAAACTTTATTCTTCCTTTGGCATCTTTTGGGGCAGATGTATCGGAGCAAGAAGATTGATGATCAGGGTCAAGGTATAGATGCCAACTAGATAGGCGAATGTTTGTTCTACAATGCGCAAATTAGGGTTTACTTACTGGTCACTGATGCTTTTAACATTTGAAACTTAAGACTACTATCTTTCTTGAATCAACAGTCATAAGAGGACATCTCATGGGAAGCACGGATCGCTGTTGCCAAAACCTTTGGAGAAATTCCGTCCTTCAAAGTGGTAGTCCCCAATTCAGGTAACCATCGCTACTTAGCTACGATTTTACCCTTTGTTTCATGTGATTATTCTTTCCTTGATTTTCCATATAAGTTTAATCACGTCGAGATCTCTTTCTTTCTCTCCCAAGATATGATGACTTGTCTTGGGATGGATATCGGAGCCGGATATCCAAGCCATATTCGACGGATAACAAGAATATTAGAGCTGGATACAATCTTTATGGGTCAGTAGCTGAAAGGATGTCTGAAGGTATCGATTTAAACAGAAGGTGTGGGGCTCTCCACATGAATAACAACCTTGCTTTCTCCAAACAAAGTAGCAAGAGAAAGCTACAAGAGTTCAAGGAAGAGTTTCAATGGCTATTCAATCACAATTCTGTCAGAACCCAGACAAGACCAACACCTGTTGAGCCCCCTATGAATGCTGAATTGTGTGGAAGAGGAAGGGAGAGAACAAAATGTTACAGCAATTCATTTGTGGCGAACACCAACTTGATTGCTAGTGAAGAAGAGCCAAGCGCAGGTAACAGGAAAGGTTTTCACGAACATCTTGATTTGAGTCTCTCACTGGGGATAACATCAAGAGAAGAGGAAGACGAGAGAATACTGGGGGTTGAGGAAGAAGTGGACAGCAATTTATCGCTTTCTTGTTATTCTTCCTCAGGGAAGGGAAATTACTCTATAGATCTGAACGGGCCATCAAAGCTTAGCAGGTTCACAGGAGATAATAATGCAAAAATTCCAAAAATTGTCGAGTACCCTTGATCTGACCATGAATTAGAGAATTCTGGTGAGATCCAGTTGGTACTTGTGCAAGGGAATTCGTAGATTGTTGTTGTTACTGAAGTATGAAGCTTTGTTAACGGCTTCATATCAGGTATTTTACTCCATTTCATTTTCAAATGCAGCATGCTAATATCAATCTCAGCTCATCACTTCAGTTCTTAGAATGCGTTGCTTAACAAAGCCCTATGGCTTTATAAATTCTCTCCCTCATTTTTCACGCTTTTCAGTTCCTTCATCCGATTCTCTCATTTTTGAAGAGCTTATGCATTTGTTGTGTTCCTCATACCGGTTTCAAATGATTTTCTTCAAGGTCTATGTGTCAACACAAAATCTGTAATACACACTTGACGATGGCTTCCTGCCAAAACATTTCCAGACGATCTCTATATGAACTTGTAAAAACCAAGTTGGTGTTGGATCTTGTTGACAGCAAATGAAGGGCCAGGCGGGCTTAAACAGAGGTGTTTACGTTTCTTTTCTTTTGACCAGTGGGTGGCCTTGCCTTCTAAGTAACCAATTGTTATACAGGAAGAGAGAGAGCCCACAAGGTTTTAAACTCGCTCTGACGGGTCTAGTGTCAGGCGAAGATATAGAGTAACAAAATTGTATACCTTGAGCCTTGAGTATGAGAATATAGTCTAAGATCTACTCACTGCACGGGATTTCATGGCAGCTACCTTTCAAGTTATGTGCGTTTGAGACTGGGAAGTCAGCCCATCTGCTCGCAGACATTAAAAACTGAAGTCCAATCCAGCTCTGGTTTCAGGAGAGAACCTTAAACTTTTAAAGATATATAGCTATCTTTACATGTTCTGCCATTAGATGAGTTTGCAGACATGCCTAAAAGACCAAGCAACTCTTAATCTCTGGGCCTTTTTTGTTGGGAGCATCAAAACATATTAACATGAAAAAGAAAATACAAGCAAACGCTAAGTTACCAAGGCGACAACAGGGCGAAATTCAAAGTAAAACAAGCCAGAGCGAGGATGTTATTAGGCAAATCTGAGGAGGTGATAAATCACCTATCAACGGGATAAGCAGCGAACCCAGTAAAGAACCAAACTCTGAGCCTGAACAGGGCAGAGAACATTCTCAGTGCTTTCTTGTTTGGTCATTGCTATACGAGTTACCAACAACAACCTAGACTGAAGCGGTTTCGTTAATGGTTTTCTCATTACACCAACCCTAGAAAGATATCAAAATATCAAAATCTACCACAGCAAAGAAGGCCAAAGCAAACTCGTGAGGTTACCTCTTATGGCACGATCAATGTGTCATGCTTGAAAACTCGTCTTTGCCTTTGACCGGAGCACCATAAATGCAACTAGAGCCCTAGCACCCTCAACGAAGAAGGTGCAAGGTTTTGCAGATAGAGGCATAGCTTGTGGATGGAGCTAACTTATGTGTACTGGGGAAATTGCACCCCACCGAATTTGGTTTGAAAAAAAAAAAGAACATGTAAATGGTGTTAAGTTAGAATCATATAAAAAGTATATGTATCGCAGAAGAAGATCAAGAATACGAATATATCAAAATCAAGAGTGGTCCATATAGTTTCTTATTAAAAGGTTAATTTTGCTTTAAAGATATTCAGGTCAGCAGGATTAATATAGAAATACATGTAGCATCATCCTTAAAAGTGTGATTTTTTTCAAAACTACGAAATAATTTTAAGCCGTTCATTAATATAAGCCATGACCACCTAAAACAAGGAACCAAATTCAGAAAGGGAGTAAGATTCTCTCTCTCTCTCTCACACACACACAAAGTTATTGGTGCGTTTCTTTGATTTTTTTTTTCCTATGATAGTTCTAACTCTAATTAACTAAACTTTAAAAGCTGAATTTCTCGGTTACGGTGACAGTCAAGCAGGTATCCTAATTCCATCTTTAACTACTGATACTGTATCTTGGTCTCCACAAAATCGCACGCGCAAACACAGTCCAAGAAAGCACAATAATAATAATAAAAGTAAAAACTCATAAGAAATGTTATATCCTTTCGCTCCACTCGATATAGGACCTTTTTTTAATTTTTTTTATTCGACATAGGACCTCGTGAAGTTTTGGAGTGTTTTTCATTATAAACAGGTTGCAAAGCCCTTCACGTATGAAGTTTTACTCCTTTCAGTACCCTTCCTCTACTATATATCTCACGGCATCAACATCTTTGCAATAAACCAACACTAGGGTTTTCCATTAGTCTCACTTATAGACAGAGCTGAAAAGTCCAATGATGCTACACACAGTTTGGATGAAAGCCTATTTTGTACATACAAGCAAAACCAAAATTACAATGACATATGTATATGATCTCTAGGCGGCTTACAATGGCAACAATGGATTCTAAAATAAAAGGACCTAGTAACTTCAATAGAATAACCGAGCTGACATAATCGAGATTGACTTGTACAAGCTAGGAAAAATATGCAATAAAGGAAAGAGAATGATGCCGCCTTAATTTCCCATAAGTGCTCACATCATTTCCTAATACCCCCTAACATTTCAGTTAGTGCATAGGCAAGTTGATCTTTGGTGTCAACATAGTTTTGACTATTCCATGACAAATTTTCTCACAAATGAAGTGACAATTAATGTCAATATATTTGGTGCGTTGGTAGACAATGGGATTAGCAACAAGCTCTATGGTGACCTTATTATCACAAAATAACTTAACTAGTTGTGGTACAAGGATGCTTAAATCACAAAGTAAACCCAATAACCATATGATTTTCATAAGTGGTGGTGGCCATGCCTCGATACTCTACTTTAATGGAGGACTCGAATATAATAGTTTGTTTCTTGTTTTCCCAAGAAACTAGGGAATTGCTAAGTAATATACATAAATTAGTGGTTGATTTTCTCCTCATCATGGATGCAACATAATTAGAATTGTAGTAAACACACATTTGATAACCACTTGAAGATGAAATAAACAAACTTAACCTAAGACAATTCTTTAAGTAGCAAACCAATCTAACGACACTTCCTAATGTGACCTCTTGAAAGAATGTATAAACTAATTCTAATTGTCAATAAAGTTAGATATGTCTAGTCTAGCAACATCAAGGTAGATGAGTTTACCAATTAATTCTTGATACTTTAAAATGTCTTTGAGTGGTGAATCATCATCTTGTGAAACTAAGGCTCCATGATCATACTAAATAGTAGTCAAGTTCAAGTCGGTATCCATGAGATTCCTAAAAAGTATACCTTCTTGAGGAGGTATACAATAAATGAATTCAATGTCAACCAAAATAAAAGCAATGAAATATTGGTTGAAAAGTGGTAAACGTGCATAGGACAAGTGGGTGGAGATGGAGTGCAAAAAAAGGTTACTTTCTACAATAGTAAGAGTTGGACAAATGAAATCTTTAGTCCAAGTAGGTTTTTGGGTGGTGTAAGTGGAGTAACAAAATGGTGGATCAAATGGCTCATCAAGCCAAGGAACGGGAGGCTCTAATTTATCATCAAAGAAGACGTTATATGAGTCAGTAAAGGGTGGTGAAGGATGGTGAAAGTGGATGCCTCCTTTAATGATAGGCACATATGGTATAATGTGAGGCATGGTGGGTGATGCTGGAGTTGGCAAAGGTGAGATGGGTAGTGCAATATGAGTGGGGGAACAAATTTTGGTTAATTCATTAAGAGGTATTGTCAAATAAGGCTATAAAAGAAATGAGATCTAGGCTTCATTTGAGCAAAAGGGAAAAAAAAAAAAAGTCCTCATAAAAATGTATATCTCAACTAACAAAAAATTGATAATTTTTGACATCATACAGTTGATAACTCTTTTTTCCATGTGGATAACTTATTGTAGGAGCATGGAAAAGACAACTAAAAATTCTAAGGTGAGAAATATTTGGTGGCTTTCTAAACAATTTTTTGAAAATGGTACAACCATTTAGGACTAAGGCAAGCATCCTATTAATAAGATAAGTCGTAGTTAGAACACACTTACCCCAAAATTTGGTAGGCATCTTACTTTATAATTTCAAAGCCCATGTAACATCTAAAATGTAACAAAGTTTACATTCAACTACACCATTCTATCAAGGGATGTGAATATAAAAACTTTCAAGTAAAATCCTCCTAAGAAGAAAATAGTGTGTTAGAAGTCTGATTGAAAGAATTCAATGCATTGTCAACTCTAACACATTTGACTTCCAAAGAAAATTGGTTTTTTTATCATGTTGAAGAATCTTTCCAAATGAAGAATAATCTCACTTTTGACTTTCATAAAGCACATCCATATTTCTCGAGATAAGTCATCAACTAGTATGAAAAACCAATGAGCTCCATCATGGTTAGGGATCCAATAAGGTCCTCAAATATCAATGTGAATCAAATTAAAAGGTTATTGCACATTATTATTGTGTGCAAGGAATAAATTATGAGTTTGATTTGCAAGTGGGCAGATGTCATAATGCATATCATTAGGAAAACTAGAATACTAAAATTCATTGAGAAATTTAAATTTTGCTTTGACATATATCTAAGTCTATAATGCCATTGTTCAAAATTTTAAAAAGTACATGCCAAGGATGGAATAACAAATTTCAAGTGATGGCTAGACAATTGTTCAACTAACTTGCCCTTAGGATGTATGACAAAATAATAAAGCTCATTTTTTATCCTACCAAGTCTTTTGACTTCACTCATTAAAAGGCTTTGAAAAAACACAAAATTCACAATAAAAGTGCATAAAATAGTTATTTTCAAGGAAAAATCTAGATACATAAGACGGATAGGAAATTAAACTTAAAAGTATGTAAGTAAAAGACAACATGCATTTCAAGTGGCAAGAAAGAGCAATATCCCCAATATGTATCATGGAAGCGCTCACCATTATAAATTTAATAGCCCTAAGGTTAAATGCACATGAAACATGTAATTGCAAGTATTGGTAAGGAGTAGTTATATGATCAATAACACTACTATCAATAATCCAATACCTACTTAAAAATTTATGTATACTTGCCATGTGGGCTTAGGCCTTCTCTAATAGTCAATCTTGGTAATGAAGACATGGTTAAAAGTGGGAGCAACTAAATTAACACTTGATGCTTCATTGTAAATCTTAAGCCCCAATGGATATCCACAAAGCTTTTAATAATCCTTGCACTTATGTCCATGGATTTTGTAGTGCTTGCATTATGAACCAGTAAGTTGGTAGCAATATTCCTTGGTATGCCCCTTCTTCCTACAATAACTACATTTTTGCCCCATTTTGGACAATGGATAGTTTTGCTTGGCTTGCATGCTAAACGACAAGTCATTTTCATTATTACTATTAATGATTTTTTTACTACATAGAATGTGCCATGATAGCCTTTCAAAGAGTCCCGCGACTTGTTACATCAATCATTGCTTAAAAACTCTAGAATCATTTGTAATATTTTGCCTTACTGATTAACGAAAAAACTTTTCTAACACTAGAAAGTGATTGCATCATCAATATTTGCACCCTCATGCCACTTTAACGATCATGCAAGTCATGGAGGAATTGAAAAAGTTTCAGTTGTTCTTCATGAGCTTTTCCAAGGTTTAGTGTTCGTTGTTGGAGAGTTGAGGTCCATCCGTGTATTGTATTCATCCCACAGCTCCTTCAAGCAATTGAAATACTCTTAAAACATTTGTTCCACCCTACTTGATCTAACTCAACCCATCCAAGATATCGTAGAGGCAACTGGCATTAAGTTGATTATACCGATCATACAATTCTTCCCATAATTCAGCTGCATTAGTGATATAGATAAGTCATTTGTGTAAAGGTTTTGAGAGAGAATTGAGAACCAATGTTAGACAAACAACAGTGCATCTCTCCCATAGTAGGAAAAGAGGTGACATTTTGCTTGGTGCAGGGTACCGTCTATCCACAAAAGCCAACTTATTTCTGGTGAGGAGGTTGGTCCTCATTGTATAACTCCACACAAGATATCCCAGACTCATGAGTTCAAATAAAAGGAGGAGGGTGGTACTAATGTTACTGCCTAGCATATACAAGGGGTCGGATGAATCAATTTTAATTGTGATAAGAGGTAGAGTGTTTTTCATGGCCATATGTATGGGTGGATGTCGATAACTGAGTTGCAAACATGTTTGGGACAGGTGAAAAGATGCTTTATTTTGGTGGTGTGAAAATAGAGCAATACAAGTTAATGCAGCAAGGAACACCTTGAATGTTTATGCAGAAGCGTGAATGCAAGAAGTGAAACAGGTTCGCTCTAGTTTGGTTTGTGCTAGTAGCATTTTCCCTATTTCATGCAGTGATTTGTTGCTAGAACAATAAACCCAACAAGATTGTTGGCTCATGATACCATGAAAGCTTAATAATTCTACACTCGGTTTGGATGAAAGCCTATTTTGTATTATACAAGCAAAACCAAAATTACAATGAGAGATGTATATGGCCTCTCAGCGGCTTACAATGGTAGTGATGGATTCTAAAATAGAAAAACTAACAGCCTAAACAAAAGAAACGAGCCAACATAATAGGGACCGACTTACACAATCTAGGAAAACATACAATAAAGGAAAGGGAATGATGCTGCCTTAATTTCCCATAAGTGCTCACATTGTTTTCCCAATATAGTAAACAGACATGTGAAACACATAGAATGACATTCGATATTAAAGCTACAATAGTATCGAAGGTTGATGTGGTTGTCAGTCACTTTTGTTTCAAGCTTTAGAAAAATTGCTCAACTTTTGTTGCAATTCGTTCTTGTTGAGTGTTTGAATCCATCACTAATCACTCATAACCCACTTTGTTCAAAATGCATCAATTAGATCATAAGTCTCCTATATAGACGTAATCAACAAGCATGGGAAACTGATAGAACCAAAGTCAACATTAATGATCACGGTTTGACAGACGTAATCAAGATTAATGCCCTCAATTTCCTTCACGTTTGATAGAACCAAAGTCAATTTCCTCTCTTTTGTTTCCCAAAAGAAGCTCCAATAAACAAGTAGACTACTGCCAAAAAGGTTCACAAGAAGCAATTTCCAGTATTAGGATCAAAGGTGTTGTAGTTCTGCATTTGGTCTATCCCAACCAAGTTTGAGTTCACATTCACTGTCAGCTGCATCCCGTATTGATTTAAGTTTGGGTTCATCATCTGGCCCTGAGCTAGTTCCCAACTTGGCTGCCAAGCTTGTCCTTCGGTTCCTTTTGCTTGTTGTTGCATCGGATCATGTTGGTCTAGGCAACTCAATGCTACTCTGTTGTCTCCACAAATTTCGACTGTAGAAACGAACCTTGAATTAGTTCATTTGCAGCCCCGTTGGAACCAATACAACTTTCTAGGGTTTGACCATCGAAGAAAAAATATAACAAAAATAAAAAAGATCAAATAAGACGCGTATCATTCATTTCAAGTACCTGATGGAGACCACATGAGCAGCCCGTGACCAAACTACGTGAAAGGTACTTGACAAGAAGCAACTATTGGAAACTTTGAAACACGAGAGAAGATATTTGAGCTAAAAAGAGTAAGAAGAGAAAAGAAAATGAGATTTATCTGTGGGAGCTAGTGTTAATGTCGTGCCAAAAGGTTTCCAAGAGTTATCTTTGCTTATAGCCATTATCTTGTTTCGAGGTTTCAACTAATAGACAAAGACAGAATAACTGCTCCTGCACATCACTCGTTTTGTTTGTCTTATTTCTGACTACATTACTTTGCATTCAATGGAAATAATCCACGAGGTCCTCGATTACAACGTCCAAGGTGATTTCAATTTTCTAGCCAACCTTATTTTTCTTAGAGTAAATTACAGGTGTAAGTGTCATGCTTTTCTTCTAATATCTCTTTTAATTTCAATGAACGCCTTTTGACTTCGAATTCCCTTGATTGCTCTTAATAAAAAACTGACGTTTCAGGTGTAGAATTATGACGTACTAATTATACAGATTCATTTTGCATATACACGTTTCTTGATTTTGATAAGCATAAATAGAATGACACTTCCGCTAACCATATCTATACTAATATTTATGAACTCTAGAAGCGACAAACTAAGAAGCATGAACAAGGGGATGTACCGTGAAATGTTCGGATTAAGGAATCACTGTAATCTAGGTAATTTGAAGTGCTTATACCTGGATTTGAGTTCATATAAGTCATCTCTCCCGTCCTCAGTTGATTGAAATTTAGATTAGCCATCTTCTGCATCCCAGTTTCCCGATCAAGAATCTTCGTCTGCGAATGCATATGCTGCTGTTGGTCCAGCTGAAGTTGCCTCAGCCTGTTCACTTCTGCTTTGTTCTGCTCAATTTCGGCTACCAAAAAGAGAAAAATTTCATTAAAGATAAGAAAACACATATAAACACACACGCAGAGGATGTCTACTCACCATCCATCAGAATTTTATTGTTGGTGTGAGCGGAAATCTGTCGTTTCAAGCTATTCTGCTCCTGTATCAGCCAACGATGCTGGTCTTTATAATGTGCAACTTGAGGAGATAGGAATCGTATTTGAGACTGCATGTGTTTCCAAAGATTAAAGCTTAGGGGAAGCATCTCTAGATTGGCAACGTATCTTGGGGTACAAAGAACACACTGAACTAGGGTTTCTGAAGAGTCATCAAGGTTACCTCTAAAGATTGCACCTTCCTCTCCATCTCAATAACGTACTCAAGCTTCTTCATTCTAGATTTCTGTGCAGAAAGCCGGTTTGACAGAGTCCTGCAAATTAACAACATTATGTAAATCCATGAACGTTTATAGAAAAGATATAATGGTTTTAAAAAAGATGACCCGACGTGAAAAGAAAGAAAACAGAATTCGTGAAAGGAAAGGGATCTTGAGGGATTAGTCACCGCTTAAGCCTTTTGCGTTCCATGTCTGAATCCAGATTTCGACCCCTGGACCCGACACCATTCAGTGTCTCAGCTTTGAGGGGGCTACTTTTGCCGGCACTGGAAGTTATAACATCATCGGATGAAAGAGATGGGTTCTGGGTCCTCTTGTGGCTATAGTCTTGCAATACGGGAGACGACCTGGTTTCAGGTGGCTGGAAATAGTTCTTGTTCCCGCAGCTACTAGACCCATTATGGCCATGGCTCGTGAGGTACGGTCCGTTCCAGGCTTGAAACGAACTAGTGCCCAAAGGAGGATTTTGTTGTGCGATCATAGCGACGGGCGTCACTTCACCTGAACTTTCAGGCGACGGCGTCCCGTCCCGGCCAATACATCTCATTTCGTTTCTGTCCAACATACTTCAATGTTTTGCTGCTGGAAAAGGCAAGGAAAATGAACTTTCTACTGAGTATTCACCCTGGCAAAATCGCTAAGAACCAGATGTTATAACAGCATTTATAAAGAGAAAATACAGGAAAATTACCAAATATTTCCACGTCAAATTAGGTTAGGCCCGCGGAGGAGGTTGACTGGGTTTTCTAGAACCTAAAGGACCGTTGTCGCATTTCGTAATTTGGTCGATTTACGTGGCCTTGTAAGAAAGCCGACGCAGAGTGACATGTGGAATCTTTGTAACATTCATGCACATCTCCTCCGAAGGACCCCTCACATTCATGCTGTCATTTATCCTAGTTTGAATGCATGGGAAGCTGACATGAATCCTTGAAACTGAATTCAGGCCAAGTATGGAACCCAAATCATTATTCAGGCAAACAAGTTGCCAAATTTGAGCCATGTGGACATCCCGACAAGGGATTCTAATTTCTTTCTATACACTAACGAAGTCCACACGTTTTAAGCCATTCGTGTTTAATCATGGAGGAGATAAGCCAAAGAGAAAAGAATCTGGAAGCTATATCCATTTATGGCAGCATTCCCCAGACATGTTCCAAAATGTTTCAGATGACTCAGTCAGACAAAGTCACTTTGTTTCGACATAACTTCATTGAATTCGTAGTCAATTAATGCTTTTGACCACCTTTCATAAGAATATATAAGTTTTGCCGCGTTTTACAGTCTAAGTATGGTAACTGATGCTACATTCGAATCTATGTTTTAAAAGATACCAACCCTCTAAGTTCCTTGAATTCCCAATTTTTCTTCTAAACACAATTTTCTGAGAAACCTAAAAGTGTTTCCTAACAATGGAATAAGCATGACAATCCCGTCCATGGTCTATGCATTAAGTCATTGCACTTTTGATGTATTAAAACGAATACGTTTCGTGAATATTTGCACTAATACGATATTATAGTTATATGTTTGTTGCAATGGGTAGGGGTTTTTGAAGAGATTGCTCAGTGTGTAGTTTATTAATTCAAGGGAAACCCTTATCCTTTTACTGTGGTTGTGCATCTAATTTTGCTTTTCCATAGATATTTGCAAAACCCAAGAAATACTGCATCTCTAAGGATTACATATCTTCAAATCTTCATATGTAGAACCCTAATTTCAATGACATAGTTATTATATTAGTTACGCGAGTGCGTGTCGGGATTCCATCATTTCCTTACAAACAAGTCAATGATTGGATATCTGGGACTAACAAAAACTCTGATTGGCTGTTAAGCTTTTCAGATTGCTGTCCATGAGGTTTGCTTTGACAGTTTATGTTATGGTGAAATTTTGTTAAATTCTTTTGGTAAGACTTTCAAAGAACTTTATATGTCATATTCCCTTCTATTTTTTGTGGTTGTTCGTTTATTTATTTTTTTACTTGTATATTTACAAAACCCAAGGAATGCTGCATCTCTCAGGATTACACCTACCTTCAAATCTTTATATATAGAACCCCACTTTTGATGACATATTTACTATATTACATATGTGTCTACGTGCGTGCATGGGTATAAAGACATCATCCCTCGTGAGACATCAAGTGTAAGTCAACCAAAATATTAGATGCCAAAGATAAGAGGCAGCCAATATGCATCTAGACTTGTAATTGGCCTTAACAATCACTTTCAAGGGGTATTTTGTGAAGCAAAGCATTTTGTACCAATCCAAATTAATTTAGCACAAGCCCAAAAATCATCCCCAGTTGGTCCAAATGAAATATGAGATCCAAGCCAAGTCCTTATACTCATTAATGATCTACATGGAAGCTAAATCTAGCATCTTTGACTAGAATCAATTTTCTAGACACATCACTTGGCCAACTAAAAGCAATTAATATCATTGACCATCTTGAGAAACCATGCCGTTATTTATTATGTAATTACTTATCTTTGTATGAGAATTCATGTCATTATTTACTATATAATTACCCCTCATTTACCTCCTAAAAATAAGAATATATCTATTATAAATAGCTAAGTTCTCTTATGACCAAGACAAATTTTGGAGATTAAGTTTATAGTAGTTAACTAGTGGCTTACTTTCACAGTTCTTTATCTCTTTGGCTTGTGTCAAGAGTGGTGAATATTTTACTCTATATCCTTTTTTTGTATCAATTGGACAAACAAATCCCACATGATCAATTCATGTAAATTTATTTGGTACAAAAAGTACTTCCCTTCCTTGCCACTTTCTATAAAGATTAAGCATTTATAGGCAAATCCCTTTTAGGTGGAGGGTTCCCATTCCTTAATTTGCTTGTAAGCAACAACATCGATGTTGTGAAGGTATGCAATGAGATCTCCCGTTCTCCAAAATATGCCTTGCACCAATTAAAGCACTTATTTGGTTGACAACTCTCAAAGTGGTGGCAAGCTATAACATGTTCAAATACCACAAGTGACCCAAATGCGAAAACTAAGAGGACCAACAAAATGAATGAGATGGTTGCATTGCATCTCATCTTACTCAATACAATACTTTGTCATAGATTACGAGGAATACATTATATCTCTTTGGAATTGCTTCCAATAGAATTGTGAGTGTTTGTCTTTAAATTTTAAGGTAGTGAGTTTTTGTATACTTAGTTTTTAAAGATAATTTTTTTTAGTGAAAATGTAAGTTTGCATTAATAGAATTAGTGTACAAACACATAAGAACATACCACAATATTACAAGACAAAGATGATTTTATTTATTACTTTTCTCCTCTCTATCTAGTATCATTTTGTTTGGAAAATCTAATATTTATTTTGACATTTAGATATCTAAGAATGTAATTAAGAAGTATCTAAATTATTCAATAGCAAGAGTAATGAGCTTCTTTTTGGAAAATAACTAATTAAGGAATTAATAAAAGAGAATAATGCTCCATCTAAAAGGAGCAATTAGGAGTTCAATTTTTTTAAATGAACATGTTTAGTGTTTTGAATTTCTTAAGAACATAGAGGGATTGTCCCTTTTTTTCTTTTCAATACACTATGCAAGGAAAACCCAATACTCTTTGAATTATTTATATAAGATACAAAATACACACATGATTTAACAAAAGTCAAAAAGATATTTTCAATACTTAATAATTGAATTTAAGAATGTTTAAATTAGATTGAGTACTTAGACAAAGGGACAAGCGTAGTTTATCAAAAATAAAATATAGAAAATTATGTTAAAATAAAAGAACTATGAAACAATAGTTCATAACCTAGAAAGTAGCACATAAATTCACCAAAACATAAGCTAATCAAGGACCATTATGTCAAAGGCCTAGGTTCCATCCCAAAAGATCAACCTAATGGAAGGAGTAGCCAAACTCCATTATATGGCTAGATCATCCCACTTACCTTTCTAATATAGAATAATAAAATCTATTACATTCTTTTTCACCTAAATCTATGCTGCCCTTGACATGGGTGAGACCTTACCTACCTCACACTAGATGTTTGCCCATTGTCTACCCTACACTAGAAGACATCAATCATAGGCACCACTAGTTAGGCCCACTACCCACTTCACACTAGTGGATAACAATTACAAGCTCACCAAATCAAGTCATAATTTGGCTCTAATATCACTTGTCACAGACTTGAGTTCTATTTCAAAAGGTCAACATGATAAAAGGAGTAGTTAAACCTTTTTATATGGCTAGATCATCCATTTGCCTTCTCAATATGGGAAAATGAAGTCTATTACAATTAACTTTCTTAAAAACAAAGTTTAAAGATTTACAATAAGGTTCACGTTAAGTAGAAAACTTTGATTCATATATTTTTTAAATATTAGTTTTCTATTTTTTTTTATAAATATGTAAGCTTATTCATTTAAAAATAAAAGAATATAAAAGCTTAAAGGAATACTACAACATTATAATTCATCTAAAAGGAAATCAAGTTTACAATTCTCCATCTATAACATAACAAAATATTCATTTAAAAGGGCTTAATATTTTTAAATAAAGATACTCTTCCATGTACTACTTTTCTAATTTTAGCCAATAAAATTGGTATCTTAACAACCTTATTTTGGAAACATTTACGATTTTGTTCAAATCATATACAATAAACACATGTTAAGAAAAAAAAGTTTAAAAAGCTTGCAGTCAAATCCTTTTCTTTAATAGCTTTCATCATCCATTGCAATTCAAAGTTCTAATCATTGAAAACCCTACAAAAGCCTCGTTATACAAGGATATTTTGCCAAATTTAACAAACTAAGTACATTAAAAAAGCAAGTGTAATATGTTTTATACTTGAAAACTATAGAAATTACAATACAAGTTAATTGAGGGAAAATATTGAAATATCACTTCTATTGTAAGAAATAGTCCTAACATATAAGTTATCTAATGAAGTTATATTTGTTTATTCCACTTGATTATATCAAGTCATGCCATTCAACCTCAACATTAACTTGGTATGGTTTCTTATATCTCTTTTTATAGTAATAAGAAGATTTGAAAAGTGTAGATGTAAATTAGTTCTCTATTCACTATTTTGAAATGTCAATATATGTATTTTTGACAAATAAGATTGTCATCCATTTCTTCTTGATATATGTAATAAGAAAGCAAGTAATCATTGATTTATATTAACATTTCAAAAAATTTATAAAAAAGAAATAAAATGGTTGTAAGCCCTTGATCAATTGATAATACTCATTAATCGCTGCTTTGTAAAAGAAGAGTGGCTCCACAACCACTCTTCAAATGAAATGAGAACAATAGTCTCTCTATTTCTTTTTTCTTTTCTTTTTTTTTTTAAATGGCAATGGTATGGAGGTACTTCATCATTTTTGAGATCATTTGATCCAAATTATAAGAAAATGAAATCATTGTATATTTAAAAAGTCAATTGTAAGAGAAAAAATCTAAAAATATGGGATGGTTCAAGACCTTCAATTTATATTAATACTTCATCACAAACACATAATTCCTTTTTTCCTTAATATTAGATATACTGTGTTGCTTAATTCAATTTTACCCCTTCCTCTTCATTAGCAATGGCAACAAATGAGGATAATATTGTTAATTATGATTATAGTGCCTTCCAATCTGAATATATCTGCTTTCTTAAGAGACTCCAAACACTTACTAGTGTGCACCCATGAATAAAGGGGCTAACCAACGATGGTGTTCGTCTCTGGGACTCTCTTGTTCAGATATTTAAGTGCTGGTCTTGAGTATCATATTCTCCCTTAAGTTAGTATTACTGAAGTCTGCCACCGTAGACTGGTACAAAGGAAACAAGCATTGAAGAGAAAGGATGCAAAAGAACTTGGGTGCTTGGCTTTCTTAAACACTTCCATTGTTTTTCTTTCTGAATTTATCTGTGTGACGCCGTGAATCTTTGAAGCGAGAATGATTTGAATGGATTTGATTTCAAAATTTGGAGAGCGTTATATTAGAGAGAGAGATATGAAAGCATTGGAGTAAATAGAAAGGTTGACTGCCTCCTGCATTGTGTAATTAATGCACAAATTTGTTACCTCAGATATGCTTAGTCAAGGTTAACATATGTCCTATTCATCCAGTAATGGAAGCCATTAGTGCACCCCTACTGTGCAAGTAAAGAGTTTATTTCAAATTTAAGTTCGATTCTCTGTTCTTCGTCTATTAATGAGAAAACATTGTACAACGCTGCCAATCAAGTAACCCTACACTCCAAGACAAGTTCACTCTTCGCCTTGCTCTCTCATATATAAGTTTAAAGGAGACCCCTAGGGCAAAAAAAAAAAAAAAGGGACATCAAGACAAGCAATGCAGACCACATCGGAGAAAACATAAGCAGAACAGGATAGATCCGGCCGGCATGTTCACGTCATGTTGAAGGAGGACCCTGCGTTTGGAGAGTTTGTGTCCGTAAAGTCTCCATCCCCGAAATGAACAAAGTTCTGGTTCCCCATCGGCGATTCCCCAGGTGCCATAAAATAGTCGGTAGTCTCAGGTTGGTTCAAGCCCACATGATACCCGGTAGTCTCAGGTTGGTTCAAGCCCACATGATACCCTGACTGCTGGTTCTCCAGGCATGCGCCGTCGAACATTGGTGGTTCCTGCAGCTGCAGCTGCTGCTGCTGCTGATAAGCCTGGAAGAGCTGGGCAAGAAAGTCCCTTTCTTTCCTCAGTTCCTCATATTCAGCTGCATTATTCCTTTGTCATTTAGTCATCTTTCGTTGATCTTTTAAGAGACTAGAGAGAAACAAAGAGAGCGAAAAATGGATACGGATAGAGAGAGAGAGAGAGAGAGAGAGAAAGAGAGAGAAAGAGAGAGAGAGAGAGAGTACCTTCTTTGAACATAAGTTCCCCGGCAAAGTTTGCAATTTTTTGCTTAATCAAATTGTTTTCTTCTCTCAGAAGTGAATTTTGATGATAACTATATTTAATCCTAGGATACTTGATCGCTACTTCCGCCTGCATATACATACGTACGCCCGGCCGGCGGCCGTATACACAGATATATTTCCGATCAGTCAATGACAAAAGCTAAAGAGTAACAACGATTATAAACCTGCACATGCGTGTAGACACATTTATGAGATGCGGAGAGATTCAAATTACCTGCAGAGCCTTCACTTCTGTTTCTAGTTCCGAAATGTGTTGGATCTGTTTGAGTCGATACTTTTGAGAGTACTGTCTGCTAGCCAGAACTCTACAGGCCAAAAAATAGATAAAGACCACAGAAACTGACTGATTTTTATATAGAAATCAAAAATCTTATTGTATAAGATAAATCTACACACTTACGTGTGCACGCAAACAGACAGATGAACTTTTTGAGCAACAGTGCTTGATGAATGGATAAAATAGTTTCAAAAGTTCGAAAAGAAAAATCGCCCCCAATTTTACAGTTTCCTTCAAACAAGCACTCAAGTAATCATCGCGTATGTTGGTTCAAGTCTTTATACCAGTTTTGTGTACAAAAAATCAACTTGAACTGGGATCTGTATAGAGAAGTAACTCAACAAACCTTTTGAGCTTCTTGTTGTCAGGGTTAGAGTTTCTGTCAGTAGGAACTCGAGGGGGCAGGGAGGGAGTTTTAGCAGCTGCAAGTCCGTTCGGAGAGCCCAAACTTTCGTTGTTGTAGAGCCCATGACCAGAGTTAACATTCCCTAGGAATGGTGGCAATGGAGTGAGGGGGTTGCTGAAGCCATGACTCCCATGGGCTGCTTGCATTGAATTCTGAGACAATCCGAACACTACATCCTCTCTTGTGTCTTCCATTTCTCCCAACAACAATTCGGCAACCTACAAAGACAACAGAGTCATATGAATCCACAGAAAAACTGCAGTCAAAACGAAAGAGAAGCCTTTTTCACTTGCTAGACGCAGTATCTTACGCTTAATAATGGAACCAATATCTAGGGCGAGGAAACAAGTAAGGTCGAGCACCCTTTATATACGCTCGGACAAGAGGGAAACACACAAAATTACGGGCTACAGCCGGTTAGATGCCCTCAAACAACCATGAAATTGCAGCACCTGGGACCCCACAAATTGGCACCGTATATGGCATATGGAGTCGTTCCCATTGAGCACCGAAGTTATCGTTGCATGTAAGTAAAAGATTGAGATGACGACAACACTCATTTGCCTGATTTCGTTGTTTCACGTGAACGGCCTACTTTCAGTGTCCACACTGTCACAATTTGGGTTAATGATTATCCTGCATTTATCATGAGGAGTATCTTTTGAGTGCAGCATTAAAGTAATTACTTTAAGTGCTCAAACAAGAATAGGAAATTAGCAAGTATCGTTCGGGGTGAGAAGAACATGCCAGTAAGCTTATCCACTAAACACACTGTCATTCTCATAAAAAGAGACCCTATTAATTCCCGTGTGCAGTGTCATTAGCAGAAAAGGAAAAACTTTGAATTGCTTTGTGGGTACATGTATCAGGCTAAGCCATATACAGTAGCTAAACATGGTAAGAGCACTAGTCAAAACTCGGCTTAGATTCAAATTTGCCCTCAATTTCCTTCACGTTTGATTTCTAATGTACTTTTTAATACTAAATGTATTTTGTTAACTAGTTGTCGATGTTGTGACACTTATGATTCAAGATAGACTTTATAAAGGGTTGATAATTTTGGAAATTTTCAATCCCTTTCTAGAATAATTAGAGTCCAAACCAAAATTTAGGAAAATTTTCTCTAATGGATGTTTGTCTTACATTAATATATCCACACATCAAGTGGTTAGATTTCATAGCATATTATAATCTTATGAGTAAGTAGTTAATATAGATAATTAATTTTGGCTACAAATCAAAATCGACTTCCTTTGTAGTGATTAGTGATCTAAGATGTGTTAGTAAACTTCGACTATAACGAACTATTAACCTTATGATTGGAAAAAAGTCAAAAAGATCTAGAATAAAGAGTGATTGTCTTTTTTTATTATTATTTTATAAAAGACAAGAAATAGATCTTCATTCGACAAAAAGAAAATAAACGTTAAATTGATCTTGATCGTCTTAAAGTGAAAAAGAAAAAGGACAATATAAAATGACAAAATGATCCTCCTCATTGCCATGTATGGCTTATTTTGATTTATAGTTTCATTTCAATTCTTGCTAAAACTTATAATGCTCCATTCATTTCACATATGAAAAAATCTTATAATTCTTGTCCCTTTTTTTTTTTCCTATTATTTGTATGTACGAGACATCTATATACAATTGAGTTATGACATTGCAAAAAGAATTTGGTCAAGCAACATTAGTATGATACTACTGGTTGAATTTAACAAACTGATAGTATTGCAACCCTTTGCGTCTTCCCCCTCCCCCCATTTTCAGACATAATTATAATTTCTATGGGTTAAGGGGTAAAGTAGGCTTCCTTTGTCATTTGAGAAAGATTTCATTAGCATCAAGTGCATTTTAACAATCATACAAACACAATCCTTAAAAAAGGGACCAAGTTTAGATATACTTTCAAAAGAACATATAAACTCGGATGAAATAGCATCCAATTGAAACCCATCAATGTTGATTTTTTGTCTTTTCTTTTCCTTTGGCTTCACAAATATGATCCTTGTAGTCTAGACTCTAATAGTACTACATCAACTACAGCCGCCACGAAGGGAACAATTCAAGTATTTGGGAAGTAATACTCCTTTCACTAACAAATAAAGTACTTGTCTCATTAAAATAACCTTATTTGTCTCTTTTCCTTTTTCTTTAGTCATGTTAAACTCCGTACTTCTATTTATTATCTCCTCGCCGCAATTCTTAAATAACTCCCATCAATAGCTGCATAACGCCATGGCGGCAAAGACAAAGCATGGTTTGGACAATGATATTTGCCTTAAAAATTCTCACATTAAAAACTAATATACATTCAAGCAAATTTGATATTTGGGGTAATCTGCCATAGACAGAGCAAAATCCTTGATCAAGAAATCATGCTCCAAAAGTCAAAACCCACCAAAAAGGCTAACCATTATATATATATATATAAAAAAAAAACATTATATGAAGTTTAGCTACCTAAAAAGGGCATAGAAACGTTAAAATTGGCGTCGACTGCGGGACTTCATGGGCCTTATCTTCCCATGTTTCTAGCCCCATGGTCGTGTCCCTTTTACGCCGTTTCGCGCTCCGACAAAGGGACCCGGATGTTGTTGTGACGCAATAAAGAACCGAGCCGAACTGGAGTCCGAAGTTCCACGAGTGACGGGCTATGTAAAGATATGGCAATCTCAATTATTGAACTGAATGTTAGCTCACCAGTACGGTCTTGGTCCTCCCGGAGCGACCCTCTTCTCCCCAGATTTGATTTCGGACCAATTTTCAAGACTGCCTCGTCTTTGGGAGCGACTGCGAATAACAATATCACTATTAGCTCTGGTTCGAGAATCAAACGGGTGAGGAAACGGGTCGCCAAGCCACCGGCTGCTACCATGGTTCTTGAGAACGCTGTCGTCTCCGATATCTGCGCCACCGCCTTCTCCGGTTGCGTGGCGCTCTCGTTGCTTCGGCTGTGGGGAGAGACCGCCAAGCGGGGTTTCTTCGACCAGGTCAAAATGCAATCCCCTTTTGCTCTAGTGTGTGGTGGGTCCTAAAGTTGTTTAAAATTTGATGGGTATATGATTGTTGTTGTTTTTCTTTAAAAATTTGGCGTAAAAGTGTACTGTTTATTAGGTCTTGATTTTGGAAGAAAAATGCTTCCTGGGTTTGGTTAATGAATCTTGATTGGATGGGTGAAATGCAGAAGTTTAGGTTCAGATAGACACGGAAGCAAGTAAAGTTATTAGATTTCAGAGTAGTAAGTAGTTGAGTATAGTGGATAGGAGCAGCGCCCAATCCTATGGACTTAAACCTTCTCTTATGTTTTCAAGTAACTTCCAACCAAGTAAAACAACAAGCGTTGCCCAAGCTGATTTACAGACTTTTCCAGGATCTCTTTCCTGTTATCCGCGAATCTTGTGAACAAGAAAGCTCTTGTTTTTGAAATACTGCTTGAAAGTCTGAGTTGCAGATCCGCGTTCATGTCAAAATGCAGTTATCTTAAAAAATTCTACATGGAAACTTATCCTGATTTGGAAGCTCGCTTCCTCTTCTAAATTAGTCCTTCGGTGGCCTAAATGTTACTTAGTCTAGCTTTCAATGCAGTCGATTAAAATGGGACTAACAACCTCACATGTTGGCCCAAAGCCTACAGGAATGCCTTTCCATCTTGGTAAATTTGTGTCTCTCTTTTCCTCTACATTTGTTATTCCCTTTATTTGTTTATTTTTTGGCATGTTTAGAAGTTGAATCGGAAGCTTGTGCATATAAGCATCGGTTTGGTTTTCATGCTTTGCTGGCCTCTGTTCAGGTAATCTTATTAGAATCAGTAAGTTCCTTCATAATCCTAAAACATATATACTTTCTGAATACTTCTTACCAATTATTACAGTTCTGGACGTTGGGCGGCCACTTTAGCAGCTCTTGTTCCGGGAATCAATATCATACGAATGCTTCTCTTGGGACTTGGAATAATGAAAGATGAGCCAATAGTGAAGTCAATGAGCAGATACGGAGACTATAGGTTACAACACTCTGAGAATTATTATTCGTGAATGCCTTCTGAAAATGAGTCATATATTTCTGTTTCTCTTCCCTAGACTTGATCCCACCAATACAGATCTCTTTTATAGTGAAATGACTCAACTGGTTGAGCCATATCAAAATGGCATTGATTTGTCTGCCTGTTGATGTTAACATCCTCTGGTAATCGAAAAGGAACTGGTTAAGTTTTTTCCTGCTGGGTTGCCATGCAAATTCTGATATCTCCTAGGTGGGAATCAAATATTCTACAACTGAGCCACGTCTTAGCAGAGATTCAAAGCAAAAACGTCTTTCTTTTATGTTTGTGTGTGTATATATATAATACACCTTCAATTGATTGGTTATTCAGATCTTTACATGACTTTTAGGGAACTTCTAAAGGGACCACTCTATTATGCTACCACAATCACAGTGGCTTGTGCAATTTATTGGAGAACGTCCCCCATTGCAGTTGCAGCAATTTGTAACCTCTGTGCTGGGGATGGTAATTCCTATCAACTCAATCACTTGCCTGCTCAGGTCTGCTTTTTTTGATGGGCAATAATAGGTTTCTACATCCCCTGTTTCAGGCTTAGCTGACATAATTGGAAGGCGGTTTGGAAGAGATAAAATTCCTTACAACAGAAACAAGTCTATAGTTGGTAGTGTAGCAATGGCATCTGCCGGATTTCTGACGTCTGTAGGGTAAAGCTCCTTCTGTTTCCACCCTTTTTCTCCTTTCTGACCTCTGCATAACTTTTTGTTATTTTTTCTCATTGTTACTGGTATTTTGACAGGTATATGTGCTATTTCTCCTTATTTGGATTCATTCGGGGAAGTTGGGCAATGGTTTTTGGATTTTTGGTAGCGTCTCTTGCCTCAACACTCGTGGAATCACTACCTATAAGCACTGAGCTTGACGACAACCTGACTGTTCCCTTGACTTCCATATTGGTGGGCACACTAGTTTTCTGATTTCAGAAGTTGGGGAATGCGAACTTGATTTACAGTCAGAATTTTGGTACTCGCCTGACTTTGGGGTGGATAAAACATAAGTTGGTGGACAAATTTCCAGGGAAAGTATATTGCACAAGATAAGATTGTACCTTTTCGTTTCATTAGGCTTCTTCACCGTAGTGCCTGTTGTTTGGGGTTTGCCCGTATGCCAGTATTCTTTCTTTTAATCAAAAAAAGAGAGCCAACTCTCTGATAAGTCAAATTGTATTCTGCTTGCAATTTGATATTAAGTTGCAATGCAGATTTCTAATTGGTAGTTCACCTCGATGTCAAGCTTTGTTCTCTACTGAAAGCAAGCTTTATTCTCAAGTATTTGGCAAATGCTTCTTGCTGGTAGCCGTAAATTCCACGGCAGATATCTGTGGGAATCGAAAACACCAACCGATAAGACATTCGGTTTGCTGTTGGTTGTACAGGATGGATTCCTGTTCATAAATTGATAAGGATCTGCGTACCAATATTCTTAGGGCTCATTCACTTTGCTCAGACGAGTAATCTAAACAGATAGCAACAACTAGAGACCAACTTTTGGGATTAGCAGCTCTACCAAAAGGGCTCCTTGAACATCAAGACCTTTTAAGATTTAACCAAGTAAATATCACTAGAACAAAAGTTGATTGTACTGGATGAAATACAGATCTTGGAGATTCTTAACAACAAGCCAGTGATATAAGGGTACATGGTTTCGCTTTCAACTGAAACCAATGCATCGAGCATATATTGGAGAGATCAAGAACAAAAGATAATCATGGAATGAATGTCTACCTCGGCAATGTTCATGAATACCTTTTCTACTAGGGATATAGCAAGAGCTCTTTCAGAGCAAAAGTACTTAGTGGGGGGGTTTTCTGCTAACCTCACTCTCACCAGCCGCTGACCCTTCCTGGGAAACATCATCCATCCTCCTCCGTTCCATCAGCCATGGTGAGGAAAAGTTCCGCCGTGTCACAGAGCTTGAATATTCCGGTTCACGACAACTAAGGCGCTTGAGCCAAGGCAGCACGACAAGGGATAAGATGAAAATAGTGAAGATAGCAACAATAACAAACATCATGACCTCGCCATCTAACTCGTAGTGCTTATCACGCAGGAAGAGAAGCTCATCTTCCTGTTTTGGATTTCCAGGAGCCATGGCAGGTGAGACAGAGAGCCTGTAATCCACCCATCTTCGTGTCATATCTTCTTTCTCACCTCTTTACCATCCGTGCCGGCTTGCCCATGTCTATTGGCTTCAAGGAGTATGAAATGTTTGACTAGTAATAAACCTCCGAAATTACATGTTTTATCATCTCTCTACGCTCCGGTATGTCCAAGTCATTCTGTCTATCTCATGGCCCATTTTCTTTTGTTGTTTCCCCCGCCCCACATTGTCTTTTTCGTCGAAATTTTCCTTCTGTGGATGGTCATCGGGTACAAAGGTCCTCCAACTTACCAAAGGAATTGCTTTCAGGACCCTGATCGCTGGGTAGGCATCGTTTCCGCGTGGGTCCATGATTTCTCTAAGGACAAAAGTGTCGAACGCGTAAATCGTAACTCGAAACTCGAAACTCCTAACGCAAATGGTGAAGTCCGACGGAATCGTTTTAGGACTCCTGTCGACTTCTCCTCTCCTGGTGGGGTAACCAGCACATAAACCAATGGCATGCCAAAAACACAAAAGAAAGAACTGTATACTTCTCAAAACGCGCGTCACATAATCAGGATCAAAGCTGCTGTGTGTGTCATCTGCGTCGGAAGCGAGGACATGAACTCTTAATTTTACAAATAATAAAACTTTTATATCTAATACTTTTAAGTTTTGAAATAAACTTTCTCATTTGAATATGATATCAAAATTAAAAATTAACATTCGGCTTTGTAATCCTTCAAATTTTAAAGTTAAGCTTTTAATTACGTATAATACTTATATCAACATGCAAATATTATAAACTTCTAAAAATGTATGTCACAAAAACAGGAATCATAATTTTAATGGGTGTTATGTGCATTAGAAGTAAAAATAAGAAAATTTTAATCTTATAAATAATAAGATTTTTTTATCTAATATTTTAAAATTTTAAAATAAACTTTCATATTTTAATATGATATTAAAGTTAAAAATTAATATTTACTTTATAATTTTTCAAATTTTAAAGTTGAGTTTTTATTCAAGTGTAGAATTATGTTACCATGCATATAAGAGAAGTATTAGAGATAGATATTATTAGACATTAAAATTAAGAAAATAAAATATTAATTTTATAAATAATGAAATTTCATCGGTCAATGTTTTGAAACGAACATTGATCATAAAAGTCTTGTAAAGAATCCAAAGCCGTTGGATTATTTGTTAGTGATTTTTCACTTTTTCGTTGATGCGTCCCGATTGCTAAGAATAACCTCTTGATTTGATTTGATTTGATTTGATTTGATTGACCAAACCACGCCATTATCGATGAATGGTGATCAATCCAAGTTCAGCTGGCAAGCGTTGCAACCCGCGAAACAAGAAGAATATATTCATTGAGACCAGGACAATCATTTCGAAGATATTATTATGGGTGTTTCCCATGTAATCCTACAGGGACAGATTGAGTCGAGGGAGCTCCTTTTTTTTGGATCAAATGATTGTCAGTATCAGACATACGATTTCCTGGAATCGTCGGAAGGAAGCACGGTAGGTGTTTTCTCCAAAACTTTGATGATATGTACGACGTTCCTTGTATATGGACCATGGTCTCGTCACATGAGGCGAGACAGCAGGACCCACATCTAATCTCAGCCAAACCACGGCAATGAACAAAATTGAAAAATGGCTAAACTCACCACTCCAGAGACACCTACAACCCATTCTAGACGTGGTCTGCAAATAACATCTGCCCAACCTCCAAGACGCCTGCAAACCTATATTAGACACAGATTGGAAAATGACCTTCGCACGACACGTTGCGAGAATAAGATATAGTGATAAAGTTTATGATCAAGGATTTTGGATCTCTCTATCATTTACTTGGTATTGAAGCTCAACCTACTTCTCAACGTGAAGTTTTCTTTAGATATCCTCTCTTAGACCAAAAGTTCAAGCTATCTTCGTTCCTTGTATTGTGCCATATTCATTATGGTGATCCCCTTTTAGATCTCACACTCTATTGAAGCATTATTGGCACTTTTTAGTAACTTACTTTCACCAAGCATGAGTTCATACATGCCCCCATTTTCTATCATTGCCAAGTAGTTAAGAAAACTCTTTGATTCTTCACTAACACTCTTTGCTTTGGTATTCTCTTTATCCAAAGCATCTTCGTACCTTTTTAGATGCAAGGTTGGTTGGTGATGACAATGTTCGTTGTTTCATTAGCAGCTCCTTGTATTGTGTCATATTCATTATGGTGATCCCCTTTTAGATCTCACACTCTATTGAAGCATTATTGGCACTTTTTAGTAACTTACTTTCACCAAGCATGAGTTCATACATGCCCCCATTTTCTATCATTGCCAAGTAGTTAAGAAAACTCTTTGATTCTTCACTAACACTCTTTGCTTTGGTATTCTCTTTATCCAAAGCATCTTCGTACCTTTTTAGATGCAAGGTTGGTTGGTGATGACAATGTTCGTTGTTTCATTAGCAGCTCCTTGTATTGTGCCATATTCATTATGGTGATCCCCTTTTAGATCTCACACTCTATTGAAGCATTATTGGCACTTTTTAGTAACTTACTTTCACCAAGCATGAGTTCATACATGCCCCCATTTTCTATCATTGCCAAGTAGTTAAGAAAACTCTTTGATTCTTCACTAACACTCTTTGCTTTGGTATTCTCTTTATCCAAAGCATCTTCGTACCTTTTTAGATGCAAGGTTGGTTGGTGATGACAATGTTCGTTGTTTCATTAGCAGCTTTTGTATTTTCCTTAACACCAATCTTATGTTATAGAGCTCTTCTAAGTAATGTATGGTCTCCTAATCCAACACCTTGTATAATAGCCTTTGCACGACTCATTTGCCTTGAAGCGAATCTTTGGGACCTCCTAGCTCCCTTTACCTAGCCCCCTAGTCTTTAATAGGATAATCTTTTTGTCGTCCACTTTATCATCAATGTTCTCTTTTGTTTTCTTACCAAATACATAAAGATTAACTATCACTTTAACTTACTTCAAGTTTATCTTATTTCCACTAATATCTTCACTAAAAGCCTCGCAACTACTTGTTTTCATTAATTACAGCTCAACTATCCCATCAACTTATGGTGGGTATTAGAGGGAAGAGTAAGACCCACATCTAATCCTAGTTAGCCCACGGTAATGAACAAAATTAGAGCCCCACATCTAATTCTAGTTAGCCCACGGTAATGAACAAAATTAGAGACTGGCCAAACGCATGAATCCCAAGACGCCTACAACCCATATTGATGCCAGCTGAAAATTTCATCTGCACAACCTACCTAGGATAGGAAATAGTGATAGTATAAACCATTGATTACTTGTATGAACTTAATATTCTTTTTTGTGATTGATTTGTAAATGAGATAATGGTTTTGCATAAAAGGAATGCAATAAATTAATAAGTTAATACTATAAAATTCACATCAAAATTTAACATTCTCTAATTTTTAATATTATCTAAAAACTATGTTCTTTTGACTCCTCCACACCATAAAACAATCTCATCTCCCGATTACATTCCTCGACAACAACTGTGGAGTAGCTGGCGAGTCTTGTCGCTCAGAAAAGCTTGGGAATTGGGGTCTTGTCAATAACGTGAAATAACGGGAATGGGTGTCTTGTCAGATAGGTGGCCTGGAAATGGCGCGATCGCGTTCACACCGTCGAGGATGACGCACCCCGGCTGATCAGGAATGTGACGTACTCGTGAAGCCTTAACGGATTCCTGCACCTACAGTGATATGGCTCCCATTTCTTTTTATTTTTTAACCTCTTCTTTCAAGTGTTTTTTTTTTTAAAAAAAATCTTCAAAAAGCTTTTAAAACATTATTTTATTTTTATCTATATTTATCTTCATATTTATGTCAAATAAAAACGAATATACATCAAGTCAACCAACTTATTTGATTTTATGCAATAAAATCAAGTCAAATAAAGGTCAATTTAATTGTTTCTAATATCACTTCTCAAGCACTTTTGAGTATATTGAATTTCTAAATGATACATTTAGATGTTATTTAATTTAAACAAAAAAAAAAATTCTATTTTTGTTTTGTTTTCTTATATGTCGTATGAATCTTATTGATCTAGTATTTATTGTCTTCTTAAATTAGGATAAAAATTTATCATGACTTGATTGTATTTGGAGATGTAGATATAATATTTATAATAATTTCATTTTTACTAAAGAAATAAAGTTGAGATATCTTCAATCAACATTTTCTTCTTATCTTTTTTAATACTATTTTTATTGAAGAGATGCATATAGAAGCTTTTATTTAAATTTTCAGGAGTTTCTGAAAATTTGAGATACTACTTGAGGATATTTTTAAGATATAACTGTGGCGGAAAATGGAAAATTTTTAGGTTATATATATATGGAAGAAACTGTTATCAACAACCATCCGTTGTCGTCCAGCGGTTAGGATATCTGGCTTTCACCCAGGAGACCCGGGTTCGATTCCCGGCAACGGAACTTTTTATTGGCATTTTTTGCTATGTTTCTTTATCGTCCTTACAAATAAATGTGCGGGCAGAACTTAACTATCGGATCGCGAAAAGCAACTGTTTTTTGTTAACTCAACGTCGAGCGCCTTAGCAAATGTACGCCGCCGTTAGAACTTCTTCTAGGAAAATTGCCTTGTTAGAACAAAATAGGGGTCCAAATTCCCCTTCCCAAAGGAGCGACTGAAAGGTCGCTTGACTCTCTCTCTCTCTCTCTCTCTCTCTCCGCCTCTCTCCCTCTGTCCGTTACCCCGATTGAAGGCACTCTTCTCACTGCCCTTCAACAGTTTCCCGGTGAGCTTCCTCTCTAACAGATAACACAGCAACATCTATTTTTCTGTATCCGCAAAATCATAACGCAGTAATTTCGCTATTGTCTATATTACATGATCTGCACGTGAAATCGTTTTTGGATTCATTAAGATCATTCGATGTCATCGATTTTCTTTCTCTAAGCTCATCATCGTCGAACCCTATTTCCGAATCTTGCCGTCCAGCTAAATTTCTCTATTTTTCTTCTTTCTGCGGAAGGTCCTTCGAGAATTCTGAGCGGTTTAGGACCAAAGGGTCTTTGATTTGCTCAAAACAGCTATTTCCTAAATGATCAAAGGCGTTTCTTTTTCTTTCTTGTTCCTTTCCTGTGGGAAATTTTGATCAAATAGGACGTATGTCCCTCGTATAAGTTAGCGCTTTAGATCGCCCGTGTATCTGCTGTAGTCTGATAGAAAAACTAGCGCAATATGGTTGTCAATGAACCCGATACGCATGCACTCGCGGAGCTATTGAAATGGATAAACTCTTCGTACAATGTGCAACTTCTGGATTAGATTGCAAAATTAGGAGATCTGATACGTAATTTATAATGAAGTGGTGCTTTTACATAGTTGAAAGAAAAGAGGGAGGAAAAATTCGTTAGAAAGGGCAATCTGGATTCTGCAAAACTTTCAAGGACAACATACATTTTGCCAACAAAAATTACAGCTCTACGATGTTCCTGATTGCTCATATGCTTCATCTTTCCTTCACAGTAGCCTCATTTACATGAAAAATGTTCATTGAATTTTAAAATTTTACCTGAGGACTATGAAGTAAGTAGCAGACAACCATGCATTTTGCCATTTTCAGTGTCTGGATTAAGATGTCTGGCCTCCTACAAGGGTTTATGACAATTTTTTCTTTAACTAACCTTTCTTTTTTTAATGGCAGCATATCGGGCAGAACTTAGTTTTTGACATCCTATTTATCCTTCTATCTTCTGTGTGTATCTTGTATATTTGCGTGTTCTACAGCTATGCTATTATGTTTTCAAATAGAATCTTATGAAAAGGATTTATGTTTTTGTTTTTACCTCAGTTGCCTCTTACAATCCTGAATCACAATGTATGCTATTTGCTACGTGATAAAGTGTTTCTGGCTTAATTACCTCCAAAAAGGGGAATCTGGCTTTAGCTGAGTTTTGGTTTTCAGGCACCCCATCAGACGTAGCAGCTCTGCTCTTAAGGCTAATGTCAGTGCCTAACGAGGATAATATGACATCTCATAGTCAGGTATTCATTTCATTCATAGATACGTATAGTGTTTTCTGGTTGTGCTACCAAATAATAGGAGAGGAGATGACAGCATCGAGAATTTTAGTATCAGACCTGATTCATTCTTGATTTAAGATCTGTCTTGGACTGAAAGACAATAGGGTTAGCTTGTTGTGGTATTGTTGTGTGTAGGGTACAGCGGAAGAAAGGGTATTTTGGGGGCTAAAGGTCAAACTATATAAAGAAACAAGTTTTCTTCTTTGGTCATGAAGATGATAAAATGTTTTCCTTTGAGTGGTCTCCCTTTTTGTATTTAATTTCCCATTTTTTGGCTCTGGCCGCGGGTTCTCAGAAAAATAAGATATATCAGACATGAGTCTCTGGCTCAACTCACATTGTTGTTTTGTTGGTTTGACCTCACAATGTAATATGTGATATGGGACAGAGAAGTATCATACAATGACCTACCTAAAGATAAGTTTAGACTCTTGTATGGTTCCTTTGGACAATAAAAGTTAGAAACTTGTTCATATGAAAAAATACTCCTTGCGATGTTTGTCATTTTGTCTTGCTTCTTGTTGGATTTTGCCTGCAGCTTGCATCTCATTTTTTTGCGGATCTCCTTGACTCCATTATTGTTGATGTGGCATCTGAGTGTCACCGTATAGCAAGGTTGGGTCTTGATCGAAATTTGGAAGAAGAGGAGGAAGAACTGAGGCTGTCGTCTCAAGCCCGGGTAAGGGTAGCTGATACCAGTAATAGTGGTGAGGCTAATAGCAAATATGTGGTTGACATATTTGGACAAACTCATCCTCCTGTAGCCAGTGAAATATTTGATTGCATGAACTGTGGTCGAGCTATCATGGCTGGGAGATTCGCCCCTCATTTGGAGAAGTGCATGGGAAAGGTGATTCTTTGCTCACTTGATTGGGTAGTTGGTAGTCATTTCTTGAAGTTGGGATAACATGCTTCTCATCATTTTTTTCACCTGCATGTGGCATATCATTTTATCCATATCTTTACGCAAGCCACTCTTCATATTTTGTCTTCCATAACCCACTGCAGGGTAGAAAGGCTAGACCCAAGGCAACAAGAAGTAGCACGGCTGCACAGAGCCGGTATTCAAGAGGCAGTCCTGTTTCCACATACTCTCCTTATTCAAATTCCACCAGCACAAACCGGTTACCAAATGGAACATCCGGTGTTGCAGGTGAGGAGTACTCGAATGGCACATTTCCTGAGCCATGAAACGGATAGCTTGTAAGTCCCACCTCAGGGTTTTTGCCAACGACTGATACAATGAACCTGGCTGAGGAAGTATGGTCTAGTTTTTCTCTTGGTGGGAAATTTATGGGGGAATGTTCAACATGATTCTCAGTCTGGTATGACATCGCAACATATCTCATGGAAGTATAATGAGTTCATAGTTCTTTAGATATGTGAACTCAACAATTCTGAATCACTTGTGTAACAATATGGTTCAAATCACTTGTTTACCAAAAGGGAAAGGAAAGTTTGATATCATTAGAAATCGATGTTCATTGAATTTCCGTACCTTTTCACTTTCCAGCCCATCTACTTGACTACCAAACCCCCAGCATAGAGGAAATTTCGTAACTAAACGAAATCCCCTGACATGAAACGTTCGAATCACTCGTCTCGGTTGGAAAAAAGGAAGCAGAATTCGAATCTAAACCATAGTAGAACAATGCAGGGGGTTGAGTGTAGTGAGGTTCTGCTGAATCGAATGCTTCTTACCTGCTAAGAGCAGCACAAATTCCAACATGATAGCCGGACCTCGTAATTACTGTCAGTTGTAGAGTGCTTGATGACATTAACTCTGTGGTTCTTCCAACATCGCTTGAATTTTTTAGAGACTCGTGGAACCTTAAACAGCAGAGCGTTTTGTACCTATTCCCGGACCTTGAATGGGCGAGCAAGGAAAAAATTAAAAATTAAAATAAAAAGGTAGTTCCGTTGCCGGGACTTGAACCCGGGTCTTTCGGGTGAGAGCCGAATATCCTAACCAACTAGACTACAACGGATTTGCGATTTGTGTGCAAAAAAGTTTTTACAAATTTTTAAGTTAGACCGTATTTTTATGAAATTTAAAAATGGTGTCGAAGTCAGAATTAAGCCAACGCATTACCCACATAATATCATACCATAATGATTAAATAATTAGATCTTAATGGTGAGGGAGTATGTTGAATTGTATAGTATTATAAGGGTTTAATAGTTTGATTATTGTGGTAAGAGAGGTTGTTAAAATGTAACCAATAAGTTCCACATTAATAATAAAAATACTAAATATCTTGCTTATAAAGAGATAAATTCTATCACTTATCGTCTTAAGATTTTAAGTTAAACATAAATCATACTCATTTTCTCCATCAACATCGGGTATTTATGTTTCTATACGTAATATGGGGTTATGGGTTTGAATCCGAACAAGAGAAGGGAAACATATAAGAAGAAAAAGGAGTTCAACCATTCAATACGAGTAACATTTACAGCTAGTACGCTCCTCAAGCTTAAGCCTCTATTCCACGAAAAATAGCTTCTCAACAGTCAAAAAAAGTTAACAAGCTAAATGGGTTCTGGCCGCGACATTACACAAACTGCTTTATTAGATTTATACAGACCCACATAGTAAAAAGAGTTATAGTTAATCAAACACTTCCCAGTCCTGTGTTATTTTGGTGGAAGATTGTAGGGATGTTGGGGCACACAGGCTCCCCACTCCCGACTCAAACGTCTCCCATCTGGGGGTTACAGGCGCCACATCCTTAATGCTGCTGAAGGGGTTCGAATTTCTTGCCTTTAGATTGTCAAGTGCATCCACAAAGCTCTGGACTCGACGAACCTGTTGCAACAAATTATCAGCATCAAAAAGCTATCATCGACTTTAGCGTGTAGTGTGGAAGTTCAACATTTCGTATGTTTACTGTGTTATGTTCTATCTCTTCCATCTTCCCTCAGAAATCATTTACAGCAAGACGCCCACTTCGGGGCATTATAAGCAGCAATCTCTGGTGATGATCGACTAAAAGCAGAGTAATATGATACCTATTTTCTTACCAGGCTACTGAATATTCTTGACCAAGACACAGAAGGAAAGGGCAAGAATTTTAGACCACCTTTTCTCACCCATTTTTAAAGCATAAAAGCTGAACTAAAGTAAGTATAATCCTCCAAGGAAAGAACAAGAATTCTATTCCAAACAATTAGAAGAATAAGTATCCAAAATATATCTAGTCGACATAACATAACCCAACTTATATCATCATTGGGCTTTTAGTCATTGCAAACAGAGAACTTTCTGGTTTTGGTGTAAATCGAAACTGAAGCAGCAGACCACAGTACTTCAGCTCTCTAGAACTTGAAAGCGATTTAAAATCCTATCCTTAATTCTCAAATTCTGATGAAGCAACAAAAGAAAGTACACAATTTTTCAATGAGAGATGAACATACCTCAATTCGCCTCTGCACTTTTGCCTCTCCATCAGCATCAATTGAATCCAATTTAAGCAATTGTACCATGAGCAACTCTGTCAAGACCACAAATTCCTTATCCTCAACCTTGGTGCCACCTCTGACAGTTGCCTCCAGAGCAACAACCTAAAGAATGATTAGCCAATAATAATTAAGTATTGAAGATGCCAACATATGTGATTTCTTCAGATAATGGAAGACAACCTTCTCGGAGAGCTTGTCAACTTCTGCTCTCGCACTGGTGACTGCCTCATAGGCCTTCAATATACTTTGATTTCCTTGCATCTCCTCAAGCTTCCGCTCTTTGCTAGCTGGGTCCTCCATCAGTATTACTTTAGACGTATCTTTTACGCCTGCCATGTGCAAGCATTCTTCATCCTCCTTCTCTTTTCCTTTAAACAGCAATCTTTGCTCTTTAGGCTCCAGGCCAGTCTCATGGGCAAGAATTTTTTTCAAATCCCCTTTCAGTGGACCAAAAATAGCAATTTAACATCAATTTCAGACCCGATTATTACAAGTATTGCAGCCACTCCCCACCACAAAAATGTAGAAGCTAAAGTCGAACAAAAACAAGTGATTGTTGGGTTTATGAGAGAAAGGAATACTAAATTGGAATAATAGATCAGCAAACGCAAAATGTGATTGCTATGCCTAAAAAGGCCAACTCTTAGAGTCAATGACCTTGAATTAGAAAGGTAAATGCTAAATAACTCCTTCATGGACAAAGATCAACTTCAAAATTCTGACAGTGATCATAAATGAACTATTAAGTACACCTTCGTTCGTAACACTTGAAATAAGAAAGAATTACTAATTGTGCAGATAAAATTACCAGAGTCTTTTATGGAAACGGCCCACTTCAAATTACCCATCAAACAAAAACCAACTGGTAAAAATGAGATAAAACAAACTAGGAAATGCACATGAACCTTTTCACCTGAGTGACCCAACAAACCAAATGCTCAGAAAACAAAAGGAACCCAGAAAGTATCCAGTTTGATGATTACCGAAAGAGGCTTGGGCGGGGATAGTGATATCATGGTGATAACATCCATGGGATACCTTGATCTTGATCATCATAATCCCAGAAGACGCATCCCCAACGTCTCTCCTCTGAACAAGCATACCACCAGGCCTGAGTTCCCAGCCTATCTCCCTCTTAAACCCATTGTGCTTTGCACCCTTTGAAGTTGATCTTTTCATCGTCACCAAATAAGATTGAAAATCACGGAATTATAAAAAAAATAAAAATAAAAATTAAAGAAAAAGGTAGGAGTTGGTAGAGAGGTGAGAAGGATCTGTGTTGGCAAGCGGCCAGAGTAAGCAAAAACTAAAGAGATACTGGGATAGGAACCTCCCAGCAGAGCCTTTTGCGGGTGGTCGCTTACTACAAATTATAAAAGCTAACAAGAGAGAAAGGGAAAACTTAACAGTATTTCGAAATTATATTAAAATCGTATAGTATCTATAATATTGGTCAATATTTTTATCTGTTATTGACAGATTTTAAAGGCTAGTAATAGAGTTTTAAGAAATAAATGCATCACTCTCAAAAGAGAGATAAAAATTTATAATATGCGCAATCATAACAATTTCAACCACATTGAAAATAATAGTAAGTTCTTTAGCACTTGCTTACTTCTTAGAAGCATCACTTGACATTATCATCAATAATATTACTCCGAACTGGATGTTTGATATAAAGTCAAATAAAGAGAGAAAAATTGAAGAAAATTAATACCTAGGATTTCAACTTGTATCAAATAAAAGTTTTTGGGATAAAAATTATCTTTTAATGATCCAAGTAGCATTGATATAAAACCAAATAAATAGAAAGAAAAATTACAAAAATAATATCTAAGATGCAATTTGTCTTAGGCAACCATTTATGGGATAAAAGTGTTTTTAATGATTGAAGAGGCATCATCATTATGTTAACTTGGTTCCCTTGTCTATATATAGTTAACTTTAATCTATGAAAATCATAATATGTCATCATATGATTACATCATTATAATGTTATTTTATCGTATAAGTTAGTTGTTGAGCCAATTGACTTATAATTAAAAAAATGAAATAGAGATATTATAGAAATGAACACAATCATCTTTTAACATAAAAAAATGTTTACATTAGCTCAAAGAAAGAAGAATGATTAAAATCCTTTCTAATATCAAATTTAAAAGTTGTGACTCACCTTCACTTTTTATGATCACATTCACTTTTCTTGTCTTCTTTTATTTAATTATTTTCATCAATTGTCAAGTTGATTAAGCAACTGATCAATATGTTAATAAGAAATTTGTCCTATGATTAATTACCAATAATGATTGCATATAACACTCCCATAAACATGATGATTAGAGACTTATTCAAATATATAATTAAAAGAGTTGGTAAACTTTTCCTTAGGTACAAGCCAAAAGAAAAAAAGACTCAATTTCTTAAACTTGTAAAACACTCTTAAGAATATGCCAAGAAGTACCTCATAGAATCATTATGTTCATGAGCACAATTTAACAAACATTATTCTAATAAAATCAATTTGATGCAAAATAATACTTGTTTGAATTTATTTATAAAAGATCCATAGATTTTAAATAGTTTGAGAAAGGTTATTTTAATGGTTTTAGCCACCCTCGTAATTGATTTTTCATGGGTATTCATATGCTTTTCTCACTTTGCTTGTTTTCTATCGTCTTGGCATATGCCAATTATTAAGGGATAGAACCAAGGGAGCCACGTCATGCCCAGTAATGCATCATCCCTTCAACCTGATAAGATGGATGGACAACCGATGCAGGCCTTTTGGTGTGTAGCGATTCGTCCGAGAACCCAATGGAATTTCAAAGTTGAAAGGTAAATTCCCGATCAAATCACATCATACTCTATTTTTACCTGTATACAACTATCTATTTAATAAGTTCTTTAGTGTATTACATAATTATCTTTTTAAATAAATTATGCAGTTTTTTTAATAAAAAAAATATCTAAAAGGCAAAGCCCAAGACAATCTTTAGCACAAATTTAATTATTAATTGATCACTTATTAGTTTAGTTGTAAGTTAATAAAATTTGAGATTTTTTAACTCCAAATTCGACATTTAAGTGTGCAAATTAAAAAATATGTCTTTTTTTTATAAAGTAATTCCCAACACGCTAATGATTGAATGTTTGTTTGGTTACATACTATTTATTATTGCAAATGGCTAATAACTTTTGCAACAATCCCTAATTTGTCTTCCAACTTCATGATGGCTGTCGTATTCATTTGGTAGTTCTAGGATAATTAATAGATGTTTATGATAGCCTCGTAATCACTAAAAGAATCATCTTTTATCCATAATAATTGAGGGTAGAACCACATTTATACACTAGGTCTAATTATTAACTCATTTATAAGGTATTTTGTGTTTTTTAGGGAAAAGGATTATCTATATCAAGCAAGTTTCTTTTTGCAAACTTTTAAATGTTTCTAAAAGTAAACCTCACCAAAATGATTTTTAGTTTCCAAATATTATATAAACCTTTTTAAATTAACATTCAAAACACCTGACACTTCTCAAAATTTACAAATCTGATTCTATACTTGTTAATAATTAATTACCACATAAGAAGATATGGATATCCACAAAGCCTTTACTTCAAGTTTTATCACGGTGCTACATGGCCAGTCCAAACATATTAAACTTGATTGTCACTTTGTTCCAAAAAAGGTGGCCTTCAAAACCAAAAGCTGCATATGTAATTTAGAGTCCCTATCATCCACTTAACGATGATTCATCTATCTAGTAGTTTGTTTGTATCCATGTATCCATGTAAGCAGAACACTGCTTCCTTTTTTCATCAATAAGAAGTCTCTCTTGGCATGGACCAGACTCTGTTTTCCTTTTAGCTCTCTGTTTACTTACGTTTTATGTCACTTTCTTTCCCTAACCCCCTTATGTTATTCATTAACTCGAACCTAGGATGATATAGCACAACATGCTCATCAATCCATATCTTGAGATTATTTAAACTTCTTTTGTAAGTTTGAAGTTTAATTGATCTCACCTTGGGATTCTCTCTAAATTCATTCTTCATGCTGATCTATGCTTTGTTGTCTTAATGTTGGCCAATCTTTGAAACGCAACATTTGGTACTACTATTTCAAGAATAAAGAGCTTTCTGCTCCTTCTCTTGCTTCCTTCTTCGTTTTTCTCTATCTTCTATTCATAGAAAGTCTTCACTGGAAGATAAATGGGAGATAAAGAAGATATGTTGCTGACAGAGCATCCCAAACCTCAATATATGTTGTTGGTTTTGGGGCCCAAAAATGATAGTTTTCCCTAGTGAATATACGTAAGGAAAGTTGGATATTTTAAGTAGACGGACAAGATGATGAGGGAGCCATTCCAGACGCTGGTCTCAACCAAAAAAGCTGGTTTTTAATTTTTACACAAGTTTCAGTCTTTGTTCAAAATAGATTACTACAACTAGCATAAAGGAGAGGAGAACAAACTACAACAAAGATTCAGTTTTTGAAGGAATCAAAAAATTTGACACACAACTAGCAAAAATCAATAAATCTAAATAATATCACAAACTTAACCTTTACCAAAAACTAACAACACAAATTACTTCTAAGAAGGATTTCTTTCACAAGAACACACAATGAAGGATTGCAACAGCTCCTCACAAGACTATTTATCTTTGACTTTGATAATAAAAAGACAATCAGATGAACAATCAAAAATTTGTTTTCTCAAATCAAAAAATGTTAAATGAAAGATTAAAACAAGGGTTTGATACCACAATTAAATTCTTACGAGGCTTGTTTGTAACATAAATAAACTACGTGATAATCTTGAATAGGACATTAAATATTTCTGAAATAATTATTGAAAACTCTATGTAGACTAATAGATCATAATACGTTATCAAGATTGAAAAAATTTGAGCAAAAAGTTTAGATTTTTTATAGAAAATTTTTAGAGACTACAAAAACAAACTATGTTAAGTCTTTGTTTAAAAATACTCAAAAAACTAAAAGGGTTACAATATTTTCTTGAACCATTAAACATCTAACTATCTAAGCAAATTTGTAATGTGAAAAAGCAATTAAGAGTATTAGAAAACAAGTAGCAAGACTTTATCTAACTCTTCCTACAGTGCAGCCTATGGCTTGCATTGGAGAGTTCCCTTACCCCCTTAAGAAAATTGTAGTAGGCCAGCTGATATTGCCCAACCCCAATGTCCAAAGTAGGGAAAAGTCAATCACATGGCAATAGGAGAATCGAGAAAATAATGGGTCAAGGTAATGGCTAGTGAATTAAGAAGCTCACAAGGGGACTCCCCTAGCCCAATGGTAATAGGAACAAACCCTTGATCAACAAGTCCATTGGTTCAGGGGTTTTAATCTCCATCCCTTCCCTTGTATACATGAATATATATAAAAAAAAAAAAAATCAAGAAGCTAATTACAAATCTTATGAAGTTAATTATTTTTTATTTTGAATTTCAATATAAATTTCTTTTGAATTCTTGTTATTAAAGGCTGAAAACCTTATAGACATGGGCATGTAACATTTTGGTATTGAACTAAGACAATTTGAAAACCAGTGATCCGCATAAAGGAGATCTAGAGATGGTGGAGAATTATCAAAATTCTTATGACCAGGTTGACAACGAGATGATGGAGATGATGGAGATTATGCAGCAAATCATTATGACCATAAATACTATTATGGGTGTGACAATACCAATGTCCAACAAGAGAAAGGAGAAGCGTCCAACTCCCACCCTCCCGACAGCGGGAATCAATCAGGAGAAACAAGTACCAGTAAAGTTGGACTTTCCTAAATAATGAAGGGAAAGGGAATCCAATGGGATGGATCTGCAAAGTTGACCAATTTTTCTAGTATCATTACATTCTAAAGAAAGAGAAAGTTCTATTGGCTTTCAGAACTTGATGGCAATGTGTAGCTTTGGTTTCATTATTGCTAAGGAGAACACAAGGTGGGCCAATTTTGTGGACTCAATTGACAAATGAGTTAATGGAACATTACGAACTCCCAAAGTATCAAGACTTTAACGAAAATTTAACAAAGTTCCAGCAAAAGGGTACGATGGGGGAATATCAAGCGGAGTATGGATGCCTACTTCTACAAGCTGACAATTTAACCAGACGGCAAGAGGTGAGCAGGTTCATAAGCGGATTAAAAGAATCCTTACGGGTCCATGCTCAAGCATGGAAGCTTGTTTCCTTAGCAGCAGCTATTGGCGTAGCTAAGATTTATGAAGCAAGGAATTCTCAAAACCATAGGACAACACAACTGATAACTAGAATGCCCTGTTCAGTTCTAGCATCCAACAGTAGACCGAACATGCCTGTAGAGAAATTATTCGTGGTAGAAATCGCAGAAAGGAGAGCTCAGGGGTTATGTCTCAAGTGCCACGAAAAGTTCTCCCCGTGACAGAGGCGATCATATGTTTGAAGGACGAGTTGCAGATCGAAGAAGCCACTTCAGAAATTTACTCACATGCAATTTACAGGACTTTCACCCCATAAACCATAAAGGGGAACAAAATTGAAAATCAGAGTTTGGTGGGTTTATTGAATATGGCAACGTGTGGCCTATTGTTTCAAGCTTGAAGGGTTTAATTTGGTGAACAAACTGACTGAACGAAGAAGTTCAAGGAGTTTGTAAACAAAGGAGATAAACCAGAGTATCAAAATTATAACAAAAAGATGAGATGAAGAACACAAGGATTTGTAAACAAATATGAGTGTAGAAGATATTTAAAATTACAAAGAAAACATATAAAATTCAAAGGAAACAAAAGAAGAAATATAAAAACATTCATGAACGCAGGGCCGAGTGGTCCTGCTAACATTCACAGAAGATAAAACATGGCTTTGGATAGAAAAAAACTTTACATTTTCTTTTTTTACAATCGTTGAGTGCCTTTATATAGGCAACTAAGGTAGCAAAAAGACAAAGCACAACTTGCACACAACTTGCTGGAAATACATCATCACGAAACACAAGTAATTGCAGGCATTTAAGAGCTCTGTCATGAGCTCAAGATAGCAGGATTTGTGGGGCCTCTTTACTTATCCGATTCTGCAGCTTTGTGCGTTGAACCTCACTCACTTTCAGATACATCTTTTTCGTATGCCTTCAAGGTAGCAAGTGGGTCTTTTGTTCTCAGATATTCCAGCACAGTGCATGTACCTTCAACATTCTCGTTCATAAAAATATCTCCCACGTTGCTTGTAGATACAAACATGCCATGATCATAATTCTCCCACGTTACAGCCAAACAAGTTTGTTCAGAATAGTAACTTTAACAAACAAAATCACTGGAGAATCCGTCAAACAATGGTGCGACCTGGTAGATTCCAGGAGTACTCATAATATTAATAGTATAGAAGTAGCAAGACTAGAGGGATTCAAGGTGGCCATAGCAAACGGAAAGAAGTTGGGAAGTTCAGGCATTTGCAAAAATCTTGACCTAAATTTGCAAGGGGTAAGATTTAAAATTGAGGTGTATCTTTTGGATCTAGTGGGTATCGAAGTGGTCTTGGAAGGTTAAGAATTTTTTGGCCTATTTCGTGGGTTGAATTGAGGAAACAGCGGTACACCTATAAGGAAGGTTGGATAGAACAGAGGACGTAGGAGTAGAACAAGGGAAGGTTATGTGATCTGTGGCAGATTCAGTCTCCTCCTAGAATGGTTTGATTAGGGAGAATAGTAGAGCTCTCGGAAAAGTGAAAAGTTCTTGGGAAGAAGGCGTTGAAAGTGATGAGGAGAACATAAGGGAATGCTACCAGAATCTCAAATCAACTCAAATTGGAAGGGAAGGAAACATGGCTCGTGAAGGAGGTCTCGGGAAAACTCAAATTCCTAGGAAAAAAAATGTTGAGATGCTGGAAACATACTATCTACAAAGCACAGGAATTTAGATGAGGTGTTGGGCTGGAGAGAACATACAGATTGGTTTCACAGGATAGGAAGAAAAAGACATGGATGAGCTCGAGATTTACCAGTCAAGAAGACAAGGGAAGTATCAAGCCATGGAAGAGACACGGACTAAGTTCATAGAGCATGAAGAGAAAATTCGTAAGGAGCTACCCTTAATTCTATAAGATAATGTCACAAACAGAGACGGAATTAATCAGAGAATTTTTTATTCTCTTCACATGGCAATCCGCGGCAAACAAGGAACTCTCTGTTCTTCTCTCACAGCAGACAGAGGCAAACAGAGGAGTCCCTGTTTTCTTTTTGCAGCAGATGGGGACAACCAGAGGACTATTTGTTATCTTCCTATTGTTCAAGAGGACAGAGCAGATAAGGAAAAGGCTGAGATGGATGGCCCTCCACACAGCTTTAAAGAAGTTTTTGGGCAGTCGTGAGGCCTTCCTCCGAATAGAGGCATAGAGCATGAGCATGGTCCTACCGGTATTCATATTCTCAAAAAAACAGTAATAGAAAGAATGGTTAAAGTGTTGCTTGGAGAAGGAATTATTAGGCCTAGCATTAGCCCATATTCTTCATGAATCTTTCTGGTGAAAAAACAAGATAGCTCATACTAAATATGTGTAAAGTACGGGGCAATAAACAAGTTGATGATAAAAAATAAGTTTTCAGTTCCTATGGTCAGATAATTATTGCATGAATTAAATGGCATACAATACTTTACTAAATTTGATCTTTGGTTATTATCAAGTTGGGAAGAGAAAAGAAGTTATTAAAAAAAATCATTTTAAACTCATCACGGCCATTATAGATTTTAAGTAATCACTTTTGACCACATCAATGCACCATTAACTTTTCAAGCTTTTAGGAACTTAGTATTTCAAAATCATCTAAGAAAATGTGTTCTAGTTTCCTTCAACAATTTTTTATTATATAACAAGGATTGGCTCACCTAGATTTTAATAAGAATTCATCTTGGAAATAGATGCCTCAAGAGCAAGAGTATGAACAATTTTGATGCAAGGAAAGCATTATATTGACTTGGGCAAGTCATTCATTGTCAAAACCCACCAAAGGGCGTCAAAATATTTTTAGGACCCAAAAGCTCACCACACCCCAACGAGATTGTCAATTAAACTTTTTGGATTTGATTTTAGATTAAAGTATAAACCAGGACACGAAAATATGGTGACAAATGCTTTCTCTAGGAAAATGGAGGAAATTTAATTTCAAACAAAGGATATAGTCAAAATGTTAAAAGGTATTGAAGAAAATTTGGACACCAATCACTCAGCTCATATGTTAGATCTATTGGCTTCATTTCCTCACTAGATAGGGACTATATGAGAAGATATGTTAAAGAATCCAAAAGTCATGCAACTTGTAGCAAAGATAAAAGTAAATGAAGTTGGAGAGAAATGGGAAACAAATGGAGAGGCAAATTAAGAAATTCATTAAGAGATGTCCAATATGTTAGAAAAATAAATGGGAAAGAACAAATTCATATGGGCTTCTACAACCAACACACCAATGCCCATCCCCCAAGTTTGTATAGACTTATCTATGTACTTTACTGAAGGCTCCCTTCCATATATATATATATATAAGAATTATAATAATGGTTATGATAGACAGACTATCAAAGACGACTCATTTTATGGCCATTTATCATCTATACACCTTCCATGGCATAAGTATTTTTCTAGAATATCTTAAAGCTATATGAGATGCCAAATTCCATTGTGTGCAATGGAGACCCTGCTTTCATCAATACCTTTTGGAAGGAAATGTTCCAATTATAAGGCACCATATTTAATTACTCTTCAACATATCACTTTAGAAATGAATTTGCAGTGATTTCGAGAGATCATTCACAAGAATGGATTAAATGACTTGATCTTGTTACAACATTAGTTGTTATGAATCCACCATAAAAAGCCTTTTTGAGGTTGTACATGGATGCATGCCACTAAACCTTACTCTTTTACATTAGGGAAGCATCTTGAGTAAAATCAATAGACAGGGAGCTACAAGATAGAGATAAAATTCTAAAAAATATAAGAAACAAGTTAATAGATGTCCAACATCAAATGAAGCAAAATTATGACAAGCACTAGAAAGAGATCAACTTTGCAATAGGTGACTTTGTCTATCTTCACCAACTTACAAAAGTTTGTTTGTAGCCCTCAAGAGAAATATGAGATTAGCACCTTGATTTTATTGATCATAAGATTATTGAGAAAATTGGCAACATGGCTTACAAGCTAAAACTTCTACAATGAGTTAAAATTCATCCACTTTTTCATGCTTCTTTCCTAAAGAAATGCATAGGAAAAAAATGCACGATTGTAGTTAGACCTACCTAAGTCTATAGAAGACAAGGAAGCATTAGTAGAAAGAGCCCCAAGCAATTTTAGATAGAAGGATGAAGAATAAAGTAGAAGAAATATTAGTTCACTAGTAAGGCCTTTCCCGATCAGATGCCACATGGAAAAATCTTAATGAAATGAGAGTTGGCTATCTAAATCTGAACTTGAGGACAAAGTTTCTTTAAGGGGGGAGGAATGTAACATAACCACTCAGCCAAACAACTGCCTCGGGCTATAAACAAAGAGGAAGGCGAAGGCTGATTCACCCAAGTTGTAAGCACTCAAAAGATCACAACCATGGGAAAAGAACAACTACTCAACTAGAGAAATGGGTAGGGAGAAGATCAACAGTTTGCTAACAAAATTGCTTTCAGAACCGGTCAAGAAGACCAAAGCTTGAATGAAGTAATTTGGAGCAATGTTTGGCTAAAGAAGAGCAACAACGGAAGTGAAGGAATCCAGTGCAACAAATAGTTGAAGAATAGGAACTACTGCGGATAAAGAGGAGCATCAGTCGAGCTTAAGTCAAAGTAATTCAAAGGGAAGAAGGAAACAGCCGTGCAGTGGATAGAGAGATAAAGGGGTAGTTAGGTAATTTAGGAAATAACCATGCACTAGACATGGCAAGTTTATCTTCAAATAAGACAATTATCATTGTGAACTTTTATCTCAATTAATCCAAATTTCAGTGTTCTTTAAGGTGGTGATTTATCTCTTAATAAGATTATAATTATGGGTACTAATCTCTCTCTTAGTGAAATTAATCTACTGCTGGATAAACCCTCTAAGCTTTTGCAATAGGAAGACAACAAAGATCTAACCTATGGTAGAATTTAAATCGTATCATTTAGCCTAGAAGACCAGTTACGCATTCCCAATCTTAGGCATGTAACATAAATCTCTATCCTTTTGAAGCCTTCAAGCAAAGGTAAAGTGAAAAAACTGCGTGTTGGCTGAAGTGTAAACCAATAAGGGTCCGGAAATGCTATGTTCTTCTATCAAAATAGCTACACTGCCTTTTTGAATAGTACAGTTTGGCAAATCAACTAAACTCACTTAAGCAATCTTAGGTGATGCACGTCCAAAATAATGGGCAAAGGACATTGTCTGGGTCCAATACTTTAACCAAAAATTCACGAAATTGTTAGTTGTGGATAATATTTTGACGATGACGAAGTAAGAGTAAACATACTCTTTTCAAAAGATGAGAAAAGCTTTTGAAAAAGCACCTTTGAAAATAAAGTTGTATGTGTAAAAGCATGTGTGCCAAAATCGAAAGGAACATGTGGTGGTTTTTGTTCCCTAAATGAACTGAAATCGCGACCTGAAGTGGCGGTTGTATAACCCATTTTGAAGGAGGCGTTTTGAGCTAATTGGACGGTGATGTTTTGGAACCACGTAAAACCGAGAAGTACAAGAGTAAAACGCAGTCGTATGCAAAGGAATACACTAATGCACACGAAATCATTTTGATCGGTAAAGTGCATGCATATGGGGAAACTTCGACAGAATCCCCATTTGAGGGATTTGCTTCACCTATTCGGTAAAGAGCTAGGGTATAGCACCTCTAGCTCTGAGGCAATCGGCAGAAATTCGGCGGGTTTTGCTCTAATTTTCTAATAGATAACAAAAAGAAAATAAAGAAGAAGATAATGGCTCCTTCCTTGGTTTTTAAACGAAAGTCTTCTCTCAATTTTAGACGTGAAGCTACTTGATAATATACTCTTGGTGTAGTCTTGAAAAAAGTTCAAGAATTTACAAACTAATTTTGAGAACTATTTGTCATGCACTTCTAATCTAGAAAATTTTGGCCATAAAGTCCTGAATGTGCATATTGTAGATTAATTAGGCTTACTACCACAATCATGTTGGAATGCATTCAGAAAGGATAAGTTGAATATGGATAATGATAAGCATGCATTGGGTTAAGCCCATATGTTGTTCTTTGTAATTTTCTCTTTTTATTGTTTGTTTTAATTGCTTGAATTGTAATGCTTGCTGTAGCGAGTCTATTTTACAAAGGTTAGGTTTATGCCATACATTTTGTAATTTTAGAAGGTAAGGTTATTATGCTTGGGCTTTTATTTAAATAAAATTTGTTAACTCACTGCTTTTTTTCTTAATTAAAAAAAAAACAAAGGTTTTCTCAGTTGAAACCCTAAGCGTACTGAAATTGGGGATAGCTTTTTACATTTATTAATTGGTCAATTAGTGCTTTAGATTGGCTATTCGGCTTTGTACTTGTGAGATTTAGGTTTAGTTTCTGAACCCTAATTTTTGCAAGTTAGGGGTTTCGGGTATAGGTAGTTTTGATGGCCAATTGAGTGATACATGTCTCAATTGGAATTGGCTAAAGTGTGCTGGCAACACAGTTCGGTCTGTAGCTTTTTCTTGAGAAGAAAAAGTGTGTTAAGTGTGGGGATTATTTACCAGTGAAAAGTTAGTAAAAAGGTTTTCCTAACTCATTGGTCAGAGGAAAGTGGACGTAGGAATGAGATAGTTTGAATTGAACCACTCAAATTGTGATGAGCAAGTTTTACTTCCCACTTATCTCTAATGCTTTTTGTTATTTTATTGCTTTATTCAGCGGTTTCAGTCAAGCGCATATAATGACAGCAAAAACACGACGTTAGAAAACTTTTAGAATCCAATTCAATCCCCCTTGCCCTGGGCTTGCAGAAACATGGTCAACCAGGTCTAAATTCAGCTCCTGATTCAGATAAGTTGGCAAGCCATAAGCCCAACTGTTTCGATCAACCTAAACCCTAAACCCTCTGCCTCTCTGTTTGTGAGGGAAAATCACATAAGTAGGGCTAATTTTGTGGGTGGATATCAGACTGCAGCAGAAAAGCTAAACTCGCTCAGAAAGAAGCTTAATTTGCCAAGTCGTTAAGGAGTTGAATATGTATTTGTTGTCACATTTTGTCTATCATTTGTCTTCGTCTCTGCACCCTTTTCTAGTATATGGTTTTGGTTCTTCATGATCGTATATATATATATATATATTTAATGGGAATCCTTCCAGCCTAATGCCTGAAAAGTAGTGGGATGGAACCCACGACTGCCTGTTGGACGAAAAACAAATCTGATTCTCCCAGAAAGTGATGTTTATTAGATTGGACAAGGAATCCATCCAGAAACCACTGAATATTTCCTAAGAGGCCTCTTACCTGTACAAATAACAGCGGTGAGAACATATAGTGACGTCTAATTGCTGCTATGGGGATAGCCTTCTTGGTTGATGGCTTTCAGCTCCACTTCCATTTGAGTCCCATATATATTAAGTTATCTATCCTCAATAATGGAATTTTGGACGGAAGGATTCCATCTTGGTTAGTTTAGTAGGTTCAACAATATGTTCTAGACCTGTCTTATTCCAACTGTGCTCACCAAAGGAGGTCGCTTTGCACACAAACCCAAATCATTGAAGCATGGAAGCATCTCTAAACGGGTTTGAAAGAGATGGATAGGGATGAGAGGCTAACTGGACTCTGCATCCTCCTTTACCTTTTTTGCTTCTTTTGTTTCGATTCTTTCTTAGTGTGCCTGTTTCTTGTTGTTCTTTGTTTCCTCTGCAGTTTGTACCATTATATGTCGATAGGGAAAAATAAGAAAGATGGCTAGTAAGTGGGTTTGGCTCGAACACACTAAGAGGCAGAAACATGTGAGCTGGTGTGGATAAGTTCGATGGGAAAAACACATTTGGAGCCAGCCCTCACCCAATCAGAGAAAACTCCACAGAATCAAGATTCCCTGAAAACCGTGGAAGTGCTGGTTTGGAAATGAGGCTGCCCACTACTCGTACGCACATTTTAAGTGATAGCTCCAAAGTACCCATCGAAGTAAAGCATGTAGAAGACAACATAATGCATGCAAAGAAATGCACAAAGAGACAGATGGAACACTTCTTGGAGGAGCACTTATGGATGCTGAATGATGAGTACAGGGGACCTACATACCTACAGAATGGTGAAGGTGTCCGTCCACCTATAATCACATCCTTTCGCGATGGTGCTGGGGTTAAGTGTGATTCACTGGTGGGGTGAGACGGCTTTATGGCCACGTGTACACTTCTCCATTGGTGAATGAAGCATATGTGGTATGTGGCGTACGTGTTTTTTTCTAGTTATAATGGGAGGCCTAATGATTAATTAGGAAAAGTGAGGTAGTTGGAAGCAAGAGCAGGACCATACAGAAAGGAAACCAGAAAGCAAAAAAAGGATAATAGCGACAGTTAGGGTTTATTGGATGCTCTGTTTGATGTATTTTAGTGCGTTGTTTTTTTAAGCCAACAGGATCCAAACCAGCACTCAGCAAGCGCGTTCTGCTTCCATTACTTCTCTATACACGAAACAAGTAACCTTTCTTTTGAATTGTCATGAAATGGTTGGTAAGATATTTTTCTATATAATCATCTCCAACTTTAGCTTGAATTCTTCTGTTTGTATTCTATGTACATCCTTCCTGGGCATAATGGAATATCTCTAATCATTTCACCCAAATCACCATCTGCAAAAGCAAACAGAGTAACTTTGAATTTGCCTGGTTAAGCAGTATGATTTGATCGAAACTTCTGCAACAATGACTTTCTTGAATCTTGTTTGAAGCCCAGATGTTCCATTGGCGAGTTGGTGCATCAATTATTGCATCATGCGCTTCTTTTTCACGCGCTTATTGCTGGCTTAAACTAGTTGCTGCCCTTAATTATTCAAGTCACTACATTGTCACAAACCGGGATGATTCTCTTAGTGGGGTTTTCATTTTCACTACCGAATCTAAGTGTCTAAAGAGGGGATGGGCCACCTGAACCCGCACAACAAACAAACCAAAAAGATCGGTGCGTACAGAAAGGGACTTCATTGCATAAAGCTCGAACTAACCATCACTTAACTCATTAATTTAATTATCCTCTGCACCAAATAATCATGCTGTTATTGTGGTGCATACGGTGTACACCTAGCCCCGCCGACAGAAACCTGATTCTTCAAATCTAGAGAGTTACATGCAGCCTCTATGGCTGTCGTATGGGAACTGGTTGGAACTACCAGAACACAGATATCTTGTTATGTCCAGATATTTCCGTTGCAGAGCAGAGAGAGATAGGTACAGCGACATTTCTTAGGCCTGAATAGTTCTGTTTGTTCAGAAAATTGATTGATTGACGAATCAGGGTCGGCCAACAACGCATTGTATTAGGGTGCACAATGGCGTGAGCCTGAGGTTATCCTAACGTGGATAGCCTTTTTAGTAGGTTAACAACTGCAAAAGCAAGAGACAAAAGACATGGAGTACTGTATGATATGAATCAACTTTTGTCCAATATAATTGTCGAAGCCGAGGTTGATGTTGATGCTAGAGAGCATTCCCATTTCGTCCATATAAAAAGGGTGAGCATAATGAAAGTTTAAAACCCAAGTTTTTCTTTTGCTGAATGTGAATGGGCTTCTGAGCTCTCACTTGGGTCTTACAGAAACCACGCTCTTTCTGTTGCATGCTTATTTATATATTGGTCAGAAGGGTGTGAAGTGTACTGGGTTGGAATGGGACTGGAGGCGAAGGTTATAATTCGAAGCTACGACGGGCAGTTCGATAGAGCAAGAGTGGAAGATCTTGAGCGAAGATGCGAGGTAGGGCCAGCGGAACGCGTGTTTCTCTTCGCGGACACTATGGGCGACCCCATATGCAGAATTCGAAACAGTCCGATGTACAAGATGCTGGTACAACCTTTTTTCTTCCTTTTCATGTTCTTCTTTGATTTTCTAGGTACCATTATGGTCTCTCTGTACTGATGTCTAATCGAAAAGTAAGTTACTTATGCTAGGTCGCGGAGTTCGACAGAGAACTCGTTGGTGTCATTCAAGGTTCTATAAAGGTCGTTACGGTTCACAGGCATTCTAGAGATCTGGCAAGGGTGGGCTATATTTTAGGCCTCAGGGTTGCGCCGCTTCATCGACGAAGAGGGATTGGCTCCTGCTTAGTGCGCCGGCTAGAGGAGTGGTTCATTGCCAACGATGTTGATCTCGCATATATGGCTACTGAGAAAGAAAACGAAGCCTCGGTGAAGCTCTTCGTAGACAAGTTTGGCTACACAAGGTTCAGGACTCCGGCGATGCTCGTGCACCCTGTTAACTGTTACCAATTTCGGATTTCGTCGGCCATGGAGATAGGGAAGCTCAAGGTCGAAGAAGCTGAATTTCTCTACCGAAAATTCATGGCGTCGGCGGAGTTCTTCCCCCATGACATAGGCAACGTTCTAAGGAACAAGCTGAGCTTGGGAACATGGGTGGCTTATCCTAGAGGTGAGTCTTTTGGGTGTGATGGGGGAGTTCCGAGTAGTTGGGCGATGCTTAGCGTGTGGAACAGCGGAGAAGTATTCAAGCTGAGGCTTGGGAAAGCCCCTTTATCTTGCTTAATATACACAAAAAGCTCGAGATTGATGGATAAATTTTTCCCATGCTTCAAACTACCTTCACTGCCTGATTTTTTTCAGCCGTTTGGATTCTATTTCATGTACGGGGTGCACCGGGAGGGTCCGTTGTCGGGAAAGCTGGTGAGGAGCTTGTGCCAATTTGTGCACAATATGGCTAGAAAGTGCAATAAAGACTGTAAGGTTATCGTAACAGAAGTTGCAGGCCACGACAAGCTGAGATATGATATTCCCCACTGGAAATTGCTTTCTTGCCCGGAAGATTTGTGGTGCATGAAGGCCTTGAAACCTGACGAGAGGAACACCATCCATGAATTGACAAAAACCCCAACGACAAGAGCTCTTTTTGTAGACCCTAGGGAGGTTTGAGCCAAAAGTATTCTAACCTTTCCCTTGCTAAGAGCTGCAACCCACCTCATGTACTGTTTGAAAAGTCCAACATCTCTTCTGGCGGGGCTTTTCTCTTGTTCCTTTCACATTGTACAGTATATCTCCTAAGACTTCCTTAAATAGGTGGACATTTGCTGTCCGTGAACATACCGGATTTTTCACTTCCTCATTCAGATTGATCAGAAAGCCCAGCTGTCCAGCTGTCTTATCCTCTCAGATAAGAACTTCCGCTGGAGGCTTCCCTCCTTTTCCGAGTCTGATCAGACGATTTTCTAACATGCCATAAAAGCATACACACAATTTTGAATTTCACTGAAATGAAAGAGCACATGATCTGTTAGAAATCAAGAGTTCAAGGAGAAATGGATCACTTAATTTATTTCTAGAAACGGCTTAGTAGATGGAACTTTGGATCATTCATTGTTAGAACATTGTCGCCGGTCAAATGAGGAATGTTGCATTGTCCTTTGCCCTAGTTCATGTGGAGAGAAGCTGTTGGTTGGGTTTCAAGTCACTAGTCACGGTCGTGAACTTAGACAAGGCTGCATGATCAGTTAGGTGGGCTTAGTCTCGTGCCAAACAAAGTAAACCTCTTTTATGATGAATGCTAAAAAGATGGATGTACAAACGCATGTAAAAAATCCACTTTATGCTTCTTTTTAAAGATGATTACCATGATGATAGGGATAATGGTAGTCATGTTGATGGTGAAAACAATGAAATTAATTGGCTGAACGGAAGATGGGACAATGAAAAGGCCCATTCAGAAAGCTAACATCATTTGCAGTAGACTTGAATTTCGTTCTTCAAAGAGGCTTTTGTCCTGACAGAAAAATGAGTGAACACGCGGTGATTATTAGCAAGAAAGTGGTGTTGCACTTAAAGGACCTCAATAATGATAATGTCGATTCTTGCAGATCTTCTGTTGGATCAAAAAATCTCTATCGCTGAACATGTTACATTAACCCCAAAGTTGTACATGAATGGACTAAGGGTGGCTAATCAAGACCAAAGAAGAATATTCACTTCATCTGGGCACTAGAAGGGGTCTCTTCTAAGCCTTAGTGGCAGGATGGAAGCCACTATCAGATGCCTTTTCAAAAGGAATTCTTCATGGACAAGAGGATAAATTCACACGAGCAAGAAAGCCCAGATGTCTGCACTAGCTCAAATCAGCTGAATGTCTGTTTCACAAAGTTCTTGGTCCCCTTTAATAAAATGTAGCCGAGTCGTTTTCTGATGATAAAGAACTTTTGCAACTATTTGCCAGAAAGTAAAATCCAACAACTGCATTTTCCATGGCGTCTTCATTAAACGAGGACCACTTTCCTGCAGCTGTTCATGTGTACGAGGTCTCTTAATTTCTTCTAGGAAATGAGAAATCTGAGACTTATGTAGTTAAGTCAGTTTTGATGTAACCATAAGCAGAGGCTAATTGGAACTATGCTTGTCCTGTAATGTCTGTCTCCTGGTATCGGTATCACTTTCCTCAAGACTCTGATAGTTCAGGCTTGGGGACTAAGCAACAACAGATTAGTAGGCAGTCGTACCGTTTAACAATAAGTTGTTGAATTTATGTTTGAAAAGAGCTCAGTTATCACTGCCACACCATTATTACAGACTGAACATGCATAAAAAGCATATCACTGATGAGACGAAAATAGTTAGTGGATGACGAATGAGGTGTGTGCGCAAGAAATAAGAGAGATGCCCCTTTGTTGTAATTACCTCTCTTCTGAAACTTATGAAGAGCAAAATAGAGATATGAAATGGCAGAACAGAAACCAAGTATGCTAAAGATTTTGTCTGTAACCGAGGCATGTGCAAAGTGGTCTGCCGTATCCGTCCGCTGTTGTTAGGAATTTGTCGGCACAATTCCCTCACAAGAGATCAAAGCACACGTAGGCACACACGCCTACACAAGAGATTTTAAAGGTTTGGATCAACAATGTCATATTCCCTCTTCTTCTACTAAAAGATTCAACTATTACAACTTTAGTCTTTTGACAGAGAAAAGACTAAGAAACTTTCTTAACCTTAACTTTGTAATACTCTGTAAATAACCCAACACTTGGTTATTAGTATTACCACTTAGGTTCTTCTATATCTCCCTAGGGACTACATAAACTCCTTTTTATAGGCCTTCTAACTCTCACAGATTGGTTCTCTAATCAATGAGGGACATACAATTTTTCTCTTCTAATTTTTGTGGGATAGGAACTCTTTCCTTTCCTAATCTATGTAAGACATGGACTCCTAAATCATGTGGAACTCCTTTGAGAATTTGAGTCACATCCAACAATTCCTCCCTTGACGAAAAAATCTCAAACACCTTTACATCTTTAAAAAACTTCACTCGTCTGTTTCCTTTGGTCTTCTTGTGCTTGGATAGAATTCCCGTTGGCTTCATTGTTATGTTATCTTCACTTTTCTTCTGAATAGCTTGAGCATCAAGAAAATAAATATTCTTGCCTCTTCTTTTCTTACCTTGAAGAATAACTTTGTCGTGCTTGAATATATTAAGCCAATTACCTTTTCCAGTCTATGAATACCCACGTGTAACTAACTTTCCCACAGTTATAACATTGTAGCCACAAGATGGTACATACCTCACATTCTACAAACTCTTGATATCACCATTATGAAGCTTGAATCTCAAAATCATCTACAGCAAAGATCTGTATATTCGAGTCCTTATCTTTTAACTTCTTAAGCTCTACAAGACCTTCTAGCATTTTCCTGTAATTTCCTCTTATGTGACCCTTCCTTTTGCAATAATAGCATTCTTGCTACTTCTACTTAAACCTGTCTCTCGAGCTACTTCTACCCCTTGGAGTCCTCCCTCGAAAAGAACTCCCTACAGCCAACACTAATGCCTCACGATCTTCATTCTTTTCTCCCATTAATCTCTCATTATCATGTAATAACGTAGTCATATCATCCATCATCAATGTTGTCTTGCCCACCAACAAAGACTGAACAAAGGACTTATACGATTTTGACAAAGACGATAATAAAAGTAGAACATTCTCTTCTTCTCTCATCTGTTATTCACTACTTAACAAATGAGATAATTTTGCATCTACCTTTTCAAAATTATTCACATGATCATGGAGATTCATACCTTCTTCCATTTTCAACAAGTAAAGCTCCATCTTGAGACATAGCTTGTTTGTCAGCGATCGCGATGCATAAATAATATCCAACTTCTTCCACAAATCTATAGGTGTCTCTTCATTCAACACCTTATTGTACTAATAGATCTTGTATACTAACTTTCCACAAATTGAAATCACTCTTGCCATCAAACAAAGGAACACCATACTTTATTTCATCCATGATAGCGAATACTTCTACTTCCTCCCTTAACTGTTGAGGTTGCGTAATCTGCCTTGACCCGTACCTCGCCTTGCCTAAAGTCTCAACCTAGGCTCCGATGCCACTTGTTAAGAGATTTTAAGGGTTCGAACCAACAATGTCCTACTCCCTCTTCTTCTACTAAAAAATTTAACTATTTCAACTTCAATCTTTTGACAAAGAAAGACTAAGAAACTCTCTCAACCTTAACTTTGTAATACTCTGCAAATAACCCAACACTTGGTTATTAGTATTAACGTTTAGGTTCTTCTATATAATATTTTCCTAGGGACTATATAGACTCCTTTTAATAAGCCTTCTAACTCTCACAGATTGGTTCTCTAACCAATATGGGACATATAATTTTTCTCTTCTAATTCCTATGGAACAGGAACTCTTTCATTTCCTAATCTATGTAAGAGATAGACTCCTAAATCATGCGGAACTCTTTTGAGAATTCGAGTCGCATCCAACAGCTGTCTGGTTTCCAACCCTTTGTTTACTTTGACAAAGTTTAAATCCTTGGCCATGTTATCAAGTGAAAGGCGGGCTGAAACTTACTAGATAAACTAACACGAGAATCTGGTCTTTAAAGTAAAGACCAGTAGAAGGGAACGCCAATCGGATAACCCAAAAGGACGGCCATGGACCACTTCATAGAATCCGAGAGGTAGAAAAGTCAAACGAAGTGGAGGACTTGGAGTCTTGCAAAAAGCTTTTGCTTGACCTGTGTTCCTCGCGCAAGTCAGGGTTCCTTGCGGATAAGCTTGAGGAGCTCCACCAACGGATAATGATTAGAGAGTTCTGATGTAAATGGTTACAGATGTCACCACCACACCTTTCCCTCCTCTTTGCTCTTTCCCCGGCTTGACTTCATTGATTTCAAAAGGTCCACCGATGATTCAGATAAAGAAGCTAGGCCTGACCTGACAACTTAGGAGTAGAACAAGGCCTAGCTGGGCAAAACCGATATCTGTCGAGGCCCATCACCTTCTCCGATCACCTCTCGAGCTCAGCTCAGCAAGGCCGGGCATATTATTAGACTCCCTTAATTCTCAACTCCTTTGCCAATGAAAAAAAGAAAAAAGAGAATGGTGTTTTTTTTACTAAAAATTATTTTTTAATATCAAATGGCTGTAGTTTAGTGGTAAGAATTCCACGTTGTGGCCGTGGAGACCTGGGCTCGAATCCCAACAGCCACATCTTTTTTCCTAATTAATATTTTATGTAACTACTACAAAGGAAAGAAAATGGTATAACAATTAATCAAAATTTCCATTAAAAATATCTCGATATGAGAAAAAAGGTAACTTTTAGAAATTCAAATTCATTCCTGAATTAGCCTCGATTTCAATTTGAAAGTTTTCCATATTGGGTTAATTCTGGTTTTCTCGTACTTAACCTTAAGTCAAGGAAAACGCCGGAAACTACGTCGTTCTAGACCATGCACGAGTTCTAATGATCCTAGGGCTAGCGTGGCAACTTGCGGCGATTGTGTTGTCCACGTGTGTTGAATTAATTAACTGACGCGGGTTTGAAACGTGGTAATAACGTGGCAAGTTAACAGTGAATGCTGGCGTGGCAAAAATAAAGAATGGTAATTTCATTATTAATTACCTTTTTTATTCTTTCATCCATAAACTCAAAACAAAAAGGCCTTTGCTGTTGATCCATGCATCAAATTCAATCAAAGCCCTGATTGAGGGCCTCACGTTCAATTTTCCACCAATGTGGCCCGCCAAACGTACTTGAAGTCTATGGACTGGAATGAAGATGCAGTTTGACGATCGAATCGCATATTTCTTCGAATCAATGTTGTCATAATCACACGGCTCAATATGAATATTGGACTTTTGTTGATCGTAATTTAACATGATATTAGATAGCATATATTTTGATATTGATTAGATCCTCAATTTGTCTTTATTGATACTATACCTTAACATGATATTCGAATAGTACAAGTTTCAATATCAATTATCTTCTTTAATATGCGATTCGGCATAACAAGTCTCTTTTATCATGATACTAAATAGATATCGAAAATGTAAATTCCTAATAACCTTAGTTAGTAATTTTATTTTTTTAATGAAACGGGGTAGAGCACACATAATTTATTGCATGAGCCTTACCTGTACGTGTCCTTAATAAAGGAATAAAGACCTAATTTGGTGTTACCACCAAACCTTACAAAATATCACTTAACTCATACTTATCTTCCACTCTTGAGGATTCCTTTTTATACAGTAGATTAGACCCTTTCCTTTCTTTCTCCTCCGAAGGTGAAGGGTCGGAAACTGCCATCATACATGGCGGAAGTGTTGATTTTGGCGTTTGAATGGGAATCAATTTATGAAAATAGAGTTATTTAGGGGAGAGAGAAAAAGCTTTTCAGGTTTTAGAACTTAAGGTCAATAATTGGCTGGAAATTTCACACCTTTGAAAGAATATGTTTTTTCCATTGCATTTCTTTCGAATAACTTTAAAAGTCAATTTGTCGTCTGTTGACATCTTAACTTCATCCTTGATCATCGTGGAAAAGACAACTTTTTCTTAATTGCCCATAGCAAAAACTTTTTCAAATTAATTAATCAATAGAAAGGCAAAAAAAAAAGTCATGCCTTGTCACCCCATTACACAATAATTGTTATTATATATAACTTTGTAACACTAAAGTGGAAATAGAAGATTTAACTTTACCTTTAAATAATACTCATCGCATATATTGATTAGAAAAATTCCACTTAACCATTAATTTGGTTATAGCAAGCTTTCTGTGAAGTGTAAATATCTTGATTGAATCCTTTAAATTTTATTAGTCTCCTAGTTTATTTATTAATCTTTGGGAGCAAAATCTTGCCTTTCTCATATTATTAAAAAAGGAATAATGGAAAATACACGCATCACCTTGGTGGGGTCTGTCGTCACCCCTATCAAAAGGCCCACTTTTATTTAAGACCGGTTTCTCGAGGTAGACTCCACACCACACAATCCCGCGGCTCTTTCCGCCTCCCCTACGGAAGTCCACGAAGACTAACACCGGAAGGTCCAGGACTCCTGGTTCCTGCGTCCGACTTGCCTTGGGTAAGACATGGCTGGCTGCGTAGTGGATACGGCTCGAACTCTGGCGTGCCGCGACGGGCGAGCGGCGGCGCACTTGAAGCTGATATCCATCTTGGTCATCTTCTTCACCAGCGTCGTGGGAATATCTTCGCCGGTAGTACTCGCCCGCTACTTCCAAGGGAAGCCCATGTACGACAAGGCGGTGCTCCTAATTAAGTGCTTCGCGGCCGGGGTGATTCTCTCCACCTCATTGGTCCACGTCCTTCCTGAGGCCTACGCCGCCCTCTCCGACTGCCAGGTCGCGTCCCGCCATCCCTGGAGGGACTTTCCCTTTGCCGGCCTGGTCACTATGGTGGGTGCCTTGCTCGCTCTCTTGGTGGACGTCACCGCCAGCTCACACGTGGAGCATAGCCAGGATCGTCGCGATCACTACGCCCCCGTGCCGGGGCTGACGCAGGAGGAGCTGGTGGAGAGAAAAAAACCGGGTGAGTCAAGATGTGAATCGGGCGAGTTGGGAGCGAGTCACGAACAGCAAGTCGAAGAGCTTGTGAGGCTGAAGCAAAGGCTTGTGTCGCAGGTTGTCGATGAATTTCAACTAATAGATAAACAATTAGACACTACTTGTTTAATCTTTTACACAGAATTATTAAAAACATTTAGTAAACTTCTGAAATTTCCATGAATTGTTCATAAGCTTGAGAAGGACCGTTTGAACATCACAGGTTTTGGAGATAGGGATAATATTCCACTCGGTCATAATAGGAGTGACGATGGGGATGTCTCAGAACCAGTGCACCATACGGCCTCTGGTGGCTGCCCTGGCGTTCCACCAGATCTTTGAAGGCATGGGGCTCGGAGGCTGCATTGCTCAGGTTAGTTAATTCAAACGACAGAGCATTAATTACTTCATCAGAATTGGAGTTCCTGAATTTGTAAGATAGTTCAAAGAGGATGATTATTATTAAACAGTGAAAGTAGGTCATCAAGGACTGTGGTTGAGTGGTAGGTAGAAGAGATAGCTAACTTTTGGTTAATGGGCTCTTGCACTACGACCAGTTTTTGTTTGGGTAATCCCCGTGCTTAGTGTCTGTAAGATCATCCTGGCTGCCAGTACGTCGGACAGAAAACACAGTCGCCAAATGTGTTCTTAGGACATGGACATAGGACTTCGTGAAAGAGGCTTCTTCTTTATTTTTTAATTTTTTGGTCAAAATGATTTCTTATTCCGGTGTTCTTACACCTCGAAAGCACCTCTCAAAGGGAGTGTTTTCTGATGAGTAAATATTTATACTATGAAGAAATTAATAGGTCAAGCTATGCAATTACTATAAATAAGGACTCATCCTTGGTATTATATTACAGTACAAGGATTCATTCATTATTTTTATATTATATTGTAGTACGAAAACTTATTTTAAAACTTTAAGATATTAAGTAAAAAAATTTCATCACTCATTAATTCAGAGGTCTATCTTCGTGCTTTCAATTTGATATGATACTCATCTTTAACAAATAGAGTAATGAAACTTATTGTCCTAATCACTAAATAAAAAAAAATATTGAAGCTCTTAACTTTTATGGCAATCTCGTTGAGTGTCATATCATCGTTACTTTATCAGTTTTGTGATGCGATGATGTTGAAAATTACAGGCGGGATTTGGGTTAGGGACGACGGCCTACATGTGCTTTATGTTCTCCGTGACAACGCCGATGGGGATAGTACTGGGGATGATATTGTTTTCAGTGACAGGCTACGATGACAGCAACCCCAATGCCTTGATCATGGAGGGCTTGCTGGGGGCCTTCTCTTCGGGCATTCTCATATACATGGCTCTCGTGGATCTCATTGCTGTTGATTTCTTCCACAACAAGTTGATGAGTTCCACTACATGGTTGAAGAAGGCATCTTACATTGCTTTAACCCTTGGCTCTACTGCAATGTCTATCCTAGCCATCTGGGCTTGATCCTGGAAATTGTGTTTTGTTTCTGAATGAGCATTAGAAGGAATCATTCGGGTTCTCTTAATATGTGTTGTACAGTTCAGAACCGCTGCTAGCATATTCTTCCCTTATCAGTCTCAACACTTGGGTCTTGGGAATTCACATAAAAGTCGATAGTTCAAATGAGAATGTTGCCAACTTCCTCATACGTTTGCATGGTGCATTTGATGCCAATTGGTTGTGGGACTCCAAACATTCCGCCAGACAGAACCCATTTAAGTAGGCAGATAAAAAGGTGACATCAAAATGTCACGAAAGGAACCCCAACTTGTCTAAAGCAATTTCAGGTTGATGCTTTCTTGCCAATCTACCCACTTTTCTTCTATCTCTTCTTTACCTGCCATATCTTTTTTTTGTCCTCTACTAGACCATTTCCAATTTCCCACACATTAATGGAAGTGGGGAAATCTCAGCATTATGTATAAAGTTGATGAAGGTGGGCTTAGATTCGGTGGACAATGAGGTGGAGGGTCTCTTGTGAGCTAACCAACGTCTTTATTGCTGTCCCCGACTATTCTACCCAATCCAACTATTAAAGTTTGCCGAAGCGTATACAAAACCCACTAGTGAAAGATGGTGCTTAGGCCTTTTAAAGTTTGCCGAAGCGTAGACCAAACCCACTAGTGAAAGTTGGAACTTAGGCCTTTTCTTTTCTTTCTGGCTCCATCAATTCATGGTCCCAAATAAGACAGATTGTGTTATCCATACGTGGAAATCCCATGCAAGATTCTATCCTCCTTTACATCATGTCATCGTTTCGCCATATAAAAGAAACATAGTAATCATTCAGGTTAAACAAAAGGAAACGAAATAGGGAAAGATCGAGCAGTTGGTTTGCTTTATCAAGTAAAATAAAGAAAAATAGAACTGTATATTAGCATATAGATAAAATAAAATAAGAAACCACACTATCAAGGTCCCGTAGCTCAGTTGGTTAGAGCGTTGGTCTTATGAGCCGAAGGTCGCGGGTTCGAGCCCCGCCGGGACCACCCTTTTTTCATTTTTTGGGCTTTGGGTTAGGCCTGACCAGTCCAGGCCAGAAGAAAATCGGATCCAATGACCCTTGGATAGTGTCCATCTTTGCAGTATTCTGCGCAATGCCAAACATCCTATGATGTTCCTTCCAATTAAGGTGGCTGTCAATGTGGTGGACAACCATAACCATGTCTCTTCCATAGATATGCATGCATTTACCATTTATACGTAAATAACCGTCTTTTCAGTCCGTCAACTTTTGAAATGGTGTTCTTCTTGACGTGACGATTACACAAACTCAAAATTCAAAGTACGAGCAAGATGATGCTGCCTTACCTACCAAATGTAACAAAATGTGGATCCAAAGGACGCATTTTCTATAGATGCCTACACTTAGAGTAGCAATGGTAAATTGTTGGTCCCAAGAGTGTTGTTTCAGGAAGAAATTTTTCATGGATCCTTAAGCCTTGGGGCCCCCAGGCAGGCACCGGCAAAGACCTTAGTAGTTGGTCAGCAGAAAAAGTTGATCAGATGGGCATCTTTTACCAATGGTAAGTTCATGGCCGCATGCTTCGTCTAAACGCATAGGGCAGTCTCTTTTACCCAACCAAGCTTAGTACATGCCTGGTCTACACCTAGTGCATAAGGTAAAGCCTTGAATCCTAGGGCATGCTTTTTGTTTATTGTTTTCCTGAAAGCTTGTTCCGGTGGATGCCGTCCCGCTATCTCCTGATGCTGGTAATGCTTTATATTGTTGATTGCATAATGATAAAGGGAAGTGGACACTGACTATGAAGCCCCACAATTGGTCCTAATTAACTTTCTCTGAGATTTCTATAATGTTTTTGTCTCTGGTCTTGCATGCCCAAGTCTTGTCTGTCACTTTATTGCCTTTGGCACCTCCCCATATCCATCCAATCACAAAAGTGAAAGTTACTGGTTCTGTTTGTCGTTCGCTGCTTTTGCTGGGGCTTCAACATTCGCCTCTAAAGTAGATGAGTCCTTACGGAGATCTTCTTCAAACTCTATTACCCCTGACAACATAAAAATATGCAGAAACTTATGGTCCTCTCTCTGTCTCTTTACAGGGTCAAGACTGGCTTGGCAGTAGCATTCGTCAAAGTACTAATGGCGTTCTGTATCTTGGGCAGCATTGACACCATTAAAAGACTTGCAGCATTAGCAGAGAAAAAAATTGAGCAGCTGCAGTATTGTAACCCCCTGATGTGGTTAACACAAATATGGTAACCCATAGTGATGTAAAATCACAATCTCTTCATCCAAAGTAGTATTTTGGGTGCTTCTTCATGTATGATTGTGGCTATAAATCCATTGATAACATAGAAAATTCTTATAATTTGGTTGTACGCCATTCTCAAAATGCTAATACTTTATTGTTGGCAAGCTGGGCTTCCATTTCTGTACGCACTTCACTAATTTACAATTGACTTGAGGGACTTCATATTTTGACAATACCATATTCTTGTATTTATTCAGCGGAATGGCGAGAAATGGTCACTGATTTCACCGCCACAAACCAAGTAGACGACGATATATTTAATGAGGGAGCTGGAGAACCAGACAAGGATCTCGAATTAAATGCAGAGCAAGTGCAGAATAGCATCAGTGCTTTGACCATTCTCCTTCACATGATTGATCCAAGACTTAAACACCCTTGACTCCTGACCAGAAAACATGGAAGCCTGCACTTCTGCTCCTGTCGCTCTCTCTCCAGTCTCTCCGTAACGCTTTTCCACTAAACCAAACGGGTCCATCTCTTTGCCTTCCAAATTATAAACAGTGTAGCACACCAAAATCTGATGGGGAGTTTATTGCTGCACTCGCTTCATCAACGGGAGCTCCAAAAGGGTCAGCACAGAAACTTGTGTAGAGGGATTAGTTTACTTCTAACCAAGGACTTATGTATAATAATATTGGATTTTAGATGGAAAGAACGGAACTTTTATTCTTGGAAACACCAAATCTCAGTTATCAAAATCGAAGTTTAGGGCACAAAATTGGTAAAAGCTATAAGGAATCAAGCCTGAACGTCGCCAAATTGGTTTCTAAACAATAACTGCGTCCAGTCAACCAATACATCTTAGGAAAGAAGAAGGCATAGGATCCCACCATTAAACTAACCAAAGTAATGATTCACGAAGACGGTATCAACAGGCCCAAGAACGATGAGAATTTACCAAGAATTCTATACTAAAGATCTTAGAATCGATATTCACATTGATCCCTCTCTCTCTCTCTCTCTCTCTCTCTCTCTCAAACATCCACTTCAATGGCATTGGACGAAGGGACAACCTTACGATCTGATCTATTCCTGCTCAGCATCCTCTTCAACGAACAACCCAGCGACGAAGACGAGGAAGATACTGGTAGAGGATCGCCCGCCGGCACATTCTGATCTGTCATATCCTCGCAACTTGGGATATCAATCACAACCTCCAACGCAGAATCGCCTTCAGTGATCGAACTCAGGTCAGCGCCGACAACCTCCAAAGAATCGAGAGACGAAGAAGTCTCGACATTTGCCCCCGAACCAACCGCAACAACCTTAGGCTCACACACCACCGGAGCTCTACAAATGGGACAGTTCAAATGGGAACTCAACCACATGTCGATGCAGTCCACGTGAAACCCATGGTGGCACTTGGGCAAGTCCCTCCCCTTCTCGTTTTCCTCAAACGGGCTCAAACAAATGACACACTCCAAACCAGGCTTGTGATCCTCCGAGTTGTATACGAACAAGGGATCGTAGCAATAACAGAGGGATCAAGACCTTTGGTGGGAGAGTTTGAAAGAGAGAGGTCGATGTTGAATGTATCGAAACGGTGGAAGCGAGAAGGTCGGAGCACATGCGAAACGTTCAGGGAGCGTCGCCTCCGTTGCTGGGCTTGCTCCAAGAACCACTTGGCATAGATATGGAGGAGCAAGACGAAGAGTATTACAACAAGAAGAGATATGACGGCGGCCAACATGATGTTGCCGTCGTACGAAAACATGGTCCGGACGAAGTGGGTCAGCGAGCTGGCGACTTGGTTCGACGAGTCAGAAGAACCGAGCATCGTGAGTGAGTGAGTGAGTGAGTAATCGGTGTCGGAATGTTTGTGCAGAAAGACTTTAGCTGTAGGAAAGGTGTAAGACGCCCAATGGAATCTTCCTCTTCTTCCTCTTTATTAAGCTTGAAAGAAGGAGGAACGTTTACGTAAAAATGAAGTCGCTATTAAGTATCAAACTACGGAGATCGTGCCCCGGTCTATACATTTGCGTGTGCTGTTAGCAACAATCCTCCATCGCTCTTCTCTCTCTCTCTCTCTCTCTCTCTCTCTCTCATGAATGAATGAATGAGTGTGTGGGGATGCTTTGAAGTCAAAGGAATCCCTTTATTCAAGGAGATAATGAGACTCGTGCATGGGAGAGGAAAGAAAGTTGGCAGAAATGAAGGACTCGTGAAGGCGACGGCAGCAGGGTGGGTGGGTTTATTTGATTCATGCTGCCGCTCGATATATTTGTTTAGTGGGAGCTGGTGCGAATCACAAGACCACTAACACTCGGGGTTTTCTCGTAGGTCCATTTTTTCTGCATCCCCACTTGGGTCTTTGTTTCTTCCATCAGTTTTTCCGGTTTTTAGACTTTGTGGATTGGAGGTGAGGGGACCCACTCCGATTAGGTCAGATGTCCCATGTGAATCTAATATCCAACCATTACCCGGATCATGTCTGTCCTTTGATGCTCTATAAACCTCATCCGCAGCTACTCCACGTTCGCTTTTGCACCTTTTTTCCGCTGCATGTTTTTGGCAAACGACACGACTTTTGGCCTTTATTTTAGGCTCGGCTCGTGAACGCTACTGCTGAACTCTGACCCATCCCAGAATCAATGCTGTAGAGTTGTGACAGACAAAAATCCAATGTCATGGGTACTCAATTTGTAGCCAGAATCGAATAGTGGGTACTTGGTTGCGGAGAACCCACCACAAGAAAACAAAAGGCACAGTAAATTAGGAATAACAACAGAAGTGACTCTCTTCAGAAACTACTGATTCCCCGCGGAGTGGGACCTTTGCCTTTTCTCTGCACCTGAACTCGGACCCGGGGAGAGGACAAGAAAGATTTAAGTAGAGTGAAAACGAAATAATTTTACCCTTGCTGATTATTGAAAATAATCGTACATTTGTCCCATTATGATGATGTTACATTTTGTTAACGAATGAGATTTAAAAGAATGGAAAATTGTTTCAGCAGTTTTGAGTTACAAATAGTTGTTATTCAGTCCATGAGCTTGTATCTTTTCTCGTGGACACCTGTTACTCCCATTTGGATCTCTATTATAGTATGAAGCGGCACCTGAAAACCATCACCGTGATTACGTTAGGATGTTCAAAAACCCAGTATACTAATTCTATTGGGATATGTTTCCTACAGCCAGCAAACAAGAAATAGAACACCACAGTAAATGCTGAACCCATCACGCATAAAAATCCAAATTCTGACTGGCACCTGTACAGGATTTTCAATCAACTAGAACGGATCACTGTATGAAAGGATAATATATTTTCATACAGTAGTTGAGACAGAACCTTATCCCTCCTCGTGCCCAACTTATCTGATGACAAAATGGAGGGACCATGCAACAGGAACTCTAAAACGTAATCAACCATAAAAAAAAAAAAAAAAAAAAAGAATCCACAGACCGTATTACCTCAATGTGTGGAATCTCTTTCAGAGGCCTATCAGCAAAATAAGCATACAAGGCCCTCAATACTGCCTGCAAGAGTAATGCGATAAAGAAGATTATAGGAATTATAATGGCAACGAAGTCTGATACAATCCGAAGTTCCATCTGATGTATATAACCTGGTGAGATATCACTACAACTGGGGCCCGTTGTCGTTCAAGCTCAATAATTACAGGCTCCAGCCTACATTGGTGGGGGGGGGGGGGGGGGGGGGTTAGTAGTATTGAACAGGTTGGAACAATCATGTATTTGGAGGCTAATAGAACTCAGAAATCAATAGACCACAAATTACATACCTTTGAATAACATCCAAATAAGACTCCCCACGAGGATACCTGTATCTTAGCTTGTCCTTCAAACGTGCCCTGCTATTTTACAACGACAAAATTACGAACACATCTCACAGAAAATACAGCTCACTCTTATCAGCAAAAATTTACTGCACAAAAAGTTATCTGGAGAGATTTGGAGAAGTATATGTGTTCTTCATCTTTACCATTTAAAATGAAGGTTAAAATGAAGAAGAAGAAGAAGAAGAAGAAAAAGAAGAAGAAGAACACATACTCGTACTCCTCTGGCATGTTCTTCTTTATCTCTTCATATGTCATTCCATCACAAACTCCAACATATATTTCATCCAGTGCACGCCATTGTATCTATCAATACATTAAAATTAGATAATCTCCTACAGCTAATTGTGAAACTAATTCCTAGATATATCTATGAATCAAAAGTTTAACTCCAAATCAATGACATTCCAATGGATGAAAACAAACCTTAGGGAATCCAACAATTGGACTTGCTGTCAGAATTGTTCGCTGCAGAGTGCTTGTCCAAATCTAAGCAATGACCATTGATGCGAAATTAGCCATAGATCCAAGAATCGAACGTTGATAGTTGGCAGTCAATCAACAAACTCATTAATATCTGGGACGTTGGCACTTTCACAACACCACCCAAGTGGGACGAAGGGATGAATAGTTAAAGAAGTTAAAAAAATAAAATAAAATAAAAATTGCAGGACACCAAAGAAATATTCAAGTAGCAAGATTAACTCTTAGACAGATTTACAAATTGAAGCTCAGGACCATATGGTCCCAATAGCGTCAAATACTTCAAACATTTAGGCCAAAAGCTCTGGAATCTTATTAGTCATATATTACGGCTCAGTTAACATGTTAAAAGTACTTTTCTTGCTTCTGAAAACAACAGTCACCAACTTGTTTCTTAAGCAAGACAAATAAATTTTAAACATAGATTCCTAAACCTTTAGAAGTGAGATATGAAAGTAGATCATTTTTTGGCTGACCAGAAGAGATGAGATCCTCCACAATTCTAGAAACAAGAACCGACTTACAGGCATGCTTCATAGTTAAAGATATCAAAAAATTTAACTGTCATGCACATGGATGAAACTTACTGAAGCAGCCCTTTCTGATTTGAGTCGCTTTTCGACAAAGTTAGAGAGTTTTTTAGAATAGATTTCTCCACGGTCACTGTAACAAAAATTTGCGTCATAGGTGGCTAAGTGACGATCAAGATATAAAACCATTTGTCATTCAAAAAACAAGGTATAGAAGGAAATTTAGGTGCACAACTTCAATAGCAGATTCAATAAGAAAAACATGTCTACGGCTTGAAAGATGATGAAAACCAGAGTTAGATGGACAGGAATAAAAGCTATTATGGGCAAAAAGCCAACAACCAATTGGATGACAGAAAAAGATTGTTACATATAAACAGGAGTACATGATTATAATAGAAGTTAGAGTTTGTGAAATTTAACCGTTGGCACATGTTGGTCATTGTTATACTTATGATTCACTGTAAAGATCTAACACGAAGCACATACCAGGACATTTTAGGTCATCAACAACCAGTCGAACATCATGACCTTCCATTTTTTGATGGATTTATGAGTAGCAAGGTGGCATTGCTTAGTAAATAAAATGCCTGATAACTATGTTTTCGTAATTAACAATTTTATATAAACAACTTTCCTTTTGTGAAAATCAATGATTAGTGTGTTTTTCCTAGAAGTCTTGTTATTGCTGACATCTTATATATTGCTCTACATCATGGAAATCACCCAGCCTAAACAAATCAATTGCACACGCAATTTCCACTCTATTTTTTGTCATACCAGCATTCTTTACTAAATTTATATTCTTAAGAACTTCAATCATGGACAAAAGGCCAGATTTATGTCCTTCGGAACTTGTGATTGCAATAGTTGCTTTTTGGTCTATGAAAGCAGGTCTTAAGCAAACTTAAGTAGGGCCATAAGAATAAGATGGAAGGGTTTTCTATGATCAAGTCTGCTGTGTCCAACAAGAACTAGCAGTACCTCAACAAAACAAAAAGGAGAAGGGAGATCCAATTGTACTATCAAATTAAAAATACCAATCCTTGTAAAAAATTTACCCACAATAGAAACTTCCTTCATAACCCACCGATCACACTACTTTCCAGCATGTTTGACTAGGTTCTGAACTATTTTTCTAGTTTTTACAGATAATTTTGAAGAAACATTTTTAAATAAATTTGCAAGTTCGGTTAATAACAATATAACACAAGTGTGGACCGAGGGAAGTTAGAGATGCTATTGAAGCATGTAGGTAGCGCAAAACTGGTAAAAGACTTCTATTTCCATAAAAAGAAGTATGGAAATTCACTCATGAACTTAGAATTTCTTGTAATTAGCAACAAAACTACTAGAATACTGTCCTTACTGGTTTTAGAAAGATATACCTCAATTCAGTGTCACCTCCAATCCTACCTCTAACATTATCGATACTCTCCCCATGTCGAGTAAGTAAAATGGGGCGAGGAGTTAGATGTGTGTTTACCTGCAAAAGATATAATAGAATACAAGCCAAGAATATTAAGCTAAAATCAAGATAGCAACAGCAGGAAAAGATCTAATTTCTTGCAAACATAGGCCATAGCATAAAACATAAGATGTAGATCTAATTTTCATTTTCTTTTGTGCTATGATATGATACTATTTTATCCTTAAATTGTTGTCCCATGGTATTTTGATTTTCTTTGTTTTTACTGTGCCACATATAACAAAATCTGCAGATAAAATGTATTATGCACGCACAGATATACAATTCCAGATAGATGTTCCCTAAGAACTTGAAAAATGACAACGCTTTGCAACATTGCTTATGAACCAAAATACCCATGTTAAACATTCCTTTTATGCAACATTAGCACCATTAGTTACAACGCATTCATTTTTTTACTCCAACTTTTCACTACATATATTGGCAAAGATTTGAGCTCACCATGCAGTTAACCAAATTGCATACTAAAGGGCGAGCAAGATGGAAAGATTCTAAAGATCTCAAGGTGTACAAATAATGAAAATAAGCTAGGAATATACTCTTGCAAGACAACATACCAAGAAAAACACAATCCGCCCAGGAAGATATCCACTAATATTGTTCACCTGAACCCACCAAAAAAAAAAGGTCGTCGGTCAATTACAAATCATGGGAGACACCATAAACCAACTATATTAGGAACACTAAATAAATGATGACAGTGTAACCAAGGATTTCTAGGCAGAAAAGAATAAGAAGCAAAATGACATTGCACAAGATACGAAAAATTTTCCTAATTGATAAAAAGTGGCCCAACGCCCCCCACTTTACCTGGCAGGAATGCCAGTGCCATCAATTAAGTTACTAGTTCGTTGAAATTTAGTTTAAAGTAAAAAGTTTACAGTACAAAACAGGAGTTATCAGACACTGCTATCTTCAACAGTATGAGGTACTAAATGCATCAAATATGTCTGTCACTAAAGAAAACAATTCATAACTGATACAGCACCCAAAAAATTTGACAACAATGCAATCTCAACAGATGAACATTGTGACCAAGTAAAAGAAGGTACAAAAATCAATAAGTTCACAACATTTTGGCATAAGATCCTTCTCATCATCGAAGTCCGCAAACTTACTTGTATTTGTCCGCCGTGTCCACTGACCATATCAATCATCTTGATGTAAGATCCTTCTTCCACTGGCTCATAAACCTGGCAACAGAAGTGCAGTGTACATTTTGGCATCGGCATTGGTACAATCAAATTTCATATAAGACCAAACCATAGAAGTAAGTCCGAGAAAGTTACTTTTTCATAATTGGCCAATCGATTTTTGAAGTCCCGGTATCCAGCTTCAAAATCTGGCCTGCATGAGCACACAAATTATCAGACCCACAACTTCCACTCAAGGTAAGAAGCAACTGATTTTGGAAAGCAATCATACTCTTCTGCATAATCAGGACTTTGCTGAATTTTAAGACGTATATTTCTTTCAATAATGCGTTCATCATTGCAAATTGTTTCCAGAAAAATAATCTGCATAAAAAAAATGCACAAGCAGTCTGAACTATTTACATAACTTTTCACGAGTCCAATTACTTAACCATAAACAATGTGGGGATCATCGCACCTTGCATTTTCCTTCAGCCATTTTCATCAGCATATTCCTTCGCTTCCTGGTACTGTTAGTGGCATCAAATATCCCTACCTAAAACCAAATCAAGATTAACCAAAAAGTGGATGAGACAGAAACCTCAGATATATCAAAAGAATTTAAAAAAAAAAAAACTTACCTGGCCACCTTCTTGCATCCAAGATATCATGTCTTCCATAGCCAAGGCTGCTACCTAGTGGCACATGATATATTAAAACTATCTTCAAAGAAGCAGGTTAAAATGGTGTTAATCTTAACAATTCTACAAGAGAGAAAAAAAAAAAAAAGTGCAAGTAATCTTATTATTATGACAGATTAGTCTTGGTGGAATGATACACCCACTTCACAATAATATGAATGACTGGATATCTCCCTCACTACCATATTCATATCCCAAGAGTGCCACATCAACTTAAACTAAGGTGCTGAATCACATAGATCAAATCCCATGATGTTTTTACTCCTTTCCATCCTCGATTAGTTTTGTTGCACCTTTGTTTGCTATTCTCTCTAATCAATTCACTTAATTGCATTTCAATATGAAATCTAGATTTCAACTGATGCTAATGTTTGTTCAATTGGAATCAACTGAAACAGTGAGCTTAACTTATACGTGAAATATTAAAATGACTTGTGACCTTTAGATTTCCAATCATTCTATCCAAGAAAAAGTGCATGCTCAATTCGGGAAGAGATTTTAAGAAGCCAATCACTTAGTCTAACTATTTAACCCTGTCATTCACATAAATGCATTTATTCACCTGACAGAAAAGTACTACTGAAAACACCTTTCTAGTATACTAGAGAAAACATTTCGGTAATCAAATCATATACTCAAAGCAACAAATCATTCTCGGTGGATATTTACCTCATTACGTGCTTCCATGCCTTCAGGATTGTCAGCTCGGAAAAAATCTGCATTCTGCACCAAGATTTTTATCACCCGCCAAGAATCATCAAGAAGGTTGAGAAGGCAAATGCAAACCCTCATCAGATTCAGAAAAATGTTTGAAAAAGAAACCGTGCCCTGCTGAGAAACTATGAAAACCCCAACATTTTAAACACAGAAAATTCTCCCACACAAACTTAGTTTCCCTCTCTTCTAAAAAATGAAAATGCTAACATTTCAAAAATTTCCTCCTGCAAATACTTCTACAACACCTTGATTGAGAAGGCCATACCATTGTTGGCTAGTATTATATCCGCTTATCAAATCCAAAACCATCTTGTCAAAACCAATATGTAATAGTATACAGCATAGCAGAGCCATAGCATCACCAGGCCCCAAGCCATAGTTGAGTTCTGCTTTCTCTCCCTCACTCCTCAACATATGTTGCAGGTTAGTGTGCTCAAAGGTACCAGAAACCCAATAGTGTTTATCCTAGCATCTATGCTTTGTACATCCTCACCACAGAGTTGAGCAACCATGCGAAGTTAAAACAGTGAGAGCCAATCACTTAGATAAATCACAAAACAAGAGCAGCATGACTGTGACAAGTTATCATCATTTTTTAAGAAATAATATGTAGAAATATAGAGAGACAGGTACAAGCAGAAAATGGCTATCATTTATGAACACTTTGGGATCAAAAACCCAAAAAGTTTTCTCACAACATTAAACCTCTAAACAGATTAGGATCAACTATGTATTGAAAAATCTGGATGAAGTTGATTATATCCAACTTTAGACAACTAGAACAACAGAAGGGGAAATATGATGTCAATGAAGGAATTATCTCAGTGAAAACAGGTCAGAGATAAACCTGATTTGTTCCATGCTTCAGCCGCCGATACTATTGCAATCAAAAGAGGAAGGAAAATGTCAGAGTAATCTCTTTCATGTTTTTCACTCACTAACTAGTGGTCTTAAGGTAAAAGGAGTATTCATAGAAAGATTGTAAACTAACCTTCCCAACATTGAAATGCTTGGTATCATGACCCAACCAGCGTAGATATCTCGTAAGTTTAGCTGCAGTGAAAGTCTTGCCTCGAGCTGGCAAGCCAACCTAAAGAACAAGCCCATACTCAGAATAAATCTTCCTCAATTGTTGTCCTGAATTAATTTTTTGAAGCAAACGGTTGGAAACAGATGGTGTCAATCATCAGAGCCAACACCCAATTTTCAGTTCATCAATAGTCGAGCATTATATTTCAATCTCATGACATTTACAACTGGGAGAACAGTGATTAAAAATATTCACAGTTCTACACAAATAGTCCTCCAGGGAATACCAGGACAATAGCCAAATGCCTATCCTCCTTTGGTCCAAGCATCTGATCAGCTACAGCTGCAGCTGCAACAGCTCCAGCAGCCGCTGGAATTGAATTCTAACAATTAAAAAGAAAATATATGGTTACCTAATAAAATAGCACCACCAAAGAAATAAATTTAAGTTGCATAACCTTCAGTGATTAGAGAAAATGTAACTTAAACAAACCTTTGTTTCTGTATCCAGTTTGAGATCAACAGGAAAATTGCTTGCACTAGCTGACTTAACTAGCCTAGGAGATCCAACACCCCTATCCACAAGAAGACCCCTATGACTATCTTGCTTTTGCAAGGGCGAAAATGTCCCAACTGACTTTGATTCAACCATTCCAGAACCTGAATACACCCCGGATGAATCGGGGACAATTACCTCCATCTCCTATGTAAGCAATTAACATAGAACATTAGATCCAGAATAATTTATCATTCTCTAGAAAATAAAAAGAAAACTTCTAGAGGCATATGCAAGTTGCACAGACATATCAATCTTCAGTGTCCTAGTCATCTTAAACAAGAATATCACACTGGTGTGAGTCAGCAAGCTCGCCAAACATAAATATGCTAATTGTTGTATACAGTGAGTTTGATTCCATTATGGCCCAAAGAGCACTTGAATGTCAGTCGTTATATCCTCATGCTGATATTGAATACTGAAGCCCATACTAAAGTACAATTTAAATACTTGCTACATGGGCTACCAAAACAAACCTTTACAATTGCAGGTCGATCAACAGATGAACCACCATCCCTAGAGGTATATGAAATGCTCCCTGAGCCATCCATGTTGGTGGAAAAGCCCAAATGAGCTAGTGACCTTGGGGTCTCTGTATTGTTTGCTGCATAAACCCAACTTGAATTGGCAGAAGTTGATGGAGCTGGAACAACATAATGCTCAAGATCAAGCTCCAAACTAGCTGAAGACCCATTCTGCATGGAAAATGGAACGTTGTTTTACTGGGATATATAAGATATGTCAAAATAAATGTCATTAACTAACAGTTCCGGCAAGAAGGCCTCACTGGCAGCAACTAAACTACACAAACAAGCAGGACCTCAATACTAAGCCACCTTGAATAACTCAAGATATAGATAGCTTATAAATTTGGTTTAATGAAGAAAATCTAAGTTACAAAAGGACTATATAAAATAACCTTTTGAAAATGTACAAGTTCTAATTTCAATTCTTTGAGTGCAATTCAATGGAATTCATTGCTCATTGAGCAAGAACACAACTCTCAAATTTATTTTCCACCAGAAAATCTCTTTTCCCAAATAGAATAACAAAACATAAATACTAAAGCATCATAAATTAAAATGTACCTCAGCATCTGTCTCTGGCACCGAATTAATATGTACATCAGGAATACCCCGAACAGCTGAAGGCCGAAGGTTCTCCTGATAAGCTCTCCAACTGGCCGCAAGATCAAATGGTGAAACCCTGTCGGCATGAATGAATACCCGATACTCAAGAACCTCTTCTGCATTAAGCCTAAATAAAGCCAACCTAGCATCACCTTGCAAGGTTCCCCTGGTGAGAAGTCGATTCGGACCCTCCTCGACTATACAAGGTGCATTAGTGTACTTGGGCTTCAAAAGGAACTTGAAGTCCAGGGTTTCTACAGCCAGACAAAACAAGTCCTAAAAATTTATCACACAGGTTTCATTGTGCTACTTGAAATCTTAACAATAGGTTTTTTTCTTTTTTGGCAAAAAAGCTTTCTGGCCTATGAAACTAAAAAACAAATGAAGAAATAAGATTATGCAAATAATCAACCATCCATTTCTTGAGCGTTGTTTACTGGCTTAATGAGTATGCTTAACAGGCTTTCTATGCTTCCCAAAGCAACAAAAGCGGTGCACTCAAAAACAACTGTATAACCGAAGTAACCGAATCCTCTTCTTTATCACCATCAGCTTATTCTCAAAATATTTATGAGCGTATGCTTACTGGCTTATTGATCATCTGCAACCGCTCTCTATGCTTTTCCGCAAGCACTAAATGAACTTCCAAAAAACGCTCTAAGCAGTTGGTGCAATCAAAGCAATAAAATCCATACAATTACCATGGTTCGGAGGAACAACAAAGCTCAATTCCCACTTTGACTCCGATTCACGCTCCATCGAAAGCTAAAACAAAGCTCAAATTAGAACCAAAAATCAATCAAAAACCAAAACAACGTAACCGAGATAACTGAGAGAGAGTGTGAGAAAATTGATTACGGCTCTAGACGCGTCCCAGGAACCAACAAGAGGGACGGAGCCATAGACATGGGGAATGAGCTCGCCCTTGCGCTTGTAATTCTCCATCTTCAGAGACACGTAGAGCTGGCCGCCCGCGTGGTCCAGTCCCTCCTCTTGCTCCTCCCCGCCTGCATGCGAACCATCCTCCGTGCTCTTGGACGCACCAGTCCCCATTGCTCTTCTCCCGGATTGCTACCCCCTATGCTCTCGGCAAATAATCCGAGTAGATGTACGTGTTTCGAATTTGTTGTCCTTTGGTATTGGATAGGGGGGGAGAGAGATTGAGAGATGGGGATAAAAACACCAAAATAAAATTCCCGTGGGGTTCAGGGTGGGGATCGCGGTGTTTGGATTTTACCGGGGGTAGAGGATGACGGCTCGTGCCTGGCCTCGACGCTGCCGTTGTTGGTTTGTTAGTCGCTGGGACCACCGATCTCAGAACCGCCGAGCGACTTTATGTATTTTCCGATTTTAAGAGAAATGAATTTTTTTTAAAATGTTATTTTTAATTAAGTGAAAGATAATGAGGTCTAGAATCCTATTTAGTAGTGTCCAAAACAACATCTACGTCTCTTTTATGATGTGATTCAGTCTCTCTCTTCTCAACCTCAACCAGTGGGATTCCTTCTGTATCTCTGGAGACAAGTGGCGCGCTCTGGTGGCGAGTTAGCGTATCTAATCTCATAAAGGGATTATGTTGCGTACTCGACCGTTGGTTTCACGAGTACGATGGGCTTGCTGCGGCGAGCCACCTGCTTTTCCAGTTAACGAGTGGTAGCATGCCTACTGGGTCGTTGTCTACTACGCACGACAAATCTATCACTCATTAGAGGCTTTTCTTTTTATAATAAAATTTACCACTTTTCTTGAATTCTTTTTTAAAATTTTTTTTTCGTATATATGCATGCATATATTATAATGAATACATCCATTGAACAAAACATCTGAGCCTAATGACATGATATGTTCAATTATCTTTAAAATCATAACATTTTATCATGCTTCGCCTCTTAACTTATGATAGTTTCTACTATGTAACCTTTTAGTAAATTTTTTCTTTTATAATTCAAAACTTAGATGTGGGGTTTGACATTGATACCAAATATAACAAATCCAACTATTGAACTAAAATGTCTATATATAGCGTATTCAATTACTTTTAAAACTGTAACATACATACATAATATTAAATTTTTAACTATAATATTCTATTGCACTCCACGACCCACCCAAGATGTTCTTTGCCAAGTAGTCATTTTTGCAAGTTACTCCTCTATGGTTAAAACTCCAAATGTAGGATTTGATTTTAATACTAAATGTAATAAATCTAATTATTGAACTAAAATATCTAAACTTATTATTGATATAACAGATTTAATTATCTTTAAAACCATAACACATCTATACAATATTAAATTTTTAATTGAGCCAAAAACTTATCCATAAGACTTTTTTTCTATGAAATTATTTTTTTGTAAATTTTCCTGGAGATTAATTGGAATTTATAAATAAAAATTATTAGATAGATATTAATTACTATGAATATTAGGAATCATGAAAAAATTTAATAATCTACTTTACCAAAAATAATAACTTGGGTCTATAATCCTTTGAAGCCTGTATTTAGGAGGATCCCATCGCGTAAGGGCCCGTTTCCGTACCCAGCCCATTTAAATCGTAGGGTTTGTGCATATATACCGTAAGGCCACCGAGGTTTCATTAGTGAAAAGAATCTTAATCATCCTCGGCTGCGTAGGGTCATCGAGCGCTTTGAAGGAGGCTAGGGTTTTTCTCTCACTTTGACACCATGAGAGCCAAGGTAGAAAACATTAATAATTAAACTTTCATACTCGATTGAAAGTGTTTTGCCAGTGCTTGGTTATAATGGCTGTTGTTATTTTTCGCAGTGGAAGAAGAAGAGAATGAGGCGGCTGAAGAAGAAGCGCCGAAAGATGAGGCAGAGATCTAAGTAGAAGTGGAGTAGCAGTGGGCTTGATCAATGCCTTACGATGTTGTTTCTGGGTCTTACTCGATTTTGGCTACGGTCTTTTAACCTCTTGGTCGTTTAGGTCGGCTTCTGAAACATTTGTTAGCGTCTGCTCTGTGACTTGAGTCCGTTAAGCGTTTAATATTGTTTTGTTAGATGGTTTATGTGAATCTTCTGAATTCGTTAAGCTATTTTACTATATGGTTGTGTTTGATGGGTAGTCTTTCGTGGATGCAATTGCTTGAATATCTGAGTTTTTGAATCCTCTGAATCTCTAATTGATGCGAATTCGTTTTCTATTACGGGTGTGAAAGGAAAAGTGAATCGGATGCAGAAGGCCGCTTCTGTTTTATGCGTAATGCAATACGCGCGAGCCTGTTATGCTTGTGATTTGGGTTTGAAATGTGTTCAGAATGTGCTCTTCTTATTGTTGACACTTGATTGTCCAAAGTTGACAAAGCAACCTGTTTATATCTTAAGGTAGTATTTCATGGGTAGTCTCCAAACACTTTTGATTTCCTCGATTGAAGGTTGGGTTTTCCTTGCCAAAATTTGCGAGAGCTTTGCATAATGTTTTGCCCACCCAGGTTGGAACCATTGAGCCTGACAGAATGACTGTCTGGCTTGTTAGAGTCATTATAGATCCCATCGAAGATGTATGTGGTAGGAAGCATTCGTATCACAAGTTTTAATCTTACCAATGTTCACTACACTCTGTTCATACCCGATGGAACTTACTACTGTCTAAATATGTTGGAAATATGCAAAACAAGAGCAACTAGCGTAAGTAAATGGACACTTAACATGCTTGTACGCTGATATTACAAAACTGAGTAATGTCGATAGTCTAACATGTCTGGCGTGTTTAACAACATACGATCAATTGCCATTGCTGCAACCGACTTTCTTTAGCTTCTCAAATGCTTGTAGGGTCTGTGCATCAAAACCGCCTGCAAACTGATGGTTCTGGTGGTTAGTATGGTGGATATGAGAAAGTAGTGTAAATTGTTTGGAGCACATTTTACCTGGTGTACTCGATAAGCAAATCGAACTCCTTGAAGCATGAGGTTCTCTTCGCAGAAGCATTCATCAGACTGGATTTCTTTAGTGATCCTGTTCATGTATTCCTTCGCAAGCCTTAGTGAACTTAGTTTCATCTGCTCAAAGAAGCATCATTAGGACTCGTAGGTGTTTCCTAGGTTAAAGTCCTTTAGTGATCCTGTTCATGTATTCCTTCGCAAGTCTTAGTGAACCTAGTTTCATCTGCTCAAAGAAGAATCATTAGGACTTCGAGTTGTTTCCTAGATTAAAAAAGGGTTTGTTCGCCTCGTACTGTAAAGTCTTCCTATCTTATTCATCAAGCTATGTTGCTAATTGCTGTCCTTCTACTTGACCATTGTGGTGGATTGGGCAACCAAGATTCCTATGTTTTCGTTTCTTGTGAAGTTTACCGAGTTATAACTTGTCAGAAAGCGCTACTGTAGTTTCGTATTCAGCTTATGGATGAACCATCTAAGGGTTGTACCAAAAGGTTGATCAAACAACCATGAAAGACACCGTTTTTAACAGTAATTTCGGTTCTTTTAAAAGTTTTTCTTATTGCTAAGCCATTATCTTAACCTGAACCTGAAGTCTAAGAGTGAAGATCAGCTATGTGCTTCCTACCTTCCCAATTAGGCCCGTGTCCTGCATCCATCCCCACGGGATCTGGAGATCTCTGTACCTCTTGCTTGTACTTTCCCTCATCCTCTCTACATTATCAATGCTCTGCTCCAACCTGTAAATTGATTCATGTTCATATAATTAACAAATCGTTTAGAATCAAAGATCTAGTTCTTATATATTAGTTTATACATGCTCGCCTGTCTTGCAAGGCTTGAATTCTTCTCAAAGCCTGTGTCAAAGGCTCTTTGGGTTTGTCCTCAAATCGCGAAACTTCAGACTCAAGGCTCTTCAGATCTCGGTAGGTGAAAGCAGCTTCCCGCAGTGCATCTGCTTTTCGCTCTGGCCACTGTGGGAAATGCTTCAGTACTGCTCTTTCATCCACCAATGAAGATAATTCTTCGTCTAGCCATTTCACAAATGCCTCCACTTCCGCGATATCTTTATACGCTGCAGACTCGACCTCTTTGATCAAGAACTTGATGAATTCTCCTCGTCTTTCAACATCTGATTTTATCTGTTCAATGAATTTACAGTGTCAGCAGATTCTTGTTTTCCGATAACTAAGTAGGGTGAGTAACGTGTTAACAATACTTACAGCTGAAAGGTATGCTGAGCGGTTTTCAATTTCTCCAATCATATTCTTCGTAAATGCCACAGGAGTTCCGGCTGAGTTGTTTTTGTTCTCCTTGTGGGCATCTCTCCTAGTTAGTGAGCGGTACAACTCCATCACCTCCGGCACACGGCGCACTGCTCTTGTCCCAACTAGCGATTTGGTTGGTGGAGGTGGCGGTGGCGGTACTGGGGCTGGTGGAGCTTTACTTTCCTTCACTTCTTTCAGCAAAGAGGGAGGGACTGACTGAGGCCTTGGTGGTGGGTTCGGTAACTTCAGTGGTTTTTCGAGGGTTGAATCTGCAAAAAATGTTCTGATTGCCCCTGGACTCTGTTCAGATACATTAACAAAAGCGGGCGGCTTAAGCTGGGATGCATCTGTATAGTTGCTCTCCACGGAGTTCTGAAACTTCTTCCAGAGCAGGGTCTTCCTCTCGTTATTCTGTGCTCTGAGGGAACTTACTTGCGCTTTCAGACGGCTTACTTCCTGTTTGAGCTCCTGGTTTTCTTTCTCCAATGAATCAATCTTCGCCAGAGAGATTCCGAGCTCTTTCTTGAGCAGGTTGATCTCTGGTTCATCATCCTCCTGTGGCATTCTCTCGTGCTCTGCTTTCACTTGAAGGATGACAGAAAACAAGCACAGACGTCACACTGAATGGTGGGATCTACTCCCTTTATAAGCTGATCTTGCGTTCGAAGTAAAGTTCATGTTTACCTAAGCTTTAGAGCTGATTCAGTAAATGTCCTTCGATAGTCCGGCAATGACTCATGGGGAGTACAGTGTCATTATCGAGGCAGGGATGGTTTCGACATTTGCAAGTATTGGTCGGTCGAAAGGGGGGAGTTATGTAGAAGCCCTGCTTTCACATTGCAGTTTAGGTGAGACATTACTTTGGCTTGCTAGCATGTGATAATTTCTCTAGGAAATCACGGTAGGTACAACATTTAAATCTTCCCCCAGTAGACCAGAAAGCTTCGTCGTAGATATGGGTTTTGTTCCCAAGTGAAATAGAGGTGCAGTCTCGTAAGCCTGGTATGGCGTATGTTGATGGAATCATGTGTCCGTAAGGGTGCTATTTGCTTCATATTTTACAGGTAGTCTTTGAAAGATGGCCACAAAAGCAAACGAAATATGACTGATAGCAATCTTCCAACTTCCTCGGTACGAACTTTCGAACTCTCGTGGCCCCAAGTGTCAATTCTAGTGCCCATTTGGTCAACATAGTTTATTTCCAGTGTCCAGGGTTGAACTTTGGCATCGATGCAGAGCTCCCTTACGGGCTGAAATGGCATAATTTCCTATTCCTTGCGTGTGAAGCAATGGAAAGAAAATGTAAAGTGGACTGAGAAATGAATTGTGTTGAGAGGTGCTGACAGTGAAAAGTAAAAGAAAAAGCAAAAGCATTGATGATTATGGCCTACCATATTCCAGAATCTGATCCTCTAGATAGTCACTTGCGATTTGTTCTCTTCCCCTTCCCCTGTTTTCGTTTTTTCTGTCCTCTGTTTTCCATGTTGGTAATATGGGTTTATAATTTGATCGTGGTTGATTAAGAATCTTTAATATAGACATCATGCTTCCTTACTTCATTACAAATCCAATGGTGTTGGTGGGATTGCATTACAAATACCATAAGGAAGCTAGTTATTTGAGTATGATGGGAGAAAATAATTTGATGGTGAAAGTTTGCCTTCTGTGGTAGTTGAATCTAAGATATAATCCAGCAGCACTATAATTGCGGGGATGAAGATTAAACGAATTAGCTTGGGAGGTTGCTCGATGCCCCTCATTCCTTGTCACTTGTACATCTAAACTTGTGCTGTTACTAGGGTCTAGAGAACTAGATCTGTCTTTACTACATTAAAGTACTATATTCCGACCAATTCCCGAAGAACGTAAAGCGAAAGTACCTCAAATGGAGCATTAGCTGGTACAGGTTTGCAATTCAGCCTTTACTTTACCGTATGTCTTTAGAGCTTAGCACGACTTCCCTAATGGCAAGGGAAGCTTGTAGGGTGAGAGACCAACAACTTGCTAAGAAGACTCAAAATCTTACAAGCCTGGCAAGACCAAAGGCATGAATGCAGTGTTGGGACAGAAAATTAGATAACAATCATAGAGGACGGGAGACTGAGAAAATAAGAGGAAAGAAAAGTTTGTGGTGGATTGTGCATGGAAGATTGAGATCTGTGCCTTATGGAAAAGGGAAATATTCATAGTTTAATTAAAGAGCCATCATATACTCCTTGCGGGGTCGTCGCTTTCCATTTGAAGTTTCCGCAAAGCAAGGCGGTGATATTTATTGGGGTTGTTGCCGCCCATTTAGAACCTAGCCCGGTTCATCATTTATTGCACCTTCCAATGCCAAGTGGAGTTCTCTGACTAAGTCTAATCTCAAGAATCTCTTGTGAATTGTTCTTAGGATCCATCTACTCATTGCCCTAAGAGTGAAGATTTTATAGGATTTATAGAAGAATTAAATTAGAGAGTATAATTATAATATTTTATTATAATTAAAGGTCTTTATGTAATTATAAAATTAGTATTTATCTTTTTATCTTATTGAGTTTTCTTAATAGAATCCAGTTAAGATTTATATTCTTTTGTTATAGTAGATTTTCTTAATAATATCTAATTAAAATTTTTTAAGATTACTCTATTAACAGAGGAAGTATACAAAACATTAAGAATGAGTAGAAAGAATCCCTTTATAAACTAATTGTTGGAGAAAACTTCTTTTATATATTCTAGTTGATAAGAAAATTGATAAGATATCTATTTAATGAGATGAAAAATATGAAAAAAAAATTAATGAGAAAAAACTACAAAAAAAAGTAAAATATTATATTAGTCTAAATCGTTTAAAATCTGTTGTATTTATGTGTGTAAATTCTTATGGTTATATGTTTAATCTTTATATGAATAATGCACTTAGTTAAATTCCACCAACATGTAATATTAAAACCCCTTGGATCCTCAATAGTTTCCAGCCCAACATGGCTTGAAAGGAAGTAGGTTTTGGTTGGAAACGCAAAGAAAATGAAAGCTTGAGTCAAAGTGAAATTCAATGTAGTTCACCTAGACAATCATATATATCGGTGCTCGAGTTGATTATAGGATATTAACGGGCTCTCTCTAATTTTCTTACAAGTAGAATTTTAAATTTTTTGCTGGTGTTTTGATAAAAAAAAAAATTGAATTAATTTTGCGAGTCCCCATTAACGAGTTAAGTTTTATTAATATCTTTATCATAAAATTCGGATTGCCTATTGAAAATTTGACCAGTTTGATGCATTGCCTGTGCCAACGTACTTATCATGTATTTTCTCAAAAATCCTTGGGCGGCCAATGGTGGACCCATCTTGCGTATCTGCACCTCTTCGCAGAAGGCAAGAGCCTTTTTGTTTGCAAATCAGGGAAAGAATTTATCTTGCGTCTCACTTTTGAATCCGAGAAAGAAAAACCTTGACCGTCACATTATTCTTATTCGTCTTATGGACACTTGAAACCATATTATAAGTGTAGGGATGTTTTGGTAAGTTTCTATGAGAAAACGACAGTGTTTAGGCTTTGTTGGTTTGTTCTTTTCCTTACAAGACAATATCGTCTTGTAGCTTGAACTACCTAAATTTTGTGTTCCCTCATGATTGCTTGTAGCCCTACACTTAACTCGGATTGAGAAAGAGATAAAAAAGATCAGTTCCACATGTACTATAAGCTATCCCATGCATTCAAAAAGTTTTGATCATATTCCCTGAGCAGCCTTACAATGAGCGTTTGGCTCATTTTAAGAAACCCCTTTGAGACGACGATAAGATATATATTATGCTCTTATTCAAAGTTCATACTTAGATAAGCTAGGTGACAGTCCCCTCAACAAGTCTTTTTTTTTTTTTTTTTTTCCTCAACAAGTATTTAGTGGGTTGTTATTGACTGTAAAGACCCCGGAACCCCATTCGAGTAACTTTGTTGGTATCATCCCTGTGCACAATCACCTCTGTGAATCTCCTAGGTGATAGAGCAAAATGGAAAGTGCTCCCTGCTTAAATTGGCTTGCTACTTGAATAGTTGTCCAAATCTAGGTTTCTTTATTCCATCTTGGGCGGCTGCAAATAAGAGCTAACTATGATTCCCATTCTGCCACTTGCAAGTAGTTCAACACATCAATTTGTATAATCTTGGTTTTGCTCCTGTAATAAAACTTTAGGTCCCATAGAGACGAAAACAAACTTTTACAGGATCTACATAGTTAAATTTAAAACATCATTCTTGAATAAACAATAAAATGAAAACATAAAAGAAATATAATGTTCTTTCAATTCATTCTTTATGTATTGAAAACCAAAAAATGCAAATAGGTCTTCTAGTTGACGTGATTATCTTTTATTTTTATATGAAAGCATTAATTTGATGAGAAAACTTAAGGTTACATCTTTTATAAAAGCAAATAGAATGTAACTCTAAAGTTGTATAATATGAATTTATATTATGAATTAGAGGATATGATCTAACCCTAACTTTATGTGATACTTAATTAGGCCCACTCATCACGATCTTATTTGGCTAGTCATAGTCCACACTAACCGGTCCATATTCTAGAACCCATAAACCAACTTAATATAGCCCATCTTTAGGTAAGCCTAATAAAATTAGGCTAACAGCTCCATCAATATATGAGCTTTGATCCAAATCTATGTTAGTTTATCCAATTCTTCAGAGGAAGGAAGCTTAAGTAGTTGTTGCAAATATCACACAAATCCAGCATCCCATCAATCCATGTGAAAACGCAAAGCCGGGAAAAACAAAAGTTTAGTGTTTAGGGTAAGGTTAATGCAGAGGTTTTGGTTTAAGCTTCTCTAAGGAAAGATGAGGATGTGGATGCGGATGCTAAATGAAGGAGAATGAGGAAGTACCTATTTATATATAGGGTAAGAGCTGAAACGAATTTAATTCCTAAGAATTTCTTGTGGAAGACTCATTTTCCAATTATGGTATGAAGTAAGGAACAAGGCATTAGCAAGGCAGTTCCTGATTCTGTGTGCTATACGTTGCTGCCACGCTTGATCTAATTTTGCATTTCCCTAAGTTTTAATGTCCTCCATTATTGCTGTCTTGTATTTATACGATACCATATCGACAGGTAAACCGTGAGATTATTTTCAATCTATATCTGTGCTTCTAACCAGTTACACAGAAGCCCGTTCTACTTTCTTTCATTTATTGCATTTTCACATTTTTTGGCATGCCTTTCCATATTGGTTGCAGTTGTACACTGTCCAAAGATTATTTAATTTTTTCCTATTATCTTAAGTAAATCTTATTTAGAGAATGCCTTTCCATATTGGTGGCATAATATTTTTGCCACGTGATGCTTGAACGGCAAGAAATCATTAATGAATGAGTTAATTATTTGAAGTTTGTAATGGAAGGTTGGGCATAAAGAAATTAATGTCATTCATATGTTTCCACAAAATTTAAATTGGTAGTGTAAAGTGTTTATCATTTTCTTTTGATTGAAAATTGGATTTGCTTGCTATTTTCACAAAGGTTTTAAACTACAAGCTGGATTGCGTATAAAACATTGAGTGAAAATATCATTTTTCATCGTAGTGTTTAATGGTATGCACTATTTAGACTCCCCAAAAGTTCAATTAAAAGTGATACCAACATGAATAAGTAATTAGAATATCATTAACATGAATAAGTAAAGCCACAAAAGAACTGGCCTAAGATTTAGAAAGAAAAACATTTTTATTTTGATTTTCCATCTTATCTTCACCACTGAAGATGGGACCATTCGTAATTAAAATGTGGGTTTGCATTTTTTTACCCTATAATCAATCAGAATAAATATGAAATCCTTAATACTTATCGTAATTATATGCAGTTGCAATGCGTGAATCCCGGCTCCGTTTACATCTTTCAAAAACTATTATAATGGGACTGCTTTGTTTCTGCTTCCATCTCTCATAGGAATCAAGGATTCAAGATCGAAAATGAATATGTACAAATTTCAATGAACTGCTAGTTCTGCTCTACAGGATTATAAGACATGAGTAATTTACATCCTCAGAAACTGTGCAGCGTGCTGAACTAAAGATCACTGACGAATAATCTAACTACAGAAGGGAAGTAAGACCTGCCAGGAGGATCTTCTTAGCAGCAGGGGGCACCCTTCTTTAGCCCTTTTAAGTGTTAGACATAGTAAATCATACCAACTTCAAGTGAAGACGTAGGAGGCACGTTCATAAGAGTATTGGAATCAGTGCAGTTCTTGCTCAGAAAAGCATATAACACATCAATGGCAAATTTCTTGAAAATGGAAGATGATTTCTTTGCCTTCGCATAGGAATGCACAAAAAGGTGAGTGACACCAGATTCCTTAGCTTTGAGAATTTCCAGAGACTCATCCTTAAGAAGATAACTTTGAACATGCTCGATACCAGATTTTATCCCTTGAATATCCCGTGGAGACCTTACTCTATGCTCTTCATGACTTGGATTCGTGTTAGTGTGGACTGAAGAATCAAAGACTTCGATATGAGTATCCCCAAACTCTTCACATAAATCAGCTGTTACTTTTGATGCACTTTCTTCCTCGGTTTCTACAAATTGTACTAGTCTGGACACCAATCTGTTCTCAAAATTGTAATTTTCTTGTTGCAGATCTTTGTAACCATATCTCAAGATGCAGCGGAACATCCCACACTCCCTTGGGCCAACCCTGCTAATGACAAGTCGTTGCCTTTCACTAACATGGGGAACTTGGACAGACTTTACGCAAACAAAAACAAGCACTTGGTGAAATGCAGGTAGATTCGTCACAAGGTGGCCAAAAACAGCTGGAACCCCAGTAACTAGATTGGTATATACAAGTCCAATTCCAGGGACTCGGACCATGCCTAGGCTTGGCCCGAAAGATACTATCCTGTTCACGGAAACCTTGTTCTCCACATCAAACTGGTGTTTCTTCATGGTTCCATAGTTCCATACATACATTCCGGCCATAAAGACAGAAGACATTACAAGTGCAATCCATGCTCCCCTAGGTATTTTGAGAACACATGCGGAGATGTAGAGCAGTTCCACTGAACCAAACAACAAAAGAAATGCAATGGCAGCAATTATCTTCTGCTTCCATACTACAATCATCACCAGTGCCATCAAGCAAGTTGTCACAAACATAACAGTGGTGACCGCTAGCCCTGTACATCCAAAAAAACAATCAAGCTCATCCAGGGACACAAAAGGCCTCAAAAGGATTATAAATTTGCAGATTTACTTAATGGTTTAGGTTTATACCATATGCATGACCCATCACGTTTGTGTCCCTCAGTCCGATTGTTACAGCTAAGGAAAGGCACATTAATAACCAATTGACCTCGGGAATGTATATTTGCCCATATATTTTACTAGACGTATGGATAATTCTCACATTGGGGAAGCAGTTCAATGCACAGCACTGGCTTATAAGGGAGAAGGTAGCTGATATTACAGCCTGACTTCCTACCACAGCTGCAAAAGTCGCCACTACAAAGACTGGCCAAAATACAGCTTCTGCACAGAAGACAATGGCATTGATGGTGCAAGATGGGGAAAGAATGATATAAACTATTTGGCATTTTTAAATGTACTTGCCTGGTATTGCTTTATAGAAGCTTCCCTGGATATCTTCGTGGTGCTTAGAGAGGAATGCAGCCTCACCCATATATGTAAGAAGCAAAGAGGGATATACTAGAAATGTAAAGGCTATCTGGGATTTGAACATAAGAGTTAGGAGAATAAATTTAATAAATAACTAAGGCATTAAAGTCCCATGCGTTCACATGTCTTTGGCTTTACCTTAATCGAGAGCGGAGAGAAATGGCCCAAATTAGCAAACATGGCCTCCACCCCTGACATAAATCCCATGTAAATTTAGTTCCGCTGGCTCGTTTTGGCAACAAATAACTGAAAGAATACTCAGTATTTGGATTTGAGTTACCTGTGATGGCAAGAACCACTCCTCCTAATGATACCCATCCTTCAGTGCTTGTGCTTCTGAGGAACCTTAACATATAAGTGGGAGAAAGTGCACGATATATATCAGAGTTCCACCGAAATATGTTGTATGCCCCCATGCCAGTGAGACACAGAAGCCATGCCATGACAATTGGAGCAAACATGAAAGAAACTCTCTGTGTTCCATGGTGCTGAAGGGAGAAAAGTCCCACTAGAATGACGCACGAGATAATGACAATATAATCTGAAGAAAAGATAATACAATACAATTAGCAGATGGTATAAGTTCAAGGGAACAGCAAGATAGCAATGTATTTATCCAAACTTACTCTCATGGAGTCCTTTGATCTTCAGTTTGATACCTGAAACTGCTGAAAGAACTGAAAGGGGAAACACGTGCAAATCCCTATAAGACAATTTGTGGATAGTAAAGCAGAAACAAAACAGAAAATACTCATTTCACTCAAACATGTAAATGTGGAATTTCAACTAAGATTCAGACCTAATGGAAAAGTACAGATTCCTCTGCACCTCTTTCCCAATCAAAAGAATACTAACCATTTGGTGTTCATTGAAGTTTTATATCACTTAGGGGGAACTCTTGGCTTAGTGGTGTTCTCTAAGCCAAACTTTGACCGGCAGTCCTAACGGTCGTGGGATCGAGTCCCCTCCCCCCTCCCCAGTGCGTGCATCAAAGAAAAAAAAATCCTTAAAAAAAAAAAGTTTTATATCACTTCACATTAGCATGGTGAATCATCCTCATACAACGTGCTTTTTAGAATTATAAGCTTATAAATGATAAAATCCTTGCTTTTCCATATTTGATATGAAAGTTTATGCTTTGCATTTAAGATACATGATAAACCAGTCATGACAGAATCTTATTTTTCTGCTAGCAATAGGTGCAGAAACTAAAAATATAGCTACTAAAATAATACCCAATTCTATTACAGCTACATGACATGATTCAGAAATATGTATGTGATTAGGAGCGAGACTACTATCATACATGTATATTTCCTTTTCCTTGAGAAACATGTACGTTTTCAAATTGAAAGAAAAAAAAAACAAATCTATGATTTCGATTGTTGATGTGAAAAATTCGACGTGATTTAATTTAAAGCAGTAAAGAAATGCTAAGAACTTTAGCACTGAAACCTGCAACAAAGCTAGGATATGAAAATCTACTTTATTAAAACAAAAAAAAATTGCCTATGCTAGGTAAACTTAAATCAGTATATTGTGGACTTCATAGGAATATGGCTGGTTGTCATAGAAATTCAAAGAATAACAGCAGTAAAAGCTGAGTAGCTTTCATTAATCTAGCTACCTGATATTGCTGGAGTGAGTACTCCATCAGCAATAGCCATACAGGTGCCAAGAAGTACAAAAAGCAAAAGTCCTATGCGAAATCTTGGGTGCTTCTCAAAGAATGACTTCAGATAAGAGCTTTGCAATGTGTCTCTAGATCCTTCTCTTACATAGGCAGACAGACTCTCATCTGTGACTTGTTGATTTGGTAGAACGCTGAGTCCTGCATGTCGGCAGAGAAGGGAGTACAAAGCAAACGTTCCACCTACATCATAAGAGACAAGAGATGACTTTGATAAATTTTCCTCTTGACTAAATCAGCAACCATGAAGTTTCAAACAATAATACCTTATATATCTGATTAGAGGCTTTGTTTAAGCTTAACTTTACTTCACAAAAGGAAATTCTCAGGCACAAAGTTTAGCTAAAGCACCAGCAGCACAGAATACATTGTTTGATGTTGAGGAGGCTATTTTCTAGTAAGCAGTGATTTACTAATATGCCATTTTAAAAGCATGGAATGCCCATGCCCATATTTGCGGGAAGACAAAACAATAAAAGGAAACTAGAAGATTTAAGGTGCCTGTTTTCAGTTGTTCACGACACAACAATCATTTTCTCCAATCAGTGCCACAATGAAACTTGCGCATAATACTTTTTTTTTTTTTTGGTTCTTTTGTGGGGGCAGGGAGGTGGTCCTATGGGAGAAGATGAGCGACCAGAGCAACTTTAAGGATCATGAGTTCAATTGTGTTAGCAAAGTTCAAGTAATGAGAGAGCTATACCTTCACCATTGTCATCAGCCAAGATCACTATGAATACGTATTTAAACAAGGCAATGAGAGTAATTGTCCAGAAGATAAATGAAAGCACCCCATATATCTCTTCATCATTCTCATGGAGGCTCAACTTCCCAGAGAAGGTGGTCTTGTACACATAGAGAGGGGAGATACTGAGGTCGCCATAAACCACCCCTAGACTTTGATAAGCCAATGTAAGCACTGTTGTACAAGATACCTTTTTCAAGCTCTGGTTCAAGACACCAAATTTATTAGCATATATGTCATTAACTAGAGAAAAAAAATGGAAAAAGAAACAATCATTAGTTGTTGTATCAAAATTTCTCATTGTGGATCAGCTTTGTCAGATATCAAGACCCTCTTCATTTCACAATCCCGACTCCAATTGTACCATTTTTATTTCTTTCAATTTTTCCCTCTGTTCAAGTTCTTCCTACTGATTGCAATTTTAGAGTACGGTTCAGAGGGTTTCAGGCCGAAAGCTGACAGTAAAGTCCCACGCCAATACACTCATCACTGTTCATCGACATTGTAACTTAAAATGCTTTCAGGGAGGCACTGGACGTAGGAAATGAAAAAGCCATACACTTTACATACAATTATATACTAAAATCCTGAATCAAGTTTAGTCAAGCAGATATACTCATACTGTCTCACCCCAATTACACTTGTCCGCACTGAATCTACAAACAACCCAGTTAACATCCGAATGTGACAATCACAAACCCAAGTTATTCGTTTTCCAAAGGCACATTATTTATAAGAATCGTTTCACAGAACCCCGTTAATTCCAATAGACCAGCAAAACTCGTTAGTAAAACAATCAAGAAGAAAAAACACACCGACACGGAAATATCGTAACGGCACAATTCTGGGGCCCGAAAACAAGCATACCTCTTGAGACATTCCCCGGTCTACAAATTCTTCAGACGCGCTCATAGCTTTTGGAGACAGAGAGACGGAGGCAAAGCTAGAGGACAGCGAATCAAGAACACTGGGAGTTGGAATATAAAGGGAAGGAATACAGGGGAAGAGGCAAGTGAAAGAAGTAAGCGGCAGAAAGTAGAAGCCAAGAGGCAAGTGGCGTGTGTCCAAAGAAGTTGCGAAACGCTTTCAATGCTCTTTACCTCTCTCGGAAACCATACGGTGTATTCTAAAGCCGCTCCAAATTTACTTCCATTTTTTTTAATTTCCAATCAAGATTATTAATTAATAATTCTTTACATAAAAATCTTCAACAAATTACTATACAACAAAGATATTTTCTTCCTCGTTTTCCTTATCACTTTTTTTTTTTTAACTTACACTTGAGTGATGAGAGTTGTCAAACCCTCAACTTATTAATTTGGTAGGTCTAAAACTCCCTTAACTTACAATTGAGCTAAGGGAAAGTTGACCCCTTTTTTTTTATTATTATTTAGCAATACATTTCTCTCTATAAACATTAAGAAAACATGGGTGTTCAAAAATAGTTTAAATTTTTAATAAAATTAATTATATAAAAATAAGTTTTAAAAATATAAAGAATTAGCAAGGGGAAAAATATGTGATATGATATCTTAATTTTGGAAAATTACAAAGATTTAAGCTACCAATGATGACTATTAAAGATTGCATAAGATTCCAAGAATTTAGTATAAATTCTAATACCATATTATTCAATTTTATTTCTTAAAATCAATAGGTAAGTTTTCCTTTGAGTGCTACTTTTTTATGGTCCCTTCGTTTTAGGAAAGGCAAACTAAATTTTGGCTGCCCAACTGTGTTCTGTGCAATTAGGTGCTGCTCTAATGCACAAGATCGGACTAACCACTCAAACATGTCTACCGAGTAGTCATATAAATGTTGTGTTTTCATGAAAGTGGTGGGGTTTGCTACGGAGAGGTCTCTTGCAAGTTTATAAATGACAAAAGATTAAACATGTCACATAACGTGCACATGAGAACTTGGTGAACTGCATACTCATAAACTTCGTTAGAAGCAACACAGAGACATCAAAATGGTTGTCGTAAAACTAAATCGCTGGGTTGAATTCTGCTCTGATTTTGGTAAAAGATAGGGGAGTCTTCGTTGACAGAACAGGAAGGTCATGGGTTGCAATTGTTGTCACTGTTGGGTTTTTGGTCGAACGACTGATACCTTAGGATGGTGAAGACATCGACCTTTGTAATCATTAAAATGGTGAGCTAATGAGTATGCTTCATTTATCACCTATTTAAAACTAATAAGGGAGGCTAAACTGTGTATCACCTGTTAATGATGTGAGATTTTGGACAACCACTGCGGCTAAGAAACTGCTGGTGCCGACTGCTGACTTCCTGACTTTTCTTTTATTGATGTACATCGGATTCATCAGACTTGACACTGAGACCAACATTATGGGCAAAACTATTGTTTTTGAACAACAAAATAAGACTTCTGGGTTGTTTCTTGGGTTCCAGCCAAGCGAAGTGGTAGTTTAAAGAATAATTGGATGTCTGTAGGGGCAAAACAATTGGTGTATGGCCCGAACTACGAGAGGTAACCTTAACAACCAAGTCGGTCGTGTTGTTCTTCCCCTAGTGCCGGTATATTATTCGGGCTGCAGCCTTCAATGTTGTACGGTTGTGGATATACTGCAGACTGCATTAAAGGTTGATGAAATTTGAAAGGAAAGGACGGGTCGGTGAGAGGATATGTTAGGTGCCCTTTCTATGTCAAAGATTTCCTGCTTCCTCTGAAGTGTCCCATTTTGATTTATAGCTTCTGGGTGTATCTCCTACTTGAAAGGTCAGTCTCACAGGGGTAGCTGATTGTGGGGGCTTACTGCCTCATCCAACAGATGCCCCCATTGGGTTGAGTTTGGAATGCCATTGCTGAGAAGATGACATTCGATAGTGTGATTGCTTGGGCCTGAAGATCAGATGTAGGTAGAGGGGTCAATATCGGTGGATATACGGCCTTTTATGTTGGCCCATTGTGTTCTAGACAATGACAAATGCAGTTCAAATGGAGGTAATTGGGAAAGTTATAAAGGAATGGGATTGAAAGAGAAAACATGAATTTAGGGAAATTCAGGAAAGGATTATTTTATTTTTCCTTTTTCCTCTCTCTAATGAGAAAACATATGAGTTGATTATCATCTTGTTTTTTCAAAAAAATTAAATTTGTGGCTAAGAGAGAAAACAGATTTGGTGTAGATTAAGGAAGCTCCCCACACAAGGCAATCCTTGCTTCCTCACAAATTAAAGAAAAAGAACTGTAGAAAGGAAAACTTTGCCTTCCTTTGAAAGAACTCGAAAGTAAGGGTAACGCAGGATTCCCACCATCATTCTTTTCCACTAACAAAATTCCCACAGCCAGAGAGACTGTAAAGCATGTGCACTAGCCACCGCTACTGATTTCCAGGCCATATGATACCAAAAGAGAGAGAGAGGGAGAACCAAAAAAATATAGAAAAAGAAAAGAACCAAACATAGGTTTTTCAAGTGGATTCATATAGGGCCCCTTCCTCTCCCAAAAGTGCAGGACTCAGGCTCCTAAGGTGCCTTTTTTATGAAGCATACCCGTGCTTCACGTCATGATTAAACTAATCATAATGGCAAGCCTGGGCAAGCACTGCTACAAAGGCGTAATTAACGAACTTGGCTAGTTAGTTGATTTTTAGACTTGGGGCCAAACTTATATTTGGAAGGGTGCTAAATATAGCAAGAAAGCCTCTAAGCCGTGAGACTTGCCGTCTTCTACTTATTTCTCTCCAGTTTAATCGGGACGTTTAGTATTTATCTGTAAAATTTGCCGAATCTTGAAAAACTGGCTTCTACTAATATGTTCCATTGAACTTTTATCATTACTCTGAGAGGAACAATCCATGCGTTACCTACGGTTTTCCTTGGTAATAAAAGCTGGCAGTCGATATAAAAGCCACACCAAATTAAAAGAAACAATTCAAATGACCAGCTACTCTTGACTCTGTAGGCTTTCAGTCGAGTGGGCACTTGTTTTAGGGGTCCTTTGTGTAGTATGGTATACAATGACCATCAAAGGACTCACCCTACAACCCATTTAACACTGCTCAAAATAGATTTAGAGCTTAAAACACAACACAATATATTTCCTGGACATCCGTCGACAACAAGTCAACTATCTGTTCATATATTGGTAGGAGACAAGTAACATAAGACAACATATAATAACCCAAACAAAAACTCTATTTTATAATAATGCTCTTTTTAGCAGCTCCTGCTCAATGACCCGCAGCTTAAACCAAGTAATCAAATCGCTTACAAATAAACCCGGAGACAAACCCTGACAACGCCCAAACTTCAAAAACACAACCCTCAAAGACGCAAACAAGAACAAAGTTCGACCAAATACTGAAAGACTCCCAAATGAAGGACTCAGGACCCTTCACCATCCAACCCATAAATCACAACCCGATAAATTTTAGCTGCATCAATATATCCCGACATGGGTGGGAAAAAAGGTCGACCAAACAATTCTCATCATCTCGCCGGGTCAATGTGGCATTCAAAGGACATCCTTTTTAAGAGGAAGAAGGCCCCTCATCCCCAGCTTTGTCCTCAGCTTTCTCCTCAACATTCAGCTTCTCAAGGAGCCCAGCAGTTGCAGATGCATCTTGGTTCTCCTCTTTTGACGATTGGGATTCAGCGACTTCTTGAAATGTCTCCATGAAGGTTTTGCAGTCTGTTACAGAAAACCAGATATTAGTGACCTACAAACGAGAACAATTACTTCAAAAAGAAAGTTGGCAGGTAGAAAATCAAAATACTTTAAATAACAGACGAGAAAGAAAAGGCAAGACACGCAATAGTTTAACATCCAAGATCAAAATGAATCAAAAGGTTTACTTTTTAAACCAACAGAAAAGTAATACCTCCTGCACAACAATCTAATAAAATTGAAAATCCTGCAGAACGTAATTATGAAATACAAAGTTAAAGGCAATGCACTAGTAGATCAATGCTACACTTTACTGACAATTGGAAAAAATAAAAGTGAATAATGTGATATATAAATTCATTATCAAAGCATATTTATTGACACTTAATATGTGTTTCTAAATCCAAAGGTATCATTTTTATGTAACAAATATAATAATAGAGATGCTGATGCACACTTAAAGAAGTTCCTATTTAAATCTTCACCCAGAATTTGCAATGATTTTCTAAAAGTATAATGGCCAGCCCCATACGTTGCGCTCGTTCCTGCACTAGCTTTGCAACAAACTGAGTTTTAAAGAAGTCAATATATTTGTTTGCTTAATGAGTTCTCTGTTGCATTATATCTCTTTTCAGGGATAACTTGAATCCGGATTATCACTAATCACTTCCATAACTTCTCATGTTGTTCTTTTTCAGCTAATAACTTGAGAACCCTGCTCTCTTTGCCAATTCGATAGCGCTAATTAGTAGTGTAATTCTCAAAATCTAAAAATTATATCTGGAGACAATCAGAGACCTAATAAATATAGAAAGTCACACATTTCAAACTAAATGCAAATATCAACCACGAGTGGAGGTTTCTCCTTCCTTCACACAACCCCGAAGTAATCTTCAAATACAATAGTTAATGTTTCGCAATTAAAGGAAACCCAAGGGTTAGAGACAAGTTACAATTGTTGACCGTTCAAAGAATACTTTGTATTCCAATTTTCTTTTTGAGCAGCATATTAAGGTCAAGATAGATCTTCATATGATTTTCGATAAATAGCGCAAATTATCTCAAACAAAGTAGCAAATACAGATGAAACCCATAGTCGTTTTCCTATCAACCACATAATATTAAGAACATGCATAAATCAAAGTTTGAATCTTCTAGTAGTTTACGAGGTTATCACTTCGGTAGCATCTACAGAAATCAAGATGCACTAATCAGGCCTTCCAAAATTAGATTAACAACGGCTGAGGAGATCGACTTACTGTCGATGGAAGCAAATCTGATGCAGAAAAGCTCATCCTTCAATTCGCCATCAGCAAAATCTCTTGCGTGCCACACGCAAGACTTCTCGTTCCCGGCGTGTTCTTGCACCGACATCGTCGAAAGAACTACAAAAATCACAAGACCGCCGCATCAGATTCAAGAAAATCGTGACGCAGAACATAACAAAAATTATTGAAATAAACAAGACACAAAGTTACGTACTGAGATGGTTGGCGCAGATCTTGAGGGTCTTGGACTGCCTCATAACAAGGCGGACCTTCTTTGTCTCCTTGTGCTTAAGAAATTTCACCGAACCAGCGCCTCTCTCCTTCCACTGGTTTCCATCCCTATCGAATCGATAAAGCTTTGCCTTCCTGAAAATCAAAACCAAATAAAACGAAACCTAGATTCAAAAGATCTGCGAGTGAAAAAAAAAAAAAACCCAAGGTGGAGTACAATCCATATAAATACGAAATAAAATCATACAGATCGAGAATGGGATCTTCGTTCTCCTCGCCGGTGGACACGGCAACCTCCTCAAGCTTGACGATCGGAGCGACTTGAGCACCGGTATCCTCGTCCTCGTTGGTTGCGGCCTCCTCATCTTCCCTATGCTCGTGCTCGGGTTCAGTGCTGGCCATCTTCTTCTTCTACAACCAAAGAAAGGGAGACGGGGAAATTGGGAGTTCGGCCGCTTAGAAGAGAAAAGGGGGTATTTGGGTCTACTGAGAGAGCGCTAGTATCCGAACAGAAGGGCAACTTCTATGGTTAAAAGCGTAAACCTCACGCGTTTTATAACGCCTTTCAAGTGGGCTTAGGTCTTCTTCACAGCAAGAAAATTAGTCCGTAAATTGCTTTTATTGTCGTAATTGTTAGGAATCCTACTTATATTAGGATTAGGAATTCTTAGTCATACTAATTATGTCAATTGGAATAAATTTATAAGGGACCAAGAGGAAAGGATTGAGGAAATAAGTTGAAAGTTTTGAAGTCAATCCCAATCTTAAGCATCTTGTAAATGCTTTTGATTTGTAATGTCCAGTGTAATGCTAAAGGATCTAGTGTCCCATTTGTAATATTGATCTTATTCTATTTCAATGTTTGTTTCAACATAACTAATCAACATTTTTCCTTTTGTACATGATATTGTTTTATGATTCAGAGTTAGAGAACTACTAAGGCATTATAAAGGGGTAAAAGTGTGAGCAGGTTAGGGGATTAACAAGGATTCATTGGACTAGTAGGAATTATGTTATGTTGGTTTCTATTTGGTTTCTTGGAGTTTTGTTTAGTTGTTGGTAGATTTATGTATTGGGCTTTACTAGGTTGGGTCAAGTGGGAATCCCATTATAAAGCCCATTATGTATCTTACTAGTTAAACTATGTTTACTAAGTTTTAGTAAGACATTTGGAGAGTCAAAATCTCTATTATTTTGTAGAAAATCAATTAGAAACCTTCTTTATACTGCACAATATTATCTTCTCCAATGGAACATGATTTTCCAACAAGAAGCCTTCCTTCGCTTTTTTTCTTCACCATTGAGAAGAATTGGAGATGCCTCCAATCACTCCTAATAAAGGATTTTCGAGTATGTGTTAATAGAACCTATAGTGTTATTGTCAAAGTGAAGCCATGATCATTACATAGTACTTAAAGGTGATGGAGAGCCTATATTAGTGAGACCTTACCAATATCTCACTTGTAGTAAGGCAAGATAAAAAAAACTTATGGCTAAGTTACTTATGGATGGGATGATTAAGCCGAGTTTAAGTTCCTTCTCATCACCAAAATTATTGGTTAAAATGAAAAATAAGTCTTTGCAATTATGTGTGAACTATATGGAGCTAAATAAACACACAATGAATGATAAGTTTATCATCCCCACCATTGATGAGTTGTTATTAAAGTTGCATGGCTCCCAGTTTTTGTTAGCGATAGATATATGCTTAAGATATTACCAAGTTTGGATAAGTGACAATGATATTAAGAAGGCTATATTCCAAAACCATCATGATCATTTTGAATTTCTAGTTATGTTGTTTGGGCTAACCCAATGGACTAGCAACATATCAATACTTAATGATTGTAGTCTTTCAAGATTTGCTCAAGAATATGATATTAGTGTGTTTGGATGACATATTGGTGTACAAAAAGACTTGGAAGGAACATCTAAGGTATTTTTGTGGTCTTGCGCAAAGGAGCGGGTAAAAGGACGATTTACTTGCAGGGAGGAGTTGCTTTCCCACCACTTATGGGTCAGCTTCTTCTTCCCTATGATTGACTCGTAGCAACTTTCCTTTGAAAAGTGTTTGGTTGAAATGACTCTTACTTGATTCATTCTGATCGGGGGATATTTATACACAAGTGCTAATTGAGATAATACCCCTTTACACAATTCCCACGTTTACAATTTACCCCTTACTCTACTGGTCAGGGATACAAAACTAATTCCTATAGATTCCCTCACAACCACCTATTCAACAAACCAACAATAACATCTCTAGAATATTCTAAGGAATAAGGGACTAATGTTCAGCTTTATTCTTGATGGACAAATTGGGAATAATGACAACCTGAGCTAGTTCAAGCCTAGAAATGTCTAGGCCTACTCACGCAATCCCTCTTCTGCTCCCACGTTACAGGTATGTGTACTAGATGTTAGAAATTTTACATTAACATTAGCTTTTATGAAAAAATCTAAATTTGAATTTAGGTGTCACGAGGTTAAATATCTTGATCATGTAATGGGTGAAAAAGGAATTGTAGTTAATCAAGATAAAATTAAGACTACTTTGGCATGGCTTATATTAAAGACAATAATGCTCCTAGAAAGTTCCTTGGCATGACTAGGTATTATTGCTTATTTATTAATCATTATGGGAAGTTAACAAAACCTCTCAATAATTACTAAGAAAAGTTGTCTATAAATAGACTAATCAAGCTCACAAAGCATTTGATAGGTTGAAGGAAGTAATGACTACTACTCTAATTTTAACACTTTTTAGTTTCTCTCAACCATTCATTATGCAATTTGATTCTTTAAGGTAAAGGGTCAAGGAAGTGTTGATTGAAGGTACAAGACCTATTACCTTTTTAGCAAAATATTACATGGTTATCACTTAAAATTATCCATGGATAAGCAAGACATGTTAGTGATAGTTATGGTGGTACAAAAGTGGAGACATTATATGTTAGGTCACCAATTTATCATCAAGATGAATCAAAGGAGTCATAGATATTTGTGGGACCAAAAGGTTAAAACTCTTATGTAGTTAAGATGAATGCTTAAATTGATGGGATATGACTTTATTGTGGAGAACAAGTTAAAAAAATGTGGTGGCTAAAGATGAAGTGGAGGATTTGATCCATGCAATTTTTTTCAAGGAGCATTCAATCCAAAAGAAGTGGAAATGAACTCATAGTTGTAGAAATTGGTAAAATGATTCAATAGGAAGAGACCATTGGCCTTTAAGAATATAAGGGTGGGGTAATATACTTCAAAGGAATCTATCCAAACATTGAATCTTCCTTAATTCTTATGAACATCAATAAGATTTATTCAGGCATACATGAGGGAGCTTAGAAGACACTCACTCTTATAAAAGATGTTTTCTTTTGGAAAGGAATAAAGGAAGCAATTAACAAAGAAGTGAGTAAATGCTTTACATGCCACAAATGCAAGAGAGGTAATAAACTACTAGTAGAGAAACTATAACCATTTCCCATTTTATTAAGCTATATGGCATGCCAAATCTATCATGTGTGATAAAGATTTGTTGTTCACAAGTCTTTTTTTTAAAAAGATATTCAAACTTCAAGGTACCAATTTCAATTTTACTTTCACTTGTCACGTATAGTATGATAGTTAGACCAAGGTTGTGAATTAAACTATAGAAATGTATCTTCATTATTTCATAGATGACAACCCTAAGGGGTGGAATAAATGGTTATTTTAGGCCCAATATTAATAATACTAGATTGCATAAAACCACCATTCATACCCCTATGAAATAGTTTATAAGTGCCACCTTCCTCTTTTACTTTCTTGTGAGCCTAGAATAGCCATAGTAGCATCAATGGAGTAGATTTTAAGGGGGTAAAGAAACCAAGGTTGAAATAGAATTGCATAAGGCATAGCTCAAAATAAAAATTAATATGACTACAAATATAAAATTATTGCTAGACATCAGTGGTTGAGGTAAGGAAACAAAAGTTATCACTTAATTTTTTTCACCCTTTTAAGGTGTTTCAAAAGGTGGGAACAATGGCATATAAGTTAAAGCTTACGAAAAGGTCTCTTGTATATCCAATGTTCTATGTTTCTATATTAAAACATTATGTTTGTAGCTTACCACTAAAGCAGTTAGTTCTTTCTTAAGCATATCAAAATTTTGAACAAGAATGCCAACCTCATACCTTATTGGAAAGGAAATAAATTTAAGGACACACCAAGGTACAAATACTAGAAAGGAAAACAACCTTTTGGCACTACATAGGAAGAAGAGTCCTCATTCTACCTTAAGGAGAAGTTAGCTTTGATAGGGGCAAGAATATTGTGACCTAGGATGGGAGAACGAAAAAAGAATTAGAAGAGCATGAAAGTGTGAGCAAGTTGGGGTATTAAGTTAGGTTTCTTGGATTAGTGGGAATTATATGATGTTGGCTCGTATTTGGTTTCTTGGACTTTTGTTCAATTGTTGTTGTGTTTCTGTATTAGGCTTTGTCAAGTCGGGTTAGGCTAAGTCTATCTTCTATTATAAAGCCCATTTTGTGTCTTGTTAATTAAATGGTGTGTTTTGGCTTGGAGAACAAAACAAGGCATTTTTTTAGGGCTCTTGGGAAGCTAGAATACTTTTTGGTTTTCAAGAATTGATCATAAACCATCTTTGCATTGTATTGTATCATCTTCACCAACAAGACATAATTTTTTGACAGAAATCGAACCTCCTCTTACATTTCTGTCATGACCTGGGCTCAAGGCCCACTTCCTAGTAGAAAAACCCATCCATGGAGAAGCCCACAGTGAGGAGAATAGTAGAAAAGAGGAAAGCATGATTTTGGGAAGGGCATCTAAAGAGCATATAACCCTCATTTTTGTAATGTGCCATTAGTGGCATGACTAGAAGTAAATTATTAGTTTATTCTAATCATTAGTGTAGTGATAGATCTTGTAAGGTAATAGTTTAGCCCATCCATGGAGAAGTCCACAGCGAGGGGAATAATAAAAAAGAGGAAAGCATGGTTCTAAGAAGGGCACCTAAAGAGCAAATAACCCTAATTTTTGTAATGTGCCATTGGTGGCATGACTAGGAGTAAATTATTAGTTTATTCTAATCATTAGTGTAGTGATAGATCTTGTAAGGTAATAGTGTAGCCCATCCATGGAGAAGTCCACAATGAGGGGAATAATAGAAAAGAGGAAAGCATGGTTCTAGGAAGGGCACCAAAAGAGCAAATAACCCTAATTTTTGTAATGTGTGATTAGTGGCATGACTAGGAGTAAATTTTTAATTTAGTCTAATCATTAGTGTAGTGATAGATCTTGTAAGGAAATAATGTAGCCCATCCATGGAGAAGCCCACAATGAAAGGAAAAGTAGAAAAAAGGAAAGCATGGTTCTGGGAAGGGCATCTGAAGAGCAAATAACCTTAATTTTTATAGTATGCCATTGGTGGCATGACTAGGAGTAAATTATTAGTTTAGTCTAATCAATAATGTAGTGATAGATCTTGTAAGGCAATAATGTGAGGTTGTAGGAAGACTGTACTGCAATTTGTGTAATCTTTAGCATTATCAATGAAGCTTTGGTTCCTGTAATGCTTAGTTTGTGTGTGATTTGAGGAAAAATGAAACAAGTTCTTAAAAGTGGTATTCAAAGCAAGGTCCTAGCACCTGTAACCAAAAATCAATCCCATATATCTAAGGAATCTTAGATAATTGTCATAGAAGCTAAGATGGAGGAAGTGAAATGCGAAATGAAGGAGAATCAACGTTAAATGATGGAGAAGCTAAATGCGTTGTTCTTGGATAAAGGGAAGCAACCTTAATCTTTACCAATGACTAGCCTACCACTAACCATGGGAGATTTTGGTGAAGGAGTAGCTAGTAGCAACCATTACCAGTCCATCTCAACCAAAGTTGACCTTTCCTTTCACCAACTGGAGTTAGAGCTTCGTCTGAACAAGCGTAGGGGTAACATTCAGCACCCATAAACCAAACTAGAAACCCCATATCTTATGGAACAATTGTTCAAATTTAGTGACCAAATGAATGGTCACTACATGTTCGACCCTCTAGAGGGGAGAGACTATTACAACTGGTCGCTTTTCGATGATTTCTAACAGTTTTCCAACAATTTATACTACAACCAACTCTCTAGCTTTACCGGATCTGGCTATGATCAACCTCATTTTGTTGGTGGGTGTTCAGTGAAATTTAGATGCAAGTGAACATGTCGAACAAATAATATAATGATGAGAAAAATATTGTCCCACGAAGATTGGTGAATACTGAACTAATTAAGTACTAATGATGAATTAATCTTAAAATTTATCTAGCAAATCAAAATATTGTTAAAGATGAATTAAAATTTAAAATTTCTAAAATGAAAACTCAATACTAATTAAAATTGGATCCAAGTAAGAAAAATCAAGATGAGACACATGTTAGAGCTTCCAGTTTCACCATAATTACTAGATATGAATTTCCATAGTTTATGCCTGCAATAATGATATTATCTATGTGATGGCGAAATTTCCTAATTTATTTATTATCCTATGTCTAGGTATAGTAAACCTATTTAGTTCATTAATTCATTATATCTCTATATGTGAATTGAAACAAACCAAATGCATTAGGATTTGTGAATATTCCTGGTTTACAATAAATCTTTCGATTATCTTATCACCAAAAGCCACACAAATAACATGGTATATGTCTATCCACATTTAATTCATGGTTATATATTATAAGAAGCAATTGCATATTATTACCTTTTAGTCTCTAACATGAATATCAAATCATTCAAGTGGTGGCCAATCACTTAAAAGTATTAAGCATAATAATATATAACTCACATAAATAAACTATCTTGCAAAACATAAAAACTTATAGTATTCACATCATCATAGTTAGGCTACATCTTCGCTCTAACAAAAAAAGTGTAGAACATAATGAAATAATGAGGAAGAACAATAATAAAAAACAAAGAAGGCATCTTGAACCCAAGAACAAGAAGTTTGTCACCCTTTTTGTTTTTTCTTCAAGAAATCTTGAATTCTTGGCCTCTCTCTTGAGTTGAATCTTGAATTCTTGGCCTCTCTCTTGAGTTGTGCTTAATTTCCTCCTTGGTTTCAACGGCACCTTCTTTTCTCTCTCTCTTCTCCTTTTCCCCTTCCTTATGCAGTGGTCCTCCTTTATATAGGGTATGGGATCTAGAACTTTCTCCTTATCCTAATAGAATTGGATTTTGGATTCCCAATACAATTGGGTTTTAAAGTTCTATATTAATTAGGCTTTGGACTCCTAATAGAACTAGGTTTTCTAATTATTTAAAAAACCCAATAACAATAAAAATCTAATAACAATCATCCAAAGCCCAAGCCCAAGCCCATCTTGATTTCCTTCACCTTGATAATTTGACCATCTTTTGCCATATAATAAGTACCAGGTTCTCCATGCTTGTCCTTTTTCTTCATGCTTCCTTATGCTACATAAACAAGACAAATTTAAGTAAGTAAAGAGGAATTCAAATATTTTCTCACAAGCATTAGATAATTTATTATTTAAATTAGGTAAAATAACTCTATAAAAATAGAGTTATCAGTAGGCCACTTCTGAGTTATGGCTTACCCTACATTGGTTAACCCTTAGAGACATTCTAGCCTCCTATATGATTTTGGCAGCCGCTAATGGCATTTTTCGACCAACATCAAGATCATGCTAAAAACTACCCCTATGCTAGTGAAAATGGTTTTAACTAAACTTTTCCTCATGGGTTTACTCCCAAAACGGAATTTTAGGCCTCACAAGGGACATAATTTTGAGCCATACTACTATCAGACCTTTAAAAGAGTCCTTTGCACAACAAGTAAATTCTTTTTGACCTCATATGAATTTTTATAATTTTATTAAAGTAGGTCATAAAAAATGGTTAATACATTGTGAAAACTAGTTTAAATTATTTGATGTGGTTAATCACATGGGGGTTTAATAGGTTACAGTAGCTATGGGAGGTATTGCAATAGAATGGTACACACCTCATATCGTAAAGAATAGATATATGAGTTAGAAGGATTTTAAATATGATGTGATGGCTTGATTTTCAAACAGAGAATGGGTGAGTGAATTAGAGCAATTCTTCTCATTGAAGCAAACGTCCACCATGTTCAAACTTGTAGAAAATTTTGAAAAACTAAAGCATGGGGTGATCATGCAAAATCTTAGGATGACTAAGGCTACTTTTGTAGCCTTTTCCCTATAGAGCCTTCGGGAAAAGGTTAAACCATCGATTCATATTGGTAATCCTTCTACATTAGAAGAGACCATTACACTTGCATTTGTGGGTAAAGACCAGGCAGCGTAACTTAAACCAAAAGATGGACTAAAAGCTCGAGTGATCAACCTCCCTAAACTCGACACTATTCAAAAAATCAGACATCCTTATACAACATATTAGTGCAAATCAAATGCAAAAAAGATAGGATAAAGAGCTATGCTACAATTGTGATGAAAGGTGGGTTAAAGATCATAGATGTTGAAAGCAACAGATTTTCATGTTACAAGGTGAAGAGAAAGGAGTTAAGACATATAGAGCACATAAAGAGGAGTTTGTGGAAGCATTAGGGTATTTCCACCAATAAATTATGACTTTTGAATTACCTTTAAGGGCAAGGGTTTGGTGAAAGAGTGTGAATTGTCATGACCTGGGCTCAAGGCCCACTTCCTGGTAAAGAAGCCCATCCATGGAGAAGCCCATAGTGAGGGAAAGAGTAGAAAATAGAAAAACACAATTCTAGGAAGGGCAACTGAAGAGCAAAGAACCCTAATTTTTGCAGTATGTTGTTGGTAGCATGACTAGGAGTAAATTATTAGTTTAGTCTAATCCTTAGTATAGTGATATATCTTATAACACAATAATGTAAGGTTGTGATATAGTTTAAATGGGTTTCCACAATGGAATCGAAAAATGGAATATTGCCGAGAGCTTTAGGTTGGGATCTCATGACACGACTAAGAGGTTGGACTAAAAAATCCCAATCCGTCCACTTGCCTCTTTGCTTTTTTTTTTTCCTCTATTATTGTGGATTAAGAAGCAAAGCACACACACACTCATCTCTATATAAAGGAGATACCTCCATAAAACATTCAAGAGAATGTCTTTGATTGAAAATGAAAATTCGATAGTCCTTATAACCTTATCTTGTTCTCTTTTACAACTCCCATGATTCTTAGTAATGACCAGAGTAATCTTGGCTTTACAACTATTATTTATTTACAATGAATGGTTAGGATTCTTCATTCTAAAGTAGCTACATGTTATTAGCTATTTACATCCTCTTCGTCATCCTTCTTTCCCTCTCCAATGAATCTACCACATCATTTACTTCTTTTGAAAGGCATATTAGCACCTACATCACTTCTATTTGGCAACATTCCTCCCTCCTTATTGAGAACCTTGTCCTTAAGGTTTAGATAAAGAAACCTAGCTTGCATATGTAGATCCTCCTAAGTAGCTTCTACAGAAGATAGGCCCTACTAGTATATTAGCAATTGCTTCCAACCCTTTATTATCATGTTGTCCAACACTATAAAAGGTAAGGCTACCAATCTATCCTATTGTGCGAGATATGCTGGCAGTTGTGACTACACAACTACAAATGGTCCAATGAACTTCTTATGTTGAGAAACGTGAAAAATAGCATGAATATAGGAATCCTTTAGTAACTTTAGGCAATAAGTTGTTTCCCTCACACATTGCATAATTTCAAAAGGACCATAGTAACAGACCAATAACTTATTTCCCTTCCTTAATGCCATTGAAGTTTGCTTATAAGGTTGTAATTTCAAATAAACAAAATCATCCATCTCAAATCTCACCTCCTTATGTTTCATATTATAATAATGCTTTGTACGGTTTTATGCTATCTACAATCTTTCTTTTAGTAACTTCATAACCACATCTTTATTTTGTAACTCCTTATCCATAGAATCTACTACTATGATTCTTTGGACATATAACAATAAAGTGGATGGTTTGCATCCATACACAACTTTAAATGGCATCATACCACTAGCCCCATGGACATTAGTGTTATAACAAAATTCTGCCCGTGGCATCCAGCCTAACCACTCCTTAGGTTGATCCAATACAAATCCTTTTTAATACATTTTCATCGATCTATTCACTACTTTAGCTTGCCCATCTATTTGGGGGTGATAAGTAGAAGAGAAATTGAATCAAGTACCTTGAAGCTCAAAGAGTTGTCACCAAAAAGCACTGGTAAATTCAGCATCACGGTTACATATAATGGTATGCGACATCCTATATAGCTTTAATATTTCTCATGGTATGCTTAAGCTATCAATACTGCTATGTAAGGATGTGAGAGTGGAATAAAATGTGCCATTTTGGACAACCTATCTACCACCACCATGATGCTTAACTTGCCTTTAGAAAGAGGCACTCCCTTAATAAAATCCATTGAGACATCTACCCATATTTTTTTTTGTATTAGCAGTAATTGGAGAAGTCCATTAGGTTTGGTATTTTCACATTTAATTCTTTGGCAAGTATCACATTGTCTTACTTGTTCCTTCACATATGTAGTCATCCCCTTCTAGAAGAAAATGACCTTTGCTCTCTGTAAGGTCTTAACATAACCTTCATGAGTGGCTGAATATAGTTCTTGCAGTAGGACTAGAATAAGTGCATATTCAACTGGTAAGTAGATGCATCCCTTGTAAAAAAGCATCCCTTCTTGGAATTTCCAAAAGTCTTCTAATTCTCCTTCTTTAATCCTTCTAATTAACTCTAGAACTTCTTGATTACTTGCAATCTCTTCTCTAATAAGAGTCAACCACCTTGGTATTGGTTCCAAGATGGCTTGGTGCTCCATCTGCTTGTATTCCCAACTACAGTCTCTAGGAGTTTACTTTCTTGTGCCAACTCTTGTTTATGATCAAAACCATTGTCTACTAAAACCATTTCATAGTCTTCTTGTGGTTCCCTCATAATCAGACCTTCTTCTAAATTCTACAATGTCTTATAATGTATCTCTTCTTAGGAATCTGAACCGATTTTTGTTGTATGATGTTTTGATGTTGTAATTACTTCTCATGTTCCTTTTATTCCATTGTTTTCCTCTTTTATGGACAAAGCATATGCCTAACATTTTCTTTCCCAAGCTCACATTGAACTACAAAATCATATCCTAGTAGTTTAGTTAACCATTTATGTTGCTCTGGGGTGGTAATTTTTTGGTCCCACTATATTAAAGGCTTCTTTGATCGATTTTGACAATTAATTGCTTCCCTAAGAGATACTACCACCACTTCTTAATTGTTAAAATCAATGTCATCATCTCTTTTTCATAAGTGGACATAAGTGCATTCCTCCCTTTCAGAGCATGGCTGAAATAAGCCACTAGTTTATCCTTTTGAAGTAACATTGCACTAATCTTACTGCTTAAGGCATCACATACTATTGCAAAAGGGATAGAAAAATTAAGTATATGCAAAATGGGAGCTTCTATCTTTAATTTCTTTAGTTCTATGAAAGCCATCTCAACTACTGCATTCCAAGTAAAATTATTCTTCTTTAAAAGTTTTTTTAGAGGTGCTGCCATTTTGCCATACTACTTTATAAACTTCTGGTAGTAATTGATTAACCTTAAGAATCCTTCTAAGGACTTCACATTCTAAGGTACTGACCAATCCAACATTGCAAAAATCCTTTTTGGATCCACCCCAATCCCTTCTCCAAAAATTACATGACCTAAATATTGTATGGATGTTTCTCCAAAACTACATTTCTCAAGCTTAACATACAATTGGTGTTGCTAGAATGTCATTAATATTATTTTGACATGTGTTTAGTGGTCCTCCCAATTCTTCCTATAGATCACGATGTTATAAAGAAACAAAACAAACTAAAACAAACTTCTCCAAAAAGTTTGAGAATATCTCATTCATCAGCCACTAAAATGTGGAAGGGGCATTCTTAAGTCCAAACGACATTACTAAAAATTTGCAATGGCCCAAGGGAGTCTAAAAAGCTGTCTTTTAATATCAATAAGGTGCATCTTTACTTGGTGGTACCCAGATTGCATATCCAACTTTGAGAAATATTTAGCCCCATGAAACTCATCCAATAATTCATCTTCTATTGAAATTGGGAATTCATCCCTAAGAGTGTTGCTATTTAGATTTCTATAATTCACATAGAACCTCCAAGAGCCATCTTTTTTTTTTTTTTTTTTACTAACAAGACGAGAGATGAAAATGGGATGTTGTTGGATCTTATTATACCTTCCTCCAATAACTCCTTAACTAGTCTTTTAATCTCTTGTTTTTGAAAATATGGATACTTGTAAGTCTTTGATGTGGCCTTTACCCCTTCTTTTAGTGGAACTTGGTGATCTCTTGTTTTGCTTGGTGCTAATCCATGTGGTTTTTATAAAATATTATTGTATTCTCTTAATAGCTGTTGTAACTCCCCACAATATTGTTTATTGTTACTAACCTTTTCTCCACTCCCAATGTGCAAAATTACTCCTAATAACTCTTTCCTAATGTCCTTGCCAAATTGCTTTTCATTCACCATTCAGTTTGGAATTAATTTATTTCCTTTCAACTCTACCTTCTTCCCTTCTAAAGTAAACTCCATTCTCATACTCACAAAACTCTATAATATATCTCCAAGTGTTTACAACCATTGTGTCCCCAACACTACTCCTAAACCATGGATTCGCAGAATATAAAAATCAGCACACATTCTATTCCCTTTGATAACTCTATTTTATATAGAGTTATTGTTATTATTTTAGGTTATATTTAATATAATTTTATTAAGTGATATTTATATTTAATTGTATTTAAGTATGTTTTTGTTATTTTAGGTAGTAAACCCAAAATGGAAGAAAAGTAAGGAAATAAGCAAAAATTGGAAGGAAAAGAAAAGAAAAAAGAAAGGTGGGTCACGTGAGTGGAAAACACGTGGGATCGCAGGAGAGAAAAAGAGGCCGATTAACAAAACAAAAGGGAGAGTCGAAAGGAGAGAGTGGGGCTTTTATCGGGGAAGAGAGAGAGAAACCGAGAAAGGGAGAAAAGACCGGCAGCAGACGAATCGAGGAAGGGGATCTCGCCGGAGCTCAAAGACGACGCGCGACAGCGCGCGTCTCAGGCGTAGAACGCGGCGGTCGTGCGACAGCCGACCGCCGTTGTCTTTTCCGGCGAGAACCCATCACCGGCATTTGAAGTGTAGTTTCCGGTCATTTTATAGCGATTTCCGGCGATCTGAAAGCAGATCTGGGCTCCTAGAGTGATTTCTGGCATTTCTGTAGCAGATTGGAGCAGTTTCACGGCGGTTTCTGGCGACAACGGCGAAAGCCATCCGAGCCTTCTATGCTAGATCTACGTCATTTTGCTGCAGATTTGGGCGATATCTCATTAGATCGGCAGTCCAGGGATCGTGACCGGCAATTTCTAGAGGTTTTCGTGAAGCATGGTGGTGGCGCACGGCGGCGCGTGACCGGTGACTGGCCGGCGCGTGGCGGAGGCGCGTGGCAGCGCGTGGAAGCTCCTTTTCACCCTGTTTTTCTGACAGAACCTCTTCGACCCCCTGATGTGCAAATTTGTGCAATCCTTTTGTGATTTGAAGACATTTTTGGTGACAGCTTAATGTTTTTAATTTACATAATGTTTTGTTCACGTTTTTGCACTGATTTAGTTTATGTAAATATGTTATTTTAATTTATTGTGTTAGAGCTATGATGGAACTTAATTATAACGTATGAATGTTATGATTGTTTGTGCTTTGTGAGGTATTTTATGAATGTGAAGTTGCATGTTACTGATCTTAATGCATTTAAGTGATTAGCTACCACTTAGATGATCTGATTTGCATATTTGAGTTCGAACGACGACGATATGCAGTTGCTTCATGTAATATGCAACCATAGATTAATATGGATAGAAATATACCATATGATTTGTGTGGCTTTAGGTGTAAATTGGAATATTCACATATCTTAATGCGCTCAGTTCATTTAATTCATATGCAGACTCACAGTGGATTAATGAGCTAAGTAGGTTCGCTACACCTAGACATAGGGTAGTGAATAAGTTAGGAAATTTCGCCATCATATAAGTAGAATTAATCTTGCTAGCATGGATAATAAACATTTGTACTGAGTAATTAGGTGAAATCAAAAGCTCTAGCACATTTCGTTTATTAAGTTTAAATTAAATTTAGTTATTAAATCCATGTTTTACCATTTTAGTTGGCTAGATAAACTTTAGAGTCTATTCACCATTAGTAATTAATTAGTTTAGTAAACACCAGTCTTCGTGGGACGATATCTGTACTTATCATTATATTACTTGTTCGACATGTACACTTGCATGTAGAATTTCACCGAACAAGTTTTTGGCGCCGTTGCCGGGGATTGGTTGATTTACTACTGATTAATATTCATACCGAATAGTTTCTTAGTTTAATCTAGCTTTTATTACATTTATTTTACATTTATTTTTGCAAGTTAATATCCACCCCATTGCAAACTCCCCCACTGCACACTCGTTCCCCATTGGCCATTATTACCTCAAACCTTCCTTACACATCCAGCCTTAATTGTAATTGAGTAGCTACACAATCATTAATGAAATTGTGAGTACTCCCTAAATCCACCAAAAACACTACCCAAATCCCAAGTCTACTTATATTGCAAACTATTCTCATGGTTTGTAATTTCCTAGTTCTTATGATAGCATTCAACGAGATTAATGAGAGTTCATCTTCTTCCACTCTCACCTCATTTTTCCATACTACTTTTATTGGTTCCCTTCTAACCACTTCCCATCCGATTTCTTCCCTAACCTCTACACCTTCTAACAAAAATAACTTTATGCATCTATGTCCAGGGACAAACGTTCATTACAATTAAAACACAAACCTTTGGCCCTTTTCTCCGTCATCTTCATAGGAGTTAGCCTTTTTATTGGTAAGGTTGGTTTAACTAGTCCCTGATTAAAGGTCATTTGTCTCCTATATTATGGAACAATGGGTATTTTATAGGAGTTGTCCTTAATTTCATAGAGCTTGGCATACCTAATAGCAAAAGACAATGTTGGAGGTTTAGCAGCCATGACATTAATTTTAATTCACTCCTTTAACCCACTAACAAAAATGCTAACTTGTTTAGCAACAAATAAAGAACCCACACGCATCAATAAGCAAGAAAATTAAGCTTGATAAAAGTTGATAGAGCCAATTTGTTGAAGTCTTACCAATTCACCACAACGATCCTTGAATTTGGTGGATCCAAAGCTCCATCATCAGCTCCTCCCATGTTATTGTATGCCCAAGACAATCATTCTTGGCTAGTTGCAACATTACTTCAGCATCACCTTCCATATTCCAAGATGCAATTGGAACTCGTTCCTCTATAAGGGTCTAATTGAAAGTAAAGGATGGCTCAACCCTTATTATCCAGTCTAAGAGGTCATCTTTCCCATCATATTTAGGAAAATCAAAACAAGGAGCCCTCATTTTTATCTAATTGGAGTTAGAAGTACTACTATTGGGTGTTCCCCCTCTTGGCGTCTTTCCAGTTGATGATTCTCCCTTTTCTTGATGGACCTTGGCTTGAATGGAATCAATCTTATGGTTAATGGAGGCCAACATTTGCTGAAACACTTGGTACAGTTTGAATGGGTTTTTGCAATAGAATCAGAAAATGGAATACGGCCAAGAGCCTTAGATTGGGATCTTATGACTCGACCAAGAGGTTGGACTAGAAAATACTAATATGTCCACTTGTCTCTTTATTTCTTTTTCCCTGTTGTTGCGGATTAAGAAGCAAGGCATACACACATTCGTCTCTATATAAGGGAGACACCTCCATAAAACATTCGAGAGAATATCTTTGATTGAAAATTGAAATTTGATAGTCCTCACAGCCCCCTCCCTTTCCCTTTTACAACTCTCGTGATTCTCAATAATAGTCAGCGTAATCTTGGCCTTACAACTATTATTTATTTACAATGAACAATTAGGATTCTTCCTTCTAAAGTGGCTACGTGTTATTAGCCACTCACATCCTCTTTGTCATCCTTCTTTCCCCTCTCCAATGAATCTGTTACACCATTTGCTTCCTTTGAAAATAGCATATTAGCACCCACGTCACCTCTCTTGCAACAGGTTGTAGGAAGATTGTAATGCAATTTGTGTAATCTTTAGCATTACCAATGAAGCTTTGGCTCCTATAATGCTTGGTTTGTGTGTGATTTGAGGAAGAAGGAAGCAGGTTCTTAACATCTTCACCATCGAGAAGAATTAGAGACGCTTCCAACACTCCTAACAAAGGATTTCTAGGTACACGATCCTAGGACTCATGCTCAAAACTGCTACTGCTGCTGCCCCTGCCCCTGCCCATAACATATTGAGATGGAGAAAAAGAAATCGCAATACGACATATGAAAAGGGTGGAACAAAAACCAACATTGCCAATGGAAAGGACATAAGAGAGCTACTCTATTCATGCAATTGAGGAGGAATCATGCAGTACGACATATGAAAAGGTTGGAACACAAACCGACATTGCCAATGGAAAGGACATAGAGACCCTGTCTAGCAAACTCATATTTTATGCAGCACACATAAAGATGATAGCCAAGTGGCATTTTTTGTTAGTGAAATGGTGAAACGGCTTGCAAGATGACCCTTTCTATTCTTATCTTTGCACTGTTTAAGTTTTAAAATCAGCAAGCATGCTACGTACAAAACCTCCCTTTAACACCACTGAAGGTCCATTGAGGAGTGAGTAAAGAATTTGAAAGGCCTTATGCCTATGGAATTTAATCCAAAACAAAAAATAAATCATCACTGGATGAACTAAATGACTTTGTGGACATTGACATCATGTATGAAACAAATTCGGGTTCAGCCACGACTGAATACATACACATGTTTCAAGTTATACTGCTCAAAACAATCAGAGGACCCTCTCCCTGGTACATAAAGGACTTACATGTGGTAGACAATAGCTTAACCATGCATATTGGCCTCACTGGAACTTAACTAGAGATCAAGATTCCAGGATTGACCTGATGCAGTGACAACCTCTACCCCATTATCAAAGGTAGGATAGTTTTAAAAGGCATGAAAATGAAAGTACAAATACCGCTTGTCATCTACTAGCCCAATGGTAAGCTAGCAAAACTTGGAACCAAAAAAATCCCAAGTTTGATTCCCAAATATGTTAGTTTGGGGCATGCGTTGAAATAAAATAATAAAATCATTAGGATCAAGTCCCAGGTAAAGAAAATGATCTATGTTTGCATTGAACCAAATCACCTCACACACCAAAAGCCTTGGTCAGGCATTATATCAGAAAGGTTTCTTCACAAAAATATTCAATCGCTATTAGCCTAAACTGGAGGCGTGAAGCACCAAAGGTTAAAATTCTTATTCCTGAGTTGGAACCCCATCCTCTGCATCCATTGCTTCAGCATCTGCTGAATCCTCCACTTTGTCACCTTTTTTGCCTACAAAATACAAGTTCAAACCATGAAATATTGATAGATAAAAGGATCGACTAAGTTTAACCTACCACCAACCTGATAACAAGTGTTTTCTGACAAAATTCAAAACGAAGTTTTTCTTCACTCACCTTTCTTTTTCTTCCCGCCACCTTTCTTCTTCGTTTTAACGCCAAGAGCCAGCCAGCCCTTGATTTCAGGATCATTATCAACGGACTTCGTGGGGTGAAGCTCCTGAAGAGGATGGGAAGTCAACCTGTCTGAACCGTTTGGCATAAGTAGAACTGTGAATTTAATATGAGCAACTAAATCACCTGCACAACCACCAAACAAATACATTAAAAGAAAGTCCAGTGATTAGAATAAGAACCAAAGGCATGTTAACGCTCCATTTGTCTTTTTCTAAAAAATATAAAACATAGAAAAGGAGAGATTTTTAATAACCCGTCTCTTTCCGTGGTGTGTATTCAAATAAGAAAGTTGTATATTAGTAAAAACAAAAAGTAGTTGAGCCTCCAAAAGAAAACATGGCAAAATTTCTGAAAAAATTTGATCAAAACACATGGTTGAATGAATATTAGTGCAATGGTGCGATCACACAATCAGTATTTCTGGATTCACTATTTGCAAACAAAGATGATTAAGGGACTTGCCCGGTTTCTCATGGAGAACAGGATATGGCTGCAATAGATCATGATTCACACATTCCACCAGTCCCAGTCGAGCTCTCTTCTCTTCCAAGGCCCTGAAAAAAGGGCACACAAATGAAACCATGATAACATTACACATACGTCAAACAACAATATCTTTTCAAGACTGAAACAGCAGATAAGGTGAAAAGCATGTGAACCTTGCAGTAAATGGCATGATGGGAAATTTCTGATTAATTTCACTGAAGATAAACCTTGATGCTTTCATCTTCAAGTGATAACTTCTGTCAACAGCTCTCTTATAAATAGTTGTTTGCCGCTCATCCAACAGCTTAGGCTGCAAGCCAAATTCAAACCATCAATATAACACACATATGATGTTTAGCTTAAATAAGGGCCAGCGCTTACCTTGCCATCACCAGTGCTGGTGACTATATCAACAGCATACACTTCATTTTCCTCAAACTCTGCATCATCAACCCTTGTTTCTGGACTGGGCACACTCAATACAACCTTGTTCCCATCAATCACAAACTGCTTCAACTGGTGACTGAGAACACCTTCAACAATCTTGCAGTCGTAGGCAGCAGCAACTTTCTGAATAGCATCCGTCACTTCTTTGTTCTGCCACATAAAAAATGAGCAGGTGAAAAATTCAGGGCATTTTATAAAGAAAACAATTAACAGCAAAACAAAAGGAACATACAGAATCCAATATAGGTGAACATATACTTGTAAACAAATACTCATATAACAAGAGAAAAAAATGTTAATTCCAATAAGTATATGGAAAGGACCTATATTTTAGACAAGAAAATGTGGATGAGCATGCAACTAATGTAACAATCATTACTAACATCTATCGTTGTGATGTAAAGGACATCACAAAAGATATATAGACCATATTACAAGACAATATTCTTTTTTCTCTTATACAACACACACACACACACACCCTTACACAAAACATTTGCTGTCAAAAAATCCTCAAAATAGTTTGAAGAACTCAACAATTAATTTGTCAAGTCTCATCGTCATTCATCTTAAGATTCACTGTATTTCACTTTCATTACAGCCTTGGAGGTCTTTTGCGTCTTCTGACCTAAATAATTGATTCTTCCATTATCCAGTAAGTTGAATAAATACAGACATAATATACACTTAATTTTGATGATTCTTAAATCAAGGAACTTGAGTTTTCGTTTCCTAACACGGATCAAGGTTGCCCCATGCATCAACAGGTACTTGAGAAAATGCACTGCGAATAGATAGCGACTAACTGGTCCAAGAAGTGACTTTCACACATTCAAACTGCAGTACACAGACATATCCCCAGAATAAACCACAAGAACCCATCACACTATCCTCCCTTACTGCACCCGCAACCAATACAAGCTCAAGTAGTAATACAAACCAAAATTTTGCAAGTAGTGCCACAGAAACGAAATTCCACCCAAGTATTTAGAGCTACACGGAAGTGGTTATGAACGAACTGATTCTCTATGACAACTTGGGCGTGCAGCGAAGAATATTATCTGGTGCACTCGCTAAGTTAGGGGAGAAAGAATGAGTACAGCAAAGTACCTTTCTTCCAGGCCTTACAAGTCTCAAAGCAACTTCAGCAGCGGTATTGGCTGCTGCAATTACATCTGCTGCCCTACCCGTCACTGGCCCCTGTTGAATAACATGAGTATGTGCTACTACAGCAATAAAACCGTCGATGTGACATCCCATGTCACTGCAACAAACCAAAAAGTTCCATATCTCAATCCTCGCCTACTCTCAATTAATAAATCAATTACAGCATACACAGGCTAATAAATACTAGGGAACTACTAACACAAAACACGACTTACATTTTTACGATATCGCCTTCTTCCAACACGGTCTCGTCACTCGCAAGTGGAGAGAAGTGGCAAACCGTATTGTTCACAGAAATACACGTCGGAAAAGCAACACCTCTTTCGATTTTCTTCTTCACATTCTTGTACATGTTCCCAGTTTGCCTATATCCACAAAACCATGATTAATCATCATAAAAGAAGAAAGCTTTAATACCTTACGCACAGTCATTCGTAGCATGCCTACTTCTTTGCACACTCGGGAGCATAAATTTTGAACTCAACCTATATGCACAATCCTTTGGCCAATAGAAATGAATAAAATTTGCCATACTCTCTGATGAAGGTATCGCCTTTCTCGCATATATCCACAATCTTCGCTTTGGGTTTGGATTCCGATACCACCAATTGTAGACACTCTGCAACACAAATTCGATATACAAGAATCATAAACTACTTTTCTACCAATTCCAAAAACCCCAAATTCAGAAACAAAAAAAAAAAAGAAAAAGGAAAAGAAAAGGAGAAGAGGAAAGGGATAATCACTGTTGACAATCTCGGCGGCACTTTTGTACTTGGTAACAACCTCAGGCGTTGTGAGATCCAACTCCTTCTCCTCTCTCTCCTCGTCGGACATGGCTACCAAAAGATGATAAAACAAGAAAAGGCAGAAACAAAACCGGGAAACCGGAATTGGGAAAACTGACGTGAAGATATAAAATTACAAAAAAAGGAAAACCAGAACTGAGCTAGGGTTTTGAGCTGGGGTTTAATAGGCTGTAATTGTTGGGGCTTTTCCGTTTTTTGTTCTTTTTTGTTTTAATTACGTTAAGCGGGGTTTAGTGAGCCAGAGCTGGCGTTGTTCTGTGAAGTATAATTTGAGCCATGGCTTTTCGAAGGTGCCAAGTGTAACGGTGGCAGCTGCAGGTAGCAGCGTCACAGTCACAGCAAATTGGACCCATACACCCCACGTGTATTCCTTTCACCCGTTGAAGCCACCATTAACACCAGTTTCTGAGTTCGCCGTTCAATTTGAGCCACGGCGGCCCATTAACACCTTCGAGTACGCTGTTATGGAGGCTCCATTTTCTTTTGACGTGGAGTCCACAAATGCTTTAGATGAAAAATCTTCCTTGTCAGAAACAGAAAACAGCATAGACAACAACTGGGGCGGAAAATAAAAAACATGAACGAGAATTAATCATAAAATTTGGTCAAGGAAACTGCACCTACAGGGCAATATAGTGTACAAAACTTTTCTCAACATTCATGGGGAACCCTGTACCTTGAAACTAAGATGATGTTTTAGTGATCTACAACAAAAAAAAAGATCTATATACGTGAAAGACAAGCTGTGGTCAATTGTCACGTCCCATAAATATCAGTCCAACACTGTCGCCTCCGCTCAACGCACCCCGTGAAAAGACAGCCCTTTCAATTTCGATTGATCACTAGGATTGTACGGTAAGCAGGAAGTTCCTCACTAGTTACACCATGTAGAAGGTCTCCCATGTATCTTCCACAAGCCAGAGATCAATAGGGAGCCATTGGTGGCATACCAAAAGCTCCTGGCATCGGAGGCATTCCCATCCCACCCATTGGTGGCGGAGCAAAACCGCCAGCCATTCCTGGCATCGGTGGTGCAGGCAAAGCAGGCAGCAACTGGGCATACATATTCTGCAAAAATTGAAGATGGAAATTACAACGTCATCCAGTGGATCCCATCAAAACAAAGTTGCAGAGCACATTCCATGTTCTGCCACTTCTATTGTAAATGAAGAAACAAACTTTTCATGCACACTAAGTGGGCCGTTCAAGTGGCCCACTTAATGACAAATTAAGCGTTGGCCGATAGCCATACCTGCTGAGCAACCAAGTCTTTGTCCTCTTTCTCTTTAGCTTTCACTTCACTTTGAGCTTCAAGTTTGTCCTTGACAAGCTCGTCTACCTTGCTTGTGTACTCTCGGTTAAACTTCAAAAAATAATTTTAAAAAGTAGCTGTCAAGAAAAAGAAAACAAGTGCTAGAAGCAAATAAAAGAGGAAGAACGATGACGGAAATAAAAAGGTTACCTGCAAGAGGTATGGGAAGGCAAAATCAATCATATTGTTCATCCATGCTAGCTCAAGAGCAACATCAGCCCGAATCAAGTCATAACAGACAAAGAGGCATGATGCAAAACACTCTTTCTTTCCCTGGATACAAACAGGTACGATTAGACAGCAAGATGAAGTAACTTTCAGTGAACCAAACTTCAGATATTGACATTCAGGATAATACATCAGAAAGGAAAAGGAAGAAAATCCCCCAGCCTAACCAGAAAATAAGGTTACGATTTAATCAAGCAAAAAAAGAAAAAAGAATATATGACTAATACAAACTGTGTAGACATGTCCTTGAATATTACTTACCATCAGACATGTCCTTGACTATAACTTACTATCACGAAACAATGATAATAATAACAATAATAATAAGAACAAGAAAGCAAACCTGCTCAATGAAATAGACAAGCAATTCCTCCGAAAGTTCACGATCACCAGACTGCGAACATGTCTCCATGGCATCCTTGTAAAGCTTATCTTTCTTTGACAATGCAATGGAATGCTTCCATCGGCCCACTTTCTTATAAATATAAGCAGCAACACGCCTCATCTCAAGAAGCTCATGTTTCTCAATCTGAAGATTTGTATCGTTGACAAGGTTAATATGAGTCCCATCAAGAACTTCCAACAGCTAGAAGATTTAACCTCACCTTCTGTGCAAGACCTATCTGATCGAAGTTATCGTGCAGATCAATTGATTCACGAAGTCTGTCATAGTCCTCCTCCTCTATGTAAATCTCATTCAAAGCTTCATTCACGGCAGCAACATTGTTGCTTTGAACTGCAACCATGTATGGCTTCACAAGACGAAGGTGACCAGCCTGACTCCCAAATATAGCATATAGATATATAAGAAAAACTTTTTGCAATAAATTCAATCATATCCTTCTCATGAAGGGAGTGGCTTAGAAAAAAAATATGTCACACTCATACCTTGCGCATTATATCCACCACACGGGTATGGTCAACACGAAGGGCAAGCACATTAAGAAGATCATTGATAAGATCTGGATGTTCTTGTAAATAAAAATGCACAGCCCTGTAGTAGAGCTCAACACTTGCAACTTTGACTGTAACATCCTTGAATTGCATGTGATCCCATGCTTCTGGGGAATGGTTCATTATGGTAGTTGCAGCATTGTCAAACTCATCATACTGGATGTACAAGTAAGTTAATTCCTTCCAGTGCTGCTGTTCATCACAAGCTCGTATGAGCTTTGGTATATTCAGACGAGTTGAGAATAGCTTAATGTGCTCCATAAGCTTCTCAGGACGATATCTTGCATATAGAACTCCCAACTCAGTAAAGATTCCCATATGAGCACGTTCCAACCCTAATCCACTCTCCATGAGAGAAATGAGCTCGCTAAAGTATCCCCTGTTTTGGTAGTACTCACTGACCTCTTCCAAGTCATCCACCTTAAATAACAAAATATTAAGAATTAAGTAACCAAACAGCACGAGACTTCTAAGAGAGTAAGAAACTAATTATGTTATAATGGATCAAATTATAGCTTCTAGCCTGGGTGGCATGTTAAGTTAGGCTGGGAAGCACCCACAGCAGTATTCAATCAGAATTGCTGCACACAAACAGTTTCAACCCCACTGGAGAAAACAAAAGCAAGAGGGAAAACAAAAGAACAAGGGATTGGTGTAAATCTACAACATCTGAAGCATATAAAATGAACTCCCGAGGGATGTCCCTCTATTTTGGAAGTACTTTTCACTAAAGTTATTTAGAAATTGGTACCATAACCACTGGAATAGAAACATATGGAACCACAACATCGAATCTCAAAAGCAAGATGGCACAGTAACAAAATGCACTATAAACGGAGAGGTAACCTGTACGATGATGTTGAGACCACATATCTGTGCCAAGCGGAATTCCTCAGCATCAACGCAAGCAAAGCAGACTTCCTTCCATGTTTTTGAGCTGTTGGCTTTACGAGCTGCATCAACAGCACCTTGAAACTGTTTTAGCTTCACCAGTGTAATTGCCAGTTTCGCCCAGTTAGAAATGAATGTAAATATGATCTTTGCCGCCTCATATAGGGCTTCATCATATAAACGATCTCCAACATTTTGGAGATTTGCAACATTAGGCATGAGAATGAATTCTTCGATGTCAGTCAGCCGATCAATTTTAGCATATGCATAAATCAGTTCACTGTCCACCTTGGGCTCCTTGGTTTTCTGCCTAACCATTAGAAGGTATTTCACCAAGTCAGGGTACACATCAGCATCCTCAGCAGCTCTTATGACATCTAAAAATTGGGTGGCATCATCTGCACGGATAAATGACTCAATAGCATCACTCACAAGCCCCTCTCGCAGCTGAGCTTTGGCCACTTGGCTCCAAACAGCATCTTCTTCAACCCTGAATGCAAACTCCACAGCTCGTTCAATGCTACGAATATTATCCAGCAGCACATTCACCGCCTGAACATTCAGATTGAACTTTTTAAAGATCGCAAATGCTTCTTCATATAGTTGAGCATCAACAGCCACCTCCCCAACAGCAGGTCCATCAAAGTTGTCTAACCTATTAACATAATCCATTACTCTCGAGGGGTCAGCCTTGATAGCAGTAAGGATCAGCAAATTTTGCAGATTAAAGTTGCCACTAAATGCAGAATTTTGGAGCACAATCTTCTCAAGAAGCTCAATTAATTCATGTGGGAGATCCGCCGTCATAAAAGCTTTAACAGCTGCTGACACTTGCTCAGGACTCTTGCTTTCTGGCAGAGCAGTAGAGACAACTTGATCAATTAGCTGCCTTCTATATTCATTTTCAGGATTAAGAACTTTGTCCCAGAGGTCACCATCCATCCTTTCAACCACATATCTAATATAGAAACAAACATTAAAAAATATATCAGTTTGAAAATCAGAAGAGTTTCATTTCAATATATATTCAACTAGAATGTACAAACCTAGCCTGTAGTTTGAATAAGGAGTTCTTATTCGTGACATTTATAAGTTCATCATCACATTGCCCTCTTTGGTAAGCAACAACAGCAAGAGTAGGATCCCTTTTCTCACAATATTTCCCCACAACACGAGAATCATAGTATGGGTTGGTTGTGAGAAAATGCTCTGGATTATTGTTGCTTTCTATGATGATTTTACCAAGAGCATTGTGAACATGTACATCTTGGCTTCCCTCACTCACAAGGTGCTCTAAGAACTGTGTTAGCAAGCGGAGACAATTCCTGCCAGAAAGACAAGAAAAAAAATAAAATAAAATGAAAATAATGATCAAAACAAGGCATACTTAGAAAACAACACACCTTTTCTCGCATTCCTCCACTAGGGGCTCAACAGGAAGAAGTGAACGAACTGAGAGAATGAGACCTTTAATGAAATCTTCAGGGCACTCATCATCTAACAGCTGTCCTACAACTAGAGGAGCATTTCCTGGATTGACCTATTATGCATGCCAAAGATAAAAATGCTTGATATCCACCTCATATTACCCAGCTTCATATGCAACAGAAATAAAAAGGACTTGGCATACTATTTATGCAAAGAGCATCACGTGAAACATTTACCTTTTGAACGTAACCTTCAATGTAGCGAAGCATGTTATTAGTGTATAGGTAATGGGTGAGATCAGGAACAAAACCAAAACGATCACAGACATTAATCAGAGGACGGGCATCTGGAAGCTTGGCTTCCATCAGAAAGTTCTTTGTCTTTTCAGGGTCATAAAAGTTAGATTCCCGCGTCACACGTTCTACCTCCTTAATTTGGCCAGTTTTAGCGGCAGCTTCAATGTACTTGAAGTGGATATCGGGATCCTCACTATATAAACAGAAACAAAACGTAAGGATAATTGCCCACCAAATGCACAATGTCGAATGTCAGTTTTCCCCTTCCTTACACTAAAGAAAATGTTACCTGGAGCTCAAGGATGACCCTAAGAAAAAATATAACCCTTCATAGGATTTGAACTGCTCAAATATTTTTATGCACGCATCAACACCTAACTGCTCAGAGTACTCCTTGGCAGTCTGCAATACAAGTTTTCTAGTAAGCCACATGTTCAAAAGGCAGTAATACCAACACCTGTGGAAGGAATAGTACTTCACCTGCACTATGATCTGAAGATTGCCTCTAAGATTGACCACAAGAAGATCTTTCATGCACTCAAGAGCCCATTCTCTGGAAAGGGTTCCAAAGAACTCAACAAGAGACTGAAAAGCACCAAAAGATTACAAATATACCACATTTTCATATGGCCAAGCTTAGTACAAGATTTAAGTACCAAACCTGTGGTTCAATTGCATGTGTATTCACAATGACACGTTTAATATCAGGCAATTCTGTATAGTGCTGCACAGTGAAGACAATTTAGCCCATGAGTTAACCAATATCCTTGTAAATAATTTTAGCATCAAAGTTCAAGAAGCTACCATACCTGAAGGGCCCGCAAATATAATCCAGCCTTTTCACAAAGCTGTGCAATCCGTGGGCGGTCATAATGGCTGAACATACCATTGGCTAATATAGCATCAGCAACATTTGGAAATGTCACAAGATTAATTTCCAAAACCTAAACAAAAAAAAAAAAAAAAGAAACTCATATATATGAAAACAAAGCTAAAAGATATCACATGAGAATAAAGAAAACAAAATTAGATGGAAAACGAAAGAAGAAGACCTTTGTTTGAAGGAAGCCATGTTCGGGTAGATTCGGCTTCAGCACATCCAACAGGAAAGCTGTTGCCTCACGTACTAAGTTCCTCTGAACAACAGAAAGTTCTTAATAAAAAAAAGTCTTAAGTTCTCAACTTTTCAGTTCAATAATGAGCTACAATCATTTTTGCCTCATAGAAAATCTGAATATCCTAACTAAGAGTAAAAGAAAGGAGAAAAATTAGTTTCTAACTCTATTCATGTCCACAATATATTCTATTATCAAGTGAAAACCTAAAGACTATGACAGCTCTGAAAATTATAAGAACCATATATAAAAGAAATTCTAACTGAACCTGAAGAAATAGATCTGTTATAGTGTTGTAGTCAATTGGGCAGCCTCCCTCCATTTGAGACATCATCAGCGCAAAATTAACAGCCCCCTTCAATTAAAAAAATCCAAAAATAATCCTATATGAGATAATATTTGGCAACTCAAACTGGTACTACACTATGATATGTTCAAATATGAAAAGAGGACTATATTGTGATAGAAAATTAAAAAAATCATAATGTCAAAACCGTGTTTTATGTAATAGGCCATCCATGACAAAGCACAAAGTATTGCTAAATACAAGTTAATAATTAAATCTGGTATATGGACCTTCAAATTTTAAAGTTGAATTTAGTCATATATTCTACCAAGGAAAACAAACGAAATTGCCCAAAATTCCTGTTACAAAGCAGTCCACACACCTGGGGATCTGATCGCAAAATTGTTTGCAGAAGGAACAAATAGTCAGGGGTGTACCCAACCTGCATTGATAAGGAAAAACATCTGCGTGATGAGCATCAAGTATATATCATGTATTATTGTCTAACGATACAGTCATATAATGATAGTAACGATTTGCAGGAATAACTGCGAGCTGAAATAAACGAATTTTACAGCATCCATGTAATGATTCTGCTAATAGTAGAAAATCATATTAAATTAAATCACCTGCTTCGAGTAAATTAAAATCTTGTCAAACTCCCTCTTCTCAGCAAATGCGGCAACAACTTTTGGAGTTGCCCTAGCTTTGATATAGATTTTCAGTGCAAGGTCACCATCTACTGTCTGAAAAAAGGAAATAGATAAGTATAGAAAAAGAGCCAAAAACACCCAAATATAAAAAAGCAAACAGAAAAAGATTTAAGGAGACAAGTTTCAATTAAAAGTCAAAAGGATAGTGCAGTTTGATTTTAACAAAGTCTGCCTTTTTCCTTAAAAAGTTCAACCCCAACTCCCACCACTCAAGGTGATGTTTAAGCTTTTCACTTGAATAATCCTCAATGCTTCCAAAAGTATCCAAATATAGATAGGATGTCACAGAAAAGAGTTCCATAAAAGCTTCCAAAAGACCTTCACAAGATCTCCAAGCTCCTCGCTACATTCCAGCTTGTCCTCGGCTAACCAATTCTCCAAAAGATTCTTTTTATTCTGATTTACAACAAGGCGTGATAATTCCAAAGATTCAAAAGCATTGAGTTTTCCTCTTGTTAGCAGCGTTCCAAAGTATTGCAACAATGGTGGTGTTTGCCCTGCTTGCACAGGAACACTCTGCAATAAACGAACAACATAATCTCATTAGAATCCCGCTGCAGTGACCAAATGCATGCCATGTAGCAATGCATCCCAGTCTCAGGATCACATAAAGAACCAAAACAGAAGAAGAAAAATCTATAAGAAATGAAATATGCAAAAACTAATAAAAAATGTCAATCTGCCATATGTACCTGAAATTTAGCAACAGTATCAGGAGTACGGAGTATTCCCCTAGGAGATTCTGCGGCAAGCTCCGCAGCCTCCTTATACTTAGTCTGAGCAAATAAGTCTTGAAACCGCTGGACAACCTACACATAATGGAGAAAGAAAACCCACAGATAACACAAAACAGCCAAAAAGCCAACCATCGTGATAAATAAGATAAAATCAATATGAAGTTACCAGCTCATCTGCACCAGGGAGGTTAGCTCTTTTGGCAAGATTAACAGCAAGTTCCAAATTGGTCAACTGCAGAACCACAAAAAAGAAGATATGAATACACTAATAATTTGTTTGCTCTGGCAGGCAAAAAAGGGAAAGCTTTACAAACATACCGATCCACTAACAAATTTTACAATCGTGTCATCATTTACAGTGGCAAGCAAAACCTGACCACGTCTATTGATGGCATAAAAGCCACCAACTGATGAAGCTTCTGTTGTCAAAAATATAGGATCTGGACTGATTCGGTTTCTATACACTGCAGTAGCTGTCTCTAGGTCATACACAAAGAGAAGTCCAAGCTTCGTGATCACATATATTAGACCATATTTTTGCGATACCTGCCACACAGAGCAGCAACTTAATTCACAGTTAATCTATCAGGAACTAAGCAAATCAATAATGAACTATTCTGACCTGCATTGAAACTGGAAAGTCATCAGGGAAATCAGGAGGGAAGAATAGATCTGCTTGTTTCTTGGGAAAAGATGGTTTCCCTGACAACAGAAATACATGGTAAAGGAGAGCATTAAATAGAGTAGAAGACAATGTAACAGAAGAATCTAACCTAAAACTGCCATAAAATTGATTGTTCCTATTTTCATACAGCATGAAAAGCATGCATATGATAAGCTACTACTTGTACTAGTAATAAACTCATCAGCATATTACACATCAACATAGAAGTGCAGATGTTAGTGGAGAAGAGACTGGACCTGGCTGGGCACCAAGTTCAATAATATGCATCTTTGAAGTAACTTGTCCAGCATTTAAGGTCTTTGAGGCAAAAGAAATGAGAATTGAAGGATTTTCATTCCCTGGAACCTGTATATAACATAGTGAATAACAGACAGACCCAACTAGCACTATAAAAATATTACTCCATATGAATAGATTGCATTGAAACGAAACAACATAGAAGGAGAGTCATACTTTATATGTGGCAAATGATGCAGCATGTGCTTCTAGGGCTTGACTACGTTGTTGATCCACAGAAAAAAGCTGCATATTTCCTTTGACCAATTGGGGCCTCTATAACAAAAATTTTGGAAACGGAAAAAAATATATCAGTGTTGAAGATATTGCCTGAACTGCTGACTTTCCTACAGCGTCTGATCTAATAAGAGGCACCTGCAATTTCAGCGACCCAAAAGCCCTGTAGAAAAAGCAACTATTGTTCTTGTTTAAAATAAAAGGCACAACATCTTTGGTAAAAAGCAATACACAGGCCGAAACACAATAATTAGTAGTAGCATGCTTTATCCATCGCAAGAGAAAATTTTCAATAGCCTGACCACAATATACAGCTCTAACAATGGGCAGATACAATTTCCTTGATCCAAAAGCCTGGTAGGCAAAAGAGTTGTTTTTCATTCCTTTTTCTTTCCCCAAAAAAAAGGCACAACCCTGCTGTTACAGAACAACACACTTAGGCTGAACCACAATAATCCGAAATAGCATGTTTATCTATCATAAGAGAAAAGAAATGTCACTTGTCCAATGTTTAAGCAATTAAGCAGCAACATAAATGATGAAATGTGTGCACCGATCACAACATTGCAGATGTCAAGTGTATACAGGAAAATGGCATAATTCATCAAACATGGGCATGTAGCAAGGCTAATTGATAAAACATGTTAGGAACCGCATGTCCCACGTCTTCAGCATCATGACATTGTTAAAAGACACCCAGTCCGTAAGAATGTTGATCTAAAATAACCAATGGACAAAAGATACACAAAAGAAGGAACAACCATCAAACACTGGAAACATTCCCCAACACGGGTACAAAAACCAGAGATAAGGATGAAACCACTAACCTCTGGTGAACCTGGAGCAATTCCAACCAAGACCAACCACTTTTCTGTAGGATCACAGCGATAGTTGATTATTTGATTATTTACCAAATTAGCTGTTCGCTCAAACATCTTCACAGGCTCAGATTCACCTAAAGATATGAGATGCAGTAAGAATGTTGTATAACCAATAACAACAAGAAACAGAGAGAGAGAGAACAAGCAAAACAAAAGGACAAATCACTAAGATAAAGCAACAAAAGAACACAAATAATCTGGGACCAAGAAATGTCTTGCCTTCAATTGACCAATGGTATACTGAAGTCTGTGTGACAAGGCCTAGCATCTTTGGGGTGATCCATTTCCAAAAGACAACCTATCCGAAAATTAAAGTACAAAGAGTGAGCACTGTTTATGAGGTCAAACTCATAACATGACAATAAAGATTCAAGGGGAACATCAAACATTTTGAATACGCTTTTAAGGGACAAAACCATCACCTGCTCCGGCATTTGATGCGACTTAACCTTTGCTTTTAGTTCAATGTTGAATATTTGCAAGTGATCCTGAGTAGTTCCCGCAACTTGAGCTGTAAATCAAATAAAACCATTCATTGGCCCAATAGTAACCATAGTAATGAAAACATATATACAATGTAAGAAAGGAAATCTTTTTTTGTTTTTTTAAATTTCTTATCTTTTCAACAGAATTTCTGTCACTGTTTTGTAATGCTGAATCAAGTACAGCCTAACATAATGTTTAGAACTTTAAAAGATGGGACTGTGCCGAGTATAATTAATTGCAATTCTGTGTCCCATCCCCTTGATAATGAAGACACCCACTTAAATATTATTTAGTAATCACAGGAAAATGGTGCCACGATCTTTAGTTGGCTGGCAAAACAAAATACAAAGGGTTGATTGCTCGTTAGTTATGTGATTCCTATTTCAAAATGCCTACAAATGGAATATACACAAAAAAGAAGAATTGATATGGGTTTATAACATTCGAGTTAAGTTCCCACAGACCAGTATATTAATTAATGATATGCAGAAAACTAAGATTCATCCACCTCGTGGGTCTCACTGAACATTCACTGTTCACCTCCATCAATTTGTTCCAAAGAATTTGAAATATTTGATAATCATTCTCTTAGTGAGCATAAACAATATATCGCTAATTTTCTGAACATGTCCATAGTCGAACAAATCTCAGAAGAAAGCATTATATGTCAACGAGTCACAATTTCCAGTTGTATTGGGATTACAATCCCGAAGATTTCGTATGCTCACTCCAGGGCAGAATTCTTAAATTTCTAACCATCACTAGTGACCAAATGATTCAGGTTTTGGCATCTGGGCGTTTACCACTTATGATCAGCTAACAGTGTTGCATGGTTTCGCATTTGACCAACAAAACAGCGACAATTAAATAGCCGAATTCCCCTAAACTATGAGCGAACAAGAAACAGAAAACATAATCAAGTGGTCTTTACCCAAAGACCAGCCCCTTAATCTGTACAACCTCTCAACATTACTGCACAGGCACATAAGTGCCGTATACTACCATACACATGATAAAGAAACTGCGAACTACGAAATACGATGCCGGAACTCATAATTCAGAGTGAGAAAATTAAATGTGCACCCTTAAGAGCGAGAATTCGGGAATTGGGGTTCATGAGGGCCGAATCGGCGGTGATAGGCCGCCGGAGTGGCTGATTGGGCATGCTCATGTCGATAATGACCACACTATTCTGCGGCGCTGTTTCTCTCACGCAGATGTACTTGTCCGACTCCATCGTCACGTTCGTGAACGTGATGAACTGCGGGCTGATCCCCAGGCTCGGCAGCTACGACCGTCACAAAAAAGACACAAAAATCAGATCGAAGGGAACCGAAAACAACGATCTCAATGGAATCACAATCACACAAACACTGGCACGGAAGCATAGTGCCTTACAGTTAGGGTTTCCTTCGCGGAGATGGGGGCGTTGGTGGCGGTCATGGTGGTCATGGAACCAGCCATGACGGACGAGATCGGGCGGTCCGCAACCTCCGAGAGATCGATGCAAGGAGATAAGGAACAGATCTAAGCGTAGCAAAGGGTATTGCAGTAGGAAGTGCTATTGTGCGTGACTTGAAGCATTGATCGGAAATGAAGGCAGTAAGGTGTTGTACGTTATCAGGGCGACTGGTCATTGCCCATGGCGGGTGGTTCGACGTACAACAAAATTTTATTTTCTTTCAATACGATCCACATCAACAACATTGTTTAAAATCCATGCGTGAATTAATCAATCCATAACACAATTATTAAAATTTAGTATGAATTGAGCCCATTTTGCTCTTCTTTGGAGCCCAAATCTAGTCGTTCGAAACTGCGACCCAGCTTCCAACTAATTAACACAAGTATATACATATATATATATATAGCAAAGCCCATTTTCATTTGAGTTGGGCCTCCTATGCATGCTGCATCCGCATGTTGAAAATATGATGAATCTGGATGATGAAGTGTAGCAGTCGAGACCCAACATAGGCCATACCGGATTGAGAACTTGCAGCGGATGGTCAGCTTGTTCTTCTTTTTCCCCCTAACAATAACTAACACAAATAAAACAATTTCACAATATAATAATACTACACATCTATAAGGACATAGCACCTCTGCATCAGTGGGATACAGTACCAATCACACCAACAAATACATAGCCAATTAGGGATTTTGATGGAATTGCATGTGCAAAAGACCATCCTATCCTTAGCCACAGTAATAAATTTTAATGCTAGGCCCAAAACAACTAGTTTCATAAACACTAAAATAGCTTGTTGCATCCGCATGTTGAAAATGTGATTTTGATAGATCCCTTTTCTTATGCCTACTGCATCCGCAGGTTGAAAATGTGATGAATTTGGACGACAAAGTGTAGTTAGTAGTCGAGATCAAATATAGGCCATACCGGATTGAGCACTTGTAGCAGATGGTCCAAGCTACAATCCAACTTGTTCTTCTTCTTCCTCCATATATACAAGGACATGACACCTATGCATCAATAGGACACAATACCAATCACACACCAACAATTACACAACCATTAGGGATTTTGATAAATGCCTTTTCTATTCACGATTTTCCTCTTATCAAGGAATTACATGTACAAAAACCATCTTGTCTTTGGTCACAATAATAAATTTTAATGCTAGGCCTAAAGCAACTAAGTTACACAAACACTAAAATAGTATGCTACATTGCATGTTGAAAATGTGATTTTGATAAATCCTTTTTCTTATGCTTGTTGCATCAACATGTTGAAAATGTGAAGAATTTGGACGACAAGGTGTAGCAGTCATGACCAAATATAGGCCATACCACATTGAGCACTTGTAGCAGATGGTCCAAGTTATGGTCCAACTTGTTCTTCTTCTTCCTCCTAGCAATAACTAACAAAAAAAAAAAAACAAGAAAACAATATAATAATACTCCACATCTACGAGGACATGGGACCTCTGCATCAGTGGGACATAGTACCAATCACACCAATAATTACACAACCAGTTGGGGATTTTGATAAATCGCCTTTCTAGTCATGATTTACCCTTTATTAGGGAATTACATGTGCAAAAGACCATCCTATACTTGGTCACAATAATAAATTTTAATGTTAGGCTCAAAACAACTGAGATACATAAACAGTAAACTAGTCAAATCTCACACAAGAGTCTGTAAGCTTTTAAGCAACCAAAGATAGACTTGGTTATGTGATTCTTGAGTAAAATAGATTTGCAATATAAAGAAATAATACTTGTAGTGTTTTTTTATAATTTCTTTTTCCTGTCTTGCGTTCGTTTACCAACTACTCCATTAGTCACCTCCCATCTTTAGTTTATTAAGAAACACGTTCATTAAAACTCATTTAACATTTGATCCGCATGTATTCTTATCCTTTGAGTGCTGAACTTAGGATCAAGCGGAACAGTTGAAGGCCGCAATCATATGGTTTATCAAACAAAAGAATAGTTGAACGCCTCAATCATTGATGGTCTATCCTTTTGTCATTGTCTGGGGGGAAGTTTTTCGAGGTTTGACAAGAAATTGAGTCGATCCTAAACATATAGTTCTCTATTTCTTGTCCATGGAATCCGGGACCTGACCTGTTAAGCACGAAGCGGACACTTCTGTTGTTTCGTGCACATGATGATGGAGAAAAGGCATAATTGAGGAGGGTTCCAGCGGAGTACTAATTATGAGACTCCTCATCGGACAGAGTCTTAAGAAAGAGTTAGGGTGGCCTACAGAAGAGCATATTCGTAGGAAGCTTCAATGTGCCTGACTCGGCTGATTGAACTATCCTCCACAAGGCCCACGTAGAGATTCCAAATATGCACAAAATCCACGAGCACGCCGTCGGCGATCATACTAGAGATCTCGCTTGTCGTTTGTTGACAAAGCATAACGGTGGTGGAAAAGTCAGGCGCATGAATGACAAGGTGAAAGATGACTCCGCATCGGTTGCGTCTTTCATTGGGAAGTCTCGCTATTCTGATTCATTGCTTTTACTTATTATCTTTTGGCTTAACTTTTCAGTGCGCACTCCAAATTAGAGTTATCATGCAACTTCCCATCAGAAAAATGATTAAGATTCTGGTCGTCCTACGCCGGACCATGTGTAAAGACAGGGGATCGCATCGGAGGGTAGAACAAACGACACAGGTGTGCAGAAGCACAAAAAATTGAGGCCAAGAATAAAAGGAAAGGAGCATGAGTAATAATTTATTCACGAATATTGCTGTCCAATAAACACAGGACAGCAGCAAGGATAACAGTACACTACAGAAGCTGTAAAAAGGTATCCATTCCCTGGCCACCGCAAAATCTGCCTTTTGCGACCCATGCCGACAGGTCCGGCCAGCTTTGCAAGCGCACCCACCAACCTCCCTGGCGAACCCGCGGTCACACTGTTGATTATCATGACTATCATTCAACCGGCCCAGTAAAAAGGCGCCACCAGAACTCGAATATTCCAATCCTGTCCTTCCACTTGTCCCTGTTGTTTCTTCCTCTGCTTTCGTTAATTCCGGATATTCCCCACTTGCCCCCGCCACTTCGTCCCCGACTGCCACCGTGTCACATGACACAGCCCTCACCGCGATCCAACCTCCGGATTCCCAATTTGCCTCTTGTTTTGTAGCCAGTTTACCGATCCTGGCCCTCGCCGAAATTTCGCAACTTTGAGAGTTTGAACAACTCGGTGTACTGTCTTCGCTCTCTAATTCCTCGAAATCCGAGTTGACCCAGTCCAGCACGCAACGCGGCGACGAATCGATGACCAAAGTGGGAAAAGCAGACGAGGAGAGAAATGGGTGCTGTAGCAGCTGATCGCAGCTCCACCGTTTTTTCGGGTCTCTACTGAGGCACTTCTGGAGAAAATCTAGGCCGAGTTCCGATAGTCGTGCCGGGAACTCCGGCAACTCGTCCGAAAACCCGATTCGAGTTAGCGTATCGGCTCCGTGGTCCTCCCAAGCCGGCTTTCCGGTGACCATTTCGATGATCGTGCAGCCTAACGACCACACGTCGGACTCCGGGCCCTGAGACTCCTGCCTGATTACCTCCGGTGCCATCCACAAAGGACTCCCGCGTGGCATAATCGGAGCTCTCCCTGCTTCCTTAGAGCTCTCAATCGCCGATCCGAAATCGGCTAGTTTTGCGGTGTCTAAACCCGGACCCACCAGAATATTCCTTCCCTTGACGTCGCAGTGTACAATGCCTTTGCTGTGCAAGTACTGCAGCGCCGAGACGACGCACCAAGCATACGACCGAACAGTCCTCTCGTCCACGTCAGCCACGCACCGTTGAGCCACGTCGCCACCTGGCAAGAACTCCATGTGTAGGTTCCGGGACGACGTTGAGGGGGACTCGTACGTCACGTCGTCGCCGAGGAAGCCCACCACGTAAGGCGAGGAGAGCGAACGCAGAATCCGAATCTCGTTCTCCAAGGCCTCCATGTGAGCCGGCAGACCCGAGTTCCGATCCACAGACTTCACAGCAAACACGGCACCGTCCGATATGTTCACTCCGAGCGTGACAGTACCGAATGAGCCCTTCCCTATGCACTTCCCTCTAACCCAGCAAACCATGTCTAGTTTAATAGTGGTCGCCGCTCAAAGTCTTCCTATGTTCATCTCTTTTCCAAGTCCGAGTTGCCATATATATGCCTCCATGTCGAAGAAAGCTGAAAGTTGTAACATGGATTAAACAAACAACCCCGTGCGTGACGTGGAAATTATAAACGGATAATTAGAAGGAACGGTTTGGTGATGTAACGTTGGCTTGAGGGGCAGGAAGGAGTCCGTATCGACGTAAAAGAGATAGTGCTGGGGGATCCCAGGTTTTATCCTTATCCATCATAATCCGGGCTAATCTCGGCCGTTTGATTGGATGAGCTCATGGGTTACGGAGTTTTTTTTTACTTGCAGGGTTTGTCTTGTAATGAGATTGGTTCGGGAATTTCAACATGTGGTTGTGGTGGAAATAACGGTGGGGAATGGGACTCCGCAGGATGGTTCGTGGAAGAAAGGTGATTTGTTGAGTTGTATACGTGTGGCTAAGGAAACTACGTCTGTCTGAAACGTGGAGGCAGTAACACAGATCCAGTGTTACCATTTTTTAATTCATTTGTCTTCGGCTATGTTCAAGGTACGGAATCAAAGGTTATCATGAATTAGGATTTGCCTAACTTTTAATTACAAAACTCTTTGATGTACACCCATGATGTTTTCCCCTTTTCCGGATCGTGATTCTGAGTGTGTATATGCCTCGGACGGCTGTGATCATGATCTCTGGAAAGGAAAGCAACAAGTTAGGAGCCGCGGAAAGAGAGCCGCACGCGCTCGGAGACAGGGGACAGAGTTCGGTTGAAACCGGTGTTCGAACTAAAAAGTGGGTCGATGACGTGGGAGGAAAGTATAGGACCACGTCTCTGGGTGGGAGAAACTTGGGGCTCAGGAAAGAAAACAGATATGGATGGGAAGGTGTCTGGATTTCCACGATGCAGTGAAAGTCTGGGAGTGGAACTGCGTTGACGTGCACGACCTCCCTCCATTTACATATTATAATATTCCCCATCCCCTTTCCAATGGCATTTTTCTTTTTTCTTTTTTCTTTTTCTTTTTTCTTTTTTCTTTTTCTTTTCCAACCGAAGACATTCCGTCTTTAAGGCACGGAATTTATGACAGCGAGAAGTTGCGGAATTTGGTCGCGTTCATTCCCTGGCGTGACTTGTAATTTGCCCGTCTGTCTCTAATTTATGTGGATGTGCAGGTGGGTTCGTCTGGATGCCGATAGAGTTGCCTTTGAGGACCGATAGAGGTGCCTTTGAGGATAAGTTGGAACATTTCTTATCGGTGTAAGAAACCAAAAAAGTAATCAAGAATATACTACCCACAATAATTTCATAGTTACCGTTAAACAGTAGTTTGGTCTTTCATTAAACATGCTCACAGAAAATGAGGACAACAAAATATTTTTATGGTCTAAGAGTAACCGAACTTATCAATACTAATAAGCTTAGATCTTTTAACTTAATAATTTTTTAATAATATTATAATACACATACTCAACTTAGATATTAAAAATGTTAAATTTCAAATGTTACAGTTAAAGTTCTTAATAACTCATTATTGAACTAATTAATTAATGATTGTATTAAATATATGTCTTATGTGTCAAATTCAAATCACATAAAAAGTGATATACAAAACTTATCCTAGTAAGATTAATAACCAAGTTTGTGTAATTAGATTTTAGTAATTATTGTAGTGTAATGATGGGAGAATGTTAGATTAAGAAAAAGAGAAAATAGGAGGCTTTGCTTTTTAAAAGAAATGGTAAAGCTGACACCAGGTTCTGGTTGGGCGGACTTATGTCGTCTAGCAACGAGACAAAACAGCAAACATGAGTCGGACGACCGACAATCCAACATGCATGGACAAAACGTACCGTCCATGGCGGCGAACATGCAAACCTTACAGCGAAGTCTGTTCCTTTTTTCGCGTTGCATTACTAAAAGCGCCATAGTTTAGAGAGACCAACCAAAAAAAGTGTTAAAAGGAAAGGGTTCTCGCAGTTTCGCGGAGCACGATGCATGTCGTGCTCTTTGAATCAGTTTCGGAAATTGCAATGGCTAAAAGTCATAGCCAAGAGACACCCCTATTTCCTCCTCCTTTACAACATACAATTCTTCCTAACGGAAATACTTTTTTATTTTCTGTCATTATTTTATAAAATATAGATAAATAACCTAACTATCTATACCTGATGGATACATAATTGCTGAAGATATGTGATTTGTATATGATAATTTTTGTGCATAAGACAAAATATACAAATCATTTATAGTAAAGTTTAAATTAAAAAATGTGCATTAAATTTTTAAGCTAACTTTTAGGTTTGATCATTAAAATTTTGAAATTTTACTAAATTTTTTCTGTAATTTTGAGTTAAATATTGTCTAACATGTGAAGATGTTTATATAAGAAAAAAGTTTTATATTGAATATGCAATATCTTATGGTAAAACTCAAATGAAAAAAATTGTTATGATCTAAAGATAATTGAACCCATCATACCATCATGCTAATTTGGTTTTGATACCAAATGTAATAAACTCAATCATTAAGTTAAAAGACCTAAATATGTTAGTATAACGGATTTTGTAATAAATTCTTTTATAAGAAAATTTAAACCAAAAATTTTAAAATCATTAGTCAATAATTATAAATCAAATAAAAGAACCATTCTAGCTATATGTGTATTTTGGGGTTTGGATAAGTTTGGTAGATAAACAAAGGAGTTTGTACAAGGCAAACACATAACATGACGAGGAACACGAATAAGACAAACGACAATTGTGCAACTTCTACAAAACTCGCGAATTTGCAACGTGTGGTGTGGGTGGAACTGAAGCCACTTGGCGTTTCGTTCATGTGCAACTTGTGGGTCAATTACAATGGGAGGTGACTATGTTGGATTGTCTTACATGATTATCGGTAATATTTTAATTGGGTTTTGTTTTCTTCGTGGCACGAAGAGGATCATGCCACGGTACCAAGCAGCTCGGTGGGCAGTGGTCGGCTGGTGTGTGGTATTCTCGTGATTGAGATAATCTTCGTGTCGAAGACTTGGTCTTCGACGCGAAGGGGATTGGTTTGTCTGCTTTTCTGTTAATCGATAAAAAGCTGGTCAGAAAGAACCAGTTTTTTTAATCACTTCTAAGAAATCGTATATCAGAAGCAATAACGCGTCTAGATCTACTGTCTTGAAGCTGCTGTGTCTTTACAATATAGCCGGTGTGGGATTAGTGCTCAAAATCTTTCCCAAATATCTTCTTGATAAGGGAAAGTTGTTTTCAAATTGACAGCCAGTGCTTTGATGAACCCACAATTATTAACTCTCATTGGTTTAAGGTTTTATGATGAACGTAGGTTCATAACCTGATATAAAAGTCAAAATTAATTTTTTTTAACACCTTTATGTCCAAGTTTAAAATTAATGTTTGTGCAGCACAAGACATGACTGTCCTTAAATTTAGAACTATCATCATCATTCTTGGTCATTCTTGGTCATGAAACAGACAGAAAAATAAATATTAATCTATAACAATTCATTCTAGGCCTTTCATACGAATTATGATCGGATGTAGGCCCAACTTGAGCCCAGAAGATTCAATTAGCAGGCCCTTAATCTCAGAAACTTGCCAGTCGAAGGTACAAGAAAGCTAGGCAAGTTGTAATGAACTTGGAGAATGAACTGAAATGGAGAATGAACTGAAATGTTTCAGATGTTATTGAGTAAATATAAATAAAGAATACTACAAGTATTATTTCAGCTGTGCTTATTTAAATTATTTACGATAAATAAATCAGGCTAGTCTAAATAAATAATAAAAGAATCGGCTTTCCTCCTTCCACCACCACCAATCTCCATATAAAGAATCAAATTTGTAAAACTTCAGCCCCTCAATCTGTAATGTTAGTTTGATCTTCTACTCAGCAGCAACGGGAACATTATACGTAGCGCCCCAGTTGGATTAGCATCACGCTTACATCGTCAGTGGAGCCTCGTGAAACTGAAAGATCTACAAGCTTTTTGCAGGCCGTCAATGGCTCTGGTTTGTCAATGCCCACGAACCAAGGACGAGCAAGATCTACTGCTTCCTGATTAGTAACCTGAAAACAAACAAGGGAAAGGATCCGATCAATAACTCAGTATTTACATCTTTTCCAAGGCATTCATCATTCAAGCAGTAGAGTAGTTTTAGAGAAAGAAAAGCTTCAACAAATCATACCTTATCCCATAAGCCATCAGATGCTAAGATTAAGAACTCGTGTTCTGGTTCGATTCTAAGGACTGTTGTTTCCGGCTCTGCTATTACCCACTTTTTAAGGTGTCGATCACCAATCCCTCTAGACACAGCTAGAGATCCCTGGATTCTCCAAGAACCATGGCATAAATCGACATAGCCACCCTACAAAAACGGAATTCAGAACAATCCCATTAATCTTTATTGCCCAGTAATGAGAAGTTGATGTATGCACAATTAAAACAAGATTCAAAGCAATGAAGATTTGGTACTCAAACACTTACCAGAGCCTCAATTCTATCCCTTTCGTCCTCCCTTGAAGGGCGATGATCAGAGGTTAGGCCCTCAGCAACACCACCTCTGCTCATAACAGCACGACAGTCGCCGGCGTTCGACACAACAAGGTTGCCTTTTCGGATCAACGCTGTTACACAGCATGAGCCACCACGAACGTCCTCTTTAAGAAAATCAGAATCTGTATTCAAGTAACCCTGCTTGACGGCCTCCTCAACTTCCTTATCACCCCTTCTCATCACTTGATCTATTATGTTCTTATACAAGTTTTCAGCCGCAAACTCTGCAGCTTTGAAGCCTCCATGCCCATCAAACATACCAAATACAGACTGCAAATAAGAAGCGACAACATATTAGATTAAAATCCCATTAAAATATCTCTACAACCGTATAGGATGACAAAGGCCTTTTCATGTTTTAAGCTTGTTCTTTCATTCTTGAACTGAAAATAGTTACTAACTGAAATTCATAGCTTTAAGTTTAGTAAAGCTTTGTCATTATCAGAATTTAGTAGTAGAACTTCACTTCCAGCAGTAAAACTCTCATGCTTCCTAAGGGTTTTATTTGTTGATTGATCTCTTATTTCTTTCAACTTCCTAATAAGAATCCAATAGCCACAATCAATTGATCTCGATTTCAAAAGCTAATTACTTCATAGTTGCTTCTAAATTCACCACAAACATGGCTACTGCAACAACTTGCATCAAGACTAATCAGTTGACTTTAATTTCACAAGCTAACTACTCCAACTTGGAACCAAAACATGAAAAAATCCAGTCAATATTCTTTCTTCTCTCGCTCTCTCCCCATATTTTGGCTTCAGAAATACTTAGCCACCTGAAATAATCAACCTCACAGGGAAATCCGAAACTGCAGAGAAAAATAAGAATAAAAATAGCAACTTTGAGAACATACCTGTTTGGAATCTCCTTGAACGTTTAGGGTAGCCGAGTAACGGTCCTCCATAGCCTCTCTTCTCCCTCTCTTGCAGTACACAGAATATCCATCCCCCTCTACCTCCACAACCTCCCTCGCCATCGACGGCGTCACCGGAGACCCAAATCCCAAAGACGCCGCTGGGATAGCAAGCCTCGCCGGCCTCTTCCTCTTCAGCACCGTGTTCGGCGACGTCGAGGATGATCCAGAAGCCGAAACCGAAGGAGAAGAAGACAACCCCGTCGGGGGCTTGGCAAGCCGAAGCCGAAAAGGCGAAGAAGGCGACGAAGGAGAAGACAAAGACACCGCAGAAGACGAAGAAGAAGACTGAGAAGGCGCTGGCTTTAGGTGGGTCAGCGTTAATGTTAGAGCCTCAGGCGAGGCAGAGATTATAGAAGCTTTGTTACAGAACAACGACGACGAGGGAGAGAAAACCGGAGAGTTCGAAACTGCAACGGAGCAAGACATCTTTCCTCCTCCAAGTCCAAAAACCAAAACGCTTTCAAAACAATGTTCGACTAATTCCGTTTGCGTGTTGTAGAGAATTCTCTGTATCCTTGGAAAATCCGTTCACTGAAAAATTGGTTCACTGAGTCTGGAGATTTTTGTTTCCAAATCAATTTAAAGGGCGAGAAGGTTTTGAAAGAAAGTCTTAGTGGGGTCCCTGCTTCCGTGTTCGTAGAGCGCTCCTTAGGGCTTAATTAAGGGTAACGTCTTTTGACTAGGGCTTATCTGGGCACTCGTTTTTGGAAATACGAAAAGTCATGTCTATCCCCGCCGCTGGTTTTCATATTGTTCCTTTCCGACTGAGTCTGGGTCTTCCTTTCTTTTCTTTAACGGTGGGCTTACAGAATATTTTTTAAAAAAAAAAGATTTTAGACACTAACTGTTGAAGATGGTATATAAATAAAAAAATAAACTCTATGTTAATATAATTCAAAAAGGTGGATTAATATACTTTATAAAAATAATTTGCATAAAAATACATGTATTATCATTTAATTAATTAATTTAGTGATAAATAATAAAGACTTATGAATTAAATACGTGTATTATAATATTAAAAAATAATTATAAAAATTATAAAATAAAAGTTAAAATTTTAGAAGAAAGAGGATGTATTCATTGTTATTTTGTTATTTGTAGTCATACTCAGGTGATTAATCTAAATTTGAACTTGATTATGTTTGGATATTGAGATGAAATTTGGTCTCAATGAATTAAAATTTCCAAATTTTGATGAGAGTAAAAGAAGTGTAGAAGATTTTTGTTCAATGGGGTTGATGTCGGCCGAGAAGGAAGGGAAGGGCAAAAAGGTCTTCAAGTGGGGGAAAGGCTCGCCAGATCATGAAATACTGGAGAGATTACCGTTTCCGCTAGAGTCAAACACGTTATATACGGTGGACGAACACTGCTTTGACTCCTCACTGTTCCCACTACCTTCATTACATGTGCAATCAGGCTGCCACGTGGGCCCCCCTCCCCCGACGCAGGCTCTTCGAAGTTACCGTTGCCTTGCCCCAAGACACGTTCCGCTTGGTGACCGTTGTGCCGCCCCCCGCTCATGCGTATGATTAGATCGCCCAACCGTTGTGAACCACGTGTCCGTCCGTTTCCCACAACCATCTTCTGTTTTTGTTTTGTCTCCCGAAGACAACGTCGTGGATGCGTTGTTTATAATATAAAAAAACGTACGACCGTGGGTTTTGTCTTTTTCTTCTTGAAAAGGAAGAAAAGGTTATTTTATGATTTGGGCTGGTTGGAATTGGTAAACGAGAAAGCAAAGTTTGATGCGTTGGAATGTTGATGGGTGAAGTTTTGAGGACTTGCCGGGGAAGATCCTTTTGTGCATGTTCAAACCGGATAACGCCTGGCGCCACTTCCGGGTTTAGGTTGTACTAGATCAAAGTTCATGCAGGAACCCTGCCGTGGTGTCGTGTTTGATGTGTTTCTTGTTTCTTGTCCGGGCAGGATGTAGTAGCAACACCATCTATTATTAGGCACGTGTTGGACCGGTTCTTCGCGCTTTCTGGGTCGGCCTCGTAGTCTAGAAGTCAGGGAAAGATTGAACTTTGAATCTAGCTTTTCTTCCCAGCCGGATGAATTCTTTTAGTACGATTTTCAAATATTGGAATAGAATCTTTTCTGTTCAAACACTTATGTTTTCTTGTGTTTTGTTATGATAACGATTTAAGTGTGGTTTGTAAGGGCTTAAAGCTAAGAATAAGTCCTCTAAAGATTGGATTTAATCTGCAAGTTAGATTAATGGTTAACAAATCCTTTACTCCCAAAAATACTTCATGTTTTTAATACATAAAAAGGTTTTTTTTTTTATCAAGTTAACCAAAAAAAAAAAAAAAAGCTGCTCAACTTTCTAATTCTTTTGTAGTTAATGGTAGAATTAGACTTTATTTTCGTTAAAAGTCATGGAAATAAACTCATTATTATTGAAGATATCAAAGTTACAGTCGTGTAATATTAATCATCTTCTAGGACATTCAAACTTATAGAACGTTTTTTTATTAACATAAAGATTCGTATAAATTGGAATACTTCTTGCATAAAACTTGCAAATTTATTCCTTAAAAGGACTAGTATGACAAATTGATACTTATTAAAAAAGTCCCTCAATCAGATTTCTAAAATATCAAGCAGATTACTATTAAGTAGAATAATTCTTGAATAAGACTTCCAAATTCATACTAAGAATAATTCTTCGACTTTCAACAAATTTTCCTCATACACCACTACTAGGACAAGTATCTTGAATTTATGATGAAATTTATTTGTCAAGAATATGACTAAGTTTCTCAAATTCGAAGTGGGCTTCCAGAAAGGTGACTAGTCAGCCACTTTCTCCGTCCAGATGAAACCCTTCGCCATGGGCTTTCTCCACTCTCTGAAGCAAAAGGCGATAAAATTTTAAGATCGGGATGTGAAAGATGAGCCTAGCCGAATTTGGCCCAAAACTGGCCCACATTGTACAATTAGAGATTCCTTGTTTCCTAGTTCTTCTCCAATCATCGTTGTATAGCCAAGAGTAAAACCAGAGGTTCCATACTTTCAGAACATTTCAAATCAAATGTTGCGTACTTCTCATTCCCCAACTTGATTCATAATTTCGCTCCAGTATAATTTCAAATACCGTCCACAGCTGCAAACTTCTTGAACACTTCCTCGTCATTGTTGCATATTGGTGTTCATTAATCAATACAAGCTTTTCTCTTTAGAGGCAGGAAAAACCACAATAAAATCTGTGAAGAATTGGTCATCCCTGGATTAACGTTTCCCTAGCAGCGCAAATCTCATTGCTACAATCACGATCGGGAAGAAAACACTCTAAAAACTTCATCTCTAACAATCTACCAAGTTCTTGGAAATAGGGCTCCAGTAAATATGATTACCAAATCTCTTCAATCTCAGAGGCCAGCAAGATTTGATAACACGGTTTTATTTTGATCTTTGCAATTATATAGATTAAGAGAGGCATTAGGCTAGGCTTTCAAAGAAATACTATCACCAAAATAATTGAATCAAAACACGATCACAATCAGAATGTAACATTGGGATTTTCACAAAGTGAATGTAGTTCCCCGACGTCCAAATGCAACATGAAGGAAGCAATGGATAGCGAGGGGAACAGATCTCTAGGGCTTCACTTCAAGATAGCTTCACACAGTAAAAATTAAGTGCAAGCTAGATTTAAAAAGAGAAAACTGAAGCCCTAAAAGTTGAAAAGAATTAAAAAAAAAAAAAAAACAAAGACATTATTATTGGGAGTGCTAATATGGAACTCAGTCCCTTAGATGTTCTTAAGATTGCGATCATTACCGCAAATCATTACAGGTCTGTAAGGCTCATCACTGTAAAAACATACTAGACTCCCGAAACAATTAGCCAAAAAGATAGAAGTTGAATTTCTTTGGGGAAAGGGGGAAAGGAATATAGTTGCTCCGGAGTTCTTCCAGAGCAAGAGGAAAAGCTAAGGAAGACAACATAAAACAGAACAACACACTCACTGTCGCTTCAAGGGAACGAGTCATATGGGAACTGAGAAAATCCGCACTGACCAGATGATGAAGCCTTTCTGGAAAAACCAAGAAATTCAAAAACAGCTTCGAGATACAAGAGATGGATCTGAGAAACCCTACCTGCCTCGCCACAGAAGGGGGCGAATTGACAAGGGGCTTGGGTGGTTCTTTTATAGTGGTGGGGGAGGAGGAATCCAACGGCTGAGATTTAGGCATGGTTAGATGAGCGGTACCCTAATTTCGTCGGATCTCAATTACAAAAATATCCTCACTCCTTTCTCTTCGGTTTCCATATAAAAATATTGTACTCCTTGAAACTCGTAATGAATGTGTATTCTTTTTTCTTTTTTTCTCTCAACAAAATCTTCGAGCTTTTTCCTTCAATTTTGATGATGTGTTAATCACCTAAGAATTACCCCATAATAACGTCATCCGTAGATACCCCATTTCGCATAATCTAGCCTTTGCATATTTGATAATCACCATTTCGTATAAAATCCCATGTTGATATTAACTCAAATATTAGTATTCTTGTCTCCCTTGAGCTTGTTACTAAACTAAGAATGTTATAGAGTTTCTTCCTTCCTTAAAAACTAACTTGTAAAAACGAGTTACCATCACACTTACAAACTTAATATTTTCCTCTTCTTTTTCCCCACATGAGATTGAGATGTCTGGAAATCATAGTTTTGCATCGATTGATGTATGTCTCTTATATCCTGAGTTTAGAAATTTGGCAATTTCTCTTTTATTCTAGGATGATTCTAGTTTTGGGGTGTGCCCTGTCTGAGGAATCATGATTTAGCATTACATAGGATGAGACTTCATTTAGGTAAGTTGTTGTTGTAGCAGTAGCTTCTGATTTGTGCCCTTTGTTCCTTGCGCAATAATATTTAGTGCAGGCTTGCTCCTTTCTACATTTTGGTCTTATTGGTGTTTCACGCACAGGTTATAGATTGTATTGAAGGTCCTCACGATATCTGCTTCATAAGCAACAGCGTGGCCATAAAAAAAAAGACTGGCCTGCAAAGTAATATAAAAGCATCATCCGAGAAGAGACATCCAATATTTGAATGCTCTGAGATTCTGATTCCAGAAATCTGCAAGATCAACCCCCTGGGGCTTTAAAGGATCATTAGCCGTGGGGAATAATCAGTTATCCAGTGAAAGATTATCAGTAGCCTCTGTGAAGGGCTCTTCAGGCAAGTAATGACATCGCACCATAACAAAATCAGTAGACTGGTTTTGATAATATGTTGATACATTGTATTATTTTAGGATAATATATTCAAATTATGGTCATGGCAAAATATAAGAAAACATTGACAATCTTGAGCAGTGCTGACTAGGCCTATTAACTGTGGGAACACATAAATGATCATCACAATAGGATAAACAGCTTATAAATATTCTATGAGAAGATATCTGTCAAAGGAAAAGAACATGGTCTGAAAATCGTCAAGACGAGACCATGATTGTCTGCACAAGCTTAAGATACTACTAACTCCATTCCAATGAGAGTGGAGTAATTGGAGCAACAAATCGAATTTGCCATCCTTTTGGTTCTGGTAATGATCGTTACCATAGATGCCTGAAAATAAGAATTAAAATAGAAATCAGAAAATGAAATTATTTTCACTTGGATTATGAAGGAAAAAAACTAGACTATCTTTTAGAGGCAGAGGGAGATCTAGAATGCTCCAAGTCTAGGAGGTAAAAGTAATGAAAATATTGATTTTGGATTTGCTAATAACAGAACATGGTGCTATGTTTCAGCGTGGCAAACAAAGCCCAAAAACTAGGTTTCAACATCATTTTTTACACACAATTTTTCTGTTATACATTATAGAATTGAGTTATCCGACCTGCATGTTTTGCAAGCAGCTAATTTCAAGTAGGTGTTAAAACAAAGTGGCGCATGACAAGCATCAAACAGAAAGAATCCATCTGGCTGAAAGCTATGAAATGGTAATCCATACGAAAACATTTAACATGGTCCAAGACCAAAGTGAATGCATGTAGATTTTAGATATGTCAATGACCCAGAAACTGAACTGTTTTCATGTCCAAATTCCGTTTATTTCCCATATATCCAAAAAGTTCAGCTTAAATTTCATTCCTCAAACACTTAACTAATTATATGAGATACATTTGACATCCCTGTTCATTGAACAGTGTTTCACAAAGTACTATCAGAAGTCCCAAACCATATCACCAAATATATAGTGAACAATTTCTGGAATTGTAAAATGCTGGATATGTCAACATTTCTAGTGAGTTATTATAGATAAAGGTCTCATGTTACCTCTTGCAGAACTCTGCCACATATCGAGATCCATTGTGAAGAACGAACCACAACAGCACAACCAACAAAGTATCTAGCAGACTTAAGGAATGGACAAGAACAGTATCCCAACGACATACAAAGAGAGTTGAAAATGAGGGAGACGTGGCAGATCAACCAAGAGTAATTTTCAACTCTTGTATGTACCAACCCTACCAGAATTTAATTTGTATGGATTATAGTTGGCTTCAAAATGTTACGTCAGTGCCAGAACCAATAAAGCCTATGTTGAATGATAACATAGAGCAGATAAGATCTTTGAAGAGAATTGTGCAATAGAGGATACTGAAAAGATAACGCTCCCACCAGTCCAGCATGTAGAGGCCAAAAGTGACATTGTAAAGATGGATCTTGCGCTGAACCCAATTCATAGCTCTGGCATCTATAAACAATGAGCATGTAGATAGAATCAAGTTAAGATATAGATGAAAAAGAATGAATCAATAAGTTGAAGAACCAATTCATAGCTCTGGCATCCATAAACAGTGACCATACATCTGGGACCAAGATAAGATTTAGATGAACAAGGAAGCTCAAGATCAGGCATCTACAAGCAATGAGCACGTGGCTATAATCAAGGTATGGATGAACAAGATTGAATCAACAGACTGAAGAAGAAAAATTCACGAGATTCAAAAAAAAAAAAAATTACGCTATTGGTTTGAATCAGTCATTGAACAAACCGAAAACGCAGGTCAATCCTATATATCTTTAAGGCTCTTTATAGTTCAAAAGTGATAGCAGGTATCTGTAACAGTTAGCTTACAACAGATCTCAAGATGAGTTTATTGATTAAGCTACTTGGCCAAGAGGTTGTAACCCTTCAAAGAAGAAACAGCTCAAATGGCATGAGAGCTTTCACCTTTTCTCTTTGGTGAATTGGTAGCGCTCTCAGATTCAATTGAATAATTGATCAACAAGCAAAACAGGACTAACAACAATAAATTCAGAATCGATTCCGTGCTTAGTGAATGAGGAGACTAGGGTTGGGGATCGTACCCGACATGGACGACTTCTCCTCGATGCAGCAGCCAACTGACAACTATTCGTCCCCAGACGGAGAGATCGAACTTTGTCTCATCGGGTGCAAGGGCAACGTCGTCGTTTCACTTTAAAGTAATTATAGTCACGCGTTTTCCCTTTTTAGCTCGAACAAAGATTGTCGTAAACAATTTCTACTATAAGCTTTATTACAGCGATCTATCAACAAAAGGACAAGAAATAATTTTCTGTTTGGAACCGTGAAGTAGGCGAATGTAAATTTAAAATTTAGTTTAGGTGGTATGTGTTTAACTAGGTGATTCTAACAACTTAATTTATTTGATTAATTGGTTATTTGGTTATAATGACTTAGGTTTATAATAAGATTAAGTAATTAATCTGTCAAAGGTATTGAATACTCAGTTTTCACCTTGAGATTCTCCGAATTTGTCATGGTTGTCTTCTGTTTGCCGTTTGGTTTTGCGGAACTCAGCCAGTCTGACTGTCCCCGGTGGAGGAAGTGTGGCCTGCAGCACCGCTAAAGCTGTTGAGTGGGACGCTGCATGGAAGATCAATCTTGATCCACGCGGCATGGAAGATCAATCTTGATCCTTCCGGTGTTAGAAAATGTGGCTTTCAGATGAAGCTCTTTTTACAAGATCTAAACATTAATCATGGAGATAAAAGTGACTTTATTTACAATAATATAAAATAAGTCCAAAAAAATACCATTTTTTCTTTGAGCCAAACATTTTACCACATTCTTTCTTAATACTTGCTTAATGAAGTAACTAAAAAACCACTGCAAAACTAAAGAAAGAAGGTGACAAAACGGTCACTGTGTAAAAGTTCTCTATCTCTACTTAACGTGAATAGTAGCAATTATTTTTATGTGTTGTGTCATGTCTTTTGTGAATAAATATGTTTAGTATTTTACAGGAGAAAGGGGCACACTGGGTGACATGGTGAAAATGTCATTGGCATTTTCTCATAGTCAAATGCTATAAAAATAATTAACATTGTTGTCTTTAAATTTTTTGTTGTAGCAAAGTATGGTGTATATAAATAGAGAGCTAGAGAAGAAACTTAATTAATTAATAAAGTGTCCATACAAAATAGCTTCATTTGTCAAAGTTTATAAAAAAGACAAAAAGTTCATATTAGCCACTATCATATATATAATAAGAAGAATATGTATACAACATATGTTTAATTAAAACGGACTAATAAAATTACATTGCTTTGCTACAATATGGAATATTAGTTTATATATCATTGATATAGGTCACATTACATAAATTCATATAATGAGCTAACATCTGGCAACATTGCATGTTCATGTTAGAAAATCTTACCTCAATAGAGGCCATTTTATGGATCAAAGCACCGACCATGGAGAGAAACAATGGGTTTCGAAAACAATATATATAACATAGCAAGAAAGCGTACTACTTTTCTCAATCTTTCTTCAACTGTGGATAAGCCCTAGCCTTCATCTCTATACTTTTCTAAGCTTAATGAGGTAGCCAAGCTTGCTACTGTAATGGGAGAATGGTTTTCTCACTGCTTAGATCTCTCTCTCTCACTCCAGTTACAAAAGAGGGTGCCATGTGTGTGTCTGTGAATGAGACTTACCTTTTAACTAAGTGGAGATTGATGACATGACGAAAATGTTCTGTGGAGCATTTTCCCACTATAAAGTGCAATAAATAAATACATTACCACATATGTTATTTTTTCCCTGCAGCAAGCTATAATATGTATATAAGGAGAGCTAGAGAGGGGGCTTAGCCAATAATGAATTGTGTCCATACAAATAGATTGACTCATCATAATCTATGAGATAAACAAAGGCTTACACCAAATAAAGGGAAACAGACAATGAGGACAACACAAATGTGTACCCTCTGTGTACAACCATGATGGACTAGCAAATCATACCAAATAGCCACGGTAGGGAATATTAGTTTATGCTCATTAGTATAAACCCACATAATATGGATTCATGCAATGAGCCAACAATCTCTCACTTGGACTATAACAATGATCATAAAAGAAATCAAATAATACAAATATATATATTTTATATATCAAAATAGCTTTAAAACATTTTTTATTTGTGCTGGTCCTAAAAGTATAACAATAGAGTCTTCATTGCCAAGCTTGTCATGTAAGACTTCAAACTTTCAAACAATGGCAACAACTGTGTCATTCAAAGACATAGCCCTACCACAATCATAGAGTTTTCCATCCTACGACAGATCAAAATTAGTGTAATGAACAAGCAACACCATTTAAGGAGATTAGGTATTGCCAGTCATGTTAGTCTCATTCTCCCAATGACCAACGTCACTTATCAAACTATCAAAGGGAAATCACTCTCAAATGTGACCAATGTCACCAATAAAATCTTCTTATGAGAGCATTTCCAAAGTGACAAAATGTCATAGACAATATGTTTCAGGAGAGTACAGAATGTCTTGCACAACAAACTCGAGTTTACATATATGTACATGTGCATTGCAAGACATCACAATATGGCTAATAAAATATATACCTCGGCCAAATGCTTAGGGTTACACTTCCCTAAGGCTTGTAATCTATTTCAAACAAGCACGTATGTGTTTAGTAAATTCATGAAAATAAGTAAAAGACAGATCTCTAAAGTGTATATATACATCAATGAAAGTTTACACAACAATAAGAGAATAGATGCTTAACATACAATACTAGGGTGAGCATGAGCTCCCACAGATCAAAATCTCAAAAAGATTACAACACAATAAACAACTCCTACTAAGCTAAGGAATCAAAGGAGGATGTAAGGCCTATATTAACCACATGCTTTTGTAACAAAGAAAGGCTTAATCCTTTGGTTAGTGGGTTAGCTAACATAGCATCTTATTTGATAAGTTCTACTAAAATGTCACTATTTTTTACTCTTTCCTTGATAGTCAAAAATTTGATCTCTATCTGCTTGGCCCCATTCATACTCTTGTTGTCATTAACAAACAACACAGCAGCAAAGTTATCACAGTACATTTGAATGGGTCTTTCAACAAAATCAAGAAAGGTCATTAACTTTATCAAATTCCTTAATCAAATGGCTTGAACAACTGCACTATAACAGGCCACAAATTCTGCATGTATGGTGGAGGATGTCATCAATGATTGCTTGACACTTTTCCATGATACTACTCCACCTGCCATCATGAACACGTAACCAAATGTGGATTTCAAATCATTCTTGTCGCCTGCATAATCCGCATTTGAATACCCAACAAGTTGCAGATTATCTACATGCCTGTAAGTCAGCATAAAGTCCCTTTTTCTCTTTAAGTACCTTATAACCTTCTTGGCATTAACCCAATGAGTACTACCAGGATTTGATTGAAATCTGCCAAGAAGTTTAGTGGCAAATGCAATGTCAGGTCTAGTGCAAACTTGTGCATACATGAAATTGCCCACTGCACTCATATATGGTAGATTTCTCATTGATTCCTTTTCAACTTTACTCTGAAGGCATTGCAATTTACTCAACTTGTCACTTTTAAGGATCAGTGCATTCCCAGGTTTATAATCTTGCATGTTGAATCTTGCTAAAACCTGGTCAATGTAAACCCTCTGAGAAAGACCTAAGAGCTGACGTGATCGGTCTCTGTGGATTTCAATCCCAAGAACAAAAGAAGCTTCACCAAGGTCTTTCATGTCAAAATGAGAAGACAACATTTTTTTTGTCTCTCATAGCAACCCCACATCCTTACAAGCCAATAGGATATCGTCAACATAAAGAATCAGTAGAATAAGGGTGCTCCCACTGAACTTGGTGTATATGCAGCGATCCATCAAGCTTTCAACAAAGTTAGATGAGGTGATCAACTCATCAAATTTTAGATACCACTACCTTGAGGCTTTGATAACTCTATTTTTATAGAGTTATTTTACCTATTTTTTAGGCAATAAATAATACAATGCTTATGAGAAAATATTTGAATTCCTATTATTTATTTGAATTTGTCTTGTTTTTGTAGCATAAGGAGGCAAGGAGAAAAGGGATGAACATGGAGAACCTGATGCTTATTGTGTGGCAAAATTGTAATATCAAGATCAAGAGAGTCGAGATGGGCTTGAGCTTTGGATAATTGTTATTAGATTTTCTATTGTTATTGGATTTTCTATTTAAATAGAAAACCCAGTCATGTTAGGAATTCAAGTCTCAATTAATTTAGGAGTTCAAAACCCAATTGTTTTAGGTCTCTAAAACCTAATTGTTTTAGGTCTCTAAAATCGAATTCTACTAGGATAGGAGATAGGTCTAAACCTAAACCCTATTTAAGAGAAGAGAAGAGGCAAAAGAAAGGGAGGGAGGAAATTGAGCACAACTCAAGAAAGAGGCCAAGAATTCAAGGTTTTCTTGAATAGAAGACAAAAAGGGTGATAGACTTCTTGTTCTTGGATTCAAGATGCCTTCTTTATTTCTTATTACCATTCTTCCTCATTATTTCTTTATGTTTTAGTTTATTTTTGTTAGAGCTACGATGTAACCTAATTATGATGGTATGAATCTTATGATTATTATGTTTAGCAAGATATTTTATTTATGTGAAGTTATATATTACGGAGTTTAATGCTTTTAGGTGATTAGCTACCACTTAGATGACTTGATTTGCATGTTAAAGACCGACAGGAAATAGCATGCAGTTGCTTCTTGTAATATGTAACCATAGATTAAATATGGATAGACATATACCATATTGTTTGTGTGGCTTTTGGTGTAAACTGGGAATATTCATAGATCCTAATGCATTTGGTTTGTTTCAATTCACATATAGAGATATAGTGAATTAATGAACTAAATAGGTTTGCTATACCTAGACATAGGATAGTAAATAAATTAGGAAATTCCGCCATCACATAGATATTATCTCTCTTGCAAGCATAAATAATCAATATTAGTACCTAGTAATTATGGTGAAGTCATATGCTCTAACATATTTCTTTTATTAAGTTTTCTTAGACTTAGTTAGTTAATCTATCATCTATCAATTTGGTTTGCTAGATAAATTCTAGGAGTTGTTCACTGTTAGTAATTAATTGGTTTAGTAATCACCAATCTCTGTGGGACGATATCTTTCTTATCATTATATTACTTGTTCGACATGTTCACTTGCATTTAGATTTCACCGAACAGGCTTCTTTAAGACCATAAATGGATCTTTTAAGTTTGCAGACAAATTTGCTCACACTACCTTTCACCAAACCTTTTGATTGTTCCATATACACTTCTTTATCAAGGACTGCATTTAGGAAAGTAGTCCTAACATCCATCTGGTACAGCTTCATGTCAAAATGAGTTACAAAGGTCATGACAACCCTAAATGAGTCCTTGGATGATATAGGCGAAAACGTTTTATCATAGTCAACACCATCTTTCTAAGTGAACCCCTTAGCAACCAATTTTACCTTGAACCTATCTACTTTCTCTGTAGAATCCCTCTTGGTTTTGAACACCCTTTTGCAATCAATAGGCCTACAATTTTTAGGTCGCTCAACCAAGTCCCAGACTTCGTTGTGTTTTATAGACTGCACTTTATCTTTCATAGCGTCTATCCAAAATTCTGATTGTGGACTTGAGACAGCTTACGAGTAAGTCATCAGATCTTCTACAACCCCAATGACATAGTCATGTTCACCGTTCGGTGAAATCTAATTGCAAGTGAACATGTCGAACAAGTAATATAATGATAAGAAAGATATCATCCCATAGAGATTGGTAATTATTAAACCAATTAATTTCTAACAGTGAAAAACTCTTAGAATTTATCTAGCAAATCAAATTGATAAATGATAGATTAACTAAATAAATCTAAGAAAACTAAATACAAGAAATATGTTAGAGCATATGATTTTACCATAATTACTAGGTATTAATATTGATTATTTATGCTTACAAGAGGGATAATATCTATGCGATGACGGAATCTCCTAATTTATTTATTATTCTATGTCTAGGTTTAGCAAATCTACTTAGTTCATTAACTCACTATATCTCTATATGTGAATTGAAACAAACCAAATGCATTAGGATCTATGAACATTCCTAGTTTACACCGAAAGCCACACAAACAATGTGGTATATGTCTATCCATATTTAATTTATGGTTACACATTACAAGAAGTAATTGCATATCATTTCCTGTTGGTCTCAAACATGCAAATTAGATCATTCAAGTGGTAGCTAATCACTTAAAAGCATCAAACATAATAATATATAACTTCACATAAACAAAATATATTGCAAAACATAATAATCATAAGATTCATACCATCATAATTAGGTTACATCGTAGCTCTAATAAAAATAAACTAAAACATAAAGAAATAATGAGGAAGAATAGTAATAAGAAATAAAGAAAGCATCTTAAATCCAAGGACAAGAAGTATGTCACCCTTTTTGTCTTCTCTTCAAGAAAATCTTGAATTCTTGGCCTCTTTCTTGAGTTGTGCTTAATTTCTTCCTCCCCCTTCTTTTGCCTATTCTCTTCTCTTAAATAGGGTTTAGGTTTAGACCTATCTCTTATCCTAATAGAATTGGGTTTTAAAGACCTAAAACAATTGAGTTTTGAATTCCTAAATTAATTGGGACTTGAATTCCTAACATGACTGGGTTTTCTATTCATTTAGAAAACCCAACAACAATAGAAAATCTAATAACAATCATCCAAAACCTAAGCCCATCTTGACTTTCTTGATCTTGATATTATGATTTTGCCACACAATAAGCATCATGTTCTCTATGTTCATTCTTTTCTCCTTGCCTCTTTGTGTTATATAAACAAGATAAATTTAGGTAAATAAAGAGGAGTTTAAATGTTTTCTCACAATAATTAAAGTTATTTATTGCCTAAAACAGATAAAATAACTCTACAAAAATAGAGTTATCATTCACCCAGGTACACTTCATAATCAGGATGAATAGCTGACCTTCTTTCTCTAGTGGATTTTCTCACTAGTGGATTGACCATGGCTTGATCTTGGGCCTGTGATTCTATAATAGAGGCATTATTAGCAACTTCACATGCGCATACGCCTAGACTAGGGTTGTCAAAATGGGCTCACTATTGAAGAAAACAAAAGGATTAACCCTAATATTCACAGCGGCATCATCATCATTACCTATGGTTTGCGAACATCCTAGTTTCTCTACAACATCAAGTTCCAAAAACTTAGCCGTTTGTGAGTCCATAATCTTGGGACCTTCATTAGGGCTGTAAAACCGATATCCTTTTGAGTGTTCTAGGTAGGACAAAAAATAGCATCTGGTAGTCCTCAGATCCAACTTCCCTAAAGTCATATTATACAATTTAACCTTAGCTGGGCATCCCCATACTTTGACATGGTTCAAATTGGACTTGCATCCCTTAAATGCTTCAAATGGTGTCAATTGAATGGCCTTAGTGGGGACACAATTAAGGACATACATGGAGGTCTTCAAGTCTTCTCCTTATAGAAACTGGGGAAGGTTACTACCACTCATCATGCTTTTGACCATCTCCATTAGTGTCCTATTTCGTCTCTCAGCAAAACCATTCTGCTCAAGACTACCAGGCACAGTAAACTGTGCTACTATTCCTGAGTCCTCCAAATACTGAGCAAATGGTCCCTTATGTTGTGTTGTATCACCATGTCTTCTATAATATTCTCTACCTTGATCATACCATACAACTTTTATACTTTTTCTCAATTCCTTTTCAACTTCTGCCTTAAACACCTTAAATTTCTCAAGTGACTCTGATTTCTTTTTGATTAGGTACACATATCCATAACGAAAACAATCATCTATAAAAGTAATGAAGTACACATCACCATGTAATGTCACTTTGTAGGGCCACTTATATCAGTATGAATCACAGCCAATAGCTTAGAACAATGCACCACGGTTTTCTTCTTTATTTTATTCATCTTGCCCTTACAACAATCCACACATATATCCAAGTGTTCATTAAGGATAGTCAAAATTCTTGTTTTAACCAACCTTTGAATTCTTTCTTTGGAAACATGACAGAGTCTCTTATGCCATAATTTATATGATCGCTCTTTAGTCATCACCCTCTTTGAAACATCACAACCAACATTTGTAGCAACATAAATTTCATATAGGGATAAGCTGATTTTATATAAACCATGATCCATTACACAACTACCAACAAGGTTCGAATCAAAAGATACATTCACAATGGAGTTCTTAAACTCAAAAGAGTACCCTAATTCAAACTCAGACTAGATTCTGCCTAAAGGACGGTACATAAAAAATGTTACATAAAGTTATTCTAAAGTCGCTATCCAAAGGAAGAATTATGTCACCAACGAACTCCACATCAGCTCTTATGTTGTTCCCCATAAAAAGATACTTTTGGTCCTCATTGGGCCTCCTCCTGCTTACAAACCCGTGAATAATAAACGCTACATGGTTAGTTGCTGCACTATCTAACTACTAGGAACTAGAGGGTGTTTCTATTAAGTGAGACTCACAAACATGGGCTAAAGAGCAATTACCTCTAATTGGGTGCTTTCTTGTTTTCTTCCTTTACTTGGGACAAATGGTTCTCTTATGACCCTTTTCTTTACAATAGAAACACACAAGCTCATCAACCTTAGCCCCAGTAACTACTTGAGGCCTCCTGCCTGTAGTTGCATTACCCTGAGGGGCTGCTCCCCTAGTGGTTGTGCCCCTAGTAGCTGGGCGAGTCCTCTTAGACTCTTTACCATTATGGGGCCTCATCCTCTTGCCCCTACTAAAGCTTGATCCTTGAGTGAGCATGGCAAAAAGTGATCCTTCCTTCCTTAGCTTTTTCTCCTCAACCATGACTTGAGCCAACAGCTCATTAGTAGTCCATTTCTCACGCTACATATAATAAGAGGTCTTAAATATGCCAAACTCAGCAGGAGACTACCCAACACCTTGTGTATTATGATTGCATCATAGAGAATTATATCCAGTTTCTTTAGCTTTGCCTTAAGGTTAATGATCCTCATAATATAATTCTTAATAATAACTGACCCATCATACTTGAGATCAAATAGTTCTTGCAAGAGTTTCCCAACTTTAACATTTGAAGGGGTTGTGTACTACTTATCCATTTTTTTTCCAAAAAGTCCTTAGCACTAACATCAGCTCATTCTTTCTTGCCCATGTGGCACACGTGTTTTTATACTCCTCTGTGCTAGTTGGAGTGGGAACCATAAGTTTTTCAGTAGTTAAGGTCGAATGCAGGTCAACAATTCGCATAGCAAAGCAAAAATCAGCAAGCCATTTCTTAAAGTTTGATCCTGTTAATACTTCTATAGTGACCATGTAATTGTTGATGGTAAAAGTGACTGCAATTAGTAAACATATAGTTGAACTACACCGTAAGTAGAGCAATGAGAGTCTCATAAGCAATATCACATAAACACTTGTGGGCAGTAAATATGACATGCTGTCGAAAAACTCTCCACATGGTAGCCGAAACCAATCCTCACAACCCACTACCTGTAGATGTATGGATTGCAAAATTGGTCAAACAATGTTGGCTCACCATATAAAATTCAAATCCCAATATGTAGTCACTCTTGTGGGAGAAAACCACACACCAAGATAGGATATAGTCATAATGCAAGAACAAAATCTCATAATCCAATTAGACTGCACCACTGTGGTGATCATAGTCTAACTAAATCACAAGACTCCCAACACACTTGATTGAATCCCAAAATGCACCAGGCTGCAATCCCATAGCTTAACTAAATTGTTCTACTGTGGTGATCACAACTCAGCCAAACTACGAGATCGGCCTATGCTACGGGTATAAACTACATTCTACTCACAAACAAATATCCAACTTAATTTTTAAGATTGAGGCATTTAATTGCGAGTTGTATTAAAACAACATCATAGATGTTGTACAGTTGTATATTAAAATAAAATCATAATCTAAGAGTATTCCACATAATCATACATCATGTTCTAGATCACAAAACAATCCTCAAACAAACAAACATGACAAAATAGCATACAATAGTCATGCATATAAGTTTAACAAATAATAAATTATGTAATTTTAATTGAGATTGACAATCATAATTGGCAAATAATTTAGAATATATGCATCATTGCCTTTTAGACTTAAATAGGAATTTTTCTAAGTTGAAAAACAACTCTGACGTGCCACCCACGCGCCGCCACACATCGCCAGAAGCAGCTGTTGATAGTATGGATGGGTCAACGGTATAGACTGGTAAGGTCAACCTAGTACAGGCGGTCGGGTCGGCCCAGTAGGGTCAGGCTGAGTCGGCCCAGTTCAGCCAAGTCAGTTGGTTCACTGTCTGGCCGGTTGGTTTTCTGGTCAAATGAGATGCCAAGGTGTTGGTTAGCTTCATGTCTATGTTTGATGCCGCAGACGGTGGCCTTGTGGGGGCTCACCAGTAGCCAGATCTAGATTGAAACATACGGGTCGGGTCGACCCAGTCCGATCGCCATCTTTTTTGGCGGATCTTGGCAACAGTGGAATCATCCCGCCATGCTGGTCCCAAATCTGGCCTTAACCCGCAAGAATACCCAAGGGTTGGGTCCAGATCTAGTTCGAAACAAAAACAAAACTCATGAATAAAAAACTAATTTTTGAGCTCAAAATCTTGACTTTTAACTTGTTTGTTCTCTAGATTGGTGCTAAGATGGCTTCAATATCAAATGTTAGAAAATCTTGCCTCAACAGAGGCTATTTTATAAATCAAAGCATCGACCATGGAGAGAAACAATGGGTTTCGAAAATAGTATATATAACATAGAAAGAAAGCGTACCATTTTTCTCCATCTTTCTTCAGTTGTGGATAGACCCTAACCTTCCTCTCTATGCTCTTCCAAGCTTGATGAGGTAGCCAAGCTTGTTGCTGTAATGGGAGAGTGGTTTTCTCATTGCTCAAATCTCTCTCTCTCACTTTAGTTACAAAAAAGGGTGCCGTGTGTGTCCATGAATGAGACTTACCTTTTAACTGAGTGGAGATTGATGACATAGCGAAAATGTCCTGTGGGGGCATTTTTCCATTATAAAGTGTAGTAAATAAATACATTAGCACATATGTTACTTTTTCCCTGCAGCAAACTATAATATGTATATAAAGAGAGCTAAAGAGGGAACTTAGCCAATAATGAATTGTATCTATACAAATAGATTGACTCATCACAATCTATAAGATAAACAAACAAAGGCTTACACCAAATAAAGGGAAACAGATAATGAGGACAACACAAATGTGTGTACACTTTGTGTACAATCATGATGGACCAACAAATCATATCAAACAGTCACGGTAGGGAATATTAGTTTATGCTCATTGGTATAAGCCCACATAATATGAACTCATGCAATGAGCCAACAGTTCAAGCTCATGACCAAGTAAAATCTATCGGTTGCGGTATCCTAGAGATTATTTACTATGTGCCTCTAAAGATGGAAGTTAACACTCCGGGAGTAGCAATCCAAAGGTAGTATCCTTCTTGTTGGACAGCGCTATACGGGAGTTTCGTTGTCTATTTTCAAGATTTTGCAAGCTGGGTTGTGTAAAGGGAATACATAAATGCTAGGAAATACTCTTATGGCTTTTTTAAAGATGGTGCATTATTAAGACGTTGTACTTTTCCTTATGAACCGTTTTAAGAGAGCAACGGAATCTCACCTTTTTATATTAAATATGTGCAGAAGTACCAGTATCTTGCATGGTTTGATCCCCATATTCTACCTGCAAAACATTAATTGGACCGCGCCTGTGTTGACCCAGAGCTTTTCTCAGCCCAGGGCTGATCAATAATGGGTTTTCAGCCTGAGAAAAGGTGGATAACATCCCCGAAGGCTGCGAATCTAGAATCTGGATTTGTTTAGGTAGCTCAGCTCAACCAGTTCTGAGCTTAAAAAGTGAAAACCAGGTTGAACCCGTTTTGGTCTGGACCTATCTTTTGTAATTCTAAGCATTAAATGACAAAAACTCTCCCAAAAACGTGTGGCTGCTGGGATTCAAGCCCAACTCTCCGCGGCCACACGTAGAATTCTTACCAATAAACTACCCTCTGGTCGCAGAAATATATTCAGAACCCAACTGGAATCTCTAAAACCTACGATTGAATGTCAGCAAGGTCTTGGCTGGTGCAAGTAGTCAGGGGACGGAAGTCAGCAGCTGTCAACTTTGGTTGAGCAAAGTCTTGGCTGGTACAAGTAGTTAGGGGACGGAAGTCAGCGGCTATCAACGCTGGTTGGGCAAAAGTCTTGGCTAGTACGAGTAGTTAGGGGACGGAAGTCAGCAGCTGACATCGCTGGTTGACATGAAGAAAACCTTCTCAAATAGTGATTCAATTAGGTTTTAGGTGAAGAAAACAAGGAAAGTGAAGCAACCACTTTTACTTCCAAAACAAACAGGTTGAGCCGGTGATTGTTTTTTGACATACTATAGATTATCCTTCTTCCTTCAAATCTTCAAACGGAAAAGAATTGATTGGTATCAAAAATCACTCAGAAGAGGGATCAGATAAGCCTAAAATTGATCAAATACAGCAAACAAGGAAGTATCTTAAAAAAAGGCAAAGGAAATGGGATCAGAAGCTACAAAAGCTGGCGTTGACATAAGCACTTTTGCTTTAATGCATTGGCAAAGATAACTTTTTTCTTCACTTCAAATTAAAAGAGCGGTAAGTTTGAGCAATAAAATAAGTGGGCCTTATTTTTGATTCCCAACAATATGCGTTTACTTTACATGAGAATGGGTGCAAATTTGTAACCCTCTCCCCAAACATATCACAAAAAATTGAAACCATTAAACTAGATAGAACACAGATGGGTAAACTTAAAAGAACAAAGTCGTATAGAATAGTTGATTCCAGGTATCAGGCAATCCAGGAAGGCACCAATGGCTACAATCAGCGGACCGGGCAGGGTTGGCGCGCTGCTCAGGGCTCAAATCGCCGCTGTAGATAGAAGGGTGCCCATCTTTCCTCAGTGCCGATAGCATGGTTATGTCCAGCAAATACGGAGGGTTGTTCATCTCCCTCAGCACCATATCCACCACCCTCATTTGATCAAGGTTTGCCCTTGGGTATGTAGTTCCACTCAATGGCGCCGTCTCACCGTAGCAATTCTTAGTTGTTGATGTCGTCGGACCGGCACTCCATTCATTTGGGCTGTCAATGTCAGGTACACAAACATTAATCGCCAAACAAATCATGGGAGAAATTATGGAGGCTGGCAACTTATACTCAGTAAGTACAGAGCATTAAAATGTCTCATAAAAATTGAAATGAGTTCCATCAAAACCCACTTGTAATGTGTTGGAGAGATGGATAGAAAGAAGACTCTAGTTTTGGTGGTATCAATGTTGGTGTCAACCCAATTTGCCCATGTTTTAAGTCCCTTATCCATAGCAGCCAATTGATCCATGTCGCGGTAATATTTTCCTTCCGACTCTATGTAGTCCCATCTGCAAGTTATCACCAGAAACACTTCCATTAATTAAATGCCTCTAAAATCTGCATCCCCAGATACATATAGAATTACACGAGCGTCTTGAAGCTTAAATCGTGAATTAGTCACCAACCCTTGGAGAGATCCTTTGTGGCTCCACCAATGACCTGTATTGAACGATAGCACATCAACGCCTTGCCAGGCTTGGGCATTGCCGGATATTTGATCAAGCCTTAAAACCCTCTTCCCTTCTACCATATCAATGTCAACCAGATATGGAGCTCTGTAAAATGATATGGACACGCCATAGTCCTGAACAATATTGCAAAACTTAATTAATGGCTACCTCATATTGTAAGGTTTTCGACTCCGCGCCAACAACAAAATAAAAGAGGGGGCTGCTATGCTGCATTTGGCACCAGCTACAAAATAATGCTGACTGCCTTTTGGCTTCCCTAACAAGTTTCCCAACTGGTTTCTATGCTATAATGATTCGTCGGCTGTGGCCACAGCAAACAACATGTTACCTTTGCCTATTGGGAAAATTTGTTGAAAATTTTGAAATGTATATGATAACTAAGCAAATTATTGGCGAAGAAAAGAGATAGGGAACGCTAAGACTGACCAAAAACTTGAAGGTTGAAAGAGGTTCGCCTCTGATGAGTTGTGTTTGGGTTGTCGGTGCTGCAGCTGAAATCATACAAATCAAAGACTGCCATTGATTCCTTCCAAGTGAGTCACCCACAAACATCACAATCTTCCCACTCATTCTCGTCAAAAACTCGAGCCCATTAAATCTATTACCATCAATAAGAAATATCATAAACATTGTGGGACAATAAAGCACAGTTTACTCAGTATCTTCTAAAAAGAAAGCAGTTTTTACCTTGGGAGCTCACAGTTGAGGGGCTTCCATCGATACTTAAGGTAATCGGAGTCCGGCCGCCCGAACATTTGGCAGTTAAACTCGGAATCTATGATTGGACAGTCAGAAACTTGGTATCCTGGGTATGTGTCATCACGAACCCAAGTACCAGCAAACAATGCACAAGTGCTCTGGTTGGCTTGGATCATGGGTCCTGTATGGTGGTGGATACTTTGGTGCTTTTTCAAGCTCATTATAATGGCTGAGGAAGCTATGTGGAATTGAACCAAAAAAAGACATAGTATTGCCAAACATAACCCAAAAGAACGACATAAGGGTGAGGACTGACAAGAAAGAATAACCATCGCAGAGGCTAACAGGGAGAAACAGAAAAAGCTAAGGAAGCTGGAAAAGAATACAGTTGCTTCAGTGTTCTTCCAGACAAAGATAACGAAATGGCAAAAGAATATAGTTGCTTCAGTGTTCTTCCACAAAAAAACTAAGGAAGCGGGAAAAGAATATAGTTGCTTCAATGTTCTTCCAGAGAAGGGGGAAAAGCTAAGGAACAGAACATAAAACAAAACAGCACACTCACTATTGCATGAAGGTAAAGAGTCCTATGGGAACTGAGAAAATCCGGCACTGACCAGATGATGAAGCATTTCTGAAAAACCAACAGACGGATCTGAGAAACTCTACCAAGCGTAACCCGTGAAGGGGGGCGAACTCAAATGATAAGGGGTTTTGGTTCCCTTTACGGTGGTGGGGGGAGGAATCCAACATATATGAGCTGTACCCAGATTTGTCGGATTGCAATTACAATAATATCCCAGGTCCTCGGTCCTTTCCCCTCGGTTTCCATATAAAATTATCATGCTCCTTAAAACTTGTAATGAATGTATATCTTTTTTTTTTTTTTTTTTACCCTCGATAAAATCCTCAATCTTTTTCCTTTAATTTTGATAATGTGTTGATCACGTAAGAAGTGCCCCATTCCACGTAACTGAGAACCTGAACATGCCATGCAGTCACATTAACAAGCGATTCCTCGACCCACAGTAACGTGATCTGTAGATGCCCGTGCTCGTATAATTTGGCTTTTACATATTTAATTATTAAGATTGATAGAACAATTAAATTAAAAGATATAGTTATTTTAATAATAAAAAATTATTATGTAATTATGACACCAAAAAATATTTTTTAAATATAAAAGATTTCTTATAATATTAGGTTAGAATTCTTATCTTTTCGTGGAGATATATTTTTTTATTAATATTTAATTATAATTTTTTTAATTTTTTTTTATAAATAGAGAGTATAAAAAAACTTAGTAAGTGAGTAAAGAAAATTTCATTGAAGACTAATTATTAAAGAGAATCTCTCTCATAAATTTTAATTGATAAGAGAATTCATGATATACTATTCAAGGGAGAGAGAAAATATATATATAAAAAATCTAATTAGAATAAACTATTCAGAACATAGGACATTGTGATGTTCTAAACATTTTATATCTACTATGTTTGGGTGTATGTATTCAATTTATATGTAAGTGATGCAACTTATTGAATTCTTTCAATATATTTAACTTTCAAAATTTTGCATAAAATCTCATGTTGATATGTAGGTTTTGGGATGTGATTCTCCATGCCATTATGACAAATCTGTTTGGCATAACCAAACTCCAGCTTCCACACTCAAAGGCCTTGACCCATATTTATTGGGTTTAACTTGAACTTAGTTAACCTTTACAAACACCGTGTCCTAAATATTTTTGTCTAGTCTCCCCCAAGTTCTTATACTAAATTGATAGTATTACAAACCTTGCTTCTTAAAAACCGGCTCTAAAAAAGAACAACTTTGAAGGAAAGGCGTGATTAACAAAACATCTAGTTTTGTTGGGTCTTGCTATGTAGCAGCTTGGTTCTTAAAATAATTGATTAAATTTTTTATTAATCTATCATTTGAAATCCTCCGTTTAGAATATGATTTTACCAAATACTTTTCAAAATAATAATCCAAAGAACTTTTGTCTCCGGCTACATAAAACACAGCTATATTTTTCTGGATTTTCTGATTGTGTGGGGAATAGGCAGACCAAGACTAGATCGGCTGTAAAGGATATAGCTTTTCCGGGCACATGGGCCACTGGTGTAGCAGCCGGAACTTTTGACCTGAAAACAAAAGAAAAACGAAGCTTAGATTTTCAAATTATGGTCATGACAAAATTTGAAATCATTAAAAATCTCGAGCAATGCGAACTTGTATTAAGAGAAACCAGCAGTCTTACACTCTTACTGATATAACTCTTGCGTTCTATCCGACTGTAACAACTACATCGGTGGTTTGATGCCCAAGGAACATTTAAGAGCAAGATGCAATAGAAAAAGAAGATAGAAGTGAACATTACAGCCTATTAATTGTGGGAACACATAAAAGATAACAACAGCAGTATAAACAACTTATAAATATTCTACGAGAAGATATCTGCTAAAAGAAAAGAACATGGTCTGAAAATCGTTATGACGAGACCATGCATGACTGTTTGAACAAGCTTAAGATACTACAAACACCATTCCAATGAGGGTGAGATAATAGCAGCAGCAAATCCAACTTGTTATCCTTTTGGTTCTGGTACTGATCGTTACCATAGATGCCTGAAAAAAGAATTAAAATAGAAGTCAGAAAATAAAATTATTTTCACATGGATTATAATCAAAACAAACTTGATGTGGATGCACTCAAAACCCAAAAATACGAGTTCCTCCATTAAAGAGTTGAGAGTCCACACAATAATCTAATAATCCAAAAAGTCCGAGCGTGAAGATGTAGAAATTCTCTAGGAATTTTGATTTATTTAGAATTGCTTCTATTATTTTTTAAGATTTTTCTTAAATTATTAATCCTTAATTTCTTAAGTTTTTTTTTATTTAATATTATTTTCTTTTGTTTGTTTTTTCTCAAAAACCCAGAAAACCACAAAAAAATGATTTTTCCACCGGATCCGCATCAAAACTAGGCTATCTTTTAGAGGCAGAGGGAGATCTAGAATGTTCAGGTTTTGGAGGTTACAGTAATGACAATATTGATTTTGGATTTGCTACTGACAGAACATGGTGCTATGTTTCAGGTGCAGAATAAAGCCCGAAAAATAGGTTTTAACATCATTTTTCCCCACAATTTTTTGGTCATACATTATAGCATTGAGTTATCCGACTTGCATGTTCTGCAAGCAGCTAATTTCAAGTAAGTGTTAAAACAAAGTGGCGCATGACAAGCAGCAGACAGAAAGAATCCATCTGGCTAAAAGTTATGAAATGGTAAGCCATACGAAAACAGTTAACAATCTTTTAGAGGCAGAGGGAGATCTAGAATGTTCAGGTTGTTGGGAGAATTCAACAAAATCGCATCATCTACATAGAGATTGAACACACAAATATAAGAATGCACACACCCAAATACAACAGATTTAAGAGGTTCGGAACATCATAATGTCCTACGTCCCATGTAGTCTCTTCTCATTAGATTTTCTCATACATTCCCTCTCCTCAAATAGGTATCTCATGGATTCTCTCATACATTCCCTCTCCTCAAATAGGTATCTCATGGATTCTCTCATCAACTAGAATCCATGAGAGGGGCCTTCTTCAACAATTAGCCCCCCATGGGGACTCTCTCAATTTGCCTACTAGGTTTCTCTATACTTCTCCTATTTATAGAGAAACCCTGAAGGAATCCTAGTTGAATACTACTAGGAAAACCTACTTCTACATAAGGATAAAAATCCTACTCCAACACTACTAGGAATAAGGATAAGAATCCTAATCCAACACTACTAGGAAATCCACTACATCTAGAAGATATTTCCTAGTTTCACAATTACATAAAGACCCCTGATTGTAATGACAACCATACCCTTTAACTTAATTGTTCCACCAATCCTAACAATCTCCCCCTTGGAAAAATTTAGTGCAACATCCCTGCACCATAGGAAAGTATAGAAAATCTCTTCAAATTATTAACTACACAACCACAATCTTTGGAAAGAGAAAGATTGGAGAAACTCTCTTCAACTTCTACAGCTATAGTCTTTGGATAGAGAAAGACTAAGTAAACTCTCTTCAACCACAATCTTTTGAAAGAGAAGACTGCAAAAAACTCTCTTCAACCACAATCTTTTAAAAGAGAAGATTGCAAAAAACTCTCTTCAACTTCTACAACCACAATCCTTTTGATAGAGAAAGATTAAACAAAACTCTCTTCAAAACAAGCCCACATCAACTGTGCCATCTTGCCTTTTCTTTAAACCATGCCTTTCTTAGGTCATACCTCCTTAGGCACTTCTACTACAGCCTCTTCTAGGTTGCACCTCTCCTAGGCCATGTTTCTTTCCAGTCATCCGCACATCATCATGGGCTTCTTCCATCTAAATGTGTCCTCCACCATGAGGCCCTCAATAAAAGTAAAAATCATAGGACTTCCACAACAATTGAGATCACTCTTTAAAATCCCCAACGAATAGTCCACCTCCTATCCAGAATTGTTGGTGCTTCCCCAGAATCAACCGTCGGAGTCTCAATACACCTCATCTGAATATCGACAGACTTGAAAAATCCCAAATTTTTACTTCATCAATCACATCAACATAGGAGCATCACGTCAACATAAGAGCATAACATGCTCCCCCTCAATCAACAATTCATCAACAACTTCAACAAAGTGCTCCCCCTCAAACATCAATATCTCCATCATTCTCTGTCATCTAACACCACAACTTGAGCCAAATGCTCAGATATAGACAGAGAGACATAGATCTGCACTTTGCAAACCTCAATCCACAACTCCAACAATGTATTCCAGTTGATCTACATCAATATCATCCAAAAATCAAATTGGATTTAGGGAAAGAGAAAATCTCACCTTAAAACACATCAATCTGCTTCTTCAATTGCGTTCACCATGTTCAATCTATCATCTTTGGTCCCGATCTTCCACGGTCCACGCTCACCGCACCACTTGTTAGAAACCAAACTTGTCTCCCATACCACTTGTTGGGATCCAAAACCTGGCTCTGATACCACTTGTTGGGAGAATTCAACAAAGTCGCATCATCTACATAGAGATTGAACACACAAATATAAGAACGCACACACCCAAATACAACAGATTTAAGAGGTTCGGAACATCATAATGTCCTACGTCTCCTGTAGTCTTTTCTCATTAGATTTTCTCATACATTCCCTCTCCTCAAATAGGTATCTCATGGATTCTCTCATCAACTAGAATCCATGAGAGGGGCCTTCTTCAACAATTAGCCCCCCATGGGGACTCTCTCAATTTGCCCACTAGGTTTCTCTATACTTCTCATATTTATAGAGAAACCCTGAAGGAATCCTAGTTGAATACTACTAGGAAAACCTACTTCCACATAAGGATAAGAATCCTACTCCAACACTACTAGGAATAAGGATAAGAATCCTAATCCAACACTACTAGAAAATCCACTACATCTAGAAGATATTTCCTAGTTTCACAATTACATAAAGACTCCTGATTGTAATGACAACCATACCCTTTAACTTAATTGTTCCACCAATCCTAACACAGGTTTCGTAGGTAACAGTAATGACAATATTGATTTTGGATTTGCTAATGACAGAACATGGTGCTATGTTTCAGGGTGCAGAATAAAGCCCAAAATCTAGGTTTTAACATCATTTTTTCCCTACAATTTTTCGGTCATACATTATAGCATTGAGTTATCCGACCTGCATGTTCTGCTTGCAGCTAATTTCAAGTAAGTGTTAAAACAAAGTGGCGCATGACAAGCAGCAGACAGAAAGAATCCATCTGGCTAAAAGCTATGAAATGGTAAGCCATACGAAAACAGTTAAAATGGTCCACGAGCAAAGTGAATGCATGTAGATTTTAGATATGTCAATGGCCCAAAAACTGAACCGTTTTCACGTCCAAGTTCCATCTCTTTCCTATATATCTAAAACGTTCAGCTTAAAGTTCATTCCTCAAACCCTTAACTAATGATATGAAAAATATTTGGCATCTCTGCTCACTGAACAGTGTTTCACAAAGTACTATCAGGAGTTCCAAACCATATCACTAAGTATATAGTGAATAATTTCTGGAATTGTAAAATGCTGATATCTTAGAACTTCAAGTCAGTTATTATAGATGAAGGCCTCATGTTACCTCTTGCAGAATTCTGCCACATATCGAGATCCATTGTAAAGAATGAACCACATCAGCACAACCAACAAAGCATCTGGCAGACTTAAGGAATGGACAAGATCAGTATCCCAACGACATACAAAGAGAGTTGAAAAATGAGGGAGAGGTGGCAGATCAATTAAGAGTAATTTTCAACTCTTGTATATACCAACCCTACCGGAATTTAATTTGTTTGGATTATAGTTGGCTTCAAAATATTACGACAGTGTGTAAACTAATAAATCCTACGTTGAATCATAACATAGAGCAGAAAAGATAGCCATAAAGCGGATAAGATCTTTCAAGAGAATTGTGTAGTAAAGGATTCTGAAAAGATAACGCTCCCGCCAGTCCAGCATATAGAGGCCAAAAGTGACATTATAAATATGGATCTTGCGCTGAACCCAATTCATAGCTCTGGCATCTATAAACAATGAGCATGTAGAGAGAATCAAGATAAGATATAGATGAAAAAGAATGAATCAATAAATTAAAGAACTAGTTCATAGCTCTGGCATCCATAAACAGTGACCATACAGCTAGAATCAAGATAAGATTCAGATGAACTTCTAAGAATGAATCAGTATATTAGAGATACAGTTCACGATCAGGCATGTACAAGCAATAAGCACGTGGCTAGAGTCAAGGTCTGGATGAACAAGATTGAATCAACGGACGGAAAAAGAAAAATTCACGAGATTCAAAAAAAATTACGCTATGGGTTGAGTCAGTCATTGAACAAACTGAATACCCAGGTCAATCCTGTATATCTTTATGTTTTTACAGTTAAAAAATGATAGCAGGTATCTATAAGAGTTAGCTTACGACAGATTTCAAGTTGAGCTCGTTGATTAAGCTTCTTGGCCAAGAGGTTGTAACCCTCCCAAGAAGAAACAGCTCAAATATCATGAGAGCTTTCACCATTTCTCTTTGGTGAATTGGTAGCCCTCTCTGATTCAACTGAATAATTGATCAACAAGCAAAACAGGGCCAACAACAATAAAATCAGAATCGATCCCGTGCGTAGTGAGGGAGGAGACTAGGGTTAGGGATCGTACCTGACACGGACGACTCCTCTCCGATGCAGCAACCAACTGACAACTTTTCGTCCTCAGACGGAGAGATCGAACTTTGTCCGGTTGTGTGCCACTGCACCGTCGTCGTTTAATTTTAAAGTAATTATAGTGGCGGGTGTTTTCCTTTTCAGGTCGAACAAAGATTGTCGTAAAAATTTCTACAAAAAGCTTATTACAGCAGTCCATTAACAAATGCAAAAGAAATAACTATCTACTTGGAACTGCGAAGTAGGTGAATGTAAATTTAAAATTTAGTTTAAGTGGAATGAGTTTAACTAGATTATCGTAACAACTTAACTTCTTTTTTTTTTTCTAAGAAGAGAGAGAAGGAGTGTTGAGCCTTTAACTTGATGGACTTGCCAGTCAAGAGTTCCTTTGCAATAACTTAACTAATTTGATTAATTGATTATTTAATTATAATGGCTTAGGATTATAATTTTCTTAACAAGACTTTTGAAGTGAAGTCTTTTTCTAATAAAGCTTATTCAAAATAATTCAAATCTTGAACTAACCTATATAGGTCCACTTACATGTTCTAATTATTAGGCACATAACAACATGATTTTTCAAAACATAATTTTTGAAACACATGAATAAGTTTACAAACACGCGTTTGTAAACTTTTTCATAGAATTCGGGAATAAGTTTTGTGGATACATTTTTGAAAAACGTGTCCAAATTTTTACAGAACGTTGGGCTGAATGGTGTCTAAGCCCTGGACAAGTAGGCGGGGTTTCTAGCCCTTTTTGCTTGCATTAAACCTCGTTTAGGGGAGAGGATCTGGCGTCAGTAGTACAGCGAGGACTTGGGCCAAACACCGATCAAGCTGTTAAACAAGTCCAACATTCAGCCCATTTCCTAATGGCAACCCGGGCCAGTGACCCAATCCAATTACACAGTCCTCTCCAATCTCTGTACCGTACCTTGTTTTAGTGAAGCAAACTTATCAAACCTAGGAGCACAGAAAATCCCAAGAAGAAGAGCTTCTCAAATCTTTGTTTTATACATTGTTTTACTATTATGTTTGTTGAAGGTAAGTGTTATCTTATATTGGAGGTAAGAAGATAGGTCATTGGTATTATAATTAATGAGATTTTTTTACTTAATATCTTAAAGTTTATGAAGAATTATTATACTTTAATATAATATAAAAAATGAATTTTTACTTTATAAATTCTCATGTTCTAAAGTTAATTGTTTTTTTATATGTAATGTTTATATCAACATACAAAAGAAGATAAGTGTTTGACAATGAATATTATATTATATTAAAAATAAAATAATAAATACTTAATCTTATAAATGATGAAATTTATCATCTAATATTTTAAAGTTTTAGGATAAACTTTATCTTTTAATATGTTATTATCCTTTTAACTCTTTGACTCGATAACTAACACTACACTCAACATCTCAATTTTGATGCCATTTGTCCCTCGAAGACAAGTTCAGGGACATTGTTTGTTCAGAGAAACTCTATCCTTAACCAAATGTTAATGATGGTAACTTTGTCTTGGAACTCGGGCATATGGGTTCCTATCCAAGAGGCTGATTCAAACACACGACGATTTTGTTGCTTCACACGCTGGCATCGACAGGGAAACCGTGCATTCTTGGACAATTGTCACATTGGAAGGCAGGGACCCCCATGCCAAAGCAGCGTGATACTGATTACAGCAGGCAGCGATTTTGGGTTCAACCAGTGCCAACCATACGAGAAACGTGAAAGAAAGGACCCGAAATTCACGCTCCTTTACGTTAAAAAAGCCAGATCCTAGTAAGTCCTCCAAGAAAGACGAAGCGGGTCACCATCCTCGTGGAGTCAAATCTTATCTCCTTTCCTATCCATTCTGCAAATTTGACTCGGTCAGATTAGCATCAGCGCCACGCCCCGTGCAAGAAAGACGATCATTTCTTTTTCTGACCGACGAAAAAACTCGATAAGGCTTGAGCTAGACTTGGAAAAATGATCAGTTGTTCGTTCTACACGCAACTTCATCGCGTCGCCGCACGCCATTCATGCGTCGGTGTGTCAGCGTCCTCGCCTATTCTATTGGAGCTTACCTACCCAACATTAAGGGAAGTCATCGACCCATGTTGGGGTTTTGGTCTTGATGAGGCTTATTGGGTGCTACATTATCTAATTCTACCTTGATTAGGAAGTGTGAGAGAGGATTGATTAATCCTTGGATCAATAAAAGGGGTTGAAAAAGTCAATCATGGGGACTTTTTAGCTTCCCTTTCTGTTGCGTTCAATAATGCAATAAGTTTTACCTAGACGATTAGGGCGAGACCTAGTTTTTTACAAGATAATGTTCGTAAGAACCACGTGGCAGTGATTTTAATGGCTTAAAATAATGACTTTAGGTAAGTCAATAATGTTAGCAGATTCCTTTCCTACAACCTATAATGTTAGGGATTAGAAACACGAAACCGCGTGATTGAAACGTTGCCAGAAGTTGAAACATTGACATGGTAGTAACAGATCCCCATATATATGGGCTAAAGGATTTAGCATGTTTCCTGTTAGGTCTGTGATACGCAAGCTCCCCCTCTAATCACAATGGGAATCCAAAGCTTAGCAATAAAGGAATCTCATAAACAACTATTTAATCATAAGTTTAAAGCAAAAATGGATTCCTTCACTGGATTCCACTCATATATGCATAGTTCTATTGCTTTTGAGCCTGCTCCACATGTGACATAAGCTCTGCCTAATCATGCCAAACGGAAACACAGATCTACAGATAGTTAAAGACCTAAATCCACTAGCAAATCAAAGCTAGATATCTTCCATCACCCACTATCCAAATATAGTGTTGTTGGATGAGATTCGATCTCTTTTGCATATTAATTTATATAAACTATTCGAAAGACATCTTTATCTCGAACTTTGAAGGAAACTAACGTGCACAATCATCATAAAAGTGTTTCCCCATCTTCGTAGAACTTTCGTTTTTGTGTTGGTTCAAGTATTGTCATACATTATAATTAGTACTAATTTATACTAAACATTTAGTCTCACACCGTATTTTATAAGTCTTAAATACCCCTTCCTCTAATGAGTCTTTCTAAGAAGAGATAGACCTAAACCTTTAACAATTTATAGGTTCATAAAAAATCTTTTTAGACTTGTTATTCAAAAGATTTGGCAGATATCATCTTTAATGCAGTTTTCTACTGCTAATACTAGTCTGAAGAGAGTAGATATCCTGTTGAAAAAGGATTGCAATCGTGGAGGAGAAAGATAAATGTATATCTATCAGAAACTTGTGGTGTATGGAAAAATCACGAGTCCTTACGGCAAAACTTTCTGGAAAAGTAGCAAGAACGTAGTACCTATCCTGATGATTTTTCACTGTCAAAAGATAAGCATTGGTACCTGGCACCTCCATGCAAATCCACCAAGCTGTATGTTCTAACAAGTTCAACTATAATTGGTATGCACGGTCTGCTTCTCTGCTGTCATGCCAAGCGGAACAAAACAAACACATGTCTGGTAATGTGGTCCACCCTATCAATATGTGCCATCTCTTACTTTTCTTGTCCATAACCATGGACAAGATAAGGCCTTTCTCGAATCCCCAGCAACTGATATGATGGCGATGGTCATAAGGAGAAATTATCTAATTTTTCATTCTTCCGTCTTTTAATCTTATCTTATGGGATTGTTTTTGGGTCAGATCTTTCTGTGATTCACTCATAGATAGAGAGGACGCCAACCCTCGATCATACATGGCCGCGAGATTGTAATCAAAGGGCTTCAACCTTTCCTCTCTAACCACTCTGGTTAGGTTATAAGCCAATCATTGACAAAATCACAGTATAATGGGTTGTTCTGATCTCGTCCGTCTGCGCCCATTTCTTCTTTGCTGGAAGTGTTGGGACTTTGGCGAGCAATGAACATCCATTATTGTCTTTGTTTTCATCACCCCACAAAAGGTAGCGTCGCCAGCATCGTTATCTTCGATGCATCATCCAATAAACAAATGCGTTTTAGTTGCTTATAGTCAAGAATGAAGCTCATGAAAGTGATGCCGAATAAATTCGTTTTTAATTACCTATCAAACCGATGGTTTAATTCTTTAATCACCCAACAAAGCATTATGCTCGATCCATGTGCAACCACCCACCATTTCTCAGTAAACATCTAAACTTTTGGTGGATCTCACGTATATACCAAAGTATTCCGGGGGAAAACCAGGCAGAAAATAGAAAAAGAATATTTACGCAGACTTCATACATTAATGTTTGTTAATCACGTAAGCGAGTTAAGTTCCCTGCTTGACCTTCCAAAATGCCAAAAGTCGAAACCCAGGAAGTCTAGATCCGAAAACGTCCCTGAATAAATGAACTTTTGGATACCTCGCAACCCTCAGCAAGTAGGGAGTAAGAAAAGCATCATGGACAGACTGGTACAACGTTAACTTGGGGATAACACCCATGGCCTATCAGCTAACGAAAAGTCAGTTCAAGAAGTTCAAATGCCGGCCATCTTTGTTCAGGCTCTAAGCGCCATCTAAGAGTCGCCTAGTTAGAAAAATGCAGGTTTTGTTTTCTTTTTCTCTAGTTGGCCAATTTGTTTCCGCCTGAAGCTGTAAAATTGCAGGGCACCTTGTACTGACGTCGCTCTCTGTACTCTTCTTCGCTAACTTATTTGAGCCCCACTTGATCCCCCGAAAGGAATCCATGCTCTAAACTCGAATCCAGACAGAAAGCCCCACAGGACGGTACTTTCTGTGAACACTCTTGAAAGTATCTGTGGTTGAAAATGGAAACTATGCAAAGGCTTTCACAGCGACTAGAAAAGGTGAACCACTTAATCTAGTTGGGGATTATTAAAATGCAAAAATAGAAGCATTATCTTTTCTTTTCTAAGGATGATATCAGCCGGATAATGACCCAAAATTAGTCTTGAAAAGATAACAAATGGTCGATTGGGAAAGAATTCTCACGACCGTTGGTTAAGGTCAATCAGCACCATTTCAAGTGATAACATTATTTGATTTGGACAGAACTATAACCCATGATAGAGCTCTGATAATTAAAAAAATTGAAACTGGCAGCCATGGAATAGCTTCTTCTCGGTGGGCGAGGAGGAAGAAGAAGAAGAAGCTGACGCTGGCATGCACGCGGGGATCCATTTTTAAGAAGCTTATAACAACATACATTGAAACTTTTTATGTAGACGATCCCAAGAGAGGACGTAGACTTTTTTAGTTATATAGTAACATGTACTTACGAAAACTTGTTTTTTCCCCTTGTCTTGTTGTTTGTCTAATAATAAATTCGTCTAATTTTAGAAGATATCGAATTACTAAGAATATTATTTGTCACAAAATGAAAAACAATGTACCAAATTAATCTGATACTGATCCAGAAATCAATCGGGCATCATTGATCCAAGAATTAATCAAAAAGCACTAAAACCGCTCGCCATTTTTTTAATAAAATTTTGTCATTATCATCAAATACGTCATTGCACAGATAATTAAAAAAGAAGAAGTTTTTTTTTTTTTTTTTTTAATTATATATCTACTTTTCTTTCGCACCATTGGAAGGGGCCAAAAGTCGCCGATCGACGCCACGTCAGAGGCTCGTCGAAATCTGAGACCCCACCTGCTTACTCATTTCCATTTAGTAATAATTGTAACTTTTATTTATAGGCAGATTAAAATTAAATTAAAATGACTAATGCTGACTCAGCGTCTGACGTCAAAAGGATAAACCTTGCGACTTCCAAAGAAACAAAAAGACGAAAAAAAAAAAACAAACAAAAAAACGGTGAAAAGGAAAGAAGAATGGAGTAGAAGCAAACCATGTGGCGCCACGTGTTGGAAGCAACGTCAGTATCGACATGGGTCCCGGAGGAAACCCCATAAATAAATTAAAAAAAAAAAAAGAAGACGTAACAACGGTGTCGTTTAGCCCCGGTTTCACCCACCCCTACACGATAAATACGTGGCCGGGGATGCGGAGAACTTACTCCCTCAAACCGAAATACGTGTTGTTCCATCAGCGTCGAGTCTCGCCACCCCTACCACCACCACCGCCAACTTTCTGTGATTCTTCTTCTTTATATTCCACGGTCTTTCACTCCTTGGCAGTGCTAAGGAACTACACCGTGGTTCTTCTTGATTGTTCTTGGGTTTTGTGTTCTGTGGATCAGAATGTGTGGAATTCTTGCTGTTCTTGGTTGCTCCGATGACTCTCAGGCCAAGAGGGTTCGCGTGCTTGAGCTTTCCCGCAGGTAAGTTATATTCTCCTACTACCTCTCTTTCTGTATCTTTTTGTTTTCATTTTCTTGTCCTATTTTCTTTTTGGTATAAGATAAACATAACGGAAAAGTTGTTTGTTTTTCCAACGAATTTTCAGAGACATGACGATATCCACGGAAAAATGTGGTGTTTGTTCCTTTGTCAAAGTGATTTCCCTTTCATTTCTTTTGACTCAAGCTTTTGTTTCTTTTTGGGACTCAAGCCTTTGTTTCTTTTGCATGATTGTAATGAAATTTTAGTTTGTGAAACCGAAACAAAGATGAAGAAGGAAAAAGAAAACCATCTTCGTCATGTTGCGAGTTCATGGTTCGTCCATAATCATGAATCTTGGACCATGGTGGTGATATAATGGTCCCACGCTTACGTTCTCAGTGGGAAAGCTTCATTTATTAGGGAAAACACTGAATGATGAAATTTCGTACTCCACTAACATTGTTGTGATAGCAGTCACCTACCTCACGGGGACAAATAGTGTTAAGCATTTGATCATACTGGTCATGTGCGATGTGGGTCCATGTAATAGTTCTATGATAAGTAGGGACTTTTCTTAGATATGGAATTCCTGTACAATACACCAAGAAGACACTGCATTTTGAAACGCCATCTGTTTTGATGTTGCAGACTGAAGCACCGCGGTCCAGACTGGAGTGGGCTCTACCAGCATGGAGATTGCTATTTGGCTCATCAACGGCTAGCTATTATTGATCCTGCTTCCGGTGATCAACCTCTCTTCAATGAGGACAAGGCAATTGTTGTTACGGTAGGCAATTTTCTAAAACGTCGTTGACAGTGATGTTTTGGCATTCTACTATTTTTCGCTTCTTATGTTCTGTCTGGTCTGAATGAGGTAACTTGTTAGCCTTCTTTTCGTTGGTTGCAAAATGATGGTGGAGTTTGTTTTGAACATTAGGTGAATGGAGAAATTTACAATCATGAAGATCTGAGGAAGAGTTTGCCGCATCACAAGTTTCGAACTGGCAGTGATTGTGATGTTATTGCTCATCTGGTGGGTCACCTTGCCACGCCTTTGTTACAAGGATTAATCCGAAATTGTCATTCTTCTTGTTCAACCAAATAACAAGTCTTCCTTAATTAATCTGTGTGTAGTACGAGGAGCATGGGGAGAATTTTGTGGACATGCTGGATGGTATGTTTTCTTTTGTCCTGCTGGATACCCGTGACAACAGCTTCATCGTTGCTCGTGATGCTATTGGGATCACTTCCCTTTATATTGGATGGGGTCTTGATGGTAATGTCCCAGATAATTCCTTTCTTTCTCAAAAAAGAAAAAGAAAAATGGCAAAATTTATGGTGACTTAATCCTACTCTACTTGTACTCAGGCTCTGTTTGGATATCATCGGAGCTTAAAGGATTGAATGATGACTGTGAACATTTCGAGTCCTTTCCCCCTGGTCACTTGTACTCCAGCAAATTTGGAGGACTTAAGCGTTGGTATAATCCTCCTTGGTTCTCTGAGGCTATTCCATCAACCCCGTATGATGCTCTTGCGCTAAGACGCGCTTTTGAGAATGTAAGGTTCATGAATTGTAAATCATAAGGGACTCTAACTTAATTCATAGACGCTTCAAGATTTTGATTATATGTGCTGGGTTTTAAATGTGCAGGCTGTGATCAAAAGGCTGATGACCGATGTGCCTTTTGGGGTTCTGCTGTCCGGGGGCCTTGATTCATCACTGGTTGCCTCTATAACGGCTCGTCACTTGGCTGGCACAAAGGCTGCCAAACAATGGGGGGCACAACTCCATTCTTTCTGCGTAGGCCTTGAGGTGAGTTGTAAATTCCCATTACATCCAATTATACTGCGGTTCATGGATGTTCCGTTTGGTCTCAAAACAGTTTGTCCTTCTGATGAGCAGGGTTCACCAGATCTGAAGGCTGCGAAAGAAGTTGCAGATTATCTGGGTACAGTGCATCATGAGTTTTATTTCACCGTTCAGGTATTGATGGAGAATTAGTATTTTAAGCTGTAGACCTCCGGCGTAATTTAAATAGCTTTCTACAAAATGTTTAACTTTTGTCTTTGAATTGTGACAGGACGGGATTGATGCCATAGAAGATGTTATATATCATATTGAGACTTATGATGTTACGACCATAAGAGCAAGCACCCCTATGTTTCTTATGTCGCGTAAAATTAAATCACTAGGGGTGAAGATGGTGATTTCTGGTGAAGGTTCTGACGAGATCTTTGGTGGGTATTTGTACTTCCACAAGGCCCCAAACAAGGAGGAGCTCCACCGTGAAACATGCCAGAAGGTGCTATGATCTTTTTCCAAGTATAGATTGTTGATATATAGGCTGGTATATGAGAGACAATATGAGTAATTTTCTATTCTTGTATGCAGATTAAGGCACTACACCAGTATGACTGCCTTAGAGCAAATAAGTCAACATCTGCCTGGGGATTGGAAGCTCGAGTTCCCTTTCTGGACAAAGAATTCATCAATGTTGCGATGTCTATTGATCCAGAGTGGAAAATGGTATTGAATTGCCACTCAACAAATTGGGTTTTGCTCTATTTTTCCTGTTGTTGCCAAGATCTTAAAATTACAAAATACGCTAGTTTCACCATTTTTTTCGTTTGATGACAGATCAAACGAGACGAAGGACGCATTGAGAAATGGGTTCTGAGGAAGGCCTTCGATGATGAGGAGCATCCTTATCTGCCAAAGGTATTGAATCCTCAGTTTTCACCCGAAGTGTCTGTATAGTAACTTCATAGCTAACGTGTCCTCTTTGATGCGTGCAGCACATTCTGTACAGGCAGAAAGAACAATTCAGCGATGGAGTTGGCTATAGTTGGATTGATGGCCTCAAAGACCATGCTGCTACTCATGTAATTATCTATATATGTACGATTGTAAATGATATTCTGTGACTGCCCCAGGTGATAATCACTGGTCAATTTATATTTTCAGGTGACTGATAAGATGATGCTTAATGCTGCACGCATTTACCCCCACAACACTCCCACTACAAAGGAAGCATACTACTACAGGATGATCTTCGATCGGTTCTTCCCCCAGGTTCTTTTCCGGCACATTAATCATTTATGCAGATAACATTGAGACTCCTCGAATTTGTCATGCTTATCTTCTGTTTGCCGTTTGGTTTTGCAGAACTCAGCCAGTCTGACTGTCCCTGGTGGAGCAAGTATAGCCTGCAGCACAGCTAAAGCTGTTGAGTGGGACGCTGCATGGAAGAACAATCTTGATCCTTCTGGCAGGGCTGCTTTAGGAGTGCATGTTCAAGCTTATGACGACCAGGTGAAACCTGTCGGCGGCGGCATCCCAGAGATTATTGACGATGTGCCTCTGAAGATGGGAGTTAACACTGCGGGAGTAGCAATCCAAAGCTAGTATTCCTGTTGTTATTCAGAGCTATACATAGTTTCATGGTCTATTTTCAAGATTTTGCAAGCTGGGTTGTGTAAAGGGAATACATAAACGCTAGGAAAGTACTCCTATGGTATTTTCAAAGATGATGTATTACCAAAACGTTGTACTTTTCTTTATGAACTGTTTTAAGAAAATACATAAGTGCTAGGAAAGTACTCTAATGGTATTTTTCAAAGATGATGTATTATCAAAACGTTGTACTTTTCTTTATGAACTGTGTTAAGAAAGCATGGAATTTCCCCTTTTTGTGTAAATATGTCCAAAAGTTACCAGTATCTTGCTTGGTTTGATCCCCACATTCTACCTGCTACCGTTAAAATTAGATGGCGCCCGTGCTGGCCCAGTGCTTTTCTCAGCCCAGGGCTGATCAATAATGGCTTTTCAGCCTGTGAACATGTGGATCACATCCCCAAAGGGTATAAGTCTCGGACGGCGGTGTATTTGTTAAGGGGTAGCCCAGTCCAACCAGTTCTGAGCTTAAAAGGTGGAGACCAGGTTGAAGCCGTTCAGGGCTGGACCTATCTTTTGCAATTCTATGCATTAAATAACAAAAACTCTTCCCAAAAACCTGTGGCTGCTGGGATTCGAGCCCAGGTCTCCACGGCCACAACGTGGAATTCTCACCACTAAACTACAGCCACCTTATACAATTTATCAGACGCATATATGTAGATCATGCTCTTTTCTGGTCTAAAAACTTTAACCTCGGCAAAGTCTTGGCTGGTACAACTAGTTGGAAGTCAATAGCTATCGTTGCTGGTTGACATAAAGAAAACCTTGTCAAATGACCATGTAATTAGGTTTCAACTGGAGAAAATGAGGAAAATAAAGCAATTACTTTCACTTTAGAACAAATAGGTTGAGTTGGTGATTGTTTTTAACATATTGTATATTTATGTATAGATCATCTTCCTTCCTTATAGATTTTTGAACAGAAAAGAATTATTCAATTAGGTTTGGAGTGGAGAAAATGCAGAAAACAAAGCAACTACTTTTACCTCAGAACAAACAAGTTGAGCTAGTGATTTTTTTTAACATATTGTATATTTATGTATAAATCATCTTCCATCTTTTAGATTTCCAATTAGAAAAGAATTGATTGGTAACGAGATCCCTTAGAAGAGTGATTAGGTAAGCTTAAGATTGATCATTGATTTTCTTAAAACTAAGCATCACATTCTCCAAAATATGTCCCATTAGTCGAAGTACAACATACAAGGAAGTATCTAAGAAAAAGCAAGGAGATGGGATTAGAAGTTGCAAAAACTAGTGTTGATAAAAGCCCTCTTTTGCTTTCATGCATTAGCAAAGGTAGCTTTTTTTTTTTTCACTTCTAATTGAAAAAACTTTATATTTCAACAATGAAATAAGTGAGCCTTATTTCTTGATTTCTAACAATATGCATTTACTTTACATGAGAAGGTATAAATATGCAACTCTCTTGCCAAACATATTGCAAAAATTTGAAACCATTAAACTAGTTAGTACCTAGATGGGTAAAACTTAAAAAAACCAAGTTATACAGAACAATTGATTCTAGGTATCAAGTAGCCCAAAAAAGCACCAGTGGCTACAACCAACAGATTGGGCATGGTTGGCGTGTTTTTCAAGGCTAAAATTGCCATTATAGATAGAAAGATGCTTGTCTTTCCTTAGCACCAATAGCATGGTTATGTCTAGCAAATATGCAAGGCTGCTTATCTCCTTCAACATCATATTCACTATCCTTATTTGATCAGGGTATGCCCTTAGGTATTAGTTCCATTCAATGGCACCATCATGTCGTAGAAATTCTTTGTTGTTGTTGTTGTTGTTGTTGTTGTTGTCATCATAAGGCTAACACTCCTTCACTTGGGTTGTTAATGTTAGGCACACAACAAATCAAGAGAGGTATTATGGAGGTTGACAACTTGTACTCAATAATGTACAAAGCATTCCAAGTGAGTCATTGACAAACATCACAATCTTCCCACTCATTCTTTTTAAAAATTCAAGCCCACCAAATCTATTACCATTAATATGAAATATCATCAATATTGTAAGACAATAGAAACACAACATTAGTATCTTTTGAAAAGAAAACAATTGTTCCCTTTGGGAGCTCACAGTAAAGGGGCTTCCACTAATACTTAAGTTAATCAAAATTTGACTACTCAAACATTTGGCAATTGAACTTGGCATCAATGAATGGATAGCTAGAAGCTTGGTATACTGGATATGTGTCATCACAAACCCAAGTACAACAAATAATGCATAGGTGCTCTAGTTGGCTTGGATTATAGGTCCTCTATGGTGGTGGGTATTTTGATATTTCTCAAACTCATTATAATGGTTGAGGAAGCTATATGGAATTGAACCAAAAAGAAGACATAATGTTACTAAACATAACCCAAAAGAACAACATGAGGACTAGAAAAAAAAAAAGCACCATCATAGAGGCTAATAGAGAGATAGAAAAACATAAGCAAAAAAAGAAATAAAAGAGAGAGGAGTTATATATTATAAAAAGTACGGTTAAGTTTTGTAGCAACCTATAAAAATATAGAGGATTTTTTCTTTGTTATGTCCATATGAAGATAACCAATATCAGTTCACGTGAGTTGGATAGATCAGTGGTAGTGTGATTTTGGTTTGGACTTTTCAACTATAAATAGAGAAAGATAACTGTTATATTTCTTCAATGGTCAGGAACGGTTAACTTGTGCTTTGGAGTTTTCAATTTATTTATTCATCATGTGGGACCTTTAAACTCCCTCCATTATGTAATTATTGTGGTTGTTAGCTTGTATAAGGAATCATAGCATATTAAAAGAAAGAGGTGATTTCTGAGGTGCATTACTAATATGAAAATAGAACTTTTTATTAGCAAAAGCATATGAAGCCATAATAAGCCATAAAATCCTAAGAATCTTTCTTTGCTTTTGGAAGCTCCTCTTCAATCTTAACATGCATGCATTTAGGTGTTCTTTGATTGTTGCTCCCTATCATAAACCCAAATCCATAAAGAGCCAAGAGTGGAGGTAATTAAAGAAGCCTCTCTAGTAATCTGGGGATGAAATTTGTATTCAAATTTGCTTGATTCCAATGTATAACATAAAGGTTCTCTTTGTACTATAATCAAGTATTTATTTACAACTATATCATTTGCTTGTTGAAATTTTATTCTATTCCCAATATACTCGCATTGCATCTCCAACATTACCTTTTTTTTTAGTATTGCATAATTGTTTAGAACAATTTTATAGGATAGGTGGAAGATTTTTCTTGAAAAACAAGGGTTAAAAAATGGAAAAGGAAGGTGGATCCATGAAAAGGAAGCCAATCGGGAGATAAGGCCAAGATGTTGACCGTTGTCCCAATTTCTTTTTGAGCAATGGTAGCATAAGGTCATCTTATTTGTAGCTTTCATCCTTTACTTGGTACCTTAAAGTCCGATTCCTATATCTTATCCCTTACAAAAAAAAAAAAAAAAAAGAGAATGAAGAATACTTGCAAGACTAAAAAAAATAAGACAAGATTTCCTACTTTCTATGTATGAAAGCAATTGTTCAAAGTAAATGTTCAAAGTAAATATTCAAAGTAAATATTCAAAGTAAATATTCAAAGCAAATGTTCAAAGCAAATGTTCTTTGCTTTCCTTCACCCACATCCATAGAACATTAGTCTTTTATAATAGACTTAAGGAGAAGTATTTTTAACTAGATTTATATTGACACCATTCTTGGCCTCCCATTATATAAATTTGAGTTGCTCTTTTTCTAATCCATAATTGGATGCATGCCTACTATGTTAGGATCATAAAGTACTTCATAAAGTTAAATTCAAATCTTTTAAAGTCTATCAAATATAACAGTGTCGTTGAGAGGGTGCTAGGAAATTTATGGATTGAAAATTCAAAAATAGCATCCTTTGCATAAGCTAATGATAGTGCCACTGCATGAAAGGCAACAATATGATATAAAAAGCCAATGGTTTCCTCTTAGATTAATAAGAGAAGGACAAACAATTATTATAGTTGTTATGCAATCAATCAATCATGAATACTTAGACTTTTGATGTCTTTATCATTCTTTACAATAAAAGATGTATTAACACATCCTAATATTTATAAAAATAATTTAATTGATATGCATTTTTTTATATAATTTCCTTAGGACTTTCATTTATTATATATGAGTTTTATAGTTTCAAATTCCATGTTTGACAAATTGAGTTAATTAAACCAATGGCATCTCTGAATCATCTTAATTGGATGTTAATAAAGAATGGGCTAAGGTGGGCCCATTTTGCTTATCAACTTCGGGGGAACTTAGAATACAACATGAGTCACTAGTGCAAAGAATTTTTGGCCGTGTTCCTTTGGTTGGTGCACTTTCCTTGACAATTGTGATGTCATGTGTCGAGAGCCAGACTTGTCACATCATGCTTGCTAGCAAGATCCTAGTTTGAGCATACTATACCACACCTTGATTCTTAGTCCCATCTTCAAACCCAATCTACATTTCATTGTTATTTATCATTTATCTTCCAACACTTGTTTTGCATAAATGGTTTGTTAAATTTATTGCTTTTTTTATACAATCTTGTTTCAATGTGATTTGGGCATAGTTGATAATATGAGGAAAAGTGAAAGAAAATTAAGGAAAAATTTGTAATGAAAGAGAAAGGAATCCTTACTTTTCTTTTTAGGTTGGATAGTTCTTTGATTGATTCTATAATAACTTAAAACAAAACACTATTTAAAATAAAAGTACAATTTTTTCTTTTTATATTGAAGAATCAATTCTAATAATTGGTGGAATCATTGTTGGAATTACCTTAAATGTGACAACATGCTTTTCAATTGCCTTCTTTGTTAAAGTTAAATTTGATTGTGTAGAAAGCATAAAATATCCAAAAGCCTTTATTAAGAAAATAAAAAGTGAGATCGACTTTTACGAGTTTGCAATGATAGGGTTTAGATTACTTCTTGTGAGATGTGTCCCTCTTTTTGGACCAAACATAGAAAATTAATATATAAAGAAGCATAAAAGCATCAATTCCTTTGTTTTTTTGTTTTTGTGCAAACGTGGGATTTTGAATTGGTGCAGTATGAGTTTTTATCTAAAAAGAAATTCATCCAATAAAGCTTGAAATATTTATCATTGCAAAGCTTTTAAATTTCGTGCTTCTTAGCCTTTAGCTTTTCCAACATATTAAAATAAAAATTAATGCTACCATGATAGCATGCCATGTTACTATGCCAGTCTTTTGAAGGCCCAAGTCCACCATTCCACACCTCATTGGGAAGAGTAGTGTTTAAGGCTTATAAGATCTTTCACAAGTACCAATCTTTCTAGCGTGGGACTAAATGTCCAATACTTTTCAACAATTTAAACTCAGTTTTATTTGCTAATGAAAGACTAGCCTAGTTGCATAATTAGACTGGCATATATGAAAGAATGTCCAACTTTGATACCATCTTGAAGGCTTAGGTTCACCTTTCTCCAAAAGATCTCATTAGGGAGGTATTCAAAGTTTATAAGACATTTCATAAGTGTTAATATCTTTGATGTGGGATTGAGTGTTCAACATTTTTTTGTAGTCTAACCTTAGTCTTATTTATTGGCAAAAGATTGGCCTAACCATAGGATTAAGTTTGCACACATGGAAGAAGACCCAACTTTAATACCATACTAAAGGCCTATGTCCACAAAGTTCCACTAATGACACAATTTTTAGTTTGTTACCCATCATTGGTAGTTAACCTTGATTGAAATCAAAACTAGTCGCAAATCATTTGCTAGATCTATTATAAGCTCACTACATGTTACCCCAAGGCCATTTATATTCAAAAACTTATTATCTTTCTCTAAATTTATAAGATAATAACTATAATTTTGTGTTTTATCTTGATTTTCATATTTTACAAAGCCTTCATATAAGCTAGAGCCAAATGACAAGTAAGGTTGATTGTAAACTCTACCACTTAATGCAATTGGCAACTTCACTATAATCGACTATAATAGCTATTCATATGAATAAATTGATATGCTAATATCATTGCCTAGGCCATGCTACCTATCATAACATGGAAAAGCTAGCACATGCTACTATGACAAAGTTTATCTCACCCTTTATAGAAAAATGTATCACAAGTTCCACTAGAATTAGTATACTTTGAGTTAAGACTACTCCTATAACTTTTTCTAAGGGAAATAAATACTAGCTTTATTGGTGACTTTTCAATATTTGTGTAGACTTATATTCTTTCTTCCAAGGATTAATTTCTTAAAATTTTTAAGAATTTCCACAAATGTGTAGAAAATCAACTCAATATAGAAATAAAAAGCAATGTAATTCATCCATAAATCATACCAAAATTTATTAATTAAACATGACATTTATTAATGAGTATCAAGACCCATATGCTTTATTTCAAATCAAGTCTACCAAAGAAAACATTGACACAATGTTTAAACTGGGCTTTCATGATTCATCATGTTTATTTGTATCTTTAACATTGAGATTTTGCTTTTGAGTCTACAACTCATATTATAAATAGGTTGCCAACCCAATAATACAAAACAAGTCTTCTCAATAGAAATTATTTCATACCCACCTTTAATATCACGTTTAAGTATATTTGTGTGTCTAGTATATTCATATCTAAGACTTTATACACAAAACAAGTTAACTCATCACTCAACCTCTTGCATACTTCCTTGGCTTTCCCATAATATATAAAGGGTATTGATGTCTTTATATTAAAAGACAAATTTTTAATTATTATAGATACCATTTCTAATGAAAACATCTACTTTTATCGAAACCCCAAAATCAAAACCCCCATCATCAATTTTGGCACAATATTTCATATAGCATTTCCTACCTCCACCACTTTAAATCCATCATAACCATCCAATTCATCACTCACCTTACAAGAACCACCCTCCTCACAATACCATGCAACCTACACAACTTGCCACCCTTATTTGCCACATGGCAACATGGCTTAAAGGAGGAACTATACTAATTATGAAGAATAGAAGGTCATAATTCTTCCAAAATTTATGAGCTTGTCTTTTACTCAATATAATGCATAAGTTTTTCTAGCATAGCAATTTCTACCTTTACCACTTCAAATTTATTACAACTATCCAATCCATCACCCACCTTACAAGAACCACCTCTCCTTAATATTGTGCAACTTGCACAACCTCCCTAACCCCTACTTTTTACCCCACCTATCACATGGTAACATGACTTAAAGGTGGAACTATACTAACTCAGCAATGTGCAAGGTCATAATCATTCCACATTTATGGGCTAGTCATTTTTCTTCTTCTTTTTCTTTTTTCTCTCATGCATTTAAATTCACATACCTAGGTCTTGAACTTGAAACCTAGAGATTCTAGGCCTTACTAGCTTACCATTGCATCTTCTCTTTGCCCACTAAAACTTCTCTTCCAATGAAGCTCCAAAATCTTCACAAAGACCCTAAGTTTGTCATCGATTTCCTCCAATAAGTCATTACCCTTAATGAGAAACTAGAAATTGTTGGAGAATAGATAACAAAAAATGAGTATTTAAAGCATATCTTTAGTAGTTTGGGCTCTTCCACATTGACCTGTATAGCATATTTCTTGATAATGTATAGTGATGATATTGTTTTTACTGACTTTCTTGTAGTTCTCATCACTTCACTCTTACCCACAATTAAGTGGAAATTTATTATTGAGAACTTTGGCTCATTCCACTATTTCCTTGGCTTTGGTCTAGCTCATTGCTTAAGGCCTTTGCCTTTGTTAAACAATATTTGTCTTGGTTACTTTCCTTGCAACTTGGAACATCCTCCCTCCTTTCACTACAAAGATCCTTTCCTAAATCCTATAAATTATTGCAAAGTTGAGTATATTTTAATACATGACTTTCATCAAACTTGACATCTCCTTGTCAACATTGTTTGCCAATTCATATATACATCATCAGCAAATAGTCATACAGATCATTAAATTCCTCACCTACACTTTATGCTACAATATCTTTTTTACCAAGATTCCTTTTTTAAAATTTTGTGTCTTTAGCAATGCAGGATAAACAAGTGATAGTAATGAACACTACGCTATTGGTGGCTTTTGTGTGTTTCTTAATACTAACCTCATTTTTTGGAGCTCTTGTAAGTAGTGTACTATCTCACAATCTAGAACAAAGTCCTAGTACAAGAGCCTTACCAACTCTACAATAGAGTTTATTTGGTTAGAAGCCCTTCTTTAGGTTCTCCATGCTTCCATCCTTGGACTTCGCACACTTTGGTGTGAAAATCTATTTGCAATCCATCTTATCACCAATGTCATAATTCATGCTTCAACTAGACACATTGAAATTAATTTTCACTTAGAGAGTGCATAACTAGGCACCATTTCAAATCCATTTCATCTCATCCAAACATTTAGTCTATGATATTTTACTAGTAGCCTCTCCGAGTCGTGCTTCTGCCTCCTTCGACCCAAGATGACATGCCACATCAGCTGGGCTATTGGGTGCAATCTACCTCAGCACCGGATGGCTCGCTTACTCGAGACATGTATCAGTTACGGGTGCCTAAGAAGAGCTCATCATCTCCTATTCCTCTTAGTCAACGACCATCCTTCCCAAAGCAAAAACTAAGGAGATAACCGGCCCTGCATCATCCACTGCAACACGGAACGCGCCTGCACCTACTGGATTGTGATTAGCGACTGCACAGTATAAATTAGTCTGTAATTATTTCATATTTGGGTATACAATGCACATGGATTCATTGTAAACACGGTACGAAGAAATAAAATCAAAACGCAAAATTTTTTAATTGTCTTTTCTTCTCCCTCTTCTTTTTTCTACCGTCGTTGGTGCTTCCTTTCTCCCACCGACGCTTCACCTTCTCTGTTCTTTCAGTTTAAAGGGAAAAAGATCGTACATTAGTTGTAAGACAATGAAAGATCGATCCTGGCATCAAACCGGAGGGGTTAATTAGTAACAAGATCACAGTCACATTTTTATGTCGAATCAGTGCTCCAAAGAAAAATTAATGGTTGGCTTCATATATTCCCATCAAATTCACTGTTACTTCCCCATGTTCTCTGTACAAAGAACAATCCACAATTGTCACAAAGCAAAACTGTGGCCATCCGACCAACTCTAAACAAAACTACTACATCAAAAAGCTACTAGGCTACCTGAGGCTCCTTAGGATGAGGTTTCACTTCCCTATTATTAAGATTAATCAATTTGGCGGCCTGTGCAGGCCGAAGAAAACTCAGCATCCGGTGTTTGATACCCTCTGCTTGGAGCTTCTGCGTCACCTGTTAACACTAGCATCTCCGAGAAAGCACAAAGCACCCTCGTTGTTTTCAGTGAGACATGGCTGGTCCACCTATGAACAAGAAGCCAGATCAGATCAGATCAGATCAGATAAGTAGGGAAAATGTAAAGGACTGTGATGATGGAAGAGTTGATATGTTTCTAGCGGGAAATACCATGATTATCACCTGGAACATTGCCAGCAGAGTCGTTGCTCCCTCCAATACTGAGAAAAAAAATACCAGACTCAGGGACAAACCAGCAACTCCGCAGATATAACTATCGAATAGGATTCAAGAAATAAGGCACAGTTTTAAGCAATATATGCTCGGAGAAGGCACGATCACTCAGACAGGAAAGAAGTTGCTTATTTTTGGGGGACCTGCAACCAACCTAAACGAAATACATTGGGATCAAGTAGTAGCAATTAGTTTCGATCTGATTTTTTCTGTATTTTTCCAGCCTAAATCTAGCTACTTTTAGATGAACTATAGCACCCTGTACTAAGTATGCCAGTTTTGCTCCCTCTCCAGCTGTTAGTGAGATTGGAATGAAGAAAAAAGAACACTGAAATTAGAACATCGCTTTGATTGGAATTTTGGTTCCCCAAATTGGGGCTATGAAATAAAATTAATTTATCCAGCACTTACATTTACTTTCGCAACAAAGATTTTAAGATTTTAAAGAACAGACATGAGAGAGGTTAGACATACATTACAAGTCACGTTCCACATTTCTGCTTTCATCCATTTCTTCTGATTGACATACTTCGGAGATAATAGACATATCCAAACAGCTACTGTCACTGTTTTCATATATAAGATCACCATTGTTTCCTGCAAAAAGAGAATTCTCCAATGATTTTCTGAACTACTTCCTTTCGTATAAGATACTTGAAATATGACAAAGATACCTCTTGCTGGACTTGATTCCTCTGGGGGGTTCTTTATTAGAAGTTTTTGGCACATGATAGTATCTGGGAAAGTAAGGAAACTATAATCCAAAAACTGCAACCTTTCAGAGTCTGTCATCTTCGTGAACCCAAATGAAGTAGTCCATGTGTTCAGCGTGCTAGAAATTGCAGGCAAAATAAGTCTCTCGACTCCTAATTCAATAAGCCTCTGAAAGAAAAGCAAGTGGACAAAAACAGTGAGAAACCATGAACAGAGGTAATTTCTGGACTTATTCAGCCAAAAAGAGAAAGATGATGACTAGGTTCTTTCTGCCAAGTTCAAATTTATCCCATTAACTCACCATCTTAGGTGAGCACAATGCGTATAACACCTCTCCCTTTGGATACTTACATAAACTGCCTATAGTCTGAAACTTATACCAGCCTATAAGTAGTTTGAATGATAAATAAATTACTGCAAACCTTAACCGGATATTCTATATGATAAAACCATACAACCATCTGTACTTCCACTCATAATTGGTTTCCCTCCGTAGTGGTCTGAATGATACATGTAAATAGTGGATGTTAGATTACTAATATTGCTATAACTAATGACTAAATTAGAGGTTTACTATTGGCGCAAGGAGTGAACCATAATAGTAGAAAGTACTCCCACCCAGCAAAACCCCAGGCTCCCCTTTCTTTTTTCTCCCCTCCCCCAAACCCAAAAAATTGAAAAAATATATATAGCAAGTTACCTTCTCAAGTTCATTCATCAAGCGACGACACATTCCCTGTTGACGATATTGAAACCGGGTAGCAACAAGAGGTATTTCTGCCACTTTCTCTCCGTGGATCCTAGAAAAGGAAAATATCAATTCAGACTACTACAGATTAATGAAGCAAAAAGAAAGAGATTTTATAAAACTCACCTTACAGTAGCCACAGCGATCATTTCATCGTTTCTCTCCAAAACCACTGTATGAAACCCTCGGAAGTTCAAACGTTTAAGCTCTGAGCTGAAATGTTTCAAACCGCAGAAATCATGTTTTTGCACTTGTTTTATCGATGCTAAAAAAGGGTCATAGACTCGGTAAATAATTATGTTAATCAAATAAAAGAATTACATAATGGTACTAATATAAGAATTATTATGAGCATAACTAAAACCGAGGTAAAGAATTTCTTACCCTCTACCAAAAATAACATCCTCAACAAGATCTCTCCCGGTGAAAGTTTCCTTAACAGGTTCAAAGCACTCATGCATCACACCAAGAGCAACACTGAGTTTGCAGTAATTCTGTATCAAGTCCTCGACATCATGACTATCAGACAACATTGGCCTTAACAATGTCCAAGTCAGATTGTCCACTGGAATAGGTTTATCTAACATCTGGTGGAGGCCAAAGTGCATCTGCAAGAGCAAAACAATCATAATTGCCATTTGGAAGATGTGATACCGAATATAAGCTTACCGTGAAGCGCTTTTGTTTAGTTTTACATATTAGAGACATCACATCAGCCACTGACAGAATAAGAAGATCATGAAGCTAAAAATCAAACATCAATTTGGATCGTATTGTCTAGCCTAATAAAAGACAACTGCTAATTTACTTACTCAGGTTGCTCCCTCCCAATCCTTTTTGTTAGAATACTATTATTCATTGTGAATGCATCTCTTTCTCAAACATTTCCTCCCACTCAGATCACACTAATAATTCCACAAAATAAATTGTGACTATTACCAAGTAACAGGAAAGGGACGATAGTCCCCCAAGGCTTCATGAACTCTGTTACACATAGTGCCTTAGAAATTCCACTAAACATAGCTAATAGAGCCCATCGCACAAATAAAGCAGAGGAAAAATGACAAACCTAGAAAGAGTGAATCAATTTGGATATGTTCTTTCTTGTTTCTTAGCCTCTGTTAGCATGAGTATCTAGCATTTCCAATAGAGCCAATCTAGTTCCAGCTTTTACACTTTTTCTCTTGAATTTTTTCCCTTCAAACCTACCAACAGATATCTCTTGCCATAGTACTTTGGCCAATCAGGTTGCAATGATCTAACTCTTTAGTTTTTCTGTTTTTTGGAATGATACCTCCCCAAATGTAAAATTCAATTTCATATTGTACATTTAAAAAAAAAAAAAAGATGTGGGGTATGGATGAAAAAAAAATAACAATATTCCACGGCACATGCAATTCTTTGTTGCAAGCAAATATGAAAGACCAATTCATAGAACATTGGCAGGAAAAAGTATTTATGAGTTCACAAGAATCGATAAATTCAAAACCAAATGATACAGAAGTGGTTCCCTATGATATGATATTTTAGAGGAATAACTGATAACTCAAACAAATTAACAAAGCGTAAATTCCAAAACCAACACTCACGGACTCGTAATACTAATACAAAAAAAATGTAGGTTCAAGTACCTGTTGACACTTTTTGCAGCAGAACCAATTGTCTTCACCATGAGTGTTCAGCGTATCATATCTTAAGCAGCCAACGTGATCTGCATCAAATAGCAAAACATGCAATCAAAAGAAGATCATATATGCACAGACAAACATCGGTCATTTTACCAAAAGGAAAGTTAGACAGATAAAGTTAACCTACATTTACGCTCGCACTGATTGCAAGTAAGGAAAGTGTCATTTAGATGTCCACTGTTGCTTCTGAGTTGCTTTTGCCCACAAATTCCACATCGGCATGATGGGCAGAACCAATCACCATCCGGAAAATCCTGAAGGAACAAAACAATATCCAGCCCAACACAGAATATCAATGACCTCAATCATATGATCCTTAAGGAAACATCTCCACGAAAGCAAATTGAAAGAAATCAGGAAACTCTCTCTAATGAGCTGAGCATATACAGAAAAGTAAAGAGGAAGAAAGTTTACCTTCAGATTAATGCAACTTCTATGAAATGAGGACGGACATTGATCACATAAAATCAATTCACCACCATAGTGACAACTGGTACAAATATAGTCATTCTCGCCCTGCTGATTGCATTTCTTCCTACCACATTGTTTTTGCATGGAGATTCCCATTTTATTATCATGCATCATTTGCCTTTGGCAGTCTAATAGAGATCTGCCATCGTCCAAAAAGATACTAGTAGATGGTCTGCAGTATTTGCTGCCGGCATGAACTTCAAAGCCAGAAAGAGTGAACAGCTCTTGACAACATCTGCACTTAATCCCTTCACGAGTTATCCACCCTTCTGCCGTTGGATGGTGGTTCTTTCTGCTATGGTAAGCTACTTTTGCCCCCAGAGACACTACATTGTTGTCAATCAACCAAGAGAGTAATGTTCGAGGATGGTAGTGTGATGAACTAGGAGTGACCACTTGCCGTGCTCTTTTACATGATCGTAGCATGCGGGTTGAACGACTACCTTTTAGATCATATCTTAATTTATTGAATGCATCCAAAAACTTTTTCCTTTTCAACTTTGGGAGGTTGGCATTCTTATTTTCTGGATTCAGATTTTTGCCACCTCTTAGCCCAATTGATGAAAGATCTTCTGTAACATTCAAGTTGTGCAGTGCCTGAAAAGATTGAGATGCAAAATGTAATAAATCGCCATTCCTCTTCATTCGGATTGTTCTTTTCTTCTGAACTTTTACTTCACCACGTTCAGGAAGTTTTGTTGACTCTGACATACTGGAAGACCCTCTGGACTTCCTTGTGGATGGTGCATTAGTTGCCGTAGAAGATGGTTTATCACCTTCATCTTGCTCAGTGACTTCACTCATGCAGTCTTTACAGGCTGATCTAAGGGAATGGTAAACCTGCCCTCTAGGAGAAGTGTACTGCACCCTACGTTTCCCTCTCTGATATTTGGAACATATCATCCACCCCACTTCTAAGAGGTGCATCCGTGCCTTTAAACTCAATAGATGAGTCTCAGAGCGGCTACGTAGTCCATGCATATAATAATCCTTAACAGCTTGGGGGCAAAATTCTGCTTTTCCTATAGGGGCACTGCACTGAGGAAACTCCACATTTTGAGGGCAAATATCAGGATCCTGACTTTTTTCTGGTTGTTCTAGGAACAAAGTAGAGGATGGATCATCAGGTTGAATATGCAAACTTCTCTGGTGATTTGAGATTGAAGAAATCATCTCTACGGAGGATCCCCTTAAATCCTGACAGACCTGACCAAGTGTATAGTAATATTTCCCATGAGGTGAGGTATACCGCAATCTACGGCTGCCCTTGCCTCCCATAAATTCAATTTTCCAGCCCAGGTAAGAAAGATGCATCCGCAAAGCTGTTGTTGCAGACTTCACGGTCCTTTTTTTATTCATACCTTGTAGATAATCACTAACAGCAGTTGGACAGAAAACAGCTCCAGGAAGTATGTCAGGGCCCGCAGCTAGCCAATTTCCAGTTTCTCGGAGGCTCAAAGATTTGGGTTCTCCAGAGATGTCATGGAAGGGTACATCTGATATAGCCAAAGGTTTCATATCCGGCTCAACATCCAAAGGAGAAATCAATTCATCCATAGCAGGGATAATAGCGGAGTGGGGTAAATCTGCTTCACTGCTTGTATCAGCATCATCAGCAGTTCTAGCTATCTGCTCCGATCCCTCATTTCCTTCTTGTAACAAAGTCTTGGAACGATCTAAAACCTGAAAGCCATCAATGACCTCCCAAACTAACTCTTTCCACAAGTCCTTCCTCGCACAGGTCCATTCCTTGATCTTCTCAAAACCCTTTTTTCCTCGCAAGTCATACCAAAATTGCTTCACTGAGTCACCGAGGTACCACTCCTGCTCATATTCCTCAATCAACTCAAGAAATAACCAGGTCCCCCGTGGCTGCCAATTCTCTGTAACTTCGTTCCAGTTTTGACTAAGTCTTAACATCTGAATTTCTGTATTTAATTCATCACCGATATCTGGAAAGAAAACCCTCCTCTTATCTGAACCGTCATCGTGATCAAAAATCACACCTTCCCACCAAGCGTCCTGGTAATAGACATCCACACACAGTCCGTAGGGAAGGCTCCATTTACTAAACTCAACTGGAGGTGGCAATGGCCTTATATGCCCACGATAACTATAGCTGTTCACAGAGGCAGAACCAATCCCATCTAACACAGGTGAAACATGCACATCATCTTCCAGATTGTCAGAACCATCATTTCGTAGGAGATGGTCATATTTGACACGACGACATTGGTTATAACACCCGATGACAGTCGCAGAGTGCCATGAGCCCTGAAATCCATCTTCGTCAAACCTCACCTGTAAAATTTCACTTTTTTTTTAACACAGAACTTGGAATTCGCGATTTACATTTAGCGTGTAAATAATGATAGATTAGAGGCTGAATCATAACTAAATACAGAAGGAACGGAAATTCTAACACAAAACCCCCCAAGTCCACGTCTTTGTTCCCCATTACAGAACCTGAACTCATGGCTTTCATGAACACCAAACAGAACTCAAACGAGCCATACATTGTCATTCTAGCCAGGATCAAAGAGATTGCATTCATGGAAATTGGCTTGGAACACAAAATAATCAATATACAATCAAAAGGAATACGAAAAATATGAGCAACCAATTAATCTACACCAACAAAATAAACGATGAAGATTCAACTGCATCCACAAAATAGAAAATCAATAAAGAAAAACACATCCACACACAAGACAGAACCCAAAAAGAAGAATCAATGAAGCATGAAAAAGGTTACGAAAAGAAGCAATAGAAAACTAAAGAACGTCACGCCAAAGGCAGCGACATCCCACCTCTACTCTTTCACAAACTGTAAGCTTTCTTTTCGCCGTTGTCCGCTTCCGCTTTCTCATTCCACCAGAGTATGTGGCCTCAGTGGCCAACGCCATTGAAGACTAAAACTAAGAATGCGGCAGTAGCCGGATAGCTAAAGAGAATATAGGAGAATCCGTTATGACGTTCTAAATCCTGCTGTAGCTGTGACTTGCCTACCAAGCAAAACGGACACTGGACCGCGTATTTTATCAAAGGGACTTTTGTGGGAAGGCGGATATCCTAACCTGAAAAGGTTATGATAACGAAGAATAAGAAACGAATCCTTACCCTTGTTCTTTTTTTTTAAAAAAGAAATACCGTAGTCATCATCTGTGCAATACTTTCTTTTTACTTTTTTTTTTTTAACGCACACAACTAACTCATGCACTTACGTGATCAAAAAGTTTCAGGTCTTATTTACTTATCACTAAACTAATATACTGACAAATTTTTTCATTTGAAATTCGTTTTTAATCAGGTCTTATTAACTTATCACTGAACTAGTACATAGACAAATTTTCTCATTTGGAATTCAGATTTGCTGAAATGGTCTTCCAATCCTTCCTACTTCGCCGCTTTTATTTCTCTTTTTGCAAGAAGACCATGGTAAACAACTCTTTTTATCCTCATTATTGCCATTTGCTAATCATTTTATATATATATATAGCATATATGCAATGATTTATTTGAAGTAAATATAATAATCCTTAAAAGTTTCACACTAGACTTGTTTTTGATTATTTAAAAACAATTGAACTGAATTATATCCTTTTGATTGTCTCATAAAATATTTATATTTAGTATTGCAATTCTTACACCACCTTGTCTTGATTTGTATATAATGAGATATACATGATTGATTTTCAACTTCATAAACAACTTTATTTCTATTATATTTGTTTTAGCTTTAAATTATTGTTGTTATGCTGTCTTAGACAAAAGGATGTCTAGTGCAGGAAGCAATAATAGAGAATCTCAAGCATTAAGCATCATGAAGTAATTTCATGCGAGTTATATTATTAAAATTGTAGAAAATCAACTTCTTTTAACAAGTGAATCCAAAATCACTCGATTAAAACAACCCAAAATATATTAATCAAAGCTTTGAACAATAATAAAAACAAGTTACAAATAATTTCAATAAATATCGATAATTTTGTAAATTGCGGTCATGCATAATAAAGTTTTCTTTGTGTATAAATTAGTTTTTCTTCCTAAAAATAAGAGATGCATCCGAAAATTAAGATATTTATGACACTAATTCAGAATTACGATTGGCTTGCACCTGGCAGGTTTTGGATCTTATACCTTCTCTTTTGAAGAAATAAAATATCATCACATTATGGAGTCATAAATATCGGGATCTCTTATCATACAAGGGTTTTGAAGAGATTTGTTAGTTTCTTTAAACACGCCATTCAATGACTTCAATTTAAAAGAAATAAAATAATTTTTTTTATTTTTCTTTCAAATCTGGAAGGTGGGCTTCCTTCGAATCAAAATCTTCCTTAGTTTTCGAAGCTGGCTTCCATATATATCGTCTTCCTTCACTTTATATCACACCATGTCCCTCATTGGACCACAGGCTATTCTCCTACGTTCATGGTACAGGACGTCGATGGCAACCAACGTTTGATTAACGCCGGACGACCTATTGAACATGGTAAGAAATCATTTTACAGTTTATTTCCTGCAAAGGGTATTCATCACAGTGCCCGATATTGTCAAGAACTAACCAAACATTTACCCCGTCCTTCACGAAATAAGCCATGTTTCTTCCCGAGATCTAAGGTTTCCTTTTCCGACCAAGTTTTCTTAATTTATTGGACTAGAGGGTGTTCTCCGAAGGGACGTGAAAGGCAATGCGTAAACGTATGCAGAACAGTACGTTGGGATCGAATCCCTATCAGCTTCATCATCGTTACAGCAACCTCTTCTTTTAGCTCTCCCAGGAAACTGTAGCAGAAAGTTGAAAGCTGTCAAATTTGATTGTAACCAACCAGATGGACTTTAACCCACTAAGTGGTAATCTTCTTCATGAAAATGATGTTGCAGACCTAACGAGGGATTCGCCGACACTTCCTTTTGTTTTCGGAGCATCAGCCACAGAACGGTGTTTTGTTTAGTGGCGGCTAGAATTGCAGATATCCGAGTGCTGGTAACTCTCACAGTACGCGTCAAGTTCGAACAGGATATTTGAAAAGGCCTGTTCTCGTCCGCGTGCACATGTAAATCAAAACTTGGATTGGAGAGAGCTAAGAAGGAGAAAAAGCTGGAGGTTACAACAGCGGAGACTCTGGAGGTCCATTTTTTGTGACAAGAAGGCATATTTATGATCATTGAACTCGATAATCTTGAAACTTGCCTACATCTACGTGAACGCCTCTTAAGATTTTGTTAAACCCATGCCCATGATCGATAAAAAAAACTTACTTTTTCTGAAGCAAACCCATCAGAGATGCTTCCGTCAAAGAAAGAAAAACGACGAGAATCAGGAAAATTTTGTTCAGTGGATATGCTGCAAACCGGTCAACATGAGGGACATGCTGCATAGACTATGAGCAGACCTCACGTAAACATACTCCCCAGTTTACACATGGCATAAGGAGGCGACCAGAATGGATCTTGCCATAAATAGAAGCCGGCAGATCCTTTATATTGGTCTGGTAATCATTTTCGCTGCAGGCCGGACCTCTTTATGTGACCTTTCCCAATTACGTTTCAGGAAAAACCAAGTCAATCAGCAAACATTTGGCATCACCAGCGTGTAAGGGGGCAACGGTGCTCTACTGGGTCCTCTCCACTTATTAGAATGCAGTTTCATTTAGCGATAAGGGTAGTCTTTTCTTTCTTTTTCGTTAGAGTAGCTCTTTTAAGGGCTTTGAGAAACCGTGGTTTATGACTTTTGGGGTTTTTTGATGAGTTACCATTCAGTCTATTGCAGAACTTAAAAGAGTCTCGCTAGGGATTCACTGCTGTTGCTTGCATGTCTCTGAAAAGTAGTTTGATTTGAAGCTTCCTATGTGGAGAATCAAATCTTGGTTACCTGCAATGTTATCGTCGATGTCATAATCCAAGATTAGAACTTAGCATACATTCACCAAATCCCAAGGAAAAACGGTCGAACTCTATGAACCTTTGCAAGTTAGAATTAAAGCACAACAGATCAGATACTAGGAAGACAATCTTTTGTTTTAAGAACTGTAATAATTGCGTCTGGCAAAAGAGCCTGCTTTTGCTGTCAACCAGAAGCCAGGCTAGGCGTGCGTCTGACAAGATAAGAAGAACGAAAACAAAAAAGACGCATTAACGTCAGAAAAGCTATGAGATTCTAAATCCTTTTAGATTATTAGTTGCAACGATTACTTGATTTGTCAACTCAAGATGTCCAACAAGAAATCCTTTTGGTGACATTCAAATTACAAGTGGGCGACAAAAGCTCTCTCTTTTCTGGTTTTAGGCAAAATTAGAAGTCGTAAAGGTGGTGTTTTTACAGTGGGCGCCGTAAAAGCCAAACTTACCTGCCTCAACATAAACTAGTGAGTATCCCAATCAGATTTTAAAGAGTTCATGTGTTGTAATTGCGACTCAGTGGACTTGTTATTGCAATCAAGAGTTTATGCTAAAGCAAAAGTGAAATTTGGAAACTCTTTTCAATAACTTGCTTTTATCTATATTACCATCATATTTATTTTTCGACAAATCTTTGCTTTGTTGACTCAATAATATTACCATAAAATGCCTGAAAACAAAATTCTCATGACCCTTGAACTTCAAGATTTGTGCTTATACGACCTTGTTTAGGGTAAGTTTTGTTGCATTTTAATAGGAGAATAATGATAAAGAAAAAAGAAGAAAACCAAGAATATGCACACCTCTTGCAACTCTTCAACTTATAGAAATAAGAAAAATGCACCAAATATTACAAATAGCATCAATATCGTCCACTTCTGCATAAGGATGTAAATTGCTAGAAGTGTCTATTCTACATCTTGTAGTGGCCTGTAGTCCGGTTGAAACTGTAACATGATGAATCACAGAGCCTACTTCTTCTACCAACACAATCTCCTGGTGTAACCTGAAAGGAAGAGAGAAAGATGAAAACCCAAAACAAAACTATACCCTTTGCCGAAGGATTTCCTTTCCCTGATCTACTGAGGGATAAACACAAAGCAGACTGGAGTTGCAATGTTTAAGAGGCCTCCGTCAGCCGGAACCTTTCAAGCCCAACCTTGAACCCAAGGGTCTTAACATCTTCTTGTACTTTTGCTTGGAAATCGGCATAAGTAAAAGGCTTATACTTCGAGCTCTGGATCACACTGCCTTCACCTGGGAAGACAAAGTAGCAGATGGAAATCCTCTCTGACTGTTTGTTTAAATTAACTCTGTGTTTGACACTCTTGTACGTGTCGTCGCTTAATGCCTGTCAAAAGAGTCATCAAACACCAAAATAGCTAAGTATCTGAAAAAATGTAATCTGTTGTTCGATAATGCATGGTAATTATCTGACGGATGCTCTTAATTACAGACCTGCATCATATCTCCGAGATTGACAATTAACGTGTTGGAAATAGGTTTAACTTGGAGCCACTCATCGTCTTTGAGGACTTCAAGTCCTCCCACTTCGTACTGGTTCAAGATGGACACCACCGAGCTGTCTGTGTGCACGTCCAGGCCCCATGCAGGGTTGGCAATAAAGTTTAACGGGTAGCGGTAAACACGTACAATTCCTGTAGATTCCGATAGGCCGGAGTTTGCTTGTCCTGGATCCAGATTGAGGGTTGTCGCCATAGATTTAAATATGGTTGTAGCAAGTCTAGCTAGGTGCTTTCCATATTCGTCTAGTAGCAGTCTAGTGAAGCATACAGCACAACTATTGGTAAGCGGCATAAAAATTTCGCATAAAAAGACAGAAAGGGAATAAAAAAAAAACGAGTCACTAAACTCAACAGAATATACTGGAAGAATTCGCTAAAATCTAAGTGCCCCTTGTTTCTTATAATACATCAAGATTTCTTATTCTACTGTGACTCAAAAAGTATCCAGCTTTACAACTTTGACAATCAAGATTAGGAAACAGACTAAATTAGGCAGTTCAATGGAATTGAAACCCAGAATTTGTAAAACAATGCCTCCTTGATTCAACAACACTGTGGCTTATATATTGCATCGGATTATGAAATGAAATCATTTGATCCGTCAAAGCCTTATATCTAATGAATACTTTTTACTTGTTTGACATTGACTATGCAATCTAACTTCTGCGCAAAAATCCAGAGAGTACAATCAATATGAGTTCTCCATGCGATTTTTCGCCCACCAAAATCTTGTAACTCAATAATAGCTCCCCCACCATCCACCACAACAAGGAGAGGAGCAAAAGAAAACGTACCTGAAAGAAGCAAGTGTAGGATCTTCAGATTGCGATTGGGAGAGTTGCCCAAGAGGGACATGGAACCCCTCAACCCAATTGATATTTTGGGGGCCTAAAGATAAAGCAGCTCCAGCAGGGGTAAGGGCAGTGGTGCCCCAAAAGTAGGCCAAAGGGCTGGTGAACAGGTCCTGTTTGAACTCAAAGGAAAGATTAAAAAGCTTCTTGGCATGCTCATGAAGTTGGCTCAACAGGGTTGGGGGAACCCCATGGTTGACCACGCGAAAAAGACCCCAATCTCTACAGGCCTCCTCAAGCCGTTCATGGTTCGGGCAATGGAGATCTATCACAGGTATCGGGTCCTCCCAATCTTCACAAGGTTCCACGGCACCCGCCGTGTGAACAACGCTCTGGGTCTGGTTGCTCGGCGGGCGGAAGACAGGAGGATAGGAGTCGAAGCTCAGTTCAGATTTAGACATGGTTTCAATGCTGCACTTCCAGGCAAAGTCTCCACTTACGCATGTAAAAGGTAGTTCTGAGAAGCTTAGTTTATTCTAAGGGATGGGGATCAAGTTCGCCAGTAGTCTGCCACATGTCCTCCACGGCTCCTACTTACCGGCTTGGCTGTGACCGAACGCTGGTCCATGCCCAAGTGCCCAAACAACTCTGTGACTGTTCCAAAAGCTGCTTCCCTCGGTTTATCAAATAGGGTGGCTAATCCTGCCTCTACGTGATGAATGTGATCAATGACTTCAAAATTTATAATTGAAAATTCGGATGGGTAGGTGAACTTTGAAAATGAGAATAACTTAGCCCAACGCTCATATTTAAGGTCAGTCAACTTCGGATTTTAACAAAAATTCAATTTGATACCCAACAAAAGTCTGTTTGACTTTTGAAGACCAATTAACCTTTTCCTAGATTAGGACGGATTGTGACTCTTGATTTTTTAAATTTTCAGAAGAAAAATTAACAAATTTGATTCACCAAACCTCAATTTACTCATAATAGTATTAGCATTGCAGCTGGGTGGCACTTAGGGGATTAATAAAGCAACACCTTACTTCCCAAATAAATTCCTTAAAATTCTTTCTCCCATTTTCATCCTAAGAAAAAAAAATGTTAAAAAATTTATCCATAAAAAACCTAAATACTAAAAACTTTTGTAAAGATTTACTTTGATTTAAAAAAATTAAATTTAGTAGACAATAGAAGTTTGTTTGACTTTTGAAAATTAGTTAATCTTTTATTAGATTATGACAGATTGTGACTCTTAATTTTTTAATTGTACTAGTAAATTTTAATAAGAAAAACTAACGAATTTGATTAATGTAACCTAATATTAATTTACGCATAAAAGTCCTAAGTGGCACCTTCCTTCTTAAATAAAGTCCTTAAAGTTTCCTCTCCCACCCCACCCTAAAAAAAAAAGTTAAAAAAAAAATTTTACCCATAAAAAAACCTAAATACTAAGAACTTATGTAAATATTTACTTTGACTTAATCAATCGATACAATTTTTTTCAAAAAAAAAAATCATATAATCGCAGTAGGTCGTAGATTCTTGACAAGAAACCAATTACAAGAAAATCAACGGCACGTAATAAATATGGAAATGGGCAAAAGCGAATCAGTAATTTCACAACGTTGTTGGGCTGAAAAAATATTTTCAAGCCCGTCAAAAGCCCGGCCCACTTACGGCCCCGAATACTCTCGATGGTTCTTACATTTTCCTCATTTCGTTTTCTTAACTCTCCTCGCATCTCCGTCGTCGCTTACCAGGAGGAGCAGAGCAGCGTTCTTTACTCCGGCGCACGTCAGAGCCTCTTGCTGCAGGTTAGTTCTTGTATCATCACGTGCTCTTTCTGTTTCTGTTCCAGGCTTTATTACTTTGATTGTTTCTCTTGAATGTTCTTTTTGGGTAAACTAGGATTTTGGGGGGTTTAACAACGAAAACCCCAGAAACTCTAAAATGTGTCTCTTGGGGTAGGGGTTAAGGTTTATAGATTTTTTCGCGTGTGGTTTGCATATGGTATTATGGGTTTTTAGGCGGAGGAATGGCATACAGTGAGTAGCAAATGTTTGATGGAGTGCTGGAGAGAATTTGCGGGCTGAAATATGGTTCTGCTCTGTTTATTCTGTTATAGAAGTGAAGGTATTGGACTGATTTTTTTGAGCGTTTCCGGGGAATTAAGGTAAGAAGCTGATGCGGAAAGATTGGGGGGTTTGATTGGAGCTCTAAACGAGATAGATTTTTGGGTTTCCATGAACTCTAATAAGCTATTGGATGTCGGCTCATGCGTAAATGGCCTGCATGTTGGGGTTCGTGTATTATCAAAGTGGGCTGCTTGTCTTGTCACTGACTCTAATTGATAATTTCATGGACTTTGTTTCATGGGATGTGGATTTCTGTGTGATGTAGAGTGATGATGTGCTAATGATTTGACTAATGTTTTTGATGACTGTAAAAATGATTGTTTGGTTATATGCCGCAAAAAATTACGAGCTGTTACCAATGGATCAAACTTTGAGTGTCTTTCAATTTTACATGTTGCTTGGAACCTAAGGACCTGGAATTTTGTGTTTTGCCCTTGGAGTATGTTAAATAAGAAAAATATCATGAAAATCAAGAAGAATAATCTATCCCTTTGTATTTCGCATGAGGTTCGGATTCGGATGTTGGACTGAGATGATTGATTTAATTACTTGCTGCTTTAGTTTGATCATAGGTCTACCTTTAGTTTGGTGGGGCGTGGAAAAAAAAGTTTTTGTCTGGTTTTGTACTTAGTTGTATAAGGAAACATATTGGACTAGTTTCTTTTCTTCCCAGTTTGGTTTGACAGCCCACATACTTTGGAAGTGCAATGCTTGGTACATACTGTGAAGAGGGTTTTCTGGACCATTCTTGAATTTGATTGGATAAATTCATTATATAAATACGAACATTAGCCTACTTGTAACTCATAATTAAATTTGTGCATCATGGACGAATTTGTGAAATTCTTTACTATGGCGGCATACTGTTGTTTTTTCACTGTACTTGTTGCCATCAAAAGTCACTTGTGAGAAAATAAGTTGAGATCCCCTTGCCCGACTTTAATCTGCCATTTTCTTTTGTGTTTCATTTATGGATGCTGCAGTGGCATTCTAAGGGAACAGGATATTTGCTTAACTATATTTGAATGCGGACCATATGACTAATTTTAGTGTTCACTTATGCAGATATATTTTCTATGGGTGAAAATCTTAGTGCACTTAGTCATGCCGCAGTTGTCCAAAGCAATGAGAAGGGAAAGTGGAACTTAAGAAAAATGGAAGAAATATATCAGAGTCCTAACATATGGCTTTTTCTATTGCTTGCAATCCATATTGTTCATTTTGAACAAATAATAAAGAAAGGATCCAGAGTTAGTTTGACTGACTTTTGACAGACTTGCAGTATGGCTCTGGAGAAGAGCCTTAGTTTGACTGACTTTTGCTATTCTAAGTCTGTTTCGAATTTCATTGGACTGTCGTGACATCTGGTTGTTCTTTTACCCACAAAATTTTCCTAACAAATGTTATTTGGATGGGATGATTGTTGAGAGAATATTAATTGTTACATTGAGTCCTCTGTCAGCTGTTGTTGTTGCTGTCAGCTAGTCCTCGCTGTTGCTGTTGTTTGATGTGTTTCTTGTGCCACACAGTATTTTGCTTTGCATAGTTTTTGTACTCTGAAGGACGTGATTGGTACTATTACTAGAGCACGTTGAAATGCCTGTGAAAAATTTAAACCTTACCATGTTTCTACCCCCCACTTTTTTTTTCAATAAATAAATCTGAGCTTGAGCTTTTCTGTTTTCCAATTCTATTCTGTTTACGTATCACATGCTTGGGTCTTTAAATGCTTTTTACTGACATCTATCCAGGAACTAAGTGCTTGTTGTAGAAAGCATGGCTAAGCATCATCCAGATTTGATTATGTGCCGGAAGCAGCCAGGGATTGCCATTGGACGACTTTGTGAGAAATGTGATGGGAAATGTGTAATCTGTGATTCCTATGTGCGCCCTTGCACACTTGTGCGAGTTTGTGACGAATGCAACTATGGATCCTTCCAGGGGCGGTGTGTCATCTGTGGAGGAGTGGGTATTTCTGATGCCTACTATTGCAAAGAGTGTACACAGCAGGAGAAAGACAGGGATGGATGTCCAAAAATTGTTAATCTAGGGAGTGCCAAAACAGATCTATTTTATGAACGTAAGAAATATGGTTTTAAGAAAAGATGATGACCATCGAATAGACATTTTTCTGGTGCTTTAAAACAGCATTTTCTATTTGAGACGATGTATCTTGATATGTTGGAAGAGTTAGATGATAAGCATAGTATATACACATATGCCGTGCTTTGGAACTGCTGTTATGTACTCGAACACTGATGCAAGTTGACAGATTTTGAAATGATGGAACTCTATTGAGGTATTACGTTTAAACCATAGACTGTTCGAGTTTATGTTCTCTGAATTCTTCTGCTCCCATTCTGACCTTGCTGTCACTTGGACCACCATAATTGTGTCCTTGTGAGTTTATGGGCTGCATTATTTCACTATGCATACTTGGCGATGTCGAAATTGGTCTTCCAGCTTAGCTTGAAATCTCGTTTATAGCTACTCTCCTATTTTGTCATTATTTTGCCTTATTTATCTTCTTCTTTCATTGTAAAGGAGCGGCGCGTTCAATTTTTATTCCACTTATTCAACAATTGAAGAGTGGTTCTTCATTTCTAGATTAAGTACTTCGTTTGTGCTTTCCAAGCATTTTCAGACCTTCATTTTCTACCAAGCTTAATTTTCTTCCTGATCTGGATGCCTCTGTTGACTTATAAGGACGGGTGGGTGTTCCGCTACTACCTATTGGTTCATCCCCTTCATCGATGCAGTCTTTATTGACTGAAAGTGAAAGAGCCGACTCAATTATGTTTAGCTCAGAAGAATCCTGGCTTGAATCACATGGACATGATCCGCCCGTTTTAGAATATTTGTCCCTTGATACCTTAGATGGTCTGCTTAGTGGATCTGGTGGCTATTTGTTAATTATCTGCTGCGTGGTCATGTTTGTGGGAATTTGCTGTGAAGTCCGTGGTACCGTAAACTAATGGAAGTTAGGTCTTAGTGGCACAACCATCTCGGCCACCATTGTTGTCCTATGTGGTTGCCTTGTTTTAGAAGGTTCAAAACTTAATTTAAAAACTAATTTAAGAGTTGAAGTAATAATTTTATTATTTAAATTTTATTTCAAGAATATTATTTTTTAATATAAAGTTCTTGTCATGTACACATTGATACGCCAAGTGTTATTGAGTTTAAAGTTAATTCAAAAATTAGTTTAAAAATTAAAAGGATAATTTTTTTTTATTTAAACTTCATTTTAAAAATTTTATTTTTTTGATGTAGGGTTCTCATCTTACCTACACTGTGCCTGTCCAAAATTGGGAATTTAGTGTTTGTCTGTTGGTGAATGGAAAGCCACAAAAAAGCCATGACAGTATATCAGACAATCAGCGATCTCGTTTTTGTTGACTCTTAACAAAATAAGGACAATCAGAGACCTTCATGTTCAAGTAGTTCTCGAGTGGTAATTCATCAACGAACCAAATCAGATTCTGTACACTTTGACAGAAAATAAGACTGCGTGCTTCCGTTTTGACGATTTAGCAGTGTTGTGGCCCCATCATGCTACTCCGGTCAGTGCCATGACGTTCGAGCTTGTGCTCTAGTGGCAGCACTGTATTGTCGTAGTGCATCCAGCGTTGACCTCGGGATGATTTGCCTTCACCAGATGTAAACTTTCATCATCATGGGGCACGAGACGGTTCGCTCTCAACCCATCCACATGCTTCTTGGTTCAGCCTCTAGTGGAAGACATGTCAGGGCTGAAAGATGCCTTTGAGCACTGTCGTAAGGAACAGTGTGCTTAGGTCGGCAAAAGAATGGAAGGCAGAGATTTGAGCAAGTGTCGGCTGTCCTTGGAGGGTTCTGCCTGCCCTGCCTGTTTAGCACAGCGGTGACACGCGTTTTAAGTTAACTGATTTTGGGTAATGCCCCCATCATTCTACCGTGGTGTCGTTGTTCGGAAGTCTCTCCACTATCAGGTCGCTTTGGACTCCTGGATTAGTGCTTGTTAGTCCTAAAGCCACAAAAAAATTTGCTGTTTTTGTTTGTGGAGCAAAAAGAACTTCACCTCATCCGATCATTACTGTAAAGAAAGACCCTTCTTTGACCCAATTGCTCATTCGATCATCATGCTGGTACGATGAACGCAGTCTTTCCTAATCTCTTCAAAGTTTTAGTTTTGCCTGATTCTATTTTGAGATTGTACAGACACTAAAGAGAACATCATATGCCCTTGAATTCAAACGATCAAGATTGCCCTAAACAAGCCTAAGTTTCTAAACTCTGCATGCGCACTTGATGTCTTGTTGCCACAAAAATGGGATGATATCTTTAGTTTTCATCTTCGTACCAATCTATATTTAGTACCTATTTAAGATAGGCAGCCTCTGTTTTCAATTAAATGATTGAGAGTTTAAATGTTATCAACTGTCTTGCAAGTGTTCTTGCCTGGCCTAATATGCTATCCAGCATCGTTCTGTAAGCCAGCGAAAACAACGTTTAACATTTTATGTTTGCGGAGGGAATTAGTCCGAAGTTGTTAAAAGCTGTAACTACTGAATAGAACAAAACCTAAAACTGTTGTTACGTCAATTAAAAATAGGAAATCCGGATTGGTGGTCAACTTTGTTACATTCTTACCATTAATGATTGTTCATGTTGACTTGTACCAGGTGTAAAATTTTCCTGTACAAATAGTGGATGCGCATGAGAAATATTTCATATAGTTTCTGCAAGAGAGTAGGGCAGCGTAAGAGCGAGATGGGTTTTCAGGCTCGACTGTGCATCTTCCTCCTGCTTACCTGCGCAGTAATGTGCCTAGGTCGTCAAACCCCTACAGGTATGTTCCTTCATCATTCCATAACAACGTTGGGCGGAACCTTCGCCGTACGAAAGTGGGTGCACTTTATTGTATTCTATGAATAAAGCAATCGATTGCTGTTGCTTGCAATGAGCTTGCTAGCTGATATGAATTTCATGTTCCTTACAGAGACTGGGAAGGAATTCTTCATTAATGACTACGGAGGCCCTGGACCTAATCCTAAGCACCATCCTCCTCCAAGGCTACAATCTACTTCGCTTACAGGTATGTTTATTAATGTTCTTGTGTCCATTTTAAATATGAACGCAATTAAGAGAAACTATATCTTATCGTATTCAAACTTAGTTTAAAGGAGTCTGGTACTACTATGGACAGAGAGAAGCAACTTTTCTGGGGGACAGAACAAGATTTTATGTACAATATGTCTTTTATAACATGTATGTCTAGCTCTGTGCTGGCTTGTATTCGTAAAAACAAGTGGAATTTGTTTAACTTACAGGACAAAGGAAACAACGTATGAAATTGTGTAATAGCATGATCGTCCTTTTCTTTTTCTTTTTTAAACTTGGTTGCAGCCGTTAACCTTCAATTACTCCTCCTCGGAAAGATTAATACGAGAATATTGGATTAGTAACCAGATAATGTTGAACTCTGGGAATATGATATCGTGATTAACCACAAAATTTTGTTGTTATTTTGCAGGGGCGACAGACAAGTTTCTTCCTCCGAAAAGGGGTTAGCAGTGAAAGACTTAGCCATGAGATGAAGCTTTCCTTGTCAATTAAAGTGAACATGTACTTAAATAATTTGCACGACCCTTTGTACTTTAAGAAAGCTTGTGTTATGACCCTATAATATCATGTTCACTGTGTTCTCCAATAAAATAAACATAAAGGTTCATATTCACTCGAATGCTTTTCCATTTTCTCTATGATCTCCATATCGCATACTTGTGTTTGTTTATGGTCATCATTGATTTACGATCTTTCACGCCAAAATCAGTTTGGATGTACCAAAGATTACACAGGACAACTATTGGTCTTCTTGTTTAGAAAAGCGACTTGTCAATGGAGTGGGTCATATCACACGTGCAGGTAGAATCCTGTACTGGTGAGGATTGGATCACGTCCAAGGGGTAAGTGCCTCCATGGGAATAGAGTTAAATGCCTCAAGCGGATGTGTTCAAGATAAAGTCTAAAATGAATATACTCGAAGTTATGAGTGTTGGAAATCTTATAGTTAAAGAAGAATGATTTCTCTAGTTTTGAGTTAAAGAATCGTTCTTCCCTATAAAGAGAATTTTCTATTGAGAAGATAAAACTTTGAAGCATCTAGCGACAAAATGATGGGCTGAAAATGGATTGACAGTGGTGGTGGAAAGTAAAGAGGAGAGTAGAAGCACAAGGAAGAAGACATGTAGAGGAAGGGAAAATTGGCCAATCCCTCGTCCGATTGTTGGGTCACTTGGTCCTCTATATGCTCCATGACTATTTGCTTTTCGGTGCATCGCTAGTTCATTCTATATCTTTCCGAACATAGATTTAATATTAGTCCTCTCTCACTACACGGGAAAGATTTTTCAGCTTAATTTTCGGCTGCTTCTTTGCGTACAATCTGTAATATTATTAGTTTATGCCCCAAATCTGTAAAGGAACACGATGAAAAGACTATGCAACTTCCCGAAGTCAGCATGAAAGCGATGTAATACGTAATAAATCTGTATTGACTTTGATCTCACTTCCATAGTTGTTAGGTGACTTGTGTGGATCTAGAACGGCACCATGTTTATCAAACAAGTAAATTAAAAAATGGAAGAGGAAACCCAATTTGGTATATTATCTTCCAATCAATCAAGAACAAAGTGCACAAAGGTGATCAATGGACTTCATTGAGTAGAAGACTTGGTGGTGTTGCAGCATCAGTGCGTCACAACATCATGCATTGGACCCGAGAGAGCGAGACCCTGCACTACGAAAAAACAATATGGAGAGCCGTGTGTTATCGCGAGACCATTCACTTTTGGGCAATGAGAGTGCAACCTTTTTGTAATGCAAAGGAATCTGATGTCTTTTCCAGGAAAGTAAGCGACGGCAACCCCGTTGACCAAAAATGGACGGTCGGGACGCACCGGAGGGCTTTTTATGCGTCGAACGTGGCACCCACTTTGGAAAACGTCAACTCCTATCTTGCAATCAGTGTGCGGAAAGTTTTGTTAAACCCAAATCATAGCGTTTTTGGTCGTATAAATAGAGATGGGGCACTAGCCTTCTCGTGACCAGGACCCATCCGAAAGCCTTTGCCAGGAAGAGACAGCGAAAAAGATGGCAAAAGGAGCTTGCCTGTGCTGGTGTCTCTTGTTTGCCTTCGCGATCATGTGTTCTGCTCGAAGCACTCCGTCACTTTCTGGTACGCTTGTTTCTCTGTCCTCCATGTTCACCTCTCAATCTCAGATGGACAGTGCGTCTGCAAAAATGTGAAGTTTACCTCCATAAAACATGCATGTAAAACTAAATCCATAATCTCATTATTGTAAGAAATTAGGATCTTTGAGACCTGGATTAATGATCCCATGTTGCGGTTTTTGCCAAAACCATACTGCATTCATGGTCGTTGGTTTTGGCTTTTTTTTTTTTTTTTTTTTTTTGTCTTCTCACTTTTCATAACATCACGGGTCAAACTGTATCTATCCAAGAAAGCTAGCATCGTAAGCTGGGATGTGGTGTGGTATCGTGTTTTGTGAACATGGTCGCATACATGTCGGTTTCCTATTACTAATTCATTGTAGTATTTGCTTAAAGACAACCTTGTTCGTATTCCAAGACAGACCGACTACTTTGTAATGCTGATTTAGCTTCTTTAATATAGTTATATCAGAGAAATAGACAGGGCTATCTTAACTGATATGTGGTAATATGTTACAGAGAAGGAACTGTCATCAACCACTGGAAGGTCTCTGAATGTGAAAGTTGACGACTACGGGGACACATCAGCCAACCGCAGCCACAATCCATCTAAAGATAAGGTTGGCGGTGGAAACAGTGGCCGGAAAGGATGAAATATTCCTTTGCAGCCTAAACGTGTGCTTGTTTCGTAGATAATGTTTGTATTATTAATTCTGTACTGTATGAGAGTTGAGTTTTGAAAGAGAGAGAATCAAACATCTATTTTATGATATGTCGTGATCATTGTTGGATTAGGGTTAAAGTTAGTTTAACTTTCAAATCTATTTTATGATATATTTCTTGTGCAAATTGTGAAGTAAAAGTTCCTTGATTTTTCACTCATTTTCCTCAGCTAAAGATAGCTAAAGTTTTCACTGCTGTAAGTTTATTACTTGTTCTTTCAAGAAAAAGAAAAAAGATTCAGTTATAATACAACATTTAGGCCTAATTTGGTACAAAACAAAGCGAAGAATCACATATTCTTTTGATGTAAACTTGGTTAGGGTTTTCTGTCCAATACCCTAAATTAATCTTTCTTGAAACCCAACTATTTCTAGCTTAAATGAGAGATAATATATGATGAGAGTGTAGATCGGTGTCTGATACAACAATATTATAGAAAAAACTTCGAGATTTCACCATGATATCTCCTCTCCTGAAGAACTGCTGCCTTTCTCTGATTCTCCTTCTCCCATGCACAACCTTGATTTCTCCCATTAAACTTTGAAACCCTGACCGAAGGCTGCAAACTAGTCGTTGATTGCAGCGATAGGGTTTTACCATTCTGGGCAAAACCTATGCCTTCCGTGTGAATGCACAAAGTAGGAACGCTGCTTGTTTTAGCCACTTAGCCCTCTTTTTGGACACGATGTCATTTGCCTTCTTGCATTTATGTACCCACTTATCATGTTTTGATCAGGTAAAAATCTGATGCGCAGAAGGTTTATTATGTTGGCTTTTCTTGTGTTTTCTATGTTGAGCTTTGTCGTTTTAGGCTACAACTTTTGATTGTCGTTTGATGTTATGTATGACATGTTTTGATTTTGTAAAAGAACAAGTCCCTCATATTTGAGCACATATTAGCGGACCTCGATATCATGCCTTAGAAGAAGATTCTTACAACCAACAAACTGTGTAACTAAAGATCAACATAGGCCATACATTACAATAAATGGTTCTTGAAGGGAATAGAGTAGAGTTGATTATTAGTATATACATATTCAATACAGAGTAATTTAATTCAAGATTCCTTGAATTGATACCCAGTCTTTTTAGCTTAACACTTAATTAATTTATCACTTGTTCTCACCAGAAACTAACCTATAGGAACCATAACATTTATGCCTGATTCAACACCAAACTGAGTTAAGATTCTTTTTTCTATTTTTTTTTAAAGATGTAAACTTGATGAAGGTTTTCTGTCCAAAACCTTAAAACAATCTTTCAAAAACCTTAACTCTTTCTCATTCAAATCAAACACAATATATGATGAGAGTGTAAGTGGGTGTGTAGTACTATGATATTATATAATAAGCTTTTAAAAATAAAAGAGTGATAGTATTTTGATTTCCCCGTTATATCTCTTCTATCTTGAAAACCGATACCTTTTTTTGATTCTCTTATCCCAGATGTAGCCTTGATTTCTTCCCGTAGGTAATGATTAAAAAAAAAAAAAAAAGGACCAAAAGCCACGAATGGCGAAACCGAGGCCCTACGCGAGTGTGCAGAGAGGAAAACTTCTTCTTCTAGCCATTTAGCCCTCCTTTTGGACACAATGTTGTTTGCTTTCTTGGTTCGAACTACCAACACAAGTCTCTTGCGTTTTGATTAGGTACTGGGTTTTATTGCGTTTTCAGTGATGATTATTGCTTTATGAATGTCGTGTTTTAATTCTGCAGAAAGAACAAGTCCTCCATATTTGAGTGCATACTAGCAAACCTTCATATAATGCCTTAAAATAACCTTCCTCCAACTACTTAACTATGTGACTAAAGATTTGCGTAGGACTTTAGAGGAGGTTCTTGGCTTAGTGGTGTACTTTAAGCCAAATTTTGACCGACAATTTCATCAGTCACGAGTTTGAATTCTCTTTCCTTCTCCAGGTGTGCATATAAAAAAAAAATTTAATGTTATTTTCATCAAGACCTAATTTAAATTATTTAATAGCATAACTTATAACTTTGTTTTGCTATAGAAAACCAAAAAAAAAAAAAAACTACAACTATAGTCTAAATGTTAGATAGACATGTACATAGATGAACTTGAAACTTATATAGTCATGAGTCACATAGCAAGTACCTACGTATGGACTAAATTTCAAAAATTAATTTCAATGAAAAATAATTAGAGCTAAGGTGATTATAAGACATATATTTTATTTAATCTAACAATCTAATTTTACCCTTTTGTGAATACATTCATCTTTGAGCTATTATAAAACTCTTCATAAAATCAATCTTTTGCGAGCGGGATATAGTCTTAATAGCACCTTAATATATTTCACTTGTAAGTGTGAAAATGAAATTGTTTCCTAGAAGAATCTAAGCTAATTCTCTTGAACAATTGGGAAAATTATATTATACGCTGTCTCAAATGAATTGACTTATTTAAACAATTAGATCACTATGTGTGAGTCGTATTTTTTGTTTAAAATGACAAACACTCATAGATAGTGTAGCCGGTGCTCTTTAAGTTGCAATAGAACACTAAAGCCACTCAATCTTTTAAAATCCTAATTCGATAGCTGGAATTCTATAGTTAAAAACCACTCTTGAGCAAATTCTCATCACTGATGAAGAACACTCATAAGACCTGGTATGCTGCTCTGGACTTCTTTATTGCACCAGTAACTTTCATCTGTCTTAATAATGGCTCAACCTGAAGTACTGGATACTCCTGCCTTCTACATTAATGCACCTCGTTTATCATGAGCACTTACCTAAAATACCATTCTTGACATTTCACCGAAAGAAAAAAAAAAAAAATCCCATGCGTTTTTTGTCAACTGATTTTGGGTAACGCCCAAGCATGACAGATGCGGTGTCCTTGTTCTTAAGTCTATTGTCTCTGATCGTGGCCTCAATCGGGTTGCATGTAACTCCTGGATTGGTGCTTGCATGTCAATCGCCACAAAGTGTTGCTGCTTTTGATTGTTCGGTGGCTGGTTCGATGCATGCAGTCTTTATTGATAATTTATGGCGGCTTCTGGCTGATGTAACTTACCCTGCGTATATAGTGGACGCTTATGAACAGATCTTCACATAATTTTTTCCGCAAGATAAAGGAACAAGGAAAGAGAGAGATGGGTTTCCAAGCTTGGCTGTGCTTCTTCCTCTTCCTTACCTTCACCTTGATGTGCTTTGCTCGTGAAATCCCTTCAGGTTTGTTCCTTCAATCCTTTGCAGCATGAAACTAGGTGCGTTTTCTCGTATTCTTTGAATAAGCTGGCTGATTACTGTTGCATTCAATGGGCTAGCTCTCTGGTATAACTTTGAATTTGGTTAGCAGCCTCACAACGTTGATCTCTCAAAACTATTTTGTGTTTCTTGCAGAAACTGAGCAGAATGTGGTCGTCAACGACTACGCGCCCCCTGGGCATGATCCTAAGCACGAACCGCCTCATCATCCTCCGATGAAACTAGAGTTCATTTCAAGTATGTTTAACAATGTTCTTATGTGTATTCTACGAATGTACGGCTTTCTAGGATACGAACTTAAGAAGGTTGATAAGGTTGGGATTTCGTCCCACACCGAAAGTATAGTTTTATTTTTGGGCATTACATGAGTTGGTGCTTCTCTTCCCTCATGCTTTTAGGGAATACCTGATTTCTCAAAACTATTTCGTATTTCTCGCAGAGAACGAGAATAATATGCCCGTCGAGGACTACACACCCACTAGTGGCCGCCCTACTCCGCCGCTTCATGAGCCCACTTCACTTTCAAGTATGTGTGACAATGTCCTAATATGTATATTCTATCCATCATACGACTTCTAAGAATACAAACTTAAGACTGATGACAATAAGTCCATGCCAAGAGGTGTTAGTTTGCCTCTACAATTAAGTTAAAAATTGTTTTTTATTTTCCACAAGAAGACGGCAGGTCTAATATTATTGTGATTCCATATTTTTTGAATTTGGACGCAATTAATAAACACTATATCTCACATGATAAAGGGATGAAAAGTGTTGATTTTCCCCATACGTATTACTTTTATTAGGAAAGAAAAAAAAAATTATCTACTGCTTGTCCTTTGTAACATTTATACCTAGCCTTGTGCTTGTTCAAAATTTATTTCACATGATAAAGGAAATTGTGCATGAAAGCATTTGTCATCTTTCAAGGGATGAACATTATAGATGGGTATACTTAATTTTCAGGTATATGTTAACATATGGATTTGTGAAATTTTCTAAGTTAAAAGGGGTTTTACCAACTTTGTATCAAAGCTCATGCTTTTTTCTTAATATTCCTTTAAATTTGGTGAAATCTTTGAGGTCCACTATAAGGTATTATTTATGGTACAATATTTGTCTATCACAGTGAAAGTGTGTGTTATGGTAAATGAATTTTTTCTCACATTGCTAAAACATAGATCTATAGAGTTGTTTAAATTAAAGGTGGTTCTATTAAATTTAAGTTGAATTTTGAGTTGAATATTGAACATCTTAATACTTATAAAATTGAAATAGAAATCATCTCTAATATTAGCCAAACAAGCATGGTTCTTCCAGCATCTTTACTTAGCAGCTGTAATTAACCATTAAGACTTCCTTTTGGAAAGCTTGACCAAATGATGTTGGATTAATAATCTTATGGGGGGATAAGATATCGTGATTAACCACAAAACTTTGGTGTTATTTTGCAGGGGAGATGAACAATTCTCTTCCTCCGGAAAAGGGTAGCAACATTAATCAGAAAGGATAAGCTATCCCGTGATGCTTTCTTTGGTCAATCAAAGTGAACTTGAACTTAAATAATATGCACATGTCGCTCTGAACTTTAGGAAAGCTTGTGTTATGATCGTATAATATCATGTTCACTTTGGTTCTCTTATCTTTAAATAAACATAAAGGTGCAAATTCACATAATCTTCTTCCATCCAACTCAGCACCTTTTTTTTTTTTTTTTTTTTGAAAAAGGTTACTTAGTGCATCCCTTTGTCTCTTTATACCATTTACTTTCGATATTTCACACAGAAATCAGTTCCAAGGTAACAAAGACTGCAAATTGACGAACATTTGGACAAATAGAGAATTCCGCCCTGAATAGGAAAGTTCTGTTACTTAACATGGAGTTGAGAAATAAACATCAAGAACTCATCTGTTTGAATAGATACCTCTTCTAAAGTTGGCAGCGTTTGTCGGTACCATAACTTAAAATGCAGAACAGATAAAAAAAAAAAAAATTCAGATCACTCACAAAGATAATCTAATTTGGTGAACAACAGGTAACGTGGTGATTTTGGATTAATAAGAGGATTAATTTGATTTCCAAGAGCCTAGGTTATAAAATGATAACATGCCTACGACATACACCCACAACACAACGTTTTACTAATACCCTTTCCACCTCTTCTTGTTCCCGCCCGTTTCCAAAAGCCTTATTTGGCTTTGTAACAGAACAGGACCGTGTTATCGCGAAACCTTCTCACTTTAGGGTAATTTGAGTGCAACCTTTGACTTCGACAGGAAGCTGTCCTCTTTTTTGGGAAAGTAAGGGATAGGACTCAGTTGACAAAAAATGGATGGCTAGGACGTACTAGGCAGAGGGCTATTTCAGGCGTCGAAAAAGGCAGCACCCACGTTGGGAAATGTCTACTCCTATCTTGCAATTCTTGTGTACCAATTCTTGCCCATCCCAAACCATGACGTTTTTGGTCAGGACCCATCAAAGGCCTCCACCCGAAAGAGACAGCTAAAGAGATGGTAATTGGAGCTCGCTTGTGCTTGTTTCTCGTTACCGTCAAGATAATGGACTCTGCTTGAAGCACTATATCACTCTCAGATATGCGTGTTTGTCTTTCTTTCCATGTTAGTACTCGCAATCTCTGATCTTTAAGTGCAGCTGAAAAAATTTGAAGTCTACCTGCACAAAACATGCATGTAGGACTAACTGATCTTTGGGACAAGGATTACTGAACCCGTGTTGCAGTTTTTGCCAGGACCATCTCGCAACTCAGCTGGCCGTTTTAGATCCTTATGTCTTACCGCTAAGTTATCATATCACTAGCGAATCCTATGGGTCGAAAGTATCAAGCGTCGTAAGATAGGAGTCTTTTGCATTTGAATCGATGGACATTGTGGTGTGCTATTATATTTTGTGCACCGGGCTACTATATTCTTTATACTAGTGTGGCATTCACGTCATTTTTTTTTTTTTGTAATTCATTGTGGTATTTGTTTAAAGATAATTTGTTTCATATTCCAAGGCAAACTGACTAGTGTTTTTAGTGCTGATTTCAAATGGAGCAAGTGATGGAACATTCATATGGTTAAGTCTTTAGTTGACAATGTGTAGGATTAAAGTTGCTTGAAACCATATTTGTGCAAATTAAAAGACTTAGTATTCAAAGAGTCAGAAATTGGAATAATATCATACAAATGAAGCACGTATAAAACTAATTTTCTTTTAAGACTATATGGTAGCCAAGAGCGAACTCATACCTTATCAAAAGCATGTGCATGGAGAGCCTTTGATGGTTAGGGATTGGCATATATAGGCATGAGGAAAATTCTCAAGGTTAGGCCTATGTTTATAAAAAGAATAAGATTGGTAATAAAATGTCCAATTCAATTGGTAGTTGGCATTGACTAGGATCAAAGAAGTCCTAAGTTCGAAAGACAAATTCATATCCTTTATCTATTGAAAAAAAAATAAATAATAAAAATTAATTTCTCTTTAGAATCATTATCAACTTCTAAAATGATATATTGTCAATAGAATTGAAGACAAATCATTCTTATCTTAAAAATTTTGAAAATTGAAAAGTTTTTTAAAAAATTAATAATAAAATTAGTGTAGCAGAGAAAAAAACTTAATATCCTAAAATTATAGTAATTAGATAAATGTGTTTAAGTCTTAACTTAGTAAACTACAAAGGTTAAATGTAAATATTAGTTCTAGTTAACAAAACCAACATCTGAAAAAAAAATTATAATCTCTATATCTAGTTTGACTCATGGATTAGTTGAGTACTGAATTTCAATGTATCTTTGGGTTCCTTTATGCAGTCAAGGAAAGAACTTTCGTAAGCGGCCTCCACTATCGTTCCATACCAACGAAAGATTTGCTCCTTCGCCTTCTCCTCGTATGCCTGCGCTCTCATGTCCGCGCCAGAGTCGCCATTAATTACTGCCCGTTGTTTTCTATCTGTGGCAGTGCGTAACTAGGAGGCCAAATATATCTTGGCTTAAAATCCTACTTGGGAGCAAATCTACAGACCCAATTCAGTGCTTAGGAAAACCTTGCCTTTTTAGGAGATTACATGTATTTCCTGCAATCTACAAACCCTTGCATATGGAAACTCGAATGCAAGATTGACATCTCTTCATTTGCAGTTGGGGTGCAGAAGGGTCATTTGGATAGATCGCACTTGGGTTTTGCAACGAGGCAAAGATTATTCTTTGATGTGAGACATGAAATTGGGGACAAAGATCCAGAAAGGAACTGGTTCGAACTTAACGATGAGAAGAATCGATGTGAAGTTAACGGCATAGCAAAGGTGTTATAGCCTTATTCAATGGCAAGGGATAAATTCTGAAGCTGATCCTGCTTAAAGTGATGACAATGGGTTCTTGGTTGAATATTCTTGAATCCTGGGGGCAAAAGATCGTGATTTACTTAAACAAATATGTTTCCACTTCGAGGGGAACTTAATTAAGGGAGGACAAAGATCCCATTGCTCCCAAAAAGGGAAGCTTTTTATTGTCAACTAAAGCACACAAGCATAGATTCTGTGGACCCGTGATTTTTCAGGTCAAGAAAGCTTGTGATTCTATTATGCAATCAAATAAATGCTTATGTTCTTTATGATAAGAATTGGCAAGGAATATTACGAGTGAACAAAACATAAACAACTTGATAGCAAGGGGAAAACAAGAACGAGTTGCTACAAAGTTTCAGAGGTTTTCTGCAGCGGTCCTGTGATAGATTTTGAGCCCTAACGTAAGACCTTGTTAAAGGACGTAAAGGAACCAAGGAAAAATCAACAGGAACACCCTTAGAATGCTTCGCCTTTCTACCAATCTTGAACTTGTATGAATTACACAAGGATTTCTTAGAGGGAACCCCAGACCTCAACAAGCAACAGAATGCTTCACAACTTTCAACAACCCCTTCCCGCCTCTAGTTCCCTCTATTTATCTTCGTTACTGACTCCTAACACCCTTGCTTAACAGATTCCTAACAACTTTACTTAACAGACTCTTTAACAGCCCGAAGCTTCCCTTTTATGTTTAGCAACAATTGTAAAAGCAAAACGACAATACATTTGATAAAGGCAAACGACATCGTCTGCAGTCCATCACTTATTAGAGACACCTCATCAAGGCTGAATTAAGGACGTGGCAAGCTATTGTAGATGGACTGCTACATCCCTCCTCCCTAGGCAATAACCTTGTCCCCAAGGTTGAATAAGGGATAGCGTTCTTCAAAAAGTTCTGCATCCAACCAAGTAGCTTCTTGGACCGGAAGACCTTGCCAATGAACTAGGTACTGTGGCCGCCTCTTCTTCACTCTCTGCTCCAGTATTGCTTGTGGAGGAGGACTGATTATTCCTTCATTCACCAGATAAGTTGGCAACTCAGCTTGCACTTGAATGCCTTCTCCAACCACTCTTTTTAACATGGAAACATGGAACACATCATGTATCTTTGATCCCTCTGGAAGTCTCAAACGATAGGCAACTTCCCCTACTTTCTGCAGCACCTCAAAAGGTCCAAAGTATCTCGGGGATAGCTTATGATTCTTCCTAACAACGACAGACTGTCCTCTATAAGGTTGGAGCTTGAGATAAACATGATCCCCTACCTCAAATGATTCCTCTTTACGACCCACATTGTAATACTTCTTCATCCTATTCTGTGCTCCCCTTAGCCTTTCTTTAATCTCCTTAAGAACCAAGTCTCGGTCTTGCAATGCTTGGTCAACAGCAGCTACCGCAGAGGTACCTGGAATATAAGACAAAAGAGAGGGTGGTGGCCTTCCATACATCACTTCATAAGGGGATTTTTTTGTTACACTATGGACACTAGTGTTGTAACAATACTCAACCCACGGCAACCATTTGTACCACTCTTTAGGATGATCCCATGTGAACCCTCTCAAGTACACCTCTAACGTTTTGTTAACCACTTCAGTTTGGCCGTCAGTTTGTGGGTGATAAGCTGTAGAAAAGTTGAACCTTGTTCCCTGTAGCTCAAATAATTGTCTCCAGAAACCACTCGTGAAGACTACATCCCTATCACAAACTATGCTCCTCGGCAACCCATAAAGTTTGAATATGTGTTCAAAAAATATTTGAGCTACATTCACTGCTGTATATGGATGTGCTAAAGCCATAAAATGTGCTGCCTTAGATAATCGATCCACCACTACAAAAATAACTTGCTTACCTCTGGAACTCGGCAGACCTTCTATGAAGTCCATAGATAAGTCTTCCCATACCTGATTAGGAATAGGCAATGGCTGCAGCAACCCGTTGGGTTTAGTATTCTGGCATTTAATTCTTTGACAAACATTACATTCCCTTACAAACTGCATCACGGTCTTCTTCATGTTAACCCAGAAAAACGTGGCCTTAACTCTCTGAAGAGTTTTAAAATACCCTTCATGTGTGTTCCCATGTATTTCTTGTAAAATGGTAGGGATTAAAATAGAGTTTCTACCCAAGAATATTCTGCCTTGGTGGAAAAGAATACCATTTTTGTATTGCCAATGTCTGCTAGCTTCTCCGATAATCACCTTGTTCAGCATCTCTTGAGTTTCCTTGTCTGTACGTGCTTCTTCCTGGATAGAATCCAGCCATTCTGGAATTGGCAGTGTGATAGCCAATAATCTGCTCTTTGGGAACTCCTTACTATTACTGCTCTCACCTACTTCCCACAATTTTCCATTTGATTTCCCATTCACGGTCTCATCATCCTCATCCTCTTGTTGCAGCACCCTTTTTCCCTTACATAATGCTTGCTTCTCTTGCGGTTTATTCACAATCTCCTTCTCTGCATCGGTTATTTGAACTTCATCTCTCCTTGATAAGGCATCTGCTGCCCTATTGTCCTTCCCCGGTTTGTAATGTATTTCAAAATCAAACCCCACTAACTTGATTAACCATTTTTGTTGAGCAGGGGTTGTAATCTTCTGGTTCCACAAACTTTGAAGACTTCTTTGGTCCGTTTTCACCACAAACTTAGTCCCCAACAGATACTGTCTCCACCTTTTCACTGCCAAAATAAGTGCCAGTAGTTCCTTTTCATACGTAGATAGTGATAAGTTCTTCCCCTTAAGGGCTTGGCTGAAATACGCAATTGGTCTTTGCTCCTGTGATAACACAGCACCCACCCCAACACCACAAGCATCACACTCTACCGTGAAAGGAATTGAGAAATCTGGTAACCGTAGCACAGGTGCTTCTGTCATAGCCTTCTTGAGACTATTAAAAGCTACTTCTGCTGCTGCCGTCCATTCAAAAGCTTCCTTCCTTATCAACTTAGTGAGTGGTGCAGCCAGAACTCCATAATGTTGCACAAATTTTCTATAATAACCCGTTAACCCTAGGAAGCCTCTCAAAGCCTTCACAGTCTTAGGAACCGGCCAGTCAACCATGGTCTGTATCTTTTCATTCTCAACATGCACTCCTGACTCAGAAATCACATGACCGAGATAGTTGACAGTGCTTACTCCAAAAGCACACTTCTCCCTTTTAACAAATAGCTGTTGAGTTAACAGTTTCTCAAAAACCAACCTTACATGCTCATAATGCTCATTCCAGTTCCTGCTATATATCAAAATGTCATCAAAAAATACCAAAACAAAACTGCCAAGATACTCCTTGAAGACTTTATTCATTAAACTTTGAAAGGTTGAAGGGGCGTTGCACAACCCAAAGGGCATGACAAGGAACTCGTAATGCCCTAATGGAGTTTGGAAAGCTGTCTTCTTAACATCTGACTGTCTCATCTTAATCTGATGGTACCCAGACCGCAGATCAAGTTTAGTAAACAATTTTGCCCCATGGAGCTCATCCAAGAGCTCATCCACCGTAGGTATAGGAAAACCATCCTTTACAGTTTCCTTGTTTAAAGCCCTATAATCCACACACATCCTCCATGTACCATCCTTCTTCCTTACTAAGATGACCGGAGATGAGAAAGGGCTACTGCTTTCCTGTATTATTCCTTCTTCTAACATTTCCAGAACCAATTTCTCAATCTCTTTCTTTTGCAAATAGGGATATCGATATGGCTTACTGGCTATTACCTTCCTTTCATCCTTGAGTACGATTTGATGCTCATGAGATCTGTCAGGAGGCAACCCATGCGGTTTCTGGAACAGCACATCAAACTTCTCCATAAGCCTTTCAAATTGTCTTGGCCATTTCACCAATTCGTTATTCCCCTTTGTTTCTATAGTTTTTATCTGAACCACCACTCCCCCCTTCTGTTGCTGTAATAGTTTGGCTAGCTCTACACTATTGATCATCTTATTTTTCAAATTTCTATCTCCCTGCAATTCAACCAACTTCCCGGCATACATGAAGGTCATTTTCAACTCAGAGAAATCCCACCTAACTTCTCCTAAAGTCTCCAACCATTGAACTCCCAATATTACTCCCAAGTTAGGGATGGGTAGAATGAAAAAATCTGCCAGTAATTTGTTTCCTTGAAGCTGCAATTCCACATTTCTACAAAATTCCTTTCCTTGGAGCTTTTCCCCATTAGCAACTACCACCTTGAAGGTTTGAGTCATTTCTGGTTCCAATTGCATCTTCCGAGCTAACTGTGCACTCACAAAATTGTGAGTGCTTCCAGTGTCAACCAGCACCGCCACCCGCACCTTACTCCTTCCCATATCACCTTGTATACGCATAGTTCTTGGACAGCTTACTCCACATAAAGCTGCCACAGATAACATTCGTAATTCTCCCTGATTTTCTTCTACTTCCTGTTCACTATCTTCACTACCTTCTTCAGGATCTTGAACCTCTAGCAAAAACAGCTTCTTACATCTATGGCCAGGTGTGAACCTCTCATCACAATTAAAACATAACCCCTTCGCTCTCCTATCCATTATCTCCGGTTGAGTAAGCCTTTTAATAGGTAAGGAAACCTTATTTTCATTGTTCTTATTTTCTGTTCCAGCACCTACAAACTGTTTCTTCATCACCTGGTTAGCTGGATTTTTAGCAACCAACTCCTTAGCTTCAAACAATTTAGCAAATCCAATGGCAGCAGACAATGTAGGTGGATTGTGAGCAATAACATCTAATCTAATTTTCTCTTTCAAGCCACTAGTAAAATAGCTAATTCGTTGTTCAATACTTAAATGGCTAGATCTCAATAGTAGCTTACCAAATTGTCGCTGGTAATCCTGAACCGATCCATTCTGTTTGAGCTTCGTCAATTCACCAAAGTGATCAGTGAAAATAGTAGGTCCGAACTGCTTCATTACTTCCTCAGTCAAGACATTCCAGGATATAAAATCAGTCTCATGCTCCTTCCGTAGAAGCTGGTACACCATCTGTGCCTCGCCATCCAAATGCCACGATGCAATTCTAACTTTATCCTCATCAGGAGTGTCATGAAAATCGAAGAACTGTGATGCACGGTCTATCCACCATGTAGGATCCGAACATCCATCATACTTGGGGAACTCCAACCTCACCATTCTGGTCTGAATCTGTCCAGAATGCGAGCGCCTTTCCTCTCGACGTCTCTTATCACCTCCGGAATCATCACGAGTACGATTCCCTCCACTCTGTCCTGATGATTCAGGATCCCCATTCTTACTAGACTCAAACCGAGCCGCAATGCCATCAATCCGAGTACTAAGGGCTTCGATTAATTGATGCATCGTCTCTGACAACTCCTGAACACCAGAATCGGAGTTCGGTTCCTTCCCTTGGTCAGAGCCTGGCATTGATACCAATTTGCAGCGGTCCTGTGATAGATTTTGAGCCCTAACGTAAGACCTTGTTAAAGGACGTAAAGGAACCAAGGAAAAATCAACAGGAACACCCTTAGAATGCTTCGCCTTTCTACCAATCTTGAACTTGTATGAATTACACAAGGATTTCTTAGAGGGAACCCCAGACCTCAACAAGCAACAGAATGCTTCACAACTTTCAACAACCCCTTCCCGCCTCTAGTTCCCTCTATTTATCTTCGTTACTGACTCCTAACACCCTTGCTTAACAGATTCCTAACAACTTTACTTAACAGACTCTTTAACAGCCCGAAGCTTCCCTTTTATGTTTAGCAACAATTGTAAAAGCAAAACGACAATACATTTGATAAAGGCAAACGACATCGTCTGCAGTCCATCACTTATTAGAGACACCTCATCAAGGCTGAATTAAGGACGTGGCAAGCTATTGTAGATGGACTGCTACATTTTCGTAAAAGCTTACAAAGAGCTTACACGAGTTTCTAAACTGTAAATAAACTAGCATGTTAACTAAAGAACTTCACGGTCTGGTATTTAAGCTACTGCGTACATTAGCCTTACTGCTTACATACAAAAGGGATGGTCGTTTACATCAGTGCCATCATCAAAAGCTTCCAAGTCCATGCCTTTTCTGCATTCATTCAAGTCTTCTTCACGAAACCGCATAGTGATGACCACACATTGGGATAATTAATCTTGTTCCAATTGATATGCAACGGTTTTAATTCTTCATATTTCCCGGTAAATTCTGTTGAAAGTGCCAAGGACTGTGACCTCTGTGATGAGTAGTCATGTTAAACAAGAATGGGTGTATCTCTTCACGGCTATGTCAAAAATCATTGAAAAGAAGAGGAAAAGGTAAAAAGCAAAGTAATTCGGAATATAAGAATGGCTATCAGCAGCAAGTCATGTTTGTTTAGAATCTCTACAAGACGTGATTCTAATTTGTGAAAAATGCTTCTACAACACTGGCGCACTAAACCTCTCATCAAACTTTGATAGTTGCAAAGGTTAGGCAACTCTTTTAATTGTTGGGGACAAAGATTATAGAGACGTATAAGAAAGAATTTTGGTTAACTTGTGAATTGCTCCCAGTTGTTCTTTGGCTCACCAGCTCTTCTTCACCATGCTTCTTAACTGGTACGTCTCAATTTTTTATTAGTTTCTCCAAAACAGAAGTTGAGAACCTTGGTTCTACATTTAACATTTAACATTTATGGTTGATTAAGTTCTTGTATTTGTCAGAAAATGTATGTTTAAGTCCTCCAGGAACGTCCATGAAGTTAGCGGATTTATTTCTCCCTTCTTTATCAGCGGTGCACTGTCTTCAAACAGGCGCAATGGATTCTATAGACCACTGGATTGTGGGGACAGTCAGCAGCTGACTCGCAATTACTTTATAAAATGTAACTGGAAGTGTATTCAGTAATTGAAAGGCAAGAGAGAAGGACAAAGTGGGTACACAAGCAGGGTGTGAGAACCCACAATGTCTTGCTCAGTGATATTCCCCTGTCGTTGTTCTTAGGAAAGCACTTCAAGAATAAGAATCAATAGGACCAGAAACCTAAGTAAAGTCCTAGAAACTTTCCTGAATCAACAAATAAAGCATCATTCTCTCTATCTTTCGGTCTATAAATCGTATATTGAGAAAGAATTGATGTAGTAGCTTGAAACCCTTGCCTTCTTTCTCTTTCTGTATCACCCTTTGTTTGCAACTATCTATCTGTCAAGCCAAGAGTGAATCAATTACCATGTATGAGAATTATGACGTAATAGTGTTTGGTGCTGGTCTCAAGGAATGCCTCCTCAGCGGCCTTCTCTCCACTAATGGCCTTAAGCTCAGTCTTCTTCCATTATTCATTTTACATTGTAAATCTCCAATTTGTTATACACTGGTGCGTCTTGGATCAAGACGAAAACGGCAAACTTAGGATTGAAATTGATCATATTGGATCTGGCTCCTATGTCACAGTTTCTTCACTGCTTACCTCTTTTTTACAATCATATCAATTAGTTTTGTCTACCCCAGAGTTCCTTATGTAGCTTTGAAAATCATAAGGAGTGGTTTCCTGTAGCTTTGGTACCTTTATTTTTGGAGGCCTAGCTGGTAATTGTCATCAAAGACCTGATTATGTCACTGCGAAGCTCATGAAAAAATTTATTCTCATATGTTCGTGTTGTTTGTGCGGTAATAGGGTTGAGGTGGTCAGCTTAATAGCTCGGATTGAAGTGGCCTATTCATGATGTTACTTGCTTAAAAAGAAAAAAAGTGTGATGTACTAACTGGAAGGTTAGAGGTTGTTTGCAATGTGTTTTTGTCGATTTTCACCTTAGATGAGTATTGGAAAATGGTGGTGGTATTCAGCCCTGAATATTTGTTAATCCTTTTCTATGCCTTCCATCAATTTCATTGGACTACCTTGTAGTTATGCACTTATAGAGCTTTTGCACAAGAAACTTTTCTGGGACTTACTTTTCGTTTTTTTCTTTAAAAAAAAAAAAAAGGCATGTCAAGGATGCAGATGCTGTGGACAGATTGTTACAGTCATGTCTGGAAATTGAGGTGTCAGCCATGTTGAAATAGCATTCCCTAGAACTTCCATATAAATAGGCCTATCATGATTACCAACACGAAGTAACTGTTGAATTAGGTATCCTAAGGATATTCTACATTTGTGACTGGTTCAAGGCAATGGAAAAAGAAAAAAATTAATTCTGTTAGTTACACTGCGATAATTGACATACATATCGTTTGAATCAGGTCCTGCACCTGGATAGGAATAACTGCTATGGAGGTGAATCAACATCGCTCAATCTTGTTCGGGTTCTATCTCTGTAGTGTCATTTGAGACTTGTCAATGTTCTCTCTTATTCGTTAGAATTAAAATGTTAATTTTACTTACTTTTACAAACGTTATTTGAAGCTCTGGAAGAGGTTCAGGGTAAATGATACTCCACCACATTTGGCTTCTAGCCGGGATTATAATGTGTGGAATTGATCGCCAAGGTGTGTATTAACTTCTTTTGTCTTCCTTCTCCTCACAGTACTCTGTAGTTCAAAACCTATGGCTGCAACTCTTTTCTGTTTTATTTCTTCTGATACATTGACTAAATCTCACTTGGCTAGTTTATGATGGCAAATGGCACTCTTGTTCGTGTCCTTATCCATACAAATTTCATTAAGTATCTGCACCTCAAACCCGTCGATGGCAGCTATGTCTACAAAAAAGGAAGGGTATAATCATTTTCTTTCTATATTTGAATTTGAATGTTATTAGCTTTGTATGTGTTTGGCCTTAACTTGATTTTCTGATGATTAAACCCATGATTATAGATTCATAAGGTTCCAGCAACAGACATGGAGGCACGGCAATCCCCTTGATGGGTATATTTCAAAAGCTCCGCGCTCGCAAGTTCTTTGCATATGTTCGAAATTATGATGGAAATGACCCTAAAACACAAGGGGATGTACTTGACTAGAGTGACAACTAGAGGACTAATTGTGTGAGTTCTTGCTGGTCACCTTTTCTGTACATGTTCCTCTCCTGCTTTCTGACTTCTGATATTTTACTGTATGATTTAAGTGGTCTCAATACATTTTCACAGACATCAATTCACTGGTGTTGGGGAATATTGTTAGGGCAGAGTGCTTCTTTGTAATTGTAAATTGTAAACAAAATGGGAGCCAAAAAATATATCATATGGAGATATTGAGTCCATATTATGTTTACTAGATGCTATGCAAGAGTTTGAAGATATAACAGGTTTGAAGATGCATCCAGAGAAGTGTCAAATTTTCTTTTCACGCTTGTCAGAACAGGAAAAGGCTCTAATACTTGATCATATTCCTATCCAAGAAGGCCAACTTCCCATAAAATACTTAGAAGTACCATTGATTACTAAAAGACTCTCCAATCTAGATTGTACTATCCTGACAGAAAAGATATTGAGAAGAATTGAAGGTTGGGAGGCTAAGCATATTAGTTATGAAGGGAGACTGCAGCTAGCCAAAAGTGTTCTGTTCTCATTGCAAACATATTGGATGCAAATTTTTCTACTGTCAAAACAGACCCTTTATGAAATTGAAAAAAGGATTAGAACTTTCCTTTGGACAGGTAAATCTAATGGACGATGTGTAGCGAAAGTGGCATGGAAAGAAGTTTGCTAGCCTAAAGTTTCTGGAGGACTAGGTTTGATAGACATTCACACTTGGAATAAAGCAGCAATTGGAAAACTCCTATGGTCTCTTGTGCACCCCAATTCAAACTCTTTATGGGTTAAATGGATGATAACAGAAAATTTGAAGGAAAGGAATGTATTAGAAGTTGAGATGAAAGGATCACTAGCTTGGAGTTTTAGGAATATTTTACAAGTAAGAAGTGAACTAACACAACTAGTGACAGACTCAGAATACAATATTGCCAAGAGTTATGTAGCACTAAGAGAGAACAGAGAAGATTCCAAATGGGCAACACTTGTTTGGAAAGAAGGAGTATCGAAGCATAATTTTATGTGTTGGATCATTTTAAGAGACAAACTATCCACAGCAGATCGGGTGGCAAAATGGAATAGTTCAGTAGATCTACGATGTAACCTCTGCCAACAAGAAGAAGAATCACATGAACATTTATTTTTTAAGTGCAGGTTCACGAACTACATCTGGAAGGCTTTGTTAGGCATGAATGGATTAACTCGAAGAATTGAACATTGGAGAGTTGAAATATATTGGATGATCAACACTGTTAAGAGGAAGAGCTTTGCAGCTACTTTGCTTAGTATATCTTTCAAGGCCGTATTGTATCACATTTGGAGCGAAAGGAATAGAAGAAGATTCAGCAATACAAGTCTAGAAAACTCAACCATTATTGCTAAAATCAAGAAGGATGTGAGAGGCAAGATTTCATCTACCAGAAGAGTCAAGCTTACAAATTGTAATAAATTTTTACAAGAGCTTTGGAATTTGCCAAGTGCAATATTTGAGCTTAGATGATGATATTTTGTAATCAAACAATCTTGTAAATTTTTTATGAGTGATATATAATTTGACCTTTCACTAAAAATATATATATATATATATATATATATATATATATATATATATCATATGGAAGCATTCTCACTTACTGTATGGGGGCTAAAGATATGTTGTGGGAGATGAGGTCATGTAGAACCCTTTAATCTTACCAGATATATTTACATGTGAAGTTCTTGGAAGTAACGAATTTAGTTTTTTGTTTCATGACGTTTAGGGTTTAGGAAAGAAAAGTTTATCTCAATTGACCTTGGTGATAATCCATGTGTACTGAGCACTGTAAGCACCAACTCGCATTTGCTTATCGTACTGTTGACCTATTGACAGAAAATATAATATGGCCTTGATGACAACACCGTAGAGTTTATTGGTCATGCATTGGCGCTTCATGGAAATGATCATTACCTCAATGAACATGCACTAGATACTGTGAAGAGAATAAAGGTGAAAATTCCCTGGAGTTCACATTTGACTCGTGTTATTTCTGATTCTTGCACTTCAAAGTTTGAGCAGGTTTTCGTTGCAATTATTTTTCTAACTGCTCTACTATGCCATAGCTTTATCTGGAGTCTTTTGCTTGTTTTCAAGGATCGCCATATGTATATCCGTTTTATGGATTGGGAGAGCTTCCCTAGGTGTCTCTTTCCCTCTCTTGCTCTCCCCCAAAAGAAAACCCAAATCTCTTCCTTGTACTTTTAACTCATTTAATAAATTTAAGTCAAGTTGTTGAATAAACCCAGAAAATATATAGAACTCCATGAAACTAAGAACAGAGATTGCTGGGAAAGTTGCCCGGCTGCTATTTGGATGTTATTATATATTCATGTCACACTCTTTACACTTAAAAGTTTTGGTTTAAAGCAAAAAAACTAATGGGCCTATCATCTAACAAAACAGCCCAATAAAATACAACCAAACAATACAAGGAAATGGCCCACAACACCATCATATATTTCAACACTCCCCCTCAAGTTGGAGATTTGTATAAATCAAATACTCCAAGCTTGGATAATAAATGATTGTGTTGTGGGCTGCACAAAGCTTTAGTAAATAAATCTGCAGGTTGCTCTCGTGTGTTAATGTAACAAGTCTTTATAATTCCTCTTTGGATTTTTTTTCGCACAAAATGGCAATCCACCTCAATATGTTTTGTCCTTTGATGAAAAATAGGGTTTGCCGCAATGTGTCCAGCCGCCTCACTATCACAGAATAACGAAACAGGACAAGGAACATTCACATCGAGGTCTCGAAATAATCCTAGAAGCCAGATGATCTCACATACTGTGTATCCCATAGCTCTATATTCTGACTCAGTTGAAGATCGAGATACTGTTGGTTGCTTCTTAGCCAACCATGAGATAAGAGAATCACCTAATTTAACACAATAACCTGTTACACATTTCCGTGACATAGGGCAAGTTGCGTAATCTGAATCGCAATAGGCAGCTAGCTCTAATCGCGAAGACGATGAGAGAAATATCCCAAGGCCAGGGGTCCCCTTAATATACTTCAGTAACCTTAAAGCTGCATCCATGTGTGAACGCTTAGGTGAATGTGTAAACTGACTGAGGTGCTGGACTATGAAGGAAATGTCTGGTCTAGTATGTGTCAAGTATAACAATCTACCAATCATCCTCTGAAAAGGTCCACGATCCTCAAGGATTGGATCATCCTTCCTCTCAGGATCTCCTTCATCAAACTCAACTGTGGTTAACTTCAGATTCTGCTCCAAAGGGGTGACAACAGGTTTTGACCCCCCAAGTCGAGCCTCAGAGACTAACTCCAACGCATACTTGCGTTGACTAAGATAGATACCTTTGGGAGATCGAGCTATCTCTATCCCAAGAAAATACTTGCACTGTCCAAGATCCTTCATATGAAATACCGAATGAAGATACCTTTTTAGCTCTGAAATGGCTAAAGTATTATTTCCTGTCACCAAGATATCATCAACGTAAAACAAGAGGATGATGAATGAATCTCTAGTCCGTCTAGTGAACAGAGCATAGTCATGAAGTGATTGTTGAAAACCTCTTACGAGAAGTGCCTCTGTAAACTTGGCATACCACTGCCTCGAGGCTTGCTTTAACCCATATATCGATTTTCTCAAACGGCATACTAATCGCTCCCCCTAAAGAGGAAAACCAGGTGGAAGTTGCATATAAACTTCCTCTACCAAATCTCCATGTAGGAAGGCATTCTGAACATCCAATTGATGAAGGCACCAATTTCTAATAGATGCAATGCTCATAACTGATCTAACGGTCACTGACTTCACAACTGGAGAAAAGGTTTCATCATAATCAACACCTTCTCGTTGTGTGTACCCTTTGGCTACTAAGCGAGCCTTGTATCTCTCTATGGTACCATCTGCACGATACTTTACCTTATACACCCATTTACACCCAATAGCTCTCTGACCAGGCGGAAGTGGTACTACATCCCACGTATGATTAGCCTCAAGGGCCGATAATTCTCGATCCATAGCATCAACCCAATGACTATCCTTAAGTGCCTGATGATAGGTCTCAGGTTCAGTAACAGTAGAGATTGAGGCAACAAATTTCTGGTAATGTGGGTAAAAATGATCAAGGGAGATATGGTCTGATATAGGGTAGTGACTGTTCGACCCTATGGAGGTGGTCGAACAAATATAGTCAGCAGTCCAAATGGGAGGACGTGTGGGTCATGATGACCGCTGAATAGCTGGTGGTGACTGTACTGGAGAAGGTTCCACAAGTGGTTTAGAGGGTTGATTTGGTGTTGTAGTTTGAGGAGGATTAACAAGCTGAGAATGTGTACCTGAATGTGGTGTGCTTAACCCTGGAGAAGGCTTCAAGGGCGTCTCTTGAGGTAGGGTTTGTGATGTATCTGGAGAGGGCTCCGGTGGAGTAAACAATGGATCGCATGACTGGGTGATGTTTGGAACTGGTGCAGCCTGATCCGAGGGCGAATCACGAGAAGATTCTAGTGGCTGACTCGGAGAAAATGGAAAATCATATTCATAAAAAACAACATCACGACTCATAAAAATTTTTTCACTATCCGGATCATAAACTTTGTAACCCTTCTGCATAGAAGGATAACCAAGAAACACACATGGTATGGCCCTTGGAGAGAATTTATCTCTAGGGCGTAGATCTGTGGCATAACATCTGCATCCAAAGACTCGTAGATGATCCAAGGAGGGGACTCTCCCATGCAATATCTCAAAAGGTGATCGATTCCCAAGTCTAGCACTAGGTAATCGATTAATAATGTGGGTTGCTGCCAAAATGCAATCTCCCCAAAAACGTGCAGGGATGTGAGCCTGAAACATTAAAGCTCGTGCAACATCTAATAGATGGCGATGCTTGCGTTCTACTACCCCATTCTGTTGGGGAGTATACACACAAGAGCTCTCATGGTATATCCCACAAGATGCCAAAAAAGAAGAACATGTAGCGGAAAAAAATTCTGTGTCATTGTCAGAACGAATGCGTTTAACTAAGACACCATGTTGGGTTTGAACCATAGAAATAAAAGACTGAATGGTGGGAAATACTTGGTCTTTAAAACGTAAAAGAAAGGTCCAAGTCGCGCGTGAGAAATCATCAACAACGGTCAAAAAATAGCGCGACTTGTCATGATTGGGTTCCCTATGGGGTCCCCACAAATCCATATGCACAAGGTCAAAAACAGCCTTACTAAATGTTTGACGTTGTGGGAAAACAGATCAAGTCTGTTTTACCAATGGACAAATAGAACAAGAAAAAAATTCAGGACATTCTATACGCTTCCCATGTGTGTAATAACATTTTTGAGAGCTATGTCCTAAACGTCTATGCCATAGAATGTAGCTAGAATTAATGCTATCATTAGATCAATTGTTCACATTCAAATAGGATGAAAGTGAATTAACAGTATGCATGATGCGTGTAATGCAAGAAGATAACTCATGAAGAGTGGGTTGCAAAAAATAAAGCCCTCGCACCACTTTACCCAGCCCAATCACCTGCCCAGTCATACGATTCTGAAAAATACACAAATTATCCAGAAATATAACAATGCAATTGCAATCAGAAGTGATCCTTTTAACTGAAAGCAGGTTAAATTTTAAACGAGGTATAAAAAGGACACGAGTCAAGTGTATTAAATTTGTGGGTTGTGCGTGTCCAACATGAGTAGCATAAACAAACGTATCATCAGGCAACTTAATGGGTAATGATTGTGGTGCGCATGGATAATAGGAATATAAAGATTTTAAATCGCACGTGACATGGTCACTTGCACCTGAATCTATAATCCATGGATGACTATAATGTGATTGAAGCATCATACCTTCATAATTCCCTAATGTTTGGGAACCCAAGCTGTTTTGAAGCTGATTCAAGTTACGTGAAGAACTTGGAAATTGTGGCCCTTGGGTTTGATATGTAGGCCAATAAGAGTGCCCCTTTGCAGCTTAAAGTGAATTATACGGGAGAAAGCTTGGGCATTGTGGCTGCTGCCCATTGAATCCCATAAAGGGTCCCACATTCGGAAGGACAGGCTTATGTCCCACGCCTGGAGAGAAAAATCACTTGCCTGGGTAATCCATGCCCGCAACAGTAAAATGCCTAGTAGCACCAAGAAAGCAAGCTTGAAAAGCGTGCTTCTTCACTTCGCGCAACCAACAAAGTAAGCTTGAGAAAACGAAAAAGCTTTTGCACCTCGTACAAAGAACCTTTTCCAAGTTTGGACTTTTGGAAAAATCCAAAAAAACAAAGCCCCTTTTTAGATTTCTGGCAGATTTGTGGGTGATGCCAAAAAATGCCGCAGATGTTGCCGGAGGAGCTTCTACAGTAGATTTCCCACCAATAATCTATCGGTGACAGCTGAAGGCAACTGAAAAAAAATATAATAGATCTACCGGTGATAGCTGAAAGCAACCAAAAAAAAACTTCTGCAGTAGATCTGTCGGTGATAGCTGAAGGCAGCTAGAAAAGAAAAACTGATGGCCGACAGCGGCACAGTCGAACGAATTAATTCAGGATCAGGGAATGGAAAACAAGATAGCTTATTCCACAACCTGCTCTACGATACCATGTTGAATAAACCCAGAAAATATATAGAACTCCATGAAACTAAGAACAGAGATTGCTGGGAAAGTTGCCCGGCTGCTATCTGGATGTTATTATATATTCACGTCACACTCTTTACACTTAAAAGTTTTGGTTTAAAGCAAAAAAACTAATGGGCCTATCATCTAACAAAACAGCCCAATAAAATACAACCAAACAATACAAGGAAATGGCCCACAACACCATCATATATTTCAACACAAGTTTATTTATTGGAAATCATTTATTTCTTTCTCAGGCATTTGCACAGCTTAGTGTTGTCTATGGTGGGACATATATTCTGAACAAACCTGATTGCAAGGTACTCCCTCTATTTGGTTTCTCAGTTCATCAGTGTCTTCTCTATTTGGTTCTCAGACCAACACTATTTTTCTAGTTGCGTTTATCATATTTCTAGTTTAATTGTTGTTGCACTTACTATTTTCTGGTTAAGCAAAAGCCATTCTGCAGTGATGATAATGGACTGGATTGTTGAGTCTGATTTGATTTCAATGCCAGGTGGAATTCAATGATGAAGGAAGATCTGTTGGTGTCACATCAGAAGGAGAAACTGCAAGGTGCAAAAAAGTTGTTTGTGATCCTTCAGACTTGCCCACCAACGTAACAACTAGAATGTTCTTGTTGAACTGGCCCTGCAACTACCTCTCTTACTTCTTATTTCCTTCTATCATATGTTATAGATGGTGGCTGATCTTTAACAGGTTAGGAAGGTTGGTAGGGTTGCAAGGGCAATTGCCATAACAAGCCATCCAATACCAAATGCCAATAATTCTCATTCAGCGCAGGTTATCCTACCACAGAAGCAGTTGGGTCGCAAATCTGACATGTGAGTTCTCGTATAATGTTTATAAGAAACTTCAATTATTATGTTTCTTTTTTGAGTTTGTCATCTAGGGAATGCAAACAACTTGTTTATAGATGTAGGGATTTCTCACTAACCTAGTTCTTTTTTACATGAGACGTGAGACAGGTACCTTTCCTAGATTGTTATAGTTGGTCCATTGACTGCTTTAAGTATGGTTTGGATTGTTTAGGCGTTTGGATATCTTATGGAAAATTCCTATCCTTTGAGACTAGCAAGGCGTTAGAAGGGAGCTCACAGATTCTTTTTAAGTGCTGAGATTTTAATTATAAGATGGATAGTCTGACACTAAATTTTATCTAAATTGTTGATGGAGGAGAAAATCATAGGAATTGCATTTAAGTTCTACTAAGATACTCATTTAATCATATGAAGCTTTTAGGAACGAGGACCTAAATGACTTCCAATTCAGCTCAACACTATTAGAAGCCTGATTTTATGCTCCTGCCACAAAATCCACATGAGACAAAGTGAAATTGCGTACGGAACCTCTCAGCTATCGTTTCATCTAAACCACCTTTTTCCTGCACTGAAGTAACTTCACATAATTGTTCTAGCCATTCTTCAATGCACTCCAAGCTAAAAGTGACAATTAAAGCGCTTGCCACTGCATGGTGAAATAAGAATGATTTGCATGCTATTACATTACACAACACAACACTACGCTAATTAAGGCAGACTCTCTAAATATGATGAAGGATATTCATATGGATGACTTACTCTTAATTAACTTAGTAGGACTGGGATTCTTAATTTGACCAGTAAACTAAATGTTTAAGAAACCCAATAGGAGACTCCTGATCCTATTACAAATTCTTTGTATCAGAAATTCTAAAGCTACCATACAACTAACGTTTCAATTTGAAATTTTTTGCTCTGTGACACATGAAACATTAACTTTTTAAGCTGAATAGATCTTGCTTCAATGTGACACTGCATCCACACACAAAAAGCTCTCCAGCTACCAAAACTGAACATCACTCTAAACCCAGCACTTTGCTTCCTGTTCTGTCCAGCATTCATTGTCTTACAAAGATTCAATTCCATTCTGGTTGAAGGAACTTTCCACATCCTATTAGCATGATGGTATTATTTGCCACCTAAACAGGAAGTGAATGCTGACAGGATGTATGCTTGATGATTTTTTCAATCAATTAGTTCATTAATCTTTCTGCAGTACTGTAATTTCTTATGATTGTGGTGAAACTGTCTTCAATGCAGCCTTATTTTATCTGTTTAAGGATGTTTTAACTAATGTAACTTCAGTCGGGAAAAACTTAACTCGCAATTTTGTTTAGATGCTATGGAAATAACATAGTCTCACTTAATTCCAATTAAGTATCAAATTTTTTCCATTGTGATGGTTTTGTTGTCTTACTAATTATGCGAGAGGCCTTATTTTTCTTTTCCAAGGCTTCTATTCATGCCAGTTTTTGTCTATCTTTACTGATCCATCAATAATTGAGCAGGTACCTTTTCTGTTGTTCTTATTCTCACAACGTTGCTCCAAAGGAAAAATTTATTGCATTTGTATCAACTGAAGCAGAGACCAACGATCCTCGGACTGAACTAGGCCAGGAATCAACCTTCTAGGGCTTGTTGATGAGATATTCTTTGATATCTATGACAGATATGAACCATTCAATGAACCATCCGTGGACAATTGCTATATATCAAAAGTAAGTGATTTCTAACTGTTTTCCTAACACTAGCCTTGATTCCACCATCACCTTATTGCTTTTTACAAACTAGTGCATGATAAGCAAATCTAATTTCTTGTTCACAGAGTTATGATGCGACAACACACTTTTGAGTCAACTATAATGGATGTTCTCGACATGTATACGAGGTAACCGGAAAGGTAGCTAGTCTTTTGCAAAGTCAATTGATTCCTCTTTTGCAAATCCCATGAGACCAAAGTTATGCCATGGACATGCTCATAACAACTTTTTTATTTTGACCATTCATGATGCTTTTTAATAAATAGAATGCTTCTGCTGCTTAATATGATCTATGCACATGGTCAAGAAAGACTTGCTTTAGGAAATAAGTAGGAAGGACCTTCTTCGTAATTGAAAATAATCATAGCTTTTTCTTTGGACTATAATCTCCAATTTGACAATCTTTGACCTACGTATAGAAAAAACATTGGGTCATTTTAGTGGCCATTCGAAGTTCTCTACAGAAAATAGTACCTTGTTTCTCACTCTTATTGGAAGTGCACCTTTGAAGAAATCTGCAACGGAAAAGGTGAGAAAACGCATGAAGCTACACACGTTTTGTGGGAATCGCCCTCTGTGATTTTGTCTATCCACACTTACCGAAAGAAATAGGTGTTCTTTACAACATATGTAAAAGAAAAAAGGTGGGCCTAACCCGAGTGATGGGTTTGGCCCATAAACAAATAAAATAAACTACACCAATCAAAGACCCACAACATCATATTTCAACACTCCCCCTCAAGCTGGAAATTTGAACAAATCAAATACTCCTAGCTTGGAAAGTAAATATTGATGTTGTGGGCTACACAAGGCTTTTGTAAACAAATCTGCGAGTTGTTCCAGCGTATTTATGTAAGGCATTCTGATGATCCCTTTTTTCAACTTTTCTCGGATGAAGTGACAATCAACCTCAATATGCTTTGTCCTCTAATGGAATATGGGATTTTCTGCAATGTGCATGGCAGCTTCCTTATCACAATGTAATGGCCTTCAATATGCTTTTTAATAAATGGACGAGGAATGTTAACTCCCAAGTCCCCAAACAAGCCTAACAGCCAAATGATCTCATAAATTGTATAGCCCATCACTCTATACTCTGATTCAGCCGAAGATCTCGAGACTGTTGGTTATTTCTTTGCTAGCCATGAAACTAGTGAGTCTCCCAACATGATGTAATACCAATTACACACTTCCATGTCATAGGGCATGTCGCATAATCAAAATCACAGAAAGCAATCAATTCTAATTTTAAGGACGATGAAAGAAAGATACCTAGACCTGGTGTTCCTTTAACATATCGCAATACTCGCAAAGCTGTGTCCATGTGCGATTGCTTCAAAGCATGAGTAAACTGACTAAGGTGTTGGATGGGAAAACTAATGTTAGGTTTGGTATGTGTCAAATAAAGCAATATGCCGATCATCCTCTAGTATGAAACTGAGTCCGCAAGAAGTGGATCATGTTTTCTATCAGGGTCTCCCTCATCATATTCAATTGTGGTTAGCTTTATCCCTTATTCCATGGGAGTGATGGCCGGTTTTGAACCAACAAGTCCAGCCTCTGAAACTAGCTCTAGAGCATACTTACGTTGACTAAGATAGATTCCTTGTGGTGAACAGGAAATCTCAATTCCCAAGAAGTATCGACACTGTCCCAAATCTTTCATGTGAAATACTGAATGCAAGTGTTTCTTGAACTCTAAGATAGCTAAGGTCTTGTTTCTTGTAATGAGAATGTCATCAACATAAAATAGCAACATAATGAAAGTATCTCCAGTACGTCCAGTGAATAGAGCATAATCATGTCGAGATTAACAGAATCTAAGTTCGAGGAATGCCTCTATAAACTTAGCATACCATCTTCTGGATGCTTGTTTTAGTCCATACAATAACTTGCGTAAACAACACACACTATGCTCCTCCTAATGGAGAAAACCTGGAGGTAACTGCATGTAAACTTCCTCCATCAAATCTTCGTGCAAAAATGCATTCTGCACATCTAACTGGTGTAAATCCCAACCTCTAATGGTAACCAAACTAATGACTGAGTTTACCGTCACTAACTTGACAACCAGTGAATAAGTCTCACTATAATCAATTCCTTCTCGCTGAGTATATCCTTTTGCTACCAGTCTAGCTTTATACCTCTCAATTGTCGCATCTGCACGATACTTCACCTTGTATACCCACTTATATCCTATGGCTTTTTTATTAGGTGAAAGTGTAACAACATCCCACGTGCGATTAGCCTCAAGGGCCATCAACTCATGATCCATAGCCTCAACCCAATGACTATCCTTAAGTGCCTTATGATAAGATTCAGGTTCCATGGTGGTAGAGATAGATGCTATAAAACGTTGATAATGTGGAAAGAAAAGGTCAAGTGAAAGGTGATCTGAAATGGGATATTGACTGTTCAACCCTATGAAGGTGGCTGAACATAAGTAGTCAGTGGTCTAAATAGGAGGTCGTGTAGGTCGAGATGATCGTCAAGGAATAACTGGTGATGGATCTGGAGAGTGCTCCAGTGGTGGCTCAAAAGGAATTAAAGGTTCTGAAGGGATTTCAATAGGTTCTGGTTGTGACGTTGCAATGGGATCAAGCCTATCATGTGTTTGTGGGATCTGAGGATGCCTCTCTGGTGTGATCGAAGGCGAATCGCTCGTCTGAACGAGATCTGGAGTGGGCGCATGCTGCTTCGAAGATTAAACAGGTATGGTCAATGAAGAGTCACTAATGATAAGGAATTCATACTCATAAAACACGACATCCCGACTCACAAATACTTTTCCACTATCGGGATCATAAACTTGGTAACCCTTCTGTCGTAAAAGATAACCAAGAAAGACACAAGGGATTGCCCTAAATGCAAAGTTGTCTCTAGGACAAAGAACAGTGGCATAACATCTGCATCCAAAGACTCGTAAATGGTCTAAGGATGGTGGTTTCCCATGAAAGAGCTCATAAGGAGAGTGATTTCCAAGTGTCACACTTGGTAGTCGATTAATGAGGTAAGTTGCTGTCAAGATACACTCACCCCAAAAACACTTAGGGATCTGAGCCTGGAAAATCAAGGCTAATGTCACATCTAACAAATGTCGATGTTTGTGCTTTACTACCCCATTTTTTTGGGGAGTGTATACGTAGGTACTTTCGTGGATGATTCCACGACTAGCCAAAAAAGAAGTGCAAGCAAGTGAGAAAAACTCGGTGCCATTATCTGAACGAATGCATTTGATTTTAGCACCATACTGAGTCTCAATCATGGATATGAAAGACTTAATGGTAACGAAAACTTGGTCTTTCAAACGCAAAAGAAATGTCCAAGTCGCCCGTGAAAAGTCATCCACTACTGTCAAAAAATAACGTGACCCATCATGATTTGGTTCCCGATGTGGTCCCCATAAATCCATATGTATAAGGTCAAAAATGGCATGACTAATGGTTTGACGTTTTGGGAAAACAAAACATGTTTGTTTTGCTAATGGACAAATTGGACATGAAAAAAATTCAGGACATTATATACGTTTGCCACGTGTGACAAATATTTTTTTAGAACTATGACCAAGACGACAATGCCATAAAATATTACTATCATTAAGATTAAAGTTACATAAATTGTTCAAACTGTTTACATTCATACATAACAAAAGGGAATCCACAGTAGACAAAACACAATCAAGGCACCTAGGTAAGTCAATAAGGGTAGGTTGCAAAAAATATAGTCCTCGTTCAGCTTTACCCAGTCCGATCACTTGCCCAGTCGAACAGTCCTGAAAGATACAAAAAGCATCAAAAAACATGACAACACAATTACAATCAGAGGTGATTTTTTTAACAGACAATAGATTGAACTTAAGATGAGGCACAAACATGACGTTATTCAAATTAATTAATGGTGTAGGTTGTGCATGTCCAATATGAGTGACATAAACAAATCTATCATCAGGTAACTTAATAGGTAGTGATTGTGATGTGCATGAATATTGAGCATATAAAGAATTAATATCACACGTGATATGATCACTTGCACCCGAATCAATCACCCAAGGATATTTAAATTGCAGTGATAAAGTTAAGGATGTGGTACCTGCAAAGTGCTCTGGAGGCTCAATACAGGAGCCAACATTATGGGCCATCAACGTCCTTTGGAGTTGCTCTAAGGGCACTAGAACATTGCCTTGTGGTGCTCCCATATAACCCATAGGTGGGTTTATAAAAGCTGTTGGTAGTGGACCCATTGAGTGGGTTATAAGACCCACAAAGGGGGCTGGATTGTTTTGTCCCAAGGAGCTTGTTGGGTTTGCTAGGTGCTGGCCGTGAAGGCCTCCTTGCTCACTAAGTCCACCAGTGTGTGGATAAATAGCTACAGGCCCAAAATGTAGGGCCATACCATACGGGCCCCCGGGTAATAGAGATGTCCTGGGCCTACGTCCAGTTGTCCATTCAAACCAATGAAGAAGCCAGGTGGCACAGGAGAGCCTTGCTCACTACCCGACTTTCCTTCCCCTTTTTCTCCAGCAGAAGTGCCAGCATCATGACCCCCGATTTGGAGACTTGTGGAGAGTTAGCCTTAGATTTGCCTTTTGGAACCCAGCCAAGAGGATAGCCATTTAAGCGGTAGCACACTTCACGACTATGGCCGATTTTGTGACAATGGGCACATATCAAACACCCTTTTTAGTCAATTTTGGTCCCTGCCTGTGGAGTTACCAGTGGGTTTCGTCCTTAGAACGAGCTAGCTAGAAGAACTCCTTCAAGAGTGGGGCTTGGCCGGTCAACTTTGCCCTTTTGGTGCTCATCTTCTCAAGCTAAGTTGAATACTTTATCAACTTCAGGTATTGCTTCCTTTGAGAGTATGTTGGTTCTCAAATTTTGGAAGGAATTGGGCAAACCAAGCAGAAAATCCATTGTATTATACTCCTCTTATCTTTCTTCAAGCCTATTGTTCACTCTGCAAGTATAGTTTCCACATGTGCATCGAATGGGAGGTTCAGCAGTGGCGATTTCTACCCACAAGTCACTGATACGAAAATAGTATTCAGTCACAGTACCACCAGACAAGCGATTTTCGAATTGGCCCTATCAAAGGTCGAATCTTTGAGTATGGGAGAGTTCCTCAAACCGAGCCTTAAATGCTTCGCACACGATCTTGGCATCCTTTTTCCTAACAATGAACATTACTAGCTTGTGGTCCACAGATTTTGCCAACCAGCTCAGAACAGCAGAGTGTGAATGGTCCCATAGCATCTGCTTGTCAAGGTTAGTTTTTGGACGAGGAAATGAACCATCTACATAACCCATTTTGTTCTTGCTGGAAAGTTGTAGTGTAACTTGACTACTCCAGAGCTCATAGTTGGTATCATCTTTAAGTGGTTCAGTGGTTAAAGCAAAGTCTGGCATATCAGAAGGTGATAGGTAAAAAAGGATCTTTGTATAAGTTATGGGTTTGCTATTGGCTTGTTGAACTCGATGTGGCCATGGCTATGTTGAAAAATGGAGAGAGAAACTGGATTTAGTTGGTAAAAGAAAGGTTGTACTAGGGGCAGTCTGGGTAAAATAGAGTTGGATTTGTCAGAGTACAAAGGGATGAGGTCGTGTGACTAGGATCCACGGTCAAGGAACACCCAATGTACTTAAGCAGACATGTAATACCAAATATGCCCTAAAGAGAGATGCAGCGGAAGAAAAAAAACTGAGATTACCTTGGTGGGGAAGATAATACTGCGAATGAGAAAGCATTCGTAGTTTGCTCCCAAACCTAGATGGAAAAAGCTTCCATCAATGGAACCTTGCTCAAGATACCATGAAGAAATCTACAGCGGAAAAGGTGAGAAAACACATGAAGCTGCACACGTTTTGTGGGAATCGCCCTCTGCGATTTTATCCATACACACTTACCAAAAGAAATAGGTGTTCTTTACAACATATGTATAAGAAAAAAAGATCAAATGGGACTAACCCGAGTGATGGGTTTGGCCCATAAACAAATAAAATAAACTACACCAATCAAGACCCACAACATCATATTTCAACAACCTTCTACCTTTATAAAGTTTCAAGGAGTAATTAGTTCTGTTATTGAGCAGGTTCTTGACCTGAATGTAGATTTAAGTGCTGTAGATGCCGCAGAAGAATGAGAATCGAGGAGAATACTTTTGGTGGCTGTGCCGACGATTCGACTTTGGTGTTAAAGGTGCCAGCCGCTAAAGTGGCAGTGGACTATCACTATTTTCTGTTTCTGTCATACACCATATTTATGTAATAAAATGATCTTTCCTATGTGCTCTGGGACTCGGTTTGTAGATTAAGACATGCATCTACTCCTTTAACCCACTGGTCTTGAAGTTGCTGGATCAAGGACTGGTTTTTTGTGAGTTGTCCAAAGGAGTTGGGAAGAAATAGGATTCTGGGTTATCTTTCATCTGATCCGTGGGATATGTACGACTTCCAAGAAACCGGTTTTCTTGTAAACATCGCAGAAAGTTCGTCGATGTGTCCCTTGCAAAAGCCACTTCTTTCTAAGTGGAGATGCCCATGTATTTATAAATTAAATAAATCTCCTTGAGTTTTTCAACTCAAGGATTGCACCCTGTTTTTCTTTTTGCCATGGATTCTGGATGAAGTAACAGAGACCATGGAATCTCGACCACGGCTATTAGGGAACACTGTGTTGGTGAATTTACTCAATAAACAAACGGATAATGCTTACTTGGCCTATCTTGTCTTGGTCTACCAAAATTTAAATGTAGAAGATAAAGCAAATCAATGGCTTCCTCGCTCCCTCGATTTTTCTTGAATATTGAAGAAATAATGCGGTCTGCAGACGAACGTGGCAGATAAGGAAGTGCCGAACTTGAGTTGCTGTCACTTAAATTCCCTCACAACGCGTCTGGAGCTGCCACGCGAGCGAGGATCGCCGACCACCCACTCCCTGACTCACCAAGTCAAACACCTGGATGCTCCCGGAGCTTGGGAGGGAATACCAGTCAAAGCGAAGGAAGCGAATTCTTCTTCGTCTCCGAATTCTGAAAAACCGGAAGGGAGAGGCTGATTTGAGTAATGGCTTGGTTTAGAAGCCTGATTCGGGTCTCGGGCGTCAGACCCGGGAAGAGAGAGTCAACGCCATTTTCGTTGGCTTCCGTGGCTCGCCTGAGCACCGAACCAAGCAATCAGATTGCCGGCCTGGGACCCTCGAGGCCGGAGGACAAACCGAGGGTGGTGGTTCTGGGCTCCGGTTGGGCCGGCTGCAGGGTCATGAAGGGCCTCGACCCGCAGCTCTATGACATCGTGTGCGTGTCACCGCGGAACCACATGGTGCTGACGCCCCTCCTGGCCTCCACCTGCGTGGGAACGCTGGAGTTCAGGTCCGTGGCGGAACCCCTCGCCAGAATCCAACCCTCTCTGTCTCGCGAACCCGGGTCGTACTTCTTCTTGGCCAACTGTACGGGCATCGACGCCGATAACCATATGGTACGTTTTGATCCGTTGAATTGTGGGGGAAAGAGTCTGCTTCCATGAAATTCTGTCAACACTGCGAGAAGCACTTTCTATATAGTTTCATCGAACAGTAATCCAATGAGTCAAAAGAGACTAGTGTAATATGATTACTGAGTTTGGTTGAAGGAAAACGTACTTCTGTGGAAGTTATCTTATTGGGCTCACATGTTGTTATATTATCTGAATAATCTAGTTACATTTGTGGGTCTATAACAAGCTTGAAGTTTTAAGGTTCACAATGGCTTAAATGTAAGAATTTGGATTTGGATTTTGAAGGTGGACTGTGAGACTGTTACTGATGGACCAGACACCTTGGATCCGTGGAAGTTTAAGCTTGCATATGACAAGTTGATAATTGCATTGGGGGCACAAGCCACAACTTTTGGAATCCATGGGGTTAATGAACACGCCATTTTTCTCCGGGAAGTTCACCATGCCCAGGAAATCCGAAGGAAGCTGCTCCTAAACTTGATGCTCTCTGACGTGCCTGGTATGGAACTGCCATGACCTTTTGTTTTTTCTTCTCCTTTTCTCCTCCATTGTTAAAAGGAGATTGAGCAGTCAAGCATTCTAATTGGCTAGCTCCCGTTGGAATTTTGGGATGGAGGCAGGTATTTCGGAGGAAGAGAAACGCAGACTTCTACATTGTGTTGTCGTGGGAGGTGGCCCAACTGGAGTTGAATTCAGCGGGGAACTAAGTGATTTTATCGTGAATGATGTTCGAAAAAGATATGCGCATGTGAAAGATTATATCCATGTTACTTTGATCGAGGTTGTTTACTTAGCAAGTTATTAGTATAAGATATTTCCTATCAACTATTTTCATTAGAGTTATTGTCATCCATGCATTATGAGGACTTTTAACAAATTGCAGACTTGCAAAAATGTTTCAAGGAGATATTGAGTAAATTGTTCTTGGTTCACAGGCAAATGAGATATTATCTTCTTTTGATGATCGCCTCAGGCAGTATGCTACTAAACAGTTGACAAAGGTAAGGACCCATGCTTAATGGGAAGAACAGCATATCAAATTGAGAGTTATAGTCTCATCTTTCTGAATCTCCCCTTCAAATATTCTCGACCTGTTCATTTTTCATTCGGTAGTTTCTTTCAGTCAGGAGTTCGCCTTGTCCGTGGAATTGTCAAGGACGTTCAAGCTCAGAAGTTAATTCTTAATGATGGCACAGAGGTTCCATATGGGCTGTTAGTATGGTCTACGGGTGTTGGACCCTCTCCTCTTATTAAGTCTTTGGAACTTCCAAAATCTCCTGGTGGAAGGTTAGTTAGTTACTAACTCTCAGGTTTTTGATCAATTCTCGCTTATAGTTATTAAACACCTCTAAAAGAAGAAATTTCCTGTTTCGGTGGAGATGTTGGAAATAGATCAACAAGTTATCTGTTTACTTGGGACAATTAGCTGGGAAATTCTGGAAATCTTTGTGCACTTTCTGAATTTGTTCTTTGTTGGTGTTTAGGGAAGACTTAGCTTCTCAACTCTACCCTTGGTCTCTAAAGTTGGGCTTCAATTTACTTGCAATGTTTATATAAACACGTAAGTGAGGAAAAGTGTTAAAAATAAATATTGTCCCATATTAAAAGTATGAAAATGGACTATTAAGGTTATAAACAATGAGATTTCTTCACTTAATATCTTAAAATTTTAGAATAAACTTTCACACTTTAATATCAATCAAGTTTGACTATTTTCTAGATTTTGTTGATTTTATAATTAAAAAATAATTTTTATTGCTTCCTATATGTTATAATTTTCTCATTTTTTCTATTAGATGCCGTAATGTTTTGTTGTATCACAATTGTGTGGCAAATTCATTCATCCCTCTTTTGCGCTGCTTGATCTCTTATTCATATTCAAATTCGTGGGCATGCTCTGAGAACAGCATTGGGATTAGGATGGGCTAATGAATCCTATTTGTGTCTACAGGGTTGGTGTTGACGAGTGGCTGCGTGTTCCTTCCGTGCAGGATGTGTACGCAATTGGTGACTGCAGTGGGTTTCTTGAAAGAACTGGAAAACCAGTCCTACCAGCTTTGGCTCAGGTATTTTTCGTTAACTATGTGCAGTTATTAGAATCTCCCAAATGATTGCGGATTTGTTTTATTTGCATAATCATAGAAGTAACAACATCCCTCAAGAGGCTACCCTCATTAAAAATATGATGGACAAAATAGTGTACTACTTGATACTTGTTAACCAGTGTGTTGACTTCGATGTATCTTGTTTGGCAAGATGGCAGTTGAATTTGTGTGAGTGAGATTTTCTATCATGTTTGAAGTATTATCTACAGATGCTATGTTTCATTAAGCTGGGGCTCTTTGTAATACCTTCAAGGTTGCCGAGCGGCAAGGCAAGTACTTATCGCACCTACTAAATAGGATTGGTAAAGATGGAGGAGGGCGCGCCAATTGTGCAGATGGAATGGAACTAGGTGAGCCTTTTGTTTACAGGCATCTTGGAAGCATGGCAACCATTGGCAGACACAAGGCTCTTGTGGATCTTAGACAGAGCAAGGTGAGTTTGTAGTCATTCCCAGGCCTCCTCTCTTGAGCTGTTAAGTTGGGGCCTGGACTGATGGAGCAGGATTTCTGCAGGAGAGAAAGGGTTTATCCCTGGCAGGATTTACCAGTTGGCTTATTTGGCGCTCAGCATATCTTACTCGTGTTATAAGCTGGAGGAATAGATTTTATGTGGCAGTCAACTGGCTTACAACCTTTGTGTTCGGTCGTGATATTAGCAGAATCTAGATCATGGAATCAAAAGGTAGGCCTATCTTCTTGTTAGATAATATGCTTAAAGCAAGCTTCTGCAGTTAGGCCCCTTAAAATTAGATGTTTGTTCCTATTTGCAGGTGAGCACTCATGCAACGTCTCCTTCGGGAATGTTGACACGAATGACTTGACCACCACATCTCCAAATAAACATCTTCATGGTCTGATTCCACTTGAACTTGAAGATGGTATCAAATAATTGAGCTTCTCTCTGGCACAGGCGTAAAGTGTATAAAAACGATGAAAATATGTAGGATGAATACATAGATATGGTTTTGTTTTACTGCCATTACATCTCACCTACTCATTTCTAATGACGTTGGGCACCTTTCCATACATGCAATTGAATTTTTATTTTTATTTTCTTTTTTCACTTCTCTCCAGTGTAAGTACAATCCTCACTGATTGACCTATATGATTTGCTTTATGTGAGCTTTTCTGTTGATTCGCAGCTTTTGGAGCTAATACATGTCATGATCACACCTTTGACGCAATAATGGCATATATCCGCATAAAACTCCTTCAAAGGAAGTACTGCTTTTTCTGCTGAAAATGATTTGTTAAAACCCTTGTCTCGGAGCAACCTAAGTCGGGTATTAAGGCATTTTCCTTCATGTTGTTGGTAATGGGAGAACCCCACGTGTATGCTTTACCAGAAACTTCACCTCTTGAAATAGCTTCCACCAAAACTGGGCAGAGCCATGCCTTGTAAAAGCAATGTGGAAGCCAAAGGGATTGACTAACGGCTTTGCAAACTTGTCAGAGCTAATCAAGTATAACCGAATAGAATTATAAAGAAAAACTATGAACAAGTCCCGAATAGCTGACATTGTTTAAGCATCAACCTGTCCATGACTAGAAACCATGCGGGTTTTTAATACAAAGAAGAAGCTCAATTCCATAATATTCTACTAAGATTTGCGTCAAAACAACCTTTATCACGAGACTCTGTTGAGACTCGTACAAAAGCAATCCTAGTCGTAAGTCCAACAGCTCCCATTTTGGACATTCTGCACTATCAATCACATTGATTTCAGACGCTTTGTCTGGCTTGTGAGCTAAGTCCACATATTTCCAACGCCGTCCCCAATTCCCGCATTCGTCAACTTTTTACTTATGAGATCTTTCAACTCAATTTCGCTGGGAAACCTTCCCTCCGTCAGTTTAGAGAACACCTACAACATGTAAAGGAGTATCAATGAGCGATTACTTCAAAATCACTGACATACCATAATTCAGTTCGTTATCTGAAGATATGAAAGCATTTGTTATGATGAACCTCATATATGCACATCATATCAGAGAGTAAACTGAAGAGAGTGGATGAAAAATACATTTTAACCAATAAAGAATTCAAATTTCAAGTACATTAGGCTGGAGGATAAAAAATCAAGAACAAAAATTGGAATAAGAATTCAAATTAGTATAAAGTTGGAGTCTTAAAATGCCCAGAAACTCAGAGAGTAGAAGGTTCTAAAGTCATCATATCTGTACATAACAGTAGAATGCTTATGAAACGCACTTAAGAGAGCACAAACCCCAAGTGCAAAGAACCACTTGTACACATTTACTTGCATAATTTCTAGTGTCCAGGATGAGGATTCACCATTTGATTGAATTATTTATACATCTGTAAGTGAGCCAAAGGCCTCTTGTACTACCAGAATGCAGATGTGGACTTTCAAAAGATCGGTACATGTGTTAACCATTTCAAAACAGAATAGCAATAAAATTTTTGGTTCAGCACATCTTAGAATCAAAACATATAACAGAGAGGAGATGTTACCCACCAATTGATCGTTGAGAAAAACTTCAAAAGCCCCAGAACTTTGCAGGAAGGATTGTGCTGCATTGCCAAGAAGCCAGGAGGTTGCAATGGTCCCAAACTTATTTGCACGCAAAGAATAAAACCAAGGAGGCGGTGCTACAAATCCTAGCATTGGAAAAATCTGTTCACCCGCCACTACAGTCGCAACAACACCGATCTGGATAACTGGAACTACTTTTGCCAGCAGACGCTTAGGCAAGGTTGCAGGATAATTTGCAAGTACAACATCAATTCCAGGGAAAGCAGTCTCCAGCATCTTCTTCATTGTCACTGCATTCCCCCTGCAAAATGCAAAATGAGAGCTATGAATTTTTAATATAGGTACAGGTATTCGCACCAAAAAGAATACGGAGAGTTGGATAGCAAAGTCTGTTTGGGACAAGCATACACCCTACTGTGAAAAACTCAAAACCCTCCCAATCATGTCCTACTTAGCTGCAATCACATTTCCCAAAGCAAACGGCTGGTATGTCAAGCCAATCCATCGGCAACAACTTTTTCCCCCTTTCCATTTATTTTTTCCAATTAACTGATTGCAAAAAACAATTTTACAGGTTTAGAACAGAATCACGGATACCCACAATTAGATTTCAGATAAACAAGGTGTTCACTTTCCGTTTTTTCATTTTTGATTCACCCATATGACTCTACTCCGTATCAGTTCTTATTCCCCTTCTCTTATCGGTCACGTCAATCATGACAGAAAATACCCAATATGCGCACCATAAAATGCAAGAAATTGTATTCTATGATCACAAACAATTCAATCAAATCGAGACCTAATGGTTTAAGAAAACTAAAATAGAGAGATATTTAAGATACTTGTAAGAGCAAGAAGCACAGAAGTTGATGTTGACTGTGTTGCCGATACCGATTCCTCCAACGACGCTTGTCTTCAGCAATACAAACAAAAAATAAATGAGCTTGAAAAGATTAAACCCATGACTCCCGAAATTAGAAAAACACCAAAGAAAAAAGGGTTACCTGTGAGGGGAAATCCAGGTTTTCTTTGGTAACTGGTGGTGGCGGCTGCTGCTGATGGTGGTGGTGGTGGTGGTGGTGGTGGGGGTGGGAGTGGGGAGCGGGCTTAGGCGGTGGTGGAGTGAAGAGGTTGAAGAGGTCAGAGAAGAAGAGGACAAGTGGCAATCCCAGCAGAAGCATCTGCGTCCGATCCATTGCTCAACACAAAAAACAACAGAGCGAGAGCGAGGGCGTGGTCGAGTAGAAACTGCGAACAAAGAACTTGGGACCTGAAAATGTTTGATTGACTCTACCCTGTTTGGCTACATGGAACTCTATGCTCCCCACTCGGAGTTGGGTAATCCCACCGGTTTTTAGACAAATTTTACAATTCTCTTCTTTTTTCTTTTCTTGGTATTTGTTCTATGATAGTAAAATTACTTACAACTAGATTTTACCCACTTATGTAAAAATCATAAAGATAGGATCATGTTAATTTAAGTTAGGGTTATCCTAGATAAATAAGACGAAAATTTTATATAGTTGCATTTTTTTAATCTTAAAATCATATACATTTTGCTTTATTTTTTTTATAGAATGACTAAATATAATGTTAAGAAACTAATTAACCAATCAAAAAGTTAACCCAATAAATTTTAAAATACATTATTATATAAATATAATTATTAATATATTCTTTAACAATATATGACTTATTGCTCACATTTTAATATATTTTCTTTCATCATGATAATAAAATTATAATATTATTATAATATTTAATTAAGGAAGCTATGTTAATTCAAATTAATAATAGCTCACAAAAGTGTTAAATAAATTATCTCTCTGGCACTATATTAATAAGCTCATTATTTAATCAAAAGTCAACTCAAAAAGTATTTAAATTATTATCTTATAAGTAAAATATTTAATATATTCTTTAGTAGCATTGTGATATATTGCCCACATATTAACATGTATACCAATTTACAGCAATTTTCTATAACAGCAAAAACCAATCTTACTCTTGTTCTCAAGTCGGAGCTCCATATCGAAGATTTGGTTGGTTGGATGCCAAATCAAGTCAAGGTTACGGATAAAATAGATAAAAAGGAAAAGAGAGTCTTTTAAATTTCTTTTTTATTTTTCGGTTCCCTGTTTTCAAATAATCTAAGGCAACCGTTGAATCGACTCTCTGTGTGCTCATTTGAAGTCAACATTTGACTCTTCCCTCCCCGGAGGTACCAACGCGGGGCTTCGCGGAGATAATGCGCAGACCGGACCCCAAAGACTCCTTCCGTATTGGAAAGGCTACACAGGAGTCAACCTTCTCTAGGATGTCACTCTCCCCGTGATATGGCGTCCGCACCACCGGCGCCTACGTTGTCGGTGTCGGCGGCGATTGACTCAATCAAGCGCTCGCTTTCCGACCTCAGCGTCGCAGCCGACGAGCGTCGTTTCTCGTTTGAGAACCCTCGCCGTTTCTCCGACTTCGCAAACCGCCTCCAAGTGCTCCTCCTCCACCAACTCTTCCGCTCCTTCCCGTCGCCGGACTCCCTCCCTACCGCGGTGGCCACCGCGCTGAAGGGCGTCGCCTCGGACCTCTCCTGCGCCGCCGAAACGATGTTTCTCTACGCGAACCGAAGTAAGATCTTCGTCCTCCTCCACTGCCACTCCCTCCGCGAGTCCCTTCAGAAGCACACGCTCGCCATCGCCGCGTGGCTCGCCCTGCTCGACTCCGCACTCGCTGACCACCCCGATCTACTCAAGAAAGTCTCCGATCTCTCCCGAGACATGAAGCAAGCTCAATTCATCGTATCTCTCTCACTCTCTCACGCTTTTCCTGTCTATACGTATGGATGGCATTTTCTGAATTGAATTTGAATTGTTTGGCAGGTTTCAGAGAACGAAGAGCGAGTGCATTGTACGCTAGAGAAGGAGGGGCAAGAGAGACGAACGAACAAAGCGGTTCAGAGCGCGATAATCATGGACTTAGCGCGAGCTCTCGGAATCGACTCCGATAACTACTCCGAGATATCTGTGCAGGTCAGGCTCTTCAAGTCCGATCTTGCACGGTCCAGTTCCATATCGGAAAGGCGGATTCTGGTCTCTCTCGAGACAATTCTTAGCAACCTCGCGGTGCAACCTGAAATCGTGTCGCAGAAGCTGGACTTGGATTTCGAAGAACTCGACGCCGTATCGGTTCCTCAGATATCGTTGCCGTTCAAGAATTTTCTATGTCCGTTGACAAAGGAGGTGATGAAGGAGCCCGTGGTGCTGGAGTCATCTCAGAACTACGAGCGTACAGCGATACAGTACTGGTTCGAGCGGTGCATAGAGGACGGTCGCGACCCGACGTGCCCGGTCACCGGTAGGGTGCTCGAATCGCTGGAGCTGAAGCCCAATATTGGGCTGGCTGGGGCAATTGATGAGTGGGTGAACCGGAATATAGAAGTGCAGGTTAACTGGGCAGCGCAGCGGCTTGGGGAGGAGCCAATGTTGGTGGATAACCAAGGAATCGAGAAGGTGCTGGATTGTATATACCAGATCTCGGAGGAGTATCCCGCTAGTAGGTACAGAGTGCGGAATTCTGGGATTGTTGTGCATGTAGTTAAGTTGCTTAGGAATAGTTCCAAGAGAATTGGTACGCATTTGAGGAGCAAGGCGCTTATGACAATACTTAGTATGGCCAAGGATGAAGAAAGCAAGGTGAGAGTCTATTTGGGTCTCTGTATGGGGTTTTTACATATTGATTGTGCATCGTATTTGTTATTCTAGGGGGTTGTTGCTATCAAATAGTTATCGTTACCGATAAAAGTGCCATTGTTCTAACATGCATACTTTAACCAATAAAGGGGAACTTGTGTTCAATCGCTAAGAACTAGTTTGATTGGATAACATGCTTGGAACTTCCACGCCAAATATATTAAATTTATGTCAGATGATATCATTCCAGTGTCACGTCCAACAGTGTATGCACGTCACAACCATGGAAAACATAAAATAAAAAGCATATTAAACAGTTGTTAATTGATTAACTACGTCTTGGGTCAATTATGAGAGCCATTTGTATGTCCGTCTGCAAGTTGTAATAAATATACCAACAGAGCGTGCAATTCTTATTGGTTAATTTCTTTCATGCGGTTAGTCCCTTGAAGCCATATTGTTCGTGTTGAAGTGCTTCTTTGGCATTTGTTCATTGAGTACATTTCTGAAATTTACTTTGCTATGTAATCAATTTAAATTGGATTTGTATCTTTGAAAAATGTCCAAATTTCTGTTTTTTCATTCGTATTTTTCTGTGGCTTTTAAATTTTTCACTGTCGGGACCATATTGTGTCTGATACCATTATCGTAGGTGCTAATTATGTACGTGAAATCTTTGTAGAGAATACTGCTTGAAGATGGTATTACCAGACTGGCCATACATAGTCTTACTGGGAGATCAGAGAAAGAGAAAGAGTATGCTGTGAGGCTATTACTTGAATTCTCTAAGGATGACACTTGTTGCATTAAAATTGCATCAGAAAAAGGTGCTTTAGTTCTTCTGTCAAGCATGGTAGGAAGTCTGGAACATCCTGCCCTATCCAATCTAGCCGAGCAGGTCTTAAAACAGATGGAAAGGTTGGAGGATAATATTCAGCCTCTAGCAGCAGCTGGGAGATTTGAACCTTTACTTAGTAGGCTTTGTGAAGGTATGTCTTACGATATTTCTGTTACTGTGGTCCATAAACAGTTATACGTGGCATTTTATATTTTAGGAGAATACAATGTTAATTTGTAACTACTATTCATTTCTACATAGAGCCTTATAATAAGCAAGAAAGAGGAGTCTCTTGAGATATATTTCTTACTTACCATCTCTCGCATATTTAGTCTTTAACAATTTTCGCACTCATACATTTACATTGGAATATGGGGGTTTTATTGGAACAGGTTCTGATGATGTTAAAATTAAGATGGTATCTATTGTGGGATCTATGACCTTAACAAATATTAGTAAAGAACAAATTGCAAGGCAAAGTGCTCGTATACTAGTTGAACTGCTGTCTAAGCCAGACGGAAGGGCACCAAGCTTGCAAGCATTGTATAATTTGTCAGGGCTTGATGACAATGTTACCATCCTTGTCGACTCTGCAGTGCTTCCAGCACTTTCAGATATTCTGTTCGCAGATCAGGACACTTCACCTGATTTGAAGGAACTGGCTGCATCTACAATTGCCAACATTGTTTCGAATCCAGGGCACTGGGAGTTGGCACCTGTTGACAAGGAAGGACACTTAATGCAATCAGAAACATTTATATTTGGTCTTCTGGGGCTTCTCTCTGTTGTATCCCTTTCAGGTCAAGTGTCCATTCTCCGTCTTCTTTATGGAGTTGTGTCATCTCCCCAGGCATCAGGTAATCCCATGCTGGCAAAAATTTAAATTTATTGTCTTTATATTGCTATTAACACGGCATGCCTTCGTGTATAGATAAAAATCTCTGGTTCCGCTTGTTTTTGATAAATGAAAGTGAGAAAAAGATGTGGCCGATGATAATAATAGGGAGGGTATCATGTCAATGTGATGATAATAATGGGGAGGTATATTTCGAACAATTGCACACATGAAAGTGGGGCTCAACATTATTATCTCCTCAAAAGTGGCCTTCCAGAATCACGATAAGAAGAAGCAGCCATTTTCCATTTTTAAGTACATTCTTTTTTTATTTTTACAGTCGCGTCTCCTGCTGTAAGCATTATGAAATAAGGGTTGTTAGTTAAGTGTACAGGATCATGACATTCCTAAATTTTGTTCATCTTTATCTTCGCTGCAATTCTTGTAGCCTCTGGATTTGCTATCCTTTTAAGAGCCTCTAGTTTGCTTTGTTGTTAGCTTCCTATTGTGATGGCTTATTATATTTATGGATTTGCTATTTATGTTTACCTCAAATAGCAAAACAGAAGGTGAAAAATGGTCGTGTTCATGATATACGTGTGTAATTAGGTTAACCCTTTACAGACTCTGCTCAGAATTTCATCCTAAGTACCTGTTGGATACAATTGCAAAGTGGAGAGAATTCTCCCACATTTATGATAGGGATTGACTCTGCGTCAGTACATTTGACAACAACCCCACTTGGAATGGGGCTTCTTATTTATTATAATGTAATAACAGAAAGCTATATTTGCAGAGTCAGTAACTTCTCATATAAAGTCTGGGGAAGGCATCAAAACCATTTCATCGTTTCTTGAACGTCCAGAAGTGGACCTCAGAATTTATGCTTTCAAGCTTACACGTGTACTCTCAGAAAGCTTTGGCCAAGAACTGGCAAATGAGCTAAGACCCAGCAAACTTCCCTTGTTCAAAGACAAAATCTTAGATCAGCAATCTACAGAAGGTGAGCGATCTGATGCTGCCTGTATACTTGCAAACCTTTCCCTATCAGAAGAAGAAGTGAAAACACTACTGGGAGCTAGTTTTGTGGACTGGGCTGTTACTACTCTCAAAAACCCGAGGCGTAGTTCCAATGGGAGGATTCCTCGACGTGTGTCAAGGATGGTGGAGGGGCTTCTTGGACTTCTACTTTACTTCACAAGGAGTCTTGATTTGCAAACTCTTAGTATTGTCAGAGAGCACCAGCTTATGACCATTTTCTGTGATCAGCTTGGTTTTCCTTCGACACCGAGAGTAAAACGACTAGCTGGCCTTGGATTGAAAAACTTGTCTGAATGTGGAAGGTCCTTTGCTGCTGTAGATTCGGAACCAACTCCTCCAAATGGATTCTGCTCTTCTATAGTGTTCATGTGCGGGATGGCTTCAAATAGACCTTCCACATGTCCAATACATTCTATTGCTTGTGAGGAAAATAGTTACTTGTGCTTGCACAAAAGCAACTGCATTAAATCCCTAGTTGATCTTCTTTCAGACCAGGACACTGGTGTCCAGATTGTCGCAGTGGAGGCCCTTTCCACGCTTGTTTTAGAGACCTCCAACAGTTTCAAGAGAGCAGTTGATGAGCTTGAGCAGCAGGGTGTAGTTGATGGCCTGATCAATCTTTTCACTGAAGTTCGACCTGGAGAGCTTCAAGAGAAAACACTCTGGATGATAGAGAAGATACTGAGGGTAGAAAACCTGAGTCAGCAGCTCGGGCTCAACCAGTCTTTGGTTAGGGCATTGGTGGAAGCCTTGAAACATGGGAACTCCAACACAAAGAGGTATGCTCAGGATGCGCTTACAAACCTAAAACAGATTTCAGGTGTTAGTGGAAGGGCTTCTAGTCAAGCTCGGTCAGGAAGGTAGTTGCCAGTGAAAACTGGTGTTTGTACACTTGAACTGTCGTTGATATATAGTTTTAGTATAATCTCACACTGTATAGTTACTCAAAACTTGCATTCTTTATTGTAAGGAGTCACGGTATGATGTTTTAATTCCTTTCCGCACCAATAGTTTAGGTGTCAACGAAGGTCTCGCAGATTATGTTATAAGGTTCACTTTTAAAGCCGATCCTCTCTCTGCCTCGGACACTTACTACAATCTGAGATTGCATGTAATGGGTTGACTTTGGTTGGACTCCAGCTTCCAACTTTGTGATATTTTGCAATTGTGAGTTCCGGTTCATACCGTAATAGATTATGTTATTAGTCAACTGGCTCAATTACATTCATTGTTTTACAAAGAATCATTGTGATTGATGTTTATTTATATTTTCTTCAGCAATAATTTAAAGATATCTGTGAACTACATATTATGATTCATCCGGTGCAGTTCCTAATTTACCACATTTTGCTATTTACAATTGCTTTTATTCTGTAGCAAAGACTAATCAGTTTTTTCATGTTGAATTTCTTTCTTCATCAATAGGGCAAAGTCATCTGTCAGGTGTGGTCCATAACGTAATAGATTTTTGTTACTAGACAAACTAGTTCAATTACTTGTTAGTTTTAGAATTTCACTTTTAGCTAAATAATGTGATCTAATCAATAGTTTAGGGATGACATCATCAAATTGAGTTGAGTATTGTCGTATTTTGTACTTCAAAATGGATGATTAACTAAGAGATTGCAATTTCTGTTCATGTCGCATGCTGTGATTCCTTTTCAAGCAGTGGAAAAGGTTGGTGATGTTGTCAAATCGATAATGGTGGTTGTTTGTTCCCATCTCCACGAAAGTACTCATTTCTCAGTACAATTTCACTGTGAGATTCATGATTCACTCCTAAACTCTAATCATCTTTTCCATTCTCTTTTTCTCTGAATCCAAACACTTGGAGAACACATTCGAGCACTTGGGTTCATTGTATCCAATTTGTTGTCATTCGGCGCGGCAACCTGAGCAAGGCGGTGGCGGTTGTCGGTTCTTTTGCTTAGCAAAGTGTAATGACTTGACAGCATCTTTGTTTTCTTGTGGAAGTTAAAGCATGAGCCCCCTTTTTCGCCCATGAGAAGGTTGTCCCTCTCTACGACACCTACGAACTGCCATAATGGTGATTTAGAGAATGGAACTTTGCGTAACTTCTCTGAACCTCACCATAATCTGCCACGGGGGAAGTCGAAACATAAAAGCCATGATGTAGGTTGCCAAATTAAGTTCTCCTGCAAGAAAATGAGACACCCTAACACATTAAGCGGCCACCGAAATCACATTCTAGCTTTCCTGTACGGAATGCGGTTTACTGGGGAGATGATCCGGCTACAGATGTTCAAGAAGAAAAATCCTACAGCTTTGTAGCTTTTCCGGGTGCTGATTGTGAAAGCACACTTTGATTTTTACCAACTTTGTTGAAAGAATAATCACACTTAGAGTGTCAAGCTAAATCTTTTCTCATTTAAAAATTTAACACTTTTAAGACTTGTATTGAAATTCATTTTCTTACATCATAACAACGAGTAATATGATTTAGTCATATAAGAAAATTAGTGACTTCTTTCAACTAAGGTTGATCTTTTAGGATAAAAATTAGTTCCGTGATTAATGTGAAAAAAATATTAGTTTATGAAGATTACGAGTGAAAAGTAAAACTTAATAAAATATTAAAAGTTATAGAAAATATTCTGTATTTAATTCAAAAAAATTTAACTTGAGAATAAAATACTATTATTTCTTTACGATTATATTTTCAAGCGGACTTAATGGGGATCTGTTTGAAAAGAAGGCTTCGCCAAATCCAAAGAATTAAAGATATAACTGAGAAAATGTCCGCTTAGGATTAATGTCATAAATTTACTCCTTCCAAAAAATTTGAACCCTAGAACTAGAAGGAATGTCTGCCGGCTGAATCAAAAACATTCATGTCAGTGCGAGAGATGCAGCCCACTGATTCCTGAAGCGGAGGGGAGAAACATCCATGGCATTGGAGAGATCACAAAAGGACCTGCAATATTTAATTCGCCAGCGGAGAATGTGGTCGATATTTTTTGGGAAGTTGAAGAACAAATCCACTGGATTTGTTGGAAGTCTTCCCTTAAGATATGCAAAAACCCTAGGATTGACGTCCAGACCGTAGAAAGTTGAAGAAGAAATCAACTCGATAATGGGGTTCCACACTCTGATCGTATTGCTTAAGATGATTACTTTAATGGGCGTTCACATTGTGAGTGCTTTAATCCTGACAACTGACCTTTATTTTATGCTGGGTTCCCACTGGGACCTGTGTTCCTCTTTTTGCGTGACTTTTAGCCTTTTCTACCGATGCACTGTAAAGAAAGAACCAAAAACAGCAAAAAAATAACAAAAAAACAGGCCTTCTGCAGATAAACCAATGGTGGATGACCGAACTCCTGTTTCTTCAGTAGCAGCTGCTGGGCTTCGGTTTCTCTGTCGCTGTCTATCATCCATTCAAACTCAAACTAGACTAATCTTATTCAAGCTTTTTTGTCTCTTCGAACTTCATTTGTTATGTTTATAGTTAGTTTGGCCTCCTTACCAACAAAAGTTCTCCTAAAAATATATGACAATGCTGTCACAAGGCCTACTCTAATAGATTGTTTAAGGCTTTAGAGGGTACCACAGAAAATCGTACACATGCAGCAACAACTCCCAAAAGCATATGAAGTAATATTGCAGGCAAACCGCTCTTTAGTTCCAGTCACGCTACTTGGTACTAATCTAAACTATTTTTTGCTTGTTTTAGTGAGCTTTTTTTTTTTTCAATTTGCCTGTTCCTTATAATGGATATCAACGGAAGCTATGATGTGATGCGAAGTGACATGCACAGAATGAACACAGAAAGGATAGATGAAAAGCATTACCCTTTCATTGCCTTTGTCGAGAAGTAACATTTTCTTGTCGATTCGTTCCCAAAGGGGTGGTCCTAAAAGTGAAACCGCCCCCCAAAAGCACCAAAAGCGAAAGCACAGGACGGTGTAGCAGGTGGGAAAGCTGCTAGGCATGGTGGTCTGGTTTACATGATACAAGACTGGCGGCAGAGCTCCGTAATTGGTCCTTTTGATGATCAAGTTTTAACCAATCACTTTGTTTAAAAAGTAAAAAAAAAAAAAAAAAAAGTTAAGTTCTGCCTCCGTCCGAAATATTTGGGCCACTTCACTTTTCATCGTATCGTGCAGCTTAAAGAGACGCCGAAGAAAAAGTAACAAGTTAATGAACATGAAAATCGTAGGATGTTGTGGTACAGCCAGTGAGAAGCAACAAGAAGTTAAAGAGTATTTAGGTCTTTGCCCACGTATCATAATTGGATCCACAATTTACTGGAGCTGGAACTCTGGAGACCACTCCATGGCAAAGGTCAACTTATTTTGTGAGTCTGCAAACACTAGAACCATGTGCAAGTCATGTGTAACCAAATCTGTCTGTGTTACACCACAAGGAGGGCGCATCCAGAGATAGATTCTTGTATGTCTGGTCTCACGTGCGTATCGCTCTCTTTGTAGGTTATTGTAAGACATAAGGCCTTGCTGCCTTTCCACCTTACAGATTCGGCAAGCCTCCTGTCCGATTTCTCTTTTAGGTCTGCACAGAAAGTTGGCAACCTAAGCGGAGCGGTCCGATGAAGGAACCGGTTCTTGAGGAAATGAAGAGTGAAGAACGGCTTAGTAATGGTGTTGATAGCGTTTGTCAGGAAGATGATTTTGACCCCGCTGCGCCGCCTCCATTTAGGATAGCAGAGATCCGAGCCGCGATTCCCAAGCACTGTTGGGTGAAGAATCCATGGAGGTCTCTGAGTTATGTTCTAAGGGATGTCTTTGTGGTCTTTGCATTTGCAGCAGCTGCATTCTACTTTGAAACTTGGATCTTTTGGCCATGCTATTGGCTTGCCCAGGGGACAATGTTCTGGGCTATATTTGTTCTTGGACATGATTGGTAACGGCATACTGTATTCTTTCTTGTTTTAGCGCTGGACTTGGATGCATATATTATGATTACAATATCTTTGGTTTTGGCTTGAACAGTGGCCATGGAAGCTTTTCCAACAATTCAGCGCTAAATAATTTGGTGGGGCATATCTTGCATTCTGCAATTCTCGTACCCTACCATGGATGGTGAGTTTGTGATAGCTTCCTTTTTGCCATTAACTTCTTCCAAAAATGTATGCTAACCTTTGCCATATGCTAAGATTGAGCTTTACGTTTCTGATATTTGATAAGTGAAATTTCTCTTGAATCCCACAGGAGAATCAGCCACAGAACTCACCATCAGAACCATGGGAACGTTGAGAATGACGAGTCATGGGTTCCGGTATTGTTATTTCTTTACTTTCCTTCCTCTTCTTTCCCATGAAAAAAGGCTCATATTACCCACGGAGAGGGATGTAAAAAACATATGAAGCAAAAGCTTTAATCTTCGACATTTTAGTAATGGCTTTGTTCATCTTTACCAGTTGACTGAGAAGGTATACAAGAGCTTGGATTACAGCACCCGATTGCTGAGATTTACTGTGCCGTTTCCCCTGTTTGCATACCCCTTTTATTTGGTGAGAGCTCATCTCTGACAAACCTTATACTCCTCAATTTCAAAACTTGTGTGCTTGTCAGGTTCATAATTTTTCTGATGGATGACATCTCAGTGGAATCGAAGTCCGGGAAAGCAAGGCTCTCACTTCAACCCATATAGCAACCTTTTCTCCCCCAGTGAAAGGAAAGAAGTGATAACTTCAACCTTGTGCTGGTCTGTAATGATGGCTCTGCTTATCTATCTATCCTTTGCGATAGGTCCCCTCCAAATGCTAAAGCTCTATGGTGTTCCTCACTTGGTAAGTGAAATTCTTCCAGTTTATACACTAATGAAATTCTGCTTAGTTCTCTAACTGTATCTGCTTACTTAACTCTCAATTATCACAGATTTTTGTGATGTGGCTGGACCTTGTGACATATTTACATCACCATGGTTATGAGCAGAAACTTCCTTGGTACCGCGGCAAGGTACTGATCTTTGTCTTTGTTGTCAAATTAGAGAACAAGCTTAGTTAATCCGCAACTTCAGCGGGGAACTGTAAGGTTTGAAGAAAAAACCATTCGTACCAAAAGCTTCATCATTCTTCATGTTTGTATTATAACAGGAATGGAGTTATCTACGGGGAGGACTCACTACAGTTGATCGTGATTATGGGTTGTTTAATAGCATCCACCATGACATTGGCACCCATGTTGTTCATCATCTCTTCCCTCAAATCCCACACTATCATCTAGTGGAAGCGGTGCTTTCTGCATCTCCTTAGCAAATAACATTGTCTAGTAAGCTAAAGCTGCTGCAATTTAATATGAATCCATCTTAAAGATTTAGTACTTAAATTGCAGACGGAGGCAGCTAAATCAGTGCTGGGAAAGTACTATCGGGAGCCAAAGAGATCTGGACCCATTCCCTTGCATTTGATCGAGAATCTAGTAAGAAGCATTACGGAAGATCACTATGTTAGTGATATTGGAGATATCGTGTACTATCAGAGTGACCCTGAGTTGTACGAATCTTGCAAGGGCAAGTCCGACTGATCCTTCCGAAGCTCATTCGAACTGGGAATGTAATTTTGGCAGTTGTTTGGTACCTCTCTTTCTAGTTCAGAATTGGCCAAATGATGTCTATGAGAAGCATAGGAGAATCTGTTTCTTTGATTCGCAAAATTATGTGACCCTCTTTGTTTCCCCCATAAGGGAGGAAGGGTTTTATGGTAGCATAAAGTTTCAAAAAATTGTTGTTTGATGATAAAAGCTTAACTTGCTCTAAGCTTATGTATTCAGTGTTATGTTAATGCCAGAACGGGGCAGCCAAAGCCCAATTTTGTAGGCTCTTTCTGAAGTTTTTCACGTATTGTCATTCCTTAACACTGACTAAAGTGTAAGGACCAAGCCCCCTTTTAATCAAGATGGCACAGCAGCAACAGCTTTGGTGCTTTGATTACTGCTATAGCTTCAGTCTCCTGGATCTACACTCAGATCTTTTTCTTTACTGGTCTCTCCATGCTTGAAATTAGAAAATTTATATATCATTTTAACCAAGATCATTTTAACAGCCTTAGTTATTTCACAAAGTAAAAAAGATTTTCCTTCTTAAGATAGGCGTTCGAAATCATGAAGATGGTTATGTGTTTGCCATTTCCTGAACTTTTCTATCCTTCTGTGCAGTGAACCTGTCAAAACTTACCCAACTTAGCGCCAAATATGAGCGCAATCGTCAAGATGATATAGCAGCAACAGCTGTTGTTCTTGGATTGCAGTTGTGGCTTCAGTCTCGTGGATCAAGCATCAGATCTTTTACTTTTTTAATCTCTCCAACGCTCGAAATCAGAAAATCTAGATACCGTTTTTGACAGACCATTCTGACAACCCTGCTTCCCCTAAATCGCTGAATGGTTTAATGTTTGCTGTTGTAATTTATTTACCATTTTGGGCAGCGATACTGTCACTGCCATTCCCTCAACCTGGCACTGACAAAACTTAACCAACTTGGCGTCATTTACACACAAACACCAAAATATGAGAAATTCAGCCCAGACAATGTGACATAGCTCCTTAATTACCTTCCTCGTAAGGGATATGTGACACAACTAATAATTCAGTGACTGATTGGAGAAAAGCTTTATTTCCTTCTTGGAATACAATCAGGGAGCTTTTAATAATACTCAGAAGCTTGGGAAACGGTGGATGACGTTCGTTTGGTGGTGTGTGATAGTGTAAGAACATGAAACTTTCCAGAAAGAAAAGAAAATGAGCATTGTACTGGGGGATTCCAAGAACTCCCCCCCAACCCAAGCAGCTTTGGATCAAAACTGCGAACTTCGGGATGCGGTTCGTCGAACAACACTGGGAAAATTTCATGCAACCACATTATTTTATATTATACACTTCCGAAATTGTGCATGTAGCACACCCAGCAGCTCCACGTTGCTTTTGTCATCATTCTTCCCATTTTTTGGTCGCAATCATCTGCAATAATGGCGGCTGTGTTGTTTACTTCCTTCGCTTTCAGCTGACAAGTGAGAATCTCCATGGGCCAACCAAGAAATTCTGAGTGCCTGGGTCAAAGGCCATAGGCCAAGTAGATCAAATGTTCAGCCCCTGAGCCTTAATTTTTTCATCAATACTACCGCGGCAAGTGCAGTTCAAATGGTGATAATGTCTTTTTAGCCTTCAACTTTCTAGGTCTAGCTTTTGAGCTTTAAATGCACAATACTTTAAATTGTTTTTGGGCAAGATAAGAGCCGTTACGAGAAAAATAAAATATCACAAGGGATCCATAGATTTGGAACTAGGATAAGAAAGAAAGCAAAAGGGAGTTCAGAACTAGGGTAAGAAGCAGAAAGGGCCTTTTGCAGACACCCTACCTAGCTAACACAAATAAAAAAGAAAAAAGAAAAGAAAAGAAATGCAAATAGGCAAGAAAATGGATGCAACACCATTCCTATATTAATATGAGAAAGAAACTACAAATAAAGGTGCTTGATGGGCATGATTCTTCAAAAGTAGGTGATGAAGGTTGATTCAGTATCTACCTCTATATTATTGAAGATGGATGATTAGATGAATCTCAATCTGCACCAAAAATGGACATCTTTACAGGTGGAGACCATCTAAAGGTAATTCTACCCTCTTTATGCACCTTTGAAAGGGTAGAAAAGTGGAATAGAGAAGTTGGAGACTTCAATTCAAACAAAATTTTATTTTTTTGTGTTTTTTATATTTTCTAAACTTTGTAGCGGTTCATATGTGACATTATGACATGCTATTTGATACATATACTACTTTTTAGTGGACTTACATAGAAATATCAAATTAGGGCTTCTAACATTGAAAATTAGATTAAAAGCACCACCGAAATAATGTACTTATCAATTACTCCAAACTCAAAAATCTTAATAATTAGAACTAAGAATGTAAGTCCATTCTTCTCATAGGCCAAAGAATTATTATTATTATTATTATTATTATTATTATTATTATTATTATTATTATTTTAACAAAGTATGGGGGTGGGGAAGATTTTAGAAGATTTATTTAGGGCAAGGGTGTTCACATGGCATTCTCTTTAGGTGCCATTGAACCATGAGGACTAAGATCACTGTGGACAAAGTTGAGTGACTTGGGTACAATTTTCTCTTGTACTTTCTTCCCAATCACAAATATCTATAACATCCAATCACTTGTTTGTTTACATACAAATTGGGCATCTAATATGATGCCAAAGACATGAAGCACAAATCCATTTTTCCCCTTAGGGCGCCTTAGAATAGAACATATTCCTTCCATTTAGGATCTAAGAAATTGTTTTGGTACTCATAATGACCATGAGGACTACAGCTGAAGAAGTTGCATTATTTCTATTCAAAAAGGGCCTAAAATACGCCCTATTTAATCACTTATCAGGAACAAAACAGCCGTGCTTAGAGGAATAAAGCTTGAAAGAATTGGAAGTATTAAAAAGAAAATCCCATTTACCGTATGAGACCAAAAAGTGGATGTCGTCATAACATAACAACTGAGCAAGCTCTCTACGTCAGTTCACTCATTCCAATGCTTTCAGAAACCAACTACAAGGCTTCGGGACAAATAGAAGCAGGCTTTGTTCTTGTCTTTTCGAGCCAAAAGACTGCAGCAGATAAGTCGGTGAGGACCATTTCACCTCCAAGCCATCTCCTTTCCCTGTCCATCTCTCAGAAGTGGCTTCTCCGGTTTGAACAAGCACCAAAAAGTCAGTTTCTTCGGCTGCAGTTGCGAAACCCCAAAGAATTTGGTCTGGCCCGTGGCCTTACCTCCTCGACTGCCGGACACCCTCATCGCTACATCCCATCATATCTCTCCCTTTCATTATTTCAAATCAATTATAGACCACCCAACCTTACTTTTACACATGATCAGAACAGTCGCTAAATCTAAAGCGATCCCCTTTTTCTTCCTTTCTTAAGATGCTAAGAGCAGTGCTTGTACATCAGCCTCCCCTTAGAGGTCGCTGCATGTTTGACCTATCATCACAAGACGACAAATTGTAGAAACTGACTTTACAGCCCGCGTGAAACATTTGCCTGAGCATCCCTACGACTAGTTAGGCACTGGCCATATTCAAATGCAAAGCCCGCCACCTCTGTTTGCGCTTTTTCTGTCATACGACAAATTCAAATCTCTCTTCTAGACATTACTTTTTGTGGGTACTACTCTTACTTTTGCAAGTTGAAAGTTGAAATTCCATAAACCCAATTCCCTGTTTTCTTTCCTAATTTCCTTGCCTCCTCCAACATGAAGTTTTTATCTTATTCTCCTTCTCTGTCATCATCTTCATCCATTACCTCTTACGATGCACGTATGTGTAATGCAAGGAGTGCCACAGCCGGGTGTATAGAGGGCATCCTGCGCCGGATTCTCTGCTCTGGTAACATTCCTACACACCCCTCTGATCTGCTCAAAGAAGCTGATTTTGTTGTATGTGACAAGAATCAAGAATTGAAGACCAAGGAGAATATTGAGACCCCTGCCACGCCGGGGATAGTAGCAAGGCTGATGGGTTTGGAGTCCATGCCGGAGTTCAATCTGGTGCATGCCCGTCCAAACCCAAATTCAATTAAGCGGAGCCGTTCTATGAACTCTGCGGATCATTTGGCTGGGGTTGATCCATTGCAGGGCCAGCATCGAGGGGTCAAATCCTCATTGTCCTTCCGAGAGAAGCCGACGTTCCTTGAGCTGGAAAACGAAAACTTTCTTATACTCAGCTTCGAAAATGAAGGTGAAAGCAAAGAGTTAACATCAAGGAGGAGGAATTCTGAGACGGGTGTTGGAGAATTGAAGCAAAGAAGAGAAGAAAGAAGTAAAAGGATGGATAGTAGAGTAGACCAGGCGTCAGAGAAGAACAAGAAGAAGAAGAATAAGAACGACAAAGGATGTGAAGAAGCCAAGAAGAAGGTCTCCACTGATTTGAATAAGCAGAAGAAACCGAGTAGGAGACAGTCCGATAAGCCTGCTGAGAAGATAAGCAACGATGGCAAGTTGAAAGGCTTAGCTACTACTCGATCTCCCTCAAAGAATTCCCATGAAGAAACAGGTATCGCCCTGGATGCAGCCAAAACGTCCAAACTGGTTAGCCCAAAGGAAGTCTTCAATGGAAGAAAACGAAGTAACCGGGAGAAAAAAAGTCTGTGTGTGCTTCAAAAGATAGAGTCGGAATGCAGCTCTGAAGATTCGAGTCCGGTTTCGGTTCTTGATTTTGGTCACTTCCTGTCTGATACTGAAGTTCCTCATTCAGGTTTGTTACTTTTTCTAAATCGTCAAACAGCGCATTGATTTTAGTTTTTGAATCAAGCATGCCATCAAGAACTTTATTTTTGAAATTCTTAACACTAACTGAGATGTTTATTTACAGAACATGGTTCGAGTTTAGCTGATTCAAAGTCACGAAGGAAGCTGTCCCCGGAGCTTGAAAATTACAAGCAGCAATCTCCACGGAAGGACGGTAATTTGATCGGCGAGGATGCAAAAACAAAGAAAATTGAAGGCAAATATAATGGAGCAAAGAAGAGAGATTGTCACTGTAAAAACTACATGGACGTGTGGGGTGAAATCGTCAGGCTGACGGGAGCTGACCTGGTCGGATCAAATTGGGTATGCAAAGGAACGTGGAAGCATGAAGATTTTGAAAGAATTGGTGGGAATATTGAGGTTGAAATCCTTGATCAATTGCTAGATGAGCTGGTAGGTCAACTATCTGGACTTCCATGAAGATTTTGAACTTTCAAAAGCTTACTAAACCGTTGTAAATTTCCCACTGACAATTAACTCTCAAAGAAATTTTATCTATTTCTTTCCTAATTGTCTATTCTTTGAATCAAAGCTCGGCAGATGAGATTCGGTCTTGTGTCTGTACAGACACTCTGTACATAGATTAGGAAACAGATCCACTGAGTTCAAACCCAACAGTTTGAAAACAGATAAACAATTAGATAAAACAGTGGCTGTTTTAGTCCCGTGACAAGGCTTGTGAAACATGGACCGGTGGTTTGGGAGTGGGACTGAGTGAGTCCACCTTTTGATAATGATGCACAATTCGAAAGATGTCGCACTTAATATTTTATCTCATCCTGCTCTAATCCCTGTACTGGGTGTGTTTAAGAAGACCCCTTTTTCCTGTAAGTAGGCACATCTGGAAAGCCACCAACTCAAAAGCATGTTCCACTAGATAATCATTCGTCTTCTGATCCAACAACCACTCTCCATTAACAACGTCTCTTCTGCAAAGTTGGACCTGCAATGGGTGTTTTACGTTTTTCTCCCCAAACTTTTCCAAAGTCACTTCATTAGGAGAATGCGAGATGACTCGGAGGAAACCCAGAGAAATAAGTGTTTATGCCACTATACCGCATACCCAACAAGGAAAAGTTGAGGAACAGCACGAAGTTAGGTTGCCAAAACTGCATTTTTCTTAAGAGCTTAAAGCCGAAAGTAATCAAAATTCAGAAAGCAGCATTTATGAATCAGAGACAAGAGATGATTAAGTGGATAGGAAGTGCAGTGGAGATATCTTACGTCCATTTACAACTGGTCCCGGCAAGATATAACGGATAGTACTTAGAACTTGATGTTGAAGAAGTTTTGGTCAATTGCAATCTGGCTTAAAGAGTACAGCGAGAGCCATCCACACAATATGGAGAAATGAAAGCACCGTGATCGGACTGATATAAGATAAATGAATTATTTATAAAAATAATAGCTTGTGATACATATGATGTGAAAACCCCATCGACAAAAGATAACCCCATAAATTAGATTTCGCACAAATTGCAATAGCAAAATAAGACATGAAAGTTTAAATGGATCAGCATCTCTAGTCTCACCCACGAAAGACCCTCAGGCTTCAAGACATCTTTCAGCTTAGGTGGAAACTAAAACCAGGACGAACCAACTCATGACAAAAAACTAGAACCTATTATTCTGAAGAACCTAATGATCGTATGGGAAGAAGCTTTTCTTCCGGCTCAACTTCTTTGTTTTCTCCTCCAGGGTCATAAATCTTTTTTCCCCTCACCAGTTCCCCTGCCTAAATATGATAAATATTAATAAAGATTCAAAAAATGACAAAAGGCTAGTTAAAAAGGTTAAGATAGGAGCAATTTTGGGGTTAAATATGCTTTTATGCCACCAGCTGCTCCTGTTCCATATACAATTGCTCCACCCAAGCCGGAAGCGTCTCTGAGTCTCCAGTGTCGAGATGACACTGCTGCTGCTGCTCCTTCTCAAAATTTAAGTGCCCAGGTTTTGTAGGTGGGGCATCCTTCGGCAAGGACTGGACCCAAGTGACATCCGGCTCATTGGCAGCAATTGCCATCGAGGTTGCACCCGCAGCATAACTGCTGCCATTACTTCGGATCCCAAAAGAAGCAGATTTCCTCAACTTGTGCAGCTCTTCTCCCTGGAGTCGCCAGTCCAATTTTCCATTAGGGGAGCCCCAATCCGAAAGGGTAGGAGACATTGCAGCAGAAGCACCAGGCGAAGAAAGTCCAGGATGACCTTTCATAGGGTTTCGCTCAATGAAGCTATGGCTCCGCATTGCAAAAGCAGCTGACCTTGAATTCAAAACTGGGGCTGCTGCTGCACCAGATGGGTCAACCCCAAATGAGGACGGTGTCCTCACTGGAGGGGATGAAAGACTGGTCCCATAGCTTGACCGGAGCTGCTGGTTCATGTTCTGGAGCATCTTTATACCAGTAGGAGATTGCAACTGGGGCGCTGAAACATCCATTGAGAGGCCCTGTAGTTGAGGCACAAGGGCAGGATCCACTGATCCAAAAATGTCATCAAGGTTGCTAGCATTCATTCGTCCAAGCCTATTCAGTTCCCCCGTCCTATCAACCGGGGAGGCAGCAAAAGCTAAAGCATTGGACAAGGGACTCTTCCAGCCGGATGGGGAGGTGAGACCAGATATCTCATCCATCAATTGCTGTTGCCTGCGACGATGACTTTCAAGCCCAAGCAATTCAGAGTCTAAATCCATATCTCTAGCACATAGAGCAGCTTTCAACCGACTACCTGGAAGCTGCAAGGTAGGGGGAACAATACCAGCGTGGTTTTGCCATATGTTTCCACCCAAGGGAGAAGTGGCTCCGGAAGGACTCATGGGTGATGTTGAATTGGATGGTATCAACACCGATGGAGAACCAAGGGAGAATGTGGGGATCGACCCCATATCTAGTGCAGAAGAAATTGCTGCGAAAGATCTCGGAGATGGCACTGCAGAACCTGTGGAAGGATACAGAGGGCGCAGCTCTTCTGGCTTATGAGCAAAGAAACAGACCCTTCTAGTGCATCCTGTCTCGTCCTTGCAGAGGCGTGTTCGATACTGAGCAGGGTGAAGCCAACACTCAAAAATACCATGTGCATACTCACAAGCATCTCCTTGCCTGCATGACCCCTTTCTGAACTCTGGGCAAGGGACACAACTGTAATGGTACTTCCTCGGATCACGCCGCCTGGCATTCTCCCCCGGATGAACAAATGGGCACTCTGTCCAGTCATGCGAGTAAGCCCTCGAGCAAGGCTTGACCTTGAACGTATACATTCGAAATTCATCTGTGCTATAAATCCCGTTCTTGATATCTGGAAGAGAAAGATCAACCGGATACTCTTTCTTCTCAGTCCCATCCTTTGAAACCCGAGGTGTCACAGCTTCTTCCTGTTCTTGTCCATCTGTCTCATGACCCATTTGATCAGACAAACCAAAGGGATCCTCTAAGCTAGTAAAGCCCTTCAGCAGGACCTCCATTCTTTTCTTCCAAAGGTTAGAGGTTGAATTCGAAGTATGTGTGATCAACTCACAGGGCCTTTTTCCATTAGCATCAAGAGCATTAACATCGGCAGAAGCATCAAGCAAGAGCTTAACAACCTCAACCGACGCCGCAGAGCCACCAACAGCCGCACAATGAAGTGCTGTGGCTTCATCCGAACCACAAGCCCGATTAACATCAACAAGACCAGTCTCAAGTATATAATTCAACACACCTTTGCTACCAAACATAGCAGCAATCATGAGGGGAGTCCTCTCTTCAAGCCCCATCTTCTTTGACCCAGTTCTCCTCCCGTACCACATGCTTGCTTCATTAAAATCATGACCCTCCTCTTCCACAGCCCTTCTGAACCCAATTAAATCATCAGAGGCTGCTAACTCGAGCAATAGCGAAGAACTAGAAACGCAACCCTCTTTTTCCTGCAATCCACTGTCCATGACGAAACCTGTTTGAGAAGGTTTCCTCTTGGAACCACTGCACATGGAAATCTCCTTCTCAGACCTCCACAAAAGAATCTTTCTATAAGATTTAAAACAAAGAAACAATCAAAAATACTATTGCAGAACTTACAAAGAAAGAAAAGAGTAAAAATCGAAAGAAACACGCACCCTCAGAAAAAACTATAGAGACATAGAGAGAGATAAAAGCTTCACTCTTACATGAATATCACTGGAACACCCCAGTAAATTATAACAGACGTTCAGTACGTAAACAAATTCTAAATCTTCTACTAAGTTAGCCATAAACTTATCCAACTAGCACCCAAATTCAGAACAAGTAAGAAACAAAAATCTGTTACAATCCAACAAACAAAACCAAACGTTTCACAAACCCGACAGACCAAAATTCAGATTACAACCTTTTCTTCCCATTTCCCAGCAACCAAAATAGAAGCTTAGAATCATCCATAATGACAAAGAATCCAAAAACAGAAGTTCATTTTAACGCCAAACCCAAATCTCAACAAGAGCAAGACTGGTACCTTAACAACACGAGAACCACTGAAGAAGCCGAACACTCAGCAACCCAAACTAGTTTCAAAACAAAAACCACACCTTTTTCCTTGTCTTCCTCTCTGCTTTATGGTTGTTCTTAACTACACAAAGTCACCTTGGGAGGAAGAGAAAAGTAGAGAGAAAGAATAACGGAGGGAAAGGAAGAGACTTTTCCTCTCTCCTCCTCTCTCTCTCTCCCCTTCTCTTTTATGGAGGTGTTGGGTCAAAAAGGCGAGTCTACGAAAGCCACCTACGCTCCCTCCCACCCCATTTCCCATTCCACTCGAAAATGAAACCCAAATGCAAATCCAAATGCGACGGACAATCAAATTCAAACCGCGGGCCCTACGGCTGCGTTAATATCCAATGGGCCACCCAGCTATCAATAGCCACGTGTACGCACGATATGGTAGAACCGGCCGCATTAAGATTCCGGATTTGTCATGCCCCGCGCGCCACTTTGGCATTGGCGGATGACGTGGACAAACATGTACCGTCAGGATGTTTTTCCTTAAAAGCTGTTCCTAGTTTCCTTCCCCGAGCTCCCTTATCCTCACCCCGCTGTGAATTAACATCGTGAAAACTATCTCTCATTGGTTGACATTTAAAACTATATTTTTATTTTTTTGGAAGCTCGTTGAATTTTAATTTACAAATAATTATGAAGATCTTTATCATAATTTTAAAAAGTGGTATTCCTGTCATTTCATAAAGTTTTTGGTTGGATATTTTCTTGAAGAAATCGACCGAACGGGAAAATGTCGGGGAGAGCTACGGTGATACCTAGAAGTGTACTAACTACCTGTCGTGTGATTAATTTTTTATATTTTATTGGTCAGAACAAACGTCCTGGTCTCAAACTTTAATTCTTTAATGTTCATCTTTCTGATCAAGAAAACATATATTTAAATATTTTATGTCACGAAAGCAACTTCTGAAGGAAAGCAGACATAATCCTTATGCGCTAGGCCCAATGATTTTCTTCCCTCAATGTTAAACCATCTAGGGCATGCTTTAATGGGATTGCGACCTTAGCAGCTGCAGCTGAAAATTTCAAACTAGTTTTTGAAAATTACTTTATTATAAGAAATTATATATAATATTCGATGTGAAATTCTTATTAATGAACATTTAACTCAGGTTGGTGGGCTATCATGTTCATTTCTTTTACTTGAACATCAGGGTATTTCTTGAGCAACAAATATGAAAACCATAAGCTCTAATTTTATATCCTTTGCAATATAGAATTGTTTACTAAATGGCAACCTATATCAAATCATCAAATTCAAACTTCAAACTTCAAACTTCAAACTATGGTTATTAGACATGAATTGTTATTTTTTAGCCATTAGGGAATCATCATATGAGTTTAAATTCTATTATATATGTATAGTAGTTAAACCTGACACTCATCTTCATTGTCCAAATATGATATATGTATTGATGAATGTCTTTTGTTTAGTGTCCTTAATTTGCAATCGTGTTCAAAGTAGAAGGCATATATTCATATCCCAATGAATAATGCGAAGGGACATAAGATGAGAATAGTTTGTTGAAGGAAAGCATGTTACAATTGAATCCCAACTCTAAATTAAATATTAATGGTAGGGACAAGCAAGAAATATTAATTAGGGAGGGGGATGTGGGGTTTTGGCTTTGACGCTAAGATTTAAGCGGATAAGCACAAGAAGTTCAAAGGAAGACTCTGGAATCTCTTTCTCTCCGTTGATAGGACAGGTCAAACATTTTGAACGGTGTGGATTGCGGACCAGCAAAGGGCAAATGACTCTGAACCTGTCAAGCTTTAGAAAAGTCGACGGTGTGCGATCAAACAGTGCCCCACCAATAGCTGGAAACGACATCGGAGATCGCATAAAAGATATAGTGGGGTGGGACGTGTGAAAATTACACATGCAGTAAAGATATATTGACATCCTTTTCATCGGTGGAAAGATAAGCACTCCCTGTCCTTTTCTTGGGTGGAAAGAGGCATTAGATTTCCATGATGATCACAGCTCTGTCAATCCCACTCCGACATCACTAGATTCTCATTAAATGTTTGGGAAAGAAAAGGTGAGCAAGAAAAGATGAAGAGGGTTTTGAATAGTTGAAGCGATTAAGCATAAACCAGGGTTGAAGATGATGGAAATCCAAATTCTTGGTTCTGAAAATTCTAGTTTAATGGCAGAAAATGACTGCTAAATGCAGCATCTTTCTTTTGCTGTTGTTTATATTCTTGTTTATCGTTGTTTTCTGGCTTGGGAAGACTTGACATCGAGATTAATTAATTGGGTTCCCAGCTTTGGGACTTGGGAAGTTTCTGCAAGGCATCAACCTGGTTGGTCTGTCCTTTTTTCTTTTTCTTCTTCTGCTGAAATCATGACGAACGACTATCTTCAACCCCCTGATTATGTCACTGTAAAAATCACCATTGAAAGGGCTCAAGCCTTGAGACAACGTTCGCTGCAGCCAAAAGAACAGAACATTCCACCTTTTGGGTTTCTAATGGGACGGAACCAAATGCACCAGGAACCAATCTATCTTCATCGTCTGTGACCAGGAAGCAGCCCACTGTTCATGGTGATCTGTGATGGCATATACCCACTACCAGAAGCAGCATTACTAAGCTTTGTTCTCATTTTTTCCACTCTCCGGGATTCCCAAAGTCAAAGAAAACGGAAGGCTTTCCCCTGTTCAGAGAATAGTAAATATGGTGTCAGAAAAAACAAAAGACGGGTGATGATCCCAAAGAAGCAATTTCCATGGCCTCTACTTTCTTAGTTAATAATTCCCTGGAGGAAAGGGCAGGATCCATGCCGTAGAAGGGAAGCCTTTGTTTTGAAAAGATGCCTAATCATGTCAAATGCCACCACCAACTGATCACATGTGTCTACAATCTCGCTTTCTCTGATCCCACTTGCTCTTCTATATTTCTGTTTAACCATTTCTCTAACCCTGAATTACAATGACCACAACAGTATTATATAAGACCACCCATCTAAATATTCCAACATGCAGGGTTTGAAAAGGCAAAATCAATGGCTGAATGATACGTCAGGCTCAATCTCACATCATATCTATAGAATCCCGGTCCTTGTCAAACTAGCCAAAGTTTTCCAAAGCCTTCATTTCTGTACCTAAATCTGACAACTATTTTCTTATGGACTTTTGATCACGTCTGGGAACATCTTGCTAATATCACCGTTTTTGTGTCCCTTCATCTGCTAACTCCATCAAATTTGGAGCGTTTCAAAAAGGGATCAGTGCCCCACTGGCTGCCCCATTAGCTTAGTTAATGTATATAAGCTCATAAGAATATCATGAGGGGGGCCATCCTACATGCAGAGTAACAGACAAGAGGAGACTTAATGGAACGCACCAGCTGCAAGAGTTAAGGACACACGACATTTCTACTGCTCCGTGGAGTTCAAGAAATGATGATGCACATTGAGTTTAGGTTGATCTACTGATGAACTCTGCGAGGATACGTAGTGGTCATGTGATATTGCGTGACGGGCTTCCCTTCAGGAAATGGCATGCAATATCTTTTCTGCAATGGTAGGCACTGAATGAAAAACGTGTTTTAAACCTTTAGAGAAGGCCGTAGGCGATGGTGCAAGATGCGAGCTTAGTGTAACTCTGTTTTTGGCGATAAAGTTGCAGAAAAAGAGAGAGGAGTGACGACTAAAGCTCGTGAACGTGCAAGTTTTGGGGAAGGACCTTACGGGGCCAAAAGTACCATGACATCATTGCTTAGTTCAACCCCCAGTTGGGTTTTAGGCCAAAATCAAGCACAGTTGCTGATCCTATCATTTATCACATTTCCAAAGCGAAGTCTGAATTTTCCACCAGGTAGCCGCCGAAGACCAGAAAGCAACGTGACAAGTGAAGTCCCGACGCACACGTGGTTTTAGTGTTAAGAAATAGTGGTCCAACAGGCACAGCCGACCCCTAGATGTTAGCTCATAAACGGTCCGGTAGACTTGCAGGCCTGGTATCAACCCTAACAAAGACTGGACCCAAGTACTACATAGATAGGAGAGAAGAATGGAGAAGCCTAGTTTTCAAGTACCCATCTTTCACAGAATTTTGATGCAAGCTTAGCTGATTTGGGCTTGTTCTCTGTAGTTCTCCTTACTGGTAAATCTATGTCAATTTTATCTTAAAATCAAATTAAATTTAGGGAAACAGAAAATTTCAATTCATAACATCAATCTACTTTTAATTTGCAGTTATATAGACCCTAAAACAATTTATTTGTTCACATTTTGGTCCAAATTGTCTCACTATGATACTAGTTTTTTATAAAAAAAAAAAAAATGGCAATGGATCACAGCCATAGAAGGATTCAGCATATAAACACAGGCAAATTTAATAAGATTCGAAGAAAGAATGTTGTAGATCCCCGTTGACAATTTTCATAGATTTTCTTTCTCCATCTCCAAACATGGTCATTTGCCTATCTATGAATAATATCAGTGGCACACTACTCTCACAACCTATCTCAACCTCAACGTTGGATATTGTTATTATTGAATTAAAGTTTTGATAAAAACAAAAGTGACTAAATTAATATCATGGCTAATAAAGAAAATATATTTCATATATTTTCCTTTGATAATGTAAATATTCTCCTTGTGATAAATCCTCCAACAATGAAACATTAATGTACAAATTATTGTACTATTCCTATGTTAATCACAAGACTTTCCAGAAACAATGAACTTATATTGCTTATGATGAAAGCAAAGAAGAAAAACATGCAAGATGCTATGGTCTAAGATGTGTACCTGTGCCACATTAGTAAAGAAGTATATTGTCAAATTATATTGAAGCAATTTGTTCTTGCTGTCCAATATATGACCGAAGACTTGTCAAATTATATGCAGCAGAAGGAGGAGATGCCCGGTAAATTATATGTAGCAGAAGGACGAGATGCCCAATAATTATGTGCAGCAGAAGGACGAGATGCCCAATAATTATGTGCAGCAGAAGGACGAGATGCCCGATAGCCTCTACATGGCTACATCTTACTAGGAAAAAAGAGGAAGCAAAAAAGGGAAGAAAGCATGGGAAGATGGAGAGGGTAAAAGAAGAAAAGCAAAGTATCAAAGGACAAAAGGGATAAGCAAGTAATTGGAAGCCATGCATTATTCATTGGACAATGAAGGGGTTACAGATCCAACGGCTAGAAGAATTCAAGAATTCAAGAACTCGTGGGCCAACAAGCTTGCTAAGCACGAATTGTTCAAAGTTGATAAGGTTTAACAGTATGTGCTTTGACCAATAGGTTAAGTTTTTGACCTAGCAACATCATCCATTGTTTTAATAATTGATATTAAAGTTTAATTATAATATTAGAGTATGAGGATTTATTTTAAAATTTTAAGACATTAAGTAAAAAAATCTCATCATTTATAAGATGATAAGCTCATTTTCTTGCTTTCAATATACACGTTTGAACCCAATTACTACCCTTTTTGTTTTTGTTTTTGTTTTTTTTCCCCAAGTACTTCGTATGTGTGGTTGCTAAGAAGGGACCCTTATGGGGCTTGGCTTGAGTCACCCATGGGTTCCAAGTGGACTCGGCCTGTTGCTTGCAGAAAGGGGCTCAAGAGGGTTGATCTAAGTGCTTGAATCCGTGTGATTCAGCGAGACATGTGCCAATAATCTTATTGAGCACGGGTGGGTCGAAATTATTAAGGATTAAAATTTACACTTTTTAAGTATAGGTGAGACGTGAGAGGCTTATACAGGAGCAAGAGACATGAAAGCCCCTAGAGGTGTGAGACCTAAAGAATAAAGTTCTATAAGAGAATGATATGTTCAAGAAATCTTGCAAGAACCTTCGTAATCAAAGCTAAGGATCAAGTGAGAGCATGTCATAAAAGAGGAGATGGAGACTTTGAAGTAAGAAAGTCTTAGAAATAATTTATCCAATGATATTTAGTATTGCACCAATTTAGACTCTAAGTGGGAAATTATTAATTGTGAAATCAATTTTGGTTGGGGGAAAATTAATAATTTTGTCTATTAAGGTTTCTCCCAGGATGTCTGAAATTTTAAAGGTTGGAAAACCTTATGCTGTATTATGTTATTTGGTAAGTTATCAAAGAGGAAAAATTCTGTTGTAGCTCCTATGTGACGTAGAGAACCACGAAAATATGTAATCAGACTATTATGAGAAAATCCTTAAAACTCGAAAGCACAATCAGAATAAACTATTGCTTCTTGAATGGAGGAATTGATTTATCTTAGATTACATAAAACCCTCGATGTTCTTGTGATTATACGTGCGTATTTCTTCTTGTTGATTGTTTATCTGACAAGAAGCTCCAAATTCACTCCTTTACTAAGTAGAAAAGAATGTATACCATATTGCTTGCAGAACTAGAAAATCGTACTCTGCAACCCATCAAAGTATATAACAAAATGATCATACAAAAAATTTACTTGGATTTTTAATTATAGCCTAAAAATGTTTTTCAAATGATAAAAGCTACAGTATACATACACTAACAAGAAGCGAAGTGACCAAAAAATTAAGTTAAATTAACTCTCGAAGGTAGGTACACTCCTCGAGGTTGGTCTTCCACAAAGGAGCCTGCACAAGAGACTAGCTTCAGAACTGACTGGGCAGAGGGGTGGTACTTCTGCTTGGCCTCATCAAAGCTCTTACATAGGACCTGTTCAACCCATTCCTCCACTGTACTATTCCTCTCTGATAACCAAGTAGCTGCAAGTATTTGCACTATGACTTCTTCATCAATCTCCAGGGTAACCTCAGACCCAAATGTCCTCCGAAATTGTTTGCTAATATTCTCAATCACTTTCTCCGCTACTAAATCAAAATGAAACGGTTTGAAGACCACTTTTTGATCTACAATATCAAGAAAGTCCAACCAATCATGCGGCTTTTCACAGATAGAGTCAGATACAGGAAGATTTAAATCCAAATAGGATCTGGACGCCTTGGGAGCTCGTTCCTGCTCAGAGGCTCCCGTAAGTTCCAGAGAGTCATAGGTCTCAGCCAACTTCCTTTTATTCAAAGAATAGACACTTGATGTTCCATTCTTGTGCGTCACTTTAACGTTCATGCCATTACTTCTGCTGGCATCCCCACCACCATATTCAACTAGTATCTGCATTTGATATCTTTTGGCTTTCAGTATTCGTTCCTCAGGAAATTGCATAGACTCCTTGCTGAGAAGGGAAGTTCTGTCTTCCATTGTGATCGTTGAGGTTATGATGAAGATCGTATTGTTTATGCTGATTTCTCTCCCATACGAGTCTGGAAATCTACCCGTTTTAATGGCCTGGGACAAGCTACTCTGGGCTAGGGGATCAGCCTTCTCCACATTTTGAAGAAAGACAACTGAATCGGGTTTCTTGCGCAGCTCCCCAACAATATAATCAACAACAGTCTTTGCCCTAAACTTCAAGTCATAACCATCTAGTTCATGGTGTTCGAACATTGAGTTTGACTCCCCGTCTTGGGAACCCAAATCCACAGAGATCAGGCTTTCCCTGGTGCCAAACATTATCTCGGCTAGTGCTGAAGCAATTCTCCTGTGTCCAACTTTGTCGTGTCCGAGGAAAGTAAGCCAAATCTGTCTTCTGAGACTTGAGCCGCAATGGCTTCCATTACCAGTTAGGAAGTTGGATACAACTTCACTAATAGAACATATGGCTTCATCTTGCCAGGAAACCTTTTCTAATAGCATTCTTCTGAGGGACTTAAAATCCCTTGGATCAGACTGCCTTCCTAGAACAGCACCAGAGCTGCGGGAGGACTGAACCATATGGTGTGACGTATTTTCACTCGCTGCATCCACCTCAGTAGAAGTGGAACCTGAAAAGTGCCGAAGACAATCTTTTTGACCTGGTAATTCTGGACTTTCTGGCTTCTGACTGGTAGATGCATACAGTGTTCCCAGCCTCAAATCTGTGGTCACAGGAGTTACTGTGGAAGATGATGTGTGGCTGCCATTAAGAGATGAATCTTCAAAATATCTGTCCTTCCTATTTGCAACAAGCGGGAAACCCTCGGCAGATGGGAGCTGGGACCAGGCATGGGAAATATCTAATTTGGGCAATGGTTGTACCTGATGATGCCGCTGGCAAATACCGTTCCACTTCTTTTGAAGCTCCAAAATCTGGGCATTCAACATTGTCTCGTCATTATTGGTCTGCTGAATGAAAACCACTCACATCAATATTTCCACGCTCTGGTTGACGAAATACAGCAAATGAATAAAAATTTTAAAGCAGCTATGCAATACACACCCTCTCTCTCTCACACACATATCTGAGTCCTAGAAATAAAACTTGGAAGAACTACACACCTTCGCCACATCGGCTCCCTCGCCTGTTTCACGTTCAGCCCCTCGCAACCACGAAGGAATGGATTCTGAATACTTATCACTAATGGGAACACCAGGTCCTCCCTTCCGAATGTCAGCAACATCTTGCTCATACTTTTCATTGCAAAGTTTACAGCGCCTAAATGATTGACCTGTGCCGCTAAATGGATATGAGAAGTCGGACGGTGTAGAAAAGAACCCACCCAGCGGAACAAAGGAACCAAGCAAGCTGTAAGGATATCATGAACAGGAAGCGTGAGATCCAAATGAGCACAAAAAAGTTGGAAGCTGAAGTGTTCATGTAAATAAATACATGTGGGCACACACCCTGCATATGACAGACCTACAGTAGCTCTAATTTAGCTTTCCCAGCAGGAGTTGCAAAAATAACATCTAAACATTATATTGGCTTTATGGAAACCAGAAACTTAACTCGAGCAAGAGGCGAAAGACAAGTAGAAACAATAGCTAGTGGAACAAAAATATATTGGCTGATAGAAGCCTTAAAGAAGTACAATGTAACAGTTCATTTCCTGACATCAAACTCAACGACTGAAAAAGGAGAGCACAGACTCTTTAAGCGAGAAAAAATTATGCAAGCATAGCGGAGCTTTGACACTTTATAAAGCAAAAATAGCGAAGGATTCCATCCAAAATAACCTCGCATGTATCTCATAATCAAGAAGTCTTGAATACATAAAAAGATGATGTACTGGGAATATAGAAAATGTAATCGGCAATTTGAATTGGAAGTAGTGAATCCTAAAAGCAATTGCAAATAACAAGGACAATGTACCCACCTGGATTTGGACGAAAATCCATCGCCGAAAGGCTTAAAAGAAGAAGTGATAGGCAACGGTTGCAAATCCAAGCCCTTCTCTATACACGGCAACCGACCCAAAAGCTTCAAGTAAATCTCGTAGGTCCCCGCCGCACCCATCACCCACAGTCTCTCGCCGTGGAGTTCCAACAAGCTCGTCAGCTGCGAGACCACAAAGCCCACAGCCTCATTAGATACTCCGTCTTCGCTCAGCGCCTTCAAGTTCCCCAAGTTTATTACAATCCCAGGCCCCAAGCACTGCTCACCCAACTCCTTAAACCTCGACGCCATCTTCTCCTCGCTGCAGCCGCCAATGACAAACTCCGAAATCTCACTCTCTATACAGACTACGCGCACCGCAGCCAGTTCGGGGGGCAAAGGACTCCCTCCACCCTTGTTTACGCACTCTACAAAGCTCCGAAGCGCATCGACTGCATAGGCTCCGACTAGCACTGGGCTTTTCCCACTCTTTTTTAGCATAATCTCAGCGATCCTTCGAGAATTATCGTCCCCGGACACATCCAATAAAAGACTACGTCGCACCGGGTCGGCGTCCGTCAAATTACAGAGGAAAAGAGGCGGGCACCGAGACCTGGCGTAACGAGACAGCATGGGCTGGTGGATAATCGCCAGCTTGATGTCGCAGCTCCGGAAACCCGCCTCCCCGAGTACCCGACTCACAATCGGATCGTCGAGAATGGAAAGGATAAAGTGCTTGAGCTCAACCTTCAATAGGGACGTCGTTTGCTGGGTGTTGCTCTGGAGGACCTGGTGTTGCAAGTGAAAGCTATCAGGGTGGCGCCTCTGGTTCGCCTGGGACCGCTTAATCGCCGCCATGAGTGAGTTCGACACCGGTGGCTCATCCTGCGCTCGGGTCGCCGAGGGCAAGCGGTCCAGGGAAACCCCAACTGACAGCTCCAGAGCTCGAAACCGCAGCCGTGGCGAGTACGCGCTGCTGCGGGCGCGTGCGCAGGCCTCCCGAAGAGTCGACGATGGCAGGGCCAGCAGTGCCGAAACCGCGTGCAGCGAAGTGGTCTGCGCGTGGCTCCGCCTACGCGCCACTGCAACCGCATCATCCAGAGCACGAGCAGCCTCGTCCGTCAAGCATTGCCTTGCTGCACTAACCGGCGTCGGCATCGCCGGCGAGCATATAATATCGTTCCCTTCCCTTTACAAATATATATATATACTATATATATGTATATATATATATATATTTATATATATTTATATCTCCCGCAGGAACACAACAACACGTACGAATAAAGAATTTCAGAAGAAGGGTTAATTTTCAGAAACTTTTGGATAGTTTATTCAGGTAGGCCAAGACAAGAGCCAGGTCGTTAAGTTTAAAAAAAGAAAAATCTCATGTATAAAAGAGAGAGAGATTGTCCGTCTTCCTGTTCTGGTTGTCGTAATTTGCTTGATGCGCGCGTGCCAGTGAGCGTGAAGTGGGTCCGCCATGACTGGCCATCGAACCAAACACATGGCGAACAGGCATAGATTCTCTAATCTTCCCCTCCTATGAACAAAGATCTCCCTGCTTCCTTGGGTTGGGTCTTTCCACTTTTATTGCTCCGCTTCCACACCTTTTCGGGGAGAGAGAGATGCCGTGCCCACTCAACCCATTGGCCCAGTCCACACTCCTAGTCCCTCCCGGCTCACTGTACTCTTCCTTCAATCTTCCCTCTCTCTCTCTCTCTCTCTCTCTCTCTCTTCCTCAGCCTCTCTCCTTCACCCACCTCCACACGTCTGCTCCCCGGCTGTCACCGTCGCGAAACTAATGGCGTTATCACAAACTGCGTTGTCGCCAGCTTTTGCGAGCACTGTTCAAGACCCTCGCTTTAATATCTCGCACCCTTTTGTTTCTCAAAGGACGCGGATAAGGCTTTCCGCCCCTAGCTCCCCACATTTCCCACTCTCTCCTACCTCACCATTTTAGACTAGACAAAACAAAAACATAGAACCAAAGGCTGTTTTCTACCCCTTCTCTTATATCACATCCTTCTCTGTCGGCAAAGACAGCCGCATAATTGTAAAAAGTGGGTCATCAGTGTTGATCTAAAACAAATCAGCTGGTTAATTAATTAGCTTAGCCAAATCAGCTGAAACGTGGACACATTTCGGACCCTCCATCACCGACCCACAACCCAAAGCCCCCCCAGTGTTCGTTCGTCCACACGTTTGTCTATTGTCCTTGTCTTTTCTCCACACTATTCAACCTTGTTTCATAGACTCTTCTTTTCTTTTGCGACATAATTAGTTGCTGCTTCTGTTTTGTTAACGTGTCATTGCTCTCACCGTAGATCTTCCACGTGTCATTTTAGGAGGCAGCGATGTGAACGAGGGCGACAGGACCCAAAAGAGTCCCAAAAATCCCCAACTTTCTCACCCTTGAAAAGCCTTGAAAATAAAAAAAAGAATAGAACGCACTACTGCCAGCTATTAATGAAAAATAGCTTTTCAATTGAGGTCTACTCACTGGCCTGTGATGCCTTTTAAGCGATTGGACATGTCCTAAAACACGCCGAAACACAAAATTCAAAGTCGGAAGATAAATTAAACAAACTTGACTTCAAATTTAAGCAAAACCCAGTCAAATTTGTTTTTTCTCAGGAAAATGACACTTCTTCCTTTCACCTTTTTTGTATTTGTTTTTTCAAAGCGCAAGTTGCCATTATAACACAAGGACAACTCCAAAACAATCCCTATCGTTTCTTGACAAGTGGCAGCTGTTCAATCAGGGCCGCTCCCATTTGGCTTCTACCGCCAGTGGTGGAAAAGAAAGTGTGTGATTTGACGTTCGCTTTCGCTCTATCTCGCTGTCTATTACAGCGACACTCATCGGTCAGCTTTTTGCCTTCCCGATCAAAAGCAGACGTTACAGCATGTCAATAATGACGGAATATAACCTGGGAACTACGCCTTGGACCCCTGGGAAAAAGCAGATATCGCCAAATAGAAAAAGGCGAGCAGGAGAGATATTACAGCGCACCGATAGTTACTCCCCGTATCCAATGGAAACTGCACATCGGATTTGCATATCTAATAAAGGCCGAAGCACACTTGGCCGGCATGACACTGACTTCTTATCTTTTTAATTTTGGTAACCTAGTGAGCTAGAATATATCCTGTTAAATCCCGTCACATTTCATCGTGGTCAGTCCAAAAGTTTTTTATGGAATAGCATCGGTTCCAATTTGACTAAATTAGAATTTTAAAACTTTATTGAATTTTCTAATGAATTTGATTCTTTTTCTAGTCATTTTTTTATTATAAAATTATCATCCTTAGAAAATAATTAATTAAGCCGATAAGTGACAGACTCAATTATAAATAAGTATTGTTTAAAAGTATATGTGAATAATTAATTAACTTATATGTGTTATTTTTTAATAAGATGAAATTTTTAATACGTAGAACCGGTAGCATCCACGTGTTAGACGCATAGATAAAGATCCATACGTACATTTCATCATGGTCAGTCCCATAGTTCTTTATGGAATAGCATCGGTACCAATTTGACTAAATTAGAATTTTAAAACCTAATTGAATTTCTTAATGATTTTGATTCCTTTTCTAGTCACTTTTTTATCTTAAAATTATTGTCCTTAGAGAACAATTAATTAAGTCAGCAAATGACATATTCAATCAATAGTAAATACTGTCACAAATCTCTTAGTTTTAAGTTGAGAATAAATGAATAATTAATTAACATATACTTGTTATTTTTTAACTAACCAGATGAGTTGTAGCCTCTAATAGACAAGATAGAGCTTTTAATACGTAGAATCCAGTAGCATCTGCAAGTTAGAAACATAAATAAAGACCCAAATGTATGTATATTGACAAGGAATGATTAGTTAGTATGTGATTTTTGTAAGAGAAACGAGGTTAGTCCACCACAGCTAAAAACGTAAGCAAATATTTTTATTGAAGAGCCTGTCGTCTTTACACCTGAGTGCTAAACCTTTTGAAATTCCATGGTTAATTTATAATATCATCTTGATCCCATAAACAGATAAAATTTAATCTTTTCCTTTTGAAAGAAGTAACGTCATAATCCCAAAGCTTTTTGTAAATATAATAAACAATAAAGTTGACTAGGTAGCCGTCTCCATCTCTCCAATTAGCAACTCTCTCTCCTATAATGTCGTGTTTGGATGGCTACGGATCTTGGGCTTTGTCCCACATCGCTTTTGTGTAGGATTACCCTTTCGTTGGCCCTAAGGGGGAGTGCACTCTGCAAAAAGTTCCTTGCTTGTGACAGCTCGTTTGAACTTTCATGGATCAACTTGCCAAATTCCTGAGTGCGAGTACCCCTGGTTTGTTTCTTCCTACATCTTTTGATGCCAAATTTCTGGAAAAGTGGCTTTTCTTAATTTGTACTGCTCGGAATTCCACCTTTCCAAAAGCACTCTCTCAACCCCTTTTGGCCACACCAAAAAACAAACACTTTCCTAATATTAACCACTACTTCTACATAGGAAACACAAGTTCTAACATATCGGTATGCATCATTTAAAGATGACAATTTATATTGTTTAAATTTTCTTTAATATTTTAGTTCAAATGAAAAACATATACATAGTTGTCTTCCAAGAATAAATGAATTTTACTAATATAATATCAAAATCTAATTCAGAAGACACCAACTCTTATATTCGAAAAGGTTAATGTATGACACATTTCTTACTGTTCCTTCATTATAAATTAGTAGAAGATAACTTTACTTTTGACTTTGACCAAGTATCACTTAGATGGGCAATAATAGAGGGCAATTCTACTTTTAACTTTGACCAAGTACCACTTAGAGGAGCAATAATAGAAAATGAGCACCATTTTACAAAACAAAGGAAGACCAACAAGACCCAATAAAAAATATATTCTTTTAGTATTAAATCTTCTTGATATTGTATCAAAGTCAAATTTATGAAGCACTAACTTGCATGTACCAAAGGGAATATATTGTGCTAATAACAAACCTTGTTGTCCTTGATAACATGTTAATCATAATATAAATAGTGTCATACATATCTTAAATCTTGTTTAAAAATTGTACGAAATGAAAAATATTTGCTTTCATTACAAGTCAATTGGGATGAAAAAGGAAGCAATATCGGAACGTGACTCTACTTCTAAGTTTGACCTAGTACAACCAAGAAGAGCAATAATTGAACATGACCACCATTTTTAACGACGGAGGAAGGCTAACAAGACTATGAGGAGAAAGGATAATAATGTCAACCCTTCCCGATTGTATCTCTTCCAATGGTGATTGATATCTCTAAAGGAGGAAGTGGAGGAGGGAATGCGACATGCTAGACAAGGGCAAGAATTCTTGAGTGACCACTCAAGGAGAAACAGAAGGTTATCGATAAGATAGAGCATTTAGCTACGATGTGACACCATTCGTTGCAAAAAGAGACTTGAATGGTGAGAAAAGTTGAGAAGAAATCATGAAAAATGAAATGGGTCGGTTCGTGGGGGACCAATCACCATTCCCTTCTATTTTGCAAGATTCCTGATGAACATATTCAACCTTCCACTCACTTCATAGCTGAAAACTACCTATCAACTTGGCTTGCTCATTCAAATTCCTCCATATCCTAAACATATTCAACCCTAGTGAAATCATTACCAACAATACTATACAGTAATTCCACTATTTAGTTATGCTTCCTCAATAACACTTCTGCCTATTTATGAAATCAAGATTATTGTACAATAGCAGATAAACTTTGGGTTTTTTACTTGTCAAAAATGATGCTTATTTTTTGGATTCTAAAAGAATAGTCATCACATCATGTGATTTTATTTGTTTTAATTAGTGATAATTAGTGATGGAGGTGGGAGATTTTTAAGAGATTTATTCATGGAGGAAAAATTTGAACATTGGTTTCTAATGTGGTAGAGGTCTCATATGCCATTGAGCTGTTAAGGTTCGGATTAATTATATGGGTTTCATGTGTAAAATTAAGATTAATGAACGAAATGGAGTAAAGAATTTGATTTAGAGATTTTAAGTTTTGTAGAATAAAAAATGATCTCTCGTAAGAACTACCAAATGTACAGTGGCACTCTGTTTTTGGGTCAAAAATGGAACCATTCTCTTTTGGGCCTAAGACGCCCATCAGAGGTTTAACCAGAAACCCCAAAAACCTTGAAGCCCAATCAGTAATCTCATGCCAACTGCTTTCCCTTTCACCCAAAACCCCGAGTACACAAAACCCTAAAAAGGTGTTTTAGTTTCAAATCCAAATCCCAAATTTGTGACAGAAACCGGAAATGAAAATCGTTTCCTTCGCGTCTCGTTCATGTCAAAATGGCTTGTTGTACCGATCTCTGCGAACCCATGTAGTCCGAGCACTTTCTACAGATGCAACTTCAGGTATGCTCTTTGTATCTTTCACATCTACGTTCCCTTATTGCTTGCTTTTTTGTTTGGGGTGCAAATTGTGGTGAAATTGGTGACTTAGTGCTCAAAAGGGAACAGTTAGGAAGCCTTCATGATGGGTTATGTTGTTTGAGGTGTGTTGCTTGTTACTGATGTTTTTCGGCAAATTGTTATGAAATGAATTCATGTGTGTGGTACGGAGAAATTTTGTGAAGCTCTTTCTACGGGTTGCTACTCCGCTCACCATAGTGGGTTGAGTTCTACATGTTAGGTGCTACTGTAGTCTTCATGTTGTGAACGAGTGAGTGAGCATCTGAATTTGTGTTTTGGTTGTCTTTGAGCTTTGAACAGGTACTGGTGTGTTTGGTGTTAATAAGCAAACAAACTCATTTGAGCCAGCTGATGATTTTGAGAAGCGGATTTTTGGTGACTATTCTGGGGACAATGCCAAGTCCGATTCCTTTTTTGAAAAACTTGATAAACTAGGAAAGGGTCGCGACAGATTCGGTCCGAGAGCACGGGAAGGAAGCAATTCCCAGATGATGGATGGTCTAGATGAAAGTTTCAGTACATTATCAGATGGAATGGATGGGAAGTTGAAGAAAGCAGCCACGTATTTTGATTTTGATGCCGACGAAATAATGAAAGATGATTACAGTTTTAGGCCGGATGTGAATTTTAGGTCTAGAATGACTTACGATACAAAGGTAACGCAGTCCACAACAATGGTTCTTGGATTTACTTTTTTGAGCTGATCCTGTTTGTATGGAGTGCATGATATAGACCATGAGGACATAATGATTGAGCGCCATAGAATTCACAAGTGTCAAATGTTTTTAGTTTGTAAGTGGCATAAATCTGTGTCCCACTATTTTGCTATCTTCGTTTGCCAAATATTGTTAACACACATACACAAGTAGCATATTCGTGTTAATGGGCATGCATATTTGTGGATCAGCTTTTTTTCTTTTCTTTAGTTTTTGGCACCCTAATGGAGTTAAAGTGATGGATGTGCTGAGTCTAGTAAAAGTCATGCCTGCGTTCTGTTTTTATGAGTTATATAGGATTCTTACAGCTTTTGGACATAATCTTAGTTTGTTGCTTAGTTATTATTTTGTAATGTCAATTCATCCTTGGAAAATATGTATGTCGTTTAACCATAGCACAACTCAAGGGAGTACAATCTATGGGCCTTGTTCTAGAATATCCTTTGCTACATCCTACTGCATATGTTAATGTGTTTGCCTTGTATTTTTGTTGTTTCAGTTTACTGTTTAATCTTTACTACTGGTGCTATGATGGTGTTTTCCTTGAAACATTAACTTATATTTGTTTCTCTTATTTAAGACTGTTTGATCTTATGCAGGATCTTGATCTTACGAAGCCAGGAGTGTGGAAACCTCCCAAAAGATCCGAATTCGAAGTTACGACAGCGGAGGTTCTAAAAAAAGCTGATTTTAGGGTGAGCTTATGCAGATTTAATACATTCTTTCTTGCATGATGACTATAGATGAACATTAGAGAAAGATTGTACTTTCTTTTGAATCTGATTGTAGAAATAGGATAACTGCTGCTTTAGGTTACTAGATGGTAAGAATTTTCAATCACTGATCATATGAGAGTTTTCCGATGTCTTTCTGATAAGTTAAGAGGAAGATGAGTGCATTTCACTATTTTTTGTTCTCTTAGTTGTGGGTTTTTGTCCCTTTTTTTTTTTTTTTTTTGGTATCAAATGACATCTCCTCGGATGAAGAAGATGGGGACTTATGAATCTTGGATACTCATAAAACCTCTTAAAGTATTATATCGAGCACTTATCTGTGGTTTGTTGTCCTTATAGTTGTGGGGTTTTGTCCATTGTTTTTTTCTATCAAATGACATCTCCTCTAATGAAGGAGATGGGAATTATAACCACGAATACTTAAACCTCTTCAAGTGTGGTCTTGAGAACTTGTTCAACTGATAATTTTGAAATATTGACTCATTGGATGTTGATTGATACGGCCTAGATACTTAAAGGACTTAGGATGGATGCTTTTGGGGTTAAAAGAAATTATGTTTCAATAAAAAATGGGGCTTCATTTTAGATCTTGGATCGTATGAGTTACAATTAAAGGACAAGTTATGTTTTTTCGTCCTAGATTATTGGATCCAATGTGATTCTTCTTAGCTTTCTTTTTGAATACATTAGAAGACGAGGCAGTTCTCACTGAAGTTGTTTGTCCTTGAGGTTTCTGGAAATTACATGCTTGGACGGAGTCATGGCATGGCAGAAGTGAAGAAATTGTTTAGTCCTCACGAGTGGGAATGGCAGATATTGGCTGGCAGAGTTGGGGAAAGGGCTGTTGATTTGTTAGTCGTGTGTGTTCAATTGGCTTCTTTGGGTGGCTGCCACCGTAGTTTTAGTCCCCAGTGGTTGCCTAACCACATTGCATTTGGGCCTAATGAGAGGGATACGAACCTTTATCAGTCTCGGGAGTTATAACTATTCCCCTTCATGCCAACTCTCTCTCTGATTTGGTGTTGTGCAATAAGGAGATTGTTTGGGTAAGAAGAAAAAGAACGGGTGAATCAGGCTGCAAAGGACATTGAGCTTTTTGTATTGAAGTACGTGAAAGAACTTATACTGGCCTTCTATATTATGTTCGAAAGAGAAGCTTACAAATGAAATGTTAATAAACGCATACTGAATAAAATGAAAAATAAGTAATATTATTGCTATCTCCTCAGAAAACTCAATATTTTTGGAACAGTAAAGAGATATATGGAGGTAGGTGCAAAAAGATCCTGGTGAGGCTATGTTTTATTTTGGTGTCAACGAGTTTTTTAGTCTTTGCCACCGAAGACTGTTCAAAAATTGTTTTTGGCGTTTGTTTTTGGTCCAAGTGACTATTTGAGTCTTTCTATGCTACCCTTTCAAATGATCTTATACTTCCAATATTCATTAGCACATATATATATATCAAATGTTATGGCATTCTGCACTACTTTTGGTAACAAATATATGTCTATCCTTCTTGATCTTTATTAGCTATCCTATGCAGAATGTCAGATTTCTTGCGAACTTCATTACAGAGGCTGGAATTATTATCAAGAGGAGCCAGGTAAATATTAGAGCAAGTACAAAGAATAACTGCATGTATAATTCTTGTGACTTCGATAGATTGAATTTGATATAACTTAAGTTGACATGTTATCTTCCTTATATTTACGTTCTGTATTGAAGTGAAATTTTATGAGGAAATCTTCCGCTTATTTTCTTTGTTCACTGAGCAGACTCGCATTAGTGCCAAGGCCCAGAGGAGGGTCGCCAGGGAGATCAAAACAGCCCGAGCATTTGGTTTACTGCCTTTCACAACCATGGGGACAAAATCGTTTGTCTTTGGAAAAAGTATGCAAGATCTCGATGAGGATTTCGAGTATGAAAATTATCATTACAATCTAAGTGCTGGTGGAGACGAGAAGGACCCTCCGGGACCTTAGATCACGAGGTGGAGGGTGGTTAAATTTCTATGATTTTCTTGTCAACAGACAATCAAACACCCCTTGGGAAGGATTAGAAACATGTGAAAAAAGAAACCTTGGTAAATTGCTTGTGTTGAATGTATCTTGCCACTCGATTTTGCAGTGGATGTAATGCTTCCAACTACAATAAGAACACTATCATTAGCCTGAGTGACTGTTGTCTTTAAGTTTTAACCCTTTTCATCAGTGAACATCATTTATGTCTGTCTGGTACACGGTTTTCTACTCCGCGTGCCATTTCTTCATTACACTGTGCTCTGCATAGGGCAGAACATCATCAATCACGATTTGCCATAGAAGCATCTGACTGGTCTTGGATAGTGGGACTGTCTCATCGAGGAATGCCATGACATGATGACAGGACATTGTCTTTCACTTTATGTCTTATCTAATCCTAATCCAGTTAAAAGTTGAAGGCCTTTCCGATTATGCCGGGAAATTTTCAAGTGGGTTCACTATTCATCCTAGCTTTTGGTCCCCACATGTTGAGAACAAAATAATTATCGACCACAACCGTCATTAAGGAGCCCCTTATCGAAAAACAATCCATCATGCACGCGTCCATGTCGGAAGTCACTTAAATCAGGTTGTAATGTAGTATATGAGAGATATTATAATAATCCTCCTCGAAAGTCTTACTCTACCCTAAACCAAATGATTAGTTAAGACTCTAAAAAGAAATTATTAAACAAATGGATAAAGCCATGTCCCGTGACCTCACAGAATTCCCCCTAAGCTGGGGAAGGAGCCAGTGGGAAAACTGAAGACAGCGTAAAGATTCTATCAGAAATGCCTCCATATTCAGCTTTTGTTTTCTTTAGATGAGATTTTAATACTTATAACTGGAAAGTGTGGTGGAGAACAGAGGCAACGGTGGGAAAGCGTGGCTGTTCTGACAGCTAAACTCTAGAGAAATCACGTATATTACCAAACCACGTCCTAAGCGTCATCCATAGTTGTTTGTATTATTGTTTGAATAAGATTCAAGACCACTGCTCATTTGTATAACGTTGTTTGGAGATACCATTTGTTCTTGGCATACTTTACTAATGTTCCTTTCTGTTTTGCATGTCGTTTCTTGGGATATGAGTGAGTAATCATCCTCTTCGTTTATGGGGTAACTTGATTTAGAATCAACCGTGTTGATTATCTTGTTCCTGTTCTTCTCCGTGTTCTTCTTCTTCTTCTTCTTCCTCGCCCACTCTCTCTCTCTCGATGAAGAAGAAGAAACCACGGCTGTCACAATTTTTCAAATGACAATTCCGCCTTCTTTCTTCATCATCCTTATCACCTTTACATTACTCGCGTCTGGAACTGTCGTTAACAGCTTTGGCCCGTCCTCCACCATAGCCATCGCCCACTCCACCAACACAGTCTGCGGCATCGTTGCTGCTGAGCCAACACAGAGAGTCCAATGCTACCAAAACGGCCAAGTGATTGCAGTCCAACCTAATATCTCCTTCGAAGCCATCTCAGGTGGCGCCAGCTTCTTCTGCGGCCTCCGGTCCGGTGGTCTCATTATTCTTTGCTGGGATACTGGTCAATCAGCCTCTAGCTTCGTACCAAAACGTATATATTACAATAACACCATCAAGCTGACTGATCTTACAGTTGGTAGCTCTCAAGTCTGTGCCAGAGAGGTCAACTCCGGCATCGTCAGGTGCTGGAGAGGAAGAAATGCAGATGGGTCCAAGTTTTCACCACCAGGGGAAGCGTTGAGGTTTGGTGCACTGGCATCCGGAAGTGGGTTTTCATGTGGCATTTTGAGGAGCAATAGCAGTGTTTTATGTTGGGGTACCGATACTATCGGATCCCAGATTCAGAGACAGTTCGGAAATTTCTCAATGTCAAGCATAGTCGCCGGAAATTCTCATGTCTGTGGTTATACTACGAGTGGGGTATTGGTTTGTAAAGGGAACAATGGCTCTGGCCAACTGGATGTTCCCTCAAGTTCTGCGAACGATTATTCCGGCTTGGCCTTGGGTGCAAATTTTACTTGTGCAATGAGGGCAAGAAATGGATGGGTGGTATGTTGGGGAGGTGACTATGGATTTGAATTTGATAGCAATGTTTTTGAAAATATTTCCTGTGAGTCGATCGTTGCAGGTTTAGATTTTGTGTGCGGGTTGACATCGAGTAACTTATCGATGATCTGTGGAGGACCGGGGTGGTCCAGTATGCCCGGCGAGCTTCAACTGGGAATCATTATTCCAGGTCCATGTGTTCATGCTTCATGTAACTCATGCGGTCTATATCCAAATTCTCAGGCTCTCTGTGATGGGTCTGGGAATATATGCAAGACTTGCCAGATTGAGCTGCCACTTGCATTGCCATTGCCACCAACGGCACAGCCACCGATGTCAGAGACAGTCTCTCCACGAACCAAACCCTGGAACAAACTTTCGCTGGCGTTTGTGATTGTTGGATCCATCGGCTGTTTTGCAGGTATTTGCTGCATTGTCTTCTGCTTACGGGCTCGGCTGCGCGAGAACGTTAGTTCGGTGCAACCGGCAACTGCGGTGGCCAACGCGGATACTGGCGCTGTGTCTCACGTAGTTTCTAGTGTCCCTACGCCAAGGTCCTGGACATTGAGGAGGCAGAGAAGTGGATCCTCAACATCATCCAAGTACCCGGACAGGGCTCACATATTTTCTTTCTCAGATCTTTCCGCAGCCACCAACAACTTCTCAGTGGAATGCAAGATTGGTGCTGGGAGCTTCGGCTGTGTTTACAAAGGCAAGCTGATGGATGGCCGCGAAGTGGCCATCAAACGCGGAGAAACTTCTGTCAAAACAAAGAAATTCCAGGAAAAAGAAAGCGCCTTTGATTCTGAATTGGTGCTGTCCTCTCGCCTACACCACAAGCATTTAGTTGGGCTAGTCGGATTCTGTGTAGACAAGGACGAGATGCTTTTGGTTTACGAGTACATGAGCAATGGTTCCCTCCATGATCATCTGCATAGCAGGAACAATGTGGAAAAAAGTAGCAGCGTTTTGAATTCTTGGAAAATGAGGATCAAAGTCGCATTAGATGCAGCCAGAGGGATCGAGTATCTGCACAGTTACGCAGTGCCACCCATAATTCACAGGGACATTAAGTCCTCAAATATACTTTTAGATGCAAATTGGACTGCAAGAGTGTCCGACTTCGGGTTATCACTGATACTAGGGCCAGAATCTGAAAGCGAGTCTGTGTCAACAAAGGCTGCTGGGACAGTCGGCTATATAGATCCGGAGTACTATGTCCTGAACGTTTTGACAGTGAAAAGTGACGTCTACGGGCTAGGAGTCGTCTTGTTAGAGCTTTTGACAGGGAAGAGAGCTGTGTTCAGAAATGGAGGGGATGGAGCGGGACCTGTGGGCGTGGCGGAGTATGTAAGGCCGCGGATATTGGCGGGGGAGCTAGAAGCAGTGTTGGATCAAAGGGTTGGGCTGCCCGAAATGAACGAAGCGGAGGCAATTCAGCTGCTGGCTTACACTTCAATGCGTTGCGTGAAGTTGGAGGGAAAGGAGAGGCCTAGCATGAACGACATTGTTGCGAATTTGGAGAGGGCACTGGCTCTTTGTGAGGAGAACCCCGGTAGCGTCTCTCCTGCTACATTGGCCATCCGTTCACCCTGAAATTCCTGACCCAAAGAAGAAGCAGTGGAAACCCCACCTTTCTTTTATTTTTTTCCACTTAATTCTTTCATGTCCAATACTGTTTAACCAATTTTTCCATCTGCGTTGTACCCAGATTTTCTTGAAATTTTAAGAGTTTTAGCAAGTAGTTTAGAAATAATTGAAACTGGCTCATATTCAATTTAGATATACTCGTTGATTCAGCGTTTAAAGGCCTTCTCCTTCTTCTTCTTCTTCTTCACCTGGAAAAATCACTGTTAGAGACAGGGATTGTCTTGTTTGACGTGCTGTTGTGCCATAAAAACCAATGTTAGAGATTCCAAGCAATCTCAGCCTGCCCAGATTAGATCTGCCGGATTTTTGTAGGTTACGACACTGAATGGTGATCAAGATCTGGCCTAGGTTTGCCCACCGTCGTGGAGATCATGATTTTGAAAACAAAGCTTTCAGCCAAAATACAAATCTGATTGACAGTGGGCTCGTGAGTGTCAAGTTGACGATCCTCAAATGTGGGGGCCTGGTTTGGTATGTGGTCGATAGATTACAGGCTGTACGATTAGCTGTGGATTTCGTCGACGACCAAATGAACGAGGTATTTAAAATTGCTCTTCAGTTGTTGTCAATAAAGTATGGAGAGCGACATGTGATTCAACAGTAAACTACGTGACAAAGAAACTCGAAGCCAGTATATTATATTGGCTCGAAATTTGCTCTTAGGTCTCTTGTATCTAGTCACAGAGTTAGGGAAGTTTTTATATAAACATAGTCATGATTGGCTGATAATAGATAGTAGGAAAAATTCTAGGTTTGCACTTCTAGATAGATATTTGGTATTGAAAGGTTTAAAAACCTAATTCAAAAACAAGCTTAATAATTGGATGTATGCATTTTTTTTTATTTTAGTTTTACTATAAGGTATTATGTTTTGGCTTAGGATTTTGTCTTGCATACACATTTTTTAATGCTAAATGACATTGGGCTCAAGGTTGTGTGTGGGATGAAGTAAATTCAGTTTTGACTTTAATATTATATTAAAAAGTCTAAAAATTAATCTAAAAATTAGCTTAATAATTAAAGGATATTTTTTTTAATTTAAGCTTTATTACAAAAAATTATACCTCTAGTGTGAGACTTTTATCTTGCATGCATTTGAAATATTAAATTTATGTATTTGAAGTATAAATTAGTTGTTCAAAATAGTCTTTCTCATTCATATATTATGTATGCATGTGACATAATTGATTGTACATACCAAAGTTATATTAGTTCATATCTTTATAATTAAGAAAAGATCTACAAAAAAAGTCGTTTACATCTAGGAAGAATGGGTTGCACATCTTGTGAAAGGGATTATCATTCTTTGCAAGTAAGGATGGTAGTCTCTTTCCATTAAAGGACTATTGCTCTTGAAAGATCAAGAACTGTGAAGAGTGATGATCATTATTTTCTAGACATTTCTAATTTCATTTATTTAATGAATAAGTATCTTATTAATGATTTAATTTTTAAATTGAGGTGGTACTCATGTAGATATTGACTAGTGTGATGTGGAAATAATTCTTTTTTTACTATATAATTTAGAATATTTTTCTTGAACCATTAACTTGACTCGATGATTTATAAAGGATATCCCAAGGCTTTGTATGACACAAATGCACACTCAAGGTCTCCAATTAATAATTTTCCTTGATAGATTGAAATTAGTATAATGCTAGAACTTGAGAAGAATATAATTAGGGGCCATATTTAGCTTAGAATGACAGATTTTAATGTGACCTGCAGGGTGGTCCTAAAGCAAACTTATAAATCCGATGCTGGAATCACAGTCCTAAAATTTCTAGCACTCCTTTTTTCTTTTGAAAATTTTGAACTGAAGAGCATGTCAAGTGTTACCATCTATGGGAAATGGAATCAAATTAAGTGTAGTTTAAATTTGTTTTTCTAGTTGATGAAAGGCAAATCTTTGAAACAACTGAAGTTTGGTGGTGAAACCAGACTAGATAAACACTTTGGTTGTATCACCAAATTGTGCCTTGAAATAGCAATATCTACCTTCACATAGGTAAACAAATTTACATAGCTTTCAATGTCTTCATTGGAATTGAACTAAAAATAGGAAGTCTTAGTGTTACCATTATTGTAGTGCCCAATAATTCAACTCAATATATCAAATATATATCTTGAACCTTCCTTTTCACTGTAACTTCCTATTTTCTGTCACATTTTATATTTGTCTTTTATAGCGTTAATTACGAAAAGTAAAACCATGCAACTTTCTCCACTTCCATTGCAATTGAATCCAAGCTTACATCCACAGTGAAATCAGTATGTAACAGTATCATTGGCAGAGCTATTGACAAATTCAAATCGCATAAGAAGCCTTACGGCTTTGAACCTGTCTCCCTTTCTATTGTGCAAAGCAACTGCTCGGATACCACTTCTCAACTCTGATACAGGAAGACATGTCTGGCCTCCAAAGTCGTTTCTCCCTGATGTGTCATACTCGGGAGCTTCAATCCGGAGAATAGCTAACTCCGGAACCCTCAGCGGGAATTCAAATTCTTGATTCCATGTAGGTGTCCATTCATCCTCAATTACTTCCGTTCTCTTCATAACTTGATCTTTTGGGATTCCAGCAATTCCAACCTGTGAACTGTTAGCTTAGTTACCAAGTACTTGCATTTAACATCGAGACAGACAGATAGTGATGCATATGTTATGAGCTTGTAAGGCCTGTAACAGGTTTGGGCTTATGAGGCTCAAGTTGGAAATAATATTCAAATGAATTATGTTGAGACTAACTTTCATACCTGAGTCTTTTAGCAAAATAGTTGAGACATGTAACAGAACACTAGTTAAGGGAAGAAGCCTTTATGATAGATAAAGCATTCTTAGAATATGTTTAGAGAAAGAGAACTCCAGATCATCTTACTTTGACAAAAAAGTCGGGTGGAGAATATAGATCAAAGTCTGTTCGCTTGAAATCATTATGCCACCCTTCCCCAAGATAGACTTTTACCTGCTTATGGTAATCCAAATGAGCAAAGGTGATGAAGGAATAAGAAGAGATGGAAGTAGGAAACAACTTCGGTTGCAGATACTGCCTACAAACTCATACCTTCAAGATTGTCTTTACTGGTGGCGGCTCTAAAGGATCAAAAACCTCATCAGTTGGACTTCTGTACAACAAAAGGTCGGGTTTTTTCACGTAGCCACAGCCACCATTTGCTCTAAACATTCCTTGCATAATCCAGAGGAACTTCCCATGTCCCTGTCAAGAAAAAGCAAGGAAAAAGACCAAGAGTAATTCCACTTCCCACAGTTTCTGTCAGTTAACTTTAGTGGGAACATTTACCAATTGAATGGGTGGATCTTAAATCTGTTAAGCCATCGAGTATAGCACGAAAGCATAGAACTTTCCTAGGATAATCGTTTCATGATATCATTCTTCTAGGCAATTGTTGCAGCTTCAAGGCACAGATTTACTTATCTATTTGTCCATCTAGTTCCCAAACTAAGATGGTGTTTCACCTACCGTTTTCTTCTTCTCTTTCAAAGGCTTATTTTTCAAATTATTAAAAACACCCTTTGGTTATGCTTTTGTAGAACTAGAATACTAAATATGACTTCATTGCATCGTAGAGATGAGTTTGTTTTGATCCAGGACACGCTTATTATCTTACAGGAAGTGATTCGGTAGCACACTTTTGAGCATTTTACTATTACTTTCAATTATCATTTTTTTGCGCATCAACATTTAAGGTGATTCATGATAAATTTGGATGTAGGAACATCCCAAATAAAAGCTTTACAAATGCAGAGACAAAGCAGATACATACACCCGCAACCAAGCTTGTATCCAATCAAAGTAAGAATGTCTTAGTTCCATCCGACGAAAAGGTCCAAACATAATCCTAAATATTTCGATTCTAACATATCAGAGTTGTTTGCATATGTTTGACAAGTAAGAATGCAAAGCAATTTAAAACCATAAATAGGGATTATGTCCCAGGAAGTCTTACCTGCATGTTAAGTGCTACCATTTGAGCTCCATGCATCCATCCGAGCATGGGATTGTAATTAGATGAATCCAAGCGCGTGCCTTTTGGGTACACCCTGAGCAGGTTCGTTTGGGTAAACCTACAGCAGGAATCGTCAAATTTGGTCATATGGTCAACATGGTATAAAGTACTAATGTTATGTACAAATGGATCATAAGATCATTAAGCACACCGTTTTCTTTGGAAGATTCAGTGAAGTTAAAGAAGGGACAGGTGCCTGATGGACATAAACACGCTCATAGAAGAGAGATAGAGAAAGAAGAGCTTGTCTCAACAGCTCCTTGGAGAACAAATTACTTACCTAACAATATCAGTTCCATTATTGGTTACAGCATCTACGAGCTCTTGTTCACTCAAGCTAATACGTCTGACTTTATTGGGATCAATCAGCCAGATATTTGATACATGGTTCGGCTTTCCAGCAGGAATGGCAATTAAACTCCTATATGAGGGAGTAGGATTTTTCTCGTCTGCAATCTCATCATCCAGCTCAGCCTACAGCCAATTGGATCCAGGCAAGTTAGATAGTTAAGTCTTCTAGCACTTAAACATAGCCGATAATATAGTTTCCTTCGTTTTCACCTTATCAATTTCATCCTCTTCTAAATCTTTATGCGTTTCTGAACCATCTTTTCCTGAGTTTCTCCCAGCTTCTAGGTACTCCTTTGGTGGTTTAGTAGAAATCAAAATCTTTTTCTTCAATGATTCTGGGGAAGGGAATCCCTTTCTGTGTTCCGTTCTAGGGCGATGAAGCATGTCTCCAAATACTTGACTGACCATCTATAAGAAAATTCATGAGAAGTCTTGAAGGCAATTTCGTTATAAGGAAGATTCAAATCAAAAGAGAAGTTATTTTACTCACCTTGGCCACTTTAGCTCGAAGTTGTGTATTTAGGTGGTCTTCAAAAGTAATCACAACAGGATATTCAGAAGACACAAATGCATTGTTCTTAATAGCTTTCAAACATTTGAAAAGTTCCACTGGTTTAGTCAGAGACCTACAGCAACAAAGAAAAGCAACCAATTGAAGAATGCACCAATTGGAATAGTAATCCCTATAATAAGGTAAAATATTCCGAGAGAAATATTGAACACAGCTGAGGATAAACTACTAAATCTTAGGCATGATTTCATTCTCATCAGAGACCAATCATGAAGTGGTCTTATTATTTCTGTATTTGATCTTTGCCATCGATTGGTAAAAGATAGAACACGCCTGGCCATTGCGAGAGTTGCATCATTCGAATAAAAACCAAGTTTCCTGCTGAGTATTACTGATAGCCATAGCACGTAAAAAGATGCATGGATTTTGGGGCCCAATTGCAAATAACTTCATACCTTCCATGACGAACCTCAACGTCGTCCCCGGAGTCAGGCCATAAATCCAATTCAATAACTCGTACTCCTCTTCTTAGTGCGTCTATAATAGGCTTTTCGCTGCTGTCACTGCTGAGTTGATTACCAGTTAAGTAGGAGTTATGGCCTGTGAACATGAAATAATGAGCGAGTGGAGCATTCATGTCATGGTGCACCTGCATTCAAAGACCTTCGTAGATAAGTTTATCGAAGGAAATCGCTTCATTTTTGCTTTCCAAGAAACTCCTGCAAAATAGCGATCTAACTTGCCAATTCTTCTCTGTTTTCCCTAAACCATTCTAAGATACAATACTAAGAAAAGATGAAAGTAATTTACATGCAATACGTCAACAAAAAGAGAAGGCAATATACACGGATGTGCATAGAGCTACGCAGAAGTTTGTGCTATATGAAAATCTTAGGTAGTCTGCTTGTAAAACTGAAGATGCAAATATGAGCCGGTAAGTTTACCACAGAAGGACGGAGAGGGGAATTGTTATCGCTCATAAGATATCGGAAGAAATGATCGATACGGAGGCCCCTCCGCGGGAGATGCATGGCAATGTTGAAGATGGCCTGGGAGGAGTCCTTGGTGGCTTCACGTTCTCCTTGAACTTCAACTAGGAATCGGTGCAGTTGATCAACGCTCATGCTGCCGTTCTCCGAGTATTCTTCAAATAGTTGCTTGACATCTTCCGGAGGTTCAGGCTTTACTTTGATCTTGAACATCCTATGGAAACAGAAACAGAACTTGAAATTCTGCTTACTCATTTCTTACCGCACGGAAGAATTGAAATTCTGGTTGCCTATCAGTCCTTTGAGCTTATGTTATATACTGCGAGAGTGAAGCTTGCCATTGATATTACTCCTCATGCTACAGAAGTGAAAAAGCGAGTAACCGGCGGACTTCCATTCTCAAGAATGCGTCCGGGCAAAGAGAGAATCTGTGCTCAGGCATGCCGTACAAGAAAGTGACTAGTCCCCAATCTACCTTTTTGTTAGTGAACGGAGATGCGTGCTTTAACAATCTTATACTATCTGATTAGCACACTACTCTTTCCACATCTTTCTTATACATTATTTGCTGATAAAACGAAGACGTTTTCGTTTCTATCTGAAAATTTTCCATTCTTTTTTTCTTCCTTCTGTATTCTTCAGCTTTTTCAACCATATCATTTCGTTGGATTAACGCCGATGAGAGATATATGAGGAGCTGTATGAATAACGCTAGTAATCTTCTCTCTGTTTCTCTGGGCACAAAGCAAGAGATTGCTTGTCTAAGGTCTGAGCTGTAAAGGAAGCAGCGAACAAGAAGGGGAATGGCGGGCGGGGGCAGTAAATCCACACAAATCATGATATTCTATTCGTCACCTAGAATGCGTTCAAGACTTATTCTATGCCCAAATGCGAAAAGTAAGTTTCACGTAAAGAACAAAAAAAACTCCCACCACAACCCCACGTACATAAGCCCCCCCAGCTTTCTTTCCCTTTCACCATGAAGCAGACAACTCAAAAGCTGACATGTTTCTTTGTTTCTTTGTTTTCTTTGATTCTTAGTACTTAGTTTTGTTTTATGTCTAACCACAGAAAGCATCCTTTTCTGCTTCTCGTGATCATCTCTAATGTTTAACAACTCAGAATTTTGGCACTACAGCAAAGATACTGGTGGACGCATCTATCTATATAGTCACTTTTACAAACAGGTAAACTAGAGATGGTAAGGGTTAAAAACCTGTCTATTGGTCTTCAGAGTGCTAATATTATGATAATATGATATTCTATTGGTAGTGAAATTGATCTTTGCGGCCTTATCTTTTTGTAGAAATGTTTAAGGAGGGTGAAAGGGGTGGTAATCCTCTTAAAAATTAATAAGCCACGATTTGGTCCATTTGATCTTTAAATTTACAAGCTCCTGTATTTGATTATGCCAAAGTGCAGAACAATTCACACTTTCTTTGAAGAAGACAAACTCAAGGGAACATTTGAGTTCAAAAAATCACTTACAACAGTTGAGAGTAAAGGACCAACAGAGAATAAATAAATACACAAGTGAAGGAAAATAATTACACAAGTGGGAAACTATTTGTTCAGACAAATTCAAATCGCATAAAAAGCCTTACGGAGTTGTACTTGTCTCCTTTACGGTCATAAAGAGGAACTGCACGGATCCCTGGCCGCAGTTCCCAAACTGGCAAGCAAGTTTGGCCACCGAAATCACCCTTCCCAGACATGTCATACTCACGTACTTCGATTCGAAGCAAAGAAAGTTCAGGAACTGTTAATGGAAATGTGAAGTCCTTGTCCCAAACAGGAGCCCAGTCATCCTCTATTTTCTTTGTCTCCTTCATTGTCTTATCAGCTGCTAATCCTACTATGCCAAGCTGCCGTACAAATTCATGCAAGAAGAATTCAGGAAAGTAAACGTCAGAGCCCAGACACCACCATCCTATACAGTTCTATACACCAAAACCTCTTAGAAGTTGAATCTTAAGTAATAAATCAGTACGATGAGGCGATGGTTTGAAGATAATAGACAGCATAAAATTCGTAGTTTATTGAACAGCTAAGGTCCACAAACTTACCCTGACGTAAAAATCTGGTGGTGAATACTTATCGAAGTGTGTTTGTTTAAAATCCAAATTCCATCCATCTCCCATGTATACTCTCACCTGTCAAGTAAAATTGAGAGTCTTGAAGGAAAAGAAAAAGCTACTAAGGGGGTGCAGAACTGGACTTTTAGTTTGCAATGAGCTTACCTTTAAGGTCTTCTTCACTTCTAATTCTGCTTTAGGATCAAACACCTCATTATTTGGACCCACTTTCATGAGAATATCAGGCTTTTTCACATAACCACAACCCCCGTTCGATCTGAACATCCCTTGCATGAACCAAAGATGTTTACCGTGTCCCTGCTTGATCAAGATCAATAATGGCCTTACTTGGGTGATACAAGCTGCTTCAGTTCAACAAATATCAACCCATTTTACAACTCATAACCCCCGTTCGATTTGAAAACTTTACCAATGCACAAAGTGGCTCAGTGATCTTAAAATAGAAATTTAGAAGGAAACAGAAAAAGCTTTCATTGACTTATGTATTGCAGTTGGCAATACAAGAAAGAAGAAAACTGAAGCAAACCTGCATATTAAATGCAACCATTTGAGCTCCATGTGTCCAACCAATTAGGGCACTGTAGTTTGAGGAGTTAAATCGAGTGCCCTTGGGATACACTCTTAGGAAATTTTTCTGTGTAAATCTGCACATCCATGGGAATTGCAAGCATCAATGTAGGAAAATCAACAGAAACAACCAACAAAAGCTGAACTCCTCAAATATGGTTGTACCATGAGAAAATTACTCTTAAGGTTTCTCGGTAGAAGTGGATTATTACCTAACAACTTCCGTTCCATGAGATGAAATAGCCTTTTTAAGTGCTTGTTCACTCAAACTAAGACGTCTAACTTTGTTGGCTTCAACTTTTAATGCCTCCTTCAGACCACCCTTGGGTTTTCCAGCATGAATGGCGATTAGGCTCTTATACGTACATGCAGCTGGTGGACGTGATTCATGATCAGAGTCATCACTGTCCTCATCATCCTGACTGTTTTCACTTGACTCACTATCACTCTGCAAGAAAATACAGCAAGATTACAGTATTAAAAAGGTAAGGTTGGATATCAGGTAGAGATGAATTTCATATGTGTTAAAGCTAAAGTAAGTTCTACATGGTCTTCACTAGAATCCTCTTCCTTCACTTGATTATCTTTGTTTCCCTTTTTAGTTTCGGCTGAGAGGTATTCCTTTGGAGGTTTGGTTGAAATGATGATTCGATGCTTCAAATCTTCTGGTGAAGGGAACTCTTCTAAACTTCCAGCTTCAGGAGAATACAATATATCTTCAAATGTTTGAGTGATCATCTGAAAAGTAAGACTGCAATCAGACTAATTGTAAACAAGATTAGTGATTTTAAATGGTATTCAGCATTGAAAGATCACCTGAGCTACTTTGGCCCGGAGTTCAGGGGTAAGGTGGTCTTCAAGGGTTATTACGACAGGGTATGGGGACGCAGAAAACGCATGCTCCCTTATGCATTTCAAGCATTCAATAAGTTCCACTGGAGTTGTCAGCGTCCTACACTTACAAACGCGATATTTAGACAGATCTCAGGCATCTCATGGAAAATAAAAAAACTCAAAAGGAAAGAACAATAAACAGAGTCTAAAAAAATTTCCAGTAGTTGCAGTTCACTATAAAAAAATTGAAAATGAAAGGGAAGAAAACGGCTAGAACTCATTGATCCTCTCTTCTGCTTTATTATAATTTCCAGTAATCTATGATCATACATTATATAGCTGGTCTGGTCTAAACCCAGACCTCAGTGATAGTTGATTTTGAAGAAGCAAATAAGTATTCTATGGGTGCTGAAAAGCAACATTTGTCATCTATGATGATATGCTGAATGCACTAGTAGAAAACTAAATGTTCTCAGATATTCTTTGTTGCATCTATGATGATATTTGTTGCAATATTTGTCATCTATGATGATATGTGACAAGTGTTGACAAACTAATTGCCAAAAATATTTAGACTTCCATGATTGAGTCCCCTCTAAACCGTTTTAATGATGAAAAAGCAGTCACCTTCCAGTTGAATACTGAAAAGTCCCCCCTTTTTGGAGTCTTTGAGTCCCAAGAAAATTTCTCCTACATCAATTTTCTATGCTTCCTCCAGGCTGAAATGGCAAAGATGATAACTTCAAACCAGAATCAATTTTCTATGGTTTTGAAGTTGTATGCGTATGCATGTCCAGTTTAATTTCCTAGGAAAATAGATATTTAGAAACACAGAAAGAGACATAGAATTGTCTACTAATCAATTAAAAAGCAGCTGCAGAGGACATTCTGCAGTAGCTGTTAAGCTAGGTTAGCTTCTAAGTATCATGATTCTGATATCAAGAGATATCCAATTGATCATTCAGTTTCTTGGTTAAGAGATCAAACAGAAAGAGAGAGAGAGAATGCATAATTGAAAGAAAGTTCTCTATAACAACACAGAGAATCAAGTGCCGCGGTTCAAAAGATTCAGAGTTGGGATATAATTTATATACCATCCATGATAAACATGAACACCTTCATCTTTGTCGTTATTTGGCCAAAGATCAAGTTCCACCACTCTTACACCTCTCTTCAGTGCACTTATAATAGGGTGAATACTGCAGTCACTGTTGAGTTGGTTACCGGTAAGGTATGAATTATGACCAGTGTAGATGAAATAATGAGACAATGGAGCTGTCATATCCTGGTGAACCTGAAGGAAAATCCAAATGTACAGTGTCAAATCGCAATGGACTCCAAGATTAGTCAAACTTGATCCTGATCTTGATCTTAGATATCTAGTCTAAGACCAAAACACTGACGACCTTCGTTAATTTTCATTACCAATTTTCTAATCGACCCGATCAATGAACTAAAGCTACCTTAAAATGAAAAATATGCAGTAATCAGTTTGAGCAAGATCACAAGATTGTAGTAATCCGTTTGCTTTTCCTCCGATTGCCTACATAGACTCTGAGGACAAACATAAACAGTACCTTATCTCCAATAGGTGGATTGAGCTCCGCAGAGAACAAGTAGTGGTGAAAATCATCGAGGGTGAGAGTGTGTTTCCTAGTGTACTTGGAAATATGATGCCGCTTATGCAAGACCTGCCCCACAGTCCGTTCAGCATCTGTGATAGACGCGCCGCTTTCACCCTGAACCTCCACCAAGAACTTCCGCAACTGCTCCGTCGTCATTTGGGTGCCACCTTCTGTGTACTTCTTGAACGCTTCCTTCACGTCCGGTGGTGGCTCCGCCTCCTTGATCTTAAACCTCCTAGTGATGCACATGCACATCCTATACGTCCCCATTCTGCCGAAACTTTCAGAAACCAAGCGGCTTTGGATGTTTGACTTGGGGGATCAAAAATCAAAGCATCCGAGCCACAGAGAAACTGAGAGACAAAAAAAAAGGGAGGGATAGAGAGAGAGAGAGAGAGAGAGAGACTTAGAGGGTGTGAAGGCTGAAAGCTGTACGCTAGTGGAACTTGGGCTCTCTGACATTATATAAAGAATGATTACGGTCTAAATCGAGTTGTTTAAGTCCAACTGTGTATCTTGCAGCTGGCCATGTTTGGTTTTGAAGATTCTTATATTTTTATTTGATCTTTCACACTGCCTTTTTCTTCCTCGGTTTAGATTGGCTCTCTTTCCGTTCCCCACATATTGTTTACTGTGGGCCTCGGACGAGGTTCTTCCATGTGAAATCGAGGTTTTATTACTGGTATGGCCGAGGACGAAACTGTGCAGCACAGCAACCGAGTGATTTAGTTAATCTCCCCCGTTTAAACAAAGCTTAAACAAAGCTTACAAATGGACTTGTTTATCCTCTGAAAGAAGATGATTAGTATGGTGAAATCGGAATTGTCCAATTCGACGTTAAAGAATTGTATACTTTATTGAAAGAATTTGAACATGTAGTGGAGGTAGCCATCATTAAGGAGTTATTCTTTCTTTTCAAATGATAAAGATGAGGTAGAAGGTAGTGTTTGTATGTATGAACAACCTTAAACTTCAAAGAACAACTGCTTAAGTAGCATCTTTTCCGAACGATATCACATCAACCACTTGTAATCAAACGATTAAATTTGATCCATCACTTCTCCTGCATACGTAACCAGAATTCCTGTGTTTGTTTTTCAAAGGTAGTGGGGACAGCAATATCGGGTTCTCCATAGATTCTTGGAGACAGGTGTTTGAAAGATTGCTATTAGTCAGACGTTCAAATTGCCTTTTCCATTCTCAAGATAAACTCCAGAAAAACTTTATAAAATGGAGTGGCAATGAGAGAGCATCTGTACCTAATGAATTCTCCAAGGTCACAACATTCACGTGGAGTGACAAGCAGTAAAGAAAGAATCCATTGACTCTTCCAACATTTATAGCTTCAGATGGGGCATCTCTCTCTTTCTCTACTTTCCTTGCCCATTGGCTTCACCGTGAAGATCGAAAGTTTAAAAAAGCAAGAAACAAAAATCGCATCTTTGCTTTGAGTGGTTAAACCACTTCCAAATCGCATCAGTTGGGCAGAATCCAAAAGGAAAAGTTTATATAATCATCAAGTTCTGTTCTGAGTCAGATGGCACCCCAGCTGCTCTACAACTAATCCAGAATCCATTTGGTTTGATGGGTTCAAAGTGGAGTGGCGATCAAGGACCGAGGCATATTCGGGGGAGGTGTACTAAAAGACACGAGTTAATCAACTTGGTAGCTCGTGTTAATTGCTTCTGATATGCTTGATGTGCCAGCTAAAGTTTGTTTTAAACGATGTCAAAATCAACTTCGCCATACACTAATCACATAATAAAGTTTGCTCTGTGGTGGACATCGTTGACAGAGTTCGCAATGAGTGTAAAAGGCGTCTTCCTGGTAGGACCAACGCGTTGAAGCTTCGGCAGGCGTGTTCCACGAGAAGGGAAGCATGTCTTAATTTGGGAGGTTTAACAATTAATGAAGAGACCGAATTCCCATGCAACAAACTCAATTTTGGAAGATAGTTCTCAGAATATTTCTTATAATTAATAGTATCTTATTATACTGAAATATATTTAGAATTAGAATAAGTAATAAGGCAATGTTCTAATCTTTTCTTTAAGTTAATTTTAAAGCTTTTGTAAACTCTATAAATATTGGTAATTTAGAGGCAACTTAGTGCATAAGGGACAGTGTTAGAGAATTGCAAATAAAACTAATGTCAAAGGTACTGTAAAATCCGGCAAGCAGTCACGAGTTTGGTAGAGAAAGATAATATTTATACTTTTTATAAATTTTTAATAAAAATAAAAATATATAAATAAATTTATTAGTGACATTAAAGGTAGAATAATGTTTTATAAATTATTCTAAATTTTGTATCTTATGTATCTTTATTACTTATTTTATATGCCAATTAATGTGTGATACAATACTTTTGTTCTAACATTCTTCTCAAATTGCATGTCATAATGGAAATACTATAAATTAGACGAGGAGAGAGTTCTAAAAATAGACAAAATAATTGTAAAGAAAAATAAGGTACCAATTTTAGAGTATTTCACTTTTGAAACTGATTTATGAGCAGAAGGCATATATTTTATTTTTTTGAAAAAAATTATAAATAAAATTTAAATAAGGTGGGACTGTTGCCCACGTTTTAGCAATGGTTACTTTGACTGCTAGAACTCACCACAGATGCTGACCATTTACAGCTCAATGTGGAGCCCATCGTTACTTGTAATTCAAAAAAGTACTCACAACGCCACATCAGAGACCAGATTGGGTGTTTGAGCGTACGTTCAAAGTCCAGAAACATTATTGTTGGGTCTGCTTGTCAACGATCGTACTCGGTTACGTGGGCCAAGTTTGGAATGGCGATGGTGGCGACTGCGTCGGCATAAATTGACAAGACATTACTCGGAGTGGTTTTTTACTTTTTCACTTTTCCCATCTGAAATTGAGGGAATGATTACTCTTCTAATTTCGTATTCATAGGGTCTGAACGAATTTAAGATTTCCTGGGAAGGAGTACTGATCCTGGCTCATGACCTTGACCAGTACCTTATGTGGAGGCAAAGATTTAACCTTTGGCCCAGATTGGGAAACCCAAAACACTACTACTGTACGTTCTTACAGGACTACAAGCTTATTGATCTTTTGAAATCTTGCAAGGAAATCTCAGAAACCTCTCAAATACATGGCTCCATGGTCAAGACTGGTCTTGATCATGTCCCCTTCACTCTCAGCAAGCTTCTTGCCTGTTCCATCCAAGACATGGAATACGCAGCCTCAATTTTCAATCATATACAAAACCCCAACTTATATATGTTCAATATCATGCTGAGAGGCTATTCCTCTGGTGATGACCCAACGCAAGCGTTTGGTGTTTTCTATCGTCTGAGGGCTCGAGGAATCATGTTAGACCAGTTTTCTTTCGTTGCTACTCTTAAAGCCTGTGCTCGTGTAGTGGCCATTGGCACTGGGCAGGGGATTCATGGGATAATTGTGAGGTCTGGGCATGGGCTGTTTATCGATGTAAAGAATACCCTTTTGCATCTGTATTGTACTTGCACGAGAACTGGCGATGCTCATAAGTTGTTTGATGAGTTTCCTCAATGTGATTTGGTTTCTTGGAACACTTTGATGGGTGCCTATCTTCGTATATCTCGACCTACTCTGGTATTGGATTTGTTTTGTAGAATGTATAGGATTGGTATTGGAGCCAGTGTCACCACAGTTTTGAGTGTTCTATCTGCTATTGGTGATGTTGGAAATATACGTGGAGGGGAGTCTTTTCATGGACATTGCATTAAAGTTGGCTTTTGTTCTGATATGAATTTGGTCACTGCTTTGATGGATATGTATGCAAAAACCGGAAATATTGAATTGGGCCGTCGGGTTTTCAATGAAGTTGCTGAAAAGGATGTAGTGTCGTGGAATTGTATGATAGATAAGTATGCAAGAATTGGCATGGTAGAAGATGCGCTAGCTTTATTAAATGATATGAAACTTCATCGAACCAAGCCAAACTCTTCTACACTGGCCGGATTACTTTCAGCTTGCGCTGCATCCGGAGCCCTAAATGTGGGCCAATGCATTAATGACTACGTGGTAGAGGAGGAAATGGTATTGGATGCGGTTCTTGGAACGGCTTTAGTTGATATGTATGCTAAATGTGGGCTCTTAGATAGGGCTACAGGAATCTTTGATAGGATAGAGAACAAAGATGTAAAATCTTGGACAGCAATGATTTCAGGTTTTGGTGTTCATGGGCAGGCGAGAAATGCCATGATGCTATTCTACAGGATGGAGGAGGAGGGGTTTACACCTAATGAAGTCTCTTTCTTGGCAATTTTAACTGCTTGTAGCCATGGTGGCCTGGTGACGGAAGGCGTGAGATGTTTTGAGATGATGGTACGTGAATATGGCCTATCACCAAAAATTGAACACTATGGATGTGTGATTGATCTTTTAGGCCGTGCTGGATTGCTGGAGGAAGCACATAAGTTAATCAAAAGCTTGCCGATTAAGGGTGACGCCACTGCATGGCGCACGCTGCTTGCAGCTTGTAGAGTTCATGGGAATGTTGAATTGGGGGAATCCGTTAAAAGGGTGTTAGTCAAAATAAGCAATGAACACCCCACCGATTCGATTCTTCTCTCTGGCACTTACGCCATTGCTGGAAGGTTGCCAGAAGAAAGAAGCGTGCAGGAAACGAAACAAGAAAAAATAATGAAAAGAGTGAAATCTAAGCCAGCTGGAAAAGAGGAAGAGAAGGGGATGAAAGAAGCAGGATGTAGCGTAATTGAGATGGATTCTCAGTGGTGGGCATCTAGTTAGTGGAATGAGAACAGCTGACTGGTGTTCATTCCCTGCCTAAGAGAACATTTGTCAATGTCTTTTACCAATTCGACGCAGAAAGAAAACATGCATTCTTTTAGCCCGCCGAATCTATCCAACAAACAAGCATCCCTTCGGCCCGCAGATTCTAATTATTGGTCCAAAGAAATCAAGGAATAAAAGTTCTTTACGCCTCTCTTGAGATTACTTTATTGTTTTAACCCTTTTCTTTTTGATGAATCTGCAACCTAATAAGAGAACCATTCTGTGAAATTTCAGTCCAAAAGTGCTTCTGGAGGATTCGAGTGAGAGGCAAAACTTGGTTTCTTGCAATAAGAACACCCACTACACCAGGGTCACTATTGGGCTTGAAACTGGGTTTTCACAAATGGGAAGCAAGTGAATAGTTTTTTCTTAGTACCTATCTTACTTGTTACTAAAATTTGGATCCAACATCTGTAACATTGGCCAATTATTAACTTAATTAGGGATCAAGGCTGTAATAATTAAGATGTTTGTGATTATTGATACATCAATTTAGTGGATCACCTTGTTGGAATAGCGAACAAACAAACTTGAATGGAAGTGTTATCTTGGGTCAGTGGTAAGTTAAGGATCCCTTATCTTATGAGTCTACCAATGGCTACACAACCACTAACAAATTTATCTGTGGCTTTTATTTTTTTGTTATCTATCCTTGGTTGATAGTTGGACACCTACGTGATAATGATCCTTTCATTTAGTTATAAAATGATTCTCTGGAAAACAAATAAGCGATTTTTATGTCTCGAAGAAATTTTCCAAATCCGATGGCCTTTTGTTATCCAATAAGCGATTTTTACTCCTCAAAGAAAATTCCCCAAGAACTATCAAAAACCTATATTGAGAGGATTATATCTGAGAAATTATTTAGTTATTATTTATAGTGATTTCCACTTTCAGTGAGATAATAGGTCACGTGGGCTGGGCGGGACCTTTATTAGTCACTGGGACAATACGTCGGCGGCAAAGGAGATAACTCCGTAAGAGTCTTTTGGTCGAACAGTTAATGTGCAATTTTCCGAGCTTGTCACCTAAGGGCACCAGTGTTCTAACTTGAGGACAGAATCACTTTTTCCACGTACCAAACGGGCAGATAAAGCAAGTAAGAAAGCTTCTAAGACAGAAAATAATGGGAAGCAGCCTCGTTTTCATGAACGAGGTAACTGGGATTGGAAAAAGAATTTATAACCCAAAGAATGTGGTACACTCCCTAAGACCAGATCACAGAATCTGATAGATACAAAGTATCCAAGAGCCAGCCAGCCATAGGCAGAAGGCACGTCAAAGTTATACATGGGCTGACATGGACTACAACCCATAATTCATCTAAAGCTAAACTCGATCAAGCACGGGCTTGGCACATAAAAACGCCAAAGAACCTGAACCATACAGGGCAGAGGCAGAGGTATAGAAGGAACAACTGGATATTTTCGGGTGCTTAATCTAGGAAACAGTACACCGACATCCCCTGGTTCACATAAGTAACAAAGGAAAGGTTTTGCGAGAGACGAGCTTCAAGTCAATCAAATTAGCGAGTACACAAAAAGCCATAAGCACGATCAGAACCAAGTCGACCAACATCTATGGTCTTTGTAGTCAAAAGCCTACGACAGCGAGCCCTATAAAGATATATATGGTGATGATCACACTTTCATTTCCAAGTACCAATTTCTCATTACTAGTATTCAAAGACAACCATAGCGCACAGCAACATTGCCTGCACAAATCTGCCACAGAATGCTTCAAACACAAAATGAAGACTATAATCAAAGACCAATATTAATCCACTGCTACCTGTGACGATAGCTTATGCCTAAATTTATCCATTTATCAGAACAAAAACATATTTGGTTCAGCCAATTAAGCTACCATAGGTAACCAGCTTGAATGCTTGAAAATAACAGAACCATTTTCAGAATTATAAAACAAATAAAGAAACAACCCCCATTAGGTCCTAATCGTCTTCCAACCCACAGACATATCCCTTACAAAGAAAAGCTAATAATAATCTGCATTCATTTTTTGGTGATTTTGTCTATAGTCTTCCAAGAGATGCCATCATTTTTTGACTACTCCGACCTGTTTGCATACCTCTCAACCTTATCATCATTGAGATTAATCCCCACCATAGCCTCACCCAATCCACAGCTCACGTCCGCAAGCGTATCCGGGTCGGTGTAATGGGTCACGGCCTGAACAATTGCCCGGGCACGCCTCGCAGGGTCGCCGCTCTTGAAGACGCCAGACCCTACAAACACGCCGTCGCAGCCGAGTTGCATCATCAGTGCAGCGTCTGCAGGCGTTGCAACCCCGCCAGCGGCGAAGTGAACGACGGGGAGCCTCCCCAGCTGCTTGGTCTGCATGACCAGATCATAGGGTGCACAGATTTTCTTCGCGAACGTGAAGACTTCATCATCGTCCATGTTCCTCAGCACCCTGATGTCCCCCATTACGGAGCGCACGTGCCTGACGGCCTCGACAACGTTGCCAGTGCCGGCCTCACCCTTGGTGCGTATCATCGCTGCGCCCTCGCGGATCCGCCGCAGGGCTTCACCAAGGTTCCGACAGCCACAAACAAAAGGGATCCTGAAGTTATGCTTGTTGATATGGTTCTCCTCGTCGGCGACGGTGAGAACCTCCGACTCATCCACATAATCGACCCCAATGGCCTCGAGGATCTGGGCCTCCACAAAGTGGCCGATACGTGCCTTGGCCATAACAGGAATAGTCACGGCGCGCTTGATGTCCTTAATAAGCTGAGGGTCACTCATCCGAGCCACCCCACCCTGAGCCCGGATATCAGCAGGCACGCGCTCCAGCGCCATCACGGCACACGCACCAGCCTCCTCAGCCAAACGCGCCTGCTCGGCGTTCACCACGTCCATAATAACCCCACCGCGGAGCATCTGGGCAAGACCCACCTTCACGGAGAACGGCGACTTCTTCGGCGTCGTCTCATATATCGCACCATTGCCGTACACGGTGACTACTCCGGTGTCAGCCATTTTTTCCCAGAAAGATAGAGAGATTGAACACTACGTGTTTGTGTTTAGGCTTGAGAAAACGAAGGGCTAGGAACCGAATATAAGAAGAGAGGGTAGGGATCAATTTCGGTGGTCTTCAATTTTGGGCTCGGCCTGTTTAATCTTGACCCTCTTATGGCTTGCAAGCGCAATACGTGTCCGACAAATACTGGCTCTGTAGCCCATGTCACTGAGTCACGGGAACTTTTGGCGTTCCTAGAAAGGGATTTACACTGCCAGATGATTTGGTTGAAAGATCTCGCTTTACGAGAAAACCTTCACTTTTTTTATTCTTACCAGTTTTGATGCCATGGGTTGTTATTAGAATTTGGTTATTTGGAAACAAATTGGCGGAGGAGAACGAAACTGGAGGTGAGTGATGGACGATGGTTGGATTTGTGTCTTTCTTAATAATATGATTAGAAAATGAGAAGTGCATATAATGATGAGATAAACAGACAGCGGAAAGCCACCCGTTCCCGATTTCCGCTGCCTTCCACACAAATCTTCACAAACTAAATACAAAAAAGGGAAAAAGAAAACGAAAAAGAAAAGCCTTTGTGCCCGCCGCGCCGCCACACATTTCTTGCATTTGCCCATCGAAAGGATTCCGTGTGTTGATTTTCCACTGCTTGGATAGCCAATAACATGAGGCTTTCATGCACCTCAGTCTACTGCCACTACGGTCATTTTCTAAACATTTTCCTGTGTTTTCAGAATCGGGGCGGCTAAACAAGAGGCGTGAGTGCGTCGGCACCTCGGGTTGTCCAAAAGGCCGTCTTGATTGCTTGACTTTCGCGGTTGCTTTCTTTCCAAGTTGAAGTTAAAATGTAATTTTATAGGGTTAAATTAAGTAATGAACATAAAAGAAAGAAGACTCTGCGTATTGAAATCCCATTCATGGATAAACTTCCTGCTTTATAAACTAGGGGTATAGATGTTTTATGGGAATAGATGGTTGCCAAAATCTGAGGCAAGGACGAACGTTAAGACTCTGAAACAATCTTTCTGAGATTTCTCATGCAACCGATAGCGTGATCGGTGCGAGGGTTGAACAGAAAAATCTAAATCCGCCCGAGGTTGTTTTCTCCTTTTCCTACCTAGGTGATTCTTGATAAGAAATGATAATGCAATTACAGTTTCTCTTAGAAGAAAACTATACCTCCTGATATCATTACAGCAACGCAAAAAGGGAGATGGAAAATACAAAAGATTTTCCTCTTTTATAATATAGAATCCTCTCTTACACCCTCACGCCATGCTTATTATCTCTTTCCTTATATCCTAACCACATATATTAACTAGACTTACCACGAAGGCTTTCTGCCTCTACAACCTTCACGGGAATGCATGTTTCTATTTGGCTATGGCTTGCTCTTTCGTGATGACACTCGTTTCCTTTGTTAGCCTATTTTCAAAGGCTCAGTGATGTGAGCTTATATTAATGGATATTACTAAGTTTACTTGGTTTTAAATAAATGAATTTGTAATTGGTCTAATCAATTGGGGTATATAGTATTTTTAATTCTTAAATATAGAGTTGGCTAGTACAAGCCGATGCTTGCTTTATAAGATTATGATAAGTGAGTCTATTAGTGTAACACATAAAGAGATGGTTAAATCCCTCATTTAGCTCTTGAACATGCATAGGAGATTTGCATATGGTGGAGATTACAAATTATTGGTGGACTAAAATATTAGGCTTAAGGTTTAATATTTGAGCCCATTAAGGGCAAATGTCTAAATCGGGCAATTTTTTTTTTAACTTTTTTTTTTGGCATATTGTGAAAAGAGCTTGAAACTGCAACGAAACTCGTAACCTTGAAAACACACTTTGTGAAACAAAATACAGTTTGGCCCAACTTTTCACCTAATTTTCAAGTAGATCCTTACTATTTCAGCAAGCCAATGTTAAGGAAGAGCACAAAGGAGAAAAGTCAAGCCAATTAACACAAAATATGGAGCCAAAAAATGGTATTTGTGCTCCATCTTTGTTTTGTTTCAAACCATTTTCGTATTCTGGATGGGCTGCAAATCTTGAAAGATTTGGACTCATTGGAGCTTGATTATTTTGACATCCTCCACCTTTAACAAAAGTGCAACCGTGGGAGTTGACTTTTCTTCCGTCTACATAATTCCTTCCCCTTATTCAAAACCTTGTCCTTCGAGTTTAATCTTAGAAACCTTTCCTAGAGTTTTTGTAAATCCTCCTAACTAGCCTAAGTTTTTGCCAAACCTTGCTAGTATACTAGCAATTCAAGTCTCTTTTTCTTACCTTATTTTTCTAACATAACTTGAAGATGGGGACTAATCACATTGTCATCTTTAATAAACTTTTGTAGTTATGGTTGCATGGGTGTGGAAGACCCAATGTATTTCTTGGGGAGAGGCACATGGAATACTGAGTGTAGTTATGACCCTTTAGGCAACCTCAAATTATTCGCAACTTCCTTAATTTATTGGATTCCTCAAAATGGACTGTAATAGTGATGTGAGAGTTTGACTTTTTGCCTTAGAGAAACCAAAACTTGTTGAGAGGGCTAAAGCTTCAAATAAAGAAAGTCACCTTCCTAGAGAGAGCATCTTCAATCAAATTCTCTTTCCCTAGGTTGTATTGAAGGACAAAATCATAATCCAATAGTTGATAAACCAATGTTGTTGTGTTGGTTTAATAATCTTTTGCTCTTAAAGATATTGCAAACTTTGTTGATAAGTTTTTACTTTGAATTGCTTCCTTAAAAGGTACAACCTCCATTTTCTTATTACTAAGAGGAGGGCCAACATCTCCTTATTATATGTTGGCAGTATTGCATTCCAACCCTTTAATGCTTGACTAAAATTAATAATAAGTTTTTATCTTGCAACATGCTAACCCCACTTGTACTCTAGAGATGTTAAACTTCGTTATAAATGATTTTGGGATGTCACTCTAGTAGAAACTATCCTTCAATAGTAAATTTGTTAAAAAGGTTGTCATTGTCCTATATTGACTAATGAACGTGTGGTAATACCTTGTAAATCCTAGGCAATTGTGAAGAGAATTCATTGTTTTTGGAATTGGCCAGTATGTCATGGCTGTCATCTTTTCTAGGTTTACCATTGCACCTTCCCCTGAAATAACATGTACTAAGTAATGAACAATTGACACACCAAATTTATATTTCTCCTACTTCACAATTAGCTGATGCTTTTTAGAGACAACCAACATTATTCGTAAATGCCCCTAAGTGTTCTTCTTAGCCTACAATATAAATTAAAAACAAATAGTATAATCTTGAAATACTTCATTCACTAGTCTTTGGAATGTTTATAATACATTCTTTAAACCAAAGGAACATGACAAGAAATTCGTAATGCCCAACTGGAGTGTGGAATGTTGTCTTCTTAACATATATAAGGTGCGTAGTAATTTGATAATCTTGAATAGAGATCTAACTTTAAAGAGACCCTTGCACCATGTAGCTCATTTATTTATTTGTCTACCATGGGAATAGAGAATCCAACCCTTATTGTCTCATTGTTCAATGCCTTGTAGTTGACATAAAATTGCCATGAATTTTTTTTTTCCTTTACTAGAAGCATGTTTGATGAAAACGAACTGCTTTTAGGTTGAAATATACCTTCTTTGACTTTCATCAAACTATTGAAGAAGAGAGGGCGTTGTTAGAAACGTGGAATATGGAAGGAGATGCTCTGATTTGTTATTAGATGTTTAAGGAATAACAAGTGGGTGAGGTAATCATGAAGGAGAGATTCAAGGCAACTCCCTAATAAAATCTATGGACACATTTGTCCATATTTTTCTTTTTTGGCATTGATAACAATTGGAGTAGACTTCCAAGTTTAGCGTTTTTCTTACTTATTACACTGGAATATAACATATTATCTCATGATTGGAGTAAAGTTAGTAATTATGGTGATTGTAGATAGTTTGTTAGAATTTGGCCATATCTCTGCCTTGTCCCATAGCATACAACCCTATATTTTTTAGGATCGCATGCAGAGAATTTCAATTAACATGGTCGAAGGCTGCTCCCGATTGGGTTGATGGCAAATAAGGATGATAATGACGTTGGTGGGCTGAGCATGGAGAATCAGGACCATGACTTGCTATGTACATGCAAGCTAAATGCGGCACATTACCTACGAGGTAGACCTTTGTGTCCCAGCAGGAGTTAAATTATTTTCTTTCTCATAAGAAGGTACCCACGAAACTGATATAAGTCCCCATAGTTTTTCGGTTGAATTAATTAATAAAAGAAAATCATGGTTCTTTAAAACTTGTTCAATTAAAAATTGTTTGAAAATGTCAGTTTCCTCGCCTAAGACCAATCACTAAAAGAGAGGAAAACATGAATATATGAAAAGATATTCATAATGTGAGACAACCACTATTTGACACATCTTTTTACCTTAAAATATTAATATTTTTGAGGATGAGGATCAGAAAAAGGATTTAATAACGGGAGAAGAAGATTAACATTAGTTGAAGAAACATGTACTTCAAACCAAGAAAGGGTATAGACCGTTTGTCAAATACCAACAAAAAAAGAATACAAAGACATTATGAAAACCTTAGGAAAACCATCACGAAAACCATTTTCCATACGAAGACAACTCTAACATCTGCATATACCAACAAATAAAGAATAAAAATAATACGTTGACCATGAGCCACGAAATGAATAACTAACCCATCTAAGCTGAGCCCACAGCACTGTGTTATAACATAAACATGTGATAGGATGTAAGAATGTAAGGATAAGATGAAGATCATATAAACGATCACACCTCAAATTGGTTTCTAATATTAAGTATAATAGGACATTATACTTAACATAAAAGAGAACACAAGTTCATATAAGCTCTTGTTTTTTCAATTAGAGGGCCCCACTCTTAGACTATTGTTAATCAAGCTTGTCACCTTCCAGAATAGTTCCCCGAAGGTTCAATAAGGAAATCCTATGATATTTTTGTTGCAATATATGTATTTTACCTGTATTTTGTATGTATTTTATTGTATTATCTTATTATAGTTGGGTCAGTCTTTAGCAGCCGCACGGTATCTGTATATGTTTTTCTTCTCTGTAATATACGATTAAGTAAGCATTTTCAGGGTTGATTGATCCCACCAGATTGATGCGTTCTCAACTATATTTCTGATTCTAAGAATTTTCACTGGTACCCCATGCAGAAGATACATTGCAACTCCTAAACTCCAAAAAATCAGAAGGTTTGGGAGTTCAATTTTTCTGAATATTTCTGAGGGATTGGAAAGTTGAATATAAATGTAATTTAAGGCCCTTAAAAAGGAAATCCAGGCACGACAAATTGATGCTACCAAACAATATAAATAGCAGAAGGCATTTTATAAGAACCTAGAATACTACAAAATTTTATTCTACTTGATAACCACGATGAGAGGTATGCTAATTTGGACGTTTCTGTAGTCGCAAATTCACCATATTTTCCACGTCCTTGATGTTTTTCTTTTTCCGTTGTATTATGCTTTTTATGAGATTCCTATCCGCAGGCTGGAGGGTGCATGGTGGTGCTTGTGAAGGTAAGACGGCTGATCTTTGCAGGAATTCCCTCTGCTTCTCATCATCAGATAAACAAAGCACGGATTCTGGACACACTTCTCGTGCAGACGCAGGTGGAACTGGCTTGAAGTCCTGCAGCTTCGAGTACTCCTTGATGAGGTGAAACATGTAATCGTAGACTCTATCCATACTTATGGATTCCATTAACGTCTGACCTTGTTTTCCTATTGCCTTAGCCTGATCAGCCATGTTTACAAACATACAAACATAAGAGTAAGTAAAGCAATAGGAAATTAAGTCATCAACAACGAACAAGCCCTAAACTTATGACAGAACAAAATTAAGTAAAACGCATTAAGCTACAAGACTTGTGACATGAAATATAGGGAATTCGCGTTACAGCACCCAATTTACTGGAAATAGGATGTTTAAATTTTTCATTATCCTTAGCTCAGACTTCAGTTACACCAAAAACCATCAGTGAACTTTTTAAGAATAAACTGCTGCGCCAAAATGAACGGGCAAGCTTGGACTAAGAAAAAGGTGATATTGCTAAGGACGGTCACCATGGTGAACAGAAAATCTTACTGCCGGTGAATGACATGGTGTTAGAGTGTGTCCATAACGCTATAAAATTCAAATTCTGTTCTTTCATGATATTTTTACAAAATATTCCTTACTTGGAATGACCACACATGTAGCTTACAGTTTTGTATTGCTAAAGGCAACGGTGCCATTATTTTCATAAGAGTTTGAGGAGAGTGGTGCACTAAGAAGCTGGAAGAAAACCATCTTGCTTAGCTACTACAAAAACCAGATCCCCATATTGGATATGGCTGTACAGCAGGATGAGACGTAACTGGGTTTAAAGTAAAATCATACCTTATTTGGGTTTTTATTTCCCCAATCAACAGCATGCCTTATGGAGGGGCATAGATTAGTAGGAGAGACAGGCCAGTAGTTTCTCTTCGGAAAAAGACCACGGCTGAAGAAATCTTCATATTGTGGAGTTATGACTAAAGCAAGAGAACCACACGAGAGAATATACTTCAAGCTCACAGACCAAGCATAGCCTTCTGCATATATTTTATACCTGCACAGGAAGAGGGAGGAAAACGAAGAGACATAAATGATCAACTGCAAGACCCGCCGATCAAAGGAAATAGACTGAAGCATGCAATCTTAAGGAGATGAAATTGGTCAAATCCCAAGCATCACTGAAGCACGTTCTGATAACAAAAGAAGCTTTACAACATAAGAATGGTTGTAGATACGTTGTCATCAATATAAAACAAGGAAATTCTGATAGCAAATCCTTCGTAAGTAAAGACGTAGGAGTTTGTCCTCACCTCCTAACATTCTTCCGGAAAATATAAAGGAAACAGGCCCGGCATTTTTCTTCTATCATTTTTTCACCAGAGGAATATAATAATAGTTAATTTGTTGTCATCCTTTTGGACGTATCAAATTTATTAAATCCAAATTGATGTCTCAAAACTATCAAATCAGAAACTATTATCTTAAAATGGCCAAAAAACACAAATTTTTTGACTTGATTACAAGACTAACTAGTAATTATTTTAACTTTCCAACCGTACTCTGAAACTACTTAGTTCTCTGTTGTGCAATTTTGTAGATTGCCCATTTATTAGAGTATAAATGCTCATTTCAAAACCTTAAAGTATTAGGTGATGAAATCTTATCACGTATAAACTCAATAACCCATTTTCATACTTTCAATATATGACAACACTTACTTTTAATATTTTCCTGCACTTGTATACTAATACAAACATTATAAGGAGATTAAAGCATAACTTTAGAACATAGAGGATTACGAAAAAAATGTTCATCCTTAACTCTGATACCATATTAGAGTATGAAGATTTATTTCAAAATTTTAAGGTATTAAGTGAAAAAATTTCATTACTTATAAATTCAATGATCCATCATTATACTTTCAATGTATAACAATACTTATTTTTAACACCATTGTAGTAAAATAATCCATATGCATGGGCGACATTTCAAGAGAAGTACTCACCGGTAATCACACTGCTTTGACAATTTGGATTTTTCAAACCCGAATCTGGCTTCTTGTTCCCAATCCTGCGATGCATATGAACAAGACACCATAAAAAATAAATCCTTCAGTTAATTAGAGAAAATGGGTCCCACATGGTATCTCCAACTCCACCTGACGCATGATTTGTGCCCCCCACTTCTTGGTGTCATTGCACGTCAGCAACTCTGCGCGAATAGGAGAAAAAACCTCTGGATTTCCTTTCCAGTATGCACGGGGCCTCTTCTTTCTCCAAGTTAGACTTCGCGAGCCTCCTAGGATGTCTCGAAACTCCTCGTCCCAGGGCCTTAGGTTTACTTCTGGCCTGCAATAAGAACCGTTTTCATCTGAAAACGCCACTTCTCAATGCGGAATCTCTAAATTTCTTAAGATAAACTCCCCGGGAACGTTTGAAATCCTTGAGTTAATCTTGATTAACGTATTTAATCTTTGTTTTAGCGTATAAATTAAAGTAGAAGATTGTTGAGATTTGTAAACTCGTTATGCATCACTTAGTCCGATGACTAACAGGTTAAATGAAATTAATGAAAACAAACAAAACTCCAGGTTTCCTTTCCTTTTTTCCTTTGCTTTCCTTTCTCTCCAACACTTACCAACCCCAGAATGACCAGTCAGGAAACGGGATGTCGTAATGGTCCTCGGTGGTGCAGTATCGAAACAGCGGCAAAGGCATGGAGCTATGCTCCGTCCGGTTGACAGTGGGCTTATCCATGCAATCGAACATCATGTCTACATCAGGTAACATCCCAGGATATCTCTTGAGAAGTTGTATGAATCCCCATATTGTGATCATCGCGCGGCTCTGTACGCACGCGTAAAACAAGTCCACGTAGAGCTTCCCCGAGACGATTACGACCCGAAAAGCTGCCAATTTCTGGGCCTCCACAAGATGCTTCGACGAAATTCGGGTCGACGCCCAGGGCTCGAGGTCATGATGGATCCACCGGAAGAAATCCGGGCATGTCTTGCTCGGTTGAGCGGGTCGAGACCAGGGTCGATTGGCGACGGTATTGGAGTTGGTGGCTGCAGAGGGACAAGAGAGGTAAGAGCATTGTATGATTTTGTAAGCTCGGGCCCGGCGAGTTTCCTCGCCGAAGTCCTTTGGCGGGAAGGGGTGCCACGGTGTTGGGTCTAGGTTGTGGCCAGCAAGCGTCTTGGTTTGCGAAATAATGTCCTCCACCTGTTCGATGAGAAACCACAAAGAGAATCAGAATCAGCCAAAAACTTGAGAGGGAAGTCTTGAAACCAATAAAGAGTTGAGGAAGATACAGATATAGACCTCATAGAGGACTAGCGCGGTGACGGAGAAGATGGCCAATGCGATGACCCAGGGGAGGAGATAGGAGGGCTTTCGGGGTAAAGTCTTCGGGAACAATACCATGGCTTTTGGTATGGCACTGCCATTTGCGTATTTCCCATCTTTCATTTCGTTCCCGGTGCTATCTTTCGCCGAATTCCGCGGTTGCTTTCTGTTTCCTAAATGATTTCCATTTAGCTGCCATCTTCTTTTGTTAGGACTCACCTGGCCAATGTGGTCCACGTGGCTAAATTTATCTCAAAGAGCAAAGACCTCTTTCCCAATACAGTGCTCGTAACAAACTGCGGGTTTGATGGGTTATTTTTTTATTTTTATTTATTTCTTTCCACAGACAGGAAGAAGGGGAAGGGTTTCCAACCCTGACCTACAAGTGACTTCTTGCCATTAAACCAAGGGAACACCCCATTAATGGCTTGATTGGCTTGGAATTTCCAGAAATGGATCACAATGGTCTCCTTCATCTAGGTGATGAGGAGAAAGTGAAAAGAAAATGAGTAAAGTCTCTGGTGATATATGACAGGGATTGAGAGCCAAACTCATTTTCGGCATGATTCAAGTATTCTAAGCAATGAGCGATTGCAACCTGCACTGGAAGAAGAAAATTAGCAAGTTCTACCAACTTTTTTTCTCTGATTTTGTTTCTAGGTAGCAAGTCGATGTTATTAAAGGAAGGTGAAAAGGGTAAGCAATAGATGGGTTCTTTTGGTTCATTAGGAAAGAGCAGAACCGCGTCTGAGAAACTGGGCAAATGACCAAAGAAATTGGTAGTCTGATTGCAGAGCTAGTTTTTGCATGTAGCGGAACGCAAAGTGTTTTCAACTTTGCAATTACTAGTTGCTGTGGCCTTCAACTTAGTTGAAAATACTATTCCCATAATTGACGAAGAATCAAACCACCAATGGACAATAAATGTAATGATGTGAATCAAATCGCCATATTCAAGTAAAGCCACTTGAAAACCTGAATCATGATGAAAACAGATAACTAACGAGTCAAGGCTTAATAAGTGCCCAGATCAAGTCTGAATTGAACATAGTCGCTGTCGGTGTCACCAAAACACCCCAAAACAACAACAAAACAGGAGTCACAAGCCAACTAAGAAGGCGTAGCATGTCAAATTTTCCTATCATAAAACCAACTGTTTCTGAACAATGGGGAGTAACCCAAGTCTCGAAAAAAGGAATCATATAGTGATGACAAAAAAAACAAAGCCATCAGTCAACCTCTTCTGAAGCCCAACGATTTCCTTTCTTTTTATTTTTTTATTTTTATACAATCGTAATTTAAGAGCTGCTTTAATACAAGTACCTACTAGCTGTATCCACATTGTGAGTGAAAAATATCTTCAGTGGATTATAAACAGTAACACTACCAGATAATCTCTCCACACAATCATTCAGTTACAGAGCTTAAACTGTAAATATCTTCCTCACTTTCTTCATCTTCCTTCGGCATATAGGACAAGTACCAGCCTCTTCTGCAATCCTGTAGAGTGGAAAGGCTTTAACATCTAATTTTCTGCTGAATTTCGAAAAGATGAAAATATTTGGGGGAAAAAAAAATCATACTTGACAGCAATGAACGCAGGATGCATGTACAGTTAATGTATTGGTAATACCTAAGCAGCAGTGCAGGACCCCACAATTTAATTGGAATGCTTAATAGGCTGTGTTTTAGATACGAAGAACAATTAAGGCCATATGGAAGAAACTAAAACCTAATAAGCTTTAATCCCCAACACATTGGGATTGAATCTTTATAAACTAAACGGTTGGCCTACTTGTACCAAGCATTAATTGCTACTAACCTCAAAATTGAACGCCAAAAGTTTGCCTAGATTCCTCAAAATAGCGAGTATGGTTTTGTTACCTTGTTGCACAAGTAAAACAGGCAGCACAGTGGCCGCAAGGAAGAAAAAAGCAGTCTCTATGGGCATCAAAGCAAATGACACAGAGGCGCCGGGGATTGTTGATGTTTTCCCCATCTGTTGTTTGCTGTCCTTCAACACTACTTGCAGTAATCTGCTCTTCCAGATCCTCCTCGTCGTGTGAGACAGAATCATAAGATGAACCCCTACTTGAAACATCATCATCTTTGTGCACAAGCAACGGGGCTCTTTCAGTTCCCCCTTCACCAGCTTGAAATCCTGTTCCATCTTCAGCTGTATTTTGGGACATGTTGAGGAATCTGAAGGCTAGTAAGATGAGGACAGTCATTATACCTGCATGCAGAAAAGTGGTGAATGAATACGGACATCTCTTTTCTTCTGTCAGGAGAAGGATATAAATGCAAGTCAAAATAACCTGATCCAGCAAAATATGTGATCCATCGAGGTCCGTAAGAAAGTCTGACATTCCAGTTGTTGTCAGAACCCTGAAAGATCCAGAACATGTCCATATATTACATAAAAATTAGAACTTTTTACGATTGGGATCCAAGGAACACAAATTTCACAACAATGAAGGTTGTATAGTTCTAATGAAGTGAGGAGTTTTACCTCAATAGGATGTGGAGAAGTTAAGACAGCAGCATTTGTCCCCGTAATAAAAACCTTCAAACTACATACATTATTAACTGGAGAGCACTTGTAATACGCCTGAGTTGTGTTATAGAGGAGAGCATTAACGGTCAGCGTCAACTCTACCTGTACAATGCAGCGTTACAGCAGATTAAATTATGTAATGATCTTATTGTGTCTGTGCATGCATATAAATTAAGATGCTTAAAAAACCAGAAGAATCCTTTTAGCAGTAGCTGTACCTATGTGCAAGAATCCATTTCACTAGGGGGTTTCAGTTGAGCAACAGAATACTCTTTTGGATGGGTTACTGGCACCCCAAAATTTAATAGAGAGGCAAACATCAGCAAGCTAAGTAAGTATCCTGATTCCCAGACCTGAGGACCCCAGGAAAGTGCACTAGATGCAACTGAGCCACAAGGACTGTGGTGAACATGTGATACCACAGTACTTTGCTTCTCTCCGTTTTGTTTGGCTATTTATTTTTGATACTAAAGAGTTCCACAGGATCTGTTAGTAGGCATTAAATCTGTTACCATATCTCGTTAAAGCTAGTGAAACTAAGCATGTTCTCTCGCCTAGTATACAATGCTGAAAAATATAAATTACATCGGCACAGATATTGGCTTTTTACATATCCAAACAAGAAGCTCAAAAAAGTTGTAAAATAGTGATGCAGGGCACAGTAAACATTCGAAGAATTACCTCAGCCTCCTCGGAATCCAAGTTCCCCACGGCAATATAGTAATTGGAGGGTTTTGAAATTGTCTGTTGGATCTTACCACTTCCTGCGATGTATATGAGTTTTAAACATCCTGATCCGAGCCAAAGGGGAAACAGAACAGAAAGTGCTAAGAACTACCATAAATGATATTCCAAGACAAAGTTGTATTTGGGTATGATGGGTCCTCTATCCACTCAATGAGACTTTCTTTACCTGCAGATTTAGACAAAACCAAGACAAGATATAGAAGCTAAAGGACATCATTTTAGTGCTAATGTTTCTGTCTAACTATAGATTACAACTACTAGTTAAGCTGAAAGCCAAAACTGCTTGAAAATCCTGTGGTAGTGTATAGCAAACCAAACCTGCCAAACCATCTTATTGTGCACTTAACAATAAAAAGTTACTTGACTTTCCAATGTTGAACTAGTTTGGTTCCATCCATATGACATATTTATACTTGTCATATACTTATCTATCTATTTAAAGATGTTTGATATTCTGCTAAAGAACTAGTTGAACCCCATCCCCAAGGACATATTTCCTGCTTTCTTTGTTGTTATCAAGGTAATGTAACTTGTTGTTCCCCTCGTGAAAAAGTAGGACTATTATTTGGACATGCTCTATACTATATAACTGCAGTAGATGCTATGATAAGTCCAAATTGAATGGTGGCCATCAAAACTGCAAAATTGTAAGCTGCTTCAGGAATACCATGACAATTCTTCCAGCATTGAATTTTTGATGCCATTAGAAACTTTAACGACATAAAAACTGGTACATAAAAAGTAAAAGTATATATTTCATTCTAAATAAAAGAACGAGGAATACCACTGGAGGAAAAAAGTTGGAATTTGGAAAATACCTTGTGCAATCACAAGGGATAAAGGTGAGGAACCTTGAGATTTTACATTGTATATGATATCCACACTCGATCCCTTGTTTAGGAAGTATATGAACTCCTACAACAATAGAAGAACGACAAATTTACCCCAGCAATCCAAAATATCCAGTATGCTATCAGTGTGCAGCTTGTGCACTTCTATTAATTGGAATTACAAAAGAGGAATGTGTGAAATAGAAACTTCACCAAAACGAATGCAGAAGAAAATGGCTTAACAAATAGAAAGCAGAGGTAGTGGGCAATGTACCTTGTGATAATTGGCCGGTATAATTGCATTATGTCTTTCAGTCCAGGTGACCTCAACATCAAGGGGAGGAGGGTCGTAAAACCCGTATAGCATGGGCCCAGGTTTTTGTTCTTCTATTTCCTCAGCCTGTTTGCAGACAAAGTGAGATTAGTGTAGAGTAGTTATGGCAGCAGAAGCAAGAAAAATACTGAATGAGAGTACTATGAACCTACAAATTTATCTGTCTTAGAAAGAAAAGTTAATTACCCTAATAGACTGCACAAAGAAAGGGTTGGTTTCTAGCAGGCGAGAGCAATTCGGTCCCAAGTGTGTGTTCACAGACCCATAAAAACCGAAGATCAAAGTCACAGATGCTGCTGGGGAAGAATACAAAAACGAAAAACTGAAGTCAGACAATTCTTAAGCTCACGAGAAACCGCTTAATCATATGATATGCGATGAAAATTAGAAAAATGAAGCCTCTACTTCATTTCTTTGAAGATGTCTTTGAAGCCATCAACAGTACTGGTACCTTATTGGTCAAACCACTTTCCTCATACAAGCAAATTACAGGATCTGCTAGGGAATAGCCAATGCAACTACATGGGTTAACCAAAATATCATGCTTTTTACGCCCAAAAAAAGAGATTTCCTTTTCCTGTTGCTTTTCTTCTACCTTCCCCGCAACACCCCGCGCCGCCCCCCCCCCCCCCCCCCCCCCCCCCCAAAGTGCCATTTAAGGGGTCCATTTGGTTCTAGGGAAAGGACGTTGAAGAAACCCAATGAATGTATAATCTAACCTGAAAAAGGGTCAATTATTTAAGCATTCATATCTTCCTCTCGTTCTCCATTCGTTCTAACATTTACACAGGTAACGAACAAAGGCAAAAATGAGAAGGGAGGGAAGATGCAAATGAAGATGAAACTGACCAAAGAACCAAAAAGTGACGAGCACGACAAGGCAGGACCACACATCATCCCGCATCTCAGTAGACGAGCCATCAGGTATCGATATGTTCACCCGATAGGATAGAATAGAAGTCGGACGTCCTCTCCGTTGTTCGTGTCGGTTGAGAAGGACGCGATAGCGGTGGTGGCGGAGGGGTTGATTGTTCTCTGCATTTTCTTGTCTTTCATTTTCCACCATTTCGTCCTCTTGAACCTGGGAAGCCGACGCTGACGAAGAAGATGGACCATCTGCAGTGGCGGAGATCACCGCAGAAGAAGAAGAAGAAGAAGGCCCAGGTTCATGTTGACAACGTTCTGGTTCTTCCATTCTGAAAGGAATCAGATTTGGCAAACTCGGAAATGAAAAACCAGAAGCGATGCAGAAAGAACCCAATAAGTTTAAGAAAGGAGAAAGCCTAGAACCCAATAATGTTTCCAGTTCTTCTTACCATCAAAGTTTGGCGTGAATGAGCCATTGGAAATGCAAGGGCGGTAGTGGAGTAGTGCTATGACACCCACCAAGCAGTCCTCTCTCAAATTCCACCATTTCTGTTCCCAGAATGTTAGTTGGGTGACGGTTAGTTGGGTCCAGTCCTTGCTGCTTCATATTTTAGTGGGGACTGCGGGCCAACCAGAGGAATCCAAGCAAAGAAACATATCCAGCAAACCATAATTGCCCTACTTTTTTGACATAAAGAATTCAAAAGGCAAGAGTTGAATGAAGATAGTGGATGCTCATTGCTTCCTATGACTTGTTTTAGATAATGAATCTTCCAAAAAGAGAGCCGTCATAAGGGTGACAATCTGCTAAAAGCCACTGTCAATTGCGTTTGACCAGTATTACAAGGCTCAAAAATTCTCGTAAACCTTGCTTTAACTTGTGATAACGTGGAACCACAAGAGTGTGTAGAATAAAGATGCATGTCAACTCACCTTAAAAAAAAACACAACACGACAAGAAAGAGCGTCTGTAACTTGTCTGTCACAATGACTACTTGTTCCCATCCCCCACGCGTGCATCAACCTAGATTCCAGCCTGTACACCCTAACTAATTACTTCCGAAAGCGGTTATAGTTTCAAGCATTACGTTTCGGGAGACTGCCACGCTTTCATTTGAGGAGGGCCCATGATGATGACGTGGAAACGGTCAGTGAAGACTTTTTAAAGTCTAAGCATGGGCTAATATAATTAGGAAATCGACAGTTAATGAGTGGGTGTGTGAACGGAGTGCGAAGCTGCCCAACACCAAGCCCAAGGGCCCACTTCACAAGCGAAACTGGTTGATGGGCCAAGCAATTCTGGGTCGTTGTCCTTTTGAGTCCAAACCAACAGCCTCCCAACCTTTCCAAGTTTTGGCCATGACCCCCAACATGGGATATATGCATATTGGATTAGGGTTGGCTTTGATAATCCAAGACATGACATTCCCTTGATTTGTAAATATTTTGGGATAAGAAAAATCTTATGTGAAAGTCTTCTTTTTTATATCTCTTTATATATATACATCCATTGTACTCTAAATTGTAAGCAATACAAAAAAAAAAAAATTATCAATCTCTTTTTCTATGTTTCACTTTCAAATCAACCTTTTTTTTTTTAAACTTAAACAAGCGGGGAAAGGGAGGGGATTTGAACCCCAGACCAAGTGAATTCGCCAGTTAAGAATTTGACCCAATTACCACTAAGCTAGGGGAGTCCCCCTCAAATTGGTCTCCTTCATCAAGGCTTTACCTTGTGACACCTTTCATATAAACTCTTTTCGCACACACTTTCTAAATTATAATAAATACCACAAATCAAAAAATAAAGGTGTTCCCAACCAAGACTTTCAAGTCCTTGAGAAAAGCCTAGACATGGGCTTGCTTGAAATATGGTTCATGAGCCTTTGTTATTGTGGGTATCATAAATAGCTAGGCTAACTCTATTGATGTCATGATCTAAGACTGAAGCCTGGATTATGTGAGCTTGAGGGTGGTACCCAAATTGATAATGGTATTCAAGAGAAATGATTTCTTTTAAGTCAAGCTTTAAGGCTTTTGGCATGGATAGTTTAGGATTATGACAATTGGTATTAAGGTCAACCCCACATCTAAAGTTCAAACCATGGATGGGGTGACCTGTGTGAATGACTACCTAAGGGTGCCACAAAGGGAAACTACCTAGGGTAAAGTCATTGTAGTTGGGCTATTATGGGCATTTACTAATAAAACTACATCTAGGATTGGAACTTGGATCTAGATAGGCCTCCACTAATAGAATCACATCTATGACTAGAACCTAGATTGTGCAACCTTGAAGATGGTATTAAGTACTTAAAGGTGGTACCAAGTTGCTAATGGTATTTAAGAGGCATGATTTCAGCTAAGCCAAGCTCTAGGGCTTTCAACATGGATGGTTTGGGATCATGACAATCGACTAGCTTTTATTTTCTTTAATTTAGTTGCTTTCTTATTTTGTATGGATTTTTGCCTCTTGCCACTTCTTTGAATAGCTATTGTAAAGTCCATTTTTCTATCTATGTATTGATAGTGGTAAAGGTAATCCTTATGAATCAAGAACAAAGTGAAAAATGCCCTAATGCTTCTACCAATTGAACATCAGTCACTCTTACCTATGAAAATAAGGTTTAGATCTAGAAAGTGTTAAGGTAGAGGAAATTCTCTTCAAAAAAATAAAAAGAAAGATGGCTAGAAAATTTTACGATTTAAGGCATATAATTTTTTTACACACAAAATTTCAAGATTTTCTTGCTTTTACGAAAATTCATTTCTTTTTGTGACTTTATACCAAGGTATTTTCTTTCTTTAGTAAAAGTGAGAGTTTGGATTTGATTTTTGGATGGCAAATAGTGGAAACCCTATAAACAAAATGAGTGATTTGATTTGAACAATGACTTTAGGTCTTAAAAAAACTGAGACACATACATACACAGAAACCTTATAAACAAAATGAGTGATTTTGATTTGAACAATGACTTTAGATCCTAGAAAAATTGAGACACATGCATACTAACAAATTTCACGACAAGACCATTCTTGCCAACCACTTGATTATTGCCTCTAGTGGTGATGTGCTCCTATGGAGGGCCTATACCCAGTATTAAGGATTGTTCATAAGTCTAACAAGATTGTAAGTGCTTTAAAACTACATATTTTTGGGCCCTAAATCTTATTTCCTATTTGATTTCTCAAGATAGCGGTGTACAATGATTAATGTTGACAAGGTTTTCAATAATGTCAGAGCTTCAAAGTTAATGACTTTTAAGAGTTCCAATTATAATTAAGAATATTTTGGTGAAGGAAATTTCTTTAGTCCAATGACCCCATCCATAATTTTTATGTTGGAAGGATTTAAAAGTTTTATGTAGCATGCTTGGGCTACTACTCTGGTAACAGGTGGTTCAACAATGAAGTCGTGTGAGACAAGAGTGGAGAAAGGCCTTCTCTTACCTATTTTGGCTACACTTGGGTGGTTTCAGTAAGAATGGGAAGTGTTATAGGGGTTTGGAGTGACTTGGATATCGTACTAAAGAAACCGAGTTGTGTATTGAAAGACTAAGCAAGCTTTGGGAAACTCAACCATAATTTTGTAAGCAACATAGATAGAGAATATGACAAGCAAGGTCAAAATAACAAATGGAATAAAATAAGTTAACTTGATGGAAAATGAGGTTATGTTAATGATAAATAGTAAAAAAGGCTAGAAGTTGCAAAAGGAAAGTGGAACACAACAAATAGTCATGTAGGTAACACATAAGAATAATAATACAACATTTTTTTGAGGGAAACGCAACTTCTTGGGGAATTCTGAATAAACAACTCTCTACCCTAGATTGCAACTACCTTAGCCTTTATTTAAGCACAATAATTGCACATCCTCAATTATCGATAGTTTTTAGGCTTTCACATAAACACACTTATCACACGTAGATACACGTAATAATAAATTGCTTTGAAATTGCTTCTAATTGCATTATAGTTATATGGCATTATTTGGTCTCTACTATCTACATGTCTCTCTCCCATTTTTCTTAACTTCTGAAATGTTATTCACAAAGGCCTTTTAGTATCTATAGTTACTTGAGTTTTTGGATAAGTTTGGATTCACGTGGGGAATGTGACATTTTATATGGCAAAAACCCATCTTTTGTTAGGAAATGGGTTGATGATTTTTTTTCAAAAGTTTTGGCAATGATGACTCTTCAAAAAGACATTCATCATATGTTAAGGCCCTTTATAAACCTATCAAGATTTCAGTTGCAGTCTAGTCCTAAAATCTTTTCCAACCCTCAGGTAATCATTTATTTCTTTGGTGAAATTAAAAGCTTAAACTATTTTATTTTTTATTTTTGTTAAACACAACCTTGAAAGAATGGGTGGGGTTGAAATAAATAAGGTAGAATAGTTAATTATAATGAATTAATGGTGTTTTTCTTATTAATGGTATTATTTATTTAATTTCTTTTCATTTGCTCCATTATATAAACTCCATTGGTCCTGTTAGTTTCTAGCAACAACAATTCTTAATTTCAAATTTCATAAACTCTTCTTGATCTTAAAGAATGATTTTTATGAATCTTGAAGATAAGCTTGCAATCAAGAACCATCCTCATAAGTAAGGTAAATTCTTTATCTTTTTTTTTTGTTTTTTGTTTTCTTATTGATGTTTATTTTTTCTTTAATGGATAGCTTTCTCTTTTCTCTAATGGCTAGTTTTCCTTCCTTTTCTTTTTGAGTTTTTCTAACTATTATTCTTGCTTTTTTTCAATTGATTAATTTTGTTGAAATGTAATTTGGATGCAATCTTTCAATATAATTATAGGTGTTGAATTTTCATCAAGTTTGTGGTATATCTATATGTGAATCTATTTGAAAAGTTTATAGAGCATTATAGGTATTTATTTTATTTTCTTTTTGAGCTTTCCCAACTAGTGTTCTTGCTTTTTTACAATTGATTGATATTGTTGAAGTTGTTATTTGATCTTGCAGCATTTTGGGTTTTCATGATTTTGTTCTTCTTTTGGATTTCTTGGTTGCTTGTCAAAAAGATAGTACGAATTCACATGCTTCCTAAACTAAGACTCATAGTCTTAATCTTTTTAGGAAACTCTCAGGTGTTAGTTTTCAATTAGGACAATTTGGTGGACCTATCATTCATTTTCCCTAATCGACAGGCCTATCATTTTCTTTAACTTGTCTTTTCCATAATCATAAAGACAACTGGTCATAAGTTGAAAAGTGACATTAGTGGGCCCTAATTGATCTTACTAAGACATGCTTTGACACTTTAATTTGATTTACTCTATTTTGAATAGAGATCAAATATGTGCTTGTACTCATTTAGATAAGTTGAAAAGAATCTACTCATGTTTGATTTTTGGACTTTGATTGGTTGCTTACTCTTTAAGATGCAAAACTACTATATGTTGCTTCTATCGTTTTACTAAAGATGAGAATTATCCAACCAATTCAATTGGCTTTCTTCTATACTTTGCTGAATCGTATACAAGACTTGGTTCATGCTCAAGAGTTTTTTTAATGCTCTTTTCAAGTTTCCTAATTGTTGACATGAAGAAGAAAATTATGTTTAATGGAGGGTGATATGTCTATGTGTTGCACTTAAGATTTCTATTTGAACTTACTAATAAAGAGATAATTCTCTATTATCTTAATAATAAGACAAATGGGAAATCACTCTCTTCCAATGAAGTGATTGTATGGGACCTCTATAGTGATAATGAGATATTAAGGAAGATGTTTGAAGAAAAGGGAAAGTAATGTGTATATTTTTTTTTCACTAAGTTGGAGAAGAAAACAAACAATGGATCAAGCATCAAGAAAGGCATAAAATGTGAAACTTTGAAAGCCCAAAATGATAAGTCCATTTATCTTAACAAAGAGGAAAAGTATCAAATTGGCTCTAAACAAAGTTTCAAGTTCATGCCAAAGAAAGGATTCAATGCCAATGGAAGATGAATAATGCACGAGTATCAATTAGATAGACTCTTAAAGGAGGACCAAGTAAGCCATGTTTATTGCTTATTGTTTCTTCTTTTTTGACTTTTTCTTTCTAATCATATTTCTTTCTTAATTTATGTATTAAATTGATAGCATAACATTATAGGTGATTAATATATTTCTTTGTTTTTCATAGAATTAGGAAGTGAAGAACATGGCTATAGTTTTTTTATGAAGATTGTATAGCTATGTTGTTTAATTGTATGTTTGATTAAGGACAAGGTTTAATTCCTAATATTAGAAAGCCTTTAGACATGGTATAAAACTTCTAAGTCTTTCTAGATGCACATAGGAAATGGCTAAGATTTTAATTTGTCATTTTATAATGAAGAAGTCCATGAAACTATTATTTTATATATTTTTCTTCCTAGTTATTGCACATAGATTCAAAGAAGATTGCAAAATGAATGTGCAAGCTAATATGAAAGCATGTTTTTGATTTGATGTACATAATATCAAACACTCTTTTGCTATTTAACAACTAATCACCAATACTAAAATTACTTTTCTTATGAGTATGTCACCTACCAGGTGAAATGAGAGAAGGAAAAAGAACCTGCTTATAGCTTCCATAAAAGCATGGATAATAATGGGATAGCCCTCAAATCTAGCCATAATTTTTCTTCCAATGAGTACACTAAAGTTGAAATTATGAGAGAAAGAGCTCTTAATACTTCTTCCTTGAAAGCATGGATGGTAGTGAAATAACCCTTGCATCTAGCCATAATGATTCTTCCTACTAGTGCATTATGCTTGAGATTATGAGAAGGGGAGTTATGCCAGAAACTTGCCATGATATTTCTAAAGATGATTGGATTTAAGAACTAATGGTCTTCTTGCTAAAGAGTAATGAATTTATATCTAGCAATAGATTGCATGTTTTGCCATGCATTTAATAGAATACTTGACAAAAACTTGAGATAAACTATCACCTTTATTGTTGTTTTAAGAAATTTCAACACAAAGTGTTTTTGTAAGCAACTTTTGAATATTAGAATTAGTATTTGTAACTTTTTTGCATAAATAGATGAGGGTATAGAATAGTTTAAAAAAAAAAAGAGTTGCTTGATGATGTATCTAGTGAATTGAATTTTCCTTAATTAGTGTTTTAGTTATTATGAAATTCATGAATTCTTTGTGTAAACAATAGCTATAGCTCTGACAATATTGTTAATGAAAATCCATAGCTATCAAGTTTCATGACATAAACAATGAATATAGCTCATAAGTTTATTTACAGCTATTCTAGGTCATGGTTTTTGACAATCAAGTTATTGGATCTCAAGTCACTTAAGAAGAAGGGAGAAGTGAATAAAGTATGATTTTTTTTATTACATATTGGGCTATTTCTTCTTAGTCGTACTTCACCTCTTTAGTATTCTACTATAAGGTCCCTTTGATCCTAATATCCAATCATAATCTTATAGTTACAATTGGTAATGCGAGAATTACAATGAATCACATAATCAATCTGTAATAGTACACCTAATGAGTACAGAAAAGACCTAAATAAGCAGACAATACGAATATCAAGCTAGGGATTGAGGTAAAAGTTAAGTCGGACGGCAGCGTTTTGAGTATATAGTTTGAAGCGTTACGTTACGGGAAATCGGCACGCTTTTATCACAGAAGGGGCCACGATGATGACGTGGAAACGGTCAATGAAGACTTTCCAAAGTCTTCTACGGATGAAATCGATAGTTACTGATTGGGTGTGAGAACAGAGTGTTAAGTAGCCCAACATCATGCCATGGGCCCATGGGCCCAAAGCAAAGCTAGTGATGGGCCAAGAAACTGGGAGCCCATATCCTTTTGAGTCCAAACCAACAACCGCCCGAAGAAGGAAAAAGACAAAATCAAAGCTTGACGTGTCTTCCGTCCTCATTTCTCCAGCGACATCGACCAATCAGATCGTGCTGGGTCACGCATACTTAAACGTGGCGAGCGATTATTGGATGCACCAACACGTTTTAGTCTCCTAGACTGAGCGCCCACGCAGTGAAGTTAGTAGCCGGCGGAACTGGGAGTGAGACTTGCGGCAGGGGATTAGAAATGGCAAGAACGACGACACTTCTTCTCTGGGCTCTCGCCCTCTTCGGAACCCTAGCTCTCATTGAGGTAAACCATTGAAGGCATTCATTACTGCGTTTTTAAGCATCGATTCTTATCCGATCGGATTTTACTCTTGAAATGCAAAAGATTTCTCACAATTCTCTTTTCTCTACAATCTTTTAGAGACGTAGGCTTCGATCAGGGTCGATCTGATGAAAACATTTGGAAAAAAAGTTACTCATCTCGTTTTTGTATTGAATTAAAATATGGTTGATGTTGCAGGCCAAAAAGTCGCAGGAAGGTTTGAAGGAAATAACTCATAAAGTTTACTTCGATGTTGAGATTGATGGAAAGCCAGCTGGTATGCTCTAAATACTGTGTAGCGTTTTTTTCTTAAAGATATCCATATTATTTTTCAGATTTGTCCCAGTCTTTCCACGCCCGTTTCATTTCTTGATCTTGTTCAGTTCGGGCTTTGCTGTTTTTATTTGATAGAATTTGTTTGCTGAGATGTGGGATCGGATAATATATGACATTGAATGGCTCAGATTTTGTCAACAATCAGAGAACTAGTAACTACAATGAATGGAGGAAAAATCCTTGGGAGGTGGAAAGGACTGACCGTAAAAATCGAACTATTTAGTAATTAAAAACCTTTAAATTGTCTTTTCATATCGACATCTCTTTTTGCACTAAAATCTGTATTTTGGGAACTTACATTTTTACTTGATGTTGTGGTAGCATTTTGCCTAGCCATCTTTGGATTCAGTGCTTTGAAAGAATGCATCGTATAGGATAAAAAGTGTTTGGATTTTCTTCTTACTTGTCTATCTTTGTGTTTTGTGATCTTCCAGGTCGAGTTGTCATGGGTCTTTATGGGAAGGCAGTTCCTAAAACTGCAGGTACGATGGTGTATATCTAACTGGAAGACGCTAGATTAGAGATAGCGATCTTCTCAAACTGTGTACACAATACTACTATTACTTATACACCTACTTTTATTTGCAGAAAACTTCCGAGCACTGTGCACCGGTGAGTTGGGACCATGACCTCTTTGCCATTTCTTTTTACTTTTTTGTTATTTTGCATTTTATGTTCAGATCAAGTTTCCAACTCTTACAAAATTTTGCCTAAGCTGGAAATCTTTTCTGTTGTATTCGCATTTTGGGATTTATCATGGCCAATGTCTTAAAACTAGGAATAACTCAATCTTTAAATTCACTTACAGAAGTGAGTGCATTTGAAGATTGCCGCGCATTTCTCAGATATGATATGAGAAAATATCTATAGGGACACATCTGGCTAGCTAGCTTCCCTACTTAGTACTAAATAATACAGTGTCAACCAAACAAAATCGTTGCACTTCTTTTCATTTTAAAATAATTTGAAATAAAGAAATGCCCCACTGCCACCCTTCCATCAAAATATTGAAAGAGGCATTGTTCATTTACAATAAAAGTAGCAAGTGTTTGGGATGGACCTAGCTCGATGTTAGTCTAATCACAGGAAATGTTCTAAGAAGATAGTCTATACTACTTGTTTTAATCATTTCAGGGGAGAAAGGTGTTGGAAAGAGTGGAAAACCTCTCCACTACAAGGGTAGCACGTTCCATAGAATTATTCCAAGCTTCATGATCCAGGGGGGTGATTTTACTCTTGGTGATGGACGAGGTGGAGAATCAATCTATGGAGAGAAGTTCGCTGATGAGAACTTTAAGCTGAAGCATACCGGACCAGGTTGGACCAGCCTCCTTCTTCCTTCCCATCCCTTACCTAATATTTCTGGAACTAACATCCCACTGTTCTTTTTTCCTGAGTACAGGGCTTCTGTCTATGGCAAATGCTGGCCCTGACACCAACGGTTCTCAATTCTTCATTACAACTGTCACAACTAGCTGGTAAGTAGATGTGCACCCACAATCGATCACAGAAAGAAAAGAAATAATCTAATATATGTCTTTTGTTGAAGTTTTCTCATCAATACAGTTGTTTGCTGTTTTCTGTGAGGAGTAGAATTTTTATTTTTATTTAAAAAAAAAGATTTATACAAGTGCAATGGACATGGATCATATCAGCACCCTAGAGAAATCTTGTACTTAGCCTTGCCACTTTCCTCCTCCTTCCACTGCTCGCGCGCGCGCGAGAGAGAGAGTGTGTGTGGCTGCTGACACGGGGTGTTTCTAATATCCCATCCCTGATATACGTTGACAAGGTTTTGTTGACACCGTTTTGATGATCTTTGTGTTTTGGTTCTAACCTTTGGATCAATTTGCAGGTTGGATGGTAGACATGTTGTATTTGGAAAGGTGCTATCTGGAATGGACGTAGTTTACAAGATGGAAGCTGAAGGAAAGCAGAGTGGCACACCAAAGAGCAAAGTCGTTATTGCTGACAGTGGTGAACTCCCACTGTAATTGCCCTCTTTAATTTTCCTCGGACATATCTAGCAATATCATAGTTGACATAATTCCCCGTTTAAGTTCCCGTATGCCAAGTAAACCAGATGAAGGACTAATAGATATTTCATCTTGAAGTGGCTTTGTTTCTATTTCTTGACTGTTTTTTCCTCTCTCTAGTAGTAATAACTGCGTTTTCCTCTTGTATTTAGTAGGAATTGCTCGTTTCCTCTCCGAGGAGAAAACAGGGTTTTTGCACCATCTTCTCTTCGTGGACCCCATGGCCCACCTTACAGGATAAGTTCCAAAAAAGTATAGGACCTTTTACCACTGTCTTTCCTGAGGTTGTTTGAGGCTTAAACTAAACCATAGCGCATGCCCCCAATAATTTCTTTGAGGCAACTGGGTGCTCTGAAAGGGGTACCCAAGCTCAAATCGTACCATCCTTAAAGTCTTCGTGTTGCAATGCCTAGTGTGGCCGATTCCTTAGAGACAGTTAATCAGTCTATCGTTGATTTTAGGCATGCAGAGATCACTTAAAAGTGTCGCAAATCCTTTAAGTGGCTGTCATCAGAATTTTATTGGCATCATTTGCGTGGGGTGGGAAACTTCTGCATTCAAAATGAAGCATTAAGGCAAAAGGTGTTCTACGAAGTGACTATTTTTGTGGAAGTTGCGAAAGGAGTCATTCCGTGATGCATAAATTTATGCCAATCAACAACCCGACTGCTATTACCCCTGAATCAGCAAAGTGGCAAACAAATATGCCCACGGAAAGAAACCGAGGATGGGCATCCAGGGCATGTTTAAACTGCCACTCAAAGAGTGGCAGAAATTATTGCCATATGTCTGCTGCTCATAATACCAGAGGAAATCGAATTGAAAGCAATAAACGAACAATACGGAAGGCAAGACAAAATAACCTATCTGACAGCCAGAGCCGCCTTAAAAATCTGAACTAGTAAGACGGTGGAAAAATGTCCAATGAAAATATGAATTAACTTTTTGGTCCAAATATCAAGTTGGAAGCCAGCCCAAAGCTACGTCAAACACTACCACTCAGTGAATGAAAGATAAGGTAGATGACTTGACAAGCGAAAGGTCTAAGCCAACCAAGAAATTGACAATAGCGACCACAAGGTCCACTTCTCGGGCCGGTGCAACCAAAATACAAAAATGGTAGTTTTCAAGGCTTCCACAGGTAAAAACACTTACTCTCCAACGAATAAAACAGCTTGCTGCCAAATCACTGGGAACCAAAAGCACCCTAACTTCAGAAATTAATCACTAACAGATTACAAGTTTTAGCTTAACTTCATAGTCGTAAACATCTAGACCAATATTACCAATGGTGGCTGGAAGAACACATTACCTTTCAAGAGAACTATATCCTTGAAACAAAATAGAAAAACAATAGAATATCTTCTAAAGGATTTTAGACTATCTATCGCTTTATATTGAAATCATAACAAGGATGACCAAACACTATCAAAATACAGAATCGGAGTCCATTGCAATACCATATTCACATTTTTTGAACATCAGAACAAAATTGAACAGTCTAAACACTAGACAAAAATTATGTCATGAATTTCCCATGACGAAGAAACTAGAATCACTTCTAGCTAAATTAAAGACTTCTCAAACCGCTAGGTTGTTCATGGTAAAGTTATAAAGAATTCCCAACTTAAGGAAGTGGGAAGAACTAGAGAAAGAAGAATTTCAATATAAGAATGGAAGTGGGCTACAAGCACATAAGATCTATTTATATCTCCTTATGGACCTTTGAATACACAAAGCCCATCAGAAAAGGAAAATCCTACCAATAATCTTACAATATACATTCTCAAAGAAATGTCAAACAAAACCTTGTATCCTAAAGACTTCACTTGTCCTCTTATTCGTAATCCATTGCTTCCATGAATGCCCCATCTGCTTCACTGCATTGACAAACTCACTAAAACTGAACTTTCAACTAACACCGGCTGCTCTATCAATAACCACGAATAATGAATGATGTACATTTATCACCAATAGAACCAACAAACTAAATTCCTGCAACATAATTATTTATGTAAAGTCAAGCCATCCCGACCTACAAAAATTGCCACAGTTCACACCACCTTTCAGATGCGACATGTATTTACAAATAATATTTGAATTGAAAATTTCACCGGAAGAACTCTGTATCCGGACCTGGTACAGCCAGAAAAGACGTTTCTGAACTATGTTTCTAACCTATGCCAAAGCAAGGTAAACCCACATATGTCATTTCAATATAAGGAAGCAACTGAAGTACACAAAGCCATGCTAAAAGGTAGAAAATTTGAGCAGATACAGCACTATATCTGCCACTTAACTCCTAGAATGCCTATGCCTCGTAAGGTTGAGATATGATTAAAAAGCAGTGCAGCTGTTTAAAACAAGCTAGAGATGATTGATTTATAAACTAGCTGACAATAGCTACTTTCCTAATCCCATTTACTGAGTCGATATCAAGAACTTTATATTGGCAATAGTTCTAGCCTCCTTCCCCTGTAAGAACGAGGTGAAGAATGAGGTCCTGATCGAAGAATGATTTTAAGTACTTGTGAACATTACCAATAACAAAATGCTCTTAGTTCACTATATTAGAGCAAAGATTAAGCACTCACTAAAAAGTTAATAACTTATTCGTACAAGGCAGAGCAGTTTCATCACAATATCCTTCATCATTGTTTTCAACTCCAGAGCCAGAAGTCTCTCTCGTATAGCGCATTTGGCTAAAATAAATAAATCCTTTCATGCTAAAATAATTTCATAAGTTCTTCAACATACATGGAAAGTGAAAGTTTTCAAAGATATCTGGAGCATATATGATAGCAAATGTTAAATTTCCCATCCAACAGTATTCGCTAAATCTCTAGCCGGGCATCATAAGTGTCTATATAGAGAATTTAGGAGCTACCTATGCAGAAGATTAATCAATAATTTTAGCACCGACAACCAAAAATTCGAAAGCATAGACCACAAAGGAATTGCAAATTCTGGAACACAGGTACCTCAACCCGTCTGCGGGCGCGGATAAGCGCAGATAACCAGTCCCGCAGTCTTCATCCTCACAAAACAGAAAAACATAACAAATACCGAATCAACCACAGTTCTACGGTTACCTCCACCATCTATAACATTACCGCAATGAGACACGGGCTACAAAACACCAAATTTGTATCCTAACACTCACGGACTGACACGGTTAACCAAACACCTAAAGGCGAAAGGATCCAATCCGCAGTACTTATTCATTTATCACAACCACAAACAGAGAGATAAAGTTGAAATTGAAATTACTGAGATTCCGATCATTCGCTTCACGAGGCTTTCTTGGGTGCCGCGTTGACGCCATCGTTCTTCGGCGCCTCGATCGACCGGCGCCCGTGTACAATGTTGGAAAAGTTGGCCGATAGATCGGAGTAGATAGAGAGGACCTTGGAGATGTTTCCGTTGATCTCGCGGATCAGATTAACGTTTCTGGTGAGATTGTCCGGGATCCTCGACTGGTGGTTCTCGTTCACCTGATTGATCAACGTACGGTTCTGATCCAGCACCGCCTGGACTTGCCGGAAGCTCTGGCTCAGCGTTTCCCAGGCCTCGTCGTCGCACACCTCCTCTTCCGCCTCCGCATCCTCTTCCTCCTTATCGTTCTCTTCAGAGCGCTTTTTCTTGTTGCTGCGGCTCTGAGGTTTTGTTACGGCGGCATCGTCCATGGTCGTCAACTCCACCAATTGCTACGATTAAGCCTCGTCGTACATGTAAGTAGATCTACTGGAATGCATACGCCTGCCTATGGAAGAGAAACTGTGTCTGTCTGGGTATTAGGCTCTCTCCCCCTCCTTGTCTCTCGCTCTTTGTGGCCTTAGCAGAAAAAATGAAAGTGTTGGGGGGCTTTATATCTTCTGGTATGAGAGAGAGAAATGGAAATTGACCAACCGCCTCAAAATGGTGGTCTATGTTTTTAATGTTTTGGTTCCGCGAGCTGACTGTGAAGAAAGTCGGTGAACGCCGACTCAGGATCTTAGGATTGGTTGTTGCCTTTTATTTCTAGGGTTAGTGATTGAGGCTGTGATTTTTCTTGGTCACGGGTGTCGCGCATTTTGTTTAAATCTTAGGGATATTTTGACGCGCAGTTGGCCATTAGCCGATATTGGAAAAGGCATTGGATAAGATAGAATATTGGAAAATAAATATCTCTCATCTACGTGGAGGAGTAACATGAGATTCTTATAGGAGAAGTGAGTGTTACGCGCTATCGCCGCGCGTTAAATACTTTTTGAGCGCCTTAGTTTTATATATATTGTCCTTTTCGGTTTTGAAAAGTCTTTTTTTTTTTCTATTAAATACTTTTTTTATAACCCATAATATACGCTTGGCTTAAGGACTCGCCCCAAAGCATATTCAAATTTATAAGAGATATAGTCGAAAGAATTTAAACTTAAAGATGTTTATTTTGCAAGATTTCCATTCAAACTCTTCTTACAATCCTAACTACATCTCAAGGTGCTTCTTTTAAGTACTAAACGCTCACTAAAAAATATATAATAGTATTTACAATGATTGATACGAAAAAAGTTCACTAAAAAATGTATAGTAGTATTTACTATGATTGATATGAAAAAGATTCCCTTAACAAACTAACATCATGTGATTAGTTAAATATTTTTTTTTTTAAAAAAAATATTATTTTTTTATTATTGAAGATGGTAAATGATTGTTTTTCCTGATAAAAGGATTAACTTCCTTAGTTAAAGGACAACTAGTTCCAATAGGTGACATCTTCTTAGAAACAAATATGGATCCTATACTTAGAAGAGAGGGCCTCTGGAATAAATTATAATATAAACTATCAAATGTAAAAACAGAATGTCTTTGATATTTATAATTCGACTTGTAACATTGAGCTTAAAAAAAGTGTTAACAAAATAATCATTTTTCTAGAAAAGTAAACGATAGGATTTTATTGTATAAAAAGATTTAAACTGAGAAGGCCTAATTTCTTAGTTCCCCCTTTTATAGGGAATCAAATAGAAAGGGGCAGAGTAAAAGTAACAGAAAAGTTGCAATATCGATAATAAAAGGCAATTGTGGGTAGCAGAGGGGGAAGAGCAAGAAAAGGTAAAGGATTTCGATGAGGTTAAAAAAGTAGCCAACTTAAGTGGAAAAGGCGGCCTTGCGGGAGACGAACATTAGGCGCTTTTGTGGATCTTTAAAAAAGGAAGTGAGGGAAGTGACATCAGTCACGTGAGTTGGAACCTCCCTTAGAAAGGGGCAGCTCTCCAAGTTTAAACGAAGACCAAAGCCTAGAGGATTGTATATAGCGTAGGAGCGCTTACAGATTTCCAATGTTTGGAAAGTTTAGGAATTAGAAAATTCCTGAGGCTTAGATGACTGCCATATGGCCATCTTCCTCTTTTGACAATGAATAGTGCATTACACCGTTTTGGACAACAAACGGAGATGTAGATTCCAGTTAGAGGTTAATGTTTGTGTTCTGACATACAGCTTAGGCATCAGCTACTTTACAATTAAGTTGTCTTTGTCTTCCACCTAACTATCTATGGAAAGAAAAAGCTTCAAAATACAAGTAACTGCAACCTAAGTAGGGACACTATTAAATGTTAACCCGCTACCACTAAACATCAAAGATAGACTAGAAAGAACATGAAGTGAGTACTACTGAACAAAGATGGATCAATTTACTCGGAATCACTTTCAGAATCCATAAAGCTGAACTCTTTGCATCCACTAAGCTTGATTAGCAACACTCCCCGGTTCTCTTCGCTCCATTCTATTCCTTCCTTTTGCATCAGTTTAATAAGCTGCATGCAGCAAGGGTTAGATATCGTTTGATACAAGCCCACTAGTGTTTTTTTTTTTTTTTCACTTATTATGAAGCAAAGAACCTGTGGGCTAGTTGTGAGGTTGATTAACCAGAAAGTTAGAAGAATTATTTGCTTCAAGAAGGCCTACTTTTCAGCTTCTAAGATCCATCATATTGTGCAAAAACGAAATATTCAGCAACAAAAATAGAGACTGTAAGAGAACACAGATAAAGAATTATATTGCAGAATACAGATAAAGAATTATATTGCTATTTCCTAGGCACACATCAAGACCGATTTTATTTGTTGCTGCTGATAAACAAACTTCATGCCAAGTATGGCAAGGGCATAATATTAATCCATTATAGGTGGAAGCAAACTCAGTCTATAAATTAAATAAAAAATCGGAGTTCAGCTCACTTATCAATAGCCATTTGGGATTATTAAGCTCTTTCAAGCTGCATAGGCATGACCCAAATGTTTATACTTCCTAACCAGTACACAACATGAAAGAACCAAAAGTAGTGTGGCGATAGAATGGTGCGACTCTCCAGTGTTTTAAAAGATTGAAGGATAACAGTAATTCTCATAGCACATAGTTCTCCAAATATCCAACTTGGTTGTTTTCCCATGCAACACCCAAGTCACAACGAGACCAGTGCAACAAATGTAAAGATCTAACCCCTTAAAGACTTTTGCTTTCACTAGTTTCCAGTGTAAGATGCATGAAAATAGAGACCCATACCGATTGTTTCACCCTTGACTTCCCTACGCCATGTGCCCCACATCCCGTTATGACCCTCAGTGTCTGAATTGCTGGAACAGACCAATAAAAGTAACCAAGTGAGGAAGATTTTTCATTTTGTTAAATAAAGAAGCGAACACAATTAATAGAGGGCCCGCCACAAACTCACAAGGAATATATGTTCCAACTAAGAGGAGAGCTTTTACATAGTGCATTGCTTGTTTTACATGTTGCCCATGTAAATCAATGGTTATCACATTTTCTATGTCCTTGTTTCTGCAGATCAGAAGAAATAGCTCGGTGAAATAATCAACACTAGCAGTTGACGTACAATGGAGACAGAAAAATTGTCTTGATCTTTTAAAAAGGGACTGACCTAGCTTTAAAAATGTTATGGCTAGCTTTTCCATCCTCTTCTCGAGCCAGTTTTGTTTGAGCCCTACCCTATCAAATGGTAGTTAAAATTTAACTCTAGGACATCCGCAAGAGAAACAAAGCATAAACTATGACCATGACAAATCAAAAACATATGACTACGTCCACAATAATATGTAATAAGCAATAATTGGACTAGCAAAGACCATTGGGTTTATAGCGGAGGCAAGCAAAGGTTTCCTTGGAAATCACCCCACAAGTAAAATTACTAAGCAGACTTGAACAATAACAATAATAATTAAAAAAACCAACACAATGTAGTTCAGCCAGTATAAAGATAACATCAAAGGGAACCAAATCTAAAAGTTCAAGAGTTCATGAGCCATTTAATATGTTGGCAGAATATATTGACATTCTTGAACTTCTTTTTTTAAGCACTATAGAAATAAATAAATAAATTCCACTAACACTCCAGCAACCCCGTGGACTTATATGTTAAATAAGGAAAGTGATGTGAAAAAGAGAACTGAATCCACTGAAGAAGGAACTCTGCACTTTTGACAAAGCCTTATATTATGCTTTCTTTGTATGGAATCCGATGTCCAGCTATAATATTACATTAGTTCCTCCTCCATGTGGTGGCTTACAGATGTTGTAGTGCGCAGCCTTGAAGGGCATCGAAGAAATCAAAGCAGATAAACTGTAAAACAGATATGCACAGACAAGCGTTGATGCATCAAATTTCTTATGCTCTTCGTTGAAGCAGAACAAACCTGCTCAGAAAGGTAGGATGCATAAGATCGTTCTCCTTTTGAAAATGCCACTGCAGCCTGCAGAAGAATTAAGTAATCGGATTCTTCAAATGCATAACAAGAAAAAATTGTTAACATATAGCATTATAAACCAGACAGAAAGCTAGAACTATCTTACTTTTTGATAGCAAGACCTCACTGAATCCCAATGTTGAGTTGCGGATTTTCTCAACACATGATACTCATCTCCTTTAGCTGCAATGCCAGGAAAAGCCTAGGGGATCAATATGGTTGACAACATTTAAACTTTCAGTATATACAAATGTATTATGACATAGTCCACAAAAACTTATTGCCTAAAAGTAACTGTTGAAACTGTGGCCAAAGAAGTTATTTAGCCTCCCAAACAGACATCGGATTTCCATTCAGGTCATAACAAAAGAAGCACTAAATAGAACCGACTTGAACTTCCTATCTCACTCCACATCCCCACCTCTCTTCTCTGGCAATTTGTCCAAGTTGTGTGTGAGTGAACATGGGCAAACTACAAGGTCTCTAATGACCTAAGCAAAAGGATGAAAATGATTCTTCATTCAACCACATCAAGTACATAAGTTCAGCAAAGCATTTAATGCCATAATTATCAAGATGCTTATGTTCTATCTTCCCCTTTTCAGTCAGAAAGATATGATGTAGACACAACCTAGTTTGAATAATTTGATCAGCTTGCATTCTACGATATGCTGCCTAATTCTGGACCATCAATTTCCTTTTCTTTTTCCCTTCTTTTTTTGGCGCTTGTGTGTTTTTGGGGGGGAGGGGGTCTTCCTCCCAAAAGATAGCAGGCTATCTAGTAGTTCCAAATACCACAAGCTAGTACAAAATATCATGAAAAACCAAAAAATCCTGTTCAAAGATATCATGCAACATGACTACTGCAGACAGAATGCTAAATAGGGACATGACTAAAAAACCATATCAGTAATTAAGTTTCTGAAAAGTTTACATGGACACAATAGCAACAGCAATAAAGCATTATGGAACTACTGTTCAATACCACAAGTGTCCTGCTGAGTTTCTGTAAGACTAGAAGGATTAACATTAATCCCAGGTCCCAATGACTGCAGTTTCTTTACTACATTCCTCCAGTTCATTGTCTGTGGTTCATGTTCGTGACTCCTGGAGATTTTAAACAAAGACTCCAACACCATTTGAGGGAGATCTAACTCAGTACTCCTTGTGCTCGTTGGAGAATCAGCCTCAGGACTAGCCAGAACCTTAGCATAACTCCTAAAATAAAGAAAACAACTAAGCTTATAGAATCAGGTTACAAATATTAATACCCTCAAGCAAAGCAATTGGTATTGAAATTTGACAAACTAAATAAAAAATGAATTAATTTTTTTTTTCCCGCAGAGACATATAAATGTGTCAAATCATTTGAAGAACGTATGAATAATTTGTGACCACAATAAACAACTGAATCCAGTATGTTTTACATGAAATACAACTTGAACACCTAGATTGGCTAGCACATATTAGATACGCATGATTTTGGAGGCACCTAAGACCTACATTATGAGGCTTGGATCATGCAGCTACTAAAACAAAACACACCCTCACTTCTTAAAATAGTACTTAAATGTGAGAAGGACTGAGACTTCTTGTGACATAAATCTCAAATCTCCAAGATCCTCTCTCGTTTATTATAAAGCTCTTTTATCTTGTTTGAAACTTATAATTTATCTGCTTATCTTCAACAACCATGTACTCGGCCTTTACAAAACACAAGAACTTTACCACATTGAAGGGACCAGAAACAACTTGCTAATTTTAGAATTTTTTATTTTGCATTACATGGTCTTTTAAGAGTTTACAGCTTCCAAACTACTAAGACTCACTTAAGCTAGAATTAGACCCAGTAGGAGCATCAAAATACTAGTCTGTCCCTCATAAGAGTACAAAAAGCCAGAAGGCTGAAAAGCACATCATAAAAATGCACTTAATGACATATAATGGCAATAACACTAACACTTTCAGCTTCTTGCTTTCAGTGTTGCATACATCCATAACAATATTAATTATGACAGTTTAATTTCGAAATAAATTAATGAAGTCATATTATATGTGCTAAAAACCTATGCAAATTTCTCTCACATTTTACTCCAAGTATGGTAACTGTATTACAAAAAAGTACTGCAGGCATAATCTTGGTAATTAAAAAAAAAAAAAGAATAACCAATAAAAAATAAGAAGAAGAACACCTTAAAGTAAGAAAAGTATCTATCAGAATGAATCACCTGCCACCACAGCCCGTGTACCATATATTATCCTGGACTTCAGTATCAGATGAATGAGAAGTGCAATCAGAAGCCCCATCTGTAACCTGAGAAAAATTTATATGACCACTAACATAAACCACAAAATCAAGCTGTAAAATTCAAAATGGAAATATTTTCAACTTCATTAGACCCCAATTTGTATATCAAGCACAGGCTTCAACATAAATGGTTAATCCTTTGCAACTTGCAATAAGAAACCATATAACTTCAACTGCAGGAAGAAAATTGCACTCACCACACTTGTTGACTTCCTATATTTTTGCTCAATGACTAAAGATCCCAAAACATTAAAATGGCACATAAGTCAACCAACCATAGAGGACCAGACATTCAATTGCAAAAGCATCAAAACGTAAATGATCAAACCCCTCTCATCTCTTTTTGACAAGTAAATTAAATAACATTATTCAAAGTGCGATCACACACACACACACACACACACACACACACACACACACACACACACACAAATGAACAATAAGGATTTATGTGGTTTGGAAAAATAATCCTCACGTTCCTTGAACAATTATCAGTATTTGGGGTTTTCACAACAAGAAGCTGCTAGAGAATTTTCTCCCCTGTAGCTCTGTCACTTTAGTTCCAATTTGCCAATTGGAATCATAATTGGTGCAACAACCCTGCACCATAGTTGGAACAAAATTGTTTCATCTTTAATTATGAAGACCGACTTGCAATTCAATGCTCTAAATCCTTTTGGAAGTTCAACTAGATCCTAAGTCTAGTTGAGCCTTAAGGAATCCATTGCCTCTTTCATGGCATACCTCCGTGTGAACCATATCTTCAATTTCAACGCGTACTATAGGATTTCCAAAAACATGTCTTCCAACTCATGGATCTTTACCTATCCAAACCTCCATACAAGAGCAGGATTTCTTCCACTCATTGTGTGATTTCCTCCTCTCCACTAGCTGCAACGCGAGTGTTACCTCTCTTCTCCCTCCACCTGGCTCAAGTTCTATGCTTCCACTAAAGCATGTGGTTTTTCTGTTTTCATGACAGTACATGAAACATAAACTCTTTTGCATTGTAGTGTGCCCATCTCATCTGCTGAGTGCATGGCATTGTGAGTGTTACACGAGCTTGCTCTGCCTCTTAGAGACAAAAATTTGAGAAGAGAAAGGAACCAAAGAACTACCTCTAAAAGTTTCCTTGTCTCGTAAAAACCTGATTTTCTTAAACCAGGGTTTTCTCCTAGTCGAAAACCTTACTCTAGTTCCAGTTGTTTGGAGAAATACAAAGATCGAGTAGCAAACACAGATACACAAACACTCAAATACCAAAAAGTTTATGTGATTTGCACAAAATAATCGTTGTGCTTAAGGAACAAGAACTTATCATTTTTAGGGGCTTTTACATTCTCTAGTGGCTGTCTCACTTTGTTATCATTAATGGTTCAACAATTGACACACCCTATATTATGGTTTTCCAAGACCTCATATTCATAGGTCCCATGGGAGAAACCCTAATTAGCAAATGCAAATTTGGCCATACAGGAAAAATTATCATTTTGCCTCTTGATCCTAATCTTGTGTCTACAACTAACACATACCACACTTGATCATGTCTACAAACCTAGAACTTCAATCTCCCACTATTAAGACCCTCAGACGCTATTGCTTGACCAAGAGCTTAACCTGTTAGTTAGCCTGCAGACCCTATTTCTTAACAACCCAGCAGCATCCACAAGCTTGTTAGCCATGTCACTTAGGCAACCCCCCATTGCAACATGCACAACAATCCCCCCTATTGTCAAACCTGCTGGCTGCAGGAGTCAACTAGCGACTTGTTTTGCTACCACTAGTTGGGAACCTTGGGCACTTCCACCAAACCAAAAGCTATAGCCAACAAGCCTGCAGGCACTGCTGCTAATAGCCCTTAAGGGACAAGGCATCCGCTTTGACTAATAACTTACACAAAAGTAGCCCCTAAGTGTCTTAACACCCATAATGATAAAAAAGCTACAACTCTTTTGGCAAAGAAAAACCTCTAAGTCGGCATGAATACTCAAGTTCATTTAATTAAATAAACCTCCAAAAGAACGCTCCACAAATCTTGAAGAAGGGTAGAAGAACAAAACATCCAAGGGATCCCTTATCCTCCCATATAGAAGACAATTGTAGTAAGGGTTTGTTCATGGAGTAAGAAATATGCAACTAGCTTAATCTATCTTGAATGCACTAGACTGCAACCATGAGAATAGATCAAAATACAACGCCCCAGAAAAATAACCACAAACTCACGCCATAAATTAACATTTCAGAGTTTCTCAAAACTGATGATCAAAAGACCAGATGATTTGGACATAAGCCAACACAAAATAGATTCAAATGGAACATTTTAAATAACAACTGCAACACAAAATCAAGCAATAAAGTAATATCCTTACTCTGTCTTTGCATTCAATAAGATATCCTATATCCTCATTATAGTTAACATTATCGTCAAGGTATCTACCATTCTTGGACTGGTCATAGGTGGAAGCAGATAACTCAAGCAACGCATCCAAGGCCTGGAAAGCAAATAAATTTCCTTTAATGTCAAATATAAGAAGATAACTAGGGAAAGCGAAGAACTAAAACGTAATCTGTGTCGCAATATGCAAAAGACCTTTTGAACATCATATCCACATTGACCTGCCAAAACAAAAAACAAAAAAAAAGGTATCATGCGATAAATAAATAAAGCAAACTCCTCAGTATAACAACTTAAGCCATTACACCACTGATTAGAATGCCTCCTCTGCACAAGGAGATGTACATACGATGGCACTATGATAGATCGAGAACAAAATTATAGCAGGAGATGTAACAGTTGAAGCCTCGAATATAAACAAATTAGGCTACATAATTGATTTCAGGGGCTCCAGTAGTGCCTAGTCGTTTTGAATATCCCGCGCGTTTCTTCGGTCGGGACATGGTCTCTATGGCATGGATTCAACAAAATAGATTCCCATACCATACACTTATTAACTCACAAAATCCTTCAGAAATGAACTTTACGGGTACTCACAGAGGACATCTCTTACAACAGCCAACCCGAGCTTGCATTGATCGCCAAGCATCGAACATAAAAACTGCTCAGCCTCTTCTTTCTCAAGATCACCATCTCTAAAACCTCTGGACTTGCCCCAGCCCTTCCTCGGGCACACGCTTGCCTTCACGTATTCCTTCCCCAACACCGTGGAAACCGTGCCCGTCGCAGCAATAACTTTCTTCTGCTTATTCCCTCTAAGACCCCTCCCATTGACCACGTTGTCCACAAAGCCCGCCTCCACAAACCCTTCCGAGGAACCCGATCCGGAACCCGAACCCGAACCCGAACTCGAACAGGCACAGGAGCTCGTGGAGGGATCTTCTGCACTGTAGGCAACTTTTTCGGAATTGGCGTTCGCTTCTTGGTAGGCGCAAGAGGAGTCGCTCAGCGAAGCCAAAGAGAAGGCATCGGATAAAGTGTTGACGTTGGTCTCTCCTTCGTTCGCTCCAGGAGCTTGGTTAACAGGATTGGATGCTCGGGGCCTCTTACTTCTCTTCTTCCGCTTCGTGTTCTTCATCTCGGTACCGGATCACAGATCAAGGCGAGACGTAGAGATCCATTGCGATCGTAACAGTTAGGTTAGGTTTTCCAAGGGAGTAGGAAATCAGGGAGTCCACGACGGTGCGAGTGAAAAAGAAAGCAAAGTCTTGCGAAAGGACTATTCATTGTTTCACAACTTATTATAATGTTCTCTCTGCGCATCTTACAAATAAATAAAAAATCAAACTCTTTTTCGTCCACGCGTTTTCAGGTTCCCCGGGGCCCACGGTCCATCGTTTGTCAGCCACACGCCCCCTCCATACTGCGAATTTAGATTGCTCCATGCTCATAAGTTTTTTTAAAAGAAATTATTTTAGGACCCAAATCAGAAAGTAAAAAGATAGAAGACCGATTAGCTGAGAGCCATCAATTTTTGTTGACTTTTGATCACGTCCAGCTAAAGAGAGAAAATCTTCAATTGCCTTCATGCTGAAGATATCTGCTGAGTCGACAAGCAACAAAGCAAAGTAAAGAAGGAGCCGTCTCTTTCACCATGTGGTCTTTGGGCTGTGGAGGTATAATGCCATACATGTGCAAATTCATCTTTAAGCAAAGGCAAAAGGAAAGCGAGTTTCCGCCCATTTTCTGCTTTACAGTGCCTTCCAACTTTCATTCCATCTATATGTTAGTTCTTTAAAGTCGCCCTTCAGTGACAACTTTAAGCGAATCCTGCTTTAGATTTGCGGGACATTGACAACACAGAACTAAACTAGCTTTCTTATTGGGAAGGAATTTACAACTTCAACTTTTCATTCAGTGGCTTTAGAATTCATAAAAGCAGCAACAAAAATCTGTGTGAGCCCAAAAAGGTCTCTATGCTGGCTGAATTATCTGGTACAGGAAATGGAGATGTTCACGGGCGTTTGCCTCTTCATTCTCCGTATCAAGGTTTACCCTCAACTGTTTGAAATTTTTTCATCATAAATGGGACTCTGAACTATTTTGGGCTGTCCAGGACACTGGTAAGATGGCCTATTCCGCAGCTTTGGGGGAAGAGCTCGGTGGATCCCATGGACATTCAGGAACAATACACGCGGATATCAGTTTGGCTGCATCAAGGGCCGCATGGAACTGTGTATGTCCTGCTGGCTTCGTAAATCTCAGCTCACCATCTTGTCTTTCATAGCAGCCCATGCACTGCATCTTCCTCTTCTGCACCTCATCCTTAACTCTCTGAAGGGGAAAGGAAGACCATGTTAGTGTTATACATTCTATGGAATAAGCACAATCATTTCTCGCCTAGAAGAAACAAATCACTCATTTCTCGAGCCAACATTGAAGATTGAAGAAAGTAATGACAACAACAAGAGCCTATAATAACAAATTAGTGGCTACTACTATACAGTCAGACTCCTCCTCAGAGCCATTTTTTAGCGTGGAAAGCTTACTTTCCGTTCTGAAACAAAAGATCTGTCAGTAGAATCTGCAACATCTTTTATTTCTATGAGAAGCTCAAAAATGCAGCACTCCAGAACCTTCCTTTCCCTAGAAACATGAACATTTCCCCTTCACCATTTCCCACAGAAACAGGTACCCTAGTTTGGTAAACGAATTATGTCATATTCAGTTTGGCAATGCTAAAATTGAAAACCTGAGACAGTTCTGTTCATTCATATCAGGAACTCATTAAGGGACATAGAACTTGATTATGACTAGTTGTGTACGAAAAGCAAATTTAGGATGCAACCAACGCAATATGGTAAAAGGCATACATGGCAGGAAAACGACCAGCAATGATAGTATAACTACTCAAGTTATGAATTAAGATTTGCATATCTGCCGGTTTCCTACTGAAATTTTCCCTAATGAAGGGGCCACTACTCCACTCATCTATCAAAATATTTGATTGTTTCAACAGATAACACAAAGTTCACATTCAAATTCATTTTTAAAATTTGGTATCCGCTCCCTTTTGCCAATGGGTTAAATAATCACCCCCTAAGTATCAAGTATCATCTAAGCATATATCAGTAGCATCCCGTTCTTGATTATTATCTGCCTGCCTTTGCAATGACCCATCAAAGTGCGTAGTCTAAGGGATTTTATCCAAATCTCCTTGCTACTTGATTAATACAGTTAAAATATTCCAAACCATAGAGGACGGCATTATCAAATCTGAATAACATAGCACAGCTGTAACTCAATGACGACTTGCAAATCACACTCTCGGGCATGAGGAATACGTCCTCTAAATCCTTCCCTTCTTAACGTAGCATGTAAAAATGTTATCTCCCCATCAAAATGCGGTTGACAAATTGATTATACCAATCGCAAGCAACTACTCTGTCTCAAACGGCAGCGAATGGACAAATCATATCTACATTAAAATGCAAGTATTTGTGGTTCCATTAATGAAAGCTGTACAAACAAACAACCATTGTTAATTCCATAACAAAGCACCAATATCTATTGTAACAATCATCAAATCCGGTATCTCATCAGTTACCCGCCAAAAACACCCGACCTCAAATTCCAATCTCAATAAAAGCCTAAATGGTATCTTCTAGCAGTTAAGTCTCTCTCAAGAAATTGGCAACTGTAAGTAAAGACCCCTCTCCAGAAGCTAAAAGAGCCAAACTTGAGTCAATTAATGCTGGTGGTGGCAGAACACTACCACATTCTTTACAGAAGTTCTCCAGCGGCCTAATTTGCCTAACAACATATCCACCTACATGTGAAAGCTAGACACCAAGCTATAAAACATAAAAAAACATCAGGTATATAGTAAATACATACCCCAGCAATTTTAACACTGAAACAAAAAAGATATCTCTGAAACAAACCTGCAACAGCCTGGAATCATACTTGGGCAGCCCAATTTGCGCAACAGCGAGCGACCCAAAAAGGTTCCCAACCAACGCCGCATCAGGCACAGCCAACCCTTGAAGTAGTCCCGCCACAAACCCACCCAGAAAACTATCCCCAGCACCCGTCGGATCAATCTGGTTCGCCACAAACGGCGCTACTTCTAATTCTCCATCCTTGCGATAAACCGTGCACCCGTCCTTTCCATGCGTCACCACCACACAGCACCACTTCCTCACCTCCTCCACTTCCATAAACAGAACCTCCTCCGACGAAGCCTTCAGGAACCCGATACGCGGTAAAAGTCGGAAGAACCTTGTATCATGCAAAGGCACATGCCTCACGGTCCCATCTACGGTGTCGAATTCTCGGATAAGAGATTGGATATCCACAAACACTACATTGCAAATGTCGAGCATTCGCTCAAGCGTCTCTGGCGATATCTCGCCGCCGACACCGACAGCCATCCCGAAGTCGAACCTCGTCTCCGGAAGATCCGACGGCAAAATCGGGTCGCATGCGGCTACCCGTTTTAGGACGCGGTCCCTGTGCCCGTCCCCATCAATCCCCGAGTCAAAATGCGCGTGGAACAGAGTTGTTACCGAACCGGGTATCACAATTGGGCTACAACTCGTCGTATAGGCAAAGTCCTGGCCAACCTTGGAGATCATGTTGTAGGAGATCGATAGACCATCAAGTACAACGGATATGAAGGAGGCGGCCCCACCGAGCGTCTGGGCTATAACGACGCCATCTCGGCTCAGCACATCGTGGCAGTAGTTCCCCACGATTAGGCCACAGCGAGAGAGACCTGCTTCTATGAACTTCGGTTCTTCTCGGTCTCTCACCATGACTGCTTTGGTGGGTAACGATCGAAATTTGATTGTGTAATTCGTGGGAGAGCTTAGCGGCCAGTCTTGTCTTGAGAGGGACCATGAAAAGCCAGGGGGAAGTACATAAGATGAGATAGATATCTAGCCAATGAAAGACAGACAAAAGTGGCGTTGTTTGGGTTGAGGTGGGCGGGAGTGCCTGGGTGTAGTGAAAATCTGTGTCGCGCCAGGGAGGAGCTGTTGTTTATATAGGGACGGTCGTTTTGGCTCTGCACAATCGCTTTGGTTTCAGGAACTGTCAGAAAGTGACTGATTAGACTTCCGGATACAGTGCCATCGTTGAGAAAGAATATCTTTTTTTCAAAAAAAGAAAAAACAGCAATGGATGCGTGGATGCTCCACTCTCCGCCATGAAACGCCTTGCTGTTTTATCTGCAAATTCGAAGATAAAGGATAACTTCCGGCGAAATGGCCAGCTGCCTAATTCACTGGCAGAACTTATTACAACTTAGGTTGTAGTGTCGGATATGGACGCAAACGAAGCAGTCTCAAATTGGAACTACATCTTTGGAAGAGAATATCCATTTGATTGTTCTAATAATCTTGGCAATCTGTTGCATCTACGGCCACGACACGGTACTTGGGAATATGATTCTGCTTCTTTTACAACCGTTTCAAGTGGGTGCTTTAATTGTTGATCACTGCTTTAGAACATAATGTTCCTTGATAAGCATGGCGTGTGGTGTTGGTAACTCTGCAACCTGGGTTCACAGGAAAACCTTTTCTTTTCAGGCTTTGTTGGGTATCGTTTACTTTTCTATGCTTTCTTAAATCTCAACGTTATAACTGAACCAAAAGCAGCAGTCGTTTTCTCAATCTACCTGGTGCACCTGCTTAACGCAAGGCTGCGATGAATCATATAACAGGATCCTCGATGACATATTTGAAATAAGGAACAGGAAATCAGACAAACTAGCAACCACAAATGGTATGTGATGTTAGTTCATTTGGTACAGAGATTTACACTAAGTTTGGTAGATAAACTAATCATACAAGTCATTCGCACCATTGAGTCTGGAACCAGCATGAAAAACCATTTTATTTACTAGATCTCAGACACGAGTTTAAGTTAGCAATTCACCAAGCAGTGACGATCAATCAGTGCGAATCCCACCCATAAATGTCCTTGGATCCGGACATGCTCCAGAAAATTGAGCTTGTGAGAAGTCAAAACCTGGGTTCTGCAGGAAGAAACAAAACGTTAACAGAAGAGAGCCAAGGTATTATACACGACACCAAGCATTTCAAGCTATCATCAATTTCGTTCCTATTTGGTTTATGAAAACCTAGTATTGTATAAAAAACTTCAATTTGACACAAATGGCTTGATTTATAAGAATAATTACGCAAAATATTATACAAAGTGCATAACTTGGGGTTCAAAATATCTCTGCTTGTTATTTGAGTTCCAGGTTAAGATACCAAAAAACTGTATGGTGAAATTTTCAACAATCCTGTTCTTAGACTGCTTTAAGAAGACTGACGCACCGAAGCCACAGAAAGGCAATTCATCCAAAAACGTAACATAATGAGCTGAAACAGGAGAGAGCGTGATAAGCACCCTCATCTCCTAGCCCGGGAATAAAACAAAGTATCTGGCATCTTAAATAAACAAAACCTTAAATTTTAGTGTTTCTCGGGCATTGTTAGATGAAATAAAAACACAAACAATAAAAGGTGGCAGTTTCAAGAACTAGTAACAATATAGTTTGGTGCAATTGACAACTTTGCCTGGATCTTGAAGAAATGACTAGAACACTAAGATTCCACTCTTGATTTGAAATTGTCTTACTTACCATGAGATGAACGGCTATCTAAAATCATGGCTCAATTCACACTGAAATCTCAAGACTGCTCCTCATTTCGTTCATGAGACATGGTTTTAACTAAATTGTACTGATCCTTGTTGGTTGCAGAACGGGGACTAGGGAGTTTAACAATGGAACAACTAACAACAAAAATCAGTGCTAATCAAATTGCTGGATCCTAGCCATGACAAAGGGCCATTAAGTTTCAAGATTTAAGATAAAATTCAGTCAGAAGCAAACTAGCAGGTGGAGCAGAACAAAATTTTCAAGAAGCATGATAAAGTGAACTTCACAGGCACAATGAATCCAAATAATGATATCAAATATAACAGTATGTCAAGTAAGCAATTCACCTCTTCTTGGAATCTCTGAAGCATTAGGCGCTTCTGCTCCAGATCAGAGGCGTAAGCATCAAGCTGACCTTGACCCAAAATGGGTGAAGACCAGGTCTGACCTTTGTCCCTCTTCTGCAGTGTTATGTGCATTATATCATCCTCTGTCAAGCAAAAACCCCATAAAATATGTGAAGAAGTAAAGAGGAAATACAGGTTGTTTATCATTTGAGACACGAAAACAACAAAAACCACAATATACTCATTTCAATTTCTAGTTTTCATCTCAAGAAAAACAGAACATATAACATCTCCCTTTAAGATTTCCTATAGCCTCCCGAAAACTGTTGTCAAATACCACAACCACAGAAGGCGAAAGTATTCTCATTTTCTGATACTTTATCCTAGATTTTTTTGGGAACCCGAAAAGGATCCCTTATTCGCTATCACAAAAACAGTAATCTAAGGCAAACAAGACATTACCGAGGGTCCAGAAACAAGAATCAGTCTTCACCGGAGATGCGAGCTCGTGCTACGAAACAAAAACCCAACAATTTAAACAAATCAGCGAACTGGCTGGAAACCCAATTTTCAAAGGCCCAATCAAAATCAAAATCAGAAGCAAACAAGAAACAGACGTTAAGGTACGGAGGGTTCCCCTTGATGCCGACTTCGACGTGCTTCGACTGAATCTTGCAATAGAATTGCTTCGTATGAACGTTTGGCGGAAGCTCTATGTACATGTTCACCTCGTCCAGCGTCTGGTCCCACTCGAAAACCTTCTGACCTGAAACGAATCAAACGGGAATTGAAACAAAATAATAATACGAAGAAACCTAAACAACTTTTTCAATCGCCGAAACCCGAAATCAAACAAAACCAACAGACCATTATGGGTGAAGCTGTGGCGCTTCTCTGGTGCCAACTTCTCTGCCATGTTCTGGATTACCTCTCTCTGCCCCAAGCTCTGGTTTTTGGTTTGTCTTGAAGCTTCCAATGAGAAAGTGCAGACGTTCGTGAAACGACCCCGTCTTTTGCGACATTTTACGTTTACTGCTTCTAATTTAGTTAATTAGCTTAAGAGCTCCGACAAACTTGGGCCTGTTTTATTAAAGTCCATACTTACTTTGATTTCTGTATTATTAAAAGATGCGACTGTTCTTCATCCGTTAATTGCATATAGGTACCACGCTTAATATAATGTTGAGTCTTTTAAACCTATTATTGGCATGGTGTCATTTGCCACCAAAACAATCCTATGGAGATTGGAGAAAAGAAGCATATAATTAAGGTTAAATAAAAAAAAAATCTCTAATTATTAAGTTTATTATATATATATATATATATATATATATATGGTAGGATGGGGAGAAGTGTTGAACTTGGGACCTCTTTGTCCCATGTCACTTTGAATTAGTTTTTAGACCAGGGTTTAGGCTTTTTAACATGTGTTTTTCTTTTTTTTTGTTTCATTTGGAAATGTTAATTTCTGACCACTCTCTCCTTTTTCCTTTTTTTTTTTTTGCTCCTCAAAAGAAAATCCTTAATTTGATTCTCATGTTTAGTAGAGTCAAACACATTCCCCATAAACAACGCTTTAAGAAAGTCATACTAGCTACTAAAAAGGAAATAAGATTCTATTTCACCGAGAAACTGAGATTTGACACTTTATTTTCAACATGTCTTTGATGTTCTAAGTAAATGATCTAATGTAGGTGTGTAATTACCTCTAAGAAAACGTACATAATCATATTAAATATAAAGGTAGCTGTATCTAATTTTTTGCATATTTATTAGGTTAAGGAACTAGCTTTGTCTGTGCTTAAAATATGAAACAAACCTTTGATTTCTTCTTTGGTCTGCGAAACATGTCCAGCTCTCTTGGTTGAAGTTTCCTAGTTGTTGAGTATGGACTTGGGCAATGTAATGGCAACTTTACGTGTGTTCACATACCATGTTACTGGAGTTTTAAAGGCAAGGAACTCAAAGCGGGCAAGCTAAGCAAGACATCATTACATGTAGTGCTGCTAAAGCTTAACATAATAACTAACTTATAGACTAAGATCAAACCTCGTGTGATAACGCCAAGTTTGAGACCGTGAGATCCATCCCTGTCTGTCTATTCTTCGTACAACGAAATGGGAAAAGTTCTTACACGAGTATTACAACATGGTAGGCCCATGTACTAAGTATTATAACTTAGCTTAATACAGACCGCACGATATGCAGAGATCACACAGGATATAGAGGCTGTCGGTAGATATCCACTGTTAATCAGATGGGCATGGTAGAAAGTGAAGTCTTGAGCCTCCTTCCTAATTTGGTGGGAAGCGTTCGGAAATGGCAGTATGTATACAGTTAGGCATCATATTCGGGTCGGCGGATTATGGCTCACGGGTCACCCATTTCGGACGGCAAGGATGAGACTGTGTGGGGAAGCTTCGTCCAGCCTTTTCTTCATACCCCATCAAATAAACGATTGTTCATGATTTTGTCCATGTTTTGCTGATAAATCCCAGAAAAAAGGATGGCCGTTTGATTCTCTCCCAGATGCCTTGAAAATTCCACGAAATTTCGAACTCTAGGGTACGATGCATGGTACGCATAATGCTGCTTCCTCAAGCATCCCAATGGCATTGGATTTTATTTACTAGACTCTTATTATCATCCCAATGGCATTGGATTTTATTTACTAGACTCTTATTATCATCCCAATGGCATTGGATTTTATTTACTAGACTCTTATTATCATCCCAATGGCATTGGATTTTATTTCCTGGCAATTCAATCTTTGAACAAATTTATTTTTTCTTGGAATCCTTAAAGAACAGTCATGTTTGTCTGCTTCCCTGTTTCTCGTAAGCGAAGTTCTCAACATAAGGAATGCACAATCCCGTCGCTTATTTACCTGACGAGCTAATGCTTGGAGTTTACCCTTAGTCCTTTGGAACCGTTTCAGCGACCGCAGTGCGCTTCCCATGCACGACGAACGTCCAGCTTCCCATGAGACACTTTTTTTTGCGTGCAATCAACTTCTAACTACGGGTTCAAAATGCTTGTAAGTGATAAAGGGGAAGATGACAAGTCTAATCGACGGTATCAGTACTCACCCACTAGGCTGGGAATGCAGGGGCCTGGGGTCGTTTCTACAGGAGTTAGAAGGTGAATTAGTAGATCATTGGCGTGGCATCTGGGGAAGAAATTCTTCAAACTAATACTAAAAGTCTAGGTGGCCCATGAACTTTTGATGGAACGTTGTTTTAACTATGGTCGAACTATCATGATGAAACTAGCATACTCATGTAAGGAATAGAGATTGTTCTTGCACACAAAGGTCTCACCATTTTTTCAAAGATATGGTACTTTTTATAATGCTAAGATAAACTCATGTGCCACTATACTTTAATATTTCTTAAATTAATTTACATTTCCATAAAAAGAAAAGGTGTCACATTTATCACTAGGCATGGAGATACACTCTCCCATGTACAAAATGTTCATCCATTTTGTTAGAAAGCCTAGAGTTTAATCTAAAAATTAATTTATAAATTAAAGAAACCATTCCTTAATTTATATTTTGAGTTAAGATAATACCTCTCCAATGTAGGATTATGTCCTCAACATATCTTATTTGGAATGAAAAAAAGGTCATCATAAATTGGTTTATAATTCAGCCTAAAAGTTAGCTTATAAATTTAAAAAAGTAAATCTATATTTAAATATCAATTAGAGCTTTTTTCTTGTTTGTGATTTTGTTTTCAATATTTTACTACAATCTAATATTCTTAAAAAAGTTTAAAGTTGAACAAGAGGTAAGAATTGATCTACTTGAGCTCTAATATCATATAAGCATATATATAGTTTGATTCAAAAGTTAGTTCATAAAATAAATGAAACAAATTTGGATTGCTTCTTTTCGAAGTAGGACTTTTCAGTCTCAATTGTTTTTAATGTATGAACATGCATTGCTTATTCATTTTCACAGATATTTTGAAACATCATTAGCTTTTTCACCTTGCGACGGAAACATTTATTCCCTTTTGAGCAACAAGCTACCCCATAGGAAACAACCAGTGTAGCGTGCTTTAAACATATCCACGGGTCCCTCTCATGCTTAATTATTGTTCTTAACAGCAAGACAGAGCAAATTAGACAATGCTGTTCATATTATGGATAGCTAGTATACAGCATCAATACACAATGCGTGTTCAAGCGATTCGTAGATTGTATTCCCTGTAATTTTCGGTCTTCCAGATCAGATTATCCCAAATAATTGTACGAACAGTGCCGTACCGACATTTTTTTCACAGATTTTTCTTACAATGCGACATGGGTTACCATGTAACTAACTCGTCTTTTGGTCCCATGGATTGGATGCGTGCCTAAAAGATAAATAAAAATGGTAATTCCTAGGTGAAAGCAAAGTGGCATACGCACGACAAGCAACAGCTGAGAGTATACCAGGTTTTCGCCACCTTAACGATGTTGTATGGTGGTAGTGATGTGTGGTATAGATAGATATCCATTGAATCTGTTCGTCCTTCTTATCTGTGTGCTTTACCATGCGAAACGTATAACATGCTACCTGTTTGCCAAACTTCGACGAGGAAGTGGCAATACCACGGGTACGTGGAGGCTCATGCAAGATGGAAACAAGCGCTGGGAAGATTCCCGGAAGCTGCTAAATACACGATAAAACAGTGCCTCGAGTCTTTCAATCTACAAGAAGCTTGTCCTATATAACATCCTGAACAATACCACAAAGAGAGAGTACTCTCAGGGCGTTCTCCGGTCGTTTTTAGGGGATCACAAGTGGGGCTAGCGGTGTCAATGGATTCACGACAAGAGTCCTTGAACAGCATGGAAAACGGTGACTCCAAGGGCTCGACGGAGAAGGAGCTTTACGGCAGGCGGACACCGCAGAACGTGTCGTCCTCGATTCTACGCAAGAAGTCGGATCCAGTACTTGTGTCAAGAATTAGGTTCAAAATGGTTAGACAGTTGTTGGCCAATTTGCAAGAGGTGATCCTTGGCACGAAGCTCGCCGTGCTCTTCCCCGCCGTTCCCTTGGCCATCGCTGCAGACGTTTATAACTTTGGAAGAGTAAGTGTGATTTTGGGAACAGATTAATGCTTATTTAAAACACCCAAATCTTGATCACGTAGAACCATGAAGGAATATGTCTATATTTACATCTTCTGATGCTGCTAATCGCTATTCTTTTTGTGAACATAGCCTTGGATTTTCGCTTTGAGCTTACTTGGACTCGCCCCGCTTGCTGAACGTGTCAGCTTTCTAACAGAGTACGTTGGAAATTCATTCTATAAATTAATCGGACTTAAAATAAATATTCCAATTATTTTCTGACAGCCGCTATTTTTATTATTTTAAACTCAGGCAAATTGCCTACTACACTGGTCCAACGGGTATGTCTTCTGGATCCCATTCCTCGAACTAGTTCATATTTGGTTAATGTTCATCTAAGGATTTAAGAAAATGGGTTTCTGATTCATATTTGCAGTCGGTGGCCTCCTGAATGCCACATGTGGCAATGCAACAGAGCTGATAATTGCCTTATTTGGTCTTCGTCAAAGCAAAATACATGTTGTGAAGTACTCTCTTTTGGGTTCCATCCTTTCAAACCTTCTTCTTGTTCTTGGCACCTCTCTCCTCTGTGGAGGATTGGCCAACCTTGGAAAGGAACAAAGATATGATAGAGTAACACACTCATCCCGTTTCTTATGAGCCTTTACATCAACAATTTTACGCACAAATTATTGTGATTTTCTTTTTCCTAAATCCTGTTTGGCTCAACAGAAACAGGCAGATGTGAACTCGCTTCTTCTTCTGCTTGGACTGCTGTGCCACCTGCTGCCCTTGCTGCTGAAAAATGTCGCAGGGATTGGCAATTCCGCGGCTCTCTATACCCTTCAGTTGTCAAGAGCAAGCAGCATCGTCATGCTTATAGCATATGTTATATACATCTTCTTCCAATTAAAAACCCACCGGGAGTTGTTTGATTCACAAGAGGTGATTAGTCCTTGCGATAAAGCTAGAGGAAAACAAGTTTTTCCCAGTTAACAATGAAGTTCATCGTGATTAACTTGTCTTCCTAATTTGCAAGCATCTTCCTAAAATCTTACCATAATAGCTGATGTACAACTACTTAATTTTGTTGTTGTAAATTGTAGTTCATTTTTGGATTTTTCTTGATGAAGTATTATGTCTAAAAGAAACTGTCCAAAAGCTTGAAGGTATATCCTTGATAACCTTTTCTCGAACTACTTTTATCTGTAAAGATTACTTGGATGGAATCCAAGGATTAAATAGTCATATCCATTATTTCAACCAAAGTGCAAATATCACAAAATAAATTAATTAATTAGTATTTAAAATACGACAAAGATGAGATAGTGACGGTTTAAGAGTTAAGAATTTGTCAGTGTTATTGATTAAAGATTCTTATTCATAAGTGACTTAGGATTTAATATCTAAAAAATAAGTTTATAAATTCTTCTTACTAATTAAAGATTTATTTTGGTGCAATGGTCAGGATGACGAGGAGGAAGAAGAACATGCGGTGATAGGATTTTGGAGTTCTTTTACTTGGCTGGTTGGTATGACAAGTATCATATCCGTGCTATCCGAGTATGTTGTTGGAACAATTGAGGTAAGTTAACCTTTTCAGTGTAAAACCGTACACTCCATGGCATGGTTCATGCTTTTAATGAACTATCTTTTCTCAATTAGGCCGCATCAGATTCTTGGGGAATTTCTGTCAGCTTCATCAGCATCATTTTGCTACCAATAGTCGGAAATGCAGCAGAACATGCTGGATCAATCATATTCGCATTCAAGAACAAGTTGGTAGGACATGTGACTTTTTTTTTAACTTTTTAAAATCTTGAAGGTATCATAATTTAGTTTAACTTGTACAAAATCCTGGGTATCGTGCAGGATATATCTCTGGGTGTGGCTTTGGGGTCTGCAACTCAAATTTCCATGTTTGTGGTAAGATTGAATAAACCCAGAAACACCAAGTCCTTCAAACAATTTATTGCACAAAATTCTCATTATCCATCAAATCCAGGTTCCTCTAAGCGTAGTTGTTGCTTGGATAATGGGCATCCAAATGGATCTAGATTTCAGTCTCCTGGAAACTGGCTCTCTTGGTTTCACGATAATTGTCACAGCCTTCACTTTACAGGTTCCTACTTTATCAATTTCATCCTTGCCTTTGCTATGTCAAGTACTATTTTTCAGCTTTTAGAGATCAGTAATAACACATATGCCACTATTTTGCAGGATGGAACGTCGCATTATATGAAAGGGGTCGTTCTCTTCCTATGCTACGTTGTTATCGGTGCTTGCTTTTTTGTTCATAAAATCCCTCAGAGTAAGTGCCTGCCCAAACAGCAATATAAACAACCATAGATGCGATTAAATCTCCAATAACGTCTGCAATTTTCATGACAGATCAAACAAGCAACAACTTAGGAGTTGGAGTACTCTCTGGAGTCTTGACCGCTTGAGCACGCCACGTAGTTTGGGATCCGTATCCCAAACTACAGATGGTGCATCCATAGACCTATTTCTTACTTTATTGATCCATTTGTGAAGCACAAGAGAACTTCATTTCATTCTAATTAGAGAGATTTGGGGGCCAATTGAGAGAGAGGTTGAATGTTACAAACACAAGCTTAAGGAAGATCGGAGCTTTCTAAAGTTGGAAAAGATGTTTGTATATAAAGTTCTATCTCTATGTCTCAGCAATAAGGTTTTGTTTCAAAATTCAGTTCATAAGTGGTGGCATATGGCAAGTGCTTTTCTGTTTTTGTCTTTCAATTTGCATGTTCTAATTTGAGCTGATATGCTGCTGAAGCAAAGGAAATTTCATCACACCCATCTCTGATGTACAATAAGGAAATTGGGAAGTGTCGGGTTCCAATTTTATCTTTGAATAAAATTCATTAGGTGTTGTTAAAGCTTTATCTTAGTTTTTCTGTTTCCTAGCAATTCTTGATCATAATTGTGTTTGTAGCCTACCAAACAAAGGTGGGTTATTGTGTCACTCTCAACAACTTTTAACTTTTAAGATAATAAGTGAGTTAATTAGCACATTTATAAAACTAAATTATTAAGAATAATGCCGATTTCCCCACATTATTTAAGTCTTGCTTAAAAAAATTCTTTAATATATATATTTAAAATAGAAATTAATATTAAGAGAAAATAAAATTTTCTTTTTCTATGTAAAAAAATACAGTGATCAATAAAAAATAAAAATACTATTAATACGACTAACAAAGGAAGTTAACAATAAAAAGCTATTTGTGTACAAGAAATAAATTTAAAGTAAATTTATTAAATCTTACGTGAGAAAATAAGAAATTTAAAAAATAATTAATTTAAGAATATAAATTCATATACTTAATGTTTTAAAGTTTCAAGTCAAATATAAATCATTCTTAATAAAATTTAATCAAATTAAATTTCAATTTTATTGGAAATTGTCAACTTTTTATTATTTTGGTTATGAAAGAGAAATTTTTATCTTTTTTTTTTTTTTTACTTATAATAACATCTTTATCTAAGAATTTGATTCCTTAGAGGCTTTTTAATGGTGTTTGGATGACATAATTCAGTTCTTAACAGATTTGCTCTTTTGCCCAAAACCTTTTCCTGGTAAAACCGAAAGGATCTGAGAATGTCTCCAAATGGGCCCTGGAAGCCTGATTTGGCTGTTGTCAAGAGTAACCTTCGCATGACTACAAGTCGGCAGCCACCCCTCGAGGTGGCCCTCTCAGAGAGGACCCCTTCGACGCCAATGCAAAGGTCAGACTGACACGAAATCTGGGTCCGTCCCGGCCAGGCTTCGTGCACAGCAGCCACGTCCCTAGACAAAACAAACAGCCTCTGGGCCATAAAACCAGCGGCTACTTATTTCAAACGGCTTTCTCAGCCAATCTTGGCTGCGGACTCTGGCAGCTCTAGTCCAAATCAAGCACGTACATGTTGAGCATTAATTTAGGCTTTCAGCCTTGCTTTGTCAAGGATTTAACGTCTTTTCAGATTCTCACCTTGACAAACTCCAATTTGTTTACAACTATTTGCCGATTTGAGCGTGGAAATGCTACCTCATACCGACCAAAGTTGATGTTCACCCAGTACCGAAGTCAGTGGCAACCAATATGCATGAAAGAGATAATAAATGACATTGGAACCTGTTGTTATTAAAATATGAACTTCGTTGTTTTGTACAAAATGCCATGCTGATTATACTTAAATATTGTTTTATAAATTTGATCCACCAATCCAATAGGGATGTGGGTACTTGTACTTCTATTCTATTCTATTCTATTCTAGATCGCATCTAGCAAGATATGTTTCTTTTTCCTATTATTTTGGCCCTCCAAACTTGGGATGGTGCAAATTGCATGCGAATACTCTTTGAGTAAAATGTATGCGATACATTGAAACCCCATGTACTCAAGCTTCAACCTTGTGCATTTTTAGTTTGACCATATTATAGTATTGTGTTTCGAGAATACGTGGCGCTTGGTACTTGCACCTAAGCTCAGATATCGATGCATACAATTATATGAAGCCACAGCTTGGGAATCGAGCAACAGGACCCTCTTTTCCGGGATGCTTTAGCCTTAAAACTGTAGTGCACAAAATTAAGAATCAGTCTGTCTCTTTTTGAAGCAAAGAGATGGAAGGTTTAGCATTATGTAAGAAAGTATAGAGTAGGTCTTCAAAACTTGAATCTAGCGTTGAGTGGTACATGTAAAGGAAATGCGGCATCCAAACCCAGCATATAGGGAACCCCCTACACCATAGGGAATGCCTTTTTATGGTTGAATAATACAGTGAATGCCTCGACCACTGACTGCTATTTTATTGGAGCTTGCATATTTTAAGCTCAGTTGCAACCTCAATGCCAAACAAAGGGACGGCCAGGGGTGGAATCTGCTGGCTGGTTACACATACAAGGGTTCTGTGGCAGCCAAATTGAAGTGTTGCTTTCAATCATGTAAGGTTTCAATAGTGAAGGGAGGCATTTAAAATAAGCAGGTTGCTTGCCTCGAGTACAACTGGGAGCATATTCTGACTGAATTAATAACGTAGGCAAGAAACTTTGCGTCCAAAGATGACGATTAGTGTGTCATTATTGGAGGAATAGATGTACATAATATGATGGTTTCCTACATATAAGGAGGGCTTAGAGCTCCAACGACGCCAAACATCGATTTGTGGTAATGGCGTCTGGAGACTTTGTTAGAGATGAAGCTGCAGCTAATCATGTGGCACTCATCTTTGGGGGTACCGGGTTAGTGGGGAAGGAGCTTGCCCGAAGGCTGATCTTGAAATCCAATTGGAAGGTTTATGCTATAGCTCGAAACCCCGAGATCATACCCATCAAGAATCCCAACTTCCATTTCATTTCATGTGATTTGCTGAACCCTTCGGAAACCCACCGGAAAGTTTCTCTTTTACAAGACGTGACCCATATCTTCTGGATCACCTGGGCAAGCGAGTTTCCCCCGGATAGCCACGAGGGTTGCAAGCAGAACAAGCGCATGATGTCCAATGCTTTGAATGCCATTCTCCCCGCAGCAAAGGCATTAAAGCATGTGTCTCTCCAGACGGGAATGAAGCACTATTTCTCATTACAGGGTCCTTCTGACAAAAAAGTCCGTTACTACGATGAAGAATGCCCAAGGGTATGCACGAGCCCAAATTTTTACTACGTCCAGGAGGACTTGCTCAAGGAGACGTTACCCAGTAAGGTGGCTTGGTCCGTACACCGGCCTGGTCTGTTACTAGGGAGTTCCTGCAGGACTCTCTACAATGTCATGGGTGGTGTATGTGTTTATGGAGCGATTTGTAAGCACCTGAATCTCCCTTTTGTCTTTGGAGGGACAAGGGAGTGTTGGGAAGAGACCTATATTGACGCCTCGGATGCTCGGTTAGTGGCTGAACAGCACATTTGGGCAGCCACAAATGAGGCAACATATTCCTGCGAAGGCCAAGCGTTTAACGCAATCACTGCTGGGAGTTTCACCTGGAAGGAGATCTGGCCGGCTCTCGGGAAGAAGATGGGTGTCGAGGTGCCTGAAGACATGTTCTTGGGGGATTTTTGGTTTTCAACAGCCATGGCTGACAAGAAAAAAGTTTGGCAGGAGATTATAACAAAGGAAGGACTGCTTCAAACAGAGATGGAAGATTTGGCCAATTGGGAATTCATGGATATCTTGTTCCGTTGCCCGTTTAAACTACTGGGGAAACGAGACAAAGCTGATCGGCTCGGTTTTACTGTGAGCTACAAGACATTGGATTCGTTCTCGTACTGGATTGATTTCATGAAAGGTGAGAAACTCATTCCTTAGAGCTGGATTTGACTTTCTATTGGATTGATTAGCAAAAACAGGACGTGAGCACCACGAACTCATGGTAGGTTAGCTTCTCCTTTGCATGTGCTAGTTGACCGCCTTCTTTGTTGTTTCTTATTATAGATGTCATGGGCTAATTAAATAAATATTAATTTCTAGTTCCCCCTTTCTTCCTCATCTTGTCTTAGCTTATTAGTCAGCCCAAATCCAGTTTGCGTTCCATGACAATTTGTGTTTAAGCTTAGAATATGCCTTCTATGTATCTGCAATTCTTAGATGCCAAGAGCAGTTTGAGTTTCTTTGTATGGTGTGGTGTTCAGAGTTTCTTTCCTTTGACTTTCTGTTTTTTGGGAGCAGTTCCTCCACCAATACTTAAATGAAAGCGCTTACTTAGAGGTTTCATAGTTTATCCCCTGGTCTATAAATCAGACAAAGACAAATGGGAGCATGACAATGCTGACTCTAGCAAATCAGGCTGGCACACTCGTAGAGGAAAGGAGGGACGACAACAGGTCATTGTTTATTGAAGTCCCGAAAACAAGTGGACCATGCAAAACCCTCTTAGTGGAGGAACAATAGCATGACGTGCAATTTCAATGTAATATCTTTTAACACTGCGTTTAAGAACAATGGATTTTGCCTCATGCTTAATGAGAAACGTTTTCTTACCGTCTGGAAATCTAAAGCCTACTTCATCTTCTTTGGAAGTTGAGGAATTTGACTGAGAAGATAAAAACGATGAAGAATAAGAGACAAAAGCCAATAAGCACTGCTGCTGAAACTCCTACCATGCCAGGGTGATAGCCAAGATTAACTCGTAAATACTCTTTTACGGTGCCCTCAAACCCAGATCCTACCGTCTTGGTTTCCAAGTCACCGAGCTGAGAGGTGATAATACCTTGTAGTGTCCATGTAACTGGGCTGATATAGTAGAACCAGAGCCACCATGCAGGGATATACTGAAGCAATAAACATATATAAGATCCATATTAGTGACTGAAAGGAGAAGGACGAAAAACAACCAATTGGACCATTTGCTATATTTTCTTACACCCAGTGGGATTTCACTGCTAGTGGGGCTTATTTTAATTTACTCCTTTTCATTTCTCGCTTGCCGCGACATTAGATTAATCAAGCCAACATATAAAGGGTACAAAAGCCTGATATCTGATCTAAGCCAACCCAACTAAACTCTAATGAATTAAATCAAAAGATAGAAAATTAATTTGAAAACCCAACTTTCAGAAGGATGACAACCTCTCGTACGAAAGGAATAATAACTATAGGACAAACCTTGTATAAGTTGCCAAAGATGATTATCTCTTATATAAGAAAGATAACTATAACCTAACTTCATTTGAAATAACCATCTCCAAATAGAATAAATGCTCCTCATGGGAGAGAGATGATGGTTAAAGGCGGTTGTCTCTTACAGGATAAGAGAAATTTATCAGACAATAGAAAGAAATGAAAGCAACCTTTTTAATGTTAAAATTTCAAGTTATTGATTTTGCATGTTAGGTTGTTGTATGATTATTGCTAATTTATTAATAAGTTAAACATTTTTTTCAAAAAAAAAACAAAAACAAAACGATTGGGTTTTTTTATTTAAAAAAATAAAAACCAATTTTATAAATATACAAATCACATGTACTAATTTTTTATTTATTCAGAATTCACTAATCAATACCTATTATTGGGTGAAGTTCACCAGAAGATTCTAACTTCAGACACATTTCCAATCTGCTGTTTGTTTTTTGACCTTGATCTAACCTAACTTGTGAAGTGAAGCTCCACCAGTTGATTAACTTAATTTGTAGCAGTAATGTATGCAAAAATAAAACAATAATTGGTTACAGATATACTTACAGGTCTCGGGACAAGAAAACCTGAAAGGAGGTTCCATAAAGAGTAAAATGCAGAAGAAACAACGGCTGCTAGTTGTTGAGAAGGGGTAAGACCAACAGCCACCATGCCGTAAAAGGTAAAGTAGGTGAAAGTGAGGAACATAAACACAAGATACAGAAAAAATTTCCCTGCAAAAAAAGAGAAGCATCCACTTAACTCTATACACATTCAACATAAGAAATCAATCGTGAAGCAGATACCCTTTATTGATGATATTGTCCTTTCAAAAACAAAGAATCTTACTAACTGTCCTTTCAAAATTAATCATGAAATAGGTGATGACGCCATATAATATGGTCTGCGCGGCAATGTATGGAATCTCCACAAGACACTGTTACATTGCAGTCAAGAAATATATCAGCAATCATCACCTCAAAGAAACTGTAATTTGCCGAATTTTTTGTATATGGTCCTTACCTGGGCCACTGCATAAGGAATAGGGGAGTACATTCCAGCTGCTTTCTCTCTATAGAATACTGTCCTTTCAATTGAAACAATTGGTTGGACAGAAGACGCATTGTTGACTCCCAGAAACAAGGATGATGCATAAAGAGCTCCCATAACCACTAACAAATCTTGAGTGGAACCCCTAAACAACATTTAAGAGAAAGGACCCAAGAGAAATAACCAAATCAAAATCCGAGTAAAATCATGCTTTAAGTGGTAGACACAATGTTATCATCGGAGGATATGATGTTATGAAAGAAAATATCAAGAAAAAAACTAAGTAAAAGTACGTACGTTGTTGAACCAACATTCCAGAATACCGAACCCAATATCAGTGCACTTAATGCAGTAAAACATAACCTCATGCCACTATATGATGGACTTCTCCAATAAACAAGATTTTGCTTCCATAGGCAACTCCGGAACTGGAAGAACTTGTCTTGGGAATATCTGGAAGAAAACTTCAATGGCTCTGAGCCATCAGCTGGAATACTGAATTGCTTAATAGAAGCTTCGACGTCCCTGAGAAAAGGATGTATAGAATTCTAGTTATAAGAATTGTGTTAAAATGCAAGTGAGAACCAGTAAGGAACAGAAACGAAGGGCAAGATCTTGGCCACTGCGGAAAATATATATCAAAATTAAGATCACCTGAATTGCTCAGAATTCCTGTAAATGTCTGCGAAATCTTGACCGATCCTCGCTTCAATTGCAGCTGTAGTCATCTCAAGCATCCAAGTTGCGGGGTTGTAACCACTGGGAATCGGTGAGATTCCACTAATTCCCTGAACAGGAAAAGTAAAAGTAGGAACACATTTATCAACCTCGTGGGTAAAGTTGAGCAGGACAGTCGTTGAGGCTAAAGCTCGAGCAATTACATTAGAAAAGGAACTTAAAATTAGATTCCAGTTAGTCATATTCTTAATTTACAAAAATATGAACCTTACAAATTGAGACTAGAAATTCTGAAACAGGATGTTATCACCTGAAAATAGTTAATCAAAATTTGTGACTCCACACCAAGCTTGCCACCATATATAACTTGACCCCCTCGCTTCAAAAGAAGCAGCTGTGCATTTAATCCAAAGATTAGAGCATATTAAAAGTAGTTGTCAAAGAAACTACCGAAGTGAGTGCGAAAGGGAATGTTAACCTCATCAAATGCTTCAAATATGTCAATACTTGGTTGATGTATCGTGCAGACCACGGTTCTCCCAGTATCAACAGTATTACGGACAGTTCGCATCACTATTGCTGCTGCTCGTGAATCCAGTCCAGATGTAGGTTCATCCATGAAAATGATGGAAGGATTTGCGACAAGCTCCACGGCTATTGTTAAACGTTTTCTCTGCTCTGTTGAAAGGCCAGTTCTACCGGGCAAGCCAACCAAAGCATGCCGTAGATTATCAAGCTCTACTAAGTTCATCACTTCTTCAACAAACTCCTGAAATTCACGACAATAATATAATGCCATGAAAACATTCAAATAAGACGGGAATCCTTGAGCAGCAACTCACATGTCTTTTCTCTTTACTGATTTCCTTTGGAAGGCGAAGAGAAGAAGAAAACCAGAGAGACTCCTCAACTGTCACTTGAGGAGAATGTATATCACTTTGCTCAACATATCCTGATATTCTGGCAAAAGTGTGCTGCTCCTTGGGGTGACCCGATATCCTAATGTCCCCTTCTACATATCCACCAGTTTTCCTACCGGCAAGCACATCCATCAAAGTGGTCTTCCCAGCCCCACTTGACCCTACTAAGGCAGTAAGAACACCAGGGGAGAACACTCCGTTTACATTGGACAGAAGTTGCAACTTCTTCTCCCGTACACCTTGTACCCTCATTTCCTGAGAGATATTGTTTTCCATGACATAAAGAATCAGCTCCCACCAAAAAAATATTTGGTGGATTGATAAGGAAATGTAAAGGGAATAAATACCAATTACAAACACACCTTTGGCATATCAACAAAATAATTGACGTTATGAAAAGTCATTGTTAGTGGTTGAAATGGAAGGATCATTCCCTTCTTTTTGCTTCCCTCTGTAGCAGATGTGGAACTCCCATCAGAACCCTGACGAATCCCTGTGTAAACCGGAAAAAAAGATAAGAGTGATATTCCTACAGTACTACTAGTCCCACAATACATTCTGAGACGCAAAATAGAGGAAAATATCGAATCTATAATCTGGACGTCAGGACTGATTACCGCTCAAAGATGAATTCTCTTCTGTAGCATCAAATGTAACTGCTTTCTGCGTTTTCCGGGGAGCTGAAGTAGAGTATGATAGATGTAAGTAGATGAAAAACTTCTATTAGGCATGAGCAACTTTAATGAGCAAAGGAAATGTTCTTAAGTGAACTCCATTAAAACTTACGATTAAGGTAGGCCAAGGCCAGAGTTACAATGTTGTTGAAAAGAAGTGCATAAAGTAATAATGCACCAACTCCAAGCCAGTACCAATAATCAGCAGTGGGTAATGAATGTAAAATGAGAACGTTGTGTCCAACTGTATCATTCCCGATTGCCGATTTCTGCAAGTAAACAGTTTCCAAACACAGTAAACTATTTCTAGAAGTTATGCATTCAAAGATATCTTTTAAGTTTTCCGCTGTTATGAACATGAAATGATATGAAGCAGCAGAAAACAAGCAGAATTCTGTCTATCAGCCGAAAAAGCAAACCTTCATCCACCTTGTGGCTGTAAATTCGTTGACAGAAATGGCATTTTGCCCATAGGATAGTGGTGATACCCAGTATGCCCAAATCCACCATCGCTTGATCATCGCTAACAGACGAGCAACCCAACTATTAGTGGAAAAAAAAAAATCTCTATCATCTGCAAAAGATTTTGAACCTACATTTTGGAACTATGAATCCACCCAACACGAATATAAGCAGCAGTGCTGCTGATCCAAATGTATTGGCCAGGATCATATCTCGTGCGATAGCAGCCATCAAACGAAAGAGACCCAATGCCATTTGGTGTACAGAAAAGAGTAAAAACAGGAAACGGAAAAACCTGAAACATTTGCAGAAGTAATGAGTAAACGGAAATACAAGGTGAAAGAACATCATATATCAAAACATAAAGGACGTACCTTCCAGCATCAGGGGCAAAACCAACAGTGTAATATACAACACAAGACCACACGACTGCTTCGAGGATGGAATAAGGGACACGCAGAATCCAACTTGTAACGGACCATGCTGATGCAGGATGAAAGAAATTATCTCTTTGCTTGTAGAAAACTGGGAGCCGAGTTATCATAATAGGCAATTCAGAGAATCCATTAAAGAGCATATGCACCATGCCAAAAAACAGGCAAGAAAGATAAAGATTGCCATTAATCTCATCTGTCGGGTGTAGCCTTGTTCGTAAAAACAAGGTGCATGTGGCTGATCCAATAAGTGCAACCTTTAATACAACAGATTATATGAGATATAAAAGAGCAACGACAAAACTTTACAAGCAAAATTATAATTATAATCTGCATCATCTATATGGCCTCCAAAAGGTGTATAGTGTATTCATCAAAGGTTTGCTTTTATTCTTTTTCACTTCGCTAAGCAGTTGTTCATCAAATGATTATGAAACGTCTAATACATGACAAAAGTATTGTATAGTTTCAAAAGTAAGAAAGCGAACTTGGACGGGCCGCATATTTTTAGAACTAGACACACAATACACTTACAAAAATTTAATGAAACAACTAAAATATAGAAGTGAAATTCTGAAACACACCTGGCATGTCCTGAATGTATATAGAAAACGATGTCTGCGGATTAACAGCAGTTCTCGTCCAATGCAAGCTTTAAAAAGCGCAATTTTCGATACAGAAAATTTCCTCTTGGACAAAGCCAAAGGATGACTTTTGGATTTATCATACGGTGCAGAAAGAGAAGACTTCAGAGACCTTCCAAACCTGGAACTTCTGAAGGCCTCTGCCATTTCTGGTGCAGAAAGAAAGACATAGGGTTTTGAAGAATCAGCCCAGTACTGAGCTTGATCCTTTCTAGATGTCACCTGGAATTAGCCAAGTTAGGCAATCATCTCGAAAAAAAATGGAATAACTGGATTGCATTTCTCAAGAAAATACCTCTTGGAGAAAATCTGCTACACCCTTACGTGGTGGTAGTCGAAAACCTAACTCCTCAAAGAATTCCAACACTTCCGCTCGAGGGCCTTGATAGACAATGTGCCCTTCTGCCAATAAAATAAGATCATCAAACAGTTCATAAGTCTCTGGTGCAGGCTGAAGAAGAGCCATCAGTACAGTAGCCTCCATTTGATGGACGAAGTTCCTAATGCATTTTACGATTTGATATGTGGTAGAGCTATCAAGTCCAGTAGATATTTCGTCCATGAACAAGGTTTTTCTTGGCCCAACAATCATTTCCCCTGTATAAGAAAATACCACCAAACAACCACATGTAATTTAGAATTTCAAATCTTGTAATTTAAACACATGTATTCCACTCAACAAAGCCTTCACTAGTCAAAGTACAAGTTCAGCGATGCGTAATTTCAAAACATTGAGTGACTACTTTGCACTTAGATGATAAGTTTCAACATCTTTAGTCCTTTTTCTCTTCCAACTTTAGCGATAGTATTTTGTGCACTTCTTTCGAAGCTTGAAAACGTCCAGTGGAACTAAGCCAAGACCAGAGTAAAATTCTGTCTCTACAAGACCGAAAGAGAGAAAGAGAGAAAGAGAGAAAGTGACCTGTGGTAACTCTTTTTCTTTGACCCCCCGAGATGCCTCTGACCATATCACTGCCAACTAACGTCTCCGAACATATATCCAGACCAAGCACTTTCAATACATAATCGGTTGAAATACTGTGCTTCTTACCTCCAACTGATGATGCCTGTCAGTCAAATTTATTCACCACTCAATCAGGATATAGCTAAACACATGGCAAACTTTATGAAGAACAAAGTAAAAGCATGCTCATACACAGACACAGTAATGGGTTCAAGCTGACAACCTTCATAAATGCATCGATCGCAGGACTTGGCCTTATGTTCCTTTCCTTCTCCAAACGGTGCAGATCTTTCATGTAAGCTGTGAGCACCATGAAAGTATTCATTACTACATAATTAATTCTAACAAATGGTGGAATCATGAACCATAAAGATCTTTTAAGTAATAAATTAATGAGACAAACCTGCAATGCCTTCACCCGGACCTTCACATCTAGCAGCAAAATCCAAGGTTTCTCTTACAGTTAGCTCTGCAATGTGATTATCTGTTTGGCTTATGTATGCAGAAGTTCTTTGAACGCAAAATTCATCAAGCTTATGGCTATTATATGTAATGGAACCAGTTTGCTGAAAAAATAAAAAGAAAGTCACTATAGAGGAATTCACAAAAGCCAGTACTCTGTACCAGAAGAAGTCCCAAGTATATATACCAGATAAGAGAAAGTAAAAATGTAAACTAGCAAAATTTTCCCGGATTTCCTAATATAAGTCCAATATGGCAGAACAAGAAGAAAAGGTCCATTACAATTTATTGAAGAGACTTTTGATAATTAGTTAATTATTGTTAGACTTTCTAAACCAAAGGTACTAGCGGCCGCAACTTGTTGGCCACTTGACACCCCTATTAAGCCAACATAAATGATCAGTTTCCCCATTGAAGCCACAAGTCTCTTCGGTAATAACCATTTCATAATCAAAAGTAACTACACTCTCATTCGCAAGATTCACCTTGTCCATAGAGTTCACCTCCTCATAATGCTAAATCATTCAACACTGTTTGAACCAGATTAATCTTAGATTTCTTTCAAACAGCCCCTGCTGCTGTAAAAATAATTTATGCCTAAAGAAGATAAGTATAACTAACACAATGCCTCTATGAATTACTATTCTTTATGGAAAATATAGACAAGAGTGAACTAAGTTATTTAAAATGGTTTGATTTGGATTAAAATTTGACCCAAGGGACTTAAAGGAGTCTAAAATCAAGATTTTTCGCCCAAAAGGGAAGTAGAAACACATTTTTGCCATCGCTTGATTTTCTCAGCTTTAGACCTTGCCTACGACCAAATGCAAGTTTCATGTCAGTTTAGAAGAAAAAGAAAAACGATACACTCTCCATTTTTTCAGTCTAACACCAAGTTCATTTCCAATATGCATATTTTTTCATAAAAGATCTACTCAAAGTGTCAGGATGCATTTGGTTTCACGGCGAACACGATAAGTTGGTATCAGTAACAATATAAGGAAATATTGAGTATGAAATGGAATCTATATGCATGTGAGCTGCTTTTAAATATAAATGCACCGAATAGGCAAGTTTTACCTGTAAGTTTCTGTCAAGTTTCCCCGCGAGAGCTAAAAGCAGGGTGGATCTCCCAGAACCCGGAGGTCCTAAGAGCAAAGTCATCCTACAAATGACAGAACAGTGCGTCTGTAAGTTCAGAGAAAAGAAAAAACACAGGAATGTAATTAATTCCTCTAACAGAAGAAAAAATAAGTGTTAAGATACGTCCGATGTTAGAAAGTCATACCCATTGCTTCTAAGAAAACAAAGAAATTACGAGTAATTCAAATCATTGAGCTTCCAGCATTCTGCCTTATTGAGTACACATCCATCATATTATAAGTTCTTAAAAGTAGAGCTGGTATCTTTAGAAGCTTAACATACTAATTCATTTCTCTTTTTCTTCTCAGTGACTGACCAACCAACACAATACTGGTGATCATCAGAACCCAAGTCTGAGTAAAAAAGGAGAAGCACTTAAAAGTGCTTCAACTGCCCATATGCATACCAATTTCATCCATCAGCAGACATTGTAATATAAAGCTAAAATTTTCTAAAGAAAAAGGTTTTTCTCAAAATACGTTTCGTTCTTTTCTTTTCATTTCTACTTCCTAAACAGTTCCCTGTACAAAAGAAAGAAGTACTCCTGTTATACCTTCCGGGTTTCAGGACACCGCTGATGTTGTTCAAGATGATTAAAGAGAGTCTCTTGGGTCTAAATATCCGTAAGCTGGTTAGGATACCCTGCACTCGGAAAATTCAAGAGAAAACAATGACCAGAAAAGTTAATCAGATGCACAAAATTGTCAAAGCTAGTAAAGGAAATATAAATCCTACCTCAGCCACGCCACGGAAAGCATTAGTCAAAGTCGGCAAAGCTCTTCTAGCAGTTTTAACATCGGCCACAATTTTCAAGTTCTCAAACCTCACTTCTACTTTCGGCAACTCCAATCCGACTCTATTGATGATGGAGAATTGTGCACGTTCAACACAAACGGAGAAGAAGGCACGAATTACTCGAAGTATCCAGGCAAATATCATAAAATAATTTTCAAGCTCAGACTGTACCTTCATGAGCTCATGATTTTCGTGGAATCAGATTCCACACAGGAATCCATATTCTCATATATATCTCAATAACTACTTCCATTATCAGGGGGAAATATTAAACTTTTAGCAGTGTAGGAAAGCAAAATGAAAGTCAATATATTGGTATTCGCATTCGTTGCAAGGCCGGAAAAACTCACTCACATGCATTTCCAAGAGAAAACAAGAAAAGGAAAGCATCGAAATTTAATCTGGATATGTCATTCTCAAATAACTAAACGGCCTTCGTCGTTTCTCACAATGAATAGTGAATCCATCGAGAAACACATACCTATCTAGGCGCTCTTTGATCGCCGAAAGCAAATTATAGTTATCTTGCTCGTCCGTCGCCAAGGCATTCTTGACAACGAGCTCGCGGTTGATCCTGTCCAGCTTCCGCACGTCGATCGTCTCGGTCCCGTTCCCCTCTCCACGAGGCTCCGAATACGTCTTCCTGAGCAACGCGAAGTTCGTCCACTGTTGTGACGGAAGTCTCTCCAGCGCCGCCCATCGTAACTCCTCCTCGTCCTCAGCCACGAACTCTGCATTGGACGGCCTTCCAAAGGATTCCTCACTTTCTCCGGCCTCAAAGAACTCGCTTCCACTCATCGCGGCCATAGCGAATCTTCCCCCCTCCTTCTCTCACACACTCAGGGAAGGCGAACCGGTGTGCATGGTCTGTTATTGTACAGATATGCCAGCCTGTTACACTCCCAGGGGTTCAATTCATTTGCATGGGGTTCCGTGAAGCTTAAGAAAATAAATCTTGAACATAAATAGTAAGAACAAAAGGTCCAATTTGGCCCAAGAATGGCCACTAATTCAAGCGCAAAGCTTGTTTAATGTGAAACTGAAATAAAGCGGTCAAATATTTGCGTATCCGCTGAAGTTCGTGCATGCAATCCGTGAACGTGTGTGCTGCTTTAGCCTGTTTCGTCCGGCATTGACTCATTTCCTAATAAGTAGCTGCTTCCGTGGTTCCTTACCTTCTGGTTGATCTCAGGATCTCAGGCCCGAGTCTTGTGGACCGAGTGATAGTGCTGTTTCACAGTCGCTGCTGGCTGTCCTATTATTCTTACCTGTTAGAGATAAGCGTGTATCTTTAACAATATTCTCTTCTAATATGATTTGATATTATCACCGTATGTGTTGTCTAATTTAGGGAATTACTTATATGTATGGTGCAACAATATTTCCTTTATTATTTGTATATTTTCCTTTATTGGTTTGTCCTTAGGTTATATAAAGGACTAGTCTGTACACAGTTTTCTCATTCAAGCAATATAAAAAATTCCCAACTCCATGTCTTCCTTTGTTATTGCTTTGTGACATACCCTTTGCTTCTTGCTTTCTAACAGATTTCTCATTCATTCAAATTCTTGCATTCCTTTGTTATTGCTTTGTGACATTACAATTTGCTTCTTTTTGTCCTTCAAACTATCAACGCTTAGTTGGAAAATTCATTTACCTCACCATGACTAGGCCAAACATATGTTATGCGATACATATTCTTAACCAATTCATACATGCTCTGGTCACATATGAATACAACCTTAAAAGTTATAAAATATTTAAAGGGGTGTCTTGGACTTGGAATTATTTTATCTTAAAATTACAACATGGAGATGACAGTATATTGTGACACTAATTATACTAGATGTCTTATAAGCTAACGATCAACAACATGTTTTGTTATAAAATTGGATAATTCTCTCTTATCTTGGATAACAAAAAAGTATCAATTGTCCCCTTATCTTTAGTTGAATCAGAATATTGAGCTATGACAAAGACTACTTGCAAAGTTATTTAATTAAGATGACTACTACGTGATCTCGAGATCCTAATAAAGGGTTCCACCTAGTTATTCTGTAACAATGATGTAGTCCTAAAGCTTGTAGCAAACCCTATAGTTTATGAAGGGACAAAACATATTGAAGTAGATTGCCACTTTACAAGAAATAAAATTTAGGAAACGGTCATCAAGACAAAGGAGATAAGAACCATAGAACAACTTACAGATATTTTCACTAAGGCTCTCTATCAGCGACAACATGCATATCTTTTAAGTAAGTTTGGTGTGTTTAATGTTTACAAACCACCAAAATTATCAATTTGAGGAGGAGTGTTGGAGATACGTATATATCTTTAATAATATTCTCTTCCAATATGGTTTGATATTATCACCATATGTGTTGTCTAATTTAGGAAATTATTTATATGTATAGTGCAAGAATAATTCCTTTATTATTTGTATATTTTCCTTCCTTGGTTCGTCCTTAGGTTATATAAAGGACCAATCTTGTACACAATTTTCTCATTCAAGCAATAAAAAAATTCCCTAACTCCATGTCTTCCTTTGTTATTGCTTTGTGACATTACCCTTTGCTTCTTGCATTCCTCTATAACTAACATTCATATCATATCATATCATATCAACAACACCCACAAAATTGGATTGACAGCAAAGTTAGCACCCCAAAATTTAAGTTCTTCTTACGTATATAATGATAATATTCTTATTAACAATTTTAGACAAACATAACAAGGATTGCACTAAGATATTTAGTTGAGAATATCTCTCCCTAACAAACACCTTCGCCAATTCCTTTTATTTCTCCTTGGAAAGCAATATTGAACATCCATCTTACATATATATATATATATATATATATATAGAGAGAGAGAGAGAGAGAGAGAGTACTAAACCATTTACAAGATGTTCGTAAAAATACAACAACATGCTCTGACAAAATCGCCCAAGAGGTTGCCTGTATCCCTGTTAGTATTTTACAACGAGGCTAGGGGAAGAACAAGAATCCTCCGACAGTCTTACACCCAAACGTAAAGCTAAAACCAAAAGGAGGATGCGAAACGGCCAGATACTGCTACCTAGTAGTACATCAATAGAGAGCCGTACTAGCCTCCTCTGCAGAGCTGGTGGATATAAAGCTCAAAAGGAGCTCCAAAAGTCTCCCAGGAGATAAATAGTTCGAAATTCACTTCTATACAAAAGGAAAAGGATTTCTACATTGACATTCAGCATGATATTAGCGTTTGGCCTTATTAGACCGGACAGTTAATTTCCATTCAGGTTTTTTGGACTTCAAGCCCTTGGAGCAGAGTTTGTCATCATCAGAATCATCGTTATTTTTATCTCTTAACTTTCGACTCCGCTTCTTCTCAGCTTTTCCACAAACAATTATCTTCCTTTCATCCTTCTCCTCCACAGGCTCTGACTCCTCTCTTGGCCTCCAAATGAATAGTGATCTATAAGAATAGCAAAATTAGACTTAACAGAATCAAAAGCTAACTAAACTTACATTTCACATCCAGAGTTCTTTATTTTCAGAATCGAAAGGAACCCAAAAAAAAAAAAACATGAGTCTTCCCTCTAGATTAACATGGGAACAATGGAATTTTAAATCATTAAGACACTTATCCAGCTCAATAGTTTCAGATTCACTTAATCATATCAAAAGAAAAAATAAATTATTGGGAATTTAACTCAAAATCAATTTAGGTTTACATATAACCCCCTCCCACCGGGTGATATTTAATCTCAACAAGATATTAAGCAGAACCTTCCACAAATAGGTTATATTAAAAAAACCATATAGAAAACTACATGATTCATTTAACTCAAAGAAATGCCGAGTACATTTACACAGGTAGTAGATATGCAGAGATGCTACCAACAGAAATCATTCCTTCTTTAGAAAGGACACAAGATGACGTGAAACCCGCAACAAAGTCGGCCTAGTGTTTCATCAACCAACAAATCAATCTTAAGTAGCTCCAATAACCGAAGACATAAAGGAGGAACCAGTTAACAACTTTGCACTTCAGATCAGCAGTTAAAAAAAAAAAGAACAGAGTCCCAACCTCGAACTACCAGTTGCCAAAACATCATCGCGTGGGTGTAGCTTGTTCACAGGACTAATAGTTGTGATGTTTGGATCCATCACCTCAGCAACCAACTGTCCCGTGCTGATGTCTATGAAATCAATGGGATGTAAGGCCGATCCATTATAATTTTCACTAATGTAACGACCAATTACTGCAAGGGACTCCGATTGGTCCTGCAACAAAAATGCATCTCAGTTAAAGGAAATAAAAATAATCAAAGAGTGTGTTTGCTACCATAAACATTAGCTGAATTATATCACCTTTGGATCCCATTCAGCTTTAAAAGGAGTTAAATGTCTATTAAAGTCATGACTATGCACAATTTCTCGGCTTGGGGATTCCAGATCACCAAATATTGAATCCCATATGCGTAGACGATTGTCCTGTGATGTAGTAAGTATTTTGCTGCCCGACACAGGAGAAAAATATGCTGAGTTAACAACTCGCTTATGTGCAAGGTCATAGAGGGAAGAACCAGCTTCCAGTCGACGCATATCCCATATACGAGCCTGAGGTGCAGAAACCATATAAGGTTCAGTTCAAAGATAATAACATTTATAAAATTGTGGGATCCCATATTTACAAGTTAAACGGGAAGTGAGATCCTTTCGTAGTAAAAATTCCATCATAACTCTTTTGAGAATAAAATATTCATAATTATGGGAGAGAAGAGTATGAGACGCACTTGACTTGGCATACCAGGGATCCAAAAGACAAATACATAAAAGCTCAACAAGTGATTGTATCAAGAACTTACAAAATGATCATTTCCGCAGCTCAAAAGAAGGTCTGGTTGAACAGGATTGCAGTGGAGTCCAACAACTTTGCTACCTTTCTTATGGATCAAAATCGCCTCCCCAACTTTGTAGTCAGTGCGAGTATCCACCCTGAACATGCCATGAGAGAAGATCAAACCTGAAAGTGAGTAGGTCTGCTGGTGCAAACAAAGGAAGAAGTAATTACTTTATTCACAAGGGAGTAAAAAATCTAGCCATGACCTGTGTATTGGGAAACTCAAAATGAATCTATACCATATATAAACTCCTTTACCACCACCATCTATCAACAGAACAATTCTAACTAATTAGTCCACTCATTTGAGGTCGTTTTTGTCATCAACTATAAAGGCAGCCCAATTAGGTATAACAAAATGGAAAAAAGGAGTAAACGTTCATCAGAAAGCTGTGAAGTAACTACCAATTACTGCAAACATGGTTGCTACTTTCAGAGATATAATTCAGTAGCCAGCCAATTCAGATGGGCAACTTCTGACTGAAATTGAACAAAGATGGCAAAACCTTGTAAAACAAAGTACCAACTGCACCGGAAAAAGGGTCTCTTTTTGGCTAGGAACACTTCTCATTAACTATTTTCATATGAATTTTTCTAAACACCTTACATTTGCAAGAAAAATACTTACAAGTAGAGAAAGCCGAAGTTATCAGCGACAAGCACAACACCTTTCTCTGAGTTGACATCCATTCCATAAAGCATCCTCCAATTGCTCGGACCCTATAAGTAAATAAAACTTAATCCATGCCTGATGAAAATAATACATAAGTCAGTTCATTAAACAAGTATAGAAGTCACACTTCCCTGTTCTTTCTGTCCGACTCTGTTCCCAAAACCCTTCTCCACCCTAAGGAGACCCACAATCCCCGAAATGCAGGAGAAAGGCGAGGACACCTTATGTTACTTCTCCTTTTTCTACCCATCTCTTTTCATATCTAACGAGTAAGCACAAATGAAAACCTTCTTGCCCCAACAGAGATTTCTAAGTACCAAGACAATCTCTTTTCCCTCACTCACAAAACTAGAAAAGGCTGTTGCACAATGCAAAGCATTCTCAGATGCATCTAATGTCCTTTGAACTTAAAAAGACGTCAGATATTGGGCATATAAATCAATTCCTTACATTCCCTTTTTTTTTTTTTTCCCTAAAAAAGGTTCGTATCTCCATACATCCAGACTGAAGAATATATATACTGGGCATACTGAGGATCTCGCCGGATATGTATGTGTCTAATTAATTCGAAATAAACAAGCTACCAATGCAGAAACTTTTGAAGCTTCGGTCTTTAATAATCAGTTTCCTTAGCACAGTTATACAGGTAAAAGCAACTCGGGACTTATAAGGTGACATGAAAAGTACACTTTTATGAACCATAGAAAAAAAATGGAGGGACCTTTCACCTGCCATCCATCAGGATTAAGGTTTATTGGCGACAGTGAAATCCCAGTCTCCAAGTCAGTGCAACTTATTGTTCCATCTGACGATGCAGCATATATCATATCATCATTTGCAGGTTTGAACCTGTATGTACTCAGATAATACTATTTAGCTTTCTGACACTTGGATATACATATATAAATATAAGTAGATACATGAGAGGAGGGGAGAGAGAAGAAGGAGGCTCTGGCCCCGTAAAAGATAACTAACCTCATGTTATTCACTATACAAGAGTGCACATTTCCATAGACTGTCTTTTCATGCACTTTAGCAAAATCCCAGATTCCAACTTGTCCTTTCTTTAACATCAAACCAGGAAAAAGAAGGAACAAATATCAATTATCTCAAACAAGTACACAAGACAGAAACTTGAACTTGAACTTGAACCAAGCCATGACAAACAATGTGAGTACGACTGACCTTATCTCCTGATAAAAGGATGTTATTGTATTTTGGATGGAACTCTAAGCACGTTATACGTCTACTATGATATCTGATCACTGCACAATTCACCCGATCTGGGATTATGAATGCTGGTTTGATCTATTCCACAGGAGATGAGAAATACAATAAATTCATCATTGTCAACAGATAACAATACAGTGATAAGGATCAATTGTCAATTGAACCAGAAATCTGAAAAGGTGACATATTTACAAAGTCCAGAACACATATACTTGGTCTCAAATTTGAAATTTATATTTCAGACATAAAGTGAACATTAATAAAAATCTTGAATGCCACCAAAGAAAACATACAAAATATTTTGTTTGGACAAACAAGAGTATAATCATGACATAGAAGGTCTAATAGGTAAATAAATCTCAGACAAAGATCAATAACTCTTTCAGACCAAATAACAGCAAACATGTAAGCTTCAAAATAACAACACCCAACAATAGCTGCATGATTCAAAGTCCAGTGGAATCCGTGGTAAAAACTTGAGGTTACAATCTGAAGAAGAACTCTACTTTTCCACCCTAAAAAGAAAAAAACTAGGATAACTAAAAAGACGGCAAGGCAACAGTGATACAACCCACTGTTCTCGCTCGTCCCAATTCACCCTTCTTTTTGCTTGAGTTCTAAATTTATCAGAGTGAGTTCAAAAGATTCAGCACCCCACTTCCCTACTACCCCAAGAAAACTAAAATATATTCAGGAAACTCTAACGCATTTGAACTTCATTACCATGGAAACAAGCGCAAAAATACATCCATCCTCCTGAAAATTATCATCCTCGAGAGTGATGTTGAACATTCTAGCAACCTAATAGGCAAAAATTGATGACTAGAGGTACTAATGCGAATTCTATATCAGCAGAATACTTTGCCTATAGAAGACCCAAATATTAAGGGAAAAGTCAAGAGAAAAAGAAAAAAGAAATCCTTAGCTACAACGAAAACCAAACAGATAGTGAAATGGAGGCTCACCGGAAGGACGCCAGTTCTGAGCTGGCGCTCAAAGACAAATTCCAATGGATTACTGGTATTTCTGCGGGGTGCAGGGATGACCCCATGCTCGGTAGACACTCGATGTGGGCAGGTCATTGTAGTGTGACCTTCAATTTACAAAATCCACGAGTCAAAAGGCATAACCAACATCATAAATTCCTAAAAAGAGATCTCCAGGAGGAGCACATATGATCAAGAACACAACATATACCAAACCAAACCAAACCAACCCACACCAAACAAATCCCAATTTCCAAAAAAAAAAAAACAATCAACAAGGGGACTTCCACTCTATTTGCATAGAAACCCAAGAAAGTAAAGAAACAGGCAAGTGGAAATTTACCAGGCATTTTGCAGAGAAAGCACGGTTTCATAGGGCAGTCAATATATGTAGCCCCTTTGAATCCCGCTTCATGACCCGCCCTTTTGCAAACCTATAATAACAAAAAAAAAAAAAACCACAGAAATCACACATCAACAACAGAAAACACATACACGGAGTATAAAAACCGTATAAGGGTACCACAGCAAGAAAAACTCTTACTTTGCAAACTTTCTTAAGACTAATAGTAATGGGCGCTTTCCCTTTCCTCTTCTCGTCCAGAGCTTCCTCCTTTCTCTCTTCATTTTCTCTCTCCACAACTTCCTCATCTTCTTCTTCTTCTTCTTCTTCTTCCGACGAGCTCGGTTCAGAATCCGAGTCTCTCTCAATGACCACTTTCGGAAAACGACCTCTGCCTTGCCGGGCCATTTGGGAAACCAACCAAGAGCGAACAACGATACCAGAGACGAGGATTGAGAAATGTAAGGGAATTGACCGAGAGCTGGAATTAGGAGCGACCAGGAAACAGTAACCGACCTTTCCGCAGGAGAAGCTTTGGGGCTTAAGTTACTCGAATGGCCCCCAGAAACAGGTTTTGGATATGCATACTCTTGAAATATGGCCTCGAGTATCGGGGTATATCCGGTACTGTGCTTTCCGGTCGTGGCGGGAGAAGACGTGGCTCATCATATGCCGTTCGAGCTCTCCACGACAAGGAAACGATACCGTTTGACATATCCTTAGCTTGATGTAGGGTATGCTTGTAATATTGACCACAATACAAATAAGCATTTGGTTGAAATTGAAAAAGAAAAAAAATTGTATTTTTATTATGTAATATCATATAAGAAAATATGTTGAAGCACACATTGGCTTAATGATTAGTCAAGATGGCTTGTAACATCTTGATTTCAAATTTGGTACTAGGGTAAGTAAATGGGTGTATATGTTTAATATATATATATATATATATATATATATATATATACACACACATAAAAGAAAACATAGTTGTTCATTTAAAATAAATAAGCAAAATTAGAGATACATGTATTTTCAATTATTACAAGTTTAGCTTTTAGTTTTTTTCCGATAAAATTAAAGGCACTAATTAGTTGTTTCTAGCTCTATAAGATAATTAACATAAGAGTTTCAAAAAGCGAGTACATGATGTGGGCTTGAGTCAGACCAAGCAAAAAGCGGGTCGATTATAGCCCGAGGGAAGATGGACACAGTGAAATGGATCAGACCCAGCAAAAAGTGGGTCGATGTGGATAAATAAATGTCAGGAGAAAGCGTCCTCCCTGGGAAGTCTTTCGATCTCAACTATTAGGAGATGAAAGGGTGGGGGGGGGGGGGGGGGGGAGAGCTTGAAAAAACGGATTAGAGCTCCTTCCGTATAAGAATTGCTGCAACTGGAGGTGAAAGGTGTTAGGATTAGTGGAATAATTAAGTTAAAAAATATGGTTGTCATTAAAATCATGAATTTTTATGTAATTATGAAATCAAAAAATATCTTCTAAAAATAATAGATTTTTTGGTAACATCATATTATGATTCTTATTTTTATGAGCAAGTAGGTTTTTCGACTAGATTTTTTTAAGATTTATCTATAAATAGGAGAAGTATAAAGAAATTTAATGGGCAAGTTGAAAGAGTCTTCATAGGGAGCTAATTATTGGAGAGGGTCTGTCTCACAAATTTTAATTGGTAAGAGAATTCATAAGATATTTATTTAAGAATAAAGAATGTATGAGAAAATCTAATAAGAAGAGACTACAAGGGATGTAGGACATTATAATGTTTTGAACCTTTTAAATCTATTGTGTTTAGGTGTATACATTATTATATTTATGTGTTTGATCTCTATGTAGGTAATGTGATTTTATTGAATCCCTCCAATAAAAAAGAAAGTGACAAGGGTCTTGTATGATAGAGAAAAAAGGACCATAATCCAAAGATAGACCCAATTCAATGGATGATGGGAAGTACGACTTGCCCAAAACTGGGGGACACGGGAGTGTTAATGCCCCCTTATCACCGGTTCTGAGGTGGATAGAAAAAGACCCACTAAAACTCCTAGGACAATTACTTTTTATGTACATCTATACTAGACTTGACCAACTGCCTACACTAGCTCTCGTACGTTCTCGACAGCTCATTCTTGTTCAAGTATCTAATGTGCACCGACAATTTTTGGATACTTAATAACAAGATGCGGCAAGTTTTTACAACTCTCTGTTTTTTATCAAGTTGATGCACAACACATTTCATAAGAAGATTAACTAGGTCTCGAGTATTATAAGCTTTCTTGAACAATTAATTTTGCTTTATATTAAGTTTTAACTAGTATAATAATTTATTTTTTACTAACAACTATATATCTATACTAATTGATTATATTTTTCTTTTTTTTGAATTTTTACACTCCATCAAGTTTATGTCATAAAAGATTAGGTATTACATGTTGTCTTACGTATATTTCTAACAAATTTGACATTTCAATCCATCTATATTATTAATATAAATGACAAAGCCATTTTCCTTTAAAAGATTAAAAAAAAAAAAAAGCTCATTCTTGTCTAATCAGAGTCTTTCTTTCAGTGGCATGTTTCGGTCCTTTTTTACATTACTTAAAAAAAGTGAGTTACCGATTTAGATATAACATTCTATCATTATCTTTTAGACAATTAGACATCTATCATTGTCGTCTAGACAATTAGACATCACCGTAATCACAACAACCCAATTCTGAGAGTGCCCTTTTCTTTGTTCCATTTGTTTAGTCTCTGGTCCTATCCGTTCTAACTCCGGTAAACTAACAAGCCTTCTCCCAACATCAGTTTCATTGTCCAAATAATGACAGGATAAAGATAGTTGAAGGAAAAGAAAGAAAATTGATCTACTTACACGTCCAACTTGAGCAGAAACGATTGGCTGCAAACAAAGGAACTTTGTCATTTATGAATTGTTTTTCGTGAAGTCTAGAATTTGAGAGTCGAGACAGGAGGCCTAACTCCGTGTGTAGCCCACGACAAATCCCGTACCTAGCATGTACCCGGGAAATAGGCGAGGGGCAACGCAATCACCGCTATCAAATCAGCATGGCCTTTCGCCGTTTGAAAAAAATCCAGATTTTTGGTGGCAAAATTTGATCTTCTCGTTCTCGTTCTCTTTCTTTTTTGTATGGGTGGTATGAGTCGAGATGTCAAGCATCGATGCAGAGAAGTACCCTAGTCCACATACGTCTCAGCTACTTCCCCAAGGACAGTACCAATTGCCAATAATTGTGGGCCATTTCTCTGGACCAGCGGGTGACCAACAAGCTATCAACTTTTTTGGGTGATTCGGATGAATCCCGAACAACAAGGTACAAAACTTGGAACTTGGATCATTGAGCACGTTTGAAACCTGTCCACATTGGTCAGAGACGTCTCAGAACTTCTTAGTCATGCTAAGCTACATAATACAAAGAAGTAAAATGAAAATAACGTAATTGTTGGTTATTGTGTAACTCAATAATTCGGATCAGGATTGAAAGGAGCCACCTTGACCCCTTTTCTTTAGTTATTAATGTTTTCTGCCAGGAAAAAAATGTGAAAAATGAGGCAAAAGACTCCCTCTCTCTTTTAAACCGCTCCATACGGCCTCTCCTCCAACAGGATCACCAACGTCCCGCTCAAAGCTTCGGCTGCGTGTTGTGTCATAAGAGAACTCAAGACAGCAGCAGGAACAGTAGTAGCAGAAGCTGAAGAAGAGGCAGAAGTAGGAACCGACAGCTTAAACTCTTAGCTAAGTGAGGACAATGCTATCCTTGCAGCTTCCTGTTCCGACAAAGAACACTCTCATTCCTCAAAAACCAAAGCCATCATGCCACCGCGCAACCAGAGCCCAGCCACGACCTTTCTCTCCATTCGGTTCGCCGAGACCCCTCAAGCCTATCGAGCCGACTACAGTAGCTAAAGTAGCCGTCGGAGGAAGTGTTCAAGAGGAGGACAGAAGAAAGGGGAATGCCTCCGCCGAAGAGCCGCTACCGGCGGAGCTCCGAGAAGATCTGATGCCGAAGCACGTGGCAATAATCATGGACGGAAATGGGAGGTGGGCCCAGCAGAGAGGGTTGCCGACCTCGGCGGGCCACCAGGCGGGCGCGCGGAGGCTGAGGGAGCTCGTCGAGCTCTCTGGCGAGTGGGGGATTAGGGTTCTCACCGTCTTCGCCTTTTCGTACGATAATTGGATCCGGCCCAAGGTTGGTCTGCCTTTCCGAGATTGAAATTTTTTTAACTACTATTCTTGTTAGGAAAGTGAATTTTTTGACTTGATTGTTAGGCCTTAAAAGCTAAGGTAGTAAAAGTAAATTGCTTTTAAGAGCACTTTACTGCTTCTAAAGGGGCAAGTTCTATTCAAAATTCTGTCGTCAACAGCAGAAATAATTGTGATTTTTCTCAGAATTTTACGTGAATAATTAAATTTGGCTCTCTTTTGGGTACTTTCTTATTTTTTATCCAGAATGAGGAAGATTTTAGGATATTTTATTAGAAGAGGAGGCACGAATGCTGACCACAAACGCTGACCACTTGTGTGGAAATCCTCCCTGTATCATCGAACTCTTGTGGGTATTGAAAGAGACTTCTGGCCCACAATCGAATTAGTATTACTAGAATAAAAGCAAAAAGATTAAGTTCATCAATTTCATATTACTAAGGCTTTTGCAACTTTTCATTTGATTTCATATATTAAGTAATGATTAAGTTTAATGATTTCTTTACTACCATTTACTAGGTTTTGTGTGTTTCAGTTTGTCTAGAATCTATAAGTAGAAAATTTTAACGGTTGGGTTGGTTATGTGCAGGTTGAGGTGGACTTCTTGATGGCTTTATTTGAAAGGGAAATACAGTCGCAGCTAGATAAATTTGTCAGGTAGTTGTTATGCATACTGACTTCCATTAACGGTAAATTTTGATTTTTTTTTTTTGATTTTTTTATTTTTATGCTTGCATCCAAACTCACTCACTTAGGTGGAGAATTGGGGGCCAACGAATTTAGATTTTCATGGATTCAATTTTGTCTTTTTCTGGTTCATTATTGTCATAATTTTGATTGCATAAGATATTTTCTTTCTATGGGAATATTGAGGCGATTCCCAAGAGGGTGGATTTCTCTTTTTGGTTTTTCTTTTAAAAGGATGCAAATATTGAATTGTTTTAAAAATTCGTCTTTATGTAATTCCTGTATTATTAATTTTTTTTTTAAAGGGGATGAGACACCTTATATTATATTATTAATCCAAGCTTGGTGCATCCACCAAACCTTTACAAAATTTGGTTGGTGACTCCACCAAACCCTTTCGGATTTAGGTGGTCCTTAAACAGTAAAGGAATTGACTAAGTACTGTGATGTGGGTTTTCAGTCTCTTGACTTAGGCATAGATTATGCGTTGCCAGTTTGGTACCCATTTTTTAGAGGCATTTTGATTCTCTTACGGTGTAAGTTAGTCTGGGATTCAAATTCTAGAAAGATAAAGGATATGATTGGCTGGTAGGGTAACTTTCATGAGATAAGACAGGTTTTTGACCGGTGGCTTCAGTTTTGGTGTCTTTTTCTTAAGGTAAGTACTTGTAGAGATTTTGGGATCCAGCCCTTCATAGAACTAGTCAACATTGAGAGGTTCTTGCTGGAGCGCTTACACATCTTTCAAATTACGGTGCTCTGATTAGCCCCTCTTGCTCATAACCGACACAGACACGGCATTAGGTATATTTGAGGAAAGCTTTACTTTACAAGGAAAACAATGTGCATTTTCACTTCTTCGTTCTGATGTTTCAAAATCCTGTTTGGAGGAAACTCTTTTAGTCATTAGTCTATTTCAGTATGCTATTTCCATGGCAGCCTACGAGTTATCACTTTTCTGGAAGAATTTCCCTGCCTCCTGGTTAGTAACTTGGGCATATTATTTACCTATTTCAAGTACTGACAGGATGGTCCCACTTCCTAGTTTCTGATCTTAGTCTTCTTTCAAAGAAGCCTCCAAATATAGGTCTTGCTTCCAACTCCAGTTGATTATATGATAAAAATCATATTTTTGAACACACTTGGAATCTTGTCTGCACTCGAGCCTTATTGACACAAGGAATCTGGAGAAATTTTGAGTTCTTTTTTTCGAACTCTGCAGTACTGGTTAGTGTTCTGTTTATTGTCAAACACATGAAAAAAGCATTGCAAATTTTCTTCATTACAGATGCACAATAAGAACAAAATCAAACCAGCTACACCTTGGCTTCTTTTCTGAAAAGCCAGAGGAATGGAAGAATCATACATCGTTTTGACGCCTGGATCCAGGTTCTGATTCCATGTAGAAAAAAATAAGCAGTAAATGTGAAATGGAAAAAGGTTCTTTCCTGTATCTTCTATGTGATTTGATGAATGGGCATATTTTACTTCTTGAGTCATCAATTCTCCCACAGCAAAGGGTTGTTTGGTATCGAAATTACTTTTGCTCTCCGGTCTTTATATGGGGTCTTTTGTCATCAACTGCAAATTTATGTTCCTTATTCACCTATTTTTACAATTTGCTTGGGTATTTATTGTGTGAGCGGGGTTGCTGGAAACACCTTGTGATACAACCTTAGAAACAGGAAATGGCAACGCCAAATTGATGCCAGATTCTTCTGATATACTGACCTGCAATAGTCTGAGATATCTTTTGGTAAATAGCTACATGTGGATGTTTTGTTTAGTGAAAAGAAAAAGGGCATATTGTTCCAGATATATGAAGTTTTCCAGTGTTGGGTTTTCCTTCTTGTAATTACCTTGCGCCAGTCTTTAGGTTCAGTGTTGCACTCACGATTGAGTTTTGCTTTCACTATTGAAGGGGTTGCAGAGAAAACAAAAGGTTTACGATGCTCTTTTGCTTGTACAGGGAAGGTATTCGAATAAGTGTGATTGGTGATTCGTCAAAGCTTCCGCAGACTCTACGGAATCTGATTAGGAGGGCAGAGGAGGCGACGAAACACAACTCTGTACTTCAGCTCATTGTGGCGGTTAGCTACAGTGGGAAATACGACATCATTCAAGCATGCAAAGGCATTGCTTCCAAAGTCAAAGATGGTTTTGTTGATTTGGCAGACATCAACGAAGGCCTAATTGAACAGGAATTAGAAACCAACTGCACCGAGTTTCCCTACCCTGATCTAATGATCCGAACCAGTGGTGAACAAAGAGTTAGCAACTTCTTTCTATGGCAGCTAGCCTATACTGAACTTTTCTTCGCACCGGACCTCTGGCCTGATTTTGGAAAACCTGGGTTTGTAGAAGCCTTAATTTCGTATCAACAACGACAGAGACGCTATGGTGCGCGGGTGTAGGCAATTCCATTCCAGAAAAGCTTGTACTGTCATGGGATGAAGTCCCCTTCAGATTATCTTATGATCCAGAAGAACATCAAGGAGCTGGATGCATATATGATAAACAACCATATAGATGTCTTCATATATATTCTTTTAGCAAGAACATGGGGTAAGTCATGATTTACTCGTCGGCATTGCATAAAGAAGTAGTGGGGTTACTCTACTTCGGTAACTGCAATTAGGAGGAAAGCCTTCAATTAAACTCTTTTGGTGGTTTTTCTTTACGTTTGTTGGTCATTTTCTGCAGCAGCACTAACAACGGAGCAAAACAATGAGACTACAATCATGATGTCACAAGACATGATGAAAGAAAAATAAAATAGAAAACGTCAATGAGCTGAGTGAATTCAATATTATTGATTCTGTTGTGTTGTTAAGTTAGACATTGCTATTCCCTATATATACAAGTTTAAGCTTAGTCTATTTTACATCATAATCATTTATACAAAATAATAATAATAATACAAGTAGGATAGGAATATAGATACAATCATGAAAACCTAAAAAAAATAAGTAATTTATAAAGGTAGGTAAATCAAAAAGCAATTCTTACAATATATTGTAATTGAGACTTTTCCATTAATTCATAACACTATTCGTACTTAGTTACAAAGATATCTATGGTCCGACTAAGGAAGATTAGTGTTGTCAAATACAATTGGGCTTATGAATACAATTAAGAAAACCTAAAAAGGTAAGTAAATCAAATAGCAAATTTGACAACACATCATAATCGGGACCTTTCTATTAATACATGACAATTGTAGTGATTAGTTGCGAAGATATCCATTATTAGACTAAATATGGTTAATGCTGTCCAATACAACCAGGAATACAAGTACAATTAGAAAATCTTAAGAAAGTATGTAACTTATAAAGGAAAATAAATCCAATAGCAATTCCAATAATACATCCTAGTTTGAACCTTTTTCATTAACACATGACAACTTCTAGTGAATAGTTGCATCAATATCCATTACCAAGCTCAAGAGAGTAAGTGTTGCCTAATGTAGGCGTTTTATGCTAATGTAGCTTAGCTTTTATTATTGGAAGGATTTTTTTTTCCTTTTAAAATTAACTTGTAAGTGAAAGTTACGTATTTGATTGTAAAACAAATTTTGAAGCAATGTTTAAGTTATGTACAATAATTCATATTATTTTGACATGTCTCTTTATAATTAATATCAATTGCGAGTTTCATTAGAGGGGAAAGACATTTTCTTGTAAAACTAATTTTTATTGCATCTCCTTTATTATATTATCTTGAATTTGAATTTTGGTATTATGTGAAAAAAATGTTTACTTCTTTAAATGACTTTTAAATTGGTAATATATTTTATTTCGAATATATTTTCTTAAATAATAATCAATTTATTTATTCCAATTTACATTATTCTTTAACAATAGTCCCCATAAGCTAGTCGGAAATGGGAAGAATCAAAATTGTACAAATAAAATCTATAATATTTGTGCCGATATTCATGGTTATTTATTAATCCATACAAATTAGGAAAGGGTTGCCGTAATTGCAAACCGGCCTAGCCATTCAACTACCGAGTTTGGTACGTCCTGTCCCGCCATAATTAGAGAGTAACGTGGGGGATAATTGGTGGAAAAGACTAAGCCATCTGGGTTGACTTCCTCGTTGATTCCCTTTAAATGGATTAGGCATCTTAGTGGTTGTATAATTAGGTTTAATAACATAAAGGACAATATGATGAGGACAAAACTCATGACATTTATTATCTCCTTTAATCTTATCCATGACTACATTTGTAATAATAAGGACAATTCATAATTACAGAAAAATCTTGTAATTTAGTTTAAATTAAAGATAATTAAAGAAGCGTTTAGAAAAATGAATAAGAACTTGTTCCTTTTATTTTATTCAAGGGTCCCAAGAATAATCTTCTGGGAGAAGGATCCTTATCCATCCAAGGAAAAAATATATTTTTCTATATACGTAGGATTGTCAACCTCGTCATCATCTGCCAGATCCACCATTCCGAGGAGGACGAGGATCCTTATCCAAAACAGGTTCAGTTTATAAAACCCGGTCTGTAGAAGGAAAAGGTGAACAATTAAGACCCCACCTGAATAAAAGTTAAACTCAGATCATTAGGTGCAGATTATCTTCTCACAAACATTAAGAAAGTGGTACCAACAGGCGTTGGACGAATCATAACAATTGTCTTTTCCCGATTGAGGCGCCGACGGTGGAAAACCCGGGGCAGCGCCTACCGGTTTTGGCTTCTCTTTACCGTCAACGATGACCCACTAGCACAGCCTAGAACTTGTCCATGGCCCCCCAATCAATGTGCACATCTTTTGAAAATATTCTGTAATAAGTTCCTGACATTTAATAAGTGTTATTATTTATTTAGAGCTGTTTTAACTTGTGTCTTAAACAGCAAGGATCTACGCCAATATATTAAAAATAAAAAACTTCCTAAATAGTTCGGTTTACATGGATCTATTTATGTGTATTTTATTTTATTTACACAAATTAAAAAAAAAAAAATTCTAACCTTATTACATTAATATTTTATGAATAATTTTCGAAAAAATAGATTAACATATTTATTAACTTATTTTATTTATTAAATAAAAATTTTGTCGGAAAGATGTTCAAGGACACAAATGTAATTTAACTGGACTCTATTCTGTCCTAATAAGGAGTCCAGAGCTCATAACAGAGTGATGACTGCGGTCTGCTTCGTGTTCTGGTTTTCTTTTTCCCGAGGGCTTCATAAATTGCAACGGAAACTGTGATTTTCTCTGTAAGGTTGGGTGCGGCTTTTCCAAGCTTTCCTTTTTGGTGGATGAGAATTGTTTTCCGGGAAAATACCCGGCCATGGGAAAGTCGTCCTTCAAGGATTCTCTGAAAGCGCTTGAAGCGGATATTCAGCACGCCAATACTCTGTACCTCTCTCTCTCTCTCGAATGTGTATTTGATCCTTCCTTTTAGCTCTGTGAATTGGCTTGCTTTTTGGCTCTGCTGCGTCTTTGTGAAAGTGTGAGTTTGTTTTTCTTTGGTAATGTTTGATTTGCATTCTAAAAGAAAAGTCTTTGCTCTTGAATGTCTAATTTTGCTGTCGTTGTTTCTTGAACATGTAATTCCTAATAACATCTATAATTCTGAATGTCTAGAACTTCACAGTCAGGCTTTTGCTGGTATGGCAAAGCAAGTTGCAGGTATCTCCTGTAGTGAGATGGAGATAGGACCTGATAAGGAGTTTCAGCTGTTTGTTGACTTTGTCCTCACACAGAATTCATCGTTTTACGTCACAAATGTGCGGTCCCCACCCTACCTTCTCCCTCAAATATTGGCCTAGAAAGGTCCTCAATCAGAGTGAACTGATAGGCATGTAGTGATAACTATGATTGTAGTTCTCTTCTGATTAGCTTCAAATTTGGTGGTGACAGAAGTAGGTTGCACATGAGATTTTGCTGCCTTGAGTTTTACAATTTGAAACCTGGAAATAATTTCATTCTCTTTCTTCTTATTTTAATTCTCAAAGAACGACAAACGATTTAGATTTATGCACATAAATTCTGACAATTTCGTAGGCGAGGTGGTTAACTCCAAGTAGTTGGAAATAAGGCTTTGCGCAATTGACTTTGAGAGTTATAGTCATCAACTTAGTATAAATCTGCTCTTCTGACGACTAACTGACTTAAAAATATTTTCTGCTTGCACAAAATCCTTTTGTTTTATGCTCTGAAAAATTGGAATATTATGCATGGTGGCAATAATGCTGAGATCGTCAATCATATATGACTTTCTGAGGCATATGGTAGCCTCATGACTACTGAAATACTTTTTCTGCACTCTTTACGCTTGTTCTTGTATATACTTCCTCTACTAGCTAATAAAAGCTACTGCGTTGAAATGGAACGGATTGGAAATTGGTTTCAAAGTATGTAACCATGTGTTATGGCCATCTCTAGGTATCTCAACATGGTGTTCCTTCTTAAAATTTGCTCAAAATTATTTTATGATGTTTAAAAACTTGGACATATATGAGATAGTTTTTGATGCTTGATGGATTTCATTTGTGCGTTTGAGCTCAGCTAGGCTGCAATATCCATAGAAATGAAGTCCTCAATTATTTTCATAATTCTGGAAAGGTTGCAGCAATGTTCTAGCCATGTTCCCTCTTTATCTATGCCCTTCAGAAATTAACTTTGGATTGTTCATTTAGTGTGAGACTCTCAATAGGAATTTGTTAAATGTTCTTTTCTTGTCAATCTTATGAAACGTTTTGACTATATCTGTTTGGTAATATGTTGGTTTGGAATAAGGAGCTCTTTAGGATTCAACTCCTTTCAAATCATTTCTATGAGTGGGTTTTCACTTAGTTGATTGAATTATATTTGTATGAGTGTGCGTGACTTCTAAAGTACTTTTCTGGACATTTATTAATCTTGTGATTTGCTGCCTTCTTTCCCCTCTTCATTCCAGGGCTTTAGATTTTCCAAGCGAGAATGATGGGGCACGTATTCAAATGAGACTATCCTATGGTCCACTAGCCCCCCTTTTCCTTTTTCTTGTTCAATGGACTGATTGTCACCTAGCTGGTGCACTTGGTTTACTTAGAATTCTTACTTATATGGTATGTTTCCCTCTTCTTTTATTTGTTTTTATCTCTATTCCTTCCCCCTCCCCAACACACAAAAAAAAAGTCCTCCTTCCCACCTCTTTAGGGGTCTCTTCCAATTATCCTTTACTTGTTTCCATGGTTATTTGTCTTCCTATCCCCTTCAACAAACGTGGTGTTTTTATGGTGGCTTACTGACTTGTTGGGAATGGAAAATGATGGGTTGGTGCAGACCTTTGCAGATGGGAAGACCACGATGTATGTCTACGAAAGGAAAGCAAGCATTAGAGAATTTTATGGTAAATGGGATTCAGAGAAGTTGGAAATGCTTGATATTCGTGCATAATAAAAATATTTTGCTTATGAGTGTTTCTTTCTTCAACAGCGGTGATATTTCCTTCTTTGTTGCAACTTCATAAAGGCATCACAGAGTTGGATGATCGGAAGCAGAAAGAGTCGTGTAACCTCAGATTCAAAAGAAAGGATGAGTTGGAAAGGGGGAAAAACTCTGAAGCTGATTTAGAAAGAGAAGAGGAGTGTGGGATTTGCATGGAGGTGAATGGCAAGGTTGTATTGCCCAATTGCAGCCATTCTTTGTGTTTGGATTGTTTTCGGGAATGGTAAGCTCTATATTTATGCTTCTCTGAATACGTCCTGTGCATTTTCTAATTATTGAAGTTTGTAGCCTTTCATCTTTCCTGAAAATCAGACTTGTTAAGTAATCCTCTTGACAAGATATTTTGATGATCAGACCTGAGAACAGTTTTCAGTTGTTTCTATTTTGGAAATGTCTTTGAGAATCTGTCCAGTTTTGAGAACTCCAGACCATAGTTCTCAAATGTGTTGTTATTCCTCTACCATGTTCTGTGGAGGCTGTTCTCTATAACCAACAGGCAGTCCTAAATGCATTTAAGGTCCTAAAAGATAGTCTTTGTGTTTAAAAGTAATATCTGTTTCAAAACCTTTTGCTGCATATAGACCCAATTTAGTTTCCATCTCTGCAGGTTATCCCGACTGCATTCCTGTCTCATGGACAGGGATTAAACATGTATAGTTTGTGCCTATCAAACTGGAAAATACTGTTTGGGTTGTGTGTAATATATCTAATGAATTTGTATTATTAAGCTCATGACTTGTTTTCTATCTTAGCTAAATTGATTGGCATCTGATGACATAATGTTGCTGTTTCCTTTAGGCGTGGGCGATCTCAGTCATGCCCCTTTTGTCGAGATAGCCTCAAAAGAGTAATGTCTGGTGACCTGTGGATCTATACAGATAAGTGTGATGTTGTGGATTTATCATCAATATTGAAGGAGAACCATAAGAGGCTGTTCAAGTACATTGATAAACTGCCTCTTGTTGTTCCTGATCCTGCATTTTTACCCCATGATTCTCATGTTAGATAAGAGTTTATGTACAGGCTTTTGGAATAGAGTATATGATAAGCTAGTTGTAAATTTATTTTGCATTAACATACCGAATTGATTTCCTATTTTCATTTGGTTATAGTTTTCTTGACTTCAAGCTGTTAATATTGATTCCCAAATCCAGTTTTCAATGGCGTCTTACCATTAAAAAAGAAAAGGAAAAGGAAATGGTGAAAAGAAACAAAGAATACTAGTACCATCATACGTAGTTGGATGCTCATAAAAGAGGCTAATTTACAAGTATGCTGAATAAATGCGGATGAACACGAAGCAGGTGATTCCTGCCATTGATTCAGGACCGATCATTTTGCAAACGTAGGTAATCTGCATAAAAGCGGGGTTGGTTTTCTTCTTGGTGAATGTAGGCATAACCTCCATGGCTAGATACATCAAGACCTGCAATTTCATCATCAGAAGAGATCCTCAAAATCCCAAGCTTGTGTAGGGCGTAGAATAGAGGCCCCATTGTTAAACTGACCCAACCCACAATCACCAAAACCTCAACCACTTGGGCGCCCAGCAAACACCACCCTCCACCCATTAACAGACCATAGGGCCTGACCACGCCTGACTCGCCTGAGTCATAGGCCTGAATCACAAATTCTTCTTTCGCAAACAAGCCTGTGAATATCAAACCCCAAGCCCCACAACCACCGTGCAATTGAGTTGCCTCCAATGGATCATCAAACTTCAGCTTTAGGGCCAAAATATTGAGCCCAATCAACACCCACGCAGAACAAAACCCACACACGATGGCAGCCCATGGTTCGACAACCGAGCAACCTGATGTGATTGCAACAAACCCACCAAGCACTCCATTGCAAACATCTAATGCATCCCAATGGCCCACTAGCAATCGCCGGCCGAATAAGGTAACGATTCCGGCGGTTGATCCAGCCAGCGAGGTAGTGACAGCCGTCCGCCCCACTGCAGTCCAGTTGCCCTGGTTCGTAGTGTTGGGATAGGCCACAAGAATCTTGTCGAAGGAGCCAGGATTGAACCCAAACCATCCAAACCATAGCAAAAACGTGCCTAGTACAACGAGAGTTGCATTGTGGCCTCTCATTTGCACGGGGTTCCCAAACGCATCGAACCTACCAACCCTTGGGCCTTCTATGACTGAGCCCCAAAGCCCAGCAATCCCACCAACCAAATGCACGACACCACTACCAGCGAAGTCAATTGCACCAGAACCGAATAACGAGTCAGCGTAACTCGGACTGAGCCAACCACTAGATGACCAAACCCAATGAACCACAACTGGGTACACAAACCCGGTGAGGAAAAAGGAGAAAATAAGGTAAGCGGTGAACTGGGTTCTTTCCGCTATTGAGCCACTGGTGATACCTGCGACGGCTATGGCGAAAGCCCACTGGTAGAGGAAGAAGCTGTAGTCGTAAGAACTATTGGGAATGCTATAAAGCGCAAAGAAGTTGGTACCAATGAATGGGTTGGAATTGGAGCCATCACCAAAGGCAAAAGCAAAGCCAAACAGGTAATAAGAGATGCTACCAACAACGGCGTCAACGACATTGGTTAGCATTATATTCATGGCGTTCTTGGCCCGGACTGAGCCAGCACAGAGCATGGCGAATCCGAGCTGCATGACAAAGACGAGGTAGGCGGAAAAAAGGAGATAGATGGTGTTGATGGAAGCCGTGACACTTTCTTCCCATGAGACTTCCATGATGTGTTCTACGACAGGCACAGGGAGAGAGGAAGTGATGATTGGGTAGTGGAAAAGAGGGAAGTAAGATAAAGCCCTTGCTAGTTGTATGTACATGGTAGATTGAATGGTAGTTGTGGCACTCGTGGGGTCGCTTGGTAGGGGATGATTTGTTGACTAGTTGTGCATTCTGCTTCAGTGACTCGTGTGTGGATAGATAGGCATAGCAACCAGCCATCCCCCCTTGAAATTTGGATCCTGTCGATAATTAGACTTCGGTAATGGGCACCATTTTTGAACTAAACAGCAATCTTGCTTTGAATATTAACTCTAGTCACAGCAGACGAAAAAGGACAAATCCAAATAATGGTATAGCTTGGAATCTGTAAGGTGGGGAACTGGCGTGGCCTGCAATTTGGTCTATTGTATACAAATATAAATATATAAGGAAAGGATTTGCGATGCCATATTCCTTTAACATCACCTTTTAGTTCACTTACTTGGAGCTGTGGTAACTATCTTGGATGGTAAAAACCCTACTGTCAAAAATTTCATATTTTGAAGGCCATTTCTTAGACAGATAGGGAACTTTCAGAAAGTTCGTCTCCAACGCTTCGATCTTTGGCTATTTGGCCTCTTCTCAATCTCCGGTATTGAAGGCTGAGATCCCACTGCTTGGTTTGCTACGGTAACTGAATCGGGAACTCAAAGAATAATTGCATATCTTACACATGCACCACATTCTTGAACAATGTACTGACGAACAAGTTCTATTTGTCAAATACAAAATGCATGTGCTTCAATGGGTAACAGTTTCTGCACTGTAATAAACAACATTCTGCATTAACTTGTTCACTTGGTGGGTCTTGATCTACTATTCCTACCCTTTAAAGTTACTGTCATTTTCTAGGACGTCATAGCGCTGTTTGTAAGGTCCTTTAATATCTAAGACTTTCTTTATAAGGAAAGTTTTGACTGGTTATCTTGGATAACCATTACAATAGTAATGACGACACCACCCCGAAATGGTAGCTTCAATTGAGCTTCAATTGAGCTTCACTTAAACTCTATATAGAACATTACAAACAAGCAACGTGACTGATATGACGTCCCCATCAATTACCCCTAGACAAGTAATTGAGCTTCAATCACACTCACAGATAGGAAGTCCTAAATACAAACCCTGGCAAAAGGGAACTGTAACTCTAGGACAAGTCTACACAATGGTTTCTTTAAATTTGGCTTGTAGTGTGTGAAACGTTGCAACTGCTCCTAGCTAGCAATGGGGAAGTTTAATGAAGTACACAGTTAGATTCCTTAAATTATGATTGCTTCCTGTTGCTGTCTTTTTCGCGGTCTGATCGGGTCATGCTTTGAGTACTAAACTTTGGTCATGGACTTAAAAGATTAGGTTCTTTGTTTTTGCCTTGTCTTATTCCTCTAGGTGATTGACGAAGTCTTATAAGCCAAACAAAACCTGAAGATAAAATCATTTACTAGATAAAGGAAATGTTAAGGGGAATTACAAATTCGTTACTAGATAAGATCGGACACGATTGTACCACTGGTTAAGCATAGCTCATGACATGCCTCAGCACAAGCACAAGGATGGCGAAAATCATAGCAATGAACAAAGAGCTTAGAGTTATTATCACGACAGAGACAGAAAATGCTGCTGATTTGGGATGCCCTGCTCCTAGCTCATTGCTTACACTCACACTGTCATGTATTACTTGATAAAGTTAAGTTTCATATCGATGATGCTTAATTTGTTTCTTATATTATTATCTTGTATAGGCCTTAAATTTACTCATACTTTTACTATTAACTAATTATGAAAAATAAAAAAAGACTGAATGGTTAAAACATGTAAGGAAGGCGAGGACCACTTGTATTGCTAACCTGCAGCCGCATTAAAACCTACTGAAATCATGAATACCCATCCTGATATGGTCATGCTCCATGCAGAGAACAACATACTTCCATCAACCATTGCAATGGAGAAGGGCCCTACAGACACTCGTACATGTATTTCATATCATAATGTGAGTCTATAAATACCAAAAGGCATAGAATTATTTTAATACAATTTTTTGGGATTTCATCCCACATCAAAAGTGAAATTTCATTCTTAGGGTTTTATGTGAGTTGGTGTCTTTCTTCTCTTATGAGCCCTTCTAGGGGAATACCATTGGGTTCACTTAATATGGTAGTAAAGTAGATTTTTCTTTCCCTTCCAGGCTGATAGCCAAAGAAGCCTTCCATGTTGGTTGAATATCACTTCTTAGCATGGATTGAAGTTTCATTCTCGAACCCTTATACAATTGGTGTCTCTCTTTCCTTATGAGCCCTTTTAGGAAAAATACCGGGTCTACTTAATCCAATCTTTATCAACTATTTGTCTACCAAGTATATAAGAGAGAGGATACCTACCCCCAGCGGAAGGCGTATTAAAAGGACTGCATACATGGCGCTCATAATTTACCACCACTCATTTGAAGGTTTTATGGTTGCCACAAGACTCACATCTCTACACAAAAAAGTAACACTGACCAGTCAAATAATAACAGGTCTTCAGCAGAAAGAGACTAGAGTGGAAAATGACTGATTCAGTAGAATGTGTAAGCTCTATACTGGTACAACATCAACTCCCCTCTGACAAAGGCAGCTAAAAGAAGATAGGAATGGCAGCAGAATCAATAGAGAGTAGATGTTGAATGTTTGTTGTAGTGTAAGATATATTTGGCCTCCATTTATGGCCACCACAAACTCTTTTCCTTTACACAACCTTGCCGATGTAGTAGACAATTTCAGACAGTCCAACAGCCAAGAGAAAGCCTGCAAACTGTGTTTGCATCTCTCACTCATCAAGATGTACACAAAGTGTGCCACCACTATAATCCACCGTGAAAAGGTTATCACCAATGACGCCCCCAGTAGTCCCCATTCCGGTTGGTAAATCACGAGCCAACTCAGTAATAGGTGCACTGCAAATGTGGTCGCAGAGATGTACAAGATAGGAGCCGCTATGCTTTGGGCTTGGAGGAACTTTTGGATGGGAAAGTTGGCAGTGTAGGCAAAGAGTTGCGGTATGAGGCCTTGAAAAAGAAAAGGGCATTACACATAATAGCATCTGAAACTTATTATTATTTCCTAGAACGTCATAATGTCCTGTAACTTCTATGACATTATGATAGGAAACAAAAACTATGTGGGTCTTACAGAGGAAAAGCCCCTCTCCAACGCTTCAAGATCAGGTCTTATTAAATGTCCTTTTCCCTCTTTCCAGGGTCTGAGGATGAGATTCCAATGCTTGGCTTGCAACGAATCAGAACCTCACGGAAGGGTAACATGACATCCAACAATGTGCCAGCTAACCATTCTATTTGTCGATTTGATTAGCGTACTATATTCTGCACCACAGTTCCCAAGATTGCGCATTAAGTTGTTCATGTGGTGATGCCGTTAATCTACTTTTCTTAATCCTTAAGTGACTGAATGTGGCTTTGGTAAGACTAGCAGATATTACTGACAGCTAACCAAAAACATATATCACAACAAGATAATCTCAGGGAAACAAAATGCTTTTATTGGTAATTCTAACGGCTTACAAGCCGCCTATATTTCTTCCAGCTAGTCCAAAAGAAGTAACAAGCAAACCCCATTTATACTACGGTTGTGATAGATGGGGCCATATATACAATCCACTTCACAGAAGGGGGCAGAAGTTCAGGAAAGATAGCTCGTGGTCAAATAGGTCCGTACCATCGTCATAGAGTTGTAGATTTAAATATCTATATATGTATATACATACAGGCAGCTCTGAAGGCGAATCAATCAGTGGCTCTCTGCGTAGCGGGCATCATCTCTCAACATGACTCGGCTCGTGAGGGAAGGTCTCATTGTTATAATTGCAGACTCGTTCGCCCCAGCTTTCAGAGCAGCCTTCCCTGCCTCCAGGAACCTCTTGACTGCGTCCTCTGCGTACCAGTTGGCTTCTTTCACACTCATGTTCTTGCCTATATTTGGGTAGTCACGACGTACATAGTCACCATTGAGCTGGGATGCAAGCTGGATCAGTTCAACTTGAAATTCTGAGAGCCTTGAATCTTCCTGCGGTCCCCGTGGTCTCAGTGATCTCCTAACTTCAGGAAGGGTTACTGCATCCAAAATCCCATGATTGGTTTTTAAATGATTAAGTGCAAGAAAGCAACTAAAACTTTCTAATGCTTGTGCGAGAATAAAGTAATTTGCATGTAAGCTTTGGATCTAGGCTGTTCAAGTATGACAAGCAGAAGAACGTCAAACTATATGGTTTATCTACTATTCAGAAGATTTTTAATTGATATGACTTTGTATAAGTGCATGATTCTAGACCATTTGGCAAAAACTTTCCCCAAATTTTCTGTACTGTTCAAAAGGACAAAAAGTGCCCATGAACGCTCACAGAATGAGGTCCAGTGGTAGAGCACACGAAGATAAGGGAATATGCAGGGGAACATCTGCGGTGTTCCTGCTAGGGGGAAACTGTGATCCAATTTAAGACTCTTGCCAAACAGTATCCAGCAACCAGCAGCAAGAGAAATTCCACCATTTTGGCCACGAGAAGGCCACTTTTTGTCTTTGAAAAATGACAATGTCAGGTTGGATATAACAGTAAGAAAATGAAGGCATTTGTAAGTATCAAGGAAAGTAGCTGAAACCTGGACAATCATCACGTGGAGTGTCCCGAAGGCGTAAGTACTTCTCAAAAGTACCAGCCCAAGCATCCCTCTTGGTCAGGAAGTTTGATTCCAGATTGAAAATCTTCTTTACAGTTGCGGGGATAGAAGAATGTTCAAATTGCGAATATGGTGTTGGTCCATCTGGCCCATTAATCACTGCATCAAACAATCAAAAGTAAGTCCACAGGCAAAAGAACCAATGCTCATAGGTAATGAGTATGGTACTTGAACAAATGTGAATGTAAATAATATAAAAGCTGGACAAAAGAGTGCCCAATCAGACATCTGTAGGTTTCAAGACGCATGAATGAAAAACAAGATGGTTAAGAACACATAACGGGAATGAATAATGCCTTTTTAACTTCCAGCGTTATACCTAAGCCCCAATCCTAACTAATATGATATCTGAAACCAGAATTTGTGACCGGCCTAGATCAGGTAGATTTTTGGTATCAGCCAATACAAGAATGCCAAAGAAACCAATATACAGTTCAAGATTGTTCCAAATCTATAGAGAGACGACACCAGCCTCAAAATCTAAGCAGGACAATATTCTCCATTCTGCAAAACAGTTCAAGAGGTGACATCCCAGTCTGGTGGTTGTGTCTAGTTGACCTATTGCATGGCAACAGAAGAAACCTTATTCATAGTCTGTGATTAGAAAGCACGGTTTTGACCATTGATGCCAAAGGATAAGCTCATTCACAAGTCGTAATCAGAAAGCAAAAATTTAGAGCCATTTTATTTCTCAATTTTCCTGTCTACTGTGTCCCTGTGAAAGAGTTTTTACCCCTCGCTTAGGCTTTAACTATAGGAGTTTTGCTATGAGAGGTCGATCTTACAGGAGGAGGTCTAGAAGTAAAAAGCTGGTTAGCCCAAAAAAGGATTTTACCAAACCCAAGAGGTAAAACACATTTCGTGGTCATACTTTAATGCAAAGAAAATTCTCCATCCTATGACCGCTGAGCAACTACATAAGACACAGCAAGCAGAAATTCTTAACATCCAAATAAGGTGCCGAATCTCTTAACATCCAAATACTTACAAACATTAATCACAATATAATCTAAGTTAGAGCACAGTGGCTTCGGGTATAACAATCTCAACTTCGAATCCCCAAAGTAGAAGCAAGTATCGGATGCCTTGCCAACATAAAAAGCACGAACTAAATCAATTAACCAATTAAATTACTGACTATATGTATGTATCACAAGTACCCTAGCCACAAAGAAATTCATTATGCCACCACATCAAAAGGTTTCGCCAGCTCTCTTTATTTCCGGCCTTCCCAGTTTTTACACAACAGATACCATTTACTTCGATTCACATCACCTTCATTCTACTCAGGCAAAAAATAGGATACAGTAAAGTCAGATTGGAGCAAGCCAAATTTGATCCCTAACACTCTATCATCTACGTTATCTCAAACAAGTAACCTCTACTTCACAAAGTGTGGCATTAACAGTAAAACATATCAAATTTGAAACTAACACATTCTCTATGAGAAACCAAAAACTCATCAACTAAATCCAACAACCTTAAAGTGATATGTTGAGTGATCAGTCAATCAAGAACAAAACTTTAATATTATACTTAAATATTACTCCACATATTAGGTAACATGATTTGAGAAAAGGAAAACTCACCAGTGCCCTTGTCGACCCATGGCGAGATCAGGAAGGTGGGGACCCGAACACCCAACCTATCGAAGCTGAAGTAAAACGGGGCCGGTCCAACGATCCCATCGGGGCTAGGCACACCAGAGACAGGCGTGGGCACGTGGTCGTAGAACCCACCATGCTCATCGTACGTAATCAACAACGCCATCTCGTTCCACTGCGGGCTGGCTCTCAGGGTCTCGTACACCTCCTTCACGAACTTCTGCCCGAGCGCCACGTCGTGCGATGGGTGATCGTCATTGGCCGGGGAGATCTCCACGTCAAAGTACCTCTGCTCAATCACCACATAGTTGGGAAGCCTACCCAACCTGGTGTGGCGTTTAAACTTCAAAGCATAGCTGTGGAAACTGGTGACGTGCTTCAGCTTCCTCAGGCTCTTGAAGAAGAGGGTGGCGGGGATGTTTTGGTAATAAATCCCAAAGCTGAGACCACTTTCGTCCAGGGAGTCGAAGATTGTCTTCTGGGGAAAGCCGTGGATGAGGTCCTTGCGCACGTTGCTGGACGCGCCGTGCGACGTGGCAGAGTGCACGTAGAACCGGTTCGGCTGAGTCGACGCAGGAACCGACGCGAACCACCGGTTGAACACAGTGAACTCGTTCGCCAACTCGGTGTAGGTCGGTAGAACCTCAGGTTTGAACCCGCTCATGACGGTCTTCGACATGCCCTCGAGCATGCTTTCGGCTTGCTGCGCGAACCCGTTCATCAACGGCGGGCCCGAGCTGTCGTTTGATCCGAATATCTGTTCCCGAATCGCCTGGATCGAGTGACCCGGATCGGAATCGATGAATATGGAATCGTCGGAGACGAAGACCTCCGGAGAGTCAGGGTCGTCGACTAGGATCCGATTCGACTCTTTCCCGGTGAGACCGTCGATGTCGGGCCGGGACGACTTTAACCACCCAAGGATATGGTCGAAAGACCGGTTCTCCATGACCAGAACAACCACAGTCTTGATGGGTCCATCGATTTTGTGCTTCTTTCTGTGTCGCCCTACCTCCAGCGACTGAGAAGAGAGTACGAGGTAGAGGAAGAGAAAGACAGTGAAGGGTACTTTCCGGAAAGCCATCTCCGGTTTCCGGAAGCGGTGGTCGGAAAAGGCGTCAAGGTCGTCTCTAATGGAGGAGAATAGGTTTTTGCTTTGCTCCGGGACAAGAGAACTCCGATTTTGTACCTCGTTTGACCAGGTTTGGGTATATGCTTAAAGAATAAGGGATTCAGAGACAATAGATGTTTTTTTCTATTGGGTTTTGTATTGCAAGAATCAAAATGTTTGTCTTTCTCTTCTGTCGTTTTCCACAGCGACGGAATCCTTGGCTCCGAAGCAACAAGACGATTATTGCTACCAATTTCTTGTTCAGATGAAATACTTGTGGCGCCTAAGGATTGCCGAGATTACCAGTATTGACTTTAGAGTAGCAAGCAAATTAGTACTTGCTTTCCCTATTGAGATCTAAGTTCTCTTTCTACCTTGGGGATTAAGATTTATTAGCTGTATATATAGATTAGACAAAGATTGATGTATGCCGTCCTTTGTACGTCGTCTTCGAATGCTGTCGTATTAAATTCTGTCATACCCTTGGCTTGAAAACAATGGGGTCCATCCCTCCTGTAGAAAAACAACCAAGACCGAATTTATGAAGATAATAACAACGATATTGAATTTGGTGGGATCTTTGGAATGGTCAGGTTAAATGACTTTTTAGTTAATTGGGTAAATTTAAGATATATAGGATTTCTAGACTTGTTTAATGAAAATAGCACTTCTTATAATTGATTAGACTTTATTATAATTGCTCATAATAATTGCTTGTTTTGCACGCCTTTTCAATGTTATAAAACTGCCATTGTTAACGTGATTTGGAGAAGTTTCGGATTTAAGGTTGTTCAGTATGATTATGATGATAATATTATTAAATCTGCTAACAAGACGTGGCAAACTAAAAACCTTTCCTGCATAAGTATAGAAGAGGTCTACTACGTGTCTTCTAGATTACGTTTTCCTTTTTCAATTGCTGTTACAATCAAACAAGAGCCTTTTTGTTGTAGTTTATTTTTTGTAAAGTCAATTCTAGACATTGGAAAACGAGGTCAAGCATAAGCAACATGAGTTTTTATTAAGCATACAACTTCCATATATTCATACATATAAATATATTGCACAGGGGCTAGAAAACCAGACGGATCTAGTGATGGGCCTCCTAAGTTGGACAAATCTAAATTAGTCTAAAAGTTGATTTTCTTAGATTTTCATGAAAATTACAAATAAAAATGGAGCTTTTCTTTGAGAAGAATGGTTTAAGATGATACACCTGAAAATAATACACCTTTGGTTTAGAATGCTTTTCAAAGATAAACTCGTTTGTGTAGATATACCCAATAGGGCTTCTAAACTTTAAGAGATTTATTTCTTCCAAAAAGCACCTACTACATATGACTAGTGTGATATTTATGTTACTCATCTGATTTTGAAATAATAATCTTAATCAACAAAAATCTCTATCTAACAATAATCTTAATTGCTTACTCCTCAAACTAACAAACAAATCTTTATTTGAATGACAAACCAAATCTTTGTTTGAATTAACAAACCAAACTAATTTCTAGACTTTATTAAGCATATAACTTCCCTAAATTCATACAAATAACATCTATTAGTATAAGGACTAGAAAACTGGACTGCAGGTGCATGATAAACATATATACAGTTTACAAAAGAAACTACCAAGAGAGGCTTCTTATCCTTTCCAAGAACCATTGCCACTCCCAACTAAATATTTGGGTGCTTGAAAGCATCCAATCGAATCAAAACCATGTCAGCCAATGGAAGCATAGCACCCTTTTTACCATAGTTGTGCCAATATTGTATGAAGGAGAAAGCTGGGTTGAGAAAACTATCTCACTGGGTCTTGTATTACTCCACCAACCAACTGAAGAATTCCTCTTTATTGGCTCCACCAAGAATTCTTCTTTCGGAGAATTAGAGCTGGTCCAAAAGGTAAGTGGTTGTTTGGAGACATTAAATTTGATCTTGGAACAGTTGGTGAAGGAGATACACTTCTTGATGGTCTTGTGTGAGAATGCCAATTTCATTTATAGATTCAACGTTAAAAAAGATACAAAGTAAGTTTTAGATAATAACATCTTTTCTGGTACCAAGTATGAGACAGTTACTTTCACTGTAATCCTTATGTACTGCAGGGGATATAGGTTTATGAAATAAACTCAAATGTTAGCCGCTTGATATTTTGATTTAGGTAGATATAAAAAGCTATCTTTTTAAGTGTTTTTCTTGGAAATTTCAACAACGATTTCCAACTCCATCTAACTTGAATGTGATGGCTCAAGACTTGACTACTGATGGGTGGGTTAGATTGCAGACGCAAGTGCTGACGCTCCTTGGAGACATGGTGGGCTTAGATTTGCTGGCTCTGTTGTGGCTAAAATGATGGGCCAAACCAGACAGGCTTACTTATTAAAACTTGGCTTGGCTTCTATTGTTTTACGTATCCATAATAATTATCTTCAGCAGAAAAAGTTTGCAAAGCCGACCACGGCTGTTCTCTGTATTTTAATACGAGAAAGAACAAATAAATGAATGCAGAGTCATATACTGATCTTTTACATTAAAAGAATCTACTAACAGCAGTCATAAAAATCATTAGTTACAAGTAAAAAAGAAGACCATAAGTGATAGATCATGCTTATCATTCAATAAATCACCATGTTTACTATTCTATTCTTAAGTTCAAGTAATTCAAAAGCTAATTTAGGAATTTAAGGGTATTTCTATAATTTAAAATTTATTTTAAGATCACACTTCTTTGGTGTAAGACTTATGTCTCCAATATCCTTTACATCAAGAGATCATCTTAATGCCAGTTGTGCCAAGAAGTAACATGTTTAAAGTATGACAAAATTTAGGTTTTGATGCCATATAGAAAAATAAAAGCCTAAGTTAATGGCTAACTTATGAATTGAATGATTTTACTTTAGTTTAAATTTTATCTCATAATCATTCTTCTTCAACATCTATTTAAGGGTACGTAAACTATACTACATGAGTATCCACATTGAAAGGTTTAGCTTAAGAAATGAATGAAGGAATAGCTCATGACAAGTAATCCACCCGGCCTGAAAATATTGAGATCACGTAAACTCAAACTAAAGGATCACATGAGTTGACATCCATAATGGAAAGGGAGCATCACAATTGAGCTACTTTCAGTGTTCTTCTGCCACTTATATTCAAGTCCATTATGAGTTTCTAAAATTATGATTTCGACTTCTTCTAAAATAATATTTTGATAAAATATATATTATTAATCTTAATATGTAAACTAATTTATTTATGTATTTTTCAGTTAGGATAAACTGATTACCCTTCTAGGAATCTTTTTCCCCCTTTATTGATTTAATATGTTGGATTTTATAGTCTGCTTTGTGGTAAAATCAGTAGAAAAGTCATATATTGACCACATTTCTCGGAGAAAAAGCTTACATCAAACTAGTGCGAAAAGATGAAATCTGGAAAAAAAATGTAATCAAAATTCAGATTTTTTTATGCACGTTAAATTTTGCTTAGAGGGCAATTGATGTAAAGAGGATACAAGAAAAAGCAAAAACCTGAAATGGTTCAGGAATAGAAAGGTTAACAATGGCATAGTTGATAAAGAAACTGATGCACCGTAAAGCTATGATGAGCGAGTCATTCCACTGGTTCAGCACCGATCATCTTGTAATCTGCATAAAAGTGGCGCTGGTTTTCTTCTTGGTGATCGTAGGCATAACCTCCATGTCTAGAGATATCAAGGCCTGAAATTTCCTCCTCAACAGAGATTCTCAAAACCCCAAGCTTGTGTAGGGCGAAGAAAAGTGGCCCCATTGTCAAACTGACCCAGACCACAATCGACAAAACCTCAACCACTTGGGCTCCCAGCAAACCCCAACCTCCACCCAATAATAGGCCATAAGGTTTGACCACCCCTGACTCGCCTGAATCATAGGCCTGAATCACAAATTCTTCTTTAGCAAACAAGCCTGTAAATATCAAACCCCAAGCACCACAACCACCGTGCAATTGAGTTGCCTCCAATGGGTCATCAAACTTCAGTTTGAGGGCCAAAATGTTGAGCCCAATCAACACCCAAGCAGCGAAAAACCCACACACGATGGCCGCCCAAGGCTCCACAACCGAGCAGCCCGATGTGATTGCCACAAACCCACCAAGCACCCCATTGCAAACATCTAATGCATCCCAATGGCCCACTAGCAACCGTCGGCCGAATAATGTTGCGATTCCGGCTGTTGATCCGGCCAACGTTGTAGTTACTGCCGTCCGCCCCACTGCAGTCCAATTACCCTGGTCTGAAGTCTTTGGATAGGCCACAAGAATCTTATCAAAGGAGCCGGGATTGAACCCAAACCACCCAAACCATAGCAAAAACGTGCCTAGTACAACGAGAGTTGCATTGTGGCCTCTCATTGGCACGGGCTTCCCGGATGAATCAAACCTCCCCACTCTTGGGCCTTCGATGAAAGAACCCCAAAGGCCAGCAATCCCACCAACCAAGTGAACGACTCCACTACCAGCGAAGTCAATTGCCCCGGAGCCGAATAACGAGTCACTGTAACTAGGACTTAGCCAACCACTAGATGACCAAACCCAGTGAGCCACAACCGGGTACACAAACCCCGTGAGGAAAGATGAGAAAATAAGGTAAGCGGTGAACTGGGTTCTCTCCGCTATGGAGCCACTGGTAATACCTGCGACGGCTATGGCGAAAGCCCACTGGTAGAGGAAGAAGCTGTAGTCGTAAGAGCTATTGGGAATGCTGTGAAGCGCAAAGAAGTTCGTGCCAATGAAGGGGTTCGAATTTGAACCATAGCCAAAGGCAAAAGCAAAACCAAACAGGTAGTAAGAGATGCTACCAACAGCGGCGTCAACTACGTTGGTGAGCATTATGTTCATAGCGTTCTTGGCCCGGACTGAGCCAGCACAAAGCATGGCGAATCCGAGCTGCATGACAAAGACGAGGTAGGCGGAAAAAAGGAGATAAATGGTGTTGATGGAAGCCGCGACACTTTCTTCCCATGAGACCCCCATGGTACTTTGAGAGAGAGAGAGAGAGAGAGAGAGAGAGAGAGAGAGAGAGAGAGAGAGATGACTGGCTAGGGGAAGAAGGAGATGGAAGACATAGCTCTTAATAGCTGTATGTCAATGGTAGATTGCTTAGTAGTTGGAGCCCTCGTGGGGTTGCTTGTTCGTGAATGAGTCGTTGACCAGTTGTGCTTTCTGCTTCAGGCTACTGTGTGGATCAATTAGCATTCCAGCCAGCTGCAGGAAATGTCAAATAATTTATTTAAAATATAGTACAACAAATTATTGCTAAATTTATAACTTGCAAGAAGTTTTCTTGCATTACTTTCCTGTTCTTTTTTTAAACAGATACGTAACAAGTTAAAGGTCTTTAATTTCAACAATTGTAGACATCTCACCAAACCGCCAGACTTCTCTCAAGCCCCATAACTGGGGGTTCTGATGCTTAAAAGTTGAGTAATTCAGGTTCATGAGTCTTCTAAAAACCATTTCAAATTTAAGATCTTGAAATTCTTAACTTATTTCATTGGATCTTGCATATTTTCAAGATCATAAATGAGCAAGTAATGGGAAGAATGAAGTATTTTAGACTAACCGGGGAAGAGGGTGAGCATGTTAAGAGTGATATCGTGTGTCAGTAGAATTGTTAGGTATGGCTTTTGTACTAGCAAGGCGATAGACATTTTTGCAAGGCTAGAAATCCGACTCTTTCTTTGCCATTCTTTGCCCATTTGTCCCTTTCTCTTAGTTGGACAAATTATCCCCTCTTTACGGAATTTAAGTGTACTGTTTTTGCTTTCAAATGCGAATAACGATCCTGCTATCTTTGGCTTATTAGAAAAGTTAAAACAACTTGCATTATTTAAGACAGAAGAAAGGTACAGCATTTCAAGTGGACGGGTCCCCCATGTTTATTGTATGTTCGATTAAAACCCTCAATATTGGTCCATCGAACCCACACATGCGTCAAGAAAGGTAAAGAAAATCTCCAATGATTCTGTGTATCACAATGTCAATTGTTTTGGGTTGATTTTTTTTTTGTTAAACTGATTTTTGTCATAGTTTATATAATTATTGTGGAAGACAATTGAATTGCTCAATCTACCTTCTAGTTTATTTAATCTTAGCAAAACAATTGATGGATAGTCAAAAGCTAGTTCATATGATGGGAATCGGCATCAGCGTTGAGAGAAACTGGCAGATGTCATCTTTTGAATTTTAATTATTTAGGATAAAAATCCTATAGTAAATATTTTAATACATATTTGGAGTTACAATCAATAGTTGTCATTGGAACTCCCACCTTAAAAAAATAACCCTTATAAAAAACCTCATTATTGCAAAAAGAAAGAGATGGAAGATATAACCTTTCATGGATTGCTTAGAAGTTGGAGCACTCATGGCGTTGCTTGTTGGTGTATCAATCGTTAACAGCTCTGCTTTCTGCTTCAGTATGGATCGATAGTCATTGCGGTCAACAATGTCAAAATATTTTTAAAAGAATAGTACAACAAATTGTTGTTAATTTTATAATTGGCATGAACTTTTCTTATAATAATTTTCTCTTCTTTTTGTAAAAACAGACACTCAACAAGTTAAGGTCTTTAGTCTTAGCAATTATAGACATATCACCAAACCACAATACTTTTCTAGCTATAAATGAAGGTTTAAATACTTAAATGTTATATAATTGACAAGTGTTTGATTTAATTAAGAGTATATATTATTTGAAACTTTTTAATCTCATGTTTAGATATATAAATTTGAATATGTACAAAAAAAAACAGGGGGAGGTTAGCACAAACTAATAGAGAAAATAAGAAAAGAAAAAGAAGAAAATGAAGAAAAAAAAAGTAGGAATCCACAAATTAAACTCTAAACCAGTCTGGATGTTAGCGCAGGCGCCTTCTCCACGCGCGCTAGCTACGCCCGATTCTGCCATATCACCTGCTGAGTCGACTTTCATGTCAGGTGATACGCCAGGTCAGTCCTATTGCCATGTCACCTCGGCCTCCCAACGTTCGGGAGCCCTGCAAAAAAAATCTGAACCCTAGCCGCTGGCACGCCGTCGTCTTCAATTTGAAATCGGTGTGAATATTGTGCATGATTTTCTTTCCTTTTGTGTATATTTTCGTTCCTTTTGTGTATAACTGTTTCATTGTAATTTACGGGGAATTGTCAATAGAAATCACATTTTGTTCATTGCCGTATTCTTGTTTTTCCGGCCAATTTTTAGGTTTCCAGTGAACGGTCCGCCTCTTTTTACTCACTATAATGCTATCCTTGCAGCTTCCTATTCCGACGAAGAACACTGTCATTCTTCTCAAACCAAAGCCATCATACCATCGCATAATCAGAGCCCAGACCCAATCCTTCACTCCGTTCCATTCGCCCAGACCCCTCAAGCCCCTTGAGTCAACCACCGTAGCGAAAGTAGTTGCCAGAGACTATGTCCAGAAGGAGGAGATAAGAGAGGGGAACGCCCTCGCCGGAGAGCCAGTACCAGCGGAGCTTCGAGGGGATTTGATGCCGAAGCACGTAGCAGTGATCATGGACGGGAATGGAAGGTGGGCCCGCCAGAGAGGCATGCCACCCTCGGCAGGCCACCTGGCCGGCTTGCGGTCTCTGATGGAGCTCGTTGAACTTTGCTGCCGGTGGGGGATTCGAGTTCTCACCATCTTTGCCTTTTCTTCTGAAAATTGGATCCGGCCCAAGGTCCTCTGTCTTTTCGTGTTTAAAATACATTTAACTACTTTTCTTAGTACGAAAGTGAGTTTTTGGGTCGATTAATAGGTCTTAAAAGCCAAGGAAGTAAAAGTAAATCAAACTTTTAAGAGCACTTTACTGCTTTTGAAGGTGCAAATTGTATTCCACAGTTACTAGTACATTTTTTTTGGTTTTATTTTTTATTTTTTATTTTAATTTTGATTTCAAATATACACATTTTAAACTTGGGACTTAATAATCTTAGACAACATATTCTTCCAACTAAACTAAATGCTTGTTAACTTAAACTAATGAATTAATAATTAAATTTACAAAATTTCTTTTATAAGTCTCTGAAATTGTAATATCTTGCCATGTAGCTTAGAACCCAACTTGGCTCTCTTTTGAGTGTTGAAGAAGACTTCCCGCCCACAATTGAATTAGTAGGTACTAGAATAAAAACCAAAAGATCAAGTTCTATGGGGCTTTTGAATCTTTGCATTTAATTTCAAATATTAGGTAATGATTAAGTTTAATGATTCCCCTACTTCCATTTATTGTGTTTTGTGTGTTTCAATTTGTCTGGAATCTATGAGTAGAAAATTATAATGATTGGATTGTTTATGTGCAGGTTGAGGTGGATTTCTTAATGGGCTTGTTTGAGAGGGCAATACAGTCCCAGCTGAATAAATTAGTAAGGTAGTTGTCGTGCATATTGACTTTTAGTAAGGGTGAATTTGGATTTCCATGGATTCAAATTTTGTCCTTCTCTGGTTCATTATTGTCATAGTTTTGATTGCATAAGGGAGTTTAACTAGCTAAATACAAATTTGTGAACACTAAGATTAACTAGCTAACTACTTAATCAAATTGGTTGAATTATTATAGTCAATTAACCATTTAATTAAACTACTTAAGCTGTTATAATCAACTAATCATTTAATCAAATCAGCTAAGCTATTACATAATATCTTTTACTTTTTTTTGTTGTGATGTTCCAAGAATCTGTTTGAAAGAAACTCATTAGTCTTGTTCAGTAGTGCTATTTTACTGGCAACCTATGAGATCCTTTTATACGCTTTCAAGGGCATTTTACTACTTTCTTAGCTTTTTCTTTTTTCTTTTTTACTCCATTCATATATTCCTCCATGAATAGGCCTTGGTTTCAACTCCAATTGATTATATGATCTAAATCATATTTTTGAACTTCCTTGGAAGCTTGTTTGCATTGGTGTGGTATCGATAGATATGATTTGGAGAGGTATTTGAACTTTTGGAACTGTAAAGCAATGCCCTGAGCTTGATCATTGTCAAAGATGGAAAACAAGCCATGTAACTTTTCTTCATTAGACATGCAGAAGATTAAAAAATAAAATAAAAAAGCAACATCTTTGTAGATCTGTTTTGAAGATTAAAAAATAAAAAAAAAGCAACATCTTTGTAGATCTGTTTTCTTATTACCTTAGGCCACTGTCATCCTCGAAACAGACCGTCTCTTCAATGTTCTTTATTCAAGAGGCTGCAGGGGAAACAAAAGGTTTATGATTCTCTTTTGCTTGTACAGATTGGGTATTCGAGTAAGTGTTATTGGTGATTCGTCAAAGCTTCCGCAGGCTCTACAGAAACTGATTAGTTATGCAGAGGGAAAGACGAAAGAAAACTCTACATTACAGCTCATTGTGGCGATTGGCTATAGTGGGAAATCCGACATCATTCAAGCATGCAAAAGCATTGCTTCCAAAGTCAAAGATGGCGTTGTTGATTTGGGAGACATCAACGAAGGCCTAATTGAACAGGAGTTAGAAACCAAATGCACCGAGTTTCCCTACCCTGATCTAATGATCCGAACCAGTGGTGAACAAAGAGTTAGCAACTTCTTACTCTGGCAGCTAGCCTACACTGAACTTTTCTTCGCACCGGAGCTCTGGCCTGATTTTGGAAAAGCTGGGTTTGTAGAGGCATTAATTTCGTATCAGAAAAGACACAGACGCTATGGAGCACGTGTGTAGGCAATTGCCAAGGGCAGATATCTTAAATTCCACCATCAGGGAGCAAGATGAAGGCCCCCTTCAGATAATCTCATGAGCCAGCATAAGTCGCAGATACAACTGGCACCTAATTAACATCAAGGTGCTGGATGTACCTAATTAACAGGCAATTGCCAAGTGCAGATTTATAAGCAAACATATATGAATCATATATTTTGATGATATATTTCTCTAGCCAGCAAAGAGAACATAGGGTAATGCATATTTTACTCAGGTAGAATGACAATTTTCCCTAACAGGAACTTTAGAACATTGAATATATGTGAAAATGTTTGATAAAATTGAAAGTAAGAAACTTGTACTCGACCTAAATTTATAGGCAAATTCAAACTGCAATAGAAAGGAAACATTCTACATAAAAAGGAAGGCAAAGGAAGTCCTCAATCGTATTGAATTGGTGTTGCCGGAAAGGGATTGTGAAATCAAAGTTTATGGCTAATTTTGCAATCACTGATCGTGATGATGGCTAATTTAACTCTTTGAAAAGAAGTTCATGCATCATGTAGAATATACAGTATAGCTTCATGAAATTTATACTACTTCAAGCAATTTAAAATTTCTTCACTTTACAAATGCTTCGGTTTTTCTTTTTTCCTCAAATTTACACCATAAAAAATAATTAGTTTGAGAATGAAACCCCCGCTGCTTTCAATTTTTAGTAAAATGGAATGACTCCCCCTCTATGCTCTCTATGCCCAGTGGTAATTTAGATTGGCAATAGATGTCCTCATCTCATGTAAAACAATTACACCTTTTCATCTACAAAAGGCTTAGATATTCCCCCCATGAATAAAAGTAAACTACAGTGATTTAGTAGACAGCACTATGATTGCTTAATTTGCATAGTTTTTTTGTGTGACAAAGTACCAAATGTTAACTTGATATAGAGAAATTTTAAATTTAAGACGATAAGTATGCATATGCTGATTGTATTGTTAAAGTTACTTGCATACTTGGCAAAATAAGAGAACTTTCTCGCATATCCACATAAGATCTCTATTATGTCTCTTCTAGATTACTATATAAGTCTGACCTGTAACCTCTTTTTCGTCACAGCTATATTTTTTTAAATCAACTTCTATACAATGCAAAACGGAGTAGAGCATATCAACATTAGTTTTTGGTAAAAAAATGAAAACATGTCATAAATAAGTACTTGCTAAATCATAAAAGAAAATACCAGGAGAGTTCCCATGCTTTCCGGAACCATTGCCAATTGCAAACCTATGTGGGATGATCATGATATTTTTTGCTGATGAATCACTTTAATCATCAGTCAGCTTCAAGAGCTTTACCCTTTATGGCCAACAGCATCATTAGCAACATCAAAATTGATAGACTGGACCATCCCTCCATATTCTTCGTTTGCATTTGGTTCAGCAACTAGGAGATGAACTCCACACTTCTTTGCTTTAGCCACTTTCCAAAGTTTGATAGACACCTCAATTTCCTCTCCCCTTTCAATTACTAATCCATTTCTTATAAGTGGTGTTCGGTATAGAAAGACATAATCTTCGCAATTTAAAATACCAGGAATCAGTGTTGCTGTAGGAATGTGCTTGCACCCTCTAGTTTTATTATGGATTATCACATGAAAATCATGACCACCGACTTTACTGTAAGCTTCATTGGCTGCATAAACAGCACAAACAAGGAGCTGAAAGTTTTCATTCTTTGAGATTGGAGGTACATGAAAGGATATTGAAGGTCCAATCCACTGATACTGGAACCAATTTGGAATCTCGCTACCAGCAAGGCAAACGACATGATATTGATCATCGCACATGGTTGATAAACACTGCATTTAGGAGAGAGAGAAAGAAAAAAATGTTTAAAAAATGTAAGATGGTTCACACACACGGAGAGGGGGGGAGAGGGGGTTGGAAGAGAGAGAGAGAGAGACCTGGAGTTGACTCCTAAAATCACTTGCTCCATCCTTGTATCCTCTGCTATGTCTGATAGAAGTAAATTCCAAACTCTCCAAGCCTTGAATCTTAATCAAATTTGGACAATTACGAAGAATAAAAACTTGTGAGCTTCTACGGTTTGGCAAAATTTTAACACTTTCTACCGATGTACAGCCACTTGCATCCAAGACTCCAACACTCACGCATACACTCACGCACTGACAAGAAATACAATTGAGGAAGATAACCAATGCAATGAGGTAAGCTACAAAGATTGTTTCTTGATAAATCCAAATTTCGGAGTGAAGACATGCTCCCAAAAGTAGACGGAATTGCATCTTCAGTCAAATTACACTCAGGGACATGTAGTGTTGTCAAAGAACGAAACACATAAATGTATGCAGGGAGCAAATGGTTAAAGCTTTGTGATGATATCCATGACGAGGAAAGTTGCAGCCAAGGAACTATTACATCTTTAAGCTTCTTCAAGCGAACAAGGGAGGATGGTAGTTGCTTAATAGCAGTTCCAATTGCAAGTAGCTGCTTCAAAGCCAACATATCACCAATTTCCTCCGGTAAACTATCAAGTTTTGAACAGCCAGACAAGTTAAGCATTTCAAGAGATTTTAATTTCGAAATGCTTGTTGGAAGATTCTTAAGGTTCTTACATCCCTCTAAATCTAGCAAAACAAGTCTTTTCAAATCACCAATGGATTCATGAATCCAAACCAAGCTTAAGCAACCTTTAAGTATTAGTATCTCCAATGTAGTGACCTGTGAGAAGTTTGGTGATTTTGTGAGATTTCTGGAATTGCTAAGATTAAGAACCTTCAACTTGTTGAGTACCTGTGGAAAAAGAATAAGAAAGAAAACAAGAAGTTTTGGTTAGTTATAAATTTAACAATGACAGAAGGGAAGAAAAAGGCACTGCAAGATTTGTCATACTTTGCCCTTCTTCCAAACTTCTTCAACGTCACTATACTGCATATCAAGAATAATAAGATCCTCTAGATGAAAATCCTCTGGTAGAAATGTTAGTGGACAATTATGCCAACGAAGCCACCTTAGGTCTTTAGAGAGATAATTAAAGGATCCTATGAGATGCACAGCATTGATCTCGAGCAATCTCAAGTTCTTCATTTTTCTAAAAACTTTGGTCTCAAAAATTACTTTCCGAGGTACAGAAAGATTTAAGGCAAGTCCCTCAACTGTTTCTGATCCCTAGCAAAGTAGACATGGATTAGTAACACACTCCTGATGCTGTGTAAAGCTAAAACAACTTTGAACTAGAGTATGCATACACATTCTCACCATCATTGAAAAAGAAAATAAAAGCATTAAAGTGATTTGACATGATTAGAATTGCTTCAAAATGTTATTGCATACCTTTTACAGTATAAAGATGATATGCTGATTTGGTGAAGGGCATTTTATCATTCAGTTCCAACTTATATTGATATATAACTCTAAGTCTACGGCATACTTGACAATGAAGGAAAAACTTTCAGTCGTACCTACATGGCATGTATATTATCTGTCAGGGCATATGTATGTATTCCCTTACGTAAATACATGTCTTACCGTATTTTTGTATAGCACATTTAGAACATCCTTGTGAAACCATAGTCGAGTACGTTCTCCTGGATATTTGGGTGACTTTTTACGAATGATCTCTCTCCCCATATCTCGAATCAGACCATGCATCTTCAACCTATTGTCATCATCAATTGTTAGAAGGGATCTTTGAATGAGAACATGGATACCAATATCGGGAAGAAAGCCACAACCATCAAGTATTTTGGTGATATATTCTTGGTCCTCATCAACAAAGAAACATGCAATATCAAGAAATATTTCCTTTGTATCATCATCCAATGACTCAAAACTTATTTGAAGTATATCCTGAATCTTCTTATGAGGAATGGTTTGTAATTTTTCTAATTCTTTTTCCCATTCAACAATGCTTCTTCCTAATAAAGAAGAACCCAAAACTTCAAGAGCTAAAGGGAGTCCTTCACAATACTTCACTGCATCAATTGAGAGCTTCACATAATCTTCTTTTTGATGATCCATGTTAAAGGCATTCAATTTGAAAAGTTGAAGAGACTCATTGTTTCCCAATTCTTCAACCTTATATTTTCCATGTACTCCAAGTTTAGTTAGCATATCTTCATCCCTAGTAGTTACAATAATTCTACTTCCAGGACCAGGCCATTTTAAGTCTCCAACCAATGCATAGAATTGTTTCAAGTCATCCACATCATCAAGAACAATGAGAACTCTTTTTCCATAAATCTTTTTCTCAATCAAATTAATTCCTCGATCAACACTGTCAATCTTCCAATTTTTTGTTTTTAATATGTCAAGAAGAAGTTGTTCTTGCAGATGAACTAAATCATTAAGCTCTGAATTTTCTTTAATGTTTAAAAGACAACTACTTCCTTCAAATCCATAGCATATTTTGTTATAGACAGTTTTTGCTATGGTTGTTTTGCCTATACCGCCTATCCCATAAATGCCTACTGTGAGAACATCAGTTAGTGCAAGAGTTAACAAATCTAGAACTTGACGCGCACGAGAACTTGTTCCAACTGGGTGTCTAGCAACATGTAAGCCACGAGGTTCTACTTCACGGGAAACAGATGCAACAATCTGTCCTATGAAACTCGATTCATCCCTGATCATTACATCAAAAGAAAATGACAAACTACAAAATAAGCGCAAGGAAAGAAAAAGAACAAAAAAAAAAAAGAATTATGGGTCGTCAGCGTCAAAAGAATGTTGTCGTCTCAATAAATTAAGAGACTAAAATATCAGGGCAAGCAATTAAGTTTCACACACTTGTTAATCTCAAGTGAGCGAAAATCTCTCCAAAAGATAAAAACATGATTAAAAAAGTATGGAAAAGCACAAGAAAATGTAGAATACATACCCATATGCAGAACCGGAGTAAACCCAGCCGGAAGAGTTCGCGGCTTCAGAAAGAGCTAATCTCCACCTCTGAACCCTCCCCAATTTGGTCTGAAATAGCTCTTCATGCAGAGCAAATGTTTGAGCAAAAGTCTTGGATTGTCCTCGGACATCCGAAGGGTCCACGTGATAAAAAATCGGAAGAAGAGTTTGGCCTATGGTATTCCTACAGTTCACGATCTCCACAAGTTCATCAGGACACCATCTAGAAGAAGCATAACCTTTGGAGAAAATCACAATGGAAATCCTTGATCCCCGAATCGCATGAACTAATCCGGTAGAGATGGTCGTCCCTCTTCGTAACTCCTCATCATCTCGGAAGGTTCGAATTCCATCCCGCACCAAGGCGCTATAGAGGTGACCGGTGAAGTTCTCGCGGGTTTCTTCACCTCTGAAACTCAAGAACACGTCGTAATCCCAATGAGGAATGGTGAAGGAAGTACTTGTCGTGGTTGAATCTGATTGGTCTGCAAAAGGCGACAAATCCTTTGGTTAACAGGAGAGGCAGGGCCTATATAAGGTGCGACAGACATCAAATTGAAAATGAGAATTCTTTCCACGGAAGTAAAAGAGAAATGAATGGTCCTCTCTGCTTCTCTTTCTCCCTGAGAATATGAAGATGAAGATGAAGATGAAGAAGACTCCAAAACATGGCTTTCGTCGGAGTTATCCGAGAAATTTTGTGGAAGTATCTAGATGCTACAGGGGAGGTGAAAAGCTAGCTCAGGGCGATGATCAATCGCGCCATCACACCACTAGGCAGGATGAATTCCTCAGTCTTGTCGTGCACAAGAAATTCAGCCACAATGCGACTAACCATGTCTATCTGATGCGTGAGTACGGCTAAAGAAGTACCCTTTTTGTTTGATAGTTTGACGGCGAGAATCTGGCGAGCCCGGTGTTGGTCTTGGAATTCAGGCTCAAGCTTCCGCGTCGAGCTTGGTCTCGCACTGGTGGTTAGGCCCCCGTGGCGATCCATGAATTGCAGAGCGGTTGATGGGGAAGAGAAAGGGAGGAGATTTATGCACGAGTGGAGGGATGAAGGTTCTTGGGGATTCAGATGGAGATGCTCTTGACAACGATTGAATCAGTCCTCCTCCACCAGCCTTTTCGTACGTTTTAGCTTTACTGAACTAAGAATGGAAGAGCTTGTTGTCTCCGTCACCCTTTTCAAAAGTTTTACTAATTTAGGATCTTCAAGAATTTAGGAAAAACTGTAGTAAAATGTTAAAAGTTAATCATTAAGTTTAAATTGAACTATTTAGATTCTTTATTAGATTGAGATTATTTGTCTTTTTTATTCAGTTAGGATATTTTAGGAGTTTTTAGACTAATTTTGTAATAAAATATCTACATTTAATGATTAATGATTAGATTTAAAAAACAATTGTAGTCAAATATATAAATTTTAATTATTAATTTGAGATTATATTTTTCAGATTCTATAATTAGAACGAGACCACTTGTATTTTCAATGAGTCTTTTTATTCAATTAGGATACTTTTATAAGTTTTTTAGACTATATTCAAAATTAATCATAAGAAGTAGATTTAAATGATAATTTTTATTTAAACTACTTTTACTGTCGAATAAGACTCAACAGGGTAAAGAAACCTAATAGAAATAATAAATTAATCAATTCTAAATGTAAAAACCTTACATTAAGACGCGTGAAAAAGATGAAACGTACAAGAAAACTACACTTTTACCCAAAAGTACTCTGATGATAGTATTGATATCAATGGAAGGAAAAACTGTAATTCTACTGCCTAAAACGTCTGGTTCTGATGGTGACCCATTCGCCCCCGCATCTTCTGCTTCATTACCTTGCTCTGTTCTATATTCTCCATACGTTCTTGTCTCTCATGTCACGTTCGTCACATCACACTAATCAACCTTAGAGGGTGACGCCTTCAATTACTGAACGGAACATCACATTTCAGCCTTTGATGGGGCAACGACTTGGACCGCTGAACATGTGTTCATGCCGAAAATGCTAAAAACATAACATCTTCAGCTGCTAGTCTCTCTCATCGCAGCCACGTTTATTTTTTATTTTTTATTATTTATTATTATTATTATTATTATTATTATTATTATTATTTTTTTTTGTGACCCTTTTATGTAAACGGAAAGGGACTCTCTTTGGGCAGCAATGCTTACAAAAACATTGCACGTTTGAGAATGTAACTGGAGGTCCACGACCTAAGACGACTGGAATTGATCTCATCATTCTTTAAAAGTTAACTTCACTTAAAGAGGATCTACGTAGTCCATACCTTTTTTTTTTTTTTTCAAATCCAAAATCAGGTAAATGTAGATTTAGGATGAAAACACTCCACTAGTTTCAGTCCTTCGTAGAATGGATAATCAAATTGGTAAGCATCTCATCATCCTTTATAATGATAGAACACCTTTCAACAAATATAGGACTAGATTCTTCATAAATGAAAAAAGAAAATTCATCAAATTGATTTTAGACATTATTGCAGTTTCTTAATTTGTATACCTTTTTAATGCCATGAAGTACATCTTGTTATTTGACATCACATGGTAGGACTCATGTTTGATAATATTACAAAAATTGCTATACACCTAGCAAATACAGAAAATTTTCGTTTGCCCTTCAACTGCCACTACAAGTCTAAGACTGGCTTCATTTTACATGATTTCTACTAAATCCACGTCCATATGATGCAAATCGAGGAAGAACACGCAAACAATAGTTTGTCACGAGCAATGCAAACATATTTCTAAATTACATCATAAACGAAAGTATCAGGATTTTTGGATTTCTCATACCACTGTCACCTACAGCTCCATATTTGGGAGGATTGAACCCCTGGGTTGCTGATGAATCACTTCCATCATCAATTCTCATCTTTGCAACTTTTCTTCCATGGTCAACATCACCATAGCAGTATCAGAATTCAGAGATTGGACCACAGTTTCATGTTCTTCATTTTGACTCCGCTCAATGATTAAAGGGTGAATTCCGCACTTCTTCACTTCAACCGCTTCCCAAAATTTGATGGACACCTCAATTTCCTCTCCACTTTCCATCTTCAATATATTTCTTATCAGTGGAGTCTGGTATAGAAAGACATGATCCTCATAGTTTACAGGGCCACGATAGACCATTGGCCGAAGAATGTGTTCATAGCCTTTGGTTTTATTATGGACTATCACGTGCGGATCAAGATCTCCGATCTTCTTGAATCCTTCACTGGCTGCATAAACAGCACAAACAAGCAATCGAAGGTCTTCATCATCTGAAATTGAAGGTACATGAAAGGATATCGAAGCTCCAATACTTTGATGGTCGAACCAATTCGGAGGCTCACTTCCAGGGAGGCAAATGACACGATACTGATTACCGCGCATGGTTGAAGGGCACTACATCAACAAAAAAGTTCAAATGAGCGAGAGAGTAAGAAAAAGAGAGAGTAGAGAGAGAGAGAGAGAGAGAGAGAGAGAGAGAGAGAGAACCTGTAGTAGACTCCTAAAATCATATACTAGATTGTTGCACCCTTCCGTGTGAAGGATTGAAGTAACGTCCAAACTCTCCAAGCCTTGAATAGCAATCAATTTGGGACAATTACGGAGGATAAACAATTGTTCACTTCTATGGTTCGGCAAAATTATGAGTACTTCCATTGATGTGCAGCCACTTGCATTTAAGACACAAATACTTGTGGGAAGTCCCAAAATTGACTGAAGAGTCATACACTCGACCAATTGCAAACGGCACAACTTAGGAAGGCGACTGATGCAATGAGGGAGAATACGAAAATTGTTTCTTGATAAATCCAACTTCTCAAGTGAGGATAAGTTTCCAAAATCAACGGGAATTCCATCTTCAGACAAATTACGCTCAGAAAGATCTAGTGTAGTCAATGAATGCAGTCCAGAAACGGAAGCCGGCAGAAAACTTACAGGATTCGAGCTTTTTGGTAATATCCATGATGAGAAAACTGACCGCCAAGATCCTGAGTATTGTTGTTTATACCCAGATATCAATATAGTTTCCAAATTCTTCAAAAGAGCAATGGAAGATGGCAATTGCTCAATAGAAGTTCCATTTGCAACTAGTTGCTTTAAAGCCATCATACTTCCCAAATTTTCTGGTAATTCCTGAACTTTCAAACATTCGGATAAGTTAAAAATTTCAAGAGATTTTAAACTTGTGATGGTTCTTGGAAGATTCCTAAGGCTCTTACATCCCTTTAAATTTAACAAAACAAGTCTTTTCAGGTCAGTAACGGATTCATGAAGCTGAATCAACCTTATGCAATCTTCAAGTATTAGCATCTCCAGTTGTGGAATTTGAGAGAAATCTGGTGATTTGGTGAAATATTTGCAACGGCTAAGATTAAGGACCTTCAAATTGTTGAGTATCTGTTGCAAAAAGAAAAATGAAAAAAAAAAAATTCTTATTAGTTATGCATTTAACAATAATATAGCTAAAAGAAAAAACATGACAATATTTGTTATACTTTGTTCTTCTTCCAAACTTCTTTGAGATCACTATCCTGCATGTCAAGAACAACAAGATTTCCTAGATGAAAATTTTGTGGCAAAAGCTTTAAAGGGCACTTGTGCCAACAAAGCCACTTAAGCTCTTTGGAGAGATGTTCATAGGATCCATTGAGATGTACACCATTGATTTGAAGCAACCTCAAGTTCTTCATATTTGTAAACGCTTCGGTTTCCAAATGCACATCTTCAATTTTAGATATATTTGAGATAAGTCCCTCTATTGTTTCCGATCCCTTGCAAAATCGAAAATTGTGTTAATAACACACATCTTTGTGTCAAACTGCAGTAACATGGAACTAGAGTAGGATTGCAATTGTCCCACAATTGAAAACAAGAACACTGAAGTAACTAGACATAATTATATTTACATTGAACTCATTGTATACCTTTCGAATGCTGTAAAGATGAGTAGCTGAGTTGATCTAGAGAAGTTTTGGCCTTAAAATCATTCAAATTTTGAGTTACAGTGATGTATATTCAAACTACAATGCATGCTTGATAACAAAGGCAAAACTCTCTTACCATATGTTCGGATAGCACATTTAGAACCTCCTCATGATCCCATAACCGACTACGCTTTCCTGGATTATTGGGTGACTCCTCACGAATAATCTCTTTTCCCATATCCCGAATAAGATCATGCATCTTCAACTTATTTTGTTTATCAATTGTCAAAAGGGATCTTCGGACAAGAGTATTGATACTAGTAATTGGAGATAAATGACACCCATCAAGAATTTTGATGACATATTCCTTATCCTCATCAACAAAGAAGCATGCAATATCAAGAAATATGCTCTTTGTAGTTTCATCTAATGACTTTAAACTCATTCGAAGTATTTCTTGAATCTTGTGGAGAGGAACCTTTTGTAGTTTTTCCAACTCACTTTTCCATTCAACAATATCTCTTCCAAATAACAAAGAACCCAAAACCTCAAGAGCTAAAGGAAGTCCTCCACAATACTTCTCTGCACCAATTGAAAGCTCCATATAATCTTCTTTTGGATGACCCATGCTAAAGGCATTCACATTGAAAAGTTGAAGAGACTCCTCTTGTCCTAATTCTTCAACTCTATATTTGGCATGTACGCCAAGCATAGTCAGTATATCTTCATCCCTTGTTGTTGCAATGACTCTACTTCCTGGACCAAACCCTTTTGAATATCCAAGTAATGCATCTAATTGCTTCTGATCATCTACATCATCAAGCACTATAAAAGCTTTTTTTCCATAAATTCTTTTCTCGACTAAATTGATTCCTTGATCAACATTGTCAATCTTCAAATCTTTTGTTTTTAATATATTAGAAAGAAGTTGTTCTTGTAGACGAGCTAAACCATTAGGCAGCTTAGAATTCTTTTTAATGTTTAAAAGACAACTACTTCCTTCAAATTCATAACATATTTGGTTATAGACAGCTTTTGCTATAGTTGTTTTACCTATTCCTCCCATCCCATAAATGCCTACAATGCGAACATCATTTGTTTTAAGATCTAATAAATCTACAACCTTGTTGACACGATAATTTATTCCTACTGGGTGTCTAGCAACTTTCAATTCAATGGGTTGCACGTTACAAGAAACTTCTGTAATAATCTTTTCGATGAAGCTTGATTCATACCTGATCATCATTTAAAATAAATAAATAAATAAAATAAGTACAAAATATTTCTTTTTCGAAAAAGAGAAACAAAGAAAGAGAATTATTAGTCACAATTTCACACACTAGAAAATAAACATATTGTAGGAGGCCATTAGGTTCTATCAATCTTGGGTTTTTTTTTTTTTTTTTTAACCTGCAGTTCGTAGACAAAGCAACAACAATTCCATGCAAAGTATGATTACAAATAATGTCATTAATCTCCCTACACGAAATTTTATATCCTACACCGAATTATTGTAGAATCAAGATTTCGCCCCAAGTGACATTTTATTAATATACTTGTAGACTGTAACATATCAAAAAAGAAAGGACATAAAAAAGCACATGAAACCGTAGCATAAATACCCATTTGCAAGACTGTAGCCGGCACAATTCGCAGCTTCAGTAAGAGCTGCTCTCCACCTCTGCAGCCTCTCCGTCTCCATCTGCAACTGCTGTTTATGCTGAGTAAATGCTTCAGCAAAAGTCCCAGTCTGTTTTCGAACATCCGAGGGATCCACGTTATAGAATATCGGAAAAAGAGTGTGGCTTATAGTATTCCTACAGCGCACAATCTCCGCAAGTTCATCCAGACAATAGCTGGAAAAAGCATAGTCTTTGGAGAAAACTACAATGGAAATCCTTGATCCATGGATCACTTCGATTAATTCCGTAGAGATGGTCTTCCTTCTTCGAAGCTCATCTTCGTCCAGGAAGGTTCGGATTCCGACCCTCACCAAGGCGTTGTACAGGTAATCAATAAAGTTCTTACAGGTCTCTTCACTACTAAAACTCAGAAAGACATCGTGATCCCAACGAGGCCTGGAAAAGGAAGGAGTACCTATTGTGTTTGAATTTGATTGGACTGTACAAGGAGACAAACCTAGTGAGTTAATAGAAACTGTAAAATGAGATAGTCCTTTTATGGAAGTGAAAGAGAAATTAAATTTTTATGTCAGTCTATCAACGGCTCACTCTGTTTCTCTTTCTCCCTCAGAACTTGAAGATTTAATAAGACTTTTCAGATAATTCTGAGGGGGTAGCCAGCTCTTTGACAGGAGAAGTGAACAGAGACCTTAGTGTGATGAGCTATATGAACTACTAAGTCTTGTCGACCCAGAATGCCCAAACCCATATGGATACACCTAGCCACATCTAGTTGATATGCGAGTAAAGTAAAAATAGTACCGTCTTTGTCTGGATCTTCGACGGCGAGAACCTTGCAAGCACGGTTTTGGTCTCGGAACTCCGGTCCCAGCTTCCGCTTCAGGCTTGGCCTCGCACTGGTGGTGCGGTCCTCGTGACTATCCATGGGCTTCAGAACGAGAGATAGCGTACGGCGATTGAGGAGAATCAGAAACGCGGGAATGCTAAAGGAAAAGGAAAAAGTGATTTCTGGTTGAGAGGGGGGAGGCAGAGCGAGAATGTGAAAGGGAGAAGCTAATGAGGAAAGCCGGAGGTGGGAAGGTTCGTGGGTGTTGAATTCTGGGGGTACTCCGGAGCAATGGCTGAGAAAAGACACATGGATAAAAAACTCCAGAAAAGCTTGTTGTATGGGAACCATTTTTTCAACGTCCTTACCCACACAGAATGGGAACTCTCAGGGAATCTTTTGATATTTTTTATATTGGTTATTGGGCAAGTAAAACACAAAGAGAAATTTAATAATTTTCATCTTTTTTGTTTATCTTAATTTTTTTTTACTCATCTTCAAAATCTAACGTGATATGAAAATGGGTTATTAATAAAGAGAAAGATGATTTAAAAGTTTTACCCACCACAACGTGCTCCTAACACTTACTTCGTTCTTTCATTCCATAGCTTTTCTTCTTCTCGAGAGAGGAAGATGATTGTAGGTCTCGTTTACCTATTGATGCAAGGTGCGTAGTCATTGTGACGGTGGTTTCCTTGAATTGTAAGGACTTGTTCTCGGTCTCGTAGACTAGTTGTTATAAGAAATGTAGTCATGAGACTTGGAGTTCCTTGGGTTGTCAAAAATTGTTGCTGGCGACATATATCATGTAAAGAAATTGGTGTGTGGCTTTCTCTCCAAGCTTACTAAATAAAATACCACTTAATCGGGTTGATTACGAGGGACATACGAAGGCTGTGAGTCAAAATTACTTCCAAAATTGTGTATTCTCTATTTCCTTCCCCCTCTATCTCTTGCATATTTATTTATGTTCTTTATTCCCTGAATATTATTCAGTCATGCGATTGTGAAACAACTGACAGCAAACAAACAGACTTATAACACACAAGCCATTAATTGACAATGGAAAAAGAAAAGAAAAAGTAAAAAGTTCAAGGCGTTATTCAAGTCCTTCCTTCTTTCTTAGGCTGCACACACACCTACAAATGTTTCTATTGTAAAATTTACACCATGAGGTATATGTAAATTTAGGATAAAATCATTTACTACTTTCAATCTTTAGTAAACTAGATAGTTAAATTAGTAATGCATCACCTCATCTTATACAAAGCTAGAATACTTTTCAACTAAAGTAGGCCTAGATGTACTCCATAAATGAAAACAAATTTAAAGAGAAAAGAAGGCACAAAAGTAATTTAGACATTATAAGAATAGCTTAATTTATATCCCTCTTTAATTTTATAAAGTACCTGCTGTTAACTTGACTAGGAGAAACTTTAGATTTAACATCATAGAGTAGGAGGTATATTGCTATATATACTTGGCAAAAGAATAGGACGTCCCTAAAATGCCCACCAGATTGCTGCTACAAGTCTAACACTAGCCTCTGTTTACACAGTTTACATTTTGTTAAATCAGCCTCCATACAATGCAAAACGCTGAAGTACATATAAGCATTAGTTTTTCAAGAGCAATGCAAACATATTCCAAACATATCCCTGAAGTGCTTGCCATAGGAGAAAGTGCCAAGGGATTTCTTATCCTCTCTATTTTTGGTTGGACTTTGCCCCGAGCTTGCTGATGGATTACTTTCATCATCAGTCCCCATCTTCAGCAACTTTCCCTACATGGTCAACATATCATTAGGAGTATCAAAATTGATAGGTTGCACCATAGTTTCATCTTCCTCATTTTGATTTGGCTCAACAACTATAAGGTGAATTCCACACTTCTTTACTCTAAGCGCTTCCCAGAGCTTGAAGGACACATCAATTTCCTCGCCACTTTCCATCTTGAATTCATTTCTTATCAGTGGAGTCTGGTATAGAAGGACGTGATCTTCAGTGTTCACAGGGCCAGGAAAGAGCGTTGGCCAAAGAGTGTGCTCGCAGCCTCTAGCTTTATTATAAAGTATGATGTGAGGATCAAGACCACTCATCTTCTTGTATCCTGCATTGGCAGCATAAACAGCACAAACAAGCAATCGAAGGTTTTTATCCTCTGAAATTGAAGGTACATGAAAGGATATTGAAGCTCCAATGCTCTGATGGTTGAACCAATTCGGAACCTCACTACCGGGGAGGCAGATGACACGACACTGATCATCACCCATGGTTGACGAGCACTATGTCAAAAAAAAGTTCAGATATGTGAGAGAGAGAGAGAGAGAGAGAGAGAAAGAGGGGAGGAGAAGAGAGAGAAAGAGAGAGAGAACCTGGAGTAGACTCCTAAAATCATATACTAGATTGTTGCACCCTTCCGCGTAAATGGTTGAAGTAAATTCCAGATTGTCGAAGCCCTGAATCTCAGTCAATTTTGGGCAATTACGAAGGTTAAAAAATTGTGAACTTCTATGTTTCGGCAAAATCAAGAGTCTTTCCATTGATGTGCAGCCACTTGCATCTAAGACACCAACACTTGCAGGGATTCCTGAAATTGATTGAAGACTCTTGCACTCACCTAACCACAAAAAGTACAATTGAGGAATGCGACTGATGCAATCAGGCAGGATACGGAAATTGTTTCTTGATAAATCCAAATTTGTGAGTGAAGATAAGCTTCCAAAATCAGCAGGGATTCCATCTTCATTTAAATCACAACCTGGGAGATCTAGTGTTGTCAAAGAATGTAACCCAGAAACGGAAGCAGGCATTATGCTCATGGGGTTGGAGCTTTTGGGTGATATCCATGATGAAAAAAGTGACAACCAAGATTCCGGGGATTGCTGTTTCCATCCGGACAACAATAATTTTTTCAAATTCTTCAATAAAACAACAGAAGATGGCAATCGCTTAATAGAAGTTCCATCTGCGAGTAGTTCCTTTAAAGCCATCATATTCCCCAAATCTTCTGGTAATTTCTGAACTTTTAGACATCCAGACAAGTTAAGAATTTCAAGAGATTTTAAATTTGAAATAGTACTTGGAAGATTCCTAAGGTTCTTACATCTCTTTAAATTTAGCAAAACAAGTCCTTTCAAGTTACTAATAGACTCATGAACCTGAACCAAACTTATGCAATCTTCAAGTATTAGTGTCTCCAATTGTGGTACTTGAGATACGTCTGGTGACTTGGTGAGACATTTGCAATCCTTAAGCTTAAGGATCTTCAACCTAGTAAGTTTCTGTTGAAAAAAGAACAAAGAACCAAAAAGAAAGAGGAGAGGAAAGAGAAGTTCTTGTTAATATAGATTTCATAGTAATTGAAAGAAAAGAAAAGACGGTAGATTTGCATACCTTTTTCTTCTTCCAAACTTCTTTGATATCACTATGCTGCATGTCAAGAATAACAAGATTCTCTAAATGAAAATTTTGTGGCAGAAGTTTTAGAGGGCACTTCTGCCAACAAAGAAATCTTAGCTCTTTGGAGAGATGTTCATAGGATCCTATGAGATGTGCACCATTGATTTGAAGTAATCTGAGCTTTTTCATATTCGTAAATGCTTTAGTTTCCAAAAATACATCTTCAAACACAGGTAAATTTGAGATAATTCCCTCCACTGTCTCTGTTCCCTAGCAAATAGAAAATCAAGTTAATATGGTACATCCTTATCTTGTAAAAAGATACAAAAATATTAAAGTATGGTAGGGCTTCACATTCGCACCATAATTGGAGAAAAACAAAATCTAAAGTGACAAAACATAATAAGGATTGTTTCAAATGTTATTTTATACCTTTTGGATGTAGTAAAGTTGAGTGGCCAACTTGATCTAGAAAAGTCTTGGACTTGAAATCATTCAATTATGTATTACTAATGCACTATTCAAACGACAAACAAATCTCTCATGCACACTTATGTAATAGTATATGTGTGTGTGTTTGTCTGTGTAATTATTTTATAAATAAATGCATGTCTCTTACCGTATGATTGTCTAGTACATTTAAAATATCTTCATGAAACCATAGCCGAATACGTCGCCCTGGATAATTGGGTGATTGTTCTCGAATAATCTCTCTTCCCATTTCTTGAATAAGATCATGCATTTTCAACCTCTTGTCCAAATTAATTGTCATGAGGGATCTTTTAATAAGAGTATCGATACCACTATCTAGAAAATAATCACAAGCACGAAGTACTTCGATGACATATTCTTTATCTTTACCAACAAAGAAACATGCAATATCAAGAAATATATTTTTTGTAGCATTATCCAATGAGTTAAAACTTATTTGAAGTATCTCTTGAATCTTGGGGTGGGGAGATTTTTGTAATTTTCCCAATTCCATTTTCCAATCAGCAACACTTCGCCCAATTAAGGAGGAACCCAAAATCTCAAGAGCTAATGGAAGTCCTCTACAATACTTCATTGCACCAATTGAAAGCTCCATGTAATCTTCTTTTGGGTAACTTGTATTAAAGGCATTCAAATTGAAAAGCTGAAGAGACTCCTCCTCTCCCAATTCTTCAACTTCATATTTGACATCCACTCCAAGATTAGTTAGCACAATTTCATCTCTAGTTGTTACAATGACTCTACTTCCTTGTCCAAAATTTTTTGGACTTCCAAGTAATTCGTATAATTGCTTGGAATCATTCACATCATCAAGGACTATAAGAACTCTTTTTCCATAAATTCTTTTCTCAATTAAACTAATTCCTTGATCAATGTTGTCAATCTTCAAATTCTTTACTTGTAATATATTAGAAAGAAGTTGTTCTTGTAGTCTAACCAAACCATCAGGCTGCTCTGAATTTTGTTTAATGTTCAAGAGGCAACTACTTGCTTCAAATCCATAACATATTTGATTATAGATAGCTTTTGCTAGGGTTGTTTTACCTATTCCACCCAGCCCATAAATACCCACCATGCGAACATCATTTGTTTCAAGATTTAACAAATCCACAACCTTATCAACACGACGTCTGATTCCTATTGGGTGTTTAGCAACTTTCAATTCTTTGGGTTTCACAATATAAGAAACTTCTATGACAATCCTGTCAACAAAGCTTGATTCATACCTGTTCATCATTCAAAGGAAAATAAAGCACTTAAAATAAGTAAAACGAAAAAAGATTTATGAGACATCATTTCAACTATTTGAAATTAACAGTCGTCGCAAGCAATTAAATTCCATCAGATTTATGAAGGTTCTTTGTTTTTAAATTTATCATGGTAACAATCTTCTTCAACAGACTTTCCTTTTTCCCCACTTCGGGGAACGAAGCCATAAAAAATTTCATGCAAATTATGATTACTCTTATGCGTGCTAACTTCATCTAAAAAGCCACCCTACACTTAATAATTCTAGAATCATGATTTCTCTCTAAGTAACATTTTCTTTATCTACTAGTAGAGCATGAAACTGAAAACAATTGGTTAACTCCACTGCTAATCTAATTTTCCAAATCCATTTTATTTTGGTAATTTATATCAAATTTTCCATAAAATTTCAATAAATTGAAAAGCACAATTACATATAGAAAAAGCATGAAAAAGAACAGGGGAACGTAACATAAATACCCGTTGGCAAGGCTCTTAAGATCCCAGCCAGAACAATTCGCAGCTTCAGCAAGAGCTGCTCTCCACCTTTGCACCCTCTCCATTTCGGTCTGAAATCGTTGTTCATGCCTAGCAAATGCTTGAGCGAAACTCCCGGTCTGTTTTTGGACGTCCGAGGGATCCACGTGATAGAATATAGGAAAAAGAGTGTGGCCTTTCGTATTCCTACAGCGCACGATCTCCACAAGTTCATCAAGGCACCACCTCGAAGAAGCATAATCTTTGGAGAAAACCACAATGGAAATTCTTGATCTACGAATCGCATTGAGTAGTTCGGGCATGATGGTCCTCCCCCTTCGAATCCCCTCATCGTCTCGGAAGGTGTGAATTCCGACCCGCACCAAGGCATTGTAAAGGTGATCCGCGAAATTCCTGCGAGTGTCTTCGCCTTTGAAACTCAAAAACACGTCGTGATCCCAGTGAGGAGTACAAAAGTGAGTGTTTGTTGTGGTTGAATTTGATTGAACTGCAAAATGGAGATAAATCGAGTTAACAGCAGGGGTCGAGCCTGTATAACTTGTGAGAGACTGTTTAAATCGAAAAACGAGAAATTAAAATGAAAATTTTCAAGTTGATCTCTTCGTTTCTCTTTCTTGTTCCTCAGAACCTGAAGATGAACAAGACTCCTAAACATTTGGCTTTCACCAGAATTTTCCACTAACTTCTATGGGATTATGGAGAACTTAAACAGGGGAAGTGCACAGCGAGCTTAGGGTGATAAACTATCGCGCCACTTCATCCCCGGCCATATAAATTACTCGGTCTTGTCCAGCACAAGCCACAGCCACAATACACAGCACCTAACCACATCTATTTGATGTTTCAGTTCGGCAAAAACAGTACCGTCTTTGTTCGGGTTTTCGACGGCGAGAACCTTGCAGGCAGGGGTTTGGTCTTGGGGTCCCGGCTCCAACTTCCGCTTCAAGCTTCGCCTCCTACTGGAGGTTTGTCCCTCATGGCAATCCATGGGTTTCAGAGCGATAAATCGGAAGGAAACAGAAAGGGATGAGAAGGCTTACTGGGGTTTCACACTCGGAGATGCTTCTTTGAGACGGCGTCTTCGGAAAGCAATTGCTATCACTCAATCTTCCGTTCTCTGTCCCATCAGAAAATGAAAGTAGTCAACACGGTCAATATTGTACACAAATACTTTATTCTATCATTGCATGGAAGATTCTCGGTGGGCGTTCCACACATGTGCCATTCTACGCCAATCGGCGCAAAGACATCTTTCTTTTTTCTTAATGGGAGGGATGAGATTACGGAATGTAGCTCCAATGATGTTAAGAATAATACTGGATCATGCATACAGTAGAACAGGAATGAAATGAAATTCTCCTTCCAGCTGCGTGACGAAGAACAGTGTCTGGGCCTTCTAGTCTTTATTGCTGTAAACGCCTGCAAGGGCATCTGCAAATAGTTTGAAAACAGCCCTGAGATTCTTAAAAGATTCCTCTCCAGCTTTAACACCCACTACTTGAGATCAGCAAGTCGCTCTTCTCCCAGACAACATACGCCAGAATAGATCGAGAGACATCCTGAGCTTGTTTCGTCTCCATTTGGAAAATCCCTAGAATGCTCCTTCTGTCATTCCACATTCATCTTGACCCTATTCATCGGATAAGTATGACTAGAGCCACCAAAAAATGTATATCTCTTTAGTTACAAGAGTCGCAAAAAGAATAATAGGATCAAAAGTGAATGTAATAATGGATATTTTTAAACTATAAATGTCATGACCTGGTATGACCTAATTATTATAATTTCTTTATTATTAGGGTGTAGGCTTGGGTTAGGTTTATTGGTTGGACTATGGTTTGTCTTATGTATGAATATAAATAATACGAGATGGTACGGTGTGCTAGGATTAGGTGGGTAGTGGGCCAATGCGCCGAAACTTTGTTTCTAAGCATACATTTTCAAGCAAAAATAAATGTAAGATAATACCCTCCAATGTCTCTACTCCCTAGTAAAATAGAAAATTGGGTCAATAACATACATCCTCATCTTATGCAAAGCTACAATAACATTGAACTAGGGTAGGGCTACATATTCTCACCACAATTGCAGACAAAAAAAAAAAACGCTAGAGTGAAAAGACATAATTAGGGATTGCTTCATATGTTATTTTATACCTTTTGGATGTTTAAAAGATGAGTTGAAAACTAAATCTAAAGAAGTTTTGGGCTTGAAATCATTCACTTATGGGTTATATTAATATATTATTCAAACTATAATGCAAACTTGATAATAAAGGCAAAACGTCCCTGCATATTTATGTAACATTATAATATATATACATATATATAGTCTATGTATGTGCAATTATTTTTATGGGTAAATGCATGTGTCTTACCATATGATTGTCTAATACATTCAAAACTTCTTCATGAAATCATACTTGACCATACCTTAGGCGATAGTTGGGTGATTGTTCTTGAATAATCTTTTTTACTATTTTTTGAATAAGATCATGCATTTTCAATTTATTTTCTTGAGCAATTGTTATAAGGAATTTTGAAATAAGTATGTTGATGCCACTATTTAAAGAGAATCACAATAATCAGATATTTTAATGACATATTTTTTATCCTTACCACTAAAGGAACATGCAATCTCAAGAAATATATTTTTGTAATATCATCTAGGATTCAAAACCTATTTGAAGTACTCATTGAATCTTGGGGTGAGGGCTTTCTTGTAATTTTTGCAATTCTATTTACCAGTTAACAACACTTCGCCCATTTAAGAAGGAACTCAAAATCCATAATACCACCATATCAAGTGCTGCCTTTAGTCGTGCATGATTCTTGTCCTTTTATAAATTTCTCAAGGGATGAGAAGTCTCCCCAGGGAATCACTACTAGAGATGTTATCTTTCTTTTTCCTTGATGGGGAAGAGAAGGTTACCTAAAACTAATGGAGATGGAAATCAAGCATAATTAGAAATTGCCCCTCAAAGTTTAATCTGGTTCAATAATTTTTAACACAAAAACGAAGACGATTTAGATGTGAAACCTATAAACAAAAGGATGCTTGAGGGAAAAGGACCACAACACTACTAGAGAAAAAAAAATGATGACTATATAAAATTTTGAAAACTTTTTTTTTTTTTACTTTAAATATACTAAAAGAAGAAGGCAAGGGAGGAAGAAAAGAACATGTAAATTACCTAATGAGGTACATGTAAATTTAGGATGAAATTATCCATTATTTTCAATCTTTAGTAAACTAGATAGTTAAATTTGTCATCTTATACAAAGCTAGAATACTAAATTAGGCTTAGATATACTCCATAAATGAAAACAAACTTAAAGAAAAAAGAAGATGCTAAAGTGACTTAGATATTATTAGAATAGCTTAAATTTATATCCCTCTTTAATTTCATGAAGTATCAGCTGTTGACTTGGAGAAGTTTTAGATTTAACATCATAGAGTAGGAGGTATATTGCTATATATACTTGGCAAAAGAAGGAAACTTTCATGCATATCAACATAAGACGTCCTTTGTGTACCTACCAGATTGTCTTTCCTGTTTCAATTGCTACTACAAGTCTAACAAAAGCCTCCCAGTTAACACGGTTATACATTTTGTTCAATCTGCTTCCATATAATGGAAAACGAGGAAAAACATATAAGCACTAGTTTTTTTTAAGAGCAATGCAAACATATTTCAAAATAATAGATGTTAGATCATAGAAGAAAGTACTAAGGGATTTTTTTGCCCCTAGTGTGCCGATGGATTACCTTCATCATCAGTCCCCATCTTCAGCAACTTTCCCTTCATGGTCAACATCATCATTAGGAATATCAAAATTGATGGATTGGACCATAGTTTCATCTTCTTCATTTCGCTTTGGCTCAACAAATTGAAGGTGAATTCCACATTTCTTTACTCTAAGAGCTTTCCAAAGTTTGAGGGACATATCAATTTCCTCTCCACTTTCCCTCTTGAATTCATTTCTTATCAGTGGAGTCTGGTATAGAAGGACATGATCTTCAGTGTTCACAGGGCCAGGAAAGAGCGTTGGCCAAAAAGTGTGCTCACAACTTCTAGCTTTATTATAAAGTATGATGTGAGGATCAAGACCACTCATCTTCTTGTATCCTTCATTGGCTGCATAAACAGTACAAACAAGCAATCGAAGGTTTTTATCCTCTGAAATTGAAGGTACATGAAAGGATATTGAAGCTCCAATGCTCTGATAGTTGAACCAATTCGGAACCTCACTACCGGGGAGGCAGATGACACGACACTGATCATCACCCATGGTTGACAAGCACTATGTTAAAACAAAGTACAGATATGTGAGAGAGAGAGAGAGAGAGGAAGAAGGGGGGGGGGGGGGGGAAGGAGAAGGAGAGAGAGAGAACCTGGAGTAGACTCTTAAAATCATATACTAGATTGTTGCACCCTTCCGCGTGAATGGTTGAAGTAAATTCCAGAGTGTCGAAGCCTTGAATCTCAGTCAATTTGGGGCAATTACGAAGGTTAAAAAACTGCGAACTTCTATGTTCCTGCAAAATTAAGATTCTTTCCATTGATGTGCAGCCACTTGCATCTAAGACACCAATAGTTGGGGGGAGTCCTGAAATTGAGTGAAGAGTCCTGCACTCACCCAACCACAAAAAGTACAACTGAGCAATGTGACTGATGCAATTAGGCAGGGTACTGAAATTGTTTCTTGATAAATCCAAATTTCTGAGTGAAGGTAAGCTTCCAAAATCAGCAGGAATTCCATCTTCCGTCAAATTACAATCTGGGAGGTCTAGCGTTGTCAAAGAATGTAATCCAGAAACAGAAGCAGGCAGCAACCTCACGGGATTCCAGCTTTTAGCTGATATCCATGATGAAAAAGGTGACAACCAAGATTCTCGGAATTATTGTTTACACCTGGATAACAATAATTTTTTCAAATTTTTCAAAAGAACAATGGAAGAAGGCAATTGCTCAATAGAAGTCCCATCTGCAAGTAGCTGCTTTAAAGCCATCATATTCCCCAAATCTTCTGGTAATTTCTGAATGTTTAGACATCCAGACAAATTAAGGATTTCAAGAGATTTTAAGTTTGAAAAGGAACTTGGAAGACTCCTAAGGTTCTTACATCCCTTCAAATTTAGCAAAATAAGTCTTTTCAGGTTGCTAATAGACTCATGAACTTGAACCAAGCTTTTGCAATCTTCAAGTATCAGTATCTCCACTTTTGGGACTTGAGAGAAGTCTGGTAATTTAGTGAGACATTTGCAATCCTTAAGTTGAAGAACCTTCAACTGATTGAGTTTCTGTGGAAAAAAGAACAGGCAAAGAAAAAGAAAAATTAAAGGAAAGAAAAGTCCTTGTTAATATACATTTAATAGTGATTGAAATAAAAGAAAAGATTTTATAAATTTGCATACCTTCTTATTCTTCCAAACTTCTTTGATATTACTATGCTGTATGTCAAGAACAACAAGATTCTCTAGATGGAAATCTTGTGGTAGAAATTTTAGAGGGCACTTATGCCAACAAAGAAATCTTAGCTCTTTGGACAAATGTTCATAAGATCCTATGAGATGTATGCCATTGAGTTGAAGCAATCTTAGCTTCTTCATGTTTGTAAATGCTTTGGTTTCCAAATGTACATTTTCAAACATAGATAAATTTGAGATAATTCCCTCCATTATCTTTGTTCCCTAGCAAAGTAGAAAATCAAGTTAACAAGGTACATCTTTATCTTGTGTAAAACTAAAATTGAATGAGTGTGTGGCCCACATTTTCACTATAATTAGGGAAAAAAAAATCTAAAATGCCAAGATATAATTAGAATTGTTTCAAATGTTATTTTACACCTTTTGGATGTTGCAAAGATGAGTGGCCAACTTGATCTAGAAAAGTTTTGGACTTGAAATCATTCAATTATGTTTTATTAATGTACTATTCAAACTTTAGGCAAATCTCTCATCCATACTTATGTGACAATACATAATATGTATTTTATAGATAAATGCTTATGTCTCTTACTGTTTGATTGTTTAGCACATTTGTGTGTGTGTATCTATTTTATAGATAAATGCTTATGTCTCTTACTGTTTGATTGTTTAGCACATTTAAAACATTTTCGTGAAACCATAACCGATTGCGTTGTCTTGGGTAATTAGGTGATTGTTCTCGAACAATCTCTCTTCCCATTTCTCGAATAAGATCATGCATTTTCAACCTCTTATCCATTGTAATGAGAGATCTTCGAATAAGAGTATTGATACCACTATCTAGAAAATAATCACAAGCATCAAGTATTTCAATGACATCTTCTTTATCCTTACCAACAAAGAAATATGCAATATCAAGAAATATATTTTTTGTGGCATCATCTAGTGAGTTAAAACTTATTTGAAGTATCTCTTGAATCTTAGGGTGAGGAGATTTGCCCAATTAACAAGGAACCCAAGACCTCAAGAGCTAATGGAAGTCCTCTACAATACTTCACTGCACCAATTGAAAGCTCCATGTACTCTTCTTTTGGATAACCTGTACTAAAGGCATTCAAATTGAAAAGCTGAAGAGACTCCTCCTCTTCTAATCCTACAACTTCATATTTGTCACACACCCCAAGATTAGTTAGCACAATTTCATCTCTAGTTGTTGCAATAACTCTGCTTCCTAGTCCAAACATTTTCGAACTTCCAAGTAATTCATATAATTGTTTGGAATCATCCACATCATCAAGAACTATAAGAACTCTTTTTCCATAAATTCTTTTCTCAATTAAACTAATTCCTTGATCAACACTGTCAATCTTCAAATTCTTTATTTTTAATATATTAGAAAGTAGTTGTTCTTGTAGTCTAACTAAACCATCAAGCTGCTCTGAATTTTGTCTAATGTTCAATAGACAACTACTTCCTTCAAATCCATAACATATTTGATTATAGACAGCTTTTGCTAGAGTTGTTTTACCTATTCCACCCAACCCATAAATACCCACCATGCAAACATCATTTGTTCCAAGATTTAACAAATCTACAACCCTATCAACACGATGTCTTATTCTTATAGGGTGTTTAGCAACTTTCAATTCATTGGGTTTCACGAGATAAGAAACTTCCATGACAATCCTGTCGACAAAACCTGATTCATGCCTGTTCATCATTCAAAGGAAAATAAAACACTTAAAATAAGCAAAACGAAAAAAAGATTTATAAGACATTATTGCAACTATTTAAAATTTAACATGTCGTAGAAAGCAACTAGATTCCATCAGATTTATGAAGATTTTTTCTAATTAAATTTTTCATGGTAATAATCTTCTCCAACAGACTTTTCCTTTTCCCACTTCGGGGGACAAAGCCATAAAAAGTTTCATGCAAAGTATGATTACAGTATGATTACTCTTATGTGTGCTTTACCTTATCTAAAAACCTGTCCTACACTTAATAGTTCTACAATCAAGATTTCTCTCTTAGTGACATTTTCTTTATCTACTAGAGAGCATGGAACAGAAAAAAAAAACAGTTAATTACATTGAAAATCTAATTTTTACTTATTTTAGTAATATTAAAATCAATTTTCCCATAAAATTTTAAAAATTTGAAAAACACAATTACATATAAACAAAGTATGAAAAAGAACAGGAGACCGTAGCATAAATACCCATTGGCAAGACTCTTAAGATCCCATACAGAACAATTCGCAGCTTCAGCAAGAGCTGCTCTCCACATTTGCACCCTCTCCATTTCGGTCTGAAATCGTTGTTCATGCCTAGAAAATGCTTGAGCAAAACTCCCGGTCTGTTTTTGGACGTCCGAGGGATCCACGTGATAGAGAGGATCAAAGGATCCTTTGAGATATACACCATCAATTTGAAGCAATCTTAACCTCATCATATTTATAGATACCTTGTTTCCTAACATACATCTTTAGACAAAAATAAATTTTAGATAATACCCTCCAATATCTCCATTCCATAGTAAAATATAAAATTGGGTTAACAACATATGTCCCTATCTTATGCAAAACTACAATAACATTGAACTAGGGCAGCGCTACATATTCTCACCACATTTGCATAAAAAGAAAAATGCTAGAGTGAAAAGACATTATTAGGGATTGCTTCAAATATTATTTTATACATTTTGGATGTTAGAAAGATGAGTTGAAAACTTGATCTAAAGAAGTTTAGGACTTGAAAGCATTCACTTATGGGTTATATTGATATATTATTCAAACTACAATGCAAACTTGCTAAGAAAGGCAAAACCTGCATGCATATTTATGTAACAATATATATATGGTCTATGTAATTGCAACTATTTTTAAGGGTAAATGCATGTCTCTTACCTAATGATTTTCTAATACATCCAAAACTTATTCTTGAAACCATAACTAGCTAGGCCTTCTTGGATAGTTAAGTGATTGTTCTAAAAAAGATCATACATTTTCTTATAAGGAATTTTTGAATAAGTGTATTGATGCCACTAATTAAAGAGAAATCATGACCGTCAAGTACTTTGATGACATATTCTTTATCCTTACCAACCAAAATATATGCAATATCAAGAAACACATTTTTTATAGTATCATCTAGGATTCAAAACTTATTGGAAGTAGCCACCAAAAGCTGGGGTGAAAGCTTTCTTGCAATTCCATTTTCCAATTAAGAAACACTTTGCCCATTTAAGAAGGAACCCAAAATCTCAAGAGCTAACTGAAGTTCTCCACGATACTTCACCACATCAAGTACTGCCTTCAGCCGTGCATGATTTCTTCTCCTTTTATAAATTTCTCAAGGGATGAGAAGCCTCCTCGGGGACTCATTACTGGAGATGTTATCTTTCTTTTTCCTTAATGGGGAAGACGAGGTTATATAAAACTATTCAAGAAAGAAATCAAGAATAATTGGAAAAGGTCGCTCAAAGTTTAATCTTTTGCAATAATTGTTAACACAAAAACGAAGGCGATTTAGACATGAAACCTATAAACAAAAAGATGCTTGAGTGAAAAGGACCACAACACTGCAAGAAAAAAAATGATGACTACAGAAAATTTTGATAACTAATTTTTTCTTTTAATTTACTAAAATTTGATGTGTTTTATAGTAAAGAAGAAGGCAGGGAGGGAAGAAAAGAGAGAACGAAAAAGGGGTTATTATAAGTTTCATTTTCACAAGCTCAAGAGGTTATTAGAAATTTTAGGCCGGTGGTGCATAATCTCAAACAAGATGACCTCCCAGAAAAGTAAGCTGGGAGTTCAAAGTAAGATTACTGAACCCTATTACCAATATTACGACACTGCAAAAATCCAGGCCAAACACTTCCGAAAATTTCATTTAAGGATTCCTTTGTAGAAAGCAATTCAAGCTCACACGACAGTGACTAGATCTAGACATCCAAGCAGACGTTCGTGACTGCGAAACAAAACATCATTACTTGAGATAAGCTAGTTCCAATCGCAGGACAGCATGCCCTAGAATAGATCGAGAGACATCTTGAGCTTGTTTTGTCTCCATTTGTGAAGTCCATAGAAAGCTCCTTTTGTCATTCCAATTTTTTCTTGAAACCCTTCCTCGGATAAATATGCCCCGAGCCACCAGAAAATGCAGATCTCTTTGGTTAAAAGATTCGCAAACAGAATAGCAGGACTAAAAATGAATGTGAAATATAATTAAACTATATAAACATGCTTACGTTAACTACATAACAACCTGAAAGTTTAGAAGTCTAACATTCCTACACCAGTAGAGGGTGGAAGAGGGAAGTATCAGCGACGACGAAGTTGATTTTCACGGCAAGTTAGTTGGGGAACTGGGGTAGTTTGATCCAAAAAATACCCCATTAAAAATACAGACTAAACTAAAAATTGAAAATGTTGATGTGAGCCTGATTTTCACCCCCTTCTTTTGCCAGAATACTGACATTTCTTTATTTTTGGGGTGAAAAAAAAGAAAAAGGAAGAAAGGACAAAGAGAGTTTTTGAAGATAGGACCCTACTACAAGCGCAAGCTTGCTAGAACACGACAGTATATCAGGCATCTCTACATCTGTAAAGAAAGAAAAGGTGGTGCACCTCTCGTTTGGTAACATCTATGCCTGATACCGAGTAGCTAGAAATCTCTTTCAGGCGTCCATAAGGATACGTTAACAAGTTTGCGCAAGCCCCACTTCCATTGGCCTGAATGACGTCCACAATCTGAGAAGGTGGCCCTGGCTGTCCTGCTTGAGAAACTGCAGGCACTAAAGATTTATCTGCTGGAATGGAAGATAGAGACAGACAGTGAAGTCAAAAAGTGGACAACACAGAGGTGATCGATGAAATCCCAAAGAGAAAAGTCCCAGAAAGTATTTAAATTCTAACCCATGACGGATAAAAAAGAAATAATTATCGGATAATTGAACCAAAAATTTACATAGAAATCTTCTGCCACTCATCTTATCTCTTACAATTCATCACAGTACTCCTCATTTGGCACTTAAACCATCTGATTGAATCAAATTTGGACTAGCCAATCTTCAACATGGCACTCTTTATCCTTTAATTTTCTCAACGTTCATTAAAAAGTAAATAGAATTCAGTAAGTTATTGAACTGGTTGTTGTACTACGCCATGAAACAATTTAAAAATTTTCGTTTACCGGCATCACAAGAGGAGACGATCCTGAAAAGAGGTTTCTGACAATTGGAGTTGCCCCAAAAAGCAAGTAATTGCTTGGAGACATTAAATTTGAACCTGAAACACTTGATGAAGGGGATTCCATTAGAACTGACGGGCTTGCTCCTCAAACCATCTGGTGTAGCCTCCCTTGAGTGTGTCTTGCATGAGCTTCTTAGAGGTACCTACCTACTCAAGTCAAGCACTTTAACCATCAGTCCCCATCTTCAGCAACTGTCCCTCCATGGCTAGCACTAGGAATTGGCAGATGAAACCATAGTTTCATGTTCTTCGTTTCAATTTGGCTCAAGTACTATAACATGAACTCCAAACTTCTTCCCTATAACCGTTTTCCTTGGTATGATGCAGAGCACAACTTCATCTCCACTTTCCATCCCCAATGCAATTCTTATCAGAAGAGTCTGGTACAGAAAGACATGATCTACAGGGCTTACAGACCAAGTAATGGGCCTTGGTCGATGAATGTACTGGTAGCCTCTAGTTTTATTACGAAATATAATGCGATTATCATGATTCATCATAAAGAAGTGTCGGTCCCTGGCTGCATAAACAATACAAATAAGCAACCGAAGGTTTCCATCCTCTGAAATTGAAGGTACATGAAAGGATACTGAAGTTCCAATGCTCTTATGGCCAAACCAATTCGGGACCTCACCACCACCGGAGAGGCAAATATGACGAAACTGATCATCGCCTATAGTTGACGGGCACTATGTCAAAAAAAAGTTCAAATGAAAGTGAGAGAAAGAGAGACCTATGGTTGACGGGCACTACGTCAAAAAAAAAGTTCAAATGGGAGAGAGAACCTGGACTTGACTCCAAAAATCATATGATAGATTGTTGCATCCTTCGGCGTAAATGGTTGAAGTAAATTCCAATTTCTCCAGGCCTTGAATCGTATTCAATTTGCGACAATTACGAAGGTTTAAAGCTTGGGAACTTCTATGGTGCGGCGAAATTAAGATTCTTTCTATTGATGTGCAGCCGATTGCACTTAAGTCACCAACACTGGGGAGGAGTGTCGAAATTGATTGTAGAGTTGTGCACTCATCCAAACTCAACGAGTACAACTTAGGAAGGTGACTGATGCCGTCAGGTAGCAGACGGAAATTGTTTCTTGATAAATCCAAGTGTGTCAGTGAACATAAACTTCCAAAATCACTAGGAAATCCTTCTTCAGATAAGATGCACCCAGAGAGTTTTAGAGTTGTCAAAGAACATAATCCAGAAATTGAAGCTGGTAGCAAACTTACTGGGTTCCAGCTTTTTGGTGACATCCATGACAGAAAAGTGACCACCAAGATTTTGAGGACTGTTCTTTACACTCCGTTAACAATAAAGTTGTCAAGTTCTTCAAAAGAACAACAGAAGATGGTAGTTGCTCAATAGCAGTTCCATCTACAAGTAGTTGTGTCAAAGCTATCATATTTCCTAAATCTTCTAGTAATTTCTGAAGTTTTAAACAGCTTGACAAGTTAAGAATTTTAAGAGATTTTAAATTTGTAATGGTTCTTAGAAGATTAGTTAGGTTCTTACATCCTTTTAAATTTAGCAAAACAAGTCTTTTCAAATCACCAATGGACTCATGAACCCAAAGTAAGCTTATGCAACTTTCAAATATCAATGTCTCTAATTGTGGGACTTGAGAAAAGTTTGGTGATCAAATGAGACATTTGCAATTATTTAGATTAAGGACCTTCAACTTGCTAAGTATCTGTTGAAAAAAGACCAAGAAAACAAAAAGAGAAAGAAAAGGAAAGAAAAGTACATGTTAGCTATACATTTAACAATAATTGAGAGAAAAGAAGATATTGTAGAATTGCATACCTTTTTCTTCTTCCAAACTTCTTTGATATTACTATGTTGCATGTCAAGAACAATAAGATTCTCCAAATGAAAATTTTGTGGTAGAAACTTTATAGGGCACTTATGCCAACAAAACAATCTAAGCTCTTTGGATAGATATTCATAGGATCCTATGAGATGTACACCATTGAGTTGAAGTAATTTCATCCTCTTCATATTTGCAAAAGCTTTAGTTTCCAATCGTACATCTTAAAAAATGGATAAATTTGAGATAATTCCCTTGCAAAATAGAAAATTGGGTTAACAACATGCATCTTTATTTTGTGTAAAGCCATAATAACATTGAACGAGGGTCAAGCTATGTACTCTCACCATAATTGAAAAAAAAAAGAAGAAGGAAAAGCTCTAAAGTGACAATACATAATTAGGATTGCTTCATATATTATTCTAATCCTTTTGGATGTGTAAAGATGAGTTGCCAAGTTGATTTGGAGAAGTTCTAGACTTTAAAGCATTTAATTGTGGGTTGCATTGATATATTATTCAAACCGCAATGTAAACTTGATAACAAAGGCAAAACTCTTATGCATATTTGTGAAAAATGTATATGGTCTAGGTACATACAACTATTTTTAAAAATAGATGCATATCTCTCTTATTGTATAATTTTTTAATACATTTAAAATATCTTCATGAAGCCATAACTGACTACACTTCCTTGGATAATTGGGTGATTGTTCATGAACAATCTGTCTTCCCATATCTCGAATAAGATCATACATCTTCAACTTACTTTGTAGATCAATTGTCATCAAAGATCTCTTAATAAGTGTATTGATGCTACCATATGGAAAGAAATCATGTTCATGAAGTATTTTGATGACATATTCCTTATCCTTACTAACAAAAACACATGCAATATCAAGAAATATATTCTTTGTAGTATCATCCAATGATTCAAAACTTATTCGAAGTACTTCTTGAATCTTGGGGTGAGTTGTTTTTTGTAATTTTTGTAATTTTATTTTCTAATTAGCAACACCCCACTCAAGTAAGGAGGAACCCAAAACTTTAAGAGCTAACGGAAGTCCTCCACAATACTTCATTGCACCAATTGAAAGCTCCATGTAATCTTCTCTTGGATAACCCGTGGCAAAGGCATTCAAATTGAAAAGTTGTAGAGATTCATTCTCTCCTAATTCTTCAACTTTATATTTGTTATGCACTCCAAGATTAGTTAACATAGTTTCATCTCTAGTTGTTGCAATAATTCTACTTTCGGGGCTAAACATTTTTTAACTTCCAAGTAACTCATATAATTGGTTCGAATCATCCACATCATTAAGAACTATAAGAACTCTTTTTCTATAAATTCTTTTCTCAATTAAACTAATTCCTTGATTGATATTGGCAATCTTTAAGTCCTTGATTTTTAATATATCATAAAAAGTTGTTTTTGTAGACAAACTAAACCCTTAGGTTGCTTTGAATTTTCTTTGATGTTTAAAAGGCAACTACTCCCTTCAAATCCATAACATATTTGGTTATAAACAACTTTTGCTAGGATTGTTTTACCCACACCTCCCATCCCATACATGCCTACCAAGCGAACAACATTTTCTTAAAGATTTAATTAATATATAATCCTCTCAACATAGCATTTTATTCCTATTAGGTGTCTTGCAACTTTCAATTCATTAGGTTTCATGATATTAGAAACTTTTGCAACAATCTTGCCGATAAAGCTTGATTCATATATGATCATCATTCAAAGGAAAATAAAACAATAAGATAAGCACAAAGAAATAAAATTATTAGTCATCATTCACACATTCGAAACTAAAATGTTGTGGTAAGCAATTGAGTTTCTATTGAATATATGTTTTTTTTTTAAATTTTTCATGACAACAATCTTCTTCATGAATATTTATTTTACCCACTTCACAAACAAAGCCATTAAAATCTGATGCAAAGTATGACTACAGTATCATTTCTCTCATGTGCACAAAACTTTATATATGATCCCATGCTTCACTTAACAATCTTAGTGTCAAAATTTCTCTTCAAGTAACACTTTCTTTATACTAGTATAGCATGGAATAGAACACCATTGGTTAATTCAACTTAAAAGTTAATTTTCATAATCCATGTTAGTTTAGAGTAATTTTTATATTGATTTTACCATAAAATTTAACGAAAATAGAAAGCGAAATAACATTTCAAAAGAAGTATAAAAGAAACAAGAGACGTAGCATAAATACCCATTTGCAAGATTCTCGAGATCCCAACCGGAACAATTTGCAGCGTCAGTAAGAGCTGCTCTCCACATTCGCACCTTATCCATTTCAGTCTGAAACCGTTGTTCGTGTCGAGCAAATGATTCAGCAAAACTCCCAGTCTGTTTTCGGACGTTCGAGGGGTCCATTTCATAGAATATTCGAAGAAGGATTTGACAAATGGTATTCTTACAACGCACAATCTCCACAAGTTCATCTAGACACCACGTAAAAGAAGCATAGTCTTTAGAGAAAACTACAATGCAAATCCATGATCTACGAATAGCACTATGCGATTCGGTAGAGATGGTCTTCCCTTTTTGAATCCACTTCTTCTCTAAGAATGTGTGAATTCCGACCCGCACCTAGGCATTGTAGAAGTGATCAATGAAATTCTTGCGGGTATCTTCACCTCTGAAATTCAAGAACACGTCATAATCCCAATAACGTATGGAAAAGGGCATATTCGTTGTGGTTGAATCTGACTGGACAGCAGGCTTCAAGCCTGCATAATGTGTGAAAAGTCAATGAGAATGAAATTTTTTAGATCAGCCTCTCTGGTGGGTCTATTTGTTTCTTTTTCTCCCTTTGAACTTGACGTGAACAAGACTCGTGACATTTGGCTTTCACCAAAACTTCCACTAATATATTCCAATCTCCTTCACTTATCTTTGACAAGGGAAGTGAATAGAGTGCTTAGGTTGATGAAATGTCGCAACATATGATAAAAAAATGGTGCATAATTTTTATTTTATATTATTAAAAAATTTATAAAGAATTTATGTTATATTTTCAAACCTTTGTGTACAAAGATTTGTATGAGAATTGCTTGTTAATGTTTAGTGCAAGAGAATATGTTAAGTCTCACATAAAAAATATAAAAACTTAAAAAATAATTTATAAATAAATAAATTTTTTATTTAATTTCTTAGAGTTTTAAATGAATATAACGCAAATAAATTTAGAATCCATGCAAAAGTGACAGTGTGATGAGAGGACATATTAAATAGGCTGTACAAAGTTATTTATTCTTATATTACTAAAAAGCTTATTGTAAATTTAAATTTTATCTTATAACACCTCATTTGAGAACAATAATCCTTGTGAGAATTGTTGTCTCCTATTTGAGGTGAGGAAGATTGTTAAGTCTTAAAGGGAACATAAAAGTTTGAAAAGTAATTTATAAAAGAAAAATGTAATTAATTAATTCTTAATTTCTAATGATTTTTAATTATTCGTTGTTAGCAAAGGTCATTCAGCCATGACACGCAGCACCTAAGCATATCTATTTGACGTGTGAGAACAGCGAAAATAGTACCCTTTTGTCTGGGTCTTCGACGGCGAGAACCTTGCAAGCACGGGCCTGGCTTTGGGATCCCAGCTCCAGCTTCCGCTTCAAACTTCGGTCCTCACTGGAGATTTGGCCCTCATGGCGATCCATGGGTTTGAGAGGAATAGATCGGGAAGGATGAGTGGGGAGAACGAAAAACGAGTGAACGTTAGAAGAAGAAAGAGATTTGTGGCAGAGATGGAGAGCAAGAGAGAGATCGGAAGTGGTAGAAGCGAATGGGAAAGCGAAAGGGATAAGAAGATGGGATCTTTGAGATGGGGGTCTCCTGTGCGGTCATTTTCTATTATGCATGTTCCCCTTTCTGTTCCATCAAAAAATGAAGGCAGCAGTACACCCGTTAGTGCCGTACGAGAAGACGGGGATGAGTTACAGAACAGGACGTAAACAGCATGCGAAACAGAGTTGGAGAAGAAACAGTCAATAAGCTTGTAACCTCACGGGTAAATTAACCATTGATGTACACTAGAAAAGATGGTGACACCAAGAAACAAAGTTTTGGTCTTTGAACATGAGATGATGAAGAAAGCAAAAGGTATTTGAAGGGAATGGAAACAAGACGTTGTGGCATTGATGGGGTAAGGGAGGTTGAAGGTGGCTTAGCTAGTTAGCTTAATGAGTTAGTAGAAATTTCAACTGTGAGGTTTGGGTTTAACACTTGTGTACGTGAGTTTGAGCGTGTAAGTTGTAACATTTCAAAAAAACAAAAAGAAGAAGGTAGAAGAAAGGTGTTGAAATGTGAAAGGTGGCATGATGAGAGGATGAAGAAAGCAAAAGGTCTTTGAAGGGAATGGAAACAAGAGAATGACCTAATCCTTAAACACTAAATCCTAAATAAAACCGCTAGTTACACTTTACCCCCAACTCCTCCTTACATAATGGGGAGGGTTAAAACATGACAAAATAACATCATAACTAAAAGTCCAACTACCATGATGACATACATCACTTCATAAGAACATAAAGACAAAATATAAAGGAGTCCAATATGGCCCATGGGCATTACTAAAAGCACACATTGTAAGGTTCTTGAGTAACCGACAGGTGAATTAAGTTTCCTTCAGTTATCTAATGACAATTATACTAGTATTTAAGTAATTGGAGGAAAAACTCTAATCCACCTCTTTTGATGATATGTCAAAGGGGTATCATTTGAAAATAGTTTAGATATTACAACCTATAATTTCTTTAGTTACGTCAACAACAACATCCAGTGTTCAATCCTTAAATAGTTGAAATGATGTCTCATAAATATTTTTTTCGTTTTGCTTATTTTAAGTGTTTAGTTTCCTTTGAATGATGAATCAGGTTTCGTTGACAGGAATGTCATGGGAGTTTCCTATATAGTAAAGCCCAATGAGTGAAAGTAGCTAATAAATGTTTCTATAATGATTCATATTCACAAGTATTGTTTACAGAGCTTATTTATGAAATTTTGATAGACTTTTAATAATTATTTTCATTCTGCAAATGTGAAGAGGAAGGAGGAAGAGGAGAAGGCAACAAGGAGGACTGAAATGCAATTCTCCTCTCCAATTGTGTGACGAAGAACAGTATCCAGGCGATCCAGTCTTCACTGCAGCAAATGACAGCAAGGACATCTTCGTCGGCGGGAAACTTGCAAGCATGGGGTTGGTCTTGGAATCCTATGCATGCTTGAGATGGGGTCTCCCTTCCATGTCCCCTTTGGGTTCCGTCAAAAAATGAAAGCAGCATGTAAATCCAAATTATTACACATTGTAATGATAGTAATTCAAAACGCTTTTTGTCAAGATAGAGGAATTGGCAATGTCATACTTGTTAAGCCATGCAATCCTATCAAAAGCCATTTAGTTGTCAAATCATGGGCTTTGACTCAATTTCCCTAGATAGTCGTACCATTGTCCCTTCCGATTTCTTTCAACAGATTACAAAATTTCAAATCAAATTGTGGCAGAAAGATTTTAACATATAAGATTCTTGTAAAATATATACAAGATTTTAACATATATAATGTTAGAAAATATTTATCTTCATGTTTAAATTCAATAAATAAAAAAAAGTCCTAAACATACTATAATCATTTAGGTCCAAATAATCACAATGTTTAGCAATCATTGTTTTTTTTTTTAAATTTATTTCCTTAATTTTATATTCTCAACATAGAAGTTTAGAAGAACCTACTTTTATAGACCTTAAACGTTAGGAATGTCAACCTTGTATTTCTTCCGGCTATCCAATAACTAAGCCTACAGATTCGTGCAAGATTTACTAAAAATGTCATAAATCTCGATCACACATCCAATGAAATTCGCTCAACCCTCCAGTTTATTGGCATGTTAGGACACCTTGCTACTGCTTCATGTGTCCTTGCTTGCTCTATATATAAAGTACTCATCCTCTCAGCATTTCCCATATCGCCTTCCTTCTATCTTATATCAATACCATTTTTGTACGCTGCGAGAAAGTGAGTGCTACCATGGCTATGCTTCCGCAGCGTTCATCGGTGCTCTTGCTTAGCGTCCTTGTCTTGGCCATTGGCCTTGCAGGTTGGGATTCTTTTTACTTGGTTTCTAAGCTTTGGTTTTGGTTTCTTGTTTATGTATGTGCTCTGATGGTTCTTGGTTTGTGTTGCAAAATCGCAATCATTTGTTCATGAAGATGTCCAGGTGAGGGGATTTATCATTTTTCAGAGGTGTATTAGGGCAATTTTTGTCTTGTAGAAGCTTGTTCTCAGGCATCATTCCTATCATAACATTGCTTTTGCTTTCCTTTGTCCTTACTAGACCTCAAGTGCAGCAAGCTGGTGCGTTCCCAAGAATGGAGTTTCTGAAGCCCAATTGCAGTCAAACATTGACTATGCCTGCAGCCAAGGCATTGATTGCAGCCCGATCCACCTAGGCGGCGTCTGCTATGATCCAAACACTATTGCATCACATGCTGCCTATGCCATGAATCTCTATTTCCAAAAGTTCCGAAAGAGTCCATCAAGCTGTGACTTCTCACAAGCCGGAATCGTCACTGGAACCATCACTACCACGAATCCTAGTAAGCTTTAATTCATAAGCATCTATTTCCTCCATTTTCCAATGGCACATAAATCAAGCAAATGTAAAATACTAAGATAATTTTTGCAGTGGTTAGTGTGCATAGTTAGTTAGTATGCTTCTTGTTTTTAGAAGTAAGGAAATCCATCCTAAAATTTATAGATATACTACTTGTATGATATAATACCATACTCTTGTATTTATATTCTTGACATGAGATAAGCATTCTCAACACATCCTCTTCACGTTGTGGAAACAACATTATAATTAGGACCAATATTAAAGATGTGTTGGTCCATTACAAACATAAGGAAATGTGCAATGACTCGAATATCATGTTAAATTAAGGAGGCCTATCCTAAAATCTATAAGTAAGAGGAGGTATACCCTTATCTATTATAAGCATAGGCTCCCATATCTATAATTTCGATGTGAGATAAACATCCTCAATAAAACCTAATCTAATCTTTTTCTTCCTAACCATGCTCCAAATACACCATCTATAGCGAGATAGATAAGCTATGACTCTTGTTGTTTTAGTTCAAAACCAGCTTAACATGTAAAACATGCATTTCTAGTTTGCTTTGTCATTTGTTATTCTCGTGGATTGTCATGTAATTTCTTAACTCTTTTCTTTTCTTTGATTGTAGGTTACAATGCCTGTAAGTATCCTGGGGGGAGTCCTTGAAAGGCCGTGTAATCTTGTAAGACGTAAAAAATAAAGAGGATAATTTATATGCCAGATCACTACTAGAAGTAGTGTGAAGGATTTTTTTTTTCTTTCCTGCCTCCCTTAACGTCTCCATACATACGTTGTTATTCTTGGTCCAATAAAATGATTTCAGTTGGACAAATTGAGAGAAATGATACCCATCTTGTTGAGCAGCTTTACCTACTAAAATAAGTCACATTATAAGGGTAATAATACATCTTAAAATTTTCAATAAAATTGAAAATTTCAAGTCTTATTTCCTCTCTTTCTCTCTCTCTCTCTATAATTGTCCTTAGTTCCCATTCTTTTCTCTTCTCTTTTCAATTCTTGTCTTTGTTAAATGATTGTTGGAAGGCTTTTCCTTTTCAAATGCGGAAGTGTTTGAAGCTTCAAGTCTTGTTTCTAGAGTCAGGACCCACCTTCACTTAACTACCATTGTTTTTATGTACTTAAAATCTGAAACTTTAATGGTAGGTGAAGGGTTCTGCTAAGAAAATGACTAAATCTTCCTTGACAAAGAAGAATTATAAAGAAAAAAAGAGATACTTAAACATATATTGTGAGTTGACCATTATCAAAAAATACAATTATTTACCCTAAGCATGAAGTGATAGATACTAGCTATGAAGTAAAATTATAAGAACCAAATTTTTGAGTGATGAGATGTTGTCTTGAACATAAATTTTGATATGTTCTTTTGAAAGTTTATTTTTTCTTTAAAATGAATTATAAGAGAGGAGAATACATTAATATATAATTTCATATAATAATTATGTAAAATAGACATTAAATTCAATATACTACCTTAACCCAAGGAAGAGATTCATTGCAACACTCCTTTAGTTACAAATGAAAAAAATTGTTTGGCAATGATAAGTAAGTATGAGGAAACACTTTCTATTAGAACATACTAAATTTAGAAGTGAATGAATATCTCATTTAAAACTTTAACTTTGATATCATATTAAGAGACTTATTTTTTTTTCTTTCTAAAACCATTTTGTAAGATATAAGAATATCTTCACAAATAAAAAGTGTATTAGACTAACATACTTGTTATGTAAGATATATACAAGATTTTAATGCATAATATTAGAAAATGTTTATCTTCATCTTTAAAATCAATCATTCTAAAAGAGAAATCCAAACATACTGTAATCATTTAGGCCAAAATAATAAAAATGTTTAGCAATCATGAGTTTAAAAAATTTAATATATTTCTCTTGATGTGATGGTTAATGAGAAACTTCTTTATGTTTTTCACATTGACTATGAAAAAGAGTTTATGCATGGCTTGACATGTAACCTCAAGTGGGAGTGATCCTTTTGAATTTTCAATATCTTCCAAAAAAGGAGAATTATTGAAAAGCTTACTGGCAGAATTGAAGAAATGATCTCTATGTGCAAAATTTAATTAGGTTTTCATGCCTAAAGTTTCAATTGGACAACTGAAGCTAAAGTTTTGCTAGGCTTTTTACCTAATATCAAAAGGGTCAATTAGCATAATATCAAAATTGGTTTTTACTCTATATTCATGTTAGATGTGTCTTTTTTTCTTTATTTCACAAGGCTAATGTCTTATATTTGATAAAATCTCAACTTGAAAACAAAAATTTGACACATGAGACTCAATACAAAAAAATTGATAGTAAAAAAAGACTCAATAAATTGCAAAGGCTAATGAGGACTCATTGGTGGAAAATTAAATTGTATTAATAAATATTAAAATATAGAAGCATAGGAGCATACCCCAATATCACAGAAATCACCATATTTATGAAAAGATAAAAGTTAGAAGCCTTCAAATTTTAATCAAAATAATATTGCTTTAGGAGGATTTTATATTTCTAAACAAAGAAATTCTTTCTCGTACTACCTTTTTTATTTTTGTTAAGAGAATTGGGATATCAATTGTTTTCCCCTAAAAATATCTTTTATTCCATTTGGCTCATATATAATAAATACAAGCTAAATATGGTATCTTGAGAAGTTTAGTAGCTAGATTCTTTCCTTTAATTACTTTGATAATTCATTATGGTTCTTCACTCCGTCCTCTAATGTCACGTCAAAATTCATTTTGAGTGAGAATACTTTTCCAAATCATCCTTGTCCATGCACATTCAAAAAAAAAAATGACTTATATTTTCTATATGAGATTGACAGAAATCATAATAAATTTTTACCGAAGGAAGCCATCGTATAACTTTTGTTATTAGAAAAAGTCTATCCCTACAAACAAACTCTCTAACGAAATTATGTTTGTTAATGCTACCTATCCAAATTAAATCATATCAATCAACCATTTCATCAACTTGTTGAAGATTATTATAAATCTTTTGGCAACAATATGTATGACTTGAGAGAACAGAGGTAAGTGTTGGTCTTAACTTAAGGAGACCCTACCAACTCCAAGCTATGATATCTTTTATGTTTAAGTGCATTACTGAAGTTCTTTTATACTTTGTGTTGTAAATCCATTTACTCTACAGTGGGGCTTCTTGAAGATTTATGAGATTCTAAAACATATAACCTAAAAGGATTTTATTCCAAATTTTAAGATGGAGTAAACCTAATCCCCCTTCCTACTTTAATGAATAAATAGTTTGCCAAACTACTTTGTAAGAATAATGCGTATCTATATTACTGCCTATAAGAATTTCCTTATCTTTTTCTTGATCTCATAAATTGTTTACTTTGGCAATAGGAAGACTTGCAACCAAAATGTTTAAATAGAAATGATGACATATTTTGCTAATTGTAATATTTCTACGTGGCTTAGATGTTTCATTCCCCAACCTTCTATTCTTCCAAATATTTTATTTGTTAGACCTTTAAAATCAGCTTGAGTTAGTCTTTTTGTGATAAGGGGAACTTTAAGATATTTAATAGGAAGTAAACCCTTAGGGAAAAGAGTATGATTAAATATAAGAAGTTATTCTTGCTCTAATAACCCCCAAAAAGAAAATTTGACATTTCCTTAGATTATACTTTAAATCTATAAGGTCAACGAATTCCTTCAAAGCTTTTATAGAACATAGGACTTATTTCACATCACCATAAGAGAAGAGAAATAAATTATTAGCAAAACATATGAATAATTTTATCAGATTTGTAATGCTAATGAAATTTAAACATTGTTGTGGAGGTCTTTGAAATAATGGTTTTGTTGAGTATCTTCATGACCAATGCAAATAAATATGAAAATAAGGGGTCACCTTGTCATGATCCATTAGTACCTTTAAAGTTTCCTGCATGTTCTCCATTGAAATTGATTAAAAATCTCTTTGTAATAATACACTCACTTATAAGATCAACCAAATATTGAGGAGTATTGATGGCTTTCAAAACTCTTAATACTACATCCCATTTAACCATGTCATATTTTTCATAAGATAAATTTTTATGGCCACACATTTACCTTTGTCTCCCTTATGATAGTTGTGCAAAAGTTCTTGGCAAAGCATAATATTTATTGCCAGTAATCCTGTTAAGCCTTGATTCTTATCTAATTTTTTTTTAAATGACACCCACATATGTATATCTCTTAGCCTTACACAAATTATCTTATCATCCCCTGACCATGAACATGTTGATTTTTAGGATACAAATTTATTTAAGCCTAAGAAAAGTTGAGAGGAAGGATGGAGCATAGGAAAAAATTGATTGTAATAATTATGTAAGGCGTAGAATCTTGTTTTTATAGTTGTAAAAAGCAACAAAAAAAGAAAGAAGGAAGTACAACATTTGCCTAAGAATGGAATCCTTTTATCATCCTTTGTTAGATTCAAGCCATTCGATCTTTTGAAATAAGCCATTAAGCATATTAATTGGATATCATTGGTAGGGTAAGATTATAGTGGCTGCATTTCTAGTACTTTTACTTACTCTATTGTTGCTGGCATGATTGTGGTTTTTGCAAGTGTTAGGATCCAAGTGAAATCAAGCATTTTTAGATAGAAAAGAATGAGAGAAGTGATGATAGAAAGATTTTTTGTAAGGAGGAAAAAGGTAGAAAGTAACAAAAGCTCTAATTAGATCCTAAAAAGCAATATGTTCATAGGTGAATTGAGCCTAAATGACTTTTATCTCATCATTAGTTAGCTTTATATTATAAGCTAATGAAAGTCATATTGATTCTTGGTTAAATGATTAGTTCACATTGGGAGAGAGAAATGAAAAGCAAACCTATGAGATTTGGTTAGAGTTTTTAAGAGGTTGCATACTAATGTGGATCTATTTGGAGTGTACATAGTTATAAATATGAAAACTTACACACACACACACACACACACACACGGTTAACATAGTTTAGGGTTTATCTTTTCTTATGAAACAATTGTAATGTTTAGATGAAAGTTATATTTTTCATTAAGTTGTTAAGTTGCGTAATTATAGGAGAATCTCATGGAGGGGGTTTGTCAAAAGATATATATTGTTTAATGCTTTTGTTCGAGCACTAGCAAAATGTAAGTTTAAGGGTTTTGATTAGTCAATTTTTATAAAGTTATTTGACTAATTTTAAGCAGTAATTAATGCAATGTTTGTGAAAGAAATGTTTTAATTTCTCTTTGTGCACTTAAATTTGCATTGTTTTTGTAGCACAAGGAAGTATGAAGAAAAAAGATGAACATGGAAAATCTAATGCTTATTATGTGGCAAAATATGATCAAAATGTCAAGATTAGGAGCATCAAGATAGGCTTAGGCTTTGGGTGATTATTGTTAGACTTTGTATTATTTTTGGGTTTAAATAATTAGAAAACCTAATCATATTAATTGTTCAAAGCCCAATTAATGTAGGAATTTAAAACCCAATTGTTTTGGATATCCAAAACTCACTTTTACTAGGATAGAATACAAGTTTAAGCTTTATTTAAGAAAAAAGAATAGGCAAAATGAGTGAGGAAATTTAAGACAATTCAAGAGAGAGGCTAAGAATTCAAAGATTTCTTGAAGAAAAGACAAAAAGGATGACATACTTCTTGTTCTTTAATTTTGGATGCCTTGTTTAATTTCTATTGTAGTTTTGGTTTGTTATTACGTTATGTTTTAATTTCTTTTTGTTAAAGCAACGATGTAACCTAACTATAATGATGTGAATTTTATAGTTTTTTGTACTTTGCAAGATATTTTATTTAAACGAGTTATATATTATTGTGCTTAATACTTTTATGTGGTTGACACCATTTGAATAATTTGATATACATGTATAAGACTAAGAGGTGATAATATGCAAATGCTTATTCTAATAGATAACCATGAATTAAATGTAGATGTCTATGTCATATTGTTTGTGTGGTTTTTGATGATAAAGTGGTCAAAAAATTTATTGTAAATTAAGAATATTCATAGATCTTAATGTAATTTATTTATTTTAATTCACATAAAGATATAATATATTAATAAATTGACTAGGTTTACTATACCTAGACATAGGATAATAAATAAATTAGAAAATTTTTCCATCACATAGATACTATTACTCTTGTAGGCATAAACCATTGAAATTTATATCTAATAAATATAGTGAAATTAAATGCTCTAACATATTTCTTGGATTGAGTATACTCATTTAAATTTAGTTGTTTTTAGTTGTCAAATTTTGTTTTAAAGAATATCACTTTTAATTCATTCTTAAATATTTTGATTTGCTAGATAAACTTTTAGGATTAATTCATTGTTAATATTTAATTAGTTTAATATTCACCAATATTTGTGGGATGATACATTTTTTCATTATTATATTACTTGTTCGACATGCTTACTTGTATGTAGAAATTTTATGAATAGGTTAATACATTGACAATGTAAAATACATATTAGATTTTAACACACAACATTAGAAAATATTTATTTTTCTAACATGTTCCCTTACTGCCCTACAAGCAACATCACGCTCATTTTTGTGAGCGACGATGACATCATGACCACATTAGGCTAGGACTTGACCTCTCAGCTCCTTTTGGCCTTGTAGAATGTCCAAGCTGTTGTCAACTCGGCCTCACTTATGGGTGGTGTTGAGTTAGTCCCACCCACCTTTTTCTGAGTTGTTCAACCTATACGATTAGTTACACCCTATGATAGAAGGTCTATTTTCTCCTTTAAAGAAACCTTATGGAAAAATGAGAACATCACAACATTTTTATAAATGACTATACTATTAACAATCTAAAATGCTTGTTGAATAATAAAAAAAATCTTGGTGGGTTCAAGTCCCATTGTGATTGCATGTTCTTCTTTTTAAATCACAAGTTATTTTATCATTGGCTAATTAGTTCAAGTGGTGAGTTAATAGAAACTCTAAGTTCAACACCTTGAAAGCGTGAATTGAGTATATACATTGTAATAAAAAATTAAAATGAAAAAATAGATTGCCTCATCCAAAAGTGAGATTCATTGTGAGATAACCTTGGCTTTGTAGGAAAGACATTTGGTTAGTAATGATTGTTAAGTATGAAAGCAAACTTTTCATTGGGACCTACTAGATTTTATAATTAAAAAAGTATTTCACTTGAAACTTTAGTTCTAATATCATTATTTAAAAACATATTTTTTTTATTAAAACTTACTTATAAGAGATAAGAACATCTTTATACATAAAAAATACAATAAACTAATGTGTTGGGAAATGTAAAATATATACAAGTTTTAACATATATAACATTAGAAAATGTTTATCTTTATGTTTAAATTCAATCAATAAAAAAAAAACCTAAACATACTATAATCATTTAGGTCCAAATAATCACAATGTTTAGCAATAGTTGTTTTTCTTTTTCTTTGTTTAAAAAATCTATTTCCTTAATTTTATTTTCTCAACATAAAAGTCTAGAAGAACCTAATTTTATAGACCTTAAATGTTCGGAATGTCAACCTTGTATTTCTTTCGGCTACCCAATAATTGAGCCTATGGATTCGTGCAAGATTTACTAAAAATGTCATAAATCTCGATCACACATCCAATGAAATTCGCTCAACCCTCCAGTTTATTGGCATGTTAGGACACCTTGCTACTGCTTCATGTGTCCTTGCTTGCTCTATATATAAAGTACTCATCCTCTCAGCATTTCCCATATCGCCTTCCTTCTATCTTATATCAATACCATTTTTGTACGCTGCGAGAAAGTGAGTGCTACCATGGCTATGCTTCCGCAGCGTTCATCGGTGCTCTTGCTTAGCGTCCTTGTCTTGGCCATTGGCCTTGCAGGTTGGGATTCTTTTTACTTGGTTTCTAAGCTTCAGTTTTGGTTTCTTGTTTATGTATGAACTCTAATGGTTCTCGATTTATGTTGCAAAATCACAATCATTTGCTCATGAAGATGTCCAGGTGAGGAGATTTATCATTTTTTCAGAGGCGTATTAGGGAAATTTTTGTCTTGTAGAAGCTTGTTCTCAAGCATCATTCATGCCATAACATTGCTTTTGCTTTCCTTTGTCCTTACTAGACCTCAAGTGCAGCAAGCTGGTGCGTTCCCAAGAATGGAGTTTCTGAAGCCCAATTGCAGTCAAACATTGACTATGCTTGCAGCCAAGGCATTGATTGTAGCCCGATCCACCCAGGCGGCGTCTGCTATAATCCAAACACTATTGCATCACATGCTGCCTATGCCATGAATCTCTATTTCCAAAAGTTCCGAAAGAGTCCATCAAGCTGTGACTTCTCACAAGCCGGAATCGTCACTGGAACCATCACTACCACGAATCCTAGTAAGCTTTAATTCATAAGCATCTATTTCCTCCATTTTCCAATGGCACATAAAATTAAGCTAATGTAAAATACTAAGATAATTTTTGCAGTGGTTAGTGTGCATAGTTAGTTAGTATGCTTCTTATTTCTAGAAGTAAGAAAGTTCATCATAAAATTTATAGATATACTACTTGTATGATATAATACCATACTCATGTATTTATATTCTCGACGTGAGATAAACATTCTCAACACATCCTTTCCAATTTGTAGAGACAACTTTATAAGTATGACCAATATTAAGGATGGTGTCGGTCCGTCACAAACATTAGGAAATGTACAATGACGCCAATATCATGTTAAATTAAGAAGGCCTATCCTAAAATCTATAAGCAATAGGAGGTATACCCTTATCTATTATAAGTCTAGGCTCCCATATCTATAATTTTGATGTGAGATAAACATCATCAATAAAACCTAATATAATCTTCTTCTTCCTAACCATGCTTCAAATACACCATCTATAGCAAGATAGAGAAGCTATGACTTTTGTTGTTTCAGTTCAAAACCAACTTCACATGTAAAACATGCATTTCTAGTTTGCTTTGTCATTTGTTATTTTTGTGGATTGTCATGTAATTTTCTTAACTCTTTTCTTTTCTTTGAGTGTAGGTTACAATGCTTGCAAATATCCTGGGGGGAGTCCTTGAAAGGCCATGTAACCTTGTAAGATGTAAAAAATAAAGAGGATAATTTATATGCCAGGTCACTACTACAAGTAGTGTAAAGGGTTTTTTTCTTTTCTGCCTCCCTCAACGTGTCCCTACATACATTGTTGTTCTTGGTCTAATAAGATGATTTCAGTTTGACAAAGTGAGAGAAATGATACCCCTCTTGTTGAGGAACTTTACCTATTAAAATAAGTATCATTGTAAGAGTAATAATATATCTTAAAATTTTCAATAAAATTGAACGTTTCAAGTATTTTTTCCTCTCTCTCTCTCTCTCTCTCTCTCTCTCTAATTGTCCTTCGTTGTCATTCTTTTCTCTTCTCTTTTCAATTCCAGTCTTCATTAAATGATTGTTGGAGGGCTTTTCCTTTTCGAATGCGGAAGTGTTGGAAGTTTCAAGTCTTGTTTCTAACTAAGATTTGTTAGTTAACTACACTTAACTACCATTGGTTTTATGTACTTAAAATTCGAAACTTTAATGGTAGGTGAAGGGTTGTGCTAAGAAAGTGACTAAATCTTCCTTGACAAAGATGGATTATTAGAAAAGGAAAAAAAAAAGATAGTTAAACATATATTGTGAGCTGGCCACTATTAAAAAATATAATTATTACCCCAAGCATGAAGTGATAGATACTAGCTATGAAGTAAAATTATAAGGACTTAATTTTTGAGTAATGAGATGTTGTCTTGAACATAATTTTTATATGTTTTTTTGAAAGTTATTTTTTCTTTAAAAGTGAATTATAAATGAGGAGAATACATTTATATATAATGAATATAATAATTTTGCATAATAATTATGTAAAATAGACATTAAATTAAATATACTACCTTAACCTAAAGAAATTCATTGCAACATTCCCTTAGTTACAAATGAAAAACAATTGCTTGGTAATGATAAGTATGAAGAAAGACTTTTTATTAGAACATACTAAATTTAGAAGTGAATGGATATCTCATTTAAAACTTTAACTTTAATATCATATTAAGAGACTTATTTTTTTCTTTCTAAAACCATTTTGTAAGATATAAGAACATCTTCACAAATAAAAAGTGTATTAGACTAACATACTTGCTATGTAAGATATATACAAGATTTTAACGCATAATATTAGAAAATGTTTATCTTCATCTTTAAAATCAAGTATTATAAAAGAGAAATCCAAACATACCGTAATCATTTAGGCCAAAATAATAAAAATGTTTAGCAATCATTAGTTTAAAAAATTTAATATATTTTCCGTGATGTGATGGTCAATAAGAAACTTCTTTATGTTTTTCACATTGACTATGAAAAAGAGTTTCCGCATGGCTTGACATGCAAACCCAAGTGGGAGTGATCCTTTTGAATTTTCAATATCTTCCAAAGAAGAAGTATATAAAAGCTTATTGGTAGAACTGAAGAAATGATCTCCATGCGCAAAGGCAGCCACATGGATGGCGCCATTACACGCACAAGTGAATGAGGTCACCCGAATTCACGAGGGATTGTTTTATTTCCTATCTTGTACATTTTTCTCTTGTGCGTAAACATTGTGTAGCCGCCTCTCTTCACACCTCTCTTGTAGCCGCTTGGTTTGACTTGTATAATGAAACAAGTTCTTCATCCAACTACAAGCAGTGTCAAATTTGACAACAGGAAGAGTGAAAAGCGAGCTTAGGATGGCCATACACCTGTATGCCACATGAATCATTCGGTCTTCTCGAGCACAAGTCATTCGACCATAATATGGCAGGGCCCACTGAGAGACCTTGTAACGTATTTGAACAGTTAGTTTAAACTCCCACCAATCGTTGTCTTATACCTATCGTGCCGTGAGCAAAATTCCACAGCGGCGAAAACAGTACCACCCTGTAGGCACGGGTTCGGTGTTGGAATCCCGGCTCCAGCTTCAGCTTGAAGGTTCGCCTCGTAGAGGAGGCTTGGCAACCACAACCCTCCAAGAGAAAAAAGAAAAATGATGACATACAAAATTTAGAAGACCATTTTTTCTTTTAATTTACTAAAAGTTAATATGTTTTTATATAGTGATTCATAATCAAAAGTATTGTTTGTAAAGACGAGGATAAGAAGCATGGCTATTGTTTACCAATACCATCTCGATGGAGATGGAGGTTGCTTTCACATTGTTACTTTAGCCTTGATCCATATTTTTTTAAGGTTGAGAATAAAGAGGAGTCAACAATTGTTGTCCTTTGAAAAAGGGGAAAGTTGGGATGGCCCTCCATCCTATCTCTCAAGATGGTAGAAAATGACGTCAATCTTCATGGATATCATTCTATTCTCAATGTTCTTTCTTTGAGATGTTATTATATTTTTACACTAATTTTTGAAAATATCAAAACCCAATGCTTTTGTTTGAATTTTCCAAAAAGGAATCTGCTAAAGCCATCTTGTTAGTTATATATTTAATAGTGATTGAGAGAGAGAGAAAAAAAGACATTGTGGATTTACGTACTTTCTTATTCTTCTAAAGTTCTTTGATATCACTATGCTACATGTCAAGAATAATAACATTTGCTAAATGAGAATTTTGTGATAGAAATTTTTTAGGGCACTTATGCTAGAAAAGCCATCTCACTTCTTTGAAGAGAAGATCATAGGATCGTTTGAGATGTACATTGTCAATTTGAAGCAATCTTAACCTCATCATATTTGTAAATGCTTTGTTTTCAAACATACATTTTCAAGCAAAAATAAATTTAAGATAGTGCCCTCCAATGTCTCTGCTCCTTAGTAAAATAGAAAATTAGGTTAATAACATACATCTTTATCTTATGCAAAGCTATAATAACATTGAATTGAGGTAGGGCTATATGTTCTCACCACAATTGTAAAAAAAGAAAAACACTAGAGTGAAAAGACATATTTAGGGATTGGTTCATATGTTATTTTATAACTTTTGGATGTTAGAAAGACGATTTGAAAACTTGATCTAAAGAAATTTTGGACTTGAAAGCATTCAATTGTGGGTTATATTTATCTATTATTCAAACCACAATGCAAACTTGATAAGAAAGGAAAAACCTTCATGCATATTTATGTAATATGCATATATATATATATATATATGCAACTATTTTTATGGGTAATGATTGTTTAATACATTCAAAACTTATTCTTGAAATCATAACCAATGAGGCCTTCCTGGATAGTTAAGTGATTGTTCTCAAATAATTTTCCTTTCCATTTCTTGAATAGGATCATACATTTTCGACCTATTTTCTTGATCAATTGTTATAAGGAATTTTTTAATAAGTGTATTGATGCCACTACTTAAAAGAGAAATCACGACCATCAAGTATTTTGATGACATTCTTTATCCTTACCAACAAAAAAAATATGCAATATCAAGAAATATATTTTTGATAGTATCATCTAAGATTTAAAACTTATTCGAAGTAGCCATTGAATGTTGGGTGAGTACTTTCTTGTAGTTTTCTCAATTCCATTTTCTAATTAAGAAACACTTCACTCATTTAAGAAGAACCCAAAATCTCAAGAGCTAATTGAGAGGCCTCTTGGAGAATTACCACTGGAGATGTTATCTTTCTTTTTCCCTAATGAGGAAGACGAGGTTACATAAAACTATTTAAGAAGGAAATCAAGAATAATTAGAAAAGGTCTTTCAAAGTTTAATATGGTTCAATAATTGTTAACACAAAGACCAAGGTGATTTAGACGTGAAACTAATAACAAAAAGGTGCTTGAGTGAAAAGGACCACAACACTGCAAGAGAAAAAAATGATGACTATATAAAATTTTGAAAACTAATTTTTATTTTAATTTACTAAAATTTAATTTTTTTTATAGAAAAGAAGAAGGCTGGGAGGGAAGAAAAGAAAAAACAAAAAAAAGGTTATTATAAGTTTCATTTTCACAAGCTTTAGAGGTTCTTATAAATTTTAGGCCCGTGGTGCATAATCTCAAACAAGATGACCTCCCAGAAAAGTAAGCTAGGAGTCTCAAACTAAGATTACTGAACCCAATTACCATTATTACTACACTGCAAAAATGCGGGCCAAACACTTCGGAAAATTTCAAACAAGGATTCCTTTGTAAAATGCAACTTAAGCTCACAAGTTACGCCCTCTCAATCATGGGAACATAATAAACTTCAAACATAAATTTTGGTACGATAGAAGTTCTATTTTCTCCTTTAAAACAACCTTATAAAAAAATGAAAAAAATGAAAACATCACAACATCTTTATAAATGATTATACTATTAACAATGTAAAATGCATGTTGAATAATAAAAAAAAAATCTTGGTGGGTTCAAGTTCCATTGTGATTGCGTGTTCTCCTCTTTAAATCACAAGTTATTTTATCATCGGCTAGCTAGTTTAAGTAGTGAGTTAATAAAAACTCTAAGTTCAACACTTTGAATTCGTGAATTAAGTATATACATTGTAATAAAAAATTAAAATAAAAAAATAGATTGCCACCCGAAGTGAGATTCATTGTGAGATAACCTTGGCTATCTAGAAAAGATGTTTGGTTAGTAATGATTGTTAAGTATGGAAGCAAACTTTTCATTGGGACCTACTAGATTTACAAGTAAAAAAGTATTTCACTTGAAACTTTGGTTCTAATATCATATCAAAAAACACATTTCTTATTAAAACTAACTTATAAGAGATAAGAACATCTTTACATATAAAAGATGCAACAGACTAATGTGTTGGGAAATGTAAAATACATACAAAATTTCAACATATATAATGTTAGAAAATATTTATCTTCATGTTGAAATTCAATCAATAAAGAAAAACCCTAAACATACTATAATCATTTAGGTCCAAATAATCACAATGTTTAGCAATAGTTGGTTAAAAAAAAAAATCTATTTCCTTAATTTTATATTCTCAACATAAAAGTCTAGAAGAACCTAATTTTATAGATCTTAAACGTTCGGAATGTCAACCTTGTATTTCTTCCGGCTACCCAATAACTGAGCCTACGGATTCGTGCAAGATTTACCAAAAATGTCATAAATCTCGATCACACGTCCAATGAAATATGCTCAACCCTCCATCTTATTGGGATACTGGGACACCTGGCTACCACTCCACGTGTCCTTTCCTACTCTGTATATAAAGTACTCATCCTCCCGCCATTTCCCATATCGCCTTCCTTCTCTCTTATATCAATACCATTTTTGTACGCTGCGAGAAGTGAGTGCTACCATGGCTATGCTTCCACAACGTTCACCGGTGCTCTTGCTCAGCATCCTTGTCTTGGCCTTTGGCCTTGCAGGTTGGGATTTTTTTTTCTTGGTTTCTAAGCTTTAGTTTTGGTTTCTTGTTTATGTATGAACTCTGATAGTTCTTGGTTTATGTTGCAAAATCGCAATCATTTGCTCATGAAGATGTCCAGGTGAGGAGATTTATCATTTTCTAGAGGCATATTAGCGCAACTGTTGTCCTGTAGAAGCTTGTTCTCAAGCATCATTCGTGTCATAACATTGCTCTTGCTTTCCTTTGTCCTTACTAGACCTCTAGTGCAGCAAGCTGGTGCGTTCCCAAGAATGGAGTTTCTGAAGCCCAATTGCAGTCAAACATTGACTATGCATGTGGCCAAGGCATTGATTGCAGCCCGATCCACCCAGGCGGTGTCTGCTATAATCCAAACACTATTGCATCACATGCTGCCTATGCCATGAATCTCTATTTCCAAAAGTTCCGAAAGAGTCCATCAAGCTGTGACTTCTCACAAGCTGGAGTCATCACGGGAACCATCACTACCACGAATCCTAGTAAGTTTCAATTCATAAGCATCTATTTCCTCCTTTTGCAATGGCACATAATATTAAGCAAATGTAAAATACAAAGATAATTTTTACAGTGGTTAGTGTGCATATTCAGTCAACATGCTTCTTGTTTTTAGAAGGAAGTCCATCCTAAAATTCATAGATATACTACTTGTATGATATAATACCATAGTCATCTATTTATATTCTCGACATGAGATAAGCATTCTTAACACATCCTCTCCACGTTGTGGAAAAAACATTATAAGTAAGACCAATATTAAGGATGATGTCAGTCCATCACAAACATAAGGAAATGCATAATGATTCCAATATCATGATAAAGTAAAGAGGCCTATCTTAAAATCTTTAAGCAAGAGGAGATATACCCTTACCTATTATAAACCTAGGCTCCTATATGTATAATTTTGATGTCAGATAAACATCCTTAACAAAGCCTACTCTAATATTCTTCTTCCTAACCATGCACCAAATACACCATCTACAGCGAGATAGAGAAGCTATGACTCTTTTCATTTTAGTTCAAAACTAACTTCACATGTAAAACATGCATTTCTAGTTTGCTTTGTCATTTGCTATTCTCGTGGATTGTCATGTAATTTTCTGAACTCTTTTATTTTATTTGAGTGTAGGTTACAATGCTTGCAAATATCTTGGGGGAAGTCCTTGAAAGGCCGTGTGAAGGATTTTTTCTTTTCTGCCTCCCTCAACGTGTGCCTACATACATTGTTGTTCTTGGTCCAATAAAACGATTTCAGTTGGACAAAGTGAGAGATATGATACCCATCTTGTTGAAGAATTTTACCTACTAAAATAAGTCTCATTGTAAGAGTAATAATACATCTCTTAGAATTTTCAATAAAATTGAAAGTTTAAGGTCTTATTACTCTCTCTCTCTCTCTATAATTGCCCTTAGTTCCCATTCTTTTCTCTTCTCTTTTCAATTCTAGTCTTTCTTAAATGATATCATATTAAGAGACTTATTTTTTTTTTCTTTCTACAATCATTTTGTAAGATATAAGAACATCTTCACAAATAAAAAGTGTATTAGACCAACATACTTGCTATGTAAGATATATACAAGATTTTAATGCATAATATTAGAAAATGTTTATCTTCATCTTTAAAATTAATTATTATAAAAGAGCAATTCAAACATACTATAGTCATTTAGGCCAAAACAATAAAAATCTTCAGCAACCATTAGTTTAAAAAATTTAATTTATTTCTCGTGATGTGATGGTCAATGAGAAACTTCTTTATGTTTTTCACATTGACTATGTAAAAGAGTTTATGCATGGCTTGACATGCAACCCCAAGTGGGAGTGATTCTTCTGAATTTTCAGTATCTTCCAAAGAAGGCGAACCATAAAAAAGCTTACTGGCAGAAGTGAAGAAATGATCTCCATGAGCAAAGGCAGCCACATGGATGGTGCTATTACACGCACAAGTGAATGAGGACACGCACAAGTGAATGATGTCACGCGAATTCATGAGGGATTATTTTATTTCCTATCTTGTACATTTTTCTCTTGTGCGTAAACATTGTGTAGCCGCCTCTCTTCACACCTCTCTTGTAGCCGCTTGGTTTGACTTGTATAATGAAACAAGTTCTTCATCCAACTACAAGCAGTGTCAAATTTGACAACAGGAAGAGTGAAAAGCGAGCTCAGGATGGCCATACACCTGTATGCCATATGAATCATTCGGTCTTCTCGAGCACAAGTCATTCGACCATAATATGGCAGGGCCCGACTGATAGACCTTGTAACGTAGTTGAACAGTTAGGTTAAACTCCCACCAATTGTTGTCTTATACCTATCGTGCCGTGAGCAAAATTGCAGCGCGGCGAAAACAGTACCACCCTGCAGGCACGGGTTCGGTGTTGGAATCCCGGCTCCAGCTTCACCTTGAAGGTTCGCCTCGTAGAGGAGGCTTGGCCGTCGTGGGGATCCATGGGATAGAGAGCGACAGATCTGAATGGATTATTTTTTTATTCAAATTAAAGTTAACCTAATATTGTTATTATTCTGATTATTACCACGTAATTGTGACAGAAGACTAGAGACAGTTGCAATTTTAGTGAAAGATTGACGATATTTTTACGAGCACCACATTCTATTCTCAGTGGGCATTACACGTGTTCCGTCCCACGCCAATCCACGCTTTAAGAGCAATAAAAGATACATTCGTTCTTCTTAATGGGGAAGACGAGGTTCCATCAAACAAGTCAAGAAGGAAATCAAGAATAATTAGAAATGGTCTTTCAAAGTTTGACCTGGTTCAACAATTATTAACACAAAGACCAACGCCATTTAGATGTGAAACTTATAAACAAAAAGATGCTCAAGTGAGATAACACTGCAAGAGGAAAAAAAAAGAACGATGACTATAGAAAATTTGGAAGACCATTTTTTCTTTTAATTTACTGGAAGTTAATATGTTTTTATATAGTGATTCATAATCAAAAGCATTGTTTGTAAAGCTTACTTTATAAGATTTTGATAAATAATTATGTTCTCTGACTGTGAAGAAGAAGGCGAAGAGTTTTTTTTTTTAAAAAAGAAAAAGAAAAAAAAAAGGAACAAAAAAGGAGTTATCATAAGTTTTCATTTTCACGAGCTCCAGGGCTCTGATAAAATTTTAGGCCCGTAGTGCATGATCTTGAACAAGATGACCTATCAAATAATTAGATCATAGAAAAAAATACCAAGAGATTTCTTTACTCCTAATTTGCTGATGGATGACTTTTATCATCAGTCCCCATAGTTAAAATAACAATTTCTACAATATATTATAGAAATTATTATAAAAATATTAAGAACAATATGAAGAACAATATGAAAGATTGTAGAAATTATTATAAAAATATTAAGAATAATATGAAGAACAATATGAAAGTAGTAATTTGTCTTACTTGAGTGAATCCTTGAGTACACCCCAACTACCTTTTTATAGTGGTTGAAAAAACAAACGTAAATCGTCTCTTAATGATGATGATTAATACAATTGATTATGAAAAACCAAAAAATGTGAAGAACCCTAAGACTTTTTAGATTTTGAGTGGAAAATTTCATCAATAGAGTTGATGATTCTTTTTATTTTTTATTGAAATAAAGAGATTGTTTTCCTCTGATTAAAATGCCTCTTATTTCACCTTGAACCGTTTTGTATAACTGTTAAACGAAGGAGATGAATTGTTGTTCTCTCGCGGGCGTGAGGAAGAAGATGATGCGTGTGAGTTATATGCATGCGTCTTTATGTTGTCCATGAGTTGCCTTGGTAGTAGGGCGCGTGTGGTACACACACTTACTTTATCTTAAAAAACCTTCGTTTCTTCTTCTTCTCCGGATTCAAATATTGCCGATGTATTTATTTTCAAAATTTGACTTTTGGTTTTTGATTTAGAAATGGTTCCTGCTGGTTCCGTTTCTGTTTTTAATTTTGGCAAGATTTTCAGCAGATCTGTTTTGGTTTGTATTTCTAACATTCCCTCCCAAGCTGACGTGTCGGTCCGCACTATGAGCTTGTTTTGAAGTAGTTGAAAACGGGTCGATGATAGGCCTTTTGTAAATATATCAGTTGTTTGATCCACAGAAGAAATAAAATGCATAGAAAGTTTATTTGTTTTAATTCTCTCATGAATAAAATGAAAATCAACCTCAACATGTTTGGTTCTTGCATGAAAAACAGGATTAGTAGTTAGATAAAGTGCTGATAAATTATCGCACCATAGAGTGGGAGAACTAGATTGGTTGACCTGAAGATCTTGTAATAGAACTTCTATCCAAATAAGTTCTGCAACAGTATCAGTAAGACATTTGAGTTCAACTTCTGTACTAGAGCGTGCAACGGTCTTTTGTTTTCTAGAACTCCAAGAAATTAAATTTGTTATGAGAAAAATATAAAATCCTCTGGTGGATTTGTGATCATCATGATCACCAGCCTATCTAGCATCAAAATATGCATGGAGATTACAATTTGATGATTTTGTTATTTGAATACCATATCTAGGGGTATCAACCAAAAATCGTAGGATACGTTTGACAAATGCCCAATGAGTAAGAGTAGGAGCATGTATGTATTGGCATGCAGTGTTTACAACATAGGAAATATTAGGGTGTGTAAGTATTAAATATTGAAGAGATCCGACAATACTACAGTAGTGAGTTGGGTCTGAGTAGGGTTCACCATCGGATATAGATAGTGGATGATTTGTTGTGCATGGGGTAGACATCCCGCGAGCTTCATTCATTTTGGCTCGAAAAAGTATTTCATGAGCAAATTTTGGTTGATGAACCAAAAGACTATTTGTAGAATATTTAGCTTCAATTCCCAAAAAATAATGTAAGTTACCTAAGTCTTTAATATCAAATTTAGTCTTGAGTTGTTTAAGGATTTTTGACAATGGTGCAGTAGAACTTCTTGTAAGAATAATATCATCAACATACATAAGGAGAAATGCACTGTATGTTTTTGTATGTAATATGAATAATGAAGAGTCTGCTTGGGAAATTTTGAACCCAATACGTTGAAGAAATTTAGTAAGACGATGATTCCAAGCTCTTGGAGCTTGTTTTAATCCATACAAAGATCGTTTTAGTCGACAAACAAAGTCTGGTTTAGTAAAGTCAATGAATCCTTGTGGTTGAGTCATGTATACTTCTTCATCTAGTATTCCATGTAAGAAGGCATTTTTGACATCAAGTTGTTTAACAGTCCATCCTCTAGTATATGCCAAAGCAATGATAACTCTTATTGTGACTGGCTTAGCAACAGGACTAAATGTATCATGATAATCAATATCAGGTTGTTGATGAAATCCTTTAGCAACCAATCGTGCTTTATATCGTTCTAGGGTGCCATCAGATTTTTGCTTAACTTTATATACCCATTTACATCCTATAAGAATAATATTTTGGGGTAAAGGGACAAGTTTCCAAGTGTGATTTTTTAACAAAGCATTATATTCTTCAACCATAGCAGCACGCCAATTAGGATCTTTTGAGGCTTCTGTATAGTTTTTAGGTTCAATAAAAGGATGTACAGAGGTTGTTAAAGCATATGTATGATCACGCAATAAAGTGCGTTTGGATATTGTACCTCCTTTGAGTCGTGTAACCATGGAATGGTTCTTAGTGGAGGATTATGGGAGCATGTCATAAGCTTCTTTTGTTGTGTTGTGCTTTGTAGTATTTTCTGATGTAATGTCAGTAGAAAGAGGTGGTATTATTGTATTGGTAACAACTTTTGATGTATTTACATGTTGAAAGGGAAATACATTTTCATCAAATATGGCATCTGCAACAATATAAACTGTTTTTATTTGTAAACAAAGACAACGATAGCCTTTATATCCTATAGGATAGCCTAAAAAAACACAAGGTTTGGAACATATAGTAAGTTTATGTGAAGCATAGGGCCTTAAATAAGGAAATACTAAACACCCAAAAATTCGTAAATGAGAGATACTAGGTTGTTGATGAAACAATTTTTCTCATGGTGTTATGTTGGCTAGCGCTGAGCTTGGTAGGCAATTAATAATATGTGTGGCACTTTCAAAGATAAAATCCCAATATTGAAATGGTATATGGGCATGATTCATCATTGATAACCCGGATTCAGTGATATGTTGATGTTTTCTTTCAACAATCCCATTTTGAAATGGCGCATATGGACTTGATATGCGTTGATAAATACCTTTATTGGATAACAAAGTTTTAAAGTCTTGGGAAGTAAATTCAGCAGCTTCATCACATTGAATGGTTTTGATGGTAGTTTGAAGTTGATTTTCAACGAATGTTTGAAAATTTGTAAAGATCTAAAGAAATTCATCTCTTGTTTTCATGGAATAGAGCCATGTAAATTTGGAATAGTCATCAACAAAACAAATATAATATTTATTCCCTTGTGATGATGTAATTGGTGCAGGGCCCCATATATCAAAATGGACTAAGTCCAAAGGAGCGTTGGAAATATTATGGGTAGATAAATGTGATTGTCGTCGACTTTTACTGATGCTACAAGTTGTACAAGATGATGAAAGATGTCCAGTAAATTGAATATTCAAAAGTTTCAGCAATCTTATTACATTTGCATAATTAAGATGGCCTAATCTATAATGCCAGGCCATTACATTTATTGTAGAAATATGAAAAGACTTTGGTGATTGCTAAAGAGTACTCAAGTTGATGCGATAAAGGCCATGTTCAGCTGGTCCTTGGAGTAGGATCCATCTCGTTGTTAGACTCTGTACATGACAGAAATCGGGAAAAAATGAGAAAACGTAATTGTTATCTTTGGTAAACTTTGAAACAGATAACAATCATTTTGTTATATTAGGCACAATAAGTACATCAGAAACATTGATATGAGTAGGAGTTAATAAAGTACCTTTGTTGGTTATTAGAAGTGCCATTCCATCACCTACAGTAACAGCTTGATTCCCATCATAATTGAGCAGTTGCGTAATATCATAAGCATATGGTGAGATATAATGTGTAGCACTAGAATTAGGGAACCAATTAGTTTCATGAGAGGCTTGATGATAACTCTATTTTTATAGAGTTATTTTACCTATTTTTTTAGGCAATAAATAATACAATGCTTATGAAAAAATATTTGAACTCCTCTTATTTATTTGAATTTGTCTTGTTTTTGTAGCACAAGGAGGCAAGGAGAAAAGGGATGAACATGGAGAACCTGATGCTTATTGTGTGGCAAAATTGTAATATCAAGATCAAGAGAGTCAAGATGGGCTTGGGCTTTGGATAATTGTTATTAGATTTTCTATTGTTATTGGATTTTCTATTTAAATAGAAAACCCAGTCATGTTAGGAATTCAAGTCTCAATTAATTTAGGAGTTCAAAACCCAATTGTTTTAGGTCTCTAAAACTTAATTCTACTAGGATAGGAAATAGGTCTAAACCTAAACCCTATTTAAGGGGAAATAAGAGAGAAAAGAAGGTGCCGCTGAAATCAAGGAGGAAATTGAGCACAACTCAAGAGAGAGGCCAAGAATTCAAGATTCAACTCAAGAGAGAGGACAAGAATTCAAGATTTCTTGAAGAGAAGACAAAAAGGGTGACAAACTTCTTGTTCTTGGATTCAAGATGCCTTCTTTGTTTCTTATTATTGTTCTTCCTCATTATTTCATTATGTTCTAAACTTCTTTTGTTAGAGCAAAGATGTAGCCTAACTATGATGATGTGAATCCTATAAGTTTTTATGTTTTGCAAGATAGTTTATTTATGTGAGTTATATATTATTATGCTTAATGCTTTTAAGTGATTGGCCACCACTTGAATGATTTGATGTGCATGTTAGAGACTGAAAGGTAATAATATGCAATTGCTTCTTATAATATATAACCATGAATTAAATGTGGATAGACATATACCATGTTATTTGTGTGGCTTTTGGTGATAAGATGATCGAAAGATTTATTGTAAACCAGGAATATTCATAGATCCTAATGCATTTGGTTTGTTTCAATTCACATATAGAGATATAGTGAATTAATGAACTAAATAGGTTTACTATACCTAGACATAGGATAGTAAATAAATTAGGAAATTCCGCCATCACATAGATAATATCATTCTTGCAGGCATAAACTATGGAAATTCATATCTAGTAGTTATGGTGAAATCGGAAGCTCTAACATGTGTCTCATCTTGATTTTTCCTACTTGGATTCAATTTTAATTAGTTTTGAGTTTTTGTTTTAGAAATTTTAAATTTTAATTCATCTTCAACAATATTTTGATTTGCTAGATAAATTTTAGGATTAATTCATCATTAGTACTTAATTAGTTTAGTATTCACCAATCTTCGTGGGACGATATCTTTCTTATCATTATATTACTTGTTCGACATGTTCACTTGCATTTAAATTTCACCGAACACTTGATGTGGTTGTTGTGGAGCCTTCTTAACAGTATTTGCCTGAATATTTTGGTGGCCTTAAAAGGTATTGGTAGGCCTAGAATTGGAGGGAACATACCTATAACGACATTGACGTGCAAGATGTCTTGGTTTGCGACAGATTTGACAAAGAACATTACGCCGAGGTTTGCTACTATAACAAGGAATGGAGGTATGTCCTGGAGTGGAGATATAAGTGGATCGGCCTCCTGAAGTGACTGAAGATAATTTTGAGTAGTTGGAAGGGGACCAAGACTAGTGGCAAAAGCAGTTGCAGTTGGTGAGCCTTGGGTAGCCATTTCAATGTGAGATTCCTGGGTAAGAAGTAACCTATGGAGATCTTTGCGAGGAAGAGATGAAGTGCGAGTATGAACAGCAACAACAATGGCAAGAGGGGCATAAGGTGTGCCAAGACCTCAGAAAACATGAGTTAAGTACTCATTTTCTAAAATAACTTCACCTATAAGGGAAAGTTGATCAACAATACCATCAACTTCTTGAAGAAATTCAGTTACCGTGCGATGCCCTTTGGTTGCTATTTGAAGGCGTAGGCGAAGAGCGGAAAGTTGCGCAGAACTATGAGCCATAAATTCAAAGGATAAGGCCTTCCATATCTTAGTAGAGGTTTTGCATTGCCTAGTAGTGGTCACAATAGTGTCACTACAAGTGTAAAAAATCTAGCCATGAGCAGTATGATCTCAGATTATCCAATCTTGGTAAGCGGGATTGGAGTCACGAGTGATGTTGCCTTGTTCATCAGTTTTGGTAAGAAACTCGTCAGGATAAAGAAATGAGCCATCAACAACACTAAGTAACCCATTTGCTTGAAGGAAAGGCTCAATTTGAGCTTTCCAAACAAGAAAATTAGGACCTTTGAGTTGCACACCAATGGCAGGAAGAGGACCGGGATTGGGCAGTGGAAGAGTGTGAGTAGCAGCATGAATGTAGGTGACATTGGAAGCCATCTGCAAAAGGATCGAGAAAAGAAAAAAAAATAGCTTTCGCCAAAAAAAGGCTAAACTGATACCAAGTTAAAATAACAATTTCTACAATATATTGTAGAAATTATGATAAAAATATTAAGAACAATATGAAGAACAATATGAAAGATTGTAGAAATTATTATAAAAATATTAAGAATAATATGAAGAACAATATGAAAGTAGTAATTTGTCTTACTTGAGTGAATCCTTGAGTACACCCCAACTACCTTTTTATAGTGGTTGAAAAAACAAACGTAAATCATCTCTTAATGATGCCGATCAATACAATTGATTATGAAAAACCAAAAAATGAGAAGAACCCTAAGAGCTTTTAGATTTTGAGTGGAAAATTTCATCAATAGAGTTGATGATTCTTTTTATTTTTTATTGAAATAAAGAGATCGTTTTCCTCTGATTAAAATGCCTCTTATTTCACCTTGAACTGTTTTGTATAACTGTTAAATGAAGGAGATGAATCGTTATTTTCTCGCGGGCGTGAGGAAGAAGATGATGCACATGAGTTATATGCGTGTGTCTTTATGTTGTCCATGAGTTGCCTTGGTAGAAGGGCTTGTGTGGTACATGCACCTACTTTATCTTAAAAAACCGTCGTTTCTTTTTCTTCTCTGGATTTAGATATTGCCGACGTATTTATTTTCAAAATTTGATTTTTGGTTTTTGATTTAGAAATGGTTCTCGCCGATTCCGTTTCTGTTTTTAATTTTGGCAAGATTTTTGACAGATCTATTTTGGTTTGTATTTCTAACACCCATCTTCAACAACTTTACCTTCATGGTCAACATCATCATTAGGAATATCAAAATTGATGGACTAGACAGGAATTCTTCATTTCGTCTTCCTCATTTTGCTTTGGCTTAACAACTAGAATGTGAAGTTCACATTTCTTTACTCTAAGCACTTTCCAGAGTTTGATGGACAAATCAATTTCCTCTCCACTTTCCATCATGAATTCATTTCTTATCAGTGGAGTTTGGTATAGAAGGACATGATCTTTAGTGTTCACAAGGCTAGGAAAGAGCATTGGCCAAGAGTGTGCTCGTAACTTCTAGCTTTATTATAAAGTATGATGTGAGGATCAAGACCACTCATCTTCTTCTGTCCTTCATTGGCTGCATAAATAGCATAAACAAGCAATCGAAGGTTTTTATCTCTGAAATTGAAGGTACATGAAAGGATATTGAAGTTCCACTGCTCTAATAGTTGAACCAATTCGGAACCTCACTACTGGGGAGGCAAATGACACGACATTGATCATCACCCATGGTTGACGAGCACTATGTCAAAACAAGGTACAGATATGTGAGAGAGAGAGAGAGAGAGAGAGAGAGAGAGAGAGAGAGAGGTGGGAGGAAAGAAGAGAGAAAGAGAGAGAGAACCTGGAGTAGACTCTTAAAATCATATAGTAGATTGTTGCACCCTTTCGCATGAATGGTTGAAGTAAATTCAAGAGTGTCGAAGCCTTGAATCTCAGTCAATTTGGGGCAATTACGAAGGTTAAAAAACTATGAACTTTTATGTTCTGGCAAAATTAAGATTCTTTCCATTGATGTGCAGCCACTTTCATTTAAGACACCAACACTTGGGGGAAGTTGTGAAATTGATTGAAGAGTCTTGCACTCACCCAACCACAAAAAGTACAACTGAGGAATGTTATTGATGCAATTAGGCAGGGTACTGAAATTGTTTCTTGATAAATCCAAATTTCTGAGTGAAGTTAAGCTTCCAAAATCAGCAGGAATTCCATCTTCTGTCAAATTATGATATGGGGGATCTAGTGTTGTCAAAGAATGTAATCCAGAAATGGAAGCAGGCAGCAACCTCACAGGATTCCAGCTTTTAGCTGATATCCATGATGAAAAAGGTGACAACCAAGATTCTCAGAATTGTTGTTTACACTCGGATAACAATAATTTTTTCAAATTCTTCAAAAGAACAATGGAAGAAGGCAATCGCTTAATAGAAGTCCCATTTGCAAGTAGTTGCTTTAGAGCCATCATATTCCCTAAATCTTCTAGTAATTTCTGAATGTTTAAACATCCATACAAACTAAGGATTTCAAGAGATTTTAAATTTGAAAAGGAACTTGGAAGATTCCTAAGGTTCTTACATCCCTTTAAATTTAGCAAAATAAGTCTTTTCAGGTTGCTAATAGACTCGTGAACTTGGACCAAGTTTATGCAATCTTCAAGTATCAGTATCTCCATTGTTGGGACTTGAGAGAAGTCTGGTGATTTGGTGAGACATTTGCAATCCTTAAGTTTAAGAACCTTCAACTTACTGAGTTTTTGTTGAAGAAAGAACAAGAAAAGAAAAAGAAAAAGAAAAAGAAAAATGAAAGGAAAGAAAAGTTCCTGTTAATATACATGTAATAGTGATTGAAATTAAAGAAAAGATTTTTGAAAATTTGCATACCTTCTTATTCTTCCAAACTTCTTTGATATTACTATATTGTATGTCAAGAACAACAAGATTCTCTAGATGGAAATCTTGTGGCAAAAATTTTAGAAGGCACTTATGCCAACAAAGAAATCTTAGTTCTTTGGACAAATGTTCATAAAATCCTATGAGATGTATATCATTGAGTTGAAGCAACCTTAATTTCTTCATGTTTGTAAATACTTTGGTTTCCAAATGTACATCTTTAAACACAAATAAATTTGAGATAATTCCCTCCACTATCTTTATTCCCTAGAAAAATAGAAAATCAAGTTAGCAATGTACATCTTTATCTTGTGTAAAACAAAAATTGAATGAGGGTGGGGCTCACATTTGCACTATAATTAGGGAAAAACAAAATCCAAAGTGACAAGACATAATTAGAATTGTTTCAAGCATTATTTTACACCTTTTGGATGTTGCAAAGATGAGTGGCCAACTTGATCTAGAAAAGTTTTAGACTTGAAATCATTCAATTATGTGTTATTAATGTACTATGAAAACAATAGGAATCTCTCGTCCATACTTTGTGACAATGTATAATGTGTGTGTTTGTGTGTAACTATTTTATAGATAGATGCTTATGTCTCTTATTGTATGATTGTTTAGCACATTTAAAACATTTTCGTGAAACCATAGCCAACTATGTTGTCCTAGGTAATTGAGGAATCTCTTTTCCCATTTCTCGAATAAGATCATGCATTTTCAACCTCTTATCCATTGTAACGAGAGATCTTCAAATAAGAGTATTGATACCATTATCTAGAAAATAATCACAACCATAAAGTATTTCAATGACATCTTCTTTATCCTTACCAATAAAGAAACATGCAATATTAAGAAATATATTTTTTGTAGCATCATCTAGTGAGTTAAAACTTATTTTAAGTATCTATTGAATCTTAGGGTGAGGAGATTTTTGTAATTTTTCCAATGTCATTTTCCAATAAAAAATACTTTGCCCAATTAAGGAGGAACCTAAAACCTTAAGAGCTAATGGAAGTCCTTTACAATACTTCACTGCCCTAATTGAAAGTTCCATGTAATTTTCTTTTGGATAACTTGTACTAAAGGCATTCAAATTGAAAAATGGAAGAGACTCTTCCTTCTATGATCCTATAACTTTATATTTGTCACACACCCCGAGATTAGTTAGCACAATTTCATTTCTAGTTGTTGTAGTAACTCTGCTTCCTCGTCCAAACATTTTCAAACTTCCAAGTAATTCATATAATTGCTTGGAACCATCCACATCATCAAGAACTATAAGAACTCTTTTTTCATAAATTCTTTTCTCAATTAAACAAATTCCTTGGTCAACATTGTCAATCTTCAAATTCTTTATTTTTAATATATTAGAAAGAAGTTGTTCTTATAGTCTAACTAAACCATTAGGTTGCTTTAAATTTTTTTTTTTTATGTTCAAAAGATAGCTACTTCCTTCAAACCCATAACATATTTGATTATAGATAGTTTTTGCTAGGGTTGTTTTACCTATTCCACCCAACCTATAAATACCTACCATGCGAACATCATTTGTTCCAAGATTTAACAAATCTATAACCTTATCAACATGATGTCTTATTCCTGTAGGGTGTTTAGCAACTTTCAATTTATTTGGTTTCAAGAGGTAATATACTTCCATGACAATCTTGTCGATGAAACTTGATTCATACTTGTTCATCATTCAAAGGAAAATAAAACACTTAAAATAAGCAAAATGAAAAAAGATTTATTAAACATCATTTCAACTATTTAAAATTTAACATGTCGTAGAAAGCAACTATATTCCATCAGATTTATGAAGATTTTTTCTAATTAAATTTTTCATGGTAATAATCTTCTCCAATAGAGTTTTCCTTTTCCCACTTCCGGGGACAAAGATGTAAAAGTTTCATGCAAAGTATTACTCTTATGTGTGCTTACTTTATCTAAAAACCTGTCCTACATTAATAATTCTACAATCAAGATTTCTCTCTTAGTGACATTTTCTTTATCTACTAATAGAGCATGGAACTGAAAACAATTGGTTAACTCCACTGCTAATCTAATTTTTCCTAATACATTTTATTTTGGTAATTTTAAATCAATTTTTCCAAAAAACTTAAAGAAATTGAAAAGCACAATTACATATTAAAAAAGTATAAAAAAGAACAGAATACCGTAACATAAATACCCATTGGCAAGGCTCTAAAGGTCCTAGCTAGAACAATTCGTAGCTTATGTAAGAGCTGCTCTCCAAATTTGTGTTAGAGGATTTGAAGTTTGGTAATGGGGGCATGCTAGATGGGAAAACAATAAGCATGCCTTAAAGGTGTTTGACAAGAGGTTTGAAAGAAATGATTCCTATTCCTATTTAAGGCACTGTTGTGTACTCCATCTCAGCACAGAGTAGGCATGATTGCTTTTGGTCTATTCACCTCAATGCATTAATATGCCCTTGATACTTTTGTTTTATTGTCATTAAGTTTGCGTGTAAGAGAGTATGTTTCTTTTGGTATTTAGGCAGTAGGTCCTGCTTTGTTGTAAACATAACTCTCGGTCCTAGCTTTCATTTATCTATCCTTGTAAGTCTGAATTTATCAAAAAGCCAAGAGCTACTCTTTCAGACCATTCGGTGATTCATAGACTTTCTCTTCCTCATACTCTTCTTTACACTTATCAAACACTTAAACTCTATTAAGGGCATCACAGCCAGGGTTCAAACCCAATCCTGTTAGCTACTTCTTAAGCCATGGAGTCACCAAACTCTGGTTCCTCATCCTCTTCTTCAACTTCTAGCATTGCTTCTGCTCCATTCTTCCCAAACTCTCAACTTTCACTCACAATATTCCATGGCAAAAACTACTTGTACTAGTTTATAAGAATGATCGCGTACTTCAAATGCCAAGGTGTGTGGGATCTAGTAGATAAGGGTTCTCCAAAACTCACAAAAGAAGAAGTCCAAGCTCTTACACTAGTAGAGCGAGAGAAGCATAGGAGGCACCAAGATAGAGAGCTAAAGGCATTAGTGGTGATGCAAATGGCCATGACTGAGGAATCCTTTGAGTGGATAGCTTATGCAACCACAGCTCATGAAGCATGGACTCTACTAAAAAATAAGTTCCTCGGCATACCTAAGGTAAGACAAGTTAGAGCTCAAGCTTTGAAAAGAGACTTTGAATTGCTGAAATTGGAAGAAGATGAATCTATTTTGGAGTATTATAGTAGAATAAATTCTGTTGTTAGCCAAATCAGATCTCTAGGAGAGGAGTTAACCAATAGGAGAGTTGTGGAGAAGATACTTATAAGCCTAACCCCTAGGTTTGATCCATAGTTACTACCTTAGAAGAGACAAGATTTCACAACCATGCCAGTTAGTGAACTCATGGGGTCCCCTGAGGCTTTTGAAAAAAGGACCACCAGAATCAAAGAAAAAAGTCCTATAGAATCAGCCTTCAAAGCCAAAATGTCCTTAAAGTCTAGAACCTCGGAAGAAAAAAAAGAAGGAGAAGATGGAAAAGGGAAATTTCCTCCCTGCAAGGTGTGTAAGAAAACAAATCACCTTGAGAAAAACTGTTGGATGAATGGGAAACCTAAATGCAATTTTTGCTCTAAGTTTGAACATCTAGAAAAAGAGTGACCGGTCAAAAGAACCCCAACAAGCCAACCTCATTGAAGCCACTCCTATTGAACTTGAAACCACTTTCTTCCTTGCCAAATGCCTTACCATTCCGAACTCCTTAAAAAGCCAACCCAAAACATCTTTGTTTTATGCTAATTGCCCTGCTGTTACAAATAATGCTAATCTATGGTACTTGGACAGTGGTTGTAGCAATCATATGACTTATGATGAACATATTTTCACCCACCTTAACAAATCATTTACCACTAGAGTTAAACTTGGTAACTCTATGTTTATTGAGGTAAAAGGAAAGGGGGAGATTGCTGTGCACACAGGGAAAGGTGTTAAGACAGTGAAGGAAGTTTTATGAGTGCCAGAACTAAGTCACAACTTACTTAATGTCGGGCAAATGGATGAAAATGGGTATGTTTTGGTGTTCAAAAACAAGAAGTGTTCCATCTATGAGTCTTCTGATTTCACAACACCATTGGCAGTAATTGATATGGAAAATTCACATAATTATCCTATTAAGTTTGAATACTCATTGCCTACTGCATTAAGCACCAAATTGGAAGATTCATGGCTGTGGCATAAAAGGTTTGGACATCTCAACTTTAATGCCTTAAAAAAATTGCATACCAAGAAGATGGTTATAGGACTACCATAGATGGAGAAGGTTGGGATTGTTTGTAGGGCATGTCAAATAGGGAAGAGTCATCGACAACCATTCAATACTGCTAGTAGCAGTAACAAAAAAAGGCAGTGTTTAGATCTGGTGCATACTGATATTTGTGGTCCAATGAGAACCATTACAACCAAAGGCAACAGGTACTTCATCTTATTTATTGATGATTGTACTCGAATGACTTAGGTGTTTTTCTTGAAAGAAAAATCTCAAGTCTTGGATTTCTTTAAAAAATATAAGAACCAGGCAGAAAAGGAGAGCAGCAGACACATCAAGAAGCTCAGGTCTGATCAAGGGGGAGAATATCTCTCTCGTGAATTTGAAGCTTTTTATGAGGAAGAAGGGATAAAAAGGCAACTCACCACAACATACAACCCTCAGCAAAATTGGGTAGCAGAAAGGAAGAATCGGATTGTAATGGAGAGAGCTCTTTACATGATGTAAGAGAAAGGTGTTCCTCATTTATTTTGGGCAAAAGCAGTGCACACTGCTGTATACTTGCTTAATAGAAGCCCTAGCTACACTTGAGCCACTCACCTTCCAAGAGGCAACTACAGATGAGGGTTGGAAAGCAGCAATGGAAGAAGAGATAAATACCATTGTCTAGAATCAGACTTGGGAGTTGGCTGATCTTCCCAAAGGTAAAAAGTCCATAAGCATAAAATGGATTTACAAAACCAAATTGAATCCAGATGGATTTGTGCAGAGACTTAAAGCTAGACTTGTGGTGAAAGGTTATGCACAGGTAGCAGGAGAAGATTATGGAGAAACTTTTGCACTTGTAGCCTGGTTGGAAACCATCCGATTGATCATATCCATAGTTGCTTAGAACTAATGGAAGTTGCATTAACTAGATGTCAAAGTAGCATTCCTAAATGGAGAACTAATTGAGGAAGTCTTCATCAATCAACCATAAGGTTTTGAGGTTAAGGGGCAGGAAGGAAAAGTTTTAAGGCTCAAGAAGGCCTTATACGGCCTTAAATAGGCTCCTAGAGCTTGGTTCAGTCGAATCAGCTCACATTTCATCAAGTGTGGCTTTTCCAAAAGTCCAAGCGAGCCAATCTTGTTCCTTAAGCATCAAGGTAATGCAATATTGATAGTTTCTATCTATGTTAATGACCTTGTATACACAGGCAGCTTAGAAAGCATGTTAGCATAGTTCAAAGCAGAGATGATGGCCAACTTTCAAATGAATGATCTTGGATTAATGAGGTACTTCCTTGGTTTAGAAATCTTTTAACAAGAGGAAGGAATCTTTGTGTGCCAAACCAAGTTTATAAAGGAATTGCTCATCAAATACAACTTGATTGATTCCAATCCGATTCCAACTCCACTTGTTCAAGGTGAAAAAAATCCTTATGAAGATGAATCGGGTGAGTCCAATCCAACTATGTATTGAAGTTTAATTGGCAGTCTCTTGTATCTGGCTACAACCAGGCCAAACATTTTGTACTCTGTGTCACTATTGTCAAGGTTCATGCAAAGGCCTTTTAATTCACACATCAAAAAGGCTAAAAGAGTATTGTGATATTTGTAAGAAACACTAAATCATGGGTTGTTTTATGAAGCAAAAAAGAAGATAGAATTGGTGGGATACTTGGACAGTGATTGGGCAGGTAGCTCCAAAGACTCTAAAAGTACTTTCGAGTATGCATTTTCACTTGGCACGATGGTATTCAATTGAAGCTCCAAGAAGCAGAGCTCAATTTAATTATCCACGGTTAAGGCAGAATATGTTGTTGTCTCAATCGTTGGAAGTCAGAGCATATGGATTAGAAGGCTACTATCTGAGGTGGGATATAAGCAGTATAACTCCATGAAAATCTATTGTGACAGCAAGTCAGCCATTGCCATGGCTACTAATCCAAGTCACCAGTCAAGAATGAAGCACATTGCCATTAAAGTCCACTATGTGCGTGAAATTGTGAAAGTTGGAAATATTGAATTAGTGCACTACTAGAGTGAAGAATAGTTGGCAGATATCCTAACTAAGGGTTTGGATGTTGTACAGCATGAAAAGCTTATGAAAAGGCTTGGTGTCACCGTGCTCCCCATTAAGGGGGAGTGTTAAAGGATTTGAAGTTTGGTAATGGGGGCACGCTAGATGGGGAAACAATAAGCGTGCCTTGGAGGTGTTTGACAGGAGGTCTGTAAGAAATGATTCCCACTCTTACTCAAGGCACTGTTGTGTACTCCATCTCAGCACAGAGCAAGCATGATTACTTTTGGTCTATTCACCTCAGTGCATTAACGTGCCCTTGATACTTTTGTTTTATTGTCATTAAGTTTGCATGTAAGAGAGTGTGTTTCTTTTGGTATTTAGGCAGCATGTCCTGCTTTGTTGTAAACATAACTCTCAGTCCTAACTTTCATTTATCTATCCTTGTAAGTCTGAATTTATCAAAAAGCCAAGAGATACTCTTTCAAACCACTCAGTGATTCACAAACTTTCTCTTCCTCATACTCTTCTCTACACTTGTCAAACACTTGAACTTTATCAATTTGCACCCTCTCCATTTCGGTCTGAAATCGTTGTTCATGCCTAGCAAATGCTTGAGCAAAACTCCCGGTCTGTTTTTGGACGTCCGAGGGGTCCACATGATAGAATATTGGAAAAAGAGCGTGGCCTCTTGTATTCTTACAGCGCACGATCTCCACAAGTTCATCAAGGCACCACCTCGAAGAAGCATAATCTTTGGAGAAAACCACAATGGAAATTCTTGATCTACGAATCGCATTGAGTAGTTCGGTCATGATGGTACTCTCTCTTGGAATCCCCTCATCGTCTCGGAAGGTATGGATTCCGACCCGCATCAAGGCATTGTAAAGGTGATCGGCGAAATTCCTGCGGGTGTCTTCGCCTCTGAAACTCAAAAACACGTCGTGAACCCAGTGTGGCCTAGAAAAGGGAGTATTCGTTGTGGTAGAATTTGATTGAACTGCAAAGTGGCGCTAAATCCGGGCAGTTAACCTCAGGGGTCGACCCTGTATAACATGTGAGAGACTTTAAATCGAAAGACGAGAAATTAAAACGAAAATTTTCAAGTTGGTCTCTCTGTTTCTCTTTCTTCTTCCTCAGAACTTGAAGATGAACAAGACTCCTAAACATTTGGCTTTCACCAGAATTTTCCACTAACCTCTGTGGGATTATCGAGAACTTAAACAGGGGAAGTGAACAGCGAGCTTTGGGTGATAAACTATCGCGCCACTTCATCCCCGGCCGTATGAATTACTCGGTCTTGTCCAGCACAAGTCACAGCCATAATACACAGCACCTAACCGCATCTATTTGATGTTTGAGTACGGCGAAAAAAGGACCGTCCTTGTTCGGGTTTTCGACGGCGAGAACCTTGCAGGCACGGGCTTGGTCTTGGAGTCCGGCTCCAGCTTCCGCTTCAAGCTTCGCCTCGCACTAGAGGTTTGTCCCACATGGCAATCCATGGGATTCAGAGCGGCAGATCGGGAAGGAAGAGTTGGAGAACGAAAAAAGTGTGAACGTGAACAGTTTTTTTTTTTAAAAAAAAAAGATGAAAGAAAGAGACTCCTGACTGCCTGCGATGGAAAGGAAGAGAGAGATTGGAAGTGCTTGAAGGGAAGTGGGAAAAAAAGGGTTGAGAAGGCACATGGGGGGGTTTCACGCTCGGAGATGCTCCTTTGAGATGACGTCTCCCGTAAGCCATTCGTATCAATAAATCTTGCACTTTCTGTCCCATCAGAAAATGAAAGAAGTGGAACACAGTCAATACTGTACGAAAAGATGGGGATGAGTTAGCCATTGACGAGAAATTCCATAATTCGGAGAAAAGAGACAATTGTGCGTTTTGGTAAAGGTCGACGATATTTACACAAATACTTTATCCTTGCATGGACGATTCTCGGCGGGCGTTCCACGCATGTTTCATTCTACGCCGATCGGCGGGAAGACATGTTTCTTTTTTCTTAATGGGAAGGATGAGATTACGTAATGTAGCCCGATTGATGTTAAGAATAACTACTGGATCATGCATATGGTAGAACAGGAATGAAATGAAATTCTCTTCTCCAGCTGTGTGACGAAGAACAGTGTCTGGGCCTTATACTCTTCATTGCCGCAAACGCCTGCAAGGGCATCTGCAAAATAGTTTGAAAACAGCCCTGAGATTCTTAAAAGAGTCATCTCCAGCTTTAACACCCACTACTTGAGTTCAGCAAGTCGCTGTATTCCCAGACAACATACGCTAGAATAGATCGAGAGACATCCTGAGCTTGTTTGGTCTCTATTTGGAAAATCCGGAGAATGCTCCTTCTGTCATTCCACATTTATCTTCATCCTATTCATCGGGTAAGTATGACTAGAGCCACCAAAAAATGTATCTCTCTTTAGTTATAAGAATCGCAAAAAGAATAATAGGATCAAAAGTGAATGTAAAAATGGATATTTTTTAACTATAAATGTCGTGACCTGGTACGACCTAATTATTATAATGTTTTTATTATTAGGGTGTAGGCTTGGGTTAGGTTTATTGGTTGGACTATGGTTTGTCTTATGCATGAATATAAATAATACGAGATGGTGCGGTGGCAAGGGTTAGGTGGGTAGTGGGCCAATGCCTCCGAAAGCAAGCACCGTGAATCATGGGAGAATGTTTGTAGAAGGGTTGAGGGGTGCATTTGGGCAGTGTGAAATAATTAATCAGCTCTTGTAGTTGGACTTGAGAGAAGTATGGTGATTTGGTAATTAAGAGAAAAGAAAAGACATTGTAGATTTTGTATACTTTCTTTTTTTTCCAATCGTCTTTAATATCACGATGTTTTAAGAATAACAAGAATTTCTAAATGAAAATTTTGTGACACAAATTTTAAAGGGCATTTACCCCTACAAAGTAATTTTCACCCTTAAGAGAGAAGATCAAAGGATCCTTTTAGATATACACCATCAATTTGAAGCAATCTTAACCTCATCATATTTATAGATACCTTGTTTCCTAACATACATCTTTAGGCAAAAATAAATTTAAGATAATACCCTCCAATATCTCCATTCCATAATAAAATATAAAATTGGGTTAACAACATACGTCCCTATCTTATGCAAAACTACAATAACATTGAACTAGGGTAGCGCTACATATTCTCACCACAATTGCATAAAAAGAAAAATGCTAGAGTGAAAAGACATTATTAGGGATTGCTTCAAATATTATTTTATACATTTTGGATGTTAGAAAGATGAGTTGAAAACTTGATCTAAAGAAGTTTAGGACTTGAAAGCATTCACTTATGGGTTATATTGATATATTATTCAAACTACAATGCAAACTTGATAAGAAAGGCAAAACTTGCATGCATATTTGTGTAACAATATATATATGGTCTATGTATGTGCAACTATTTTTAAGGGTAAACTATGTCTCTTACCTAATGATTTTCTAACACATCCAAAACTTATTCTTGAAACCATAACCAGCTAGGCCTTCTTGGATAGTTAAGTGATTGTTCTAAAACAGATCATACATTTTCTTACAAGGAATTTTTGAATAAGTGTATTGATGCCACTAATTAAAGAGAAATCATGACCGTCAAGTACTTTGATGACATATTCTTTATCCTTACCAACCAAAAAACATGCAATATCAAGAAACACATTTTTTATAGTATCATCTAGGATTCAAAACTTATTAGAAGTAGCCACTGAAAGTTGGGGTGAAAAGTTTCTTGCAATTCCATTTTCCAATTAAGAAACACTTTGCCCATTTAAGAAGGAACCCAAAATCTCAAGAGCTAACTAAAGTTCTCCACAATACTTCACCACATCAAGTACTGCCTTCAGCCGTGCATGATTTCTTCTCCTTTTATAAATTTCTCAAGGGATGAGAAGCCTCCCCGGGTACTCACTACTGGAGATGTTATCTTTCTTTTTCCTTAATGGGGAAGACGGGGTTACATAAAACTATTCAAGAAGGAAATCAAGAATAATTGGAAAAGGTTATCTTTCTTTTTCCTCAAAGTTTAATCTTTTGCGATAATTGTTAACACAAAAACGAAGGCAATTTAGACGTGAAACCTATAAACAAAAAGATGCTTGAGTGAAAAGGACCACAACACTGCAAGAAAAAAAAAAAGTGATGACTACATAAAATTTTGAAAAATAATTTTTTCTTTTAATTTACTAAAATTTAATGTGTTTTATAGTAAAGAAGAAGGCAGGGAGGGAAGAAAAGAGAGAACGAAAAAGGGGTTATTATAAGTTTCATTTTCACAAGCTCTAGAGGTTATTAGAAATTTTAGGCCCGTGGTGCATAATCTCAAACAAGATGACCTCCCAGAAAAGTAAGCTGGGAGTTTCAAACTAAGATTACTGAACCCTATTACCAATATTACGACACTGCAAAAATCCAGGCCAAACACTTCGGAAAATTTCATTCAAGGATTCCTTTGTAGAAAGCAATTCAAGCTCACAGGACAGTGACTAGATCTAGACATCTGAGCAGACGTTCGTGACTACGAAACAGAACATCATTACTTGAGATAAGCAAGTAGTTCCAATCTCAGGACAGCATGCCCTAGAATAGATCGAGAGACATCTTGAGCTTGTTTTGTCTCCATTTGTGAACTTCCATAGAAAGCTCCTTTTGTCATTTCAATTTTTTCTTCAAACCCTTCCTCGGATAAATATGCCCCGAGCCACCAGAAAATGCAGATCTCTTTGGTTACAAGATTCGCAAACAGAATAGCAGGACTAAAAATGAATGTGAAATATAATTAAACTATATAAACATGCTTACGTTAACTACATAACAACCTGAAAGTTTAGAAGTCTAACATTCCTACACCAGTAGAGGGTGGAAGAGGGAAGTATCAGCGACGACGAAGTTGATTTTCACGGCAAGTTAGTTGGGGAACTGGGGTAGTTTGATCCAAAAAATACCCCATTAAAAATACAGACTAAACTAAAAATTGAAAATGTTGATGTGAGCCTGATTTTCACCCCCTTCTTTTGCCAGAATACTGACATTTCTTTATTTTTGGGGTGAAAAAAAAGAAAAAGGAAGAAAGGACAAAGAGAGTTTTTGAAGATAGGACCCTACTACAAGCGCAAGCTTGCCAGAACACGACAGTAGATCAGGCATCTCTACATCTGTAAAGAAAGAAAAGGTGGCGCACCTCTCGTTTGGTAACATCTATGCCTGATACCGAGTAGCTAGAAATCTCTTTCAGGCGTCCATAAGGATACGTTAACAAGTTTGCGCAAGCCCCACTTCCATTGGCCTGAATGACGTCCACAATCTGAGAAGGTGGCCCTGGCTGTCCTGCTTGAGAAACTGCAGGCACTAAAGATTTATCTGCTGGAATGGAAGAGAGAGACAGATCAGTGAAGTCAAAAAGTGGACAACACAGAGGTAATCGATGAAATCCCAAAGAGAAAAGTCCCAGAAAGTATTTAAATTCTAACTCATGACAGATAAAAAAGAAAAAGTTATCGGATAATTGAACCAAAAATTTACATAGAAATCTTCTGCCACTCATCTTATCTCTTACAATTCATCACAGTACTCCTCATTTGGCACTTAAACCATCTGATTGAATCAAATTTGGACTAGCCAAACTTCAACATGGCACTCTTGATCCTTTAATTTTGTCAGCGTTCATTAAAAAGTAAATAGAATTCAGTAAGTTATTGAACTGGTTGTTGTACTACGCCATGAAACAATTTAACAATTTTCGTTTACCGGCATCACCAAGAGGAGACGATCCTGAAAAGAGGTTTCTGACAACTGGAGTTGACCCAAAAAGCAAGTAATTGCTTGGAGACGTTAAATTTGAACCTGAAACACTTGATGAAGGGGATTCCATTAGAATTGACGGGCTTGCTCCTCAAACCATCTGGTGTAGCCTCCCTTGAGTGTGTCTTGCATGAGATTCTTAGAGGTGCCTACCTACTCAAGTCTAGCACTTTCACCATCAGTCCCCATCTTCAGCAACTGTCCCTCCATGGCTAACACTAGAAATTGGCAGATGAAACCATAGTTTCATGTTCTTCGTTTCAGTTTGGCTCAAGAACTATAACATGAACTCCAAACTTCTTTCCTATAACCGTTTTCCTTGGAATGATGCAGAGCTCAACTTCATCTCCACTTTCCATCCCCAATGCAATTCTTATCAGAAGAGTCTGGTACAGAAAGACATGATCTACAGGGCTTACAGACCAAGTAATGGGCCTTGGTCGATGAATGTACTGGTAGCCTCTAGTTTTATTACGAAATATAATGCGATTATCATGATTCATCATAAAGAAGTGTCGGTCCCTGGCTGCATAAACAATACAAATAAGCAACCGAAGGTTTCCATCCTCTGAAATTGAAGGTACATGAAAGGATACTGCAGTTCCAATGCTCTTATGGCCAAACCAATTCGGGACCTCACCACCACCGGAGAGGCAAATATGACGAAACTGATCATCGCCTATGGTTGACGGGCACTATGTCAAAAAAAAGTTCAAATGAAAGTGAGAGAAAGAGAGACCTATGGTTGACGGGCACTACGTCAAAAAAAAAGTTCAAATGGGAGAGAGAACCTGGACTTGACTCCAAAAATCATATGATAGATTGTTGCATCCTTCGGCGTAAATGGTTGAAGTAAATTCCAATCTCTCCAGGCCTTGAATCGTATTCAATTTGCGACAATTACGAAGGTTTAAAGCTTGGGAACTTCTATGGTGCGGCGAAATTAAGATTCTTTCTATTGATGTGCAGCCGATTGCACTTAAGTCACCAACACTGGGGAGGAGTGTCGAAATTGATTGTAGAGTTGTGCACTCATCCAAACTCAACGAGTACAACTTAGGAAGGTGACTGATGCCATCAGGTAGCAGACGGAAATTGTTTCTTGATAAATCCAAGTGTGTCAGTGAACATAAACTTCCAAAATCACTAGGAAATCCTTCTTCAGATAAGATGCACCCAGAGAGTTTTAGAGTTGTCAAAGAACATAATCCAGAAATTGAAGCTGGTAGCAAACTTACTGGGTTCCAGCTTTTTGGTGACATCCATGACAGAAAAGTGACCACCAAGATTTTGAGGACTGTTCTTTACACTCCGTTAACAATAAAGTTGTCAAGTTCTTCAAAAGAACAACAGAAGATGGTAGTTGCTCAATAGCAGTTCCATCTACAAGTAGTTGTGTCAAAGCTATCATATTTCCTAAATCTTCTAGTAATTTCTGAAGTTTTAAACAGCTTGACAAGTTAAGAATTTTAAGAGATTTTAAATTTGTAATGGTTCTTAGAAGATTAGTTAGGTTCTTACATCCTTTTAAATTTAGCAAAACAAGTCTTTTCAAATCACCAATGGACTCATGAACCCAAAGTAAGCTTATGCAACTTTCAAATATCAATGTCTCTAATTGTGGGACTTGAGAAAAGTTTGGTGATCAAATGAGACATTTGCAATTATTTAGATTAAGGACCTTCAACTTGCTAAGTATCTGTTGAAAAAAGACCAAGAAAACAAAAAGAGAAAGAAAAGAAAAGAAAAGTACATGTTAGCTATACATTTAACAATAATTGAGAGAAAAGAAGATATTGTAGAATTGCATACCTTTTTCTTCTTCCAAACTTCTTTGATATTACTATGTTGCATGTCAAGAACAATAAGATTCTCCAAATGAAAATTTTGTGGCAGAAACTTTATAGGGCACTTATGCCAACAAAACAATCTAAGCTCTTTGGATAGATATTCATAGGATCCTATGAGATGTACACCATTGAGTTGAAGTAATCTCATCCTCTTCATATTTGCAAAAGCTTTAATTTCCAATCGTACATCTTCAAAAATGGATAAATTTGAGATAATTCCCTTGCAAAATAGAAAATTGGGTTAACAACATGCATCTTTATTTTGTGTAAAGCCATAATAACATTGAACGAGGGTCAAGCTATGTACTATCACCATAATTGAAAAAAAAAAGAAGAAGGAAAAGCTCTAAAGTGACAATACATAATTAGGATTGCTTCATATATTATTCTAATCCTTTTGGATGTGTAAAGATGAGTTGCCAAGTTGATTTGGAGAAGTTCTAGACTTAAAGCATTTAATTGTGGGTTGCATTGATATGTTATTCAAACTACAATGTAAACTTGATAACATAGGCAAAACTCTTATGCATATTTGTGAAAAATGTATATGGTCTAGGTACATACAACTATTTTTAAAAATAGATGCATATCTCTCTTATTGTATAATTCTTTAATACATTTAAAATATCTTCATGAAGCCATAACTGACTACACTTCCTTGGATAATTGGGTGATTGTTCATGAACAATCTGTCTTCCCATATCTCGAATAAGATCATGCATCTTCAACTTACTTTGTAGATCAATTGTCATCAAGGATCTCTTAATAAGTGTATTGATGCTACCATATGGAAAGAAATCATGATCATGAAGTATTTTGATGACATATTCCTTATCCTTACTAACAAAAACACATGCAATATCAAGAAATATATTCTTTGTAGTATCATCCAATGATTCAAAACTTATTCGAAGTACTTCTTGAATCTTGGGGTGAGTTGTTTTTTGTAATTTTTGTAATTTTATTTTCCAATTAGCAACACCCCACTCAAGTAAGGAGGAACCCAAAACCTTAAGAGCTAACGGAAGTCCTCCACAATACTTCATTGCACCAATTGAAAGCTCCATGTAATCTTCTCTTGGATAACCCGTGGCAAAGGCATTCAAATTGAAAAGTTGTAGAGATTCATTCTCTCCTAATTCTTCAACTTTATATTTGTTATGCACTCCAAGATTAGTTAACATAGTTTCATCTCTAGTTGTTGCAATAATTCTACTTTCGGGGCTAAACATTTTTTAACTTCCAAGTAACTCATATAATTGGTTCGAATCATCCACATCATTAAGAACAATAAGAACTCTTTTTCTATAAATTCTTTTCTCAATTAAACTAATTCCTTGATTGATATTGGCAATCTTTAAGTCCTTGATTTTTAATATATCATAAAAAGTTGTTTTTGTAGACAAACTAAACCCTTAGGTTGCTTTGAATTTTCTTTGATGTTTAAAAGGCAACTACTCCCTTCAAATCCATAACATATTTGGTTATAAACAACTTTTGCTAGGATTGTTTTACCCATACCTCCCATCCCATACATGCCTACCATGCGAACAACATTTTCTTAAAGATTTAATTAATATATAATCCTCTCAACATAGCATTTTATTCCTATTAGGTGTCTTGCAACTTTCAATTCATCAGGTTTCATGATATTAGAAACTTTTGCAACAATCTTGCCGATAAAGCTTGATTCATATATGATCATCATTCAAAGGAAAATAAAATAATAAGATAAGCACAAAGAAATAAAATTATTAGTCATCATTCACACATTCGAAACTAAAATGTTGTGGTAAGCAATTGAGTTTCTATTGAATATATGTTTTTTTTTTTAAGTTTTTCATGACAACAATCTTCTTCATGAATATTTATTTTACCCACTTCACAAAAAAAGCCATTAAAATCTGATGCAAAGTATGACTACAGTATCATTTCTCTCATGTGCACAAAACTTTATATATGATCCCATGCTTCACTTAACAATCTTAGTGTCAAAATTTCTCTCCAAGTAACACTTTCTTTATACTAGTATAGCATGGAATAGAACACCATCGGTTAATTCAACTTAAAAGTTAATTTTCATAATCCATATTAGTTTAGAGTAATTTTTATATTGATTTTACCATAAAATTTAACGAAAATAGAAAGCGAAATAACATTTCAAAAGAAGTATAAAAGAAACAAGAGACGTAGCATAAATACCCATTTGCAAGATTCTCGAGATCCCAACCGGAACAATTTGCAGCGTCAGTAAGAGCTGCTCTCCACATTCGCACCTTATCCATTTCAGTCTGAAACCGTTGTTCGTGTCGAGCAAATGATTCAGCAAAACTCCCAGTCTGTTTTCGGACGTTCGAGGGGTCCATTTCATAGAATATTCGAAGAAGGATTTGACAAATGGTATTCTTACAACGCACAATCTCCACAAGTTCATCTAGACACCACGTAAAAGAAGCATAGTCTTTAGAGAAAACTACAATGCAAATCCTTGATCTACGAATAGCACTGTGCGATTCGGTAGAGATGGTCTGCCCTTTTTGAATCCACTTCTCCTCTAAGAATGTGTGAATTCCGACCCGCACCTAGGCATTGTAGAAGTGATCAATGAAATTCTTGCGGGTATCTTCACCTCTGAAATTCAAGAACACGTCATAATCCCAATAACGTATGGAAAAGGGCATATTCGTTGTGGTTGAATCTGACTGGACAGCAGGCTTCAAGCCTGCATAATGTGTGAAAAGTCAATGAGAATGAAATTTTTTAGATCAGCCTCTCTGTTGGGTCTATTTGTTTCTTTTTCTCCCTTTGAACTTGACGTGAACAAGACTCGTGACATTTGGCTTTCACCAAAACTTCCACTAATATATTCCAATCTCCTTCACTTATCTTTGACAAGGGAAGTGAATAGAGTGCTTAGGTTGATGAAATGTCGCAACATATGATAAAAAAATGGTGCATAATTTTTATTTTATATTATTAAAAAATTTATAAAGAATTTATGTTATATTTTCAAACCTTTGTGGACAAAGATTTGTATGAGAATTGCTTGTTAATGTTTAGTGCAAGAGAATATGTTAAGTCTCACATAAAAAATATAAAAACTTAAAAAATAATTTATAAATAGACAAATTTTTTATTTAATTTCTTAGAGTTTTAAATGAATATAACGCAAATAAATTTAGAATCCATGCAAAAGTGACAGTGTGATGAGAGGACATATTAAATAGGCTGTACAAAGTTATTTATTCTTATATTACTAAAAAGCTTATTGTAAATTTAAATTTTATCTTATAACACCTCATTTGAGAACAATAATCCTTGTGAGAATTGTTGTCTCCTATTTGAGGTGAGGAAGATTGTTAAGTCTTAAAGGGAACATAAAAGTTTGAAAAGTAATTTATAAAAGAAAAATGTAATTAATTAATTCTTAATTTCTAATGATTTTTAATTATTCGTTGTTAGCAAAGGTCATTCAGCCATGACACGCAGCACCTAAGCATATCTATTTGACGTGTGAGAACAGCGAAAATAGTACCCTTTTGTCTGGGTCTTCGACGGCGAGAACCTTGCAAGCACGGGCCTGGCTTTGGGATCCCAGCTCCAGCTTCCGCTTCAAACTTCGGTCCTCACTGGAGATTTGGCCCTCATGGCGATCCATGGGTTTGAGAGGAATAGATCGGGAAGGATGAGTGGGGAGAACGAAAAACGAGTGAACGTTAGAAGAAGAAAGAGATTTGTGGCAGAGATGGAGAGCAAGAGAGAGATCGGAAGTGGTAGAAGCGAATGGGAAAGCGAAAGGGATAAGAAGATGGGATCTTTGAGATGGGGATCTCCTGTGCGGTCATTTTCTATTATGCATGTTCCCCTTTCTGTTCCATCAAAAAATGAAGGCAGCAGTACACCCGTTAGTGCCGTACGAAACAGGACGTAAACAGCATGCGAAACAGAGTTGGAGAAGAAACAGTCAATAAGCTTGTAACCTCACGGGTAAATTAACCATTGATGTACACTAGAAAAGATGATGACACCAAGAAACAAAGTTTTGGTCTTTGAACATGAGATGATGAAGAAAGCAAAAGGTATTTGAAGGGAACGGAAACAAGACGTTGTGGCATTGATGGGGTAAGGGAGGTTGAAGGTGGCTTAGCTAGTTAGCTTAATGAGTTAGTAGAAATTTCAACTGTGAGGTTTGGGTTTAACACTTGTGCACGTGAGTTTGAGCGTGTAAGTTGTAACATTTCAAAAAAACAAAAAGAAGAAGGTAGAAGAAAGGTGTTGAAATGTGAAAGGTGGCATGATGAGAGGATGAAGAAAGCAAAAGGTCTTTGAAGGGAATGGAAACAAGAGAATGACCTAATCCTTAAACACTAAATCCTAAATAAAACCGCTAGTTACACTTTACCCCCAACTCCTCCTTACATAATGGGGAGGGTTAAAACATGACAAAATAACATCATAACTAAAAGTCCAACTACCATGATGACATACATCACTTCATAAGAACACAAAGACAAAATATAAAGGAGTCCAATATGACCCATGGGCATTACTAAAAGCACACATTGTAAGGTTCTTGAGTAACCGACAGGTGAATTAAGTTTCCTTCAGTTATCTAATGACAATTATACTAGTATTTAAGTAATTGGAGGAAAAACTCTAATCCACCTCTTTTGATGATATGTCAAAGGGGTATCATTTGAAAATAGTTTAGATATTACAACCTATAATTTCTTTAGTTACGTCAACAACAACATCCAGTGTTCAATCCTTAAATAGTTGAAATGATGTCTCATAAATATTTTTTTCGTTTTGCTTATTTTAAGTGTTTAGTTTCCTTTGAATGATGAATCAGGTTTCGTTGACAGGAATGTCATGGGAGTTTCCTATATAGTAAAGCCCAATGAGTGAAAGTAGCTAATAAATGTTTCTATAATGATTCATATTCACAAGTATTGTTTACAGAGCTTATTTATGAAATTTTGATAGACTTTTAATAATTATTTTCATTCTGCAAATGTGAAGAGGAAGGAGGAAGAGGAGAAGGCAACAAGGAGGACTGAAATGCAATTCTCCTCTCCAATTGTGTGACGAAGAACAGTATCCAGGCGATCCAGTCTTCACTGCAGCAAATGACAGCAAGGACATCTTCGACGGCCGGAAACTTGCAAGCATGGGGTTGGTCTTGGAATCCTATGCATGCTTGAGATGGGGTCTCCCTTCCATGTCCCCTTTGGGTTCCGTCAAAAAATGAAAGCAGCACGTAAATCCAAATTATTACACATTGTAATGATAGTAATTCAAAACGCTTTTTGTCAAGATAGAGGAATTGGCAATGTCATACTTGTTAAGCCATGCAATCCTATCAAAAGCCATGTAGTTGTCAAATCATGGGCTTTGAATCAATTTCCCTAGATAGTCGTACCATTGTCCCTTCCGATTTCTTTCAACAGACTACAAAATTTCAAATCAAATTGTGGCAGAAAGATTTTAACATATAAGATTCTTGTAAAATATATTCAAGATTTTAACATATATAATGTTAGAAAATATTTATCTTCATGTTTAAATTCAATAAATAAACAAAAGTCCTAAACATACTATAATCATTTAGGTCCAAATAATCACAATGTTTAGCAATCATTGTTTTTTTTTAAAAATTTATTTCCTTAATTTTATATTCTCAACATAGAAGTCTAGAAGAACCTACTTTTATAGACCTTAAACGTTAGGAATGTCAACCTTGTATTTCTTCCGGCTATCCAATAACTAAGCCTACAGATTCGTGCAAGATTTACTAAAAATGTCATAAATCTCGATCACACATCCAATGAAATTCGCTCAACCCTCCAGTTTATTGGCATGTTAGGACACCTTGATACTGCTTCATGTGTCCTTGCTTGCTCTATATATAAAGTACTCATCCTCTCAGCATTTCCCATATCGCCTTCCTTCTATCTTATATCAATACCATTTTTGTACGCTGCGAGAAAGTGAGTGCTACCATGGCTATGCTTCCGCAGCGTTCATCGGTGCTCTTGCTTAGCGTCCTTGTCTTGGCCATTGGCCTTGCAGGTTGGGATTCTTTTTACTTGGTTTCTAAGCTTCGGTTTTGGTTTCTTGTTTATGTATGTGCTCTGATGGTTCTTGGTTTGTGTTGCAAAATCGCAATCATTTGTTCATGAAGATGTCCAGGTGAGGGGATTTATCATTTTTCAGAGGTGTATTAGGGCAATTTTTGTCTTGTAGAAGCTTGTTCTCAGGCATCATTCCTATCATAACATTGCTTTTGCTTTCCTTTGTCCTTACTAGACCTCAAGTGCAGCAAGCTGGTGCGTTCCCAAGAATGGAGTTTCTGAAGCCCAATTGCAGTCAAACATTGACTATGCCTGCAGCCAAGGCATTGATTGCAGCCCGATCCACCTAGGCGGCGTCTGCTATAATCCAAACACTATTGCATCACATGCTGCCTATGCCATGAATCTCTATTTCCAAAAGTTCCGAAAGAGTCCATCAAGCTGTGACTTCTCACAAGCCGGAATCGTCACTGGAACCATCACTACCACAAATCCTAGTAAGCTTTAATTCATAAGCATCTATTTCCTCCATTTTCCAATGGCACATAAATCAAACAAATGTAAAATACTAAGATAATTTAGCAGTGGTTAGTGTGCATAGTTAGTTAGTATGCTTCTTGTTTTTAGAAGTAAAGAAATCCATCCTAAAATTTATAGATATACTACTTGTATGATATAATACCATACTCATGTATTTATATTCTTGACATGAGATAAGCATTCTCAACACATCCTCTTCACGTTGTGGAAACAACATTATAATTAGGACCAATATTAAGGATGTGTTGGTCCATCACAAACATAAGGAAATGTGCAATGACTCCAATATCATGTTAAATTAAGGAGGCCTATCCTAAAATTTATAAGTAAGAGGAGGTATACCCTTATCTATTATAAGCCTAGGCTCCTATATCTATAATTTCGATGTGAGATAAACATCCTCAATAAAACCTAATCTAATCTTTTTCTTCCTAACCATGCTCCAAAAACACCATCTATAGCGAGATAGATAAGCTATGACTCTTGTTGTTTTAGTTCAAAACCAGCTTAACATGTAAAACATGCATTTCTAGTTTGCTTTGTCATTTGTTATTCTCGTGGATTGTCATGTAATTTCTTAACTCTTTTCTTTTCTTTGATTGTAGGTTACAATGCCTGTAAGTATCCTGGGGGGAGTCCTTGAAAGGCCGTGTAATCTTGTAAGACGTAAAAAATAAAGAGGATAATTTATATGCCAGATCACTACTAGAAGTAGTGTGAAGGATTTTTTTTTTCTTTCCTGCCTCCCTTAACGTCTCCATACATACGTTGTTATTCTTGGTCCAATAAAATGATTTCAGTTGGACAAATTGAGAGAAATGATACCCATCTTGTTGAGCAGCTTTACCTACTAAAATAAGTCACATTATAAGGGTAATAATACATCTCAAAATTTTCAATAAAATTGAAAATTTCAAGTCCTATTTCCTCTCTCTCTCTCTCTCTCTCTATAATTGTCCTTAGTTCCCATTCTTTTCTCTTCTCTTTTCAATTCTTGTCTTTGTTAAATGATTGTTGGAAGGCTTTTCCTTTTCAAATGCGGAAGTGTTTGAAGCTTCAAGTCTTGTTTCTAGAGTCAGGACCCACCTTCACTTAACTACCATTGTTTTTGTGTACTTAAAATCTGAAACTTTAATGGTAGGTGAAGGGTTCTGCTAAGAAAATGACTAAATCTTCCTTGACAAAGAAGAATTATAAAGAAAAAAAGAGATACTTAAACATATATTGTGAGTTGACCACTATTAAAAAATACAATTATTTACCCTAAGCATGAAGTGATAGATACTAGCTATGAAGTAAAATTATAAGAACCAAACTTTTGAGTGATGAGATGTTGTCTTGAACATAAATTTTGATATGTTCTTTTGAAAGTTCATTTTTTCTTTAAAATGAATTATAAGAGAGGAGAATACATTAATATATAATTTCATATAATAATTATGTAAAATAGACATTAAATTCAATATGCTACCTTAACACAAAGAAGAGATTCATTGCAACACTCTTTTAGTTACAAATGAAAAAAATTGTTTGGCAATGATAAGTAAGTATAAGGAAACACTTTCTATTAGAACATACTAAATTTAGAAGTGAATGAATATCTCATTTAAAACTTTAACTTTGATATCATATTAAGAGACTTATTTTTTTTTCTTTCTAAAACCATTTTGTAAGATATAAGAATATCTTCACAAATAAAGAGTGTATTAGACTAACATACTTGTTATGTAAGATATATACAAGATTTTAATGCATAATATTAGAAAATGTTTATCTTCATCTTTAAAATCAATCATTCTAAAAGAGAAATCCAAACATACTGTAATCATTTAGGCCAAAATAATAAAAATGTTTAGCAATCATGAGTTTAAAAAATTTAATATATTTCCCTTGATGTGATGGTTAATGAGAAACTTCTTTATGTTTTTCACATTGACTATGAAAAAGAGTTTATGCATGGCTTGACATGTAACCCCAAGTGGGAGTGATCCTTTTGAATTTTCAATATCTTCCAAAAAAGGAGAATTATAGAAAAACTTACTGGCAGAATTGAAGAAATGATCTCTATGTGCAAAATTTAATTAGGTTTTCATGCCTAAAGTTTCAATTGGACAACTGAAGCTAAATTTTTGCTAGGCTTTTTACCTAATATCAAAAGGGTCCATTAGCATAATATCAAAATTGGTTTTTACTCTATATTCATGTTAGATGTGTTTTTTTTCTTTATTTCACAAGGCTAATGTCTTATATTTGATAAAATCTCAACTTGAAAACAAAAATTTGACACATGAGACTCAATACAAAAAAATTGATAGTAAAAAAAGACTCAATAAATTGCAAAGGCTAATGAGGACTCATTGGTGGAAAAGTAAATTGTATTAATAAATATTAAAATATAGAAGCATAGGAGCATACCCCAATATCACAGAAATCACCATATTTATGAAAAGATAAAAGTTAGAAGCCTACAAATTTTAATCAAAATAATATTGCTTTAGGAGGATTTTATATTTCTAAACAAAGAAATTCTTTCTCGTACTACCTTTTTTATTTTTGTTAAGAGAATTGGGATATCAATTGTTTTCCCCTAAAAATATCTTTTATTCCATTTGGCTCATATACAATAAATACAAGCTAAATATGGTATCTTGAGAAGTTTAGTAGCTAGATTCTTTCCTTTAATTACTTTGATAATTCATTATGGTTCTTCACTCTGTCCTCTAATGTCACGTCAAAATTCATTTTGAGTGAGAATACTTTTCCAAATCATCCTTGTCCATGCACATTAAAAAAAAAATGACTTATATTTTCTATATGAGATTGAAAAAAATCATAATAAATTTTTACCAAAGGAAGCCATCGTATAACTTTTGTTATTAGAAAAGTCTACCCCTACAAACAAACTCTCTAACGAAATTATGTTTGTTAATGCCACCTATCCAAATTAAATCATATCAATCAACCATTTCATCAACTTGTTGAAGATTATTATAAATCTTCTGGCAACAATATGTATGATTGGAGAGAACATAGGTAAGTGTTGGTCTTAACTTAAGGACACCCTACCAACTCCAAGCTATGATACCTTTTATGTTCAAGTGCATTACTGAAGTTCTTTTATACTTTGTGCTGTAGATCCATTTACTCTACAGTAGGGCTTCTTGAAGATTTATGAGATTCTAAAACATATAACCTAAAAGGACTTTATTCCAAATTTTAAGATGGAGTAAACCTAATCCCCCTTCCTACTTTGATGAATAAATAGTTTACCAAACTACTTTATAAGAATAATGCGTATCTATATTACTGCCTATAAGAATTTCCTTATCTTTTTCTTGATCTCATAAATTGTTTATTTTGGCAATAGGAAGACTTGCAACCAAAATGTTTAAATAGAAATGATGACATATTTTGCTAATTGTAATATTTCTACGTGGCTTAGATGTTTCATTCCCCAACCTTCTATTCTTCCAAATATTTTATTTGTTAGACCTTTAAAATCAGCTTGAGTTAGTCTTTTTATGATAAGGGAAACTTTAAGATATTTAATAGGAAGTAAACCCTTAGGGAAAAGAGTATGATTAAATATAAGAAGTTATTCTTGCTCCAATAACCCCCAAAAAGAAAATTTGACATTTCCTTGGATTATACTTTAAATCTATAAGGTCAACGAATTCCTTCAAAGCTTTTATAGAACATAGGACTTAGTTCACATCACCATAAGAGAGGAGAAATAAATTATTAGCAAAACATATGAATAATTTTATCAGATTTGTAATGCTAATGAAATTTAAACATTGTTGTGGAGGTCTTTGAAATAATGGTTTTGTTGAGTATCTTCATGACCAATGCAAATAAATATGAAAATAAGGGGTCACCTTGTCATGATCCATTAGTACCTTTAAAGTATCCTGCATGTTCTCCATTGAAATTGATTAAAAATCTCTTTGTAATAATACACTCACTTATAAGATCAACCAAATATTGAGGAGTATTGATGGCTTTCAAAACTCTTAATACTACATCCCATTTGACCATGTCATATTTTTCATAAGATAAATTTTTATGGCCACACATTTACCTTTGTCTCCCTTATGATAGTTGTGCAAAAGTTCTTGGCAAAGCATAATATTTGTTGCTAGTAATCTTGTTAAGCCTTGATTCTTATCCAATTTTTTTTTAAATGACACCCACATATGTATATTTCTTAGCCTTACACAAATTATCTTATCATCCCCTGACCATGAACATGTTGATTTTTAGGATATAAATTTATTTAAGCCTAAGAAAAGTTGAGAGGAAGGATGGAGCATAGGAAGAAATTGATTGTAATAATTATGTAAGGCGTAGAATCTTGTTTTTATAGTTGTAAAAAGCAACAAAAAAAGAAAGAAGGAAGTACAACATTTGCCTAAGAATGGAATCCTTTTATCATCCTTTGTTAGATTCAAGCCATTCGATCTTTTGAAATAAGCCATTAAGCATAGTAATTGGATATCATTGGTAGGGTAAGATTATAGTGGCTGCATTTCTAGTACTTTTACTTACTCTATTGTTGCTGGCATGATTGTGGTTTTTGCGAGTGTTAGGATCCAAGTGAAATCAAGCATTTTTAGATAGAAAATAATGAGAGAAGTGATGATAGAAAGATTTTTTGTAAGGAGGAAAAAGGTAGAAAGTAACAAAAGCTCTAATTAGATCCTAAAAAGCAATATGTTCATAGGTAAATTGAGCCTAAATGACTTTTATCTCATCATTAGTTAGCCTTATATTATAAGCTAATGAAAGTCATATTGATTCTTGGTTAAATGATTAGTTCACATTGGGAGAGAGAAATGAAAAGCAAACCTATGAGATTTGGTTAGAGTTTTTAAGAGGTTGCATACTAATGTGGATCTATTTGGAGTGTACATAGTTATAAATATGAAAACTTACACACACACACACACACACACACGGTTAACATAGTTTAGGGTTTATCTTTTCTTATGAAACAATTGTAATGTTTAGATGAAAGTTATATTTTTCATTAAGTTGTTAAGTTGCGTAATTATGGGAGAATCTCATGGAGGGGGTTTGTTAAAAGATATATATTGTTTAATGCTTTTGTTCAAGCACTAGCAAAATGTAAGTTTAAGGGTTTTGATTAGTCAATTTTTATAAAGTTATTTGACTAATTTTAAGCAGTAATTAATGCAATGTTTGTGAAAGAAATGTTTTAATTTCTCTTTGTGCACTTAAATTTGCATTGTTTTTGTAGCATAAAGAGGTATGAAGAAAAAAGATGAGCATAGAAAATCTAATGCTTATTATGTGGCAAAATATGATCAAAATGTCAAGATTAGGAGCATCAAGATAGGCTTAGGCTTTGGGTGATTATTGTTAGACTTTGTATTGTTTTTGGGTTTAAATAATTAGAAAACCTAATCATATTAATTGTTCAAAGCCCAATTAATGTAGGAATTTAAAACCCAATTGTTTTGGATATCCAAAACTCACTTTTACTAGGATAGAATACAAGTTTAAGCTCTATTTAAGAAAAAAGAATAGGCAAAATGAGTGAGGAAATTTAAGACAATTCAAGAGAGAGGCTAATAATTCAAAGATTTCTTGAAGAAAAGACAAAAAGGATGACATACTTCTTGTTCTTTAATTTAGGATGCCTTGTTTAATTTCTATTGTAGTTTTGGTTGGTTATTATGTTATGTTTTAATTTCCTTTTGTTAAAGCAACGATGTAACCTAACTATAATGATGTGAATTTTATAGTTTTTTGTGCTTTGCAAGATATTTTATTTAAACGAGTTATATATTATTGTGCTTAATACTTTTATGTGGTTGACACCATTTGAATAATTTGATATACATGTATAAGACTAAGAGGTGATAATATGCAAATGCTTATTCCAATAGATAACCATGAATTAAATGTAGATGTCTATGTCATATTGTTTGTGTGGCTTTTGATGATAAAGTGGTCAAAAAATTCATTGTAAATTAAGAATATTCATAGATCTTAATACACTTTATTTATTTTAATTCACATAAAGATATAATATATTAATAAATTGACTAGGTTTACTATACCTAGACATAGGATAATAAATAAATTAGAAAATTTTTTCATCACATAGATACTATTGCTCTTGTAGGCATAAACCATTGAAATTTATATCTAATAAATATAGTGAAATTAAATGCTCTAACATATTTCTTGGATTAAGTATACTCATTTAAATTTAGTTGTTTTTAGTTGTAAAATTTTGTTTTAAAGAATATCACTTTTAATTCATTCTTAAATATTTTGATTTGCTAGATAAACTTTTAGGATTAATTCATTGTTAATATTTAATTAGTTTAATATTCACCAATATTTGTGGGATGATACATTTTTTCATTATTATATTACTTGTTCGACATGTTTACTTGTATGTAGAAATTTTATGAATAGGTTAATATATTGACAATGTAAAATACATATTAGATTTTAACACATAACATTAGAAAATATTTATTTTTCTAACATGTTCCCTTACTGCCCTACAAGCAACATCACGCTCATTTTTGTGAGCGACCATGACATCATGACCACATTAGGCTAGGACTTGACCTCTCAGCTCCTTTTGGCCTTGTAGAATGTCCAAGCTGTTGTCAACTCGGCCTCACTTATGGGTGGTGTTGAGTTAGTCCCACCCACCTTTTTCTGAGTTGTTCAACCTATACGATTAGTTACACCCTCTCAATCATGGGAACATAATAAACTTCAAACATAAATTTTGATATGATAGAAGGTCTATTTTCTCCTTTAAAGAAACCTTATGGAAAAATGAGAACATCACAACATTTTTATAAATGAGTATACTATTAACAATCTAAAATGCTTGTTGAATAATAAAAAAAATCTTGGTGGGTTCAAGTCCCATTGTGATTGCATGTTCTTCTTTTTAAATCACAAGTTATTTTATCATTGGCTAATTAGTTCAAGTGGTGAGTTAATAGAAACTCTAAGTTCAACACCTTGAAAGCGTGAATTGAGTATATACATTGTAATAAAAAATTAAAATGAAAAAATAGATTGCCTCATCCAAAAGTGAGATTCATTGTGAGATAACCTTGGCTTTGTAGGAAAGACATTTGGTTAGTAATGATTGTTAAGTATGAAAACAAACTTTTCACTGGGACCTACTAGATTTTATAATTAAAAAAGTATTTCACTTGAAACTTTAGTTCTAATATCATTATTTAAAAACATATTTTTTTATTAAAACTTACTTATAAGAGATAAGAACATCTTTATACATAAAAAATACAATAAACTAATGTGTTGGGAAATGTAAAATATATACAAGTTTTAACATATATAACATTAGAAAATGTTTATCTTTATGTTTAAATTCAATCAATAAAAAAAAAACCTAAACATACTATAATCATTTAGGTCCAAATAATCACAATGTTTAGCAATAGTTGTTTTTCTTTTTCTTTTTTTAAAAAATCTATTTCCTTAATTTTATTTTCTCAACATAAAAGTCTAGAAGAACCTAATTTTATAGACCTTAAATGTTCGGAATGTCAACCTTGTATTTCTTCCGGCTACCCAATAATTGAGCCTATGGATTCGTGCAAGATTTACTAAAAATGTCATAAATCTCGATCACACATCCAATGAAATTCGCTCAACCCTCCAGTTTATTGGCATGTTAGGACACCTTGCTACTGCTTCATGTGTCCTTGCTTGTTCTATATATAAAGTACTCATCCTCTCAGCATTTCCCATATCGCCTTCCTTCTATCTTATATCAATACCATTTTTGTACGCTGCGAGAAAGTGAGTGCTACCATGGCTATGCTTCCGCAGCGTTCATCGGTGCTCTTGCTTAGCGTCCTTGTCTTGGCCATTGGCCTTGCAGGTTGGGATTCTTTTTACTTGGTTTCTAAGCTTCGGTTTTGGTTTCTTGTTTATGTATGGGCTCTGATGGTTCTTGGTTTGTGTTGCAAAATCGCAATCATTTGTTCATGAAGATGTCCAGGTGAGGGGATTTATCATTTTTCAGAGGTGTATTAGGGCAATTTTTGTCTTGTAGAAGCTTGTTCTCAGGCATCATTCCTATCATAACATTGCTTTTGCTTTCCTTTGTCCTTACTAGACCTCAAGTGCAGCAAGCTGGTGCGTTCCCAAGAATGGAGTTTCTGAAGCCCAATTGCAGTCAAACATTGACTATGCTTGCAGCCAAGGCATTGATTGTAGCCCGATCCACCCAGGCGGCGTCTGCTATAATCCAAACACTATTGCATCACATGCTGCCTATGCCATGAATCTCTATTTCCAAAAGTTCCGAAAGAGTCCATCAAGCTGTGACTTCTCACAAGCCGGAATCGTCACTGGAACCATCACTACCACGAATCCTAGTAAGCTTTAATTCATAAGCATCTATTTCCTCCATTTTCCAATGGCACATAAAATTAAGCTAATGTAAAATACTAAGATAATTTTTGCAGTGGTTAGTGTGCATAGTTAGTTAGTATGCTTCTTATTTCTAGAAGTAAGAAAGTTCATCCTAAAATTTATAAATATACTTTTTGTATGATATAATACCATACTCATGTATTTATATTCTCGACGTGAGATAAACATTCTCAACACATCCTTTCCAATTTGTAGAGACAACTTTATAAGTATGACCAATATTAAGGATGGTGTCGGTCCGTCACAAACATTAGGAAATGTACAATGACGCCAATATCATGTTAAATTAAGAAGGCCTATCCCAAAATCTATAAGCAATAGGAGGTATACCCTTATCTATTATAAGTCTAGGCTCCCATATGTATAATTTTGATGTGAGATAAACATCATCAACAAAACCTAATATAATCTTCTTCTTCCTAACCATACTTCAAATACACCATCTATAGCAAGATAGAGAAGCTATGACTCTTGTTGTTTCAGTTCAAAACCAACTTCACATGTAAAACATGCATTTCTAGTTTGCTTTGTCATTTGTTATTTTCGTGGATTGTCATGTAATTTTCTTAACTCTTTTCTTTTCTTTAAGTGTAGGTTACAATGCTTGCAAATATCCTGGGGGGAGTCCTTGAAAGGCCATGTAACCTTGTAAGACGTAAAAAATAAAGAGGATAATTTATATGCCAGATCACTACTACAAGTAGTGTAAAGGGTTTTTTTTTTTCTTTTCTGCCTCCCTTAACGTGACCTTACATACATTGTTGTTCTTGGTCTAATAAGATGATTTCAGTTTGACAAAGTGAGAGAAATGATACCCCTCTTGTTGAGGAACTTTACCTATTAAAATAAGTCTCATTGTAAGAGTAATAATATATCTTAAAATTTTCAATAAAATTGAACGTTTCAAGTATTTTTTCCTCTCTCTCTCTCTCTCTCTAATTGTCCTTCGTTGTCATTCTTTTCTCTTCTCTTTTCAATTCCAGTCTTCATTAAATGATTGTTGGAGGGCTTTTCCTTTTCGAATGCGGAAGTGTTGGAAGTTTCAAGTCTTGTTTCTAACTAACATTTGTTAGTTAACTACACTTAACTACCATTGGTTTTATGTACTTAAAATTCGAAACTTTAATGGTAGGTGAAGGGTTGTGCTAAGAAAGTTATTAAATCTTCCTTGACAAAGATGGATTATTAGAAAAGGAAAAAAAAACAAGATAGTTAAACATATATTGTGAGCTGGCCACTATTAAAAAATATAATTATTACCCCAAGCATGAAGTGATAGATACTAGTTATGAAGTAAAATTATAAGGACCTAATTTTTGAGTAATGAGATGTTGTCTTGAACATAATTTTTATATGTTCTTTTGAAAGTTATTTTTTCCTTTAAAAGTGAATTATAAATGAGGAGAATACATTTATATATAATGAATATAATCATTTTGCATAATAATTATGTAAAATAGACATTAAATTAAATATACTACCTTAACCTAAAGAAATTCATTGCAACATTCCCTTAGTTACAAATGAAAAACAATTGCTTGGTAATGATAAGTATGAAGAAAGACTTTTTATTAGAACATACTAAATTTAGAAGTGAATGGATATCTCATTTAAAACTTTAACTTTAATATCATATTAAGAGACTTATTTTTTTCTTTCTAAAACCATTTTGTAAGATATAAGAACATCTTCACAAATAAAAAGTGTATTAGACTAACATACTTGCTATGTAAGATATATACAAGATTTTAACGCATAATATTAGAAAATGTTTATCTTCATCTTTAAAATCAAGTATTATAAAAGAGAAATCCAAACATACCGTAATCATTTAGGCCAAAATAATAAAAATGTTTAGCAATCATTAGTTTAAAAAATTTAATATATTTTCCGTGATGTGATGGTCAATAAGAAACTTCTTTATGTTTTTCACATTGACTATGAAAAAGAGTTTCCGCATGGCTTGACATGCAAACCCAAGTGGGAGTGATCCTTTTGAATTTTCAATATCTTCCAAAGAAGAAGTATATAAAAGCTTATTGGTAGAACTGAAGGAATGATCTCCATGCGCAAAGGCAGCCACATGGATGGCGCCATTACACGCACAAGTGAATGAGGTCACCCGAATTCACGAGGGATTGTTTTATTTCCTATCTTGTACATTTTTCTCTTGTGCGTAAACATTGTGTAGCCGCCTCTCTTCACACCTCTCTTGTAGCCGCTTGGTTTGACTTGTATAATGAAACAAGTTCTTCATCCAACTACAAGCAGTGTCAAATTTGACAACAGGAAGAGTGAAAAGCGAGCTTAGGATGGCCATACACCTGTATGCCACATGAATCATTCGGTCTTCTCGAGCACAAGTCATTCGACCATAATATGGCAGGGCCCACTGAGAGACCTTGTAACGTATTTGAACAGTTAGTTTAAACTCCCACCAATCGTTGTCTTATACCTATCGTGCCGTGAGCAAAATTGCACAGCGGCGAAAACAGTACCACCCTGTAGGCACGGGTTCGGTGTTGGAATCCCGGCTCCAGCTTCACCTAGAATGTTCGCCTCGTAGAGGAGGCTTGGCAACCACAACCCTCCAAGAGAAAAAAGAAAAATGATGACATATAAAATTTAGAAGACCATTTTTTCTTTTAATTTACTAAAAGTTAATATGTTTTTATATAGTGATTCATAATCAAAAGTATTGTTTGTAAAGATGAGGATAAGAAGCATGGCTATTGTTTACCAATACCATCTCGATGGAGATGGAGGTTGCTTTCACCTTGTTCCTTTAGCCTTGATCCATATTTTTTTAAGGTTGAGAATAAAGAGGAGTCAGCAATTGTTGTCCTTTGAAAAAGGGGAAAGTTGGGATGGCCCTCCATCCTATCTCTCAAGATGGTAGAAAATGACGTCAATCTTCATGGATATCATTCTATTCTCAATGTTCTTTCTTTGAGATGTTATTATATTTTTACACTAATTTTTGAAAATATCAAAACCCAATGCTTTTGTTTGAATTTTCCAAAAAGGAATCTGCTAAAGCCATCTTGTTAGTTATATATTTAATAGTGATTGAGAGAGAAAGAAAAAAAAAAGACATTGTAGATTTACGTACTTTCTTATTCTTCTAAAGTTCTTTGATATCACTATGCTACATGTCAAGAATAATAACATTTGCTAAATGAGAATTTTGTGATAGAAATTTTTTAGGGCACTTATGCTAGAAAAGCCATCTCACTTCTTTGAAGAGAAGATCATAGGATCGTTTGAGATGTACATTGTCAATTTGAAGCAATCTTAACCTCATCATATTTGTAAATGCTTTGTTTTCAAACATACATTTTCAAGCAAAAATAAATTTAAGATGTAACAATCGCTCCCCCCAGCCCCCGCCGCAGATCTCCCAGCCCCCCCGCTCCCCCATCGCTCCCCTCAGCCCCCGCCGCAGATCTCCCAGCCCCCCGCTCCCCCATCGCCCCTCCCAGACCCCCGCCGCAGATCTCCCAGGCTCCCCCCGCTCCCCCCTGCTCCCCCCGATCCCCCATCGCTCCCCCCAGCCCCCGCCGCAGATCTCCCAGCCCCCCCGCTCCCCCATCGCCCCTCCCAGACCCCCGCCGCAGATCTCCCAGGCTCCCCCCGCTCCCCCCCGATCCCCCCGCTCCCCCATCGCCCCCCCCAGCCCCCGCCGCAAATCTCCCAGCCCCTCCCAGACCCCCGCCGCAGATCTCCCAGCCCACCCCATTTTCGCCCCTCACCCCCCCAGCCCCATCCCGTGCACTCCCCCCTGTCCAGCCCTCTCCCTGATCCCTCCGCCCCCTATCGTTTCCCCCGTCCCCCATCGTATCCCCACTCCTCCCGAAGCTCCCCTGCCCCCCCTCCACAGAACCCAGATCCCGTCCCCCATCGCAGGAAACAGTCTGGCCACTTATCCCAGGCTCCCCCCGCTCCCCCCGCTCCCCCATCGCATCCCCATCGTGTGGTCACCGGCGGAAGGTAGTAGGATTTAGAGCAGGTCAGCGGGAGACAAGACCTGATGGCTGATCGCCGGATCTCCTAGGCTCGGAGGTAAGTTAAAAAAAAAAAAAAAAAAAAAAAAAAAAAAAAAAACATTTCTGTATATTAGATTATAATTAGGATAGACTCTGTTGAAGTGAGTGTTGTTTCTGTGTGTTTTATTTTTCTATTTGTTATTTTATTTTATTTTTATTTTTTTTATATATTGGATTTGCAATTTAGGAGTAGAAGTTGGTGTAGTGAGAGTTAGGTGTGAATATAGTTGTTTCGTGGTGTGTTTTGATTTATTGATTGCTTAGTTAAGATATTTGTTTTGGAGTGATAAGAGAAGGATATACCTACTAAAAGCCATGTTTCTATATTAAGTTAAGTTAAAGGGATTTAAGTAGATTGTCGGTAGAAGAAGGCAGAATCTATCAGGTCTATATACTGAGTAGATTATGAACTTTTGGTACATCTTACCAAAATCCTGCCTATCAAATTAGTTAAGTACTAAGTTGGTAACTGCTGATGGTCAAGGATTTTCAGAGGATAGACCCAAAGAGTGCTGAGTTTGAGAGAAGAGAGAAAAGGAAAATAAGGAAACTTAAAGAGTGTTGGAAATCTTTAGGAGAAAATAATGATACAGAAGTTAAAATAATGAAATCTGGACGATTAACCCTTGCAAATAGGAACATGGCTAAAGGAAGTGTGACCAAGGATAATGTATTATCTCAACAAGACAAGGAGAGAATTGAACAAGAAATCCAAGAAAGTTTATTCCAAGAGCCTACAAGAAATAAGGAGAAAAATGAGAGGCTAGAAGAGACAAACAACATTATCTTTAAGGAGAGTTTTGAACATAAAGGAAAACATGATTCTTGGAGTAAGGTTGTATTAGGAGGATTAGCACAAAATGCTCATATGAAATACCAGCCACCGGTATTAAATGATGGGAAAATTAGAGTTGCCCCTCCTAAGGAAGTTATTGAAGAAGGAAGTAAATTCTATGAAAATTGTGTTGTGGGTTTCTTTTTGGGTTCAAAATTACCATTTTCTGTTGTAAAAGGAATTGTAGAAAAGCAATGGGGAAAACAAAGCTTAATAGATATTTCTGCAACAGACAGTGGCTTCTTCTTTTTTAGATTCTCTGATAAACAAAAGATGGAGGAAGTATTAGAAGCTGGAGTTTGTGATGTGGTAGGAAAACCAATGTTTCTGCAAAAATGGCATAACACTATTAGACTGCAGAAAGGAAAAATCACTTCAATACCAATTTGGATAAAGTTGCACAATGTCCCACATGCTTTATGGGATGAGATTGGTATGAGCTATGTAGCTAGTGCTGTTGGAAAGCCACTATACATGGATAAAGCTACCAAACATAGACAAAGGATATCATATGCAAAAGTATGTGTTGAAATAGATACAAAGTGTTCTCTACCAACTTCATTTGAAATTGACATGGGTAATGGTGCTATTTTTGAGGTAGGAGTGGAGTATTGTTGGTTACCTGAAATATGCAAAAAATGTGATTGCTTTGGACATAAGGAGTGTGTTATAAAGCAAAAGGAGATATGGGTTCCAGTTCAAAAGCCATTAAGTCAGATGGAGAAATATGATGAAGGATGTGAGGATAAAGAAAAATTGGATAAAGGTAATGAAGATCAAGTTCATGACGAGCAAGGACATGAGGATATAAGAGATAAGATTGTAAATTCAATAACACATGAAGTTGAATCCACCATAAGTCCAAAAGCCAAATTAGAACAAAGCAATAAAGCAAGTGTGAATGGAAGGGGAAACAAAAGGAGCCCCAAAAGGAATACATGTGAGCAGGACAATACCAGTAATAGATTTAGTGTGCTTATAAGTAATCATCAAGAACCAAATGAAGCAAGATGCAATGATATTGTAGGTCTTGAAGGTGTTGAAGGAGAAAACACTATACCCCCAGACAAATGATCATATTCTCATGGAATGTCAGGGGCTTGAATAAAAGCCCTAAACAAAAGGAGGTACGAGAAGTTATCAAGAATGCTAAAGCTGACATTGTCATTCTATTAGAACACAAAATAAAAGAAGATAAAGCACAATGGGTGATAGATTCTCTGTTTCCCCAATGGGGTTTTATCCATAATTATAGAGATAATGAAAATGGTAGGATTTGGATTGTATGGAAAAAGCCACAGTTCAACATCACAGTGCTTAGTAGTTCTAAACAGGTAGTGAATTGTAAAGTGGAAGAGGGACATGAAGTATGGTACTTATCTGCCATCTATGCAGCAAATGCAGCGAATGAACGAAAGGATCTTTGGAGTAACCTCACACAATGTTATAACAGTTATGGAAAGAACACTCAATGGCTACTAGTAGGGGATTTTAATACAGTGAGGAATCTAAATGAGAGGGTTAGTGTAGCTAGTAGATGGATAGAAGGAATAGAAGATTTCAACAAGTTCATAAGTGATGCAAAACTTATAAAACCAAACTTTGTAGGACCGCTCCTATCATGGACGAACAAAGGTAAAGGAATAGGGTTCAAAGGCAGTAAATTGGATAGATGTTTGGTAAACCCTAAATGGCTGCAAAGTAATATGGATTTCTCCATTGAATTTAGTACTCCTGGATTGTCAGATCACAGTCCTTGCATTATCAAGGTGGGCAATAATAGACCAAGTCAGAAAAGGACTTTTAGATTTTTCAACTTTTGGCCAGACAACCCCCAATTTATGACAATAGTGAAGAATATTTGGCAACAAAGGGTTGATGGCACTATAATGTACAGAATAATGATAAAGTTGAAGGAAATGAAAAAAGAGTTGAGAAAGCTAAATAGAGAGGAATTTGGAGAACTACCAAGGAAAACAGAGGTAGCAAGGAAGCAGCTACAAATAGCACAAGCAAAGCTCTTTGATGATCCTTCAAATACCCAATTGCGCAATGAAGAAAAGGAGTGGTTAGAAAAGTTACTAATATGTAGCAAGCATGAAGAAATACTTCTGAAGCAAAAATCAAGGAATAATTGGCTGAAAGAGGGAGATTGTAATAGTAAAGTCTTTTTTGGAAGCATGATGAAGAGGAGAGCAAAAAATCACATTGTTAAGTTGGAATTAGATGATGGGCAACTTACTGAAGATCCTGAAATGATAAAGAACAAAATTCTAAATTATTATCAAAACTTGCTAGGGAGGGCAAACCAACCTCAACCATCAGAAACAAGATTAAGAGAGTTATTTCCTATGGAAATTCCAGAAGAGACAAAGAGAAGCCTTATAGCAGACGTTCAAAGAGAAGATATACAAAAGGTCCTTAATACCTTTGGTGATTACAAAGCTCCAGGTCCTGATGGATATAATAGCTTCTTCTTCAAGAAAGCATGGAGTATTATAGGGAGTGACATAGAAGATGCAGTAATAGCTTTCTTTCAAAGGAGACAGCTACTGCGAAGCATAAATTCAACAGTAATCTCTCTTGTCCCTAAGAAAATTAATGCCACCAATATGAAAGATTTTAGACCAATATCTTGTTGTAATGTGTTGTACAAGATCATATCTAAAATTGTGGCAGGAAGACTAAGTTTAGCTTTGCCTCATTTCATACATCCGTGTCAGACAGCTTTTGTGCCAGGAAGGAACATTAAGGAAAATATTTTGTTGTGTCAAGAGTTGATGCACAATTATCACAAAGATATTCATGGGAAAAGGGTGGCAATTAAGGTTGATATTATGAAAGCATATGATTCAATAGACTGGAATGCAATCCTAAATACACTGAAAGTTTTGAAGTTCCCAGACAAATTTAGATTGCTGATTGAAAGCTGCATCACTACTGTGGGATATTCTGTGAACATCAATGGCTCTCATACAAGTTTTTTTAAGGGGGCAAAGGGACTTAGACAAGGAGACCCTCTCTCTCCTTTTCTCTTTGTTATTGTGATGGAGATTCTTAACAGAATTATACAAAATAAAGTATCTTCTGGAAGGTTTAAATTTCACTGGAAATGCGCCAAAGAAAAGATCACTCATTTATGCTTTGCTGATGATCTCTTTTTGTTTGCTCATGGAGATATTGAATCCATATTATGTTTACTAGATGCTATGCAAGAGTTTGAAGATATAACAGGTTTGAAGATGCATCCAGAGAAGTGTCAAATTTTCTTTTCAAGCTTGTCAGAACAGGAAAAGGCTCTAATACTTGATCATATTCCTATCCAAGAAGGCCAACTTCCCATAAAATACTTAGGAGTACCATTGATTACTAAAAGACTCTCCAACCTAGATTGTACTATCCTGACAGAAAAGATATTGAGAAGAATTGAAGGTTGGGAGTCTAAGCATATTAGTTATGGGGGGAGACTGCAGCTAGCCAAAAGTGTTCTATTCTCATTGCAAACATATTGGATGCAAATTTTTCTACTGCCAAAACAGACCCTTTATGAAATTGAAAAAAGGATTAGAACTTTCCTTTGGACAGGTAAATCTAATGGACGATGTGTAGCGAAAGTGGCATGGAAAGAAGTTTGCTGGCCTAAAGTTTCTGGAGGACTAGGTTTGATAGACATTCACACTTGGAATAAAGCAGCAATTGGAAAACTCCTATGGTCTCTTGTGCACCCCAATTCAAACTCCTTATGGGTTAAATGGATGATAACAGAAAATTTGAAGGAAAGGAATGTATTAGAAGTTGAGATGAAAGGATCACTAGCTTGGAGTTTTAGGAATATTTTACAAGTAAGAAATGAACTAACACAACTAGTGACAGACTCAGAATACAATATTGCCAAGAGTTATGTAGCACTAAGAGAGAACAGAGAAGATTCCAAATGGGCAACACTTGTTTGGAAAGAAGGAGTACCGAAGCATAATTTTATATGTTGGATCATTTTAAGAGACAAACTATCCACAGCAGATCGGGTGGCAAAATGGAATAGTTCAGTGGATCTACGATGCAACCTCTGCCAACAAGAAGAAGAATCACATGAACATTTATTTTTTAAGTGCAGGTTCACAAACTACATCTGGAAGGCTTTGTTAGGCATGAATGGATTAACTCGAAGAATTGAACATTGGAGAGCTGAAATATATTGGATGATCAACACTGTTAAGAAGAAGAGCTTTGCAGCTACTTTGCTTAGTATATCTTTCAAGGCCGTATTGTATCACATTTGGAGCGAAAGGAATAGAAGAAGATTCAGCAATACAAGTCTAGAAAACTCAACCATTATTGCCAAAATCAAGAAGGACGTGAGAGGCAAGATTTCATCTACTAGAGGAGTTAAGCTTACAAATTGTAATAAATTTTTACAAGAGCTTTGGAATTTGCCAAGTGCAATATTTGAGCTTAGATGATGATATTTTGTAATCGAACAATCTTGTAAATTTTTTATGAGTGATATATAATTTGACCTTTCACCAAAAAAAAAAAAAAAAAAATTTAAGATAATGCCTTCCAATGTCTCTGCTCCTTAGTAAAATAGAAAATTAGGTTAATAACATACATCCTTATCTTATGCAAAGCTATAATAACATTGAATTGAGGTAGGGCTATATGTTCTCACCACAATTGTAAAAAAAGAAAAACACTAGAGTGAAAAGACATATTTAGGGATTGGTTCATATGTTATTTTATAACTTTTGGATGTTAGAAAGACGATTTGAAAACTTGATCTAAAGAAATTTTGGACTTGAAAGCATTCAATTGTGGGTTATATTTATCTATTATTCAAACCACAATGCAAACTTGATAGGAAAGGAAAAACCTTCATGCATATTTATGTAATATGCATATATATATATATATGTGCAACTATTTTTATGGGTAATGATTGTTTAATACATTCAAAACTTATTCTTGAAATCATAACCAATGAGGCCTTCCTGGATAGTTAAGTGATTGTTCTCAAATAATTTTCCTTTCCATTTCTTGAATAGGATCATACATTTTTGACCTATTTTCTTGATCAATTGTTATAAGGAATTTTTTAATAAGTGTATTGATGCCACTACTTAAAAGAGAAATCACGACCATCAAGTATTTTGATGACATTCTTTATCCTTACCAACAAAAAAATATGTAATATCAAGAAATATATTTTTTATAGTATCATCTAAGATTTAAAACTTATTCGAAGTAGCCATTGAATGTTGGGTGAGTACTTTCTTGTACTTTTCTCAATTCCATTTTCTAATTAAGAAACACTTCACTCATTTAAGAAGAACCCAAAATCTTAAGAGCTAATTGAGAGGCCTCTTGGGGAATTACCACTGGAGATGTTATCTTTCTTTTTCCCTAATGAGGAAGACGAGGTTACATAAAACTATTTAAGAAGGAAATCAAGAATAATTAGAAAAGGTCTTTCAAAGTTTAATATGGTTCAATAATTGTTAACACAAAGACCAAGGTGATTTAGACGTGAAACTAATAACAAAAAGGTGCTTGAGTGAAAAGGACCACAACACTGCAAGAGAAAAAAATGATGACTATATAAAATTTTGAAAACTAATTTTTATTTTAATTTACTAAAATTTAATTTTTTTTTTACAGAAAAGAAGAAGGCTGGGAGGGAAGAAAAGAAAAAACGAAAAAAAGGTTATTATAAGTTTCATTTTCACAAGCTTTAGAGGTTCTTATAAATTTGAGGCCCGTGGTGCATAATCTCAAACAAGATGACCCCCCAGAAAAGTAAGCTAGGAGTCTCAAACTAAGATTACTGAACCCAATTACCATTATTACTACACTGCAAAAATGCAGGCCAAACACTTCAGAAAATTTCAAACAAGGATTCCTTTGTAAAAAGCAACTTAAGCTCACAAGTTACGCCCTCTCAATCATGGGAACATAATAAACTTCAAACATAAATTTTGGTACGATAGAAGTTCTATTTTCTCCTTTAAAACAACCTTATAAAAAAATGAAAAAATGAAAACATCACAACATCTTTATAAATGAGTATACTATTAACAATCTAAAATGCATGCTGAATAATAAAAAAAATCTGGGTGGGTTCAAGTCCCATTGTGATTGCATGTTCTTCTTTTTAAATCACAAGTTATTTTATTATTAGCTAACTAGTTCAAGTGGTGAGTTAACAAAAACTCTAAGTTCAACACTTTGAATTCGTGAATTAAGTATATACATTGTAATAAAAAATTAAAATAAAAAAATAGATTGCCACCCGAAGTGAGATTCATTGTGAGATAACCTTGGCTATCTAGAAAAGATGTTTGGTTAGTAATGATTGTTAAGTATGAAAGCAAACTTTTCATTGGGACCTACTAGATTTACAAGTAAAAAAGTATTTCACTTGAAACTTTGGTTCTAATATCATATCAAAAAACACATTTCTTATTAAAACTAACTTATAAGAGATAAGAACATCTTTACATATAAAAGATGCAACAGACTAATGTGTTGGGAAATGTAAAATACATACAAAATTTCAACATATATAATGTTAGAAAATATTTATCTTCATGTTGAAATTCAATCAATAAAGAAAAACCCTAAACATACTATAATCATTTAGGTCCAAATAATCACAATGTTTAGCAATAGTTGTTTAAAAAAAAAATCTATTTCCTTAATTTTATATTCTCAACATAAAGGTCTAGAAGAACCTAATTTTATAGATCTTAAACGTTCGGAATGTCAACCTTGTATTTCTTCCGGCTACCCAATAACTGAGCCTACGGATTCGTCCAAGATTTACCAAAAATGTCATAAATCTCGATCACACGTCCAATGAAATATGCTCAACCCTCCATCTTATTGGGATACTGGGACACCTGGCTACCACTCCACGTGTCCTTTCCTACTCTGTATATAAAGTACTCTTCCTCCCGCCATTTCCCATATCGCCTTCCTTCTCTCTTATATCAATACCATTTTTGTACGCTGCGAGAAGTGAGTGCTACCATGGCTATGCTTCCACAACGTTCACCGGTGCTCTTGCTCAGCATCCTTGTCTTGGCCTTTGGCCTTGCAGGTTGGGATTTTTTTTTCTTGGTTTCTAAGCTTTAGTTTTGGTTTCTTGTTTATGTATGAACTCTGATAGTTCTTGGTTTATGTTGCAAAATCGCAATCATTTGCTCATGAAGATGTCCAGGTGAGGGGATTTATCATTTTCTAGAGGCATATTAGCGCAACTGTTGTCCTGTAGAAGCTTGTTCTCAAGCATCATTCGTGTCATAACATTGCTCTTGGTTTCCTTTGTCCTTACTAGACCTCAAGTGCAGCAAGCTGGTGCGTTCCCAAGAATGGAGTTTCTGAAGCCCAATTGCAGTCAAACATTGACTATGCATGCGGCCAAGGCATTGATTGCAGCCCGATCCACCCAGGCGGTGTCTGCTATAATCCAAACACTATTGCATCACATGCTGCCTATGCCATGAATCTCTATTTCCAAAAGTTCCGAAAGAGTCCATCAAGCTGTGACTTCTCACAAGCTGGAGTCATCACGGGAACCATCACTACCACGAATCCTAGTAAGTTTCAATTCATAAGCATCTATTTCCTCCTTTTGCAATGGCACATAATATTAAGCAAATGTAAAATACAAAGATAATTTTTACAGTGGTTAGTGTGCATATTCAGTCAACATGCTTCTTGTTTTTAGAAGGAAGTCCACCCTAAAATTCATAGATATACTACTTGTATGATATAATACCATAGTCATCTATTTATATTCTCGACATGAGATAAGCATTCTTAACACATCTTCTCCACGTTGTGGAAAAAACATTATAAGTAAGACCAATATTAAGGATGATGTCAGTCCATCACAAACATAAGGAAATGCATAATGATTCCAATATCATGTTAAAATAAAGAGGCCTATCTTAAAATCTTTAAGCAAGAGGAGATATACCCTTACCTATTATAAACCTAGGCTCCTATATGTATAATTTTGATGTCAGATAAACATCCTTAACAAAGCCTACTCTAATATTCTTCTTCCTAACCATGCACCAAATACACCATCTACAGCGAGATAGAGAAGCTATGACTCTTTTCATTTTAGTTCAAAACTAATTTCACATGTAAAACATGCATTTCTAGTTTGCTTTGTCATTTGCTATTCTCGTGGATTGTCATGTAATTTTCTGAACTCTTTTATTTTCTTTGAGTGTAGGTTACAATGCTTGCAAATATCTTAGGGGAAGTTGATAACTCTATTTTTATAGAGTTATTTTATCTATTTTTTAGGCAATAAATAATACAATGCTTATGAGAAAATATTTGAACTTCTCTTATTTATTTAAATTTGTCTTGTTTTTGTAGCACAAGGAGGCAAGGAGAAAAGGAATGAACATGGAGAACCTGATGCTTATTGTGTGGCAAAATTGTAATATCAAGATCAAGAGAGTCAAGATGGGCTTGGGCTTTGGATAATTGTTATTAGATTTTCTATTGTTATTGGATTTTCTATTTAAATAGAAAACCCAGTCATGTTAGGAATTCAAGTCTCAATTAATTTAGGAGTTCAAAACCCAATTATTTTAGGTCTCTAAAACCCAATTGTTTTAGGTCTCTAAAACCCAATTCTACTAGGATAGGAGATAGGTCTAAACCTAAACCCTATTTAAGAGAAGAGAAGAGGCAAAAGAGAGGGGAGGAAATTGAGCACAACTCAAGAAAGAAGCCAAGAATTCAAGGTTTTCTTGAAGAGAAGACAAAAAGGGTGACAGACTTCTTGTTCTTGGATTCAAGATGCCTTCTTTATTTCTTATTACCATTCTTCCTCATTATTTCTTTATGTTTTAGTTTATTTTTGTTAGAGCTACGATGTAACCTAATTATGATGGTATGAATCTTATGATTATTATGTTTTGCAAGATATTTTATTTATGTGAAGTTACATATTACGGAGTTTAATGCTTTTAGGTGATTAGCTACCACTTAGATGACTTGATTTGCATGTTAAAGACCGACAGGAAATAGCATGCAGTTGCTTCTTGTAATATGTAACCATAAATTAAATATGGATAGACATATACCATATTGTTTGTGTGACTTTTGGTGTAAACTGGGAATATTCATAGATCCTAATGCATTTAGTTTGTTTCAATTCACATATAGAGATATAGTGAATTAATGAACTAAGTAGGTTTGCTATACCTAGACATAGGATAGTAAATAAATTAGGAAATTCCGCCATCACATAGATATTATCTCTCTTGCAAGCATAAATAATCAATATTAGTACCTAGTAATTATGGTGAAGTCATATGCTCTAACATATTTCTTTTATTAAGTTTTCTTAGACTTAGTTAGTTAATCTATCATCCATCAATTTGGTTTGCTAGATAAATTCTAAAAGTTATTCACCGTTAGTAATTAGTTGGTCTAGTAATCACCAATCTCTGTGGGACGATATCTTTCTTATCATTATATTACTTGTTCGACATGTTCACTTGCATTTAGATTTCACCAAACAGAAGTCCTTGAAAGGCCGTGTGAAGGATTTTTTCTTTTCTGCCTCCCTCAACGTGTGCCTACATACATTGTTGTTCTTGGTCCAATAAAACGATTTCAGTTGGACAAAGTGAGAGATATGATACCCATCTTGTTGAAGAACTTTACCTACTAAAATAAGTCTCATTGTAAGAGTAATAATACATCTCTCAGAATTTTCAATAAAATTGAAAGTTTAAGGTCTTATTACTCTCTCTCTCTCTCTATAATTGCCCTTAGTTCCCATTCTTTTCTCTTCTCTTTTCAATTCTAGTCTTTCTTAAATGATATCATATTAAGAGACTTATTTTTTTTTCTTTCTACAATCATTTTGTAAGATATAAGAACATCTTCACAAATAAAAAGTGTATTAGACCAACATACTTGCTATGTAAGATATATACAAGATTTTAATGCATAATATTAGAAAATGTTTATCTTCATCTTTAAAATTAATTATTATAAAAGAGTAATTCAAACATACTATAGTCATTTAGGCCAAAACAATAAAAATCTTCAGCAACCATTAGTTTAAAAAATTTAATTTACTTCTCGTGAGGTGATGGTCAATGAGAAACTTCTTTATGTTTTTCACATTGACTATGTAAAAGAGTTTATGCATGGCTTGACATGCAACCCCAAGTGGGAGTGATTCTTCTGAATTTTCAGTATCTTCCAAAGAAGGCGAACCATAAAAAAGCTTACTGGCAGAAGTGAAGAAATGATCTCCATGAGCAAAGGCAGCCACATGGATGGTGCTATTACACGCACAAGTGAATGAGGTCACGCGAATTCATGAGGGATTATTTTATTTCCTATCTTGTACATTTTTCTCTTGTGCGTAAACATTGTGTAGCCGCCTCTCTTCACATCTCTCTTGTAGCCGCTTGGTTTGACTTGTATAATGAAACAAGTTCTTCATCCAACTACAAGCAGTGTCAAATTTGACAACAGGAAGAGTGAAAAGCGAGCTCAGGATGGCCATACACCTGTATGCCATATGAATCATTCGGTCTTCTCGAGCACAAGTCATTCGACCATAATATGGCAGGGCCCGACTGATAGACCTTGTAACGTAGTTGAACAGTTAGGTTAAACTCCCACCAATTGTTGTCTTATACCTATCGTGCCGTGAGCAAAATTGCAGCGCGGCGAAAACAGTACCACCCTGCAGGCACGGGTTCGGTGTTGGAATCCCGGCTCCAGCTTCACCTTGAAGGTTCGCCTCGTAGAGGAGGCTTGGCCGTCGTGGGGATCCATGGGATACAGAGCGACAGATCTGAATGGATTATTTTTTTATTCAAATTAAAGTTAACCTAATATTGTTATTATTCTGATTATTACCACGTAATTGTGACAGAAGACTAGAGACAGTTGCAATTTTAGTGAAAGATTGACGATATTTTTACGAGCACCACATTCTATTCTCAGTGGGCATTACACGTGTTCCGTCCCACGCCAATCCACGCTTTAAGAGAAATAAAAGATACATTCGTTCTTCTTAATGGGGAAGACGAGGTTCCATCAAACAAGCCAAGAAGGAAATCAAGAATAATTAGAAATGGTCTTTCAAAGTTTGACCTGGTTCAACAATTATTAACACAAAGACCAACGCCATTTAGATGTGAAACTTATAAACAAAAAGATGCTCAAGTGAGATAACACTGCAAGAGGAAAAAAAGAACGATGACTATAGAAAATTTGGAAGACCATTTTTTCTTTTAATTTACTAGAAGTTAATATGTTTTTATATAGTGATTCATAATCAAAAGCATTGTTTGTAAAGCTTACTTTATGAGATTTTGATAAATAATTATGTTCTCTGACTGTGAAGAAGAAGGCGAAGAGTTTTTTTTAAAAAGAAAAAAGAAAAAGAAAAAAAAAGGAACAAAAAAGGAGTTATCATAAGTTTTCATTTTCACGAGCTCCAGGGCTCTGATAAAATTTTAGGCCCGTGGTGCATGATCTTGAACAAGATGACCTATCAAATAATTAGATCATAGAAGAAAATACCAAGAGATTTCTTTACTCCTAATTTGCTAATGGATGACTTTTATCATCAGTCCCCATAGTTAAAATAACAATTTCTACAATATATTATAGAAATTATTATAAAAATATTAAGAACAATATGAAGAACAATATGAAAGATTGTAGAAATTATTATAAAAATATTAAGAATAATATGAAGAACAATATGAAAGTAGTAATTTGTCTTACTTGAGTGAATCCTTGAGTACACCCCAACTACCTTTTTATAGTGGTTGAAAAAACAAACGTAAATCATCTCTTAATGATGATGATCAATACAATTGATTATGAAAAACCAAAAAATGTGAAGAACCCTAAGACTTTTTAGATTTTGAGTGAAAAATTTCATCAATAGAGTTGATGATTCTTTTTATTTTTTATTGAAATAAAGAGATTGTTTTCCTCTGATTAAAATGTCTCTTATTTCACCTTGAACAGTTTTGTATAACTGTTAAACGAAGGAGATGAATTATTGTTCTCTCGCGGGCGTGAGGAAGAAGATGATGCGTGTGAGTTATATGTGTGCGTCTTTATGTTGTCCATGAGTTGCCTTGGTAGAAGGGCGCGTATGGTACATGCGCCTACTTTATCTTAAAAAATCGTCATTTCTTCTTCTTCTCCGGATTCAAATATAGCCGATGTATTTATTTTCAAAATTTGATTTTTGGTTTTTGATTTAGAAATGGTTCTTGCTGGTTTCGTTTCTGTTTTTAATTTTGGCAAGATTTTCAGCAGATCTGTTTTGGTTTGTATTTCTAACATCCCCTCGTAAGCTGACGTGTCGGTCCGCATTATGAGCTTGTTTTGAAGTAGTTGAAAACGGGTCGATGATAGGCCTTTTGTAAATATATCAGTTGTTTGATCCACAGAAGAAATAAAATACATAGAAAGTTTCTTTGTTTTAATTCTCTCATGAATAAAATGAAAATCAACCTCAACATGTTTGGTTCTTGCATGAAAAACAGGATTAGTAGTTAGATAAAGTGCTGATAAATTATCGCACCATAGAGTGGGAGAACTAGATTGGTTGACCTGAAGATCTTGTAATAGAACTTCTATCCAAATAAGTTCTGCAACAGTATCAGTAAGACATTTAAGTTCAACTTCTGTACTAGAGCGTGCAACGGTCTTTTGTTTTCTAGAACTCCAAGAAATTAAATTTGTTATGAGAAAAATATAAAATCCTCTGGTGGATTTGTGATCATCATGATCACCAGCCTATCTAGCATCAAAATATGCATGAAGATTACAATTTGATGATTTTGTTATTTGAATACCATATCTAGGGGTATCAACCAAAAATCGTAGGATACGTTTGACAAATGCCCAATGAGTAAGAGTAGGAGCATGTATGTATTGGCATGCAGTGTTTACAACATAGGAAATATCAGGGTGTGTAAGTATTAAATATTGAAGAGATCCGACAATACTACAGTAGTGTGTTGGGTCTGAGTAGGGTTCACCATCGGATATAGATAGTGGATGATTTGTTGTGCATGGGGTAGACATCCCGCGAGCTTCATTCATTTTGGCTCGAAAAAGTATTTCATGAGCAAATTTTGGTTGATGAACCAAAAGACTATTTGTAGAATATTTAGCTTCAATTCCCAAAAAATAATGTAAGTTACCTAAGTCTTTAATATCAAATTTAGTCCTGAGTTGTTCAAGGATTTTTGACAATGGTGCAGTAGAACTTCTTGTAAAAATAATATCATCAACATACACAAGGAGAAATGCACTGTATGTTTTTGTATGTAATATGAATAATGAAGAGTCTGCTTGGAAAATTTTGAACCCAATATGTTGAAGAAATTTAGTAAGACAATGATTCCAAGCTCTTGGAGCTTGTTTTAATCCATACAAGGATCTTTTTAGTCGACAAACAAAGTCTAGTTTAGTAAAGTCAATGAATCCTTGTGGTTGAGTCATGTATACTTCTTCATCTAGTATTCCATGTAAGAAGGCATTTTTGACATCAAGTTGTTTAACAGTCCATCCTTTAGTATATGCCAAAGCAATGATAACTCTTATTGTGACTGGCTTAGCAACAAGACTAAATGTATCATGATAATCAATATCAGGTTGTTGATGAAATCCTTTAGCAACCAATTGTGCTTTATATCGTTCTAGGGTGCCATCAGATTTTTGCTTAACTTTATATACCCATTTACATCCTATAGGAATAATATTTTGGGGTAAAGGGACAAGTTTCCATGTGTGATTTTTTAACAAAGCATTATATTCTTCAACCATAGCAGCACGCCAATTAGGATCTTTTGAGGCTTCTGTATAGTTTTTAGGTTCAATAAAAGGATGTACAGAGGTTGTTAAAGCATATGTATGATCATGCAATAAAGTGCGTTTGGATATTGTACCTCCTTTGAGTCGTGTAACCATGGAATGGTTCTTAGTGGAGGATTGTGGGAGCATGTCATAAGCTTCTTTTGTTGTATTGTGCTTTGTAGTATTTTCTGATGTAATGTCAGTAGAAAGAGGTGGTATTATTGTATTGGTAACAACTTTTGATGTATTTACATGTTGAAAGGGAAATACATTTTCATCAAATATGGCATCTGCAACAATATAAACTGTTTTTATTTGTAAACAAAGACAATGATAGCCTTTATATCCTATAGGATAGCCTAAAAAAACACAAGGTTTGGAACATATAGTAAGTTTATGTGAAACATTGGGTCTTAAATAAGGAAATACTAAACACCCTAAAATTTGTAAATGAGAGATACTAGGTTGTTGATGAAACAATTTTTCCCATGGGGTTATGTTGGCTAGCGCTGAGCTTGGTAGGCAATTAATAATATGTGTGGCACTTTCAAAGATAAAATCCCAATATTGAAATGGTATATGGGCATGATTCATCATTGATATGTTGATGTTTTCTTTCAACAATCCCATTTTGAAATGGCGCATATGGACTTGATATGCATTGATAAATACCTTTATTGGATAACAAAGTTTTAAAGTCTTGGGAAGTAAATTCAGCAGCTTCATCACATTGAATGGTTTTGATGGTAGTTTGAAGTTGATTTTCAACGAATGTTTGAAAATTTGTAAAGATCTGAAGAAATTCATCTCTTGTTTTCATGGAATAGAGCCATGTAAATTTGGAATAGTCATCAACAAAACAAATATAATATCTATTCCCTTGTGATGATGTAATTGGTGCAGGGTCCCATATATCAAAATGGACTAAGTCCAAAGGAGCGTTGGAAATATTATGGGTAGATAAATGTGATTGTCGTCGACTTTTACTGATGCTACAAGTTGTACAAGATGATGAAAGATGTCCAGTAAATTGAATATTCAAAAGTTTCAGCAATCTTATTACATTTGCATAATTAAGATGGCCTAATCTATAATGCCAGGCCATTACATTTATTGTAGAAATATGAAAAGACTTTGGTGATTGCTAAAGAGTACTCAAGTTGATGCGATAAAGGCCATGTTCAGCTGGTCCTTGGAGTAGGATCCATCCCATTGTTAGACTCTGTACATGATAGAAATCGGGAAAAAATGAGAAAACGTAATTGTTATCTTTGGTAAACTTTGAAACAGATAACAATCGTTTTGTTATATTAGGCACAATAAGTACATCAGAAACATTGATATGAGTAGGAGTTAATAAAGTACCTTTGTGGGTTATTAGAAGTGCCATTCCATCACCTACAGTAACAGCTTGATTCCCATCATAATTGAGCAGTTGCGTAATATCATAAGCATCTGGTGAGATATAATGTGTAGCACTAGAATTAGGGAACCAATTAGTTTCATGAGAGGCTTGATGTGGTTGTTGTGGAGCCTTCTTAACAGTATTTGCCTGAATATTTTGGTGGCCTTAAAAGGTATTGGTAGGCCTAGAATTGGAGGGAACATACCTATAACGACATTGACGTGCAAGATGTCTTGGTTTGCGACAGATTTGACAAAGAACATTATGCCGAGGTTTGCTACTATAACAAGGAATGGAGGTATGTCCTGGAGTGGAGATATGAGTGGATCGGCCTCCTGAAGTGACTGAAGATGGGGAAAAATTTTGAGTAGTTGGAAGAGGACCAAGATTAGTGGCAAAAGCAGTTGCAGTTGGTGAGCCTTGGGTAGCCATTTCAATGTGAGATTCCTGGGTAAGAAGTAACCCATGGAGATCTTTGCGAGGAAGAGATGAAATGCGAGTATGAACAGAAACAACAGTGGCAAGAGGGGCATAAGGTGTGCCAAGACCTCAGAAAACATGAGTTAAGTACTCATTTTCTGAAATAACTTCACCTATAAGGGAAAGTTGATCAACAATACCATTAACTTCTTGAAGAAATTCAGTTACCGTGCGATGCCCTTTGGTTGCTGTTTGAAGGCGTAGGCGAAGAACGGAAACTTGCACAGAACTATGAGCCATAAATTCAAAGGATAAGGCCTTCTATATCTTAGTAGAGGTTTTGCATTGCCTAGTAGTGGTCACAATAGTATCACTACAAGTGTAAAAAATCCAGCCATGAGCAGTATGATCTCAGATTATCCAATCTTGGTAAGCGGGATTGGAGTCACGATTGATGTTGCCTTGTTCATCAGTTTTGGTAAGAAACTCGTCAGGATAAAGAAATGAGCCATCAACAACACCAAGTAACCCATTTGCTTGAAGGAAAGGCTCAATTTGAGCTTTCCAAACAAGAAAATTAGGACGTTTGAGTTGCACACCAATGGCAGGAAGAGGACCGGGATTGGGCAGCGGAAGAGTGTGAGTAGCATCATGAATGTAGGTGACATTGGAAGCCATTTGCAAAAGGATCGAGAAAAGAAAAAAAAATAGCTTTCGCCAAAAAAAGGCTAAACTGATACCAAGTTAAAATAAAAATTTCTACAATATATTGTAGAAATTATGATAAAAATATTAAGAACAATATGAAGAACAATATGAAAGATTGTAGAAATTATTATAAAAATATTAAGAATAATATGAAAAACAATATGAAAGTAGTAATTTGTATTACTTAAGTGAATCCTTGAATACACTCCAACTACCTTTTTATAGTGGTTGAAAAAACAAACGTAAATCATCTCTTAATGATGCTGATCAATACAATTGATTATGAAAAACCAAAAAATGTGAAGAACCCTAAGAGCTTTTAGATTTTGAGTGGAAAATTTCATCAATAAAGTTGATGATTCTTTTTATTTTTTATTAAAATAAAGAGATCGTTTTCCTCTGATTAAAATGCCTCTTATTTCACCTTGAACCTTTTTGTATAACTGTTAAATGAAGGAGATGAATCGTTGTTTTCTCGCGGGCGTGAGGAAGAAGATGATGCACATAAGTTATATGCGTGTGTCTTTATGTTGTCCATGAGTTGCCTTGGTAGAAGGGCTCGTGTGGTACATGCACCTACTTTATCTTCAAAAATCGTCGTTTCTTTTTCTTCTCCAGATTTAGATATTGCCGACGTATTTATTTTCAAAATTTGATTTTTAGTTTTTGATTTAGAAATGGTTCTCGCCGATTCCATTTCTGTTTTTAATTTTGGCAAGATTTTCAACAGATTTGTTTTGGTTTGTATTTCTAACACCCATTTTCAACAACTTTACCTTCATGGTCAACATCATCATTAGGAATATCAAAATTGATGGACTAGACAGGAATTCTTCATTTCGTCTTCCTCATTTTGCTTTGGCTCAACAACTAGAAGGTGAAGTTCACATTTCTTTACTCTAAGCACTTTCCAGAGTTTGATGGACAAATCAATTTCCTCTCCACTTTCCATCTTGAATTCATTTCTTATCAGTGGAGTTTGGTATAGAAGGACATGATCTTTAGTGTTCACAAGGCTAGGAAAGAGCATTGGCCAAGAGTGTGCTCGCAACTTCTAGCTTTATTATAAAGTATGATGTGAGGATCAAGACCACTCATCTTCTTTTGTCCTTCATTGGCTGCATAAATAGCATAAACAAGCAATTGAAGGTTTTTATCTCTAAAATTGAAGGTACATGAAAGGATATTGAAGTTCCACTGCTCTAATAGTTGAACCAATTCGGAACCTCACTACTAGGGAGGCAAATGACACGACATTGATCATCACCCATGGTTGACGAGCACTATGTCAAAACAAGGTACAAATATGTGAGAGAGAGAGAGAGAGAGAGAGAGAGAGAGAGAGAGGCAGGAGGAAAGAAGAGAGAAAGAGAGAGAGAACCTGGAGTAGACTCTTAAAATTATATAGTAGATTGTTGCACCCTTTCGCATGAATGGTTGAAGTAAATTCAAGAGTGTCGAAGCCTTGAATCTCAGTCAATTTGGGGTAATTACGAAGGTTAAAAAACTATGAACTTCTGTGTTCTGGCAAAATTAAGATTCTTTCCATTGATGTGCAGCCATTTTCATTTAAGACACCAACACTTGGGGGAAGTCGTGAAATTGATTGAAGAGTCCTACACTCACCCAACCACAAAAAGTACAACTGAGGAATGTTACTGATGCAATTAGGCAGGGTACTGAAATTGTTTCTTGATAAATCCAAATTTCTGAGTGAAGTTAAGCTTCCAAAATCAGCAGGAATTCCATCTTCTGTCAAATTATGATATGGGGGATCTAGTGTTGTCAAAGAATGTAATCCAGAAATGGAAGCAGGCAGCAACCTCACAGGATTCTAGCTTTTAGCTGATATCCATGATGAAAAAGGTGACAACCAAGATTCTCGGAATTGTTGTTTACACTCGGATAACAATAATTTTTTCAAATTCTTCAAAAGAACAATGGAAGAAGGCAATCGCTTAATAGAAGTCCCATTTGCAAGTAGTTGCTTTAGAGCCATCATATTCCCTAAATCTTCTAGTAATTTCTGAATGTTTAAACATCCATACAAACTAAGGATTTCAAGAGATTTTAAATTTGAAAAGGAACTTGGAAGATTCCTAAGGTTCTTACATCCCTTTAAATTTAGCAAAATAAGTCTTTTCAGGTTGCTAATAGACTCGTGAACTTGGACCAAGTTTATGCAATCTTCAAGTATCAGTATCTCCATTTTTGGGACTTGAGAGAAGTCTGGTGATTTGGTGAGACATTTGCAATCCTTAAGTTTAAGAACCTTCAACTTATTGAGTTTTTGTTGAAGAAAGAACAAGAAAAGAAAAAGAAAAAGAAAAAGAAAAATGAAAGGAAAGAAAAGTTCCTGTTAATATACATGTAATAGTGATTGAAATTAAAGAAAAGATTTTTGAAAATTTGCATACCTTCTTATTCTTCCAAACTTCTTTGATATTACTATACTGTATGTCAACAACAACAAGATTCTCTAGATGGAAATCTTGTGGCAAAAATTTTAGAAGGCACTTATGCCAACAAAGAAATCTTAGTTCTTTGGACAAATGTTCATAAAATCCTATGAGATGTATATCATTGAGTTGAAGCAACCTTAATTTCTTCATGTTTGTAAATACTTTGGTTTCCAAATGTACATCTTTAAACACAAATAAATTTGAGATAATTCCCTCCACTATCTTTATTCCCTAGAAAAATAGAAAATCAAGTTAGCAATGTACATCTTTATCTTGTGTAAAACAAAAATTGAATGAGGGTGGGGCTCACATTTGCACTATAATTAGGGAAAAACAAAATCCAAAGTGACAAGACATAATTAGAATTGTTTCAAGCATTATTTTACACCTTTTGGATGTTGCAAAGATGAGTGGAGAACTTGATCTAGAAAAGTTTTAGACTTGAAATCATTCAATTATGTGTTATTAATGTACTACGAAAACAATAGGAATCTCTCATCCATACTTTGTGACAATGTATAATGTGTGTGTTTGTGTGTAACTATTTTATAGATAGATGCTTATGTCTCTTATTGTATGATTGTTTAGCACATTTAAAACATTTTCGTGAAACCATAGCCAACTATGTTGTCCTAGGTAATTAAGGAATCTCTTTTTCCATTTCTCGAATAAGATCATGCATTTTCAACCTCTTATCCATTGTAACAAGAGATCTTCAAATAAGAGTATTGATACCACTATCTAGAAAATAATCACAACCATAAAGTATTTCAATGACATCTTCTTTATCCTTAGCAATAAAGAAACATGCAATATTAAGAAATATATTTTTTGTAGCATCATCTAGTGAGTTAAAACTTATTTTAAGTATCTATTGAATCTTAGGGTAAGGAGATTTTTGTAATTTTTCCAATGCCATTTTCCAATAAAAAATACTTTGCCCAATTAAGGAGGAACCTAAAAACTTAAGAGCTAATGGAAGTCCTTTACAATACTTCACTGCCCTAATTGAAAGTTCCATGTAATCTTCTTTTGGATAACTTGTACTAAAGGCATTCAAATTGAAAAGTGGAAGAGACTCTTCCTTCTCTGATCCTATAACTTTATATTTGTCACACACCCCGAGATTAGTTAGCACAATTTCATTTCTAGTTGTTGCAGTAACTCTGCTTCCTCGTCCAAACATTTTCAAACTTCCAAGTAATTCATATAATTGCTTGGAACCATCCACATCATCAAGAACTATAAGAACTCTTTTTTCATAAATTCTTTTCTCAATTAAACAAATTCCTTGGTCAACATTGTCAATCTTCAAATTCTTTATTTTTAATATATTAGAAAGAAGTTGTTCTTATAGTCTAACTAAACCATTAGGTTGCTTTAAATTTTGTTTTATGTTCAAAAGATAGCTACTTCCTTCAAACCCATAACATATTTGATTATAGACAGTTTTTGCTAAGGTTGTTTTACCTATTCCACCCAACCCATAAATACCTACCATGCGAACATCATTTGTTCCAAGATTTAACAAATCTATAACCCTATCAACATGATGTCTTATTCCTGTAGGGTGTTTAGCAACTTTCAATTTATTTGGTTTCAAGAGGTAAGATACTTCCATGACAATCTTGTCGATGAAACTTGATTCATACTTGTTCATCATTCAAAGGAAAATAAAACACTTAAAATAAGTAAAATGAAAAAATATTTATTAAACATCATTTCAACTATTTAAAATTTAACATGTCATAGAAAGCAACTATATTCCATCAGATTTATGAAGATTTTTTCTAATTAAATTTTTCATGGTAATAATCTTCTCCAATAGAGTTTTCCTTTTCCCACTTCTGGGGACAAAGATGTAAAAGTTTCATGCAAAGTATTACTCTTATGTGTGCTTACTTTATCTAAAAACCTGTCCTACATTAATAATTCTACAATCAAGATTTCTCTCTTAGTGACATTTTCTTTATCTACTAATAGAGCATGGAACTGAAAACAATTGGTTAACTCCACTGCTAATCTAATTTTTCCTAATACATTTTATTTTGGTAATTTTAAATCAATTTTTCCAAAAAACTTAAAGAAATTGAAAAGCACAATTACATATTAAAAAAGTATAAAAAAGAACAGAAGGCCGTAACATAAATACCTATTGGCAAGGCTCTAAAGGTCCTAGCTAGAACAATTCGCAGCTTATGTAAGAGCTGCTCTCCAAATTTGTGTTAGAGGATTTGAAGTTTGGTAATGGGGGCACGCTAGATGGGGAAACAATAAGCATGCCTTAGAGGTGTTTGACAAGAGGTTTGAAAGAAATGATTCCTATTCCTATTTAAGGCACTGTTGTGTACTCCATCTCAGCACGGAGTAGGCATGATTGCTTTTGGTCTATTCACCTCAATGCATTAATGTAACCTTGATACTTTTGTTTTATTGTCATTAAGTTTGCGTGTAGGAGAGTATGTTTCTTTTGGTATTTAGGCAGTAGGTCCTGCTTTGTTGTAAACATAACTCTCGGTCCTAGCTTTCATTTATCTATCCTTGTAAGTCTGAATTTATCAAAAAGCCAAGAGCTACTCTTTCAGACCATTCGGTGATTCATAGACTTTCTCTTCCTTATACTCTTCTCTACACTTATCAAACACTTAAACTCTATTAGGGGCATCACAGCCAAGGTTCAAACCCAATCCTATTAGCTACTTCTTAAGCCATGGAGTCACCAAACTCTGGTTCCTCATCCTCTTCTTCAACTTCCAGCATTGCTTCTACTCCATTCTTCCAAAACTCTCAACTTTCACTCACAATATTCCATGGCAAAAGTTACTTGTACTAGTTTATAAGAATGATCGCGTACTTCAAATGCCAAGGTGTGTGGGATCTAGTAGATAAGGGTTCTCCAAAACTCACAAAAGAAGAAGTCCAAGCTCTTACACTAGTAGAGCGAGAGAAACATAGGAGGCACCAAGATAGAGAGCTAAAGGCATTAGTGGTGATGCAAATGGCCATGACTGAGGAATCCTTTGAGTGGATAGCTTATGCAACCACAGCTCATGAAGCATGGACTCTACTAAAAAATGAGTTCCTCGGCATACCTAAGGTAAGACAAGTTAGAGCTCAAGCTTTGAAAAGAGACTTTGAATTGCTGAAATTGGAAGAAGATGAATCTATTTTAGAGTATTATAGTAGAATAAATTCTGTTGTTAGCCAAATCAAATCTCTAGGAGAGGAGTTAACCAATAGGAGAGTTGTGGAGAAGATACTTATAAGCCTAACCCCTAGGTTTGATCCATAGTTACTACCTTAGAAGAGACAAGATTTCACAACCATGCCAGTTAGTGAACTCATGGGGTCCCCTGAGGCCTTTGAAAAAAAGACCACTAGAATCAAAGAAAAAAGTCCTATAGAATCAGCCTTCAAAGCCAAAATGTCCTTAAAGTCTAGAACCTCGGAAGAAAAAAAAGAAGGAGAAGATGGAAAAGGGAAATTTCCTCCCTGCAAGGTGTGTAAGAAAACAAATCACCTTGAGAAAAACTGTTGGATGAATGGGAAACCTAAATGCAATTTTTACTCTAAGTTTGAACATCTAGAAAAAGAGCGACTGGTCAAAAGAACCCCAACAAGCCAACCTCATTGAAGCCACTCCTATTGAACTTGAAACCACTTTCTTCCTTGCCAAATGCCTTACCATTCCGAACTCCTTAAAAAGCCAACCCAAAACATCTTTGTTTTATGCTAATTGCCCTGCTGTTACAAATAATGCTAATCTATGGTACTTGGACAGTGGTTGCAGCAATCATATGACTTATGATGAACATAATTTCACCCACCTTAACAAATCATTCACCACTAGAGTTAAACTTGGTAACTCTATGTTTATTGAGGTAAAAGGAAAGGGGGAGATTACTGTGCACACAGGGAAAGGTGTTAAGACAGTGAAGGAAGTTTTGTGAGTGCCAGAACTAAGTCACAACTTACTTAATGTCGGGCAAATGGATGAAAATGGGTATGTTTTGGTGTTCAAAAACAAGAAGTGTTCCATCTATGAGTTTTCTGATTTCACAACACCATTGGCAGTAATTGATATGGAAAATTCACATAATTATCCTATTAAGTTTGAATACTTACTGCCTACTGCATTAAGCACCAAATTGGAAGATTCATGGCTATGGCACAAAAGGTTTGGACATCTCAACTTTAATGCCTTAAAAAAATTGCATACCAAGAAGATGGTTATAAGACTACCATAGATGGAGAAGGTTGGGATTGTTTGTAGGGCATGTCAAATAGGGAAGAGCCATCGACAACCATTCAATACTGCCAGTAGCAGTAACAAAAAAAGGCAGTGTTTAGATTTGGTGCATACTGATATTTGTGGTCCAATGAGAATCATTACAACCAAAGGCAACAGGTACTTCATCTTGTTTATTGATGATTGTACTCGAATGACTTAGGTGTTTTTCTTGAAAGAAAAATCTCAAGTCCTGGATTTCTTTAAGAAATATAAGTACCAGGCAGAAAAGGAGAGCAGCAGACACATCAAGAAGCTCAGGTCTGATCAAGGGGGAGAATATCTCTCTCGTGAATTTAAAGCTTTCTATGAGGAAGAAGGGATAAAAAGGCAACTCACCACAGCATACAACCCTCAGCAAAATGGGGTAGCAGAAAGGAAGAATCGGATTGTAATGGAGAGAGCTCTTTGCATGATGTAAGAGAAAGGTGTTCCTTATTTATTCTGGGCAAAAGTAGTGCACACTGCTGTATACTTGCTCAACAGAAGCCCTACAAATGCTTTGCAATAAGTGACTCCATATGAAGCATGGTATGGCACTAAACCATCTATTCAACATCTAAGGATTTTTGGTTTTTTGTGCTATGTTCATATTCCTACACAAACCAGACACAAACTAGAAGGGAAGGTCGAGAAAGGACTCATGTTGGAGTATAATCTTACTTCTAAAGGCTACAGAATATATCTCTTGAATTAAGAGAAGTTATCCATCATAGAAGATGTTGTGTTTGAAGAATTTGCCTCTTGGAATTGGGAGAAAAAGAAGAAAGTTTATCAAATTCCTCTAATATGCCTAGAAGCACAACAAGATGAGGGAGAAGCAAATAATGATCAATCCACTCTAGAAATGAGGACTAAACTTGGATAGCATGATGTAGAACACCAACCTATAGGAGGGAGAGGTCCTTTTGAAGGTACCCCTATGAAAATGTGCCTTCTTGAAGACATTTATGAGTGCTGTAACCTAGCTACACTTGAGCCACTCACCTTTCAAAAGGCAACTACGGATGAGGGTTGGAAAGCAGCAATGGAAGAAGAGATAAATACCATTGTCTAGAATCAGACTTAGGAGTTGGCTGATCTTCCCAAAGGCAAAAAGTCCATAAGCATAAAATGGATTTACAAAACCAAATTGAATCCAGATGGATTTGTGAAGAGACTTAAAGCTAGACTTGTGGTGAAAGGTTATGCACAGGTAGCAGGAGAAGATTATGGAGAAACTTTTGCACTTGTAGCCTGGTTGGAAACCATCCGATTGATCATATCCATAGTTGCTCAGAACCAATGGAAGTTGCATTAACTAGATGTTAAAGTAGCATTCCTAAATGGAGAACTAATTGAGGAAGTCTTCATCAATCAACCGTAAGGTTTTAAGGTTAAGGGGCAGGAAGGAAAAGTTTTAAGGCTCAAGAAGGCCTTATACGGCCTTAAATAGGCTCCTAGAGCTTGGTTCATTCGAATCAGCTCACATTTCATCAAGTGTGGCTTTTCCAAAAGTCCAAGCGAGCCAATCTTGTTCCTTAAGCATCAAGGTAATGCAATATTGATAGTTTCTATCTATGTTAATGACCTTGTATACACAGGCAGCTCAGAAAGCATGTTAGCATAGTTCAAAGCAGAGATGATGGCCAACTTTCAAATGAATGATCTTGGATTAATGAGGTACTTCCTTGGTTTAGAAATCTTTTAACAAGAGGAAGGAATCTTTGTGTGCCAAACCAAGTTTATAAAGGAATTGCTCATCAAATACAACTTAATTGATTCCAATCCGATTCCAACTCCACTTGTTCAAGGTGAAAAAACTCCTTATGAAGATGAATCGGGTAAGTCCAATCCAACTATGTATTGAAGTTTAATTGGCAGTCTCTTATATCTGGCTACAACCAGGCCAAACATTTTGTACTCTGTGTCACTATTGTCTAGGTTCATGCAAAGGCCTTTTAATTCACACATCAAAAAGGCTAAAAGAGTACTGTGATATTTGTAAGAAACACTAAATCATAGGTTGTTTTATGAAGCAAAAAAAAAGATAGAACTGGTGGGATACTCGGACAATGATTGGGCAGGCAGCTCCAAAGACTCTAAAAGTACTTTCGAGTATGCATTTTCACTTGGCACGACGGTATTCAGTTGGAGCTCCAAGAAGCAAAGCTCAATTGCATTATCCATGGTTAAGGCAGAATATGTTGTTGTCTCAATCATTGGAAGTCAGAGCATATGGATTAGAAGGCTACTATCTGAGGTGGGATATAAGCAGTATAACTCCACGAAAATCTACTGTGACAGCAAGTCAGCCATTGCCATGGCTACAAATCCAAGTCACCATTCAAGAATGAAGCACATTGCCATTAAAGTCCACTATGTGCGTGAAATTGTGAAAGCTGGAAATATTGAATTAGTGCACTACTAGAGTGAAGAATAGTTGGCAGATATCCTAACTAAGGGTTTGGATGTTGTACAGCATGAAAAGCTTATGAAAAGGCTTGGTGTCACCGTGCTCCCCATTAAGGGGGAGTGTTAAAGGATTTGAAGTTTGGTAATGGGGGCACGCTAGATGGGGAAACAATAAGCGTGCCTCGGAGGTGTTTGACAGGAGGTCTGTAAGAAATGATTCCCATTCTTACTCAAGGCACTGTTATGTACTCCATCTCAACACAAAGCAAGCATGATTACTTTTGGTCTATTCACCTCAGTGCATTAATGTGCCCTTGATACTTTTGTTTTATTGTCATTAAGTTTGCATGTAAGAGAGTGTGTTTCTTTTGGTATTTAGGCAGCATGTCCTGCTTTGTTGTAAACATAACTCTCAGTCCTAGCTTTCATTTATCTATCCTTGTAAGTCTGAATTTATCAAAAAGCCAAGAGCTACTCTTTCAAACCACTCAGTGATTCACAAACTTTCTCTTCCTCATACTCTTCTCTACACTTGTCAAACACTTGAACTTTATCAATTCGCACCCTCTCCATTTCGGTCTGAAATCGTTGTTCATGCCTAGCAAATGCTTGAGCAAAACTCCCGGTCTGTTTTTGGACGTCCGAGGGGTCCACATGATAGAATATTAGAAAAAGAGCGTGGCCTCTTGTATTCTTACAGCGCACGATCTCCACAAGTTCATCAAGGCACCACCTCGAAGAAGCATAATCTTTGGAGAAAACCACAATGGAAATTCTTGATCTACGAATCGCATTGAGTAGTTCGGTCACGATGGTACTCTCTCTTGGAATCCCCTCATCGTCTCGGAAGGTATGGATTCCGACCTGCATCAAGGCATTGTAAAGGTGATCGGCGAAATTCCTGCGGGTGTCTTTGCCTCTGAAACTCAAAAACACGTCGTGAACCCAGTGTGGCCTAGAAAAGGGAGTATTCGTTGTGGTAGAATTTGATTGAACTGAAAAGTGGCGCTAAATCCGGGCAGTTAACCTCAGGGGTCGACCCTGTATAACATGTGAGAGACTTTAAATCGAAAGACGAGAAATTAAAACGAAAATTTTCAAGTTGGTTTCTCTGTTTCTCTTTCTTCTTCCTCAGAACTTGAAGATGAACAAGACTCCTAAACATTTGGCTTTCACCAGAATTTTCCACTAACCTCTGTGGGATTATCGAGAACTTAAACAGGGGAAGTGAACAGCGAGCTTTGGGTGATAAACTGGTTGGCTCATTGTATGAGTCCATGTAATGTGGGCTTATATCAATGATGCATAAACAATCATTCCCTACCGTGGCAATGCAATGTGATTTTATTGGTCCATTTAATTGTACACGTGTTATACATATATTCCCCTTTTGCATATATAGTACTGGCTAGTGTGGGCCTTTGTCCATCTTATAGACTTTGATGAGTGAGGCTATTTGTATGGACATTTTATTGATTGGCTAAATCCCCCTTCTAGCTCTCCGTTTATATATATATATTTAATATATTTAATGTTGCTTTAGGGAGAAATTTTTAGAGATAACAATGTAATTTACTTGATTGCGTTTAGTTGTGGGAAATCACCTCTCAGGTGGTTTCGCCACGTCATCCATCATGCCCCTCTTTCTCCCGTAAAACACTAAGCACACTAATACAAATAATCCACGACTCACACACACTAAATAACTGCTTGTTCACACGGGTAAATAAAAGGAGCTTTTACGCAGTCATTGTAATTGCCTTCTCCCTAATTTTCACACAGCAACATTTGGGCTATCTCATCAAGCCAGTATTGGAGAGAATAGAGAGGAAGACTTAGTTGCAATTTGCAGCTCAAAAACAAAAATAATGGTACATTTTCATACCTGTTTTGTATATTTTATGAAACCCATTTCATTTTCTCCATGATTAATGTTTTGATTCTGTAAAAGAGTCTCTTTTGAGGTCATATTTTCTAACAAAACTATCGCGCCACTTCGTCCCCGGCCGTATGAATTACTCGGTCTTGTCCAGCACAAGTCACAGCCATAATACACAGCACCTAACCGCATCTATTTGATGTTTGAGTACGGCGAAAAAAGGACCGTCCTTGTTCGGGTTTTCGACGGCGAGAACCTTGCAGGCACGGGCTTGGTCTTGGAGTCCGGCTCCAGCTTCCGCTTCAAGCTTCGCCTCGCACTAGAGGTTTGTCCCACATGGCAATCCATGGGATTCAGAGCGGCAGATCGGGAAGGAAGAGTTGGAGAACGAAAAAAGTGTGAACGTGAACAGTTTTTTTTTTAAAAAAAAAAAAGATGAAAGAAAGAGACTCCTGACTGCCTGCGATGGAAAGGAAGAGAGAGATTGGAAGTGCTTGAAGGGAAGTGGGAAAAAAAGGGTTGAGAAGGCACATGGGGGGGTTTCACGCTCGGAGATGCTCCTTTGAGATGGCGTCTCCCGTAAGCCATTCGTATCAATAAATCTTGCACTTTCTGTCCCATCAGAAAATGAAAGAAGTGGAACACAGTCAATACTGTACGAAAAGATGGGGATGAGTTAGCCATTGACGAGAAATTCCATAATTCGGAGAAAAGAGACAATTGTGCGTTTTGGTAAAGGTCGACGATATTTACACAAATACTTTATCCTTGCATGGACGATTCTCGGCGGGCGTTCCACGCATGTTTCATTCTACGCCGATCGGCGGGAAGACATGTTTCTTTTTTCTTAATGGGAAGGATGAGATTACGTAATGTAGCCCGATTGATGTTAAGAATAACTACTGGATCATGCATATGGTAGAACAGGAATGAAATGAAATTCTCTTCTCCAGCTGTGTGACGAAGAACAGTGTCTGGGCCTTATACTCTTCATTGCCGCAAACGCCTGCAAGGGCATCTGCAAAATAGTTTGATAACAGCCCTGAGATTCTTAAAAGAGTCATCTCCAGCTTTAACACCCACTACTTGAGTTCAGCAAGTCGCTGTATTCCCAGACAACATACGCTAGAATAGATCGAGAGACATCCTGAGCTTGTTTGGTCTCTATTTGGAAAATCCGGAGAATGCTCCTTCTGTCATTCCACATTTATCTTCATCCTATTCATCGGGTAAGTATGACTAGAGCCACCAAAAAATGTATCTCTCTTTAGTTATAAGAATCGCAAAAAGAATAATAGGATCAAAAGTGAATGTAAAAATGGATATTTTTTAACTATAAATGTCGTGACCTGGTACGACCTAATTATTATAATGTTTTTATTATTAGGGTGTAGGCTTGGGTTAGGTTTATTGGTTGGACTATGGTTTGTCTTATGCATGAATATAAATAATACGAGATGGTGCGGTGGCAAGGGTTAGGTGGGTAGTGGGCCAATGCCTCCGAAAGCAAGCACCGTGAATCATGGGAGAATGTTTGTAGAAGGGTTAAGGGGTGCATTTGGGCAGTGTGAAATAATTAATCAGCTCTTGTAGTTGGACTTGAGAGAAGTATGGTGATTTGGTAATTAAGAGAAAAGAAAAGACATTGTAGATTTTGTATACTTTCTTTTTTTTCCAATCGTCTTTAATATCACGATGTTTTAAGAATAACAAGAATTTCTAAATGAAAATTTTGTGACACAAATTTTAAAGGGCATTTACCCCTACAAAGTAATTTTCACCCTTAAGAGAGAAGATCAAAGGATCCTTTTAGATATACACCATCAATTTGAAGCAATCTTAACCTCATCATATTTATAGATACCTTGTTTCCTAACATACATCTTTAGGCAAAAATAAATTTAAGATAATACCCTCCAATATCTCCATTCCATAATAAAATATAAAATTGGGTTAACAACATACGTCCCTATCTTATGCAAAACTACAATAACATTGAACTAGGGTAGCGCTACATATTCTCACCACAATTGCATAAAAAGAAAAATGCTAGAGTGAAAAGACATTATTAGGGATTGCTTCAAATATTATTTTATACATTTTGGATGTTAGAAAGATGAGTTGAAAACTTGATCTAAAGAAGTTTAGGACTTGAAAGCATTCACTTATGGGTTATATTGATATATTATTCAAACTACAATGCAAACTTGATAAGAAAGGCAAAACTTGCATGCATATTTGTGTAACAATATATATATGGTCTATGTATGTGCAACTATTTTTAAGGGTAAACTATGTCTCTTACCTAATGATTTTCTAACACATCCAAAACTTATTCTTGAAACCATAACCAGCTAGGCCTTCTTGGATAGTTAAGTGATTGTTCTAAAACAGATCATACATTTTCTTACAAGGAATTTTTGAATAAGTGTATTGATGCCACTAATTAAAGAGAAATCATGACCGTCAAGTACTTTGATGACATATTCTTTATCCTTACCAACCAAAAAACATGCAATATCAAGAAACACATTTTTTATAGTATCATCTAGGATTCAAAACTTATTAGAAGTAGCCACTGAAAGTTGGGGTGAAAAGTTTCTTGCAATTCCATTTTCCAATTAAGAAACACTTTGCCCATTTAAGAAGGAACCCAAAATCTCAAGAGCTAACTAAAGTTCTCCACAATACTTCACCACATCAAGTACTGCCTTCAGCCGTGCATGATTTCTTCTCCTTTTATAAATTTCTCAAGGGATGAGAAGCCTCCCCGGGTACTCACTACTGGAGATGTTATCTTTCTTTTTCCTTAATGGGGAAGACGAGGTTACATAAAACTATTCAAGAAGGAAATCAAGAATAATTGGAAAAGGTTATCTTTCTTTTTCCTCAAAGTTTAATCTTTTGCGATAATTGTTAACACAAAAACGAAGGCAATTTAGACGTGAAACCTATAAACAAAAAGATGCTTGAGTGAAAAGGACCACAACACTGCAAGAAAAAAAAAAGTGATGACTACATAAAATTTTGAAAAATAATTTTTTCTTTTAATTTACTAAAATTTAATGTGTTTTATAGTAAAGAAGAAGGCAGGGAGGGAAGAAAAGAGAGAACGAAAAAGGGGTTATTATAAGTTTCATTTTCACAAGCTCTAGAGGTTATTAGAAATTTTAGGCCCGTGGTGCATAATCTCAAACAAGATGACCTCCCAGAAAAGTAAGCTGGGAGTTTCAAACTAAGATTACTGAACCCTATTACCAATATTACGACACTGCAAAAATCCAGGCCAAACACTTCGGAAAATTTCATTCAAGGATTCCTTTGTAGAAAGCAATTCAAGCTCACAGGACAGTGACTAGATCTAGACATCTGAGCAGACGTTCGTGACTACGAAACAGAACATCATTACTTGAGATAAGCAAGTAGTTCCAATCTCAGGACAGCATGCCCTAGAATAGATCGAGAGACATCTTGAGCTTGTTTTGTCTCCATTTGTGAACTTCCATAGAAAGCTCCTTTTGTCATTTCAATTTTTTCTTCAAACCCTTCCTCGGATAAATATGCCCCGAGCCACCAGAAAATGCAGATCTCTTTGGTTACAAGATTCGCAAACAGAATAGCAGGACTAAAAATGAATGTGAAATATAATTAAACTATATAAACATGCTTACGTTAACTACATAACAACCTGAAAGTTTAGAAGTCTAACATTCCTACACCAGTAGAGGGTGGAAGAGGGAAGTATCAGCGACGACGAAGTTGATTTTCACGGCAAGTTAGTTGGGGAACTGGGGTAGTTTGATCCAAATAATACCCCATTAAAAATACAGACTAAACTAAAAATTGAAAATGTTAATATGAGCCTGATTTTGACCCCCTTCTTTTGCCAGACTACTGCTATTTCTTTATTTGTGGGGTGAAAAGAAAGAAAAAGAAAGAAAGGACAAAGAGATTTTTTGAAGATAGGACCCTACTACAAGCGCAAGCTTGCCAGAACACGACAGTAGATCAGGCATCTCTACATCTGTAAAGAAAGAAAAGGTGGCGCACCTCTCGTTTGGTAACATCTATGCCTGATACCGAGTAGCTAGAAATCTCTTTCAGGCGTCCATAAGGATACGTTAACAAGTTTGCGCAAGCCCCACTTCCATTGGCCTGAATGACGTCCACAATCTGAGAAGGTGGCCCTGGCTGTCCTGCTTGAGAAACTGCAGGCACTAAAGATTTATCTGCTGGAATGGAAGAGAGAGACAGATCAGTGAAGTCAAAAAGTGGACAACACAGAGGTAATCGATGAAATCCCAAAGAGAAAAGTCCCAGAAAGTATTTAAATTCTAACTCATGACAGATAAAAAAGAAAAAGTTATCGGATAATTGAACCAAAAATTTACATAGAAATCTTCTGCCACTCATCTTATCTCTTACAATTCATCACAGTACTCCTCATTTGGCACTTAAACCATCTGATTGAATCAAATTTGGACTAGCCAAACTTCAACATGGCACTCTTGATCCTTTAATTTTGTCAGCGTTCATTAAAAAGTAAATAGAATTCAGTAAGTTATTGAACTGGTTGTTGTACTACGCCATGAAACAATTTAACAATTTTCGTTTACCGGCATCACCAAGAGGAGACGATCCTGAAAAGAGGTTTCTGACAACTGGAGTTGACCCAAAAAGCAAGTAATTGCTTGGAGACGTTAAATTTGAACCTGAAACACTTGATGAAGGGGATTCCATTAGAATTGACGGGCTTGCTCCTCAAACCATCTGGTGTAGCCTCCCTTGAGTGTGTCTTGCATGAGATTCTTAGAGGTGCCTACCTACTCAAGTCTAGCACTTTCACCATCAGTCCCCATCTTCAGCAACTGTCCCTCCATGGCTAACACTAGAAATTGGCAGATGAAACCATAGTTTCATGTTCTTCGTTTCAGTTTGGCTCAAGAACTATAACATGAACTCCAAACTTCTTTCCTATAACCGTTTTCCTTGGAATGATGCAGAGCTCAACTTCATCTCCACTTTCCATCCCCAATGCAATTCTTATCAGAAGAGTCTGGTACAGAAAGACATGATCTACAGGGCTTACAGACCAAGTAATGGGCCTTGGTCGATGAATGTACTGGTAGCCTCTAGTTTTATTACGAAATATAATGCGATTATCATGATTCATCATAAAGAAGTGTCGGTCCCTGGCTGCATAAACAATACAAATAAGCAACCGAAGGTTTCCATCCTCTGAAATTGAAGGTACATGAAAGGATACTGAAGTTCCAATGCTCTTATGGCCAAACCAATTCGGGACCTCACCACCACCGGAGAGGCAAATATGACGAAACTGATCATCGCCTATGGTTGACGGGCACTATGTCAAAAAAAAGTTCAAATGAAAGTGAGAGAAAGAGAGACCTATGGTTGACGGGCACTACGTCAAAAAAAAAGTTCAAATGGGAGAGAGAACCTGGACTTGACTCCAAAAATCATATGATAGATTGTTGCATCCTTCGGCGTAAATGGTTGAAGTAAATTCCAATCTCTCCAGGCCTTGAATCGTATTCAATTTGCGACAATTACGAAGGTTTAAAGCTTGGGAACTTCTATGGTGCGGCGAAATTAAGATTCTTTCTATTGATGTGCAGCCGATTGCACTTAAGTCACCAACACTGGGGAGGAGTGTCGAAATTGATTGTAGAGTTGTGCACTCATCCAAACTCAACGAGTACAACTTAGGAAGGTGACTGATGCCATCAGGTAGCAGACGGAAATTGTTTCTTGATAAATCCAAGTGTGTCAGTGAACATAAACTTCCAAAATCACTAGGAAATCCTTCTTCAGATAAGATGCACCCAGAGAGTTTTAGAGTTGTCAAAGAACATAATCCAGAAATTGAAGCTGGTAGCAAACTTACTGGGTTCCAGCTTTTTGGTGACATCCATGACAGAAAAGTGACCACCAAGATTTTGAGGACTGTTCTTTACACTCCGTTAACAATAAAGTTGTCAAGTTCTTCAAAAGAACAACAGAAGATGGTAGTTGCTCAATAGCAGTTCCATCTACAAGTAGTTGTGTCAAAGCTATCATATTTCCTAAATCTTCTAGTAATTTCTGAAGTTTTAAACAGCTTGACAAGTTAAGAATTTTAAGAGATTTTAAATTTGTAATGGTTCTTAGAAGATTAGTTAGGTTCTTACATCCTTTTAAATTTAGCAAAACAAGTCTTTTCAAATCACCAATGGACTCATGAACCCAAAGTAAGCTTATGCAACTTTCAAATATCAATGTCTCTAATTGTGGGACTTGAGAAAAGTTTGGTGATCAAATGAGACATTTGCAATTATTTAGATTAAGGACCTTCAACTTGCTAAGTATCTGTTGAAAAAAGACCAAGAAAACAAAAAGAGAAAGAAAAGAAAAGAAAAGTACATGTTAGCTATACATTTAACAATAATTGAGAGAAAAGAAGATATTGTAGAATTGCATACCTTTTTCTTCTTCCAAACTTCTTTGATATTACTATGTTGCATGTCAAGAACAATAAGATTCTCCAAATGAAAATTTTGTGGCAGAAACTTTATAGGGCACTTATGCCAACAAAACAATCTAAGCTCTTTGGATAGATATTCATAGGATCCTATGAGATGTACACCATTGAGTTGAAGTAATCTCATCCTCTTCATATTTGCAAAAGCTTTAATTTTCAATCGTACATCTTCAAAAATGGATAAATTTGAGATAATTCCCTTGCAAAATAGAAAATTGGGTTAACAACATGCATCTTTATTTTGTATAAAGCCATAATAACATTGAACGAGGGTCAAGCTATGTACTATCACCATAATTGAAAAAAAAAAAGAAGAAGGAAAAGCTCTAAAGTGACAATACATAATTAGGATTGCTTCATATATTATTCTAATCCTTTTGGATGTGTAAAGATGAGTTGCCAAGTTGATTTGGAGAAGTTCTAGACTTAAAGCATTTAATTGTGGGTTGCACTGATATGTTATTCAAACTACAATGTAAACTTGATAACATAGGCAAAACTCTTATGCATATTTGTGAAAAATGTATATGGTCTAGGTACATACAACTATTTTTAAAAATAGATGCATATCTCTCTTATTGTATAATTCTTTAATACATTTAAAATATCTTCATGAAGCCATAACTGACTACACTTCCTTGGATAATTGGGTGATTGTTCATGAACAATCTGTCTTCCCATATCTCGAATAAGATCATGCATCTTCAACTTACTTTGTAGATCAATTGTCATCAAGGATCTCTTAATAAGTGTATTGATGCTACCATATGGAAAGAAATCATGATCATGAAGTATTTTGATGACATATTCCTTATCCTTACTAACAAAAACACATGCAATATCAAGAAATATATTCTTTGTAGTATCATCCAATGATTCAAAACTTATTCGAAGTACTTCTTGAATCTTGGGGTGAGTTGTTTTTTGTAATTTTTGTAATTTTATTTTCCAATTAGCAACACCCACTCAAGTAAGGAGGAACCCAAAACCTTAAGAGCTAACGGAAGTCCTCCACAATACTTCATTGCACCAATTGAAAGCTCCATGTAATCTTCTCTTGGATAACCCGTGGCAAAGGCATTCAAATTGAAAAGTTGTAGAGATTCATTCTCTCCTAATTCTTCAACTTTATATTTGTTATGCACTCCAAGATTAGTTAACATAGTTTCATCTCTAGTTGTTGCAATAATTCTACTTTCAGGGCTAAACATTTTTTAACTTCCAAGTAACTCATATAATTGGTTCGAATCATCCACATCATTAAGAACTATAAGAACTCTTTTTCTATAAATTCTTTTCTCAATTAAACTAATTCCTTGATTGATATTGGCAATCTTTAAGTCCTTGATTTTTAATATATCATAAAAAGTTATTTTTGTAGACAAACTAAACCCTTAGGTTGCTTTGAATTTTCTTTGATGTTTAAAAGGCAACTACTCCCTTCAAATCCATAACATATTTGGTTATAAACAACTTTTGCTAGGATTGTTTTACCCATACCTCCCATCCCATACATGCCTACCATGCGAACAACATAATCCTCTCAACATAGCATTTTATTCCTATTAGGTGTCTTGCAACTTTCAATTCATCAGGTTTCATGATATTAGAAACTTTTGCAACAATCTTGCCGATAAAGCTTGATTCATATATGATCATCATTCAAAGGAAAATAAAATAATAAGATAAGCACAAAGAAATAAAATTATTAGTCATCATTCACACATTCGAAACTAAAATGTTGTGGTAAGCAATTGAGTTTCTATTGAATATATGTTTTTTTTTTTAATTTTTCATGACAACAATCTTCTTCATGAATATTTATTTTACCCACTTCACAAAAAAAGCCATTAAAATCTGATGCCAAGTATGACTACAGTATCATTTCTCTCATGTGCACAAAACTTTATATATGATCCCATGCTTCACTTAACAATCTTAGTGTCAAAATTTCTCTCCAAGTAACACTTTCTTTATACTGGTTTTAAACATTAGGAAATGTACAATGACGCCAATATCATGTTAAATTAAGAAGGTTTATCCCAAAATCTATAAGCAATAAGAGGTATACCCTTATCTATTATAAGCCTAGGCTCCCATATCTATAATTCCGATATGAGATAAACATCCTCAACAAAACCTAATCTAGTCTTCTTCTTCCTAACCATGCACCAAATACACCATCTATAACAAGATAGATAAGCTATGACTCGTGTTGTTTCAGTTTAAAACCAGTTTCACATGTAAAACATGCATTTCTAGTTTGCTTTGTCATTTGCTATTCTCGTGGATCGTCGTGTAATTTCTTAACTCTTTTTTTTTCTTTGATTGTAGGTTACAATGCTTGCAAATATCCTAGGGGGAATCCTTGAAAGGCCATGTAATCTTGTAAGACATAAAAAATAAAAACGATAATATATATGCCAAACCACTATTAGAAGTAATGTTAAGGATTTTTTCTTTCTTGCCTCCCTTAACATCTCCTTACATACGTTGTTGTTATTCGTCCAGTAAAATGATTTCAGTTGGACAAAGTGAGAGAAATGATACCCATCTTGTTAAGGAGCTTTACCTACTAAAATAAGTCTCATTGTAAGGGTAATAATACATCTCAAAATTTTCAATTTTATTGAAAATTTTAAGTCTTATTTCCTTTCTCTCTCTCTATAATTATCCTTAGTTCCCATTCTTTTCTCTTCTCTTTTCAATTCTTGTCTTTGTTAAATGATTGTTGGAAGGCTTTTCCTTTTCGAATGTGGAAGTGTTTGAAGTTTCAAGTCTTGTTTCTAGAGTTTAGACCTACCTTCACTTAACTACCATTGGTTTTATGTACTTACAATCTGAAACTTTAATGGTAGGTGAAGGGTTCTGCTAAGAAAATGACTAAATCTTCCTTGACAAAGAAGAATTATTAGAAAAAGAAAAAAGAAAAAAGATATACTTAAACATATATTTTGAGTTGACCACTATAAAAAAATATAATTATTTACCCTAAGCATGAAGTGATAGATACTAGCTATGAAGTAAAATTGTAAGAACCAAATTTTTTAGTAATGAGATGTTGTCTTGAACATAAATTTTGATATGTTCTTTCGAAAATTCATTTTTTCTTTAAAAATGAATTATAAGAGAAGAGAATACATTAATATAGAATGAATATAATAATTTCATATAATTATGTAAAATAGACTTTAAATTAAAAATACTTCCTTAACCTAAAGAAGAGATTCATTGCAACACTCCTTTAGTTACAATTGAAAAACAATTGCGTAAGTATAAGGAAAGACTTTCTATTAGAACATACTAAATTTAGAAATGAATGAATATCTCATTTAAAACTTTAACTTTGATATCATATTAAGAGACTTATTTTTTTTCTTTCTAAAACCATTTTGTAAGATATAAGAATATCTTCATCAATAAAAAGTGTATTAGACTCATACTTGTTATGTAAGATATATACAAGATTTCAATGCATAATTAGAAAATGTTTATCTTCATCTTTAAAATCAATCTTTATAAATGAGAAATCCAAACGTACTGTAATCATTTAGGCCAAAATAATAAAAATCTTTAGCAATCATTAGTTTAAAAAATTTAATATATTTTCTGTGATGTGATGGTTAATGAGAAACTTCTTTATGCTTTTCACATTGAATATGAAAAAGAGTTTATGCATGGCTTGACATGCAACCCTAAGTGGGAGTGATCCTTTTGAATTTTCAATATCTTCCAAAGAAAGAGAATTATAAAAAAGCTTACTGGCAGAACTGAAGAAATGATCTCCATGCATAAAATTTAATTAGGTTTTCATGCCTAAAGTTTCAATTGGACAACTAAAGCTAAAGTTTTGCTAAGCTTTTTACCTAATATCAAAAGGGTCCATTAGTGTAATATAAAAATTCGTTTTTGCTCAATACAAGTCTCGATAACTCAACCATTATTGTTAAAATCAAAAAGGATGTGAGAGGGAAGATTTCATCTACCAGAAGAGTCAAGCTTACAAATTGTAATAAATTTTTACAAGAGCTTTGGAATTTGCCAAGTGCAATATTTGAACTTAGATGATGATATTTTGTAATCGAATAATCTTGTAAATTTTTTTACGGATGATATATAATTTGACCTTTCACCAAAAAAAAAATTGGTTTTTGCTCTATATTCATGTCATATGTGTTTTTTCACTTTCTTCTTTATTTCACAAGGCTAATGTCTTATATTTGATAAAATCCTAGCTTGACAACAAAAATTTGACACATGAGACTCAGTACAACAAAATTGATAGTAAAAAAAGACTCAAGAAATCATAAAGGCTAATGAGGACTCATTGGTGAAAAGGTAAATTGTATTAATAAATATTAAAATACAGAAGCATAAGGGCAAACCCCAATATTACAGAAATCATCATATTTATGAAAAGATTGAAGTTGGAAGCCTTCAAATTTCACTCAAAATAACATTTCCTTAAGATGATTTTATATTTCTAAACAAAGAAACTTTTCCTTTACTACCTTCTTTATTTTTGTTAAAAGAATAGAGATATCAATTATTTTTTTCTAAAAATATCTTCTATTTCATTTGGCTCATAAACAATAAATACAAGCTAAATAAGATATCTTAAGAATTTTAGTAGCTAAATCCTTTTCTTTAATTGCTTTGGTAATTTATTCTAGTTCTTCACTCCATGCTTTAATGTCACGTCGAAATTCATTTTGAGTGAGAATACTTTTCTAAATCATCCTTGTCCATGCACATTTAAAAAAGAAATGACTCCTATTTTCTATATGAGATTAACATAAATCACAATATATTTTTACCGAAGGAAGTCATTGTACAATTTTTGTTATTGTAAAAAGTCTATACCTACAAACAAATCATCTAATGGAATTGTATTTGCTAATGTTACCTATCCAAATTAAATCATACCAATCTACTGTTTCATCAACTTGCCAAAGATTATTATAAATCTTTTGGCAACAATATATAGGACTCAAAAGAACATAGGTAAGTGTGGGTTTTAACTTAAGGAGACCTACCAACTCCAAGCCATGATACCTTTTATATTTAATTGCACTACTGAAGTTCTTTTACACTTTATGCTATAAATCTATTTACTCCATAATGAGGTTTTTGGAAGATTTATGAGATTACAAAGCATACAACCTAAAAGGACTTTATTCCAAATTTTGAGATTTAGTAAACTTAATCCCCTTTCCTTCTTCGGTGAGCAAACAGTTTTCCAAACTACTTAAAAATGATGCATATCTATATTATCTACCTATAAGAATTTCTTTATCTTTTTCTTGATCTCATAAATTGTTTACTTTAGCAATAGGAAGACTTGCATCCAAAATGTACAAATAGAAATAATGATAGATTTTACCAATTGTAATCTTCTTTCATGGCTTAGATGTTTCATTCCCTAACCTTTTATTCTTTCAAATATTTTATCTGTTAGACCTTTAAAATCAGTTTGAGTCAGTCTTTTTGTGATAAGGGGAGCTTCAAGATATTTAATGGGGAGTGAACCCTTAGGGAAAAGAGTATGATTAAGTATAAAAAGTTATTCTTGCTCCGATAACCCCCAAAAAGAAAATTTGATATTTGCTTGGGTTATACTTTAAACTTGTAAGGTTAACAAATTCCTTCAAAGCTTCTATAAAACATAGGACTTAATTCACATCACCATGAGAGATGAGAAATAAATTATTAGGAAAACATAAATGAGTAATTTGATTAGATTTGTAGTGCTAATTAAATTTAAACACCATTGTGGAAGTCTTTTAAATAATGATTATGTTGAGTATCTTCATGACCAATACAAATAAGTATAGAAATAATGAGTCACCTTGTCTCAATCCATTAATGCCTTTAAAGTATCATGCATGTTCTCTATTAAAATTGATTAAAAATCTTGTTATAGTAATACACTCACTTATAAGATCAACCAAGTACAGGGAGTATTGATGGCTTTCAAAACGCTTAAAACTGCATCCTATTTGACCATGTCATATGCTTTTATAAGATAAATTTTTATGGCGACACGTTTACCTTTCTCTCCCTTATAATAGTTGTGCAAAAGTTCTTGGTAAAGCATAATATCTATCGCTAGTCATTTTGTTAAGCCTTGATTTTTATCCAATTTTTTTTAAAATGACACCTACATATGTATATCTCTTAGCCTTAGACAAATTATCTCATCATCCCCTAACTGCGAACATGTTGATTTTTAGGATACAAATTTATTTGAACCTAAGAAAAGTTGATAGGAAGGATGGAGCATGGGAAGAAATTGATTGTAATAATTGAACCTCGTTTCTATAGTAGTAAAAAGCAATAAAAAAAGAAAGACGGAGAAAAAGAAGAAGAAAGTATAACATTTGCTCAAGAATGGAATCATTTTATCGTCCCTTGTTAGATTCAAGCCACTCGATGTTTTGAAATAGGTCATTAAGCATAGTAATTGGATATCATTAGTAAGGTAAGATTGTGGTGGCTGCATTTCTTACACTTTTACTTGCTTTATTGTTGCTGGTGTCATTGTGGCTTTTGCGAGCATTAGGATCCAAGTGAAATCAAGCATTTTTAGATAGAAAAAAATGAGAGAAGTGATGATAGAAAAATTATTTTCAAGGAGGAAAAAGGTAAAAAGTGACAAAAGCTCTAATTAGATCCTAAAAAGAAATATGTTTAGGGGTGATTTGAGCCCAAATGACTTTTATCTCACCATTAGATAGCCTTACATTACAAGCTAATGAAAGTCATATTGATTATTGGTTAAATGATTTGCTTACATTAGGAGAGAGAAATGAAAAGCAAACCTATGAGATTTGGTTAGAGTTTTTAAAAGGTTGCATACTAATGTAGATCTATTTAGAGTGTACATAGTTATAAATATGAAAACTCATACACACACACACACACGTGGTTCACATAATTAAGGGTTTATCTTTTCTTATAAAACAATTGCAGTGTTTAGATAAAAGTTATATTTTTCATTAAGTTGCTAAGTTGCGCAATTATAGGAGAATCGCATAGAAAGGGTTTGTCAAAAAACGTATATTGTTTATTGCTTTTGTTTGAGCACTAGCAAAATGTACGTTTGAGGGTTTTGATTAGTCTATTTTTATAGAATTATTTGATTAATTTTAAGCAATAAATAATGCAATGTTTGTGAAGGAAATATTTTAATTTCTCTTTGTTCGCTTAAATTTGCATTGTTTTTGTAGCATATGGAGGCATAAAGAAAAAGGATGAGTATGGAGAACCTAATGCTTATTATGTGGAAAAATATGATCAAAATGTCAAGATTAGGAACATCAAGATAAGCTTAGGCTTTGGGTGATTATTGTTAGACTTTTTATTGTTGTTGGGTTTAAGTAATTAGAAAACCTAGTCGTATTAATTGTTCAAAGCCCAATTAATGTAAGAATTTAAAACCCAATTGTTTTAGATATCCAAAACTCACTTTTACTAGAATAGAATATAAGTTTAAGCTCTATTTAAGATAAAAGAATAGGCAAAATGAGGGAAGAAATTCAAGACAACTCAAGAGAGAGGCTAAGAATTCAAAGATTTCTTAAAGAAAAAACAAAAAGGATGACATACTTCTTGATCATTAATTCAAGATGCCTCGTTTAATTTCTATTGTAGTTTTGGTTCATTATTATGTTATGTTTTAATTTCCTTTTGTTAAAGCAACGATGTAACCTAACTATAATGATATAAATTTTATAGTTTTATATGCTTTGCAAGATATTTTATTTAAATAAGTTATATATTATTGTGCTTAATACTTTTAAATGGTTGGCATCATTTGAATAATTTGATGTAAATGTTTAGGACTGAGAGGTGATAATATGCAAATACTTCTAATATATAACCATGAATTAAATGTAAATGTCTATATCATATTGTTTGTATGGCTTTTGATAATAAAGTAGTCAAAAAGTTCATTGTAAATTGGGAATGTTCATAGATCTTAATGTACTTTATTTATTTTAATTCACATAAATATATAGTAAATTAATAATTAACTAGGTTTACTATACTTAGACAAAAAATAGTAAATAAATTAAAAAATTTTGCCATCACATAGATATTATTACTCTTGTAAGAATAAACCATTGAAATTCATATATAATAATTATGGTGAAATTGAATGCTCTAACATATTTCTTAGATTGAGTATACTCATTTAAATTTAGTTTTTTTTTAGTTGTAAAATTTTGTTTTAAAGAATATTACTTTTAATTCATTCTTAAATATTTTAATTTGCTAGATAAACTTTTAAAATTAATTTACTATTAGTATTTAACTAGTCTAATATTCATTAATCTTTGTAGGATGATACGCTTTTTTATTATTATATTACTTATTCGACATGCTTACTTGTATGTAGAAATTCTATGAATAGGTTAATATATCAACAATATAAAATATATATTAGATTTTAACACATCATGTAAAATATATATAACATGCTCCCCTACTACCTTACAAGCAACATCACACTCATTTTTGTCGAAGACGATGACATCATGACCACATTAAGCCAAGACTTGACCTCTCAGCTCCTTTTGGCCATGTAGAATGTCCAAGCTATTGTCAACTCGGCCTCACTTGTAGGCGGTGTTGCGTCAGTCCTACCCATTTTTTTCTAAGTTATTCAACCTATACGATTAGTTACATCCTCTCAATCATAAGAACATAATAAACTTCAAACATAAATTTTGTTATGATAGAAGGTCTATTTTCTCCTTTAAAGTCACCTTATGGAAAAATGAAAACATCACAACATCTTTATAAATAAGTATACTATTAACAATCTAAAAGGCATGTTGAATAACAATAAAAAATCTTGGTGGGTTCAAGTCCCATTGTGATTGCATGTTCTTCTTTTTAAATCACAAGTTATTTTATTATTGGCTAACTAGTTCAAGTGGTGAGTTAATAGAAACTCTAAGTTCAACACCTTGAATGCCTGAATTGAGTATATACATTGTAATAAAAAATTAAAATAAAAAATAGATTGTCTCATCCAAAAGTGAGATTCATTGTGAGATAACCTTGGCTATGTAGGAAAGACATCCGATTAATAATGATTGTTAAGTATGAAAGAAACCTTTTCACTGGGGCCTACTATATTTTCAAGTAAAAAAGTATTTCACTTGAAACTTTGGTTCTAATATCATATCAAAAAACACATTTCTTATTAAAACTAACTTATAAGAGATAAGAACATCTTTACATATAAAAGATGCAATAGACTAATGTGTTGGAAAATGTAAAATACATACAAAATTTCAACATTTATAATGTTAGAAAATATTTATCTTCATGTGGAAATTCAATCAATAAAGGAAAGCGCTAAACATACTATAATCATTTAGGTCCAAAAAATCACAATGTTCACTAATAGTTGGTTTAAAAAAACAAAATCTATTTCCTTAATTTTATATTCTCAACATAAAAGTCTAGAAGAACCTAATTTTATACACCATAAACATTCGGAATGTCAACCTTGTATTTCTTCTAGCTACCCAATAACTGAGCCTACGGATTCGTGCAATATTTTCCAAAAATGTCATAAATCTCAATCACACGTCCAATGAAATTCGCTCAACCCCTCAGCTTATTGGCATGCTGGGACACCTGGCTACCGCTCCACGTGTCCTTTCCTACTTTGTATATAAAGTACTCATCCTCCCGCCATTTCCCATATCGCCTTCCTTCTCATCAATGGTACGCTGCGAGAAGTGAGTGCTACCATGGCTATGCTTCCACAGCGTTCACTGGTGCTCTTGGTTGGTGTCCTTGTCTTGGCCTTTGGCCTTGCAGGTTGGGATTTTTTTTTCTTGGTTTCTAAGCTTCAGTTTTGGTTTCTTGTTTATGTATGAACTCTGATGGTTCTCGGTTTGTGTCGCAATCACAATCATTTGTTCATGAAGATGTCCAGGTGAGGGGATTTATCATTTTCTAGAGGCGTATTAGCGCAATTTTTATCCTGTAGAAGCTGGTTCTCAAGCATTATTCATGTCATAACATTGCTCTTGCTTTCCTTTGTCCTTACTAGACCTCAAGTGCATCAAGCTGGTGTGTTCCCAAGAATGGAGTTTCTGAAGCCCAATTGCAATCAAACATTGACTATGCCTGCAGCCAAGGCATTGATTGCAGCTCAATCCACCCAGGCGGCGTATGCTATAATCCAAACACTATTGCATCACATGCTGCCTATGCCATGAATCTCTATTTCCAAAAGTTCCGAAAGAGTCCATCAAGTTGTGACTTCTCACAAGCCGGAATCATCACTGGAGCCATCACTACCACAAATCCTAGTAAGTTTCAATTATATTTCCTCCATTTTCCAAAGGCACATAAAATTAAGCAAATGAAAATTACTAGGATAATTTTTGTAGTGGTTAGTGTGCATAGTCATTCAACATGCTTCTTGTTTTTAGAAGTAAGGAAGTCCATCCTAAAATTCATAGATATACTACTTGTATGATATAATACCATACTCATGTATTTATATTCTCAACATGAGATAAGCATTCTCAACATATCCTCTCCACTCTATGGAAACAACATTATAATTAGGACCAATATTAAGGATGTGTTGGTCCATCCTAAACATAAGGAAATGTGCTATGACTCCAATATCATGTTAGATTAAAAAGGCTATCCTAAAATCTATAAGCAAGATGAGGTATACCCTTATCTATTATAAGCCTAGGCTCTCATATCTATAAGTTCGATGTGAGATAAACATCCTCAACAAAACCTAATCTAATCTTCTTCTTCCTAACCATGCTCCAAATACACCATCTATAGCGAGATAGAGAAGCTATGACTCTTGTTGTTTTAGTTCAAAACCAACTTCATATGTAAAACATGCATTTCTAGTTTGCTTTGTCATTTGTTATTTTTGTGGATTGTCATGTAATTTTCTTAACCCTTTTGTTTTCTTTGAGTGTAGGTTACAATGCTTGCAAATATCCTAGGGGGGAGTCCTTGAAAGGCCATGTAATCTTGTAAGACGTAAAAAATAAAGAGGATAATTTATATGCTAGATCACTACTCGAAGTAGTGTGAAGGGTTTTTTTCTTTTCTACCTCACTTAATGTGTCCCTACATATGTTGTTGTTCTTGGTCCAATAAGATGATTTCAGTTGGACAAAGTGAGAGAAATGATACCCCTCTTGTTAAGAAACTTTACCTACTAAAATAAATCTCATTGCAAGGGTAATAATACATTTTAGAATTTTCAATAAAATTGAATGTTTCAAGTCTTTTTCCTCTCTCTCTCTCTCTCTCTCTATCTATCTATCAATTGTCATTAGTTATCATTCTTTTCGCTTCTCTTTTCAATTCGAATCTTTGTTAAATGATTGTTGGAGGGATTTTCCTTTTCGAATGTGGAAGTGTTGGAAGTTTCAAATCTTGTTTCTAACTAACATTGGTTAGTTAACTACACTTAACTACCCTAAACATACTATAATCATTTAGGTCTAAATAATCACAATGTTTAGCAATAGTTGGTTAAAAAAAATCTATTTTCTTAATTTTATATTCTCAACATAAAAGTCTAGAAGAACCTAATTTTATGAACCTTAAACGCTAGGAATGTCAACCATGTATTTCTTCCGGCTACCCAATAACTGAGCCTACGGATTCGTGCAAGATTTACCAAAAATGTCATAAATCTTGATCACACGTCCAATGAAATTCGCTCAACCTTCCAGCTTATTGGCATACTGGGACACTTGGCTACAGCTCCACATGTCCTTTCCTACTCTGTATATAAAGTACTCATCCTTCCGCCATTTCCCATATCGCTTTCCTTCTCACTTATATCAATACCATTTTTGTACGCTGCGAGAAGTGAGTGCTACCATGGCTATGCTTCCACAGCGTTCACCAGTGCTCTTGCTCGCATCCTCGTCTTGGCCTTTGGCCTTGCAGGTTGGGATTTTTTTTTCTTGGTTTCTAAGCTTCAGTTTTGGTTTCTTGTTTATGTATGAACTCTGATGGTTTTTGGTTTGTGTTGCAAAATCGCAATCATTTGTTCATGAAGATGTCCAGGTGAGGGATTTATCATTTTTCAGAGGTGTATTAGGTCAATTTTTATCCTGTAGAAGCTGGTTCTCAAGCATTATTCATGTCATAACATTGCTCTTGCTTTCCTTTGTCCTTACTAGACCTCAAGTGCATCAAGCTGGTGTGTTCCCAAGAATGGAGTTTCTGAAGCCCAATTGCAGTCAAACATTGACTATGCATGCGGCCAAGGCATTGATTGTAGCCCGATCCACCCAGGCGGTGTTTGCTATAATCCAAACACTATTGCATCACATGCTGCCTATGCCATGAATCTCTATTTCCAAAAGTTCCGAAAGAGTCCATCAAGTTGTGACTTCTCACAAGCTGGAATCATCACTGGAACCATCACTACCACAAATCCTAGTAAGTTTCAATTCATAAGCATATATTTCCTTCATTTTCCAATGGCACATAAAATTAAGCAAATGAAAATTACTAGGATAATTTTTGTAGTGGTTAGTGTGCATAGTCATTCAACATGCTTCTTGTTTTTAGAAGTAAGGAAGTCCATCCTACAATTCATAGATATACTACTTGTATGATATAATACCATACTCATGTATTTATATTCTCAACATGAGATAAGCATTCTCAACATATCCTCTCCACGCTATGGAAACAACATTATAAGTAGGACCAATATTAAGGATGTGTTGGTCCATCCTAAACATAAGGAAATGTGCTATGACTCCAATATCATGTTAAATGAAGAAGGTTATCCTAAAATCTATAAGCAAGAGGAGATATACCCTTATCTATTATAAGCCTAGGCTCCTATATCTATAATTTGGATGTGAGATAAACATCTTTAACAAAGCCTATTCTAATATTCTTCTTCCTAACCATACACCAAATACACCATCTATAGCGAGATAAAAAAGCTATGACTCTTGTCATTTTAGTTCAAAACTAGCTTCACATTTAAAACATGCATTTCTAGTTTGCTTTGTCATTTGCTATTCTCGTGGATTGTCATGTAATTTTCTTAACTCTTTTATTTTCTTTGAGTGTAGGTTACAATGCTTGCAAATATCCTGGGGGAAGTCCTTGAAAGGCCGTGTGAAGGATTTTTTCTTTTCTACCTCCCTTAACGTGTGCCTACATAAATTGTTGTTCTTGGTCCAATAAGATGATTTCAGTTGGACAAAGTGAGAGATATGATATCCATCTTATTGAGGAACTTTACCTATTAAAATAAGTCTCATTGTAAGAGTAACAATACATCTCAGAATTTTCAATAAAATTGAAAGTTTCAAATCTTATTACTCTCTCTCTCTCTCTCCCTCTCTCTATAATTGTCCTTAGTTCCCATTCTTTTCTCTTCTCTTTTCAATTCTAGTCTTTCTTAAATGATATCATATTAAGAGACTTATTGTTTTCATTTCTAAAATCATTTTGTAAGATAGAAGAACATCTTCACAAATAAAAAGTGTATTAGACTAACATACTTGCTGTGTAAGAAATATACAAGATTTTAATGCATAATATTAGAAAATGTTTATCTTCATCTTTAAAATCAATTATTATAAAAGAGAAATTCAAACATAGGCCAAAATAATAAAAATCTTTAGCAATCATTAATTTCAAATTTTAATATATTTCTCGTGATGTGATGGTCAATGAGAAACTTCTTTATGTTTTTCACATTGACTATGAAAAAGAGTTTATGCATGGCTTGACATGCAACCCCAAGTGGGAGTGATTCTTCTGAATTTTCAGTATCTTCCAAAGGAGAACTATAAAAAAGCTTACTGTCAGAACTGAAGAACTGATCTCCATGCGCAAAGGCAGCCACATGGATGGAGCTATTACACGCACAAGTGAATGAGGTCACCCTAATTCATGAGGGATTATTTTATTTCCTGTCTTGTACATTTTTCTCTTGTGCGTAAACATTGTGTAGCGGCCTCTCTTCACACCTCTCTTGTAGCCGCTTGGGTTGACTTGTATAATGAAACAAGTTCTTCATCCAACTACAAGCAGTGTCAAATTTTACAACAGGAAGAGTGAAAAGCGAGCTCAGGATGGCCATACACCTGTATAGCATATGAATCATTCGGTCTTCCCGAGCACAAGTCATTCGACCATAATATGGCAGGGCCCGACTGATAGACCTTGTAACGTAGTTGAACAGTTAGGTTAAACTCCCACCAATTGTTGTCTTATACCTGTCGTGCCGTGAGCAAAATTGCAGCGTGGCGAAAACAGTACCACCCTGCAGGCACGGGTTCGGTGTTGGAATCCCGGCTCCAGCTTCAGCTTGAAGGTTCGCCTCGTAGAGGAGGCTTGGCCGTCGTGGGGATCCATGGGAGACAGAGCGACTGATCTGAATGGATTATTTTTTATTCAAGTTAAAGTTAACCTAATATTGTTATTATTCTGATTATTATCACGTAATTGTGACAGAAGACTAGAGACAGTTGCAATTTTAGTGAAAGATTGACGACATTTTTACAAGCACCACATTCTATTCTCAGTGGGCATTACACGTATTCCGTCCCACGCCAATCCACGCTTTAAGAGCATTAAAAGATACATTCGTTCTTCTTAATGGGGAAGACGAGGTTCCATCAAACAAGTCAAGAAGGAAATCAAGAATAATTAGAAATGGTCCTTCGAAGTTTGACCTGGTTCAACAATTATTAACACAAAGACCAGCGCCTTTTAGATGTGAAACTTGTAAACAAAAAGATGCTTATGTGAAGGCGACCATAACACTGCAAGAGGAAAAAAAACGATGACTATAGAAAATTTGGAAGACCATTTTTTCTTTTAATTTACTATAAGTTAATATGTTTTTATATAGTGATTCATAATCAAAAGCATTGTTTGTAAAGCTTACTTTATAAGATTTTGATAAATAATTATGTTCTCTGACTGAAAAAAAAAGTAACAAAAAAGGAGTTATCATAAGTTTTCATTTTCACGAGCTCCAGGGCTCTGATAAAATTTTGGGCCCGTGGTGCATGATCTGGACAAGATGACCTATCAAAGAAGCAAGCGAGAGTTTCAAACTAAGACAACTGAAAATAGTATAATTATTACACAACAAAAATCCAGAACAAACACTTTGGAAAACTTCAATCAAGGATTCCTTTGTAGACAGTAACTCAAGCTCACACAACAGGGACTAGATGTAGGTTGTACCACATCTGAGAAGAAACGTCTGCTCATACGTGACAAAGAAACAAAACATCATTACTTGAGATCAGCAAGTAGCTCCAATCGCAGGACAGCATATCCTAGAATAGATCGAGAGACATCTTGAGCTTGTTTTGTCTCCATTTGGGAAGTCCGTAGAAAGCTCCTTTTGTCATTCCAAATTTGTCTTGAAACTCTTCCTCGGATAAATATGCCTAGAGCCACCAGAAATTGCAGATCTCTTTGGTTACAGGAGTTGCAAATAGAATAGGACTAAAAGTGAATGTGAAGGTGATATGATTAAACTATATAAATATGCCCAGGTAAACTACATAGTAACTGAATGTTCAGAAGGCTAACATTCCTATCACCAAGGGGGAGGAAGAGGAAGGGGAAAGTATCGGCAGTGACGAAGTTGATTTATATGGCAAGGAAGTTAGTGGGGGATGGAGGTTTGATCCCAGTAATGCACCATTAAGGGTACGGAATAAACTAAAAGAATAACAGACCAGGCATCTCTACATCTGTAAAGAAGGAAAAGGGGTCTGTACCTCTCGTTTAGTAACATCTATGCCTGATATCCGGTCACTAGAAGTCACTTTCAACCGTTCGTAAGGATATGTTTCCAGGTTTGCACAAGCCCCATTTCCATTGGCCTGATTGACGTCCACACTGTGAGAAGGTGGCCCTGGCTGTAGTGCTGGAGAAACTGCAGGCACTAAAGATTTATCTGCTGGAAAGGAAGAGAGAGACAGATGAATGAAGTCAAAAAGTGGACAACACCAAGGTAATTGATGAAAATCCAAAAAGGGAAGTCCAGAAAGCATTTTCTGTGCAAGTAGTCTAAAAAAGTAGATATGCACCCAAAAAAAAAAAAAAAGTTATTGGATAATCGAATCCAAAATTTACATAGAGATCTTCTGCCATTCATCTTATCTCTTACAATTCATCACAGTACTCCTCATTTGGCACTTAAATCATCTGATTGAATCAAATTTGGACTAGCCAATCATCAACATGGCAATCTTTACCCTTTAATTGTGTCAACGTTTATTAAAAAGTAAATTGAGTTCAGTAAGTTATTGAACTGGTTCTCCTACTACTCCATGAACCAATTTAAGAATTTTCCTTTACCGGCACCAACAAGTGGAGAAGATCCTGAAAAGAGGTTTCTGACAATTGGAGTTGCCCCAAAAAGCATGTGATTGCTTGGAGACGTCAAATTTGAACCTGAAACACCTGATGAAGGGGATACACTTCTTCCCCATCCATTAGAACTGACAGACCTGCTCCTAAAACTATCTGGTGTAGCCTCCCTGGAGTGTGTCTTCCGTGAGCTTCTTATAGGTACCTACACACTCAAGTCAAACAGTTAAACAAGGAGAAGAAATACTCCACAGTTGAACCGGCCAAAAGATCTAATGCCTTGCAAAGTTCCAAGTTAACTGATTGTAAAATATTAAAAAAGAAAATTCATAGTCTAGGTGAGCTTATCCTTGTTCCGTTAAATATTCAAAGATTTTCTGCAACTTACAATCTGCTTGATGTTCAAAAGGACTCGAAAGTTATCCCATGCTTAGGGTCATAAACACATACCATTGTTTCTAACAACACTCCTACACCATAAGAGGACAGCCACTCAAAGCATTGCATAGATGCATAACCCATGTCATTCAACAACGTTATGCATAGGCAATTGGTAAAATCAGGCTATATGGTTCAATGACAGAAGTTGACTGTAATGCCAATCACTGACACAATGATTACATTAGAGACATAATTTTCGGTTATAACATAATCAACTTTCAGGAAGCAGCATAAGAACTTCATCTTCAAACTGATAAACCAGGGAAACTGAACATAACTAAGAAACATATCATGTCAAAAGGTTGAAATATTCGGTGGAATCACACTCACTTCTAAATTCTGCGGTTTTCCCTTCAGAACAGCAAGCTTCCGTTCAAATGAGTTCCCATGCATCTACAAGGCATCAATTCATCGAAATTGTTAACTAAACATTGCAGCATTACCACACCGTGAACATAAGTCAAGGAAATAATCTCAGATACATCCACTATGTCCAATAGACCACGGACTTGCCAAGGCAGACTCCGGCAGCAGCATATTTAGTTTTAAAAATCATTCCCACATTCAGATCTAAAAGATATCAAGAAACACTATGAGCGTGACCATGTAACATGTCTAAAATTTTTTAAAAGGAAGGCATTTGAAATGTGACTTCCTAGCAAATTCACATTCATTCCTCTTCTTTCACTAACCTTGCTTGCTTCATATATTTCTAATAAGAGCCAAGCTGAATAATATTTGAAAGCATCTTATTCATTTAAAGGAACATACATGTCCCCAAATCCCACACTGATACATATCCAACATGATGTCTCAATGAGTAGTGAAATCTTCTTACCGCTACAGAAAGTAGCTGCCAATATATGTTTATAAAGCACAATAATGATATTAATCTTCATCTTCTTAAGAAAAAGGTTATCTTACATTAGTCCTTGATGAATCCCATTCAAAGAATCGAGTGAAAAATGGTGGTTCATGCCCTTCTGTAACAACAAAGATTGGAGTCTCCAGAGATAGGCCCTCAACTAGAATGTCCATCTCAAGAAATTTCTGGCAGATCCAAGTGAAATTACAAGAATAAATGAGGACAGAGATAAAAGAGAAGTGCACCAAAGCATCACTAGTTGTGTCAATTTAACACTAGACTTCTAATTTGGTTGTTCATGCCCTTCTGTAACAACAAAGATTGGCGTCTCCAGAGATAGGCCCTCAACTAGAATGTCCGTCTAAAGAAATTTCAGGCAGATCCAAGTGAAATTACAAGAATAAATGAGGACAGAGATAAAAGAGAAGTGCACCAAAGCATCAATAGTTGTGTCGATTTAACACTAGACTTCTGATTTAGGCCACATTAGCTACTCAATTTCCTTGCATTCTAAATGCATGATGTCCTTGGAGGATTACCCCTGTGAAACAATTTATGTTATATTGATCTATACACATGCAGGTACCAAGAAAACATATTTAGTCCGGTATTGGTGCAGGGGCAATGGGATAGTCTTAAAATAATGACCTTTCACCACCAAGACTATCATTTGTACAAAATTGGAAGCAAAAACATTTACCAGGCCAAGAATTAGAGCTTGTTGCTTTGATCTAATATTTGAATGGCATCCAATCCAAACATATATCTCTCTTAGGCAGTCTAGAATTAACACATCTTCAGTTGTTAAATCATCCTGTGTAAAATTGTATATCTCCTTTGCCTGAAAAGAATTCAGCCAAAGTAAACAACACATTTCACATAAAGAACAATAACAATTCCAATATGGTGACCATAACAGTTCCGATATGACAAATAAAAAAATACATATATAGGCTTACTCAACTGAGCAACTTTTAAGTTAAGTCTTAAACTTCTAACGGGGTGAAGCAAATAAAATAAAAGTTGAATATCACAAAAAACAGCCCGTAGAACTTTCTTCATGGACGTAGTGCATTTATTGTGAGAGAAATAGAAATGCTCTCAAACAGAGTCTTAAGGATCTTCAAGTTTACTTTTGTAATTTGTTTATCCTGCCCAATATATCACCTTTTTCATTTCTTTTTTCTTAGTCAGGACCATTTGTTACGCTGTATATTTGGGTAGCATCCTTCAGTGTTTATTAACAAATCTTTTATTTATTGAAAATTTGTGTTTATGCTTCACTTTTTTTACTTGATACCTAGAGTTTTCTGAATACTGAATTTCACACTGAAGATACTCCTAGTAACAGTCCAAGGAAATTGATGCTAGACACCTTCCCGAAAAGTTGTACATACTGTCAAGTTCCTTTCAACTGTTTCTAAACTCCCAAAGTCCAATAAATCATGTAATTAAATTAAGATTTTTGCTTCCACAGAGGGCAAATGGTTTTGTACGAAATTTCACATGAAAAGAACCATTGACTGTTCAACGCCTATTGGCTGAAAATCATATGAGAAGTGTATAATGAAAAGGCTCAACAACTATTGGTGTATGGATATTTATACAGAGGGTGTTGTGCGTACCTTGAAGTCTCCTGAAATGAGAAATTCCATGCGAGTGGCAAAGGAACCAGAAACCGCAATTAGACATATTTTTACAACTGAGGTATTCTGAACTAAGGCAGAGGGACATTATCTCTTGGCATGGATATTTTATCTACCTTCAGTCGTGTTCAGTACAAACAAATGTGGGTCTTCTATATCTCCTCTAATCTCCTTTTCCCTTGGATACTCTCCCTTCCCACCAAGGGCACTCCAAAAAGTTTCAGGTTCACTTCCTTCCCTCACTGATGTGGGTTGCCATGTTGGCTGCAATAAGGATCAACAGAAACAAAGTTCTAATAAATGATTGAGTGAAGTCTACAAAAAGGAAAATTTATCATTCTCTGGTTAATCACATGAAAATTTTCTTTTACAGCCTAATGAAGGCAGAGAGCCATATTCGAAATAATTATAATCTTTCTTTATACAAATTCAAACATTTTTATGTAAAATGAGTTCAGATGTAATGTACGAGTCCAGAGGATGCCACTACATACATTTATCAATTCCAGCATTCTGTCAAGGAGATCATGGTCTCTGGCTGAAGAGAGATTCCCAATCCAAGTAAAGATATATGTTTCAGCTTGCAGAATGTAACAATAGGATGAGTTCAAGGAGCTTGAAACCTACAACAGCTTCACTCCATAGTCAATAGAAACTCAAATTATAGGTGCTTATGCAGTCCTCATAAAGTGTTAAAAAAGCACCAGGAGCAAAGAGATAAACTATACTGTAAATGCTAAAGACATTACAGTTACAGAGAAAACAGGATGCATAGACCATATAACATTCCAAAGTGAGTATTAAAGAGGTGAAGATAATAGTAAATGACTAAAATAGTTTAACAGTGTCAGAAGCAGATATGGAGCTTTCAGAAATGCGACCTCATAAAATAAAAAGCAACAAGGTTATAATTGCACAAAAGGATGTTTCAGAACAAGCACCACTAGCATGAGGTTGGGAAAGAGATTTCAGGGCATTGCTAATTACAGTATTAAAATATAAGAGATGAATGGCATCAAAATTAAACAGATTAATTTGATCAAACTCACCAGATCGACTTGGATGGCTCGCATATTGTTTGTACCTGTCCCTTGAACTTGAAAAAGAGCTGTCTTGTTTTCCTCTAGAGTTTCATCTGTGATACCTTTTTCTGCTATGAACTTCTTGTACCCATGGCTCATACCTCCCTATATGAAAAGCCATGATGAAAAAACCCAAAGACGTTTCATACTTAGCACTAGATTATCTTGAAACTAGACCATATTTGAACTATTAAAGTGATGACTGAACCTTGAAAATGATCAATGTCTGGAAAATCAAGAAAAATTGAACTGGCTCCTTGCCCTCCACAACTTGGGCCTGAATTAAAAAAGCTGAGGTAAATCAGAGAAATATTTTTCGAGGTAATGCACAAAAGTTGAGACGTCAACAGTTTACATCTGCGGGACATGGAGAAAACATTACAGACAAGCTCCATATTTGTGGCAACATTGCTATACATGAAAAATCTCTTTTCAGCATGCATGATCATGCTAGCATCTTAATCAGCTAATAACATTAGAGTTTCCTAGGTGACTCAACAGATTATGCACATAAGAATGAAAATTATAACTAACCAAAATAGGATCCCCCTTGATTGAGTCAGCCATTGCATTCATATGAGAGATGGCAGCTTTTCTATCTTCCTGCAAGCATGAAAAGTAACCCCAAAAAAAAGATAATATGATTCGGAAGTTTATTGGGGTTTCTGGAAGCTAGATATTTGATTCCAATATACTCTATAGAGATTTACAAAGAAACGAAAAAATGAGAAAGAAATACGTTCTTAATTTTCGAAGTCCAATCAAGACGAGATAGCTCAAAACTTCAGCTGAAAATGTTTGCAAGGCAAACTATAACTGTTCTCTTTTTCTACATTTTAAGAAAAATAAAGAACCAAATGTGTAGAGTTATATTACTGTTCTTTTAAGTTATAATGATCCACTTCGCAGCATTTACGAGAACCATAAGTTTTGAGTGAACAACAAACACTCAGGCATAGATAATACATCGGGCTTACTATTACACTCGTGCAACCAAGCCATGCGTAGAACAAATTCTCATCTCTATCATTTCCAGGATATGTAAACTGCACAATATAGCAGTCCCCAGTGAAAAGTTTTGTCTGCTCTGGAACTGGAAGAAGGTATAACTCATCACCATTGACCCGCCAAACCTGAAATATAAGATTGCATTAATACAAACATAGGATCACATGAGTTGACATCCTAGATGAAAAGATAATCACAACTTTTAGGGGGAAGGTACTTTTAGTGTGCCTCTGCAATTTATAAAATGCACAGAGTCTTCTTCTTCTTCAGGAAGCTCTTTCACGTCATAACCCTGCTGCTTGAATATTGCTGTAACCAATAATATAAAGATTAAAGTTATCACTTCTACCTTTACTGCTGATATATATATATATATATATATATAGATAATTTGGCAGAAGCAACTAGACCTGCTACTTTCCCTCGACCTTCTTCATATAGTTTGGGCTCCACTTTTTGAGGCCATTCATCAAAATATGACCTAAATATGGCACTTTCTAATCCTTCACTTATAAAGGTTAAATGGGTCCCAGTTGACCTCTCCTGATTTCTGAGGAAATCCTGTCAAAGAGTGAACCAGTAATCACTAATCAATTGTGGAAAAACATCCTCAAACTATCAACAACGGTTAAAATCATTGAACGAGGTAGCCTTCACACAACATTTTGAATGTGCACAATGGTAGTGCTCAGACGTGCCAATTTTTTCACCTCTACACTGCTTCTCATTATTCAGTCTCATTATTGTATCTATTGTGTCATTTCATTCTTAGCTCACGAACAAGCTAGTTAAAGCAATAAGAGCAAGCAATGCCCATTAGATGATAGAAACATGTTATTTATCAAGTGGCTATATCATGATAAGTCCAATGCCATCTTCTTTGATTACAAAGAAGGCTGTAGATCACACTAAATTCAAATGAACTGTAGATCCAAATTATTAAACATAATAATGGTAGTAATTCAAGGAAGTAGGGATTGGCAGTATCATATCTGTTTACCCATGCCATCCAATCAAAAGCCATTTAATGATCAAATCATGGGATTCGAATCAATTTTGCTATATAGTTGTACGATTGTGCCTTCTGAATTTCACTAACAGATTACAAAATTTCAAATCAAATGTAATGCCAAACTACTAAACAATATATCTGGGATTGGAAACATCGACTTTGTTTAGCTATGCTGTCCTATGTATGCAATGATTTAATCATGGACTTTGAATCAATTTTCCTAAACAATTGCATCATTGTCTTTTTTAATCAGGTTTCCCCTCTTAGGATGCACTCACTCCTCAACAACTCTGTGATCTATCTTTCATGTAATCACTCTCGCGAGGAAAGGGAGAGAAGAAGGAGAACTGATTCTTACTTCTGATGCTGAGATTGATATCTTCCGTTCTGAAATCAAGCTCTGTCTTCCCATCCAAACAAAAACCTCATCACCACAGTCCAACAAATAGCATTTGTCTGACTCAAGCATTTTTCTTTCCAATGAATCAGTTCCAGTTTGACATAGTTTGCCTTGTGTGGTTATCCTGTTGACAAGAGTGCATTCGATTATTGGTCAAAGACATCCATTTACATTGAAAGAAGTAAACAGAAGACATATATGCACAAACACAAATTGCTTTCATCTAGAATCTAAACAAAACACATTTGTTGAGCTAAGGATGATATTGGCAGGTCAAGCAGTCAGAAAAGAATGCCACCATAAATATCAGAAAGCAAAAGGGTATTGATATGCACTTTTTTTCATTATTAGACGCATAATATATATTGGGCTTGCTGATATGAATACACCTGTAAAACTCATCAAAGTCAAAAGTAAGATAGCAGGGTTTCTGAACGTGGATAGAAAGAGACTGAACAGTTGTTGAAGAATCTCCAAAGTTTAATCCAAACTCACCAAAATAGTTTCACTGAGGGAGTATCGGACTGTTTCTGAAAAGAAGAAGGTGCATCCCGAGGAATTGGGGCAAAACCACCAAATAAACTCCAGAACTCGCCCACATCAGCATCACCAACAAACTTTCCATCCTCTGAAGCATATCAGAATTAGCAGCTGAAATATATTTTTCTTGAAAGAGGACAAACAAAAAGGGAAGAGAGATAAAGAAATGCACACCTATTGTAGCCACCTCACATTTTCCACCATGCTTATTCTCTTTGATATACTGAACAACCTCCAAAGCCTTAGCTCTTTCTTGTATGCTAGAGTTGCACCCACTGAAGAGGAAAATCTTTGATGCAGTGTCAAGAATGAACACATCACTGTGGTTCAATGATGACCGAGAAAAAGGAACCTGTAAACATGCATATAAAGATCATATTGAAGACCATTCTCAAAGTGGGATAGCAAATAAAAAGTACTTGTTAAAAAACTAAAAGTGGAAAGTAAAATGATTTCAACATCAAGAAGTGATTCAAAATTAATGCAATTGCATACATCACTAAACACATAAACCAACATTGAATTTACTCACACAATAATAGTAATCTATCTGTTATGAACAACAACCCAAAATGGTGATAAAAGACATAACAACCAAAAGATCTGGTTTTTAGTGAGGTGGCCATGAGAATGATTTGGCCCTTTCAAGTGACAGTTGGCTCTTTCAGTAATAAAATTATAATGAGTCATTCATTAAGCTTGAAATGAGGGTTACTTCTTTGATGTGGACTACATGGTCTCCCTTGCAGGTTAGCAAGCTGACTTTGTATGTTTCACCATTTAAGCGGCCTTCTTGTGAAGAATATACTCCTTCAACAGGAATAATACAAGGTTTGAAGTATGATAAAAATCTTTCTGTTTCTAGGCCTTGAAGCTCCCTATATTGGACAGTGCATGATCCTAGAGCAGCATCCAATTCAAGTGCCTCGTCTGATGCCAGGGCTGAGTCCACCTGCCAATACCATACGCAACCATAAAAGACACAACATGAGTTTATCATATCTATATTTAATAAACTTTATATACAGTCACTGCTAATTAAATTTATCACCAAATATAGACAATTTACACGAAGATCATAACTTCCAGAACTAGCTAGTAGATTCTCACTAGTGTCCTAGTTCAAATTCTTATCATATGAAACAGCATCAAATTTGAAGCTGTGCTTAGCAGATCTTTCTTGCCCCCACATTTGATCTGCCGTTCCCCTTTATGCTTAAAATGGGGAACAAGACTGACAGATTATAAATCAGCAACCAATATCTTTTCATTCTAACCTTGGATTCAGTGGGTTAACATTCCTATCACTACTGTTGCATGTTGATCAAGAGTCAAAATATCTTGAGCTGGTTTCTACCTTCATCACAAAACACTTAAATAACAATATTAGACTCTACCAAGTCCATGGATAAATAAGAAGATACATGAGTACCTTGTTTGTGTCATTTCCCAGCCAATAGTGTACATCGTGTTGAGGAGGGCCATTTTTTGTCAAAACTGTCTAACTCAGACAACCAACACGTGAAAAGGTCAAGTTGACTGCATGATAAGGAACAAAAATAAAATGCAAACAGTTATTCTACCACTAAAATTACAATTCTCCAGAAAAAATTCCATCTTTAGTGGAATCATATGGTTTTTCCACCACTAAACTTGCAATATTTTGAAAAAGACCCCAGGCTTTAGTTGAAAGAAAGTAACTTCTGGAAGAAACAGTTCAATCTTCAATCTTGTATAAAGATCCAGTTTTCATGTCATTTTAGTGTGCTTTGATTTAGACGTTCCACAGTTCAGACACAGATATTACCGAGTATTTAGTTAGACTAAATCCAAGGAGACAAGTCTGCATTCAGCAGGTATTTTCATATGGCCTCAAAAGATATCTGTAACAAAATGAAATGGACATGGAGCTGCTCCAACTTACATTCAAAACTATGTATGCATTTCCAGTATAAAATTTCCCATGAGAAGACTTTGGGACACGAACCAGCCGAAGGTTCTCAATGCACCATATTTCTAAACCACTGGCATAAGAACGTTAAGGAAACAGAAAAAAGACCTGAATGGGGGGGGAAACGATGTGAAATCAGTCAATGAACAACATCCAGCCCCTGACAGCATATGTGTCTAATGGTCTATTCTACAATTCTAGAACTAAGTTGACTTGTCAACTTCGAATGAACAGCACTAACCAACAGTATCCAAGCTTTGAGGGAGTAACAATTTTATTTCTTAAATTCCAGTGAAAACTACTTTTCTATATTTATCTCAGTAGCGTCTAAACATAAAATGTTTTGTGGGCCCCTTTACCACTCCATTGCCTAATTTTCCTGTTCAGGTGCCGAATCAAAAGTTGGCTTGCTAAAGTTGTGTCTTCATTGATTAGGAATTACAAACTTGCAAGCTAAAACAGAATTTCTGTACTTCGCACTTCTATAAGAGAATCAAAGATATGTCGCTATGCTACAGAACACAAAGAAGCATTATCAAACTCGATGGACTATAAAGAAATGTTGACTTAAATTTGTTTATAAGGATACGCCTTTGATCCTGCACCCTCAAATGCTGAGTCTGTGTCTTTGCTGGAAAGAGACATTGTCTCTCATGGGCTTGTTACGCCACAAAACATCCACTGGAAACTCGCAAGCACTGCTTCAGCACAGGCATTAAGTTTCATCAATGAAATCCCATAATGGGGTTCATCTTTAGTAAAATTTATAAGTGAAATGTCAAAATCTGACATTTGTAATCCAATCATAAACGGAGTTGAAACATTAGTGAAATGAAATTAACTAATGCATTTCATATGCAATTAATGCAAGTTAAGCATAATAGAAGAGATGCTGATATTTTGCCCAAGAATAACAAAATCATGTTACCATGGTACCACAGCAAGAAAGATTAAGGCATCCGCAGGAAACACAACTTTATCTTTTGCTTCACAGAGTGCTTTGAACCTTCATGCCAGTGAATTAGGTCTCTCGTTTTTTTTTTTTTTTTTTTTTTTTTGAGGATACAAGCTAACTGCATAAGAGGTATTTTCTTTTTTACTGTTTAGGTAATCAAATCAATTTCTGAAGACTGACCTATTCCCATTCTATACTGAAATCATTACTGGCTCACTTCCTCCATTTAATTTGGGGTCTATGGTATTTCGCATGGTGTTGTGCCGACTTGTCAATGAAAAAATTGACTTCTTGTAGCTAAGAATTTGCGTAGTAACTTGGAATCTACAAAATACTTTTTGGCGTGTCATACATGTCAGATTTGAAAACAAATTTTAGCCCATATTGAGAAGGTGAACAGAAATAACTCATTACTAAAAAGGCCAGCCACCAAGACAACTACAGCATTTTCACCAAAAGACAAATATAGAAAGGACTAACTCAGCTTTGGTCACACAAGAATTTCGAACGATCAGTTGAATCATTGTGGGTGTGGAAGGAAATAGCAACAGTTTTAGAGTAAATGAAAAGCAAGACACTTCATTCCTGAACAAGTTCATAAACTGAAAAATAGAGAAGCGTAAGTCAGTAAGTAAATCTTACCGATATCTCTGTGTAAGATTGTTGGAGGGTTGGGAAGTTAGAGCCAAATTGCGTAACTGTAAAAGAGATAGAAGGATCAAAAAAGCCGATATATCCCCATTTCTCTTGGCCCTTTTAAAGATAAAGTGGAAACAAAGTGGAAAGAAAGAGTAGGGGGATTCGTACAGTAGTAAAGAAAGTGGAGACTTGAAAATGGCAGGAACGGAAAGGAACAGAAAAATAGATAAAGGCACGCTTAAGCTTTATCGTCCATCTAAGAAGGGTCCCACGAACTCCAAGCTCTTTCCTGTTTCTTTACGCTTTGCTCCCCTTTGTTTGACATGTGCAGCATCTTTTGCCGCTCCACCATGGATGCACAGGTCTGTAACATCGACGGTGGCAGATTAGCTACAAAATTCAAATAAAATAAAATAAAATCTTTAATTAGCCATTAATTTTAAGGATCTTGACATAATAGTCTCACCGGCTGGTCTTGACTTTTGCAAGGTCGAATATCTTTCTTTAAAGAAGGAGAAACGTCTCCTTGTTTAACCGAAAAGCGTTCAGAACAGAATTATGTTCATTTTCTTTGATTGCAGGGACACAGAAATGCCTAAAGTCCAGCTTGTTATCTCCATCACAACAACTGAAGCCATTATCGCAGGACCGATGAGCCATCTTAATCATGGTAGCTTCCACTCAACCATCGCCATCGATTAACATTTACTTCACAATCAATAATTCCTAGTACCCCATGTGAAGACATTCCTTTAAATTATTAAAGATTTTTTTTTTCGGGTTATGGAAGACAAAAGTAAGAACTGAATAATATATGCTGTCTCTTTGTCGTATGTATTTAAAATTTTATATATAAGTGAAAATTAAGTGGTGGGCCTTTTGTTCAGCCCACAATACAATGGGCCTCATGAGATGGGCTTCATTGTATAACCCAAAAATCTATAGAAGAACACCAAACTCGAACGGCGCAAGCAAGTCGGAAATTCTTCGATCGCGAGGAGGGGAGCGATGAATCCGTTAACCCTAGTGAAACGTATTCAGCAAATCAACTCGAAAGAAGCTGCACTAGGGATTTCTGAAGAAGCTTCATGGCATGCCAAGTACAAGGACTCGGCTTATGTCTTCGTCGGCGGCATTCCCTTCGACCTCACGGAAGGCGATCTCCTCGCTGTTTTTGCTCAGTAAGTCCTTCGCTGCGCTGAACGCTAGTCATATTCGGAGAAGTTATCGCTTTGATTTGAGGGTTTTCTTTCTTTTTCTTTTTAGATACGGAGAGGTTGTCGATGTTAACCTTGTTAGAGACAAAGGCACTGGTAAATCCAAAGGCTTTGCATTTATTGCTTACGAGGACCAGAGGAGTACGAACCTTGCTGTAGGTTGGTTTCACTCTCTATCTCTTGCTTTCGCTTGACTCATTGGTTTTGTCAGCTTATAATATTGTTGTGTTTTTCCCTTTGTTTAGATAATTTGAACGGAGCGCAGATTTTAGGTAGGATTATTAGGGTTGATCATGTTAGTAAGTATAAAAAGAAAGAGGAAGAAGACGAAGAGACCCAGAGGAAGAAGAGAGAAGAGCGCGGCGTATGCCGCGCATTCCAAAAAGGTGAATGCACTCGTGGCGACAGTTGCAAATTTTCGCACGACGAACAAGTACGTTCAACAATATTTACTTGAATATTTCTATACTATTGATCATTTTGGAGTTTTTGATGATGAATTTTTTACTCAATTGTGAAGATATTTTAAACAGAATCTCGTATTATTGATGTGAAAAGATTTGGGGATATTTCTATGCGATGTTCTATTAAGTTATGAGACTGGCATGAACAGATGTGTACGTTGATGATAGTTATTGCTTACCCTGTAAATTAGCTGATTTGTGCTGTCTAATTTTTGTTACCTATTTGAAAGTAGTGATGTTTTATTCCCAATGTCATGTTTTCTTGCAACCTTTTTTTTTTTTTTTTTTGGGTGTTCGTGGGGTAGAGATGGACTGTGCCGTGCTGAACCATTACCTAAATTATCTGTTGTAGTGCAACACTTACGTTTTTGTTATGAACTTTCTTGTTAATATTGTGACAGTTGTTAGTGCATCACGTTCAGTGTGTTGGGATTGTTGCTCATTAAATTGCTTATGTGCTGGTTGAATGAGTTATTGAACCGTGTGGATGATAATGGAGAAAGATGATCCTTTTGTTTATTCACCATGCGTGTGCTCCTTGTTTTCATCTTTTTGGGTGATGGGGAAGGGGATGTCAAAGAGAGCACCCGGAATCTTTGTATGCCAGCTCCAAAACCATATTGATATAGCATAGCTTGTCGTGGTTCCAGAAATTGATCCATTGTCTTAAAGTTTTAGCTGAAGGACCGAAAGTAATTTCTACTGCTGATTTAGGAAATAAGGTTAGGATGCTTTAGTAAGTAATTAGAGTAGGCTTTGGGTTCAGACTAGAACTGAAACTAACAGTGAAGGAGGACGGAGAAGAATGGGAGAGATATGTATACCTAGCCCAGGGATCTTGGACATCACTCCTTGAAGAGTCTGTATCACATATTTATACTGAATTTTTTAACTGGTCCAACTTATAGTTTGCTCAGTGGCTTGTTTCAATCCCTTGTTTCCATGTAGTCTTGATGAATGATGTCTCAGCATGACGTCATTCATTGCAGAACCATTTGTTCTAAGTTTACTTTTTGCACATTTGCTATGTGTTATGTGCTAATGACTGATTTGGTGTTTTATTTCAGAGAGCTGCAAATACAGGCTGGGGTCCGGAAGATGCTGCCGGCTCAAGATGGGGACATGACAAGTTTGACGGCCCAAAATGGGGTGAGAAACGATCGGACAGTAACCCTTCAAAACCTGTTTGGGGGGCTAAGAATCAAGATGGTTTTAGACAGGATGATAAAGATTTGCCCTCCAGATCAAAGGGCAGTGGGAGGGCCTTAGAAAGCAACCCGAGGGTAGGTGGTAGGAGGGAGGAAAAGAGATTGGGAAGGCATGAAGATGATGAGTTTGAGCCAAAGTCAAGAGAAGATCATGATAGGAGGCAAGATACGAGATTGGAAAGGCGTAATAAAGATGAATTTGAGTCCAGGTCAAGAGAACGTAAGAGGGAAGAAAAAGGATCAAGAAAACAAGATGTTGATGACTTTCGGCAAAATCCAAGAGAAGGCAGTGATTGGAGGGAAGAAAAGAGACAAAGAAGGAATGATGTTGACGAATTTCTGCCGAAGTCTAGAGAGGATGCAAAGGAAGAAAGGAGGTCAAGAAGGCATGGGGATGAGTTTGATGGGAAGGAGGGAAAGAGATCAAGAAGGCAAGAAGATGATGCCTCTGTGCTGAAATCAAGAGAAGATGGAAGGGAAGGAAAGACATCAAGAAGGTATGAGTCAGATTACCGTGGGGAGGAAAAACGCGACAAGGGGGGGGACATGCATAGAGATTCCACCTCTCGGAGTTACAGAGGGAGAGATGACCATCACCGGCATAGATCAGATAGATAAAGATCTTCATTGAATGTTTGCGGGGATAAACTATTATATTTGAGGAGCTGGTTTTTTTTCTTTTTTCTTTTTCAGTTCCGCTGAAATGTTCATAAAAGATGTTGTATCTTTACTGATTTTGCGAGTCTTCTGGATATCTTCTGGTCAGTCCAGTAGAATTCAATGTACGATCGAATGTGAAAGTTTAATGCAATCCTGTGATGATAAGGGGTTTCTTGAACTAAGAACGATCCCTACTGATGATTTGAGCCCTTAAGAATTTCGGCAGCGTTAACGATACTGTCATACAGCACCTGTTCCTTTCCGCGACCGCGACGCCGAGGAATTTGCTTGTCAGACCATACACACCCAATCGACCCATTTAACTCAGATACCAACTCCTTCGCCGTCGGTCCAAAGACTTGAATATGGATGACCCATATCGGACAATTGAAGAAAGCGGACGGACTGTATATCTTGGTGAAACAGCTATTTTTTGTTTGTTGATGTTGTAGATTAAATACAGCACACATTTCCTCTTCAAGTTTTGATTATAAGTATAAAGGTGAATCGCATGCATTTTCACTTTCTTACATGTGCTCTGCTTCGTTTTCCCTTTTCCAGGACTTGCTTTTCTCAAGTATTTAAGAGAAGGCCCTGTTAAATGTACCTTAAAAGATGGGTAAGTGTCAGTTTAAGAGCAGCCATTCTATGTGTAAAATACGACATTACCCCTCAATGCGTTAAATATACTCCATGGACATTCCTAAATGTTCTAGCAATCGGAGCGCTTATCCCATTAAAATTATCTAAATAGACTTCGAAAGGCAACTGAACTTCTAAGTGCTGCTGATTGACATCTGAAATTTCCTGAGCATCCTGGGTCATAAGCTTAATCACCACTTCGATTAATTGAGCTTGGCTTCTTGGTGTCTCAACAATAATTTCGCCTGGAACAATTTCTTACTTGGGATATAAGATGAAATCTTCACAGCCAATGCTTCTTGTGTTCACCAATAATCCATACATGAACACTGTCCTCCTCTAAAATGATGGAATCGATAACGATCTCTGAGAAGTATCTCTCTGTCGTAGAGACTAGATATGTGCTTAGCAACCGAGTGGCAATCCCCACAAACACGGATATTCTTCACAATCCGAATTGGTTGAGATGGACCCATGGTAATGAGCCCGAAGGCAATTGCTAGTTTCTCACTGTGAAGGTTTAAGGCATGGTCCTTCATGTCTTCTTCTTCAATAAGTTGCAGGAGGTGAGACTTCTTTGGCACATAACCGATTGACTTCAATCTTGCTGCAATCTCATCCAACTTGGAGTAGATTTCCTTTGATATAGGATGGGAATTATCACCAGCCAGAAACTCATGAACAATCCCATTGACTTCGATTGAGCTACAACCCGGTTCTTTCTTCAGTCCAGAATCTCTCATAACCTTCCTTAGCTCTGAAACTCTATCCCATTTCCCTGTCTTAGCGTATATGTTTGATAAAAGCACATAGGCTCCATGATTTCGAGGCTCCAACTCAAGCAAACGGCTACATGCCTGCTCAGCAAGCTCAATATTCCCATGAAGTGTACAGGCCCCAAGCAGAGCCCCCCAAACGGAAGCAGTTGGAACACGCATTTTCTCTATCAATTCGATAGCTTCTTCAAGAAGACCTGATCGACCAAGAATATCAACCATGCAAGTATAGTGCTTATCGCCAGGGACAACCCCATGAACTGGCTCCATCTGATAGAACAAGGTTCGCCCCTCGTTTACTAATCCAGTGTGGCTACAAGCGCACAACATATTGGTAAAAGTCACACCATTGGGCTTGACCTTAGCGTCTAACATCTTTGAGAACAAATCTATCGCAGCCCTTCCATGCCCATGCATTGCCAAACCAGCAATCATGGCACTCCAAACAAACACATCTTTTCTCTCTGCTGAATCAAACACTTCGAGTGCCTTGTCTAAATCCCCGCACTTAGTGTACATATCAATGAGAGAGGTTATGAGATGACAATTTAAGGTAATCCCCTGCTTCTTTATGTACACATGGATCCATCTGCCTAAATCCACTGCTCCCAACTGAGCAGAAGCAGACAGAGTACAAACAAGAGTGACCTCATCCGGTTTTGGATCCTTTCTGAGCTGCAACTCGCGGAATATAGCCAAAGCCTCTTTTGGGTTACCATTCTGTTCATAAGCTGAAATCAAGGCATTCCACGGAGCAATATCTTTTCGAGGCATTTCTTCAAAAATATGCCGAGCCTCCTCATAGTCCCCTAACTTAGCATATCCATCAAGCATTGTTGTCCAAGAGAAGATATCTCTGTCTGGCATCTTATCAAACAATCTTTTCGCATCCTCTGTGCCCCCACATTTCATATACATATCAAGCATTGCATTCCTCAAAGTCAAGTTCACAGGGATCTCATTCATTTCGATATAAGAACACACCCACCTCCCCAAATCCAAATCCAACTTCTTTGCGCAAGCCGAAAGCACACCCAACATCGTCAAGTCATTTGGCTTCACATTCTTGTCCTCCATTTCTCTAAATAACGTCAGTGCCTCTTCAGGACAACCTCCTTCTACCAAAGCCATAATCATAGAATTCCAGGAGACTACATCTTTCCCGGGAATTTTCATAAACAAACCATACGCAAAATCCAAATCCCCACACGAGCCATAGAAATGCACAAGTGAATTAAGAACATAGATATCCGAACCAACTGAAGCTTTAATCGCCATCCCATGAAACGCTCTCCCAACGTGCAAAGCCTTAAGCCCGGAAGCCGCCTTGATCAAGAAAGGAAAAGTATATTTATCTGGAAAATACTCACACTGATGGAGCATTTGAAGAAAGAGTAGGAGGCTTTGAGTGGGGTCAGGGCTTGAAGCATAAGCACGGATCATAATGTTCCAAGTGTAAAGATTTGGTTGGGGCACTTGGTCGAACACATGGCGGGCGTAGTCGAGACATGAGAACGATGACAAAGCACAGGCAGTGATTAGCCTGCTGGCTGAGAAAGGGTCGAAGAACAGACCCGTGCGCAGCATCTGCGCATGGACTTGCTTTAGGTGCTTTATACTGTTGCATTGGCTGATCAGAGATATCGCAGGATGGTTTGCGAAATACCGGTCGGTATTGACGGTTGGTGAAGGAGTGTTGAAGTTTGGGTTTTGGAAGTTGGAGTGACGTGGGAGAGAGAGTGGCAAGGTGCTCAGAGTCGCCATGAGTTCTCGGATCATTCGCCGTTTGAGCCTTTACAGTAAAACTCCCGACGTCCACGTGCCCAACCGAACACGGTTCTACCCACTTTCCACCGCCATGCTTTTCTTGTGTCATAACTCTTTTTTTTTTTTAATATTACAATTCACATATCCGGGTTATATGATAAACCATTTTAAAATAATTTATTAAAAACATATTTTTCATTTAAAATTTTCAAATAATTAAAGTAATACAGAACAATCCTAACATTCTTAACATTTACACATCGGTGCATCTATTAATATGAATTCATGGATCACTAATTTTTTAAATAAAATTACTACGACTGAATTGTTCCTTCTAACGACTCTCGGAGGCTGCCACCGTCGCTCCGGCTCTAAGTTGACGGACGGGAGCTGAATTAGTATATGGTAAAAAATTATATTGCGGCGACATTAGTACTCGATATGTTATGGAAGCCATTCGCTGGCGGAACCATTTTCCACTCTTCTTTATTTGGGAAGAGGAACTTGGTCGGCAACGTGAGGTCCATCTGTGCGAAGATCTGTCAATCTGTAGCATCTTAAAGTAAAAGCATACTCTTTGATCTTGTTTCTCTTTTTTCTTTTATTTCTTCTTTTGTTTCCTCTCAGCAATTCTTATTTCTCCTATTTAGTTGGTCTTTTTGCCTATCTTCATATTGTATATCTAGTTTTTCCATCCCCACAGGACTGCATCATCTTCTCCCTTGCACGTTAGTTTTCTTTACCAGACCAATGAAAGGGCCTATTACTGTCTTCTAGAGGTTGATAAACAAGCTAAATACACAAGCTCCAAGAAAAGAAACAAATACTGAAACTTGCTCACTAACTAGGATTATTAATGATAGCATAATTTGGTTTAACGCTGCTAATTTCTACAATGATGATGAGCAGAGCCCAAGAGATTCTGCTTGTATGTCCAGCAACTAAGACTGGGATCTTAATCTATCAATTGCAAAGTGAATTTTCCCTATATTTGATAGGATAATTATGAAGGTAGAGCTCTATTTGGACCTCCCATTTAAAAGACTGACCCGCACCTAGATACATCTTACACAAACTTTAAGAAACCTTGGAATTATTAATTGAAAGCTAGGTAAGAAACTCTTCCTGATACTAGACTAGAAATAGTGCCATCCAAATCAGGATTCAGTTGTGAAAATGGGCTCAGAAACTAAAAATTTATTAGGTAACAAAACCAAGTCGACAATCTACCAATACATGTGAAAGAGCAGAACCTAGACTGGAATGCATCCTCCGAGTGAAGTTTCAATCTAACCCCCTCCATCTGTTTCGTGAGGTACACTCAAATACACGTAACTGAAACTACTTTTCCAATGAGTAGTATAAAATGTGAAAGCAAATTGGTTGCACAAGGTTTCAAACTAAATCGAGGGTAAGAGAAACATATAGGATTTGAGTAAAGAGGCGAGATAAAGAGTTTGATTAGCGCATGTCGAAAACATGCATGACGCAAAATCTGCAAGAGCTGCAGTGCAAACCAAAATGTCACCTAAAATAAGCCATATGAAGCATCAATGAGAATCAAACTAGTTTAAGCCGTACAAACTTTAAGATTACCATTTCACATAAAGAAGGAAAGAGTCTGATTCAAACCCCTTTATCATTTGAATAAAGTGGAACAAACCCAGTAGGAACAGAAACCGAAAAATGAATTCCCAAAATATACAAGCAATAGAATAGATTACACGCACATCCTTGTAATAAAACTCTTCCACCTAGAGTATCTCACACCTACACTCTTCTAGCCTCAAGCAAAGCCAACAACATGGAAGCCAAAACCTAAAACTTCAGATCTGACTAGAAGCAAATGGAAATAGTTTCACAGGAGCATGAAGCAATGCACAAGGACCAAAACAGGTCAGTGAAGCCCTAATCAGCTATATATTAGAGGTTTCCAAAGAAAGCTGACTGATAACATCCGCAACTTCTCAAGAAAACTCGAACCCACAAAGCTCTTCCTCAAACAACAAATTAATCAATCAAAAGAACTCAGCCCTCTTTATTCTGCAATCAACTCAATTCGATTTCAAGAAAGAATCATAAGACAAGTCTGATTATTCAAACTCTTAAAATTGAAATACGTATCTACTCATAAAAAAGCTACGACTACTAAAGCCCTAAAAGACCAATCCAAACACGAATTTCTTTCTTCTTCTTTTTTTTCTGTCAACAATTAGAACATAACAACTGAATTTTTTAAATAACGTGTTCTGAATCCATCCAAATATAAGTGATGGGATTAACAACCAGCGCCTCAATACGTGATAGGAAAACCAGAGTAAGATCCACAAAATTACAAGCTTTTAAAACCCCATAGCAGTTTGTTCTTACAAACAAGGAATATACAACAATCACCGACTGAATCGAGCGCACCTGAGTATACAAACAAAAAAGAAAATTCATTTCGTGGAGATCGTCACTGCCGGCTCACGTAATCGACAACCTCAGAATCGGTCACTGATCTCGAGTGCTGCACTATGGACCGTCCGATCGAGTTGATCCACTCCTCCTTCTCCTTCTCCGAGTCGGCGATAAAGTACATGGTGTCACTGTTGGAGGAGAGCTCGAAGGCGCAGGGCTTGTGGAGGATATCCTCGGCGCCCCGGACGGTGAGGCAGGTGCCCACCGGGACGACCCCTCGCGGCGTGGAGTCGCGGTTGATGTTGGAGTCCTTGAACCAGAGGAGCTTGCCCTGCTTGAGCACGAACCAGCGGCGGCGCCAGGTCTTGATATAATCACCCTGCTTGGTAAGCCACCCAACTCGTTCAGGGTTTGACCAGAATTGGACATCGCCGTAGTCCTCCGGGTTTGGATCCTGCCCTGTTGCCGCTCGCCATAGGGTTTCCATTCTCTTCGTTGCCATTGACAACTCGATGAGAACTTTGGAGAGTGGAATCCGATTGCTTCGCAACTTGGAACAGAATTGTCCTAAAATGCTCCTGTTCCGCTGGCACTTCGCTATGATGGTGCGACGTCGTTTCGGTAGCATGTATACAATTTCGATGCCAGCACCATTACAAAAAGACAGAATAAATCTTAAGATAAGAACAAGAGAATAAAAATATTATCTTTACTTTCCAAAATAAATTAATAATTTTTTTACTAAATAGTAAATTATGGTTCAAGACTGAAGATTCAAGAGATGCCCCTTGATTTATAAGTAAATTAAAGAAGTATTTAGCCTATAAATCTATTAGGTTAGTGGTTTGACATGCACTGACATTAAATTCATCTTTCCCTATTGAAATATATATATATATATATATATATATATAGATTCAATTGTCTATCACATGCAACTCAATGACATTAGAGGAATTATCACTTAAATTTACATGTTAATAACAATAAAAATAAGAATATTTATCTAAATTGGAATATTGTGAGATCATGTTTTGTAGTTATCCATGGATTAATCTCTTAAATTTGTTAAAATCATCCCTCAACTAGGACGCTAAGAGGGATATAAGGATTTTCATCAAGATTGCAAGGTACATATTGATATATTGTAAGGAGTTGAATTATGTTATTATAAATATTTGGAGCAAAGTATGTCCGCCTCTGTTCAGGCAATACGAGCTTTTGCCAAGACAATCACGTGTAAATGAAGACCAAGACTTGTGTTATGCTGATGAATCTGAGTTTTCTTCATTAATTCGTTATGAAAATGCCTTTACATTTTTAGACCTTGGATTATGCTGAAACGGGTTGGTTTTTCAGCTTTTTAGTTATCCCGGCAATGTATGTGCCCTGGTAAAAGGCTTGCTTGAGTTCTAGCTCCGTCGGTTGACGAGATCCATCTGCTGCGTAAGTGCCAGCGCCATAGCAAGACCCACCTTTCACCTCATTCAACTCAAACATGCCGTCCCCAAAGGTGTAGCCAAGAGGGACATATAACATGCCATGATGAGCTAACTGTGTTACGGCCGTCAATCTGCAAGCACCACACGAAGGGAGTTGAACACCAGATGTCGAGCACATATACATGTTTCTCTATACTCAAAATGAAGAGACATGTTAACAATGTTATGGCAAAAACTTAAAATTCCTCTATATACAAGAAAAAGATCAAACTATTCTTGAATCCCCTTTTTAATAAAAATAGACTTTGTAACTATCCCCAAGGATGTATGTAGTTATCGAATAATTGTTTAAGATGGTTGTTTGTGAACTTCGTGTAATTGGACTATAGGATAGGAATACAAGTTTCTCAAGAAATTCATTTCCAGGATTTAGAAGTGCAAAAGTTGAGAAAGCTGAAACAAAAGTTTCCCGAAGAAAAGCAGAAGTAAGGAACTCACGCATTAAGCTCCTGTCCTCCCCCCGGGAAGCCAGTACTCCAGAAGATTCCAGCAGGTTTGCCAGCAAGTGCTTGGGATGCCCATAGCTCATAAGTGGCATCAAAGAAGGCCTTGAACTGCGCTGCCATCACACCATAACGAGAAGGGAACCCGAATACGAAACCGTCTGCCTCTGTGAGTTGTTCTGGCATGATTTCTGGCACATCGTTCGCTTTAGGAAGGGCCTTAACCTTTTGTAGAATCAAGTCGGACAGTGTCTCAGGCACCTTTACCATACCAATCGAGTCAATCACATATGGTGGGGTGAAATGCTAGAACCCCTTGTTCTGTGATAAACATGAAAACTCATCCATAAGGATTTACCTGCCAAAGAGTTGCTTCAACACCTTCAACCGTATTAGCCCCTCGTTGCACCTCCCTTGCCATAATCTCCACATGCCCATGTAAGGAGTAATATCTGAGGGCAGAAATTAGAGGGATAATTCCCAACTGAATTCATAATGACCACAAGAGAAGGAGAGGGGATGATTCTTACACTATATAGACCTTGGTGGTTGCCGTAGCAGAGGCCATAATGGAATATTGATCTTGATTTAACTATGTGTGCATGTTAATAAACAGCAACTCCCTGGATGAACGCAACCCAAGTACTGCATTATTAAGAAGATGTAAATATCCTTTAGGTGAAATGAAACTTCAGTACCCAACTTCAACACTTGATCTCTCTCAGACCAATGTGCTACTAAAAGACACTCTATAATAACAATTCTTTTAGGATGTTGAAGAGGCTGTTCAGAATGTATTTCCCTGACATCACCAATGAAGTGAACCTTCTACAAAAGGGTTCCAATTTTACACCCTACCGCACACACTCTCAAGATTCCAAACTAAATCGACGCCCTTAACTGTCTATCTTCACACATCAAGGCAATTGAGAATATCTTCTACAACTACACGGGAAAGCTACAAATTTAAAGTAGTAAGAGCAATGTATTTTCTTGCTGAAAAGTTTCAAATTTCATGAGGGGAAGGGGGAGGGCAGCCCTTTCCAGTTTCATTAGGTGAGAAAATTGCGACTTGCTTTCCGAAAGCCGAATATTGTCGAGAAGTGATTAAGCACTGGGAGAAAGAGCTTGGATTTTATGTAATCTAATTAGCTCCCGGCTCCAAACTTTACCAAAAAAAAAAAACAAACGCCTCTGAAAGCAGAGTATCGCCCAATCTCTTACGAAGCCATCATAATGACTTCATATGGCTGAAGAGTTATCCTTCACCATAACTCCGACTCCACTACAATCCAAACAAAGAGTGATCCGAAAAGATAATTCATCCGAATGAAAAGCCAACATCTGGACAAAGCCTCTATCTCCAACCCAATCAAGCCAAAAACTAAAACATTCATAGACAAGCAAACTGATTGATGGTATCCAAGTGCTAAAATAACCACACATGGAGTCGATTATTGATCAGAAACGAAAACGAGAAGGAGCAAAAGAATAAGAAGGTAATCTAACCTTGGCGAATGCAACGCTACAGCAAAAGAGAGAAGAAACCGATAAGGAAGGAGAGTTTTGATTACAGTTTGACAGATGCGTGTTGGAGAACTCTTCGTGACGTGGCAAATTAATTAATACCAACGTCTCCTTTGTCCAACGCGCCGACACAGGATATGCATTGATACGGATTATAACGGGCGTCGCCGTGAGTCCTAAACGTACGGAACAATCATAAAAAAAACTTCTTCGTTCATTGATTGTTTAAGATGAGAAATCACACATTAAGGAAATTAACCAATTATTTGAAAAGGTATTACACGTATGAACGGCTCCATTCACCCTCCGGAGAGAAAGAAGAACGTAAAAAATTGATAAAAATGTGTATCATTTATCCATAAACAAAGATTTTGTAAGATCAATGGCATGAGCAAGTTTAGTTGCTTTATTCTGGCATTCTAAAAAAGGAATACTGTTAACAACAATTCCACCGCCAGCTTGAAGATGAGCAACCTACTTTCGACACTTGTTTACGCCTTTATATGAGAAAATTGTGTCAAAACAGGTATTGTTAGGTAAAACTATATTTCTCAACGTGAAAGCAATGTCCATGTCCACAGAAAATGATATGCCACCAAATTAACCACTGTGTGGCCCACGTAATGGGAAAAGTAAGGATGAAATCTTAACAGGATCAAACATTGTTACCTTATTTTCAGTCAAAGAATATGAGTAGCATTTTTTGGCGGCTATAGTATTGCCTATGGTGGATAACACTTCGGTCAATGCAACAGAAGAAGCTCATAGAATGTGTTTAGAAAAAAGCAAGATCCACGGTTTATTCAAGAGGTTTGGAATGAGACAGTTCTTGGAAATGCAAGAACTAAAGCAGCTCCAAAAATTTAACTATCTTGGCCAGTACCAAAAGGAGCTGGTACCTCTTAACAAGGTACCCCAAGAGTTGGTAAAAATATTAGTTGGCTATTTTACAAGAATAACCAAAAGAGGTACAAAAACTTTTAGCAATGGAATTATACAAGAATTATTTTCACTTCGTGAACTTTGGAAGTTTTCATTAAGTAAAGTCACTTAAAGACCAAATTTTACGCTCTTGGGTAAGACGAGCCATAGAAAATGCTATCTCCATTGGGTAATGAAAATTTTGAAAGTGACTACACATGTCATATCCGATACTGTTTTCCCATATTCAAGAGAATGCTGAACAAAATCAGAAGGAGTACCCACGTGAGGCCAATTGAAGAAAACTAAAAAACGATAGAATCAAGATTTATGCACATGCTGACTGCGGTCCCGAAAAGGTGTGTTATAAGCACACCCTTCATAATTTGATAAACACCCAGATGCTGGAAAGGTAACTTTCCAGAATAGAGCTTGAGAATTGTCAAAAAGGCAGCATCTAGATTTAGATCTAGGTATTATGAGTTGGACTTGTTGCAGGCCCATGTTCGGATCCGAAGGTGGAGGAATTTTCATATCTAAATATCACGACTCAATTTTAGAATTCTAGAAATGTTCATTTATGTCTTTAAACAAAAAATTGAAAAACAAAATTCAAGAAGATACATTTAAGAGAAAGTCCATTGGTTTAGAGGATTCCATTCATTAACCCGAGCTTTGATTCTTATGCTCTAAGATCAGCATCTATGCTCCACGCAGAAAGCAAAACATTTGAAAAATAATATACCAAAAACTTGCATGACTGACATCTGAGCGACTCTGCTCATCTTCCGGTCAAAAAATGGGGCTACCTACGAAGAGAGGGAGAGTGTAGGACAAAATGCGAATCATTTATCGACACTTGATGATTATGCAAGGTCAATGGCATGGGCAAGTGCAGTTATATTGTTCTCAAATTCTTTTTGCTCTTAAATAACAAAGCACCAAAAGAGGTATATAACTTTTTTTAAAAAATGACATCCAATAGTTATTAGTGGTCTATTGAGAAGCTACTAATACATGAAGCAATTAGAGTTCATGAGATAATTGCTTTTACTGCAATGTATACACAATTTAAAACACTTAATAGAAAGATAAATAATGTGAGTGCTCCACTCATGAAAATTTAGAATAAAGCATGTGATCTTTGTGGTGGAGGATATGCAAGCACAAAATTTCAAATAGGTAACCTTTTTGCTCAATTTATTGAAAATGCAAATTTTGTTGGGAATTTGAACAAGTCACAAAATAATCTATACTTTAATACTTACAATCTAGGATGATGGAATCATCCAAATTTTGCATGAAGTAACTAGAATGCATTGAGACCACCACTGAGATTCAAACCACTGGAAGAGATGAAGTCAAATTTAAAGGATATAGTCACCAAGTTGGCTAACATCACTTAGAGCTTCATCAAGATCATAAAAGTGAGATTCCATCATGAAGAAGCTTGAAGATGCAAATGAGTCAATTAGCCAACATGATCTTAGGGAAACAAGAGGATTCTTTGCCTAGCAACACAAAGAAAAATACCATAGAATATACAAAAGTTATAATCTTGAGAAATGATAAGCAAGTGGGAAAAGATGATGGTGAGAAGGACATTTCCAAAGACAAGGACAAGGATGTCATCACACAACCTAAGGAGGAAATTAATAGCAAACTCTCTTAGATAATCCAAATCCATATATGCCTCCAATTTTATTTCCTTATAGATTCTAGCAATACAAAGTGGATAAATAATTTTCTAAATTTCTTGATGTATTTAAAAAAACTATATATTAACATTCCTTTTATAGATACTATAGCTCAAATGCCTAGCTATGCAAAAAATTTGAAAGAAATATTGACAAACAAAAGGAAGCTAGAGGATTATGAAATTGTGAAGTTAATCGAGCAATGTTCAACCATCATACAAAACAAATTACCTCCAAAATTAAAAGATCTAGGGAGCTTTACAATTGCTTATACTATTGGAGATTCTTACTTTGAAAAGCATTATATGATTTAAGTGCAAGCATTAATTTGATGCATTTTTTAGTTTTCAAGAAATTAGAATTGAGTAAAGTAAAAGCAATAACAATGTCACTTCAATTGGCTGATTGATCAATCAAATATTCATGAAGTATTGTGGAAGATGTATTAGTAAAGGTTGTTAAGTTTATCTTTCTTGTAGATTTCATAGTTTTTGACATGGAGAAAGCTTTTGAGATACCACTTATCTTAGGTTAATCTTTTCAAACAACAAAAAGAACTTTAATTAATGTACACTAAGGAAACTTGATTCGTAGAGTTCAAGATGATCTTATTACCTTTAATGTTTTTTAACCAATGAAATATCCCTGTGATGATAATTCTTGTTTTAAAATTGAGACAGTTGACAAGTTTAAGAATAAGGGTTTTTAGGAAAATATTTTCAAAGACCCATTCTACAGTCTTAGTTCACGTGAGTAGCGTTGGGATCATATTCTTTGATCCGATAAAAAAGAGGCAATTAATAGCCAAAAAAGGGAAGAAAAATAAACATTTTTCTCATCTTTTCTTATCAAAATCTTGAATTTGGTGAAGTGTTGGAGGTATCTTTATACGGCTATTTGTAATACAAGAACAAAATAACAATAAAGTATCATAATAGTGATAATAAACTATTCCTATTTTCTTTTCTCGCAAGTCATTTTGAAATTTAATTGGGGTTTAGTTTTTCTTACAGCATAATTAATGGTAGAATCTACAATAAAATTGTTGTTTATGTCTTTTTGTCCTCATGTGCTAAAATCACTCATTATTAAGCACAATTCATATCAGCACATTTGTAATATTAAAGCACCTATTTTTGTTAACGGAAGGAAGATAATATTGTTCTAGTACATGAGCTTTTACATGGCTAATCATAAGATAAGGGAGAATCCTAGATTTTCTCTTAAAGTTGATTTTATGAAAGCATATGATTTACTAAATTGAGAGTTTCTTCATAACATATTGAAAACAAGGACTTTCTTACAATAGTTGTCAATTGGAGGAAGGTGTGTGTGATGACGACTAGATTCTTTGTTAACATTAATGGACAGTTGTTTTAACTACTTTGCTACAGGTAGATGGCTTAGACAAGATGGCCTATTAGCTCCATATTTCGTTTGTAATTGCTATGGAGTTGCTTTCAAGATGCCTTAAGGAATCCACGAAGGTTGATAATTTCAAACATCATTTGGAAGCCTCTAAAGAATGAATAACACACTTTGATCTTGCTAATGACCTAATGCTATTTAGTAAAGGAAATCAAGGTTCCATTCAGGCCCTAATAGTAGGTCTTCATAAGTTTCAAGCAATGTCAAAGCTCAAACATAATCCAACTAAGACTAGTGCTTTTATATGCAATGTGTCCATAGGTACAAAAAATTTTATCTTATCTCTAGCCTATTTAATTGGAACACTCCTAACTAAGTACTTAAAGGTACATTTATCTTCTAGAAAACTGAAGTCACACGATGGTTAATTTCTAGTGGAAAGAATAGTATCTAAAATCTATTATTGGAACTAGTAAGTTTCCGTCATTGGTAAATAGAGTTCAACTAAAAAATTCTATCATATTTTCAATGCAAACTTATTGGGCATCTCTTTCATACTTTTAAGCAAAATTTCAAAGCAAATGGGTCAAATAATGAAGAAATTTCTTTGGCTAGGTCTATAAATGTATAGGTCTGAGGTTGATTGGAATTAGGTAGGGCATTAAAAGAGCAAGGGACTGAAATATAATACCTAAAAAAAAAATCATGTGTGGAACTTATTGTCTCAAAATTTATATGGTCAACTAGAGTGAATACTTACCTAATAAAATGTTAATATTTTTCGAATGTAAAAGAACCTAGGAATAATACTTGAACTTGGAGGAAAATTCTTAAGGTAAAGCCAATGGTTGCTTGTAAAATGAAATGGGTAATAGGTAATGATCAATTAGTGTCTCTACTAGATGATTTTTGGTTGTTAAAAGGACTCATAGTTAGAAGATGTGGAAAGCAAGCCATTCTTGGCTCTGGAACAATTAGGAATCCAAAGGTAGTCATGATAATCAAGAATAGAGAGTGGAACTTACCTACCAATAGGAGATTTTTATGGCACAAACTTACAAGTAGTATCAATACTTTGCCCAAGGCTAACAATGAGATTGAAGATAAGCTTGTTTGTATTTCTCAATTAGTCTATACTATTATAGTTGGTTATAAAGAATTGGCTAGCAACAACAGATACTCTTTAATTCTTTGGAGCATCTAGAGATAAGGCCTCTTGCCTATGCCACACATAAGATGGATATGGGGATAAGATCTTCATAAGGTATTCATACTTCATAGAAATTTGGGAACATCTAGAACTTATGCTTAACATACACCCATTTTACCTATCATGGAATGCAAGAATTAGTTAGATATTTCATCATATGAAATGGAAGAATTTCAAGGCAAGTATCTTTAAATTTATTTTTATTTCATTTGTTTATTCTATTTGAAAAGAAAGGTATGACAATTTTTAGATACATTGTTAGCTCATAAATTGTTATTTTTGAAGCCATTAATAGGTTTTTAGAGATATATCTTTTAATGTAAGGAAGATTCCTAAAATAGCTAACCCATTTTGCTTGTTATGAAATTATTTGAATCTATTTTTATTTATTTGGTTGTATGTGGTCTTAATATAGGGGTATGCCCTTAGTATCATCACGTGCAATTAGCTATTATCTATATAAATACATTTATTTATAAAAAAAACAAATTCTAATATATTTACTACAAATAGTTCAACTTCTATGTCATTTCTCATATTTATATTCTCTCAAGTGAACTGGTACAAGTAAATATATCAGTAAATACTTATATTCGAAACATGAATACTTAAGTATTCTAGGAATGATAACCCCATTTGTAAACAATGACAGACAAGCAACTTTTTGGGTCATTTAGCAAAATATGATCAAAATGTCAAGATTAGGAGCATCAAGATAAGCTTAGGCATTGGGTGATTATTGTTAGACTTTTTATTGTTGTTGGGTTTAAATAATTAGAAAACCTAGTCATCTTAGTAGTTCAAAGCCTAATTAATGTAGGAATTTAAAACCCAATTGTTATGGACTCACTTCTATTAGGATAGAATGTAGGTCTAAACTCTATTTTAGGGAAAAGAATAGGCAAAATGAGGGAGGAAATTTAAGACAACTCAAGAGAAAGGCTAAGAATTCAAAGATTTCCTTAAGAGAAGACAAAAAGGATGACAAACTTCTTGTTCTTTGATTCAGGATTCCTTATTTAATTTCTACTATAGTTTATGTTTTTTATTATTTTATGTTTTAATTTTCTTTTGTTAGAGCAACAATGTAGCTTAACTATAATGACATGAATTTTATAGTTTTCTATGTTTTGCAAGATATATTATTTAGGTGAGTTATATATTGTTGTGCTTTATATTTTTAAGTTATTGGCCACCACTTGAATGATTTGATGTACATGTTTAAAACTAAGAGGTGATAGTATGTAAATACTTCTTCTAATATATAATCATGATTTAAATGTGGATGTCTATATCATATATTTGTGTGGCTTTCGGTGATAAAGTGGTCAAAAAATTTATTGTAAATTAGGAATGCTCATAGATCTTAATGCACTTTATTTATTTTAATTCACATAAAGATATAGTGAATTAAAATATTGACTAGGTTTACTACTATACCTAGACATAGGATATTAAATAAATTAGTAAATTTTGCCATCATATAGATACCATTACTCTTGTAGGCATAAACCATCGAAATTCATATATAATAGTTATAGTAAATCGAATGCTTTAATATATTTCTTGGATTAAGTATACTCATTTAAATTTAGTTGTTTTTAGTTGTAATTTTTTTTTAAAGAATATCACTTTTAATTCATTCTTAAATATTTTGCTTTGCTAGTTAAAATTTAAGATTAATTCATTGTTAGTATTTAATTAGTTTAATATTTTTCAATCTTTGTAGGATGATACACTTTTTCATTATTATATTACTTATTCGATATGTTCACTTGCATGTAGAAATTCTATAAATAAGTTAATATATCAACAATGTAAAATGCATATTAGATTTTAACACATAATGTTAGAAAATATTTATTTTTCTAACATGCTCCCCTAGTGCCCTACAAGCAAAATCATGCTCATTTTCGTCAATGATGATGACATCATGATCACATTGGGCTAGGACTTGACCTCTTAACTCCTTTTGGCCATGTAGAATGTCCAAGTTGTCCTTAACTTGGCCTTACTTGTTTAAGTCAGTCCTACCCACCTTTTTCCAAGTTGTTCAACCTAGATGATCAGTTACACCCTTTCAATCAAGGGAACATAATAAACTTCAAACATAAATTTTGGTATGATAGAAGGTCCATTTTCTCTTTTAAAGTCACCTTATAAAAAAATAAAGACATCACAACATCTTTATAAATGAGTATACTATTAACAATGTAAAGTGCAAGTTGAATAATAATAAAAAATCTTGGTGCATGAATTGAGTATATATATTGTAATAAAATATTAAAATAAAAAAATAGATTGCCTCATCCTGAAGTGAGATTCATTGAGAGATAACCTTGGCTATGTAGGGAAGACGTTTGGTTGGTAATAATTGTTAAGTATGAAAACAAACTAAAAAAGAAAAAGCAAACTTTTCATGGGACATACTAGATTTACAAATAAACAAATATTTCACTTGAAACTTTGGTTTTAATACCATATTGAAAAAAATATTTCTCAATAAAACTAGCTTATAAGAGATAAGAACATCTTTACACATAACAAATGCAATCAACTAATGTGATGAGAAATGTAAAATACATACAAGATTTTAACATATATAATGATAGAAAATATTTATCTTCATGTTTAAATTCAACCAGTAAAAAAAAACTAAGCATACTATAATCATTTAGGTCCAAATAATCACAATGTTTAGCAATCATTGGTTTAAAAAAAATTCTATTTCTTTAATTTTATATTCTCAACATCAAAGTCTAGAAGAACCTAATTTTATAGACCTTAAAAGTTAGGAATGTCAACCTTATTTCTTCCGGCTACCCAATAACTGAGCCTACGGATTCGTGCAAGATTTACCAAAAATGTCATAAATCTCGATCACATATCCAATGAAATTCGCTCAACCTTCCAGCTTATTGGCATGCTAGGACACTTGGCTACCGTTCCATGTGTCCTCTCTTACTTTGTATATAAATTACTCATCCTCCCACCATTTCCCATATCACCTTCCTTCTTTCTTATATCAATACGATTTTTATACGCTGCGAAAAAGTGAGTGCTACCATGGCTTTGCTTCCACAGCGTTCACCGATGCTCTTGCTTAGCATCCTCATCTTGGCCTTTGGCCTTGCAGGTTAGGATTCTTTTTTCTTGGTTTTTGAGCTTTAGTTTTGGTTTCTTGTTTATGTATGTGCTCTAATGGTTCTTGGTTTGTGTTACAAAATCGCAATCATTTGTTCATGAAGATGTCCAGGTGAGGGGATTTATCATTTTTCAGAGGCTATTAGGGCAATTTTTGTCTTGTAGAAGCTTGTTCTCAAGCATCATTCATGTCATAACATTGCTCTTGCTTTCCTTTGTCCTTATTAGACCACAAGTGCAGCAAGCTGGTGCGTTCCCAAGAATGGAGTTTCTGAAGCCCAATTGCAATCAAACATTGACTATGCCTGCAGCCAAGGCATTGATTGTAGCCCGATCCACCCAGGAGGCGTCTGTTATAATCCAAACACTATTGCATCACATGCTGCCTATGCCATGAATCTCTATTTCCAAAAGTTTCGAAAGAGTCCATCAAGCTGTGACTTCTCACAAGCTGGAATCATCACTGGAACCATCACTACCACGAATCCTAGTAAGCTTCAATTCATAAGCATCTATTTCCTCCATTTTCCAATGGCACATAAAATTAAGCAAATGTAAAATGCTAAGATAATTTTTGCAGTGGTTAGTGTGATAGTTAATCAATATGGTTCTCATTTTAAAAATAAAGAAGTCCATCTTAAAATTCATAGATATACTACTTGTCTAATATAATACCATACTCATGTATCTATATTTTCAACATGAGAGAAGAATTCTTAGCACATCCTCTCCATGCTATGGAAAAAGCATTATAAGTAGGATCAATATTAAGGATGGTGTTGATCTGTCACAAACATAAAGAAATGTTGAATGACTCCAAATCATGTTAAATTAAGAAAACCTATCCTAAAATCTATAAGCAAGATGAGGTATACCCTTATCTATTATAAGCCTAGGCACTCATATCTATAGTTCTTATGTGAGATAAAAATCCGGAAAAAAAAACCTACTCTAATCTTTTTCTTCCTAACCATGCACCAAATACACCATTTATAGAAAGATAAAGAAGCTATGACTCTAGTTGTTTCAATTCAAAACCAGCTTCACATGTAAAACATGCATTTCTAGTTTGCTTTGTCATTTGCTATTCTCGTGGATCGTCATGTAATTTTCTTAACTCTTTCCTTTTCTTTGATTCTAGGTTACAATGCTTGCAAATATCCTGGGGGGAGTCCTTGAAAGGTTGTGTAATCTTGTAAGACATTAACAATAAAAAGGATAATTTATATGCCAAATCACTACTAGAAGTAGTGTGAAGGATTTTTTTTTCTTTCCTACCTCCCTCAACACCTCCCTACATACCTTGTTGTTATTAGTCCAATAAAATGATTTCAATTGGACAAACTAAAAGATATGATACCCATCTTGTTGATGAACTTTACCTATTAAAATAAGTCTCATTGTAAGGGTAATAATATATCTCAAAATTTTCAATAAAATTGAAAGTTTCAAGTCCTATTTCCTCCTCCTCCCCCCCCCCCCCCCTCTCTCTCTCTCTCTCTCTTTCTCTCTCTCTATCCCCCCTTTATAATTGTCCTTAGTTCCTATTGTTTTCTCTTTTTAATTCCAATCTTTGTTAAATGATTGTTGAGGGGCTTTTCCTTTTTGAATGCGGAAGTGTTTGAAGATTCAAGTCCTGTTTCTAGAGTTAGGACCCACCTTCACTTAACTACCATTGGTTTTACATACTTAAAATCCGAAACTTTAATGGTAGGTGAAAGGTTGTGCTAAGAAAATGACTAAATCTTCCTCGACAAAAATGAATTATTGGAAAAAGAAAAAAAAAAGAGATACTTAAACATATATTGTGAGTTGACCACAATCAAAAAATACAATTATTTACCCTTAGCATGAAGCGATAGATACTAGCTATGAAGTAAAATTATAATAACCAAATTTTTGAGTAATCAGATGTTGTCTTGAACATAAATTTTGATATGTTCTTTTGAAAGTTCATTTTTCCCTTAAAAATGAATTATAAGAAAGGAGAATACATTAACATATAATGAATATAATAATTTTATATAATAATAATGTAAAATAGACATTAAATTCAATATACTACCTTAACCCAAAGAAGAGATTCATTGCAACACTCCCTTAGTTACAAATGAAAAACAATTGCTTGGTAATGATAAGTAAGTATGAGGAAAGACTTTCTATTAGAACATACTAAATTTAAAAATGAATGAATATCTCATTTAAAACTTTAACTTTGATATCATATTAAGAGACTTATTTTTTTTTCTTTCTAAAACCATTTTGTAAGGTATAAGAACATCTTCACAAATAAAAAGTGTATTAGACTAACATACTTGCTATGTAAGATATATACAAGATTTTAACACATGATATTAGAAAATGTTTATCTTCATCTTCAAAATCAATCATTATAAAAGAGAAATCCAAATATATTTTAATCATTTAGGCCAAAATTGCAAAAATCTTTAGCAATCATTAGTAAAAAAATTTAATATATTTCCCTTGATGTGATGGTTAATGAGAAACTTCTTTATGTTTTTAACATTGACTATGGAAAAGAGTTTATGCATGGCTTGACATGCAACCCTAAGTGGCAGTGATCCTTTTGAATTTTCAATATCTTCCAAAGAGGGAGAACTATAAAAAGCTTACTAGCAGAACTGAAGAAATGATCTCCATGCACAAAATTTAATAAGGTTTTCCTACCTAAAGTTTCAATTAGAGAACTAAAGCTAAAGCTTTTTCATGATTTTTACCTTATATTAAAAGGGCCCACTAGCATAATATTAGAATTGGTTTTTTCTCCATATTCATGTTAAATGTGTTTTTGTATTTTTCTTCTTTATTTTAAGTGGCTAATGTCTTATACTTGATAAAATCTCACCTTGACAACAAAAATTTGACTCATGATACTCAATATAAAACAATTGATAGTAAAAAAAGACTTAAGAAATCACAAAGGTTGATGGGGACTCATTGGTGGAAAGGAAAATTGTATTAATAAATATTAAAGTACAAAAGCACAGGGGCATACCTCAGAATTACAGAAGTTATTATATTTATGAAAAGATTAAATTTGTAAGCCTTCAAATTTTACTCAAAATAACATTGTCTTGGGAAGGTTCTATATTTTTAAACAAAAAAGCTTTCTCTCATATTACCTTTTTTATTTTCATTAAGAGAATAGGGATATCAATTGTTCTTCTTTAAAATGTCTTCTATTTTACTAAGCCCATATACAATAAATACAAGTTAAATAAGATATCTTGAGAAGTTTAGAAGCTAAATCCTTTCCTTTAATTGCTTTGATCATTCATTATGGTTATTTATTTCATCCTTTAATGTCACATCAGAATTCATTCTAAGCGAAAATACTTATCCAAATGAGATTGGCATAAAGAAATAACTCCTATTTTCTGTATGAGATTGACATAAATCATAATATATGTTTATTGAAGGAAGCCACTATACAATTTTTGTTGTTATAGAAAGTCTATTCTTACAAACAAGTCATCTAATAAAGTTATGTTTGCTAATGCTACTTGTCCAAATTAAATCATACCAATCCACCATTTCATCAACTTGCCAAAGATTATTATAAATCTTTTTTCAACAATATATAGGACTTAAGAGAATAGAGGTAAGTATGGGCTTTAACTTAAAGAGACCCTACAAATTCCAAGCCATGATACATTTTATGTCCAACTGCATTATTGAAGTTCTTTTACACTTTATACTGTGAATCCATTCACCCCATAATGAGGCTTCTAGGAGATTTATGATATTCCAAAGCATATGTTCTACAAAGACTTTATTCCAAATTTTGAGATTCAATAAACTTAATTCCCCTTCCTTCTTCGGTGAGTAAACAATTTGCTAAGCTACTTTGAAAGAATAATATGTATTTATATTACCTGCCTATAAGAATTTCCTTATCTTTTTCTCAATCTCATAAATTGTTTACTTTGGCAATAGAAGACTTGTATCCAAAATGTACAAATAGAAATGAGGACAAATTTCACCAATTGTAATCTTTCTACATAGCTTAGATGTTTCATTCCCTAACTTTTATTATTCCAAATATTTTGTGCTTTATACCCTTAAAATCAGCTTAAGTTAGTCTTTTCATGATAAAAGGAACTCTAAGATATTTAATAGGGAGTGAACTTTTAAGGAAAGGAGTATGATCAAGTATAAAAAGTTGTTCTTACTCCAATAACCCCCAAAAAGAAAATTTAACATTTGCTTAGGTTATACTTTAAACTTATAAGGTCAGAAAATTCCTCCAAAGCTTCTATAAAATATAGAATTGATTTCACATCACCATGAGATAAAAGAAATAAATCATCAGCAAAACATAAATGAGTGATTTTTTTCAAATTTGTAGCACCAATGAAATTTAAATTCCATTATAGAGGTCTTTGAAATAATGATTATGTCAAGTATCTTCATGATCAATACAAATAAATATTGGAATAAGAGATCACCTTGTCATAATCCATTAGTACCTTTAAAGTATCTTGCATGTTCTTCATTGAAATTGATTGAAAATCTTGTTGTAGTAATACACTCACTTGTAAGATCAACTAAGTACTAGGAAGTGTTGATGGCTTTCAAAAATCCTAATACTGCATCTCATTTGACTATGTCATATACTTTCATAAAATCAATTTTTATGGTCATACATTTACCTTTGTCTCCCTTGTGATAAATATGCAAAAATTCTTGGCAAAGCATAATATTTATCACCAATCACCTCATTGAGCCTTGATTCTTATATAATTTCTTTTAAATGAAACCTACATATTTATATCTCTTAGCCTTACACAAATTATCTCATCATCCCTCGACCACGAACATGTTGATTTTTAGGATATGAATTTATTTAAGCCTAAGAAAAGCTTAAAGGAAGAATGGAGCATGAAAGGAAATTGATTGTAATAATTATGTGAGGCATAGAATCTCATTCCTGTAGTTGTAAAAAGCAACAACAAAAAAAGAAAAAAGAAACACGGAAGTACAACATTTACAAGAATGGAATCCTTTTATCATCCCTCGTTAGATTCAAGCCACTCAATGTTTTGAAATAGGCCATTAAGTGTAGTAATTTGATATCATTGGTAGGGTAAGATTGTGGTGGCTGCATTTCTAGTACTTTTATTTGCTTTATTATTGCAAGCGTGATTGTGGCTTTTGTGAGTGTTAAGATCCAAGTGAAATCAAGCATTTTTAGGTAGAAAAGAATGAGAGAAGTGATGATACAAAGATTATTTATAATGAGCAAAAAGGTAAAAAGTGACAAAAGCTCTAATTAGATCCTAAAAAGTAATATGTGCACAAGTGATTTGAGCCTAAATGACTTTTATTTCACAATTAGCCAGCTTTACATTACAAGTTAATGAAAGTCCTATTAATTCTTGGTTAGATGATTAGCTTATATTAGGAGAGAGAAATGAAAAAGCAAACCTATGAGATTTGGTTAGAGCTTTTGAGAGGTTGCATACTAATGTGGATTTATTTGGAATGCATATAGTTAAAAATATGAAAACTTATACACATACACATACATGGTTAACATAATTAAGGTTTATCTTTTCTTATGAAACTGTTGTAGTGCTTAGATGAAATTTATATTTTTCTTTAAGCTGTTATGTTGAGTAATTATGGGAGAATCTCATGAAGGGGGTTTGGTGAAAAAACATATATTTTTTATTGCTTTTGTTCAGGTACTAGCAAAATGTAAGTTTGAGGGTTTTAATATGTTCGATGAATTTTATATGCAATTGAACATGTCAAGCAAGTAATATAATGATAAAAAAAAGTATTATCCCATAAAGATTGATGAATATTAGACTAATTAAGTACCAATAATGAATTAATCCTAAAATTTAGCTACCAAATCAAAAAATAGTTAATAATGAATTAAAATTTAAAATTTCTAAAATAAAAATTCAAGACTAATTGAAATTGAATCTAAGTAAGAAAAATCAATATGAGAAACATGTTAGAGCATCCAATTTCATCATAAATACTATATATGAATTTCCATAATTTATGCATGCAAGAATGATAATACATATGTGATGAAAGAACTTCCTAATTTATTTATTATCCTATATCTAGATATATTAAACCTATTTAGTTCATTAATTCATTATATCTTTATATGTGAATTGAAACAAACTAAATGCATTAAGATCTATGAACATTCATAGTTTACAATAAATCTTTTGATCATTTTATCACCAAAAGCCACACAAACAACATGGTATATGTCTATCCATATTTAATTCATAATTATATATTATAAAAAGCAACTGCATATTATTACCTCTCAATCTCAAATGTGCGCATTAAATCATTTAAGTGGTGGTCAATCATTTAAAAGCATTAAACATAATAACATATAACTCACGTAAATAAAATATCTTGTAAAGCATAAAAACTTATAAAATTCACATCATCATAGTTATGGTACATTGTCGCTCTAACAAAAGAAAATTACAATATAATGAAATAATAAACCAAAATAATGCTAAAAATTAAGAAAGACATCTTAAATAAAAAAACATGAAAGTTGTCATCACACTGTCATTTCTTCAAGAATGTTTTGCAAAACTCCTACAAATCAAGCCTAAAATCAAGAATTATAGAAAGTAAAGGAGCAGAGGTAAGTTGTTACACCTCTCCTTTCACTTCTTTTTCTTTTCTTTTTCTCTCCTTTTTGGGTCTTGGTTCTCATAATACCTCATTTTCTCTCTCTCTCTCTCTCTCTCTCTCTCTCTCTCTCTCTCTCTCTCTCTCTTCTCTCTCTCTCTCTCTCTCTCTCTCTCTCTCTCTCTCTCTCTCTCTCTCTCTCTCTCTCTCTCTCTTTCTCTCTCTCTTCTCCTTTCTTTCTTTTCTCTTGTTCGGTGCCTTCCCCTTTTCTATTCACGTTGCTCACCTTTTTTTATTCCTCTTGGGTGGCGTGCCCTACTTGAACTCTTCATAATTCACTTTTGCTCCACTTTTATGTTTTTGCCCTTTTTATCTTTTTCTTCTATTATGCATGTTGCCTTGTTTTGTTTCTTCATGTTTCTTTCTTCTACTTTTTTTTTTCTTTTATTCCTCACGTGCCTTGCCCATAGCCTTCTTTTACTTTACTTATCATTGTCTTTTAAGGTTTGTTGCATAAATAACAAAGATTTAAATAAATATATTAAAACTTAAATGTTATCTTACAAAACTTGTATTATTTATATTCTAAAATAGTCAAGATAACTCTATAAAAATAGAGTTATCAAGACCCCCAAACTTGACATTTTGCTAATCCTCAAGCAAAAGTAAGAGAGAACATATGTTTTAGACAAAACTCCTTCATGAAATTCTCCCAAAATTACTCAACTAAACAACTCAAAGAAAAATATAACTTTCATTGTAACACCACAATTGTTTTATAAGATAAGATAAGCTCTTAACTATGTTGACCACGTGTATGTGAATCCTCATATTTCAACTATATGCACTCCAAATAGATTCACATTAATATGTAATCTCTCAAAATCTTTAACCAAACCTCATAGGTTTGCTTTTCATTCCTCTATCCACTAAGGTAAGTCAATCTTCCAACCAAGAATCAGTATGACTTTTATAAGCTTATAATGTGAGGCTAGGCTAAGGGTAAGATGAAAGTCATTTAAACTTAATTCACCCATGAACACATTGCTTTCTAGGATCTAATTTGAGCTTTTGTCACTTTTTACCTTCTTACTCCTCACAATCAATCTTTCTATCACCATTTCTCTCATTCTTTTCCATCCAAAAATACTGAATTTCACTCATATTTTAACAATCGCAAAAGCCACAATCATGCTTGCATTAATAAAGCTAGTAAAAGTACTAGAAATGCAACCATCACAATCTTATCTAGCCAATAGTATTCAATTACTATACTTTGTAGCCTATTTTAGAAAATTGAGTGGCTTGAATATGATAAAGAATGATAAAAGGATTCCATTCTTTAGCAAATATTCCATTTCCTTTTTTCTTTCTTTCCTTCTTTTTTTTAAATGTAGACATGAGATACTATGTCCTATACAACCATTACAAACATTTTCTTCTCATACTCCATCTTCTTCTCAACTTTTATTCAACTCAAATAGACTTATATCCTAAAAATCAATATGTTCCCATGCATGGGACGAAATGATAATTTTTTTTTAGTATCAATTTTGTTGTATTGAGTCTTATGTGTCAAATTTTTGTTGTCAAGGTGAGATTTTATCAAATATAAGACATTATCCTTGTAAAATAAAGAAGAAAATACAAAAACACATTTGACATGAATATAATGCAAAAACCAATTATGATATTACCCTAGTGGGCCTTTTTGGTATTAGGTAAAAAGTCTGGCAAAACTTTAGCTTTAGTTGTCCAATTGAAACTTTAAGCATGAAAACCTAATTAAATTTTGTTCATGGAGATCATTTCTTCAGTTTAGCCAATAAGGTTTTTTTTTATAATTGTCCTTTTTTGGAAGATATTGAAAATTCAAAAGGATCATTCCTACTTGGGGTCGCATGTCAAGCCATGCAAAAACTCTTTTTCATATTCAATGTGAAAAACATAAAGAAGTTTCTCATTAACCATCACATCATGAGAAATATATTAAAATTTTTAAACTAGTGATTGTTAAATATTTTTATTATTTTGGCCTAAATGATTAGGATATGTTTGGATTTCTCTTTTATAATGATTGATTTTAAAGATGAAGATAAACATTTTCTAATATTATGTGCTAAAATCTTGTAAATATCTTACATAGCAAGTATGTTAGTCTAATACACTTTTTTATTTGTGAAGATGTTCTTATATCAAAACAAAATGATTTTAGAAAGAAGAAAAATAAGTCTCTTAATATGATATCAAAGTTAAAGTTTTAAATGAGATATTCATTAAACTTCTAAATTTAGTATGTTCTAATAGAAAGTCTTTCCTTATGCTTACTTATCATTACCAAGCAATTTTTTTTTCATTTGTAACTAAGGGAGTGTTGCAATGAATCTCTTCTTTGGGTTAAGGTAGTATATTGAATTTAATGTCTATTTTACATTATTATTATATAAAACTATTATATTCATCATATATGAATGTATTTTTCTCTCTTAAAATTCACTTTTAAAGAAAAAATGAACTTTCAAAAGAAAATATCAAAATTTATGTTCAAGACAACATCTCATTACTCAAAATTGAGTTTTTATGATTTTACTTCATAACTAGTATCTATCACTTCATGCTTGGGGTAAATAATTGTATTTTTTAATGGTCAGCTTACAATATATGTTTAAGTATCTCTTTTTTTTTCTTTTTCCTTTTTCTAATAATCCATCTTTGTCAAGGAAGATTTAGTCATTTTCTTAGCACAACCCTTCAACAACCATTAAAGTTTCAGATTTTAAGTACATAAAACCAATGGTAGTTAAGTGAAGGTAGGTCCTGACTCTAGAAACAAGACTTAAAACTTCTAGCACTTCTACATTCGAAAAGGAAAAGCCTTCCAACAATCATTTAACAAAGACTGGAATTGAAAAGAAAAGAGAAAAGAATGGAAACTAAGGACAATTATAAAGAGAGAGAAAGAGAGAGAGAGAGAGAGAGAGAGAGAGAGAGAGAGAGAGATAGGGTGGAAATAGGACTTGAAACTTTTAATTTTATTGAAAATTTTGAGATGTATTATTACCCTTACAATGAGACTTAGTTTAATAGGTAGAGTTCCTCAACAAGATCAGTATCATATCTCTCACTTTGTCCAACTAAAATCATTTTATTCAACCAAGGACAACAAGGTATGTAGGGAGATGTAAGGCAAAAGAAAAGAAAAAAAATCCATTGCACTACTTTTAGTAGTGATCTGGCATATAAATTATCCTTTTTTTTATTTTTGACGTCTTCCAAGCTTACATGACCTTTCAAGGGCTCCCTCCAGGGTATTTGCAAGCATTGTAACCTAGAATCAAAGAAAAGAAAAGAAAAGAAAAGAGTTAAGAAAATTACATGACAATCCACGAGAATAATAAATGACAAAGCAAACTAGAAATGCATGTTTTACATGTGAAGCTAGTTTTGAATTGAAACAAAAAAAGTCATTGCTTCTCTATCTTGCTATAGATGGTGTATTTGGTGCATGTTTAGGAAGAAGAAGATTAGACTAGGTTTTGTTATGAATATTTATCTCACATTGAAATTATAGATTTGGGAGCCTAAGCTTATAACATATAAGGGTATACCTCCTCTTGCTTATAGATTTTAGGATAGGCCTCCTTAATTTAACATGATATTGGAGTCATTGCACATTTCCTTATATTTGTGATGGACCAACACCATCCTTAATATTAGTCCTACTTATAATGATTTTTCCACAGTGTGGAGAGAATGTATTGAGAATGCTTATCTCATGTTGCACATATTGATGCATGAGTATGGTATTATATTAGACAAGTAGTATATCTATGAATTTTAGGATGGACTTTTTTACTTTTAAAATGAGAACCATATTAACTGGCTATCACACTAACCACTGCAAAACTTATCTTAGTATTTTACATTTACTTAATTTTATATGCCATTGAAAAATAGAGGAAATAGATGCTTATGAATTGAAGCTTACTAGGATTCGTGGTAGCGATGGTTCCGGTGACAATTCCAGCTTGTGAAAAGTCACAGCTTGATGGACTCTTTCGAAACTTTTGGAAATAGAGATTCATGGCATAGGCAGCATGTGATGCAATAGTGTTTGGATTATAACAGACACCGCCTGGGTGGATCGGGCTGCAATCAATGCCTTGGCTGCAAGCATAGTCAATGTTTGATTGCAATTGGGCTTCAGAAACTCCATTCTTAGGAACGCACCAGCTTGCTGCACTTGTGGTCTAGTGAGGACAAAGGAAAGCACGGGTAATGTTATGATAGGAATGATGCTTGAGAACAAGCTTCTACAGGACAAAAATTGCCCTAATACACCTCTGAAAAATGATAAATCCCTCACCTGGACATCTTCATGAACAAATGATTGCGATTTTGCAACACAAACCAAGAACCATCAGAGTGCGTACATGAACAAGAAACCAAAAGTAAAGCTCAAAAACCAAGAAAAAAAATCCTAACCTGCAAGGCCACAGGCCAAGACGAGGATGCCAAGCAAGAGCACTGGTGAATGCCGTGGAATCATAGCCATGGTAGCACTCACTTTCTTACAATGTACAAAAATTGTATTGATATAAGAGAGAAGGAAGGTGATATGGGAAATGGCGGGAGGATGAGTACTTTATATACAGATTAGGAGAGGACACATGGAGTGGTAGCCAGGTGTCCCAACACACCAATAAGTTGGAGGGTTGAGCGAATTTCATTGGACGTATGATCAAGATTTACGACATTTTTGGTAAATCTTGCACGAATTTGTAGGCTCAATTATTGTGTAGCCAGAAGAAATACAAAGTTGACATTCCTAATGTTTAAGGTTTATAAAATTAGGCTCTTCTAGACTTTTATGTTGAGATTAAAAAATTAAGGAAATAGATTAATTTTTTTCAAAAAACAAATGATTGCTAAACATTGTGTTTATCTGGACCTAAATGATTATAGTATGTTTAGATTTTTTTTTATTGATTGAATTTAAACATGAAGATAAATATTTTTTGACATTATATATGTCAAAATCTTATAAGTATTTTACATTTCCCAACACATTAGTCTATTACACTTTTTATGTGTAAAGATGTTCTTATCTCTTTTAAGTTAGTTCTAATAAGAAATATATTTTTCAATATGATATTAGAACCAAAGTTTCAAGTAAAATACTAATTTACTTGTAAATCTAGTAGGTCTCAATGAAAAGTTTGCTTCTTTTCTTTTTTCTTTTTTTTAGTTTGCTTTCATACATAATAATCATTACTACCAAACGTCTTTTGTACATAGCCAAGGTAATCTTGCAATGAATCTCACTTCGAGATAAGACAATCTATTTTTTATTTTAATATTTTATTCAATATATATACTCAATTCACGTATTCAAGGAGTTGAACTTAGAGTTTTTATTAACTCACCACTTGAACTAGCTACCCAATGATAAAACAACTTGTGATTTAAAGAGGAGAACATGCAATCACAATGGGACTTGAACCCACCAAGATTTTTTATTATTATTATTCAACTTGCATTTTACATTGTTAATAGCATACTCATTTATAAAGATGTTGTGATGTTTTCATTTCATTATAAGGTGACTTGAAAATAGATTGCCTTATCTTGAAGTGAGATTCATTGCAAGATAACCTTGGCTATAGAGGAAAGACGTTTGGTTAGTAATGATTGTTAAGTATGAAAGCCAAAAAAAAAAAAAAAACCAAACTTTTCACTAGGACCAACTACATTTACAAGTAAACAAGTATTTCACTTCAAACTTTGGTTCTAATATCATATTGAAAAACATATTTCTTATTAAAATTAACTTATAAGAGATAAGAAAAGCTTCACGCATAAAAAGTGCAATAGACTAATGTGCTGGGAAATGTAAAATACATACAAGATTTAACATATATAATGTTAGAAAATATTTATCATCATCTTTAAATTCAATCAATAAAAAAACTGAACATACTATAATCATTTGGGTCCAAATAATCACAATGTTTAGCAATCATTGGTTTTAAAAAAAAAATTAATCTATTTCTTTAATTTTATATTCTCAACATAAAAGTCTAGAAGAACCTAATTTTATAAACCTTAAACGTTAGGAATGTCAACCTTGTATTTCTTTCGGCTAACCACTAACTGAGCCTATGGATTCGTGCAAGATTTACCAAAAATCATAAATCTCGATCACACATCCAATGAAATTCGCTTAACCCTTCAGCTTATTGGCTTGCTAGGACACATGGCTACCGTTCCACGTGTCCTTTCTAGCTCTGTATATAAAGTACTCATCCTCCCGCCATTTCCCATATCACCTTCCTTCTCTCTTATATCAGTACAATTTTTGTACGCTGCGAGAAAGTAAGTGCTACCATGGCTATGCTTCCACAGCGTTCATCGATGCTCTTGCTTGGCATCCTCGTCTTGGCCTTTAGCCTTGCAGGCTAGGATTCTTTTTTCTTGGTTTTTGAGTTTCGGTTTTGGTTTCTTGTTAATGTATTCACTCCAATGGTTCTCGGTTTGTGTTGCAAAATCGCAATCATTTGTTCATGAAGATGTCCAGGTGAGGGGATTTATCATTTTTCAGAGGCATACGGGCAATTTCTATCTTGTAAAAGCTTGTTCTTAAGCATCATTCATGTCATAACATTGCTTTTGCTTTCCTTTGTCCTTACAAGACCTCAAGTGCAGCAAGCTGGTGCGTTCCCAAGAATGGAGTTTCTGAAGCCCAATTGCAGTCAAACATTGACTATGCGTGCAACCAAGGCATTGATTGTAGCCCGATCCACCCAGGCGGTGTCTGTTATAATCCAAACACTATTGCATCACATGCTGCCTATGCCATGAATCTCTATTTCCAAAAGTTTCGAAAGAGTCCATCAAGCTGTGACTTCTCACAAGCTGGAATCATCACCGGAACCATCACTGCCACAAATCCTAGTAAGCTTAAATTCATAAGCATCTATTTCCTTTGTTTTCCTATGGCATATAAAATTAAGCAAATGTAAAATACTAAGATAGTTTATGTAGTGGTTAGTGTGCATAGTTAGTCAGTGTGGTTCTCATTTTAAAAGTAAGAAAGTTCATCCTAAAATTCATAGATATACTACTTGTCTAATATAATACCATACTCATGTATCTATATTCGCAACATGAGATAATCATTCTTAATACATCCTCTCCACGCTGTGAAAAAATCATTATAAGTAGGACCAATATTAAGGATTGTGTTGGTCCATCACAAACATAAGGAAATGTGCAATGACTCCAATATCATGTTAAATTAAGGAGGCCTATCCTAAAATCTATAAGCAAGAGGAGGTATACCCCTATCTATTATAAGCTTAGGCTTATATATCTATAATTCCGATGTGAGAAAAAAATCCTTAACAAAACCTACTCTAATCTTCTTCTTCCTAACCATGCACCAAATACACCATCTATAGCAAGATAAAGAAGTTATGACTCTTGTTGTTTCAATTTAAAACCAGCTTCACATGTAAAACATGCATTTATAGTTTGCTTTGTCATTTGTTATTCGCATGGATTGTCATGTAATTTTCTTAACTCTTTTCTTTTCTTTGATTGGAGATTACAATGCTTGCAAATATCCTGGTGGGAGTCCTTGAAAGGCCTTGTAATCCTATAAGATGTCAAAAGTAAAGAGGATAATTTATATGCCAAATCACTACTAAAAGTAGTGTGAAGGATTTTTTTTTTCTTTTCTACCTCCCTCAATGTCTCCTTACATACCTTGTTGTTCTTGGTCCAATAAAATGATTATTGAAAGTTTCAAGTCCTATTTCCACCCTCTTCTCTCTCTCTCTCTCTCTCTCTCTCTCTCTCTCTCTCTCTCTCTCTCTCTCTCTCTCTCTCTCTCTCTCTCTCTCTCTCTCTCTCTCTCTCTCTCTCATTTTATATAATTGTCCTTAGTTCCCTTTCTTTTCTTTTCTCTTTTCAATTCCAATCTTTATTAAATGATCATTGGAAGGCTTTTCCTTTTTGAATGTGGAAGTGTTGGAAGTTTCAATTCTTGTTTCAAGAGGCAGGACCTACCTTCACTTAACTACCATTGGTTTTACGTACTTAAAACCTGAAACTTTAATGGTAGGTGAAGGGTTGTGCCAAAAAAATGACTAAATCTTCCTTGACAAAGATGGATTATTAGAGAAAAAAAATGCTTAAACATATATTATGAGCTGACCACTATTAAAAATACAATTATTTACCCCAAGCATGAAGTGATAAATACTAGCTATTAAGTAAAATTATAGGAACCCAATTTTTGAGTAATGAGATGTTGTCTTGAACATAAATTTTGATATGTTCTTTTGAAAGTTCATTTTTTCTTTAAAAGTGAATTACAAGAGAGGATAATTCATTCATATATAATGAATATAATATTTTTATATAATAATAATGTAAAATAGACTTAAAATTCAATATACTACCTTAACCCAAGGAAGAGATTCATTGCAACATTCCCTTAGTTTCAAATGAAAAACAATTGCTTGGTAATGATACGTATAAGGAAAGACTTTTTATTAAAGCATACTAAATTTAGAAGTGAATGAATATCTTATTTAAAACTTTAACTTTGATATCATATTAAAAGGCTTGTTTTTTTTTTCTAAAACCATTTTGTAAGATATAAGAACATCTTCACAAATAAAAAAGTGTATTAGACTAACATACTTGCTATGTAAGATATATACAAGATTTTGACACATAATATTAGAAAATGTTTATCTTCATCTTTAAAATCAATCATTATAAAAGAGAAATCCAAACATACTAAAAGATGTCATGTTACAGGGGAAAAAATTGAAGGTAATTAACCGTGAGATCTTGGCCATATTAAACATGTGTTTTATTCTTTTTCTTCAAAGAGGAAAGTGAGAGGTTTATGCATTAGGTAATAACATGATCATGCACTAAACTATGATAAATGATTAGCATAATATAATCAGGAAACAATCTTGAACATGACATCAATGATTAGCAGTACCATTTATACGAATCTTATGGTGGGCTTGAGCAAGCTCGAGTTAAGAAAATAAGTAAAAATCATTTTTTTGGTGTTTTTGGGTTTTATGTGGGGAAAGTGAGTGTTTGGCAGGGAGGCCAGGAGGAAAAACGAAAATATGAATAATAAAAATAAAAAATAGACACCAACAAGTTCCAAGACGTAAAGGCAATGCCACCAATCAAGGAGGTGCTCCACTACCAATCCCTAGTAAAAATTAAATAAATGATGCAAAAGTTAATCACACAACTTAAAGGTTTCTATTCTCTGGAAAATAAGTCTACTTACAATTGAAACAATGCTCCCTTTAAATAGGTAGCTAAACCTAACCCTAGAAGGATCCTGGTAAATCAATAATTCTTAAAATCTAATTTTAAAAGAATCCTGATAAATTAAGAATCCCTAAAATTAAGGAAGTCTTAACAAATCTGGATTCTAACAAATAAGGAAATCCTAAACAAATTAGAGATCTAACAAGTATGAAAACCCAGATAAATCAGGAACCTAGACAATTAAGGAAAACCAAACAAAAGAAAATATTCTCAAACAATAAAGTAAATCTAAGAAATTAAGGACTCAATATCTATTTAGGAAACCCCCTATATTAAAGACTGTAGAGATGCTATGAAATATTCTTGGGTTGCTCTTCAATCTTGGCCTTCTTAGACCCACTGGATTATGTTGTGGACTCTTAATTCTTTGATATGGAACTTGTAATATTAGGCCTTAAGTACATCCACATCATCTCCCTTTCTTGACAAAGATTTGTCCTCAAATCTTGATGTTGGTTTGGGTTTTATCACTCCATAGATCCACAATCCAAGTTTGTGCACACAAATCAATCTTTAACTTTGGCGGCCTACCCAAGTGTGTTGGTTCACAAATAAATGACCAACTACCATGCTACTTGCATGGAAGTCTACAACCTAAGCAACAATATGATCCAAACAAGTAGCTGAAGTTATGGAATGTTGTAGTAGCACCTTCATCAATTGCATTGAAAAGTCTTGGTGATTATTGTTGACATGTTGTCTTCTCATGATTTGACAATACAAACCCATAAAGGAAACCATTGTTCATGCTTAATGCCTCTAAATTCTTCAACTCTTGTATGAAACCTTGTGGATCTTCTGATAGAATTTCTTTTATTACCTTGTTCGGTATATCTCATGCTTTGGTAGATTTGAACTTATTGGATCTACCTCCTTTTTAGGCATCACATCTTACTCTGGAGGATCCAAGCACTTTGGATTTGAAATCATGGTTGTTGTTGCCTCAATTTTCAAAAGGTTCAAACTTTCTAGGTCCACCTCCTTCTCTACTAACACCATTAGCTTTGGTTCTATTTCTGTTGACTTTGTTTCTTCTACTTAAGCAACTTCTATGACTTTCTTTGGTGAAGCTTCTCTCCCATACCACCTTTCTATCCACATATCATAGTCTTCTTTGTCATAATTGTAATTGTTCTGTTGTTGGTACCTAAAATATGAAAAGCGTAATATTTTTTTTGGTTGCATCGTGGGTCTTGGCTTCGGGATTTGTTCATCTTGCGCACATCAACCTGGTCTTGCTTGAAATCTTTGGGCAAGAAGTGCCTTTTGAGTAGCTTCTTTAGTTTCTCCCATGAATAGACCTTTTCCTTTCCATCTCAAACTTTTTGTTTCTTAACATTCTCCCACCATAAAAAAGCAAATTCTTTGAGATGAAGAACAGCAATCTTATATTTCTTCTGATCATCGTATGCTTGGAACTCAAACACCCCTTCAATAGAATATAGCCAATCAACAAAATCATTGGGATCAAGAGTACCCTTGAATTTTGGGATCTCAACACATAGGCTACAATATTCGTCAATTGGGAAAAGGTGTGTGTGACGACAACTAGATTCTTTGTTAACACTAATGGACAGTTGTTTTGACTATTTTGCTATAGGTAGATGGCTTAGACAAGATGACCTATTAGCTCTATATTTCGTTTGTAATTGCTATAGAGTTGCTTTCAAGATGCCTTAAGGAATCCATGAAGGTTAATAATTTCAAACATCATTGGGAAGCCTCTAAAGAATGATTAACACACTTTGATTTTGATAATGACCTAATGTTATTTAGTAAAGGAAATCAAGGTTTTATTCAAGCCCTAATAGTGGGTCTTCATAAGTTTCAAGCAATGTCAAAGCTTAAGCATAATCTAACTAAGACTAGTGCTTTTATATGCAATGTGTCCATAGGTACAAAAAACTTTATCCCATCTTTAGCCTATTCAATTGGAACACTCCCAGCTAAGTCCTTAAGGGTACATTTATCTTCTAGAAAACTGAAGTCACATGATGGTTAGTTTCTAGTGGAAAGGATAGTAGCTAAAATTTACTATTGGAACTAATAAGTTTCCATCATTGGTAAATAGAGTTTAACTTAAAAATTCTCTCCTATTTTCAATACAAACTTATTAGGCACCTCTTTCATACTTCTAAGAAAAATTTCAAAGCAAATGGGTTAAATAATGAAAAAATTTCTTTGGTTGTGTCTATAAAATAAAGAGTATAGGTCTAAGGTTAATTGGAATTAGGTACGACATTAAAAGAGCAAGGGACTAGAATATAATACCTAAAACAAAAACATGTGGAACTTATTGTCTCAAAAATTATATGGTCAACATGAGTAAATACTTACCTTATAAAACGTTGATAACTTTCAAATGTAAAAGAACCTAGGAATAATACTTGAACTTGGAGGAAAATTCTTAAGGGAAATCCAATGGTTGCTTATAGAATAAAATGGGTAATAGGTAATGACAAATTAATGTCTCTACAAGATGATTTTTGGTTATTAGAAGGACTTATAGTTATAAGAAGTGGAAAGCAAGCCATTCTTGGCTCTAGAATACTTGGGAATCCAAAGGTAGTCATGATAATCAAGAATAAATAGTGGAACTTACCTACCAATAGGAGATTTTTATGGCACAAACTTACAAGTAATATCAATACTTTGCCCAAGCCTAACAATGAGATAAAATATAAGTTTATCTGTATTTCTCAATTAGTCTATACTATTATAGTTGGTTATAAAGAATTAGCTAGCAATAATGAATAAACTTTAATTCTTCGGAGCATCTAGAGATAAGGCCTTTTGCCTATGCCACACATAAGATGGATATGGGGTTGCCTATTGCCTTTCAATTTACTTTCAATCATAAAAGCTAACTTAAAGGTTAGAAAGTTCTCTTTTCATTCAAGTTTTATTTCTAAGATCTTTTCTCCTAAACTTTCTCTTTCTTACATTGAGTATCATTGGATTCAATGTGGCATATGTAAATTTTTTTTTTAAGTGTAGACTTTTATCTTGCATACAAGCTTTAAGGAAAAACTCCCTATTAGCCCTTCAGGATGTAATTGAGATAGTAAGGAGTGCTCATGTAGGAGAACTTACAAAGTAAGTATCTTGAATTTAAATTCCCTTAATTGCATTTTCGGTTGACTTAAAGATACTTTGGGAGCCACAAGAGTTGGAGAAAGTTATGAATTCACTATTAGAAAGTGAAGGGTTTACAAAAATCATTATCAGTTACAAGCCAACTTGAAGACAAGCAATTCATTCCTAACGCTTTTTTACATCTTTGTACGAGAGCATTATGTCAAAATGAACATTAGTAGGAAAAACATTTAACTAATTTTTAGACATCATAATTCATAAGCAAAAACTCAAATCTAAAATGCTTATGAGCATACACAAGTTGGGTCAACAATTGATAAAGATACAAAATGACATAATTAAAAGGTAAAAGATTGCACATCCATAAGTTGGGTCCTAAATCGTATTAATGAATAAATAAACAAAGAGAGGAGGAAAAAAAACTTAAGTTGATATGCATAACACTAGAAAACCTCTTGTTAAGGAATGAAAAATACTTTGCCAGCTTAAAGGACTAACATGGTGCTCTAGAAGCTTTCAGAATATGCCCTTACCAACACTTCACACCAGCGCAAAAGGGGGGTAATGTACAACCACATTTTCCCCGCCAATAGTGAGACGCCAAGTCCCAATGAAGGATAGAACTTGTTATTTGCATATTCCAAATTTTGTACATTATAAGTAAAATGTTTTTTAGTAGGTATTTTCCTTTTTAAATGCAAGACGTTTTGCTTTATTTGGGGTTTTGTAAACTTTATCCTAATCAATGAAAACTGAAGAATGTTTTCACATGTTCTTGAATCTTGCATTCCTTCTTGAATCTTTTCATGGTATCGAGAGCTAATCATGGTACTTTTCTTGTTCCATTCTTGCTTCTACATTTCTATGATTGCTTTTGCTTTGCTATTGTGGTTCAAATATTTTGTCGAACAGTTAGTGCGCACTTTGTTTTTGCTCATTTGCTCTTTAATATCTTATCTTTTTGCCACTATATTGCATCTAAAGTATTTCTTAGCATTATGCTTTGGTTACAAGATTGATTTTAATGTACATTTGCTTCATAAAATGGTTTCTATTGGATATCTATAGTTAAGTGTAGATTTTCTTGTCTTTAGTCTTTTACTTCTCACAGCGCCTTTATAGAACACCCAATGTGTGCCATGGCTACTTATGTTGCCTTTGGTTTTCTAGTTTTCATAGACATTTGATCGAACACTTGGTGTGCTTGATTTAGTGACCTTATGTCCTCCACCACAAATGACATTGCCACCTCATGGCTACCAACAAGGATGATATTGCACCACCGATTACCCTTTATGTGCCTCTTGATACATGGGAAAATCAATAAGAGAAAAGGGATCAATCAAGTTCTAAGTTGGATCAAAGTTCAAGTTATGTTTCCTTAATTCCAATTACCACAAACCCAAATGATCCTTTCTTTTTACAGGCCAGTGACACCAATGGAGCACCCTTGATCGGATTCAAGCTAAATGGGGCCAACAATTATGTGGTATGGAGTCAAGCTATGAAGTTAGCTCTCCTCTCTAAAAACAAGCTTGTTTTTATTGATGGAAAATACCCAACTCCAACCAATGACTTGTTGTACCAACCTATTTAAGAGCATTGTAACACCATCTATCTCTCATTGATCCTAAATTCCCTCTTTGCGTAACTTCATGAAGGGCTCATTTACTCAATTAGCATTTTCGATCTCTAGAAGGAACTCTACCCATTTTAATCAAGTTAACCTAACCTAAATTTATGACTTGTTGAATGAACTAAACAACACAAAGCAATCATATGGATTGATAGCTTCATATTTTCACTAATTAAGAGCCCTATGGGATAAGTATGTGGCTTTAATGGCTTTAGACTCAGTAAAAATGTTAAAAACTGACAACTGGAAACTCCATCAAGAAAGAATGAAATTCTATCAGTTTTTTAAGGGATTACATGATTTTTTTTTCACATCTCAAAGACCATATTCTACTTATGAAGCCTCTTTATGATGTTTTACAAGCTTATTCCATCACCAACAATGTCGAATACTAATATGGAAGGCTGGAGAAGACAACTAGTGATTCTCAAGCTTTTACAGTAACTTACATGGTTGATGCAGCAAGTTGGAGGTCACTTGACTCACTTGTTATGATGCCTAGAACTAAAAGAATGACTACAACACCGTCTCTCATTAACAAAAACAATGTGTCGTCTAGGGGTTTTAGAAAGGTCAAATATGAGCATTATGGATGAAAAGGCCATAGAAAAGAGACCTGTTATAGACTTAACGGGCCACAATGTGAACATTGCAAGTTATTTGGGCATAAAAAAGAAGAATGTTACAAACTTAATGGATATCTTTTGGGTCATAAGAATTTTGTTGGAAACTCCAATGTAAACCTTGCAATTGTTGGTCCAAGTCCTTATACTTTCACACCAAAGCAATATAATCGCATTATTCATATAATCAAAGATAATTATGGTAGGACCTCTCATGCGAATGGAGCAGGTATTTTGGAATCCATTCCTTGTATTTGGATTATTGATAGTGGTGCAAATATTTTGGAATCCATTCCTTAGATTTTCATGTTAAATGCATGTCTAAATCTAGATATGTGAAACCACCAAATGATGAATTAACCCAAGTAACCCACACTAGTTCCATTACCCTAGCCAGCAATTTGAAGTTAAACATTGTCCTTTACTCTTGTGACTCAAATATAATTTGTTATTAGTAGCTAAATTTACTACTGTAAATAACTATCTAATAGTTTTCTATGTTGATTTGTGTATGTTTTAGGACCTCTCAATGGGTGAAGTCAAGGGGATTAGAAGAATGTGACATAGACTTTATTTCTTTATGCATTCTAAAACAACCATGTTAGTAAGTTTTTCAATATTATACCGGTTTTTTTAGTTAATTCAGCATGTAAAGACCTTAATTTTCATCTATGGCACTTGAAACTTGGTCACATGTCAATTTCTAAGTTTAAATATTTGCATGAATTCAAAGATTTTACATCTTCTAATTTTCATTGTTCCATTTGTTCTCTTGCTAAGTAAACTCATAATCCATTTACAACATGCACAAAAAGTGCCTAAAATCTTTTTAATTTAATCCATATGGATATATGGGGACCATATCATACCTCTAATCATGATGATTTAAAATATTTTCTAACTATTGTTAACGATTGCTCATGAGAAACTTGGACCTTTATCATGAAGCACAAGATAAACAATATCACATTTGGAATTTTTTTTAACAAAATTAAAAATTATTTTGGCATTGGAGTCAAACACATTAGATCTAATAATGCAACTGATTTTTTCAATTTCTCATATGAAAAATTGTTTTTATTATGGGATATTATACATGAGAGTTGATCTATCTATACCCCACAACAGAATAGTATAGTGGAACGTAAGCATTACCAATTATTGGATGTTGCACAAGTATTAAAGTTTCAAAGTCATATGCCCACATGTTTTTAGGGTAAGTATATATTCACTACCACAGATTATCAATCACATCCCTTCTTTAGTCTTGCATAATAAATCCTCATATGAAGAAATTCACAAGAAAGCTCCTAACTTTTCTAGACTCTAAGTCTTTAGTTGTCTTTGATATGCCTCAATGGTGGGGCACAAAAACAAATTTGCCCCTCAAGTTGTTCCTAGTATTTTCATGGACTACCCTTTTGGGCAACATGGATATATGCTTTATGACATTCAAAAAATAATTTTTTTGTGATTAATGATGCTCATTTTCATGAAAATATTTTCTCTTTTGCAAATATAAAGAAAATGTCACATCCTTCACAATCCCTTATGATGTTGCCTTAAGATGAGGAGCCTACAGAATAAGTTATCAGAGTTAACACTGATTCAGATGCTCAGGTAATCCCTCATACTCAAACACATTTCATTCCTAATGTTGCCACTTATACTACATTAGACATTACCACTCTCGGTACATCAAGTAGCAAAACCACTTTATACCACCTTGGAAATTCTAGATCCTCCATTTGCGTCATTTCCTATTTTTACTTACAATGAAACAAAGGATGACCCTTCCTTACCATCCATGTATGATCCCATAGTACCTCCAAATCTTTCATTTCCCAAACAGTCCACTAGAATATCCAAACCACCTATATGGACTCAAGATTATATTTGTAATAATATTCTCAATCCCTCCATACAATACCTCATCTCTGACTATATTCTTATACACACTTATCCATTCCACACCAACACTTTATAGCAACCATTTCACCTAAGACAAAGCCTTTATTCTACCACGACACAGTTAAGGACTCTAAATGGCAAGATGCCATGGATCAAGAAATGAAAGTGTTAGAATCAAAATGGAACATAAGAACTAGTAGACTTACTACTAAGGAGAAAATTCATAGGATGTAAATGGATGAACAATATTAAGTATCATGTTAATAGGAGTATTGAGCACTTTAAGGCTCATCTAATGGCTTAGGGTTATAGCCAAACAGAAAGGATAGATTATCATGAGATTTTTTCTCCTACAGTATAATATATGACAATTAAAAATGCATTATCTATTACTTCACAACGTGGATAAGCTATTCAACAAATGGATGCTCATAATGCATTCCTATAGGGAGATTTAAATGAAAAGGTATATACGAAACCACCACATGGAAATTCTTTTCAAAGGGGGTCCAAAGTACGTCACTTAAGGAAATCTTTGTATGGGTTAAAGTAAATCTTATAACAATAGAATGAGAAGTTCACAAAAACTTTAGTATCTGTTGGTTATCAATAGTCGCTATACGACTATTCTCTCTTCATTAAAGAACAAAATGGTAATATGGTCTTAGTTCTCATATATGTGGATAACACTTTAAGCACTAGTAATGACACATAAGAAATTAAAGCTTTGCAAGCTTATCTCCATTTTATATTTTCACACGTTTTGTACATTATAAGTTGAACATTTTGTAGTAGGTATTTTCCTTTGTAAATGCAAGACATTCTGCTCTCTTTTAGGTTTTGTAAACTTTATCCCAATCAATGAAAACTAAAGGATGTTTTCACACGTTCTTGAATTTTGCATTCCTTTTGGAATCTTTTCACCTCTCAATGCTCATGAGCTTTTCAACCTTAACAAAACCAGGTTTGCATGCCTACATGAACAGCCCAAACAAAATAAGTGAGTGTGGCCATGAGATGAAAGTTCACCGGAAAAGTTAAGCAAATTCTGGAAATCAGATAAGCCATCATACATAGCATCAAGTGCAACCACAAAACCAATAACAAAAAAAGCAGCCAGAACATAGACCAATTCGATGCGGGCGCGTCATCAAATTGATCCAACTATGCACTTGTGGTTAGCATAATAAGACATACATAAACTCAAATTTCTTTTCTCATATGCTTGAAGGGTAGCACTCAATGATGTTTCACACCCATCTTTTGAGTTCCCAAACATGTACATCTAAGGGAAAATTATCGAAGTTCCACTTAATTGGTTCCGTTAAAAAACATGTGTTGATCCTTTTTGAACTATGGAAATCGCATAACAACTTTACAAAGAGACCAAGACAACAATTTTGCTACAAGTCAATAAGACACTCTTACCTACAGAAGGTGAAGATTTGTGAATATAGGGTCCAATACGTTAACAAGCACCCAGAATGAGTTGCTCATCTTCAAGCGGGGGCTGGAATTGTGGCTGACAATGATCTCGCCAAGAAGCAAAGAGAACGTAAGAATAAAGCAGTTGCACTTGTCCATGCCATTGATATTGTAGAATCATCGTTTGTCGACAAATAATTCACATTTCGTCCTACACTTTCTCTACCCTCTCTTTATAAGTAGGTCCATTTTTGACCGAGAATGAACGGAGCCGCTCATATGTCCGTTATGCGAGGAAGGTGATCAGAGAAATACTTAGCAATTTGCTTGTGTTTGAAAGTTCCAAGCTCCCAACAGGTGGGATCAGCAATGATTTAAGATGTGTTCAATAGTCTAAATTTAAGATCCTACTAACCACTTGTAGTTTGAGTTAATTGCGTTTCTTGTAATTCTAACTCTTGCCATCACATACAATAGCATTCCTTTTTTCTTTTCTTTTTTTTCTCTCTCCCCATCATCAGTAGATCAGGGACGAAAACGAGGAGCTCAAGCCACCTTCGGAATGCAACGTTGGGCATGTTGAAAGTCCAAATCGTATGGAAAGATAGTGCACAATCAGAACATGTTCATTAATTCATTAGTTAGGACAAGAAATCGCACATTAAGGAAGTTAACGAAACATTTAAGAAGACATCACGAAGAAAGGAGAGAAAGAGGGACGTAAAAAGAGATAAAATGTGTATCATTTGTGCACAAATGAAGATTCTGCAAGATCAATGGCACGGACAAGTGCAGCTGCTTTATTCTCGCATTCTCTTTGCTCGTCGGCGGGGTCACTGTCAGCTACAATCCCAGCTCCAGCTTGAAGATGAGCAACCCATTCTCGGCGCTTGTTTACGTCTTTGTAAGAGAACATTGTGTCAAAACGAGTGTTAGTAGGAAAAACTATGGTTCTCAAGGCAAGAGCAATGTCCATATCCCCAGAAAATGATATGCCACCAAATCCACCACTATATGGCCCTCGTCTTCTCACTTCCAGTTGATCTATTAACTCCATCGCTTTAACCTGTATTCCAACAAAGCATGCCATGGGAAAATTTTAAAAAAGAAACACAACAAAAGCAGCATTGCGAAAATGTGGAATAGAGATGGCGACGACAAACCTTCGGTGCTCCACTAACAGTCCCAACGGGTAATGCAGCACGAAGAGCATCCCAACTGGTTAAATTGTCGAGTAACTCCCCAGTGACCTACGAAGACAAATCTTGTCACCAAATGAGAGAAAAGATATATATTTTCACTAAATGCCACTATAAAGACTATAAATGATTTGGAGACTCTGTTCTCAAAGCATACAATAAGAACTAAGTTGAAGATGAAGTTGAAGTAAAATAATGAAACAACAACATTGACTGATTTTAGATAAATCATGAGCAACAACCTCAAATCTAGAATTCAGACGAGCCTACACAAATTGGGTCAGTGATTGATAAATATACAAAATGACATAATTAAGAAATATAAGATTATACAAACAAAAGAAAGGAAAAAAAAAAAAAAAAACTTACAGTTGAGCTGATATGCATAACGTGCGAATACCTCTCAATGTTCATGAGCTTTTCAACCTTAACAGAACCTGGTTTGCAGACCTACATGAACAGCCCGAACTTAAATACATGATTGGGGCCATAAGATGAAAGTTCACTGAAAAAGTTAAGCAGATTCTGAAAATCAAATAGTCCATCATACATAACATCAGGTGCAACCACAAAAAATGGTAACAGAAAACCAACCATAACATAGACCAATTGGTCCAATTATGTACTTATGGTTAGCATAATAAGACAAAGAAACTCAAATTACTTTTCTCATAGATAAAAGGGCAGCATTCAATGCTGTTTCACACCCACCTTTTGAGTTCCCAAACATGTACATCTATCTGAGGGAAGATTATCTAAGTTCCACTTAATTGGTTCAGTAAAAAAAATGTGTTCAACCTTTTCGAGCTATGGAAATCGCATAGCTTTACACAGGCTCCAGGACAACAATTTCTCAACAGGTCAATAAGGCACCTCACCTACAGAAGGTGAAGATTTGTGATTATAGTGTACAAATGCTAAAGTCAAAGTTAGGTGGGCCACAAACTTTAAATTTAAATTCAACCATTCAATATCTTGGGGAGATACAATCGTGTTGGACATGTGCCAATTACCACCACACTAGACATGCACAGACGTGACCCTGGCAAACAATATGGCAGTTGGAAAGCACATTGACAAATAGTGCAGAAAATGTAAGTTTCCAAATGAAACCAACAAATTAACCATTAGCACAGGAAACCATGATAAACAAAAAACCATTATCCAACCAGTTTGACTTAACATATCATCCCGTAAGGATCTAGGATTAAGGTAAAGTAACCAAATAAAAGAAAAACTAAAACTTCAGAAATTTATCTTCAGACACACCATAATACATGTTCCGCACTAGGATTTAGCGTTCCACCAGTGATGGTAATATGAAATTTGAACCATGTACTTAAAAGTTTTGCACTTTGTAAAACAAAGAGTACAAACCTTTCCAACATCATTCCTCCCCAAGTCAACTAGCATAATGTGCTCTGCACATTGCTTTTCATCATTTAAAAGCTCTTTTTCCAGCATTAAATCCTCTTTGGGTGTCTTCCCTCTTCTAATAGTACCAGCAAGAGGTCGATTAGTGACCTTTCCCTGTCAACAAAAATAAAAATATACATCCTTGTTGTTAGAGTTAATCGAAATGGTACACTTAATGGAGAATACAATAGGTAGGGGAAATCAAATCTCTAAATCATATTTGTGGTGGTAGAACCAGAATTAAAAGCCAAATGAAACCAATTGTGCAATAGTCCCTCGAATTAATGAAATAGCTACCTTCTTTACTCGTGTAAGAATTTCAGGGCTTGAAGCCACCATGATAGACCCTCTAGCCTGAATAAAAGGAACAAGAAGTCAAATTTTCAACTTTAGCTACACTTTCAAGGCAAAAGAGATGAGGAGATACAGCCAAACCTGTAAATAAGTCATGTATGGGCTAGGATTGACAATTCTTAGAGCTCTATAGACTTCAAATGGATCCGCAAAAGTCCTTTGTTCAAAACGCTGGCTCAATACAATTTGAAATATGTCACCAGCTAAAATATGTTCTTTACTCTGCAATACTGCTTTTTTGTACTCCTCACTTGTCATGCTTGAAATTTCCAATTTAGAGCCAAAGAGATTGGTGCATAATTCTATTGAACCGGCCAGAAGCCTTGGGCTGAAATTGACAAGTTTATGATTAGAACTTAAAAGAGAAAATAAATGTAATGAGTAGGAAGGATGGAAGGAAAACACAGAATTATTACTCACGTCACTATATCATGTACTCTAGATACTAAAGCTTCCAAGCGCTTTATCCCATCATCAAGGGCCTCCTGATGTGAAGAATATTGATCAAGTCGCACCCAGTGAATCACATACGCTTTCTGATATCAAGAAAATGAACTTGATTGTCAAGTTAAGAGCATATAAAAAACTGTCCAATTATGCATACAAGAAACAATGGTGGAGTGATCTATATTTTGTTTTCATGAATTAAGTATATACATCTAACTCTTTTTCAACAGGAAAGTGCTGGAAGGAAAATGAAAGAAAATAGGTAGACTGGAGACAGGGCCAAGAACTATTGAAGCCTCCAAAAGTATATAACAAGTTATGTAGTTGTCTCTATCGATTGCTTTTTCTGAAATTGGGTTCCTTACTTATTTGATTTTCTATTCAAATAGAATAAATGCCAATTCTGGATTGTACATGGTACGCACTGAGAGGCTAAACGGCCAAAACAACATATTACTTGTTTGATATAACAGAAAATGAAGTAGTAAATTGATCAAATTAAAGCTACCTTCTCTACATGATCAAACACGATCACATCATTGTAAAGGCCAAGATGAACATCAGGAAGATTCCTATCGTCGGGTGGGGCACCAGAGAAAGGTAACTTTTTCTTCTCAACATAACGCACTGTGTCATAGGAGAAGTAACCAACCCATCCACCTGGTCAAGGAATGTGAGTAACACTACAAATGGATTAGTCATAATGAACCATAATGTGAGAAGCATGAATGAAATCTTTTTATATTAAATTTACTTTCTTTTAAGCATACGTTTATGCTAAGCACACTAGCACTAGCAGGACCTATTCTCTCAAACACCACAAATAGACACCATATCTCAAATCCCCTTCTCTTACCACAAAATGCTTCTGGAAGTTCATCTATAAGCTGGGGTTTCCATCCTTCCATGATTCTTCGAGGAACTGTCATTGGATCATCCACAATCTTCTCTTCCCTACACCCTTTCTCATGGTCCATAATTGTAACCATATTCTCCTTCGCCACAATTTCTAGTGTCGGCTGAGCTCCAACTACACTATACCGCCCCTACATAATTCACCCAACTGAAGCATAAATGATTCACGTTTCATGAGGATTGCATGTAACTTACAAAGTACAACAAAACTCACAATATTGGAACCCCCCAATACACCAGGCTCAACCGACTCAAATAGAAAGCTTGGGGCATCTCTGTCATCTTCCTTTACCAAACAACGATATGCAAGCACCGGAGTTAGATGATCGGAGAAAATACATCTGTACAAAGGAATCAAATTCCCCTTCTCGGAAGCTTCGAAAAACTTTTCTGCATTTTCGACTGCATGAATCGAATCACAAGAATCAATATTCACAGAAATCTCATTCGTTTGTCAAACTTAGCAATATTATACTCGTTTCAGATTCCTCAAAAATGAAAACTGGGACTCATGACATTATGTCAGAGCAGTGGAGAGAATGCCTCTGCTTCGTCAGATATCAAACAAATCAAATGTAAAAATGAAAAGAGTAAGAAGAAAAGACATCGAAGCTTTTAATCATCTATTAATTACAATTCGGGACCAAAACTAAAAAATTATCTGCAAATCATAACAAAGTTCTGCACATGCAATCCCCAGACTTAAAATTTCGTTTCATTTTCTTGTAACTTTATGAGTTTCCTGAGCAATCAAACAGAACATTAGAAAATCAACACTTTTTCACTCCACACAGCAGCAGTTGAAGAAGAAATGAGAGGAATACCAAACGGCGAACGATTCCGAGCCGAGCATCTAAGTGCAAAGGCACACGAGCCCGGGCGGCGGAGGGAGACCGAGTTCCGCCTTGAGCTAGCGATTCTCCGGTTAAAGCGGGCGGACAGTGGAGTAGCCAATCGGAGAGGCGACGGAAGCTGACAGGGTTGAACAGCTACAGCATCCATTGTCAGAGCATATGACAGAGAAAGCGTTTGATGCAGGAAACCCAACAAAAACGACCTTGAAAAGAAATGCTGGCGGATAGCCGAAGCCGATTCAAGAATACGCGCCCAAACGAAGGATGAACACGAAGACAGGGCAGTCACCGAAAGACGAGCATTTTATATGCCCTAATTATTGAAAAGACAACATTCCCCAATTGATTTTTGAAAAACCTAAGACAAACAATAAAATAAACCAACTCTTTATTTATAAATAGAAAATCACAGAAACTTGCACTTTGTTTTTTTGTTGAGCAAGGACGTTAAATTTTGGCATTTGCCGACAACGTTTTTTTTTTGGCTCAATTTTTAACAATAGACATTAAGAAGACATTAAGAAGTCGAGTTCCACGTTGCTGCAACACTTGCACGTAGTCGTTTTCAGGCGCTCATTAAAAAGGGAAGCAAGGATGGCTACACCGAGGTCCACCACGACAAGCAATAAAGCAAAAAATGATGAATCAAATAAGAGAAAGAACACCCAAATCTTGTGATGCAAAAGTGATGCCTGCTTCTTATACTTTTAATGTCACTCTTTTAGATTTATCATCTCAAGATTGACCTAGTTTGAGGGAAGCCCTTGCATGTTAAATTGTGCCTCGAAATTTTACTCATATCCCATTCTTTTCCAAGTCGGAAAAATGGCGATCTTGTTAGCTCTTGCATTGTTAGGAACTAAATTATTACCACATATCTTGCATAACTAAATTTTGTTCGGATTTTTGACAAAAGCTATGTCTCTAAAGCTAGTATGAAAACAAAATATGCAAAAATGGCGGCATGTGTGTATATAGCTACAACAAAACTGTAATTTGCCCTATTGATTTATGAAAAACTTTAAGAAAACAATAAAACTAACCAACTCTTTATTTAGAAATAGAAAACACAGAAACTTCCTTAAACCTACTGAGAACAGCACCCAATTTTTTTTGGTCGAGCAAGGACATTGAAGTTTGGCATTTCCCAACTAAGTTTTTGGCTTAATTTTTAATTCAAAACCTTTAGGCATCCAATTTTACACTTTATCTGAAAAAATATATATATAACTGCTCGTATAACTACAATGCCATATTAGCAAGATATTCTTCTTAAATGAAATTCTTTTTATAGTTTATTTTGTTTCTGTAAGCCTGTATAGGCCGGTAATGTAATAGTGAAGATCACTTAAGCAAATAAAAACAATTTGGCCCTCTCGCTTACTCTTTGTGAAGCCAAGACACTAAAAAACGCCGCCACGTCCAAGCATGGCTCACCCACGTCAACACAACCGCGTCACAACAAGCGCCCACTCCGCATCTGCGCGCGTGCACTCCACACACGTCATCCCGACTGACAGCAATCAAGCAATGTATCGCAGAATTAATTCCCTATCATGAATCAAGGAAATGAGAAAGGAGACGACAAAGGCAATGATCTGGGATAGCAAGAATACTCAAAAAACAGAGAACAAATAAAATCAAGTCATCTTTGATCTGATCTAAAGTTCATTCAAATTCGAAATACTTTCATACTTATTTCACCAATGGCAATCACGAAGGAATCAAGAGTTAATGCTTTCCATTTTATTGAAGAAATTATATACTTATATTTTCCTATAAAATTGTATTGAGAATATGTGTAAAAATCACATTAAGAAATACAAAAGAACTCCTGTGTTCTTCCTCTAGGATTTGCCTTCTTCTTGAAATTACTCCACAATTTCATAGTGCTAATTTCATTAAACTCCCTTCTTGCTTCCTCTTCTACGACCAAATTCGGTTCGCATCTATTTATTGGTTGATTAACAGTGCAGTCAAGTGAACTAGATTTGCCTAAATTAAGGAATACTTTTCATTTCTGGACAGTCGGCACGTCCAAGACGTGCAAAAATGAAGAGAATTTTATTTAGTATTTAAAGGGAGACTGCACAGTAGCGATTGGTCAAGGGCTTTAACTTGGACGCGTTGGCCTTGTCGAAGTACGATCTTATTGGGGCCCCGGAAACACTGGAGTCTGATCCTTTCGGACTCACCTCTTCCAGGTTTATTTTCAAGCTTTTACCCCCGAGTTCCACGTTGCTGCAACACTTGCACGTAGTCTTTTTCAGGTGCTCATTACAAAGGGCGACAAGATTGACTCCGTTAAGGTTGCCCACGACATGCAGAAGTTTTTACTCCTTACTCGTTAGCCAAAGTTCTGAACGGTAAACTTCTCTAAAGTGAAAGATCTCAACTTCCATGAAAATCTGAAAGGAACCCTTCACGACACTTTCCCAGAAAGACTGGCGACTGATAATGATGGGGAACCATCACTGAACCAGCACAGATATGATGAAGGCTCATCCTCCAGTCAGCTCAAACGGATGGCAGAGCGGGCACTTTCTGCTCATACATTCTACTCTCAGTACGGGGGACAGTGGAAGCCGGATAAAGGATGCTGGAGATATTCCCAGCATGAAGGTAACTGGAAGATAGCTCAACCAAGCACCACTCTGAGGATTGGCGCTGGACCCATGCTCACAGATAATGCAAAGAAGCCTCTGCATGCTCTTATGACTGAAGAAGTTCAACACTCTGAAAGTGCCAACAACAACCAGCTGTTATGGAAGTGGACACCGATCGACGCTGGACGCAACACATGGATACAGGCAGCAGCTCATCTAATGGTATAGATGAGGATGAGGATATATAGGTAGCTTCCAAGAAACCACGCATGTTGACTGCCAAGGAAATGGCCTTCGTAATCAATGACGTCTAAAGCCGTGGTAGCTACGTTAATGTGTAATGTCTAAAGAAGGGCTAATATTTTGCTATAAATATGTAACTTAAGTGGACAATGACTCTATCGAGTCTCTTTATTGTGTTTGCACTCTATAATACTAAGCCCTATTTGTGTGTGCTAAGTTTATGATCTCGTCCAAACACAGTTTTCTTCTGAGAGAGCCTCTCAAACGTTAGAAAAAAACGAAGAAAAATCTCAACACCTCCAGAATATAAAGAAGCCTTCATAAGGGTAAGACCTAAGAGAAACATTTAATATGCCAAACCCAGAAGGAAAAAGCTGCCTCAGCCAGAATTCTAGGTCCTGCATTTTCCGCAACCCAATTATCCAAAGTCTTTTTTAACATCGTCGCAGTCCATAATCCTCCAAGAAAAGTAGATAATAAGCACAGCAACCGTTAAAGAAGCACTAACGTACTTCATTTTCGCCAACAAATTCGTGCTCCACGCCAGAGGCTTTCTTCTCCAGATAACTCCCTTCCAAACCTTTATTTTCTTGTCAACTGCAGGGAGGCACTCCGATTACCACTATTAAATGCATGCAGAACCTGTTTCTTTTTCTTTGACGCGTACAATGCAAACTCCAGAGGTCTTTGAGGTGGCTGAGATTCAATCCGACTGCTTGTGATACTTAGGTAGAGAGGATTCAATCTTTCCTTCCAGAGGAATGCTATAAGAGAAGAATTAACGTACATCACCACCAGATAATAACCGATTGTTATTGTCTTATCAGTTTCAATAACTTCTTTGGCGAAGGATAATGTGATACAGCTGGTGAAGCAGCGGGTAACTTACATCTGATTCTAAATTATGTATTGATTTTTATTTTTTATTTTTATTTTTATTTTTACATTTTTTCTATTATCTTGATTTTTAGGCAACGTTCAACTCTGCTAAAAAATGATAATGAGCAGTTGAGGTCACGATCCTCTATGATTCAGTCAGCTTGTCCCCACGATTTTCCCATTATCTTGACTTCTCGTCGTGCTTGCCAAGATCTGCATCAACACAATCAAATGAACGCTTTTAGACAATCAAACCATCAGCATGGAACTCAATGAATTTGGCCTTAATAATGTTCTTTTGTGAACTTTGGCTTATTACCCAAATGTGATCAATTGATTTGATTATCATTTGCTAACAAAAGAAACTAAATTAGCAAGAGATAACCTTTGTCCATGCTTTCCAGTTTAAGCCATTAAACAAAATTTAAGAGGGTTTTGAGTCATTAAAAAAAAAGATATAACCCTTTGAGACAAATTAGCCAACTAACGAAAGGGTCAGCCTGGGTAGTTTTGTAGTTCCATAAAACAATAGGACAATCATTACAATAGAAAATTATATTTCACGATGGGAGGAAAAGAAACAAGAAGTGATACAGTTTATATCAAGGAAGAGAACTTGTTAATTCTTGTGATTGATCTATATTTCGAAGTTGTGACTCTACCAGAAAAGAAAAGGCAAGGGCTACCAACCTTTCAATTGGAGTGGGCAGAATGGGAAAAAAAAGTGAATCACAGTTAACAAGCATAAGAAAAATCACGACACCATGTGATGCGCAGAATTACTGAAGACAGTTCCGGAAGAAACGGATTCCCTGATTCATGTGAATGTTGAAACGAGATTCTGTGTAAGAGGCTATGGGTAACGAAAAAACAAAAAATGGTGGATCATATAAGAGAAAGAACACCCAAACCTGTAATGCAAAAGTGATGTCTGCTTCATCTACTTTTAATGTCACTCTTTTAGATTTATCATCACGAGATTGACCTAGTTTGAGAAGCCCCTGCATGTTAAATTGTGCCTCAGAATTTTACTCATCCCATTCTTTTCCAAATCAGAAAAATGCCGATCTTGTTTGCTCATGCATTGTGAGAGTACTACATTATTAGGAATCTATTTAAATATTATATTTAATTGTCACCTGGTCATTTAGCACTCTGCATACGCTCGAAAATTCTAAGCTCCCAACAGGTGGGATCAGCGATGATTTGCAAATGTCCATGTAAGATTTATTCAGCTGCATCCATGCAGCAAGTTTCAGCAAACAATACAGTAGCATTCCAAATCAAGTATATTAAAAAACAATGGTAAGCAGCCCACCTCCCCTACAGTTGTATCCTTCTTTCCCCCACGGAAATGTTTGACCGCAGAGCAAAGCACAATCTGCAAACAGATTAAGTGGAAATAAATATTTTAATGTTTGCGCACTGAAAACTTGTGATGAACAAGCGAGGGAGGTAAACATCAGTAAGGCTATCACAGGCATAATCATTACAGGCCAGTTTGCGGCCTGATGCAACCATGTGTTCAAAAGTCTAAATTTAAGCTCCTACTTGCCGCCTGTAGGTTGCGTTAATTGCGTTTCTTGTAATTCTAACTCTTCGGACGACATATATGGACAATAGCATTACTTTTTTCTTTTTTCTTTTCCCCTCTCCATCATTAGTAGAGACGAGCAATCAGCTTTTCTAATTCTTTAAAGAGTAAAATGAAGAAATATTGAGGCTGCCCATAGGGAACTTCCTGTAGCAAGAGGATGCATATTTGACGATTATTCTAGACTGAGCATCACTCTTAGATAAACAACCATTGATCTGTTAAATATTGCACCATCCTTCAATCATGTTACTAGCTCACAATTACCTGTTGATGTTGTGGGAGAGATTGTATAGTATCCACAATGGGTAATCTGTAGGTCTTTGACAAAGCAATAGCCATGTGATCAAGCCTCACCTACAACCAGTGGAAAACATTTTTAGATAAAGAACAAAGTAAACAAACAAAGGTTTGAGTATCTTTGGTATGGAATTCTAAGATGGTGATAGTTAAGAACTTACGATATCTATTTCTTCTTTTGTCAATATATCAGGAGTTGTCGCTGTATGCTGTTCAGAGAACCCTTTCTCATCTGTTGGCAAATTGAAGTTGCTGCCAGATTCTCTGAGATCTGCTTCTAGCACCTCAATCGCACTCCTGCAACATGGTTATGCAGTTTTCATTGGTTTTGCAATTTTCGCTCAAAGAAAAGTAAGGAAATATATGTTTTCAGTTGCGTCACATCATTTATTAAGTTGCTTTGATACAGTTAGAATTTGAACATCTGTCATAGTGCTTGGTGCCCAAATACCAATTTCTGGGGTTAAACAGCCATGCACAATTCCGACTGCCCTCTAAAAATCCAACTTTTCCTTACACTAACATTATTTGACTCCAAAAGAACATGAAGAATGGACCACACGGTCATGTCAAGCCCAAGAAATACAAAATTTGGCAACCGGACAGACCTAGGCTCCACAGGATGGTGCCACTTCTGGCAAGTGCGATGTCCAATACCAACCTCAACGATTGTAGCAGAAGTTCTCTAATTTAATTAATTTGCAAGTTCAGGCTCTTCATGCAATTAAAATATTAGGGACTTAAATGAACCTACTGAATGGATCTATAGGAGCTATTAAGGTTGTTGAACAATTTGCTAGAGGATTTGTGACTTGTGAGAGATGAAACGCTGCTGAATTCTTTTTTCTTGCACTTTTCAGACTTTATACCGAGTATAGCTATTTGGCTTTAGGACAATGACACTTCCGGAGCTACTTTGTCGAGATGGACTGGGACAAAGTCAAGTTCGAACTCTTGCATCTACGAATCACCATCGGCAGAACGCAACTAACACAAATCAATTGTCACAGAGCACTGACCTGCAAACACAAAGAGCTTTCCGCATGTCTCCAGATGCAGCTGCAACTTTCTGTCAATGTCAAAGAGTCAGTCTCCAGAAATGCTTTTTAGATGAATCACGAAGTTACATTCAGATGCTTTAGATAGAGTGAAATTCAATGCACCATCCCTAACGCACAGAAAAAGAGAGAGAGAGATCTAATATTAAGATAACAACGAAAATTAAAAATTGGTCAAGCGAAGTAGAAATAATGCATCAGAACATGGTAGCAAGAGAAAAAAGGATTGCGAATTTACCCTCGAACAGAGTTCCAATGCTTGCGGATGAAAGACTGTGTAAGGAAGTGCCTGTTGTATTAACCAAGATGACTCATAAGCATTCATCACCTAGACAAATCTAAATATTTCTGCTAGAAATGAAATTATAAGAAAACGAAAAGTGTTCACTGGACAACCAAAAAGGAGTAGAAAACTTACCATCAGCCTCTCCAGAAGTATCCGCAGGATCTGATCTTTATGGTAGGCCCGAAAGGTTACCACAATAGGCTTGCCTGGCATAAAAAGGCAGTTGATAATGCTCCAATGAGTACTATTCCAGAAGTAGAACATAGCTAACATCTCTTATTACAAATTTGTAGCTTATATATTTTGGAGGACGAACGCCAGGGCAGCCAAGCACTATAAGCTCTTCTGGTTAAAATAGCATGCGCAGGGAAGACCAGGATGAGATATTAAGACCAAGAAACTTGGCATTAGAATTTTTGATAAATTCATGGCAGCCAGTGAAGTAGTTATGCGGAACTGGTACATAACCCAGGCACAGCTTGAAGTTGTTAGAGCTTTCAGAACACTACAAAAGAATCCTTATTTGCGTTCATTCATGCAAAATCTGGTTCAGGAGACCCTCCCCTTCAGGAATTAATCTAAAGGAATATTGCCAAGTAGGAATAAGGGTTCAATTCATTGGGTCTTGTGCAGGATTCAAACAAATCAAAATAACTTAGTCTCAGAATTGGACCAAATAAAACTATCGAACTCACAATTTAATGACTGAAGTCTTGGAAGAAAACGATCTGCTAGATCTATGGCATTAGCTATTCCTGCAAAAGCAAATACTTATAAGGCACACAGATTGAGCCCATTTCAATCAGATGAAGGCAAAACCATCATATCAAGAGGTCTCAGTAATATATTCGCTGACCTATCAGTATACATCTGGAGAAAGGGAAGGTTGTAAGCATGAAAAGATCATGAAGCACAGTCCTATCTTTTGTAATCAAGTAGTCCAACTCATCAGCGATGACCAGCCTGTAGAAACGAAGATCATAATAAAGTCACATTTGTTTTACATCCAATGTGAAAACTAACATGGAATAAAATTCTTGCCCATATCATATTTTAGTCTAATGAATAAATCTTATCATGCATATTCGTGTGTATATGGTGAAAGCTCGTTCGCTGAAAATGCATATCTTACATCATCTTCATGCCAGAAGACTGCGGCTTTTGAGAATAAGATTTCTGGAGATGTTGCAAGGCCGAGGAGGTAGACCCATTGACTTTTTTTCCCAGTATCTGCACCAAGATAAACCGTCAGCAACGCATATTTGATGCTTTAACAGTAATTAACCGCGCTGTTGTTATCAGTACCTTGCTGAAAATATCCGATGTCTTTGTTAGAGAAGTACAATTCACATTTACCACATCCGGCTGCTGATGACCTGCCTGGTAGCAAATACACGACACTCCATGAGCACTAGAACTAGACGTGAATTGATATTTAACCCGAAAAACGTCTAATTTGTAATAAAGAGGAAGCAGAGAGTATGTTCAATCTTAGAATTGCCCAACATCGTCCAAAATTACCAGTTATCTCAACTGACAAAAACAGCGACATTATAGTTGCTGAAATACTCTTCTAACAATTGTCAACAATAATGTGCTTAGAAACCTTGATCGTGAAGCGTATGTAACTTGCAAAAGCAGAAACTCAAAGCATTACTGGGAAAAGAAACTTTCTACCTCTTTAGCCCAAGCAGCCAAAAGCTGTTTCACTGTCTCCATCGACAACGATTTCCCCGTCCCGGGACACCCGCACACGTATAAACTCCCGGCCTTCTCCTGCTCCACACATGCCTTGCAGAACTCCAAGACCCTCCTCTGCTCCTCCTCACGGCACACAACCGTAGACGGTGCCGTCGAGACGTGCAACGCCTCCTTCACCTCTCTCATCTGCTCCGTGTCTGCATCGGTAACAATAGCAATAAGAAAAATAACAAGAATAAAAACAAGAATAACAAACAACGATGTGCACTAAACAAACACGTTCCACCACAACTATAACAAATCTGGAATGAAAGAACAAAACAAATAAGTTCAATTCAAATTTAGGCTTGCCTCTAGGATTCCATTTTGGTTTGGAAACAAATGTATCGGGCAATTTCTTCCCTGGCGACTTCTTGGACTTTTCACTGGAATCATTCTCAGTTCCCTGCAAATGATTACTGACAGTCAAATTTTCATAGTAATTTAGTTTCCTTTTAGTACTTAATATAAAAACTAACATATCAAGAAAAAAAATGAAAACAAAAAGAAAAAGAAAAGAGAGAGCTTAACAAGTTCGATCTATCTCCATTCTTTCAAGTTTGACCAGACGCGGCGTTCATTCAAAGAATTATAAATTTGGAAAAGGAGTCAAGCTGCTATTATATATAATCTAAGTGATAGTAGAAATCACATTTGAGAGACTTCCCGGGCTTGCAATGATGCATCGGCGAGGCGACTTCCAGTTGACCGGCGTAGAGAGTGGGCTCTCCTTCGCCGCCGCTGCATCAGATCTAAGCCTCCGCTTCTGGGGAGTAGAATCGCCGTTGGATCGAGCGAAGGCGGGCATGGTTGGAGGTTAGCGGCTTGGGTTTGAAGCTTCAGATCGGAGGTTCCCGGTTCAGAGGCGATGGAAAAGAAAATTCCTGGTTAAATATAGATAATCCTTTTAGCGGGAAAATGTAACCGTAGGATTTTTGTTTCCCGCCAGATGTTGGGCGGGTTTTCAGACTTATTGGGCCTTACCCGTGTGCGCCAACCTGGTGTGGACCACAGAGTCGCAGGTGAGTTTATAAAACTCATTATACGCATTTTTTTTATATATATTTCCGAATTAAAAAAATGCAAGTTTTCTTACAAAATTAGAAAACACATAAATCTTCTACAAATATTTCAAAAATTTAACTTCTCTGAAAAACAAAAATGGCAGTGTCTGAAATATTTAAGAACTATCGAATAATATTGTTTAAGATTAATAAGTCTTAAGTTTGATATTTAAGTATATAAGTTTGGGTATGTAAAAAAAAATTAACGAATAATGCAAGTATCAATCTAACTAGCTTTTCTTTCCTTGATATATTGGTCTAAGCAAGAAAGGTGCTGGTTACTCTTTTTCCTTCTCCAAGGGGTCTTCGGCGGGAGTAAGGAAGTGTCGTAAAGCTCCTGCCTCTAGGACTGCAGCTGAGGAGTTAAAAGCCAGATACGAGCTGTAGGCGCTCGTAGATAAAAGCCATCTTTGCGGCTAGTGCAATCTCAAAAGAAACGGGTAGAGATTCCAAAGGAAAGCTTGAGATGGGAATGCAGGCTTACCGCCATGTCTCCGAGAATAGTGTGTCTCTCTCTCGATCGGAACGAGGGAGAGGACGGCCGGGGGTGTTAGGGCTCTTGCGTGTATGGCAGAGAAGGAAGCGTAGGGTCATGCCGTCTCCGTGCTCTACGTCTTGTAACGGCACGGGATCCCACGGCAGCGAACTTGGGCCAACGGAGTGGGCCGGGATTAGAGATGTAAGACTCCTTTTTCTAATCTTATTCCCTTTGTTATTTTTATTTCCTAACATGGCCTGGGTGTGAAACTCTTTGGAATATAAAGAATTATGAGAGTAAAATCAATCAAATATGTTACGTTTCATGGGTCATCGAGTTTAATTATTATTTTAATAAAATCTAACAAAGTAATAAAGGCATATTTCAAGCATTTCGAGCCTCAGAAAACAGAAAAACAAAGAAATGTAATTTCAAAACACAATTCTAGAAGCCCATGAGCCCACTCATGAAGGGCCACAACTGGATCTTTCCCCAATTTGGCATATTGTTTTTAATATTGAAGTATATATCGAAAAAAATGTTTTAAAATGCTCCAAGCTACTAACGGTAAGATACTTGAGTGGATGACGACGATTCCTAAGTCTCTGAGAAGGTGATATAGACTTCATCAATTTCAGCTGTTTTAAACCATAGTTTCTACTTGGCCACCGTTTATATGGACTTTAGCTCTTCTAATTATGATTTAAAATTTCCTTCTCTCCAAAAAGCGAGACATGCATGAAAAATTCCGGCGACTACATTCCAATATCTATGGAAAAAAAATAATCAAGACATGTTTCACGTAGAATCTGAAATGTATGAGTTTTGTAGTTTTTCTTAAGATTTTTTGAAAGAGGTTCTTGTTGAAGTTTGATGATTTTATCTTAATGTTATCATATATTGGGCCTAGAATAAGGCTTAATATATTTTTTTATATTATAAGATACTAGGGTTTTCCTTATATAAGCCTTATTCATGTTTATATATAGCCTCTTAGGTTAACATGTAAATCAGAATAGTCACACACTAAAAGTTCTTTTCTCTATGGCTTTATTTTTTCTTATAACTAGTTTTAGTTTTGCTTGATTAATAAACAAGTTTTGATTCCAAACATACAAGAGTTCATCAAATTCTTCATAGTATCAAAGCCAACGATTTTGTTAGGTTTTGCGCATCCGTGTATCGCTTGTAGTGCGATGGTTTTCATTTAGCTCCGTCAGAATTTTGGCTTTCTCTCTCTTTCGTCGGGATTTCGACTTTCTTTTTCTCTAGGAAAGGTGCTGCACACAGATAAGTGGAGTTTCTTATTCACACGAGACTTTGCTTTTGCCGGAACCAAGACAAAGGTAAAGTTTTTTGTCCTTTTGCGAAAAGCTAAACTTTTGTCTTCTAGTGCAAAGCTTTTGTCCGAGAACAGCTTGGTAGTGTGGCCTTACGTGATATTTTCTTTTCTATTCCAAACGGAAAGAGGGACTTTGCCAACATATGGATTTTCTTACTTCTACCGATTGATTTTGGTATTCTCTTTTCCTTCTTGTTTCTGCACTTTGTGACTATATTTTGATTTGTTATTGTGGTTTGGATATTCTATCAAATCGTTATTTTTCTTGGATATCTCTTGGTAAGAGTAGTTTGGAGACATTTTTGATTTTGTCATGGCTACTGAGTCGGACCCTTTTCAACCACCGGTTACTCCATATGTTACTCCTCATGCTCGGAAAACTCACCACGAGAAGGGGGACCAATTAGGTTCTAAATCAAATCATCATGAGGGTTATGTTTCCCCAATTCTGATCATCACAGACCCGAACGACCCTCTATATCTACCACCTGGTGACACTAGTGGAGCTCATTTGGTTGGTTTCAAACTCAATGGCTCTAGTAATTATGTTGTTTGGAGTCGTGCTATGAAACTTGCTCTGCTCTCTAAGAACAAGTTGGTATTCGTGGATGGTAAATACCCTCCTCTGACTGAAAATTCACCCTATTTGCCTCTTTGGGAACGTTGTAATGCGATTTGTCTTTCTTGGATCCTCAACTCGCTATCTGGGCAACTCCATGAGGGCTTAATCTACACAGTTAGTGCTGCTAATCTCTGGAAGGAGCTCTGTACTCGTTATAGCCAAGTCGACCCGACTCGGATCTATGACCTTTTAAATGAATTAAGCTCCATAAAGCAATCGGGTGGATCAATTGCTTTTTATTTTCATCGCTTAAGAGCATTGTGGGATGAGTATGCAGCGTTGATGGCTCTAGATTCATCGAAAATGTCCAAAACTGACGGTTGGAAACTTCATCAAGAATGCATGAAGTTTTATCAATTCTTGAGAGGACTAGATGACCGCTTTTCTCATCTTAGAGATCAGATTTTGCTCATGAGGCCACTTCCTGACATTTTACAAGCTTACTCCATCGCCAACAATGCCGAATACCGGTATGGAGGACCAGAGAAGACAATTGGTGATTATCAAGCTTTTACGTCGACATATGGGACTAACGCAAACAAGCTGGTCTGCATTTGAGCCACTTGTTGCAGCACTAAGGCCTAAGCGATCAATTGGGACAACACCTTTGCACAACGAAAATGACACATCGTTTTCACTCAAAGCTGGGCAAAATGATGCGTCATCTAGGGTTTCTAGTAAACCCAAATGTGAGCATTGTGGACGAAAAGGGCACCGCAAGGAAAGTTGTTATCGTCTTAAAGGACCTCAATGTGAGCATTGTCAGCTTTTTGGACATAAGAAGGAAGCTTGTTATAAGCTTAACGGCTATCCTCTGGGTCATAAGAATTTTACTAGTAATTTCACTATTAATTTGGCTACTGTTGAACCTAGTCACTGCACTTTTACACCAGAGCAGTATAAGCGCATTATCTATCTGATCAAGGAAGACTATGGTAGGACCTCTCATGCTAATGGAGCAGGTATTTCAGAATCTTTTCCTTATATTTGGATTATAGATAGTGGGGCCAGTGATCATATTACTGCTGATTTTAATTGCTTAGAATTTCCTGTTAAATGCATGTCTAAGTCTAGATCTGTTAAACTGCCAAATGGGGAACTAACCCATGTCACCCACACTGGTTCCATAACCCTCGCTGACGGTTTAAAATTACATACCGTTCTTTATTCTCGTGATTTTAAATATAATTTATTGTTCATAGCTAAATTCACTACCGAAAATAACTGTTTAGTGGTTTTCTATGCTGATTTGTGTGTGTTTCAAGACCTCTCGACGGGTGATGTTAAGGGAATTGGTAGAATACGACATGGACTTTATTTTTTCTTGCACCCTAGGAATAAGCATGTTAGCAAATTTTCTGGTACTACACCGGCCCTTTCAATTACTTCAGCATGTAATGACCTTAATTTTCATTTATGACATTCAAGACTTGGTCATATGTCTTTATCTAAATTTAAATTTTTGAATGATTTCAAAGATTTTTTGTTTTCTGATTTCCATTGCTCTGTTTGTCCTCTTGCTAAGAAAACACGTGATCCATTCACTGTTCGCATTGAGAATGTCAAAAATCTTTTTGATTTAATCCATATGGACATTTGGGGACCATATCATGTCCCAAATTATGATGGTTCGAAATATTTTCTAACCATTGTTGATGATTTTTCACGAAGGACTTGGACTTTCCTCATGAAACATAAGACTGAAACAGTTTTACATTTGGAACGTTTCTTTAACACAATTTAAAATCATTTTAGCATTGGAATCAAACGCATTCGTTCTAATAATGCAACTGATTTCTTTAATTCCTCATGTGACAAATTATTTTCATCGCGGGGTATAATGCATGAAAGTTCATGTGTATATACCCCACAACAGAATGGTGTGGTAGAACGTAAACATCGTCACTTATTAGATGTTGCACGAGCATTAAAATTTCAAAGTCACATGCCTACATGTTTTTGGGGTGAGTGTATACTCACTGCCACACACATTATCAATCGCATTCATTCTTCAGTCTTACATGGAAAATCTCCTTATGAGATGATTCATGGGAAAGCTCCTGACCTTTCTAGACTTCGAGTCTTCGGTTGTCTTTGCTATGCTTCAATGGTGGGGTATAAAGACAAATTTGCTCCTCGAGCTATTCCTAGCATTTTCATGGGATACCCTTTTGGGCAAAAAGGATATAAACTTTATGATATTGAAAGAAATAAATTTTTTGTGAGTCGTGATGTTCATTTTCATGAAAATATTTTCTCTTTTACAAACATAGAGACTGGGTTCCATTCTTCATAATTTCCTATGATGTCATCTCAAGATGAGGAGCCTGCACAACAAGTTATCATAGTTAACCCTAACTCAGATACTCAGGTAATCTCTCCTACCCAATCAAATTCCATTCCTGATACAACCATACATACTACACCAGATATTATCACTTCCAATATCTCAGGTAACCAACCCAATGATTCTACCTTGGAGATTATAGATCCTTCTTCTACATCACCTCCTGTTTTCACTTATGATGAGACAGAGGATGATCCTTTCTCACCAACCATGCACAATTCCACAGTCTCTATATCACCTCCTAGACGATCTACTAGAATCTTTAGGCCACCCATATGGACTCAAGATTATGTTTGCAACAATGTTAGCTCATCCATACAATATCCCATATCTAACTATGTATCTTATACACATTTACCCATTCCACATCAACATTTCATAGCAGCCATTTCACCTAAGGTAGAACCCTTGTTCTACCATGAGGCAGTTAAGGATTCTAGATGGCGAGATGCCATGGATCAGGAAATGAAAGCATTAGAATCGAATGGAACATGGGAACTGGTAGACCTACCACCATGGAGAAAACCTGTAGGATGTAAATGGGTATACAAGATTAAGTATCATGCTGATGGGAGTATTGAACGGTTTAAGGCTCGTCTAGTAGCGAAAGGTTATAGTCAGATAGATGGTATTGATTATCACGAGACTTTCTCTCCTACAGTAAAATCTGTGACAGTTAGAAGTGCATTATCTATTGCTTCACAATGTAAATGGACTATTCGACAAATGGATCTCCATAATGCATTTCTACAGGGAGACTTAGATGAAGAAGTCTATATGAAACCACCACTTGGGAGTCCTTTTGAAGGGGGGTCCAAAGTATGTCGGTTGAAGAAATCTTTATATGGGTTAAAGCAAGCTTCACGACAGTGGAATGAGAAGTTTACAGAAGCTTTAGTATCTGCTGGCTATCGACAGTCACTATATGACTATTCTCTTTTCATTAAAGGACAAGATGGTAATATTGTTTTAGTACTCATATATGTGGATGATATCTTAATTACTGGTGATGACATATAAGAAATTGAGGCTTTACAAGCCTATCTTCATTCTACATTTCGAATCAAGGATTTGGGAGAACTCAAATATTTTTTTGGAATTGAGATCCTTCGAGATTCAAATGGCATGCATCTCAGTCAACGTAAGTATATCTTAGAATTGATTTCTGAATTAGGACTATTAGTTGTCAAGCCTGTTGGAAATCCCATGGAGACAAATGTTTTATTCACTAGCTTGAAATATGATGAGCGAGTTCGTCCACAAATAGATGATCCACCATTTGAGAACATCTTGAGTTATCAGCAATTGATTGGTAAGCTGAATTATCTTGATATGACACGTCCTGACATAGCTTTTTCAGTACACTTCTTAAGTCAATTCATGCATGCTCCCAAGCGATCCCACTGGGAGGCAGCTCTCCGCATTGTTAAGTATCTCAAAGAAACAATAGGGCTTAGTTTATTCTTTCCTTCATATGGTAATTTTCTTTTGCAAGCTTTCTATGATGCTAGCTATGCAAAATGCCCTATGACACGTCAATCCACTACTGGCTTTTGTCTTACAGTTGGACATTCAGTAATTTCTTGGAAAAGTAAAAAGCAACCAGTTGTGACTCTTTCTTCAACAGAGGTTGAATACAGGGCTATGGCAACTACTACTTGTGAGATCGTTTGGGTAGTTGGTCTATTAAAAGATATGGGAATTAATGTTTCACAACCAATGCTGTTATATTGTGATAATGAAGCAACGCAAAAATTGGCAGAAAACCCAGTCTTTCATCAGAAGACCAAGAACATAGATGTTTCTTGTCATTTTATTTGAGAAAAAATACGTCATGGTTTAATTAGCACAGCACATGTTGGGAGTGGTGATCAACCTGCAGATATTCTGACCAAGGCTTTAGGGACAAATCAACATTATCATCTCCTTAGCAAGCTTGGGGTCTTGGACTTCTTTCGACCCTCAGCTTGAAGGGGGTGTTAAAGGTTAATGATTTTATCTTAATGTTATCATATATTAGGCCTATAATAAGGCCTAATATATTTTCCTATATTATAATATACTAGGGTTTTCCTTGTATAAGCTTTATTCATGTTTATATATAGCCTCTTAGGTTAACATGTAAATCAGAATAGCTGCACACTAAGAGTTTTTTTCTCTACGGCTTTGTTTTCTCTTGTAACTAGTTTTGGTTTTGCTTGATTAATAAACAAGTTTTGATTCCAAACATACAAGAGTTCATCAAATTCTTCAGTTCTCTTATGTGGTCGCACCAAATGATAAGACGGTATTTCGATTGGGCCACTTGGCTCCACAGATATGCCATGATTCAATTATAAAGAAACACATCGTGATAAATGCCATAAGATCAAAGGATATTACTCCGTGTCGAACTCTCAACGATATCAGCTTTCTCTCAATTTAGAGTCCGCCCATGGTTCAACGTGTCACCATCAACCAAGATCACAAACTGCCCTGCACGAAATTGCTATGTATATTTTGTATGGACCTGAATGGTGGAGATGCTCGCCCGTGGTTCTGCGGATATAACTTCAGGGCTCGGGTAACGTTGGCCCCGCCACTGGACACGGTCGGCGATGGCGACCACTTCATACAGAAAATGATGGTTAAAGAGATATTTCTACTCAGCATCTTACCCAATGATCCTCCTTATTCTATTATATAACTTTTTATTTAGTTTAGTTCTCTCCTTTTTTTGAACCATTAAAAAATAGAATTTTTAACACAATATTACAATACAAGTTCAAGGGACAGTACTCCCTGTACGAAATGAGAGGACGAGGTGTTATGGTCATTTAAGCTGGAAATGGAAACAAAGACAACGAGAGCGAAAGACGGAACTGTCGAAGCCTTTTTTTTTATGTGGGGTGGGAGAGAAGTTGAGAAGACTAGATGAGGAGATAAGGAGATTGGCGTGGCATCGGTGTCTACGAGTTTCTGTTTGATTATGGGCGCATGCGAATAGAAGGCCTCTGCCGACGATTTCCTTCTGTTGGCTATTCCCTTAACGCCAACAATCCGGAACCATCTTGGACTCCTTTTTTCTCATCTCTTACAAGCCAAACAAGCAAATCCAAGATTATCTACACTGTACCCATCATATCCTGTCCAATGTCCACCTATCCCATCTTTTATCTCCACCAGGGCTGTGCTTCCATGCGAGTCTAGAACCAAAAAACTGTTTTGATAAGCAATAAGCATGGAGGGATCTATTATCGACTATGGTACGCTGAATACGCCACCCAGAAGAACTAAATAGCGAAGAAGATGAAGTTTTGAGTGAAAATGATTACTTTTTCGTGACCCATGATGTGAAACTTGGACCCCTGTTCTTTGCAACACTAAATGTGGCCTAGGATGTTCATGACATGCAGGCACCTAACTATCTTGACAGGCTCAGTGTGACAGCCATGAAGTGTTTGCGAGAGCAAAAGCTAGTGCTATCAAACGTTGTTTACTTTTGCGCTGTGCAACAATAATTGTTGTAAGCAGACCAGTGCACTGGAAAAGTCGTCGGTAAAAGACCAAAACCAGGAGCATATTTGGTTTTGACGCCAGAATATCGGGGTTATAGTCGTTCAGTCATTTCATCATGTTAGACTACCAACACTAGTCTTAATGACCAATCTGTTTGATTTGACTATTGGTTTTGACTATTCAAACTTTTGATATCTTTTTCACTCCTTGCTCGTATACAGAAGGGGTAATTTAGCACAACAAACAAACTAATCTCTCTTATAGATATCATTACTATTTTTTTCTCGGCATTCTGAGTATTCAATGATGGTTCAAAAAGAGAATTTCGAGGGACTTATAATCCAATATGATCGGACAAAACAAGTCCCACTTGGGTTTTCTCCTTGGAACCGGGACGATGTTTTTTAGTACGACCGCAGGTGCTGGTAAGTGTGTTTTAAAGTACAAGAATTCGGTTACCCGCAGGTAAATCGGAATTGGTACAGCTTAAATGTCAGAAAATCTTGGCTTGAGCAAGTGAATTTCCAGGTAGAGATTGATTGGACGCCTTACCATTGGTAAATTCCTTTGTCCAAATTCTTTCTCCCTAGATAGATTGGTCCCAAACTAATAAAGATAAAGTGGTTATTGTCTTGAGACTTCTCTTCGTTGTGCAGGAAAATGAAAAACCTCTTTCGGTCCACTTGTCTGGTTCTTTCCTTTTGATAAAGTTATGCATACTCTAATCTGTCCAACTCACGAAGTCTAATAATCCACCTGCTTAAAAACGATGATATGCCGTGGACCACAGCAACGACGATGTTTTTTCTTCTTCCTGTTTCTTCATTGCCGGAGGAACATAGAGAAGTTGCTCAACCATCGCAATTCACACCAGCAGAAGTTTATGACGAGCTTTGCGCTGTCCCAACAGCGCTAGTGCTTGCTTTAGCAAATTCTAGTGTCGCCCACTCCGAGGGGGGCCCATTTTTGTTGGCGTTTTTCACTGGGAGTCTAGTCCTGCATTCTTTCCGTCGCCTACCTGAGAAAGAAGGAAAAAGGCCATTGACATTTGGGTCTCAGCCAACTAGAGATATTATTGACTGGTTCCCTCCTGGGTCACTGCATAATTGGTTGGTTCTTCCTATCGACGCGTTTTGCTATCCATGACAAACCATACATAGCATCCACAACAAGCCTTTCTTCTTACATGTAATATATTGTAAAATTTTAAGTTAAATATAAGATTTTTATTAGTAAATTTAAATATTTAATGAAAAAATTAACTTGAAAATTAATAGAGTATTTTTTTCATTTAAAATTTATCTTCAAAGACTACACTTTTAGTGTGAAACTTATGTTTTATACACAAGTTAAGCAACATTGCCCATTAAGTAAGTCACATAAGATGTAATAAATTCAATTTGAACATGAATGTTATGTTAGAAAACCCAAAAGCTTAATCCTAAAAGTTAATCTAAAGGTTAAAGGAGTACATTTTTTAAATTAAAAAATGTTTAAATAACTTAATGTAGTGAGAGTTTTCTTTTTTTTGATTAAGTAGAAGGAGTTTTGGGAGTATGAGATATGAACTCATTATCTAAGTTTTAGAGAAGCCAACAACCAAGAAGCAAGTTCCTCCCATTAATCAATAGAAAAAGTAAATCCCTTATGATATGTTAGATCCAACTTGACTATTGATAAGAGTGAGTATATATATCGTTTCTTCAAAAAAAAAAAAATTCAAAATCGTGGTATAATGTGTATCCACTTGTTCCGGTCACAAAATAAATGAAATAAATCAAAAGATGGATTTTTGTTCAAGAATGAAATCTTATTAGAATTGTCTATATTCAGTTCATTCTTCAAAATCATATCATGTTACAGATGTGATCAAATGAGATGAATTAAGATAGTATTTTAAAAATATGCAATTATTCACATGAAAATTGTTTTTCTTCCAATACATTCTATGAATATATTTTCAATGGTACCTACAAAGTGCTAACTGCTAGCTTGACAATTCATGACATGGACCTCAAAATCATGGCTATTGATAGAGTGAATATCCACCATTTCTAGAAATCTTTCTTTTCATTCAAAATCGTGGGTAACACATATCCCCCTATTCCGGTCACAAAAATAAATAAAATCTTATTGGAACTGACTATATTCAGTTCATCCTTTGAAACTATATCACATTGCAAATGTGATGAAATAGAATGAAGCAGGCTACAAGACAACTAACTAGACCTTAGCAAACCAATTGAAGTGGGATTCACCTACTTGTGCACCTATTTTATATACTTCTTGTTTCTAAGGAAATGAAGTTTTGTAGTCATTTCCTTTCGTAAAAAAGGTAGAAAAAGACGAGGTTTAGCCAACTTTTCCAATTATGCTCCTTTTTAAGCCCGAGAAGCAGCTAAGCATAGTGGACAAGTAGAGGGGTTACTTGTGATGACGATAGGCAGTCACAGGGGCCTCCATAATACCTTCTTTTCCGACCTCATTTTTAGGATCAAGGAAGTGAAAATAGCTCAACCAACGGGAGAGGAATTGATTCCGATCCTACCGGATCAAGGGCCTTACCCGAGGCTAACCGAATCGCCGGCCGAGTCCTCTCCTTAGGCACTTGCTTTAGAGGCAAACTCATAGGTTGGCAAAATCACTCTTGCTAGGAAAAACTTGCACTAAGATTGAGACGATATTTTGTAAATATGTATTATTCACGTCAAAATTACTTTTCTTCCAATACATTTTATGGATAGATTTTCAATGGTACTTGCAAAGTGCTAACTGCTAGCTAGACACTTCAAGACATGAATCTCAAAATCGTGGTTATTGATAAAGTGAATATACCTACCATTTCTTGAAATCTTTTTCTCATCAAAATCGTGGTGTAACGTGTATCCCCCTATTTTAGTCATGAAAGTCTAGTACATTCTACGGATGAATTTTCCATGATACCTATAAAGTGCTAACTACTAGCTTGACAATTCATGACATAGACCTCAAAACTTCCACTGTCTTTAATTCACGGCTTGACAACGAAATCGCTGAATTTCTTGCACTGCCTCAGGTTCTTATTGGATCAACTAAGTAAAGATGAATTGGAATTCTCCTATCAAATATCGGGGAAGAAAAGACTGGGGAATTGTTGCTGCTCAACGTACGCAGGCTCCAAACATACCCCTTGGACGTAAAGGTTTGCTGCTTTGATAATCACAACTATGACGGCCTCTGGATTCCAGGCTGTGTATTGCGGGCGCCAATGAACCGTATTCAGACGGCGTGGACCGCTGGTGTCACGTCCCGCACTGCTGACGAACCGCGCCTTTTCGGTTGCTGGGACAGCCCAATTCTGCACGAGCGGAATCGATCGACAATGGTTGGACAACCAACAGAACAATTTACTTTCTTTCAGTAAATCATGCCATTTTATGCGCAATCAACTATTGTAATAACTATTCAACCGAGTAATAATCTTAAGATATGATGCCTGAAATTAAGACGAACTCCAATCCCACTGACCTTGTTTTCCACCAGTCACCACCCAACTTGACATGCGCAGGCACGAGAAAGATTGGAACCATTACGTACCGTCGGAGTTTGATCGTACGCATCGGATTATATTTTTCCCGAAGGCTTATTCGGTCTCCAAACTTGTCATAATCATTGCCATGCAAGTTGGGGAAGAATCTGACAGGAAAATTGAAAAACGAAGGTGCAAGGTTATAAAATTACTCACGGCCAATAAAAAGATCCGCGGCGTACGATGTCAACCGTTGATTCTTCCGTGGCTGTCGCCATCGCCGGTGGCCCTCTTTCTCCTGATGGCACCATCGTGCAAGTTGGCTACAGCTTTACCTCTTCGGAGCTCTCATTCTGGACCGTCAGTTCCTCACCCCCGAGCCTTCAACTAGATATTTATTTTTATGAATTTCTGTCCTCATTCGGGACCAAGCGCATCGCAGGAACAGAGAGCATCAACTACAAAATCGCCTGGTAGAAAGACTCGCCATTTTTTAATTACCAAAGATATTATAAACAATATTAAGTACGGAAATGGGAGCACGCGGACCTCCATCACTGCCCCCGTATGGGAACATTCAATTGAAAGTGGTCTAAGGTTTTCTTTCCTTGGACAATTTAACACATGTCGTTATCTGCCCCAAATGACGCAATTACCCCTATCGTGGTTCACATGATACTTACCATAGACTTCCACTAATTATACTTTTGTACTTTAGGGGAAACGTCCTTTTCCAAGTTGAGCCAACTGTGGCAGCACTGGATGATAGTTCGTGACCGTCCGCTCATTGCCAGAAAAACATAATAGTAAAAATATCATGAGAAAATATCTTGAGGTGGTTAATAATAATCTCAAATCTCAAATATTTTAAAGTTAAATTCTTTAGATTTAAGTTATTTAACAAAATTTGAGATTTGAGATTATGAAAAAGACAAAAGTACTGACTGCTGCAGTAATGGGATGGACACGTGTCTTGAAAGCAAGAACAGAGTCGGGTAGTGTCTCACGTTTTTTACCCAGAGGCGGGGGTTCGGTCTCAACGCGTGGCACATGGAGGGCGGTGGGATCGGATCCGGGTTGCCCGTGAAAACAGCCGCGTGGAACTGAACAGGTCCGAGTGGTTTTCTAAACGCTTACATATTGGCAGCTGACTCGGGACCACCGCTACTCTCCCTCACTGAATTGACCGGTTACTTGAACGCTCCGCTTCTCTACTGTACGGTCACGTATTCCTACGTCGGGATTGTTTTCTATACTTTCTCCCAGCTGTACAGTTTTCCTGAGATTTTTATGAGCGCATTGAGCCTTTGTATAAAAGGGACTCGAGCGGCCTCTGTCTGACAAAAGTGAAGGGTTCGCACTGCGCTGAGTCTGTCGCCGGAAATCTTCGCCGGTTATATTCATCGACGTCCCCCGGAGGAATCTAAGTAAGTTTGGGAGGGTTTCTTCTAGAAATTTTCAATATTTGGAATCTCGCTGTCATCGGTTTTCGCGCACGCGTGAGTTGGTTTTGGTCTGCGTTTGCGCGATCCGATTTTCGTGGGCTAACAATGAGTGGCCATGGGAATGCAGTCTGTGTAAGATATGACGAGGTTGGAAAAGATTTTGTGAATTAAAATCTGGATTTTCCTTTCTTTGAGTCTTCTGGGAAAATCTGGGATGTGGTTGAAAATAGCTGTTTGCGTGAGATTTTGCGATGGAATTGTTCATTTAACCGTTGGTTTTTCGTTGATTTTTTCAGGTGAAGATAGGAGAGTGCTTTTCTCGGATTCAATTGAGAAAAGGCCGCAAGCTCTCCGATTTTGAGAAAGAGAGAAAAAATTCATCTTTCTGCGTAAAGTTTCTGAAATCTCAACCTTTCGACCCTGCTCTGTTTTCTTTCTCGCCTTCCCTTCGAGAGAGATGGAAGTGAAAGTTGCTACGACCTGTTTGCATTGGTCGCAGCGGATTGTTCCTCACTCCCCTTCCTCATCTCAAACCCTAGCCTCAGCAGTCTCGTCTCCCTCTAGACGACGCCGTAGCTACGATGGAGGAGTTCTCGTGTGCCGGTTCGTGCTGGGGATGGAACGATCGGCTCTGTTCGGAGCTCCCCCAGTGAAGATTTACCGATCCCGATCTTGCGAGTACCCGAAGCCGAGAGCTCGGACGCTGAAACGAGCTTGCAGTGCCAACTTAGACGCTTATTCGGACGAAGAATTCTCAAAGAAGATTCAGGAATTGGCACTCCACTTCCAATTGTCGGGAGATGACGACGACGATAACAGTGCCCACATGGATGATTCAGAAACGCACATGGCTTCGGGTTCTGTAGATAGTCGTGACGGTTTCAAAAGTAGTGTCGACTTTGTACAGAATCGAACTCAAAGTCCACACTACTCGCCTTTGGAGCTCGAGCCTCCGTGGCCGGAGGTCCGGCGGGAGCCACCGGAGTGGGCTGTGAGAGACGAAATCATCCCGGAGAGCATCGAGCGCAAGGCCAATAGCGTGGATCTCCCGCTCTCGCTACGAATCATCAAGCGGAAGATGCAATGGGAAGAGGGTTTCAGGGAGGTCGGTGAATCGGCTTACTGTTCGGTGAAGAAAGCCTTCTCATCGATGGTGTTTATCATTAGAGAGCTCCAGTGCTACACGTTGCAGATGAGAGAGTTTCTCTTCTACGAAGACCTGCAGGGGATTCTCGGTCGGGTCCAGAAGGAGATGCACGCTTCCTTCGTGTGGCTGTTCCAGCAGGTCTTCTCTCATACACCGACTCTAATGATGTACGTGATGATCCTCCTCGCGAATTTCACCGTCTATTCAGTGGGTCACAACAACGTGGCTCTCGCAGCCTCACCGCCCCCTGCGGCGTATTCATCAACGACAGAGACCGCTTCGGTTGTGGAAATTGATAAGTATCAGAAACTTCATCGGTTTGATTCCTCGGCGATTAAGAGTTTCTCATCATCGGGGAAGACTACCTCTATCAATGGTAACAATGGAGGTGGAGGAAAGGTCCGGCCGGTAGCTAGTGGGACCGACGGTGATGGACGGTTCGATGGGTCGGATTTCCAGTACCGCACAGTTCTTCCCGACGGGTCGTCATCTGAATTGTCTTCTTCGTCTTATGGGTCAACGAGAGAGGCAGAGGCGGAGACAGAGGAAAAAGAGTTAACCCTATGGAAATCCATAGTCGAAGAAGCTTCAAAAATGCAAGAGGCGTTGAAGCCTCTTGACGAAGCTCTCGATGAAGAAACAATGAAACGATTCGTTTCACCCGTGACTGCTAAGCTCGAAGCGGACGACGACTACGCGGAGTACTTCAGAACGGAGCTTCTCTACCGAACGGGCCTGGCCCAAGAGCCCAACAATCCACTCCTCCTCGCCAACTTCGCCCAGTTCCTCTACCTCGTCGCCCACGACTACGACAGGTACAATCCGTAAATTTCTTGCGTTAAAATTCTTATTAGCTTACCATTTGATTAAACGATAAGAAGTTCTGAAAAGTCAAGCGTTGTCATGATGCGCTTTGCAATCCGCTTTTGTCGGTTTGCTTCAAATTGGAGGAGGAATTGAGTGGTGTAGCTTCCTTTTCTGGACAAATTATCTTTATTTAGCCAAGAAGTTTGATATCTTCCGTTACTTTGCGTGATACCCACGTGCTTCACGAGGAGATACCTTTAATTTGATTAAAGTGGTTGACTTGAGTGTTTATAGAGACCATAACGGTCGTCCCATGTCCAGCTGTTGACAGCGTGTGTTTATTTAATGGTAAACAGAGCGGAGGAGTACTTCAAGAGGGCGATCGGGACGGAACCCCCAGACGCGGAGGCGTACAGCAAGTACGCGACGTTCTTGTGGAGAGCAAAGAATGACTTGTGGGCTGCTGAGGAGACTTTCCTGGAAGCCATCTCCGCTGATCCCACCAACTCTCACTACGCTGCTAACTACGCGCATTTCCTTTGGAACACTGGTGGTGAAGACACGTGTTTCCCTCTAGACGACCCAGAGACCACCCAGGAAGAAGCCTAAACAAAGAAAAATGGAACACCTGCCCCGTAAAAGAAGGGGTAGTTCCCACCATACCATAGCATATCATAGCACACCATACCTCCACCCTCCTTTTTTGGTTCTGCAACTCTACGGGATAAAATGTGCCATACGAAATGAAAAAAGAAAAATAAACAGAAAGAGCATTTTGCTTATTTTTTTAGTCTTCTCTTTTCCTCTCTTTTGAAGTTTTCTCTTGTGTTATCTCAATTAATGAGGGGTGGTCGGGATGGAGAGTTGTGGGCTTTGGGCGGTGGAGTTTGGAAGGAGAGGGCGCATGTGAGCGAGGGCGTCGGTCGGGCACATGCACAGCCGATTGGTGACAGTGGCCGCGTGCTGGGTTGGCGTGTCTTCTGCTCTCGAGATCTATGGGGGAACTTTGGCCCAATAGGACCGCTTGCGGCAGTTTTGCTTTTGCACAGTTTTTAAACGTTTTGTTCACACAGTCACATGCCAAAGTGTAATTAGCTTCTTGTTGATATATGCTACTTTAAAATGGATAAAAGATAAATTCCAAACAAGCTTATGCTTGGCTCTCAAACCTTTTTTTTTTTTAATTCTTGTTCCCCTCTTAGCCTCTAGCTCCTTTTCTCCATGTATTGATGATTATCAATCTGTAAAGAAATAAGCTGCACACTCTAATATCCGGCAAGAATGATACAATACTTAAAGAAGCTTCTGTTATGCCCGATGAAGCTTTTGTGATGCACAGATGTCCGAAAAAAAAGATGTATGAAAAGGGTCGGCCCTCCCTTCTTGGGTTTCTGTGCAAAGCAAAGGAGCCATTTTTTTTTCAATCACGTTGCTCAGGTGCCTAAAGAAGCAGTAGGATCTAGAGTAGGATACAATAATCTCACTACTTGGAGCTCGGGATTGGCATCCACACGGCAAAGCCTTGTGTAGTTTAAATTGAAAGAAACACGATGCCGATTCCAAGCGTGGAAAGTAGAGACCAGCCTCGGCGCTCGGAGACGAGTGATCCATAATAGTTGTTGAGAAACACGTCATAGTTACCCCATGCAAAAGCAGAACTTTGTGCTTCGCATAACTATGTCGGTTACATTATTGAAATAAATAACGTTGTTACTTGTAAGATGGATCAGCATTAAGTTGGGATAGACCCTTACGCTACTGAAAGTGACCATACAACAAAATAGACTATATTGTAACATGTGGAACCACAAAGATGTATTTATCTCTAGAAAGCACTACAAGTTTCCATGCAAAGCTTTTCACATCGCGTTGTCCCTCAATCATAGAAGATAATGTTCTTTTTACTCAACGTTTTCTGGAATGTCCCATTGTGCTGAAGCAGCTGCGGGCCTTGGTGGCACATTCATAGACGCGAAGCTCAATTAGTCAATACCTACTCAGGATATATGTCACTAAATCTCGATTAATAAGGCATTGACAAGCACTAAGTGTCAAGCACATGGATCCATGGTCTCCCTCTAATTAAGTTCGGCCAAGCAGAAAATGACGCCTTTCACGTGAAATGAAGAAGGCCATTATGGAGCTTCTCCCCTTCGCCCATGTCTCCATCCATCAATCCCCATGCCTTCACAACATCCCTCTCCCTCTCCTCTCTGTCCACCGCTCCGATACATGAACCAAAAGCAATTCTCTATTCAGAGTGTCGAATATGAGACTAAGAGGTATTAAGGTTTTATTAACTTATTATTGAGTTAACAGATAATTGACTAAAAGGTCACACACCCAACTAATTGCTCACATTTGGATTTGGATGATTTCAAATATATATATTTTATTTCAGGACAAGTGGGTTCCAAGATAAAGTAGCAAAAATTATTAATTTTTTGGGGATAATATAGTTATTTGTCTTCTACCGAGTGACGTTTATGGAACATATCGTCAACCTATTGAGAATCTGACCTCTTAAAATCCTTTTTGACTATGGCATCCAGCGAAAGAAAAATCTGACCTCTTAACCATGGCCCAACTTGCTTCAAACCTAAGATCCCTTGAGGTGGGCTGAAGTTCTTTTCCGTCGAAAGTTGTGGGCTCGACCATGCCCTGATAGGCAGGCCTAGCAACTTCAGGTCCTCATGTTTGGTCATTATAGCTATACAAAAAGGAGATGGTTTCTTTTGGGTCTTTAAAATTTGGAACACATGACCAGGACTCGGCTGCAATAAAATTGGAGCTGAGAATGATGTGGGTTCCAATTTCACTGTCTTTAAACGTGGTTATCCCACAAGAAAAATACAGAAGAGAAAAAGGGTGGACGACTTTAAACATGACCCTTGTGAACTTTGGCCCTTAAAAAGGCTATAAAAGCTGTAAAACTAAACCGTCGTTGCCTTCACCTAAATTATCTCCTCTAATTCTAAAGTGTCAGCCAGGCCACAGCCTTAGCAACATGCAAATTTTTAGCTACTTCGTTCTGTGAAATTAATATGGTACCTTAAGCCAAAAAGAAGAATGTGAAGGCAATAGCAGGCAATAGCAGGCAATAGCAGCCATCAAGCATGCAATTAAAAACTAGGTCTAATAATTCTCCCCAATTCGCTCACCCAATTTAATTGTAATTAATTTATGGCAATGGCCTCAGAGGCTAATATTTTCCTTTTATTTTAGAAAAATATGGCATTTGGCTTAAAAGCAGGGTCATGTTCGTCTTTTAGACGTTGTGGCGCCAAAAATATCAATAAATATATGCGCCCAATATTTTTATTGTAAAAGAAGCAATTAAACTAACAATAATTGTGGGCTTAATAACGAACCCACTAATCTCTCCTTGCCCTTTCTACTTTTGTATGGGGAGGAAGCTCAGGAGTTACACCCAATTCCCAATCTCATCCGTCGGATGTGCCCCCGGATCAACGGCTATCATGCCATTTGGCTTACTACAAGGCCCGGTATAAGCTCCTCGTCCAGCTCCAGTCATGGCGTTGTTTCATAAGCCAAGCGAAAAACACACAAAAACTTCCAAAATTCAAGCCTAAACTACACCTGGTTTTTAGCCTCCTTCAAGCTCCTCTATGGAAGAAAGAGTAGAAGGTGGCGGTATAGGAGCTTGTGAGTATGGAAATTCCCAGAATATCTCTTCCATGTACCGTTCCGGTCCGCCATTGACAGCTATAGATAGGTTCCTGTATGGACAGAGCCATTTCTCTCAGCACCAGGCTCAGAACGACGCAAAGAATAAAGAAGTGCTCGCTTCGGATAACGCCATGCCCGGCTTTCCTTCCTACAGGGGTGCAATTGGTGGTGGCGTTTCCTGGCTGGGCGTCCAAGAGCTGAGCTATGCTGAAGGGTTTCCTGTGGATGGATATCCTTTGAACTGGATGCATGGATGGAGCCCTGCTTTGGGTTCGAGCGAAGAAGCGAAGATTGAAGGGAAGGGTTCGAAAAGCACCGGGAAGAAAGCTAAAAAAGCCGCTTCTGAAGCTTTCATCAAGGGCCAATGGTTAGAAGAAGAAGACAGGTAAATAAAAGGCTTGACATCTCTTCCTTTTCACCCTTATATTCCAAAAAGTAGCATACATTTGTTTCTTGTTTCCATAGACTGAAATACTGTATGGTTTTTCGTTGGTTAAGGGCTCTGATGAAGTTGGTGAAGCAATATGGAGTGAGGAAATGGGCACAGATAGCTGAGAAGCTGGTTGGACGAGTTGGCAAGCAGTGTCGGGAGAGATGGCACAACCATTTACGACCAGATATCAAGGTTTTCTCTTCTTAACTCACTTTTTTCCTTTTCATACAAATGCACAGACGTATATACCAATATACATGTAATACTGTTGGAACTCTAGGCCTTTAATGGGTATCTAAGAACTCGAAACTTGTATTAGATTCTCAGATTTGATATAACTAAACACTAGTTCGGCAAGAACAACCCTAGATTTGGTTATCTAGTCGTAATCTACATAGTTTCTGAGTCATTATACAGGAAGTAGATTCGGTTCTAGAGGATCTATGCAGGATATCTATTTGACATTCATATCTGATGGCCAACAGTCTCCGTTGGCCACTGTAGGAAGTAGCTCCATTCAGAAAAATAAAGACATTCATATCTGATGCAATTAAAGCTTTATCAGATCATTGAAGCATTTGTTATTCTTCTAATCTCTCACTCTCTCTCTAGATCTGCTTTTCGTCAATGAGTTACATGCATATAGTAGTGTCAGGCGTTTGTTTGCAGCTTCACATTTCTTCTTTCAGTTAAACCAGTCCAGTGCTCGCTTTCACGTGACTTGGATATGAACAATGCATTATCTCCGTTTTAAACGTTGATGCCTTCACGTGGCACGTGACACTGGCCTCTGTTCTTCTTGGTGAGTTTGTTTTAGAAGGATAGCTGGAGCGAAGAGGAGGAAAAGATATTAGTGGAAATGCATGCCAAGGTTGGAAACCGATGGGCGGAGATCGCTAAGTGTATTCCGGGAAGAACCGAGAATGCCATAAAGAACCACTGGAATGCTACCAAAAGAAGGCAGAATTCAAGGAGAAAGAACAAGCAAACAGATCGTCAGAAAGGAAAGCCGCAGTCGTCTGTGCTTCAAGACTACATCAGAAACAAAAAGCTGAGTAACACTTCCACCACCACTGCCAAAAGCACCGCCGCCAACACACAAAGCAGCAGCACCCCCGCCAGTTCCACCCTCTCGGAAGACCTGGCGACCCAATTCAACCACTTCCTCCCGCAGCCATCGGAATCCACCACCCATGAATCTCCCACCTTAGTTTCTCAAACATATGATGACGAACTGCTCTTCATGCAAAACTTCTTTGCAAATCACAGCGAGCAACCGCATGTTCACAACAACAAGGCCGTGGCTCCGATGGAGACCGAGACATTTCATGTTGATCACGTTAAGGGCTCTTCAACATCCAGTGCGTATGTCCTTTGTCAGAACAATAGTGATCAGCTACTTACTGATGCGATTGGATATGGCCTTTCGCCTTTCAGTACTCCCAGCTTGCAGGTCAACAACAACCTCCAAACAAAAGAGGCTGCTCCCACGAGAACCCACTTGTATTCTGACCTCTACCTCTATGACCTGCTGAATGGCGCTGCCAATGCTTTGCCTCCCAATGATTACAGCTACAACAACGCCAACATAGAATTGCTGGCAGGTCAAGCATACGCCTCTAATTTGAAGAAAGAGATGGATTTGGTAGAGTTGGTCTCCTCAAATTCTCAGTACTCTCAGGGCAGTAACAGTAGCTTTGTAGCTTGATCGGCTACATAAGGTTGCTATGAAGGAATGGGAGAAGTGTTTGTTTTTGTTTTTAGTCGGACGACAACCATTTTCCTGGGAATTCTTCTTCTCGTTTCTTTTAGTTTCCTGTTATGTCTTTCTCTTTACTTTTCCAGGACTTCCGACTCTTGAAATGTTGTTGACAATGCCTTTGGTCACCCCAAGAAACTGATTGTTCTGAAATGGATAGATAATAGGATGTCTTCTCAAATACTCTACTACTTTTTTGATTCTAGCTAACAAGCCCTTTAGTATACTACTGCGTAAGGAGGCCTTGCAACTTGAACAAGATTATTACCAAAGGTATTAGGGCTCTTTAAATTTTCTTCTTCTTTTTTTCTTATTTCTTTCAACACCATATCACATAAAGCTTCCAACGAAAAATTTAATTCGTAGCACTTGTAACCGGCGTTGGAAAAAAATAGCGATTTGAATGTTGTAATTAGTACTTATAAGTAGCATTTTTATCATCGTTTATTGTGCTATTTTCCGTTACACATCTTTCATAATTGGGAAAACATAAGTAAACCTTTATCTTTCCACGTGAAATTGGAAGGGTCAATGACCAATCAACGGAGTCTATGAAAGTGTAATCTCTCCCTCTTTCAGTCTGTCTGCTTAGAAAAAATGGGAATTTTATTTTCTTAGACTCCAAATAATGTCATCAAAAAATAATATTATCACTTTCACCGAGAAAATTCTTTTCTCAGAACTAATACATGAAGATGGTATTCAGTATTCTAACTGTGTGTAATAACCAAATTTGAAGAAATAAATCCTAATAAACTTTTGATGCTCCACATGCACCATTTCGGCCGTGGACATTTGACGGATTCCTATCAATCAGGCGGAAGCCATTCGAACAGTCTCTGAATTTTGATCGTCAGGACAATTTGGCCCTGGCAAAGAACACTCCGGCAAATAGACCTGAAAGGAGGTGTGTTATGGGGATGATGAACCGAGAACAGAAAATACAATAAACAATAACGTTGTCATGTCATGTATAGTAATGGGTTATGTTATTACCAAACAGTATGCTGAAGAAATTTGATACACTAAGCGGAACCTGGAACAACACTAGACCAGCAATGGAGATAGGAATCTTGTTTAAAGAACCCACCAGACTGTAAAGAAAGAGCACGATGTCAATGGCAGATACAAGTTTCAGAAAATGGCACAACAAGGAGTCAAGAGTAGCTCATGTTGGACGCCATTAGAGATTACCTGTAAGTGGTTGGGCCAGTTTGGTGCAAGAACCACATAGAAGTGAAGCTGATGGCAAGTCCAAGCAATCCACTGGCCGTGGCAACAACCCAAAACATTGGCAATTTGGTTACTTCCCTGGAAATCATGACCGAGAAGAAGCGAGAACAAATTAAAATGCAGATTCCCTGGAAGTAAAGCTTGGAAAATCGTCATCAGTTTAGGGGTTAAAGACAGGGCTTACACATTAATTACATATTCCCATTCACCAAGCAGTATAATCAAGAGGATCGCAAAAGGTAGAGATAATAAGTTGTTCAGCAAGACCATTGAAACTTCATTAAGGGATCCAGTTCTTGTTGCTTTTTTCGCGTCATCCATGACTCGCCGCAGGGTGAGCTATAACAAAGAGCAAATGTTGCATAGCACTTCAGAATTTTAGAATTACAGAGATCTCAATAGCAGAGACTAATCTCAAACAATGTGTGGGATCTAAAACTACATACGGAGTAGCTCGCCGTTAGAACGCAATTCATAATCTGCCATGTATAACCCACTGCATCAAAGGAGAGATCAGTGATGCCACCACTGACAGCTGAAATAATCTGCAATGCACAAAGATACAGTCCGCCTAAATTTCTTTTTCTAGCACAGGGAAGACTACTTATTTGAAAAGGAATCAATGATTGGCAGGCCAAATGAAAAGTCAAAAAGATTTGTGCCAATGAAATAATATGACTTCTAGATTAACCAATCTAGTGTTAACAATTTTACTACTTTCAATATTATGTGCAAGATGGGAGTCTTATATTAAGAAATAAGATCTCTTAATAAGTTAAATAAATAAATATGATCTTTCAACTCTTAAGCTAATTTGGGTGAAATCTTTGGATTTCTAATTCAATATCAAAATTTAAGTTGAATCTATATTAAAAGATAAGATTTCTAAGGTGAAGTTTAAATATAAAAAATAACTCTATAATTTTTTAGCTAACTTTTGGATTAAACTTTTAGACTTTTCAACTAATATAAGAGATAGTTGTTAGAAAATGTCTAATTTTCTTTCTTAAAATTGATTATTAATAGAAGAAGATACCAAAACATATAAAAAGATATTAAGTCAAGATATTAATAATATGAGGCAATTACTATTTAACATGTTTCCTAGTTGTGAGTGCGGATCAAACCACAAGTTATAAGAAAGAGATTATGGAGACCCCAATCAATGATGAGATATCATATATGAACCTTAGCTTTGAAACAATATTATATGGGACTAAATATTAATCTGTAAAATCAATTACTAAGAGAGAGACCACTAAACATATAAAGAAAGTAGTAAAAAAAATATTGACAATGAATATAACCACTATTTAACAACAAGATTAAAATGATATCTCTTTCCAAATGAATATGAAGGTACCCAAAAACTTAAAAGAGCAACGATAAGTGTTTGGAATCACCGAAGCAAGTAAGATGGGTGTAGGATGCCAAGTTGTCTAAGATTAAGATTAAGATTTAAGCGATAACTTTCCTTTATCTCCAACCGTTACAACGTGTACCAAGCGTAATAAAGTCACTCCAGCATCACATATGACTAAGTAGATAAGAATATCCTTTACCGCAACTAGACACCATTGACAGCAAAGAGACTGAGGAATTGCGACGAACAGTTGGGAGGGAAAATGACACTCACCATTAAAAACATTGCCATCCACACTTTTTGATTCTGACTTTTTCGAAACAGATATAACTCCCCAATCGCTGTTAAAATGTTTGTCATGTTCTTCAGAATTGTCACCATTGCTATATTTATGTACCTCAAACTGAAAAAAAAAAAAAAAAGAAGAGGTGATCCAGAAATTATCAAACAGATGCTTAGAACAGGAACACCAAAAATTTCAATTCATAACGTACCTGTACATGCCAGATACAAGCATTCCAATGAATATTAAATTGACTGGAATCCAGATCCTAATCAGCTTCCAGTTAACTTTTTCAACAGAAACCACTCGACAGAGATCCAGTAGCACAACGATCAGCGTACTGATAAGGTTCTGGTTAAAATCACGTAAAAAGAAAAGGTCTAAACATTGTTATATAATTTCTAAATTTACAAATATAAGAAAAAACGAAATTTAACGTGTGAGAAAAGCAAATACTTGATAAAACATCAGCGACACTCCTGCGTTGAAATTGTAGCTCGATAGAACAACTTTATTTAGCAGTATCATGCTGCAAGACGATATGCAGTAAGCTGTCCCAGACAAAAGAGGTCCGCCCTTTTTTCCTGACCCATGTTCACGCCTTTCATCTCCCATAACTGGAAGACTAAGACTATCATCACCTGCAGCTCGTTTCCCTTCTGAAAACCTGCTTTGGAAGAAAACATGTTGATCCATCAGCTTGCAATCAGCAAAATTCTCCAAACTGAGCATGAAAGGAAAACACATCTGTCCATGATATAAATGGAGCAGACGCAAAGACCAGTTCAGGCAATAAGATTAAATCACTATACCTGTCAGTGAAAGGTCTACGTGCTGCATTTGTGACAGTGCTGGAAATCGATCCATTTCCTTGCTTGTGGTTATCATTGAGAGCTTTATATGTTGCATTAATCCTGTCATCTAATGTCCCTTCTCCATTAGCTTCTTCAATGTCAAAACCATTAAGCGCATTTAACTTGAATTCGGCTGTCATGTCAATCCTGGAAATGGAAAACGAAATCAATTTAAATCAAGGAAAAAACTTTGAATTAGAACTATATTTACTGTTTTAAAACAGTACCTAAACGCTGAAGTAAGAGGAAGCAGGAAAAGAGTTTGAAAGACTAAAGTTATAGCAAGAACAGAAGACAAATAAACCACCAATGATCAAGCATGACTAACAAATTGCTCTAAATTAAGCGATATTCATATCATTGATCAGAAGGGTGTATGATAATACATCACCCAGTGACAAACCACAGCTGGATCATATAAACTGAACTAGTGGGATTTTTATCAGATTCGTACCTTACGATATCCCTCCAGTCTGGAAAACTACACCGGCATCCACAGCAATTGGACGGCTATTTATATCGACTAGTAAGAGCCGCGTGACCCATAAAACATACTCAAAACAGCGAGCTGGAGCCCTTTGTACCGAACGAAGAAGAAGCAGGAAACGGTGCTAGGGAAGTGACTGCGAGACCCTTTTTGAAGAGCACTCAAAGGGAAGGAGGGAGAAGAAGAAAAGGTTCACATGAAGAAAGAAGGGAATCTGGGGCTACGAGATTCCTGGCGAGGAAGGAGTTTCCAAGGCTTCGAAAGTCAATGGAGTTCTTCTTTGTTTTTTAACTTCAAAGGGTCAAAGAGGTTACCTACTAATAAGCCAGAGCCATCTGCGACTCTGGCTTCGGGAAGTAGGAGCGCGAAAAGCGAGGTAAGCTGCGTGTGCTGTAGCAGCTCGTTTCTTGGGACCTGCAGAGCTGGAGAAGACTGTGATACGCAGCAAAGTAGGGAGATGCATGCACGTTTCAATTACGTAGCCCTTTTTCGCGGTCGAAAATGTGAACGCGGCATAACTCGGCAGTTTTGAAGATGAAGATAACAAATAAAGGAATCCATAGTTTGGACAAAGCAGATAAAAAAACCAGATGTATGGAAGAGACAATAGATCCATCATTCACGATCGAAGTGTGTAAACTTCTCCACTTTAATAATGGACACAAAATAAGCAAAATAAACATATGCAATCTCTCTACAGGTCGGTGTTTGATAGTTGACAAATCGTCAGACATGTTCACAAACTCGGTGAACCCAGGATGTCGACAGAAACCAACTTTTGTTCAATGTTTGCTTCAATTGCACCTCATTGGAAACATTCTCGCTGTAATTCATGCGAACATGAACAAGGATCCTTCGCGATCCTTCCTTTTCTACCTCGTATTTAATTTCACCAATTTGTAATTTTTTACAAAGCTTCTCTAAACATGTTCAGCCCACCTTCTAATTACTTTGTTATTTTGTTCTGGTCAACGGTAATGGCTAATCGGAAGCAAGGAGAAGTGGGTCCTATACGACGTTGTTTAGCCCAACTTGGAGGAAATGGGCTGGAGAAAGATCATGTCCGGGACACGAACACACAAGTGGGCAAGAATTGTTCCTCCATTGACTTAAAAATTGTAGGTCTTTGTCAGAGGTTGAGGTAGCCCAATCCTAACCACTCCTTTCAACATCGGATCCATTGGGAAATTCCTCCCAACCGATGATGGAATCACAACCACCCTACGATCTTCTTGTCATTTAACTACTGATAATGTATCTGAATACTTAAAGGTTAGAATATCTGTTATTGTCAGATAATGCATTTATTTTAATTACTGCTTTAAAATATTAAAGATGTGTGAGCCGCCACTGGCGCTTCCCAGTACCACCGACACCGCCGACAACCACCCCACCTCCTTGAGCATTGACGTCGTGGGAAAGAATTTGTTGAGATTCTTGAGAGTATTAAAATAATTGAGTGAACATAATTTTATTAGTGTACATGACAAAAATTTCACATTAAATATAAAATTTTTTATCATAAAACTTAAATGAAGGAAATGTTATTTTGAATCTAAAACTAATTTTTGAGTTAAAATTTTAGATATTCTAATACTGTCATTCTCAAAAAGATAATTTGTAAAATTTGAAGGGAAACTTTATCGAATGGGCATTGCTTTAGCAAAATCTGCATTTAGCATGGCCAAGACAACTTTGTACCTTGAGAAGATAAAAGCACTTTAAAAAAACCCTGAAATTCGAGCACTATAATGTCCCTCGAAGAAACTAATAACACAAAACTTATTTTGTACACATAATCGGCACTTTTACTAAAATAAAATTTAAATAAAAAAAATATCTTTCCAAACTCTTAAATTAATTTTTAAGTTTATATCTTTTAACACTATTATTCCTGGAGGAGAATTTGAGAAATTCGAGGGCAAACTTTATGGGCATTGCTTTAGCAAAATCTAGGGATAAAAGAAACAGGATCTGCAGTTAGCATAACCAAGGCAACTTTTGTACCTCGAGAAGATAAAAGCACATCAGAAAAGCCCTGTATATCAAGCACTATAAAACCCCTCGAAGAAACCAACAAAACAAAACTTATTTTGCACACACAATTGGCACTTTCTTTTTACAGGTTAAGACTCCATTGAGGCAGCTTGATTAGGGCCCCCATTGGAGATATATTTACAAACATCCCATCTAAAACTTGACCCAAAATCTGTTCCATCGGACTGCAACATCATGTTCACTGATCAGCACGCCCAATTCACATACTTCTAAACATTAATTATCCTAAAATAAGAAAACCCACTACCAAAGTGGTCGTTGTGCATAAGGTTTATCACGTGGGACTCACATCTGACACCTATTGTAACCCCATTTCTGGGTCACGGACAAATCAAAACCTGTGAGACGAGGCAAGACGCAATCAGCACCACACACATATTACATTCTATGACGAAGAAATAGACCGCGTGATCGTACTCACACAGTGTACACAATCACAAAGCAAGGAAGCACAGCCCTAGGATTAAACACCAGTAGTTCGTCCTCATCCACTTTAGTGAGGGCTCCACTTCCACCCCTCCCGACGATCGAGTCAAACCCGCCGTCCTCCTTGTCCACGTCCGCGTCCGTCTCGCACCCGATCCGACCTGCGACAACCCGGCAAACCAGCATGGCCCGCTTCACGTTCATGAACTTGAACTCCTCCTCGATTTCCTCCGGAAGCGACTGGTGTGCCCTCCAGCTTGTCGATATCGTGGAAATCCCGTCCAACTTTGGAGAGAAGCCGGACTTGATGATCCCACATACACTGCAGTACTGGTGGTTGCAGATGCTGGAGTTACCATTCACTCCCAGTTCACAGAGAAACGTCGAACTGTGGAACCTCAAGAGCTCATTTCCATCGGCTATACATCTCTCATCTCGTCTCTTAACGCCGCCGTTTCGCGCAGCTTTGGCTTTCACTGACTCTCTGTACTCCTCGAACCTCGTAAGTATCTTCGGGCTGTTATGGATCTTCAAAATCCGATGAATTATCGGGGTCTTCTGGCTGTTGGTCCAACCGGTTTTGAAGATGATATGGACGATGTTCTTGCCCGAATCGCCATCGACAAGCTCCGAGACTGCGTGGTTGATGGCCAGGTGTTGTTCCAGCAGCTGAGGTTTGGGGAAGATTTCGCCGCAGGCTGTGCAGGGGAAAATATCGTTCCGGAGTGGAAAGAACGGGTTGTCGGCGGAGATATCGGATTCTAGGAAAGACCCAGATGGCTTTTTACGTGGATGGTCCAACAAGTAGGTATCAGGAGGAATGATGGGGACGATGGAGTGCTGGGATGTTCTGGCTGAGGATAGGTTGGTGATTGGAGTGGTTGGGTGGGTTTTTGGGGAGCAGCTGGCTTGGCTAGGTTTGGAGGAGAAAATACGTTTGACGAACGACCAAGAGGAGGAAAGAGCTTTGTTGGTCTTAAACGAAGGAGAGGACAGCGAGAGGTGAGAAGACTTGCGTTTCTTTGATGGTCGGTGGTGGTCTTTGGAGGTTGTGAAAATGAAGCAACCAAGGTGGAGGAAGAGGATAAAGATAGAGAGGAACTTACTAAACAACGTCGCCACGCCCGCCATTGGTCTTGGAGCTTGAGCTTGAGCTCTGGTTTAGGCCATTGAGAGAGAGAAAAACAAGGTGTGTGGGGGTGAATGATGAAAGGAAACAGGAGGAAGGAGAAGAAAGCAGAGAAAAGAAATGAAGGAATGGAAAAGCTAGCGTGGGTGGGGCTTCGGAAGAATAAAGCTAAGGGTAGTTGTAACGCAACTTCATGGCATCTCTTCTCTATTTGTCTCTAAATTATAGAAACTTCTCGTCCCGGAGAGACGAGAGAATCCCTCTGCTCGCGTTTCATTGTCATTGTTTCCAACTAGGGCTCGGTTAATTTCACCTTTAACCGAAATTAACGGCTCGTCATTCCCTCCTCCTCCTAGGTTGTTCACTGTGAGACACCGAGAAAAAGGATCCCAAGCAACGGTAAGAAATCACGTGCCGCGATCAACAGAAAGGTTCCCAAGCACCGGTAAGAAATCACATGTCATGACTTGAGATACGAGCCAGAGAAAGCTGTCATCAAAACTTTGTATGGGTCGTCATTCACAAATCTACCTCTTTTTAACGCTACGCGATTTCGTGAATCATGCTACGCGACAGCCAGTTAACCAAAAAGGCAAGGAACTGTTTCGTATATGAGTGCGAAGTTATTCAGCTGAAAAATGAAACTCAAGTTCCCAGAAGTGGCAGCGACGTGCCATTGCATGTGCAAGGTTCCTCGCCAAGCGGCCGATCCACTGCGATAGAGTTTGTCATCAAATTCAATCGAAGAATTTGGATTTAGTCTCTGATGACAGTGCTCCACGTTGCTCTCAAAGAGAATCCGAAGTCCGATGTTTTACCACATTTCTTATTTTAGTTTTCCTGTTCCACACCCAAAGCTAACACTGATACGCTACTAATCTCCTTGTTCTCTGGAAAGTAGTTGAACTAACTCCCATTTGATTAGTAGGTCTTAGTAAGACACTCTTAAGTAAATGAAAAATGTGAGAGAATGGAGTTTGGAGTTGAGCTACATGCTGCTGGATGTGTGATCCAGTTGGTGCTAAAAGGAACTCTACGTTAGGACAATGACGCCCATATAGCAGTCATCTATGAGCAGGATCTAAACCTACTCGTTGGTTTAGGTACTGCATCTAGGTTAATTACTCTCCAGGCTGAACCACACTCAATGCAGGTGGGAAACAGGTCCATAACCTACTCAAATTGCAATAAATCGCCCCCCTTCATCCCACCCGAACCATCACCACATTCAACTTTGTTATAAATATGTTATTGATGATGCTTGCTTTTGAAAGAACTGCTTTTGCCACCAAATCTGTTAAAAAGTTTATTTTACCTGTAAAAATCGATTTATAAGGAAAAAAAAGAAGAATTGTATCATTAACTGTTTAATGAGAAAATTAAGGAAATATTTAATCCGTGTTTTCTTCTTCACGTCACGATACGATACGCGTCTCTTGGGGCAGACTGATCTGACGACATATTAGATGTCAATCCGGCCCAACAGTGCCCTGTGGGCCACTTGACAGAAGGAGATGACTGGCTTTTTCCATGGATTGGGGCCACTGTGATCCTCTCTTCGGCCGATAAAATCCCTGATGATCCCCACGTGTCCCCCCTCTATTAAACTATTAACCTTGCTCCTAATCATGCCCACTGCGTTTAATAGAATACGAGGCAAAGAGCTTTCACTTCATTATTGGCCCTCCACTTACGTAAATTGGGGGAATTTTCAACCAAACATTGTTTTATCTTGGGTTAATTAGGGAACTTGCAAAGTGTGGGTGGTTGATTAGGTCGTTTACCAAGTCAGCTTAAATTTTTGGTAGAGAATTTCTCACCTAATTAATTGTCTGTTAGTGTTATAGTTACTTTGAGCTAGTATGCTTATGAATTTTTTGATAAAATATGATTTTTAATTATCTATGAATGGTTTATTATTCTTAATTAAATTTCAAAAATGTTTTTGGTTATCATTACTATGGAGGATCGAATTTTGAGTTATTAAATGCTATTTAATCTAAACCCAAATATCTTAGCGTCCTAGAGGGGGAAAAAAAGAAATTAATAATAATTCAAAGATGTAATTTTCTTTAGTACTTTCCATCTAAAAAGAAGCGGCAGCCAAACAGAAAGGACATTGGAAAAGCATGGAGATTATTACATTACTTGACTTTGACCACATTACTGACTCTTGCAGAACAAGTAAGCGAGTAAACAGAGAAAAAATAAAAAAAAGTGGCAAAAGAAGCCTAGTTTCCTTTTCTCCTAGACACCCTTTAAAGCTTTCCTCTGTTTTCTCTCCTCTTTATTCCTTTTCCGGCCGGCCTACCACCGCAGCAAAGAAAGTTGTCGACAATATTTTACATTATTCCGTAGCACTTTAGAAAAAGTAAACAGATCAGAAGCATCAGTAACATAAACAGAGATACAGATGCCTGAAGGCCATGGTTAAACCAGAACAGTTCGAACCTCACATAACGCAAATCACGTTGTTTCATATAATGTCACATCGCCAAACATGCTTTTTCTCAATCATGCGGATTGATAGTCTGTCCAACCATTTTCTTGACATAATCATGTATGGACTATCATTCCATGCAGTCGTGTGGGGGACTATATGAACTCGTCGCCTACTGGGAAGGGGTTGCCTGGTTCTCAAGGGAGTCCATTGGGTTCCATTGAGAGCTTTCGAGGGCCCTTTCAATGATACCAAAAGTTAGAAGCTGGGCTCCATCCCTCCCGCCAAGCTGCAATGATTACTGGTGTTTTCATGGAAAAACATAAATCAGTTTTTGTAAATAAGAAGAAAGTGTTCATGAAAACTGAGGCCCAGATAGGCCCATACCATCCTAGCCCGGCCCATTTAAACAGAGCCCAATTCGAAAAGGAAAGGAATAGAAAAGTAAAGAAATAATAAAATATCTTAACGGTTTCTGTTCCCGGTTAATTCCCAGTCCAATCCACTACCAGTTTGAGGACACGTGTCACAACCAGAACCAATGCAAACAAATATCGATCCGGTTCTCTCCCAAAGACTTGGCTCACCCTATTAAAAGATCTTCTGTTAGTTGGTCCTTTGCTCTGCAATAGACTGTTCTGTTTCCAACGCCATGAGCGCCAGAGCTCTTCTCCACTCTCCGTCACTCGCGCTCAAAGCTCCACCTGATGTTTCCTCCCTAAAGAAAAATTCGGGCTCCGAACTTAGACATAGGTACCCGTTTACTTTCCGGATTCGGATCCAGTTCTGCTCCGAGGAACAGCGTTGCTCTGTCTTTCAGGTCTCGGCGCGAAGAAGTGCCGGGAAAGTCTGGACCAATGCTAAACAGGAGACTTACGATATATCGGACTCGGTTCCCGATTCGGTGAAGTTTGAGGAGGGTCCGGAGGACATGATGTTGGGGGAGGAGGAAAAGATGAAGAGCTCAATTCCGTGGTCGGATGAGTTTCCAAAACGGTGGATCATTGTTATCTTGTGTTTCTCGGCTTTCCTACTCTGCAACATGGATAGAGTAAGTAGCTTTTGTTTCACTCCTTTTGTTCTCTCTGTCACTTTCTCGTGTGTGTGTCATGTGCGACATGAAACTCAGGAAATTGCCGTGCGAGCATGTTCTTTATGAGAAGTAATAATAATGGGAATACAATGTCGGTTTTCGACCTGTTAAAGTAGCTTTTAAAGAAGTTTGAGTCTTTCTGTTGTCAAGTTTGAATAAATTATGTTCCGCAGGTAAATATGAGCATTGCCATACTGCCAATGTCGGCAGAGTACAATTGGAACCCGGCGACAGTGGGTCTGGTACAGTCTTCCTTTTTCTGGGGCTACCTCCTAACTCAGGTATCCTAACACAGTCTTTTCTTCAATGAGTCTACAATTCTTTCCGTGAGTACCCTAATAAATCCCAATGTCTAGAATTTCGCACAGAACATCAGGCTTTGGTAATAGGGCTATTGATCCATGTGTTTCAACTTTCCTTTTTCACAGAGAGGAAAAATTCTGTTAGCTGCGATGAATGTGGGTGGAAGACCTCCAATTGCTTAAGATTGTCCAACATTTTGTTTTAACTTTGTAATTTTGGGTTACAGGTTGCTGGTGGCATTTGGGCGGACACAGTAGGTGGAAAGCTGGTTCTGGGATTTGGTGTAATTTGGTGGTCGATTGCCACGGCTCTCACGCCTGTTGCTGCTAAACTCGGGTTACCTTTTCTGCTTGTTGTCCGCGCTTTCATGGGGATCGGTGAGGTTGGTGCTTTTCTAATTATCTCGTAGAGGATTTCTCCTTTTTAAGAGAGATGATGTTGTTACGCTTTCATCTCTCGACGCAATGGCTAATCTACTGTGTTGTAAACACTTTGATTGTCTTGGATTAGTGACTAATTTGATGTGTTCCTGCGTTGCTTCATTGGAGGTTTAATTTATCCTGTCTAACATATCTACCATGTACATAATGATAACATCTCTCGTAATTTGGTTTTCTTCCAGGGTGTCGCCATGCCTGCAATGAATAATATTTTGTCAAGATGGGTTCCTGTAGCTGAGAGAAGTAGATCATTAGCATTGGTTTACAGTGGGATGTACCTTGGATCAGTCACTGGCCTGGCCTTTTCACCATTTTTGATCCATCAATATGGATGGCCATCAGTCTTCTACTCCTTTGGTTCTCTAGGGACAGTTTGGTTTGTTATGTGGCTAAATAAGGTAATGTTTTCTGCATTTATGGGAGCACTACAAGTTTTCATGTTGCTTTCGGAGAGTTTTTTCATTGAGGTTCATTAGTTGTTGTTTGAATCTCAGATATACTTGCTTACTTTTAATTGCATTAGAAATGCTTAGAGACCATATTTCCTCTTCTTCTGGGACTCCTTGTTGTAGGCACATAGTTCTCCTTTTGACGATCCTGAACTGCGGCCTGAAGAAAAAAAGCTGATAGTTGGTAGCCGTGTTTCCAAGGAACCTGTCAAAGCTATACCCTGGGGATTAATTCTGTCAAAACCGCCTGTATGGGCGCTGATAGTCTGTCACTTCTGTCACAATTGGGGTACATTTATTCTTCTAACATGGATGCCAACATACTATAACCAAGTAAGTGTTTATATTTTTTGCAGTTTAGACCCCTATTCTAACATGAATTTCAATTCTCTTTTTTTCTAACTCAAAAGTTCTAATCAACCATTAGCCATTAGTTTTAATTGCTGGATGTGAGCAAACTTTAGTAAATATTACTAATTTACTATTACCTGTATAACTGGACGAGTCAATCAGACAAAGCATAAATATTATTGCCTCAGGATCAATGTGAATAAGAAAGTTGTGATCACTCATAGGAAGTGGTAACGGTGCTCTTGTGATTGAGAGTTTGAAGAAGGCCAGACGCTTAATGAGAGAGGGAGGGAGCTTGTTGATTTGATTCACGAGTTCTTGCTTTCTGTTAGCTGATGTATAACCTCTGATTTTTGGGCAAGTCACGTGTATTGGTACTCTTGGTTGACTCGTGTGTTAATATGTGAAACAGAATCCTTAAAAACGAAGATGATACTTTTGTGTGTCAAATATTCTAAAGTTCAGCTTTGCCATCTTGGGATAGTGTGTGTAGATAAATGCTTGGATCTATGTGTTCCTACTTAATTTCCAGTTTGTTGCTTATGACATGTTGAAACCTGGAGCAACACAGCACTGAATTCTGATGGCTCTTCAGGGGTGCTAATTCAGCAAAACTGAATAGTCCTATAGGGCATCTTAGAAAATAGATATTGCTGCTTGCATTTGTCGTATTGATAGAATAAATATGTTTCCTCTGGGTAACTCACCAGGTGCTGAAGTTCAATCTTACAGAATCAGGACTTTTTTGTGTTTTGCCGTGGCTAACCATGGCATTTTCCGCAAATCTTGGAGGTTGGATTGCAGATACACTTGTTAGCAGAGGTTTATCTGTGACAACGGTTCGCAAGGTATCAATCAAATTTCTATAACTTAAATCTAAGGTTTTATATGTCACTATTTAAATCAATATTCTCCAATTCAATTTTCTATTGGAATAACATTCTATTCAGATTTTAAAAGGAGAAAATTAACTGGTTTACTTGTTACGGATTTCAAATGATTTATTTTAAGTCTTCTTCATACTTTGCTCAGCTGTAAGCTTTAGTAAACTTTCTGGGTTCACTTTTGTTTATTGCCAATAAAGTATTTTCACATTCTTCCCTGCAGATCATGCAAACAATTGGATTTCTTGGTCCTGCATTCTTCCTAACTCAGTTGAGCCACATTGATTCTCCTCAAATGGCCGTTCTGTGTATGGCATGCAGTCAGGTTTGCTTCTTACTATGCGTTTACAGAACGGAGTCACAATTCTTACGTTTGAAATCCCAATTCTGAAATTTGGCAGCATTATTATTTCCACTGGTTCAATCCATCTAGTGTTAGCTTCTATTATGGGATTCTCCTTAGCCTTTTTTTATACTTGATAGTGCAACTTGACTACTATGCACAATTATGTCGTCCAGGCATGAGGGGGAAATTAGAAATCTTGATTGTCTATATCTGTCTCTTTCATAAACAATATAAGTTACAGTGGGAGCATCGCTTTGCATCTACTAGCTAGGATCATCCTAACCAATTTCTTTCTTCAACAGGGTACTGATGCATTCTCACAATCTGGTCTATATTCAAATCACCAGGACATTGCCCCTCGATATTCCGTGAGTATTACTTCTTTATTCATGGAACTTTTTTACATGTGCTTTCATTAATGAAATTTCGGCAGAGGTATATGATAATGTGGACACCAGAGAAACCTTAGTGGTTTCATTTTTCATTTTCCATTGTTTGCTCAGGGTGTGTTGCTTGGTCTATCTAATACCGCTGGGGTATTGGCGGGTGTTTTTGGAACAGCAGCTACAGGCTACATCTTGCAACATGGTTAGAATTTCTCCTGCACTTCTTTAGGAACTTGTAGTTCATGGTAACGATCCAAAGAAAAAAAAAATTGATTTTGGTTCTTTTCACCCACAAAGAAACAAGAAGATGTAGGACTAGAGTAGAAATCTGATACTGTGCTGATTTTCAACCTGATCTACAACTGACTCCTGATCTTGATTTAAGTATCTTTGCCATGGCTAAGATTTATGGTGATTCCATCATAAATCCAGCACATCTGCCTTTGCTGCTTCAAATTTAATCATCCGTGAATCCGGCAAGTGGTCAGTGCTGGTTGAGCTAGTTCTACTTATCCATCTTGATCCCAAACTTGTACTGGAAAGAACAACATATTTTAGGTATATAGTCCAGAATTTTGGCGATGATCAATTTACGCACACTATTTATATACGTTTTACAGCCATGTGGCTGTGTTATGTTGGTGAAGTCTCCCAAAGAGTGAAAAATGACAATTTTTAACATTGCACTTATTCACTTTCCCAATGTGCTGTACAATTCTAGGTGGTCACCCACATTTCTACCCTCAACCTGTCTCCACCTGCTATCCTTGTGGTCCTGGTCCCCTATGCCCATTGCCCGTGTGTTTTACCGGACTCGTAAACAGACCACTCTGACATGTCTTTCTTCTCCACATTGACAATTTTCAGGTTCATGGGACGATGTATTCAAGGTCTCTGTCGGGCTTTACTTGGTTGGCACTGTAGTTTGGAACCTTTTCTCAACCGGGGAGAAGATATTGGATTAGCCACGAATTTCATCCTTTATATGCGGCACTTCAATTCCGAGCTTATGATTAAGAAGAGTTCAACTACAAGGAATGTTGGAAGGTGGGAAATAGACCAGTCTTATGGGCACAATCCTACAAGCACGGTAATATTATTTTTGATAGGATGGCCAAGTTACTTATCGTGCCTTATGTGCCTAACTTCACGTGGGGGAATGGAAAAGCCGTGGGTTTCATTAAGAGGGATGGTTGGTAAAACAGGCAGAGAATGTACCGTGCACAAAGACTGGACATGGATTCCCATGCTTATGGACCTTGCGTCAGTTACTATAGGTAATAGGTATTTTAGACCTAGAATAGGCCCTAAGTGAATAGGGATTGGAGAGCTCTTACAAGAGCGGGATAGGTAAGTTTGAGGGGAGCTTTTGTAACCCAAGAAACCCCAAAGATACGTTTACTCCTCAATGAGCCAAAATCCCAACATTCAAGTGGCGTGATTTCTTGTACAAACCTTGTTATTTGACCAAAATGATCAACAATCAGCTTCACTTTCATTGATTGATAGTTCTTATGCTTGAAGACCTGCAAATTCTTTCTGAGGTTAAGGATGGAGCTTGAATTTAGAAGAGTAAATGCTCCCCTATGCAGCCTGTAAATGTTGTATTGAAGCTAACACATCAGCTTTGTGATTATGCTGCAAATCTAGTTCTCATACTATTGTTTCACCAATCTTTTACTGTCTTTCATCATCTTATCTTTTTTTTTCCTAGACGCACCTCAAAATTTTCTAGTTCATATGATAGCCGAGAATCATACATCTTTTTCTTACACAAAAGCTGCATCTGAAAAAGTTATCAGTTAAATGTACTCAGAACAAAGAGAATAGTAACTTTGTGTTATATTTTATTGAGTAACATATATATATGAAAGAAAAACCAAATTTACTGACAGGAAATATGAACATTACAAAGACTTTAATCTTTAAACTTAGACGAGCAAACCGTATTCGAATTTAACTCACCCAACCCAGCAAACAATGAGAAGTAGAAACATAAGAAAGTAAAACAACAAATTGAATGACTTTTAAGCCTTTTTAACTTCGACTGCCACATTGACATTTGTACCCTTGAGACAACCAGCTGAATGACCGTATTGCTCCCACCTTCTTCACCCGGAGAGCTGACGAGGTTGCAGGTAGACATGGAGTCCGTTCTTCATGAACAGTGTGAGAGACATCTTCTGCTCCACCGGGCGGCTGGGAACCGGCGATAACCGGTACTTCAAAAGCACAGCTGAAGCTATTGACTTCATTTGCAGGTAAGCCAAGTCCTTCCCCAAGCAAGTTCTCGGTCCAGCGTTGAAAGCCACGAACTTGTAAGCATCTTTGGGTGGTTCGAATTGGTCTTCCTCCGCGGAGAGCCACCGCTCCGGTTTAAACTCCATGCAGTCCTCGCCCCATACACTCTTCATCCTCCCAACTGAGTATATAGAATAAGTTACAGTTGAACCGGCCGGTACGAATGTGCCGTCCGGCAAAACATCATCCGCGACCACGTACTTAAAGTCCTCCGGCACGGATGGGTACAAACGCAGCGTTTCGGCTAGTGCCGCTTTCAGGTAGACCAACCTATCCGCCTCGTCGAACACCAACGGTTCTTCAACCCATTTCTTGGGGTCGTCGCCACGTGTGTCGTTCAGGACCGTTGATATCTCCTTGACGATCTTGTTCTCGACCTCCGGGTGGTGCATGACAAGCCAGAAGAACCAACTCAGAGCCACCGACGAAGTGTCGCGCCCGGCGAGGACAAAGTTCAGAGCGATGCGTTGGAGGACGGAGATTGAGAAGGGCTTTCCATCAACGTCACGTTTGTTCATGAAGCGAGAGAGTAAATCATCCGACGGAGCCTCCTTGCGTGCGGTGATGGCATCGTTCATGTAGTTCTCGACGACTTGAAGGCTTTCCTTCAATCTTCGCTCTGATCCGATGCAGAATAACTTCTCCAATCTCCAAAGTAAACCCGGGTAGAGAAGCCGTTGGAGAGTGGCTTCGGTGGCGTTGTCAAATGCCCTGGAAAACGGGTTGTCGGGTAGGTCCGGAGATAGCGTTTCGGGGTCTTTACCGAATGTGAGGCCGCATATATTATCGAACGTCAAGCGTAGTAACAAGTCCTGCAAGTCCACTGAGGTGTTGTCCTTGGCCGCTTTATCCAGAATGCACCAGAGGCGGTTCTTGATGGTCCGGTTCACCCACCGAGCCATGGCTTGCCTTAGCGTCCGGGTGGTGAACTCCAACGCCGCCGTCTTGCGTTGTATGAGCCAAGTCTCGCCGTCGCTGTTAAATATCCCTTGCCCCAACAGGTCATGGAAGGCGGCTTGCCAGTCCGGGCCTTTTGGGTAGTTTTCAAATCGGGTTCGGAGGATGTGCTCGATGTTCTTGGGGTGACAAGTGACCGTGAAAAACCCTTGCCGGTTGGCCAAGAAAGGAAAGGGGAGGGTGCAAGTTTGGTACGTGGCTGAACCACCCGTGGCACGAAGGTTACTAGCCATCCAGTCGTGCATTCTCGACCGGTTCAGAATGAGATACGGCAGGCTCCCAACGACCGGCCATACCTTGGGGCCGGTGAACTTCCGGGCAAGGAGATAGAACCAGAAGAGATAGGCTGCTATCGCAGCTGCGATGGTGAAGAGAAGAGGTAGGGTCTCCATTGGAGGTATAGGATGAGAATGGTATAGCTTAGACTGGTTTTCGAGTCAGGGAACATACCACATGCTGAATAAATAGATCTAAGATAAGTAGAAGGATTTAGGAAGGGTTTTTTTAGGAGGGGTTGTTAAGAATTTTGGACCGTGGGGCCGAATTCGCTGTGGAGCTGAAATGGAAAACAGGGTGCTTAGAGTACGTATCAACACGAAAACCATTCATGCTTTGTTCTTCGGTTTCTAGTCATCCAAGTTGGTGAAGTTACTTGATTACTTGCATCCAATAGCTTAAACATCAAACTTTCTTAAACTATCCAAGTTCTTTCCTCTTCAGGGGGTTTGCAGCTCTAAACGCACCGTGCGACATATATCTTTCGAGTTTAAGCCCACCGTTCTAGATTCTAATGTGTTGTGTATTAAATTAAAAAATAGAATCACTCACCTTCGTCATAGCTTCATGTATTAGGTAATCTATCTATCTTTTTTCTTAATATAATGTAAAAAAAAAAGGGTACTGTATTTAAGTAGCTTTAAGGCATATCTTATCTCTTGTATGTGTCTTCATCCATGCCGTTAAATTCGATTAAAAGGGACGTATGTGATATTGATTAGACATCTAGATTAGAAACATTCAAGGAAAACTAACTTTTAATTATAAATCAGAATGACCCAGCAACGGTATTACGTATTGTGTTGTAAAATTTTGTTTTCAGTGGTTAATTAAATCAGTCACTATCCTTGTAATTTTATGACAGGCCTGCTGATTAACAATTGTATCAGAAGATTGACAAAAAAAAAAAAAAAAAAAGGATCCAACTGGGTACGTATTGTTCAGAAAATAGGCGTGACCCTTGACTCGTTTTGGTTGGTGACGTTTCGCACGAAAATCTGAATTGTAGCTAACATTTTCTAACTTTTGAAAGACCAAATTTGCAATGAAGTGTTGTCATGACCTCATGACTTCGAAACAAGTTTCGGACGCTTATAGGTCTAAAGATTTGGAAGAAGTGAACCAATACAAGAAAACACAAAACTTGTATGCAAGTATAGGATCGTGCCAACAGTAAACCCATGTAGCTTCTGGCTAGAAAGAACGCGGATCTCCGACCAGAAAAGATGAAAGTCTAAATTGGGTGGATTATAACTCTAGCTTCTTATTCTATTCACTGTCGTTTGCCTGCACGCCAATGGCACGCCATGGCTAACAAAGGAGTTATTATACTTCTACCTACCACAGCTTTCCAAGGCATCTTTGTCTCTCTCTTCGCTTTCTTGCAGACCTAGTCTTTTTATGCTTAAGAGAGAAAGATATTAGTTAGAGACGGTATACCCACAAAGAGAAATTGGGTTTGTTTCAAAACCTGGTAAAAGAAAGCTGAATCTAAAGCCATGAGAAAGGAAGCAAATTTAAGAGCTCAGATGCAGCAGATTGACTCTCTTTGGAGTGAGTAGTTCTGGAAGGGGGAAACGTTGTGGAGAAGAAATTAAGTCCCAAAACTCTTCCTTCTTCATTTCTTAGGGTAACCCACACCAACCCATGATTATTGGTTGAATAGGAACCAGTCTCGTCCTTGCAATGCAAAGATGATTTAAGCAAAAGGGTTTGCATCCTAAAGAGTCCTGCAAAGAATATCCACGTCCATATTTACTGCTACGTCTACAACCACCCCAACCATAGGTTCGTACGAGTATGACCAATTCACGCCACTTGGCCTAAACCATTTCAATGCCTGACGACTTTCCTTATAATACAGCACTTGACGTTGTTCAAACTATGGTTCCAATTACCTTCCAGATCCATTTCATACCGACATAGACTGAATATTTTATCTTGACCAAATCGAAAAGGTTATTGTGATTATCGCCCAAGCCAAGGGAACTGGCTGCTTACTCCTAAATAAACTTCTAAAGGGAAGAATTTGGAGCAGCTAAGTATCTTCATTTATTGATAAAGAACCCCAAAGTGAATTACTTTAACAGGCAATTTCGTATGATGGAAAATTGAATACAAAAGAGAGATTATAAGAAATTATATTTAAATATAATGTTGAAAGTTGAATCTGTATCAAAGATCATTCTTTTGTACCGTGTTAGCTTTACTTATGCTTAGGAATGAAAATCAATGAAGAGAAGATAATGCAAAAATTCTATGTATTGCACATATGAATATTTATATAGTTTAATTTAATATTATATTTACAGGACATTCTCTTAAGGTATTATGGTATTCTCTTATCTTTCTGTACAACGATCAATGAGAATGAAATTGACCATACTCCTCTCAACATTGTACCCTATCATTGGGGAGAATCTATGCTTTTTGGTTTATTTTAGGGAAGTTTGAAATCATTATCGGGCGAAGGGTAAGACAGTAAGGTTAGATCAACTAGAAGAAGGATTTTATCTTAATTCCCAGCATTAGGGAGGCACCTAAATAGAGAAGGTTCCCCCTCAAAAATATAGACTGCTTGGACCCTACAGAACTTAATCGTGTGTAAGCAACCAATCTATGCTATTATGGCATTATTCACAAATGGGTGAAAGCGACCTTCCTGATTTCTGCCACCACAAACCCAAATTAAAATACTAGTTGTTGAGGATTTTCTATATTCGAGCTTAAGTTGAAATATGTGTTTTACAATTTTGAATATAATGATGCATAATGTAGAACAAAGTAAGTTAACGATAAAAGTATCACATTGAAAGTTAAAATTTTTAAGAAAAAGATTAAATTAAAAAATTTATTGAACTCTTAAATTATTTTTTGAAATAAATATTTATATTTTTATGCAAATTATCACAATTAAAATTGACAGCAAAAATGAACTGAAGTTGCATAAACTTACGATGCACGAGGTTACATCCCTGTGAATGTTGATGGACTCAGGCCCAATTGCTCCAAGGTAAGACGACGTACGCATGAAAGCATTGGTCACTGTGGTGCCACGTTTTGTACTCAAAGCCATATCTGCTTACAATGAGCCCTCATCTTTCATAATTTCTCTTGTAAAATTCGTGATCCAAGAAAAATAGAGATAGTCAGGATAAGACACTTGTGGCGAGCTCGTGCTGCAAACGCTTCCATTCAATTCTCCATGGCCCTTTGAACCATATCTAAAGGCTCATGTTGTCTTCAGAAAAGCCACAAGGGATATAATATCCCCTCTGTTCATTATTACTTGCCCAAATTCCATACCATATCTGTGCAGAGATAACAAGGAAAGCTAGCATGGCTTCTTTAACAATGGCATTTGCTCCAGCTGCCGGAAGAGTAGTGTTTGCGGCCACGGCAGCAAAGGGTGCCGGTGGAAGCAGCGAGGAGAAAGGGCTTCTTGACTGGATTCTTGGAGGGTTGGCGAAGGAGGATCAGCTGCTTGAGACTGACCCAATTCTCAAGAAGGTGGAGGAGAAGAATGGTGGCAATGGCACCACCAGCGGGCGGAAGAATTCTGTGGCAGTCCCGCAGAAGAAGAAGGGTGGCTTTGGAGGGCTTTTTGCTAAGAATTGAAGACTCTTTTGAGTCATGTTCTGGCAAATCACGTAGGCCTTGCATTTTCATGTCTAATTTGCTTTCAGTCTTTGGTGATTATGAAATACTGAAGCTCTTTTCATTTCTTGAAATCTGTAGCCAAGGAACTATCAATTCATTTTGGGTCAGCTACCAGCTGGTACACTGTTATATACTAATCTGTCGCCTTATCTATTGTGCTTTTAACTTTCTGCTTCTGGGTTTCATTGATCATGAACAATGCATGAAATTCAATTGACATTGATAAGCCACCAGACCAGCAAAGTAGAAGGATCTGTCTATGAATTCAATTTGCCTCCTTAAAAAGAAAAATGAAAGAAGAAAGAAAAAAAAATCTGAACTCTGTCATTTGGCAAGCTATCCGGGAGACGAATTGACATAACTCTTTTCTTGGTACATGCAGAGGGACAGTTTTAACCATGAGATATTGCATTTTCCTTGAGTTATAATTATACTATGGTCCCTTCGGGCACATCTAACTAAATTGGAAAGATAAAAATCACGACAGCAGCAAATTTAATTACAAGTAAAAATCGCGACAAAAACACTTTTCTGTCATTGGGATGCCTGCATCCCAGTCAGAATGTAATCATGATGAAAGTGGAGAGAATTTGAGAAGAAAAAGGTTTAGCTTCATATGATGAGCATGACCATAATCCCAGGAGAATATATAAGACTCCGGGAGGAGTGTTTTCGTCTTCACATTTAAGAACTTTCAGACCAAAAATACTTGTTCCCTCTAGTTTCTTTTGGTTTGGTTTTTCCACAACACCATTTGCATGGAGGAAGAATAAGGGGGAAAAGAAATGGAAACTCTGGACCTCCAAAGACGGCTTAAAATGGATGTGTAGTTTTCTTTTTCCCCAAATCTAGTCTGCGAGGCATCCTTAACTTCTGAGTCTCTTAATCTTCAAGCTGAGTAGAACTGATCCAAGCATCAGGTTTCTTAATTGCACAATCACAGCAAGTCTATAACATCTTGAACCAAACAGCACATGAGATGGCTACTTCTTTCCCTCTTTCGTAGTAAGAAGGTGGCCGCCCATTGCCTTCTATAGCTTTATACAAGAGAGTACATGATGAACCGGTGACTCTGTTTCAGAACACTAGAAACAGGATGCACAGAGTCACATAACATAAAATATCATATATTTTACAACATCAAGTGTTGGTTGTGACAGAATTTGATCTTGAAAAAGTAGAAGAGGAGTTGATGAACTCGATGCAATCCTCGATGGCTTCTGTTCTATGAGAATCAACAGGAGCTACAAATGGCTTCGATCTTGACGAAGAATCCTTAGGTGATTGCCTTCTCCTCATAGACGCCGAATGTAGAACTCTTCCTACCTTATCAGCAAGATGCTTAAGAAATCTAATGGGTAATTCAGACCCTTTTGGCAGTTTGAATCTGCAATATCTAGCAAACCTCCGAGTTCCAGGAGCACTCTCACCATAGGTTTGCCTGTAAGAAGGGTAAGAGGTTGTCCTGTCCATAAGAACAGACAGAGACAGAGAGCTTGCAATTGGTATGTCGGAAAACGTAGAGAGCTCCAGCGGATTATATATTAAGTTGTGTATACATTAGGTGAAAGCGTGTGGAACCGATATCTAGAAGAGTGCCAAAAGGATATGCCGAAAAGGAAGATTGGGCGGTAAAAAAAACTCTTCCTGACAAACTTTCTGATGCACATTCAGGTACGACTATGAACATATCTTTTTGCTTGCATGTAGTGCAAGCATAGAAAAGTGAGTGCAACCAAACAAATTAAAACACGAAAGGGAAAGGAAAGGAATGATTTTGGTCTATTAGGTACGGCCACCATGATCTACTATCATTTTTTGTTTTTATTTTTGTTTTTTTGTTTTTTTTATAACTCATGCACCTTCGTGGTGTCAACTTTAACTTAAGACTAGGAGGTCTTAAGCAGCCCTACTCACTACTAAGTTAGGTGCTTTTCAACTATGCTCTACCATCATCTAACTAAAGTTATGCAGCCATTTTATTTCTTGGCTTCCATCATCTCCAAGCGTGCATGTTCCATTGTTTGATGGAGCAACTCAGATTTTCAATTTAAAATCAAAGACATGGCCAAGCTCTTATTATCAATCTCAATAATAATTTACGTCAATCATCACCACCATCACTAGCAACTCCCTAGAGCTTCCGAGTTTTATTATCTATTGATAGATGGTACTACATTTCTTGTGGTTATGTAGTGACAACAACATCAAGATGTTTCCATTAACCTAAGGAATAAAAGATAGGACTCCTACCATTAATATGTGGTCGTGGACAAAGGAATCTCTCGAGAGCGGTCTTAATGTGGACAAGTGAAGGAGTGGGTCTAACCGAGGTCATTAACTAAATCAACTAGATATAATTTATGATAAAAGAGAATATAAAAGTCAGGCTAAAGTTGATCCAAGAAATGGATAAAGCCGTGCAAGGTCTCTCTTTTGGAAAAAAGAAGAAAAAACAGAGCAGCAACCAATCAGTGTTTATTCCTTTCAAAGTGCTTTTGATTGGAATTTCTAAAGGAGGTCCCTTGCCGTCCTTCAAGAGATAGAAAAGGCAAGGAAAGGTGGACACGGAAGTGGGGTACTAGGGACTAAATCTACTACCTTTATGATACTCGAATCTCTAATAAACTTTTCACCAATCTTTCGGTAATTATTTTCAACATTGATATGAAAACTTTAGAGCCTTTTATTGCTTAGAAAGAGCTCCAAACAAATGAACAGAGCATCCAGTGAGAAATCAGTCAGGAACTCAGTAAACAAATATGTCAAAAATGGACTAGAAGTCTTAACAATTAATAATAAAACCATGACCTATTCTTAATATTATTGGCCAGAGCTTCAATTCCAAACCAGAACTCTGTAAAGAGAAGTTGTAGGTGCAAGTAGACTTAATTTAGGATGAAGGCATTAATGAACTCTTTTGCAATTAAGAATTATGAAACAAGGTAAAGATACGTAATACCCAATGTTGATAGGCCTTATGCGCCCCAACCGAAGAAAAAGACATTCCATTAGTTGTTAGAGAGAGACAGAAGACGGTATTGAAAAATGTTGGTAGAGACAGTCAGGAATACATTGTTGGTAGATCATATAATCTGAGCACTGATTATACCTTTGCTTGTTAGGTTGGTGCAACTTTTACCAGAAAGTTGTCAGTAAAAATTTCAGATCAAATCGGGATTACTTGGTACTCAAAACATCATGAGTGGGTTAGATACTCGACCAAGATGTTTCCTTTTCTCAGAAGGGGGCCTAAGCATACGGTTTACTTGACCACAACGGAACACCCAAGAAGTTGAAGTCAACCAGAGTTTTACACCCTGGTCCTTTAGTAGGTCATTCGATGTCTTTTCCATCCACAGGACAAGATCAAATCAGTAGACACTCCAATTCAAGCACGGGAAGTCACAACTTCTGAGAAAAGGAGTTTACAGTATAGAAGCTAAAATAACATGAATTTCAAGGTCTTTTTCAGGTCAACATTTCAAACTTGAGTGGAAGCACGTAGGAAATGTCAATTTAGTTTCTCTATTAACATGACCCCAACACGGCTATTAGCAGTACAAGACAAGTAAAAGACCACTAAACTAACCAGCAAAGATTGATAAGAGCACAATCAAACGCCTTGTATTTACTGCTTCCAGGTGTATCTTCACGCAAACATCTTATATGTTAGCTGTCGGATTTGCTTGAAATCAGTTCCCATCAGCCCTACGTCCATCATGACACCTCTTTTTCATTCACGCTGGATGCCATTTAGAATTTAAGTAAGAAATGTGCTCTGTGTTTGTATATTGATCAGGGAATCTAGCCAAGTATGTCTGAGTTCTCCTGCTGCTCCAGCAAATGTTTATTTACCAGCAAATTCTGAGTTTTGATCAAATTCAGAACCCACCAAGGAACCAAAAAAAATTCACCAAAGTAACAATCAAGAGCATCCTTAATTACCCACTCGGTCGACCATCCTGATAGGACCTGTCACAAAACTGGCTAACAATAAAGAACAGGTTTCCCATAGTTTCCCAAGAAGTCCAAGCTCTCAATGATAATAAGACTTGTGGGCATTTGGTAAAGACGCAAAAATGAAACTAAATTCATCTACAAACTACTTCTTCGGTACATGTACACCATATATGCAAATATGCATAAGTTTAATTTAGGAACTTGATTCCATGCAAACAAGGCTCACTCCTTACCATTCATAACAAGCAAAACCTCCGCACCATTATCAATGACATAATCCAAGAATTGTCTCACTTCTTCAGCATCTTTGAAAGGCTCAGGAGCAATAAGATCACTGTCCAAATTATACCAAACCCCATCAATATTTTTCAATGTAACCCAGTGCCTACTTTTCCAAAGTCCACCAAACCTTCTAACGGACACATTAAGTACAATTCCCATCAAAGTATTGTCGGAGGCATCGAAGTTGATTGAAGACGCTCCATTACGACGATCATGCCAAACTACTTTCTTTCCTTTCCCTTCTAATGCCGAAAATAGAACGTTTATGTCATAGTTTCCAGTCAATGCATTATGATGAGGCTTAAAAAGCACAGAAAACGGACTCCAGCTCTCCTTGTTTGGATCATCAAGGACAAGTTTCTCGGCAATTTCATTCAAGCTAGCTCTTGTAAACGCTTCCTCTTGCTGTTGTATGGCGTTAATTTTAGCGTTAATAACGAATACATTGGAGGATAAAATTCAAACAAATATGTTAAAAAACTATTCTTTTTAACAAAAGAAATAGCTCAAAATCGAGAAATGCGTTTGGTTGCCGAGAAACCAGAGGAAAAAGAAAACCATAAATAAATCCAATGCCCTTCAATAAAAACCCTTGTCTCAAATAAACCAGAATCAATTCTCTTGGGTTCCAACTAATCGTTTCATTCTTTTGCAAAAGAATTTCCCCCCGACCAAACAAAACTTTCGGAAAAGTAAAGGCCAGAGAAGAAGAGAAAGCTGGGTTTTGGATAAGGTACCTGAAAGAGATTGTTAAGGGAGTGTAAAAGGCAGAACTGCATCCTCTGCCGCTCGTGGTAGATGTGGGTATTCTTGTCCGCCATCTTCGATTTCTCTAATCTAGTTTTTACAGACCATTAATCACGAATACAAATTAGGATGTCAGAGAATCCTATAGGGCGTTAAGAGAACTAAAAAAGGAAGATAAGTTCTTGGGTTTTGACTATTCTTGCACAGGAACCGAAAATCCTTAAAACTACCATCAAGAACGATATAGATTTCCCTTCAGTTTGGTCCTCTTCCGCCCTTCTTCCATCTTCGCTGTTGCCGCTTCAGGAAAAGGCCCGAAAATTGAGGTCCGCCTGCCGACATACAACCTCGGTCGTTCGTCGTTTGCGCCTTGGAATTGGGTTTGACATCCATTTTTTATTTTTATTTTTATTTTTATTTTTATATTTTGCAGATTTTTATCCCGTTTATAGTTATTGTTTTATTAGTTAGTTATTTCCCATAATTATCCTTCAAAATCTTCCCAGGGACATCGAGTCATCGAAGATTCATGCTTCGAACGTGATTGGATTTTGTACACAATATTTTCTTTTTCATTCTTTTTTACTATTAGACTTCAAAATAGTTTGTTAAACTCTATACATACATACTGATAAAAAATGTATTCTTTCCAATTAATTTTAGATCTTTTCCATAGAAATGATTTTGCAATAAATGTCGAATCGATAAGGATAATAAATATTGGTGTGGTATACTTTAACTTTTCTAAATAAAACAGATTCTAGAATTTAAGAATTTTGCACGATAGGATATGACAATAAATTATACGGATGCTTATCCATATATTTCAATTTGTAAATTGGTTTTCCAAAACCACAAACCCTACAAACAAAATATTCCGAGAAAAGAATAATCAACCTGTGTTTAATGACTGTTTGCAATGAATCAATATGTTGCGCGAGGAAATTGATTGTCAAGTTTGATTAGCAAAGAAAACGAAAGCTACTCTCACACAATCTCCTTTCAGGTCTGTTTTTAAGAAGGATTTCCATTCTATGTGGTGTTTACCAGCCAAACTAGCTGAAGTCATCACCTTAATCTGTTTCACTTTAATGGCAGAAGCAAAAACTCCAATCTACCACTTACGTTCAGCCTCCAGCAACATCCTGAGATTATCATCAACACAATAACTCGTAGCTGCTGGCAGTCCCACGGAAGGGAATCATGATACACCAGCATCTTAATATCCAAACCAAGACTTATTTCCTTTATCAGTTAAGGTTGAAAGTGTGCAGATGGTCAGTCATGTTTCTTAAGCTTTTATCGCTATTCATTTGTCATAGATGACCCAAAAAGGGTCAGAATTTTTTGTCTAGAGTATGCATGCTCCATATAAATACTCAGAAAAAGATGTCAACATCCTTATGCATGAATCGACGGATCAGATACACCTCAAAATGAATTTCGGTCAATGAATCCAGCAGCTGATGGTTCAAACACTTGACTACTAAAAATCAGGGCCAGCAAGAATCTCACATACCAGCCAATCAAAAAGACTCAGAAGCATTTTATCTATGGTGAAAACTTTAAGCAAAACGATTACATTCAGAGCTTCTGGAGTGGACAAGCAATAGAATATCGATGTTTCATTATGCAGTTGGTCAAAAACTACCTGTGGCCTAGCCAAGAAGAAAGTTGTGACCACAATCTGGGATGGCATCAATGCCACTTGCACTCACAAAAGCAATAAATAAACTTAGGTTCTAAAGCACAGCATCCCAGTAAAGCCCCAAATAAGGAGCCGTATCTTGTGAAAGAATATCTAACCACCGTGCACCAAGAGCTAAAACAACAGAAGTGAAGAAGTTGAATCATCCAACCTTAATGGTAAAAGCAACAAGAAAAAAATAAACCTTACACCACACTAAAAGAAGAAAAGAGTTGACATGCCTAGTTTCGAGCTTATCGAGCAAAAAATAGCCCAATGCTTCCTCGATGTTGAAAAATGTTCAAATCTGTCCCCCACTATTAGCCTTGTAACGTCAGATTCCTCCATGACGCAAGGTAGAACTCTCAAAGATAATATAGCAATCACACCAGAAGATGATCCCATAAGATACAGTCATACACGGAGTTTCACATGTGATCGAATTCCTCTCTACTAATAACAATACTAAGTAGTTAATACAACGTTTTTGGACCGGAGACCATACGTTTGAGTTTTGTATACAGAGCTTACTTTGAAACTCGCAGTGCTTAACGCCCATAATGAGAATAATCTCTAAGCACATATACAAGGTTGTAAATCAGCAGTATGAACATTACTTGCCAGGTATGCTGGAAACAGCTCAATAATCAACATGCCAAATAGAACCCATAAAACAGGAAAAATTCACAAATAACATGTCGTCATTCGATACCCAATGGCTCTTCTATTAGTGTAACATGTATACAGAGTATAAATTATATGTGTAAAGACTCGATCTGCCTCGGTGATGGCCTGATAATCTCAATGGCATTGGTCATGGAAGAACACTGATCAGCAATCACAGAAATTTCTCTCTATGAATCAATCATATAAATATCACCTTCCGTGTTCAGTAATCACGGCGATACCTGCTGTATCTGTAACTGTCTCCGTCCGTCTCCCCCGATTCGGGACGGTACCGTCTTGAATCGGCAGGAGCTGAAGGCCCACCGGGCACGCTGTAATTGGCCGCCAGATATGGTGGTGGAGTGTGATCGTTCGAAGACGAAAGATCATCGGGGGCTGAGGGTCCATCAGGCGCTACACCATCGGAAACTCGGTTCAAGAATGGCCGAGACGGTGGTAGAGAATAGTGGCCTGAGGAGCATTCAGGGGCAGACGAGTAATAACGGCTGTTCCACGGGACACTATGGTAATCTGGAGGCGGAGGGAGGCGCTCACGCAGGGCGAGCTTAATTCGGACCTTACCCTGAGGGCGGCTGGAAGGGCGATGAAGCTCGAGTGCATGAATTCGGGGAATCGACTCGTTCGAGTCGCCGATGACGTTGCCCAGCGGGACTCGAAGGGCACCGACTAGGGGTTTAGCGGTTTCGGACGGTCTAGAGTGGAAGATCTCGATCGTGAGGAGGGACTCACGCAGCGGGCGCGTGAGCGGAAGCGTCAACCGCTCGTTCCATATTGGCCGAGTGGAGCCCGATTCATCAGGTCGGGTGGCGAGGCGGTGGTCCGGATCGAGGTAGACGGCAGCGTAGGGCTTGAGATCGCCGTTTCGCCAGTTCACGTTCTTAAGGTGCTTGGCAGAGACTAAGGTGATTTCGAGGTAGAGAAGGGTCGAGTCGGAGGACGCCATCGGTAGTAGGTAGGTTCGGCCTGGAAGGCGGTGGTTGTTACCGCGCGCCGGCGTGGGGCATGAAAGATCAGGTGACAGGTAAAACGGATAAGGCGGGTAGGAGCAAAGGGCAGTTAATCACCGAACAAAAATAAAAATTGTTTATTTTAAAAAAGTAGAATTTTGGAAATTCTACATTTACTGTCCAATTTTACGGTGAAGCCCAGGATAGGATAGTGGATAACATTTCCACTGACCACTCTGTCTCGAAGCCCAAAGCTTCGAAAAAATGGCGACGTCCACAGCACCTCCATCTCTCTCATTCTTCTCCTCCTCAATCTTCTTCTCTTCCTCGAACCAAATCGCGAAGCTTTCTCATTCAATTCTCAGACCCTGTTCGCTCAAGAGCCCAGCGGTGAAAGCCCTCTCGCTCACCTCCCAGCTCGCTACGCTCCCAGTCCTCTCCTTTACAGGCGAGACGGTTGGCGAGGCCCAGCTCGACCTGAAGGCGGCTCCGCAGGAAACCGCTCGTGCCGTCGTTCACCGAGCCATTATTACGGACCTCCAGAACAAGCGCCGGGGCACCGCCTCTACGCTCACCCGCAGTGAGGTTAGAGGCGGCGGCAGGAAGCCCTACCCGCAAAAGAAGACGGGCCGGGCTCGCCAAGGGTCGCTTCGGACGCCGCTCCGGCCCGGCGGAGGCGTGGTGTTCGGGCCCAAGCCCAGAGACTGGTCCATCAAGATCAATCGGAAGGAGAAGAAACTGGCGATATCGACGGCGATGGCCAGCGCGGCAACGAACACAATCGTGGTGGAGGATTTCGGGGATAGGTTTGAGAAGCCGAGGACGAAGGAGTTTATTGAGGCGATGAAGAGGTGGGGGCTCGACCCGAAAGAGAAATCGATGTTCTTCATGACAGAAATATCAGACAATGTGAGGCTCAGTAGCCGGAATATTGGGACGCTGAAGATGTTGACGCCTAGGACTTTGAACTTGTTCGACATTTTGAATGCGGATAAGTTGGTGCTGACTCGGGCAGCGGTGGACTATTTGAATGAAAGGTATGGGGTCAGTGGGTATGAGGGCGAGAACGAGGATGAGTATGAAGAGGATGAAGGAGAGGAAATTGAAGGTTAGTCACTCAATATGCTTCTCTCTTTCTCTCTCTCTCTCTCGCTCTGTATTGGATTGTTCTGCAAAAAATCGTAGACAGGAAGGAAGTGCTTCCAGAGTACCGATTTTGGTGGCATTTTGTGTTGCCTTTTCTTGTTATAATTGATGGAGGACAGTGGTACAACTGAGACTTGAGAGTGCATATTTGGTGTTGGGTGTCTAATTTTGTTCTTATGAAAGTCCTATAGTATTGCAGCGGTGAATCTTCGGATTAGAGTTGGGAAAAATAAACATGGGATTCCTACTTTAGCAAATGCCTCATATTGTTAAGGAGTTGAAGTTCGGTCTACTCATGCACCTTTTAGTTATGTCTTTTAAGGACTGCATCATGTATTACGGTAGCCATGTATTGTCATTCTCAATAGAGAAGCTTGGATTGTGCATCCATTCTGATGTTATTGATGCCGTGACTGCGTCGAAGATACTTTTGCTTCTTTTCTTTCTGCCTTTGTGTTGCAGCAGCTTTTGTTGATCCTTGACTAACAGGAATGGTTATTAATAGACTATTGTAGGTCAATTTGTTACTGTCTTGGCTTCTGATTTGTCCAATTTTTATCTGCATCAAAAGTGCAGTGTATCCGGGGAAATCCATTTTGCTGTTTGATATAAGAGACAAGTTTAGTTGGTTTACAATTGATGCTTTTGTTCTATGGATTGCATCCCTCTCATCATTTTGTAATACAGGAACTGAGGCAGATGAGAACTCTGATGCAACGGATTGATGGTGTCGGGACTCTTCTGACCACCTTATTTCTTTGTAAGCGAGGACATGTACAATTCCCATTTAGCTGATCCTGAAGAGGGTTCCAGCCTGCCTAAACCACCAACACTGTTACGTGGCAGCGGCAATGTAGCTATTTTTGGTAAATTTTCTGGGATGATTTTTGTATTATTTTGCACATTAATTTAATACGATTGTACCTATTGGATCTTCCACATTGGTATGTATTCAAAAGTGTTGCTTCCTGGTAAGAATTTTGCTTTTCAGTAAGTATCGTCTTTTTGCTGATTATGGGTTTGCTATTGATTTTGTGGTCTTATCACTTGGTTTTTTTTTCTAGAGCTGGTTGGTTTGCAGATTATTGCCATATTCTGATCAATGCTGTGTGATATCCTCTGTTTCGACGCTTGTTTGTTTGTGTGAGAACTTTGTTGGATACTGTGTTCACTTCCTATCACAGCAAACGCTAAATTGAACAAGGAAAGAGGGGAATCACATATATTTTCTGTTTGTTTGAAAATACTAGGAGTGTTGGATGGACCGTTTGTAGGAAAGTTCTTATTGCATTCTCAGTCATGTAAGGTTAAACAAATGTCCTTAAGTTCTCATTTGATTTTCTTCAGGGTTTTGAGAGGGATGAGGAGGGAATGGAGCTTAACTAGTCGAACGAACATATCAATTCATACCAAAGAGAGTAGAAAGAAAGAACAACAAAATTCCAAAAATGAAACTCAATACATAATGAGAAAAGAGTTGTTCAAAGTTTTATATGGCTTGAATCCCATGAGATTACACTTGGCGCAAGCTTGTCATGACACAAAATTATGTAAAAAAAAAAAAAAATTATTTATTCGCTGCTATCTATTGTACCAAAAATAAAGAAATATCAAAAACAGAGACTAATGGATATCAACAACTGATTCCAAAATATTCAATTAGCGTTGCAAATCGAGTCCTTGTTTAAGCATTCATCCAGTCATAACATCCATCTAATTTTCTTGATTCCACACTAATGGCAAACAAAAATTAAATCATACTTGAGAATAGAAGCCCGAAGAAAAGACGATGCCGTCCTGCATCCCATCCATGCATGATTGTCCTCGAGGGCTATTTCACGAACTATCTCGCTTGGAATGTTGACAAGCCCGCACACCTGGACGTCCGTGCTCGGCCGAGTAATAGAAGCCTGGGTGCTGCTCCATTTGTCCAAGTTTTTTGACCTTTCTACAAACCAGATGCGTGGTATATACCCAAAACTCATTCATATAGCCCAGGAACGTGTTTTCCGTTGTGAAGCAGGAATGGTACAAGAGGAGTTTCCTCAGTGTCAACAGGGACAACAAAATTGTCTTCAGGAGTTCTTAAATATTCAAGGCCATGGCCTTCAAACACAGAGCACATCCCAACCAGTTGCTTCACAACGGAAGCACATCCCGGTTAAGTTGGAGTTTGACAGAGCAACCCTTATCCAGATTGTTGAACACCATTGGAAATTCATCTCCGCGTAAAATACCGTACACTATTCCGCCAACATCAATGGCTACCTGTCAAAAATAGACCAGATAGAAAAGGCATTTATATGAATGTTTCGAGCTTTGTAATCTTCACACCTGATCTACTCTAATAATATATGGTCTTCCTTCATCAGCACCCAATGCATCAAATTCATTAAAATGTGTTTACACCAACGATGGAACATTTAGTCTCTACATATTGAGCACTTGATGCTAATTTTGTCGACGACAGTAGCCTGCTTCAATATCTCCTGAAAAACTTTTAAGCTTAGAAAGTGAAGAAATTCTTTCAGGAATGTTCCAAAACTTATTTCCAATTGGATGTAGCTTTCTCAATTATGACAGCTTAAATCATTGAGGACTGCTTTGTCTGATAAATTAGAAATAAATCAAGTCTAAGGCTATGAAAGAGTGTAAACTTGAGAATAAAGTAGCCAATACTAAGCCCATATCATGGTTTTGCAATGACCAACGACACAAGAGTATTGATCTGACTAGCTTCCATTTATGTACATGGAAGTCTGCTTTTGCTAGAGCTTCCAAGGCTATCAAGTCTTCTAGATATTCTTTAATCCTTTGACATTTTATTGAGTATAGAAAAGTTGGATAGATTGGCAGTTTTGAGAGGTGTCAACGAGGCTTTATAATTTTCTATATTCAAGAAAGTAAGGCATTTAAAAACTCCATCAATAAAGGAGGCTCCACTATTCTAGTTCTTTTAAAATAAAGTTGTAAAAATGCTTCATATCTCCCACAATTGCTTTTTTAAATTTATTGAACTTCAAACAACCAAGAAAAGAAAAAAAAAAAGAAAAAAAGAAAAAAAAGAAAAAAAGAAAAAAAGAAAAAAAGAAAAAAAAAAGAAAAAAATAATTTCAAGAAAATCCAAGCTAATGTCACATGGAAGACTAGTAAGGAATATGCAATCTGTCAAATTTAGTAAGGCAAGTCAAGAAGATTCCTAATGGAAGGATGGACCTTAACTAATTTCACACAAATCTAAAGATTTAACTTCTTAAGAGTTGGGAGTTCAACAATATTTGAGGTTTTTGTTAAGTTTTAAGAGTTACAAAAGTCAATGATCTTCAACCTTAAGAGTTCAATAATATTTGAGGTCTTTGTTGACTTTTAAGAGTTACAAAGGTTAATGATCTTCAACTTTGTATACATTAAGTGAAAAAGAAAGAAATCATCAATATAATTTATAAAAACAAACACACATATGAATGTGCACACACACGCACACAACACATGCATAGACCCACATACACAAACACTCTTAGAGTTGCATAAGTGATGATCATACCTTTCTCATTTTCTATTAGGATTAGTGAAACAATTAATTGATGACACATTTCTAATATCCTTGTATGGTGAGGGTTATTTATGTAATTGTGTAAATTAGAGTTTTTCTATAAATAACAAAAATACAAAAAAAACCCTAATAAGTGAGCCATTTTAGTAAGAGGGTTCCCTTGGGGGCTAGCTAGTTTTTGGAAAGAATGTCTCTTATGGATTTTAAATGAAGAAAAAAATCCATGAGATGCATGTTTCATGAGAGAAAAAGGAAAAGAAAATCTAATGAAGAGAGATTGTAAGAGACATAGGATATTATGCTTATTTAAACCTTTTAAATCTATTGTATTTGGTTCCTATAATTGTGGCTTTAATCTATATATGGGTAATGCAATCTTGTTAAATTTCTGTAACACTTTCCATATCTTCTAAATGTTGCTATAAGACACAATGAGTTCAACAAGATTATCAAGTGTGAAACTCTTTTGTAAGGACTTTAAAGATATTGATTCTATTCTAAAACCTTAACCTTATTGGAAAAGGGACCAAAACCTTGAAAAAGGTGCACATTTTGAAATTTTAGCAATCTTAAGTTTTGCAAATTGGAGAAGGCTTTTGTATTAAAGTGTAATTCTGCTTGTGGTGCATAGTTTAGGACTATAACTATAACCTTTTCTATTCCTTAGTAATCATGGAGAAAAAATCAAGATAATGAAAGAAATATAAAAAATTTGATAGGGAAAACATATACATAACCAATAAGCTTAGTCTTTACTTGGTACTAATTGTATTATTCTTCAATACATAATAAATATCTTTACTCAATCATATCTATTATGAATGGTAGGCTATTTAGAAGATTCAAGATGAAGTATCTCTTGACTTGTATCTTATAACAAATTATGCATATATAATTTTTTTTCCTCAAGTTGTTATAAGCTATTTATGAGTGAGATTTATATTGATGTTTAGGTGATAATCACAACTTTCTACTATATATTTAATAGGACATTTTCATTGCCTTTAAAGAAACAAGTAATATTTAAAAAAAAAACTATTTTCTCTGTTTGTGGTACTTCATAAAAACTCATTCAAAGTCTATCTTGAATTTTATTATCAAGGCTTTTCTTTTTCTTTGCTTAGCATACTTTTCCAAAGCTTCAAGAGCCAACGGATGACCTTTATCATAATTTAAAAATCATTGGAGAACTTTTCAAAATTTTCTAGGTGTTGGTCATTCTTGTAGGCTTGTCTACTAAAAACTTGCATAGCTTATGAGTAATTCATTCTTGTGGTCATTATGATTTTTTACTTCTTTGGCCAAATCAATCACATGCTTTTTGCCCAAAGCCTCTAATTGGTCTACTTTGTCCACATTATCAAAAATGATAAGAACCTTTATACAATGTAGTTTGCTTCAAATCATATTGGCTCCTTTATAAACATTTAGTATTTTGATTTTTCTTTCTCTTAAGATACTAGAAAGAGTTTGTTTTTGTTTAGAAATTATGCCATGCTTTCCAATTTCTCTAACATTATCAAGGAAACTACTAGCTTCAAGTAGACAAGAAATTTTTTTTCATAAACATGCACCATGTCTTTAGTCGTTTTTTTTTTTAGTCCATTAGAAAAATTAAGAGACACTACAGAAGTTGAAGTAGAATAAAAAAGAAGACTGAAAAAGAAAAGCATGACCGAACGGTCTTACTATTTGGAAAAGCCTTAGATAGTATGCTTGTATAGAAGAAAAGCCCCAAGAAGTGAGTTCTCTAAACAAGCCAACTACTTATGATCATGGACTTCGCATGCATATTAAGTGTGGATCATGGAAAGCAAATGTCAAATTTTAGGAAAAACTTGACTTTTAAAATGAAAGAGAAATGTCTATGCTACTTGGAAAAAATCATATATAATTTTTTAAAAAATAATGCATAGCATCATTTTTTGGTGTCAAATTAGGCCCCTAAACATTTTTGTGGACTAGTTCAAGCCTTAAGAAGTGAGTTTTCAAAACAATCTAGTTGCTTATAATCATGGACTTCATATAAGAAAATTAAGTATAAACAATGGAAAGAAAATATTAAATTTCAAGAAAAAATTAACTTTAAAATGAAGAAGAAATGTCCATGTTGTCTAAGAAAAATCATATATAATTTCTAAAAAATAATATACACCATCATGTGTGAGTGTTTGAAAGGGTTCATGGACATCAATGTAGACTAGTTCAAGAATATATTAATATATTTTAGGAATATGATACTTGGTTGGTGAAATTGCAAGAAAAATATGTGAGCTTAAGTTCAATATATGCAATACATTACAAATGTATTGATATTGGATCATGTTGATATTGGACCGGGTACACATGCTGAATATATATAGTATTACTGGACTGGACTGTGGTTCTTGGATTGTGAGAACATAGGTGAGGCCCAAGTTCACGTCAGCCTGCCTGATCTCGTTTCCACTAGGGTGTTGCATTGATCATTATCTGAGATCTCCATTACGGTGTTGTCTTGATCACACCAGAACCCTTCTCGGTATGCTTGTTGGCTACGACATCGTCTCACTTAAGGGCACATAAGAGACGCTTATCTCTTGAGGGGTCAAGCCCTAACCGTGTCATTCTCACCCCGACGCTGCCTTCGTCTCTCTCAAGCGCCGAAGCTCCAACGGAACAAATCTGGAGGAGATGGGTTGTCAGAACGGTCGGATTTTGAATCAAAAGGGTGAAATGAAGCTGATTTGATGGACAGTCTACTATTCCCAACGGATAGAAGGCTATGGTTTAGGTTTGACTCAAATAGAAAACCCTAGATTAGCTTTTATTTAAAGGAGATGTGTTCGTGAAAGGATTGATTGATGAGCAACATCTATTTGAAGCATTTTTCTTTGTGAAGATAATCTGCTCAACTTGTTTAACATCTAATTCAAGATCATACACCATTTTCGTGGTTTACAAGCTTTCGGTGATATTTGATTATTTGGTTCAATCTTTGAGAATATCATCAATTATAGCTTGTATAATATTATTTATGTGCTGATTTCACTTATAAACATTTTTGCACATAAATCTTAAGGAAAATCTGAAGCCTTAATTTCACCAATTTGGGGATTTCGTATTAGGAGCTTTGTATCTTGATATATTTTTTTAAATAGCTCCTTTGATTAGCAATATCCCATATATTGACATATTATTTGGGGATTTGCTATTATATATGATCCTTTGATCACTATCTGTACTCAGACGTGGTAATTCCTTGAGAAAGGATTAGTTGGATTAGGGAGAACGTGTTCTCCTAATCAGATTGAGTAAAGAGGACTTCAATCAGTTTGATTGAAGGAGAAGAGGGTGGACGTAGGACTCTAAGATAGAGTACCAAACCATCGTGGTAAATTGGGTGTTTCTTTTCTTGTCCTTTCCTTGATTACATATTTTTGTTTGCATATTATTACTATTATACAAATTGTTAAAGTTATTGTTAGATTTTAGAAAGAAAAGGATTGTTCGATACAACAACAATTCAACCCCCCCTTCTTGTTAGGTTATAAAACTTAACAATTGGCATCGGAGCCAGGTTCTCTGATTCAAAGGACTAACATCCTAGAGTAGATCCACATTATGGCCTCTAAAAAAGGGTTAGTTGTTACGGGGTTTAATAAACCTCCCTTGTTTGATGGTATTAATTTTAGGCATTGGAAACAATTAATGCAAGTCTTTATAATAGGTCAAGATCCAAAAGCTTGGCAAGTAATCAAGAAGGGTATTACATTACCCGAAACTGATGAAGACCCTTAAAAAATGAAGCTAAATTGATGGGGTTAAATGCTAAGTTCATGAATATGATCTATAGTGGTCTTAGAGCACATGAGTTTAACAAAGTGTCCTCTTGCACTGCTGGTAAAGAAATTTGGAACAAGTTAGAGGTCATTTATGAAGGAACTAAAAAGGTAAAGTCTTCTAAGGTCAATATGCTTACACACGACTATGAACTATTTGTTATGAAAGATTTTGAAACTATTAGTAATATGTTTGGTAGGTTTACTAAAATTATTTTTGAACTGAAATTATTAGGAAAAACCTATACAAATGAGGAAATGGTGAGAAAAATGTTAGTATCCCTACTCGAGAGTTGGGATCCTAAAAAGATGGCCATAGAAAAAGCTCATGATCTAGAGGTGCTGACCTTAGATGATCTACTAGGTTCTTTTAAGACTTATGAAATGCAACTTATGAGAAGAGAGAAAGAAAAAGAAAATAGAAGATCACTTGCACTTAAAGTAGAGGTTGAAAAAGTTGAAGAAGAAGAGTCAGAAAATGATGAAGTAGCCCTTATAGCTAGAAGGTTTAGAAAATTTCTAAGAAGAGGTTTAAACAAAAACATAAGGAAAAATAGGAGAAAAGAATTAAATGAATCTAGGGAGAATGTGTGCTATGAATGCAGGAAACCAGGACATATCAAGATTGATTGTCCGACAATCAAGAAGAGAAACAGTAAGAACAAAAAGAAAGCAATGATTGCTACCTGGGATGATGAGAACTCCTCATCTGATGAAGAAACTCAAGAAAAGGTTGCACATTTATGTCCAACTGCAACAACAACTCTTGAGGAAGAAGATCATGAGGCAAATGATTCTGAACTGTCTCTTCAAATAAATTCTGGATTAGAAACTACATTCTCTAGTCTAGTTGAATATACGAATAAATTAAAAGATAAATATAAAAAGTTAAAAGCAAAAAATAAATTTGAAAAACAGGAACATTTGACTTCTGTACAAAAAATTGATTGTATTGATGAACAGAGTACAGAACCTATTGCATATGAAGATCAAACTGAAAAGAAAAATGCCGTGATCTCTTTGAATGATGACATTGTTATTTCTGCCAATGTATATATGAAGTATGATGCGTGTATGAATGATATGTATGAAAAATAAGAAAAATCTGAAAACATGCAATTAGGAACAGAAACCTTATGTGCTGTCAGTGCATCTTCTGATATTGAAATATATGAAAAAAAGAATTCACATGTGTGTGCTAAAAATCTTAAAAATAGAATCCATGAATTGGAAAAAGAAAACTGTGATTTGAAATCAAAACTTGATGCAAGTAACTTGCTGTTATAGAAATTCACAAATGGTAGTTGCATGTTAGACAGAATTCTAAATTCTCAAAGAGGTATATATGATAAGGCGGGACTAGGGTATAAATTGAATGATAAATCAAAATCATTTACTCAATTCTTTAAGGAAAGAGAAGGTTCAATTCTGCTGCATAAAAATAAATGCTCCTTCTACAGTTATTTTGGTAATGATTTTGATAAATGTCCCATAAGACTTAGAAAGGCCTACAAAGTAAAGAAACTTTGGTTGCCTAAGAATGACAAGAATCTAAGTCGAACTAACACTCATGGACCCAAAGTAAAAAGGGTACTAATCACTCCAACAATTAAATTTGTTTCTGTAGGAAATGAAGGCACGGATAAGGAAAGAAAAGCTTAAGAACATGTGGATTCTAGATAGCAGATGCTCTCGACACATGATTGGGATGAGGGATCTCTTCTCAACACTTGAGTTGAAAAATGGAGGTACGGTATCTTTTAGAGATAACTCCAAAGGAAGAATAAGAGGAATGGGAACAATAGGTAACTCTAACACCCTACTCATATCTGAAGTATTGCTTGTAGATGAGCTAAAATTTAACTTACTTAGCATAAGTCAATTGTGTGATAAAGGGTTCAAAATAAAATTTGGAAAAGAAAGCTGTCTTGTTGAGTATGCTGATCATAAAATTGTTGGAAAAAGGAAAGACAATATCTATGTGCTTGATTTGAGCAAGATGAATATTAAACAAATATGTTTGGTTGTAAATAGAAATATTGATGCTTGGTTGTGGCATAGAAAGCTGGGACATGCGGGTCTAAGATTGATAGAAAAATTGTATAAGTACAATTTAGTAAAAGGTCTTCCTTCTCTAGAATTCAACAATGATAGAATATGTGAAGCATGCATTAAGGGCAAACACACATAAAGCAACTTCAAATCAAAGCTTGTGGTAAGCACATCTAGACCATTAGAAATACTACACATGGACCTTTTTAGTCCTATGAGAACAAAAACATTGAATGGTAAACAATATGTCTTAGTTATTATAGATGATTATTCTAGATTCACATGGACATATATGCTTACTAGGAAAGATGAAGCTTTTGAAAAGTTTGCTGAATTTTGTAAAATGATTCAAAATGAAAAAGGTTTTTCAATTGTAAAAATAAGGACTAATCATGGTGGAGAATTTGAAAACCAATTGTTTGAAAAATTTTGTTCAGAAAATGGTATATCACACAACTTTTTAGCTTCTAGAACACCACAACAAAATGGTGTTGTTGAAAGAAAAAATAGAACACTTCAAGAGATGGCTAGAACTATGATGTATGAATGCAATCTTCCAAAACACTTTCGGGGAGAAGCTGTAAACACTGCCTGCTATATCTCAAATCGTGCATTAATAAGACCTATTTTGAAAAAGACACCCTTTGAGTTATACTTTGAAAGAAAACCAAACATTTCATATTTTCATGTTTTTGGAAGTAAATGTTTTATCTTGAAACACGGAAAGGAATCACTTGGAAAATTTGATTGCAAAAGTGATGAAGGAATATTTCTTGGATACTCTTACACAAGTAAAACATATAGAATATTTAATAAACACATTTTAGTTGTAGAAGAGTCAATTCATGTTAAGTTTGAGGATGAATGCCAAGGTATTCTAGAGACCGAAGCAAATGATGGAACTAAAAATGTTCCAAACAGGGTTGAAGTTGAGGGGGAGGCCGAAATTAGAGAACCCTCCTTACCTAGAGTTAGAAATGAAGTAGATCACAATCACATTATAAGTGATCCAAATGTTAAAGTAAGCACAAAGTCTCAGGTTCACAACACATGTGAACATCAAGCCTTTTTATCTCAAGTAGAGCCTAATAAAGTAGATGAAGCTCTTGAGGATGAAAACTGGCTTCTTGCTATGCAAGAAGAATTAAATCAGTTTGAAAGAAGCAAGGTCTAGAACCTAGTTCCTAGACCAAAGGATCATCTGGTCATAGGTACAAAATGGGTATTTCGGAACAAACTAGATGAAAATGGTACCATCACTAGAAATAAGGCTAGATTAGTAACACAAGGATATAGTCAAGAAGAAGGAATTGACTATGATGAAACATTTGCACCTGTAGCTAGATTGGAAGCTATTCGGATCTTACTTGCATTTGTTTGCAGTATGAACTTTACCTTATTTCAAATAGATGTTAAAAGTGCATTTTTGAATGGTATTATAAAATAAGAAGTATATGTTAAACAACCACCTGGATTTGAAGATCCAATTTATTCAAACCATGTCTTTAGATTATTAAAAGCTTTATATGGTTTGAAACAAGCTCCACGGGCTTGGTATGATAAATTAAGTTCATTCTTAATTAATCATGATTTCAGAAAAGGAAAAGTGGATAACACATTATTTATAAAGAACAAAGGAAAAGAAATTTTGATTGTTCAAATATATGTTGATGATATTGTGTTTGACTCTACTAACTCAAAATTATGTGAATAATTTGCTGCATGCATGCAAAGTGAATTTGAAATGAGTATGATGGGTAAATTAACTTACTTTCTTGGGTTACAAATCAAACAAACCAACAAAGGGACTTTTATAAGTCAAACCAAATACACAAATGAATTGCTCAAGAAATACAAGATGCATGATTCTAAACCAATGAACACACCAATGAGCACTTCTTTATCATTATCTAATGATGAAGATGGAATTAGTATAGATATAAAATTGTATCGTGGTATGATTGACTCTTTATTATACTTAACTGCATCTAGGCTTGATATCATGTTTAGTGTGTGTCTATGTGCTAGATATCAATCCAATCCTAAAGAACCGCATCTAGTTATTGTTAAGAGGATATTTAGATATCTTAGCGACACAGATTCCTTAGGAATCTGGTACCCTAGAGACACCATTCTAGATTTGCATGCATTTAGTGACTCTGATTATGTTGGTTGCAAACTAGATAGGAAGAGTACGAGTGGTGGATGTCATTATCTTGGAAATATGCTTATTTCTTAGCACTCTAAGAAACAAAACTGTGTAGCTCTTTCTTCTACTGAAGCCGAATATATTGCTGCTGCCAGTAGTTGTGCTCAACTCTTATGGATGAAACAGCAGTTGGAAGACTATGGAATCTTATCACATAGAATCCCACTAAAATGTAATAACACAAGTGCTATAAATCTCACTAGGAATCCTATTCAGCACTCTAAAACAAAGTATATAGAAATTAGACATCATTTTATTCGCGATCATGTTCAAAAGGTGGTATTATGCTTGAATTTGTGAATACTGATAAGCAAATTGCTGATATTTTAACCAAACCTTTACCAAAGGATAGATTTTATGCTCTTAGACGAGAACTTGGCATGTTACTTCCTGAAAGCCTTTAAATTGCTTATTATTGCTATCTCTCTATTTTTTTTTACTGTTCTTCACACTACTCGGTTTGAGGGGGAGTGGCTTTAATCTCACTCATACAGCCTTTGGTCAGTACCCTACTTTTCTCTCCATTCTGTTGCTGCCTGCTCATTTTTTTTTACTGTATCTTCTCCTGCTCACTTGCATAATTATTCTTTTTGCTTATGACAAAAAGGGGGAGAGAATAGTGTGCACATGTGAAGTCTCATTTCTGGCTATCAGTGTATAATGTGGGAAACATATACGTATCACCCCTGTTTAACGAAATTTCTGCATGTTCTATACAAACTTTCGAACTTTGCTAGTCACATGCATAGGAGACATGCGTTTGATCATAAAGATGTATCCATGATGCAATGTTGAGCTGTGTTCCTTTTGAAAAACATAATTGATATTTGATGACATGTGCGATACTATTGAAATATATTTTGTCATCATAAAAAATGGGGAGATTGTTGGAAAATAGGGTTTTGTTGTGACTGAAAATATTTTCTTGAAAAATATCAATTCTCAAAATATGTTTTTCTAAATGTGCAAAAAGTAAAATTATAGAAAGTAAAAGGTGTACAAATTATAATATTAATTAATGATATTATAAAGTAACCGGGTTCCTACATTCTCTCATAAAATATACTTTTAAAGTATTTGTTACATATATTCAAATAAATGTTGATTATTTAAATATATTGTTTATTTAAATATTTCCTCAAGAACTATGAAGTATACTTTAATATATTTTAGGAATATGATACTTGGTTGGTGAAATTGCAGGAAAAATATGTGAGCTTAAGTTCAATATATGCAATACATTACAAATGTATTGATATTGGATCATGTTGATATTGGATCGGGTACACATGCTGAATATATATAGTATTACTGGATTGGACTGTGGTTCTTGGACTGTGAGAACATAGGTGTAGCCTAAGTTCACGTCAGCCTGCCTGATCCTGTTTCCACTACGGTGTTGCATTGATCATTATCTGAGATCTCCATTACGGTGTTGTCTTGATCACACCAGAACCCTTCTTGGTATGCTTGTTGGCTACGACGTCGTCTCACTTAAGGGCACATAAGAGACGCTTATCTCTCGAGGGGTCAAGCCCTAACCACGTCATTCTCACCCCGATGCTGCCTTCGTCTCTCTCAAGCACCGAAGCTCCAACGGAACAAATCTAGAGGAGATGGGTTGTCAGAACGGTCGGATTTTGAATCAAAAGGGTGAAATGAAGCTGATTTGATGGACAGTCTACTATTCCTAACCGATAAAAGGCTATGGTTTAGGTTTGACTTAAATAGAAAACCCTAGATTTGCTTCTATTTAAAGGAGATGTGTTCGTGAAGGGATTGATTGATGAGCAATATCTATTTGAAGCATTTTTCTTTGTGAAGATAATCTGCTCAGCTTGTTTAACATCTGATTCAAGATCATACACCATTTTCATGGTTTACAAGCTTTCGGTGATATTTGATTATTTGGTTTAATCTTTGAGAATATCATCAATTATAGCTTTTATAACATTATTTATGTGCTGATTTCACTTATAAACATTTTTACACATAAATCTTGAGGAAAATCCAAAGCCTTAATTTCACCAATTTGGGGATTTCGTATTAGGAGCTTTGTATCTTGATATATTTGTTTAAATAGCTCCTCTGATAAGCAATATCCCATATATTGACATATTATTTGGGGATTTGCTATTGTGTATGATCCTTTGATCACTATCTATACTCGGACGTGGTAATTCCTTGAGAAAGGATTAGTTGGATTAGGGAGAACGTGTTCTCCTAATCAGATTGAGTAAAGGGGACTTCAATCAGTTTGATTCAAGGAGAAAAGGGTGGACGTAGGACTCTAAGATAGAGTATCGAACCATTGTGGTAAATTGGGTGTTTCTTTTCTTGTCCTTTCCTTGATTACATATTTTTGTTTGCATATTATTACTATTATACAAATTGTTAAAGTTATTGTTAGATTTTAGAAAGAAAAGGATTGTTCGATACAACAACAATTCAACCCCCTTTCTTGTTAGGTCATAAAACGCAACAGGATTAACCAGATTTTAGTCACATCTTTGATGTGAGAGACCATATTTCTTATAAGGAATCCATGGAGTTCACAAACCATGTCTTCATGGTTGTGAGATACTAGTCCCAATGATGAGTCTCCTTTCCATTTTCAATTGGACTTGGGAGCTTGCTATTGAGAAAACCCAACTTATTTCGTGTAAGGAGGATTGTTTGGACCTAGTTGCTCCATAAGCTCTAATTATCCTTGCTAAAAACTTTAGGATGATGTTGATGAGTTGCAAGTTGGTAGTTGAAATGTGGTAAGGTTGCATAGAGTGGCTGTGATGGTGCTAGAATGAGAAGATTGTTGATTAGCCTCTAGGCTAGTGACAATTAGGGTTAGTAAGGCTTTTTGCAATTTTTGGCAGATTGGTAGCTATGGTTTGTAGAGATGGGATGAGGTGCTAGGGTTTATGGGCAATTTGGATAAAACTTAGTGCAAAATTTGAAGTTACACTTTAAACTTGTTTTGATGCCTAATAAAATGTGAAATTGAACCTTTTTAGAGAAAAAAAAAAACACTTGGTTTGATACCATGTCACAAAACATGATAAAAGAAGATAAATAAAAGAAAGCCAACAAGTTGAATGAATTAAATTGAATTGATTATGCTATGATAACAAACTTTATAGAGTTGCTGTTATATATACAAGGTTATCTAATATGATAACTACATATACAATGAATAAAAATATATAGTATAGGGAAATAATTGAAAAGGTAATCAAATCATCACCTTCCTTGAAAATTACATTACTACCTAATTGGCATATATTTGTCAACAAACATGGAAACCTATTTAAGGACTTATTAGTTTAATGAATATAAAGATACATGCATTTGCATAAGAGATGACCTTACCTTTTCCTCCTTCCATATATTCTTATTGTGGCTATAAGGCAAAATGAGTTTAACAAGATTATTACGTGTAAAACTTTTTGGCGAGAACATTTAATTTTAACTTCTTAGCAAAATGACTAAAGTGCTTGAGAAAAGTGCACATTCTAGACTTTGACCACACTTAAATTCTTTATTTCAAAAATATTTTTCATGTTGTAAGTGCTATTTTTCTTCACAAGCATAATTAGTATTATACCTACAACGTTTTTTTTTTCTTTTTCTCTAGTAACCAAAAACTAGGATTATGATAATGTACTTAACTATACTTTAGGCTTAATATTATAGTAGATCATTTCACTAGTGGTAGAGGTCTCTAGATTGACACGATTGAAATATAGTGGATTATATAACGTTGAAGATAACAAAATTCAAGTAGGAAACAATAATGAACGAAACCAAATACATAATAACACAAAGTCAAAAATCTTACGAGAGAATCTTCTCGACACGCAGTTTGACAAAAAATCTACAGATAAAGCAACAAAAATTGTTTAAATTATGCAATTCAAACATGAAGGAATAATGATAAAAATGAAAAGATAATAGAAAGAGGGACTAATGTTAATAAACCTTTCCAAAACATTCAGTCCGTATGGCATATAAACTCCTTCCTTGTTTTAGTGTTAATACATTAGGATCTTTTTTTTTTTCTTGATCCGCAAAACAAATGTATGATAATAAAATATTGAAAAAGGAGTTCACGTAGAAACAAAATTAGAGCTTACTTGTAGACCGTAACCGTTGAAGTAATGACGACGCCATCCTACCTCCCATCAATACATGATTCTCCTCACAAGCGACTCTCCACGAACTATTACATCATCTCTGGTCTTCCGCGGTTTCCATTACCGAATTTAAGAAAACCAGAGGACTCCTAGATAGTGGGATAAAGACAACTTGTTGTAAAAGACGAAGATGAACAAAGTTGGACAAAGTCTTGGGCATTTCGCTCGCGTCTTAGACGAGCTCCACACAAACATTTGGTTGTAGAAGATGTAGACGAAGAAAGTTGGAGGAAGTCTTGGGCATTTCGCTCGTGTATTAGATGAGCTCCACACATTTGAACCTCTGTGCTTGGGTAAGTAGAAGAAATTGAAGCCTGGATGAAGCTCCATTTATCCACGCTATTTGATCTTTCTGCAAACCAGAGGCGAGGAATATATACCCAAACTCCATAGACCCCAGGATCGACATCAAAACGGTCGAAGAGCAGGGGTTGTTTAAGAGGACCTTCGTCAGTGTCAAAATTGACAACAAAATCCGCCTCAGGTCTTGAACCTATTGGAACCGAATTTTCCGAACAAGCCAATCCTTCACCGGAATGGACTTGAAACATTAAATACAGACAACATCCCAACCAGTTACCTCTATCATCCAAATCCCAATTCAGTTGGAGTTTAAAAAAGCAACCATAATTCAGATTGTTGAACAACGTCCGAAGTTCACCTTCCGGTAAAAAACTGTACGTTATTCTGCCGATATCAATTGCTAACTGTAAGAAATTAGACCAAATAGAAATTGGCAAACGTAGACGGGTAAGGAATTTGTACTCTAGAGAGAGAGAGAGAGAGAGAGTGAGAGAGAGAGAGACCTCCACGTATGAACCAAGCCGAATCTTCCGTGCATTGTAATCTTCACACTCTGATCTGGTGCCTCTGATAATATGCAGTCCTTTTTCATCGTCACCTAGTACATCAAAATCATTTAAACACGTTTCCAGAGAGGTACAGTGAGCATTACTTACAAATTGAACGCTCGATGCAAGTTTCGGCAATGATCGAAGTCTGCTACAATAGTTCAACTCAATACTCTCAAGCTTAGAAAGTTGGGAGATACTCTCGGGGATGTACTCAAACTTATTTCCACTCAGATTTAGCATTTGCAATGACAATAAGTTGCTCAGATCATTGAGAATACTTCCATCTGATAAATTACAATGACTCAAATTTAACACTGTCAAAGAGCATAAATTTGAGAATAAAGTTGGCAACACCAAACCATTATCACGGTTTTGGATTGACCAATGGCTGGAGAATGGAGATGTGCACGGCTGCCATTTATATCCAATGAAGCATCCCTGTCTTACTGCAGTTCCACGAATGTCAAGTTCCTCCGTATGTTCCACATTTATTTTGTTTGATAACTTATCAAATATCAAAGTGCCAGACAAATTGACACTTTCAAGAGATGTCAAGGTAGAAATGACATTTGGAATAGTCAACAAGCCTTTGCAATTTTCTAGATTTAGCATAGTAAGGCTAGTTAAACGCTCCATCGACATTGGGAGATCCTTTATAGCAGTCCCATCCAAATACAATTGTGACAAATTTTTCATATCTCCCACAATTTCTGGAAAATTCTTGATTTTCAAACAACCAGAAAGAATTAGAATTTCAAGAGAATCCAAACTAATGCTATGTAGAAGGCTATGAAGGGATTTGCAATTACTCAAGTTTAACAAAGTAAGTTGTTTAAGATCTCTAATTGATGGATGAACCTTACATAATTTCACACAATCTTGAAGAATCAATTTCTCAAGATTTGGGAGTCCAGTGAAATTTGGGGTGTTCTTCAAATTTTGAGAGGCCCTAAGGTTAAGGATCTTCAACCTGTATAAATTCTGTAAAATTAAAAAATTAGATACAAAAAATTTAAGAAATCATTAATTTAGTTTATAAAAAGAGAGATACGTAACTACATAAAAGATGGTTGTACCTTCTTTCCCTTCCATACTCTCTTGTTGTGGCTATAAGGCATGATAAGTTCAATGAGATAATCAGGTGCAAAACTTTTTGGCAAAGATTTTAAAGGGTATCCAACCCATTCAATAACCCGCAAATTGTTAGAAAGGTAAGTAAGACCTTGAGAAAGGTGCACATTGGAGATTCTTAACAACCTTAAATTTTTTAATTTAGAGAAGGCTTCAGCATTGGAATGTAATGCTTCTTGTAAAGTAAACTTTAGTACTATGCCTTCAACTTTTTTTGTGCCCTGGTAAACAAAAACAAATGATTAAACTAGTGAACAACATATTAAAATTTTGGGAGTATGATATGTATATATATAAGTTTAGCCTTTACTAGTTACTCACCGTGTTATTCTCCAATACTTGATTGATGTCTTCACTAAGCCATAATCTACTACATTTACCAAGCTCTTTAGGAGATTCAAGATGAACAATCTCTCGTCCCATATCTTCTAACAAATCATGCAACCATAAATTTTTTCCTTGGATCATTATAAGAGACTTATTAATGAGACTATCCATACAAATGTGAGGTTGATAACCATAACTTTCAAGTATATCTTTCACATGATTGTATTCCTCTCCTTTGAAAAAGCAAGCAATATCTAGAAAAACCTTTTTCTCCATTTCTTGTAGTTCATCAAAGCTCACTCTAAGTGTATCTTGGACTTCACCATTAGGGTTTTCTTTTACTTTACTTAACATACTTTTCCAAAAATTCTATACTTCTACAATATAAGGATGAACCCAAAACTTCGAGAGCTAGAGGATGACCTTTAGCATAATTTAGAAACTCCTTGGACAACTCCACAAAATTTTCAGAGGGCTGGTTTTTCTTAAAGGCTTTCAAACTAAAAAGTTGGAGAGCTTCTGAGTAGTTCAATTTCTTAGCCTCATATATTTTGTCTTTAGCCACTTCATGTTCAATCAACAAACGTTTATTTCTTGTTGTAATGATGATTTTACTTCCTCGACCAAACCAACCACATGTTCGTGGCAATGCATGTAATTGTTTAAGATGATCCACATCATCAAGAATGATAAGAACTTGTTTACAACTAAGTTTGCTTTCAATCATATCAGTTCCCTCCTCAACATCATGAATTTCAATTTCTCTTTCTCCAAGGAGTTTGGAAAGGAGTTGTATTTGTAAAGCAACTAGACCATGTTTTCTAGTTTCTTCTCTAACATTAGCAAGAAAGATGCTAGATTCAAATTGAGAAGATATCCTTTTGTAGACAGCACGTGCAAGAGTTGTCTTACCTATCCCTCCCATCCCATGAACTCCCACAAAAGAAACATTATCCATCCTTATATCTTTACATAAATTCAGAATTTCTTCTACGCGAAAGTCCATTCCGACGAGATTCTTTGAAACATTTGAGTATGAAGAATTCAATTGACCAAATATCGTTTTAACAATGTCATTGACAATTGTTGACTCATAGCTACAATGCAAATTGAGAAGATTAATTATAATTTTCAAGAGAAAAATCATAAAAGAAAATGACTAAATTTAATAACTATTTTATTTTTGCTTGGTCCAATAGAAGCATAGTAATTCTAATATTTTTAAAGCATTGTTGTTGAGTTTATTTCTCTTGTTCTACATATGACATGGACAATTCTTAGTCTTTTTTTTTTTTTTCAGTTAAACCTTTAATGTTCAATGATTGAGAATCACCCTAGTTTTTAACTTTGGTTATTTTCTTTCATTTCTTTTGCTTCTTAAACAAATCTAATGCTTTAAGATTATTTGAATTTTCCTAGACGTTCTATAGTTTTCCTTTTTCTCTTTTTAAAGACCTCTGGTAATTTTAAGATTTCCAATTTAGCTTGAATTTATAACCTATAGCAAGAAGTGCAATAAATTTTCTCCAACATTGAATCATTGAGATTATTGTTGACAAGTCAACAATTGCCTAGCTAATCTAATTATTGAATTTTATGGCTTGGTTTGGTTCATGAGTAATTAACTAATTAACTAGTGCATGACAAATGAATTAGTTGGTACTAATAAAAGAAGTGTGACAAGAATTTTCTCCCAACAATTTTTTTATGGGGTAATAAGAAATAAAAAATGTCTAATTAAAGAAATAAGAATAGTGTCACCTGTCTTGCAAACGCCATCCAGAGAGATTGGCCACTTCTTCAAAAGCATCTTTCCATCTTTGCACCCTTTTTGTATCCCCTTTGAAATTTTCTTCATGTTCAACAAAAGCCCGTGCAAAGCTTCCCTTTTGATGACGCACATCAGAGGGATCCACATCATAGAAAACAGGCAAGACAGTCATGCCAATTTGTTTCATACACTCAATGATCTTTGCAAGTTCCTCTAAGCACCAAGTTGACGATGCATAGTTTCTTGAGAGAATGATAACCGCAAATTTTGATTCTTCTATGGCTTGCAAGAGTTCAGGTGAAATGAGTTTTCCTCTCTCAAGTTTTTCATCATCTCTAAAGGTGTTAATACCCTTATGATGTAAAGCAACATATAGATGGTCCGTAAACTTTTTGCGGGTGTCTTCACCTCTAAAACTAAGAAAAACATCATACTTCCATCTATGCAAAAAAGAAGAAGCCGTTTCGATGCCCATGGAAGACATCGGAGACTTGCACTGCTTACCGTGTGTCACAAGGCTCAGATTATTGCTCTCTGAAAATGAATCTCCGATTTTGTGTCATCAATAGCTTTTCTTAGAAGCGGTTTGAATGGCGATGGCAACTCTCGAAGACTTGCTCTGTTTTACTGTCTTTGATAGGGCTCGGATTTACGGAATAAGAGAGGGCGTCGAAGCATCTCCAGACACTTTTTAGAACTTCAAGGTTAGTGGGAAATACAAGAGTCCAGCTGATTGACGACAAGTTCACCAATCATAATCCAAAAACCGAGGAGGAAAAGTCGTCGAGGAAAATTTCCCATGACGAGCGACAATGGCTTCAAAGAAATCCTATTAAATAAATGTCTACCGAGCACCACTATGATGTTATTCTTGTTAAAGTTATATTTGATACTACCATGTTGAGTTTGAAGTAGTGCGTTAAAATTATTGAGTTGAATAAACTTGACATTATCATGTCAAGTTTGAGAGAGTGTGTTAAGAACTATTAAGTAGACGTTGCAAATTTATGTCCAAACTGACAAATAGATGAAGAATCCTCATAAACAAATTGCTCAGATGGTGAAACAAGCTTAAAGGAGCCTGAAATCGAATAAAATCTTGATGATGAATCTGGATCTTCTTTAGGTTTCAACCATCCATTAGTTCAACGCATGAGCAAGATAACATTGAAAATTAATGACGGCAGGTCCCACAAACCAACGGATGTTTGAATGCATGTGACGGTGATTGAATCAGCAAGGTTAATTCATCTGGGTCCCATCTTTCCAAGATGCTTTGAGCTTAAAGTAGCCATGGAAGTGCCAGGAAGTGCGCAAGTTGCTGCAGTTTGTAACAGAGTACAAGGTGAATGGGCCACGCATCATGGAAGAGAATATGAAGGGACCCACGTATTTGCACGTTATCTCACCAGTCTTAGCTTCTACAATTTTATCTACAAAAGTTGTGTTTGTGTCACTTCCAATTTTAATTACGAGATTGTAGTTTGGTCATTTTTCAGTTTAGTAACTTTCATATCATTGTTTGGGTCTTATTTCTGTTTATTTACAAATCTCTTAAGCTTCTTTATTTACTCAGTTTATTCACCAAAATCAAATCCCTTAACCTTAAATAGAAGGTCAATCACTGCCATATTCAATAAGTTCACTAAATTTTGATTTTTAATTATTCTTATAATTCTGTTTGCTCAAATAAATATGCAATAATATTTTTTGTCCTGTATTTGTCCGTGAGGAATCTCTCGTCGTGGATTCTCTGCCCACCCGGATCACTCCAAACAAAAAACTGAATAAAAAAAATGAAAGAAAAAAGGGAATCACATATATTTTGGTCTGTGCGGAAATTCCAGGCATCATTTGATATTTTCAATTTGAGAGGTTTAGGACGGATTGTAGGAAACGTCTCATTCACATTTGCGGTCCAATAAATCAACTAAATAGATGCTTCTTTAAGTAACTAATGGATGTAGGGAAAGATTAACGGGCAAATCCCCAACAATCATTTCTCGACAAGGTAACATTCATAGACGTGTTTGTGGAGTGAGTTTGCTGTTCTAGAGGCAGAGTTACGGCTTGCTAATCCAAGCGCGTAACACTGCGTTAGCCTGACCTGCCAACATCCTATAGACCAAACAAGTAGAGATGAAGCCGTTATAGACACCCCGGTGCATCTCTTATGTCAATTCAACAGTCAAAAGAAATCACAATGAACAAAAACACGAAGCGAAGCACTTCATTTCTTAGGCACACGAAACAAACAGAATAAAGTTTGATATGTCTTTAAAAGCTTTAACAAATTGAACATTGAACTTTCCAACATTGTGCTTGACAAGATAATCATGCACCATGTCTCCATAATCCTGCAAAAATTGGTGTCCCCCTAATTCATTAGGGTTAAGCAAAGAATCAAAAAATATAACAAATTATCTGAAAGCCATTTATTGGTAGACATCAACATTCACCATATCCAAGAAGCTTCAAAAACCACTGCATGTTTTTGCTACAACTTGACTATCTAAAGACAAAGTTGTTTTGTTGCATCTGTAGTCAAATTTGCTTCTAGCAGGTGGAACAATATGCATGATCCTATAAATGCAGGTTTAGAGGGGAAGAGAATAATCGTATTCAGCAATCCCATGAGACAAAAACCCAGGATGGCCTCTCGCCTAGATTAGGATAGCATGGCATCCCTATGAGATTGTGTATTCGTCATTTGGATTCTGGATTATAATTTTAAGAGCTTCTCAAGTTGAATTGCATATTGTTGAAATGTGTTATGGACTTCTTTCTTTATTCAGATACTTAGTATGGTCTTTTGGATAAATAACGGGTCCATTTAGCTTTCTTTAGGCGTTGATATATAGGTCTTGTACAAAGATATGGGATGTAACAGAAAGATAGAAATATACAGCAGCCTGAGGGCAATCTTCCACAGCCACTGTTCCAATTACTTGCTTTCTGTCCATTTTCTTCAATATGGTATTCAAGAAGGTCGAATGATAGCTTTCTTCATTGCTTTCCTAGGCAAGGTTGAAAATGAGCTTCTGCTATCAAAGGTAACTCGTATCCTGCGATCTTAAAAGGCCTTTTTTGTCTTTTGTATCTGTATTGTCAGTTGATATTTTGTGCACTTCTATGTGTCACTCCCGTTGCCTTGTTTTTTCTGGACATATATAGACCAACTGCCATCTTACATCATTTCGTGTCTTTTCTTACCTTTTTTCTTCTCCACTTTGTTATCTTTTACTTAACTTGTCCCCATGGCCAAAACACAACACCGCCTGCAGAATCCTAGTTCCTCTTCCATTCCACAACACATCAACCCCTACCGTGACCTTTACTTTCTCTTAGTAATAGACACCCTTGGAGTTGCTCTTGTCACTGAGGTGTTGAAGGATGAGAGCAACTATGAGCTCTGGAGTAACCAAATGCAAAACCAACTTATGGCTAAAAATAAGTGGGGATTCGTTGATGGTTCTTTCCCTCACCCCAAATCCAATCCAAAAAAATAGCAAGCTTAGGACCTCTGCTGTTATGTGGTCCAAAGCTGATTTCAAAAATCTATGTCACATGAATTAATGCTTTTTGTAATAGGAAGAAGGATTTGAAGCTCATCTGGAAAATTTTCAAAACAAGATTTGGCACTTTAACTGGAACTCAACTTTACTGTGTACGACATAAGCAGTTTGCAAACAGCACGGAGGCCCCCATGGTATCTGACTATTACATGCACCTCAGTAATCTTTGGCTGGAAATGGAAATCGTGGATCCCCTGGTTTGGTGGCATTGTGGCAATTGCTCTTGTCGGGTTAACGAAAGGGCCAATGCGAAAGTAGAGAAACACATAACAATTGATTTTCTCTTGGGGTTACTGGATAAATTTTGCAACTTCAGAACAAATGTGCTTTCCAAAGACCCACTCCCATCTGTGGATGTTGTCTTCAATCTGGCCAAAGAAGATGAACATCAGGCCAGAAAGGAAGAACTCAACGTTGGAGAGCAAGGAATCCTTTTGGCCGTGACTTCTCCGGTAAACTTTGGGGCTTCCGATGCAAAGCCCAAACTAGATTCCAAAGGGAGGACGGTGTGCTTCCATTGTCATAAATCCGGCCACTCCAAGGACCAACGTTATCAATTGGTACATTACCCTCTTGGGTGGACGCCGAAAGGGAGAGGGAAGAAAGCTACGGGTGGTCAGGCCTTCCAGGCTGGCAGCGTTGCTGGATCCGACATGATTTCTCTTGTGGGCTCCGTTGGACAACAGAGTGCCAGACAGCTATCTCATGGGCCATAAAACATCATTGGTTTTGGTGGCCCACACCAACTGGGGTTGATTTACAGGCTCCCCCAACAAGGGTCCACTTACCCGAGCCATTATATGTTTTATCCAAGAGGGCCCAGGCCAGTCCCACTTATAAGCAGCCTTTCTCACGGGCTGCAAGGCCAAGGGTCCTATCTCCCTGGGCTGGATTAAGCAGCAACCTCCCAGAATTAAACAAGGAGTTCTTTTGCGGGCTCTATGTGTTTTGCAAGTTCGCCATTTCCTTCCTTCAGTTTAAATCAGCTACGATAGAATTTTCCCTCCCAATTATTGGGAAACTTTGAAGGTATGATGCCCTCATCAACCTTTAATTGTCTGTGGATTATCAATTTAGGTGCAAGTGACCATATTACGTGTGATTTAAATTCCTTATATTCTCACTATCCATGCTTACCATAATCCATGCTTATACAATTGCTAGATAATACTTATGTTTATGTTACCCATATTGGACATACTCAACCCACAAATCCAATACACTTGAATCGTGTCCTTTTTATTCCTCGTTTGAAATTTAATTTGCTTTCCGTCAAGAAAATCACTTTTGATTGCAATTGCATTGTGGTATTCTTCGATGATTTTTGTTTTTTCCATGACCATACGATTGGGCAGGTGATTGGATTGAGTAGAGCAATCCGAGGGCTCTATTTTTTGCAACCTACTTTGTTTGAATTATCTCATTGTATTACATGTTATTTGAACAATGTCCATTCTCTTTTGTCCTGTGTGAATATGAACAATTAGTGTAATAACAATGATATTTCCAGTTATATTTTATGGCATAGATGTTTGGGACATAGCTCCCAAAAATGTTATTTTTCACATGGGAAATACATAGAATGTCCTGATTTACTTTCTTATTCTATTTGTCCATTGGCATAACAGACTCGATCTGTTTTTCCACAATATCAAAATTTTAGTAATGCTAATTTTGACCTTGTTAATATGGACTTGTGGGGACTCTATAGGGAACCCAATCATGACAAGTCGCGATATTTTTTAACTATTGTTGATGATTTTTTGTGAGCAACTTGGACATTTCTTTTGCGCTTTAAAGATCAAGTCTTTCCTATTATTCAATGATTTATTTATATAGTTCAAAACCAACATCGTGCCTTTATCTAGCGCATTCGCACAAATAATTACACATAATTTTTTTTTTCCGCTGCATGCTCATCTTTCTTGGCCTCTCGTGGGATATATCATCAGAGCTTTTGCGTTTATACTCTTCAATAGAATAGGGTAGTGGAATACAAGCATCGGCATCTATTAGATGTTGCTTGAGCATTGATGTTTCAGGCACATCCTTGCACGTTTTTGAAGGGAATGCATATTGACTGCTACTCATATCATCATTAGACTACCTAGTTTGGGACTTGGAAACAAATCTCCCATTGAGATTTTGCATGGAAAACCACCTTCATTGGACCATTTGAAAGTTTTTGGGTGCAGATGCTATGCATCAGACTTGCGGCCCAAAGACAAATTCTCTCCTAGGACCATTTCATGCATATTTTTTGGTTACCCTTCACTTCAAAAGGGATATAAAGTTTATGATCCAAGTATTGGAAAATTTTTGATAAGTGGTTATGTTGTTTTTTATGAATATAAGTTTCCTTTTGCTTTGACTAAGGATATAAATCCTACTTATGAACCGCCCTCGAATCATGCTACTTCAGCTTCTAACGCTACACAGTTGCATGATCCACCATTTATTCCATCGGAACCATCTCTGAGCACATCAATCATACCATCAGATGTAACCCCTCCAGGCACATCAGGTACAAATCCTCAACTTGTTGACCTTTCCCCTACTGTCACAATTGATCCAAACCCATAGTCACATACAAACACCACTTTAGAACCATCACCACCAGTTGTTAGGCAGTCATCATGACCTACGCGTCCTCCTATTTTGACTGTCGATTATATATGTTCGACCACCTCCATAGTGTTGAACATTAAATACCCAATTTTTGACCATGTTTCTCTCAAGCATTTTTACCCTCATTATCAAAAATTTATTGCCTCAATTTCCTCTATCACTGAACTTGAGACATACCATCAAGCACTTAATGACAAACATTGGGTTGATGCTATGGATAGAGAATTAACGGCCCTTGAGGCCAATCACATGTTGGATGTCATGACATTTCCACTTGGTTGACAAGCCATTGGATGTAAGTAGGTGTATAAAGTTAAATTCAGGGCAGACAGCACCATAGAGAGATACAAGGCCTCTTTGGTGGGTACACACAGCGAGAAGGAGTTGATGAGGGAGACCCCATCAACTCCACAGTGGTCAAGTTTGTAACAATGAGGTCAGTTATGAGTATTGTTTCAGTAAAGAATTAGTGCCTTCATCAGTTGGATGTGCAAAATGCCTTCTTACATGGAGACTTGATGGAGGAAGTATACATACGGCTTCCACCTAGTTTTTCCCTTCAGGGGGAGCATACAATATATTGATTGAGAAAATCTTTATATGGTCTCAAACAAGCGTTGAGGTAATGGTATGCCAAATTCACAGAGGCAATGGTATGCCAAATTCACAGAGGCATTACTTGTAAGAGGTTTTTGACAATCCTTGCATGATTATGCATTATTCACTAGACGAACTAGAGGTTCGTTTATCATCCTTCTATTCTATGTTGATGATCTATTGGTGACTAGAAATAATATTGTTGCTATTTCAGAATTTAAGAAATATCTGCACTTAGTGTTTCACATGAAAGATCTTGGGGAATGTAAGTACTTCCTTGGTATAGAGATAATATGGTCACCGAAGGGAATATATCTTAGCCAGCTCAAATATGCATTGGAACTAGTCTCGGAGGCTGGACTTGGAGGGTCCAAACCAGCTATTACTCCTTTGGAATAGAATGTAAAACTCACCACTCTAGAATATGATGAGGGAGCCCCCAAGAGACAGGATGATCCCATTTTGAGGGATTATAGCTCTTATCAGAGGATGATAGGAAGACTCTTATATTTGACTTATACCAGGCCTGACATCTCTTTTGCGGTGCAACATCTTAGCTGATTCACTTATAAACCAAAACATTCACACATGGATGTAGCTATGAGATTGTTGAAGTACATCAAGGGAACTGTAGGACTTGGTGTATTTCTCTCCTCTTCATCCAGGCTAGAGCTCACTACATATTGTGATTCAGATTATGCTACATGCCCTATGACCAGGAAATGTGTGACCGGGTATTGCATTAATTTAGAGGACTCACTTGTCTCATGGTTAGCAAAAAAGCAACCCACAGTATCACGTTCTTCAGTTGAGTCAGAGTGCAAAGCTATGGGATACACGGTCTGTGAAATAATCTGGTTGTTGGGATTGTTTTTAGACCTTAGAGTAACTATTCCTCATCCAGTTTTGCTTTCTGTGATAGTGAAGCAACGGGACATATTGTAGCTAATCCTATATTTTATCAGAGAACAAAGCACATAGAGATCGATTGCTACTTTGTTTGAGAAAAGATTCAAAAAGGAATTGCAAAAACTTGTTATGTTAATATGTAGGAACAATCCATAGATGTATTTACTAAGACATTATGTAGTCCACAACATCATTACCTATTGTTCAAGCTTGGAGTATTTGATTTATACAAATCTTCAGCTTGAGGGAGAGTGTTGAAATGTGTTGTAGACTTCTTTCTTTATTCAAATACTTAGTATGGCCTGTTGGATAACTAATAGGCCCATTTAGCTTTCTTTATGCATTGATATATAGGTCTTGTATAGAGATATGGGATGTAACAGAAAGATAGAAATATACAGCAACCTGAGGGCAATCTTCCACAGCCATTGTTTTGATTACTTGCTTTCTATCCATTTTCTTCAATACATATACAGGTTGAATCAAGAGGCAAAAGGTTTTTGGCCACCATCGACAAATTAAGACCTTAATTGGCCAACAAATATTATAAGGAGAAAGACATTGACCTTCATTGCTCTAAGGAACTCAAGTAACTTGCTGGCAGGTAGATTTCTCCGCCTATTTTACCGTGTTATTGTCCACATTTTTCTTAGCAGGCAGAAATTCGGCAGTCATAGAATCCATCCCATGCCTTACAGCTTCCTCGGCACTCCTATAGCCATGCTTCTCATCATACTTCCTCACATCCTTTGTTATCTTCGTAGAGCAGAACTTAGGTCCACACTTGGAGCCAAAATGGGTCACCTTGGCACCTTCTGATGGAAACGTTTCATCATGGAAGGATATGGCAGTCATGGGATCCACTGACAAAGCAAACGGGTCCATCCAGCGGAACTCAAATCATGCTCCGCTTAATGCATCATCCCAGGCTTGAGCATGCGAGTGATCCTTGGCTAAATCGGCTGCATGAGCAGCTATCTTTATATGCGATGTCTCTCGCCTTAGCATCACCCCTATTCGGTAATCCAAAGTGTTCTGTGGGAGTTACATAACACAAAAGAGTAGTGCCCAGAGCCCCAGTATTGGCAACACCAATTGCAGAAGTGATACGATTATATCCATGCAATATCAATTGTTTACGGACCAAGAGTGTGGAAAGGTACTTCATTACACCATTCCAGCTGTTTCCGCATGTTTTTAGGTATTTTGTCCATTGGTGTATGTCCATGCCCTTAATTACAATTGCTGCATTATCAACTAACTAATAGATAATGTTCAATTGACTGGTATTTTGTGCCTACCAAATTTTATGGTGCAAATGGAAGTAACCGAGTAAATTAGTTCATTACTTTCACTGAAAATGGTATTCTAAAAAACATGAATAAGCAACGTCGCTCTTTTATTGTGCAAAGATAAGTCACTTTTAAACTATGGAGTAGCGACGACAACTTTCAAATTCATTTTAATAACGTTTACTTATCTACAACAGAAGACCGATAAAATCCGAGATGTTTGAAGTATTCCGACTTTCCCAATTTCCACTCAAGAAGGCTAGGACATCCATGGAAATAAGATTAGAAGAGATAACTAGACCTTGCAGGCAAAAGTAGAAAAGCCAAGTTTTTTTCACGTTTGTAAGCAACTAGACCACCAAAAAATTTGTAATCTTATTACCTGGACATCCTTTTCCCATGCTCTTCGGGTCAGTTCTCCTGAGTTAGGAGCTCTGCAAACGGTGCAGTGTTATTGGCACGATAAATAAATCTAGGTCTCTGCCCATCTACTATTGGTGGGGCCACAGCAAACTGATTACAGATGTCAAGTATGTCATCCCGGTGTTCACGTGCAAAATCCTCATGATAAGCCAAGCACCACTTTGCACGATGGATCCTCTGCATGAAACAATTCCTGTCATTCGCTTTTGAAAAGAATCGATGAGCTGACCACAGATTTGAATGAAAACATTGCTATTGCTTTCATTAAGAGGATCAAAAGTGTACAAAAATCCAACGAGAGAAATTTTTACTTGCACAATTTCCAAAAGAAAAACCCTACATACTATTTATAGCGACAAGAAATACATGAGGCACCATGGGTGAGCTACATTTGTCCATCTTGAGGACCACCGGACGGGACTCCAAATCACGCTGCTTTCTCCTGAGCTGGCCTGAGGCATACTTCAGGAAGTTTCGTGTGGATAAGTCCCCTTTGCCATGTCAGAGATACACTTGGTTTTCCCCTCCTTGCCACGTTCTTGCATGACACATCAGCTCCAATGATCCTCAACACTTTGCTGTTAGTGGAATACATCATAGTAGAACCCCAGCATGGATAGCGAAGTAATCCACCCCCTGCTCAGCTTGTTCAACCAGGGTTTTCCTGAAACTTCCCAGTTAAGATTTTCTGCAATTCCATTCACTTTTCAAGTGCTTGATAGATGGATACAGCCCTTACTGGTACAGTAGAGTTACAAAGGATCCACTCCTGTGTCCCATGGATGTGGCGACCTATAGAGAGATCCATTATAGTGTTTTCACCCACATAGTTGCCCATTGCACATTGTAAACTTCCTCTTCAATGGGGCTCGCAACAGTAGTATCCAATGTTTGCATCCACTTTGACTAAAAAGTTTCTACCAACTATCATTGGCTCCAGCTCCAGGCGCTTCTTATTGGAAGGGATGATTGCCGGACCACGAACAACCTCTGATCTCATAAATTCTGGGTAAAGCTTCTCAGGAGTGGCACAGAACAACATTTCCTCAATTATTATTCGCTGCTTCGCAAGTACATAATGTTATTCCTAGGTGCATCTGATTTCTCCCGCCTGTTAACCTAGTCTTTCCACTGTTTGGTAGTCCTGTTTATGTAACAATGTCAAGTAATTGCTGCTCACAAAAGGCAAGATTAGAAGATGCTGAAGAAAAAACAAAGACAAGTATTACTTAAAAATATTTTGTTAGTGTGGACTACACACAGAGAAAGAAAATACTTAGTCCTTTCATAAAATAAATAAATAAATAAATTTGATGTGAGGGCTAATGTTTTGAGGAGCAAACGTGTAAAAGTTAAAACTTGATCTGCATTACCAATGCGAGGGCTAATGTTTTGGGGACCAGTGGTGTCGTAAGTTTCAAAGCGTGTTCTTCCTCCAGCTAGGTGGACACGCCGGAAAGGAACTTTGAAGTTGGTGACCTGATTCATCATGAACAACTTCCCTGTGTGGCAAATTATGCATTAGTTCCGAAACAAGAGTCGGAATGTATTTTAAACAGCCATCCGTGATGCCATGAGCAAACAAGAGTTAGTAAATCAAATATGCCCAAATGAAAACAAATAACAAAATAAACCAATGGAAAACGAACAAGAGATGTACATAAATTCTTTTGCGCTCTTAGGAAATTATTGCTTAAAGTATGGTGGTGGCAGAAATTCAAAAGCAGTAGGATCAACCATATGAGGCCTTTGATTGGTTTTCTCTGAAGTGATCGATGGAGGATCAAGTGTCAACGTGGCTCTACTCCCCAAACATACAGCAGCGGCAAATGTTTCCTTCTTAGGTGCATCTGAGACACGCACAACCACATCAAACCCAGGCAAGAAGGAACTACTTGAGAACTTTGGTGGAGAGGCATGGTTGCCATTCTGGCTCATAATTGAAGTCACGCTAGCGTGCAGTGATGCCATTTCTTATCAATCTGAACAGCACTTGAGCATGAAAGATCTGAACGTAGTTGACAACCAACTATACATTCAGTGTATCTACAAGAAAGAAAGTTCCTGTAAATATGAGGATAAGGTACAGATTAAAGGAAAGGGAGTGCTTTTCAATTATTGACAAATTAATACACCAAATAGCCGGAATTTATGCTCTCTGTTGGTCAGGACACAAGTTTGTCCCAAAGTAACTTAAACTAGATATCAGCCTGGATCAGTTTCCGAAGGGTAACACTTAGGAAAAAAGAAAAAGAAAAAGAAAAGATGAGAGAAAATGTAAATGAATTTTAAGAAAACCAGAAACATCAAAATTTCTCTTTGTAATGCAAATTTACATTGGCAGTTCAATTTTATCACAGCTCTAATTACGTTTTATCTTGCCGCTGCAATGTTGTCATATGGCAGGCTGGTTTTACAATTTCTGTACATATCAATTTTAATGCAATTGTGTCTACTGGGTTCTCTACCTTGTTTTGCTTTCAAAATGTTACTTCCTGGTTTAACTATCTTCCCTTTTCAGAATATTGTTTTTCACTAGGTGTTCTCGTTTTACAGGTTATTGCCCTGTTTTGGATTTTGCATTGAATATATTCTCTCGTCTCTGAAGTTCGGGGTGTTGTTTGATATTTTCATCCGGAGGGTTACAGTACCAGGTGTACAAAAGTTCTTATACACATATGTCATTTAAACTAATATAAACTGCCTTTCTTTAAGTAAGCGAAGGATGGAAGAAAAGATATCCCAGAAATGCACCATGATCATTTCTCTAAAGGCAACAAACATAACTAGCTTTCAGATACAAACATAATTGAAAGAAATTTAATAGCAAGAGCTTAATTCCTTTACATGTGGCCTTGTAATAAAGCAAATGCATTTGATTATTTACTCTTGTTTATTTTCTCCTAATTCTGTTCATTTTTCTCTGTTCTCAATTTCTTCTAAATGGTAAAAATGTCTGGATGGAGAGTGAATTATATAAGGTGAGCAAGGATATCATCGGGATGATGATAACAAAGATTCATTTGTGACAACTCTTCAAGGTCTTTGAAGGGAATGATCATATGAACAGACAGTAATTGCGAGGAATGAACAACAAAAATATATATATATAATAAAGATCAATGAATGAAACCCAATACCTAATAAAACAAAGCTAAATCTTAACTGACATGAGGGTTGACAAAAAAAGCACTGGTAAAGCAACAAAGTATGCAATTCAAACGGGAAAACTGTAGCTAAAAGTTGTATTAGCTTGAATCCTGCGAGATTGCCTTTAACGCAAGCTTAACCTTTATGATCTCACATTGATCATCTGACATTAAAACAAAATTAAGACTTACTTGCGAAATATAAGCGAAGATGCAACGGACGATACCATCCTGCCTCCCATCAATACATAATCCTCCTTACCAGCTACTCCACGAATTTCTCTGGTCCTTTGTTGGGTCCATCACCAGATTTTAAGGAAAACAACAAGCGCCTAGACGTATAACCATAGAAAACTCATGCAATTACGAGGCTGCCACACTTGGGCAAAGTCTCGGGCATTTTGCTTGTACAGTAGATGAGCCCCACACATTTGGACCTCCACGCTTGGGTAAGGGCTGGAAGTAATTGAAGCCTGGATGAAGCTCCATTTATCCCCGCTATTTGATCTTTCTGCAAACCAGGCGCGTGGCATATATACAAAATTTCCAAATGTCCCAATATCAAACCCTTTATTGTAATTGAGGTGGAGGGGCTCTTTAAGAGGACCTTCTTCAGTGTCAAAATGGACGTAAAAATGGTGCGCAGTTGTTGAAGATGTAGGAACCGAGTTTTTCAAACAAGCCAACTTTTCATGGTAATGGACTTCAAACACAAAATACAAAACACATCCCAACCAGTTGCTTCCATTATCCGAATTAGGTTGCAGTTTAACAGAGCAACCGTTAGTCAGATTGTCGAACACCATTGGAAATTCATCTTCGCGTAAATTAAACCACACTATTTTGCTAATTTCAATCGCTACCTGTCAAAATAGACCAGACAGAAAACGTTAATTGTAGACGGGTGAGGTATTTATACTTGAGAGAGAGGGAGGGAGAGAGAGAGACCTGCAGCCATGAATCACGTTCAACAAAAATCTTCCGAGCTTTGTCTTCTTTACACTCTGATCCAGTGCCTTTAATAATACGCAGTCCTTCCCCATCATGACTCAATATATCAAATTCATTTGAATACGTTTCCAATGAGGTACAATATTTCAAGTCTGCATACTGAACACTTGATGCAAATTTCGGCAACGATTGAAGCCTACTACAATAGTTCAATGAAATTACCAGAAGCTTAGAAAGTTGAGAGATACTTTCAGGAATGTACTCAAAATTATTTCCAGCTAGATCTAGGTCTTGCAATGATGACAACTTGCTCAGCTCATTAAGAATTGCTCCATCTGATAAATTACAGTAACTCAAATCTAGGCTTGTCAAAGAGCATGAATTTGAGAATAAAGTGGGAAACACTAAACCGATGTCACAGTTTTCCAATGACCAATGCCTAAATAGTGATGTGCACGGCTGCCATTTGCATCCATGGAAGCATCCTTGTCTTATGGCAGTTCCACGGATATCTAGTTCCTCCAAATGTTCCATATTTCTTTGGTCCTCTGGCATTTTGTCCGATATCGAAGAACCAGATAGATTGATGCTTTTGAGAGATGTTAAACTAGAAATGACATCTGGAAGAGACAATAAGCTTTTGCAATTTTTTAGATTCAAGAAAGTAAGGCCGGTTAAGCATTTCATTGACAAAGGAAGCTCTTTTATAGTAGTCCCATCCAAATGTAATTCTAACAAATTTTTCATCTCTCCTGTGATTTCTGGAAACTTCTTGATCTTCAAACAATTGGAAAGAATTAGAATTTCAAGAGAATCCAAGTTAATGTTATATGGAAAGGTATAGAGGGAGATGCAATTTCTCAAGTTCAGCAAAATAAGTCGTTTGAGATCTCCAATAGATGGATGAACATGACATAGTTTTGTACAATCTTGAAGAATCAACTTCTCAAGATTTGGGAGTCCAGTGAAATTTGGGGTCTTCCTCAAATTTTGAGAGGCACTAAAGTCAAGGATCTTTAACTTGAACAAATCCTGTAAAAATAGGACGTTAGATACACAAAATTTAAGAAATCATCAATTTAATTTAAAAAAGAGACATATACAACCAGATTAAAGATGATCATACCTTCTTTCCCTTCCATATATTCTTAGAGTAACTATAAGGCATGATAAGTTCAACAAGATTATTAGGTGTGAAACTTTTTGGTAGAGATTTTAAAGGACATCCAAGCCATTCCATAGTCCTTAATTCATTGGAAAGATAACTAAGACCTTGTGGAAGGTGTATGTTGCAGATTCTTAACAATCTCAAATTCTTCAATTTGGTGAAGGCCTTAGCATTCAAATGTAATTCTTTTTGAGAAGTAGACTTTAAAACTATGCCTTCAACTCTTTTTGTACCCTATTGAACAATAGCAAATAATTAAATTAGTGAACAACATTTAAAATTTGAAGAGCATGAGAAATTTATAAATCTATAAGTTTAGCCTTTACTAGCTACTTACAGTATTATTCTTCAACACTTGATTGATGTCTTTACTGAGCCACAATCTACTACGTTTACCAGGCTCTTTAGGAGATTCAAGATGAACAATTTCTTGTCCCATATCTTCTAACAAATCATGCAACCATATATTTTTTCTTTGAATCGTTAGAAGAGACTTATTTATGAGATTATCCATACAAATGTCTGGGTGATAACCACAACTTTCGAGTATATATTTTACACGATTGTATTTCTCCCCTTTGAAGAAACAAGCAATATCTAAAAAAACATTTTTCTCCATTTCTGGTAGCTCATCATAACTCACTCGAAGTGTATGTTGGACTTCACAATCTGGGTTTTCTTTTACTTTACTCAACATACTTTTCCATAAATCCATACTTCTACAATACAAGGATGAACCCAAAACTTCAAGAGCTAAGGGATGACCTTTAGCATAATTTAGAAATTCCTTGGACAATTCAACAAACATTTTTGGGGGATGGTCTTCCTTAAAGGCTTTCCAACTAAAAAGTTGGAGAGCTTCAAAGTAATTCAATTCCTTAGCCTCATATATTTTATCTTCAGCCACTTCATGCTCAATCAACAAACGTTTATTTCTTGTTGTAATGATGATTTTACTTCCTTGACCAAATGAATCACATGTTCGTGCTAATGCATGTAATTGTTTAAGGTGATCCACATCATCAAGAATGATAAGAACACTTTTATGACGTAGTCTATTTTCAATCATATCAGCTCCCTCTTCAATGTCACATATTTCAATTTCTTTTTCTACGAGGAGTTTGGAAAGGAGTTGTCTTTGTAAGGCAACTAGACCATGTTTTCTAGTTTCTTCTCTAACATTAGCTAGAAATATGCTAGATTCAAATTGGAAAGATATTCTTTTGTAGACAGCACGTGCGAGGGTTGTTTTTCCTATCCCTCCCAAACCATAGATACCCATAAAACAAGCATTATCTATCCTTATATCTTTACATAAATTCAAAATCTCCTCTATACGAAAGTCTATTCCAACGAGATTCTTTGAAAGATTTGAGTGTAAAGAATTCAATTGACCAAGTATCATTCTGACAATGTTGTTGACAAGTGTTGACTCGTAGCTACAAATTAAAAAGATCAACTTTAATATATAAGAGAAAAATCATAAAAAAATGACTGAATTTAGTAACTACTTTATTTTAGCTTGGTCCATTAGACAAATAGAAATTCTAATATTTTGCAAAGCATTGTTGCTTTGGTTTATTTGTCATGTTTTTTATATGACATGGACAATTGATAACCATGTGTTTTTTTAACTTTGAAAATTTAGCGATTGAGAATACCTTAATTTTATTTATATTTTTATTTTCGTTTAAAAATATTCTAGCTACATCAAGGATATTGTTTATAGGCTATTAGGCAACAAAGGCATCTATATTAATTTTTACTTATTTTAAATATCATTATGTTTTTAAGTAAGTTGATTTAGTAAAAAGGGAAGCTTTCTCCCACATTTTCCTTCCTAGTAATGATCAAAGATTCTGCAATATGCTTGCTCATTATAAAAGAAAATCAGCTGTATATCATAGAATATCAATTGTTGCAGCTTGACTAGTCATTTAGGTTGTGATAAAACGATTATACTTGTAGAGGAATGATGCCACGTGCCTAAGAAGAAAGTTTGGCAGTCATTTCAACAAAATCTAATTTGTCAAGTCAAAAGTCTGAATCTAGAAACAATGATTTTTATTGATCTTTGCCTCTTTCATAAAAAGATTATTTTTTTTTTCAAAAACATTGCAAACTAATTGAGGATTAAATTTTTGTTTATATGTCGGTAGCTATTTAAAGATGACACATCTCATAGTTTGCAAGAAGACTACCAATGATGCCCATGTGGCCAACGGCTAAACTGGTTGGCCAACTTCTTGGGACATGTAGAATCTAGTATCAAGAATTGGGTGCCAAAACATTCATTTAATTTTTTTCATTGTCGATGCTTCCTAGCATAACTAAGATTCCAAGGATAAATGTGGTAAAAGATGAAAGTATCAATTCCCAAGTACAAGGAAGTTATGGCAGAAAGTTATTCAAAGAAGGGATTTGGTGATAGTCTACCGATGAAAGAACAAGTTTCTTGCAAGATCATAAAACAAACTTGAACATTAGACATATGGTCCTTAATAGGTTGTTCAGCATGAAAAAGCGGGTGTTATTGATTTGCCAAATTGTATGAATCATTGTTCAATATTCTTGGTCTAATCTACGACCATTGTTTCAGTGATATCTTCCTTCTAATCATAGCTTAAGGGTAAATTTCTTTCACGTATGAAATTAAAAACTTATGTAGAGAAAGTCAAGACTTTATTTTCTTTCATTTTTCTTTCATTCTTTTTGGTGGCTAAGATTTCATTTTCTTTGATTCCTTTAGTTTTTTCTTAGATAACCTTAATGACGTTCCTATACACTTTATGATTTTCCTTTTTCCCTTTTCAATGACCTCTAGTGACTTTTGCATTTCTAGTTTTGCTTAAACTTTTATCCTACAGAAAAAGGTGGAATTAACCGTGTTTACTATTAAGAGTGAGCAATAGCCTATTGATTAAGTTATTTACTTTATAGCCTAATTTATAAGTATTAGCTAATTACTTAGTTCAGCTAATAAGTTCACAATGAATAAGTTATTTGGAACTTAAAAAAGGAGTATTAAAGAATTTTGTCCTAATAAGTGTTCATTTTAGGGGAAAAAAACTTTTATTGGAAGAAGCAAGAATAGTATCACCTGTCTTGCAAATGCCATTGAGGGAGGTTGGCCACTTCTCTTAGAGCATCTTTCCATCTTTGCACCTTTTCTGTACTCCCCTTGAAATCTTCTTCATGTTTAGTGAAGGCCTGTGCAAAACTTCCCCTTTGATAGCATGCATCAGAGGGATCTACGTCATAGAAAATTGGCAAAATAGTCACCCCTATTTGTTTCGTACACTCAACTATCTTTACAAGTTCATCTAAGCACCAAGTTGACCATGCATAGTTTCTTGAGAGAATGATGATTGCAAATCTCGATTCTTCAATGGCCTTTAAGAGTTCAGACAAGATGGGTTTTCCTTTCCGAAGATCTTTGTCACTCCTAAATATGCTAACTCCTTTCTTATATAAAGCAGCATATAGATGGTCTATAAAGTTCTTGCGAGTGTCTTCACTTCTAAAGCTAAGGAAAACATCATATTTCCATCTATGCAGTGAAGAAGAAGAAGAAGAAGAAGAAGTTGTTTCAACAGTGATGGAAGCCATTGGAGACCTGTTCTACTTTACTATCTGTGACAAAGTTTAAATTTGCACCATATGAAAGTGAATCTTACATTCTGCATCTAATTGCTTTTATTAGTCATCTTAAATGACGGAAACAAGACTAAGCTACTTGCTTTACTTTACCATTTGTGAGAAGACTCAAATTAAATCAATATGAAAATCCTCATTTTCTGCATCGTCAATGACTTCTCTTAGTCATATTAAATAATGGGAACAATACTAAGACACTTCTTTTGCTTTATTGTTTATGACAAAGCATAGATTAGCACAATATGAAAGTGAATCCTCGTTTTAGGCCTTCTCAATGGCTTTTCTTAGACATCTTAGATGATAGGAACAACACCAAGACATTGTCTCTACTTTGCCGCCCATGACAAGCCTTGGATTAACGCAAGTGAATCCCAGCTTTTCGCGTCGGCAATGGCTTTTCTTAGTCATCTTAGATGATGGGAACAACACTAAGACACTTGCTCTACGTTACTTTTTGCCTGTAACAAAGCTCGAATTAAAGCAATATGAAACTGAATCCCTATTTTCTGTGCCGTTGATGGCTTTTCTTAGTCATCTTAGATAATGGGAACAGCACTAAGGCACTTGTTTTGCTTTGCTATCCACTAAGGCATCTTACATAATTATCCAATATGAATGTGAATCCCTTTTTCCACCTCCTCAATAGCTTTTCTTAGGCATCGTAGATGATAGGACTAATATTGACGTTTGCTTGGCTTTACTGTTTTAACAAGGTTTGCTTTTCGCGTCATCAGTTGCTTTTACATTTTTCCGATTATGTTAGATAAAGGGAATCGCACTAAGACACTTGTTATGCTTTTTAGGCTGTAACAAAGCTCAGATTAACGCAACATGAAAGTGTATGATGACTTTCCGCGTCATTTATGGCTTTTCTCGATTTTTTTTTTTTAAAAAATAATGGCAACAACCTTAAACACTTGCTTTGCCTTCCTATTTGCGACAAGGATTAGATTAACGCAATATAAAAGTGAATCCTATGCTTTCACCATCGTCAGTGGCTTTTCATAGCTATGTTACATAATAGGAATAATGCCAAGATACCTGCTATGCTTTAATATCTGTGAGAAGGCTCGGATTATAGGAATGTGAAAGTGAATGCCCACTTTTTGCATCGTGAACGACTTTTCTTATTCATCTTAGATAATGGAAAAAGCACCAATGCACTTGCGCTACTTTGTTGTCCGTGACAATGCTCGGATTAGCACAATATGAAAGTGAACACCCACTTTCCGCGCCATCAGTGGCTTTTATTAGTCATCTTAGATTACAGGAACAATACTAAGACACTGGTTCTACTTTACCGTTTGTGACGAGGCTCAAATTAAAGTAATATAAAAGTGAATCCCATTTTCTGTGTCGTTGATGGCTTTCCTTAGTCATCTTAGATAATGGGAACAATACTAAGACACTTGTTCTGCTTTACTATCTATGACAAAGACAGAATCCCCACTTCTACATCGTTGATGACTTTTCTTATTCATCTTGAATGATGGGAAAAGCACTATGACATTTGCTTTACTTTATTTCCGCGATAAGGCTCAGATTAGGGCAATATAATTGAACACCTGCTTTCCACGTCGTCAATGGCTTTTATTAGTCATCTTAGATAATGGGAACAGCACTGAGACACTTTCTTTGCTTTTTACTATTTGCGACAAAGTTTGGTTTACTGTTTGTGACAAGGTTTGGTTTAGGGCAATAAGAAGATGAATCCCTGCTTTTCGATCCTGAATAGCTTTTCTTGTTCATCTTAGGTAATAGGAATGGTGTTAAGATAATAACTCTGTTTTACTACCTATGAGAAGCCTCAGATTAGCGCAATCTGAAAGTGAATCCTTGCTTTTCACTCGACAATGGCTATTCTTAGTCATCTTCAACGATGGGGACAGTACTAAGACACTTGTTCTACTTTATTGCCTGTGATTAGCACAATATGAAAGTGAATCCGCGGTTTCCACGACTTCAACAGCCTTTCTTAAACACCTTAGAGGATACGAATAGTACCAAGACACTTCTTTGCTTCACAGTTTGCGACAGGGTTTGGTTTAGGACAATATGAGAGTGAATCCCCACCTTTCGCGTCGTCAATGGTTTTCCTTGGCCATCTTAGGTAATAGGAGCAGATGATTTCTCATTAACTGTCTAACGCAATCCTCGGATTAGAATAATCTGAAAGTGAATCCCCACTATTTGCATCAACTCTTAGTCATCTTAGATTATGTGAACAATACTCTGACACTGGATCTGCTTTACTATCTCCGATTAGCACAATATAAAAGTGAATCCCTGCTTTCCACCTCTTCAATAGCTTTTCTTAGACATCGTAGATGATGGGAATGCTACTGTCAAAATGAGAGACTAAACACGAGATTGGGTGAATCTTGTTGATTGTATTAACAAGCAAACCGAAATACATGATGTCCGGAGAAATTGATCCCGTAATAGTTACAAAAGAAAGCTATCTAGAGTTCTCAAAGATCAGATTCAAAATTCAAATGGTGGTCACTGTCACGCGTGTTCTCTCTGCTCTGCAACTTTGTGTCCAGTCTAGGGTTGTAGAGGGAGCTGCGAAGCACGCCTCTGAATGTAGGGGAAGCTTGTGCAGCACGTCTCTGACCCCATTGTCGGGGGTGGTGACCTGGCTGATGATGTGGAGCTCATATTCGTACAGCTACTGAGACGCTTTGCTTTGCTGTTTGCGACAAGGTTCGGTTTAGGGTAATATGAAAGTGAATCTCTGGTTTTCAAGTCTTCAATGGCTTTTCTTGGTCATCTTGGTAAGAAGATGAACAGTATTAAGCTAATTGCTCTACTTTACTATCGATGACAAGCCTCGAATTAACGCAAGTGAATCCCCACTTTTCGGAACGGCAACGGCTTTCTTAGTCATCTTAGATGATGGGAACAGCACTAAGACACTAGCTTTACTTATTGTCTGTAAGGAGGCTTGAATTAAAGAATGTGAAAGTGAATCCTCTTTTCTATGTCGTCGATGGCTTTTCTTAGTTATCTTAGATTGTGGGAACAGCACTAAGACATTTGTTTTGCTTTACTATCTGTGATATGCGAAAGTGAATCCCACTTCCCTCCTCCTCGATAGGATAATATTAAAGTGAATCCCCCTTTTCTTGCGTCATCAATTGCTTTTATTCTTTTCCGGATATCTTAGATACGAGGAACCGAACTAAGACACTAGTTATGCTTTTTTGTCTGTAACAAGTCTTAGATTAACGCACCATGAAAGTGTATCCTCACTTTCCGCGTCATAAATGGCCTTTCTCGATTATTTTTGACAGTGGGAACAACCTTGGATATTAGCTTTGCCTTGCTGTTTGCGATAAGGCTCAGATTAGAGAAATATAAAAATGAATCCTCCGGTTTCGCCATCATCAGTGACTTCTCTTAATTATGTTACATAATGGGAACAATACTGCGATACCTGTTATGCTTTACTATCTGTTAGAAGGCTTGTGTTACAGGAATGGGAAAGTGAATGCCGAACTTTTGCCTTGTCAACTGGAAGTATATAGGCAACTTAAGAAGAGAGTTGAATTAAGTTATAGTATTTTTCTCTTAAATTATTTTATTTAACTAATATTCATGTGTATAGAAATGAAATTAAAGTATTTCTTGTATCAAAGAGAATTGGTAGCACTTGTAAATGTAAAGGCATTCAAATGCTAGTTCGATAAAGATAGTAAATATACAACATCTACAAGTAAGAAATAGAGAATACACATGGTTTTGGTTTCAACGGTGGGTTGACTCATTTTTCTATATCTATCCTTTTCTTTAAAATTCAATGTAATTAAGAGCAATTATATCACACAAAGCAATGAGAGGTACATTCTCAAACTTTTATATTGGTGTATGTCAACTAACGATAGATCTCTTACCATCTAAGGAATCTTACATCACAAGACCACATGTTTTGTGACCCTAGGTCTACATGACCTAATATCTAAGCATCACACACCCAATCGCAAATGTATTTTTCTATTTAATAAGAGAAAAAACAAGTCTCACATACAAAGGATTTACAATATGATTTAAGTATAATCCCTAGTTTCCCAAGCTAGACAATAAAAATATTTAAAATTGAATTTCTTGTCTAGCTACCTAGTAATACAAAAGGTATACAATTTTCTTTACATATTGCTTGCTTAATTCTTGGATAGCTAAGAAGAGCATCTCAATAATTTTCTTGCTACACCAATAATTAACTAAGTATGTTTAATATGTAATAGATGTGAAACACATAAACATATAAAATCTCAAATTAATGTGTGAAAGGATTTGTATAAATTCAACCAACACAAAAATTATGTCAATATTTGTTCCCCTTCTCAATCCGTGAGTGTCAAACAAGATAGAACAAAATCGGATCAATATATCATTCACAAGCTGCGCCGTAATATGGTGATTTTAAATAAAGCTTCAACCCATGAGCCTCAACTATGAAAATTAAGATTTGCAATTAATAGCTCACTTAACAAGCAACACGGTTTTGTAATGATATTTTCTACTAGTCAAACCGTGACTATCAACCGGCAGATAGAAACTTTCTTATGAGTGATATAGCACAAAAATAGCAAGTTATTTTGTAGCTCAAAAGCTTATTTGACCTTGTTTGATGCTAACGGTTTAAGATAAACTATACATCATTATCTTAACGAGTTTGTTGTGGTTGCGTTCTTGATTAAGGTTTATCATTTCCACATACAGTCACAGGTCACTTGAACAGTAAAAGTGCAGAGCAGTTTTTTGATTCAGCAAGAATCACAACAAAATACAGCTCAACAAAAGCAAATGGAGAGTTCTTAAGTATTTCAAGGGAGATTTCTGGTCGATTCAAGAGTGTTTCGTTCAGTTTTTCTTGTGATAAAGTTCATATTGTTCTGCAAAAAAAGTTCAAACCTAATGTTAGTCTTTTTACCGTTTAAATACAAGCCACATATCTCGTCATTTTTATGTAAAAGGTGGTGGTTACAATATTCTTTTGGAGAATGAGGGGAAAGCTTGTAGTAAACTCAATCTCACACTTTTCCTACTTGAACTGCATAATTTAATAAACTTCTGTTGCTTTAGCTGTGAGATTTTTGTAAACCCACATGTCAGGAAGATTTTTTGGTAATTTTTATGACTGTTATAATGTATTTAGTTTCATTCATGAATCTTTATTATACTGGAACTTTTTTTTTTTTTAAGTTCTTTTCTGGTACTTTCTCTTTCTATGAATTGAAACGTTCATTCCCCTCAAAATCTTGAAGAGTTGCTACAAATCTTTGTTATCATCATCCCCATCATATCCTTGCTTGCCTTGAATACTTCACTCTGTTTTACTCATTTAATCTAGACTCTCTTCCATGGCTTTGAAGAGCTTTGTATGGATGAGTTTTCCACTCTCAAGTTTTTCTTCGTGCTTAAAGGTATTAATTCCTTTCTGTTCTAAATCTATGTAAAGATTCTCATTTGACAGTTTTTGCGGGTATCTTTGCCTCTAAAACCAAGAAAAACATCATATTTCCATCTAGGCAAAGAAGAATAGGAGGAGTTGAAGGAGGAAGAAAAAGCTGTTTCCATTGAAGCCATCGGAGGCTTGCTCTGCTTCGGTACCTGTGACGAGGCTCAGATTATTGCAACATTAAATGAATTCTGCCTTGGTAAGAGCTTTCCTCATCATTTATATTTCTTATTTCTCTTACGTAGAAGACTGCGATAGGAGACCTACCGGGCTTGGAGTTTAGTGCCACATGCAAGTATTGCAATCACATTGTTGACGAATTCGACCATCGTAATCCTTCTCACTTGGCTCGAACTGAGAAATTAAAATTTTCTATTGATATTAGGTAATGGGACAGCAATGGGAGACCCAGTGAACCTGGACGGTAATGCGACTTGCTAGAGATTCTTAGTTCATAGGTGACACCCATCATAAGGCATCTGGTCTATCAAATCTCTGTTACAACAAATCCCATCAAAATTAGCTCAAGGGCAAAGAATGAATATGGATTAGATACAAATATAAACATAATTACGGATTATCTAGACATTTAGAAAAATGGTATATTTTGTTATAGATTTGAAGTTTATGCTACATACGGACGCTCCCAACTATGCTTGCTATGTATTGCTTTATGTCTTTGCCGCTCGGATTAGGAGTAGTATATTTATCCCCAATTCCATTAATCAAAGACAATCTCACTAATATCGGCCATTCACAAAATAAAATTATACTTGTTGTCATTCAAACAAAATTAAATAATACTTGTAAAACATAAGTGTCACAAGATGTGAGCAAGGAGAGAGAGAGCATGAGAGAATTCTTTGTATTGCTTACTTAAAACTGAATGTACAACGTAGTGGTCCTCTTATAGGAGAAGCACGGTCCATGCTAGGAAAGAATATAAACAATAATAATACAAATATTCCTACCATATAAGCAACTTCCCTAATAAGCCTACATTACATGGTAAGTATCTCAATCTATACAAGGAAGGAATAATGCAATATATGACGGTATCTCCAACAATAAGCTCAGAAGTAACGAGGATGCCATCTTGCAACTCCAAGACGTAGGACATCTTTGGTTCTGTGTTGAATCCACTAGCAAAATAAAGAGACATAATAGATGCACAGGTGGAAAAAATGAACAAAATAAAAACAGAGCATGGCCGGACGTTCTTGCTCTCCGGAAAAGTCTTGGGCATGTTGCTTGTATAGAAAACGAGCCCCCCATTTTTTACCCGCCGCAACTTGAGTAGTACATACAATCGAAGCTTCGAGGCAGCTCCATTCACCCAAGATATCTGATATTTCTACGAACCAGAGACGTGGCGAAATCGAAAATCCAACTGAACCACAAGCCGGTTGTTATTCTGATTGACGTCGAGAAGCAGGGTTCGCTAAAGAGGACCTCCACCAGGTGCAAAAATGAAAAGCAAAGTGGTCCAGGATTTTCCAAATCAGGAAAAGAGTTCCCAAACAAGCCAGCCGCTGATGATCGTGGACTTCGAACGCAACATGCAGAGAACGTCCGCACCAGCTGCTTGTATCATACGAATTCCGATTGAGTTTGAGTTCAACAAAGGAACTGCTATTCTGATTGCTCAATCAGATTCGAATTTCATCTCCCGGTAGAGCGCCACGCATCATTCCTCCCATGACAACCTGCTCAGATCATGAATTGCAGTACTTATACATTTAAATTTTATCAAAAAGCATAAACTTGAGAATAAAGTAGGCAACATTACACCAATCTCAAGGTTTTGCAATGACCAACGACTGCAGAGTGGCGATGTAGTTAGCATAAGTTTGTATCCGTGAAAGCATTTGCTCTTTATCACAGTTTCACGGATATGAAGGTCCTTAGATATTCCATGTTCCTTTATCCTTTAGCATTTTATCAAATATCAAAAAGTAAGAGGAACTCAGTTTGGAGGGATGTCGAAGTATAAATAACACTTGGAAAATTCAACCAGACCAGCCTTTGTAGTTTCTTATATTGGGAATGCAAGGCCAATTTAAAACTCCACAAGCAAAAGAAGCTCTTTTAGGCAATCCCATCCAAATAAAATTAAGCCAAAATTTTCATATTTCAAACAATTTCTCCCACTTCTTGTACTTCAAAGAACCAAAATGAAGTAGAATTTTCCTAGAAGCCAAGTTAATATTACATGGAATTCTATTAAGGGATTTACAATGTCAAGTAAATTGTTTGAGTTCTTGAATTGATTTATGAACCTAACATAATCTTATATATCTTTGAAGAATTAGTTTCTTAATATTTAGGAGCCTAGTAAAATTTGAAGTCTTGACTAAACTTTGAAAGGCTCTCAAGAAATTTTAAAAATGAAAGAGGATAGACAAGGGCAGTGGCCGAGAAGTTCTAGATACCAAATTGAAACCAAAAATTCATTAGAATTTTTGAATTTCATAGAATTATCTCAGGAATGCAAAACTCTAATTTTAAAAAGGATAATTGATTTCAACAACAAAAACTATACAATTGATTCCTAATTTATAGGAATCCCTAGAATACATAGGAAGGGAAAGAAAAACCCTAATACAATTAAGTCTAAATCACATATCTACAAATTGAATTGTGTTTGTAATGAATTTTGAGAGAACTTGGGGTTTTTCCTAAATTCGTTCTCAATGTGGTTGGAGGCTTCATTTGCTTGACGATTTTGAAGTTATGGTAAAGATTGCACATACCTGTGCTCGAAATGGATGTTCTCCCATGATTGGATTCCAGCCAAGTGCATTTGGGAGAGACCAAAGTTTCGGGGGAAAGACGGCGCACCAGCGTCTCGTGGTGCAGGGTTGACGTGGCTAGGGTTAGACACGTGTTGTCTTCCCGTGGAGGCTGACGTGGCCAAGTTGACATGGCATGTGATGTGGATTTTAATAAATACCTAAGGCATTACCAAGGAGAGTAGCTATTTTTCCCGCAAAAGCAATGGCTTCCATCACGGCATACTAAGTTTGGCAAGACATCCTTGAAGAGAAGCTCTCCTAAATTAAGTGCACTCTCCTTCGTCATCATTTCATTGCCGTGGACACCAAGTTCTTCAGCCACGTATGTTAGCCCAATTTTGTTAGACTTATTGATGTGAGCATATATTAATTTAAGATTAGTCTAATAAAGTGAGACAAATAAATTCTTAATAATTAAAATATAAATAGGTTGGTGTTGGTGGTGGCTTACCGAATAGGATTGTGACAACTTGGGCATTTTTGATCACTCAATAAAGATTGGGCTAGGTCCTCAACGTATATATTGTATCATATGGATTAGAGTTTGTAGGGTGAGTCATTTTTTCTTTGGTTCTATCAAGTTAGTGTACTTTGAGCGAGAATAGAGAATAAATATTTAGCTTGAAGATCATTTTACATTTGTAGATCTTGATATGGATTGAAAGAATGATAACCTTTCTTAATTTTGTCTTGCTTAATATTGTTTGTTTGATGTTTTAGATTAGACTACACATATCCTGAGTTAGTTTGTCTTGTTGAGACATATGGAATTCCTAACAATGTCTTCCCAGCAACCCAGCCGCATTACTCTTAATCATTTCTGCCTAAGAATCACCTCCATATGACATGTATGTTGATGACACTCAAATTTCACTGGAGCATTTCTTAGGGACAACATGCTAAAAATTTAGGCTCTGCTCCAGTTGAAGCGCGTCAATATAAAGAAGCACATTTGTCGTAAACACAGAAAATGTTGTACATACCTTTTTACAAAAATTAGATTTGTCTTCACGAAAATAAAGAGTTTCTTTATCTAAAGAAGTAACAAATAATTCATTCTGCTTTGAGTTTTAGATGTATACAAGCCCGTCGGCATGAGATTAGATGTATCTGCTCACCAATCACCAACTTGTAAACATGTTATAAACTCTTTATTGATAGATTTTCACAACTTCGTGACAGTGTTTCCATTGTTTATACTCTCCCAAATCCTATCTTAATAGATAGAAAGAGCTTCTGCTAGAAGATCGTCGATCGGAAATTTTACAGTCACCGAAAGTCAGCAAAATATTAATCAGTTCTATGTTGATTCTTTATGGCTTTTATTTTGGATTCTTTACGGGTTGGAAGTCGAAATTCAGCGTTTGACGGGACAAGGTGCAAATAGACATTTGCTGAACAGTTTTCATGGTGCAGGACGTAAACTGGGCAGGTTCCTTGCAAAGCAATATAGAGAGCATCTTAGGATCATGGTCATGTGTACGTTTTCTTAATCTCATTGAAACAAAGTGTATATCAGAAACATGGACCGTTGCTCGAAAAGAAGAGGGAGAAGGAAAAGGTATAACATAAAAATGGGGCCGCTTCTTCAAAATTATATCTTGTAATCCAAGAACCTTATTTATTTGGTAGAAAATGATTGTTGCAAAAATGGAATACTGTGAAAACCCACACTTAAAGCCTCCTCGTTCCCATGCCACAAAAGCTACACCATAAAATTAAGATACATGGGCTGCGTACAAGTCAGTTCGCATTGATCAAGCTCGTCCTGGATCGCGCGCACTCACCAACGTCACGTCGTCCAACACTGACTTTTCATAAAGGGCCTAAGTGGTCACTTTTCATGGTGAAGGACGTATACTTTGCCGGGCTTTGTTTTCACCACTTTTGAATGGGCGCTTGCTTTTCCGGCCACGAGTTCGGCTTCGCTCTTGCCCTCCGAACCGCATAGTGATCGGAATCTATGTTCTTCACCGCCAGTAAAGGACTGTGATTGTCCTCAATGTGGGGTGGGATTAGTACACCGGCAGCTGTATTCGGCAACATCTATGGGATTAGTCAGTCAATATGTGGGCGAGGGCGAGAATGAGGATGAGTATGAAGAGGATGAAGGAGAGGAAATTGCAGAAGAAGAAATTGAGGGTTAGTCAGTCTGTGCGTCTCTCTTTCTCTCGCTTTCTCTCTTGTCAACATGAAGTTTTGTTTGGATTATTCTGTGGAAAATTGTAGAATTCGATACATGAAAGAGGGGAAGTGATTCTAGAGCACTGATTTTAGTGGTATTTTGTGTTGCTTTTTCTTGTTTTAATTGGTGGACAGTGGTACAACTGAGACTTGAGAGTGCGTATTTCGTGTTGGGCCTCTAATTTTGTTCTTGTCGAAGTTCTATAGTATTGCAACAGTGAACATTTGGATTAGCATTGGGAAACACAAACATGGGATTGCTACTTCAGCAAATGCCTGATATTGTTATAGAGTTGTATTTATTCTACTTATGCACTTTTCAGTTGTCTTTTAAGGATCGCATCATGTCTTATGGCAGCCATATATTGTCATTTTCAATAAAAAAGCTTGGATTGTGCTTCGACTCTGATGTTATTGGTGCCATGCCTTTGAGGAAGGTCCTTCGGCTTCTTTTCTTTCTGGCATTGTGCTATAGTTACTTTTTATGATCCTTAACCAATATGAATTACTATTAATAGGCTGTTGTAGCTCAATTGCTACTATCTTGGCTACTGATTTGTCCAATTTATTTTTTTGTAATAGTTGATGCGATCATATAACTAGGGACTTCCCTTTTGCTGTTTGATGAAAGAAATAAGAACTTTAGTTGATTTACAATTCATGTTTTGCTTCTGAGGGTTGCATTCCTCTCATCATTTTATAATATAGAAAACCAGGTGGATGAGAACTTATTGGCAACTGATCGACGGTGTCGAGAGTTTGACCACCTTATTTCTTAGTAAGCAAGGACATGTACAATTCCCATTGAGCTAATCTTGAAAGGGTGTTCCAGCCTACCAGAACCACTAACCCTGTGATTTGGCTGCGGTAATGTAATGGTACATATGCAATTTTTGGTAAATTCCTTGGGCATGAATTTTGTACCTACTGGATCTTCCACATTGTCATGTTTTCAAAAATGTTGCATGACATTTATATTAAAAAAAAAAAAAACTACTCAAAGCAGCAAAAACATACTAAATTATGCAAATTCAAACAGAAAAAGAGTTGTTTAAAGTTTTTATTTGGACTGAATCCTGCGAGATTACACTTGGCACAAGCTTGTCATGGCATAAAATTATGTAAAAACAAATTTATATCTGTTAATTGCAACATAAACCATTCTTATTGGCAGAATAACTTTAACTGATAGCTGTTACACTAAAAATGAAGAAATAACAAAGAGAGAAACTAATGGATATCAACAACTGGTTCCAAAATATTCACTCAGTGTTGCAAAGAGAGTCCTCATTTGAGCATTCATCCTACATGTGGAATAGAAGGCAGAAGAAAGATGATGCCGTCCTGCCTCCCATCGATATATGATTCTCCTCACCGGCAACTCCCACGAACTATAACATCATCTCTGCTGCACTAAGAGACGCCGAGGTACGACTATAAAAACAATGGGTTGGATGAGTGCCAAACATTTGGACAGTCTTTTGTATCTCGCTTGGAGCGTAGACAAGCCCGCACATCCGGACGTACGTGCCTGGACAAGCAGAAGTATTTGAATCCTGGGTGCAGCTCCATTCGTCCTAATATTTTCCGTTGGGAAGCAGAAGTGAACTAAGAGGACCTTCATCAGAGTCAACATGGACAAAATCGTCTTCAGGAGTTCTTTAATATTTAAAGCCATGGTCTTCAAACACATGGTATAGAGCACATCCAAAGAAGTTGCTTCTATCATCCAAAACCCAATTGAGTTGGGGTTTGACAAAGCAGTCCTTATTCGGACTGTTGAACACCATTAGAAATACATCTCCACGCAATTCTGCCATAATCAATGGCTACCCATAAAAAATAGACTAGATAGAAAATGTTAAATGTTAAATGTCAAGGATGACAGTTTATATGCATCTTTTGAGCTTCGTAATCGTCGCACCCTGATCTACATTAATAATATATGATTCTCTTTCTTCAGCACCCAATGCATCAAATTCATGAAAATATGTATCCACCAACGAGGTAGAATTCAGTCACTACATATTGAATACTTGGTGCTAATTCCATCAATGGCATAAGTCTGCTACAATAACTCAATGAAAAGCTTTTAAGCTTAGAGAGTTGAGAGAAACTTTCAGGAAACACTCAACTTATTTTCACTTAAATTTAGCTCTCTTAATGATGACAACTTACACGTAATTGTCTTGATGACGACAACATAGAACCACTTCATCTAATCAAAAGAAGTAGAATTTCTTGAGAGACTAACTTAATGTTACATTCAAATCTATTAAGGGATTTGTGTAACTAAGTTGTTTGAAATCTTCAGTATATGTATAATATTAAATAATCTCACAAAACCTTAAATAATTAGTTTCTCAATATTTGGACATCTAGTAAAATTTAGAGTTTCAACTATTAGCTTAATTTTTATTTAAGCCTACTTAAGTGGGCTATATTATGTTGGTCCATGAGAGTTCCAAATATGGATTGGCTGATATGGGCCGTGGCTAACCAAATAGGGCCATGATGAGTGGGCTTATTGGGTTGCACATAAGGCAAGGCTACGTCTTATCCTCTAGCTTATATAAATTCATATTATTATTAGGGTTTCATAAGGTTGCTTTTTACAAAAGAGACGAAACCTAGGTTCTCTCATCGAGCTAGTGATTCTTATGAGAATAGAGAATATTCACCTAAGCCCGAATACCAAAGAGCATTATTGGGTTTATGACAACGAAAGAATGGATCGTAAGAGTGGTATGTTTCTATTCTATTCTATTTTTGTTTGTTTGCTAAATTAAAATCATATAAAGGTGTTTTAGATCTGTCTACGTAGATCCTATAAAGGTTTTCTTGTCTAACATGTGGTATCAGAGCTGCAGATCTGGCCCATCCGAATTGGGTCACTAGTTTGGCCCATTCGGGTCAAAGGTTTGGCCCACTCGGGTCCACAGGTTTGGCCCATTAGGGTCAACCCGATCCGACCCATCTGAGTTTGGCCCATTTGGGTCAACTCGGTCTGACCCATTCGGGTCCATGGGCCTGACCCGGTCAACGAGTCAACGGTAAAAAAAAATATTATTTTGACCAGAAACTTTGACTGGCATGTGAGAGCGTGTGGGTGGTCTAAATTGAGCATGGTTTGAACCAGAATGTGTATTTTTGAATAACGAACATTTTGATATATTATATGATATGTTTTATATATCTTTTCAGTCTCTTTTGATGCTTTAAAGTTTCTTTCTATCATGCTTAACCTTGTTCATATACATATATTGTATGCTATTATGGTAGTATATGTAAATATAGCATGCATTTAGTTAATTGTGTTACAATGTTTATTTATACTCTAATGAGTACATAAAGCATGTCCCGCAGTATAGGAATGATCCAATTAGATTGTGACTGCCAAAGTGGCACAGCTTAATTGTGTTCAAAAGAAGTTTTCTTATACGGATGGGGACGTTTTCGTTTAAGTATATAGTTATACTCCCAAAAGAGGTGATTATATATTAGAATATAAAGAGTTGCATAGTTGAAATACATGTGTTTAGACTAATTGGATTAGTCTATGCACCCAAAGGTAGTAAATTATGAAAATTAGAATATTCTCATGGCCTTTACTATGCTGAGATTTTACACTGATTTGTTATGTATTCTGCCCAAAAGTGTTTACATGATAGAGTTTATGAATCTCTAGGTATGTAGTTGTATTTTTATAGTACTCGTATATTACTAATGTTGTATTGGCTCACTTTCAGTCACCTTTCCTATCAACAACCAAATGATAACTATTTAGACATTTACGGGTGTGAACTTTAAAAGATAGAAAAAGGATGTTATGTTCGCAATGGAGATGACAGATGTTCATTCTACTTTCACTATAGAATAACCAGTTGCTTTCCTGAAGAGAGTATTGAAGAGCAAAAGAAAACTTTTGAATCATGGACAAGGAGCAATCGTATTTGTTTATTGTCTATGAAGAGGTCAATCATAGATCATCTTAAGAGTGGGTTGCCTATGGATGGTACAACTAAGGCATTTATGGAAGTTGTAGAGAGCAGGTATAGGGTATCTTCTAATGCTGAAACAGGTAAGCTTTTTCAAGCATTATATGCCATGAGGTATGATGGTGCTGGTGATGTAAGAGATTACATAATTAGAATGGTAGATTATCAGACAAAGCTTAAGGCATTGGATGTAGCACTCCCTGATGCATATGTTGTTCATCATGCTTTGAATTTGCTTCCTTTTGAATTTGGAATAATCAAGACTGCCTACAATAATCAAGAAGAGAGTTGGTCTTTTAATGATCTGATTGCTAAAGTTGTAGCAGAAGAAGAGAAATTGAAGCAAGATAAGTCGCATATGGTAATGTATTCACCTAATTCAAATGTGGGAAAAGGAAGAAGAGCAGCTGCACCAAGTCATCCAGGTATCCCTTCAACCTCTAAGAATGTTAGTTCATCTGGTCATAAAGGTAGGGTCAAGAAAACACTCTTTAAGAAAGAGAGTGACCGTTGCTTCTTCTGTAAGAAGAAAGTCACATGAAGAAAGAGTGTAACAAATATAAATCTTGGTTTCAAAAGCGTAAACCAACAAGTAATAGTTTTTTGGTTTTTGTTTGTGAATCTAATTTATCTGTAACCCCATCAAGTTCTTGGTGGTTCGATACTGGTGTAACTAATAATATTGCTTTTACCATTCAGGAGTTCATAAACAAGTGGAGACCATGTAAAGATGAACTATGGCTTACAGTTGGGAATAATGCTAAAGTCCCTGTAGACTTTGTGGGAGATATTGTTTTAACATTAGATTATGGTTTTCAAATGTTATTGAAGAATACTTTTTATGTATCGTCTTTTAGACGAAATTTAATTTCAGTTTCTGTTTTAGACATGGATGGTTATGTGTTTGAAATAAAGAATTCAAAGATTACTTTGTTTTATAATTCAAATCAAGTTGAATCTTGTGTTTTATCATATGGTTTATATCAATTAAGATTATCTTTTGATAATGTCTGTAATAGTGACAAGGTTGTTCCCAAAAGGTCTTTACCTAAAGAGCAATCATACATGTTATGGCATAAAAGGCTTGGTCACATTTCTAGAGAGAGGGTGGACAGATTGATAAAGTATAACATTCTTCCTCCTCTTAAAGATGATCTAGAGACATGTGTTGATTGTTGTAAAGGCAAAATGGTCAAGATAAAGAAAAAGACTACAAATCGTAGTTCTGATCTCTTAGAGATAATATACACTGATATCAGTGGACCCTATACATCAACCTTATGTAGAAATGTATATTTTATTACATTTACAGATGATTTTTCTAGTTATGGTTATCTGTATTTGATTAAAGAAAAGTTTGAGTTTCTTGATAAATTCAAGATTTTTAAGATTGAGGTTGAAAAATAGTTGAGAAAAATAATCAAGGTTGTTAGATCAAATAGAGGGGGAGAATATTATGGCAAACATGGCGGTGCTGGACAGCTTAAAGGCCCGTTTGCTCAATATTTAGAAGACTCTAGAATAATTGTTCAATTTACAATACCAGGGAGTCCTGAACAAAATAGTGTAGCTGAAAGACGTAACAAGACTCTTATGGATATGGTGAGAAGTATGGTCAGTAGAACCAATTTACCTAGTTTCTTATAGGGAGAAGCTTTGAAAACATTTCTTTATATACTCAATCAAGTACCTACAAAAAGTATTCCACTTACGTCGTTTGAATTGTGGACTAGTCGAGTACCTAGTTTAAATCATTTAAAAGTTTGGGGATGTCTTGCAGAAGTAAGATTGTATAATCCAACTCTAGGTAAGTTAGATTCAAGGACTACAAGATGTTATTTTGTTTCTTATCCTGACCATTCTAAGGGATATCATTTTTATAACCCATCTGGAGGAACTAGAATTGTAGAGTCTCAAACTGCAAAGTTTTTAAAGCTTAATGTAGCAAAAAATGTTGGAAGTACTCCTTTACCAATTCATGATGCAGATGAAGTAGGTATGTATGTGACGTTTTCTTTACCTAATCAAGAAATAGAATTGCCTATAATACCAACTGTAGGGATTTCTGAGCCTTCATCATCAGATACAAATCCAGTTGAGGAACTACCAGTGCAGAATCAAGATCCTGAGCCTATACTTCAAAGGTTAACTAGAGAAAGAAGATCTGCAATTCATCCAGATTATTTAGTTTATTTGGGTGAACATGATTATGATATAGGAGTTATGAAGGATCCAATAACATATACAAAAGCAATATCGAGTTCTCAAGCAAAGTTGTAGTCAGATGCAATGCAAGATGAAATGCAATTGATGAAGCATAATGATGTTTGAGAACTTGTTGGGTTACCTGAAAGTTGTAAACCTGTTGGTTGTAAATGGGTATATAAGACTAAAAGGAATTCTATTGGGCAAGTTGAAAGATTTAAAGCTAGATTAGTAACAAAAAGTTTCACACAGAAAGAAGGAATAAATTATAATGAAACTTTTTCTCCAATCTCTTCTAAAGATTCCTTTAGAATTGTAATGGCTCTAGTAGCTTATTTTGATATGGAATTGCACCAAATAGATGTTAAAACTGCTTTTCTAAATGGAACACTAGATGAAACAGTGTATATGAAACAACCTGAAGGTTTTGAAATGAAAGAAGGAGAAAAGCTTGTTTGTAGACTTAAGAAGTCTATTTATGGATTAAAGCAAGCTTTTAAACAGTGGGACATAAAGTTTAATAGTTTTATCATTTCATGTAGTTTTGTGGAGAATAGAGTAGATCGTTGTATATACACCAAGATCAGTGGGAGCACTCCGATCTTTCTTGTCCTTTATGTGGATGACATTTTGCTTGCGAGTAATAGTCAAACGTTACTTCATAAGACTAAAGAATTATTGTCAACTCAGTTTGATATGAAGGATCTCAGTGAAACAACTTATGTTTTAAGGATTGAAATTCAAAGGGGCCATTCTCAACGTTTATTGAGGTTTTCTCAAAAGACATATATAGGTCAAATTCTTGAACGGTATAACATGGAAGATTGTAAAGGAGGTAAGGTGCCAATCTATAAGAGTGACAAATTAAATAAAGATCAATGCCCTAAGGCAGAGGAAGGAAAGCTTTAATGAGGAATATACCATATGCGAGTGCGCTTGGTAGTATTATGTATGCTCAAGTTTGTACGTGCCCTGACATTGCTTTTATAACAGGACTTCTTGGAAGATATCAATCAAATCTTGGACAAGAGCATTGGGTAGCTGTTAAGAAAGTCTTACGGTACTTAAAAAGAACAAAAGATTGTATGATGAATTACAAGCATGTAAAGGAACTAGAGCTAGTTGGGTATAAAGATTCAGATTTTGCTAGATGTAAGGATGATTAGAAATCTACATTAGGATATGTGTTTATGATGGCAGGAGAAACTATTTCATGGAAAAGTTCAAAACAGACAATGATGAAATCTTTAACCATGCATTCAGAATTTATGACATGCTATGGAGCATCAATTCAAGCTATTTGGCTAAAGAACCTCATAAGAGAATTACAAGGCTTTGATTTTGTTAATAGACCAATCAAGTTATACTGTGATAATAGAGCTGTAGTATTATTTATTAACAATAACAAAAGTCTAGGAGGGTCCAAACATATAGACATAAAGTACTTAACCATAAAGGAAAAGGTTAAGGAAGGTGAAATTTCAGTAGAGTCGATTAGTACAGTTGATATGATAGCTGATCCGCTTACTAAAGGTCTAAGCCCTTGTGTTTATGAAAGACATGTCAATAGCATGGGCTTAGTGACATCATGGGATGCTTTTGTATAGTGGGAGTTTTTAATATTCTCTTTAAAGACTTAAGGTGAAAGTGTACCTTAAGCATTTGCTGGAATTAGTCAGCCATAAGGATATCTTGTAACATATAAAGTTTAACTCGAGTTATAAAGTGCAAGATATGTTAAAGGTTCATTGGAACCATAAAGTAAATTATCTAATGACATTATGTTATCGAAGGAGAAAGAATTAGACTGACAACAGTAATAACACATACAGAAATTGTTTAAGTGTTATATAGTTACCACATCATCATATTTATCCATTTTAAGAGATTGAAGATTTTGTGATCATGGTTGGTGCTATATCTCTTAATATGTATAGTTACTGATGTGATTCAAAGTTTAAGATCTTATATGGTTGGATTTCAGTTAAGAACTATTTCTGGATCAATATAAAGATGCACATAATTTCAGTTTAATATAGCCTAAGTGGGAGAATGTTAGCTTAATTTTTATTTAAGCTTACTTAAGTAGGCTATATTATGTTGGTCCATGAGAGTTCTAAATATGGATTGGCTGATGTAGACCGTGGCTAACCAAATAGGGTCGTGATGAGTGGGCCTATTGGGTTACACATAAGGTAAGGCTAGGTCTTATCCTCTAGCTCATATAAATTCATATTATTTTTAGGGTTTTATAAGGTTGCTCTTTACAAAAGAGATGAAACCTAGGTTCTCTCATCGAGCCTGTGATTCTTATGAGAATAGAGGATATTTGCCTAAGCCCGAATTCCAAAGAGCATTATTGGGTTTACAACAACAAAGAATGGATCGTAAGAGTGATATGTTTCTATTCTATTCTATTCTATTTTATTCTATTTTTGTTTGTTTGCTAAATCAAAATCATATAAAGGTATTTTAGATCTATCTACGCAAATCCTATAAAGGTTTTCTTTTCTAACATCAACAAGGTTTTGAAAGGCTTGAAGGTCAAGAACTTTTAATTCGTATGAATTCTATGACAAAACAATAGGTATAGAAAAATATTTAAGAACTTATGAAATTAATGAATATAAAGACACATACACGTGTAAGAGATGATCTTATTTTTTTTTTCTCTTCCCATGTATTCTTGATGTGGCTATAAGAAAAAATGAGTTTAAGAAGATCATTAGGTGTGAAACTATTTTTAGCAAAAACTTTTAATTATATTCAAGCCCATGCCAAAAGTAGCAAATTTTAGCAAAATGACTAGTGGGCTTGAGCAAGTTGCACATTATAGATTTTGACCAAACGTTTCATTTTCAAGAAGGTGTTTTGGGCTGTAAATTAATTCTCGAGTATTAGACCTCCAACTTTTTCTATTCTCTAGTAACCAAGAACCAAAACTAAGATAATGTATCTAAACTATTCCTTAGGGTTTAAATTATGGTAAAGCATTTCACAAGTGGTAAGGTTGTCTGGATTGACATGATTTAAATAAAGTGGATTATATAAAATTAAGTATAACAATATTTCAAGTATGAAACAACCATGAACCAAACCAAATACATAAAATGCAAAGTCAACAATCTTACTAGCACGCAGATTAGTAAAAAAACTATAAATAAAGAAACAAATTTTTTTAAATTATGCAATTCAAACATGAGATTGTGTTCAATGCAAACTTTTTAAATTACCTATATCAAAAGCGTAACCACCATCTGTTACATAAAAGTGAAAATAGAATATAAAAAAGATTAATTTTAGTAAACAATTTGAAAACGTTTAATATGTATGCAATATAATATTCAAAACGAAGCTCACCTACAAAACAAACTGGAACGTACTGTTAGAGGATGCCATTCTTACCTCCCATCAACATATGATTCTCTTTACAAGCGACTCCCCAGAACTGCTACATCATCTCTGATCCTCCGCGTGGTCCATTACCGAATTTAAGAAAATCAGAAGTCTCCTATGTAAGGAAATGAAGACAATTGCGTGGAGAAGATGAGCACCGTTCGACAAAGTATTGGGCATTTTGCTTGTGTAGTATATGAGCTCCACACATATGGACCTCCGTGATTGGGCAGGTACAAGTAATTGAAGCCTGGATGAAGCTCCATTTATTCACGCTATTTGATCTTTCTGCAAACCAGATGCAAGGAATATATACCCAAGCTCTAAGTAGCCCAGGATTGCTTTGTGAAACACCGAGGAGAAGGGATTCTTTAATAGGACCTTCATCCGTATCAAAATAGACAACAAATTCCGGCCAAATTTTTGAAGATCCAGGAACCGAATTTCCCAAACAAGCCAACCTTTCATGGTAATGGACTTGATACAAAAAATAGAGAGCACTTCCCAACCAGCTGCTTCTATCATCCGAATCCCAATTCAGTTGAAGTTTAACAACGCAACCATTATTCAGATTCTCGAACAACGTTCGAAACTCACATTCCGATAAAAAACCGTACGTTATTCTACTGGCGTCGATTGCTAGCTGCAAAAATTAGACCAAACAGAAATTATCAAACGTAGACAGGAGGTGACGAATTTGAGAGAGAGATAAGAGAGAGAGATAAGAGAGAGAGAGAGAGAGAGAGACCTCCAGCCATGAGTTATGCCGAATAATCCGCGCTTTGTTATCTTCAAAGCCTGATCTAGTGCCTCTAATAATATACTTTCCTTCATGATCCAAACATACTATATCAAATTCATTTAAATACGATTCCAACGAGAAACAACCAATAATCAGTGCAAGTTGAACACTCGATGCAAGTTTCGGCAATGATCGAAGCCTCCGACAATCTCTCAAGTCAATCCACTTAAGCTTGGAGAGTAGGGATATACTCAAACCAATTTTGACTTAGATCTATTGCCAGCAAAGGACGACAACTTGCTCAGATTATTGAGAATACTTTCATATGATAAATTACAATTACACAAACTTAACTCTGTCAAAGAGCATAAATCTGAGAATAAAGTAGGCAACACTAAACCAGAATGACGATTTTGCATTGACCGATGGCTGAAGAATGGAGATGTATGTGGCTGCCATCTATATCCATTAAAGCATCCTTGTCTTAGGGCAGTTCCACGAATATCAAGTTCCTCCAAACATTTTGCATTCCTTTTGTTTGGCAATTTATCAGATATTGAAGTGTCAGATAGATTGACACTTTTGAGAGATGTCAGGGTAAAAATGACATCTGGAATAATCAACAAGCCTTTTCAATTTTCTAAATTCAATGTAGTAAGGCCAGATAGACGTTCCACTGACAAAGGAAGCTCCTTTATGCTAGTCTCATCCAAGTACAATTTTGACAAACTATTCATATCTCTTACAATTTTTTGAAACTTTTTGATTTTCGAACAACTAGAAAGATTGAGAATTTCAAGGGAATCCATACTTATTTTATATGGAACGCTCTGAAGAGATTTGCAATTCTTCAAGTTTAACAAAGTAAGTTGTTTGAGATATCCAATAAATGGATGAATCTTACATAATTTGACACAATATTCAAGAATCAGTTTCTTAAGATTTGGAAGTCTAGTGAAATCTGGAGTGTTTGTCAAACTTGAGGAGCCCTTAAAATCAAGGATCTTTAACTTGTACAAATCCTAAAAAAATAAGACAATAGGTACAAAAAATTTAGGAAATCATCAATGTAGTTTATAAAAAGTAATATACATAACTACATCAAAGATGAATATACCTTCTTTCCCTTCCATATACTTTTGCAGTGGCTAGAAGGCATGATAAGTTCAACAAGATTATCAGGTGAAAAACTTTTTGGTAGAGATTTTAAAGGGTATCCATCCCATTCCACAACCCGCAACTTGTTAGAAAGATAAGTTAGATGATGAGAAAGATGCACGTTGGAGATTCTTAACAACCTCAAATTTTTCAATTTGGAGAAGGCTTCAACATCGCAATGTAACTCTTCTTGTAAAGTAGACTTTAAGACTATGCCTTCAACTCTTTTTGTACCCTAGAAAACAAAAATAAATAAAAAGATAGTGAATGACATCCTAAATTTGAGAAGTATGAGATATATAAAAATCTATAAGTTTAGCTTTACTAACTACTTACTGTGTTATTCTCTAACACTTGATTGATATCTTTATTGTACCACAATCTACTACATTTGCCAAGCTATTCAAAAGATTCAAGATGAACAATCTCTTGTCCCATATCTTCTAACAAATCATGTAACCATAAATCTTTTCCTTGAATCATTATAAGAGACTTATTGATGAGATTGTCCATACAAATGTTTGGATAATAACCACAACTTTCAAGTATATATTCTACACGATTATATTCCTCACCCTTGAAGAAACAAGCAATATCTAAAAGGACTTTTTTCTCTATTTCTGGTAGTTCATCAAAACTCACTCAAAGTATATCAAGGACTTCACCATCAAGGTTTTCTTTTACTCTACTCAGCATACTTTTCCAAAAATCCATACTTCTACAATATAAGGAAGAACCCAAAACTTCAAGAGCTAAAGGATGACCATTAGCATAATTTAGGAACTCCTTGGACAAGTCCATAAAATTTTCTAAGGGCTGATCTTCCTTGAAGGCTTTCCAACTAAAAAGTTGGAGAGCTTATGAATAATTCAATTTCTTAGCTTCATATATTTTATTTTCAACCACTTCATGCTCGATCAACAAATGCTTATTTCTTGTTGTAATGATGATAATACTTCCTTCACCAAACCAACAACGTGTTCGTGCTAATGCATGTAATTGTTTAAGGTGGTTTACATCATCAAGAATGATAAGAACCCTTTTACAACTTAGTCTATTTTTTATCACATTAGCTCCCTCCTAAACATCATATATTCCAAATTCTCTTTCTGCAAGGAGTTTGGAAAGGAGTTTTTTTTGTAAAGCAACTAGACCAAGTTTTCTAGTTTCTTCTCTAACATTTGCAAGAAAGACTTTAGAGTCAAATTGAAAAGGTATTCTTTCATAGACAGCATGTGCAAAAGTTGTTTTACCTATCCTTCCCGTTCCATGAACTCTCATAAAAGAAGCATTGTCCACCCTTATGTCTTTACATAAGTTCAAAATTTCCTCCACACGATTGTCTACTCCAACAAGATTCTTTGAAACATGTGAGCATAAAGAATTCAATTCACCAAGTACCATTTTGACAATATGGCTAATAGTTGTTGACTCATAGCTGCAAATTAAAAATATCAATAATAATTTTCATGAGAAAAATCATAAAAAAAATAACTAAGTTTAATAGCTACTTTATTTTAGTATGGTTTATTAGAAATATAGAAATTCTAATATTTTGTGAAGCACTGTTGCTTATATTTCATTTCTCTTGTTCTTCATTAAAGAGGTTTATATTGATTTTTACTCTATTTCCAAACCATTATGTTTTTAATTTTGTTGATTTAGCAAAAAGGGAAGCTTTCTCCCACATTTTCTTTTCTAGTAATGTTTAAAGATTCAACAAGAAGATTGCTCACTAAAAAATAAAGTCAATTGTATATCTAGAAGATTAATGCTTAGAGCTTGACTAGTCACTTTTGTTGTGATAGAAGGTTGATACATGGAAAGGAATGATGCTATGGGCCTCAACTGAAGAAACACTAGCAATTATATCAGTAAATTCTAATTTGTTAAGTCACAAAGTCTTGATAAAAAAAAATTAAAATGTATTGACCTCACTAATTTTACAATGGCTCCAAAAGGATATTCTATTTTTCAAAAGTACAGCAAACTAAGTGAGGATTATATTATTGTTTAGAATGGTAGGTAATTATTTGAAGATGGCACATCTCATGGCATGCAAGAAGACTTCAAATGTTGCCTATGTAACTAACAACAAAACTAGGTGGCCAATTCCTTGAGACAAGTAGAATTTCATCTAATTTTGTTTCATGCCGAAGCTTCCTAGCGTAACTAAGATCTGAAGGATGAATGTTGCAAAAGATGAAAGTTTCAATTCCAAAGTACATGGAAGTTATGGCTAGAAGTAAAGAAAAAAATTTCAATGAAGAAAATTTGGTAATAGCCCATTTGTGAAAAAATATTTCCTGCAAGATTATACTACAAAATTGAGAAAAAGAGATATAGGCCTTATCAAGTTCTTCGTCAATTAAAAAATATATGTTAACGACTTGTCAAATCCTATGATACCTTTTCAATGTTAAATATTCTTTGTTTTAAAAATGACTATTTTTCCATCATATCTTTTCTTCAAGTTGTAATTGAGGATAAATTTTGAAGTATAGAATTAAAAACTTATGTAGGGGAAGCTAAGTTTGTTTTCTTTCATTGCTTTGGTGGCTAAGATTTATTTTGTTTCTTACGTAATCTAATGCTTTAAGAATGTTTGGATTTTACTGGACACTTTGTGGTTTTCCTTTTTCCCTTTTTAAAGACTTCTAGTAATTTTAACATTTCTAGCCTCAGCTTGAATTTGTAGCCTATAGCAAGAGGTGCAATTAATTTTCATCAACAATGAACCATTGAGCTTATTATTTATTGGTGAGCAATAGCCTAGCTAATCTAATTACTAAATCTGCAACTTGGTTGACAAGTATTAGCTAATTAATTAGTGCATGACACTTATAAAACAAGTATGACAAGAATTTTATCCTATCAAGAATTTTTTGGGGTAAGAAAAAAAATCTGATTAGAAGAAGCAACAATACTATCACTTGTCCTGTACATGCCATCCAAAGAGATTGGCCACTTTTCTCAGAGCATCTTTCCATTTTTGTACCTTCTCAATATCTCCTTTGAAATTTTCTTCATGATCAAGGAAAGCTTTTGCAAAACATCCCCTCTGATTCCACACATTAGAAGGATCCACTTCATAGAAAACAGGTAAAATAGTCATGCCCATTTGCTTCTTACACTCAACAATCTTTGCAAGTTCATCCAAGCACCACCTTGATGATGAATAGTTTCTTGAGAGAATGATGATCACAAATCTTGATTCCTCTATGGCCTTCAAGAGCTCAGGCGAGATGGGTTTTCCTCTTTCAAGTTTTTTGTCATCCTCAAAGGTGTTAATTCCTTTCTGATGCAAAGCGGCATATAAATGATCCGCAAACTTCTTGTGGGTGTCTTCGCCTCTAAAATTGAGAAAAACATCATATTTCTGTCGAAGTGAAGAAGAAGAAGAAGAAGAAGCTGTTTCGATGCTCATGGAAGACATCGGAGACCTGCCTTACTTCACTGCCTGTAAACAAGGCCCAAATTATTGCTCTTTGAAAGTGAAGCTCCGATTCCGTGTCATCAATAGCTTCATCTAGAAGTGGTTTGAATGGCACAAAAGTTGTCGAAGACTTGCTCTGCTTTCCTATGACAAGGGTCGGATTTGGGCAACATGAACGTGAGTCTCCCACTTTCAGTGTTGTCAAAGCTTTTCTTAGTCATCTTGAGATAGCTCCTACATATAATCTTTAACGAACTTTGAGGTTGCTAGCAAATGCAAAACGAGGTGTGCAACATGGAAGTGACTACCCCATTGTCTGAGCTTTTCTTAGTAAGCTCGGAATAGCTCTTAGAAATAATCTTTATCGACTTAGAGGTTGCTGGGAAATGCAAAATGAGGTGCGTAGCATGAAAGTGACTCCCCCACTTTCTTCAGTCGTCACTGCTTTTCTTAGTCAGCTGGGAATAGCTCTTATAGAAATAATCTTTTTCGAACATCGAGGTTGCTGGGAAATGTAAAACGTGATGCGCAACATGAAAGTGACTCCCCCTTTCTTCGTCGTCAGAGCTTTTCTTAATTATCTTCGAACATCTCTTAGAAATAATCTTTACTAAACTTTGAAGCTGTTGGAAATGCAAAACGAGGTGCGCAACATGAATGTGACTCCAACTGTTTTCTTCGTCATCAAAGATTTTCTTAGTCATCTTGTAACGGCTCTTAGAAATAATCTCTATCGAACTTCTAAATTACTGGGAAATGCAAAACCTTGGGAACAAAAAGTCATGGAATCGAGGATAGGATTTGACAAGTTCACCAATCCTAATGCAAAACACGTGAAGGAAAAGTCATAGAGTTGAGGAAACGTCTGTTGATTGCTCGGCTATGAGCGAGATATCTGGCCCGATTAAACAATCAAGATATCTTTTGATGACTCCATGTTAAAGACAAGAAGAACTTGCAGAGTTTCTAAACAATCAATAATCGAGTTTTCCAAACTGTGATGAGTCGTAGTTTCTTTGACAACCTACATGATCATGATGCTGTTAGAAAAGAAACTTTATAGGATTTGCGTAGACAGATCTAAAACACCTTTAGATGATTTTGATTTAGCATACAAACTATAAATAGAATAAAAGAAACATACCACTCTTGTGATCCATTCTTTCGGTGTTGAAAACCCAATAATGCTTCTTGGAATTTAGGCTTAGGCGAATATCCTCTATTCTCATAAGAATCACTAGCTCGATGAGAGAACCTAAGTTTTGTTTCTTTGTGAAAAAACAACCTTATGAAACCTTAAGAATAATATGAATTTATATGAGCTAGAGGATAAAACCTAGCCTTACCTTATATGTAACCTAATAAGCCCACTCATCACGGTCCTATTTGGTTAGCCACGACCCACATCAGCTAGTCCATATTTAGAACTTACGGACCAACATAATATAGCCCACTTAAGTAAGCTTAAATAAAAATTAAGCTAACATTTTCCCACTTGGGCTATATTAAATTAAAATTATGCATACCTTTATATTGATCCAAAAATAGCTTTTAGCTTAAATCCAACCATATGAGATCTTAAACTCTGAATCACATCAGTAACTATACCAATTAAGTGATATAGCACCAATAATGACCACAAAATCTTCAATCTCTTAAAACGGATAAATATGGTGATGTGACAACTATATAACACTTTAACAATTTCTGTATGTGTTATTACTGTTATTAGTCTAATTCTCTCTCCTTCAATAACAGAATGTCATCAGATAATTTACTTTATGGTTTCAATGAACCTTTAACATATCTTGCACTTTATAACTTGAGTTAAACTTTATATGTTACAAGATATCCTTATGGCTGACTAATTCCAGCCAATGCTTAAGGTATACTTTTACCTTAAGTCTTTAAAGAGAAGATTAAAAGCTCCCACTGTACAAAAGCATCCCATGATGCCACTAAGCCCATGCTATTGACATGTTTTTCATAAACACAAGAGCTCAAACCTTTAGTAAGCGGATCAGCTATCATATCAACTGTACTAATCGACTCTACTGAAATTTCACCTTCCTTAACCTTTTCCTTTATGGTTAAGTACTTTATGTCTATATATTTGGACCCTCCTAGACTTTTGTTATTGTTAATAAACAATATTGCAGCTCTATTATCACAGTATAACTTGATTGGTCTATTAACAAAATCAAAGCCTTGTAATTCTCTTATGAGGTTCTTTAGCCAAATAGCTTGAATTGATGCTCCATAGTATGCTATAAATTCCAAATGCATGATTGAAGATGTCATCATTGTTTGTTTTGAACTTTTCCATGAAATAGCTCTTTCTGCCATTATAAACACATATCTTGATGTAGATTTCCAATCATCCTTACATCTAGCAAAATCTGAACTTGTATACCCAACTAGCTCTAGTTCCTTTACATGCCTGTAAATCATCATACAATCTTTTATTTTCTTTAAGTACCGTAAGACTTTCTTAACAGCTACCCAATGCTCTTGTCTAGGATTCGATTGATATCTTCCAAGAAGTCATGTTATAAAAGCTATGTTAGGGTGCGTACAAACTTGAGCATACATAATACTACCAAGCGCACTCGCATATGGTATATTCCTCATTAAAGCTTTCTTTTTTTCTATCTCAGGGCATTGATCTTTATTTAATTTATCACTCTTATAGATTGGCACCTTGCTTCCTTTACAATCTTCCATGTTATACCGTTCAAGAATTTGACCTATATATGCCTTTTGAGAAAGCCTCAATAAACGCCGAGAATGATCCCTTTGTATTTCAATCCCTAAAACATAAGTTGCTTCACTGAGATCTTTCATATCAAACTAAGTTGACAATAATTCTTTACTTTCATGAAGTAATGTTTGACTATTACTCGCAAGTAATGTCGTCCATATAAAGGATAAGAAAGATCAGAGTGCTCTCACTGATCTTGGTATATATATGACGATCTATTCTATTTTCCACAAAACCACATGAAGTAATAAAACTATTAAACTTTATATACCACTGTCTAGAAGCTTGCTTTAATCCATAAATAGACTTCTTAAGTCTACAAACAAGCTTTTCTCCTTCTTTCATTTCAAAACCTTCAGGCTGTTTCATATACACTATTTCATCTAGTGTTCCATTCAAAAAAGTAGTTTTAACATCCATTTGGTGTAATTCCATATCAAAATAAGCTATTAGAGCCATTACAATTCTAAAGGAATCTTTGGAAGAGATTGGAGAAAAAAGTTTCATTATAATCTATTCCTTCTTTCTGTGTGAAACCTTTTGCTACTAATCTAGCTTTAAACCTTTCAACTTGTCCAGTAGAACTCCTTTTAATTTTATATACCCATTTACAACCAACAGGTTTACAACCTTCAGGTAACTCAACTAGTTCCCAAACATCATTATGCTTCATCGATTCCATTTCATCTTTCATTGCATCTAACCATAACTTTGCTTGAGAACTCGATATTGCTTTTGTATATGTTATTGGATCCTTCATAACTCTTATATCATAATCATGTTCACCCAAATAAACTAAATAATCTAGATAAATTATAGATCTTTTTTCTCTAGTTGATCTTCAAAATATAGGTTCAGGATCTTGATTCTGCACTTGATGTTCCACAACTAAATCTATAACTGATGATGAAGGCTCAGAAGTTCTTACAGTTGGTACTATAGGCGATTCTATTGCTTGAGTAGGTAAAGAAAATGTCACAAACGTGCCTACTTCATCTGCATCCTAAATTGGTGGAGGAGTACTTCCAACATTTTCCATTACATCAAGCTTTAAAATCTTTGCAGTTTCAGACTCTACAATTCTAGTTCCTTCATATGGGTTATAAAAATGATATCCCTTAAAATGGTCAGGATAAGAAACAAAATAACATCTTGTAGTCCTTGAATCCAACTTACCTAAAGTTGGATTATACAATCTTACTTCTGTAGGTCATCCCCAAACTTTTAAATGATTTAAACTAGGTACTCGACTAGTCCACAATTCAAACAACGTAAGTGGAATAGCTTTTATAGGTACTCGATTGAGTATATAAAGAGCTATTTTCAAAGCTTCTCCCCATAAAAAACTAGGTAAATTGGTTCTACTGACCATACTTCTAATCATATCCATAAGAGTCTTGTTACGTTTTTCAGCTACACCATTTTGTTTAGGACTCCCTGGCATTGTAAATTAAGCAACTATTCCAGAGTCTTCTAAATATTGAGTAAACGGGCCTTTAAGCTGTCCAACATTGCCATGTTTGCCATAGTATTCTCCTCCTCTATCTAATCTAACAACCTTGATTATTTTTTCCAACTGTTTTTTGACCTCAGTCTTGAAAATCTTGAATTTATCAAAAGACTCAGACTTTTCCTTAATCAAATATAGGTAACCATAATGAGAAAAATCATCTATAAATGTAATAAAATATACATTTCTACATAAGATTGATGTATAGGGTCCATTGATATCAATGTGTATAATCTCTAACAGATCAGAACTGTGATTTGCAGTCTTTTTCTTTATCTTAACTATTTTACTTCTATAACAATCAACACATGTCTCTAGATCATCTTTAAGAGGAGGAAGAATGTTAGACTTTATCAATCTATCCACCCTCTCTCTAGAAATGTGACCAAGCCTTTTATGCCACAACATGTATGATTGCTCTTTAGATAGAGATCTTTTGGGAACAACCTTTTCAATATTGTAGATATTATAGGGAGATAAACTTAATTGATATAAACCATATGATAAAACACAAGATCCAACTTTATTTGAATTGTAAAACAAAATAATCATTGAATTTCTTATTTCAAACACATAACCATCCATGTCTAAAACAGAAACTGAAATTAAATTTCGTCTAAAAGGTGGTACATAAAAAGTGTTCTTCAATAACATTTGAAAACCAGAATCTAATGTTAAAACAATATCTCCCATAAAGTCTACAGGGACTTTAGCATTATTCCTAACTGTAAGCCATAGTTCATCTTTACTTAGTCTTCGCTTGTTTATGAACTCCTGAATGGTAAAAGCAACATGATTAGTTGCACCAGTATCGAGCCACTAAGAACTTGATGGGGATATAGAAGAAGCAACGGTCACTCTCTTTTTTAAAGATTGTTTTCTTGACCCCACCTATATGACAAGATGTACTAACATTCTTAAAGGTTGAAGGAATACTTGGATGACTTGGTGCAGCTGCTCTTCTTCCTTTCCCTATATTTGAATTGAGAGAATACATTACCATATGTGACTTGTTTCACTTCAATTTCTCTTCTTTAGCTACTACTTTAGCAATCAGATCATTAAAAGACCAACTCTCTTCCTAATTATTATAGGCGGTCTTGATTATTCCAAATTTAGGAGGAAGCGAATTCAAAGCATGGTGAACAACACATGTATTAGGGAGTGCAACATACAAAGCCTTAAGCTTTGTTTGGTAATCTACCATTCTGATGATGTAATCTCTTACATCACCAGCTCCATCATACCTCATGGCATATAATGCGTGAAAAAGCTGCCCTATTTCAGCATTTAAAGATACTCGATACCTACTTTTTATAGCTTCCATAAATGCCTTAGCTGTACCATCCACAAGCAACCCACTCTTAAGATGATCCATGATTGACCTCTTCATGGACAATAAACAAATACAATTGCTCCTTGTCCATGATTCAAAATCTTTCTTTTGCTTTTCAGTACTTTCTTCAGTGAGAGCAGCTGGCTATTCTGTAGTGAAAGTAGAATGAACATCTACCATCTCCATTGCAAACATAACATTCTCTTTTCATCTTTTAAAGTTCACACCCATAAGTGTCTCAATAGTTATCATTTTGTTGTTGATAGGAAAGGTGACTGAAAGTGAGCTATTATAACATTAGTAATATACGAGTATTATATAAATACAATCACATACTTGGAGATTCACAAATTTTATCATGTAAACACCTTTGGGCAGAATACATAACAAATCAATGTAAAATCTCAATATAGAAATGGCCATGAGAATATTTTAATTTTCATAATCTACCACCTTTGGGTGTATAGACTAATCCAATTAGTCTAAACACATGTATTTCAACTATGCAAATCTTTATGTTCTAATATATAATCACCTCCTTTGGGAGTATAACTATATACTAAAATGAAAATGTCCACATCTACATGAGAAAATCTCTTTTTGAACACAATTAAGTTGTGCCACTTTGGCAGTTACAACCTAATTAGATCATTCCCATACTGCGAGACATGCCTTATGTACTCATTAGAATATGAATAAACATTATAACATAATTAACTAAATGCATGTTATAATTACATATACTACTATAATAGCATACAATATAGTGTATATGACTAAGTTTAAGCATGATAAAAAGAAAACAAGATGTCAACATACAGGCTTTAAACTTTAAAGCATCAAAAGAGACTGAAAAGATATATAAAATATATTATATAATATATCAAAATGTTCGTTATTTAAAAATACACATTCTAGTTCAAACCACACTCAATTTGGATCAACCACGTGCTCTCACGTGCCAGTCAAAGTTTTTGCTCAAAATAGTTGACTTTTTTTTTTATCGTTGACCTGTTGACCTATTCACCGGGTTGGGTTGACCCGTTGATCGGGTCGGGCCCATGAACCCGAATGGGTCAAATCAAGTTGACCCAAATGGGCCAAACCCAGATGGGCCAGACCGATGACTCGATTTGGATAGGCCAGGTTGGGCTGCATCGGACGACCCTAATGGGCCAGGCCAAGCCTACCCAAATGGGTTGGACCACCTGACTTGGGTCTAGCCCAATTGGGTTCGGACTTGGATGACCTGCAAAGTGGGTCGATCCAGCTATTTGGGTCGAAAATGACCCGAATGGAACCTGAACGAACCGCAAAAGATTTCGTTCGTGATTCGCTTAATTCGTGCCAAAGTTGCAGGAAATAAGCACCGATTTTGGCACAGATCTGCCAGAAATCAGTAAAAAACAGGTTGTTTTGGCTTATTAAACTATAAAAATGACCAAATTTGAACAAAAAATGTTAGATTTTCAGTAAAAACAAAAATAGACTCAAAAATGCAATTTTTGTGTTAAAATTTTTTGTAGATCGCTAGATCAACTTGCACAAAAGCGGATTGTAGAGAGAAACATCACAATCAGATTAAAATTTTATCAAATTTTGCCCGAGTAAGCGATTTGGGATTTTTTTGGCCCATCGAGGTCGGCCGATCTGGCCTATTAGGGTCAACTCGATTTGGCCCATCAAGATCGGCCTGATTCGACCCATCTGGATTGGGTCACCAGTCCAGCCCTTCCAGGTTTGGCCTATCTGGGTCAACCTAGTCTGACCCATTTGGGTCCAAGGGCCCGACCCGGTCAACGTACAACGGTCAATGGTCAAAGGTCAAAGGTCAAAGGTCAAAAAAAGTCAACCATTTTGAGCAGAAACTTTGACTGGCATGTGAGAGCACATGGGTGGTCCAAATTAAGTGCAGTTTGAACTAGAATGTGTATTTTTGAATAATAAAAATTTTGATATATTATATGAAATTTTTTATATAATTTTCAGTCTCTTTTGATGTTTTAAAGTTTAGAGCATGTATGTTAACATCTTGTTTTCTTTCTATCATGCTTAAACTTGGTCATATACACTATATTATATGCTATTATGGTAGTATATGTAATTATAGCATGCATTTAGTTAATTATGTTACAATGTTTATTCATATTCTAATGAGTATATAAAGCATGTCCTATAGTATAGGAATGATCTAATTAGGTTGTGACTGCCAAAGTGGCATAACTTAATTGTATTCAAAAAGAGATTTTCTCATGCGGATGGGGACGTTTTTGTTTTAGTATATAGTTATACTCCCAAAAGAGGTGATTATATATTAGAACATAAAGAGTTGCATAATTGAAATGCATATGTTTAGACTAATTGGATTAGTCTATGCACCTAAAGGTGGTAGATTATGAAAATTAGAATATTCTCATGCCCTTTATTATGCTGAGATTTTATATTGATTTGTTATGTATTCTACCTAAAGGTTTTTATATGATAGAGTTTGTGAATCTCCAACTATGTGATTGTATTTATATAGTACTTGTATATTACTAATGTTGTATTGGCTCACTTTCAATTACCTTTCCCATCAACAACCAAATGATAACTATTGAGACACTTATGGGTGTGAACTTTAAAAGATGGAAAGAGGATGTTATATTCGTAATGGAGATGACAGATGTTCATTTTGCTTTCACTACAGAATAGCTAGCTGCTCTCACTGAAGAGAGTATTGAAAAGCAAAAGAAAGATTTTGAATCATGGACAAGGAACAATCGTATTTGTTTATTGTCCATGAAGAGGTCAATCATGGATCATCTTAAAAGTAGGTTGCCTATGGATGGTACAGCTAAGACATTTATAGAAGCTGTAAAATGTAGATATTGAGTATCTTCAAATGCTGAAACATGGCAGCTTTTCCACGCATTATATGCCATGAGATATGATGGAGCTGGTGATATAAGAGATTACATCATCAGAATGTTAGATTACCAAACAAAGCTTAAGGCTTTGGATGTTGCACTCCCTGATGCATGTGTTGTTCACCATGCTTTGAATTCGCTTCCTCCTGAATTTGGAATAATCAAGACCGCCTATAATAATCAAGAAGAGAGTTGGTTTTTTAATGATCTGATTGCTAAAGTAGTAGCTGAAGAAGAGAAATTAAAGTGAGACAAGTCGCATATGGTAATGTATTCTCTCAATTCAAATATGGGGAAAGAAAGAAGAGCAGCTGCACCAAGTCATCCAGGTATTCTTTCAACCTCTAAGAATGTTAGTACATCTGGTCATAAAGGTGGGGTCAAGAAAACAATCTTTAAGAAAGAGAGTGATTGTTGTTTCTTTTGTAAGAAGAAAGATCACATGAAGAAAGAGTGTAACAAATACAAATCTTAGCTTCAAAAGCGCAAGCCAGCAGGTAATAGTTCTTTGGTTTTTGTTTGTGAATCTAATTTATCTGTAGCCCCATCAAATTCTTGGTGGCTCAATACTAGTGCAACTAATCATGTTACTTTTACCATTCAGGGGTTCATAAACAAGCGGAGACCAAGTAAAGATGACTATGGCTTACAGTTGGGAATAATGCTAAAGTCCTTGTACACTTTGTGGGAGATATTGTTTTAACATTATATTCTAGTTTTCAAATGTTATTGAAGAACACTTTTTATGTACCGTCTTTTAGACGAAATTTAATTTTAGTTTTTGTTTTAGACATGGATGGTTATGCATTTGAAATAAAGAATTCAATGATTACTTTGTTTTACAATTCAAATCAAGTTGGGTCTTGTGTTTTATCATATGGTTTATATCAATTAAGTTTATCTTCATATAATGTCTACGTATTGAAAAGGCTATTCCCAAAAGGTCTCTACCTAAAGAGCAATCATACATGTTGTGGCATAAAAGGCTTGGTCACATTTCTAGAGAAAGAGTAGATAGATTGATAAAGTCTAACATTCTTCTTCCTCTTAAAGATGATCTAGAGACATGTATTGATTGTTGTAGAGGAAAAATGGTCAAGGTTAAGAAAAAGACTACAAATCACAATTTTGATCTCTTAGAGATCATACACACTGATATTAGTGGAACCTATACATCAACCTTATGTAAAAATATATATTTTATTACATTTATAGATGATTTTTCCCATTATGATTACCTGTATTTGATTAAGGAAAAGTCTGAGTCTCTTGATAAATTCGAGATTTTCAAGACTGAGGTTAAAAAATAATTGAAAAAAATAATCAAGGTTGTTAGATCAGATAGAGAAGGAGAATACTATGACAAATATGACAATGTTGGACAGCTTAAAAGCCCGTTTGCTCAATATTTAGAAGATTCTAGAATAATTGCTCAATTTACAATGCCAGGGAGTCCTAAACAAAGTAGTGCAGTTTGAACCCAAATAATCCGAAAATTGTTTCACCAAATCACAAATAACACCCAAATGTTTAGCAAATCATATTTTGAACCTAATAGAAAACAAAAAACGATTTTGTAAACCAAATAAAAATCAAACACTTGGTTTTAGACCTTATCTACGGATGGCTCCGATACCAAATGTTAAAAAAGAAACTTTATAGGATCTGCGTAGACAGATCTAAAACACCTTTAGATAATTTTGATTTAGCATACAAACTAGAAATAGAATAAAAGAAACATACCGCTCTTGTGATCTATTCTTTCGGTGTTTAAAACTCAATGATGTTTCTTGGAATTTGGCTTAGGCGAATATCCTTTATTCTCATAAGAATCACTGGCTCGATGAGAGAACCTAGGTTTCGTCTCTTTGTGAAAAAGCAACCTTATAAAATCCTAAGAATAATATGAATTTATATGAGCTAGAAGATAAGACCTAGCCTTACCTTATGTGCAACTTAATAAGCCCACTCATCACGGCCCTATTTGGTTAGCCACGGTTCACATCAACCAGTCCATATTTAGAACTTATGAACCAACATAATATAGCTCACTTAAGTAAGCTTAAATAAAAATTAAGCTAATAGATGCAACAATCTTGTATGGTCATGGTTACAACCTCTCTACTAAGAAAACGCATGGAAAGATTGGTTAGAATGAGTTCTTATATGCAAATAAATACTAAACGATCAAGTAAAATGAAACAGAGAACAATAGCTCTTGACAGAAGTTATTGAAGTAAGAAGCATATTAATTCAAATAATGGAAGCTACAGATTACTTAAAAGAGGGAAAAAAAATTAAATTTTAAAAACAACAAAGAAAGAAAACAATAGAAGGCTGGAGACAGCCACATGATATCACGCAAGAACTCAATCGATTTGGACGCATGAGGGCTTGAGATGTTCTATTAACATTTTTACCAAAGACTAATGTACACTAATCTAAAAAACTTTAAAGCCAAGCCCAAGGAAGAGCACAAAGATAAACATTATAGACTGTAATGAGACCGCGGGCCTTATAATGGAGGAAGTCCAGCCTAATCACTAATCATCAATAATTCCCATTTTTTTTTATTTTAAACATGAGAGAAGAAATTGTTTTGCTCTTAATCAAGAAATAGAAGATATAATTACAGTTTTAAACTATTAGTTCCTTTAGACCCAAGTTTTCCAAACAAGCCAGTCTTTCATGGTCACGGAGTTCAAAGACGAAATACAGAGCATATCCGAACCAGTTGCTTTCATCATCCGTACGCAGATGCAGCTGTAGTGTAACAGAGGAACCACCATTCTGATTGTTGAACCCCGCTGGAATTTCATCTTTCGATTATGTCCCATAGATTATTCTGCCAAGTTCAACGGCTAACTGTCAAAAATAGCCACCCGAACAGAAAATGTTCATATTTACCGTGACTGCAATTTTGTATTTTAGATAAGAGAGTCGAGAGACATCTGGACACAGACCTGGATGTCGATTCGCCGCATTAAATCCAATTCCCTACGTGACAAATTAAATTTTCGAGCTTCGCCATGTTCATGCTCTTGACTTAGTGCCTCTAATGACAGAAAGTCCTGTTTCATCTATACTCCACAAATCAAATTCGTTATAGGCCAAACAAATTCAGGCTTTAAAACACCAGTAGATGGATGGATTTTAAATAATATTATAAAACCTTGAAGAACCAACTTTTTGAGATTTTAAACTTCTGTAAAATCTAGAGTATTGATCAATTTTCGAGAATCAATAAGATCAAGGATTTTTAAATTGTCTAACCTCTGTCATTAAAAAAAAAAAAAACAGGACAAAAATTCAGTAACTGTGAACTAGATTTATAGAAGAGCACTCACAACAAACTTGCGTAAATGATGACCACACCTTTTTTCCCTTCCATATTTTCTTGACGTGGCTGCAAGGCATAATGAATTCAACAAGCTTATTTGGAATCATGCTAGCTCCCTCACAAACATCCTATATGCAAATATTTCTTTCAGTCAAGGTACTGGAAAGAAGTTGTTTTTGTAAAGCAACTAAACCACTTTGTCTAGTTTTTTCTCTTAATATTAGCAAGAAAGCAACTCACTTCAAACTCACAAGAAGCTCTCATAAATAGCATGTGCCAGAGTAATCTTACCTATTCTTTCTACCCCATTAATCCCAATAAAGTGTACCTCATTTTTTTTCCATATATAAATATAAATTCACTATGTTCTCAACATAAGAGTGTATTGCAACAAGGTCATCGAAAACATCTAAGTATTTAGAATTCATTTGACCAAATATCATTTTGACAATATCTTGAACAACCACCAACTCATACCTACAAATGAAAAGATCAAACGATAATTTTCATGATATAGATAATAAGAAGGGCAAACTCATTTAGTAAAATGTCTGAAATTTAAATTTAAAAAATAAATTAAATTTTCAAGTGAAAAATTATAGTTCTGTTTATAGACTTCTAAGCTATATAGTAAGCTTTGTATCAGTGCTTATATTTTCATTGAATAATTAATTTTTTTATTAAAATAAGAAATTGATTCATTTTCCACTTAGTTGTGATGTTTAAGGATTCAACAACTTGCTACAACTTGGAAGAAATAATTAGACCAGCAAAATAGGTGTGTGATGGACTAGGGGAGAGTAGTCCTATTATTTATGAGGTTATAGGCTGTGAAGGCCTCTAGAAGCTTATGAAGATTTTGATAAAGGTTGGTGACATTGTTTAACGGGACATTCTATACATAAAATGGACATTCAAGTTGGATATATATATTTTGTGCATGCCAAGAAATTACTTGAGAGAATATCATGTAAGATCAACGTAGTGGTGGCTTATGTAGACGAAAGATAGTACGGGACTTAACTGCGGAAGACTATGGCAACTATATTAAGTAGTATCTACCTATCAAGTGGATTTCATATTAAGACCAGTGCACACCTAATAAGGATCAAATTTTGCGTATGTAGTTGTTGATTGCCACTTCAAGATGACATAATGTATAGTTTTCAGAAGACTTTAGATGCTATCCATGTGCAAATCATTTTTCTAGAGAAATCATTTGTTCAGAATCGCTTTTTAAATGAATCATATTTGGTAAAGATATTAAATTTTATGTCACTCTTGGAAGGCTTCGTAAAATGGGTTTGACACCTATTTTAACTTTAGCAGTGCTAAATTGTCAATTAATCGTTGAACAATCTTAGAGTTTAAGGAGGATAATTTTGAAGGAATAATAGGTATTCAAAGAGACATGCAACCAAAGAGGAAAAAGTATGGTCCTTATCAGATTCTTTGAATCAATGATGATGCACGTCTTTGACTTCCTAGACAATATGACTATCTTTTCAACTTTTAGTGCTACTTAACCATCAATTAACATTTTTCACTTAATTTAAGAATTTTTATATCTTTCTAGTGGTTTTCAAGCTTTAGGATAATTTTTATCTTTTTTCTAGAGTAGTTTAGAATTCAATTTTTAGTCTCTATAAGGACTTCCACTAAAGATGGAACCAAGATTTTTAACTAAAACAAATCCATTCATATTTTCTTAACAATTAATTTATAAGCTAAACCTTCAAATACTTTTAAAGCATCTACTGTAAATAAGCTTATCAAAGAAGTACATAATGAAAAACTAATCTTAGCACACTTTCGTTTTCCATCTATCACATATATGATAGTTGAAAAAGATATTTATAAGTTTCAGAGATATATTACAGTAACAAAATAAAAATACATAATATATCTCAAACCTTAGTTTCTTTAATAAGAAATTGAAGAATATATTAAATTAAAGAGAAAGTGCTAAAAATGAGACTACCTATTATTCTTGCCTAGAACCGAAACAGAAAATTAAGTGGCCAATATTTTTTTGGTTTTGTAAGAAACATGCAGTCTTAAAAAAATATAAAAAAAGTGGCCATTGTTACATGGTTGCGATACGAGGCGCAATTAGTTTCATGAGATTTAAGAATTCCCTTCTTTTTTTTCTTCTCAGAGGTATGAAACTTCCAAAAATATAATAAAAGTGTTCAAACCCATGGATAGAAATGAGGGCCCAAGAAGTAAGTTTGCAAAACAAGCCAGCCGTTCATGATCATGGACTTCAAACGCAAGATACAGAGAACATCCTAGCCAGTTGCTTGCATCTTAAAAATCCCAATTGAGTTCGAGTCCACAAAGGAACCCTTATTCTAATTGTTCAACCACATCTGAATTCCTTCTTTGGAAAAAGTGCCACACGTCGTTCCTACAACGACATACTAATCAGATCGTAATTCAATAAATTAAACATATATTTTGTCTAAAAGCATAAACTTGAGACTAAAGTAGGCAATACTAAACCATTGTCAAGGTTTTGCAATGCCCAACGGTTACAGAGTAGTGATGTAGTTGACAAAAATTTATATCCATGGAAGTATATCAATGTTTTCAAGATATTTCATGTTCCCTTGATTCTTTGGCCTTTTATAAATATCATAAAGCTAGATAAATTGATACTTATGAAAGCTATCAAAATAATGGCATTTCGATAATTAAGCCAACCTTTACAATTTAAAATGTTCAGGAAAGTAAGGTTCATCAAAAACTCCATTGATTAAGAAAGATCTTTGATGGTAGTCCCATCTAATAAAATTGATTTCATATATGCCATAACTTCTCCCACTTCATGAATTTCAAACAACCAAAAAGAAGTAGAATTTTTCAAGGAATTTAGTTGGTATTACATGGAAGGCTATTATGGGATTTATAGTGTGAAGTAAGTTGTTTGAAATCTTCAATATATGTATAACATTATATAATCTCATAAAATCTTAAATAATTAGTTTCATAATATTTGAAAATCTAATAAATTCTAGAGTTTTAACTAAGTTTTTAAAGGCTTTAAAGTTAGAAATGTTTAATTCATATAAATTCTGTGATAAAAAATTAGTTATAGAAAAATATTTAAAACTTTATCAATTTAATGAATATAAAGATGCAAAAACTTGTACAAGAGGTGATCTTACCTTTTACCCCTTTCATATATCCTTAATGTGGGCATGAGACAAAATAAGTAGATGAGATTACTAGGTGTAGAACTCTTGGGAAAAAGTTTTAATAATATTCAAGCCATGCCAAACCTAGTAGCTTGTTAGCAAAATGACTAAAGGGCTTGAGAAAGATGCACATTAGAGATTTAGACCAAAGTTAAATTCTTCATTTTTAGGAAGGTTTTTTTGGTGCTGTAAGTACAATTTTCCTGTTGAAGCATTCTTTAATATTATATCCCTAACCTTTTCCTGTTCTTTAGTAACTAAGAATCAAGATGAGGATAATGTACAAATCTTACCAGAAAATCTTCTTGACATGCAAGTTGATAAAAACTCTACAGGTAAAGCAGTGAAAATTGATTAAATTATACAATTCAAACATGGGATTGCATTCAATGCAAACTTATTTAATTACCTATATAAATAGTGTAACTACCATCTATTACATTAAAATGAAATGAACTCCTTCCTTGTTTTAATGTTATTTCCTTAGGATCCTTTTCCTTTTTCATTTTATTTTTCTTGATCCACAAAACAAATGTATAAGAATAAAATTTTAAAAAAGAAAGCTATGTAAAGAAAGAATTAGAACGTACTTGTAAACCCTAAGCGGAGAGGTAATGACGATGCCATCCTCCCTTCCCATCAGCACATGATTCTCTTAGATAACGCCCAAATTTTCGAAAATCAGAACACTCATAGATAACGCCCCTAAAATTACTGGGTCCCTTAAAAGTGGAATTCAGTTGCACGAAGTCTTGGGCATTTCGCTTGTGTATTAGATGACCTCCACACGTTTGGACCTCCGTGCTGGGGAAGTAGAAGTAATTGAAGCCTGGACGAAGCTCCATTTATTGACGTTATGTGATCCTTCTACAGTGTAGAAAGGAATATATACCCAAACTCCATGTAGCCCGGGATCGTTTTTATCACAATCGAGGAGCAGGGGTTGTTTAACAGGACCTTCATCCGTGTCAAAATAGACAACAAATTCAGGCCAAATTTCTGAAGATCCCGGAACTGAATTTCCCAGACAAGCCAACCTTTTGTGGTAATGGACTTGATACAAAAAATAGAGTGCACATCCCAACCAGCTGCTTCTATCATCCGAATCCCAATTCAGTTGGAGTTTAACAACGCAACCATTATTCACATTCTCGAACGACCTTCGAAACTCACATTCCGATGTGAAACCGTACGTTATTCTGCCGGCGTCGATTGCTAGCTGTAAAATGGTAGAAGAAACAGAAATTGTCAACTGTAGACAGGAGGTAACGAATTTGTGAGAGAGAGAAAGAGAGAGAGAGAGAGAGACCTCCACCCGTGAGTTATGTCGTATAATTCGCGCTTTGTTATCTTCAAAGCCTGATGTAGTGCCTCTAATAATATGGCCTCCTTCATGATCCCAACATACTACATCAAATTCATTTAAATACGATTCCAAGGAGGAACAACCAGCAATCCCTGCATATTGAACACTCGATGCGAGTTTCGGCAATGATCGAAGCCTCCGACAATCTTTCAAGTGAATCTCTTTAAGTTTAGAAAGAAGGGATATACTCTCAGGGATATATTCAAACTTATTTCCACTCAGATCTAGGCGCTGTAATGATAACAACTTGCTCAGATTATTGAGAATACTTTCATCTGATAATTTACAATTACTCAACTTTAACTCTGTCAAAGAACATAAATCTGAGAATAAAGTAGTAGGCAACACCAAACCAGTGTGACGGTTTTGCATTGACTGATGGCTGAAGAATGGAGATGTATGTCGCTGCCATTTATATCCAGTGAAGCATCCTTCTTGCCTTACAGCAGTTCCACGAATATCAAGTTCTTCCAAACATTCCACATTCCTTTTGTTTGGCAATTTATCAGATATCAAAGTGCCGGATAGATTGACACTTTGGAGAGATGTCAAAGAAGAAATGACACTTGTCGTCAACAAACCTTTGCAATTTTCGAGATTCAGCAAAGTAAGGCCAATTAAATGCTCAATTGACAAAGGTAGCTCCTTTATAGCAGTCCCATCTAAATATAATTCTGACAAACATTTCATATCCTCCACAATTTCTGGAAATTTCTTAAATTTTGAACAGCCAGAAAGAATTAGAATTTTAAGAGATTTCAAGCTAATTTCATATGGAAGGCAACGAAGGGATTTGCAATTTCTCAAATTCAATAAAATAAGTTGTTTGAGATAACCAATAGATGGGTGAATCTTACACAATTTGACACAATCTTGAAGAATCAACTCCTCAAGATTTGGGAGTCCAATGAAATCTGGGGTATTGATCAAATTTGGAGAGCCCCTAAGATCTAGGATCTTTAACTTATACAAATCCTGTAAAAATAAATCATTGAACACAAAAAACTTAAGAAATCATCAACTTAGTTTATAAAGAGTGACATACATAACTATATCAAAGATGATTGTACCTTCTTTCCCTTCCATATATTCTTGCAGTGGCTATTGGGCATGAGAAGTTCAATAAGAGGATCAGGTGCAAAACATTTAGGCAGAGATTTTAAAGGGTATCCGTGCCATTCCACAACCTGCAACTTATTAGAAAGGTAAGATAGACCTTGAGAAAGGTGCACATTGGAGATTCTTAACAATCTCAAATTTTTCAATTTGGAGAAGGCTTTAGCATTCAAGTATAATTCTTCTTGTGAAATAGACTTTAGGTCTATGCCTTCAACTATTTCTGTACCCTAATAAACAAAAACAAATAATCAATGTAGTGAATAACATACTAAAATTTAAAGAATATGAAATATGTATAAATCTAAAAGTTTAATCTCTATTAGTTACTTACTTCATTATTCTCCAACACTTGTTTGATGTCTTCTCTAAGATACAATCTACTACGCATACCAGGCTCTTTAGGAGATTCAAGACGAACAATATCTTGTCCCATATCTTCTAACAAATCATGCAACCATAAGATTTCTCCTTGCATCATTATAAGAGACTTATTGATGAGATTGTCCATATAAATATTTGCGTGATAACCACAACTTTCAAGTATATCTTTTACATGATTGTATTTATCCCCTTTGAAGAAACAAGCAATATCTAAGAAAATGTTTTTCTCCATTTCTTCTAATTCATCAAAACTTGTTCGAAGTATACCTTGGACTTTCCCATCAGTGTTTTGTCTTACTTTACGCAACATACTTTTCCATAAATCCATCTTTCTATTATATAAGGATGAACCCAAAACTTTAAGAGCTAAAGGATGACCTTTAGCATAATCTAGAAACTGCTTGGACAACTCCATAAAATTTTCTAGGGGTTGATCTTTATTGAAGGCTTTCCAACTAAAAAGTTGGAGAGCTTCAAAGTATTTCAATCCTTCAACCTTATATATTTTATCCTCACTCACATGGTGCTCAATCAATAATCGTTTATTTCTTGTTGTTATGATAATAACACTTCCTTCACCAAACCAGTCTTGTGTTCTTGCTAATGCATCTAATTGTTCAAGTTGATCCACATCATCAAGAATGAGAAGAATCCTTTTACAACATAGTCTGTTTTGGATCATATTAGCTCCCTCCCCAACATCACATATTTCAATTTCTCTTTTCACAAGGAGTTTGGTAAGGAGTTTTATTTGTAAAGCAACTATACCATGTTTTCTAGTTTCTTCTCTAACATTAGCAAGAAAGATGCTAGATTCAAATTGAAAAGATATTCTTTCATAGATAACACGTGCAAGAGTTGTTTTACCTATCCCTCCCATCCCATGAATTCCCACAAAAGAAGCATTGTCCACCCTTATATTTTCACATAAATTCAAAATTTCCTTCACTCGAGAGTCCATCCCAACAAGATTCTTTGAAACATTTGAGCACAAAGGATTCAATTGATGAAGTACCTTTCCAACTATGTCGTTGACAACTTTTGACTCATAACTGCAAATTGAAAAGATCATTTATAGTTTTTATAAGAAAATTATTAAAAAATGACTAAATGTAGTAATTCCTTTATTTTAGTTTGGTCTAATAGAAACATAGAAATTCTAATATTTTGTAAAGCATTGTTGTTGACATTTTATTTCTTTTGTTCTACACTAAAGAGTTTAATATTAATTTTTACTTCATTGCAAAATCATTATATTTCTAATTTAGTTGATTTAGCAAAAAGAGAAGCTTTCTCTCACATTTTTCTTTCTATTAGTGTTCAAAGATTTAGCAATATACTTGTTCATTAAAAAATAAAATTAGTTGTATATGTAGAAGATTAATGGTTTTAGCTTGGCTGGTCATTTAGCTGTGATAAAAAGTAAAATCTAATTTGTTAAGTAACAAAGTCTTGATCTAAAAGCATTGGGTTGTATTGACCTTTGTCGATTTTACAATGACTTCCAAGTATTAACTGATTTATCAATGCAAATAAATTACATGGTACTAATAAAACAAGTATGACAAAAATTTTATCCTAAAAAGTGTTCTTTTTGGGATAAAAAAAAAAAAAAAGAAAAAGAAATGTAACTAGAAGAAGCAAGAATAGTATCACCTATCCTCCACATGCCATCCAGAAAGATTAGCCACTTCTCTCATAGCATCTTTCCATCTTTGTACCCTCTTTGTATCCCCTTTGAAATTTTCTTCATGATCAACAAAAGCTTTTGCAAAACTTCCCCCTTGATTACACACATCAGAGGGATCCACCTCATAGAAAACAGGCAAAACAGTCATGTCCCTCTCGTTCATACACTCAACAATCTTTGCAAGTTCATCCAAGCACCACCTTGATGAAGCATAGTTTCTTGAGAGAATGATTATTACAATTTTTGAATCTTCTATGGCTTTCAAGAGCTCTGGTGAAATGAGTTTTCCTTTCTCAAGTCTTTCATCATCCTTGAAGGTGTTAATTCCTGACTGACTCAAAGTGGCATGTAAATGGTCTGTAAACTTCTTGCGGGTGTCTTCTCCTCTAAAACTAAGAAAAACATCGTGTCTTCGTCGTAGAGAAGAAGAAGAAGAAGAAGAAGAAGAAGCTGTTTGGATGCCCATGGAAGACATCGGACACTTGCCCTGCTTTAGTGTCTGTCACAAGGCTTAGATTGTCATTCTCTGAAATTGCATCTCCGATTCTATGTTGTCGATAGCTTTTCTTAAAGCGGTTCCATTGCCAATGAAAGAGATCGAAGACTTGATCTATTTTACTGTCTTTGACAAGGCTCGGATTTGCATAATATAAGAGAGACTTCTGTTACGTGCACAATTTTGTGAACACGCAACTAGCTCTTTTAAGGATACGCTAATGCTCATTTGGGACTGTTTTGGATGGTTAAGTACAAATGGGGATTTAAGCATCGTTGGAGGGACACTTTCTACCTTTGTTTTCAAAAGGAAAAACAAACCATTTTCATAGATTTTCAAGCTTCCCATTCTTTGCATGGCAAGCTCTATATAAAAAGCTTCTAGTCCTACCAAAGGGCAATGTCCACCTTACCATCTTACCTATTTACACAAGCAACCCTTTCCATGACTACGCCGGTTTAAGCTGGGGACATAGTCCTTACCAACTCTTTCATAGCTAATAAGGGAGTTGGTGTACAAAAGGTCCTTTTCTCAATTTGGACGGATTTCTTCTGAGATGCACATAACACCATATGGACAACCTTGTCCTCAAGGTTGTGCATTATCATTTTCTCCGCTGCTACGGTCTTTAGTGACCCTTTTAACTGCAATGATGTCCAATACTCCTCCAGTGGTCGGTCAAAGTGTGTGAATTGGCTATCTTTTGGTGAGGAGTCAAAAGACCGGTTGACTTTCTTCCTTCATGACGGTGACTTCTTCCTCGTATGCACGAGCAAAGAGATTTGCTACTCAATCGGTGACTTATTCCTTGTAGGTGCTGACAAAGAGGTTTGCAACCCAACCTCGTTGGCTTTTAGTGACTTTTCCAGCACTGAAACTGGAGTTTCAACCGGTGCTTCGGTTGAAACCACTCCTCTGCCTTCTACTTTTTCGTTTCTTTTGGACACCAGCTCCTGTAACTCATCAAGTCGCAAGCAGAGAAACTCTTGTAGGTTCTCCATATAGCTTATGAGCTCTTTTTCGATTTTTCTCAAGCTGTTGCTAACTTGACTTGGCTCCAATACCAATTGTTACATGCACTATTTTGTGAACACGCAACTGGCTCTTTTAGGGATAGACTAGCGCTCATTTGGGACTGTTTTGGATGATTAAGAACAAATGGGAATTTAAGTATCATTGGAGGGTTCAAAAGGAAAACAAACCATTTTCATAGATTTTCAAACTTCCCATTCTTTACACGGCAAGCTTTATATAAAGAACTTCTAGTCCTGCCAAAAGGCAGTGTCCACCTTGCTGTCTTACCTATTTACACAAGCAACCCCTTCCATGACTACTTCGGTTTAAACTAGGGACGTAGTCCTTACCAACCCTTACATAGCTAAAAGGGAGTTGGTGTACAAAAGGTCCTTTTGCTCGATTTGCACGGATTTCTTCTGGCATGCACATAACAACTTCGCACTTCCCGCGTTGTCAGTCACCTTAGACAGCGGAAACAGTACGTAGAAAAACTTTACAGAACCTCGAGGTTAGGGGGAAACCTTGAGTCCCAACTCATTGATGACCAGTTTCCACAATTATGATGCAAAGCAAGTGGAGGAAGCTTCTACGTGACGAGGGACAGAGTTCATTGCTTTTATTTATAAAGTCGCGGTCGCGATTTGAAATGCAGACTTTTCTGGCCCCATTACTAGAAGCGAGAAATCTTTCGGACAAATTTTTTTTATGTTTTCTCTAAGACTTTACCATAAAGCACAGAAAAATAAATAGAAGCCAATTCAGCTACTTTGGAGCCACGGGACTGCTGGGCCTTCCGTAACATTGAATCTGCCTTTACATAGATTAGCTAGTTCAAACCATGGAATGCAGCTCGCTGCCTATGCCATTATGCCCCAAGAGAAAAGAAAACGCATAGCTCTCTCTCTCTCTGCAGGAGCTTCAAAGATGCCTAGTGCATCTCTGGCGCCAATTCGGCAGCAATGAAAGTCACAACGAAAACAAAAGGTAAGCGAGAACATATTATTACCAATTTTTTTTATTACTATGGCTAACAAAACATACAGAATAAAAATTAGATCTGTCTTCACAACTTTAAGAGACGAAACTTTGGACTTTCCAACGAATCCTATATATGCTTCTAATCCTTCAAAAATTGGCAACCCCGTTGGGCGTATTCATGAAACAAGAAACGCAAAATAAAATATAACAATTCATCAAAAATAAGCTTGCTTGGAGATGGCAAAAAGTGTTCCTGATATGCCATGTGCATGTAGATAAGTCAATATGTATCATATGGCTTCAAAGAAATTCCGTTGTAATAAAATATTTACCCAACATCACCTCAATGTTATTGGCATAATTTTGTTTACTCACTTTAAATAAATATGCAATAATACTCTTTATCCCTGTATTCTCTGCCCACCCCTGATTATTCCAACCAAAAAACCAAAGAAAAAAAAAAGGGAAAAAAAAAAAGAATCACATATGTTGTGGTATGTGCAAAAATGGATACCAGCAAGAAGTTTATGGACCATTTATTTGCCACTTTGCATCATAAAAGAATTAACACCTTTAGGGATGATGAAAAAACTTGAGAGAGCAAAACCCATCTCACCAGAGCTTTTGAAAGTCATAGAAGAATCAAGATTTGCCATCACAATTCTCTTAAAAAACTATGCATCATGTACGTGGTGCTTGGATGAACTTGTAAAAATCGATGAGTGTATGGGACAAATTAGATTTTAGTGAAATGATTGCCAAATTTTTCTTCAATTGAGCCCCGTAGAATCATTCCTCAACAAGTATCAACCTTATGTCACAACTTAAATGCATCAGAATTTTTGCACATACCACAACATATGTGATTCTCTTTTTTTTTTTTTTACTTTTTTTTTCTTTGGTTTTTTGGTTGGAATAATTGGGGGTGGGCAGAGCTTACAGGTATAGAGAGTATTATTGCCTTGCTTTACTGTATATCACAAGGCTCAAATTATTGCCTTCTGAAACTGAATCTCCAATTTTGTGTCGTCAATGGCTTTCCTTAAGAAGCGATTTCAATGGCGACGGAAGCCGTCAAAGACTTGCTCTGTTTTACTGTCTTTACCGACTTCCCCACTTTTTGCGTTGTCAATCACTTTTCTTAGTCATCTTTGATAATGGGAACAACACTTGGAAAACTTTTATAGAACTTTTAGGTTAGTGGGAAATGCAAGAGTCCAGCTCCTTAATGACAATTTCCATAAAGTTTTATTTGAAATTTAAATTTATTTTCAATAAAATAAAAAAAATATTTTGTAAATATGGAAATTATTTTCTCTTAAATCCCGAATGTTTGTACGTGTATGTACGGACGTGTTTGTTATACGAAGCGCTCACGAAGCTTCCTATAATTCTTTAGCGTGCTTTGCTGATTTGCCAATTTATTAGGATAAGCCAATGATATGCAATTTAATTTAAAAAAATTTATCACATATGTAAGTATAAAGAGAATAAGTGGAGATTTTAGGAAAAATAAAGTGTGTAGTAAAATCTGATTTGTTAACTTAAATTAAGGTCATTAATTTATTAATGAAAAAGAATTATAAGCTAAAGGTGATTTAGAAGCTTTGTTGGTTATTTGAGATAAGGAGACAAAGTTATAAGAATTAATCGAAAGGGAAAATAGTGCACATATAACTAGGCACATGCTTGACTAGCTGTTAAATATCATCTTAAAACTATGGCATCTACAAACTTTAAAAAATAAAAGTAAAAAATTAAAAAAGAAGAAGAAGAAGAAGAAGAAGAAGCTATTTGAAAAAGTTCAACTGACATTCAACATTAAAAGTGACCAAAAAAAATTATTTTATGCAAGAAGATTCAACCAATTATTCCATTCATTAAACAAAGATAAAAAGAAAAGAAATGCCCATTAAAACAACATAAATACGAATTCTACAATTTGTATTTATTATTTAAGAATTTAGAGTTTTATCTAATAAACAAGAATTGAAGTTTAATTTTTATATTATTTAGGATTTAAGTGTTTGTCTTGTCATAAGAAAATTAATTAAAAAGATGAGATGTTTGTTAGTAAGATAATGTGATACATCATATAATAATATCAATAACAATAGTAGTAACAATGATAATATTAACAATTAACAACTAATATATTTTTTTTGTTTTGTTTTGTTGACTTGATGTTGTAGCCTTTATCAATTAGAGAGAAAGAAGATCGATGCTTCATGGAGGCTTTATGCACCTCTCGCAAACAACAAAAATAATCAAAATAATCAAAATAAACGAGGCTCGGATTGTTGCGATATGATGGTGAATTCCGCGTCCGTAAGACCTTCCCTCATCATTTACATTTTCTTACATTCTCTTACGTATGAAAACAGCGATCGGAGACCTACCGAGCTTGGAGTTTAGTGCAACATACAAGCACTGCAATCTCATTGTTGACAAATTCGCCCATCCTAATCCTTACCACCTGCCGCAAAAGTCGTCGAATGTGGGAAAGATACCTTTTCTTTTTTTCGTCTTGGGAAATTGGAACGGCACTAGGAAATCTTCCCAGCCTAGACGCTATAGCGACGTTCCAGCAATTCTTATCTCGTTCATAATGCATTCAACCATCATAATCCCTATCCCGTTGAGAAAATTAAAATTTTCTATTGATATTAGGTAACACCCATCATAATGCATCCGGTCTATCAAATCTCTGTTACAACAAATCCCATCAAAATTAACTCAAGGGCAAAGAATGCCGGCCCAAACCAAATGACAAACTCGGCCGGCAGGCTGCCAGTTCCCGCAATTTTTTGTAAGGTTTAGTTCAACTCACCAACTTGTAATTTCTTTTTCATTTTCCGTTATTTTCTTTTTGTTCACTAACACATTATCACATAACAGAAAAAGAAAATAAATAAATAAAACCAATTCCGCCTACTTGCCAGCCACAGGACTGCCCGACCTGGCCGTGACAGGCATAGAGATAGATCTGTCTTGAAGATTTGACAAAATATACTTCCAATTTTGTGACAGTGTTCTTGAAAAGATAACCATGTGCCAAGTTGCAAGCATCCGAGAGCTGATTCTGTTCGTGCATATGATTCTGGCGAAATTGGCGGTGTAGGAGCGTATGTGTTAGATACAAATATAAACATAATTATAGATTAGAAGAAATTTTGAAAAATGGTATATTTTATTATAGAACTGAAGTTTATGCTAGAACATACAGACGCTCCCAACTATGCTTGCTATGTATTGCTTTGTGTCTTTGCGGCTCGTATTATAAAGTAGTATATGTATAGCCAATTCGATTAGTCAAAAACAAGCTCACTAACATCGGCCATTCACAAAATAAAATTATACTTCTTGTCATTCAAACAACATTAAATAATGCTTGTAAAACATAACCTCAGAACTAACGAGGATGGCGTCTTGCAACTCCAAGACGTACAACTACACTATGTCTTTGGTTCTGCGTTGAGTCCATTAGCAAAATTAAGACACAGTAGATGCACAGATGGAAAAAATGAACAATATAAAACAGAGCATGACTGGATATTCTTACTCTCCGGAAAAGTCTTGGGCATGTTGCTTGTATAGAAGACAAGCCCCCCAGTTTTTAATCGCCATAACTTGAGTAGTACATACAATTGAAGCCTCGATGCAGCTCCATTTACCCAAGATATCTGATCTTTCTACAAGCCAGAGACGTGGTATATACCGAAAATCCAATTGAACCACAAGCCGGTTGTTACTCTGATTGACGTCGAGAAGCAGGGTTCCCCAAAGAGGACCTTCACCAAGTTCTAAAATGAAAAGCAGTGGTCCAGGATTTTCCAAATCAGGAAAAGAGTTTTCAAACAAGCCAGCCGGTGATGATCGTGGACTTCGAACTCAACATACAGAGAACGTCCGCTCCAGTTGCTTGTTTCATACGAATTCCGATTGAGTTTGAGTTCAACAAAGGAACTGCTATTCTGATTGCTCAATCAGATTGGAATTCCATCTGCGGATAAAGCGCCACACATCATTCCTCCAATTACAACTTGCTCAGATCATAAGTTGCAGTACTTATATATTTAAATTTTATCAAAAAGCATAAACTTGAGAATAAAGTACGCAACATTACACCAATGTCAAGGTTTTGCAATGACCAACCACTGCAGAGTGGCGATGTTTCACGGATATCAAGTTCCCTAGATATTCCCTGTCCCTTTATCCTTCAGCGTTTTATCAAATTTCAAAAAGTAAGAGGAACTCATAGTTTGGAGAGATGTCAAAGTATAAATAACACGGAAGATTCAACCAGACCAGCCTTTGTAGTTTCTTATATTGAGAATGTAAGGCCAATTAAAAATTCCATTAGCAAAAGAAGCTCTTTTAGGCAATCCCATCCAAATAAAATTGAGCCAAAATTTTCATATTTCCCACAACTTCTCCAACTTCTTGTACTTCAAGGAATCAAAAAGAAGTAGAATTGTCCTAGAAGCCAAGTTAATATTACATGGAATGCTATTAAGGGATTTACAATGTAAAGTAAGTTGTTTGAGTTTTTCAATAGATGTATGAACTTGGCACAATCTTATATAACTTTGAAGAATCAGTTTCTTAATATTTGAGAGCCCAATAAAATTTGGAGTCTTGACTAAACTCTGAAAGGCTCTTAAGAAGTTTTAAAAATGGAAGAGGATAGATGAGGGTAGTGGCTGAGAAGCTCTAAATACCAAATTGAAATTGAAAATTCACCAAAATTTTGGAATTTCATAGAATTATCTCAAAAATACAAAACCCTAATTTTGAAAAAGGATGACTGATTTCTATAACAAAAACTATACAATTGATTCTCATTTTATAGGAATCCTTAAAATACACAAAAAAGGAAAGAAAAACCCTAATACAATTAAGTCTAATTTACATATCTATGAATTGAATTGTAATTATGATGAATCTTGAGAGAATTTGGGGTTTTTCCCAAATTTGTTCTCGATGTGGTTGGTGGTTTCATTTGGTTGACAATTATGAAGTTATGGTGAAGATCACACATATCTATGCTCAAAATGGGAGTTCTCTCATGATTGGATTCCGACTAGGTGCATTTAGGAGAGATTGAAATTTCAGGGAGAGAGATAGCGTACCAGCGTCTCATGGTGCAAGGCTGACATGGCTAGGGTTAGACATGTGTCATCTTCTCGTGTAGGTTGATGTGGCCATGTTGACATGGCATGCTGATGTGAATTTTAATAAATACCAAAGGCATTACCAAGTTGAGTAACTATTTTTCCCACAAAAGCAATGGCTCCCATCATTGTGTGCTAAGTTTCGCAAGACATCCTTAAAGAGAAGCTCTCCCAAATTAAGTGCGATCTCCTTCATTGTCATTTCGTTGCTGTGGACATCGAGTTCTTCGGCCACGTTTGTTAGCCCAATTTTGTTAGACTTACTAATGTGAGCCTATATTAATTTAAGATTAGTCTAATAAAGTGAGACAAATAAGTTTTTAATAATTAAAATATAAATAGGTTGGTGTTGACAGTGACTTACCAAAATAGGGTTGTGATATCTTTTTCGATTGCACATAAAGATTGGGTTAGGTCTTCAACATGTATATTGTATCATATGGATTAGAGTTTGTAGGGTGAGTCATTTTGATAAGTCATTTTTCCTTTGGTTCTGTCAATAAGTTAGTGTACGTTAAGCAAGAATAGAGAATAAATATTTAACTTGAAGATCATTTCACATTTGTTTGGCATTTTATATTTGATTACACATATTCTAAGTTAGTTTGTCTTGTTAAGACATATGGAATTCCTAACAATGTCTTCCCAGCAACCCAGCCGCATTACTCTTAATCATTTCTGGCTTAGAATTACCTGCATATGAAATGTAAGTTGATGGCACTCATATTTCAAGGAGCATTTCTTAGGGACAACATGCTAAAAATTTAGCCTATGCTCTAGTTGAAGCTCATCAATATAAAGGAGCACATTTGTTGTAAACACAGAAAATGTTGTACATACCTTTTTACAAAAATTAGATTTGTCTCCACGAAATGAAGAGTTTCTTTATCTAAAGATATAACAAATAATTCATTCTGCTTTGAGTTTTAGATGTATACATGCCCGTCGGCTTGGGAGTAGATGTATCTGCTCACCAATCACCAACTTGTAAACATGTTACAAACTCTTTATTGATAAATTTTCACAACCTCTTGACAGTGTTTCCATTGTTTATACTCTCCCAAATCCTATCCTAATAGATAGAAAGAGGTTCTGCCAGAAGATCGTCGATCGGAATTTTACAGTCTCCAGAAGTCAACAAAATATTAGTCAGTTCTATGTTGATTCTTTATGGCTTTATTTTGGATTCTTTGCGAGTTGGAAGTCGAAATTCAGCGTTTGACGGGACAAGGTGCAAATAGACATTTGGTAAACAGTTTTCATGGTGTAGGACGTAAACTGGGCAGGTTCCTTGCAAAGCAATATAGAGAGCATCTTAGCATCATGGTCATGTGTACTTTTTCTTAATCTCATTGAAACAAAGTGTACATTAGAAACATGGACCGTTGCTCGAAAAGAAGAGGGAGAAGGAAAGGTATAAAATAAAAATGGGGCCGCTTTTTCAAAATTACATCTTGTAACCCAAGAACCTTATTTATTTTGTAGAAAATGATCGATGCAAAAATGGAATACTGTGAAAACCCACATTTAAAGCCTCCTTGTTCCATGGCGCAAAAGCTAGAGCATGAAATTAAGATACATAGGCTAAGCACAAGCCAGTTCGCATTGATCAAGCTCGTCCTGGATTGCGCGCACTCACCAACTTCACGTCGTCCCAACACTGGGCCGCAAAAAGAGCCCGAATGGTCACCTTTCATGGTGTAGGACGTCAACTTTGCGGGGATTTGTTTTCACCACTTGTGAAAGGGCGCTTTCTTTTTCGGCCCCGAGTTCGACAACTCCTCCTTCGCCCTCCGGAACGGCAGAGCGATCGCAATCTATGTACTTCACGGCTTGCAGGGACTCGATTATCCAGCCCGGTAAAGGACTGTGATCGTCCTCAATGTGGGGTGGGATAATTACGCCCGAAGATGTATTCGGCAACACATATGGGTTTGGTCAGTCAATATGCGGGCGAGGGCGAGGGCGAGAAAGAGGATGAGTATGAAGAGGATGAAGGAGAAGAAATTGAAGGTGTGTAAGTCTATCTGTCTCTCTCTCTCTCTCTTTCTCTCTTGTTAACATGAAGTTTTGTTTGGATTATTCTGCAGAAAATTGTAGAATTCGATACATGAGAGGGAAGTGCTTTCAGTGTACCGATTTTGGTGGTATTTCGCATTGCTTTTTCTTGTTTTAATTGATGGACAGTGGTATAACTGAGACTTGAGAGTACGTATCCGATCTTCGTCGTCTAATTTCGCTTCTTATGGAAGTTCCATAGTTTGCAGCGGTGAATATTTGTATTAGCATTGGGAAACGTAAACATGGGATTGCTACCTCAGTAAATGCCAACTATTCTTATCGAGTTGAAGTTTATTCCGCCCATGCACTTTTCAGTTATGTCTTTTAAGGACCGCATCATGTCTTATGGCAGCCATGTATTTTCATTCTCAATAAAGAAGCTGGGACTGTGCATCGATTTTGATGTTATAGATCCCATGCCTCTCAGGAAGATCCTTTGGCTTCTTTTCTTTCTGGCATTGTGTTATAGCAGCTTTTTATGATCCTTAACCAATATGAATTACTATTAATAGGTTGTTGTAGCTCAATTTGTTACTGTCTTGACTACGGATTTGCCTAATTTATTTCTATGTATGAGTCGATGCAGTCATGTAACCAGAGAATTTCCTTTTGCTGGTTGACATAAGAAACAAGAACTTTAGTTAGTTTACAATTCATGCTTTCCTTCTTAGGATTGCATTCCTCTCATCATTCTGTAATATAGAAACCTAGGCGGATGACAACTCAGGGGCAATGTATTGACAGTGTCGAGAGGTTGACCATCTTATTTCTTAGTAAGCGAGGACATGGCCAATTCCTAGTGTGCGCTAATCCTAAAGTGGGGTTCCAGCCTGCCTAAACCACCAACCTAGTGATTTGACATGGGCTATTTTTGGTAATTCTGTGGGCATGATTTTTGTACTATTTTGAACATTAATTCAATACGATTGTACCTATTGGATCTTCCACATTTTTATGTATTCAAAATGTTACTTCCTCGCTCAATTCTCTTTCATTTTTATAATTTTGCTTTTCAGCAAGCATCGTCTTTTTGCCTGCAAGTGGTTTGCTATTGATTTTGCGGTCTTATTTGGGTCTTTTTGCTTTTCATCTGGAGCTGGTTGGATTTGCAGATTATTGTCATATTATGGTCTATGCTGTAAAATCCTCTGTTATTTGGTGTGGAAACTTTGTTGGATTATGTATTCATCTCTTCCCAACAAATGTACAAGAAAACAAGGTACGAGAGGAATCATATATATTTCTTTTTGTGAAAGTACTAAGAGTTGTTGGATTTTTTCAATCCGAAAGTAAAAGGGCAGTTGTACGAAAGTTCCCATTTGCATTTTCAGTCAAGTAAGTTGACTAAATTGGTGTCCATTCAGTTCCCATTTGACTTTTTTAGGGTTTTAGAGAGGGATGAGAAGGAAATGAAGCTTAGTAAGTAGAGCGAACATATCAATACATACTTTAAAAAGTGGAAAGAAAAACTATTGAAATTCATAGAATGATACTCAATACATAACAAGATAAAATCTCTCTTTGATGATACATAAATAAAAAAAAAAAACAAAACAAAAGATGAGTACCAAAGCAACAAAAACTTACTAAATTTATGCAATTCAAATACAAAAAGAGTTGCTTAAAGTTTTATATGGTCTGAATCCTGTGAAATTACATTTGGCACAAGCTTGTCATGGCACAAAATTATGTAAAATCAAATTTATATATGTTAACTGCAACGTCATTCATTCTTATTGGCAGAATAAAATTAACTGCTATCCGTTATACTAAAAATGAATAAATAACAAAGAGAGAAACTAATGGATATCAGCAACTGGTTTCAAAATATTCAATGTTGCAAAGAGTCCTTATTTGAGCATTTATCCTACATGTGGAATACAAGGCAGAAGAAAGATGATGCCCTCCTGCCTCCCATCGATACATGATTCTCCTTACCGGCAACTCCACGAACAATAGCATCATATCTGCCGCACCAAGAGACGCCTAGCTACGACTATAAAAACAATGGGCGGGATGAGTGCCAAACATTTGGACAGTCTGTGTATCTTGTGTATCTCGCTTGGAATGTAGACAAGCCCGGACATCCGGACGTCCATGCTTGGACAAGCAGAAGTATTTGAATCCTGGGTGCAGCTCCATTTGTCCTACTTTTTTGATCTTTGTACAAAATCCATATAGCCCAAGAACGTGTTTTCCGTTGGAAAGCAGGAGTGGTGTGAGAGGACCTTCATCAATGTCAACATGGACAAGTCGTCTTCAGGAGTTCTTAAATATTCAAAGCGAAGGTCGTCAAACACATGGTACAGAGCACATCCAAAACCCAATTGAGTTGAAGTTTGAAAAAGCAGCCTTTATTCGGATTGTTGAACACCATTAGAAATACACCTCCGCACAATTCTGCCAACATCAATGGCTACCCGTCAAAAATAGACTAGATAGAAAATGTTAAATGTTGAGAATGACAGTTTATACGAACCTTTGGAGCTTTGTGATCATCACACCCTGATCTACACTAATAATACATGGTCCTCCTTCAGCACCCAATGCATCAAATTCATTAAAATATGTTTACACCAACGAGCTAATTTCGTCAATGGTAGAAGTCTACCACAACATTTTTGCCCGCTTGCGTGCTCTCAGGTTTTTGCACGCAACAACATCGCAAACCAGTTGCTTGTATCTTACAAACCCTGGTGGAGTTTAAGTCCACCAAGGAAACTGTATTCTGATTGTTCGACCACATTAGAATTTAACAAATCCAAGCTAGAATGCTTGAAGAAGAACAAGAACCCTAAAGCCCCCTATATGTTTAGAGACGATGGTGGTACTTTCATTGATTGGTCCACCACCTCATTATCGGGGGTCCATTGCCATATACAGAAAAGAAAATCAGGATTCGGGGGGAAGAAATCTCAGTGCCGGATGCCTCTAATATTTTTTCAAAAAGTATAAACTTAAGAATAAATTTGGCAATATTAACCCAATGTCAAGGTTTTGCAATGCCCAATGATGACTGAGGAGGGATGCAGTTGGCAGAAATTTGTTTCCATGAAAGCATGTCGCTCTTATAACAGTTTCACATATATCTAGTTCCTTAAGATATTTCATGTTCCCTTGATCCTTTGCCCCATTATAAATATCATGAAGGCAGAGAAATTGAACCTCCGTGCTTGGGCGAAGAGAAGTAATTGAAGCCTGGATGAAATGATCTTTTTTAAAACCCGAAGTCCATATACCTATATAAATAGTGCAACTACTATCTGTTACATTAAAATGAAATGAAAAGAGAAAGAGGGGCAAATATTAATAAACCTCTGGAAACCATCCAAGCCGTGTGACAAAAAAACTCTTCCTTGTTTTATTATTATTGCGTTATGATCCTATTCCGTTTTCATCTTCTTTATATTGATCCACAAAACAAATAAAATATTTCAAAAAAAACAAAGCTCAGTACAAAAAAAAAAAATTGGAACGTACTTGTAAACCGTAAGCGGAGAGGTAATGACGATGTCCATCCTCCATTCCCATCAGCACATGATTCCCCTTACAAGCAACTCTCCACGAGATATTGTCCTCCGCGGGGTCCATTTACCGAATTTAAGAAAATCAGAAGTCTCCTAATTAACGAGATAAAAACCATAGGGTGTGGTATTAGTGGGAAACTGTTGAACAAAATCTTGGGCATTTCGCTTGTGTATTATATGAGCTCCACACATTTGGACCTCCGTGCTTGGGGAAGTAGAAGTAATTGAAGCCTGGATGAAGCTCCATTTATTCACGCTATTTGATCTTTCTACAAACCAGAGGCAAGGAATATATGCCCAAGCTCCATGTAGCCCAGGCTTTTCCGCATAACGACTGAGGAACAGGGGCCGTCCAAGAGGACCTTCATCCGTGTCAAAATAGACAGCAAAGAGGACATCTGAGTCGTCCTCAGTTTCTGAATCTGAGTCGTCCTCAGTTTCTGAATCTGAGTCGTCCTCAGTTTCTGAATCTGAGTCGTCCTCAGTTTCTGAATCTGAGTCGTCCTCAGTTTCTGAATCTGAGTCGTCCTCAGTTTCTGAATCTGAGTCGTCCTCGTCCTCAGTTTCTGAATCTGAGTCGTCCTCAGTTTCTGAATCTATAGGAACCGAATTTCCCAGACAATCCGACCTTTGACGGTGATGGACTTGATACAAAAAATAGAGAACACATCCCAACCAGCTGCTTCTATCATCCGAATCCCAATTCAGTTGGAGTTTAACAACGCGACCATAATTCAGATCCTCGAACTTCCTTCGAAGCTCACATTCCGATATGACAGTGTACATTATTCTGCCGGCGGCAATTGCTAGCTGTAAAAAAGTAGAAGAAACAAAAATTGTCAACTGTAGGCGGGAGGAAAGGAATTTGTGTGTGTAAGAGAGAGAGAGAGAGAGAGAGAGAGAAAGAGAGAGACAGACCTCGACACACGAGTAATACCTAATAATCCGCGCTTTGTCATCTTCAAAGCCTGATCTGGTGCCTCTAATAATGCCATCTCCTTCAAATATATCAAATTCATTTAAATACGATTCCAATGAAAAACAATTAGAAATCATTGCATATTGAACACTCGGTGCAAGATTCGGGAATGATCGAAGCCTCCGACAATCTTTCAAGTGAATCTCCTTAAGTTTAGAAAGAAGGGATATACTCTCAGGGATATATTCAAACTTATTTCCACTCAGATCTAGTTCCTCCAAAGATGACAAATTGCTTAGATTATTGAGAATACTTCCATTTGATAAATTACAATTACTCAAATCTAAAGATGTCAAAGAGCATAAATCTGAGAATAAAGTAGTAGGCAACACCAAACCATTGTGACAGCTTTGCATTGACCGATGGCTGAAGAATGGAGGTGTACGTCGCTGCCGTTTATATCCAGTGAAGCATCCTTCTCGCCTTACAGCAGTTCCACGAATATCTAGTTCCTCCAAACATTCCACATTCCTTTTGTTTGGCCATTTATCGAATATCGAAGTGCCGGATAGACTGACACTTTGGAGAGATGTCAAAGAAGAAATGACACTTGGAACAGTCAACAAGCCTTTGCAATTTTCTAGATTCAGCAAAGTAAGGCCAACTAAATGCTTCATTGACGAAGGTAGCTCCTCTATAGCAGTCCCATCTAAATATAATTCTGACAAACATTTCATATCCCCAACAATTTCTGGAAATTTCTTAAATTTTGAACAATCAGAAAGAATTAGAATTTTAAGAGATTTCAAACTAATTTCATATGGAAGGCTATGAAGAGATTTGCAATTTTTCAAGTTCAATAAGGTAAGGTGTTTGAGATATCCAATAGATGAATGAACCTTACATAATCTGTCACAATCTTCAAGAATTAGTTTCTCAAGGTTGAGAAATCCTGTAAAATCTGGGGTGTTCACCAAATTTTTAGAGGCCCTAAGGTCAAGAATCTTTAACTTGTATAGATCCTGTGAAAATAAAACATTAGATACAAAAAATTCAAGAAATCATCAATTTAGTTTATAAAAAGCAATATACACAAACTACATCAAAGATGATTGTACCTTCTTTCCCTTCCATATATTCTTGCAATGGCTATAAGGCATAATAAGTTCAACAAGATTATTAGGTTCAAAACTTTTTGGTAGAGATTTTAAAGGGTATCCATGCCATTCCACAACCCGCAACTCCTTAGAAAGATAAGTTGGACATCGAGAAAGCTGCACGTTGGAGATTCTTAACAACCTCAAATTTTTCAATTTGGAGAAGGATTTGGCATTCAAATACAATTCTCCTTTTGAAGTAGAATTTAGGACTATGCCTTCAACTCTTCCTGTACCCTAGTAAACAAAAACATATAATCAATGTAGTGAACAACATACTAAAATTTAAGGAATATGAAAAATATATATAAATATATAAGTTTAGTCTCTACTAATTACTTACTTTATTGTTCTCCAATACTTGTTTGATGTCTTCTCTAAGCCACAATCTACTACGCATACCAAGCTTTTTAGGAGATTCAAGACGAACAATCTCTTGTCCCATATCTTCTAACAAATCATGCAACCATAAGATTTCTCCTTGGATCATTATAAGAGACCTATTGATGAGATTGTCCATACAAATGTCTGCATGATAACCACAACTTTCAAGTATATCTTTTACATGATTGTATTCATCTCCTTTGAAGAAACAAGCAATATCTAAAAAAACATTTTTCTCCATTTCTTCTAATTCATCAAAACTTATTCGAAGTATACCTTGGACTTTCCCATCCATATTTTCTCTTACTTTACACAACATGCTTTTCCATAAATCCATCTCTCTTTTATATAAGGATGAACTCAAAACTTCAAGAGTTAGAGGATGACCTTTAGCATAATTTAGAAACTCCTTGGACAACTCCTCAAAATCTTTTGGGGGTTCATCTTTGTCAAAGGCTTTCCAACTAAAAAGTTGGAGAGCTTCAAAGTATTTCAATCCTTCAACCTTATATATTTTATCCTCACTCATATGATGCTCAATCAATAATCTTTTATTTCTTGTTGTTATGATGATAACACTTCCTTCACCAAACCAGTCTTGTGTTCTTGCTAATGCATCTAATTGTTCAAGTTGATCCACACCATCAAGAATGAGAAGAATTCTTTTACAACATAGTCTGTTTTGGATCATATTAGCTCCTTCCCCAACATCACATATTTCAATTTCTCTTTTTGCAAGGATTTTGGAAAGGAGTTTTATTTGTAAAGCAACTATACCATGTTTTCTAGTTTCTTCTCTAACATTAGCAAGAAATATGCTAGATTCAAATTGAAAAGATATTCTTTCATAGATAGCACGTGCAAGAGTTGTTTTACCTATCCCTCCCATCCCATAAATTCCCACAAAAGAAGCATTGTCCACCCTTATATCTTTACATAAGTTCAAAATTTCCTCCACCCGAGAGTCCATCCCAACAAGATTCTTTGAAACATTTAAGCACAAAGGATTCAATTGATGAAGTACCTTTCCAACTATGTTGTTGATAACTTTTGCCTCATAGCTGCAAATTGAGAAGATCATTTATAGTTTTCATGAGAAAATCATTAAAGAATGATTAAATTTTGTAACTCCTTTATTTTAGTTTGGTCCAATAAAAACATAGAAATTCTAATATTTTGTAAAGCATTATTGTTGACATTTTATTTCTCTTATTCTGCACTAAAGAGGTCAATATTAATTTTTACTTCATTGCAAAATCATTATGTTTCTAATTTAGTTGATTTAGCAAAAAGGGAAGTTTTCGCCCATGTTTTCCTTCTTAGCAATGTTCAAAGATTCACTAACATACTTACTCATTAAAAAAGAAAATCAGTAATGGTTTTAGCTTGGTTGGTCATTCATGTTATGATAAAATGATGATAGTTGTAGAGGAATGATGACATGGGCCTCCGCTGAAGAAAATTTGGTAACCATTTTAGTAAAATCTAATTCATTAAGTAACAAAATCTTGAACTAAAAACATTTGAGTTATACTGACCTTTGCCGATTTTACAATGACTTCAAAAGAGACATTATTTTTCAAAGTATTAACTAATTAACCAGGGCAAATGAATTACTTAGTATTGATAAAATATGAAAGGCAAAAATTTTATCCTTACAAGTGCTCCTTTTTGGGATGGAAAGAAAAAAGAAAAAGAAAATCTGACTAGAAGAAGCGAGAATAGTGTCACCTGTCGTTCACATGCCATCCAGAGAGATTAGCCACTTCTCTCATAGAATCTTTCCATCGTTGTACCCTCTCCATCTCCCCCTTGAAATTTTCTTCATGATCAACAAAAGCTTTTTCAAAACTTTCCCTCTGATTACGCACGTCAGAGGGCTCCACCTCATAGAAAACAGGCAAAACGGTCATGCCCCTCTGGTTCATACACTCAATGATCTTTGCAAGTTCATCCAAGCACCACCCCGACGAAGCATAGTTTCTTGAGAGAATGATGATTGCAATTCTTGATTCTTCTATGGCTTTCAAGAGCTCTGGCGAGATGTGTTTTCCTCTCTCAAGTTCTTCGTCATCCCGGAAGGCGTTAATTCCTGCCTTCTTCAAAGCGGCATATAAATGGTCCGTAAACTTTTTGCGGGTGTCTTCGCCTCTAAAACTAAGAAAAACATCGTGTTTCCATTGCAGGAAAGAAGGAGAAGAAGAAGAAGCTGTTTCAAAGGCCATGAAAGTCATCGGATACTTGCCCTGCTTTACTGTGTGTCACAAGGCTCGGATCGTCACTCTCCGAAAGTGAATTTCCGATTATTTGTTGTCAATGGCTTTTCTTAAAACGGTTTCAATGGCGTTGATAGCGGTCGAAGACTAATTCTATTTTACTTTCTTTGGCAAGACTTAGATTTGCAGAATCGGGTACGCACACGGGTGAGGATCCGACCCAGAGATCCGAAAGCTAAGTGAAACGGTGCGTGTAGAGAGGAGATGACTGAGGGATAAAAAGGTAAATTGGACTCACAAAAATCTCCTAACCCTAAGACCAAAAACGCAACGCTTATGACAACTGAGAAGAGAGGTGAATCGCCGGAACGGCGGGCAGCGGAAGACAAAGTAGGATCGAAGGAAGGGAAAAAAGACCCAGAAGGCGAACGAGATCGGGACACAGATCCGTTCGGGGAAGCAAAGGTTGTGAAGAGAGGGAAAAAAAAAAAAAAAAAAAACAAAAGGCGAAGGAGATCGGGACACAGATCCGATCGGTTGTGAAGCAAGGGACAGAAAGACACTATTTTGGCTCCAAACAGAAAAGAGACTAAAAATAGTGTGAAGAAAGGGACGAAGAACGTACCGGATTCAATACCGAAGCCTTAGGTTGGCTCTGGATACCATCTAAGAATGAGAAATGCGTCTGAGGATCGGAGACAGAAACGGAAGCCGTCGCTTTCTTAATTCTTGCTTAAGAAAAACAATAAACCTAATACAGTATTTATAAGACGGGTGCCTACACCCGTAAGCGGGCTTGGCTGGTAAAGGCCAAGCCCAAAGAACAAATATAGAGACGAGCCTTAATAATTACAATGGCCCAACCCAAGGATAAAATACAAATAATACATTATACATCTTAACAATTAGATTAGCTCAAAACATATAATTAGACTTAGATTAACAATTAGACTTAGATTTGCAGAACATACGTGACTTTCCGCTTTCCGCTTTCCGCGTCGTCAGCAACTTTTCTTAGTCATCTGAGATGGTGGGAACAGCACTCCAGAGAACTTTATAGAACTTTGAGGTTAGTGGGAAACGCCAGAGTCCCACTCAAGTTCACCAGTCAAGACGCAAAATGCTTGGGGGCGTAGTAATCGAATCGAGGAAAGTAACTTTTCTTAGTCATCTGAGACAGTGGGAACAGCACTTTAGAGAACTTTATACAACTTCGAGGTTAGTGGGAATCGCTAGAGTCAAACTTATTGATAACAAGTTCACTAGTCAAGACGCAAAATGCGTGGGGGCGAAGTAATCGAATCGAGGAAACTTTCCCGTGACGAGCGGTAAAGTTCTGTTCATTGCTTGTCTATTAAGTCGCCGCCGCGATGTGAAGGTCGGGCCAGTTTGCCTTCACATGGATTAGATTAGCTGAAAACATGGAATGCAGCTCGCTGCCTATGCCATTACACTCCTAAAAGAAAAGAAAACGCGTAGCTCTCTCTCTGTGCAGGCTTTGTCTCATTTGGTTCAAAGGAATGTCCGGGCCTGCCATGCCAATTCCGTACTTTTCCCTTATGCTAGTGCATCTCTTACGCCAATTTGGCAGCGATGAAAGTCATAATGAAAATAAAAAATAAGCGAAAACATATTATTACTATGGCTAACAAAACATACAGAATAAAAATTAGATCTGTCTTCACAACCTTGAGAGACTAAACTTTGAACTTTACAACAAATCCATGTACCAAGTTGCCTATATATGCTTCTGATCCTTCAAAAATTGGCAACCCCCAATCCAGTGTTAATGAAACGAGAAACGGCTAATAGAATATAACAACTCATCAAAAATAAGCGAGCTTGGAGTTGGGAAAAAGTGTTCTTGACATGCCATGTGCTTGTAGATAGGTCGGCATGTATCATATGCCTTTAAAAATTCCGTTATAACAAAATGTTTACCCAATACCGGTTATCCGACACCTATGGAGAGGCATACTCCAATGTTAATGGCATAACTTTGGTTACTCACTCTAAATAAATATACAATAATACTCTCTGTCCCTGAATTATCTGCCCACCCCCGATCACTCCAACCAAAAAACCAAAGAAAAAAAAAAGAAAAAGAAAAAAAGGGAATCACATATATTTTGGTCTGCAGAAATTCTATGAAGTATTTCATATTTCCAATTCGAGGGGTGTAGGACGGACTGTAGGAAGGTTCTCATTCACATCTTTTGTCCACTAGAATCAACTATATAGATGCTTCTTCAAGTAACTAACGGATGTCGGAAAAGATAACCGGACAAATCCCCAACTATCATTTCTCGACAAGGCAATATTCATGAATAGGATTGAAAAAATGGAGTAACGAGAATTTTGAGATATGCAGCCTTCCTTCAGCCTTTGTTGAGATAGGTAGAGTTTGTAGTAAATGCATGAACATTGAGATGGAAATTCCTAAGCTTCATGAAGACAAACGAAGATGGTGAATAAGTCATCCGTGGCGACTAATAGTTTTGCATTTAATTGTGGTCTAGAGGATGGACGGAAGGAAGTGCTATAGGTCAATAAAAACATGGGTTGGTGAGTAAGTCCTTTATGGTGACTAGTGGATTAGCATTTAAGTCAAGAATGTGGCCTTTACTAAAAACTTGAGTTGTTGCCACATGCATGCTCGCTTTCGGCGTTGCAAAGTGTCAAAATGAGGAAATTTGCAGATCAAGAAATGGGACCTTGTCTTGGCTCGGGTTTGGTGCTAATGATGCTTGCTTTCCGCGTAGTGAAAAAGTAGTCAAAATAAGTGGCTTGCATAGAAAACAATAGTAACACCTCATTAGCAAGTTCATTGTCTCATTTGCATAAAAGATACTAATTTAAAAGGGGACGTTAGAATCACTTAGAAAATAAGATAAGATGACTCAATCTTCTACATGTTATATTCTAAAACCTGATAATATAACATGAAAAATTAATGGATTTGGATAAAATAGTAGACAAACAAAATAGATTTTAAACATTGTAATATACTGAATATTAATGAAAGTCGACATGTACAATATTCTTATAAATAGAAAAGGTAGATGATAGTCTTCATTGAATAGAAACCCAATAAATATTCTCACCACTTGACTTTCTAGCTTATCTAGTTTTTTAAATTCATGTGCCAATTTGGCTCTATGTTCTATTCCAATTTGAAAACAAAATAAAGATACTCTCCAGCCAGGAGCAGCAAGGTCCTGTTCATCGTTTTTATTAATGAAGTTGCCCTTGTGGCACGAAGAGTAGAGATTCAAAAACATGGATGACAACAGCAGTCATCCGCTCATTATAGATCCTTAACTCTGTTCTCAGCGGTCCACAAACGAATGTGCTTCATGGCAAGTGCTTATGAGAAAGGCCTTTCACATTCCACGCACAATACAAGGGCTTTAACACCTGCTCGAGAACTAGTAGTCCTCCAGAATGGGCAGATACACTATTTTCCATGTAGTGTCTTGACAGATTATGCACAACTGTACGTCCATTTCTTTTTTGACTGATGATTGTAACCCCCATTACCTCCGTTTGCAACCGCATTTGTAGGTTTCGGTCTTTTAGTCTTGGTGGAAGAATTGGGCCCAAGAGCTGTGGGGGAGTTAATAACAGCTTTTACAATTTTCTATTAGGTATTAATGAAGTAAAAGTAATGTAATAACAACTAACGGGCAATATTTCATTTCTCAACACCCTACATTTATGGGCTACATTCACGAGATTCCTAGTCAATGATTTCTTACAATATAAAATAATTTCATGTCATTCTCATCAATAATGATGTCTTCTCTATTGCTTTTTGGCACAAAAATCGTTTAACCTTAACTATATTGCTTTTAACTTCATACTTCAAGAGCCTTTGATGTTTAGTCATCCTCATATAGTGTATTAGTATTTACATCCAACCTAGATACACAAATTTTTATTATAATCATCTATAATCAATTGTAATGTTTACATGGCACCATGTAGACTATCTTATAACAACTCAACCGGTAGATTCTTTTTCTTCTTCTTTTCTTTTTTTGTTTTCTTTTTCTTTTTTATTTGATCAGACTTAATTATGACAGCACAGAATAAAATAGAGAAGCCAGTTCCAGCTACACCCCAGCCACAGGACTGCTCAGCCTTGCCATGAAATTGAGTCGGCCTTGACATGGATAAGCTGCCCTTTATGGATAGAAGCTTCCTCCCTGTGCAAGCACAAGCAAAAACAGGAAAACAAAAATGCACGCTCCCTACGCAGGCATTATCCTGTTCAGGTTCAAAGGGACTGTCTCAGCCTGACCTGCCAGCATCCTAGCCAAACAGCTAGAGATGAAGCGGTTACAGGCACCCCCGGTGCATCTCTTATGTCAACTCAACAGTCAAAAGAAATCATAATGAAAATAAACATGAAGTGGAGCACTTTATTTCTGAGGCACACGAAACAAATAGAATAAAGGTCGATATGTCTTTAAAAGCTTTGACAAACTAAACTTCAAACTTCCCAGCAGTGTGCTTGACAAGATAATCATGCACCAAGTCTCCACATTCCAAACTACATCTCCGCTCACCACTGAGCCTGCAGAAATTGGAATCCCCCAATTCACTAGAGTTAAGCAAAGAATCAAAATATATAAAAAATACAACTGCAAGCGGCTTTGAGATACAACTGCATGTTTTTGGTGCCATTTGACTGTCCAAAGACAAAGTAGTTTTATGACATCTATAGTCATCCGTGCTTCTGCTAGGAGAAACAATATCCATGATCCTATAAATGCAGGTTCAGTGGGAAGAGAATCATCATATTCAGCAACCCCTATGAGACATCAACCCAAGAGGGCCTTACGCCCAAATTAGGATGGTATAGCATTCCTATGAGATCGTGCATTCATCATTTGGATTCCAGATTATAATTTTAAAAGCTTTTAAGTTCAACTGCATTTACAGTTCTCCCCTCTTTTTGTGGAATCAAGAGGCTTAAAAGTTTTGGGCGACCATTTGAAAAATTGAGATCCTAATTGGACCAACAGAAAGAACAGAGAGAAAGTACACCGACCTTCATTGCTCTGAGGAACTCAAGTAACTTGCTGGCAAGTAGATTTCTCCACCTATTTCACCGTGTTGTTCTCCACTAACAGTTTTCTTAGCAGCCAGAAATTCGGCACTCATAGCATCCATTCCACGCCTTACAGCTTCTTCCGCACTCCCATAGCCATGCTCCTCAGCATACTTCCTCACATCCTCTGTTATCTTCATAGAGCAGAATTTAGGTCCACACATGGAGCAGAAATGGGCCACCTTGGCACCTTCTGATGGCAAGGCTTCATCGTGGAAGGACATGGCAGTCATGGGATCCAATGACAAAGCAAACTGGTCCATCCAGCGGAACTCAAATCTAGCTTTGCTTAATGCATCATCCCAGCCCTGAGCAAGCGGGTGACCCTTGGCTAAATCGGCTGCATGAGCAGCTATCTTATATGCGATAACTCCAGCCTTAACATCATCCCTATTTGGTAACCCAAGGTGTTCTTTGGGAGTTACATAACACAGAAGAGCAGTGCCCAGAGCCCCAATAGTGGCAGCACCAATCGCAGAGGTGATATGATCATATCCAGGTGCAATATCAGTTGTCAAAGGACCAAGAGTGTAGAAAGGTGCTTCATTACACCATTCCAGCTGTTTTTGCATGTTTTCAGGTATTTTGTGCATTGGAATATGTCCAGGCCCTTCATTCATAACCTGAAGGTGTGTAACGTAATATTGTGAGTCATAAGATTCAAATCCTCAAAGTTAAATTTGACAGGAAAACAGGGAAACAGTTGTATGGATACGTGCAATGCTGAATCAGTGGAATAAGCCTACACCTCCATTTCTCATTTCTTCTCACTATACGATTGTTACTTTTGTTTTGACAAGAAATAGAATTTTATTCAAATAAAGTCTAGTAAACCATAAATTAATCCCTTCATGGTCAACTCAACCCTGTAAAAGTCTAATTTAACCACTGATGCACTATCAACTAATTAACAGATATGTTTAATTTTGTGCCTACCAAAATTTGTAGTGCAAATGGAAATAGCCAAGTAGATCAGTTCACTACTATCTCTGAAAATAGTATTTTAAAAACCATGAAAAATGCATTGTGGCTCTCTTATGGTACAAAGACAAGTCACTTTTAAACTGTGGAGCAGCCGAAAGACAACTTTCAAATTCATTTTAATGAGGTCTACTTCTCTGAAATAGAAGACTGATAAAATCCAAAGGAGTTCAAAATTTTCTCACATTCCCAATTTCTATTCAAGAAGGCTAGAAAATCCATGGAAATAAGATTAGAAGAGATAACTGAACCCTGCAGGGCAATAGACACAAGTCCAATTTTTTTCACGACATTACGTATTTCTAAACCATTAGGCCACCAGACATTTTGTAACGTTATTACCTGGACATCCTTTTCCCATGCTCTTCGGGTCAGTTCGCCCTGAGTTAAGAGCTCTGCAAACTGTGCAGTGTCATTAGCATCATAGATGGACCCAGGTCTCAGCCCATCTCCTATTGACAGGGCCACATCATACTGATTACAGATGTCAAGTATATCATCCCAGTGTTCATATGCAAAATTCTCCTTATGATAAGCCAAGCACCACTTTGCATGAATGGATCCTCCACGTGAAACAATTCCTGTCATTCGCTTCGCTGTTAGTGGGATATATCGAAGTAGAACCCCAGCATGGATAGTGAAGTAATCTACACCCTGCTCAGCTTGTTCAATCAGGGTTTCCCTGAAAACTTCCCAGTTAAGATCTTCTGCAATTCCATTCACTTTTTCAAGTGCTTGATAGATGGGTACAGTCCCTACTGGTACAGCAGAGTTACGAAGGATCCACTCCCGTGTCTCATGGATGTGGCGACCTGTAGAGAGATCCATGACAGTGTCGGCACCCCACATAGTTGCCCACTGTACCTTATAAACTTCCTCTTCAATGGAGCTCGCAACAGCAGAGTTTCCAATGTTTGCATTCACTTTGACTAAAAAGTTCCTCCCAACTATCATTGGTTCCAGCTCCAGGTGCTTCTTATTGGAAGGAATGATTGCCCGACCACGAGCAACCTCTGATCTTACAAACTCTGGGTCAAGCTTCTCACGAGTGGCACAGAACAACATTTCCTCAGTTATTATTCCTTGCTTAGCATAGTACATCTGTGTATACCTAGGTGCACCTGATTTCTCCCGCCTGTCAACCCAGTCTTTCCGTAGTTTTGGCAGTCCTGTTTAACTAACAGTGTCAATTCAGAACTAGCCATGTAATTGCTGCCCAGTGGAGGCATAAATTGAAGATGCTTAAGAAAAAACTGAGACAAGTAATACTTAATTATACTCTGTTAGTGCGGACTGGAATTTATCCACCAAGAAGGGGGGAAAATTAGTTAAGGAAAGAAAAAAGGAAAAAAACTTAAGGACTGCAGAGATGATCGTGAAAAAATCAAAACCTCCTCAGACATAAAGTAGCCTTCACTGACAGGAAAATAAAAAGATTAAAAAAAATAGTACATAAGGTAAAACTTCAGACTTCAGAAAGGAGCAAGCATGTGAAACTTAAAATTTGATTTGCATTACCAATGCGAGGGCTAATGTTTTGAGGACCAGTAGTATCGTAGGTGTCAAAGTGTGGTTCATCCCCAGCTAGGTGGACACGCCGGAAGGGAACTTTGAGTTTATGACCTGATTGTTCATGAATAACTTCCCTGTGTGGCAAATTATGCATCAGTTCCCAAACTAAAGTCCAAATGCATCTTAAGCAGCCATCAGTAATGCCATGAGCAGACAAGAGTTAGTAAACCAAAGATACCTAAATGAAAACAGTTAAAAAAATAAACCAATGCAAAAGGATCAAGAGATGTACTTAAATTCTTTTGAGCTCTTTGGAAAACATTGCTCAAAGGACGGTAGTGGCAGAAAATCAGGAGCAGTAGGATCAACTGTATGCTTCCTTTGGTTGTTTTTCTCTGAATTGGTCGATGGAGGATCAAATGTCAATGTGGCTCTAGGACCCATGCTTACAGCTGCCATAAATGTTTCCTTCTTAGATGCATTTGAGACACGCCCAACCACATCAAACCCAGGCAAGAAGGAAGTACTTGGAAACTTTGGTGAAGAGGCAAGATTGCCGTTTTGACACACAATTGAAGTCACACTAGCATGTAGTGATGCCATTTCTTATCAATCTGAGCAGCACTTGAGTATGAAAAGATCAGAACCTAATTGACAGGAAATTATACATTCAGTGTATCTACAACAAAAAAAGTTCCTGTAAATACAAGTAAAAAGTACAGATTACAGGAAAGATATAGTGCTTTTCAAATATTGATAAATTAATTCACTAATTAGCCGAAATTTTTACGCTTTCTGTTGGTCATCACACAGGTTTGTCCCAAGCTACACTATGAAAGCCAACATAAACCAGATATTAGTCTGGATCAGCTTCCAAAGGGTAAAACATAGGAGAAAAAGAAAAATATAAGACAGAAAAAAATGAAAACGAATTTTAAGAGACGAGAAATGTCAAAATAGCTTATTATAATGCAATGTTATTATTGGCAGTCAGTTGTCTCTACAATTTCTTCAACCTCGAATTAGAAGATTCAATCTATCATTTAAACTGACTGGATTTCAGAATAGTTGATTCATTAAAAAGAACCAAAAAACAGTGTCGGCACACGGCATGTCCTATAGAGACCTCATTTCCATACATATATGTGAACTTAAGCACATAGTATTCACCTATATATATATACACACACATATACATCTCTCAAAGACAGACAACTTAGAACTCAGACCAGATATGCTAAGACCGGCCAGAAAATAAAAAATAAAAAGGAATAAAAAGAAGGAAAGAAAAGAAAAGAAAAGCCCTTGCAAAAACCAGTAACATTAGGTCTGTTTGGTAGCGGAGGACATGCAGCAAAACAAAATGAAACCCAAAACAACAATCCTCCACTCACTAGACTGGACCAAGGAACGGTGCATTTTTCAGTCTCGGAAACCAAACACCATGCAACGCAAACAAAAAGGTTTGATTTTTCTTCATACCAAACAGAGAAATGAAGACTGCAAGCGAGAGAAATCCAAGGATCACAGAAGAAACGAACAGAAAGAACAGCCTAAAAACATTAAAGAAACAGAAAAACGAATCGACGGTTACAAGTAAGCGGTGAACAATCAGAATACAACAACCAGTGTTAGAAAATGTTCCTTTGCGAGAGAGAGAGAGAGAGAGAGAGAGAGAGAGAGCGAGAGAGAGGGAGAGGGAGAGAGACCTGATCACTAAATCCTGGTCTTATCTTCTTCAGCACCGCGTTAAACTGAGAAGTTCTGAGCTCACGATTTCACATGCTCAGGATTACGTTGCCTGGGCAGGCTTTTATAGGAAGCTGGTAACGCTTTCCCGAGAACTCCAAAAGGCGCTTTAAAGGCAACAGCTGACGTGACTCTGGTGCTATTGGAGTTAGATATTTCCTTCTATTTTCTCACTTGGCTTTTCGAAGTGATTAGAAGAGAAGGTTTACACAAAAGGGCCTCTCCAGCCTATTATTTTACATACCCCTTTGTTTTTGTGCAAATAATTTAATTTTCCCAGATTAATTATTTACCTTCAAAATAGAAAACAAAGTCTTCATTGCCTCTTTGGGTTCCATAACGCTAAAATTAGACATTTTTTCCTAGACAACACCGGCACAGTACTAAGCTAAAATTAGAATATCTTAATCTCAAACATGTACTTACTACTAAACAAAGCACTTATGTACTAAAATTTAAACAAAAATTGAGTGACTTACATATTTCTGGTTGAATGGATGGACATCTTCTTTTCTTAAACTTTTTAATTTGTTTTACTTTTTATTGAACATAAATAAATGGAATGGGATTCAAGTGTTTAGCCACTTGATCGAGTAGTTTCTCGGGCTATAACTTTTGGACATGAATGCGACATCTTGAAATTTTGGAAGAGAACCACTTTAACTGTGGTCCATACCACTTGTGTCTGCAGCTTTAGACATCCTTTTATTTTGTTGAGACAAACGATGGACTGTATGGTTGCCTTCAAAAAGCAAGCAGATATTTTGGTTTCTCCTACCAAAATATCAATGAATCAGATATTTTGGTTTCTCCTTTTATTGATGATCTCTGGAAAAAGTTTCAAGGAAATTGACGGCTACTACACAATGCAACCGCAATGGATCAGAGCCTTAAAAATCATTAGGCAAGCTGGCCCATATAGTTCTGCTTCAAATCCCATAAAGGTAAAAGAAGGCCTTTGTAGCTATTATAATGCACAGCGTTCATCTTAACTTTCCGAACCACCATATATGGTGCGGTATGTATTTCGGACAATAACAATATACAAACGAATAGAATTACAATTGCAGATTGGGACAACTCTTTCTCCTCAATTCCATATTCTGTATGACTTAAAATGATAGCCAATGTACAGATGATTCCAGATTCCACACGTTTAAAGTTAAGGTGTGATATTTGAGAAGGCTTCGACCAAGAGAACTCTTCAGCCTTTCGACTCTATCTGGTTTTAAGCTGGTAAATTGTGAGATACGACATGGAACAGGATGGTAGATGCCGATTAATGAAGCAGAAAATTACCTTACTGAAATATACAAGATGCAAGTGTCAACCATCGTCCATTTGGAGGATTAGTTCACTGACTTGGCGACGGCTTTAATGGCAAGAAGCGCAGTCACTGACTCCATTTTTTTCCTCAAGAATTAAGAAGAATGAGCTGTCATCAGGAGCCCGTCTCCAATGGTAAAAGAACCTCTTGCTTCCCCGCAATAAAAACTTGAAGTTCCGATGGGGCGACGACCAATTTCAACCACTCTTGAAGCTCTTCACCTTCTACTTTCTCTTTGTCTGAAGAAAAAAAACCAACAGAACACTAAGGCCAACTACAGCAAGATTTATTATACTATGGAACAACCCTATTTCACATCACAAACTCAATACCAGTGTCAGATTTTTTTTATTCTTTCTCAGCCCCTACAACAAAAAAGAAGTGGCCGCAAGCTCTGTGTCAGTTTTTTTTTTTTTTTTTCGTGTAAATCCTGAGCCGATCAAACTGTATTCTAAGGCTCCTTAGATTTAAGATGTTAAGTTGGTCTATGAGATACTTAATGGGCAGTCACCTTTCTTGTGAAATCAGATCTTCCATATCAGCTCATTGTTGTTAGATTTTTGTCTCTAGAGATGTTTTTCCCTATAGTAAGTCTGTTGGAGCACGTGAAGCATCCATGATATGAAACAAACTTCGAGTTCCCCATATCAAAATTAAGTGTTCTTTATTTGAACAACTACCGACTTTCTCTATACTTTACCTAATTTAAATTCTCAATTGGCCCTAAATGTCTAGCAGTTAGTTAAATAGTCAATAATTCCCATTTGAAATCAAATTTGACAAACATGGTTAAGAGTGTGGAGGACCTTTCACCCAATGGTGAACTAAGTAAAATATCAATCCAATGCAAAGAGTTAGAATAACGTAGATATGAGAAAAAGAACTCATGGATGCATGCATTTATAATATGTATCACAGCATGTATACATGAATATATGATACACGAAAGTAAGAGCAGCCAAGCATCACCTTCTAGATGGGCACCAAGCCCCTCCAAAACAGTAGGATTAGCTCGCACAACTGAAAGTGCTACTTCCAACGCAGATTGCAACAATAGTTTCACCTCTCTTTGAACAAGATCAACCAGATGCCCCTGTTAAAAACCATTGTACATCAGTATTTATGGCAAGTAAAATAGAACCAGAGAAACTGGGTAAAAATATAGGACCTGATCCCTTCCCCAAGGCATAGAACCTCCAGACTCATCAATCCCACCTCCCGAAAGTGTGGCTATAGAAATAGGGCCGATAGTCTGATTAAGACCATATTCAGCTACTGCCTTGTACGCCATGTCAGTTGCTCGCCGAATGTCATCAAGTGCACCAGTTGAAACACGACCTGAATAAACCACTTCTTCTGCTGCACGTCCTCCAAGAAGAGTAACCAAGCGGCCCCGTAACTCATCAATGAACAGCAAGTATCTATCTTCAGTAGTTGGAGGAGTATATGTAAAGCCCAGTGCCCCTCCAGACCTTGGCAATATGCTTAACTTCTGTTAACACATGAACATCCAGTGATCACTAGTTCATTATGTCAAGTGCGCATTAACAAAATGGTACGCAGAGTACAAATTCCAAAACTTTTGGATTCTAATGATTCACAATTTCTTGCAAAACACTTATTATTTTTACTCGTTTTGCACATCAGCAATTAAAATCCGCATTAACTTAGTAGTAACTGTTGTTGCCTAGTCCAATATGCCTATCAAAAGGTGGAGGATGCAATTATTCCTCGTAGGGTACCTCAATAGAGAGAGAAATATTCCTTATATGAACCAAGACTAGTATGACCATATCTGGTTGAGGTCAGTGCACAAATAAAAGCGAAACAAGAAAATAGAGAAGAAAAAGTAGATACTAATGCTGATACACATGAAATAGGAAATTGATGTACAATATGATAGAACAAATGAAGCAACACCAATCAAGTCAAGAAAATTGGTTTGCCATCCAACCCAAGGGAAGGAGGGGGGGAAAATTTCCATTATTTTCATTTTTTCAAAAAAAGAAGCTCTATCGTTCCACATTGCTCAAGCTTGCTGGGGAACTGGGGTTGTGGATATTTTTCTAACTGATGGGACCCTCCCTTTGCTAGCCCTCTGGAGATGGTTTAATATCACAAGTTTATACTCCCGATGAGAGAAAGAACTAGTATTTCAAGTACCCTAAACGTTTAATATTATTCTTAAAATTTCAAAAAGAAAATAAGTTTTTCTATTAAATGTTCATAGGATACAGTCCCTCATCGATATAAGATTTCTTACGCCAAGCTCTGTCCCATGCCACAAATAACAGTAGCAAAGATGCATTAATGTATTGAATCTTTTGTTACAAATATAAATGTTTGAAAATGACAGGGATTATAGGACCATCTTAACTACAGGTAGTTCTCCCGGATGAGGCCTATCAATTGTTATATCCCAGAAACACCAGCGCATTTATGCTTAGTATCTACTTTGGCAACAAGAGGAAAAAGGTACAAGCTAAAAGTATCCCATTGAAAAGTACAAGTGACTTACCTCCACACGAGGCTGTCCTGGAAGAAGATTTGCAACAGCAGTACCCACCACTGCATGACCAGCTTCATGCCGTGCAACTACAGCTTTCTCACTTCCTTGCAACTTCGCAGTCTTCTTCTCTATGCCCTACATCAAGAATCATGTTAAGTTGCTCGTTAGTTAATCCAGAAAAAGTATCACCAATAAGTGGAATATTATATACTTCAAAAAGAAGCAAAGCCTTTAGACCTGTGGCCAAAAAACTAAAAAATAAAACTAAGAAAAGAAAGAAGAAGACACAATGGCAATAAGATGGAGTTGCTTAAAATGTGTACGCAGGGTATTCTTATTATGTAGCTGCATGGATACATCATAAAAGCGTTCAAGATAACATACAATTTTTTGAACTCCACTGTTAATAACTCCTTGCCAGAGTTTATACACAAGTGCACTAGAAATTCTTATTTAGCCATAAAAGTATAATTTATTTATTCAAGACAAAGGAGACAAACCTCAAGTTCACATGATTATGTATGACCAAAGGATAAGCTAGAAGAGTATCAATGATAGAAAACTAGATCAAGAAACTCACAGAGAAAAGCAGTGACCTGTAACCCAACTTTGATCTATGCAGGGATCAAAATGCCAAAATCATAGATAGTTATTGTGAAACAATCTATCACTAGTCAGCAAACCACAATGTACATCACTATTTTGCTTAAGAGAAAAGAGTAGATGGACAAAAAGAGAAAGATGAAACGGACTGAGAAGCAAGCATGGCAAAGAAAGAACAATCTCAACCCACCCTCTTTTCAACAGGCATAGACATTCATAGACCAAGAGACTTACAGCTATCGATCTTTCCACTGCTTGAATGAAGTCAATTTTCTCCACAACAACTTTCATTTGTCTTCCAGCCAATAAAGCTGCTTCATTGACTAAGTTTGCAAGATCGGCCCTTCACAATATTTTAAAACAAAGATTACTCCAATGTTTTGACCAAACAGGTACGAAAAGTGGAAAGGAGCATCTTCTACATGCAGAGAAAGAGAAAGTACCCAGTAAAACCAGTAGTCATTGAAGCAATGTCACCAAGGTTAACATTCTCTGCCAGCGGAAGTTCTTTCTTGGAAACATGTACTTTCAAAATTGCTTCTCTTCCAATCCGATCTGGTGTTTCCACCTGAAAGAAGACAAAGGAAACCGAATAAGCATTATTTCTGAAACAACAGGTAAGCAGATGCTTTGATGTTCCCTTTCAACATTTCAGAGAGATAAAAGACCAGAATACAAACCATAACCACTCGATCAAATCTTCCTGGTCGGCGAAGTGCAGGATCTAATACATCTGAGCGATTAGTTGCTCCAAGAACAATCACAGCAGAGTTGCTGTCAAACCCATCCATCTCCTGCAATGCAGTTTCACAGGCAATGTATTGACGCCAGAAAGACAATACTAAAATTATCAGAGACTTGCAAACAGTGTCTTGGAAAGCTTACTGTGAGTAGCTGATTCAATGTCTGCTCTCGCTCATCATTACTCACAATACGATATTTTCCATCACGACTTTTTGCTACAGCATCAATCTGCATGAAAAAAATAATAAAATAAAATATGATTCACAATGCACTGACACCTTCAGAGATTGGACACAATTATCAAAGATAGCAAGAGAATCCCAGAGTCTGACCTCATCAATAAATATTATAGACGGTGCCTCCTTCTTTGCTCGAGCAAATAAATCTCTCACACGGGAGGCCCCCATGCCAACATACAATTCTACAAACTCACTAGCAGAACAACTTATAAAGGGCACTTCAGCTTCTCCAGCCACAGCCTTAGCTAAAAGAGTCTTACCTGTCCCAGGAAGACCCACCTGTAAGATAAACAGAGTAATACTCACTAATTATGAAATCAAACCTATATCAAAAAGTAAGGAAGGTGACATCTGCTACATATACTATATACAGCGGCAAAAAACAGCTAATGCGAAGCATTAGAGGGTAAAACTAGTAAAATCTCTACCTAAAGAAGAGATCTAGCCATTTTACATCAACATCACCAGAAATCAGTTGTTGTTGAAGAAAAAACATATAACTAGGATTCTGTAGATCGGACAGCATTCATAGTAACTAATCCAGGGTAGAAGATCTTAAGGAAAGAAAATTAGAATGGTTGGCCACATTCATGCAGTTGATCAGCATGGCCAAAGATTTGCTAGAAGCCTATCATAACTTCAATGCTAACATTCATAATGAGGTCAATTCATTATATGATGCCTAAAACTTACCAAGAGAACACCTCTAGGTGGTCGAGCACCAAGACGTATATACCTGTCTGGATTCCGAAGAAATTCCTGGCAAAGAAATATCAGCATTGCCAAAAAAAATGAGACTCAATGCCACACAAACATTTGGGAAAAGAGAAAGAGAAGGGGGGGAGGGGGAATTTGGAAGACAAAGAAATTTCCCACAAAATTTGACCAGGTTTCTTGAAAAAAGTATAATCTGGGCAGTATCTAGCATACCACAATTTCTCAAGCTCCTCCTTGGCCTCATCAACACCAGCAACATCAGCAAAGGTAATTATTTCACCTTGTTCAGAGGCTTTTACACCACTAGAACCACCAGATTTGCGGTTCCTAATCTGGCCAGCTGTATGCTGTACGCAAGAATGCACTCACTGAGGACCATGCAGCAATAGTTCGACCATCAATGTACAAGAACTAACCATTCTGCATCATACCTGCGAAAAGCTTACAGGAAAACGGTGGAGAAGTCCAGCAAGCACAGCAACATAAAACAAAGCTATCTGCAAATAAGAATCCAAAATCAAACTACAAACGTTTGATCCTACCAGAAATAAAACTCCAGTACAAATTGCAGATGTCCACAAAATATTTGCCAGTTTTAGTTGCTAAAAGGACTTGTCTATACTTATGCTGCACTGCAACCCTAAATTAGGGACTAGAAAAAGATATCTTATCGCTTTTTGCTATTGTCCTTTTGATTGGTAGCAAATTGACTGACCTATTAGGCTTTTCTTGTATATCGACATGTTTAACATAGATAAGGATGAAGGAAAGACGTAATAAATAGTTCTACATTGACAGACTGAACTAGGATTTCATTTGAAAACATAGGTAAACAAAATATCATATCGCCAGATTTAAAACCCTCTGGGTTTAATTACATTCTCAATCTTTTAGTCTATTCAAAGCTATCCTAGTATTACTAGGGTCAAAGAGAAGTCATATGTCAGAATAGGAACCCTAACACTAATTTTATTTAGTCAAACCAACTTCCTGAGCAAAAACAATCAATTGATACTGATCTGTCCTTATGTGCCCGAGGCAAAAATTTGGATTTTGACGAGACATGAGTTAAAGACATATGTTTTACCAAGCTGCCGTCTGTAAAGAAGTTTCACTAGTTAAGCAATCTTCTCAGATACATGGACATTAAAATAGATGACAACAAGGAAGAGATAACTCTGCATTAGCTGAATACAGCCGTGGCAGTGCAGTATTAGCATCAAACATTACAAAGCTTAGGTGAACAAAACGACTGAAATTACGAATGTTCAAAACCTTGGTATCCATTTCCATATTTCATTAATACTCCCTGCCGAAGTGACAATATTATATAAAAAGTCAATGCATACTTGAATTTCTTTGGCGTGATGAACCAGTGAATCAAGTCAGAAAAGAATTGAAGCCAGAATATGGAACTCTAGTAGTTAGCAGCACAATATAATACATCGTAACCAATTAAACAACTTCATTGTCATAGCACGACATAACAGAACTAGGTGTGCTTACCAATGCAGAGTTCATGAATCCACCAGAGCGCTTATCAGGGGACCCGAATTCCACCGCATTCTCAAGCATCTTCTCATACGGAGCCTTTATATCGGTCGGCCGCGTTGTCGTGTACACGATCCTCTTCGTCGGCGCCACGCTCCGGAGCAACGTCTCGGACTCCTGCAACTTACTGCTGGCTCCACCAACCTCAATTTCCTGGGCCGCGGCCTCGCCTTTAACTTGAACATAATGTGAACTCCATCAACCTCGACTTTCTGCACCTGGTTGCTATTTATCTTGCTCAAAAAATCACTATACGGCACGCTGATGAAGGTCGTCGGAGTTCTAGGCTCAGAACCCGGCAGCGGAATCCCGGGCCGAAGCAACCGCATGACGAAAATCACAATTCCCAATTGCAAGAGCAACACCCCAATCTCCTGAGCCTGAACTATAGGCTGCCACTGCCACTTCTTACCTTTGGACCACCACATATTCCCTTTCCCTTGCTTCTCTTTCCGGCGATTCGGCGCCGAAGAGGACCCCGAATTAGGCGGGTTCTTGTTGCCCTCACTCTCGCTCGTTCCACTAGAACCAGCCGGAGAATCGTTGTCCTGAGTGCTCGCTCGAATCCGATTCCTCCTGAACCGGAAGCCTCCGCAAAGATTGAACCTCTCCGAATTCCTAGAAACGCTGTTCCCTCCTCCATACCCGCTGTGTGAGGAAAAAGGCGGGCAATCGAGGATAAAACGGTTCGCGTTCTGAACAAAACCCCTTGACGTATAACGAAATCCATGTAAATGACAGAGTCTCTGATACGAATTCAAATGGATGTTCTGGTAAAATATAGGACGTAGAGACTCCACCGATGCCATTCCGAAACCCTAGAAACCAGAATCGATTCAGAGTAAATCGTATAATCCTTATTTAAATCTATGGGTCTGTAAACAATAGTCTGTGCTCGAGTGAGAGATATCCGGGATGGAACGATGCTAAAGGCCCGAACAGATACAGGGACACACAAACGGAGAGAATTTAGCTCGGATTCATGACCGTCCGATTAAGCTCAACTTGCGGACCATAACCGTCGATTGACCTTCGAGTTCTTTTCCTCTCTCCGCCTCTTTTGGTTAACGTTATCCGATTTAGCACAACACACAACGAGGCCAATTGTCTGCGTCGCTGACCACGTACAGTACATGTTCCGATGTCAGCGTCGATCGACACGTGTAGAAAACAGGATCGAGATACGGATATTTGTCTGCGGGCTGAGAACCACACGCTACTGCCCCATGTTTTGGAGTTTAGGCCACGGCCGCCAACTTATTGGTGGGCTCAAGCTGGATGTTTTGTCCGTAAAGGGGTCCTTGAAATAGGCCTGATTGAAGCCACAAGAGATTTTTTTAGACACGAGGTTACTTTTGATTTACTGAAAGTCACGAGGTCAAGTCAGAAATATAATGTTTTCTGCACCCGTTTCCTATTTTGTCTTTGTTATCCCATGAACATAGGACGAGAAATGGAACGTGAAGTTTCTGATTCCTGAACACGAGGATCTGCAACTAAAGTTTTCTAAAATAGGCATGCCTACTCCAAACCTGTGCGGGACAAGGAGGTTTTTGACTGGCTAAACGATAGTGGGGAAAGCTTGGCCTCTCGTTTCTTCTTCCTCTTCATTTGCTTCTCATGGTGTTTCTTTCGTTTTCTGTCAGGATCCAACTGTGTGGGTGTCGCTTTTCAGATTAGCTGGAACCTGTTCTGTTATGTTCTAAGTGTTGGAGCAAACGGATATGGGTGTTGGTGCCGAGGATATTCTAGTTTGTTTGCTTAGAGTCCTTCAGTTTGTAATCAAAACCAGTTACAGATTTGGACAGAAGCATCCATATGTTGTTGGCTTTTTCTTAGTCCCCTACCTTGTGTACATATTTTCTCCTTTCATCCTTAGCTTTTTGGTCTTCTCAGCCCCGTTTCTAGTCTGTGTTGCTGTTGTTCTTAGACTTTTTTGGACTTCGGAACAGTCCCACATTGTCGAGGGAGATGATGACAGGAAAAATGGAATACCAACTAAGAAGTCTCGGGCTGTTGAATATGATGTTGTTGTCACCCCATTGCAAGAGAAGAACAAAGAATTGGATCTACAGACTGGAAGGAACGACGAACAAATGGTTCTACAGGCAGCTTCTAATGAGGATCCAGCTTGCAAAACTGCCATAGAGGAGAAAGAAAGCTATTCTTTTGAGCATGGAGAGAGTTCCTCGGCTACATGTTTTGAAAATCTTGAAGAACATCGTGCGTTCTTGGGTGTTGAACCTTCAAATTGTGAGATCGTTTCAAGCAATGACACAGAACAGACTCAAAAGTTTGGTATTGCAGAGATAGAGGAAGAGAATCAAGAAGAAGCAGACGATGACGATGAAGAAGAGGCACACGAGGATAGGAATAAGGCCATGGAATGGACAGAGGATGATCAGAGGAACCTTATGGATCTGGGAATTTCCGAGATGGAGAGGAACAGGAGACTGGAAAGTCTAATTGCAAGACGAAGAGCAAAAAAGTCATTGAAACTGCAGGTCGATAGAGATTTGGTTGTTTCAGATAATAACCCTACAAATCAAGTTGCACCCATTTTTGTTGCAAGAAGCAACGCCATTGATGTACCACGCATTTTGGATGAAATTGAGAGGGTAGAAATGCCTGATTCAGCCCCTTCCATTTTGTTACCGACAAGAAACCCATTTGACCTTCCCTATGACCCCTTTGAAGAAAAACCCAATCTCATGGGAGACAGTTTTCATCAAGAATTCACGGCAGCTCAGAGAGAAATGCTATTCTGCAGGCATGAGAGCTTCAGTCGGGGGGCTTCTTTCCCTGGGGAGTCCAAGCATGATGCACGAGACACAAAGTACATTTCCCCTTTCTTCACGGATATGGGGCCCTTGGGAGGACCGGGATATTCGAGATTCAAAAGGCCATCAGGTAAGATCAGTTTTTCCATTTTAGATCTGTTGAAAATGAAGATACTGAGCTTGACCCTATATTGAATAGGAATATACCTCCTCTTGCCTATGAGTTTTAAGATAGGTCACTCTACTTTAACGTTGAAGATAACCTTATATTGAATAGAAGTGTACCACTTCTTGTTTATGAGTTTTAAGATGGGTCTCTCTACTTTAACAATGTTATCGAACTTACGACATATTTTTTGAAGTATTATGATAAACCCTCACCATCCTTAATATCGGACCACCCATGATATTTCTTATGATGTTTTCTATATGCATAGAGTGAATGTGTTAAGAATGCTTATCCTACATTGGAAACAATATATAGAGTCTGGCATTATATTAGACAAGGCTATATACTTCCCATTGTCTGAGTTTTTAGGGTAGGCCACCATGCTTTAACATCTTCTTTACTGCTAAGTTGATTTCTGATTCTAAATGCATGACAATATTTTTCTCTTGCAGATAATAGAGACCATGACAGTCTAATAGAGGATCTCTTACATGAAGAAGGCAATCGCCGTGCTTCCCATGTGGAGACTGGAACACAAGCTCACATCCAGGTAATAAACTCGGTGGAAGGATCTCATGGTATGGAGCCACTCTCGAATAACGAACGTGAAGTTGACGCGGAAGCACTTCTGGGTGAAGATAGCATTGATGATTCAGATTCATATTCTTCATCCGAGGAGGGTGAAGTCATGATCAATGCTTACAAAGCTGTTGCTTCTGAAGATGTAGAACCAGATCCTGCTCAGAGGTCCCTAGGTATATCAATAGCTGAGCCTGAAAACGAACCCTTTTATGATTCCAGCTCGTCAGCAAATGGAAAAAACAGTGGGGAAACCAGTAGTAATTTTGCAGGTAAGGACTCTTGTCATACTTCTACCAATTCCATAGCTTCTGACTTGCAAGTGGAGGTCTCGGAAGCTGGTTCCCCTCCACTGACAGTCGACGGAACCATCACACCTACCGAAGGAGAATGCATGTACGATGAGGACATTGACAAGGAAATCATTTCTGTCAGAAAGGCAAATGAATCGAAATCAAGAGGAATATTTGCATTCAGTCAGGAGAATATTGTGGAAGTAGGATCCTCAGGGGCCAACAAGAATTCAAAGGGTGTTGTTGTGTCAATCAAACACCCAGACCAGGTAGATCATCAAGAAACAACAGGCACCAGTTCATTGTCATCCTCTATGATTGACATACCTGGAGAGAGCCAGGCTCGGTCAATAAATATCGACCATAAGATCCACGCTGATGTCGAGCAAGAAGTGGAAAAAGTTGGGGAGGAATCCAAGTCTTCTAAATCTGCAGATCCCTCTTCATCTGAAAATCAGAAAAGAGAAATGCATATGATGGAGAAGCTGATGGAATGTTCCCTTCTTGAAAAGCGCTCAGAAACACCAGAGGTCAGCTATTTGTTCTTATGCCGTTTCAAAGTAACTCAAATGCTTCTACTTCCAAGAGGTTGAAGTCTAAATAACATTGAAATCAAAGGTTGATAAATCATATTTAGAAAGAGATTATTGAGGTCTATGTTCTCATACTAAGGAGGTAAAAAACAAAAATTATTTCCTGAACACATGAGTTAGTTTTTATGTTGGAGTCTAAACCAAGGTTAATTGACCTACTTTATTCTGACTATTTTCATTTGTTTCAACTAATGTGAAGTTTAAATATAAAATAAAAAAAATATCACATCAATTCATGAACTAAGTTTGTAATTAGATTTTGAATCTTCTAATAGAGATGCCTAGACAAGGTGAATATTTTTTGTAATGTTAATCATATTATCATGATTTGGGGAGTTTGATCTCTATGACAAATACACAAGAATATTTGTCAAGATAACTAATATTTTACTTAACTTGCTCAAATAAAATTACAAAGTTCATAGGACACTCTTTGCAATGTTGGCTAGAGCAAAACTGTGGTATTCTAGGGCTGTGAGATCACACTCAAATGACATTGACTCAAGAGAGATTGTGATATACTAGGGTTGCAAGCACTTTGCACAACACACGAGATTGGCTTTGGTAAATTTGAAGCTTTTATAATTTAGGGTAATTCCATCATTTGCCTTATAGGTTTGAAATCCTAATCCTTTTAAAATCAAATAGGCAGTGAATGCATAAATCAATTCAGTATTTTATTAAAAATCACTGAGAAAAGATAATGTAAGAGAAAGAATGTTAATTTTAAAAAACAAAATCTTTAAAAATTTGAAGCTAAAGTATATTATGTTTAGGATTTAATTTTGAGTTTAGAAGTTTTTGTAGGAGGAAAATCAGAAAATATTATGATTTGACTTAACTCCCAAAACAAAGGTTATATAAAAAACAATTCAAAAGTTGACAATCACCTAACTTAGTTGGGAATAAGTATTGCTTGGAACCTCTTAGTCTCAAATTTTATATTCTTATATTTGAATTTGGATGTATACATAATAATAAAAAAAAAGATTCAAAAGAAACTTAAATTTTAATAAATCAAATTAAAAGAAAAAAGAAAAGAAAAGACAAAAGGAATGATAATCTATAATCTAGTGAAACTTACGGGAAAAAAAATATCAAAAAAGTATCAAAAAAGATGGTTAATTGCTACTAAAGAAAAAAACAGGCATTTGGAACAAGCATCAATAAATATTATAATGATAAATGAAGATTATAATGCTCTAGTTTTTAAGTATTATTTGTCTTGTAAAATTGTGGATCTTAAAATAGAACACAATTTCTCTATGTCATACAATGTAAAATCACAAGATAATTATGTCCATGGTGATTTAGAGATGTTTTTATCTTATTGAGAATAACTTTTGAAAACTTTGAGTAAAAGGTGATATTCAACTTAAATTGCCTAATGGAGAAACATAGAAACTCTAAAGGACAGAAGTCTAATTAAACTACATAAAAATTGATTTTATCATTGATCAAGCCTCCTCATAGAACTTAAGTCAAAATTTGGAAAACGATCCAAAACGCTAACATAATGGAAATTATCCAAAAAGCTAACACAATGGATAAACAACCCCCTTTTTATTTAACTCCCACTGCACTCTAAAATGCAGAGCTTATGGTGAAGGATACATTTTTTCATCCACCTAAAAATCACGATTGAAAACTTTCTGGTCAGGATTCCTATTATGTTAACTAAATCTTTGTGTGCATACATTAGATCAAGAAAGAAAATCAAGCTTTATCTCTCTTTGCCTCAACACATGCACATGCACATACACATATGCATATCATAATACCATATGAATTATATGTATTTGTTCCCTTAATAACAAGAGATGTCAGGATATGCATTGGAGCAGCAATGCTCATTGAAAGTTGAAATGGTCTGATTTATAAATGCTCCCTCATTGAACAGGAACCATCTGGTCCTTCAGAGAAGTCTACAGGAGAAACCAGCACTGTTGACAACTTGAGAGAACCCATGGTTAATGAAAGCGACAACATGAAATTTATCCAAGACAGTGTAGACGAACGAAGTACCACAGCAATAAACCAAATTTCTGATGATCCCATTGAATCGGCTCGTCCGCTAGGGTTGATGATTGAAAAGGTTCCCATCAATTCAAGTTCACACTCATCATTAAATTCACTATTAGCAGAAAAGATCACAATTGATCATGCGTCCTCATCAAATTCAAGTCCAAATTTGGAAAACCGTGCAGAAACTAATCCCGTGGATGAACAGCCACCGTTGGATTTACAGCGCCAGGTAAATTATACAAACTTCTCACCAAACTAACAATCATGGTTTTGAAAATTTAATGGCCAATATTCCTATTGCAATTAATAAACATTTGTGCATGTTAAGATTTAGAAGAACATATCTTTCTCTTACACATGCAGATAATGATACCATCACACTTGTCTATTGTTTTTGTTGTTTTCATGACAAGAAATATCAGAATATGCATGAAAGTCTAACTTTTAATTGCACCTCATATTGAACAGGAAGCATTTGATTTATTAGAGAAGTTTGATGAAGGAACCAGCACTATAAACAACTTCAAAGAACCCGTGGTTAATGAGACCCAAGACAACTTGGAGTCATCTGAAGAAACCGTTGATGAATTAAGTACCATAATGAGTAGAGATGCTATGGTAAACCAAAGTTCTGATGATCCCATTGCATCAGCTTTGCAGCAAGAGTTGGTGATTGAAGAGGTCCCTATCAACTCAAGTTCATCCTCATCACCAACGTCTGTATTAGCAGAAAAGATCCCACATGATCAAGCCTCCTCATCAATATCAAGTCCAAATTTGGACATTGATCCATTGGATGAACAGCCGCCTTTGAATTTTACACTGACAACCCCCCAAAATGCACAACTCATGGTGGAGAATAATGCCCAACCAACAGAGAAGTTCTCACTTGATCAAGCCTCTTCATCAATATCAAGTAAAAATTTGGACACTCATTTATTGAATAAACAGACAATCCAGAATTTTACACAGGTAGCACCTCAAAATCCACAGCTCATGGTGGAGGATAATGCTCACCCAACAAAAAGTGGTGTTTTTGAAAATTTTCTGGTTAGTGTTCCTATTACAATGAATACATATTTTGTAGACATCTATATTAGATAAATAAACTATATCTATCTATCTATCTATCTATCTTTCTCATGGAAAATTTGAAAGAGTCTTACAGTTATACCTCATATTGAACAGGAACCATCTATTCCTCCGGAGAAGTCAACTGAAGAAACCAACATCGTTGACAACTTGAGAGAACCCGTGGTTAATGGTGATGAAGTAAAGGACAACTCAAGATCTACTCAAGCCATTGAACGGGGATTCCAAGCACAGATGGAACACAAAGCCAACTCTGACCCATCAGAACCAGTGCAGGACAACAACAAAATACCCGGAACCACGGTACTACTTGAGCTGATTCTTTTGCATGCATATTTTCTGAGATAGCTTTGAAGTTCTGTTACTTCCTTATACTGATTTATTATATGGAACAGCCACATCCAATTATTTAATTGCAATTGCATGTTTCCACACTCGCAGTCTTTTTGCATGCATCAACATTTTTTATCTAACGGGCAGTGTGAAATTGAACAAAAGTCTTGATTAACACATGTTTCATTGGCAATATAAAGCAGGAACCAAGGATGTTTAGTGTAGAAAACACTGTCTATAGTGTCAATGATCCAGTAGTCAGTGAGGTGGAAGATAAAGAGAAATTTACGTCTGTTGAAAGAAGTGAGGGTGAATGTCAAAATCTGACAGGAAGGGAAGCCATATATTCGTCAAAAACTGCTGTTGGAAAGGGATATCTTGACGGCTCTGAAAATACCAAAGAACAGGTTAGTGTTTTGAATCATAACTCATCTTGAGTTGAGAAGAGAGGGCAAAACTGAAGAAGAAGAGATAAAAAATCAAACAGAAGAACATAGATTATGACTGAATAATTCCAACGTCAAACACCTGGGAAAAAAAAAAAAAGAAAAACTGAATTTCTTTTACATTATATGTCAAAGCATTCACATAAACTCTCTCGTTCCCTTTAGTTTGGGAGCTAAATTTTTGTTGCTTTCATAATAAGAAACATCAGGATATACATGACTGCAGTAATACGCATTGAAAATCGAAGTAGTCTAAGTTATAACTGTACTCATATTGAACAGGAACCATCTAATAGTCTAGACAAGTTCAATGTAGAAACCAGCATTGTTGACGTCGGGAGAGGATCGTCGGTCAATGAGGGCAAAAACAACTTGAAACCAACTCAGAAAAGTGTTGATGAACAAAGTATCATAACAAGTGGAGCTTCTGAAGTAAACCGAAATTCTGAGGGTTCCATTGCATCAGCTCCGCCACAAGAGTCGGCGACTGAAGTAGTTCCTATCAACTCAAGTTCACCCTCATCACCAACGTCCGTTTTATCAGAAAAGATTTCAGTTGATCAAGCTTCCCCATCGAATTCAAGTCAGAATTTGGAAAGCACTGCAAATACGTTGGATGAGAAACTACCTCCAAACTTAACACAGGCAGCACCTCAAAACATGCAACATATCATAGAGGATAGAGATACTTACCAAACCAACAATGATGGTTTTGCAAACTTGCTGGTTAGTGTTCCTGTTGCAACAATAAATATTTTGTGCATATAGTAGATAAAGAAAGGGAAATATGTGTTTCAACATGTGTCTCTCACATGCACATCATGCTATCACCTGAATTATGCGTAGGAGCTGTAATGAAAATTGTAATTTTAAATAGTTTGACTAATAGTTGGACCTCCTGTTGAACAGGAACCATCTTTTCCAACACCTGCTGAAGAAACCAACACTGTTGACGGCTTGAGAGAACCCATGGTCAATGACCAGGAAGGAAAGCAAAATCCAAAATCACATCAAGCTGTTGAAGGTGAATCTGAAACATGCATCAGTTTCAATGCCAGCACTGCCCGGCCAGAATCAGCACAGGATAGCACTGATGTTCCGGTAACCATGGTACCAAAGAAGTTAATTTCTTTTTGCATGCATCTTTTGTACGTACGTAATTCTTGTATTTATTTTCTTACATTTTTCTATATTGTGGACATGCTACTTCTAGTTTTACTGAAGAGCAGTTGCATATCATTCATACCTCTATATTGTTTTCACGAGTCATCTATTACAAAGCAGGAACCAAGGAAGTTTACTACAGAAGCCAACGCTGTCTATAGTGCCAATGGTCCAGTAGTCAGTCAGGTGGGAGATAAAGAGAGGTTTCCCTCTTTTGAAAAAACTGAAGGTGAATCTCAATCTTTGTACAAACAGGCGATCTCCTTGGAGCCTCCGGCACCAGGTGAGGGAACTAGTTCCAAACTCAAAGGCGTTGATCAAAAATCGAGAGAAATGACGGACGGTAAAGCTCATCCTGATCCGTTGATATCATTTGATAAGATCAAGAATTCAAGAACCAAAGAAGAAACTGAAGATTCAGGAAAACCAAGCGAACGTGATAACATGCTTCACATGTCGAATTCTTCTTATACAATAAGCAATCAGGAACGCACAGAGAATGCTGGAGCTGAATATCAAAATTTGACTGAAAGTGAAGCTGTAGATCCATCAAAAACTGCAGTCGATAAGCGATATTTGGAGGTTTCGGAGAGTATCAAAGAGGTCAGTATTTTACATGCTATATCATCAAGCTTTTGAGAAGAAAGAACACAAAGAAAAAGGTACAGAAAGAAGAAGCAAACGTAGGTCTACAGCCTAATTAAACAGTCGACGATTTTCTACGTACCACAATTGCAATACCAGAGTTACAAACATAATTAAATGTTCTGTAAAACGTAGTTTCTGCAGTCCATATTTGTTGTAAGTTCAATCATGTATTGATTGTTGTAGAGTCCAAATTAGTAGCAACCGTGAATTGGTAATTTTAACCCGTATAGATGAGAGAGTCTTTAAGATAATTAGGCTTTTTGGGATGGTCTATAAATATGGGATCTTGAGAAACTTAATTTTATTATTGTATAAGTGACTACTATCTATAAGCCATTATAGAGCAACTTGGCTATATACTGAATAGAATCAAGGTTATTCACTTTTAAATACTTAATAAACTGCTTAACATTATCATTTAATCTTACAATGTACATGAGCCGTACTTTTTCTTGGATTTCAAACACTAGAAAATACAAAAATCAATAAGCTTAGTGAATAAGACATGTACTAAGTTTTGGCACCTTTGTCTTTGAAAATAAACAGGAACCATCTCATCATCTTTAAGTGAAGTCTGCAGTGATTATCTGAATGTCAACGGAGATGCCAAAGCGAGCACTGGCCATGATGGATCAAAAGCAAAGGGACAATTTCAAAAGTCAATCTGAAAACTTGGTGAGAGAAGATATGTAAACAGAAAAGATGAACAAGCCAGTATAAGATCACTGAGGAGTTGCCACAACCAAACAGCCCTGTAGCAGGTGACGGCTATGCCGAGGCTCGTGAAAGCGTCAAGTCACCTTTCTATAGATATAATAGGAAGGATGGTACTAGATGCTGCTTTTATTGCCATTCTGCACAACTTAAGATGTTATGGCTTCTTTGTTTGGTCCGGCTGTGGCTTGATCATGCAATGTAGAAAAAGAGAGCTTTCTGCTTAGATGCACTACCCTACATAGTGTAAAAACATGACCGTCGAGTTGGGTATCTTTAATTTTATTGAAGATATGTCTTTGAACTTGCAAGTTTTGTCCTTTATAATTGATTAGTATGTGCATGGGAGGGGATTAAATAATGCAGATCAGAAATCCAAGTATGAAGAGGATTAGCATGTATGGGTTCTCAAAAACAACGAGAGAAAACTGTTTTCTTTTGATTTTTTTTAATCAAATTTATGGTTCTTTATTTTTTTTAGTTTCGTTCAATTTATGATTGTTAAGGATCCAAAGGACCCTATCCTTAATAATCGTAGCTTGAATAAGACACTAACCTTAATATTAACATATTGTTAACAATCTTGTTAGATTCAACACAGCTTTATCTTGTTATTATTATAAGCTGAATAAGGCTAAAATCTAGGTCCGAAATATCTTACTTGCAAGTCTAACAAGTCGGAATTCGTAGCCCCTCCCTCTCCACTTCCCCTTCCCCTTCCCCTTCCTCATAAATAAAAAATACCAAAAATAGTAACAGTTAACAGGGGATTTAAAATCCTCTATAAAAGTTTGAATAAGGCTTATGAATCAAGAGTTAATAATATGTCTATTTATTGGATCAAAGATTTTCCCAAAGCATAAAGAAACAACATTAAAATGCAGTTAATGTATAATTGCATAAAACACTAATTAAACTGCAAAAACAAGAAGAAGATAAAAGTAGTTGTCTTTTAAAGTTGATTTCTAAAATTAAATAGATTACAGATGTTGAAAAATAATTATCTTTTCAATGGATGAGGATAATTAGTTACCTGTACGGAATTTTAAAGTTTATCCAAAACTAGATTTACAGCTGTGTACCGGATTTTAGGATTTTGTAAGTCCTAATCAATTTCAATTAATTGTTGGTGCCCAGAAATTATCCTAAACGTGAATTTGAACCTGCATTTTTTCCGTTAGTTTATCTACAGCTCGTGACAGCTCAGCGCATAACAGATATACGGAGGATACGCTGTAAGCCAACCCTCTCAACTAGAAATACGGAATTTCCGAAGGAGTACAACCTTCTCAACCAGAAGTACGAAGTTTTCTACGGATAATTCAGATATTTTCGGTTCTGAACCAACCTTTTCTTTTTCCCAATTTCAAAAACTTTATCCAAATTTTATCTTTATTTCCAACACATAATTTTTACTAATAACTAAGACAATTTTATGTTGAATATACATATTTTTTTAATATTCATTTATCCACGCATCCACGTAATGTCCAACTATAAACAAGAGGCTCTATCTTAACCTACCATTGAGCCAAGGTGTTTCAACATTTAGTGTGACACATTGAAAGATTGTAACATAATCTCGACTAAATAAGGAATTGGCGAGTTGTAGATGTGATATTTATTGACAAGTGCCAATTCAGTTTATAGCTGGACTGCCCAAGACCAGAGAGGTCCAGGTTGAATATACACCCTTATCCTTTATTTAATCCAAAAAAAAAAAAACGACGTTGAGAGATTGTAACAGAATCTCAACCAAATAAGGAATTAACGGGAAAGATTTTAGGAGCGGTTGAAGACAATTAAGATAAGATTAGTTGACAAGATCAAACCTAAGTTTCACCTTCCATCTCTCCTATCAGGTGTTGATATATAAAACGTTAATCGCAATCCTTTAGTCTGCAGTTCTGGCTATAGTCTCGACCTTTGCTGATTAAGTTTTGATCTGTCGGCAGAGGAAATTGAGATTTATCTAAAACAATCAAAACTGCAATCATGCCTGCCGTGGCCTATGTTGCATCCGGTGGCGATGATTTTCCCGCCAAGCTTACTTCGCAGGTTCTTGTTTGTACCATTATTGCAGCTTGTGGTGGCCTCATGTTTGGCTACGATATTGGAATTTCCGGTAATTCAATCATGATATCATTACATATATGTTTCTTTTTCTTTTTCTTTTTCTTTTTCTTTTTCTTTTTTTGGTGCCTGGGAAGTTCATGCAATACTTAAAGGTTTGGTACGTTGATTTTGTCAATACAGGAGGAGTGACTTCAATGGATGATTTCTTGATAAAATTCTTCCCAGCTGTTTACCATAAGAAGCATCAAGTCCAAGAAAATAATTATTGTAAGTACGATAACCAATATCTCCAGCTTTTTACGTCTTCACTCTACCTGGCAGCGATTGTGGCTTCGTTTGGTGCCTCCATTGTGAGCAAGAAGTTTGGTCGAAGGCCAACAATGCAAGCTGCGTCTATCTTCTTTGTTGCGGGAGCCATTTTAAACACAGCAGCCAAGAATATAGGAATGCTGATCGCAGGAAGGTTGTTGCTGGGTGCTGGTGTCGGATTTGGTAACCAGGTAACATTGACGTCCCAAAAATGTGATTTATGAGTTTGAATCTTTTTTGCATTAACTCAATAAAATTTTAAGATTTAAAAGTATTTGAGTTGCTTTATGTGACATTAGATCTGTCTGTATATGTGTTTTTCTTTACACCTGATTTTCAATTGAAATGTCACTACAGGCAGTACCATTATTTATATCGGAAATTGCTCCGGCCAAGTTTAGGGGAGGCCTTAATATTTGCTTCCAGCTCTTAATTACAGTGGGCATTCTGTGCGCAAATCTCATTAATTACGGTACTTCGCGCATGCATCCAAATGGATGGAGGGTGTCATTGGGTGGTGCTGCAGTGCCAGCTGCAATTCTTCTCCTTGGATCCTTGATCATCGTGGAGACACCAACCAGCCTTATAGAATGTGGGAAGGAAGACGATGCGTTGCGCACTCTCAGGAAGATTAGGGGTGTGGATGATGTCGACAAGGAGTTTCAAGAACTCTTGATTGCCAATGAAATGGCTAAACAAGTCGAGCATTCTTACAGAAATCTTATGAAACGTTCTAGCTGGCCCCAATTAATTTGTGGCACGGTTCTTCAAATCTTTCAGCAATTCACTGGTATTAATGTAATCATGTTCTATGCACCGGTACTCTTTCAAACTATGGGGTTCGGGTCCGACGCTTCATTATTATCGGCTGTTGTTACCGGTTTGGTGAATGTATTATCCACACTAGTTGCAGTTTTTACTGTTGACAAGTTTGGAAGAAAGAAGTTGCTTATTGAAGCTTGCGTTCAGATGATCATAGCCCAGGTAAGCAAAACGTGCTCTGCTACATATACGATTCCGTTATTCTGATAGGCCATTTTGGACAATTGTAGACAATTTTTCAGTCATCTATTCAATTGCTTTGATCGCTAAATTCATAATGCTTTTTCTTGTAGACTATAATGGGGGTGATCCTTGTTGTGTTTCTGAAAACTTCAAATGAGATGCCGAGTACATATGCACTCGTTGTGGTGGTCTTGGTTTGCATTTTCGTCTCTGGTTTTGCGTGGTCATGGGGTCCCTTGGGTTGGTTGATTCCGAGTGAAATTTTCGCCTTGGAGATTCGAAATGCTGGATTTTTCTTTGCTGTCAGCATGAACATGTTGTGCACCTTCCTTATTGCTCAATCATTCCTCACGATGCTATGTACAATGCGTTCTGGAATCTTCTTCTTCTTTGCAGCTTGGATCGTTGTAATGTTTTTATTTGTTGTGTTCATGCTGCCTGAGACAAAGGGTATTCCGATTGATGAGATGAATGATAGAGTATGGAAGAAACACTGGCTCTGGAAGAGGTGCTTTGATGATGACGACAATGTCAAGAGAGATGTGGAAATCCAAGCCAAAGCACGGAAGTAGCAGCCTGCTCAAGAGTTTTTGATTGCTTTTGTTCTCTGCATCATAATATCATATCCTTGTTTTGGGAGTGATTTTTCAGTTTCCGCGTTTGAGATTAATGCTACTGGCTTGGTCATTGAATTTCAATGTGACAACTGCTCTTTTCATCTCCTCTGGTCTTGATTCTCCAAGTTATTAAGTACATAAAACCCGACTTTATCTACTTTTGACCGTCTAAAGAAGAAGCTCAGGTGCAATGATGGAAGAATCAAACACTGTGTTATGTCAGGAAAGCTGGGAAAAGAAAAAACATCAAGAATAACATGATTCAACGCTATCTTGAGCATTAAAGAATGACTCAACTGGCTGAATATCCTAAGTGGGAACGCCTTCAGGCTTAACAAACAGTAAAACTTCGTTCTCTTTACGTAATGTCTACAGCAGCGCATAACGTACAACAGCTAATTAACAGTGATCTACGAGTTAAAGTCCAATTCTGCTGGCCTATCGCTGTACATTTATTTTAGATTATAAATGATGATTCTCAGACTCTTATAAACTAATCTTTGGAAACTGTAAGCAATACACCCCAAAAGCCTTCAGGCATCCGCAATCTTGGTGTTTTGCTCTTATTTTGTTTCCATTTTGTTTCTCACGGAAATTCTTTTGTTAGAAGAAAGAGGAAAAAAAAAACAAACAAACAAACAAACCCAGTTTTAGAGGGGAGGGTGCCGAGCTAAAGCCTAAGAATTCTATATTCTGTTCTCCAGGAATTGATGACTGATTCATAGGGAAAGGTGCCAAGCTAAATGTTACCAGCCTGAAATTCTAACTTAAAAGACTAATTACCTAAATCTTTATAAACTCAAGACTTCCTACTTGCCTTTTCAATATGAGATAATGTTTTCTATATTCCTCTCTTGAAGTGTTCTATTCTAGAACATAACATAAAGTAGAAAATTTTTATGTTTTCTTATCTAAAATGAATTTACCAAAAGGTACATTGTGAATCAGGTTTATAAAGTATTTCATTGGTGACACTAAGTGTTTAATACCCATTGGTGTATAAACTTGATCTTATTTGCTACTAAAGGATTGGCTCAACTATGAGATTGGGTTGACATTTCACAAATACCAATAATTCACGTGTAAGACTAAGTGTCTAATGGTGAATTTTGATGCTCTCAACAACCCAAAAAATAAAAATAAAAAGAATAGTACAAATGAAACACTAGAAAAAAGAAAGATAAAAAAATATTGGGAAGGGTGTATTCTTTAATTTTTGTTATTAGAAATTTCAATTTTATTCAAAAGTTAACTAAAAAATATATGAGTATTTAATCATTTTCAAATAAAATTTAAATAGTATAATACTTTTATTATGATTTAATGTTTCTTTTTATCTCCAATGTCGATCAATTTACCAATGATTAGATAGAATAAACAAGACAAATGTAATAAGAGCCAAATCCATGATAAGGTGGTATAATTAAATTTAGATTTTGATAGTATATTAAAAAATTTATTTCTTTTCTTAAAATGGACCGATTTAAAAAGAAAACATATCCATATATATATATAAAGAACACAAAGACACTCATCACAAGCCCATAAAACTCTCTATAACCAAACTGTAAAAAGAACTTTCTCAAACAACTAACCCGACCTCAAAAGGACTCTTTCAAACAATAATCCATCAAAAGAACTTTCTTATTAAAACGGCTTGTCACTAAACTCCTCTATCTTTCTTCTGTTAATAAAAAGGGATAATCTTAATATTTACATAATTCTCCCTACCATGCAAAACAAAAATACCCCTCAACTAACTGTTCCACCTGACATTCTCTAACAATAAGTCAGTGGAAAAAGGGATCCGAAGCAATACCTCTAAACTAATTTTGACAAGTGTGTGCCGAAGCTTGACCTCCGAAACATGCCCTGTCCCGGTGGGTAAAACCACCATTGATGATGTAGCTTGCGAATCCTAGTAGCTTTGAGCGACCCAAAATAGAAAAAGAAAAAGGAAGAGAACAAATGAAAAGAACCTGAATAAATAAGAAAACAGGAAAATATGTTCTTAAAATTTTTAATGTTAAAAAGTTTAATTATATTCAAAAGTTGATTTAAAGATACATAAGTATTTTCTTTTATTAAAAAAAATCAAGTAAAATTTAGACAATATGGTACTTATGTCTTATGTAACACATCTCGCTTCCCATCCCTAAGCCAATCATGAGCAATTAGATTGAAAAAAAAAAAAAGGGGGACAAAGGTAATGGGACCAAGACCATAATAAAGTAATATTCTTAAATTTAAATTTTAATATTTTGTTAAAAAAATTATTTCTTTATTTAAAATTAACTTCTAAGAAAAAGAAATATCTTCACAAAAAAAGAGAGTATACATATAAGCATATTAATTGTGTAAGGCACACACTAAATTTCAATACATTCTTTAATTTTGTGGATGAAAAGTTATTTTTTAAAAATCCATCTAATTTACAAGTAAAAAGAGTACCTCAAGTGAATTTTAAATTTTGATATTATATTAGAAAGTTTAATTTCATTAAAAAACAACTTAAGAGTAATTTTTTTCTTAATAAAATTGAGATTCCTAAGTCAAATCAATATAACTTAAAGCTTACACTATTATTTGACAACAAAGCCACCTATTGTCTTGTTCTGACTTGGCACTCCACGTAGTGATGGCATGACAGCGACGAGTTGCTGACGCTACATCCTCAAAGAAATATCATGTCCCTTTCGCTAATTAAGACAAAGTTGTTACTTCGCGGTCTCTCCCTACTCGATCACCACCAAATCGTTGCTAGAAGTAGCAACAATTTTACTGAAGACCAATCGCTGTGAGGAGGAGAAGAAGGGTCGGCAGCCGCTTTGAAGTTAGATCCAATCCTGCAACCCTAACGAGAGCCATTTCTAAAGCATTTGGGCACTACTTCACGGTCAACGTTGAATCTAAGCTTGTGTGTGTTTGCTCTCTGCTCCTTTTAAGCACGAGCTGACGAGCTTGATCAGATTGATCGAAGTGTAAGACATGGATTGCATTTACAGAGATCCTAACGCACCCGTCGAGGCTCGTGTCAAGGACCTTCTTTCTCGAATGACATTGAAGGAGAAAGTCGGCCAGATGACCCAGATTGAGCGCCGCGTAGCCAAACCCACTGAAAAGCTCGACCCCCTCAAAGACCTCTGCATCGGTAACTTCCTGTCTCTTTGACACTGATCGAATGCTTGTATGTTTGGGTTGCGTGGGTCGGAAAATGTTTTCTTTTGTACGGCTGTGCCAACTGGACTCGTAAGTTTTGTAGTACATGCGGGGGTGGATGTGAACGGTAAAATTCCACGCCAGGTATTAGTCAGGAGTAGGGAATTGTTGTTCTATAACTATTCCAAACCCATAAGATCGATATGTCAATTAGAACGGAACAGGACTGAGAAAGGAAGTTTCCGCTTCATTCTCAACTGTGTATATGTTTAGTATGTTTAGTGTGTCTGCGGTACGTTTCATTTATGCACTATTTCATACAATTGGTGAACTTTTTCTGTAGGTAGTATCCTCAGTGCTGGTGGCAGTGCACCCCGAGAGAATGCAGTGTCTTCGGAATGGGCCGATATGGTTGACGAGTTTCAGAAGTCTGCTCTGGCGTCCCGGCTTGGGATACCTCTTCTATATGGGATTGACGCTGTTCATGGCAACAACAATATTTATGGTGCTACTATATTTCCACACAATGTTGGTCTTGGAGCTACCAGGTTAGTATCCGGCTATGTACCTGAGTTCCTAGGTTTCTTACATAATTAGTTACTTTTTGGGAGAACTAGAAAACAAACGAGGATGAAGTATCTAAGTGGGAAAAAGATGCTAAAAGAGCTAGATTGATGGATTCTTAATTTATACATTGCATTCAAGTCACGCCATTTCCTAGAATGTTGACCTCCAGATTAGCAGCAGTAATCTTCTATGAGTCTCCGTTCAGTTGGCATGAAACTGCTGGCAAAGAGTAGTGCAACATGACCCTTTGAATTGTAATTAAGGACCCAAGCAAACAGTTGAAGGACGTTAGCAAATCACTGAATGTGCTTCGTTACAAACCACTGTAACTTCTTTCAATGTCAGCATGTGAACCGACAGCCTATCTTGTCTTGCGTGATTGGAACATAAATAAGTAAAGTAAGGAAGAAGGGGGCGAAAAACAAAACAAAGACAAAAAAAAAAAAAAGATTTTGTTTCTCTAAAACCTAAATGGCACAGAAATATAACAGCTAACCTATTTCTTTGAAGGTACTAAGCATCCAAGTGGAAGGCTATTCTTCATGTAGCTTTAGAACAGCTTATAGTTTTACTCTCATGATAGGGATGCAGAGTTGGCTAGAAGGATAGGAGAAGTAACAGCAGTTGAAGTTAAGGCAAGCGGCATTCACTATGCTTTTGCGCCATGTGTTGCTGTAAGTATGAAAGATGTCAAAGTTTGAGGGGTCATTATTTGTTTTGCAGTGATTGCAATGGTAACTGAGTAATTAAGGTGCAGAGTGGGATAAAAGTTATGAGTAACCCCATTGGGTGTAAATTAATTGCTTTTTTGTATTTAGGAATCGGTTTCTAATTGGACTAAGGTTGCAGGTTGTTCACTAATTTGGCAATTGTTGTTTCTTGGCTACATCAGTGGATATTGAACAGATTTTTGTTGTTGAATGTTATTGTCATTTCTGTAATTATTTTGGTGCAAAGAAAGTAACAAACTTGTTCAAATCTTGAAAAAGATTTTTTCAAATGGTAGTACCTCACTGGATATATGACAAACAGCGATCATATGCAGACTTCTTGATATTGGTAGGCAATCCATCTCCTAATATCTTAATTGTTTTTAGGAAAGATTGTAGTATCAAATCTCTCTTGTAAATAGGAGCGATGTTCTGTTACCCTGGCTGACTTAGGCAACTGCTTTATGGAATCTAGCTGGAGAACCATAGCCCTGGATTAGTTACTCATAAAATGCTGTAAACCAAATATCTACTATAGGCTGCTTGAATCCTGCCTTGCTATTTGCTCCATTATGGAACTACTATTTTTCAAATTTGTATGACATGCCCTTTCTGTTACCCCATGATCTTCAGGTCTTCTAGTCATCCTTTACATTCTAAAACCATATGACTTGCCGCTTATTAAGCTTAATTTTATAGGACCCTAGAATAAATGCCATATTATGTGGTGACCTATGTGCATTGCTGTACAAGTTTTCTCTTTGATTGTAATCCCACACGAAAAAAATATTGTAGGACATTAAAGATCTTTGATCAACTGAGAAATAAGATTTAAATTTTAAATATCTTTTAATAGGATAACATTCCCTGGATCTCTACGTGTGGTCTAGATTTTGACTAAAATATAAACTGATTCTTCTCCCATCTTCATTTTCATTTTTTTCCTCTAAACTTTCTGTTTGGGGTAAAAGATTGTTGAGAAAATTCATTTTCATGAGTTTTGACAGGTATGCAGAGATCCCAGATGGGGAAGATGCTATGAGAGTTTCAGTGAAGACACTGAAATAGTTAGAAAGATGACTTCCATTGTCACAGGCTTACAGGGCAAGCTACCCGATGGATACCCAAAGGGCTACCCTTTTGTGGCTGGGAGGTGAAGAGAAGTCTTATACTCTCATATTTTCAGTTCCTGACATACTAAACTCTTTAATAATATTTACTTATAGAGCAATCTAGTTTTCCAAGTTATCAGTAATCATACAAGTTGGGAGGAAGGTATGAGAACTGAAGAACAATTTAATTTCCCTAATTCTTTCTGGTTAAAGCGCTGACAGTAGACCTGTTTACAATTCTCTTGGGCCCACATGTTTTTCCTGATTCTTTTTCGCTTGTACTCTACACGTCTAACATAATGTTGTCCTCTTATCATAAACAACAGTACAACCAACCCAATCCTTCATACTTCCAAGCTTTGGACTCACCCTATCTCATTTTTTCTACTCACTTTTTTGTCACATCCTGAATTTAATTCCTTTGTTAGCAGCCACCTATTAGATTGTTTGTCATAACCTAACTTTTGATTCCAGAAACAACGTCATTGCTAGTGCCAAGCATTTTGTAGGAGATGGTGGCACTGACAAGGGAATAAACGAGGGAAATACTATATCATCTTATGAGGACCTAGAGAGGATTCATATGGCTCCCTATTTGGACTGTATTTCTCAGGGAGTTTGCACTGTCATGGCATCCTATTCGAGCTGGAATGGGCGTCAACTGCATTCTGACCATTTCCTCCTGACAGAAATTCTAAAGAGAAGTTAGGTTTCAAGGTAAAATTCCACATAGTATTGATATATACTAAGGAAATACAGTATTGTAATTCAGTATCTAGGCATTCTACTGCAAAGATAGTTTTTCAAAATTATGATAGTTTATTTTCCTGTCTCCAAATTTTTTTGATGAAGAGATAATTTTCAATTCTGTATGAAAAGATAACCTCCTCTTCCACTGCTAGGTTCCAGTTGCAGCTACGACAATCAAATTACTATTTCTATTTCCTTTTTCTTGGTTTTGAGGTTGTGATAACTGTACTTCCAGATATCAATTGGTCCAATATTCTGCTGCAGGGTTTTGTGATTTCTGATTGGGAAGGACTTGACCGTCTTAATGAACCTCGTGGCGAAAACTATCGTTCCTGCATTTCCCTTGCTGTGAAGGCAGGAATTGACATGGTAGAGATTGAACTCCAATTTTAGAGCCTAAACTAAGATTGTATTTGTTTGTGTTTGTTTGTGTTTTCCTCAGCCTAACTGAAAAATATGCAGGTGATGGTGCCCTTCAACTATGAATTATTTGCAGAAAGTTTGATATCTTTGGTTGAAGAAAAAGAGATACCAATGGCCAGGATTGATGATGCAGTTGAACGGATACTCAGAGTGAAGTTTGTTGCTGGTCTCTTTGAATTTCCTTTTACAGATAGGTCCTTGCTTGATAGAGTTGGTTGCAAGGTAACTTTTGCAGTATTTAGCGTGTGGCATATTTACTTCATGGAGCATCTTAAATATTTTATCGTTACATGATGCTAAGGTTTTCTTTCATTTTTTGGTTTTCATCAAGGTGAATTAGCCATCTTTTGGTTGCAATTCAACCCTCTTCCCCTTCCATCTATGATCCACACACACAAGTGGGAGAAAGTAATTGATGAATCAGGAAGTAAATACTTTGTTCCTTATTTTATATATATACAAATTAGTGAAAAATGAACTAGTTTTAGATCATTTTTTCTCTTTGCCACAGAATTGACTTCATTATTACTGTAAGTATTAGTAATTGTCATTCCCCTAAGGACAATGGTGGCAAGGCCTGAAGCAGTGGTAAAAATTATATCATGTAACTGATAATCATTGCCATCATCGCAACATTTGACTTCATTGTCACCTGAAACCCTTAACAACGGAGGAATATTGAGGAGAACTGACAGGTTACCCATTATGAAGAATGAACTCCTTGCAACTGTAGACAGAAAGTTATAGATGATCTAGGATGAAGAGAAGTGCAGAAGGAGACAAAGCAAGATGGAGTAGGATTTCTATAAGCAATAGAGGCATGAAACACCAACAATTATGCCTTACAGTTCTCAAAAACCATCTAAATGAGGATGAATAGATCCTGATAGTGGATTAAAAACAGTTGCAGTATTACTATTTTCATTGCCGTAATGCATGATTACAGATATAAATGGTTGTTCCTAATTATCATCCAACTAAAATATGGGACTTCAAAATGTACTTCTTCAAGGCTGAGATGATGTTTTAGCTTTGAAAATTTCTACAGTTGCATAGAGATCTAGCACGTGAAGCAGTTCGCAAGTCATTGGTTCTTCTGAAAAATGGCAAGGATCCCAAGAAATCTTTTCTTCCACTAGACAAAAATGCAAAAAGAATTCTTGTCGCTGGAACACATGCTGATAATCTTGGATATCAGTGTGGGGGTTGGACCGCCACTTGGTTTGGCAAAAGTGGCAGAATTACAATAGGTATGTAGTTGCATTGGTATAGGTGTTCAGCAATAAGTTAACTTTTTCAACCAAAGGAACAAGTTATTCTGCTCTCTTAACTTTTTTCTTACTCATCTTCATCTTGCTATTTGATGATAATTGTCAAACCTTTGTAAGACTGTTCCAAAAAATCCTCTGTGTGCGGTTTATTTCTGAAGCCATTTAACATCTGCATTCACTTCAGCTGCCAGTACAGACTGCTTTTCATAAAATGCATATTCCTTGTGTCAAGTTTAAGTTAGTTAGAGAAATGTGTGAAAGACAATGCATGCCTATCTATTTCACTACAATTTTACTAAACTGCATATTTATGGAATTTTCAGACTTACCAGATCATTCTGTTTGATGAGTTTTATATGATTGTACTGCTGTCATGGTTATCTAAGAATCATGCAATATGTTGCTTTATAAGCATGTCTAGGTTAACATCTACCCAGGTCCACAAAAAAGGATTAAAAAAAAAAATTTATTTAAAAATGGAAGAAGTTTGTCTATGTCTTGTCAGATTCTCCTGTTTTAGTTCCAACAAATAGCTTGATCTTGGAAATTAGTTGCAAGAAACTATCCACAGACACTAGCTTCATGCATTTATATTTTTTTTTTTGGAAGTAATGCTCAAATTCAGTTGGCACTGAACCTACAATGTCCTTTTATATCAGGCACAACAATTTTGGATGCTATTAAAGAAGCAGTGAGTGGTGAAACAGAAATCATTTATGAGAAATATCCATCAGCAGACACCTTAGCACGTCAGGATTTCTCTTTTGCAATTGTAGCTGTTGGTGAAGAACCTTATGCAGAGACCCTTGGTGATAATTCGGAGCTTGTAATCCCCTTAAATGGAGCTGACATAATAAGTTCAGTCTCTGACAATATACCCACATTGGTGATTCTTGTATCTGGGAGACCCGTAGTTCTGGAGCCATGGCTTCTGGAAAAGATTGATGCACTAATTGCCGCTTGGTTACCGGGAAGTGAAGGAGGAGGAACCACTGATGTTGTCTTCGGGGATCATGACTTCAAAGGCCGACTACCAGTGACATGGTTTAAACAGGTCGAGCAACTCCCTTTGCATATTGGAGTCAACTCGTATGACCCTTTATTCCCCTTGGGGTTTGGGTTGACTCACAATAAGGAGAAGTCTCTGAATTGATTAGATATGTAAGCAACGTTGGTCCTTATTTCTTGAAGTCATGTTGCAGTTTGATACTCCCATTATCTGCTTCTGTGGGCATTAAGTGTTGAATTCACTGTATTTACTTGATCTTACGTAGAGAAGGATGCATCTTCTACTTTCCATCTATCTATTTTCCTTTCTGGGATGAATAGCATTATCCCCTCAAGCAGTAGCTCATTGATCCGTGCATACTTCCTCACGAAAAGTCTCTCACCAAACTTTCTTTCATCAGTTTCTTAGTACCTAAATGAGGAAAATGTAAATAGATGACTTGAGTAATCAACAGGTTTGATTGTCTTTAGATCTCTTACAAACCACTCTCTTATCCTGTTTATTCATCCAGTTTCTTGGTCATTTTATTGCCTTAAAGTGTGATGCCTAAGGGAGTAAGGATTCAATCGTGCAAAATGAAGTAAAATGAAGCATCCACAGAATGAATAAAGGGATATAAGGAAGTTCCGATCAACATTTCAACATTTCCTTAAGTCAATCACATGTGACAGCGTGGAGGATTTTCTCATTTGTTATTGCTGTTTTTCTTTACATATTCTCTCGTTTTCCTCCGGTTTAACGACTTGCAATTAAAAAGACATCACATGCAACTAGAAAAATAAGCGACGTTGTTACGGTCCGGCATGTCTGGAGCTCTAGCATGGCAGAACATTTTTGCTAGAAAATCAGAAGCTAGTGTCCAGAGCCCAAGGAAAGGCATAACAACATGGGTATAGTTCCTAAGTGCTTCATGGAATAGAGCAAGGGCGTGAAGAACGGAAGTAACATAGAGGAACCAGACAAGAATTAAAAAGAGAGGCTCTAGTACTTTTTATTTATTTTAAAATTATTATTTTTTAATATTACAATGCGTGCACCAAAACTCATGTACACATGGTGTCTAGCCAATGCAGTACAGTATTTAGTAATCCAATCCTTTATATATATATATATATATATATATATAAAAACATTGTGCTTTGTCGCACAGATTAAAACAGGGCATGGGTAGATAGTTGTAAAAATCCTAGTAAGGGAAGGGGAGAAAGGGAACATGCAGCTTTTGAGAAATTGTGATTCTATTGAGGAACTTTTTCCTCTTAATGAAATCGCCCATTAGTAGCCCAATCTTTGGGTTTTCGTGTCCACAATCACTATAGGGACTGTGATCAGAAAACACAAGTTCAAGCCCTTGTTATTACATGATCGCCTCTTGTGAGGCTAGTTACCTGATCCATCATAGCTGAAAGTAACAAAGTGGTACCAAAGTCGGAATAGGCCATGGCTGATCCACAATACGAATGGTTGGAGAGGGAAATGGATAGAAGATTTCGAGAAGTAATGGATACCATGCAGGGAATGTTTACCGACTTGCATCAAGAAATTGATGGGCTGAGATTGAACATGACTCTGGAGAAGGAAACAAGAGGGTCCAGTATCACGAGAAGCGATAGCAGAAACTCAATTCAAAAGTAAGCTAGCACTTCAGTATTATCAAGCTCAATTTTCTACGTTTTACACGTCGGGAGGACCCAACTAGGTGGGTTTATAGGGTTGATCAGTTCTTCCCGCATAATTAGAAAGTTGAGAAGGGGAAATCCCTATTTGCTTCTTGGAATCTGGACATTGACATCCATATCTGGTTCCAACGCTACAAAGAAGATAAATTAGGAGGTAGCATCAATTGGGCCCATCAAATTTCAAGACTTTTCTGGAGATTTGACCAAGCTCAGCCAGACAAGGACAATGGCGGATTATCAAATCGAATTCTTACACCTTCTCTGGGTGGGAAAACTCTCCCAGAGACAGTTGGTGGGCAGTTTTACAAGCGGGTTGAAAAGACCACTTGAGGATTGACGTCCAGGCATATAAACGAACAACACTATCATCAGTGATTGGACCAGAATTGACAATTCTCAAGTCCTATACACTTCAAACGGGTTCGCAAATGAACTCAGTTTAGAAAGCTGACTCAGTAAATCTGAAATACATTGCCATGCAAAATGTGTTCTATGCGTTCTTTGCAGCTCACTTGTTATGCTTAAGATTTCCAATTTAGGGCCACAGAAATTGGTGTTGGACCTTATTGAACCAATCGAAAGTGTGCCTATATTCTTTAATTTAGATACTAAAGCTTCCAAACGCTTTACCCCATTTGCGAAGGCCACCACAATTGAAGAATACTGATTTAGTCGCACCTAGTGAATGACATATCCTTTCTGTTGCACATGATCAAACACGATCAAGTTATCGTAAAGGTCAAGATAAACATTAAGAAGGCCTTTATCGTCAAGGGGGGCACTAGAGAAAGGTTACTTTTTCTTTTCCACATAACGCGTTGTATCATTGTAGAGTTTGCATGATATGCCACCAATTCCACCACCGCATAGCCCACCTGTCCACACTTCCGGTTAATCTGGTTCCTTCATCTTAGACAGAGAAAGGAAGAATTGTAATGTGAAAGAGGCTCCAATATGGACCTCCATGCAATGTTGTATTCAATAACCCAACCCTTTGTGTAAAACATGTTGTGCCATGTCGCAATTAGTGGGTAATTGTATGAATCCTAAATTAGGGAAGGGGGAGGAAGAATACAAGTAGCTTTCAAGAAATTGTAATTCTACTGAGAAACTCTCTTGATGAAATCCCCCATTAATAGCCTAGTTTTAGGCTTTCCATTTCCATAATCACAGTAAGGGAGAAAAACAATTTCAGACCCCATTGCTACACAATCAGCCTCTAGAGAGGCCGGTTACCTGATCCATTATAGCCGAATGTAATAGACAAATAATTCAAAGCTACATCGTTTTATACGATAAGAAAAATTACAAGAGTATTTTCATCCTAACAGCGCAGCTTTTACCAGATTCTAAAATGAAATAATGTTGTTTTGCTCCCACTGGAACTATTACGGCGAATCTCACAAATACGTTGAGTGTTCCCTGCGCTGGTTTGTATTTCTCCTTCCTGGTTTGCTCTGATGGCCCATCTCATTTCTTTGTTCATTATTTTTCAATTGAATAGCTCACAGGATTTGATTGATTTGCTTACTAATTAATCTGTTTCGTGATTAAACAATACATATGAAGTTCCCATGAAATTTCTCGCCGTCGGTCCCTTTTACTATTCATCAACTGTAGTCAATTTTCCGACTTTCTTGACGGTGTGCACCCTGAAAAGCTAAACGAATCTTACTTTTATAAGAGAAAAGGCCACCGGCCAGAAAGTTTGGTTCGGAGGAAGACCCTTTTACTCCATTGTTCTCAGAGAATCTCGACTTGGCCCTCGTGAAAGGCCCTTGTTTTACACGTACTTGCTTTCGAACTAAAGCTAGACCTGGCAAAGCCTTCGGGGGCAACAATAAAAGTCCTCGTCGAGGCCAATAGCTGTGAGGGTACAAAAGCGACGTGATATTGGGCCCCGCAGCTGCAATTATTGGTGGAGATTCTTAAGCTTTTTGGACTATTTGTCAACGTCATTGGGTCCCCCGGAAGTGTTGTTTTTTCCTTTCTCCGCAATCTGTGAGTTGAAGCCGAGGAACGTTTTGGAATGAGCGAAGTAGACGGCATGGATTGCATCTACAGAGGCTTGTGTTCATGACCTTCTTTCTCGAATGACATTGCAAGGAGGTCGGCCTGATGAACCAGATAGGGCGCCTCGTCACCAAACTCGACTCCATCGGAGACCTCTGCATCGGTACCTCCTCTCTCTCTCTCTCTGAAACTTGCTCTATGTCGTTGTGTAACCCTTTCACCAGAAAGGTTGACCTTTTTGTGACAACCCTGTGTTCCTCTGGCTAAAAGCATCAATGACCATAGTGATTGCCGATATAATCGCACAGTGTTTGCTCAACAGAGTTTTAACCTTTTAGTCAGGATGAATCAGGATCCTTTTTACTTCTTCTGAAGAAGGCAGCCATTGATAACGAAGAGAATGGTAATAGATGAATCGATCAAGTGAACAAGCTTGCTTGTCTTTCCAAATCGCTTCCTAACTACTGGCTTATCCCTGGTTATGTGTCAAGTTTCTTAAGAGTTGTGATACATCAAGTTGAATACCTCAATGATGAAAATCCTTATCCTCTATGAATCCGTTAATTTGATGTCGAGTAAACGGTAAGTCTCTTAGTGATTCTTTTCACACATTAAACTACACACGGGACTTCAACAACCCTCTTTTCATATAGTAATATGCAAGTGGTGCTTTTCCTCTTAAATTAGCCACAGTTGGCTGCCTTTTCTATCGTGCTTATTGGTTAATTTTCTTCCTTTCTTTAGTGTGTTGATACGCAGTAGGTAAAAAGTTATGGTGTATCTTACATTTTTAAGATACCTTATTCCTAGTAAACAATATCCTCGTCAAAAGTTCACTATCATGTAGCATATTGTAATCCAAATGTGTTTATATTATTTATATATTTTTTTTATACATAAAGATACTTTCTTCATATGAATCAATTTTAAAAGGTAAAGTGGCAAGAGAGACAACCCTTTTTAATGCCCACGCATTGAATGCTTTACCATTTTTCCCTTGACTAGTCCTTACTTTCCAAGTCCGGCGCTAACTTTCTTGCAAGCACATCGCTCTATTATTGCAGGAAAGGCAGCCTTGACTTCCGAGTCTTCGCGGATATTAACAAAATTTCTTAGCCAGGCCAATGGAACTGACGTTAGGTACGTAAATGATTTGATATGGGTCACTTTCTGCAGTTATAAATGGTGTCATTCCTAATACATTAGCCATCACTTCATGCTCAACATCGTAGACTACGCTAGTCTCTGTTTTTTTCTAAGTTCAAGCCGGCAAACGCGACAGAATGAGGGAAGTAGATGGTGTGGATTGCATTTACAGAGACCCTAATGCACCCGTAGAGACTCGTGTCAAAGACCTACTTTCTCGAATGACATTGCAAGAGAAAGTCGGTCAGATGACCCAGATCGAACGCCGGGTTACGAAACCTGCTGACAAACCCCACCCCATCAAAGACCTCTGCATCGGTACCCTTCTCTATCTCTCAAACTTGTTGAGTATGTTTGTATATTTGTTGCATGCAAAAGAAACTTTTTTACTTTTACACAGCCGAGTCAACGGGACTGGTAAGTCGTAGTGTAGGGGTCGCTGAGAACGGTTTACAAACCATGCTGAGAACTGAATGGTCAATAGTGGCTGCAGCATGACGATCCGAACTCAATAGTTGCTGTTTCATGTCATTAATATCTTGGATTGTTTCCTTTTCTAGAAAAATTGATCATTTTTCACCATAAATCAAAATTAAATTTAAGTATAATATCTCGTCATAAAATTAACTCTTTATAATCAACACCCTATCATTTCATACCATCCTTCATAGATAAGTCCACTCTTAAGATAAATGGACAATATTAAGTGATATGTTTTTATATATTTTCTTTTATTAACAATTAATTTGAAAAAAAATATTTTTAAAAATTATTCAACTAAAAGTACGGAAGATTGATTTAGAAAGCGTACACGGTGTCATGATTTAATTTTGAATTCATAGAAGGTCAAATAAAAAAGCTTGACATTCATATTGAGCTCTCTTGCAATTGGTGAACAACTATTGCAGGGAGCATACTAAGTGTCTGTGGCAGTGGGCCCCGTAATGATGCACCGGCTTCGGAATGGGCCGAAATGGTTGACGACTTTCAGAAGACTGCGCTTGAGTCACGGCTAGGAATTCCGCTGATTTATGGGATTGACGCTATTCATGGCAACAACAGCGTCTATGGTTCTACCATCTTTCCACACAATGTTGGTGTGGGAGCCACCAGGTTATAAAAAAAATCTTAAGAAAGTTTTATCAAATAGCTTTTAATGCATCCTATCACAATCAAGCATGAACTAAGGACCTTCTATCGTAGAGAGATATATATGTGTGTGTGTGTGTTTGTTAGATATCATTTTTTGAACTTATATTTAATATTATGTGAAAAAAATAAAATTTTAACAAAAAAATTAATTCATCAATAATAGTTTTTTTCCTTTTTCTTTTTTTAAAACAGTGTTCAAATAAAATTTACTCAATATAAAACTTTTATCATCACATTTTTTAACAAAAATGACGAAACAAACCAGTGTAAAAAAAGGTTATAAAATTTTATTCATACCTTTTATTCAAATCAGCCCATTTCCTAGAATGTTGACCTAGCAATAGCGCTATCCAGATGACATAAAACTAGTATAAAGAAAAGTACAAAACGACCTTCAAATCTTAAGGATCCAAGCAAGCGGGCGAAGGAGAAGGAGAAGGAGCAATTGTTCAATATACTTTTTTTTTTTTGAACCACAATAACTTTCTCAATGTAGCATATGGAATATAATAGTTCACTAATTGCTATTTCTTTGTTACTTTTGTATCTCCTTAGCATCCAAATGGAAGGCTATTAGGCTTGTAGTTATGAAATCTCTTATAATTTTACACTTGTGATAGGGATGCAGAATTGGCTCAAAAAATAGGGGAAGCAACGGCACTTGAAGTTAGAGCAAGTGGAATTCACTATACTTTTGCTCCATGTGTGGCTGTAAGTATTATAAATCTAAAGATTCATAAAGGCATTTTTGGTTTCAAAGTTATTGAAACTATTTAGTAAGCTAATTAATTAATTTGAAAAGTGTAAGTATGAATAACCAACTCGACAATTAGCAATTGACTTTTAGGTGGAAGAAGATTATGCTTGGTCAACTTTTAAGCCTTAGCAATATCTATGGATGATATTGGATGACATTTTTGTTGAATGTTACTGTTGTTTCAATACTTCAATTAATTATTTCAGTGCAAAGAATAACAAACTTGTTTAAATGGTGAAAATGATTGTCCCATGTAGTAGAAGCTCATTATGGATATTGCAAACGAGGATAATTCAAAAAAGCTATTAATAAGATCTTGTAGCTTATACATCTCCAAATATTTTAAATTGAGAAGATTATAGTATAACATGTCTATAGTTAATGGAAGATATGTTTTGTTATCCTTAAAGGGATTTAGTCAAGTGATCTATTAAATTTGCACACCAACAAGTCCATTTTGATACCCATGACCTTCAAGTCCCCATTCATCCTTGTTGCCTTCCAAAACCATATCACTGGTTATGGTACATTGAGCTTAATTTCTTAGGATCATGGATTATATTCTATAGTATGGGTAAGCCACATGCACTACTCCTTAGAATTCTCTATGTTATTATATGTGACCTTGGATCAAACAAAATTGCAGGCCCTGAGATCTAATATCAAGTGAGAAATACCACTTAGATCTCAAACGGCATTCTAGAGTTAAAACTATAACTTAATTTTATTCTTTATTCTTCATATTTTCTTTTTAAATTTTTTATTTGTGAGTGATAGATGGGAGAGAAAATTCATTTAGATGGTTTCAACAGGTATGTAGAGATCCTAGATGGGGAAGATGCTATGAGAGCTACAGTGAAGATACTGAAATAGTTAGAAAGATGACATCTATTGTGACGGGCTTACAAGGCAAGCAACCAGATGATCACTCAAAAGGCTACCCTTTTTTGGCTGGAAGGTGGAGAGAGTTTACCATATCCTCCATGACCAAATTTTTAATCAATTTTACTCATTATAAAGCTCATTTTCAAAGTTCACCGTGATTTTAATTACCTAACCTAATATTTTCCTAATATTTTTTCCATAGTTGTACTAAATATATCTAAAACAATATTGTCATGGTCTTGTAACTATGAAACTGGAATGTAATTAGCACAATACTTTGTACTTCAAAGTTTTATACTCATCATGTTTTGTTTCTTCCACTCATTTTGTAGACATAACTTGAAAGTCAATTCCTCTACCAGCAACTATATATTACCCTACTTCTCATAATCGCACACTTGATTCCAGGAACAATGTCATTGCTTGCGCCAAGCATTTTGTGGGAGATGGTGGTACTAACAATGGAATAAATGAGGGGAACACTATAACATCTTTTGAGGACCTAGAGAGAGTCCATATGGCACCTTATTTGGACTGTATTTCTCAAGGAGTTTCCACTATTATGGCATCTTATTCTAGCTGGAATGGACATAAGCTTCATTCTAACCATTTTCTTCTTACAAAAATTCTAAAAGAGAAATTAGGTTTCAAGGTAAAAATCTTGGTAGTACTCAAATATCTAGAGACAGCAATTATTTTTTCTTGTCAGTTTCGCACATCTTTGGTTGATTTCTTTTTCTATTTTTGTCTTATATGTTGATCTGTGGCTCTAGATTGAAGGAATAGAATGAAGGGGTTGGGGGGTGTGATGGAGCTATTAGATGGATTACATTTCTTGTAATCAAATTCACTTTCTAATTTTTTTAATCCTTTTGGGGTAAAATTTTGTTACAGGGTTTTCTAATTTCTGACTCGCGTGGACTCGACCGACTTAATAACCCTCGGGGAGAAAACTACCGTACTTGCATTTCCCTTGCTATTGAGGCTGGAATAGATATGGTAGATGTTGAACTTCAATTCTAAAGCCTAAATAGTGGTTGCCATTATTTATGTCTTCCTTTGCTTAACTCAGAAAATATGTAGGTGATGGTACCCTATAGATATGAGTTATTTGTGGAGAATTTGATATCCTTGGTTGAAGAAAAGGAGATACCAATGTCAAGGATTGATGATGCAGTTGAACGAATACTTAGAGTGAAGTTTGTTGCCGGGCTTTTTGAATATCCTTTTGCAGATGGGTCTTTGCTTGATAGAGTTGGCTGCAAGGTAACTTTTGCAATATTGACCCCTCATAATCAATGATCCATATTCTTAGAGGGAGAATTTTTTTTATTTTCTAAATATAATAGTAATTTTTATTTTACTATACTCCCTAAATGGTTGGAAAATGAATATAGGACCTACTTCATTATTACTATGAGTAATAGTTATTGCAAATTCCTCCAAATAGAATAAAGGGAAGGCTTGTACGTGAGGATAAAATTCTAGCACCATAACCAGTAGTTATTGCTATTGCCACAATACCCGACATCAGTAGCTACCGAAACCCCCTTACTCATATAGGAATATCAAGGAAAAAATCACGGTTACCATGTTATATAATGGATCACTGGTAGCTATAAGCTGAAAGTTGCCGATAAATTAAGATGAAGTGAAATACGAAGGAAGACAAAAGGGAAAAAAACAGTACGTATTTTAGAAACAATAAGGACATGAAACATTGACAAAATATACCATTTGACTTAGAATTAATGACAGATAAGGGACAGTTTCATTGTTACTATTTTTATTGCTATAATTTACAGTGACAGATAGAGAATGTAATTGCATGTTTTAATTATTTTACAATTAAAATACATACTTTTTAATAATACATTACTGCAAAGCTGAGACAGTCTTAATTTTGAAATTTTCTCTAGTTGCATAGAGATCTAGCACGTGAAGCAGTACGCAAGTCATTGGTTCTTTTGAAAAATGGCAAGGATCCTACGGAATCCTTTCTTCCTTTAGACAGAAATGTGAAAAAAATTCTTGTTGCTGGAACACATGCTGATGATCTTGGATATCAGTGTGGAGGATGGACATGCAAGTGGAATGGAAGAAGTGGCAGAATAACAGTCGGTATGCAGTTCAATTCTTATAAGCATTAAGCAATGTGTTTACTTTCATAGTCTACATGGCAAAGTATTTAGTTTTGTAGCTTTCTCTTATTTATATTCATCTACCTCTTGCTATTGTTTGATTGTTATCCATTATGCTAATGTTGTCTGTACTCTTATATGCTTTTACTTAAAACCTAGTTTTACAAAGTGTTCTCCATAAAATGCGCACGCGTTGCGTTAAGTTTAACTACTTGGAGAAGTTCGTGAGAGAAATAGCATTATCGACCTAATTCATTATAATTTCACGACATGCATCTCAGAAAGCATACCAGTTCATTATGTTTAATTAGTGCCATTTGATTGCACATTTGTCTTGGGTTATCAAGATCATACAATATGTTCCTCTTTAAGCATCTATAGGTTACACATCTGGCCTAAGTTCTCAGAAAAGGACAAAAAGAACTAATTTGGTACTGAATCAGGGAGGAAAAAAAAAAGGGTTACGTCGTGTCAGGTTCTCTTATTTTGATTGCAACAAATGGTTTGATATCCAACTGAAAATCAGTTGCAAGAAAACATCTACAGGAACAAACTTTGTGAATTTAGATATCGCATTATCGACCTATTTTATTATAACTTCACCACATACATCTCAGAAAGCATACCAGTTCATTATGTTTAATTAGCGATATATGATTACACATCTGTCTTTGGGTTGTCAAGGTCATACAATATGTTCCTCTTTAAGCATCTACTGAAAATCAATGCACTTTGCATTGAATTATGATGTCTTTGTATTTTAGGCACAACTATTTTGGATGCTATTAAAGAGGCAGTGAGCAACAAAACAGAAATAATTTATGAGAAACATCCATCAGCAGAAACCTTAGAATGTCAGGATTTCTCTTTTGCAATTGTAGCTGTTGGTGAAGAGCCCTATGCGGAGAGCCTTGGTGATAATTCAGAACTTGTTATCCCCTTAAATGGAGCTGAGATAATAAGTTCAGTCGCTAATAGTATCCCCACACTGGTGATTCTGATATCTGGAAGACCCTTAGTTTTAGAGCCATGGCTTCTGGAAAAGATGGATGCATTGATTGCTGCTTGGTTGCCTGGAAGCGAAGGGAGTGGAATTGCTGATGTTGTCTTTGGGGATCATGACTTCAAGGGCCGACTACCAGTGACATGGTTTAAACAGGTCGAACAATTGCCTTTGCATATAGGAGCCAATTCATACGACCCTTTATTCCCCATAGGCTTTGGGTTGACTTACAATAATGAGAAATCTCAAATCTGATTAGTTGGGTAACCACACAGGTCTTAAAGATGGGGTTCTCAAAAGCCACTTAAGCAAAAACAGTTCATCCATGAATTGATTTTCTATCATTATCAATCTGTCATTCATATGTGAATTAACCCAATTCCTTTCTCCTTTACCTCAGCCCATTACCCCCCTGGCTTTCTAGTTATAGCCCTCAAAACAGTGATTGATTGGGCTACATCTATGCTTTCCTTAAGTAGAATTATAGTTTTTCAAACAAAGGACCAACAACTGCGTCGCATTCAGCTATCTATTTTCGAATAGATATATGAAGATCTCATCTACTGTAATCTCCTGTTTCTCAAAAAAATCTCAAGATATGTAATAGATATCTATTTTCGAATAGGTATCTAACTCTAGGTCTGCTTTACAGCCTTGCTTGTCCAAATATGCTTTAAATCATGTTGTAGTTAGATACTTACGCTTGTAAGGGTTTTAAGTGTCGAAGTAGTGACTTTATCCACTTAATCTTACGTAGAGACGTAATGTAACTTATGCTACTTTCTATATGTTACGTGCATGATAATCTGAACATGTAATTGTACCTTGATAAAGGAGAATCCCTCTCGTAAGAAAAACTATTGATTTTCTATTCATCAAAAGTCACTTATAATAATAATAATGATAATAATAATAATAATAAGAGATCTCTTTAAATATCCAACATGTTATAACTAGTTGATTATGTTGGAAAAAAATGTGTTTTGATTGAGACAAATTGCTGGTTGCATATAACATTTGTATAAGCTTTTCATATGATTATGTGCAATATTGAATATCAAGGAAGTAAAAGGTGTGCAAATTATAATATCAATAAATGATATTATAAAATAGTCAGGTTCCTACATTTCTTTATTAATAAACTTCACATAATACTTGGAGAAGTATTTTTGATGAAATAAAAGCTAAAAGGATATCTATTTATTTGGAGAAAAATGATACTTGTTTTGATGTGCTTGTAGGTACACATGTATCAAGGATCAAAGATCACACTATGCTCTAATATTTATTGAAGCTTAGATCATGTTCTAGTATCATTATGAAGCTTGGCTTGTCTTATGAATTAACACAAGCTAGCTCATGCTATGAAGCTTGGCTTGTGCTATGAAGTTGGCTTGTCTTATGAAGCTAAATGACTTGGACCGAGTATGGTTAAGAAGTATGGCTTGCATAACTAATATGAGCCGGTGTGATTAAAGCAAATGGCTGGAACAGTTTCGTTTTGAGGGAAGACTCATTTAAGAGTCTTAATTAAGCGAGAAGCCCTAATTTGTTTTGCATGTCGATGTCTTTCCCTGTTTCTCTCTCACCATAATTGCATCCCTACTCTTCCAACAGGAAGATTTGTAGAAGTTTTAATCAAATGTCAGAATGGGAAGCTCAAAGCTGATGTGAAGCTCAAAAAAGGTACATGTTATACCTTCTTAATGGGAAGAAGCCTATGAACTGATGGGTTTGACAGAAATCGTGATTTGGCTCTTTACTTTCATATCATATATAAGATAAGGTTATTCTACAGTTAAGATGTGGTGGATATTGTGAAAGCTTTTGTGAAATATTCAAAAGAACTGCCGATTAAGCTCATCCACTATTCACTATGAAAAAGCTTTGGTAATATCTTGATACTTAGGTTAAAATCGCTTCTATGTGATTATTCTTTGTGATATGTTTTTGTTTATGTACTAATCAAACATATATCATCATATGCACATAAACTGATTTGTAAATTTGAAACCCTAACTTGAACATACTTAGGGGTTTCGTGATTAAAACTTATAATTGCATTCAATATCTTATATAAGCTCTTGTATTAGCATTATCCCTCATTATCTTTATATCTTTAAAGGATTTGCTACTGAATTAAGGTTGGTTAACCTTATCTTTGTAACCGTAACTTGTTTGACTCATTGAGAAGGAGTTAGAAAGTATTAAGAGAGAGTTTTCTCTTAGGCTTTGAAGTAAAGTAAACTTCAACGAGCTGTGTTAAAGGAGAAAATGGTGGAAGTAATGACAAGGGCCAAACCACCGTGTAAACTTGTGTTATATGTGTTATATTCCTCTTTGTGTATGTTTACTTTGTTGTTTGATTTTGATATCTTTGAATGCTTTGTTTAAATGCATGAAAAGTGATTGAATTCATAAATAGGAAAAAGAAACTAAGATAACCAATTCAACCCCCCTTTCTTGGTTAGCTATTAAACCTAACATATTACTTAATTAGACAAGATAAGTTATTGTAATTAACTAAATACCTAATCTAACTAGGACCCTAAGCTATTATGACCAACTAACCATTTAATTTAACAATATCCCTAAGTTGTTATAACAAATTAACTATCTAATCATAAGAAAATACTTAGATTATTACACTGTCATTCTATCTCCTTTTCTAGTGCATATAGCACAATCCCATACAAATGATTGTTCATAAATCACTAGAACACTTTCTAAAGTAGAACCTATCACCAAAGTTCTTTTCATTAGTTTTCTTTCTATGCAAAACTTAAAGCTTCTTCAAATTCATAAAAAGCAATTTGAGAGTCAAAATATTTTTCATAAAAAGAAGAAGCAAGACCCGTGAAACTTTATGGTTATGATAGCATGATATAAGATCAAATTAAGAATAAAGTGATGTAGGTTCTTCCTAATGCAACTTGCAGAAATGCTTCTACTTTTGAAAAGATTGTTATCTTGCTTGAATAGATAGGATTGAATATACTTTATATTCTCACTTAAGTGATCACTAGCTTTTCTTGGTGGTAAGTGTAACAAAGAGCTACAAAAACATAATTAAATTGGCTACTACTAACAACAACCGTAACCATAGAACAACTCAAGAGATGAGATAGTATAACACACTAAAGCTCAGTGATTGAAAATTCAAATAGAAAATTATTAGCTTAGTTTGCAACTTCCTAAAGTAATACTCTTTTTCATTAAATGATCATCATTAGGTTAACATAACACTAGTTGGGAAGAAGATCCCTGAGAAAAAACAAAAAATAAAAGTCAATATGAGGTGAATGAAATTTAATATTAGGACGCCCTTGTTTTGGTGCAATTTCAAATCTTAAAATGGCTTTTCATTCAAAGTATAGTTTGAGTCATCATACTAATTAAATTGCTCTACTATTGGAATTCAATGCTAGTGGGAATTAAGGAAAGGTTATCATGTTATAATGCCACTAGCCAAAAGACCAGATAATTTAATAACCACTCTTGGTTTAATTTAGCTTTCAAATTTATGATACAAGAAATGAATCTCTTTGCTACTTTTGCATAATTTTCTATCAAACTTTGTTTTCATATGTAAACATATTTATTACTACCTAATTTTCACTTTCTAATCTTGCTTCAAAGGGAACATTATCAAGGGGATCAAATGATGGACAATCATCTATCGTCCACCTTTCTGAGAACACAAGTAAAATGGAATAAGCAAAGAAAAGAAACAAAGAGAAAAGCCTTATTTATAGTTGAATTATTCGAATGTCAACTTGTTTGAGAAAAATAAACTATTTTTTTTTCTTTTCTCTTCTAACGTTTACTACTATTAGGAAGAAATGATGTAGTTAAACAACAATGATGAAGTGTTACAAAGCAAGAGAGAAGAAAGACATAAAATTGGGAATTTTTGTATATCGCTTTCTTAAAGGAAAAGTACATAAGACACATCCTTTATAATATAAGAACTTAATGTAATGGAAAGTATACAGAGAATAAAGAAAATATCTTCTCATTATACAAAAAAATAATTTCTCAAATTAGTTATGCCATATGGAAAGAATATAAACCCATATCTAGAAAATATAATAGCGAATATATAACTATATCTCTAATAATCTCCTTCAAGCTATTAGTTTTGGCAAATTGTAAATGTCAAATATGCATGTTTCTAATGACAAAGAGTTTTGATAAAGATATTTGCAGGCTATTTTATGGTCTTTATCTCCTTCATCTTGATAATGCCTTCCTAAATTTTGTCACTGGTGAAGTGACAATTTACTTCTATATGTTTTATCTTTTCATGAACTATCTAATTAGTTGCAAATTCTATAGCTTGATCATTATCATAGATAGTAGTGTTGGATTTTCTACCCATATTCCAAGATCTCAAAGTTTCCATAACAACAAATAACTTCACAGGTTGTTTTAGGATATTCAGATTCAACAAATGATAAGGAGAGTATTGATCGCTTCTATGTTTTCCATGATAGGCAAGAATTTTCTAGTTTAATATAGAAATTTGTCATTGATCTTTTACTGATGTGACAAGTAGTGTAGTCATCGTTACAATATGCTATCATCATGATATTGCAATCCCTAGATAAAAGAATTCTAAGTCCTAGACATCCCTTCTAATATCTCATAACCTTTGAGGCATCATTCACGTGGGATTATTTCGAGGCATGCATGAACTAGTTGTGGATTTGGAGTGCATAGAAAATTTCTAGTCTCCTCACTATGATTTAAATGAACTTCCTCAACTAATTTCTAATAAAGAAAGAGTCATTGAGCAAGAGGTCCTTATCTAGCAATGACACCATGTCATCATATTTGAGTATTACGAAAGACAAATTCTACTTGAAAAAGATAACTACTGTCTTGCGCCTTGATATACCAACTTTAAAAATAATTTCCAAAAGAAACTTGCATTAAGTGAGATAAATTCTTTTATCCAAGCACATGATCTCAATACCCAAGTACTATTTAAAAGGCCTAAAATCTTGAATGTAAAATATGGTGTATAAATATTTCTTGAATTAGTTAATAGCTAAGACATCATTGCTCATGATTAAGACATCATCCAAATATATGAGCAAATAAATGGAAGAAGCATAATGTCACCATGTAAACAAGACATAATCCTATCAAGATTTTATGAATTTTGTTGAAAGTGGTGCTAAAGTGAACTTGGCGTACCATTCATGTGAAGCTTGCTTAAGTCCATACAAGAATTTATAAAGGTAAAAAAGTAAAGACTCCCTCTATCTACATAATCTAAGTAAAAAAATTATATAAATTTTTTCATCTAAATCACCATGAAGGAAAGCATAATGGACATCTATTTGATATAGAGGCCAGTCACAAAAAATGTACCCACCATACTAGTCTTGAAAATGTATAACTATTGAACATTTTTTGCCCTTTCTTCTTGCTATTTTTCTTACACCAAGTCTTAACTCTTACATTAAAACCTATTTGAGATTTAATTAGGGCTACAAGAAGAAGTTTTCTAGATACCTTTTTTCCTTATGGCATTGAATATATCTACAATAATATTTTCAAAGTTAAATACTTTGATTATGAAACTATAATACAAGTAACACATTCCTTTACACTTAAAAGCTTTGTATTCACTACTTTTCATTTCTTCTTCTCATTCTGTAGACATAACCTAAATGTCAGTTCCTTTGTTAGTAGTCATCTATTGCATTGTTTCTCATAATCCCACTATTGATTCTGAGAACAATGTCATTACTTACACTAAGCATTTTGTGGTACTAACAAGGGAATAAATGAAAGGAACACTATAGCATTTTATAAAGACCTAGAAAAGGTCCATATGGCACCTTATTTAGATTGTATTTCTCAAGGATTTTCCATTAGTATGGCATGTTATTTTATTTAGAATAGGTATAAACTTCATTTTGACCATTTTCTTTATACAAAAATTCTACAAGGAAGGTTAGGTATTAAGGTAAAAATCCATGTGGTACTTGTATATTGGAGACACAATTCTTGCTCTTAACTATTTGTAGTATCATAATAGGGCATTTTAGGTACTCTATTGAGGCACTAGCTTTACATAACTTTAGATGACTTATTTTCAATCTCCAAATTGTCTTCTCAATGAAAGGACAACCTATAATTTTTCCTTTTTATTTCTTTTTTATTTTTATGTTATATGATGGTCTTTGGCTCTAGGTTGAGGGAACAAAATGAAGGAAAAGTGGTGTAGTTATTGTTGGGTTTATGGCTATCTAAGAAGGGGGGTTGAATTGGATATTTGGAAGTTTAATCAATTTTAAAATATTCTTTAAGTTTGTTTTTCTATAATGAATATAGCCAAACAAATTATCACAATAATAATGGAATATCTAATAGAAGAATTAAATCAGAGAAATTCAGACACAAGAATTTCACGATGGTTCGGCACTTTTTCAGCTACTTCCACCCTCTTCTCCTTCAACTCAAATCGAGTTAAAATCTGCTTTACTTCACACAAGGAGAGCACCTCTCCTTCACCTCACAACTCCTTAAAAGGAGTTATATAGTTCACGGTTACAAGGTTAGGTTTACAAAAACCTTAGTACATCAAGCTTACTCCTCAAATATATGATATGAATGAGGATTTAAGCTTATCAGAGAGCTAATCAAATGTATACAGAGTCAATTTAAGCTCTAATCCCAAAAACCCCAATTTCACAAATCTAGGGTTTTCAGATTTACAATAATCTTTATGTGCAAATAATGTTATAATCAATCTAGCACATATAAAGATTAATCTATCAAATGATATTCACAAGATGACAAGTTTAGAGAATATCACCGAAGATTTTCTTTTCCTTCAAACGTTACCGAACATAGCTATAAGTACAAATTGATGAAGGCTTTTGTTTCTCTTGATCATATCAGCAAGAATATGTCTTAGCAAGCACCAATATTTCATCCGAATCTCTATTTTATAGTAGGTACTTGAACCTTGAATAGATTAGGGTTTCGGTTCAAACCTTTTTGAAATCCTTCCTTTGGGATTTGATGGATTCGACGTTGTACTGATGCAGGTGATGATTTTTCAGCAAAATAGCCGTTCTGACATTCAGTCGCCTCACCATTCTTCCCGTTGGAGCCATCGTCGCAGGAGAGAGAGATCGAGAGGAGAAGTGTTTCTTTAGGTCGAAGAGTGCAGCTAGGGCTTTCGTCTTTTGGTCATAAGAGCTTATGCTCTTATTTGCTTCCACATGCTGCCATTTTGAATAAGTGACTTCTCTCAGGACACTGCCATTTCATGCTTCACAGGTTGGCCTCTTTACACGGGCTGAAGTTTCACGGGCTGAAGCAATTATTCATGGGCTGAATAAATAAATAAGCTTCATGTGTCCATATGTAAATATATGGTCAGTCCATTACACCTATACATACACCAATTCCAAGTATCAATGTTCCTTTAACATAACCAAGAATGTAGATTAATCTATGAAATAGAATATTCAAAGATTAAATCAACTTAGCTTCATATTTGATGTTAAATAATAAAATGTAGGAACCTGGTTACTTTATAATATCATTAATTGATATTATAATTTGCACACCTTTTACTTCCTTTGAGTTTTGATATGTGCACACAAGATCTCATATTTTCTATCATATATGCAAGTATGATATTCTATTTAATATATGTTCAAATAAATATAAAATTCTATTTGACATATATTCTCATAAAATTTTGTTCTCAATCAAAACATACAAGCACATGATTTTCAACAGTCTCCCCCTTTTTTATGATGACAAAATTTTCATACTGAACTGACTTGCACATGTTATTTTGCTATACCATGAACACGTAAATGCAGTAAGCATAAACCTATAGCAATTTCATGAATATACATCAAAGAATCACAGCAGGTATATTTGCATACTTAGTAGGATGTAAGAGAGTTTATCCCACGTTCTGCACTAAGAGTCAGAGATAGAATATACATGTGTTAGAATGAATGTACTCTCTCCCCTTTTTTGTTATTAGTAAAAAGAGCATAGCAATGGAAGATAATCAGGCAGAACAAATAAGAATGAAGACAATTCTTATGAAATAAGTACAAATGAAGAGGATGGCTGTAGAGATCTGACTTGGTGCGGATGTATAGATAGGGCTCCTCTTTAGAACAGTAGCGGAGAATACAATATGGTAAAACAAATTGCTCACAAAGTTTAAGCAATGTCATTAAGCAAACACATACCAAGTTCTCTTCGGAGAGTAGAGAACTTATTATGGTCCAATGGTTTAGTGAAAATGTCAGCAAGTTACTGGTTAGTGCTAACAAATTCAATAGAGATATATGATTTTTCAACATGGTCACGAATAAAGTGATGTCTTATCTCTATATGTTTGGTTTTAGAGTGTTGTATTGGGTTTTTAGTGAGATTTATGGCACTGGTATTATCACATTTCAATGAAATCTTAGTGAAATGGAGATCGTAATCCTCTAATTGTTGTTTCATCCACAGAATCTAAGCATAGCAACTAGCCGCAACTATGTATTCGGCCTCAGTGGAAGAAAGAGTAACGTTGTTTTGTTTCTTGGAGTGCCAAGAAACCAGCATATGTCCTAAAAATTGACAGATACCACTAGTGCTTTTCTATCAATTTTACACCCAGCATAGTCAGAATCACTAAATGCATGTAGATCAAACATAGTGTCTTTTGAATACCAAATGCCTAATGTGATTGAGTCCTTTAGATACTGAAAAATCCTTTTAACAACTTTTAAGTGTTGTTCCTTGGGATTAGATTGAAACCTGCACATAAACAAACACTAAACATGATGTCTGGCCGATAAGCAATCAAATATAACAGGGAACCAATCATGCCTCTATACATTTTAGAATTAACACAAACTCCAACATTGTCATTTGATAAAGATGTAGATGTGTTCATGGGAGTATTTATGGGTTTGGAATCATGCATGTTATATTTCTTGAGTAATTCCTTAGTATATTTAGTTTGACTTATGAATATTCCTTTAGGTGTTTGTTTAACTTGAAGTCCAAGAAAGTAATTTAATTCACCCATCATGCTCATCTCAAACTCATGTTTCATATTATCAGCAAATTGTTCACACATAGCAGAATTTGTAGAACCAAACACAATATCATCAACATAGATTTGAACAATCAAAATCTCTTTTCCTTGTGTCTTGATAAACAATGTATTATCTACCTTTCCTTTTCTAAAATTTGTATTTAACAAAAAGTTGCTCAGTTTATCATACCAAGCCCATGGGACTTGTTTTAACCCATATAAAGCTTTGGAAAGCTTGAATACATGATCTGGGCATATGAGATCTTCAAATCCAGGTGGTTGTTTGACATAAACCTCTTCCTTAACAACACCATTTAAAAAGGAACTTTTTACATCCATTTGAAGTAATGTGAAATTCATATAGCAAGCAAAAACAAGCAACATCCGAATAGCTTCTAACCTAGCTACAGGAGCAAACGTTTCATCATAGTCAATTCCTTTTTCTTGACTATATCCTTGTGCTACCAATCTGGCTTTGTTTCTTGTAATGGTCCCACATTCATCTAACTTATTTCTGAACACCCATTTGGTTCCTATGACCGAATGGTTTTGTGGTCTTGGAACTAATTTCCAGACTTTACTCCTTTCAAACTGATTTAGTTCTTCTTGCATAACAAGGAACTAGCTCTCATCTTTAAGAGCTTCATCTATTTTCTTTGGTTCTATTTGAGACAAGAAAGCTTGATGTTCACACGTGTTATGATATTTAGATCATGTGCTTACTCTATTTACTAGATTTCCTAGAATGTGTTGATATACTTCGTTTCTAACTCTTGGGAAAGTAAATTCTCTAGAGTCTAACTCCCCCTCAACGGATGCATATTTGTCATTTGCATTTTGTGCCGTGAAGCTTAGATCAGAATCATCCTTGAATTTTACATGAATAGATTCTTCAACAACTAGAGTTCTCTTATTGAAAACTCTATATGCTTTGCTAGTCTGAGAATAACCTAGTAAAATGGCCTCATCACTTTTAGAGTCAAATTTTCCAAGTGACTCTTTTCCATGGTTTAGCACAAAGCATTGACTTCCAAACACATGGAAGTAGGATATGTTGGTTTTTCTACCAAACAGTAACTCGAATGGAGTCTTCTTCAAGACTAGTCTTAAGAATGCTCTATTTGAAATGTAGCAGGCTGTACTTACCGCTTCTCCCTAAAAGTGTTTAGGAAGATTGTATTCACACATCATGGTTCTAGCCATTTCTTGAAGTGTCCTATTCTTTCTTTCTACAACACCATTTTGTTGAGGTGTCCTAACTGTTAAAAAATTATGAGATATGCCATTCTTGGAACAGAATTTCTCAAAAAGACAATTTTCAAACTCACCACCATGATCTGTCCGAATCTTAACAATGGTAAGATCCTTTTCATTTTGTACCATTTTAGAGAAATCAACAAATTTCTCAAATGCTTCATCTTTCCTAGCAAGTAGATATACCCAAGTATATCTAGTGTAATCATCTACTATGACTAAGGCATAATACTTTCCATTCATAGTGGCTATCCTTAGAGGACCAAACAAATCCATATGTATCATTTCTAATGGTCTTGAGGTAGACATTATTAATTTTGGTTTAAAACTGCTTTGAGTATGTTTCCCTTTCACACAAGCATCACATAATTGATCTTTATCAAATGTGAGCTCGGGTAGTCCTCTAACTAGGCCGTTCTTGGATAATTTATCTAATAATCCTAGACTAGCATGACCAAGTTTTCTATGCCACAACCATGCATCAACACTTTTACTAGTAATCAAGCATGTTTGTTTATTTGTCAACTCACTAAGATCAAGCACATAGATGTTATCTTTCCTTTTTCCAATTATTCTCACATTATTTTCCAACTTTTCAATAAGACATAGTTCTTTCCCAAATCTAATTTTGAAGTTGTTATCACACAACTGACTTATACTTAGAAGTTTGAATTTCAATTCATCAACATACAGCACATCATATATGAGAAGGGATCTCGAATTACCTATGGTGCCTACACCTTTAATCCTTCCTTTGGAGTTATCTCCAAAAGATACCGTACCACTGGACTTTAGCTCAAGTGTTGAGAAGAGCTCCATCATCCCAGTCATATGACGGGAACAACCGCTCTCCAGAATCCACAACTCTTTGTGCTTCTTCTTGTCTATATTCCTACTCATATCTTGCAGAAACAAAAATTTATGTTGAAGATTTTGGTACCCTTTTTTCTTTGGGTCCGTGAGTGTTAGTTTCTAATACATTTATCATTTTCTTAGGCATCCAAATCTTTTTGATCTTGTATGTTTTTCTAAGCCTAACTGGACATGTATCAAATGAATGACCAACATATTTACAATAAGAACATTTATGATGCAGCAAGAGTCCACAATCCTTATTGTCAACGAGGCTTGTAGGTGTTTTTGTATTTTCTAAGGAATTGTATCCTATACTAGCTTTATTGTATATACCTCTTTGTGATTCTAATATGTTATTCAACAAGTTACTACCTTTTGTAAACCTGTGCAATAATATACTAGTTTCATCCAGTTTCATTTGAATTTCAGATTTCTCTTTTTCTAACACCCGAATTTTCATGTTTAGTTTTTCTGTGTCTCGATCACACACTAACTTATTTGACTCATCAGCATGCTTATTTTCTGAATAGGAGCAAATACTAATCGAAGAGCATTTATCAGTTTTAGAAGAAATATTCTTAGAAGTGTTTTTATGCATACAAGTCATAGATGATGCCATGGGAGATTTATCCTTTTCAGTTTTAGCTTTTTCAGATTTATATTTAGCCTTCATCTTCCTATATTTTTCTTTTATCTTTGTTGTATACTCAACCAGATCAAAAATGGCAGTTTCAATGTCACCACTCAGATTTGTTTCGAATTTAGGATCACTTACCTCAAGTTCTTCTTCTATTGTTGCATTTGCGGTTAGGCAGAGATGAGCTACTTCTTCTTGTTCTTCTTCATCTGATGAGGAGCTCTCATCATCCCATGCAGCAATCATCGCCTTCTTCTTTCCTTTATTCTTCTTCTTCTTGAGTGAGGGGCAATCGACTTTGATATGTCCAGGCTTTCTACACTCATAGCATAAGTTATCCCTAGACTCATATGTTTTATTTCTTCTAGGTTGTCATTTATTTCTTACTAGACCCTTTTTGAGATATTTCCTAAATCTTCTAGCAATTAAAGCAATCTCATCATTTTCTGACTCAATCTCTTCAGTCTTCTTTATTTATACTTTTAAAGCAAGTGACCTTCTATTCTCTTTTTCCTTAACTCTCCAAATTAGTTTCATTTCATGAGCCTTTAGTGATCCTAGTAAATCATCTAAGGTTAAACTATCTAGATCATATGCCTCTTCTATAGCCATTTTCTTGGAATCCCAGATCTTGGGTAGAGACACTACATTTTTCTAACCATTTCTTCATTTATGTAAGTCTTTCCTAGCAACCTAAGTTCATATATTAGTTCAGTAAATCTACCAAACATGTCACTAATAGTTTCAAATTCAAGCATAGTAAATAATTCATAATCATGAGTAAGCATGGTTACCTTGGATGACTTAACTTTCTTTGTACCTTCAAATATGACTTCTAATTTATCCTATATTTCCTTACCCGTGAGATAAGATGATACCTTATTAAATTCATGAGCTTTCAACCCACTATAAATCATGTTCATAGCTTTGGCATTTATTCCCATGATTTTAGCTTCATTTTTACTCCATTCATCAGTTTCGGGTAACATGGTACCCTTTCTGATTATCTGCCAAGCTTCAGCGTCTTGACCAATAATGAATACTTGCATGAGTTGCTTCCAATGTCTATAATTTATCCCATTAAACAGAGGTGGTTTGTTATATCCCGTAACAGCTACTCCTTTCTCTATAGCCATGTAAGTGGATATACTCTAGGATGTTAAGCCTTTAAATCAGAGAACCTGGCTCTGATGCCAATTGTTGGGTTTATGGCTATCCAAGAAGGGGGGGTTGAATTGGATATTTGGAAGTTTAATCAATTTTAAAATATTCTTTAAGTTTTTTTTTCTATAATGAATACAGCCAAACAAATTATCACAATAGTAATGGAATATCTAATAGAAGAATTAAATCAGAGAAATTCAGACACAAGAATTTCACGGTGGTTCAACACTTTTTCACCTACTTCCACCCTCTTCTCCTTCAACTCAAACTGAGTTGAAATCTGCTTTACTTCACACAAGGAAAGCACCTCTCCTTCACCTCACAACTCCTCAAAAGGAGTTATATAGTTCATGATTACAAGGTTAGGTTTACAAAAACCTTAGTACATCAAGCTTACTCCTCAAATATATGATATGAGTGAGGATTTAAGCTTATCAGAGAGCTAATCAAATGTATACAGAGTCAATTTAAGCTCTAATCCCCAAAACCCCAATTTCACAAATCTAAGGTTTTCGGATTTATAATAATCTTTATGTGCAAATAATGTTATAATCAATCTAGCATATATAAAGATTAATCTATCAAATGATATTCACAAGATGACAAGTTTAGAGAATATCACCGAAGATTTTCTTTTCCTTCAAACGTTACCAAACATAGCTATAAGCACAAATCGATGAGGGCTTTTGTTTCTCTTGATCATATCAGTAAGAATATGTCTCAGCAAGCACCAATATTTCATCCAAATCTCCCTTTTATAGCAGGTACTTGAACCTTGAATAGATCAGGGTTTCGGTTCAAACCTTTTTGAAATCCTTCCGTTGGGATTTGATGGATTCGATGTTGTACTGATGCAGGTGATGATTTTTCAGCAAAATAGTCGTTCTGACATTTAGTCGCCTAACCATTCTTCCCGTTGGAGCTATCGTTGCAAGAGAGAGAGATCGAGAGGAGAAGTGTTTCTTTAGGTCGAAGAGTGCGGCTAGGGCTTCCGTTTTTCGGTCATAAGAGCTTATGCTCTTATTTGCTTCCACACACTACCATTTTAAATAAGTGACTTCTCTCAGGATGCTGCCGTTTCATGCTTCACAAGTTGGCCTCTTTACATGGGCTGAAGTTTCACGGGCTGAAGCTTTCATTCACGGGCTGAATAAATAAATAAGCTTAATGTGTCCATATGTAAATATATGGTCAGTCCATTACACCTATACATACACCAATTCCAAGTATCAATGTTCCTTTAACATAACCAAGAATGTAGATTAATCTATGATAAAAATATTCAAAGATTAAATCAACTTAGCTTCATATTTGATGTTAAATAATAAAATATAGGAACCCGGTTACTTTATAATATCATTAATTGATATTATAATTTGCACACCTTTTACTTCCTTTGAGTTTTGATATGTGCACACAAGATCTCATATTTTCTATCATATATGCAAGTATGATATTCTATTTAATATATGTTCAAATAAATATAAAATTCTATTTGACATATATTCTCATAAAATTTTGTTCTCAATCAAAACATACAAGCACATGATTTTCAACAGTTATTACATAAATTACCTTTATAATAATTAAAGTTTAATTTTATTGAGGCAAAATCTAATATAGGGTTTTCTAACTTCTAAGTAACTTGGATTTGATGGACTTAGTAACCCTTAGGGAGAAAAATACCATTCATGCGTTTCCCTTTTTGTTAAGGTAAGAATAGATATGGTAAAGATTGGACTCTAATTCTAATGCCTAAGTACTATTTGCCAATATTTATGTCTTCCTTTGCCTAACTTAGAAAAATGCAAGTAATGGTGCCTTATCGATATGAATCATTCTTGGAGAATTTGGTATCTTTGGTTGAGTATAAGGAGATACTAATGTCCAAGATTGATGATGTTGTCGAACAAATAATAATAGTGAAGTTTGTTGTTGATCTTTTTAAATATCCTTCTACAAATGGGTCTTTACTTAATAGAGTTGGTTGCAAGGTGAGTTTTGTAGTGTTGACCCATCTTCATTAATGCTTCATATTCCGAGAGGAAGAAAAACATTTTCTCAAGGAAGAATTTTTTTTTTGCTTTTTATTTTTCTTTTCCTAAATGGATGAGAAAATAAAATATTTTAGTTCCTTGATTCTCTTTGCCACAAAATTTCACTTATTATTGTGAGTATAATAATTATTACAAATTCCCATAACAAGAATTTTGAGAAACCATATACTTCTAGATAAAAGTTCTATGACCATAAATTGTGGTTATTGCTATTGCCACAATACCTAACTTTAATAGCTTTTGAAAGCCTTTAATTACATCGAAATATCAACAACAAAAAATCACGGTTACTATCATGAATGAGGAATCAATCAACAACAGCTATAGAGTTGCCAATAAACTAGGATGAAGTGAAAGCAAAAGGTGAGGAAAGGATAAGAAGAAGTAGGATTGTTAGAAGTAGTAAAGACATGAAATGCTAACTCATAAGATTTCTCAAAAACCATTTGACTTTGGGACAATTCATTATTATATTTTATTGTTATAATTTAAAGTAATACATGGTTAATGTAAATACATATTTTAATTATCACCCAACTAGAACATGTTCTGTTAATTATGCATCATAAAAAATTAAAAGTCTTAGTTTTGAAATTTTATGCAATTGGATAGAGATCTAGCATGTGAAGCAATATGCAAGTCATTGGTTCTTTAAAATGGCAAGGATCCTAAGAAATCTTTTCTTCCTTTAGAAAAAAATGCTAAAAGAATTCTTGTTGCTAGAACCCATGCTGACAATCTTGGATATCAATGTGGAGAATAGACATTTGTAGTGGGGAAAGTGGCAAAATTACAATTGGTTTGCAACCTAATTGTTATAAGCATTAAGTAGTAGCTTTACTATCAAACTCTTAGTGGCAAAATATTTTTCTTTCTAGCTTCCTCTTATTTATATTCATCATGGTACTTGCTAATGTTTAATGTTTATCCATTATGCTAATGTTTTATGTACCTTTGTTTGTTGTCATTTCAATTATGTAGCCATATAACCTCTACTTTTACTCCAACCTCCATTTACGTGGTGCTCTTCATAGAATGCATAAGCGTTGTGTCAAATCTAACTTAGAAAAGTTTGTGACGGACATGGAATATCGATTAGCTTCATAATAATTTCATCAAAGTGCACCTCCTTATAGAACATTGTTGAAATTCTCCAAATCATATGAGTTCATTTTTTTAATTAGTGATATATAATTGCATATCTACCTTTGATTGACAATAATCATGCAATATTTTCCTCTTTAAGCATTCATAGGTTAAATAGCTGGCCTAGCTTCCCATAAAAGGACACAAAGAACTAATTTGGTACATAAAAATGAGGAAAAGAAGAAGAAGAAGAAGAAGAAGAAGAAAAAGGATAGTTTGATATAATTTGTTTTCTAGGAACAACTATTTTAGATGCTATTAATAAACTATAATTTGAATTCTAGTCACAACAATTTTAAATGCTATTAATAGACTATAACTTTTTTTTTTTTTCTAGTCATAACCATTTTAGATGCTATTAATAGGTGTTGTGTACCGAATCTTGGACTGTCATTTCAATTCTATAGCCATATAACATTTGCTTTCACTCCAACCCCCATTTGTTAAATTTAACTTAGAAAAGTTTGTGACAAACAAGGAATATTAATTAGCTTCACAATAATTTCATCAAAGTGCACCTCTTTATAGAACATTGTTAAAATTCTCAAAAGTATATGAGTTCATTTTATTTAATAAGTGATATACGATTGCATATTTCTCTTTGATTGACAAAAAAAGGATAGTTTGATAAAATTTGTTTTTTAGGCACAACCAGTTTAGATACTATTAATTTGATTTTTTGTGTATATCGAACCTTAAGGCAATGCCAGTTACCGACTGAACTAGGCATTTATTATAAGTCATGGTATCCACTTAATTTAATATAAACAATATATCTCACCCGCCTTCTTTTCATTAGCTTCATTTTCCTAGGCAAGACTTAAAGCTTCCTCAAATTCATCTGTTTCACGTTTGATTCACTAAAAGTAGTTTGAAAGTAAGAATGTTCTTCGAAAGAACCTAGATCACCGAAAGTTTGCAGAGGTGATAGCGTGGCATATGATCAAATTAAGAATTAAGTTCTCGGTGCAACTTGCAGAAATGCTTCTTCCTTCGAAAAGATTGCCGTGTGTTTTGTCATCTCTGCTAAAATGGGTGGGACTGAAAATACTACGTACGAATCACCGATGTGATCACTTCGCTTTTTATGGTGATAGGTGCAATAGAGAGCTAGCGAAAAAGAATTGGCTTTACTGACAATGACCACAGAACAACTCCAGAGAGAAGGAATGAAACAAAGTAACACACTAAATCTCAGGGATTGTATTTGGCGTTTCTCATCTTTCACTCAAACAACTCATAAGTGCAGAGAGTTTAGTGGAAAGTTTAAATTCCTCATGCAATCAATTAATACAATTACATGATTAGATTCAACCATCTGAAGACAGTGGAGCATTACCCCTACACAAAGCTCATAGTATTAGTGGCAAGATCCTTGTTTCAGAAAGGAAAAAACCAAACTTGACAACGAAGAAGTGGGTTTGCAACGTCAACATGAGGCCAATGGGATTTAATATTAGGACGCCCTTGTTTTGGTGCAACAGCAAACCTTTTAAGAGTTGTCTCATTCAATTATAGTTTGAGTCATCTTAGTAATTAAATTGGTTCACTATTGGAATTCGTTGCAGTTGGGAAACAAGTAAAGCTGATAGTGTTATAATGCCACTTGCCAAAGGACCAGAGAATTTAATAACCCCTCTTGGCATAACGTAGCTCTCAGCTTGGAATACAAGAATGGGATCTCATTGGTGTTTCTGCATAATTTTGTACGCAAACATGGTTTTCATATGTAAGCATATTTATTGCATACCCAGACTTTGCTTTCCGAGCTTTGCTTCAGAGAGACCATTATCAAGGACGACCATCTGTCGTCCAGCCAAGTAAAATCGAAGAAGCAAAGAAAAGCGACGAGGAGAATAGCCCTAATTATAGTTGAATTATTCGAATGGTCAATCTAGTTGAGAAAAACAATCTGAATTTCATTTTTTTTCCTTTTTTTAATAAAATTTTACTGCTGTTAGGAAGAAATGATGAAGCTAACTAGAGCTGTCAAAGCATCAACAGACCATAATATGGGATCAAGTTTTTACATACCTCAATTCATATACCACAATTATCACCAGAATTTATTGCACGTACTTATTTGTAGCAATTTTGACTATGGATAAACCACATTTTTTCCATAGCCTAAAATACTACAAAAATACTCATAATGAAAAAATATGAGCATTACCATAGACTACGAAGAACAAGAAAACGCCAACCATGAAGCCTAGCTAGACAGCAACGGGCCTCTTAGATCATGGATTATAGGAACCAACACCAAAGGCACGCACGAAGATACCCTCTTCAATCCTCGCATAAACTCTGCCACAAACGAGAATTCTCCAAATGAAAATTACTTTAACACTAAGGGATGGTTGATGAATGAGTCCTGTCTTCAAGGTATTCTATATACTTTGAAAGATAAGAGAATCTTCAAATTTGAGCTTCTTCCTGGCAACACTTCAGGCCGTCCGTCTTGGCTTTTTTACTGGCATGATGACAATAACTACGTTTTTGAAGACATCACCTTCTCTTTGAGAAATTCAACTTAAATTTGTTGCGACAACGAATACATGGGCAACTAAAAAAAAAAACATACGAATTCTGTTGATCATAGGCTGACACCTTTGTCTTTTAGTTATAAATTCTTTGTCTATAACTGAGTGAATATAACCTAAGAAATGAATTTTGTAATAGATTTTTCCTTTCCTCCATTTCATGCCATCATCAACAGCTTCCACAACGTAGCGATTTCAGAACAGTAAAAAGCATGAAGCATCGTCCTTCAACATCATAACACACGCAGCACCTGGACTGCGAGAACCCGATTTAAGCAGAGCCCAATATCATAGCAGTCCAACAAACGATACTTCTTCTCAACGTTGCTCTTAAGGAATCCTCAGCATCATAAATTTCCACGCACACCATGTAACCTGCAATTTAAACCATTCCAAGGAAAAATATCTCATTCAGTCATTTCATCGAACAGTTTACTGGCGCTTGGCAATTCGCCCCGTACAACAATCGTGCCAGTCAAAGATAGTCCCATATAGTTATCAAACTCTACCGATATTAAACGAGCACATATATTAAATACCTAATGTCTTCATGGATACCTAGAGGGCCACAATATCTTCAAATTCTACCCATCTTCACCCATCCAAGACCGCGTTTGGGACCGTACCGTGAAACTCTACACCTTTATTTTGCTTCTATTACTTCGTCATCAATTTAGTCATGTAGCACTTCATTGTCTCATCATTCCAACGTGATAATCATCTAAAGGGAAAACAAAAAGAAGAAAATATCCTTCACCGGTCTCGTCCCAGGAATCAACCTCTCGAAAGCTGCAATTAGGAGCAACAAGTAGGTAATGGTTACTTGCCCAAAACACCCTTATATTCCCGAAAAACGAGTGGTTAGTAGATGTTCTGAATCTATTTCATCAAATCATCCATTTGTTATATCATGCGGTGTGCTTTCCACCTTTTTGAAGACAGCACCATACGATGTGTTTTGGCTCTAAAATCTCGTACATTATGGGGGATATATTTTCAAATTAACTCAGTAAAGATTTAATGGTCATGTCTTTACATTTGCCCATACTGCTCCTGTCTTGTATGGACTTGTTGATCATTCATTCAAGTTTTTCTTAGTTGATTCAACCTTACTTACCCTGTCATAAAAATAACTAATCACATATGTAAGTTGTTCTTACTTAAACTACGTTTTTGGCATTTTTTAACTAGTACTGCAGAGTTTCATTGTCGAAAAACACGTTTAAATGGTGATTTTAGTTCTGTTTTGCTTTATGAATTTTGTTTTTAATTTTGACATGCGATAAAAACCATGTTTCTCTAATTGGAACCCTGATCAGCTAAAGCTAATAGGCAACAACCTAACTAATTGATATGATTATTAATGATTTTATGGATAGCTTGCATAAAATGGGCTTCAACTTTCAACTTTAAAAAGAACAAAGAAGTTGCATACAAGCATAACTATTTATCAGCGGAAAATATTTTATGGAGACAACAGTTTTAAGGGTTTGGCGGCCCCAATGCCAAATGGGTTTTCTTGGGCCGGCTTGTTTGCAATAGATGAGGAATGAACGTGATCCTACATTATCTGGAAGAACACACCCTGATTTAAGCTAATTGTATAATGCAATCATGCTCTACATATTTTTTTAAGTATACTTGATGATAAATACTTATACTTGCATGCCTAGCTTGGTAGTTTTTCACGTGTACGATAGATAAGTATATTTGACAATCAACCGAATAATACTTCCCAATTTCAAGGGGTTTGTGGAATGCAAAAAATACTTACTATGTATGTCTAGCCTGATAATTATGATACTTATATAAATTTCTAATGATAGTCTTAATTTACAGGAAATCTTAATCTAATAATAAATCCTAACTGCTTGTCATGACATAGATCAAGGATTCTTGGATCAAATCTCAGTGTCATTATCCTTGAAATTCTCTTTTTTTATTCTCAAACTCAACTTACCTTAGTGGTGTCAAGACTAGGAGCAATAATATGGGCTTGGATTTCGGTCACTTATTATCAAACAAATCGTTTCCTAATTGAAAATCCTAAAGAAGAAAAGTCATCATGAACTTAGCATAAAATATAAGGATACGAGATTTTCTTACAAAATTTTATTAAATAACATTATTAATTGAACTTAACACAATGGATAATAGCAATATATTATTAAATAACATTATTGTTTCAAGAAACCTATTAGCCTCTGTTGAAGAAGAAACTTAATGTTTGGATTTTATAAACTTTTTTTCTATCATTATAATGAAATTTCGTTTGAAATAAACTTTTAATTTAGTTATTTTTGGCTCTTGATATTCACTTTAGTTTTAAAAGTAAACCCATAATTCTTTCAATGTCTTCAAATTCAGGATAACACTCCCTTCTATTAAGAAGAATATTGAGATCTTTTTTTAAATAGGCAAAAATCTCTTTGTGATTAAATTGTACTTTCAAGTATGAAAATTCATAATCAAAATTTAATTATGTTAGAAATCTTAAACCTATTTGGATAGGTTAGAAGCCAAGTTTATTTATTAAGAAGTAGGCACAAGGAATTGTTAGAAAATTACTTTGATTGAAATCGGAGTATCAATTTCGATTGAAGAGGAAAATCAAGGTTTCAATCAATTTTTTATTAATTTTTTTAATCGTTCTAAGGCATTTTAGAATTAACTCTTAATCTCTAGTTGTCTTGTTTTTGGCATTTACTTTGGTTTTAATGTCACTGGGTTTTTCGAGGTTTCAAAGCAACAAAACTGCTTGTTGAATTCCTAGGGTTCAGTAATTTCTTTGATACATCTCCCCTGCTTCTTTCAAGTTCCACCCTGTTCTCACCTGAATGATCAGAACTTTCCGATGGATCTTCTATGCTAGTTTCGGTGTTAATGTATTGTTCCTCTGGATTTTCATGATGTGATTAGTTGCAGAATGCATCTGTTGTGATTTGGAATTCCCGAAAGATCCGGTCCCAATGCAAGCAGCCAGCTTTTATTTAATGATGATAACGCCTTTGGTTGAGAGGGTTCAGTGGGTGTTTAGGGGCGCCCGGGGCTCCCCCCGCCGGGGGCCCCGGGGGGGTGGGAGGAGGTGGGGCGCGCGGGGGGGTTGTTGTGGTGTGGGTTTAGTGTGTAGGAGATGGATGGGTATGGTAACTATGCTCTTTGCCACTCTTTGGATGATAAGTGGTTCTATGATTGGATTGTTCATAGATATTCATATTTGTGCTTCTTCATTCTTTTAGGTGCTCGATACGGATACCATTTATTTGCGGCCTTTCCAGCTGGTCTTTTTTGGATCTCATTTTTCAATAAATCAAGATGGTAAGAGCCTGTACTAACATACCATTAATCTTTATTGTTTCTTCCCCTGTTCTGAGTGCTATTCTTAGGGGAGCTATGGGGTCGGGAAATAATGTCACAGCATAATTCAGTATCTGGAATGAGTCGCTTTTTGAAGGATATTGCATTGCTGTGTGTAGAATTTCATCCGTAGTGGTTTATTTTCTCGTAATGTTGAAATTTGTGATTGCCTAATATTCTGCCGTAAAATGATTGATGATTGTACCATGATTTGTGGTTGTTAAAACTTTCGCAGACTATGTAATTCCTGTTTGTCTAGAAAATTGATTAAATATCTTTTGTGATAAATTTACACGGAATATTTAACTATTATCTCTAAGTAGTTTGTTAAGTTGTACTTCTTCTGGTCCCTTAGATGAACTAAAGATGAATTCCGTAAGTGAAAAATCTAAGATCATGGAACTGTGTGATAGTTGCATTATGACTATCGCACATGTTCATCAGATCAATATTTTTACTTAACGGTCATGTACAAGTGAAATTCTCAAATCCTCTATTGAAAATTAAAATCTGAAACCAATTTATGACAGTTCTCATGTTTAGAACGCATTTTATACCTGTCCCCAGTATGGAGGAGAGCCTAAACCTTGGTTCTATTGTTCTCTATGGTTTGTCTCCATTAAGCACTGTGTTTACTTTTTATTCAAGATTCAACCTTGTTTGGTCACTGATTTAGTTCGTTTTTGTCATGTATTCCTTGTATTTATTCCTTCACTTGAAGTATATTTCTATGCAAGGCTTTACTTTTTGGAGTGTATATTGCTTCAGACTTACATTTACTTTTATATAGGTTGTTCTTGCTGCTTCTATCATAAGCAAGTCTGGTAAAGGTGAGTTCTTTGCTTGCCACTTGCCGTTTTTCTTTTGGTTGATGAACAAAAAATATTTATCTACTTGTTGTTGATCTCAGCAAAGAATTCCACATGTTCAATTTCATGATTTGTTATTACTTCTTCTGTTTTATATTTCAATATATTTTGAGGCTTGGAAAATGTTTACAATATGCCAATTTGAATTCAAAGTTATGCAATTCTTTTTGACCATGATTCAATTCAGTGTTTCTGTAGATTAACATCTCTATCTCTGTTGCTGTATATTTGTTTTTTTAATGTCCCTTTTAATTAGTTGATAATTTTTTTTCTTCTTATATGTGATATTTCTAGAGTAGGATTTGTCATTGATTACCATGTGTTTTCTTTCTTATCCTTTGTTATTCACTTTAATATACAAGGCATTTTTGGATTGTTCCTGATGACATTGTATTTCTTTTTTTATCTTTTTATTTTATCTGTTGCAGTGCTTGTTTCGAGGCAGTTTGTGGACATGTCTCGCATAAGAATTGAAGGTCTTCTTGCAGCTTTCCCCAAGTTGGTAGAAATTGGAAAACAACATACATATGTTGAGATAGAGAATGTGCGCTATGTTTACCAGCAAATCGAAGCTTTGTACTTGCTCCTTTTGACAAATAAACAGAGCAACATCCTTGAAGATTTGGAGACCTTGAGGGTGCTCTCTAAGCTTGTATCCTTTTCTCAGCCGTTAATTATTCTGTTTCATGGTCTCACTTTACTTTTTCTTGGATTGAATTAGTCTAGATATTTAAGAGATATGTGAGGTTGTTGCTGTGAGTTTAAATTATGTTTGCCTCATTTCTTTTGTCTTACTCCTTTTGTATGTGAAGCTTCTTTAGTGCATACCAGGTATCCTTTTATCCTTTATTTAATTTTTTCAGCTTAGGAACTACCTTTTCATCTTTATTTTGGCAGGGAATTTGGTCTTGTGTATAGAGGTTAATTACTTTTTCCCTGTTTTTTGTATACTTAATTGAAATGTTTAAGGTGAGGTTATATGGATTTAAATTACGGCAAGAGACTGGAAGAAAAAGAAAGAAATAAAGCCTGGCCAATTTTGCCTAGCAATGACAGAGGAAAGAAATTAAGCATATGCCTTCACAGACGTGCTTCAAAGCTTCTGAAAATTCTTATAATTGGCTCTATTAAGTTGACAGACCAGATGTCACCATTTGTGATATAGCCTTTAAATCCTTATAATCCTAGTCCCGGCTGATATCATTCATGAGTTAATGCAGTATTGAAAATTCTTCAAAACAGAAAGGTCAAAACAAATCACTAGTTGCACTTTTGCTCATGTCCCAATGGTGGCATCAAACATAAACAAAGCCATATCAGTGGCATACCATCTTGGAGAGCATAAAAGTACTCGTTATGGAATCTGAGTCTGTCTGCGAGACTGGACCACATTCCAGATTCATTTGCTCTCTAAATTCCTCTTCTTGAGCCTCTTGCATTCTCCTTCATACCCTTTTTTTTATTCCTTTCTTTTTTCCTCCCCCCTTTTTTTTGTACGTTGTGATAAGTACTGGGGCTTGTAGTGTTTCATTTAAATACATGTCAAAGGTGTCCATTGGAGGATACATGTATGTTGAACATCTCAAATGGAGGCATTGTGTTTGTTCCTTAAATGTTTTAGGTACCTGGATATTCTTCTCTAGATGAACAGGGTATTTGCAAGAAAGCTTTTGAGCTGAATTTTGCTTTTGATGAAGTCATCTCTCTTGGGCACAAGGAAAATTTAACTGTTGCACAGATTAAGCAGTACTGTGAGATGTATAGTCATGAAGAGGAACTGCACAAGCTGGTATTGCAAGGCAAGATCAAGGAAACCAAGGATATAATGAAGCACAGAGCTAGTGAGATTGACAAAAGCAAGGTATTTTAGATGACCTGTAATTGCTTTGACATGTTTTTTCTTCCTCTTTTTCCTGTTGTTGACAATGCCTTATGAAATTATTGTTCTATATTTTACAGATCGAAAGGGGCAGAGGTGATAAAGGAGGGTTTATGTCTTTACAGTCAAGGGGATCTGAAAGAATTGAAAGTCGCTTTAGTGATATGAGCATTTCTGGTGGAGGTGGCTTTGGAAGTGGTTCTGGCTTTGGATTGAGCAATGAGATTGAATCCTTTTCTAGCAAGTCTAAAGGTTTGCACCTATTTGCCCACATGAATAGTCTACCTGGGTGCTTATGTTTTCGATGAGTTGTGGATAATCTTTGTATGGCACTTGCTTTTATTTCACTTGAATACTCTATTTATGCATTGCAATAATTAGTTCTTGTATGTCACTTGTAAAAAAACACATGGAATGTGCTGTCAACTTGTGTTAACAGGATTTATAATCTATTATAGGTCCATTGTAGGTCCATTTAATGCTTTTTCATTAAGGTCTGCATTGTTGCCTCTTTGCAGAACGTTTGTATATCCTCTCTATAATGACCTTTTCTTGTTGGATCTGTTTAACTCGGACTTTTATGATTCTATTTCCCCATACCTAGGTTGTCCACCTTCATCTGTCACTGCTCCTCCAAAAGGCCTTGGCATGCAGCTTGGCAAGTCTCAAAGGACGAGCCAGTTCTTGGAATCCTTGAAAGCAGAAGGAGAAGTAATTCTTGAGGACGTGTAGCCAAAAGCACACAAGTCTAGTGCAGCCGCCACACCAGCAACTGATCCCATTACTTTGACGGCTGAGGAGAAACTCAATGTTACACTGAAACGAGATGGTGGAGTTAGTAACTTTGATATCCAAGGAACATTGTCACTTCAAATCCTTAATGAAGAAGATGGACATATCCAAGTTCAGGTGCTCCCTTCCTTCCTCCCTCCCTCCCTTGTTTACAAGTGTTTGTGCATGTGCATAACCAGGGCTCTGTCCCTGAAATATTTTTCTTTTCTTTTACATGTGAGGATAAGACTTTCTTCTCTCATTAAAAGTCAAAAACAATTACCAACAGTAGAAAACAGGGCTGTTCTTTTCGTTGGCATCTCTGGAACTATGTGTGCTTGTATTGGTGGTGGTGCTGGCAGAAGAGGGAGGCTGTGGGGGGTGGCTGGTGGTCTAAGGGTTTTGCTGGGATGTAGTGTTGTGGTGTCATAGGAAAACTTGGGAGGCTTTTGTAAGTGTACATTGACCAGAAGCAGTTTGTTAACACTACTTTATCCATGTCTAACTTAAGAAATAAGGAAAATGTTTTTCCAAAACATTTTACATCAAAAGAAAGGAGATTGAAATTACTGTATTTATTGGAAATTTATCAATTTTTAAGAGCGTACTAATTACAATCCCTAACACACCTTTATGCTAGGGAGCATTGAAAATAATAATATTTAGCCATCCTAAAATAACATAGACAAAAGGCTCTTCAAGAAAAAAATATCCCTCAAATAAAAGGCTGCAGTTCTGTCACAAATGTGGTTGAACAATGTTGATACGTTGACATGAACACTAAACTGTTGGTAAGTTGGTTCTCAGGCAGAAATTATAACCTAAAGAGCTAGTTTTAAGGCTGATTTTGGCTAGAGACATTTAGAGATCAAAAAGAGAGTAATAGAGGTCAAAATCACTGCTGTAGGACTGGTCGTCTGAGCTTGGCAACTGAAAAACGATGGGAATAACTTCCCTGAAAATTCATGAAGTCAATAATTGATTGATTACAACCTTCTACACTTTACAAAAAGGAATTCGGCACCTGGGAAATGATAAAATTTTAGCTGTTTATTCATAAATACAAGAAAGCCTGAACAGTACAGCTCCAGGTATGTGAACGGTAAACCAAGTTAACTATCTGTAATTGTATAGTCCTAGTTGAATCACTTTTCTGATAGCCTTTTTAATGTTTTAATTGATGAATTGTCTTAATGTAAAATCTATTTCTGGCTGCATGCTGCAGTAGGTTCAGTGCTTTTCTTTACTGCAATTATGATAAGTTATTACCTACTTTCCAGATTGAAACTGGTGGGAATCCAGGCATCCTTTTCAAGACTCACCCTAACATGAACAAAGAATTATTCTCCAATGAAAATATTCTAGGCCTCAAGGACCCGAATAGTCCTTTCCCTACTGGCCACGGTGGTGATGCAGGAGGTGCTGGTCTGTTGAAGTGGAGAATGCTGAGTAGAGATGAGTCAATGGTGCCATTGACAAGTAGATTAAAATTCACACTTCTCATCTTTCATCTTCCTTTTATATGAGTTAAGTTCTATGCTGTAAATTTTTAATTTATGTTGCAGTCAACTTATGGCCCTCTTTCTCTGGAAATGAGACCTATGTCAGCATTGAATATGAAGCTTCGTCAATGTTTGATCTGCAGAATGTTGTGATCTCAGTACCTATTCCTGCTCTTACAGAGGCACCAAATGTCAGGCAGATTGATGGGGAATGGAGGTGAGAAGTTGAGTTTTATTTCCTTTTCATTTATTTTTAGCATCTAGTTTATCAATAGGTAGTGAGGATTCGCATAACTTTGCTTATAGATTGTGAAGCCCTTGTGTACATGTGGTGACAAAATTACATTACATGGTATACGGTGGTTTCTATTTGATATTCATATTTGCAACTGTGGATGCACAGACTTGATGAACATTATCGTATCCTAAAAATTTCTTCCTGATTAACTTTTGGTGTTTGGATCATGACAAAGTCAAGGCACAGATTGAAAATGCATGGATAGAGGGTTACAATTACCGAGATATTGGGAGGGGAAAATATTTGGGGGTTGGTTATTGAGGTCTTGGTCATCTTTGGTGTAGTCTACTCATGGAAAACTCTAGCAACCGTCACATCACCCAGAATCATAAACACAATTTGCAGTTATCTTTCATAAGTCAAGCCATGTTTGTATCTGCTAGAAGTTGACCCAGTCACCCTTTGTAGCTGCAATTTGAATAGAGTATAGCATTTTTACTATATTTTACTAACATAACTTGACCCTTTGTAACTGCAATTTGAATTTAGTATACTGTTTACATTCTATTTTACCAACATAACGCTATTCTCTGTAAATGCAGCTCAAGTTGAGCATACTGTTTACATTATATTTTGCTGACATATTGCTATTAGAACATTTTGACTTCTCTCATTCTCTTTACTTTTGTATGATGTTATCACCTTTTGCACCATTTTTGGCTTGTAGGTATAACTCGAGGAATTCTGTATTGGAGTGGTCCATTCTTCTTATTGATAACTCAAACAGAAGGTCTGTAAACGTTGGATTGTTGTCTTCAAAACCTTCAGTGCTAGATTTTCTTATTTAAAATCAGTTCTGACACTCTTATTGAATTTCATCACTGAATCCTTGGCAGTGGATCCATGGAGTTTGTTGTTCCTCCAACAGATTCATATGTATTTTTCCCCATTTCTGTGCATTTCTCAGCTACTAACACCTTCAGCAAACTAAAGGTTTGGTCTTCCTTCTTATTATATATTGTTATTAGGCTAATTTCTGATCAAGTTCTTACTTTAATTTATATCATCGTAGGGAAATTAGATGTCCTTTCTGTTTGCTCACATTTACTGAAAAGGAATTCAAATACTTTAGGCACCTGCAGGCTTTCTAATATAGAACTTACATAAGATTGTGTCTAGTTTGTGATGTAGACCTTCAGTGTGATGCTATTGGACATTATGCAAACTAAACAGGAAAAAATCATCTGTGTATGAGGTTGAATTTTTTTGGAGCTTTCTCAATAGAAGTCACATTATTTAGTTTTCTTAACCTGCCCTGCCCATCTCGTGCTTTGCTGAATTTAAAACGAAAAGTAATGGCCTTCTTTTGTAATTTGAAACTCTGTACTCGAACATATATGCTGCTGGTGAGCATCCTGCAAACCTGCAAAGGTCTTTCTTTAAATGTGGCTACTGTGAAAAATGACGCTTATGGTTGGAAGGTGAATTGGCAAATTCTTCTCAAATTTGAACTGATCCGGCAATACCAGTTTCATTGTTGTCTCTCTATAATTATTTCATTGAACCTTTTAAAGTACTATGTGCATGGTGTTGGGTATTGAGGAGATGATGAGGCTTGGATCTCTATAGAACAGCTATGCATGCATGCTAATTGTTTCGTTTTCGTTCATGATGACTTGGTAAGACGTCCGTCACTTATTCCCTTAGGATTTGATGCCCAATGTAAACTTGTTTTTGAATTCCTTCTCCAGGTTGTAAGAGTCATACCTCTGAAGGGTGGAGCCCCTCCGAAGTATGTGCAGAGAACACAGTTGATGACAGATAATTACCAAGTGGTGTGATCTCTGTTTATATACTAGAGCATTAAATTTTTGAGGTAGCAGTTGCCTTCATTTGATACCTTTTCAACTCTAAATATTGAGATTGATGGACTTGTTGTATCCAATTGAATACCTTTTTATATCTTAGAAGGCCTGTGACTCTACTTTCTGCACTATTTGTATTCGTCTCCATTTGGCAAATCCATAAATTTGCTTTTGTTTGGACTAGCAATCGCATTTCTTTTGGGATTTCACGCTCAACGTCAAGGTCGAGGTCAATGTCAAGGTCTCGGTCTCGGTAGAACTTCTTTCGCAGCATGGAAACCTCTTTTAAGTAAATCTTCACCGCAAAATGCATTTGTAACATCTAATCAAAATTAATAGCCAGAGAAATCACCTTTTGCAAAATAATTGTGCTTTAAATTGGGCAAGAAAGTTGGACTAAACTTCACGATATATGCCCCTTGCAATTATAGATCGCAGAGGAAGAAAATCCAAGTTCCGTTATAAAGCAACAACCCAGTTTCCACTTTCAGGGTTTCCTTCAACCAGATCAGATGATGCCTAGTTAAGTGTTTTAGAGATAAGAGATACAACCAGTGAGAGGAAAAAAGTAAGGTGCTTAATAACACAAGAAAATTAACTTTCCGGATGGAAACTGGCATTAACCCTTTTGGGCTTAGACACTGCATTATAAAGAAAACAACTTTGGTGTAAACTTAGGAGTTGATAGGTGCAGGTAATAGGAGGGTTCCTGTAAGGAAGAACGTGGATGCAGTGATTTTAAATGAGAAGGTAGGGTAACTTAAGACCGGAAAAGGAATGCAAGAGGAGTAATTTTGAAAAATATTCATTCGGACACTAAGATTGGAGAAATAAGGCGTTGGTCAAGTATCCTATCTTAACCATACCATAAAAACAATAATCCTCTGGGGTTTGAGAATTGTGGAACAACACATTTAATAGCATGAGTAAGCCAAAGCTAAGGTCAATACATAAAAAAGCGCACCCATAACTTTTCTTTGGTGTAGAGAAAAAGAAAATCTGCAATCGACAACAAAAGAGGGAACCTCAGTGATAAATAACATGCAGTAAGATGCTGTACCGTTTCAACATCATTTAGGGATGTGAATGAGAATCAAGAAATCTTATGTGACTTCCAATAAATGAAGCTGCTTGCGTTTGATCATTCTATTTTATTGTGGATTATGAGCACAAGATGCTTAACGGTTAAAAACCATTAAAATAAACGCTTTAGTGTGTTGTGTTAGCTTTACTGCCGTCTGGACCCATTTTGGGACCTTTAGAACATACAAAAAATTAGTATACGGTATGACGTCGGGGGCCTTTATTGTCTTGGTAGACGATAATTGGAAAGCACATGTAGGCCTCTTTGGGCTTTAAAAGGTGCTGATCGAAATCATCGAACTATGATAGATTGAAAACAAAATGAAATAGCGTCTAGTTATGCATTAGATTTTGGGGTGGACACATCTACTTTGTAATTCCTTAGGCCACAGAGTTAGGGTTTTGTCTACATACAATATTTGTGTCAACATATAAAAGGAAATGTCAAAAAGAGATTTTTTTACTTAATATTTTAAAATTTTAGAATGAGTCTTACATTTTAATATGATATTAGAGTTGGAGATAAACCTCTATTTTTTAATCCTCTAAGCCTCATAGTTGGACTTCTATCTACATGTAATCCTTATATTAGTAGGCACTTGAGAAAAGTTATTAGAGGTAGATATTATCTAACATTACAAGTGTGTGGATGAGTTTTTGATCTTATAAGTAATGAGATTTCACACTTAACATCTTAAAATTTTAAGATAAGCCTCATCTTGATAATAATCCAAATTGAAATGTTGTGCCAATAAAAAACAGTAAAATTCTATGATTAATTGATAACATATTTTTATGTCAATTTAGCATTTCTACAAACTACTAAGAAGTTATTAGACAGTCATGTCAATTATCAAGTTTTGATTTATTAACTGATAGGAAGTCTTTAGATCAACTCCAGCTGCATCTTATCAAGCTATAGACTGAACGGATAGGAAGTCTTAGATCTTAGTGTCAATACCTAATGACCGTTTCCTTGTTGGCCACACCAGTACACAGGAGTAGCTGTAGCATTACTTCTGAATATCATTACGGCATCTGCGCATCCTAGCATGCGAGGCTCTTTCAACTCAAGAAATAGGATTTGCTTTTGGCTACTACTTACCCTCATTCACGAGTAGGATGAAGATAAAGAAAACAGGGAAGAAATAATAGATTTTAAAGTCCTACCCATGTTTGCCCTTTTCTGCAGATCATGAACAGAGATTAAGAGGTCTTTATAAACTGCGTGTCTAGTTGCTTTATTTCATGAATCAGCTACGATAGTGCCCTCATTTAGTAACCTGCACCAATAATTTTACTTGCCTCTCTATGTTATTGTTGATGTTGTTATTATTTCTAGACATGAAAGGTTATTGCTAAAATAAGGGATAGGGAGTCATTAACGTCTTTCATCTATGCTTTATAGTTCTGAAATCTCATCACTCCCAATCCATAACGTGGGGCAACTTTCTAAGGAAACAAGTGGAAATAGCAGAAGAGATGAAAGAATCGAAGACCAATCGTCAAATGCGACTCTTTGAAGCCTATCTAGAAGGGTGGATGTCGTGCTCAAGTTTTTAAAATTATTCTTTTTAAAGCAAAGGGGGGTAAAATCATTCTTATTCTATAAAGAACTAATTTCCTGCAATAACTTCAGTTATGTTTCCCTATAGCTAAGGGTATACAAGTTGTGCATTTTTAGATGTGTGCTCTTTCACTTTAACTTAGCAATGGAAATATGTTAATTTATGCATAGAACCTTTGAAAGATATGGAATAAACTCTACTGTAATCTCCCGTTTCCCATAAAATCTCTAGATATCTATTTCTAGGTCTGTTTTACAGGTCTCGCTTGTCCAAATAAGCTTTTAAATCATGTTGTAGTCTGATACTTAGGCTTGTAAGGGTTTTAACTGTCGAAGAACTCACAATATCCACTTAATCTTATGTAGAGAAGCAATGTATCTTCTGTTGCTTCCCACCTGTTACAACTAATTAACCACTTGCAACTATTACACCAGCATTCTGTCTTTTTTGGGGGCATATAACACAATTCCAAACAAGCGACTGTTCACATTTCACTGATACACTTTCTCAAGTAGAACCTCTCATCAAATTTCTTGTCATTAGTTTCTTTCTCCCATGTAAAACTTAAAGCTTCGTCAAATTCATCCGTTTCCCGTTTAATAAATAGCAGTTTGAGAGTCAGAATGTTGTTCATCAAAAGAAGAAGCTAGATCACCGAAGGTTTGCGGTTGTGATAGCGTGATATAAGATCAAATTAAGAATAAACCGGCATAGATGCTTCCCAATGGTAGTTGTAGAATTGTTTCTTATTTCGAAAACATTGTCACCCAGGTGATCAGTAGTCTTTTCATGGCGGTAGGTGCAATAAAAAGCCACGGAAAAAGAATTCAATTGGCTACGACAACAACCACAACCACATAACAACTCAAGAGAAGAAATAAGACAGTGTAACACACTAAAACTCAAAGATTGTATTTGGTGTTTCTCATGTTTTACTCAACCAACTCATTAGTGTAGAGAGTTCAGTGGAAAATTTATATAAAAAATTATTAGCTCAGTTTGCAACTTCCTAATATAATACTCTATTTAATTAGATGACCATCATTAGCTCAACATAACGGTGGTTGGGAAGAAGATTCATGTTCTCAGGAAAAAAAAGAAAATAAAAGTCATTATGAGACCAATGAAATTTAATATTAGGACGTGCTTGTCTTGGACTCTTAGTGGGTTGTCTCATTCAAATTATAGTTCGAGTCATCTTACTATTTAAATTGCTTTACTGTTGCAATTCAATGCAGGTGGGAATTAAGGAAGGATTATCATGTTATAATGCCACCGGCGAAAGGACCAGATAATTTAATAAACCCTCTTGGTATCACGTAGCTCTCAGCTTATAATACAAGAAATAAATTTCATTGGTGCTTCTGCATAGTTTTCGATGCAAATTTGGTGTTCATGTGGTAGCATATTTATTGCGACCCAGTTTCTGCTTTCTAATCTCGCTTTGAAGAGGCCACTATCAAGGGGGTTGAGGAGACAAGTAAAACGGAAGAAGCAAAGAAAACAGACGAAAAGAAAAACCTCATTTATAGCTGACATGTATAGCTGAATTATTCGACTGGTTAACCTAGTTGAGAAAAGCAATCTGATTTTTTTTTCTTTTTCCTTTTTATCTTTTTCTGCTATCAGGAATAAATGATGAGGCTAGCCATAGATGTTAAATCACTATCAGACCATAATGTGGGAGCCAATTTTTTCATACCTCCATCGATATACCACAACAATCACCATAATTTACTTCACGTCCATATTTGTAGCAAATTTTGACTCTGCTTAAATTACATTTTTTTATAGCCTAAAATAGCACAGAAATTAAAAACGGATGTTCATAATGAAAAAGATGAGGTGGAATACTCGTACCGACACCTTTCTCTTTGCCGATATCCAAGAGTTATCTCATTATCTGTATGTGTAGTCTGCATTTGGAAGTTGATTAATTCTATAAATATGGTAGAGTTGCTAATCTAGGTCTTGCCCATTATTGATTGGAAGTAACAAATAATTTCAAAGGTGAGTCTGAATACTTGGTCAAAGAAGATATATGTTTCCAAGAAAAAAGTCTTATATTGAGTATATAATCTCTCATGATGAAATTTAAATTAAGAAATTGCTATTCCAACTTTTGAACTAACTTTTAGATTAGATAATGAACCTTTTTAAAAATAGTATCAAAGCATAAGCTTTTTCCCTCGCACCCTTATGGATAAAGTTAAATCCTAAGTCTACCATAAGGCACCATCAAGGTCTAATAATTGTTCATCATGTTGATGGAGTATATTAAGATTTGGTCAATAAGTTTCACATTATTATGAAAGTTATTAAAAATCTTGTTTATAAGATAATGGGTTCCAACATCACTTAAGTTGACTTTTGAATTAGGAGTATTTTTTTTTCTCTTTTGGAGGGAGGTTGTGCCTAATAAATTGTAATTTCCCTATATCTATCGTGATGAACTTAATCATTAGTGATGTTGCTTATGAGTTATAATGGCTCCCAATGACCCATTAAAAAAACAAAGGAAAACTTTTTTTTTTTTTTTTTGTTTTGGAGGGGGAGGGAAAGGGAGGGGGGGAAGGGTGGGTTGGGGGGTTTGGTGGGAATGGTTGTGGTTAAGGGAAAAAATGAACACAAATGACTACTTGCTTGTCCCATGTGGATAAGACATATAGAAGATTATTAAAACTAAACTACAAAATTTCACCTTCCCGCTTTTCATAATATGCAAGTGGCTTTCCTTTTTTTTTTTTTTTTTGTTTAATTAGCTATTGTGCATTGCTTTCTTGATTGCGTGCAATAGTTAATTCTTTTGAAGGAGGCAAGTTTTCTTAAGACCATATATATGTGTGACATGTACACTGATATGAAATATTTGTTGCATGGAACCCTTACTGCATACATTCTAACAATAATTTACATAGAAATATTTGGACCACATATTTTTCTTTTATGTTCATAATGATAGAGTAATTTTCAAATAGTAAAATTCAAGGGCCAATTTTTTTACTTTCACTTATAAGCGGAAGTAGGATTTATAGCAATAGTTATAAATGGTCCTCCTAATACATTGGACATTATTTTGTGCTCAACATCAACAACGCTAGTGTATTTTCTATCATGTTCAAATCGAAAACACAATCAAAATAAGGAGGATATAGAGGGCGTGGATTGCATTTATGGAAGTAGGATTTATAGCAATATTTATAGCAATAGTTATAAATGGTCCTCTTAATACATTGGACATTATTTTGTGCTCAACATCAGCAACGCTAGTGTATTTTCTCTCATGTTCAAATCGAAAACACAATCAAAATGAGAAGGATATAGAGGGCGTGGATTGCATTTATAGAGACCTTGATGCACGTGTAGAGTCTTGTACCAAAGAGCTTTCTCGAATAAGATTGCAAGATAAGGCCAACCTAATGATCCAAATGGAGCACCAGGTTGCAAAACCCACTTACAAAGTTGACCCATCAAAGACCTTTCCATGGTACCTTCATCCGTCTCTTACACTTTTACCAAGTATTTTGCATATAAGCTGAAGAATTTAGGGTTTATGGTTTAGTTGGGCTTAATCATTGGTGATGTAGGTTATGAGTTCTAACAGCTCTCATTGACCTACAAAAGAAAAAGAAAAGAAAAAGAAAAGAGATTTGTTTTGGGAAGGGGGGTTTGTTGAGTATGAGAATGAAAATAGATGACTCAATCAAGTGAAAGTGCCTACTTTTCTTTCTAAATCTCTTACCAAATACTAGTCTTACCTTGATTATGCATTGAGTTTCTTGGCAATTGTCTTACATCAAGTGTAATCCCTCAAAGGCCAAAATTTTACTCTGTGTGGATAGGACGTATAAAAGATAATTAAAACTAAACTATGGAACTTCACCTACTCTTTTGTCATTTAGTAATATGCAAGTGGAAATTTTCATATTAAATGAGCTATTGTCTGTTGCTTTTTCGATTATGCATAGTAGTTAATTCTTTTAAAGGAGCCAAGTTTCCTTAAGACTAGATATGTGTGACATGTACACTAACATGAAATATTTGTTGCATGGAACCCCTATTGCATACATTCTAACAACAATTTAGATAGAAAAACAAATAGAATTAATTATTTTTAGACTTACTAATATCTTGGGACCAAATATTTTTTTATACTAAAAAAGATTGAGGTTAATTTTCAAACAGTAGTCATTTTTTTTTTTACTTACACTTATGAGCAAAAGTAGGATTTCTAACAACAATTATAAATAGTCCTTCTAATACATTGGACATTATTTCGTGCTTAACATCGGTTACACTAGTGTATTTTTTTAAAAGTTCAAGCCAAAAATGGAACCAGATTGAGGAGGGATGTAGATGGTGTCCATTGCATTTACAAAAGCCCTAATGCACTTGTAGAGGCTCGTATCAAAGACCTTGTTTCTCAAATGAGATTGTAAGATAAGGTTAGCTAGATGATCCAAAATTGAGTGCTAAGCCACAAAACCTCTTACAAAACTGACTCCATCAAAGACCTTTGCATTGATACATTCCTTTATCTCTCAAACTTACTAGATATTTTGTATATGAGCTAAAGGTAAAGATAAAGACAAAGGCAAGAAGTTCAAGTGTATATAAGGCCAAAGATAGGTCATGAGGTGATTACTACCTCCTCCCACTGACAAACCTAAACCCATCACAAAAAGTCTCTTTCATGCATGTGAAACTGGTTTCTTGAATCCTTTTTCATGATAATTTGTTTTATTTAGGAGGTTTCTTACGTATGAAACTTTCTTGCATGTGGACTATGTAGTGAATGTTTTGTGTAAAAAGCTTAGTTTTGTGGCCATTACCACTCCCTCCTACTGACAAAGGTGACTTCATCAAATAAACTTTCTTTCATGCATGTAAAAGAGGTTTTTACAAACGTTTTCATGAATTTTATTTTTTCATACAATATGTTTTCTTGCTTGTGAAACTTTCTTTCATATGGTCTATGTAGTGAACTTTTTATGTAAAAGGCTTACTTTTGTAGCTTATATTGAATAGGACAATGTTTTGAGGTTTGTATAAAACATTACAAAATGGAAACTTTTAAGAATGAGGAGGAGGCCGTAATTTTTGGCAAAAAAAATAAAAAATAAATTGTGCTTTACTAGTGTTTTAAAGAAATGTGTTAAAATGGCCTTAGGCTAGCTAGCTGGAGTTCATTCTAGTGGTTAAGTGCAATTGGAAGGTTGCTTTTAAGAATGTTCATGTTAGACTGTGTATTGGTGGTTTATGGTGAATTTGACTTACAAAGGTTTAGAGTGGGTAATTGTGGGGTACTTGAAGAAAGTTTTGAATGGTGGGGTATGTTTGGGGGACTAATTGAGTGAAACAAGTGAGTGCAATGCCAATTAGAAAAGAACAATAGAACTAAATAATCACACTTAACCGGAAGAGAATAAAAAACATAAATATTGGGTTGTGCTTAGATTGGTTTTTGCTAATTTATATTGAGTCTTCTAGATGCTAGGACTATTTAGCTACCCTTAATATTTGCATGTAATTAATGAACAACTATTACAGGGAGCATACTAAGTTACATTGTTAGTAAGCCTCGTAAGGATGCAATGGCTTCAAAATGGCCAAAATAGTTGACGACTTTTAGAAGACTACATTTGAATTGTGACTTGGTATACCCCTTATATATGAGATTAATGTTGTTCATGCAACAAAAATATCTACATGCCACTATTTTCATACAATATTGGTATTGGAGCTACCATGGTATAGAAGAAAATTTAAAAAACTTTTATCATATAGTTTTTAATACATACTATCATAATCTTGTTAGCCTCCAAATGGAAGGCTATAAGGTTTAGAATCTCTTATAGTTTGACACATGATAGGGATGATGAATTGGCTCAAAAATAAGAGAATAACAATGCTTGAAATTTTCTTATATATTTTACTATTGTTCGTATGCTCTTTTTTTTTCTCTTGCGAATTTTAATCTTGTTTGCTAATTAAAAATATTTATATTTTTTTAAAGTTTATTTGATCATTAATTAATTTGTAAAACATGGAAATGAAAGGATTATTAATTTGTAAAATATGAATGGATATAAAATATATTCTCAAGTTTCTATTAAAATATAACTATTCTAATCTAAAGAAAATAAAGAGGTTTTGAATGAAATCATAAAAATATGTATGATCAAGTGGAATTTAATGTACTTTTGTTCCATGTTTAGCTTTAAGTAGTATATATCTAATGATTTGGAAGGAAATTATTGGTTATGGTATATCGAGCTAAATTTCTTAGAATCAAGGACTGCATTCTATAGTATGTGGTGAACAATATGCACTATTCCACAAAATTCCTTTTTGCTATTATATGTGACCTTGAATCAAAAAAAATTGTAGGACTTGAAATCTAATAGCCAAATGAGGAATACTTGTAAGTTCTCAAACTATGGTGTAGAGTTATATTAAACATAGATTATTCTTGTTCTCCCATCTTCATTCTTCATATTTCCTCTATGAATTTTCTATCTTTGATTGATAGATTGTTAAGAAAATTCATCTAGATGATTTTAACAAGTATGCTAAAATCCTAGTTGGGGATGGTGTTATGAAAGCTATAAAGAAGACATTGAAATAATTAAAAAGAGATTCATTGAAACTTTTTTTCATTAAAATTTCTTTCATTAAAGTTGATTCTTGCCTATAAAACTTTCTTTCTTTCTTGAAACTTTCTTGCTTGTGGTCTATGTAGTGAATTTTTTATATAAAGGCTTAGTTTTATGGCTTGTATTACATAGGTTATGGGTCCTATTTGAATAATAGTGGACGAATATTGTTTGTCACTAAAATATGTTTTGGTGTTTGTATGAAACACAACTAAAGTCAAACTTTTAAAGATGAGGAGAAAGTTGGAATTTTCAGCAAAAAAGGTTAAAGGTTTTGCTTTTTTTAAGGTTTCTTCTTTAAACAAGACCAAAGGCTGGATTAGACCAAACCAATTGTAAGCTCCTTTCCTATTCTTGAATCGATGTGATTTTTGTTAAATTGTGCTCTACTAGTGTTCCAAAGAAAAGTGCTGAGATAGCCTCTAATAAGCTAGGTAGAGCTCGTTTTAGTGGTTAAGTGGAATTGGAGCGTTGCTTTTAAGAATATTCACATTGGATTATGTATTGATGGTTTGTGTGAGTTAAAGTTGTGGAGGTTTGAGTGGGCAATTGCAAGGTTCTTGAAGAAAGTGTTTAACGGGAAAAATATCTTTGTAGGACTAATTGAATGAAACAAGTGAGTGTTGTGTCAATTATAAAAGAAAAAAAGAAACAAATAATTTTAATTAACCAAGAGAGAAGTAAAAACATAAATCTTGTGTTAGGTTTAAATTGGTTTTTGGTATCTCATATTGGGTCCTCTAGATGCTTGGTTCATCTACTTAACCTTAGTGTTGCAAGGAGCATACTGACTTATGGGGGTAGTGGGCCTCGTAAAGATGTAATAGCTTCGAAATGGGCCAAAATGGTTGACAAATTCCAAAAGACTACGCTTAAGTCATGACTTAGGATACTACTTATATATAAGATTGATGTTATTCATGGTAACAACAATATTTATGGTGGCACTATTTTCACACAAGATTATAAAAGAAAATTTAAGAAAATTTTATCATACAATTTGTCTATACATGCTATCATAATCTTGTTAAGATCCAAGTAGAAGGTTGTAGGGCTTGTAGCTCTAGGTACTCTTATAGTTTAACACTCATGATAAGGATGTTGAATTGGTTCAAAAAATAAAAGAAGCAACAACACTTGAATTTTTCTAATATATTTTCTTATTGTTCAATTGCTCTTTCTTTTTTTCTCACAAACTTTAATCTTGCTTGCTAACAATAAAGATTCATATTTTCATTGAAATTTTATTTGTGTATTAATTAATTTATGAAAAATAAAAATGAAAGGATTATTAATAGTTTGTTAAACCTTCTTATGAAAGTGCATATCCATGAATACATATCAAATCTATTTTTGAGTTTATGTTAAAATATAACTATTCTAATCTAAAGAAAATATAGAGGTTTTGAATGAAATCATAAGAATATTTATAATCAAGAGGAATTCATTGTACTTTTACTCCATGTGTGGTTGTAAGTATTATATATCTAACCAGTCTGAAGGTAATTATTTATTTTTTATATTTTCTTTATGAATTTTCTATTGTTGAGTGACAAATTGTCGAGAAAATTCATTCATATGGCTTTAACAAGTATGCTAAAATCCTAGATAGGGAAGATGCTATGAGAGCTATGGTGAAGACATATGAGAGCTATAATGGAGACATTAAAATAGTTTAAAAAGGTTCCTTAAAGCTTTTTTCATGAAAATGGTTTTTTGCCTATGAGACTTTCTTGCATTTTGTCTATATAGTGAATTTTTTATATAAAGGGCTTAGTTTTATGGCTTGTATTGTATGGGTCATGTGAATATTAAATATCTTGTTAAGGGCTGAGTTTGTTTTGTAGCTTCTATTGTATAGGTTATGTGTCCATCTTGAGCAACAATGGATCAATATTTTATGTCACCAAAACAACTATATTTTACAGTTTGTATGAAACACAACTAAAGGGGAAGTTTCATGAATGAGGAGAAGGTTGGAATTTTTAACAAAAAAATGTAAAGCTTCTGCTTCCTTCAAGGTTTATTCTTTGAACAAGAACAAAGGTTAGAGAAGACCAACCAACCATAAGCTCCTTTCCAATTTTTTGAATCTATGTCAATTATGTAATTGTTTTCTACTAGTGTTCTAAAGAAAGGTGCTAAATAGCCTTGAGTTGGCTAGCTGGAGCTTATTCTAGTGGTTAAGTAGAATTAGAGGGTTGTTTTTGAGAATGTTCACATTGGATTGTGTATTAGTGGTTTGCATGAGTTTGAGTTACAAAGGTTAGAGTGGGTAACTGTGAGGTACTTGAAGAAAATTTTGAGTTGGTAGAATAACTTTAGGGACTAACTGGTAAAACAAGTTAGTGCTATGCCAATTATCATATAAAAATATAAATAAATAATCACAATTAACCAACAAAGGAGTAAAAACATAAATCTTGGGCTCGGTTCAAATTGGTTTTTACTAATTCATATTAAGTTCTCTAAATACTTGGTTTCTCTACCTAACCTTAGTGTTGCATGCAATTGATGAAAAGGTTTTGCAAGGAGCATATGGATTTATGGAAGATGGTGGTATTGACAAGGGAATAAATGAAGGGAACACTATAACATCTTATGAAGACCTAGAGAGGGTATACATTTAACACCTTATCTAGACTATATTTCTTAAGGAGTTTCCATTGTTATGGCACCTTATTCTAGTAAACTTCTTTCTTGTAATACTCAAATATCTAGAGACACAAATCTTGTTATGGTCCATTTGTAGTGTTATAATTAGGCATCTAGGTCTTCTACACAATAGTTTTACACAATTTTGGATGATTTGTTTTAAGTCTCCACATTTCCTTCTTATCTCAATGAAAGGACAACCTTTAATTGTGCTTTCTTATTTCTTTCTAATTTTTATCTTTTATACGGGTCTTTGGTCTAGGTTGAAGGAATATAATGAAGGTGGAGCAATGGAGCTATTAAATCAATTACCTTTATTGTATTCAAATTTTAATTTTTTTAGGTAAAATATGATGAAAGCTTTTCTAATTTCTAATTGGTTGGGACTTGACAAACTTAATAACCCTTGGGAAAAATTTACCATACTTGCATTTCCCTAGCTATTAAAGCAAGATTATATATGGTAGAGATTGAACTCCAATTCTAAAGACTAAGTAGTGCTTCTAGTTGTTTATTTCTTCCTTTGCTTACCCAAGAAAATGTAGGTGATGGTACCCTATAGACATGAATTATTTATGGAGAATTTGGTATCTTTGGTTAAAGAAAATGAGATATTGATGGCCAAGATTGATTATGCTATTGAACAAATACTGAGAGTGAAGTATGTTGTTGGTCTTTTTGAATATCTTTTTACAAATAGGTACTTGCTTGATATAGTTGGTTACAAGGTAATTTTTGCAGTGTTGACCCCTTTTCATTAATGATCCACATTCATAAAGGGAGAAAAATATGTACTCAATTACGAAGAATTTTCACTTTTTATTTTTCTTTTCCTAAATGGGTGAGAAAATAAAATATTTTAGGTCATTTATTCTCTTCATAACAAAATTTCACTTCATTATTATTGTGAGTAATAATTGTTACTAATTTTCCTAGCTAGAATTTTAAGAAGGCTTGTACTTGTAAATAAAAATTGTATTACCATAACTTGTAGTTATTGCTATTGCCATAATACTTATGGGAAATGTATCAAGTATTATGGAAATAGTGTAAGGAAAATTTGATAATGTTCACTAGAAATATCAAAGAACATACCATGGTTATCGTTGTGTATGATGAATTGATCACTAGTAGCTATAAAGTTACCGATGAACTAGGATGAAGTGAAAGGCAAAGGATAAGGAAATGATAGAAGGAAGAAGGATTGTTAGAAGTGGTAAAGACATGAAACACTAATAATCTTGTCTCTTAAGAGCTTTTAAAAACCATTTGACTTGGAATGAATCATATATCAGGGATATTTCATTATTATTCTTTTACTATTATAATCTATAGTAATACATGGTTGATGTAATCTTATGTTTTAGTTATCAACCAACAAGAATATATTACCATGAATGATGCATCATTGCAAAACTAAAAGTGTCTTAGCTTTGAAATTTTTTACAGTTGCATAAAGATCTAGCATGTGAAGCAATACACAAGTCATTGATTTTTGAAAAATGACAAGGATCCTAAAAAGCCCATTCTTCCTTTAGATAGAAATGAAAAAAGAATTCTTGTTGCCAGAACACATGTTGATGATCTTGGATATCAATGTGGAGGATGGACATCAAATTGGAATAGGAAAAGTGGCAAAACTACAGCTAGCATGCAAATCCATTGTTATAAGCATTAATAACATTATCAAAGTAAACATGCTACTCAATGCTCATTACAATATAGCTGCATGCCAAATATTGTTTTGCCACTTTTCCCACTCCAATTTGATGTCCATCCTCCATATTGATATCCAAGATCATCAGCATGTGTTCTAGTAACAAGAATTCTTTTTGCATTTCTATCTAAAGGAAGAAAAGGCTTTTTAGGATCTTGCCATTTTTCAAAAGAATCAATGACTTGTGTATTGCTTCACGTGTTAGATCTTTATGCAACTGTTAAAAATTTTAAAACTAAGACACTTTTAGTTTTGCAATGATGCATCATTCATAGTAATATATTCTTGTTGGTTGATAACTAAAACACACGATTACACCAACTATGTATTATTGTGGATTATATCAATAAAAGTATAATAATGAAATATCCATGATGTATGATTCATTCCAAGTCAAATGGCTTTTAAAAGTTCTTAAGAGACAAAATTATTAGTGTTTTATGTCTTTACGACTTCTAACAATCCTTCTTCCTTCTATCCTTTCCTCATCCCTTGCCTTTCACTTCATCCTAGTTCATTGACAACTTTATAGCTACTAGTGATCAATTCCTTACACACAACGATAACCATGATATATTCTTTGATATTTCTATGTGACTAAAGGCTTTCAATAAGTATTATTAATATTTCTATATGATGATAAAATTAGTCGCAACAAAGGTTTAGTGGAAATGTATTTAGATTTTTTCTATAGATGTAATGCCTTAAATGCACTTTGCATGAATTATGATGCTTTGTTTTCTAGGCATAATCATTTTGGATGCTATTAAAAAGGTAGTGGGTGACAATATAGAAATAGTTTATGAGAACTATCCAAGGCAAAAAGCTTAGCATGATAGGGTTTCTCTTTTGCAGTTGTAATTGTTAGTGAAGAACCCTATGGGGAGGTTTCTTGCCTATGAAACTTTCTTGTGTGTTGTATGCAAAAGGCTTGTATTACTATCCATATTGTATAGGTTGTGGGCTACTTTTGACGAGTAGTGGCCAATATTAAATGTTTTACTAAGGGCTTAGTTTGTTTTGTATGGTTTGTGGACTCTTTTTGAATAGTAATAAATTGATATTTTCTATCACCAAAATGAAAGTGTTTTAGGGTTTGTATGAAACATTATTAAATGGGAATTTTTAGAAATGAAGGGGAGTTCTCTAATTTTAATAAACAAAAAAAAAAGTAAAGCTTTTGCTTCCTTTGAGGTTTATCCTTCATAAAAGACCAAACCAATTATAAGCTCCTTTCTTGTTCTTGAATATGTGTTAGTTATGTTAAATTGTGCTTTATTGGTGTTATAAATCAAAGTGCTGAAACAACCTTAAGTTGGCTACCTAACGCCCATTTTGGTGGTTAAGTGGAATTAGAGGGTTGCTTTTGAGAATGTTTAGTTTGGATTGTGTATTGATGGTTTATGGTGAGTTGGAGTTGTGGAGGTTAGATTGGATAATTGTAAGGCGCTTGAAGAAAGTTTTTGAATGGGAAAAATATCTTTAAAGGACTGATTGAGTGAAATGGGTGAGTATTATGTCAACTAGAAAACAAAAATAGGAAAATAATCACAGTTAATTGAAAGAATAGTGAAATCATATATCTTGAGTGGGTTTAGACTGGTTTTTACTAATTCGTATTGAATTCTCAAGATGCTTGGTTTCTTTACCTACCCTTAACATTGCATGCAATTGTTAAACAAGTTTTATAGGGAGCATATCAAGTCACAGGAAGTAGTAGGCCTCATAAGGACATTAGCTTCAAAATGGACCAAAATGGTTAATAGCTTTCAAAATATTGCACTTAAATCTTGACTTGGGATACCCTTTATATATGGGATGGATTTTCATGGCAACAGTAATATCTATAGAGCCATTATTTCCAAAAACTTTGGTCTTAGAGTTATTAGGTTATAAAAAAAAATTATCATATAGTTTTTAATACATACTATCATAATCAGGTTAGCATCCACATGGAAGGCTATGGGGCTTGTAGCTTTAGAATCTCTTATAGTTTGACATGTATAATAGGGATGTAGAATTTGCTTAAAAAAATAGAAGAAGTAATGTAATAGCATTTGAATTTTCCAATATATTTTACCATAGATCATTTGTTAATTTTTTTATTCTCTCACAAATTTTGATTTTGCTTATTAATGATCAAGATTCATATTTTCATTGAAGTTTATTTAATATTGATCAATTTATGAAAAAAGATAATGAAAGAAGTATTAATAATCTGTAAGACACTTTTACAAAAGTGCATTTCCATGAATAGATATCAAATGTATTCTTAATTTTTTGTTATTATACAGCTACTTTAATCTAAAGAAAATGAAAAGGATTTAAATGAAATCATATAAATATGTATGACTAAATAGAATTCATTGTACTTTTACTCCTAGTGTGGCTATAAGTACTATCTATCTAATGATTTGGAAGACAATTATTGGTTATGGTATATCAAACTTAATTTATTAAGATTAGGGAGTGTATTCTACAATATGTGTTGAGCCACAAGCATTTTTTCATAGAATTCCTTTTGATGTTTTATGTGACTTTGGATCAAACAAAATTGTAGGACCTAAGATCTTATATCCAAATGAGAAATTCTAATTAATTCTCAAACTATGGTCTAGAGCTATGACTAAACTTAGATTATTTTTGTTTTCCCAAATTCATTCTTTGTTTTTTTCCTATGAATTTTCTATTTATGAGTGACAAATTTGTCGAGAAAATTCATTCAGATGGTTATAACCAATATGCTGAAATCCTAGGTGGGGAAGATGTTATGAGAGCTACAGTGAAGACACTAAAATAGTCTACTCCCATTACAATTGGCTTATAAGGCATGCAAGCTGATGAACACCTAAAAGGCTATTGTGGTTGAAAGGTGGAGAAATTTTAATTATACTATTTCCTTAATTGTACTAATTATATCAAAAATAATATTGTCATACTTATGAAATTGGACTATAATTAGTTTATTCCTTTATACTTCAAAGCTTTTATACTTACCCTATTTTGTTTCTTCCACTCATTTTTGTAAACATTACCTAAATGTTAATTCCTTTAATAGTAACCATCTATTGCACTACTTTTCATAATCCTACTATTGATTTTAGGAACAATATTATTGCTCATCCTAAACATTTTGTAGGAAATGGTAGTATTGATATAAGAATAAATGAAGGGAAAACTATAGCATCTTATAAGGATATATATAGTATCCATATGTTATTCTATGGATGAAGCTAAATCTTATATGTGAAAGTGAAATTCCTAAAAGAAATCATAAATAATCTTCCTAACACATTGGACATTATTTCATGCTAAACATTAATTACACTAGTGTATTTTCTCTCAAGTTTAAGTTGAAAATGCAATCAAAATAAGGGTGGACATAGAAGGTCAGCATTCCATTTATAGGGACCCAAATGCACCCATAGAGGCTTGTATGAAAGACCTTTCTCAAATGAGATTGAAAGAGAAGGTCAGCTAAATAATCCAGATTAAGCATCGGGCTATGAAATGCACTTACAAAGCAGACCCCCATGAAAGATCTTTGCATCGATATGTTTTTCGGTCTTTCAAACCTATTATATATTAATATGCAAGTAGCATTTTTTATGTTAAATTAGCCATTATTCATTGCCTTTTTGATTATGTGGAGTAGTTAATTCTTTCAAATGAGGCAAGTTTTGCTAAGACCAGATGTATGTACAAGACGTACAATGACATGAAATATTTATTGCATGAAACTCTATTACATGCATTGTGACAACAATTTAGATGGAAAAACTAATAGAAGAAATTATTTTTAGACTTAGTAAAATTTTGGGACTAATTTTTTTTAATTCTAAAAGATAAATAGTAATTTTCTAATAGTAAAGTTCAAGGGCTAATTCTTTTACTTAACATTTGTATATGGAAGTAAGACTTTTTGAACTTGTTATAAATAGTCTTCTTAATACATTGGGCATTATTTCATGCTCAACATCGACTATGATAGTTTATTTTCTCTTAAGATCAAGCCTAAAATGCAATCAAAATAGGCAAAGATGTAAAAGGCATACATTGAACTTACAAAGACCTATGGTACCCGTAAAGGCTCATATGAAAGACCTTCTTTCTTAAATGAGATTGCGAGAGAAGGTCACCCCAAGGATCTAGATTAAGCACTAAGTCATGAAACCCACTTATAAACTTTACCCCATAAAAGACTTTTATATTGGTATGTTCGTCCCTTTCTCAAACTTAATGAGTGTTTTTTATATGAGGTGAAAATGATTAGGTCTCAAATTACAAGAAAAATATAAAGCTAAGATGTTCTAGTATGTATGAGGTTAGACATAGGTCATGAAGCCATTACTACCACCTCCCACTAACAAACCTAACCCAACATAGAAACTTCCTTTCATGCATGTGAAAGAGGAATCTTTAAAGTTTTTTTGTGAAAATTTCTTTCATACAAGAGGTTTCCTACTTGTGAAATTTTATTAAAACTTTCTTATATGTAGTCTATATAGTGAATTTTTTATGTAAAGGGTATAGTTTTGCTTTTTGTATTGTATGGGTTGTAGGCCTCTTTTATAAATAGTGGGCTAATACTAAATGTTTTGTTAAGGGCTTAGTTTATTTTGTGGCTTGTACTATATGGGTTATAGGCTTTCTTTTTTAAGAGTAGTAGGCCAATATTGTTTGTTATCAAAACAGTGTTTTGGGGTTTGCACGAAACATTACTAAATGGAAACTTTTGGGGATAAGGAGAAGGTTTAGAATTTTCATTAAAAAAAAAGGAAAAAGAAAAAAGTAAGCTTATGCTTCCTTCAAGGTTTCTCCTACTTTTTTCATGTTCTTGAAACTATATGAGTTGCATGAAATTTTGCTTTATTAATGTTCTAAAGAAAAGTGCTGAAATAACCTTGGGTTGGCTAGCTAGAGCCCATCCTAGTGGTTAAATGGAATTAAAGGGTTGCTTTTAAGAATGTTTAGGTTGGATTGTGTATTGGTAGTTTGTGGTGAGTTTGGGTTATGAGGGTTAGAACAAGTAATTGTAAGGTGATTAAAAAAAAATTAAGTGGGCAAAATATCTTTAAGGAACTAATCGATTGAAACAAGTGAGTTTTGTGCCAATTAGAGAAAAAATAGAAAAAAATAACCACAATTAATTGATAAAGGAGCAAAAACATATATCTTGTGGTAGGTTTAGATTGGTTTTTGATAATTCATACTGAGTTCTCTAGATGGTTTATATTCATATTGAGTTCTCTAGATGCTTGGTCTATCTACCTACTCTTAATGTTGAATGGAACTAATAAATAACTTTTCCAGAAAGCATACTGAGTTACAAGGGTAATAGGCCTCGTAAGGATGTAATGACTTCATAATGGCCTAAAATGGTTGATGACTTTCAGAAGACTATGCTTGAGTCATAGCTTAGGATAACCTTTTTATATGAGATTGATGTTGTTCATGACAATAACAATATCTATGTTGCCACTATTTCCACACAACATTGGTCTTAAAGCTACCAAGTTATAAGAGAAAATTTATCATATAATTTTTAATACATACTATTATAATCTTATTATATCCAAATGAAAGGCTATGGGGATTGTAGCTCTAAAATCTCTTATAGTTTGACACCCTTAATAGGGATGCTGAATTGGCTCAAAAAATAAGAGAAGCAATAACACTCAAAGTTTTCTAATATATTTTTCCACTGTTCATTTTCTCTCTTTTTTCCTTAAAAATTGCAACCTTGCTTACTAATGATAAGATTCATCCTTTCCATTAAAATTTTACTTGACTATTAATTAATTTATAAAAAAATAAAAAAAAAATAAATGGATCATTATTAGCGTAAATGACCCTTCAATTAAAGTGCATATTCATAAATAGATATTACATCTATTCACAAATTTTTGTTATAATACAATTATTCTAATCTTCAAAAAAAGATTTGAATCAAATCGTAAGAATATGTACGACTAAGGGGAATTAATTATACCTTTTCTCCATGTGTAGTTGTAAGTATTATATATCTAACAATTTGGAAGGCAATTATTGGTTGTAGTATATCAAAATTAATTTCTTAAGATAAAGGATTGTATTCTATAGCATGTGATGAGCCACATGCGTTGCTCCACAAAATTCCTCTTTATTGTTATATATGACCTTGGATTAAACAAAATTGTAGGACCTAAGATCTAATATTCAAATAAGAAGTACCAATTAGTTCTTAAACTATGGTTTAGAGTTATGACCAAACATAGATTATTCTTTTTCTCCCATCTTAGTTCTTCATACCTTTCTTATAAATTTTATATTTTTGTAAGTGATAAGTTGTCAAGAAAATTCATTTATATGGTTTTTACAATTATGCTAAAAATCCTAGGTAGGGAAGATGCTACTAGAGTTATAGTGAAGACACTAAAATAGTTAAAAAGATGACATCTCCTATAATAGGCTTATAGGGCAAGCAACCTAATGAACACCTAAAAGGCTATTATAGCTAGAAGGTGGAGAAATTTTCCTAATACTTTTTTCCTTAATTCTACTAACTGTATCGAAAATAATATTATCATAGTCATGAAACTAGAATATAGTTTATTTATTCCTTTACACTCGAAAGCTTTATACTTACCATGTTTCATTACTTCTACTTGTTTTATAAACATAACTAAAATGTCAATTCCTTTGTTTCAGCTATCTGTTACACTACTTCTTATATTCCTATTATAAATTTTAGGAATAATGTCATTGCTTGCCCAAAGTATTTTGTAAGAATTAGTAGTATTAATAAGGGAATAATTAAGGGGAAGACTATAGCATCTTATTAGAATATAGAAAGTCTCCATATGTCATCTTATGGACAAAGCTAAATCCTAAGTCTATAGTAAGACACTATGATGATCTAACAATTTTCCACCATGGTGAGAGGATATGGTGCTTTTTTTTTAAATTCATATCTTAATTTGAGGAGCCATTTTCATCAACCTTAACATCTCAACACCAAGCTACATGCAAGGAAGATCCCATTCTTAACTTTCCTATCTAGTTTGTGTTAAGCCTATTTAGAATGTGGACATACGAAAGTAACCTAAACACTTTCATATGGCATACGTTTGGTTGTCTTCTTGTCCAAACTTTGTATGTTGACTACTCCCTAAAACTCATTTAGGATGCATTTTTCTTTGAACATTCTTCTTGCCATTCCCATTACGGTTATGATTTTTTGTGTAGTTATGCCATTTTGTTGAGTTGAGTAATTGTTAAGAAAATTCATTCATATGGTTTTGACAATTATGCTAAAAATCCTAGGTGGAGAAGATGCTACTAGAGTTATAGTGAAGACATTAAAATAGTTAAAAAGATGACATCTCCCACAATGGGCTTATAGGGTAAGTAACCTAATGAACACCCAAAAGGCTATTATGGCTAAAAGGTGGAGAAATTTTACTAATGCTTTTTTCCTTAATTCTACTAAATATATCGAAAATAATATTGTCATAGTCATGAAACTAGAATATAGTTTATTTATTCCTTTACACTCGAAAGCTTTATACTTACCATGTTTTATTACTTCTACTTGTTTTGTAAACATAACTAAAATGTCAATTCCTTTGTTTCAGCTATCTATTGCACTACTTCTTCTATTCCCATTATAAATTTTAGGAATAATGTCATTGCTTGCCCAAAGTATTTTGTAAGAGTTAGTAGTATTAATAAGGGAATAATTAAAGGGAAGATTATAACATCTTATGAGGATATAGAAAGTATCCATATGTCATCTTATGGACAAAGCTAAATCCTAAGTCCATAGTAAGACATTATGATGATCTAACAATTTTCCACCATGGTGAGAGGATATGGTGCTTTTTTTTTTAATTCATATCCTAATTTGAGGAGCCATTTTCATCAACCTTAACATCTTAACACCAAGCTACACATAAGGAAGATCCCTTTCTTAACTTTCCTATCTAGTTTGTGTTGAGCCTATTTAAAATGTGGACATATGAAAGTAACCTAAACACTTTCATATGGCATATGCTTGGTTGTCTTCTTGTCCAAGCTTTGTATGTTGACTACTCCTTAAAACTCATTTACGATACATTTTTCTTTGAACATTCTTCTTGCCATTCCCATTATGGTTATGATTTTTTTTGTAGTTATGCCATTTTGCTGAGTTGAGTAATTAGTTGTAAGTTGAATCTTAATTCCACTATCTACTTAAAATTATTAAACTAATAGTTAGATTTTCACTTCCCTAAACAAAACAAATGATTCTAATCTACTTTCCATTTTTTTTAATAAAAAAGAACACTAAAATTAAAGACCTTAGTCAAATTATTTAAAATTAATCACAAAAAGTCTCCTTCATGCATGTGAAAGAGGTTTCTTGAATCCTTTTTCATGAAAATTTGTTTTATTTAGGATATTTCTTACATATAGAACTTCCTTTGTTTCTTGAAACTTTCTTGCTTATGGACTATGTAGTGAATGTTTTGTGTAAAAGGCTTAGTTTTGTGGCCATTACCACTACCTTCTACTAACAAAGGCGACTCCATCAAATAAACTTTCTTTCATGCATGTAAAAGAGGTTTCTAGAAACTTTTTCATGAATTTTATTTTTACATACAATAGGTTTTCTTACCTGTGAAACTTTCTTACATAGGGTCTATGTAGTGAAATTTTTATGTAAAAGGCTTAGTTTTGTAGCTTATATTGTATGGGATAATGTTTTGAGGTTTGTATAAAACATTACAAAATGGAAACTTTTAAGAATGAGGGTTGCTTTTGAGAATGTTCATGTTGGATTGTGTATTGGTGGTTTATGGTGAATTCGACTTATAGAGGTTTAGTGTGGGTAATTGTGGGGTGCTTGAAGAAAGTTTAAAAATGGTAAAGTATCTTTGAGGGACTAATCGTGTGAAACAAGTGATTGTAATGCCAATTAGAAAAGATTAATAGAAATAAATAATCATGCTTAATTGGAAAAGAATAAAAAACATAAATATTGGGTTGTGCTTAGATTAGTTTTTGCTAATTTATATTGAGTCTTTTAGATCCTTGGACTATTTACCTATCCTTAATATTTGCATGCAATTGATGAAAAACTTTTATGATGAGTATACTGAGTTACAACATTATCAAGCCTAGTACAAATGCAATGGCTTCAAAATGGGCCAAAATAGTTGACGACTTTCATAAGACTACATTTGAGCTGTGACTTGGTATACCCCTTATATATGAGATTGATGTTGTTCATGGCAACAAAAACATCTACGGTTCTACTATTTCCATACAATATTGGTATAGAAGCTACCATGTTATAAAAGAAAATTTAAAAAACTTTTATCATATAGTTTTTAATACATATTATCACAACCTTGTTAGCCTCCAAATGGAAGGCTATAAGGCTTGTAGCTTTAGAATCTCTTATAGTTTGACATTTGTGATAGGGATGTTGAATTGGCTCAAAAATAGGAAAAGTAACAACACTTGAAATTTTCTAATATATTATACTATTGTTCATTTGCTCTTTTTTTTCTTGCAAATTCTAATCTTGTTTGCTAATTATAAAGATTCATATTTTTATTGAAAGTTTATTTGATTATTAATTAATTTATAAAACATGAAAATAAAAGGATTATTAACAGTTTTTGAGACCTTCCTATAAAGTGCATATGCATGAATAGACATCAAATCCATTCTCGAGTTTATGTTAAAATATAACTTTCCTAATCTAAAGAAAATAAAGAGGTTTTGAATGACATCATAAAAAAAGAGATTTTCCTTTGTTTTTTATATTTTGGTTTGCAATGAATAGTTTGATCTATTACTAAAAATTAGTTGCAACAAAGGTTTACTAGAAATGTATTTAGATTTTTCTATAAAGGTAATGCCTTAAATGCACTTTGCATGGAATTATGATGCTTTGTTTTGTAGGCACAATCATTTTGGATGCTATTAAAAAGGTAGTGAGCGACAATATAGAATACCTAATGAGAAATATCCTAGGCAAAAAACTTAGCATGCTGGGGTTTCTCATTTACAACTATAATTGTTGCCGAAGAACCCTATGTGGAGGTTTGAATGAAAATATTGCATGATTTTTTATAATGTTCTATAAGTGAGGTGCATTTATTATTAAACTAATTGATATTTCTAGTTTGTTACAAACTTCTCTAACTAGTTTAAGTTGACATAATAAATGTGCATTTTGTGAAGTGCACTTTGTAAAATGGGGGTTGGAGTGAAAATAGATGTTATATGGCTTCAAAACTAATATGATAGCAAACAAAGGTACATACAACATTAGCATAATGGATAACAATCAAACATAAGCAACTAGTATGATGAAGATAAATAATAGAAGCTAAAAAGGAAAATATTTTGTCACTATTAGTGAAACTAAACATGCTACTTAATGCTTATAACAATGGAGTTGCATGCCAATTGTAGTTTTGCCACTTTTCCCACTCCAATTTGATGTCCATCCTCCACATTGATATCTAAGATCATCAACATGTGTTCTAGCAACGAGAATTTTTTTTGCATTTCTATCTAAAGGAAGAAAAGGCTTTTTAGGATCCTTGCCAATTTTCAAAAGAATCAATGACTTGTGTATTGCTTTACGTGCTAGATCTTTTTGCAACTGTAAAAAATTTCAAAAATAAGACACTTTTAATTTTGCAATGATGCATCGTTCATAGTAATATGTTCTTGTTGGTTGAGAACTAACATGCAATTACATCAACCATGTATTATTATAGTTTATAGCAAAAAAAGATAATAATGAAATATCTCTAATATATGATTCATTCCAAGTTAAATGGCTTTCAAAAGCTCTTAAGAGACAAAATTGTTAATATTTCATGTCTTTACGACTTCTAACAATCCTTCTTCCTTCTATCCTTTCCTTATCCTTTGCCTTTTACTTCATCCTAGTTCATCGACAACTTTATAGCTGCTAGTGATCGATTCCTCATACATGACGATAACCATGATATTTTCATTAAGTATTATTGATATTTCTATTATATGATAAAAATAGTTGTAACAAGGGTTTATTGGAAATGTATTTAAAGTTTTCTATGGAGGTAATGCCTTAAATGCACTTTGCATTGAATTACGATACTTTTTTTTCTAGGCATAATCATTTTGGATGCTATTAAAAAGGTAGTGAGTGACAATATAGAAATATTTTATAAGAAATATCCAAGGCAAAGACCTTAGCATGTTGGGGTTTCCCATTTGCAATTGTAATTGTTGATAAAGAACCCTATGTGGAGGTTTCTTGCTTTTGAAACTTTCTTGTGTGTTGTATGTAAAGGGATTTTATTGTTATCTATATTGTATGGGTTGTGGGCCACTTTTGACAAGTAGTGGCCAATATTAAATGTTTTACTAAGGGCTTAGCTTGTTTTATGGCTTGTATTGTATAGGTTTTGGACTCTTTTTGAATAATAGTAAACCACTATTTTTTGTCACAAAAACAAAAATGTGTTAGGTTTGTATGAAACATTATTAAATGAGAACATTTAGGAATGAAGGGGAGTTCTCTAACTTTAATAATAAAAAAAGTAAAGCTTCTGCTTCCTTTAAGGTTTATCCTTAAAAAAAGACCAAACCAATTATATGTTCCTTTCTTGTTCTTGAATATGTGTGAGTTTCATTAAATTGTGCTCTATTGGTGTTCAAAATCAAGGTGTTAAAACAGCCTTAGGTTGGTTGGGTAAAGCTGATTTTGGTGGTTAAGTGGAATTGGAGGGTTGCTTTTGAGAATGTTTAGTTTGGCATGTGTATTGGTGTTTTGTGGTGAGTTTGAGTTGTGGAGGTTAGAATGGATAATTGTAAGGTGCTTGAAGAAATTTTTTGAATGGGCAAAATATCTTTAAAGGACTGATTGAGTGAAACAAGTAAGTATTATGTCAACTAGAAAAGAAAAATAGGAAAACAATCATAGTTAACTAAAAAAAAAGCATAATCATATGGGTTTAGATTGGTTTCTACTAATTCATATTGAATTCTTAAAGATGCTTGGTTTCTTTACCTACCTTTAATGTTGCATGCAATTGTTAAACAACTTTTGTATGAGCATATCAAGTCGCAGGAGTAGTAGGCCTTATAAGCATGCACTAGCTTCGTAATGGACCACAATGGTTAATAGCTTTCAAAATACTACACTTGAATCTTAACTTGGGATACCCTTTATATATAGGATTGATGTTCACAACAACAACAATATCTATGGTGCCATTATTTCCAAACAACTTTGGTCCTAGAGCTATTAGGTTATAGAAAAAATTTATCATATAGTTTTTAATACATACTATCATAATCATGTTAGCATCCACATGGAAGGTTATAGGGCTTGTAGCTTTAGAATCTCTCATAGTTTGACACTCATGATAGGGATGTAGAATTTGCTGAAAAAATAAAAGTAATAGCATTTGAATTTTCCAATATATTTTACCATTGTTGATTTGTTAATTTTTTATTCTCTCACAAATTCTAATCTTGCTTGCTAATGATCAAGATTCATATTTTCATTAAAGTTTATTTGAATATTGATCAATTTATAGAAACTAATAATGAAAGGAGTATTTAGTAATATGTGAAACACTCTTATGAAAGTGGATATCCATAAATAGATATCAAATGTATTCTTAATTTTTGTTAATATACAATTACTTTAATCTAAATAGAATGAAAAGTATTTGAATGAAATCATAAGAATATGTATGAGTAAGTAGAATTCATTGTACTTTTACTCTTGGTGTGGCTACAAGTACTATAAATCTAATTATTTGGAAGAAAATTATTGGTTATGGTATATCAAACTTAATTTATTAAGATTAGGGAGTGTATTCTACAATATGTGTTGAGCCCCACGCACTTTTTCATATAATTCCTCTTACGTTTTATGTACCTTGGATCAAACAAAATTGTAGGGCCTAAGATCTTATATCCAAATGAGAAACACTAGTTAGTTCTCAAACTATGGTCTAGAGTTATGACTAGATTTTTAGATTATTTTTGTTTTCCCTTCTTCATTTTTTTCCTATGAATTTTCCATTTATAAGTGACAAATTGTCGAGAAAATTCATTTAAATGATTCTAACAAGTATGCTGAAATCCTAAGTGGGAAAGATGCTATGAGAGCTATAGTGAAGAGGCTAAAATAGTTGACTCCCATTGCAATTGGCTTATTACGGTTGAAAGGTAATGTAAACTAATGAACACTGAAAAGGCTATTATGGTTGAAAGGTTGAGAAATTTTCCGTATACTATTTCCTTAATTGTACTAACTATATCAAAAATAATATTGTCATACTCATGAAATTAGAATATAATTACTTTATTCCTTTATACTTCAAAACTTTATACTCACCATGTTTTTTTCTTCTATTAATTTTGTAAACATAACATGAATATTTATTACTCTAACAGTAACCATCTATTGCATTACTTTTCATAATCCCACCATTGATTTTAAAAACAATGTCATTGCTTATCCTAAACATTTTGTAGGAAATGGTAGTATTGACATAAGAATAAATGAAGGGAAAATTATAGCACCTCATAAGGACATAGATAATGTCCGTATGTCATCTTATAGATGAAGCTAAATCTTATATGTGAAAGTGAAATTCCTAGAAGCAATTGTAAATAGTCTTTCTAACACACTGTACATTATTTCATGCTAAACATTAACTACACTAATGTATTTTCTCATAAGTTCAAGCTAAAAATGCAGTCAAAATGAGGGTGGACATAGAAGGCACACATTGCATTTATAGGGACCTAAATGCACCCATATAGGCTCATATCAAAGATCTTTCTTGAATGATATTGAAAGAAAAGGTTAGCCAAATAATCCATATCAAGCATTAAGCCATGAAATGCACTTATAAAGTAAACCCCATGAAAGATCTTTGCATCAGTATGTTTGTCGGTCTTTCAAACCTATTATATAGTAATATGGAAGTGGCATTTTTCATGTTAAATTAGCCATTATTTGTTACCTTTTTGATTGTGCGGAATAGTTAATTCTTTCAAATGAGGTAAGTTTTGCTGAGACTAGATATATGTGCAACACATACAATGACATGAAATATTTCTTGATGGAACTCCATTACATTCATTGTGACAACAATTTAAATGGAAAAACTAATAGAAGAAATTATTTTTAGACATAGTAAAATCTCAGGACTAATTTGTTTTAATTCTAAAAGGTAAATAGTAATTTTCTAATAGTAAAATTTAAGGGCTAATTCTTCTACTTAACATTTGTATGCAGAAGTAAGACTTTTCGAAGCGGTTATAAATAATCCTCTTAATACATTGGGCATTATTTCATGCTTAACATCGACTATGATAGTGTATTTTTTCTTAAGGTTAAGCCCAAAATGCAATCAAAATGAGCAAAGATGTAGAGGGTATACATTGCACTTACAAAGACCTATAACACCCATAGCAGCTCATATCAAAGACCTTCTTTCTCAAATGAGATTGCAAGAGAAGGTAAACCAAATGATCTAGATTAAGCACTGAGCCATGAAACCCACTTACAAAGTTTACCTCATGAAAGACCTTTATATTGGTATGTTTGTCCTTTTTTAAAATGTACTGTCTTTTTTATGTAAGGTGAAAATGTTTAGGTCCCAAATTACAGGAAAAAGATAAAGCCCAGATGTTCTAGTGTGTATGAGGTTAGAGATAAGTCATGAAGCCATTAGTACCACCTCTAATTAACAAAACTAACCCCATCATAGAAACTTTTCTTCATGCATGTGAAAGAAGAAGCTTGAAATTTTTTTCGTGAAAATTTATTTCATACAAGAGGTTTCTTACTTGTGAAATTTTATTGAAACTTTTTTATATGCAGTCTATATAGTGAATTTTTTATGTAAAGGGTTTAGTTTTGCTTCTTGTATTGTATAGGTTGTACGCCTCTTTTATAAGTAATGGGCCATTACTAAATGTTTTGTTAAGGACTTAGTTTATTTTATGGCTTGTATTATATGGGTTATAGGATTCTTTTAAAAAGTAGTAGGCCAGTATTATTTGTCATCAAAACAATAGTGTTTTGGGGTTTGCATGAAACATTATTAAATGGAAACTTTTGGGGATAAGGAGAAAGTTCATTATTTTCATTAAAAAAAGAAAAAGAAAAAGAAAAAATTAAAGCTTATGCTTCCTTCAAGGTTTCTCCTGTTCTTTTCATGTTTTTAAAACTATGTGAGTTGCATTAAATTGTGCTTTATTAATATTCGAAAGAAAAGTGCTGAAATAGCCTTAGGTTGGCTAGCTAGAGCCTATCTTAGTGGTTAAATGGAATTAAAGGGTTGCTTTTAAGAACGTTTAGGTTGGATTGTGTATTGGTAGTTTGTGGTGAGTTTAGGTTATGGAGGTTAGAACAGGTAATTATGAGGCGATTAAAAAAAAATTAAGTGGGTAAAATATCCTTAAAGGACTAATCGATTGAAACAAGTGAGTTTTGTGCCAATTAGAAAAAAAAAGGAATAATCATGATAAAGGAGAAAAAACATATATTTAGTGGTAGGTTTAGATTGGTTTTTAATAATTCATATTGAGTTCTCTAGATGCTTGGTCTATTTACCTACTATTAATGTTGCATGTAACTAATAAATAACTTTTCTAGGAAGCATACTAAGTTACAAAGGTAGTAGGCATCCTTAATGACTTCAAAATGGGCTAAAATGGTTAACAACTTTCAGAAGACTATACTTAAGTCGTGGCTTAGGATAACCCTTTTATATGGGATTGATGTTGTTCATGACAATAACAATATCTATGTTACCATTATTTCCACACAACATTGGTCTTAGAGTTACCAAGTTATAAAAGAAAATTTATCATACAATTCTTAATACATACTATTATAATCTTATTAATATCCAAATGGAAGCTATAGGGCTTGTAGCTCTAAAATCTCTTATAGTTTGACACCTTTAATAAGGACGTTGAATTGGCTTAAAAAATAAGAGAAGCAATAATACTTGAAGTTTTCTAATATATTTCACCATTATTCATTTTCTCTCTTTTTTCCTTACAAATTGTAATCTTGCTTTCTAAGGATAAGATTCATCATTTCCATTAAAAGTTTACTTGATTATTAATTTATGTATAAAAAAAATAAAATAAAAGGATCATTATCAGCCTATTTGACCTTTCAATAAAAGTGCATATTCATAAATAGATATTACATCTATTCACAAATTGTTGTTATAATACAATTATTCTAATCTGAGAAAGGAAAGAAAGAAAGAAAGGATTTGAATCAAATCATAAGAATATATATTATCTAGAAGAATTCATTATACCTTTTCTCCATGTGTGGCTATAAGTATTATATATCTAACAATTTGGAAGGCGATTATTGGTTGTAGTATTTGAAGATTAATTCCTTAAAATAAAGGATTGTATTGTATGTCATGTGATAGAGCCACATGCACACCTCCACAAAATTCCTCTCTGTTGTTATATGTGACCTTGGATTAAACAAAATTATAGGACCTAAATCTAATATTCAAATAAGAAGTACCAATTAATTCTCAAACTATGGTTTAGAGTTATGACCAAACATAGATTATTCTTTTTCTCCCATCTTAGATCTTCATACTTTTCCTATAAATTTTATATTTTTAAGTGATAAATTGTCAAGAAAATTCATTCAGATGGTTTTAACAATTATGCTAAAATCCTAGGTGGGGAAGATGCTACAAGAGTTATAATGAAGGCATTAAAGTAGTTAAAAATATGACATTTACTACGATGGGCTTATAGGGCAACTAACCTAATGAACACCCAAAAGGCTATTATGGCTAAATGGTGGAGAAATTTTCCTAATACTTTTTTACTTAATTCTACTAACTATATCAAAAATAATATTGTCATAGTCATGAAACTAGAATGTAGTTAATTTATTCCTTTATACTTGCAAGCTTTATACTCACTATGTTTTATTAGTTCTACTTGTTTTGTAAACATAACCAAAATGTCAATTCCTTTGTTTCAGCTATCTATTGCATTACTTCTTATATTTCCATTATTAATTTTAGGAATAATGTCATTGTTTACCCAAAGTATTTTGTAAGAGTTGGTAGTATTAATAAGGGAATAATTAAAGGGAACACTTTAGCATTTTATAAGGATTTAAAGAGTATCCATATGTCATCTTATGGATAAAGCTAAATCTGAAGTCCATAGTAAGACACTATAATGATCTAATAATTTTCCATCATGGTGAGGGGACGTTGTGCTCTTTTTTTAAAATTAATATCCCAATTCAAAGAAGCATTTTCATCAACCTTAACATCACAACACCAAGCTATACCTAAGGAAGATCCCTTTCTTAACTTTCCTATCTAGCTTATGTTGAGTCTATTTGGAATGTGGATGTACAAAAGTGACCTAAACACTTTCATATGGCATACGTTTGGTTGTCTTTTTGTCCAACCATTGTATGTTGAATACTCATTAGAACTCATTTAGGATGCATTTTTCTTTAAACATTCTCCTTGTCATTTCATTATGGTTATGTTTTTTTGTTTACCTATGCCATTTTGCTGAGGTGAGTAATTAGTTGTAAGTTGAATTTTAATTCCATTATTTATATAAAATTATTGAACTAGTAGTTAGATCTTCAATTCCCTAAACAAAACAAATGATTATGATCTACTTTTCATTTTTTTTAATAAAAAAGAATAATAAAATTAAAGACCTTAATCAAATTATTTGAAATTAAGTCCATCCCAAGCTTACCTAAAGGCAAAACTTAAACAAAACCCAAACTTCTCAAACCTCTTTATTTAGCTTAAAATTAGAAGATTGACGCCAACAATGACAAACCATGATTACAAAGTACATGAATGCTAAACTAATAACTATATCCAATTATTTATCCACAAGTTTAACAATAGGCTCACCAGTAGTTACCAATACAGGTAGCTCCCCACAAAGCTCCTTCCCTTTGACTTTAGCATTAGACTTGATGAAACCTTCAACTTCAACCTTAAACTACATGAAAACTCAAAATGCTTTTAATTTTTCTTTAAGGAAACATGTCTTCCTTCTAAATGTAATTTCACATTTGTATATATGATATTATTTTAAAATTAAAATAAACATTTACCATAAAATTTTCACAAAACATGTAATTGACTAAAAATAATTTGGCAAATTAAAGCTATCACACTTAATCCATAAAGCATGCATAGAGAAAACTTGTAGACTTTCTCTAGACTAGTTAAGGTTGTTATGCCTTTTTGTTCGCTGAAGTCAAGTCCTAGATATGAATCATGGAGGCATCTTTATTTCTAGATGTCATTCATATAAATGTGTGATAAAACATTTTAAGTGATGGGATTATCATTCTTATTGTTAACAAATAGATTGAACTGAAAGTTATGAAAAAAGCTTTATAAAATCACCAACCTTATGGCCATTTGGTATTTCAAATACCAAGAACTAAGTGAAACTTTATTGCATGCCATTAGATTGGAGATGCTAAGGCTAATTCTCACTACTACAGTTTACATAAATGGAGTGTTCTATAACTTGAAATAAAAGACAACTTCCTAAATGGAGAAATTGACAAATTCTATGTGCAACACAACCATGAGAATGTGAAGTTCAAGGTTCTAAATGCAAGGTATTGAAACTAAAGATAGCCTTCTAAGGACTAAGGTAGGCACTGTGAGTATGGTATGGCAACATAAGTAGCCATTTTTTAAGGCAAGGTTTCTCTTATAGTCCTAGTGAACCAACCTTATTCTTGTCTAATAAAGGTGATGTTGTCTTATTGGTTTCTATCTGTATTAATCATAGGATTTTGAAATGATAACAAAAGACTAAGTAATTTTAAAGCTGAAATATTATAATTATTTGAAATGAATGACATGGATTCAATAAGGTTTTTCTCAACTTGGAAGTATGTTAGATGTAGGAAGGGATCTTCATGTCATAAATAAAATTTACAAAAAAAACTTTCTAACTAAATACAACCCAGTTTATTGCAATCTAGTATCCAATCTGTTAATACCAAGTAAAAAAATCAGTGTTGAGGATAGCTCCAGGGAAATAGAAGGAACATTTTAAATCCTTTTAAGAAATTTGTTATACTTATTGCAACTTGTCTAAGCATATTGTACCATGTGAGATTATTATCTCACTACATACAAAAGCTAGCAAAAACTCTTTATTGTAGACTTAAATGCATCTTAAGGTAACTTCAAGGTAGGATAAACTTTGGCTTTTCCTACAATTAGATAGAGAAGCTTGTGTAGTGACAATGATTATGGTGGTGGTGGTGGTGGTGGTGGTGATGATGAAGGGTTGGGATCCAAATGGCTCCAATACCACTTGTTAGGGTGGAAGCGTTACATTGCACATTAATTGGTGTACAAATCAAGCAATAAATGCACATAAGACATAAATTTAAAGTGGTTTAGACAAATTCATCCTACTTTCATTGTCACTGGTAGATTTATCAACTTTTTCTCCTTTTCCATTAATAAAATCATTACGAGTACAAGTATTTTACCCTTTCTATCGGGCTCTTGGCTACTTCTAAGATTCTAACAATAACTTTGGCATTGACTTCTTTACAATTCAGGGGCTCTACAAATCTTGAGCACTATCCCTTCACACATCAAGCCACATAAGGCTTTGAACCACAAGGCTTTTGAGCCTCTTTTAAGACACTAGGCCAATTCTAAGTCACCGCTCTTTATAAGGTACACAAAACCATAAAAACAAGCCTAAGGAAAATGTAACAATATTGCATTCATCACCTATTCTAACTTTAAATACATTAAGGGGTGAATAAGACACTATTGCCCCTATTTATTATGACAAATCACAATAAGGGAACACAAAGAATCTTAAAGCATAAGTAGGTTTGTATTTAGTTTAGACACATCAACATTTACATAGTCATCGAAAAACAAAGCTCAATGTCTTTGTCAATATCAAAAGCTAAGTACATTACTATATCTTTAACAACATGCCAATTAGTCTATTATGAATGGGAACTAGTCGAATCAAAAGAAGTGAAGTTTGAATACTACTTAAGCTGTGATCAATAAGCTTATATATTTATTAAACGGCTTACACTTTTCCAGCATGAAAAACTAATGTAGCTCATCAAGGTGATGGCTAACCCTTTCAAGGAGAAGTGTTGAAAGTTGATATGGCTATTGTGCACCAAAATAGAATGGGAAGTGAAGATGAAGCAGCTCATGGTAAGAAGTACTACTTGATTAATATTAGAAAAAGTGCAATCAAGGGTTGATGAAGATGAAGCAACTCATGGTTTATTTTACTTATGTAAGGTTGTTCAACAGAATATACTAATCAAACCTCCATAAAAATTTATTAATGGCACCTTATTTAGACTATATTTCTCAAGGAGTTTCCATTATTATGACATTTTGTTCTAGTTAAAGCAAGTATAAACTTCATTCTAACCATTTCCTTTTGATAGAAATTCTAAAAGATAAGTTAAATTTTAAGATAAAAATCCTAATAATACTCAAATATTTGGAGACAATTCATGTTCTTTTCCCTTTGTAAAATTATAATAGGAAATGTAAGTACTTTACTACAACTATAGTTTTGCTCTTTTTTTGAGAATTTCTTCCTAATTTCTAAATTTTCTTCTTGTCTTGATGAGAAGATAACCTTTAAATTTGATTTCTTATTTATTTTTATTTTTATCTTATATGTAGATCTTTGGCTCTAGGTTAAAGGAATCGAATGAAGGCAAAGTGGCAAAGCCATTAGATTAATTACCTTTATAGTAGTTAAATTTTAATTTTAATTTTAACTTTTTTGGGGAAAAATCTATTGCAAAGTCTCTAATTTTTGGTTAACTTTGAATTGACTAACTTAATAACCCTTGAAGAGATATATTGTCCTTACATTTTCTTTGTTAGTAAGGTAAGAATAGATATGGTGGAGATTAAAATCCAATTCTAGAGCCTAAACAAATTGAAATCCAACACCTAATTTTTCCAAAGTCACAATTCTTTATGAAGTAAGAGAACTTGCTTAAAGAGCCCTAGGGATAGTGGTTTCAGTCCTAGAAGTGACTACCCTTGGAGGTCAATGCAACAATGCCCTTTTACTCATCCTTTTAAAGCATGAAGCCAACTGGGGACAATGGAGGAACACTTGCATTGGAAAGAATGCTTGGCCATTCTATTTACTCACACTTGTTTACAAATGTGAAGGTTGTTGAAATTACTCCTAATATTGATGAAAAAAATAATGTTATTAGATAAGCCGTTCAAAATAAACTCAATGAGTATATCAAGAAGAGAAAGAATGAGGAGAACAAGAAAAAGGAAAAAGAGGAAAAGGAAGAGAACGATATATTGTCAAGGAGGAGATTTAAGTACAAGACTATTTAAAGCACTTGATTTTAAGACTTTTCTAGTGTTTATTATGATTTTGATGAGCCAATCATAGCTTTGGCTCATCCACACTTTAGCCATAGCCATGGATGGATGGTTGGCCATCACATTCATGTACCTTTTTAACATATTTTATTTCTTGTATTAACAATCAAAAGTCCAATGTGTAGTTATTGTTTAATACTTAAGTTCATCATGTTGATTGTTTAGGGTATTCTTATGAATTAATTTTATTTTTAGCATCTTAACTAATTATTTTTTAAAGAAAATAAAGTGCTTGCCACTATTTTTGTGTTTTTTTTTCCTAACTTAGAAAATATGTAGGTGATGGAACCTTGAAGAAAAGGAAATAATAATGTCCAGGATAGATAATGCTACTGAACAAATATTAAGAGTAAAGTTTGTTGCTGGTCTTTTTGAATATCCTTTTACAAATAGGTCTTTGCTTGATAAAATTGGTTGTAAGGTAACTTTTGCAATGTTGACCCTCTTTGAAACAAAGTAACTAGTCTAACAAAGAACAATCATAAGCAAACTAGCACCACATAGAAAGTTATCTAAAGGAGATCCTGCTTGAATTAAATGACCTTATCTTATGTCTTGAATAAACCTACAACAAGAAGTAACGAAAAACATATGAGATCTCAAGAGTTACTTAAGCTTTTCTTGTTAACATCTTAATTTTAATAACAAAGACAAAACTACAATGCAAAAAGGCACACTTGAAACACGTTGTTGATTACAAAGGTAGGTAGTCATTTGGTCAAAGTCTGTCTAATAGTTTATCTACTTTGCCACAAGCTAAATCTTTACTCAAAACCATACATTGATTCTACTTGTGATTTTTTCAAAACTTAAAGCACTCAAGGGCCCATTCAAAAGGTTGCTTGTGACCTTCTTTTCATGTTGAACCCAAGAAAGAGTTGTTATAACATCAGCCAATTGTTCTTCTTTTTTGCAATGCTCAACCTCAATTTCTCATGAATCCACAATTTCATGAATATAATGGACTTGGATGGCAATGTGCTTGGTGTGACAATAAGGACTTGGATTCTTGACCATTGCTATAGCTGATAAACTATCATAAAAAATCTTTGTTGCTAGTTTTTGCTTAAATCCCATCTCTATAAGTACCTTAACTAAATAGCTTGACTAGCAACAACTAAGGTAGCAACATATTCTACCTCAATTGTAAAGAGTGCCACTAAATGTTTCTTCTTAGATGACCAGTTAAACACTCCATTACAAAGCATGAACCAATAGTTATTGGTGTTTCTTAAATCTTTTGTTTTACTTGCCCAATCACTATCATCATAACCAACCAATTCGATACCAACTTTTGACTTAAAGAGCAAACTATGATGCAGGGTTGCTTAAAGGTCCCTTAGGACTCTTTTGGCCTTGGAAAAGTGAGATAAAATGGTTTGTCCATGAAAAGTGAGAGAAGAGTGAGAGAATATAAAAGATTAGGCCTTGTAGCTACTTCATAAAAAAGGCTTCCAATTAGGCTCTTATAAACTATTTCACCTGTTTATATAGAATCATCCTTATAAGCCACTTTCTCCCTTGGTATCAAAGGATTATGTTCCCTCTTTAAGTCCATTATGTTGATTTTGATAAGTAATTCTTTAATAAATTGTCTAGAATAGAAAAATCCCTCTACTACTCTATGTTGCCTCCAATCCTAAGAAGTAATGCATCATTACAAGATCATTCATCTTGAATGTGTACATCATATTAACTTTAAATATAAGCATGCTCTTCTCATCATTTTTTTTGTTGGTTGAATTTGCTTAACCAACCTCTTGGAGCTTATTTCAATTTATACAATGTCTTGCTAAGTTTTAGAACCTTCTTCTCTTCTCCTTTAAATTGGAAATTTGAGGTTTCTCTATATAAATATCTTTCTTGATCTCAACATTTAGAAAGTTGCCTTTACATTAGCTAAAGAACCTTCCCCTCATCATGTGCAACAGTAGCAACTAGCAGCTAAATGGTCTCTAATTAAGCAATAAAGGAATGCTTTGGGACAAACACCTTTTATCAATTTAAGCAATAAAGGAATGTTATTTCCCTATTTGACTAAAAGCAGTCATGATCTTTGGAATTTGAGCGCTTGAGAAGGGCTGGCGAATGGTGTCATCAAACTAGGTGTGGACCGTATTGGTGGAAGAATATCTCTTTCTTCTCTTTGTTGGAAAAAGATTAACACATTACAGTAGAATCAAATGCATCTTAAGATATCTTCAAGGTAGAATAAACTTTGAAGTGATAGAGTAAATTATTGTTTATACAATCATTTTCAACAACGCCCCGTGCCCTGTGGTGGACAACAAACCGCCCTACTACATGCTCAACTCCATTATTAGTTTTACTAAAAAATTGGATGGAAGCCTAGGCAGATAAGAGTGTCTCTCCGAATCCTTTTCCTAAAATCAAAAAATTAAAATTAAAATGGAAAATAAGAACAATTCCTTTGCTTGTTGGCGTAAATTCTTCATTTCCTATAGGCTTTGGATTAATTTGTGTAACTTAAAATTTGTTTATTTAGAAACAGCGTGTCTATGAGCAGATTTTCCATAAGTAAAGTAGTTTGTGATTTTCATATGAATTGACTAATTTTCTTTCTTATTCTACCACTTGCGTCTAGTGATCACCTTATAATAATGCATGGGCCTCAACCATGATTTGCTGAAGTTGAATTATGGTTTTCTGAATAATGGAAAGCTATTAGGCTAATGTGTTTATTTCTAGGATGTGCAGTCAGGATTGGGTCTAACTTGTCCACCATGCTTCAGATCTTGTTGTAGTCTGAAATCTCGTTTGTCTGCTTGAAAGCCTATAAAGTATAGAAGAATTGACTGTCTTTAATAAATCTAATGTACAAGTACGGCGCACCTGCTTCTCATCCTTAGTTATCCTTGTCATTTCATATGACTACTCATGATTTTATATTTTTGCATCGTAAAACTCTGGAAAGAAAAGTATGTTAGACTTGTATAACAGTTAAGAATAATAAGCTAAAATTTTATATTGTCTAAGTCTTATTTTAAAGTAATGTATATATGGAAAAAACATATTTACTCTTGAGTCAATTTTTAAATAAGAATTATATTATATTATAATATAGCATCAAATCTCAAATTTAAAAAGTACCACCACCCTTCTACGAGGTATGTAATGCAAAATGATTTACAAGAAAATATATTATTTATCACAAAATTACAATCCAAATTGACTATAAAAAAATTGCATTTAAAACCGATTTGCTTAAATCTCATACAGTGTAAATCTCAATTAAAAATATTTTGCATACACAGAAATTGCTTTAGCATTCTTGCCTTTTGACTTTTGGGTAAGAAAGACAATCCCCACCGGCGACCATTGATCCCTATGGACCATTGAAGCATCGTCTAGGGAATCAGTGGCACGCTTCCTCATGGAGAGCCTCTCCCTGACTTCCTTTCATCAGCTCCTTTTGCCGTTGTAAGACTGAGACTTAAAGCTTTGTCCAAGTCCATGTTCCACGTTTGATTGGGAAAAAGCAGTTCGAGAATCAGAATATTGTCAAGTAAATAGAGGAAGGTCGACACCGAAAGTGTACAGTCGTGATACTACGGTATATGGTTACAAATTGTTAAGGTGCTGATCAACTTAAGATAAAGTGGCGTTGGTGCTTTTCTATGCAACTTGCAGATGGCGTTGGTGCTTTTGAAAAGATGGCGGTTTGTTTTGTCATCTACTGTACAAAAGCTAATGGGAAATGACCACCTTTCCTCATCACTCCCTGAATTCTTTGCTTAATGGATGGGACTGAATATACTATATGCCAGTTGCCCTGATGCTCACTAGGCTTTCCATGATGTTAGCTGCTACAGAGAGCTACGGAAAAAGAATTCAATTTGCTACTGACAACGACAAAACAAACAGCTCGAGAGAGAAGGAATTAGATACAATGTCCAAGACTAAAATCCAGAGAGTGTATTTGGCGTTTCTCATGAGCTAAGTGGAAAATTTAAATTCATTTTGCAATCAATTAACATAATTACATGATTGGGAGATGGTGGACCATGTCCCCCGTGTATGGAGAACCTAACATAGTCCATATCAAACATAGTTTTGAATTCTATGGAGTAGGGTGGTAGGCGAAAAAACATATGTTCAATTCGGCAATCAATTGGTGTCAAGATTCTTGCTTGTGAAAAGATAGAGAGCTTGACAGCCGAAGATTAGGGGGAGCAACTTCCCCTAATCAATATTGGATAATAATTGTTACCTCGTCTTATTAGATGACCATTATTAGCTGAACTTAACACTAAATAAGGAAGAAGATTCTTGTCCCGAGGAAAAAAGAAATAGAAAGGCAATACGAGGCCAATGACATTTGCCCACCAAAAGAGAATCTCAAAGCCCATTAGAGGTATCAAAGCATAATCTACACTGATTAAGAAAAGGGTAAAGAACTCTTTCTGCTGAATGAAAAGCGAGATGGGTTGTCTCCATGAACGGGGTCATAATTTGTCTCCAGATATAGAGAACAGTGAAACCATTAAAATTGTGTTCTTTGGGTTGGTGCCGTACGCCTAGAATCACCGAAACCACTTGCTTTCTTGGACGGACTTGGTGTAGTCGCATGCTAATGCTACAGCCTTGCCACAATTGACGACTAAATCCGGGAGAGAGAAAGCATTGATTACTAGGGTAATCAAACATGAATCTAACTTTGGCCCCCTATGTAGAATAATTTAATACGTAAATGGTACTTCCCAGAGGGATCTTCTTCACTCTAAGAAGATCTCTTGGAAAAGATCCTCTGTGAAATAAAGATTGACAAGAAAGAGGAAAGGAGTCGAAGCATGTTATATGCTTCAGTTAGTGCCTGTGGAGTCAGCATCGACTATGGTTTGGAGGTCAAACCTAGTCAACTAAGCCATTTTAGATGCTGGAAATTTGGATTTATAGCACAGTCTTAAAGGGTTCAAAGCAAAAGTTGGTTAGTCAGATCCCTCGGAAAACCAAACTTTCAGTGCTCACTGACTCGGCCAACCTGGATTGAGCATCGATCTTCCGATTTAGCTTTGGTTCAATAAGAAGCCTAAAGAGCAGAAGCCGAGTTAACTTTTCGTGGTTACTTTCGCCCTTACTTACGTCTTACTGCATACCTTAAAGTCACTAGTAATGTTGCCGTCAACTTGTGACTGAAGAAATGAATGTAATTACTGATTCTGTTCAATTTCCATGCAAATTTGAAGCTGGGCAGAGTCAACTGTGCCTTACCTTTCTTCGGTTTCAATCTATTTTCGGATACCCATAACTTCATCATAGACAGCATATCAAGAAATGTGTTCCTGACTAAACCGGAGATTCCTTTGAACCATGGAAACTTATACAAGAGACACAAGTTTGATACCCTTCCCCCGCTCCCCATTTCACCTTACAGGATTGGAAGTTCCGAGGGAAATCCCAATCCTTGACCACTTCAAGTTCATATGCTATGGACTAACCCAGGATTTGAATAACATATTCACATAAAATCAGGAAAATGCAGACACAGCTACAGTAGCAAACAGGACAAGGATGCGGTGGTTCAAGCCATTGGCATGAGAAAACAGGTGCTATCTCATCCACGGGGGTAGTGCTGTGCTGAATGCATTTGGAAGACCATATTTTGAGGTCCGATGTAGGATTCGTGGGAAACACCCCTTGGCAGATTTTGGCCCTGCAATTTAAGCCCGTAGGTGTTAAAAATCCCGTAAGGAGACGTCAAGAGCACGTTTCCTTGTGTTGGGTCTAAACCCATGGTTGCTCCACCATTTGGTTGATTCCACTGAAAAGGTGTTCTGGGTGTGGCAGCGGAATTTGTCTGCTGCTGCAGCTGTGGCGGCGGCGGCCGGTGAAGTAAAGTGGAGTTCTCTGGTGACGAGGGTATTTTGCTGTCCGGTGAAGGAGTTTTCGCGTCAACGAGATTCACAGTTGTTATGTCATGGATGCTTGCTCTCCGCTTATCCTTCCCTCCGGAAAGCTGCCTGATGAAGTATTTCTGAGCATGGCTGGCCACCTGTGTCGGTGTCCTAGTGATAACGAAATTGCGGGAGATATTTCTCCAATCCCCTTTGCCGTACTTTTTCAACCCCATCAGAAACAGTCTACCGGCGATGATCGGAAATCCATGCCAAAGAAGAGAAAGACGAAATCAACACGAATAACTAGCAAACATCCAAAAGAGTGGAGGAACATAATAAAAACAACAGTGAACATAACACCGGTTTTAAAAATGCCTTAAGATTCATAAATTATACCAACTTGATGATTATTTCCTAAAATTCATATAAAAATTGTATTTGTTATCTAACACCCCTTGAAAGTAGATCTTGGTGTCAATTGAATCCTCCTGCAAGTACTAAAGGTTCTGTGCCGTATCACATTAAACTTAACTCATTACGTAAAATTTAAGCAGAAGAAGAATTTGATAGCAAAACTTACTTATGCTCCTCCTCTGTCCATGGAACCCCTTTCTTTCTCTCCTGCTCAGGCCGAGTTGCTGAAGATCTCTTCCCACCGATGCCGTAAGGCTGCCGGAACGCATCATAGCCATGACTGTTTACCCATTCCAATGTGAAAGGGGAGGTAGTGTATCCAGGAATCGGAACCAGCCCCGCCTCTATATTGTTGACATCAACTTCCAATTCCCTGTACTGCTTAATCACATCCTCAACAGTTTTTCCGGGGATCATGGCCGCTACTTTGATCCATCGATCGGGGGACTCCTTATCGTACAGTGCCAGCGCGTTTTCGAACATCTTATTCTCCGCCGGTGTCCATTTCATGCTCTTGCTCTCATCGTCAGGCCAATTTGCAGTTGATACATATGAGGGGGAGAGAATTTCCGTTTCCCACTTCATCAACTCGATATACCATGCAAGCTAGAGAAGCCCACGAGCAAATTTGAAGAAAAATCACGAATATGATTGTTCTTAACTAATTTTCTATTGAGAATTTAAGATTTGGGTCAAGACTTTAAATTGGTGAAACAAAGGAAAAGCAAAGCGAGAAGGGGGACAACCCAGAGAAGAAAATGCAGAGTGGTGGAGGTTGCACGGCTACAATATCAGCGTTAAATCAAGAACCATTTTGAAAGGAATCAGAATACCTTTTAGCGCATAGGCATACCCTGAGGAATCTAGAAAAGACCAACCTTTTCAAAAATCAAAGATAATGCCACAAATAAGTTAAAAGGCAAAATAATTTAGCTTCTCCATAATGGAACCCTAGGACCAACTACTGAGATCTGAACGCAACGGACTTTCCACGGAACACAAACAGAGTCATAACAAACGAGAGAACCAGAAATAATCTCAAGAAAATGGAAAAGAAATAAAAATCGGTATTTCAGAGAAGGACGGTTTGCAGGTCAGACTTGCCAAAAAAGGAAAGAGCTTTCAAAGCTGGAGCTAACTAACACAAATATCTCTAGCGGCGACTTCTGGAAATTAAGGATGAGAGGCAGGGAAATAAGAAGGAAGTAGGAAAGTAGACGAGGCTGGAAATGGAAACCCAAATTGGGAAAACAAGAGAGATAGATACTCACAATCTGGGGATTCGGAGCAGTGAAAAAGGGTAGTAAAGATCTGCTCTTTCTTCCTCTTCCTTGTGGCCTCAGCAACAAAGAAAAGAGAAGAAAGAAAATAAAGTATGGTAAACTATGAAGGGAAAGAGAGAAATTTGAGAACCTCAAAAGCAAGTCAGCAAGCTTCAAGGAATGAATCAAAGTGCTGCTCTGTGCAGTGAGACAGAGAAAAGCTGAGACTGAAAGTGGTGTGCTGTGATTGGAGGAGATGGTGTCTGTGGATAGTGCAACTGATGCAGAAGTTCCATCTTATTATGAATACACACAGCCCCCTCTTTCATTTCTTTCTGTTATAATAAGATAGTTACGGAAACCTTTTCTTTTCTTTTTTTTCTTTTTTCTTTCTTTCCTGTTCTCTAACTTTCATGTTAAAATAACAGGGGCTGGCAGCTCATGGCGAATGATGGAACATCACCTGTACTGCATAGTCAATGGGGCTCCACAAAGTGGCACACATCGTCGTTCCGAGCCGTCCGATCAAGTATTGACCAAGAACAATCACATAATTAACTCTGATTGTTCTTTTGCGCTTTTTTTGGGGCTGAAGACGTAGCCGCCAAAACAACGGTCCAGATCAATTGTAAATTACCCCCGCAACGTGATGTTGTGGGGCCCGCCATACTGTTTCAACTTACAGGCTTTCTCATTGGGTAGTCGCCCCACATAATTGTATTGGTTACGATCTCAAGGAGCTGGGTCCGCCAAGACGGGATTCTCTCTCCTCACGTGTCAAATTTTAATTGGCTAAAATAGGCTGCAAAATGCAGTCCAAGGCGGAAGTAGCCAACCAGGGAAGCCATCCAATTAGCTGGACCCACGTCGGAGCAAAAAATCTTAATAATTGTTACCCGCTACACATAATTGCAGCTCGTTGCGACCTTTGGCCCTCCAGCCACCGACTTTAGAATTCCCTCACACCATCTTCTGTTTTTTTTTTTTTCTTCTTCTTGCCCTAATTGATCACTAGAATTGAATACTAGACTGACCACGTCCACGCTTTTCATTGGCGCGTGCCTACACAATCCACCCGAAAAATGCAGCTGTTCCGTCCAGCCGGAGCGTGGTCAAACGCGCAGACCCTGTTTGTTGTGCTCTACCGCACCTCTCCTTGAGCCTTAACCAATAACACCAAGCGGTCCCCTTCTGATGCGACCAACTGCTCCACTGCTTTTGTCCTTGTCCTCTCTCTTTCTTTCCGTTTCTCTTTCCCACTTTCCCTCCCCGTTCGAAGTTCCGGTCCCCACAGCCGCCTCCTCATCCACTTTCCTCACAGGAACTATACAAATCCTTTGCCCTTTTCCTCTGTAGCCCATCTCATTCGCCCAAATAAAATACTCTAAACAAGGCCATCTTTGGTATTTAATTCTGAACACTCCCCTGCAGCACCCCAATTTTTGGTTGTCTTCACATGCATGGAGCCCATACCTCGTGCTTCGGTGGCTTGAACTTCTCCAAAGTCGTCAGGCCCATTTCCAATTCTGGGTAAGCAGCTAAAATTAGTGGCTGAGCGCGTCAATAAAACACCTACTTGCAGGCTTTTCCTTATTTTCCGATAACTTTTTATTCTCTGGAATCCAACACCGCTCTGCCTTACCTTCAATTAATTATTCTCAGTCGTGAAACCAGTACAAAGATGAATTATTTCCGTTATAAAACTTCCATTTATGGACCGACATTGGTTTGGGAAGTAGAATTTTGCTGCTTATGACCAGTCACCTAACATGGCTTTGCACGGTTATTAGATTGATATTCTCAAAAGGAGAGAAAAATAGGGATATAAAATACAAAAACAGGGAATCGTACTGTTAGTTTTCAGGTAATGTATTTAACACGATTAAGATACTTAATTCCCATTCGAGATGGTCAAGTGTATTAAAAATATAAATAGAGCCAGTATCAACTCTTCATATGCGACCTTAAAAGTTCATTTTGAACTAAAATGGGACTTCTAGACGCTTATCTATGGCTTTCACCCGTTCCAGAATATAGAAAAGGCTGCAGTCAACGTGCCCTAGCGCCATCGCCATTGCAGACCATGGGGGAGGGCCTTAGTAGAGATACTTTGACTACTACAAAACCACTACCTTTAATTCGGCACCTCGAATCTCGCACTCTGTATTCATTTGGGACAACGTGTCTATAGGTAATCTGGGCTCACAAACGGTCTCTATTGCTCTCACGGCATCCATGTCCCACTACACTGGTGTCCTTTTCGAAGAAGAATCAAAACAGTAATGGGTTACTTTTATTTTTATCCCTTACTTTATTTCTTTTCGTTTCTCAGCCCAATGTATTGTACAAAACCATTCCCTTATTTTAGATAAGCTCCTAATTCAAGTACTTTTATCTTCATCCACCAGAATGTCAAACCATAAAGCGGTTTAAGAGATTCTCATATTCTAGATAAATAATCTCTATTTTGTTTATGAAGTTATTTTTTTCCTTTGTCATAAGGGTTTAGGGTTTATAGAATTGTCTCTATTAATTCTAATGAAAATATTAAATCTTCAATAAAATTTACCAATCAAATGCTTACGCACCATATCTTTCACACATGATTTGAGTATAACCATAAATGATTTCAAAATAAAACTATTGATATATCAATCTTATTGACAAAAATTAAAAAATTAGTGTGTAAAAACAAATTTTTGTTCAAAAACATTAAACCCTTATTAGTGAATGTTTTTTTATATTATAGTTAAAGACCTCTAACCTTAGTTTTCTCTCATACTTAGATAAGCCTATAATGTTGAAGTATATTTCTAAACTCATATGTTCTTTTTGATCTGATAGTAAATAAATATATTTTAAAAACTTCTACAATAAAATCCATATAAAATAAGTTTCGTCCATCTTATGATTCTTGATTGGCCTATAAAGTCATGCAAAAGAGAGAGAGCACTAATCCCACAAAGTTCTCCGGGGACTGACTTACGGAATGGCTGACACAAGCTCAAAGGAGAAGTTCTTTAGCAGAAAGCAAAGTCTTCATCCTGAATTGTTCGATCCACCGCATTAATATTCAAAGCCCGCAACTGTGACAAGATTAAAGTATTGCCAATACGTCTAACACGTCCAACCCACTAATGATTTTTCTCATAAGTCGCCAGCTAAAAGCTTAGAAAAGAAAAAGGAGTAGAATAACTGAATCATGACGACACAAATTTTGTTGAAAATGCCGCTGAATAATCTTTTTCAAAGTTGTTGCTTTTTTGTCTCATATTCCGTTATATTCGTTTTGATTTTCAAACTACATAGCCACACATCATCACGAAGAACAGGGCAACTGACAATACTACACGAAACAATTTCCAATATGTTTATCTATAAGAGGTTGGCACCACCTTCCAAATGAGATGCCTCCAAATGTTTGGCTCTGCCGCTTTACCCAAAAGATTCTTAAACAGAAAAAGAAAATGAAAAATCAACTCAGCAAATATTCTCTCTGCTTATTGTCTGACCAAAAAAATATTCTTTTCAACCCCTACTAGCTTTTCATATTAGTCTAACGTTCTGCAAGATGTAAGTCCAAAAAATGACAATTTGCTACAGTGTATCAGAAATGGGACGATGAATATACTGACATACATGTGCTTAACCCGCTGTTCCCCAAACACTTGTTTACAGTGAAAATTTTATCTGGTTGGAAAGCTGGTTTGTGCCTGGCCCTTAGTACGCTCAGGGGGTACTAGCTGATATTGGAAATGATGCAAGCGGCAGATGTCAAAAAAATAATGGGAGATGACAGAGAAGTAGGGTTGATAACCCCCTAGGTTGTTTCCATTTATGGAAAGATTCGTCGCTGCAGGCTTTTCCTTTCCGGAAAAGGTCAGAGGGAGGGACGGACGACGACACCAACTAAGCGATTGAGATCTGAGCGCACCCCGCTCCGCGCGTGCAACTACCGCCGCGTGGATTCACGGGTGGATCGATTTTTTTTGTTTTTTTAATAATATTACAACTAATGCACTAGAATTTTAAATCTTAAATCTCATTGACGGAGTTCTTTTTTAACTTTTTACTGAAATAAGTAAAGCGAAAATCCAATGGTTAACGTCATTTCTTTCTTCCAAGGGTTTGTGGTAGGCTAGATCTGTCTTCTTTCTCTGATATAGATCGTCTGCTGGTAGCACTGCCATGGGGGGCATGGATCTATGATGGTGACTTCCCTTCCCCCCCTCCTCCTTCTCTCTCTTTTCCTTCGTTGTCTTTTTAAGGCAATATCAGCCCTGCTATGACATGACAACCGCACTTTGTTGTTGCTTTTTGATAAAATTTATAGCAGTTCCACTATAATACGGAAGCTTAAATGCTTTAAATAATGCGAATGTGGTCAGCTCAATCAGCTCAATCAGCTCGATCACTTTACGATTCCGTCTTATCCAATTTGGATGTTAGCTTCTTAGAGATTACTTTACATTAATTCGGCTTTCTATGCGTACCGATGTTTGGTCGTGAGTCTTAGGTTGGTTGGTTAGTGAAATCATGATTAATATAAGGGTGCTTTTGGCTGTATTTAGGGGAGTTTGAATTTTATTCTTATATTGAGCTAGTGTTCTACATGTCGTTAAACCTAAATCTAGACCCTAACAATAAGTAAAGAAGAAGAAAAAGAAACAACTTAAGTGTTTTGAATCCTTGTACCATAATTTAAGCCTTAACAATAAGTAAATATAGTCTTAGGGCACATATCTAAACATTGACTTCAAAGTAGATGAAAAGGATTTTTAAACAAGACTTAGACAATGTAAAGCCTTGCCATAGTATTTTTAACACCTTCATTTATCTTGGTTTGAAAAACTTCCAATAATGATTTATGTCCGTGAACGAAGAGTGTTGTGATTGCATTTAGGTTCTAGGTTAGAGAACCTAATTATATTCAAAACGTCAACTTAAGTTATTAAACCTAGCCTAGACCTAACAATAAGTAAAGAAGAAGAAGAAGAAGAAGAAGAAGAAATAGCTTAAGCGTTCTGCACCATTAAACCTAAACCTAAGGCTTAACATAAGTATACATAGTTTTAGGGCACGTAATCCTATCTAAATATTGACTTTAAAGTAGATGAAAAGGATTTTCAAACAAGAATTAGAGAATGTAAAGCCTTATAATAGTATTTTTAACACCTTCATTTATCTTGGTTTGAAAAATTTTCAATAGTGATTTATGTCCATGAACAAAGAGTGTTGTATTTGAATTTAGGTTCTAGGTTAGAGAATCTAATTATATGCAAAAAGTCAACTTAAGAGTAGATATCTTCATTCCTTATAAAGAGGCTTTTTAGGTAAGATTATATCATGTAAAATTTATAATATTCTCATAGAAAAACAAGTGAATAAACAAAAACAGTCAAACGACATAAATTAGAAGATTCAAGGGAAAATTAAGAAAGCCTACAGTTGGTACCCAGACTCCTCTAAGCTAGATGGAGATCTAGAACCCTCAAGATTGATGCGAAATGCTATTTATTGCTGCCAGCAATTGGAGGAAAAACTCTTGCCCAAAGCCTAAGTAATGGAATCCAGCAAGTGGGTCTCGGGCCTCTGTTAGTTCTTCAGTTGGTGGGGTTATTCATTTTGTCTTCTCCGACGCTTACGTTTGTAGAGTGGAAAATGCAGCCTCAGTTGGTACCCACAGCTTCCAACAAAGTACTTGTCTTTTTAACAGAAAAAAAAAAAAAAAGGAATTTTAATTCATGACGTCTAGATTCAGAAAACATTATCAGAGGGGATCATTATTTTGCTTTCATGTATACCCAAGATTTATGACTTCCATTTCTGTGTAAGTTCGGCAAATTAGAGAGAGAGAAAAAAATTCCTTTGTATTAGACTTTAATAACCAGTATAAGCTTAATTACAGGCAGTTAAAATATTTAGTTCAGTATAAACAAATGTAAAGAACTGGAAGAACTCCAATCTGACTTTATTCAACGTTGAGCAGCTTCACGTAGCTTTTTGCCGCGTCAAAAGAACTCATCCTATTAGCTATTCCCCACCTTGTATTCTCTGCCACTCTTTTCTGTTTTGTTGTCTTCTATGCTTTATTTCCGTTTCGATTGAAAAACCATGAAACTGTCTGAATTAAGGTGCTTGACGATTTCTAGCACTTGGGAAGGTCACTTGGAGGAGGCAAAAGAGATTCATTAGGGCCTTTGCCGTTATCCACCACAAATGCCATCTTCAGGCCCCACGTAGTATGTACCTCCAAGTGGCAGTGCATGAACCAAACCCCTAAACAAAAAGGAAACAGTTAGTGCTACCAAAATTATAATGTGCAGAAAACAAGCTTCCAAATAAGCGAGGGAACCTGGAAATGGATCAAAGCAAAGACTTCACCTGGATTGTCTGCCCTGAATCTAATGGCAGTCCATCCCCCGGATGGTACTCCAATAGTGTTCCTCTCCACAGGGTCAACAAGATTGAAGTTCTTCGGATCTTTCTTTGGATTAAAATTGCCGATTCCCCTTCCAACCTCAAAGAAATTGAATCCATGCAGATGAAGTGGATGGTTTTCAGGGGCTATAATGCCGGTATCTTGTAAGACTAATTGAACAGTTGAATTGTAAGGAAGCCTATAAAGCCTCGTCCCGGTCAAGGTCTGGAAGTTCGTTGGCTGCGTGCCGGTAAAGTCAAACTTTATCGGAGGGTTGGCGGGGAAATCGTCAGTGAAAACTCCGCTTATATTGAAAAATTGAGCTTGAAGAAGCGCAGTAGTTGGCATGACGAATGTAACGTTGTTGATGGACGCCACCACGCGGCTACCATTCACGCAAGTAGAGCAAGGATTAACACCAAGTCCGACGGTGAAAAACAGGGGATGGTCAATTTTCAATGGGACTTTGGCGGGATATTTCTTCGAGTTAAGGCTTCGGAGGGACTTTGTGAAGTTTGTAGCTATTGGTGTGGCGTTTTGGGGAGGTGGAGCGACGAGGGTGGTGGCGGCAGAGGTAAGAGTGCCGATATAGTGTAAAGTGGCCGTGGCAGTCCTGTTATCAACAGCAATAGGTGCGTCCTGGTAAGGCGAGGCCGCAACCAAGTATTTCCCGCCTCGACGGTCAGCAGTTAGGAGGACGTTTGTGGTCTGGCCTGGTGCGATAACAACCGTGTCAGTTTTGAAAGGCTTTGTGTACGCGGCGTCGACTTCAACAACAGTCAGTTGGTGGCCGGCAATCTTGAAGAAAAGCTCTTCATTTAGTGCAGCGTTGACGATACGTAGCAAGTACGTCTTCCCAGCATGTACTTTCAATGAAACACCACCTGCAAACATATAAAGACGGTGAAAATCTCAAGAAATATTGTTCCTCAACTTTAAAAACTTAATGCAAATTAGCCAGTAAGTATATAGGTTAACTACAGCCAGGTGCATTACCCTGAGAAGGACAAGTTGAGAGGGACCCTGGCTGACCATTGATGGTATGAGCATCGGAGACATTAGGGGCCAAGCCAGAATTTAAAGCTTCATTAATGACAGCTTCCACATCTGATTTCCACCATTCAGCTGCAAGTCCCAAAACCCAAACGAGAATAAGAACTTGTTTTGAGATGATAAGTAATAGTCAATGTTTCGTTAAGTTGTGAAAATAACAAGGGGAAAATGATCTTGGTCTTCGTTACCTAACACAACAATTTTCTCCTTGTGCGGTGTGGGAAATGGGTAAGGAACCCCACGCTTGGGCAAGATGACCACAGCGCCATGGACCGAGGCCCTGAGCCAAAGTATGTGTGCATGCCACCATAGGGTCCCCCTTTGATCAGTGAGTGTGAAGTTGTATACGTATTGCTGCCCTGGCTGAATAGGGCACTGTGTAATGTAAGCCGGTCCATCAGCCCAACCCGTCCGCAGTTGTCTGACCCCATGCCTACCATGATTAAACAGAAGGCACGTTTGAAATAATTGCAGAAGCTTTTTACAAACTCCTCTAACATATTATGCCAATAATGATCTTTTCAAGTTTACTTAAAGATGTTAGAAAAAGGGATCAAAAGCCAACGGCAAAGCGCTGAGGGCAGAATCAAAGCTTGATGTGGATGACAACTCACCAGTGGACGCTGACGTTGTAATTGACGTGGTTGACCACCTTGACCAGCACTGTGTCACCCTCCCTTGCAGAAATGGTAGGACCAGGGAACCTTCCGTTCACAGTGACAAGGGGCTTAGTGGAACACAGCTTTGTGGTGTTTTTAAGGACGATCTGTCACAAAAAGCCGACACAAAGGGGGGAGTTAGTGCGCACCGATCGCCCACTATTGGTGGCTTTCTATCAACAACACCACCATGTTGCTGTTTCATCAAGATTTCTAAGTTTCGGTTTTGATGACTCAATACATTACGTTAACTATGGCCAAAATGAGTGTGTTTATGAATGGTAATCACATTCAAAAGGGTAACTCGTCTAATTCAATCTCTAGAACATAAGGGAAGAATAACTAAGGGCACCTCTATCTAGCTTCAATAGAAAATGGGAAAGTGAATGATATAAGAAACTTCGTTGCTTTATCTATGAATTGAGGGATTAATTTCCCCATTCAACTTCAAAGTTCTTTACTTAATGCCTTCCTATATTCTATTAATGTCAAACCTTCTTCTGTCCATTAGCTTCGTCATTTTCTTAACAAGTGGATCGTTTTAGGACAAGTCTTTTCAGTCGTTGGCTAGTCACCTCAAATGAAGAATTCGTCAACACAATAATGGCTGAACTTTCCGTGACCCAAAATCAAATCTATAGACTTGGTTTAGGTAAACCAGCAAAAGATTTTGTACAACACGGACAGACAATAACGATATTGCAAGGGGATCAAGCATGCATAAAGACGCAAAAACTGGTTTTCCAAATTAATACATATCATATGATAATGCAGTCAAAATGGATTTTCTCGCATAAGTGGTTTTTGATGATTACTCGAACAAGTATCCATGAATCATTTTAGCTAAAGCTCTTGTTCTTTCGAAACTCAAGGAGAGAAAGAGTGGGAGACAAAAGCTTCTTGAAATAATTTGTAAGCAAACCAAAAAAGGAAACCCTATTCAAGAATCATTTGTGTCGAAACTATTTATCTTTCATGTTCGAATACTAAAATTCCCTTGAGTTTATAATCCTTGATTTTATCCCTTTAATGAGGATACTCTTTGACTAGAAAGTTCTGCACAGTTTTTCAGGAGTCATTATGGGAAAACACTTCCCCGACACTTTTCAGTGATCTTCGTGCAAAATTACAAATACTAGGAAGCATAGTGCTGTATTCTTTTCGCATGGTTATATGAGGAAGTTGCTATATACTAGAAACCCATGTCCCCACAACCATTGTTCTATCCATGCAACTCCCTCATCATTTGCCAGCAAAAGCGAGGGACTGCAGGCAAGCCATATAATTGCCTGCAGTTTGCACCAGTCTGCAGCAACTTTTTACAGACAATAGAACTGTTCGTCCTACAATCAATTCTTGTAAATAACAGTATTTGAGGTTACTTTTTTCTTTTTAGCTAAAGACGAGCCTGCTTTATCTGAATGAAGAACTCGAAGCATAAAACTGTTTGAAATTGACAAGCCAGGGACCCCTCGACCAAGTGGAACTTCATTAGTCCATGAAAACATGGAATGCTTAACAGAAAGTTGTACTTACATTGAACTTGTAGTGTCGAACCATGCATTCGACTGAGACTGGACATAGGCAGGCCACTAGCAACAGGACTCGGATCCATTGCTCCATTTCGATCTATCTCTCTCAGACAAAGATTTTCCTTTTTTCTCTGTCGATGCTTTGAAATGTGCCCGAAAAACCAGACTTATAAGCGCCACTCTCCGCTGCCGAGTCGTTTTTCCTAATTAGGTGGACGGAAGAATACTTGAGATGGAAGCTCAAATAAACAAAAGACTGCGAGAACCATCAGTTTTTTTTTTTTTCCTTGTATATGGCACGGAGTAGTTATCCATCGACTTAGACATTACTTGAAGCTAAGCTACAGTTTGATGTTCCTTATTTTTCAGATGGACTTGGTGGTCAGCAAATGGGTTTGGTCCAACCATATTCGGTGAAGTACACCGGATCCGAGCTAACATAACTAAACTCGAGATGAGTTTCCACCAGAATGAAGTCAAGAGGATGACACATACGAAGAGGATTCTACTAGTTTTCCTGTCTTCTTGCTTTCTTCTGATTTATTGGTTTTTAAATCTGTCTTCTGACACTTTCATCCGAAGGTAGTTACCGCGACCCACCCTCCCCCCTTTCCCACTTAACCGATTCCATGGAAAGCTTTTAGGTACTAGTCGAGTCCAATCCTGTATGTTGATTTGGTAAAATGTCAATGTTCAGTTTGCATTATTTATATCTTCCGGGTATAAAAAATATGTAGCGTTACGTTTCTTTTACTCCTGTATGGAATTTAAAAAGAGAGCAGGCGCGTTGAAATGCCGTCAGGCATATAGATCCTTCGAACATTAATGTCATTGTGGGGAATCAATTGTTGTTGAATGAAACATGACATTTTTCACAGAATCAATGTCAGCTCTATTGGTTAATTTTACATGTGTTTGACGCTATGAGAAATAACTACGTTTGGAAGTTACTGTAGCGGTGGTTGGCAGATGAAAAATGGACACGGGTGTTAACCAACAAGATTTTGTAGTTGAAAGAGGGCTTTCAGGGACTGCCAAATTGGAATTTTTCATTCTTGAAAGGTAAAGATTTGACAGAGTCGGTTACAGCTTGTTGCCCTTCAGAAGCAAATTTCTGCCTCCATGAATCACATTTTAGCGGCTTTTCTAATTTATGGGTCAAATTCTTCCTCTCCATCTGGTGTTCATGTTACTTAAGTTCCTAGCATAATCGAAACTATTCTTTGTAGATTATTAATTTACGTGCATGTACGGCCGGGTTGCTTGAAGCCTAGCTCTTGAACTTTCATTTTCTAGCCTATCACCTACAGTTTATTAATTATTAACCTTTTTGAGTTACATTTGTTAAAAAGCAGTTTAAGTTTCTATTGAAAATATAATGTTACGTATTAGTTAAATGATGAAATTTATCATTCTTTTATTAGTTTAAACTTTTTGGATATTAAACATGGATTCTCAGAAGCCTCCATGTGAATAGAAATTCATTGTCATTCATATGCTCCTATAATGAAACATATGCTCCTATCATTAAGATTAATAATTTCAGTGAATTTGGGTAAGGTCTTTCAACTTTGAATCTATCCTGAGAACTATTTTTGGAGCCTATACCACGAAACATTCCAAGAATGTCCTAGAGATTGCCTATTCAAAGAAGTAAATTTTCTACCTCAACAAAATTTTGGAGCAAAGCCAACTAAGTTTCTGAAAGAGCAAAATCTTTGACCCTATGAACATTATGGAGAAGATATTGCGAATCCATCTTCGCACCATCAACTTGTTGGAAGATGATTTACTTTAGCCATCATCAAGTTACATTTCAAATTTGTAGTGCGCATGTTGATTGCGTAATATGAAAGCAACATATAACCATTTTGGATGTGACAATCAAGTGTTCAGACACATCAAGCGGACACCAAGTCAAGGTATTTTTACGTTAAGACCCCATTTCAATCCAATTGTATATGCTCGGCCTTTCACCGGTTCCTTTTGAAAAAGAAAAAAGAAATAGCTATACTCGTTCTTAGCCAAAATAAAGAAAAAGTAAATTGATAATCCTACTCTAACTACTACAGGAAAATTTTAGAGGGAAAATCAAGAGAATTTTGATGTAGAAGTATGTTCGACATAAAATGGTCTTGATATGAGAAAGCGATTTCAGTAACTATGTCAAGTTTTAGTCTAACAATGTACCCCGGGGTAGTATCAGCCACTTTGATGATATTTAGGTTCATATTTTAGAAAATTAGGAAATAATTGCATGTGCATAAGCTTATACTTGTATAATTATTTTTGGGAGTTAATTATCAAGTATATGACAAAGAGTTATGATGAAAAATTTAAGATTTCAGCTCAAATATCAGCATCAAGGAAAATTGTATGCATCCATGGATTAATTGATCTTAAAGTGAAGTAAAAGGAGTTCAAGCCTTTATAAAATCAGGTTAAGTATCATGTTATATAAAGATCTCATAAAATATAGTTATTTAGAATTTGAGCCACAACATGAATTCTAGTTGTTCTATAATAATTTTTGCCAATGACAAAGTTTGATAAGTTGTAGGAATCAATTCAAATGTGAAGTTTTATTTGGCCAGTTTTTTACATGTTTATTGGGTTTATGTAATAAAGGATTAGGTATTATATCTTGCCTTATGTATTTTTCTAATAGATTTGACACCTTAGTTTACTTGTGTTATCAATATAAATGATAAAAGTATTGTCTCTATTTCCAAAAAAAAAAAAAAAGTTTTCAAATGTCTAACTAACACAATTTTGCAAACAATGAAATTTTAAAACAATTTTGTTACTTTCTTGCAGATATCTACAAAGTCTACTCCTAAAAATTTTTTAAATTTTCCAAGGTGCATTCCATGATTTTTTATCCATGCTACTTGAGAATTGTCTTTAATAACATGCCGTTTTTAGATGATGATGAAATATATCATTGCGAGTTAATTACTAGTTCTTGGAACACTTGTGTGAAACTAAATGAGATGACTCGCCAGCAACGGGTAATATGCATATGCAAAGACGACATAACTATGAACCCTATTCCATGATGTAATGTAACAATCTATATTACATAAAATGTGCTAGATATAAACGTAAACCATATGCCAAATTTATAGGGATGATTGGTAACTAACATTTTGAACCAAGGAAGGGTTAGAAAGTGTGAAGGGTCTTCTACTGAGTGTGAACTCATGGTAAAATAAGCATCCAAAAGTTTATAATGGATCAAAAAGGTCAGTTATATATTCTCTTTTCCAAGAAATTGTAGGTCACTTTTTGATTGAATCATAAACCACCGAGATAAAAGAGATTTGTAATTTGGTGTTCTATTAGTACTATAGCCCTCTTCATAATAATGATTCTGGAAGGAGTTCTAAGAGGGTTAGTCGTAATAAATGACCTTCTCTACCATCTGGCCCATAGCTATATGGTGTGTGGACTTATGCCGACTGTTTTGGATCATTAAGTATGTGATTGGTCATTAAGTATGGACTTAGCAATATGGCGTTCAATTATATCAAATTCTATTGCCCGATTGAGAAATATATGGTCCTTTAATACTTTGAAATAGTCCCAAACTTTTATGTTAGTAGTGTGAAACTACATATATTTTTACAGTTGTCCTTAATGTGTTACCTCTACATCGTATGAGAAGCTTAAGATTCTCTAGTTATGCCAAAGTCTCCTCGACACCAAAGACATTTTCTTTCACAAGCTTCGAAGCTCCGTGCATGGATCATCTAGACAATATACATCTCCAAAAATCAAATTCTGGCTTACTGTTCACCAAGGTCACTTCGTTAATCGCCATTTTCTCCTTGACAAATTGGGTCCTCTGAAGATACACTATAACTTGAGAGGGAGAGCTCAGAAGGATAACAAGATGACACAACTAGGAAAAGCAAATGCCCTTCTTCGTAGATGGAAAGCAATTATCCTCCACCGAACATACAAATAAATTACCTTCAAACAGTCGTTCTCCAATGTTACCTCGGTTTCCTTTTGCAAGAAACTAATACGTTATAAGTCTTTGTCTACACCAACCCTCGAGTATAAGAAATCAATACATGATAAATGGTCCACCAAAGCGTATGCATCTATCATACGATACTTCTTTGATTGACTTGGTTTGTCCTTATTTGCCATATCCATTGTCTAACGCCGAAGTTTTTCTGCAGTGAGGTTTACTCAAAGCGTATGCTTCTGCTGTCTTGTCTACGTCGAGTTCTTTAATCTAATGCAGGCACTTTTCTCCAAGGCGTAAGCCCCGCTGTCTTGTACACGTCTACTTCTTTTATTTAATGCCGTCACTTATTTACATGCTAAAGAAGGAAGGAATGAAAGATTCTTTCTTATCTTTAAGTTGGTGATGCAAAGGTAAGACTCGGTATTGAGCAATGAATAGGGAAAGTGGAGCTAAAATTACCTGGCAAAACGATTTAATAGACCATTTGCATCAGTTTTTTTTTCCTTTTTTTTATAACTCAAAACTCTTACCAAACTTTAATTAATGACTTAAACTGAAAAATAGCAAACTATGCTTAGAAAAGTCGGAAATGCAGCTGAACTAGAAATAAATGAAAGAAAAGTTAGCTGGGTAACTTTGTATTGTAATTCTATCATGGATGTTCCTTGTAGAGACTACAACAACCGGAAGATTCTACAGCCGTACAGGAGGCTAAGAGAATGTTCAGGGGTAAATTAGTGGTAAAACATGATAGCAACATCAGGCACATATTTCCCAGTACTCAAAAGGAGAATAAAATGACAGAACAATCAACCTCGGTTAAAAGAACTGGTAGCAGCAGCCTTGGACGGGGTTCTCCCTGCTATGACGATTGCTGCGTTCGTAGTGGACGGTGGGGCATTACCTGGAGCCATGCGAAGCTCTTTGGGAGTTTGCCAGTTGGCACGACAGAGATTGATGGACAGGGACAAAGCCGGTGGCTTTCCGAGCAGTGCACCTGGTCCAAATGAATAAGCATACGCCTCTTTTCTTTCTCGTTCTCTTTCGTCATTTGCTTTCAGAATTCAACGTCAAGCATCGGGTCTTTCCACGCTTCAATTATTGAGGTCCACCATGAAGTTCAGTGGGTCCTTCCTTAGATATAAGCGTTGATTCCGCCATTGAATTTGAAAATCCAATCATAAGATGACATATATTGACCATAATATATACATGATTCAACGATTTCACTCTTCAAACACATATTAGAGTTCAATGTCTTTATACCATCATTTCTAGTATGCGTGGTAGAACAAATAGAGTCAAATAAGACAAGGCTTTTCTTTAGGGGGAAGAAAAAGAGATCAATAGAAATACTCCTAATTTGGAGTTATACTATTTGCTGTTAACTTTGGACGTTTGACAAACCTGATGAACCCAACGTTAAGGAGGTGGAATCATATAACATCTTGTTCTGATTACTAGTTATGAAAGCAATTAAATACAGCAGAAGTTTTTGTTAATATTGAGCTGAGAGCTTTGTAAGCAAGGACGGAGGACTCCTTGAACGCAACGTCATCCTTGTCTATAGCAAGCCCATCCTCTTTCTTCATTGAAGGAATCAACAGACAGATTTATTAAGACCTTACGAATTCCCAGTTGGGTTTGAACTGAGAAGCCATATTGCTTGATGATAGAATTTATGCATTAGGCGAATAAGGTAAGAACTGTACTCATCCATCTTTTGTGTTGAATTTTGAGAAGCATTGCCAAAGTCATTAAGGAGTTAGGCATACCTGTCTTGCTTCAGAGGTAATCCTTTTTATATTCAGAATAAGTCAGCGACATTGCCTGCCCTTCTGCGTATGTGGAATCATTTTCCTTTGCACTTGCTTTATGTTTTCTGCAGCTTCAACTGTAGCTTAATACTTCCATTTGTCCCAACTCTATAACGATTAGACTGAATCTGTGGCAATACATTAGGACAGCATCTTGAATTTTGACACTGATCTGGCCCACATTCGAGCATGTTGTTTAATAGGAACTGTTGAGAGAAAAAACACTAATCAAACAACAAAAACATGCAACAATTACAAATAATACTGAAAATCTTACATGAGTAGGGATTAAAATTTCCTTACATCTAAAAAGGAATAACTCTCTAATTATTTAGGAGATTAGTAAGCCGAAAAGTTGTCAGGAAATTTATCACCTTTAGCAACTCTTTCATTTTAGTTATTTAGACAACTCATCAGCTATTTTTTCCGTAATGAGAAACAATTTAGCAGCCTAAACCCGTTGTCTTTTTGCCGTGTCACGACACACCTAACAGTCCAAGTCCTAGTTCGACGTAGCTCCGTTTTTGTCAGAGAATTTTTAAATGACTTGCGTGATACGCCTTTAGTTCCTAGCAGATCATGCTAGATCAGATCCAGGCCATTATTGCCTTGTGATTGTTGGCATGAACTTCTACGCTATTAGTCTCTCTCTGCTGCTCTGCGTATAATATTAAAATCATTTCTTTACTTTTGAATTTAAATGAGTCCCCATAAGAAGATTTTGTTCAGTGAGTATGTTAAAGTCTTATGTATGTTCCTTGTTTCGAAGACACTAATTAATTATGTTATTGTATGTTCCTTGTTTCGAAGATATTAATCAATTATATTATTTAGATTCAGTAGTGTATCTTTTTCTTAAGAATACTATTCTTTTGTACAATAGTGAATTTTGTTGAATTGATCCTAAAACCATATGCTCACCTGTTTGATGCACTATCAGGTGGTTGTAAGTTGATCCATCTTTGAGAAAATCAGCGAGAAGGATCAAGCAAGCATAAGAAGTAGTGTAAAAACAATGGCAGAAGATGATAACTACACGAAAAATGGGACTATAGATCACAAAGGAAATCCGGCAGATAAAAGCAAGACTGGAGGCTGGAAGGCTTGCCCGTACATTCTAGGTACTTGTGTAATCTATCTTCTAAAACAAACTACTGAAACTGATTATGGAAAGAACAAGCTTATTACTTTCGGCTCTCATAAACAGGAAATGAATGCTGTGAAAGATTGGCATACTATGGAATGAGCTCCAACCTCGAGCTTTACTTCAAGAAGCGGCTAAATCAACATAGTGTCTCTGCTACTAAAAACGTCTCAAATTGGAGCGGGACATGCTACATCACCCCCTTGATCGGCGCATTTTTGGCCGATGCCTATCTTGGAAGATATTGGACCATTGCTTCTTTCTCCATCATCTATGTTATTGTAAGTTCGGTTAACCAAGAACTTCTCTAACTTGGTGTTTATGTAATTGAGAGTCATGCTGGTGAAGCACGTTCTGGATCGGAATCCTTCTGGTAGTATCAGAAGATAAGTTCGCGATAACATTTTGTTAAGAAACATATTCGTCTGGGTAGGAGAAGAAAACTAAGGAAGATTGATCTTTTCGATTTCCATGTACCCTTGCTTCATCAACTCTATCCAAGCCACAATCATATACTTTGGATTCTCTAAACGTGTGACCTGAGTTTTTAGAGCATGCTGTCTTTCAGTCACGTTTTTTGCTCACTAATGATGAAATCCTTTCTCCATTTTACGTAGGGGATGACACTTTTGACTTTGTCAGCATCAGTTTCTGGCTTAAAGCCGACGTGTTATGGAAAAGATGACTGCCGTGCGACAGGTACACAAACCGCAGTATGCTTTCTAGCACTTTACTTGATTGCACTAGGCACCGGTGGGATCAAACCTTGTGTCTCATCATATGGAGCCGATCAATTTGACGATACTGGTGAAGTTGAGAAGAAACATAAAGCTTCTTTCTTCAATTGGTTCTACTTTTCGATCAATATCGGAGCTTTGATTGCTTCTTCTTTGCTGGTCTGGATACAAGATAATGTGGGTTGGGGATGGGGCTTTGGCATCCCACCAGTGGCCATGGCAATTGCTGTAGTAAGTTTCTTTTCAGGTACTCGATTATTTAGGAACCACAAACCAGGAGGCAGCCCTCTGACACGCATCTGTCAGGTGTCGGTGGCATCGGTAAGAAAATATCAGGTTGTAGTCCCTCATGACAAGTCTCTTTTGTATGAGACTACAGATGCAGAACCTGATATTGAAGGAAGCCGCAAGCTTGATCACACTAACGACTTCATGTAAGTGTCTAATCTGAAAATCTTGGATTGTGGATGTGTTACATTTTGTAAAGCAAGTTAATATCTAAATTAAAATCTTAATATTAAATGAAAAAATTCATTCCTTCATAAGTTCTATTTTGAGTTTTTTTTTTTTTTTTGTGGGACTAAACATGCTCCCTCACTTTAAGCTTGAGATAAAAGCAAAAAAGTAAAAGACTAAACTTAATTTTAGTTAGAAAACTCAAATGACCAACCCAAAAATTAGTTCAAGATTGAAGGGTTCTCTTTTAATTTAAACTTTATATCAAAAATCTTATTTTTCAATAAATTCCTTAAATTCCTTAGCAATATAGGGGTGGACATCTACACTGTAATTTCATTCTCACCTTCACATCTACAAAACTTACAACTACAGCTTCTAAAAATCAATCTATAATGGCTTAGAACGCTTTTGTTTTAATGTCGACATCGTCTTTTTCCATTTGTTGGGTGGACTATTTTCTTTTTCATAAGCACTCCTTTGCTTGTTCTATCTTTTTACCATATAACGTTGTATTCCTCAGCTTCTTTGACAAAGCAGCAGTAGAGGTAGAAGCAGATCATATTGCGGACTCCATAGATCCCTGGAGGCTTTGCACAGTGACCCAAGTAGGGGAGTTGAAAGCTATCATACGCTTGCTTCCTGTATGGGTCACAGGAATCGTCTTTTCTACTGTTTACATACAAATGAGCACCTTATTCGTGTTGCAAGGCGACACCATGGATCGTCAGGTTGGTTCCTCTAGCTTCAGGGTCTCACCAGCATCTATGTCACTCTTCGACACCCTCAGTGTCATTATCTGTGTCCCTGTCTATGATCGAATCATCGTCCCATTCGTGAGAAAATTCACAAATCACAAAAATGGCCTAACTCAACTACAAAGTATGGGCATTGGCCTCTTCATATCCATCTTTGCCATGCTATCCGCAGGAATTTCGGAGCTTGTAAGACTCCGAATTGTCAGAAAACACAACTACTATGAACTCGCTAGCATCCCCATTTCCGTATTCTGGCAAGTTCCTCAATATTTCATCATTGGCTGGGCAGAAGTTTTCACGTTCATTGGGCAGTTAGAGTTCTTTTACGAGCAAGCACCCGATGCCATTGTTAAAGGAAATAGGCAGGGGGCGTTGACGAAACTTTTCCTACAAGCAAACATGTCATATCAATCAACATCATGACGCCTTTCCCTCTCCCACAAGTAAACGTTGGCTCTTCCCACAAGCAAACTCAGCCAACGTCTCTATAAATGCCATTCAAGCTTTAGGACAAAGTGTAGGGAAAAATCCCTTATAGAATAGTTTAGTCTCAGTTATGTTCTGCTCCTTATAGTGTTGCAGCAGGGCATGGCCCTGCAATTATGGTTTCACTAAACTTCTGTTATTCTTATTTTTAGTTAAATGTAAATCTTGTTTGTTTGAAATTATGTCTATGTTAATGTGTTCATTCCCTTCAGCTGTGTTTGGTTTTCTTCCTATTATAGATTTTCTTCAGCCATGAGGAGTCTGTGCTCCGCTCTCTCACTAACTACTGTAGCACTGGGAAGCTACTTGAGTTTTCTACTTGTCACCAAAGTGAGTACAAGGCATGAGAAGCTTGGATGGATACCAGACAATTTGAATTATGGTCATCTTGATTACTTCTTTTGGCTCTTGGCCGTGCTGAGTGTGCTGAACTTGGGGGCTTATCTCTTCATTGCGAAATGGTATACATATAAAAGGCCTGTGGGGACTCTTAAATGATAGGTTTCTCTAGTGGTTAAAGCACTTGTACATACAGCCTACTTAATGAGTAACATCTACTTCTGTATGCAAAAAAGTTGCAAAAAAGTTGGAAGTTATTTTTCATTAGATACAGGAAACCAAAATCAAACTAAAATATAAATTGAACCAATGCTTGCCCCCTTGGGATATCAAGTATGATGAATTATCGACACTTCAGTGGTTTCCGGCCTTGTTTCTGAAGCTTCTAAGTTTCCTTGATGACGAGTACTTCATTTAATTACAATAGGCAGCTCTTTTCTTCCCAAACCTCTGCAACTAAGTATTTGAATTACCTCCAGCATTTAATTTGAGTTCTCACTATCATTTGATTTTGCTTTGATAATATATAAACACACGCCACTTATTTTAGTAAAAGAGAGGAATATATATATATATATATAAAAAAAAATTTATGTTATTTTCTCTTACCTCCTATTGGTATTCATATTACATATTGCATATTTCATTTATAATCTTTTATGAGATATAGGACTTCATTTGGTACATAGTCCAAAATGAGTTATATATGAAAATTCTTAATATTTAGGTTGTACCACTTGTTACAATTTGACCATTCAAAAAAAATAATTTTTTTATAAATATGTAAGTTTCATCAAAAAATAAGAAAATACAAAAGTTTAGATTTTACATAAGATTTGACTCAAAGAAAATAAAAAAAAATACAAATGAATAAGTGGAATAAGAGAGTACACAAAAGAAAAAAAAATCTCTTTACGATTTAATATAAGATTTTGCATTTATCATATGTTTCTTTAATTTGAATCAATATATAAAACTCCATACCGTATGAACTATGCCACTTGTGATAATTTTAGCCACTCCAAGTTTTACTTTTCATGTTTCGTACCTTACTATGTTGTATAAATATATATTACTTTTCACTTGTGATATTTTCATATAACTTGAGTTATATAAATTTGATTAACATAAGAGCATTACAATGACAAATATATGTTCAGAAATTTTAAGCAAAATGAAGGTTAAAGTGGCTAACTTTAGATTCCAGCAACAAGTGGGGAGAAGATTTTGAGTGTCTACAAGGAATACTAGGTCAGAAAACAAGGACACCTAGTTATGGCCATCTGACTAGCTTTCCCCCTTCTTCTTTTTTTTTTTCTCTCTCTTTTTTTCCTTGACCACCAGATTACCTATAAAGAATGTGATAGATTTGACTCAAAAGTGAATCCATATTGGGTTACTGGGTTCCTACTAATTAAACAACTTTTTCGCGACTATGCAACTTCAGTCCATTGCCGAATTCTAAAAAATTAGAAAACTCTCATTAAAGAAGCTATTTGATCCTTGTTCATGGAATTTGATGCCTTTTGGAACTAAAGAGACCCTTTGCTAGTCTCGTGACTTATCAAAGCATGAAAGGACTCCTCTTTTCTATATTTAACACGTTGGACCAGTCCAAAAGTAAAATATGTTGACTTAATGGCTATCCAAGAAAAGAAGGTTGAATTGAGTATTTCAATTTTTATGTCTTTTTATTAAGTTTGTTTTCAATTAAAAGTCATATACGAATGAGAGAAATATTTTTAAAAAAAATGATAAATAAATAAGGAGTTAAGGGATAGAGAGGCACAAAGATTTATACAATGACTTAGTCCAAGATATCCTTGGCACCTATCAGTCTCCTCTAACTAAATTGGTTAAAGACAATTTTATTACTACTCAAAAGAAAATGTTCTATCCATACTTACAACCTTTTCACCAAAAGACTACAACTTCCCCTACATACTAGAACACACAACTTGATCACAACTTATAACTTCAATATTTTTTGAACCTTATGCAGTCTTGAACAATTTCTTTTTAATATGATTTTTATGGGAAATTACCTAGCACGAAATCTCTAATTTACAATATCTAGGGTTTATCCCATATATCAACCTAAGTAGTAAATTATGTGCATCTCGGGTTACAATAAGCTTAGAACAAGAAGATATTAATTATAAATCAACAATCTAAGCTAGCAATCACAAAACTCCCAAATGAAAGAACTTTTAGGGTTTTGGATTTGCAGCAATACTCTGTGCTCAATGGTGTAAAATAAAGCTCTTATCACATATAATCATCAGCAAGTTGAAGCTAACCAATGTAATGCAGTATTTTCAACAAGATTAAGCCTTACCAATATTTCTTTATTTTCAACAAGATCAAGCCTCTCCAAGATGTCTCAATAGCTAATTTCTTGTGAGTCTCACAACTACAGGAGAGCTTCACTCACTTCATAGAAGCCTTTCACATACGCGTTTTGCTTTCAAAATAGTCGTTCTGCACAAATGTCCTTCCTGTTCTCCATCACTTCATTTTCCCAATTGCTCACGCAGCTCTCTTTCCTCTTGTCATTTTTCCCGTTTCTGAAGATGAAAGGAAGAGTGTCGGGCTTGAAATTTGTGATCCGAATATGCGTTTCAGACGACGTCGTCTTGCCATAAACTACTTATCCAAAACATTCGCTTTGGTTGATTCGCGCAAACTCGTTTTCAGTTATAATCGCATTCTCGGATCTTCACGTGTCACAAACTGGGTATCTTCTACAGGTCCCACAAAATCTACCTCATTTTTCTTCGTTCTTGAATCAAAACTTCTGGGCATGACTTGAATCCAAACACCGACTAATTTCAAGCATGTTATAGATCGAATCATTTCTGGGTTTTTCCAGAATTAGTTGTTCTTCATTTTCGCTCAAATCGGCCATACAGTGCGCATGAATCATCTAGATAGTACATATGGGTGATGTACTCAAATAAAACCAGAGTCTCCTTGACACTAAAGCAGCCAAATAATAACATTTTCCTTCACAAAGCTTCAAAACTTTCTGCATGGATCATCTAGATAATTTAGATCTCCAGAAATCAACTTCTGGCAGACTTGGTCAATCGCCATTATCTCCTTGACAAATTGGGTGCACTGGAGATACACTACAGCTTGAAAGGGAGGGCTCAGAAGGACAACACGATAACACAACTAAGAAGAGCAAATTCTCTTCTTGATAAATGGAAAGAAATTACCCTCCACCTGAGGTACTCGATAAATCACCTTCAACAGCCATCTCCAATGGTTCCTTAGGTTTCTTATGCAAGAAACTAATCATTATAAGTCTTTGTCTACACCAACCCTCTAGTATAATAAATCAATACATGACAAATGGTCCACCAAAGGGTATGCATCTATTGCACGATTCTTCTTTGATTGGTTTTAGGATATCCTTATTTGTTTTGTATCTCTTGTTTAACTTGGAGATTTTTCTGTGGTACGGTTTACTTAAAGCTTATGCCCTTTGTCTTGTTTCCGTTTAGTTCTTTATTTAATGTAGTTACTATTCAGATATGAACCTATGTGGCAGCCACGTCCACGTGGCTGCCACATCACCAGCTCTGAGGGGCAGTAGAGAAGCACACATCTAACTTCTCTGCTGCCGCCTGCACCGTCCAACCTGCAACACGCAACCTGTAGGAAGACACTACTCGGACCTCCAGACAAGAGTTTTAGGTTTAGGGTTTCATTCTCCCGTTTGTCTATAAATGTTTTTTGTTTGGTGTCCATAATATCTATCATAGGAACAACTTATCCCATCTCATTGTAATCGAGTTTACTCTCTATTTATCAGAGTTTTTTCTCCATCTATGTGTTCAAATACTTCCATTTACATGGTATCAAAGAGCCCAAGTTACCAATCCTGAGTTTTCTTCCTTCAAAAACCTACCAAATCGCTTCCGCTCAACTCATACCCTTTTTTCCGGCCTTTTTTGCCAATTTTTCAACCTTTTTTATCTCCCTATCCCCAAAACAGAGGAAACCCTTTTCTTCTCTGTATTTTCTTGCTCTCCAGCAACCTAATCAGGAAGATGACTTAAACGACGTCGTCCTCCTCCTTCCCACTTATCCAGAACGACGCCGCTTGCTCCTCAATGCAGCGACGTTCTTCTTTATTGATACAATGTTGCTTTGCCTCCTAACGCAAACAACGTTCCCACTAAACAACACCATTTTTGCTCCTCACACAGGAACAACGCCGTTCCCTCCCTTAGTCTGCCAAATGACCGCACTTCGCCCTACACCGCGAACGCTGTCGTTTTTGACCTCCATCCATTCTACACAGAACAACACCGTTTCTATCTCACCACTGCAAATGATGGACCCGACCCAATGGCCGACCCCACTGGCAGCAACTCCCATGGCAAGACGCCGTATGTGCCACTACACCACAATGGATGAAACAGGTTCACCCCTAGAACCACCTCTAGGCAAAACCCCCTTCGTACGCCATCTCCACCACCACAGATTCAAACCGATTCTCTGTTACAGGTCAACACCGCACCCGAACCTTCGAATCCGCTCTATCTTCACATCAGAGACACCCATTCGGTGGCTCTCATGACGGTGAAGCTCGTCGGCCGCTCGAACTACGCGATTTGGAGCGAAACAATGAAAATTGCTCTCTCCATTAAAAACAAACTTATGTTTGTCGATGGATCATACCCAAAGTCGGCACCCGATTCTCTAACTCGCCCCCCCTCTGGGACCGCTGCAACGATCTCTGCCATGGCTGGATTCTCAACTCCATCTCAGCAAAACTGCACGACAGCCTCATCTACACCCGAGAAATAGCCCAAATGTGGTCCAAGCTCCACACCCGCTACTCTCAAGTCAACCCATCTAGGGTTTACGACTTAATTCACAAAATTTGGGGAATCTGACAAGGGGGAAAGGTTATTTCGACCTATTTCAGCTGCCTCCAACAACTCTGGGATGAATACACCACCCTTCTAGAGACAATTTCCCCGGAGGTGCTCCAACAACGGCCATGGCAAATTCAAGAAGGTCGGATGAACTTTTATCAGTTCTTAAACGATCTCGACGACTGTTATTCGGCAATTAGTGAGTAGATTCTTCTTATGCAACCTCCTCCGGAAGTTATTCAGACCTATGCGATCATCAACAAGGCTAAATATCGCCAAAATGCATCGGGGAAGACGACTGGTGATTACACTTTTGTTGCGGTGAAACACTTGGGTGACGCTATAAGTCCCGACGTGCATCAACACTTTTTTATGGTGAATCAACCTATTGGGATAGGATTCAGTGAACGACCGCCCGAGGTACACGATGCGCCGTTTTTAGTTAAAAACCGGTCAAAACGACGTGTCGTTTTCAACTCGCCATAACGACAAGTCTTTTAAGGCCACTCAAAATGACGTGTCATTTTTGCTCAAAGCTGGGCAAAACAACAGGTCATTTCGGGGGGGGTAGTAAGAAGAAAAATGTGATTTTTGTGGAAAAAAAAGGCCATTAGAATAAGGAATCCTACCAGTTGACTGGTCCCCAATATGAATACTACAAAAATTATGGCCATGATCGCAAAGAATGCTACAAGCTCAACGGGTACCCCCCTAGACACAAATACTACAAAGGAGAAGCTCAACCCACTCAAGCCAACCTAGTGGCCAATGACTCTGATCATGTCTTCATCACCAAGACTGATTACCAGCACTTCATTCGATTCCTACATGATGATTCAAATGCTCATGCCCATCTTGCAGGAACAAGCGCTTTCCTCTCAAAAGTTTGGATTATTGACTTTGGTGTAAGTGATCATATTACTGCTAATATTCAATGTTTAGATTCTCTTGTTCCATATGCATCTAGATCTAAAAAAGTTAAATTTCCTAATGATGATAGTGTCTTGATTACACACACTGGACACACCCATATATCTAGACCTAAAATTGAACAATGTTCTATATTCACTAGACTTTAAATTCAATCTTTTGTCCATTTCTAAACTTTGCCATGAAAATAATTGTCGCATCATCCTATATGCCGATTTTTGTGTCTTTCAGGACCTTTTGACGAATGAAGTCAAAGGACTCGGTAGAATGCGCAATGGGCTTTATTTCTTTATAGCATGTCCTGGAAAAAATGATGTTGCTTTAACTTCTGGGCCTCACCCATCTTTTGTAAACACGTTGTCAGCGTGTGATTTTTCAAACTCTCAACTCTAGCGTTGTAGACTTGGGCATATGTCCCAAGCCAAATTTCAATTTTTAAATGAATTTAAATCTTGCAAAAATATTTTGTCTACTCCTTGTATGGTTTGTCCTCTTGCAAAATAAACTAGGAACCCTTTTCCTACGCGTGACCACACAGCGCAACGGATTTTTGATCTAATCCACATTGATGTTTGGGGACCTTATTGCATCCTCAATCATGATGGATCCCAATATTTCCTCACACTTGTTGATGACTTCTCACGAGGAACATGGACGTTCCTCATAAAAGTCAAAAGTGAAACCTTTTCTCGATTGGAGGAATTTCTGCTGATGGTAAAAAAACAATTCAGCTTAGAAGTTAGACGCATTAGATCTGACAATGCCTCTGATTTTTTCAACTCTTATACTAAACAATTATTCTCATCACAAGGCATTATCCATGAAAGTTCTTATGTTCACACCCTTCAACAAAATGGGGTTGTGGAATGCAAGCATCGGCATCTTCTTAATATTACATGAGCTCTAAAATTTCAGAGCTCCATGCTTAGGAAATTTTAGGGCGAATGCATTCTCACTACCACCTATCTTATCAATAGGATGCCCTCCTCTATTTTTCAAGGACTCACTCCTTTTGAAAAATTATTTGGAAAACCACCATCCCTCTCACATCTTAGAGTTTTTGGTTGCATGTGTCATGCCACCACTGTAGGGCCTTAAGACAAGTTTACCCCACAGGCTATCCCCAATGTCTTTATGGGATATGCTCAAGGTCAAAAGAGCTATCAGCTTTACAATGCTGAAAGTCGCAAGTTTTTTGTAAGTCGAGATGTAAAATTTTACGAGGACATCTTCCCCTTTTCCCACATAGGTCCTAAAATGCAATCTACTATGCAGGGTCCTTTGGCTCCACCTGATCTTAAGGTTCCTACACCACCATCTCCAGAACCCATTATTGAGCTATTACCTCCCACAATTGACTCTTCACCTTCCTCTCCAACTCCACCACTGAGTCGGACTCCTATTCCTTTACCACCCTCCGCCGATTCCTATAATGTCTTCTCTGACGATGACCTTCCATTCTCGACAGATCACCTCCCTTCCACTTCCACCTCTGCTCCACCTCCCAAACGATCCACTCGGGAAACCCAACCACCACTTTGGTCAACCGACTATGTTTGTCCTACTATCCACCTCTCTGAAAGTGAGTTTTCCACCTACCCGCTCTCTTCCTAACTTTCCTATGCTCATCTTTCCCCTTCTTCCCAACACTTTATTGCCTCCATTTCCGTAGACACTGAGCCTTTCCATCACCATGAGGCTGTTGGCAATCCTAGATGGCAAGAAGCCATGGCACAGGAAATCAAAGCTTTAGAAGATAATGACACTTGGGACATTGTGGATTTACCCCCTGGCCGCAAGCCCATTGGGTGTAAGTAGGTGTACAAGATCAAGTATCAAGCTAATGGCACAATGGAACGGTACAAGGCCCGTCTCGTAGCTAAAGGCTACAGTCAAAAGGAAGGTGTCGATTATCACGAGATCTTTGCTCCTGTTGTCAAGCACATCACCATAAGATGTGCTCTTTCGCTTACTGCCCAGAATCATTAGGAGATCCATCAGATGGATGTCACCTATGCCTTCTTACAGGGCGATCTCCATGAAAAGGTCTACATGCAACTTCCCCCTAGAGACCCACATGAGCACAGTGGAAAAGTTTGCAAGTTGAAGAAATTTTTATATGGCCTAAAACAAGCTGCTCAACAATGGTATGCTAAGTTCACCGATGCCCTTCTCGTAGCTGGATATCAAGATTCCATGCATGACACCTCCTTGTTTGTACGACGTTGAGGTAATCTCATTATCCTCCTTCTCATTTATGTTGATGACATTCTCATCACAAGCAGTGATCTTGATAGGATTCGTGAGCTTAAGGAGCATCTTCATTCAGTTTTTCATATCAAGGACTTGGGAGATCTCAAGTATTATCTTGGGATTGAGGTCCTACAAGATCCTCAAGGGCTTCAATTAAGTCAACATAAGTATATCTTGGAGCTTATTGATGAGCTTGGGCTTAGGGGAGCCAAACCAGTTGACAATCCTATAGACACCAATCTTTCATTGACTACACCACAGTATGATCAGGGGGCACCAATCCCTCGTGATGATGATCCTCTCTTAACAAATCCTTTGAAATATCAACAACTCATTGGAAAGTTAAACTATCTCAACGTCACAAGATCAGACATCTCATATGCAGTTCACAACTTAGCATAATTCATGCACTCGTCGAAGAAGTCCCATTGGGAAGCAGTGATTCGAGTGGTCAAATACTTGAAGAGCTGCCCTGGTACAGGCCTACTCATCCCCGCCACAAGGGGATATCAAATGAGAGCTTACTATGATTCCGATTATGCCATATGCAAAGTTGGTAGAAAATCAGTCATTGGATTTTGTGTCATGCTTGAGGACACCTTGATTTCTTGGAAAAGTAAGAAGCAAGCAGTTGTCTCTTTATCTTCCACTAAGGCAGAGTATCGAGCCATGGCGCTCACCTCATGTGAGATCATTTGGTTATTAGGGCTTCTGGGAGATATAGGAATTGAGATTCCCCATCCTATTACCTTGTATTGTGATAACAAGGCCTCCATGGAACTAGCAGCCAATCCTATGGTCCATCAAATGACCAAACACATAGATGTAGATTGCCATTTCATTCGAGAAAAGATTTGGCGATGACTCATCAAGACCAAACATGTTGGAACCAAGGATCAGCTAGCTAATATCTTAACAAAGGCCCTTAAGGCAAATCAGTATCTTCATCTCCTTCGCAAGCTAAATGTTGTCAACACATATCGACCTTTAGCTTGAGGGAGTCTGTTCAAATATGAACCTATGTGGCAGCCACGTCCACATGGCTACCACGTCACCAGCTCTGAGGGGCAGTAGAGAAGCACGTGTCTGACTTCTCTGCTGCCGCCTGCACCGTCCAGCCTACAACACGCAACCTGCAGGAAAACACTACTTGGACCTCTGGACAAGAGTTTTAGGTTTAGGGTTTCATTCTCCCGTTTGTCTACAAATGTTTTTTGTTTGGTGTCCATAATATCTATCATAGGAACAACTTATCCCATCTCATTGTAATCGAGTTTACTCTCCATTTATCAGAGTTTTTTCTCCATCTATGTGTTCAAATACTTCCGTTTATAGTTACTTATTTACTAAGCGTATGCTCTTGTTGTCTTGTATATATCTAATTCTTTTGTATAATGCAGTCAACTATCAAGAAAGAATCCTCCTTCCTTTTGTTTCAAGCGTTAATGCAACGGTGACATTGGGTATCGAGAAGTGAATTGAGAAAGTGAAGCCAAAATTACTTGGCAAAAGGATTTGACAGACGATTTACTTGTTTTAAACTACAAACAAAATGCCAAAACTGAAACTTAAAATAAATGAGAGACAAGCTGCCAGGTAACGTTGTTCTGTAAATTTGTCATAGTGTCCCTTGTAGAGACCCCCTGAAGTTGGGGAATCTATTGTCGTATTGGAGGCTACGAGAATGTTTAGCAAGACAAATTTGTGGTAAAATGGTATAAATTTCATAAACATTTTCACCATACTAAAAAAATTGAAAAACCAAACAAATGCAGTTAAATGATTTGTAGTGGAAGCTTTGAGCTGAGTTCTCCCTGCAATGCTGGCTATTATGATTAAAGTAGGACCTTAGATGTGACTATTGATCCCGGCATTGAACATGAAAATCCGATCACAAGATGACATATATTTACTCTAGTATATACATATAAGACAAACCACATTCTGTCATGTTAGCACATAAAACTACATCATCACCTTCCACTCAATAATCTGGTGACTACAAATCACAACAAAAATTCAAAACTTCAATTTTTGTTTACCAACAAAATAAAAAAGCCTAACTACAATTAATCCAATAAATTATAACAAAATTTTGAATTTAGGTTTTGATTTTACACCTATAAATTGTATGGCATGCCTCACGAATTGAACACAAAAAACAGAGCGACATTTTAATGTACATGGTTTTTCCCCTTCTCTTCTTTGTTTCTTTGTTCTATTAGTTACATTTTGATTATATTAATCCAAAGTTGTTTTTACAACATGATTCAACGATTTTACTCTTCAAACCCACATTATAGTTCAATATCTTTATAACATATTTTCTTGTATGCATGTTAGAACAAATAGTGCCAATTAAGACATGGCTTTTCTTTGGGGAGGAAAAAAAAGGCCATTAAGAGCACTCCTAATTTGGAATTATACATTTGTTTTAACCTTTTGACGTTTGGCAAAACCTGATGAACCAAACGTCACGAAGGTATAATCATAGAATATACTGAGTAAATGCATTAGCATCATGTGAAGGGAAAAATGACGTATAAAGTTTCCCACTTTGATTGAACCTATGAGGAAATACTAAAACACCAACGATGTATTCGAATCATAAGTAAACTAAGCAAATCACAATCAACACAAAAGAATTTCTACGTGGAAAAACTCCTCCAATGTGAAGGATAAAAAACCACGGGACTGATCACGGAGTCCACCCAAATCTCCACTATATCAATCGTTAGGATACAACCCAATCAAGTCCTTAACAATAGCAACAAGACAAAGATTTACTGATTCAACAACAATAGAATCACCAATAAATAGTGAAGAACAAGTTGTAAACAACAACTTAACTAAGAAAAGTTAGAGAAATATCATCCAGATTTTTTACCATAATCTGCTGACTTCAAGAGCTCCAAACGACGATCCAACCGTTCACAATGAAGAACACCCAATCCCGAACCTGCTGACAAAAAATCAGCTCAATCGAACCACGGATCGACCTTGATCAGATGTTTGATCAACTACTGCACAGGGCCTCTAATTCCTGTGAAATTCTGCTCTTTTCTTTTCTCTCTCTCTTTTCTTTTTGATGGCCACTCACCTCTTCTCTTTCAAGAAAAAACCCTATATTTTTTTCTTTTAAACCTTAGGGCCACATTACCCTAATTAGACCCAATAATAAGTCCCTGAATATAGGCTGGATCAACCCAACAATTCTCCCCCTCCAACCCAAATGAGGGAGATTCCATATGTCCATTTCTTAAGCACAATCCAAACCGGCCTCATGCCGACAAAACTCAAACTTTTCTCACCATAGAGCCTTTGTCATCATATCAGAACCATTATCCTCAGTATGTACCTTTTCAAGTGCAACCTCTTTGGTTTCCATGATATCTCGTATCCAATGATATCTTACACTAATATGCTTTGACCTTTGATGAAAAGTAGAGTTCTTAGCAAGACATATAGCACTTTGACTATCACAAAATAACACATACCTTTCTTGCACAAAACCAAGTTCTTTTATGAATTCCTTCATCCAAAGTAACTCTTTAGATGCTTCTGTTGCTGCAATAAATTCTGCTTCTGTTGTAGATAGAGCAATACATTTTTGTAATCTTAATTGTCATGCCACAACTCCCCCTGAAAACTTAATCAAGTAGCCTGAAGTAGATCTTCTATTATCAATATCTCCTGCCATGTCAGAATCTGTATATCCTACAAGAATAGGCTTATCACTCCCAAATGAAAGTTTCAAACTAGAAGTGCCTCGAAGATACCTTAGAATCCACTTCACTACATTTCAATGTTCTCTTCCAGGATTAGAAGTAAATCTACTAACTACTCCAACTGCATGAGATATATCTGGCCTTGTACAAATCATTGCATACATTAAACAACCAACAGCCGAAGCATAAGGAACTCTTTCCATATCTTTTCTGTCTTCCTCATCTCCAGGACATTGTTTCTTACTAAGCTTAAATTGTGTAGCAAGAGGCGTGCTCACCACTTTAGCTTTATCCATACAAAACCTTTGAAGCACTTTCTTGATGTACTCCTCTTGAGACAACCATAACTTTTTAGCTTTTCTATCACGACTGACTCTCATACCAAGAATTTGCTTCACTGAGCCTAAGTCTTTCATTGAGAATGACTTACTTAACTCCTGCTTCAACTTTTCAATTCTTGCAGCGTTCTTACCAACTATAAGCATGTCATCTACATAAAGCAGTAGAATGATAAAATCATCATCTTAGAACCTCTGCACAAACACACAATAATTAGAATTTGTCTTCTTATAGGCTTGCTCCCCCATAAAAGACTCAAATTTTTGATATCATTGTCTCGATGCCTGTTTTAAGCCATATAAACTTTTCTTTAGCTTGCAAACATAGTTCTCTTTACCTTTTTCTTTAAAACTCTCTGGTTGCTCCATATAAATTTCTTCATTTAGGTCACCATGAAGAAAAGCAGTCTTTATATCCATTTGCTCAATTTCAAAATCAAGACTGGCAGCTAATCCCAAAACCACTCAAATTGAGGACATTTTCACAACAGGTGAGAAAATCTCATCATAATCAATTCCCTTTTTCTAACTGAAACCTTTAACAACTAGTTTGGCTTTGTATCGAGGTTATGAAGAATTTTCATCATGCTTCAATCTATAAATCCAATGATTCTTCAAAGCTTTCTTGCCCTTAGGCAATGTCACCAACTCAAATGTTTGATTATCATGCAAAGATCTTGCATTGCATCAACCCATTTTTTCTTATCCACATCCTCTGTTGTTTCTTCAAAACTCTCAGGCTCACCTGCATCAGTCAACAATACATACTCCTCAGTGGAGTATCTAGAGGATGGATGGCGACCTTTAATAGACCTCCTCAATGGTGGAACTGAAGATGGATTCTGCTGAACATCAATAACATTATCTGTCTGAGTGTCACTATTATCTGCAACCTGTTGGTCATTATGAACCTAATCCTGAACATCATGCTGAATATCACTCTCAACTTGTTCTGGCAACTGTCGTTGTAAATCATTTGAAGGAATTAGATCAATATCAATACCAATCTTAGAGCCTTGTGACATATTCTTCTCACTCTGGCCAATATCTGTCATATTTTGATTCTCAAAAAATACAACATCACAACTCCTCACAATTTTCTTCACAGCTAGATCATAACACCTGTAGCCAAATTCATCAGAACCATAACCAAGAAATATACATTCTCGTGTCTTGACATCTAACTTAGACCTCTCATCCTTTGGAATATGAACAAATGTTTTGCAACCAAATACTCTTAGATGGCTATAGGAAACATCCTTGCCAAACCAAACTCTATATGGCACATCACCATCTAAAGCAACAGTTGGAGATAGATTGATAACATAAGCTGCTGTAAGTAATGTCTCACCCCAAAATGTCTTTGGCAAGTTAGCATTTGAAATCATGCATCTAACTCTCTTAACCAATGTCCTGTTCATTCGTTTCGCTATACCATTCAACTGAGGTGTTTTTGGAGGTGTCTTCTGATGTCGAATACCATGTTGCCTACAATACTCATCAAATGGTCCAATGTACTCACCACCATTATCTGATCGAATGCATTTCAACTTCTTTCCAGTTTGCCGCTCTACTGAAACTTGAAACTGCTTAAACACATCTAGCACTTGATCTTTTGACATCAAAACATAAACCCAAACCTTTCTTGAGTAGTCATCAATAAAGGTCACAAAGTAGGATGCTCCACCAAGCGTCCTCGGGTTAACTGGGCCACAAACATCTGAGTGTACTAACTCCAAGAAATCTGATTTTCTTGAAAGAGGGTGACTATAGAATGAAACCCTAATCTGTTTTCCAGCTAAACAATGTGCACACTTCTCAAGTTTTGCACTCTTAATCCCAGATAACAAGTTCTTCTTTGCCAACACATTCATGGCCTTCTCACTCATGTGACTTAACCTTTTGTGCCATAAAGTATTTGCATTCCTATCTTCCACTACATTACAAATGTTCTTGGAAATCTTGGCCTAAAATAAATATAAAGAAGACTCTTTCTTGCCTCTAGCAATAACTAATGAACCCTTAATAAGTTTCCATTGTCCATTATTGAAGATATTGCAAAAACCTTCATCATCAAGTTGTTCGGTAGAAATCAAATTCAAGTGAATTTCTGGTACATGTCTAACATTCTTGAGAACCAACTTGGATCCATTACGAGTCTCCAAGCATACATCTCCCATACCTATAAATTTAGCCAAGCAATCATTACCCATCTTCAATGTGTCAAAGTTTCTAGGAGTATAAGAAGTAAAAGAACTCCCTCTTGAAAGTAATATGAAGAGAAGCACCACTATCAATTACCTAACTTGTCTCATTGCTTGCAAAATTCACATTATCATCATAGCACACAATAACAAGTTCATTAGTAGCTGCTGCAACTCGATCATTATCATTGTTGTCCTTTTTCTCCTCACTTTCATTAACTTTCTTCTTTTCATTTCTACCTTTACCATTTTTCTTTTCATTTTTCAGCTGGAAGCAATTTTTCTTGATATGACCCATCTTGCCACAATGATGGCACTCTACATTTTTATGCCATGATCTAGACTTACTTCGACTTTTGTTATAACCTCTCGAACCTCTACTATGACTTCTCCCCCTATTTTCAACAACCAAAGTTTCAGAATGAGACAAAAAAACCCTGACTCTTTCTTCTCATCTCTTCATTTAAAATACTAGTCTTGGCAAAATCCATAGTGACAATTTCATCGAGAGCAGAGTTACTCACTGACATACGAAATGTTTCCCAAGATTCTGGTAAAGTACCAAGTAACCAAAGTCCTTGTATTTCATCTTCAAAATTCATATTCATGCCTGAAAGTTGATCTAACATTCTCTGAAACTCATTCAAATGATCAGATATGGATTGCCCATCTTTGTATTTCAAGCTAATAAGTTGCTTCATCAAATACATCTTATTATTTCCAGTCTTTCGAGCATACAAAGATTCAAGTTTGTTCCATAGAGTCCGAGCATGTGTTTCTTTACTAATGTAATTCAAAACATTCTCATCTACAAATTGTCGAATGAACCCGCATACAATTTTATGCTCAAGAGTCCAATCGGCCTCACTCATGTTATCTGGTCTAGTTTTACTAAACACCGGTAAGTGCCAACACTTCACATAAAGCAAATCTTCCATCTTATCCTTCCAAACATGATAGAATCTTCCATTCAAACTAATCATCCTGTTAGTGCTTAGTTCTATCGTTCAATCAAATCCAAAGATAAAATAACCACAACCTAAGCTTTGATACCACTCTGATAGGAAAAACGACGTATAAAGTTTCCCACTTTGATTGAACCTATGAGGAAATACTAAAACACCAACGATGTATTCGAATCATAAGTAAACTAAGCAAATCACAATCAACACAAAAGAATTTCTACGTGAAAAAACTCCTTCAATGTGAAGGATAAAAAACTACAGGACCGATCACGGAGTCCACCCAAATCTCCACTATATCAATCGTTAGGATACAACCCAATCAAGTCCTTAACAATAGCAACAGGACAAAGATTTACTGATTCAACAACAATAGAATCACCAATAAATAGTGAAGAACAAGTTGTAAACAATAACTTAACTAAGAAAAGTTGGAGAAATATCACCCAGATTTTTGACCACAATCTACTAACTTCAAGAGCTCCAAACGACAATCCAACCGTTCACAATGAAGAACACCCAATCCCAAACCTGCTGACAAAAAATCAGCTCAATCGGACCACAGATCGACCTTGATCAGATGTTTGATCAACTACTGCGCAGGGCCTCTAATTCCTATGAAATTCTGCTCTTTTCTTTTCTCTCTCTCTTTTCTTTTTAACGGCCACTCACCTCTTCTCTTTTAAGAAAAAACCCTATATTTTTTCTTTTAAACCTTAGGGCCACATTACCCTAATTAGACCCAATAATAAGTCCCCGAATATGGACTGGACCAACCCAACATCATGATGTTCTACAATTAATTTAAGTATGATTTGCTAGTGTTATCAAAGCAATTAAATACAGCACAAAAAGCTCATGTTGAGTTGGAGAGCTTTATAAGCATGGGCGGAGGACTGCTTGAACGCAATGTCCTCCTAGTCAACAGCAACCCATCCTCTTTCTCCATTGAAGGAATCAATGGACAGATTTCTAAAGAGCTTACGGATTGCCAATTGGGTTTGAACCGCGAAGCCATATTGTTCATTTGTGCCTCAAAGTTTTCACTCTCTCGAACTTGCTTGATGATAGAATTCATGCATAAGGCGAATGAGGTAAGAACTGTACTCTTCCATCTTTTGGGTTGAACTTTGTGAAGCACAGTCTAAGTCATTAAGGTAACTGTCCTGCTTCAGAGGTAGGCTGTTGTATAATTAAGAGTAAGTCAGAGAGTTTGTCTACCCTTCTGTATGTATGTGAAAACATTTTGCTTCGCAAATTGCTTTACGTTTTCTGCTGCTTGAACTGTAGCTTAATAACTCCCATGTGTCCCAACTTTATATATGATTAGACTGAATGTGTGGGCACAGATCAGGACAGCTTGAATTTTGACAATAATCTAGTCCATATTCGAGCATGTTGTTTAATAGGAATCGTTGGGAGAAAGAAGCACTAATCAAACAATAAAAACACACAACAATCACAAATGAGCATAAATTTTTTTATGTAATTATGGATTACTAATTTTCGTACATCTGTAAAAAAAAATAAAAAGGTAATTTTCTTGTTATTTAAGAGATTTTGTACACCTAAAAGTTGCCATGTCATCTTTAACAACTCTTTCTCTTTAATCATTAAGAAAACTCACCAAATAATATAACTCATAATTTTTTTTAAAAATCATATTTATGAAAAATTAAAGAAATTTAATTATAAGATTATTGTTTTACTTTTACCCTTGTTTTTAGTCCATAACCATACCTGGATTTTGGCATACAGTTGGATCCTCAATGAGGGCCCTTTAGGATGACAGTCACCCTATCCTTATTTTCCAGTCTTAAGGGATTTCCATCTGCCGTCAGATATTTTAGGGTAATGAGAAATAATTTAGCAGCCCAACCCCGTCTTTTGCCGTGTCACGACCAACAAAACACTCCAAGTCCTAGTTCGACATATCTTTGTTGTTGTCGAGGATTGTCAAACAACAGAAACGTATTAGTTTCTAACTCATCGTGCTAGATCAGACAAAGCGCACTGTTGCCTTTGGTTAATTGGCATGTACTGCTACCCCCAAGGTCAAAGGTTGCGGAGCAAGGTAGACAGAGAAGACAAGCAAAGGATCAGACTCGAGTGGGTTTCGATCTCCTTCCTTCATTCCCACTCAGCTCTTTATATTTTTCTTTTTCTTTTTCTAGAAATAAGAATAGTGCCCTTGTCATTTATATTAATAGCATAAATAGACTTGAATGTCAAACCTACTAGAAAGATATCAAAGGTAAAACGTAACACTAACCGCTCAAAACATAAACCTGACAAGTGAGTGAGAAAATTCAAAGAAATCAAGACATAGTAGATTTGGCATAGACAAGTAGTCTTTTGTGAAAAATAAAATCTGATACTGAATAACCCATAACGTAAAGCAAAAAAATACTCAGCTCTCCTTGCTACTTTCCTTCTACTCTTGGGGCATCTAGTGCTTTTCCAAACACAAGTAACGAAGTCCTTGGTTTTGTGGTTTCCGATCACACTACTATGTTCTTTGTTTTTATATACCATGAATGTGTTATTAGAATCTAGATTTTAAGTGAAACATCCTTTTAGTTATAGAATTTTAAAAAAATCTTTAATTTTAGAGTAAAAGAGGCTTGTTAAAATTCTACGTGTATCTCATATTATTAAAATATTAATATATTACACTCTTTATATATGAAAGTACTCTCCTTTGTTAAAAGAATAATTTTAAGAGAAACAAATCTTCTAACAAATGCAACATGTATTGCTGATCTTCTACTCCTGAAATTTAGTTATAGAAGGAGCATAAAAGAATATATATATCAATAACGTCTCTAGCTAGCTATCAAAGCATATATGTATACCTGCAATTACTACCGGTTAACTCTAGTAATGGACACGAGAATGAGTAATTGGTATATTATAACTAAACTCAAACTCATAATCTTAGCTTTTGTGTTAAGGTGATGTCTCAAAATGCTTTGGTTGGGCGCCATTAGAGACTTCTCCGAGTTTTTTGCCTTCACAAAATTAGGTTATGTGTATCAATAATTGCTGATTCTATATTTAGTTTCTTTCGTTGCACAACTGTAGTGAATATTAACAATAGACCGGGACTCTCACCAAATATGTTGTTGCCAAGAAAATAGCAAAAGTATAGATTAACAATCAACAAAATTTCAAACTTTCTTTTTCACTCCTGTCTCCCCGTTGGACAATGCGTAATGAATAGAGAATTTTGTTGAACTAATCCTAGCACACAGTAATGGTCACAAGTTTACTGTGCTATTAGGTCGGCCTTAAGTTCTGAGTTCATCGATTTTCGAGAAAATCCCCTAGAAAGAGGAAGAAAGCACAAGTTGTTGAAAACAATGGCAGAAGATGATACCTACACAAAAGATGGGGCTGTAGATCACAAAGGAAATCCGGCAGATAAAAGCAAAACTGGAAGCTGGAAGGCCTGCACGGACATACTAGGTACTCGTGTAATCCATCTCCTACTACAGCTTATTGAATCTCGTTATGAAAATAACAAGCTTATCATTTTCGGATCCCATAAACAGGAAATGAATGTTGTGAAAGATTGGCATACTATGGAATGAGCTCCAACCTTGAGCTTTACTTCAAGAAGCGGCTAAACCAAGATAGTGCCGCTGCTACTAAAAACGTCGCAAATTGGAGTGGGACATGTCACATCACCCCATGGATTGGTGCCTTTTTGGCCGGTGCCTATCTTGGAAGATATTGGACCATTGCCTCTTTCTCCATCATCTATGTTATCGTAAGACTAGTCAACCTGAAACTTCCTAAACTTGGTATTTGTGTAATTGAGAGTCACACTAGTGAAGCACATTCTTAGTTCTCCATTACAGAAAACTGAATCGGAATTGCCCGTATTTTAAGATTAGGTCATAATAACACTTCATTAAGAAGCATATCAATTTGGTTAGGTAAAAAACTAAACAAGATTGATCTATTCGATTTCCAAATATCCTTGTTTCATTAATTCTATCTAGTTGGTCATTTGCTCAATAGTAAGTTAGTAGGATCTAAATCTATTGGTCTCAAGTTTGACATTGAATGTCTGAGTTTGGATGCATGTGTATTTAAAAAAAAAAAAAAAAAAATCAATCCTATCCAAGCTACCATCATACACTTCCAATTCTCCAAACGTCCAAACGTTTGACCTGACTTTTCAGACTATCCTACGTCTTTGAGTCACGTTTCTTGCTCATTAATGATGAAATATTTTTCCCATTTTACGTAGGGGATGATGCTTTTGACACTGTCTGCATCAGTTTCTGGCTTAAAGCCGACATGTTATGGAAAAGATAATTGCCATGTAACAGATACACAAACCACAGTATGCTTTCTAGCACTTTACCTGATCGCACTAGGCACTGGTGGGATCAAGCCTTGTGTTTCATCATATGGAGCCGATCAATTTGATGATACTGATGAAGTTGAGAAGAAACGTAAAGCTTCTTTCTTTAATTGGTTCTACTTTTCGATCAATATCGGAGCTCTAGTTGCTTCTTCTTTGCTGGTCTGGATACAAGACAACTTGGACTGGGGATGGGGTTTTGGCATTCCAACAGTGGCCATGGCAATTGCTGTAGTATGTTTCTTTTCAGGTACTCGGTTGTATAGGAACCAGAAACCACGAGGCAGCCCTCTGACACGCGTCTGTCAGGTGGTGGTGGCTTCAGTAAGAAAATGCCAGGTTGTAGTACCTGATGACGAGTTCCTTTTGTATGAGACTGTGGATGATGAATTTGGTATTAAAGGAAGCCGCAAGCTTGATCACACAGACGACTTCAGTTAAGTATCTAATATGAAAATCCTGGATTACTGATGAGAGTTGATGTAAAGGAAAAGAATTTTGCTCTCACTTTGATGTCTATAATACTTACAATACAACGTTTAACGAATCAATAAATAAAAACTCAGAATGCCTTTGTATTAGTGTAATACGTAGTCTTTTTTCTTTTGTTGAGTGGACGAGTTCCTTACTATATAATGTTGCATTCCTCAGCTTCTTTGACAAAGCAGCAGTAGAGGTAGAAACAGATCACATTAAGGACTCCATAGATCCATGGAGACTTTGCACAGTCACCCAAGTGGAGAAGTTGAAAGCTATCATACGCTTGCTTCCTGTATGGATCACAGGTATCGTCTTTTCTACTGTTTACATACAGATGAGCACCTTATTCGTGTTGCAAGGCGACACCATGGATCGTCAGGTTGGTTCCTCTAACTTCAACGTCTCGGCAGCATCTATGACAGTCTTTGACATACTTAGTGTCCTTGTCTGTGTCCCTGTATATGATCGAATCATCGTCCCATTCGTGAGAAAATTCACCGGTCACAAAAATGGCCTAACTCAACTACAGAGGATGGGCATTGGCCTCTTCATATCCATTTTTGCTATGTTATCTGCAGGAGTTTTGGAGTTCGTAAGACTCCGACTTGTCAGAGAACACAACTACTACGAACTCCATACCATCCCCATATCCATATTCTGGCAAGTTCCTCAATATTTCATCATCGGTTGGGCAGAAGTTTTCACATTCATCGGCCAATTGGAGTTTTTTTATGAGCAAGCTCCTGCTGCCATGAGGAGCCTGTGCTCTGCTCTTCGACTAACCAGTGTGGCGCTGGGCAGCTACTTGAGCTCTCTACTTGTAACCAAGTCACCAAAGTGAGTGCAAGGCACGGGAAGCTTGGATGGATACCAGACAATTTGAATTATGGTCATCTTGATTACTTCTTTTGCCTGTTGGCCGTGTTGAGTGTGCTGAACCTGGGAGTTTATCTCTTCATTGCAAATTGGTACACATATAAAAGGCCCGTGGGAACTTTCAGTCAACGAAAACCAATCTACAATATAAATTGAATCAATGTCTTCCCCCTTCGAATATCAAGTATGAACAATTACTGCCACTAAAATGGTTACAGCTTTTTCCTGATAATTTCTAGCCAATATTGGTTCCTTGATGTTGAGTAATTTGTTTACTTGCAATCAATAGCTCTTCTTCCCAAACCCCGGAACAAGTATGGTGAATTACCTAACTAGCCTTTAACTAGTATATAGTGTGAGTTTCTCACTGCTATTTTATTTTGTTTAATAGGAAATATATATACACACACGAGTACACTTATCTTATACAAAGAAAATGAATATATTTTGTTTTATAATTTTTGTGTTTTTTTGTTTTCTCTTACCTTCTATTGGCACAAATATTTCATACTGGATTTATAATCATCACATGTTTATCACATGAATAGGACTTCATTTGGAATATAGTCCAACATGAGTTATACTATGAAAATTTTTAATATTCAAGTTATACCACTTGTTACAATTTGACCATTCAAAAATATATAATCTCTTTATGATTTAATATAAGATTTTACATTTAGCATGTGTTTGTCTAATTTGAATCAACATATAAGAACTCCTCAACATATGAACCATACCACTTTTCAATTTTAGTCACTCCATGGTTTATATTTCATAATTCTTACTTTTCCATGTTCTATAAATATAAATATAACTTTTCGCTTGTGATATCTTCATATAACTCGAGTTATATAAATATGATTAATATAAGAGCATCACAATTGCATATATATATTTGAGAAACTTTAAGCAAAAATGAAGGTTAACCAGAACGGCTAACTTCAAATTCCAACAACAAATGGGGAGAAGATTTTTAATGTCTGGAAGGAATGGTAGGTCAAAAAATAAGGATGCCCAATTATAGCCAATAGACCAACTTTCTGTCGCATGCCTAAAAAGTGACGGTATTTTGGTAGTAGAATTATATAATAAACTGTTAGACCCTTGGGTCCCATGTGTGCTCATGTTGGTACTTTTACTTATTAGACCCTTGTTAGCTTGTACTTAGAGGGGCAGAGCTTGTAATTGTGACTGACTGTAAATTAGGGATGAAGGCTTACTGAATCCTAGACTGTTTATGTGAAAACCTTGAAGCCCTTTGGCTAGAGAGAAACTCGGTGTTGTGTCCCCTTGAAGATGCAGATGTGCCATTTCCATTATGATGTGGGTGTGCCGTGTCCACTCTGATGCGGATTGCGTATGTCGTGTGTGTTGTATGTTGAATTGGTGTGTGTAAGTGTGTTTATCTATGGAGTTTGGCAACCTTGAGAAAGCTATGGATCCTTCGTTTGAGTCAATATACCCAATGTTTGGGAGCTCTGATTCTGACCGTGACAATTTGGTATCGGAGCCAAGTTGTTCGTCTGCGCGGGTCACTCACGAGGAAACGGAGAAAAGTTGGAATCAGACGTTGGAGTCGTTTATGGCCACAATGCAAAAATGGATTTCAGGGCTTGACAAGGGAACCTTGATCACACTGGAAGAAGGAGTGCGCAAGATTGGTGAGGAGTTTAGGACGGAACAGAGAAAGCGTGAGGTGGAGAGAGAGCGTCAGTTTCAGGAGATGCTACGCCAGCAAGAAGAGGAGAAGTTTCAGGAGATGCAACGCCAACAAAAAGAGGAGAACTATCGGCTAATTAAGGAGGCTTTTGAGGAAATGGAAAAAGCTTCCCAGATCAACCAAGAAACTGGTGAGACAGACCCAAAAAAATTAGATCTGTCAGGTTGGAAGACGTCTTTGGAAGTGGAGACAAGTCTAGGAGGCTTGGATTTGCCGGAGTCTGAACCATCATCGGAGAAGGCTATAGAGTCAAAGGAGATTAATGTACCTCATGACTCCATCCAGGAGGCTTGGAAGTTGGAAGCAAAACCAACGGAAGAGGTGATAGAGTTGGTCGAGATAACAGCGGGAGAATTGCTCAGCCCTGCCCAAGCAAAGAAGGAGCCAAAAAAGCCTTTCGGCGTGAGCAATGAGTCTTTTCATGGGTCAGATTCGTTGGGTCAACATGGAAAAACAATTGATTTCATGGTCGTTGAAGTGAAAGATTTAGTAAAAGGCGTTGGAAGTCTTGGCAAGGATTTGCTAGTAGGGAGTCTTGGCAAGCAGTTTTTGGATGGGAGCTCATTAATGGGTTGCACGGTGCTCCATCGGGGAAGACCACCAGAATTTGATGAAGAGTCGATGGGTTCATTCCAAAAAGACTATTTCTTTTCTGAAACCCATTACAAGGTTGACTATGAAGATCCTTCAAGGCATCATTGTAATTTACCGATAGGCCAAGAGATATCACACTGTGGAAGACCACCAGAGTCCGATGAAGAAAAAGAGATGCGGGAGTTAAAGGAAGCCGGTGAGCGGCTGGTTCTAACCTCTTTATGGAAGAAACCGCTGGTAAGTAACTCCAAACATGACTTTGTTGTTTCTTCGTCTAAACTGAAAAATAGAAAAATAAAAATAGAGGAGAGAGAGAAAGAAAAGTCCAGGAGAGAGGAAAGAAAGGAAGAAACGTCCAAATGGAATCGGGACCATGTGGAGAGAGAAGAAGAGGAAAAGGCAAAATCGAATGTGATGGGGTGGTCCAGGGAGGTCGGTGAGTTGTGGAAAGGGGTGTTGGAATTGACCAAGGCGACGCAGGACAGCAACTGTAATGCACTGCTCTGGGCAATGCAACTAAGCTCCTGCCTAGGTGATGCTTGGCTGCTCATTGTTAAATTTATTTTTTCAATTGTATGGCAGTTACTTGATGCATCTTTAGATGATGAAGGGTTACTAGAAATTATCCTAGAAAAGAAATCTAAATGGCCAACAAAGTCAGAGGATATAGAGAAATGTTGTAAAATGGTGCTAAATGAGATAAGACCCAGTGGGGTGATAGTGTTTTCAATTCCGCCTGGGTACGTTGAACTCAGACTTCTAAATTTAGGGAGAGAAGTTCATGAATTTGTTGTGAAGCATGGAGTGGGGGAGAACTTATTTGTTTGTAGTGTGCTTGTTAGCATGGATGCTAGTTGTCTAAGCATAAGACAAGCTCAATTGATATTTGATAACATGTCTCAACGGGACAGTGTGTTATGGAATATAATTTTAACATATTTCTTGCATAACCAATGGGAGAAGGGTCTCGAGTTATTTTATAAGATGAGAAATGAATGTGTCATATTGAGTAATGCTTCATGGAGTGCTGTCATTGGTGGATGCATACAAAATGGACAAACTGAGCAGGCTCTAAAGATGCTTGGACAGGTGCAGGATATGGGTTTCATGCCTAATAAGGTAATAATTACTACTTTCTTACAGGCTTGCAAAAGTTGCGAGAGCTTGAGGACCGGCAGAGAGATTCATAGTCATATGTTTAAGCATAGGCAATTGGTTTTCATGGTTGGGCTCTGTGAAGAACAGCATGAGATGATCTTGGTTTGTGTGGTGACAATGAATGGTAGCACGGATCTCCGTAGAGAACAGAAGATAGCTTAGGCTTCCTGCAAACACTTTCCTTTAGACTCTAAAATCTTTTTGGATGATGTTGCGGAGAATGATATCAAGGGATTGTATTCAAATGTGCTGAAGTCATGTCGAGCCCCTTTGGATATCAACGATGAGGTGATGAAGTGGATAACTTTTGCAAAAAGTTTTCCTCAAAATTCTAAGGCCTGGGTGAGAGTTCTCAATGGATTAAACGAAGAAGAAATCAAGTTTTTGAAGCAGAAAAATCATATCCATGAAGTTTTTGCCAACCGATTTAAGATTCAATGTGCAGATCTAATGAAGAGGTTGGGAGACCACGGCCATAAGTTGCATGCTTTCAATGCCAAGGATCATGGGATTGTGGCATCGCTAGAGTATAGATATGGGTCTTATAGCTCAGAATTCTTGGTGGACAATATGTATGACATCCAAAATATGAGAGTTGAGGAACTAATGCTGACCTGTGAAGTGTTAACAGTTGTTATTCAAGCATATGCAGGTTCTGGTTTGGTATAAAGGGCTCTTGGATATTATCATATGGTCGGTGAAATGCATAATTGCATTCCGAGTGTTTTTGTGTGTAATCCTTTACTTAACGTCCTTGTGAAGCATCACAAAACTGACTTGGCTTACCGAATGTATGATGAATTGCCTCGGAGTTACTGTGTGGATGACTATAATGCTGGGATTATGGTTGCAAGTTTGTGTGTCGAAAGGAAGGTCAAGGAAGGTAGAAAGCCAATGGCGTGTGACTATCATGCGGGGCTTGATGTGCTTGCGGTGAGGTTGTCAGAAGAGGGTTTTGGGTTATATCAGCTGTCGGATTTCATTCGTATTCATTTGTCGTTAATATCAAGGAAAAAGGTCACCACAACAGTGGACAATGAGGCCAGGAATGGGTTGACGTTTGGTTGCACGAAGCTCGGGCAGTTGCTAGTGTGGAAGAATATCATACAGTCCAGCAGAAAAGTAAAGGATAAGGATAAAGGTCTTGGTTGCATTCGAGCCCAGACCATAGGTCTTGCTAAAGCTCTTCAGGTGATCACTTTCTTGTATACTACTTTGAGAGGTATTGACCTTGGCTTAAGAACTGTACTCATTGTACCTTCGGTGAATGTGCTGCACAAATGGCAGCAAGAGATCATATCCAAAACCAAAGATGCTCGCAAAAAGGTGACTAAGTTAGAGTTGTTATTAAAGGCAGAAAATTTACTAAAGATTCTTGAAGACCAAGTAAAGGTCTATGAAGAGCAGGCAGCCAAATCAATAGAAAAATATACTTGGAAGGAAGAACTGGAATTGCACTTGGTCGAAAGTTATCTCTTTAGAGCTGAAAATAATGTTACTCTACCCTTCTTAGAAAAGAATTTGTTGACAGGGACCAATATTCAGCTTAGAAGCAAGATTTATGAACTCCAGCCTGTAGCCAAGAATCGTAATGTGGGAATAGAAAGGCAAATACAAGAAGCTATTTTGGAAGAGAAAACGGGAAGAAACCGAAAGAAATGGTTGGTGTTAAGGGAAAGTTTTACATGCCGAAGGCTACTTGGGTGTTGGTGCGAAAATTCCATTTGTGTTACCCAAAAGTCGACCTTGTGGGCAAGGTCTCTATTTAAGGGGGAAGGAGTTGTCGCATGCCTAAAAAGTGACGATATTTTGGTAGTAAAATTATATAATAAACTGTTAGACCCTTGGGTCCCATGTGTGCTCATGTTGGTACTTTTACTTATTAGACCCTTGTTAACTTGTACTTAGAGGGGCAGAGCTTGTAATTGTGACTAACTGTAAATTAGGGATGAAGGCTTACTGAATCCCTAGACTGTTTATGTGGAAACCTTGAAGCCCTTTGGCTAGAGAGAAACTCGGTGTTGTGTCCCCTTGAAGATGCAGATATGCCATTTCCATTATGATGTAGGTGTGCCGTGTCCACTCTGATGCGGATTGTGTATGTCGTGTGTGTTGTATGTTGAATTGGTGTAAGTGTTTATCTATGGAGTTTGGCAACCTTGAGAAAGCTATGGATCCTTCGTTTGAGTCAATATACCCAATGTTTGGGAGCTCTGATTCTGACCGTGACACTTTCTCTCTTCTTTTACTTGTTGATAACCCATAAAGAATGTGACAGATTTGATTCAAAGTGAATCCATTGGTTCCTGTGTATTAAACAAATTATTTGCTGCTGTTGCAACTTCTGTCTATTGCTCGAGTTTAAGAACTAAAGAACTAACTTCAAAGAAGCTACTTGTATCTCGTCCGCGGAATTTGACGCCTTTTGCAACTAAAGAAGCCCTTTGTTATTATGACTTCTCAAATCTAGAAAAGAACCCCTTTTCCCGTGAAATCCAGGCGTGGATACATGGAACGAAGCCAAGAGTTGGGTAAATCTTGTTTACATTGACAAGCTAACTAATCTATTACAAACGAAAATCGATGATTTCTCCTATACAAGCTTGAAGAAGAAAGAAGCTGAGTAAACTCATAGATACAAAATGAACAAAAGGTTTTCCAAAGGTCTCCGTTGCACAACTGCTACAGGAGATGATCCAGATGTTACAGGGTCCCTAAATGGATGGCTATATTAAGAATAGTGTTATACCCCTCCAAATGGACCTAGGATATTGAGAAATCATAACCGTAGATTTTTTGGTTTCTTTCCAACTTACGTGGAAAGAAATGATAATCCAGGCTTTTCTTTTTTATATTTGCAAGAAAACGCCTGTCCATCTGAAAGACGACGACTTCCGCTACCTCTGCTGCAATGACAGACTAAGCAGCCACTCCATCGGGTTCCGTTGTACGATGATGGTATGGCATAGTCTAGTGGACTTTCTGGAGTGATAGTCGCAGTTTGAAATTTCCTGCATCCTAATCAGAGATCTGTAGAAGATTCAAACTGACGAGCTCTTTCCTATGGTATATACTAGTATATACTAGTATCTTTTTCGCATGCGAGATTAGCGCACAGGGCCTTGTTTCCATTCCCAAAGTCAAATGATAAAAGAGCGGTAGGCCCAGAAGGTGGGCAAAAGTGGAGAAGATACCAGGAAAGATAAAAGTTGGAATCCATAACTCCATCCATTTGGCTCCGACTGTTATCCTGTATTTATGGAGTCTATGTTGTATGTTTAAGCAAACTCTGTATCGCTTGCTCTCTTTGTCCTCCTTTTCTTCCGCTCCCGAGGCAGCCACCGGTTTTCTGCTGTTCTCAAGGCCTCCACTCGTTTTCTGGTGACATGTAATGAAGCATTAATTGGCAGGTTTGATGTTTTCCCATCATCCTACTTTGTTTGGTGCCTGTTGAACTTCTGCTCCTAACAATTAGTTGCCACAGAAGCATAATCTTCACTCTTTAAAGAAAGAACAACTGAACAGTCCAGATTAGGAATCTTGCTGAAGTGAGCCTGGCATGCTATGATAGCTCTATAACTTATCACACTTCACTGGAAAATTAACGCACTTTTTGGTTCTTGCTTAGTGCAGCATAAGCTCAACCTCGCTTCCGGAGTTGTTAGCTCTCAAGTAAATCACTACAAAGGAGAAGCAAAAACCAGAAAGATTCTGAAGAACCATGGCAGAAGATGATGGGTACACGAAAGATGGGACAGTAGATCACCGTGGGAATCATGCTGATAAAAGTAAAACTGGAACCTGGAAGGCTTGCTCCTATATTCTAGGTACTTGTCTAATCCATCTTCTAGTACAACCATTGCAATCTAGTAATGTAAAAAAGAAGCAGATCAGTTCCAGCTTTTGTCAACAGGGAATGAATGTTGTGAAAGATTGGCATATTATGGGATGCGCACCAATCTGATCCTTTACTTCAAGAATCAACTAAATCAGCACACTGCCACTGCCAGTGCCAACGTTTCAAATTGGAGCGGAACATGCTACATCACCCCATTGATTGGGGCTTTCTTAGCTGATGCCTATCTTGGAAGATATTGGACCATTGCCTGTTTCTCCATCATCTATGCCATTGTAAGTTTGGCTCGTTTGAAACATGAAATTAATAGCTCATGTAACCTTGTCCATCTGGTAGCATTTCATAGATTAGCTCTGAATACACTTGATTAAGAAATATATATCCAAACGGCCATTCAAAATGGAACACCCTCTCCTTCCTCAACATTTAGGAGGCTAATAACCATGTGTAATTTTCATTATCCACAAGTTTGAACTGATTTTCAGAGTTTGGCCTTCTTTGGGTGACATGGTCTTCCTCATTGAACAAATCTTTTCCAAATTAACGTAGGGAATGACTCTTTTAACGCTATCAGCATCTGTTTCTGGAATAAAGCCGACATGTTATGGAAAGGACGATTGCCACGCAACAAAACCACAAGTTGCAGTGTGCTTTCTTGCACTTTACCTTATTGCATTAGGCACTGGTGGGATTAAGCCTTGTATCTCATCGTATGGAGCAGATCAATTTGACGATACTGATGAGGCTGAGAAGAAAACTAAATCTTCTTTCTTCAGTTGGTTCTATTTTTCAATCAACATCGGCGCTCTTATTGCTTCTTCTTTGTTGGTCTGGATACAAGTTCATGTGGGTTGGGGATGGGGCTTTGGTGTCCCTGCAGTGGCCATGGCAATTGCTGTATTGAGTTTCTTTTCGGGTACTCGGTTATATCGGAACCAGAAACCAGGAGGCAGTCCTCTGACACGCGTCTGTCAGGTGCTGGTGGCCTCGTTAAGAAAATATAAGGTTGAAGTACCTGCTGACAAGTCCCTTTTGTATGAAACTGCGGATGCAGAATCTGCCATCAAAGGAAGCCGCAAGCTTGTTCACACAAAAGATTTCAGGTTTTTCAAAACTCATAAGCTTGGCTAACTGGTGACAGTCATATGCTTAGTATAAGGGTACCAGTACTCTGCACCTTCGTGGCTTTATCCTAAGATAGAAGGACGACTCCATCCACCAGGGTTGGAACCTTACGACTAAAATCCTCCTTTACTTAGTTCATTAGCCAAATCAAGTATCATTTTGTAACGAAAAGTTATCTGTTTTTATTTAATCTATCGAAAGCAAGCAAAAAGAAGCAAGAACAGACCAATTTCATTTTCTATAGTTTAATCATTTTATGCTTTAAAGTTACAATAACCATCTAATTGCCATAAGAAACAAAATGTACGGATTGTCTTCCATAAAACTCTGCAAAACTGTCCATATAATCTTAATTGTGACAACATTGAATCGAACTTTTCATGAATAATGGAAGCCCCACAATAATCGGATTTTTGCAAATCCTTTAGGAGCCAACAATGATTTTATATAAATGTAAGTTTTTTTTCTTTTGTTGGGTTCTATTTTCCTTTCTGTTACATTTCCTGACCTATCCTGAATCATCACAATGTTTGTTTTAGTTTCCTTGACAAAGCGGCAGTGGAATTGCCAACAGATCATGCAGGGGGATCAGTAGATGCGTGGAGACGTTGCACAGTTACTCAGGTTGAGGAGCTGAAAGCTGTCATACGATTGCTTCCTGTATGTGTTACAGGTATCATCTTTGCCGCCGTCTCCAATCAGTTGGGCACCTTGTTTGTGTTGCAAGGGGCCACCATGGATCTCCGTGTTGGTCATTCCTCCTTCAATATCCCACCTGCATCTATGTCAACTGTTGACACCCTTAGTGTCATTTTCTGGGTCCCAGTCTATGATCGAATCATCGTCCCAATTGCTAGAAAGTTCACAGGTCACAAGAATGGCATGACTCAACTCCAAAGGATGGGCATCGGCCTCTTCATCTCCATTCTTGCGATGATATCTGCAGGAGTTCTGGAACTTATAAGACTCCGAATCGTTAGACGGCACAACTTCTATGAAGTTGAGCACATGTCCATGTCCATATTTTGGCAAGTTCCTCAGTATTTCCTGGTAGGGTGCGCAGAAGTTTTCATATCCATCGGCCAGTTGGAGTTCTTTTATGAGCAAGCTCCTGATGCAATGAGAAGCCTGTGCTCTGCCCTCCGGCTAACCATCGACGCACTGGGCAGCTACTTGAGCTCTCTACTTGTAATCATTGTCACTAAAGTGAGTACAAGGCACGGGAAGCTTGGATGGATACCAGACAATTTGAATTATGGTCATATTGATCACTTCTTTTGGCTCTTGGCCGTGCTGAGTGCCCTGAACTTGGGAGGTTATATCTTCATTGCAAAGTGGTATACATATAAAAGGCCTGCGGGGACTCTCAAATGATGGGATCCTCTGGTGGTTCAATTATTTATATATTCAACTTGCTTTAGGAGGACCATCTCCTTCTGCGTGCAACAAAGTTGGAAGTTGCTTCAAAAAGAACAGTCTCTTTTTTGTTGTTTTCATTAGATATTGTAAACCAAAATCCAACTGCGACATAATTTGAACCCATGTTTTCTCCCCTCAAATACCAAGTATGATCAATTACTACCATCAGATTGGTTTCCAGCTTTTTTCTGAAACTTTCTAGCCAACATTTGTTTCCTTGAAGACAAATACTTTAATTAATAGCAACTGGTAGTCCTTTTCTCAGTAGACCCCTGCAACGGGTATATGAATTACCTAATTAGCCGTTTAAACAACAAATGGCAGGTGTGAGTGCCTTTTTTCTTTTTAATACACGCATTCACACATCTAGGTATTAAACTTAGGACTAATAGGTCATAAGGTAGCACTTGATCTCAACTAAGTTGGGTACTTGTTGACATATAATGTAAGTTATTTTATTATGATTAAACTTTGCTTAATAATATATATCCGAACATATATGAGACCACTTTCTTATGAAAGAAAAGGAATATATATTTTATTTTATTTTATTTTATTTTATTTTATTTTATTTTATTTTATTTTATTTTATTTTATTTTATTTTATTTTATTTTATTGTTTTCTCTTACCTATTCCTATTCACATTGTGTATTGGATTTATAATCATGACATCTTTGTCACATGATATAGAACTTCATTTTGTATATAGTCCAACATGAATTATAGTATAAAAAATTTTACCATTTAAGTTATACCACTTGTTACAATTTGACCATTCAATCACACAAAATCTCTTTATAATTTTCTTTATAATTCATTATAAGGTTGCATCTATCATATGTTTGTCTAGTTTAAATCGACATATAAAACTCTTTAGCATATTAATTATGTCACTTTTAATCATTTTTGCCACGCCAACATTTATATTTCATAATTCATCCCTTTTATATTCTATAGTTATAAGGATAACCTTTTGCTTGTCTTATCTTCATATAACTCCAAGTTCATAGATATGATTAACAAAATAGCATCCCAATTGCAGATATGTTAAGAAATTTTAAGACTAAATTCAAATTTCACATTGGCAAGCGTCCAATTCAACGAGTAGCTAGTGTTACTTAGGACCAAAAAAGTCTCGGTTCAATACAGAACTCTCCCCCTTTTACCTACCCAAACAAATATATATACATATATTCAGATTCCACCAATAATTGGGAAGAAGAATTTGAGTAGGCTAGAGGATTAAGATACCCATTTGACCAGCTTTCTCTTTTTCTTTTGGTTAGCCTATAGATTAAGAATGTGATGGGTCAGATTCAAAGTGAACTCGAAATAATTAAACAACTTTAAAAAAAAAAAATAGAAAACTCACTTTAAAAAAGTTGCTGCAACTTTGCCAATGTATACCTTTTGGCACCACATAAGACCTTTGATAATCTTCTGACTTCTCAGATCTTAAAAAGACTCTTTTTCCTCTGCATTTAGTCCCTTGGAACAGCCCACAAGTAAAATATAATAATACAGTCTGAAGTGATAGAATTTAAACCATTCTATTAATAGTAATGATAAGATCAGACTCCACATCTTAGAAAGCGTCATATCCACCAAATGGACCCACGGATTGAGAAACCATAAGCATCAATCTTTTTTCCTCTTTTTCCCCACATAAGTGAATGGATACATTTTTTTCTTCCACTATGGTGTTTCATGATAGCAACCCATTTCCACACTTATTTTATTGAGAACAAAACGGGCCCGGCCATCTGAATCAGACGTCTCCGCAATGTCTGCCGCATTGACAGACAAGCAGCCGCTGTCGACAATGGCGTGGCGTAGTAAACTTCGGGATTTTGATAATTGCCGTTTCAAAGATCCCTCAGCCGAAAACTTCTAAAGATTCACACTTTACGGGGTTCTTTTCATGGGATATACTAGAATCTTTGTCACATTCGAGATCAGAGCACTAACCTCCTCGCCATTCCAAATGTCAAACGATAAATGAATGGTAGCCGCAGAAGAAGACGCCTTCATTGGATGGATAAAACTAGGTACTCATTGCGAAACAATGGTTGGCTTTGACTATTATCTAGAATTTATGGATTCTATGTTGAGGGTATGAACAATCTCTCTCTCTCTCTCTCTCTCCCAGCTTTTCTTCTGTTCTTAAGGCAGCTACCGGTGTTCTGAAGGCATACTCTGCTTTTCAATGAAGTGTTAATTGCCAGGTTTGATGTTTTCCCCTCATCCTGTTTTGTTCCTTTTTGTGCCTCTTCATTATTTGAAGAAGGAACAACTGAATTATGTCTTTTGGTGTTCAAATTTGCATCTGAAATTTCTAGCTCCCATATGCTATGGTCTGAATATCTGAGTGTTAAGGTTAGGAGAAATTAAGAGACGAGTACCTAATCGCAGGTTGGGCAGTAAAATAACGAGATCCAACCTTGTGTGTTTATGGTCAAACTGGTGTTTCACAAACTCTCGAAGGCAATTGTCTCCCTACCACCATCAAGAGTTTCTTTCATTGCTTTTAAATATTCTTGGCCTTTGTGATTGTTGTGTAGCTTGTAATCGGTTTCAATAGACTTCTTGGCAAACTTCTGGTTGCCAAGGAAGCAGAGAAAATTCAGAATCAAAATTCTAGAACATTCCACGTTCCTTTTCCTGTTTTCCTGTTTGTCTGTCTGTCGATCTGTGCCAATGATTCAAGACTATATTGGCTCTCCCACTAAGCAGAATGCCTGCAGCTGAATTGCTTCACGCAGTCCAGTCTAGAGTAGGAATTCTGTCGAAGTGAGCCTGGATGCCTTAATAGCCGTATAACTTATCATGTTTTAATTTTTAATGCAATTTTAGTTCTTGTTTGGTGCTATATTAGGTTAACCTCGCGTTGGAAGTTGTTGCCTTTCAAGTAAATCACTACAAAGGGGAAGCAAACACCAGAAAGATTCTGAAGAACCATGGCAGAAGATGATAGGTACACGAAAGATGGAACCGTAGATCAACATGGAAATCCTGCTGATAAAAGTAAAACTGGAACCTGGAAGGCCTGCCCCTATATTCTAGGTACTTGTCTAATCCATCTTCTAACAATACAATCATTGCAATCTACTAATGGAGATAAGAAGCTAATCAGTTTCAGCTTTTGTCAATAGGAAATGAATGTTGTGAAAGATTGGCATACTATGGGATGAGCACCAATCTGGTAATTTACTTTAAGTATCATCTAAATCAGCACAGCGCTACTGCCAGTACCAATGTTTCAAATTGGAGCGGAACATGCTACATCACCCCATTGATTGGGGCTTTCTTAGCTGATGCCTATCTTGGAAGATATTGGACCATTGCCTGTTTCTCCATTATCTACGTCATTGTAAGTTTAGTTCGCTTGAAACATGAACTTAGCCTCTCATTTAACCTTGTCCATTTGGTAGCATTTGATAGACTACTTCTGAATGCAATTGATTTAAGAGCTATATCCAAGATCACCATTGAAAATGAAATATCCTTTCTTTCCTCAACATTTTGGAGGCTAACAATCATGTGTAGTTTTTCTTCTGCAAAAGTTTGAACTGACTTTTCAGAGTTAGCTTGTCTCTGGATCAGATGTTCTTCCCAATTTATGAATTCTTTTTCAAATATACCTAGGGTATGACACTTTTAACACTGTCAGCATCAGTTTCTGGGATAAAGCCAACATGTCAAGGAAAAGACAATTGCCATGCAACACAACCACAAGTTGCAGTGTGCTTTCTAGCGCTTTATCTGATTGCATTAGGCACTGGTGGGATTAAGCCTTGTGTCTCATCGTATGGAGCAGATCAATTTGACGATACTGATGAGGCTGAGAAGAAACATAAATCTTCTTTCTTCAATTGGTTCTACTTTTCAATCAACATCGGCGCTCTTATTGCTTCTTCTTTGCTGGTCTGGGTACAAGATAATGTGAGTTGGGGATGGGGCTTTGGCATCCCTGCAGTGGCCATGGCAATTGCTGTATTGAGTTTCTTTTCAGGTACTCGGTTATATCGGAACCAGAAACCAGGAGGCAGTCCTCTGACACGCATCTGTCAAGTGCTGGTGGCCTCGGTAAGAAAATATAAGGTTGAAGTCCCTGCTGACAAGTCCCTTTTGTATGAGACTGCAGACGCAGAATCTGCTATCAAAGGAAGCCGCAAGCTTGATCACACAAAAGAGTTCAGGTTAGTTTCTAAACTCATAAGCTTCGCTAGGTTAGTTTCTGAACTCATAAGTTTGGCTAACTGTTCACAATCAATATGCAAGGATAAATATATCAGTACTCTGCACCTTTATGGGTTTGTCCTTCGGTAGAAGGACTAGCCATCCACCATGGTTGGGAACCTTAAGAGTAAAATCTACACAGACTTAAACTGGAGTTAATCTTAGTTCGTTAGCCAAACCAACTAACATATCCTAATGATTGATTCTCAATTTTTATTTGATCTACCGAAAGCAAATAGAAAGAAGAAAGAAGGGAAAAACATATGAATCTCAATTTCATTATCTATTATTTAATCATTTTATGCTTTAAAATTACATTAACTATCTCAACGTCGCGGAAAGCAACATGTACGGATTGTCATTCATCATACTCTACGAATTATCCTTATAATCTTAGGAAGTCTTGCATTGGAACAAGGAACTCTTATTGTACTCTCAACTATTACTTTTGGAGTATAACCCAAAAATGAATCGAACTCTTTGGAAAAATGGTAGTCCTCTAATAATCTGACTCTTCCAAATCCTTTAGGAGCCAACAGTGATCTTATATAAATGTAAGGCAGTTGTTTTTATTTTGTTGGGTTCTGTTTTCTTTTCTGCTAGCGTTTCCTGACCTATCCTGAATCATCACAATGTGGCTTCAGTTGCCTTGACAAAGCGGCAGTGGAGGTCCCAACAGATCATGTAAAGGGATCGGTAGACGCGTGGAGACTTTGCACAGTTACTCAAGTTGAGGAGCTGAAAGTTGTTGTACGATTGCTTCCTATATGGGCCACAGGTATTATGTTTGCCACTGTCTACAATCAGATGAGCACCTTATTTGTGTTGCAAGGTGCCACCATGGATGCCCGACTTCATCCTTCCACCTTCGAGATCCCACCTGCATCTCTGTCAATCTTCGACACCCTCAGTGTCATTTTCTGGGTCCCAGTCTATGATAGAATCTTCGTCCCATTCGCTAGAAAATTCACAGGTCACAAGAATGGCATAACTCAACTCCAAAGGATGGGCATTGGCCTCTTCATCTCCATTCTTGCCATGTTAGCTGCAGGAGTTCTGGAACTTGTAAGACTCCGAATCGTTAGAAGGGACAACTCCTATGACGATGAGCACATGTCCATGTCCATATTTTGGCAAGTTCCTCAGTATTTCCTCATAGGGTGCGCAGAAGTTTTCACATTCATTGGCCAGTTGGAGTTCTTTTATGAGCAAGCTCCTGATGCGATGAGGAGCCTGTGCTCTGCTCTCCAACTAACCACAGTGGCACTGGGGAGCTACTTGAGCTCTCTACTCGTAACCATTGTCACCAAAGCGACTACAAGGCACGGGAGGTATGGATGGATACCAGACAATCTGAATCATGGTCATATTGATGACTTCTTTTATCTCTTGGCCGTGCTGAGTGCCCTTAACTTGGGAGCTTATCTCTTCATTGCAAGTTGGTATACATATAAAAGGCCTGTGGGGACCCGTCAAATGATTGCTCTCTCCGGCAGTTGAAGCGATTGTCTATACAGCCTGCTTAAAGAATATTATCCCCTAGTGTGTGCAACAAAGTTGAAAGTCCACATCACAGACAAGCCTCTTTATGTTTGCTTTCAAAATTCGAATGGAGTGAGAAAAAGTTAGTGAACGGCGATGTGAATTTGTTATTCTCTCTTCTTTCATAAAAGAACTATTTCTGGACACTTGTTGAGGCCGCCTCAATGATTTCAGCTCTTTTCTAAAGCTTCTAAACCAGCCAGTAACTCTCTTCCTGCTATCCCCCTGAAACAAGTAGTTAAGCTATCCTTTTATGATACATTTAATTAGGCCCACTGCAGATTCCATCTATTCTGTTAAAAGGTAAACCATAGGAAATACACTGATACATGCACCTCATCCGGTTCACAACCTCTATTGATTTCATTTAATCTTTGAGTTTGATTTTTGAATTTCAACATTTTATTTTTGTAATCAAAATCTGAATTTAATTTTTTTAACAAATTTTAAAAATTAAATGAAACTGATAGAAGCTACGAGCTAGATGAGGCATGTGTGTCAGTATATTATCTGTGGTTCACCTTTTAACAAATTCAATCAATGGACGTCCTTTCTTTCTTATATTCTTTCCCTTCGGTCGATGAAGTAGGCAGCATTGTTCTCAGTTTCCTCTATGAATACCAAATTGTCGGTGAAAACTTGATCTGAGCTCTTTGTTCGGAGGCAAAGTGGAAGAAATAATTATGAATGTTAATACTCAAAGCAAACAAAATGTTAAGCCCACCATATCGACTGCGTGAAAGGGGAAGAACTAAATAAAAACTAGAAAAGTTTGTGTAATGAAACCAACCATTAAGCCAAAAGGCATAAGTCTATTAGTTTCATAGATTTAATTACTTTTTAACTATAGCATTTTATTATGCTTATCATTCAATGCTGCTGATGTTGGCGTACTCTGCAGTGACTTCACTCTAGCTTTACATGTTTAGATGCTTATTTAGACACTAACGTTTTAATTATTAGGTAATTTTTTCTGTAATTTATTCCTTTCATGATTCAAACTAAGATATCCAATTTATCTTTAATATCAATTATAATAAACTCAACTATTAAGTCCATTGAACCCATCAAATCAAAAGGCTTAAATTTATTGACATACTAGATTCAATTACTTTTAACTCGTAATAGCCCCCCGTAAATAAGATAATTGCTTGTGGCATCTTTGCTAAAAAGGTCTCAAATAGGCAGTAGGCCAACCCAAACGGATATATCATGTAGGTTCAATTACTTAAAGCCCACGTTAGATTAGTCCAATCAAGTGTGCACTGGGCTGAACCCGACAGCCGCACTAGATTAATGGTCTCCGGTATTCTGTTTCTACTTCCTTTTACTCATCGACTTGTCAGACACCAACACTGTTTCAGCTTGGCACTGACTGATCCCAAATGATTCGAAAGCGATATCAAGATGCCAAAACAGGTAATTCAAGAGAGTCTAATATTTGAAAACCTGAATAGAATGCGTCTCCTCAAAGCTTTAAATACGATGTTTCCCGCGGAAATTTCAAGGTTAATGGAAGTGCAATTGCTTTTCCAACGCTTGCCTCCCAATTGTTCGATGAAATGTTACATTCAGATTGTGTTCTTGTCTTTCCGTTTCTCTTTCATTCTTTCCTTTTTTTTCATTTAAATTTGGTTTTTTCTCGGTTCAAAATCATCGTCTTCGTAGTTTTAACGCATTTCACTCGTTTGTTTACCATGGCGTGAGACATGCTTGGCTCAAACAGCTTAGAGAAATGTTTGAACCTGCTTTTTCTTAGGTTAAAATTTGTGTTTCAGGTTTTCTACTGGCGAAATCGGTGAAAGCCCAGAAGTTCTTGAAGAAAATAGGATTGGGCAAAGATGATTTATACTACTATAAGCAGATGGGCAAAGCTCTGTTGTGCACGTACGCGCTATTTGGTGCCATTTGGGTATACAACGAAACGTCGCCACTAGGCTGGTGGACGCTGAGGCCCCGCCCAAAAGAAGAAAGAGAACTAGCCCACCTCTACGAGCGGCGAGAATTTCCATACCCGGGTGACGAAGAAGCAATGGAGGATTTCGTTGCCAAAGGGGGCATGATTGGCACGACGATCGGTCCGAAAGGGATTGTTGAAACGGATAGAGACGCATTAAACTATCAAAAGGAGTTGCAGAACCAGAAGTTGGAGCAAGAAGCCCTGAAGCTGTGGATGAGGATGAGGAATGAGGTCATTCAAGAGCTTCAAGAGAAGGGTTTCGATCTTGAATGAGTCTGCTTTCTCAGATGTATCATGTGAGAGATGATTTTGTAAAACTATAAAGGTTGGGTGAACTTTGAGCAGAGTGGCTGCTGTTGCCTTTAGATTTGATTACTTCGTGTCCTCTTTACTGTTTGATGTCCACTTGCTAAGTAAAATAAAAAAGAAAAATGAGATAATTTTTAGTCAATCTTATGCGTTATCCGGCTGTGAATATGTTGGTTGTGCAAAGCATCACTTCTCTTTTTTTATAGGCGCCGTTTCGGGACTTTGTGGTTCAAGTTCGATATGAAAAGTGTTCATGCATGATGACTTATGCAGTAATTCTACTAGTTTCATGTATGCAATACCAGTCGCCAGCCAGTTTAAGGTTGATCAAATCCATAGGCACGATCAACTTAGTTGTTTGTACTGAATCAAAAGCGCAGCCTACCTGTTTTAGAATTTTTCCTGCATCTCCAGCACACGTGAAAGGGATCAGGCACACAAAGCAGACAACGAGGAAAACCTTAAAATTCTCTAGGCATGAAGCTAAAGCAACATTAAAAAACTCTGCTTAAGTAAAGAATTCCATCCCTTTCAAAACTCAACAAGAGAATCTAAAGCTCAGCTCCTCTCTGATTAAGTTGGGGAAGTTCAAGTTTATTTACAAGAGGCGTCACTAAGTTCAAGGTGATTACCAGATCCTACTGTACAATGACTTTCAATTGATTCTGTCAGAGAGCACCTACACAATTACTTGGATTTCACTTGCCCGCTATTACGTCCCAAGTTCAAAAACCTCTCAGCGGTTTCAAAGACATCTAGAGTCAAAAATTTGCATCATTTTACCAGTCAGACATACTCCAGCTATTGGAAAGAGAAATGGACCATGACATGTTACAGCATCCTTGGACAGGTGATCACAATTGCATACGCTATGCTACATTGCCATATCAACTCTCATTACCTCTAACAGCCGACGAAATAGCAGTCCGTGGTGTCCTAATTCCATTACTGACATTATTAGAAAAACATGTTCAGCAGCAAAAGATAACAATATATCACGTGCTTCTATCCCAACAACATGAACAACACATTTATATATGCCTTTACAACAAGATAGGTCTTAGAAAAACAGTCGATGATGCACCTTTACAAGACAGTCTTGGCTATAGAATGGGACCTCCTCAGCTTACTCTTTCCAGATTTGCTTCTCCTATGGCTCCTCAATGGCGTCAAATAGAATCTCAACAGGCCATTATCAACGTTGCTTGGTGAATACCCTGCACTCGGGTTCTGCTGCAGCATTAAATCTTCTCTTCTCTTCAGACCATTACCTTTGGTCTCAGCACCATTGATATTGTTGAGAAATCCGGCAGTGTTGCCAGAGCTCCTCCTACAGCTTACACTATAGCTGCGAATAAGCTTCTGGCTCACAGACCCATTTGCTTCTCCATTGGCCGCCCTACTCAGCATCTGCCAAGACTCACTAAATTGCCGATCACCCACATTTCCACTAGCATTCTCTTCTTCAATCCCACATTTCCGTCCCCTTCGTCTCTGTATCAACCCGAAAATACTCCCCACTTTTTGCCACTTGTTCAACTTCTTCAAGCCCTTCTTATTAACCCCACTATCTCTGGAAACAGATTCAGGAAGCTCTAATCCATCGTTTTCCACACGTTTTGAATTTGTCTCCTTCGAATCCTCTTCCTCTTCCTCCTCTGCAATTAAAACCTTTGCGCCGTAGAACAACTCCGTGCTTTCCGGAGACACCTTTGCATTCGCGTTGGACGCCAATTTAAACTCGTCAAACTCTGCTCCTCCCCCTTTCCGATGCGAGTTCGAGCGATCAAAGCTCCTTCGCCGATGTGTCGACGTTGGCATTGATTCCGAATAGTAATCCTTCGTCTGAACCGACCCACCGGGACTCATCCTCTTGTCTACAGACAGCATGGGGGCAAGAACCCTCGGATAGGCCTTCCCTATCAAATACCCGTCCCAAGAAGCCCTCGGTTCGTCGAACGAGTACCGCCCTACTTCGACCGATATCCTCGGCTCCGTGTCGCAAGATCTCCTCCCAATCTCCGATTGCGTCTCCCTCCACGGCCTTCTCTCATTCCGCCTATCAACGTCCTCTAAACCACCACCATTATCACCACCGTTATTGTTCTGCTTCTTTCTCTTCTGCTTTTGCCTCCATTTCCTCAATTTCTTGCTGAACACTGAAGCCGCCTCCCAAACGCTCCCAGCGATGTCCTTGAAGTCCCTTCCGCCACTCCTCTTGCTCCGCCATTCGAGATCTATGAATTCTTTCATCGTCTTGAACTCGGCTCCTTCCTCCATAGCCCCATTCTCTTCTACATTCGGCTCAGAAACCCTAATTTCCAGTCCGTCACGATCATCCTTATTCTCATCTATTTCTCTCAGTTCAAACCCTAGATTCCCAAATTCCACGGCCGACGTCCTCTCCATACCTTTCCCTTCCCGCCGGTCGTCAAGATTGAAGAGGTCCCCCAGCGTGCTCCGACCCCTAACATCGCAGGACTTACGGCGCGGTGGCTCGGAGGCACCGACAGCAGCCGAGAACTCCCAGGCGGAGTAAGACTTACATCTCCGAGCTTACCCGCCGCACCAGGTCCTTCCGTCGCGGGGATTTCCTGCCGCGAGTCCGGGTCGATGGAAGCGAGGCGTTCGTTGAGACACAAAGCACAGAAGCCGGTGACCGGTCTGGTCGGGTGCCGGTGACAGCTGGAGAGGCGCGTCCTGGGTTGCAAGGTCATGGCTTGAGGAGTGTAGTGGTTGTGAGTCGGTGCATGGCAGGGGAAGGGAATGGAGTAAGTCGCTTCAGTTAGAGAGTAGCGAGCGACCAATGAGCTCCACACACAGACGGAGAGTGCCAAATGTAACGCTTACTGAAACCCCGGATAAACCCTTCCCTGTTTCGTTACCTTCAACATTATGCGCCAGTCCCTACCACATAAAATGGTTCATTTTCATACCTTCCCCCAATAATAACCAATCATTACAGATACAATGTCGACAAATTCCAACAGTTCTTTTCACAATCTATATAAAAGTGATTAAGTTTTTAGTATGTAAGTGCTAAAAAATAAGAAATAAAAAAGACCCATTACTTTTTTTTTTTTAAGAAAACAAAAACGTTATCTTAGTAAATTTTACTAATACTAATAAGACTAAACTGTAATAATTATACTTAGAATAAGTATAATAAGTAAACTATAATCTAACTTTTAAAAAATAAATTACTTACGTATTAAACTATTACACATAATTAAAATAAATACAAAAAAAATAACAATACATTCACTTAACCCTACAATTTCTTATTAGCAAGCAATAACAACTACTAATTATTAGCTTATTAACTACTTAGAAACTTGCTTGATCATGAATTAGACATTATGTTTCCGAGCTCACCAATGAATATCTCTATCTAACTCCTATTTATCCTTTTCTTTAACGTCACCTTTCTGACTGCATTGCTTTTGAAGGGTCATGATAAAACATGAAGAGTATTCTGACGTTTCATTTGGTTCTGGGGCCTCCGAGCATAAATGTGGATGGTACTCGAATCATCAGTACAGTTGCCACACCATTAAAGTCAAAGGTCAGGGAACTACACTGAATAGTCGCAGTCGCAGACAGCGTTGCTTTCTTTCCTGGCCTTTTAGAAAGAAAGAAGAACGCTTTCTTTCCTGGTCTTTCAGAAAGAAAGCAGGAAGGAAAGCAAATAGTTTGAAAGCACAGTGCGCGTTCGCATGGAAAAGGAAAAGAAAGATAGCCCAACTCACCAGCCCGGAAAATCTAATTAGCCCAGGAAAAAGAAAGCTTGTTTTCTTGGTGTCCGCTAAAAGTTTAAGTCAACTCCAGAAAGGACACCAGAATTCGCGTTGGGGTCCGGAATTTGGTGTTCCTCCTGAGCAACTGTGCTACTAAAGAAAAGACCAAATTCGGGAAAAGAGAGCCCCGCAGTCTTTGTTTATTGGCCATAATCTGAACAAAATACGGATCCTTGTTCTTGGAGTAAGTTCTCTGCTTCGGCGTTGCATTCTAGGTTCACTTTTCGACAAAAGCTCGACCCACAGCTATTTGTCTTGTCAGTCCTTGGAGGATTCCAGAGTGATTCCCCACGATGTTTACCCACATACCCAAGTAAAGCTTTTTCGCCATTTCCTTAATTAAGTCTTATACTTTAACTAGTTGAGTTCCTCAATTTAATACAATTTAATTCCAATCCCCTTCAGTGTTTACCTCTTTTGGAGTAAAAATACTGACCATAATTTAAAAAAAGTTTCAATGTTAGGAATTTAATCTTAGACTTAACATAAAAGTCTATATGCGTAGTCCAATCTCAAGGCAAGCTTCCTCGCCCTCGTGGACGACTGGCGATTGGTGTCTGCTTTCTGACTACCTTCCTTTCTTTAAGGCCTGCAAAATAAAACCCGGAAGGCACACGAGGGACCTTTTTATATTGGTTCCGTATAATAAAATGGTCCTGGTGAGATCCGAATATATGGCCCCCGGTTACCTTGACTTTGACCAACTTCAATGGCCCACGGTCTTGATGGGGGCTCTGATTGAATTTCACATCAAAAGGTTTTAAAAGGCCAACGCATTTGTACGCTCTCAATGTTTTGGCAGAGGAGTCGCTTTTCTAATTGATAGATTTGTCATAATAAATATAAAAAAGGCCAACCTTAGTAAGAAGAATAATTAAGCCCATTTATATGATTAGAATTTCTTACTCTCTGTCTTAATATAGAAGGAAGTCTTTTCTCAAAAGATTCTACTTATTGAATGTGTATTCTTTTTTCACCTAAATTTACATTAGGGGTTGCAGATCCTTTTCCTTACTTTGATGAGCGCTTGGGCATAAAGGCACCAAGTTGTGTCATGGGTTAAGTATGATAGTACTTTTCATAAATTTAGGTTACTTAGTAAAAGGAGTAAAAACTTGCTTATATAGTAAGTATCTTTCACTCTCATTTTCAATGGGAGAAAAAGACCTCCTTTGAAGGGTTCCCCTAATGAGATGTGACATGAGAGAGACATTAATTTTTCATTTTTTAAGATTGTACTTTCAAATGAGAATAATGCTTGAAAAATTTGTTATGAATGTTCTAATAAAGTTTATATTACACAAATTTTGCTTGAGAAATATTTATAGATGAAGAATGATTTGATTACCTTTAACCTGAATTTTAAATGGGAATGAGCATTACAACTATTAAAATTTAATATTAGAATGCAACATCCACACCCACCACCCCAAAACAAATTATCTCAAATAACCACAAGGGTATATAAAAGAATGGAAGACTAAAATTTCACTTAAATTTTCTTTGAAAATATTTTATATATAAAAAAGTGACAGTAAAATTATTTTTGAATTATGAAAATGACTTTATAATCAATTTAGTTTGAAATGTGTTAAAAGTTTTAGATTTTAATCTCACATCAATCAAAAATTTAGAGCACTCCAATTCTAGCCTCGAGAACCATCCCTTCATCTCCCTTGTGGGCTTTTGCAGAGTAACCCAAAAACGGGATGGACTTTTATATTGTAGTTCTGGGTAACATGATAGTCCAGTTTGTTCCTTAACTTTGACGGGCCAGGGAATCAAAGGCATTAGAAGTGTATACATTTTAACGGCCCAGATTTCGTTTCCTGGCCCTAGCCGACGTAGGAACGTACTGGCTATGCTTTTCTGCGAAAAAGCCACCGAGAAGGGATCAGAGGGAACTGAGAAACCCAAATAATGGACAAGGCCAAACAGTTTCTGGAGCTGACCGAAGAGGAAGACAGCGGCATGTCGCGACTCACCGTCCATCCTCACCGAGTTGGGATAGAATCAAGTTTCTACGAGGATTTTGCTCTCAGAGGAATTCGAGTCGACCGGGTGGAACCAGGCTTCGTCGTCTGTACTTTCAAGGTCCCTCCTCGCCTCACCGTAAGATATCCGATCTCCTCACTAATTCGGCGAACAATGTTCTCGCATTACATAGTTGGAAATTTTTGAATCAGTAGTTTATGAATTCAACTTCTGATTGAGTTATACCAGCTTTATGTTAGGATTCCTGAAAAATTGCTTGCACTAACTGAGAATTCATTTTGTTGAGTTATATAGTTGAGAATGTGACTCGTTAAATTTTTAAACTAATTGAACTCTCTAGGTTCTGGTATAATTTGATTCGATTGTTAAACTATGCCGTTTGACTGGATTGTTCGGCCTTCTTCTAGCTGTTTGCAACTGCATGTTATGCAATTCTATGTCGAGCCCTTGCTTGTCTGCTAATATGTTTCTCTGAAAAACTTATGAAATAATGGTACTAAGATTTTCTAAAGCCGATAACACATTTGTTAGAGTATACATACGTGGATGTGAGTGGGTAAAGATGGCTAGTTGCTAGAGTGAGCAGTTGATCCAATATAACTGGATGAAAGAAAAAGGATTAAGCATTTGAATTGAAGTTTTACCTGTTATCTTTATATCAATACTATTTCTTCAGGTGCTTGATATTGATCAACCGATTTATTGCTTCAATACTTGTTGGGATAAGAATCTCTTAACAAAACATTTTTCCTCTAAACTAGCTTATAAGGAAGGCTTATGTCTTTTATTCTAAAAATGTTTCCTAAGTAAAGATTTAGTCAATATAGAACTCTATCCACATTGTTCTTAATACTTTCCCTCATAGTAAGTGTGTGCCGTGGCTCTAGTTAAATAGTAATATATCCTCTTTCATATACAGAGGATACTGCCTTTTGAATGTATGTTTTGATATAGTGTTAAGATTTTTTCCACCCTCCTTCAAACTGGGTTTAGGCAATGTGAGACATTCTCCACACTGTTCTTAATAGGGCATGTATAAAGATAGTACTTTCAACTTATTTTGGACACAATTTTTTTTAGAAGACCGTAAATTCTACCTCTCTCTCTCTTGTTCTTTTATCCTGTTTGATTGGAGAGATTTTAAAGTGTGCTTCTTTTGAGAAACATATTCGCAGGACAGGACTGGAAAGTTGGCTTCAGGTGCAATTGCAAACCTGGTTGATGAAGCCGGTGGTGCTGTAGTCTATGCTGAGGGTCTCCCCATGAATGTTTCAGTGGACATGTCAATCTCTTTTATTTCAACTGCGAGGGTTGATGTAAGCTGGTCTTCCTCTTCGAAGTCTTCTAAACATATTATACAAGTGTTTGTCATCAAGCAACCTCGTTTTTCACCTTTAATTGACTACAAATGCCTTCTAAAATTCCCAAGGGCTCATTCCAATTTCTCTGTTTTAGAGCTCTTTCACTATGAAAAACGACTTGAGAGAGTCTACTATTATAGTAGCTTCTCCACCCTTTATTTTTGTGTTAGAAGGGTTTTAGTTTCATATTCGTTTACATTTTGGTTGATTGTAGGTTGGGATTTGTTTATAACATCTGCGAATTGCAGGATGAGTTAGAGATCACCTCAAGGGTTTTGGGAAGAAAGGGAGGTTACTCTGGAACTATCGTGCTTATAAGAAACAAAGCAACAGGTGAGGTTATTGCTGAAGGTCGGCATTCATTGTTTGGCAAACATACCAGCAAACTCTGAGGTCCGAGTCCATTTCACATCGATCCTTTGAACGTTATCCCAAGTGCCTATTCTAAAACCCACTAGACGATTGTTTTAGATTTGTTGTAGAGTGATGTATCTTCAATGGGAACTGGATTTGCTCTTGTTTAATCGTTGTATATATGACTGAGTGATCTTTTAAGTTATCCGATATTGAATTTGTGATTTATTTTCTGCCGGCCTATCTGAGCCCATTGACGTTTTGGTCACTTTCACTAGTGCTCGGCCAATCAACCCTCAGAACATTACAAAAAATATATGATTATTAATTCTTATTGCTTTATTAAAGGAAATGATTGGAGTAGTGGAAAAGCCGTCACATGCAAAAGTTAGTCAGCCGGATTACCATTCGGCCCCCAAAGTCTCTTCGAGTCTTCCGGTTAACCACTCGCTTTATGCGGCAAGCTGAACGGGAACCGGTTATACAGCTAAATATTAAAGGAGATTTCCTCAGCCAGCACAGTACTCCGTGGGGCTTTCTCCGCCGGGGGCCGTCGTGATGAGCTACGCAATCTCTCTTCATCGTCCACCTCATTGCAGTTCTCTCACAGCTTTCCGAAACTCTCGTGTCGTTTCTTCGTGTTTCGTTGGGCTACGGAACAAAGAATGCTTCAGAGTTGGCTCTTTGACGAATTCAGTGGTGAGAAGTAGACTTCGGCATGACTCTTCTGAGTTTCGCAATCTTAGCTCGTTCCAATTTGGGGTTTCTTCGGGTAACGCTCCGTTGGGGGAGTCGCCGGAGGAGAACGGACTGCAGGCACCGAGTTTTGCCGAGTTTATCACTTCGGAGAGAGTGAAGGTGGTGGCGATGCTGGCGTTGGCTCTGGCACTTTGTAATGCGGACCGAGTAGTGATGTCGGTGGCAATTGTGCCATTGTCGCTCTCTCGCGGATGGAGCCGATCGTTCTCCGGTATTGTTCAGGTGGCGTTTTTTCTCTCTCTATCTGTCTGTCTCTCTTTCACACACACACTCGCACAGGCAACCACGCAGAGCCTCTTATGGTAGCATATTCTGTTAAATAAGTAGTCTGAAATGTATTTAGCGACAATCTATGATTTTTATTTTCAGAATTGAGAATAAACATGGAATGTGATTAACTGATTTGCAAGCTAGAAGTTCTGAAGGAGTAGCCTTCTATTTATTTATCTAGTGCTCTTATCATTTTTCTTTTTTGGCTTCACTACAAGACTTGAAATACAATTATGAATAATAACTTGGAAATGATATAGCAAAAAAGGAAAAAAGGAAAAAAGGAAAAACAAAATCAAGTAGGTTATCTAGATGGTTTTTCCAGTAGGTATTTTTCTGTTTACTATGTCAATTAGACTCCAAGTGAAGTGTCGTGTATCTAACGCTTTATGGAATCTCCGAGCAAATGGTTATAATGATAGTTCTATTCTCATTTACTTTTAATTATTCCTGGCTCATTGATAGACATTTGTTGCAGTCATCTTTCCTGTGGGGTTATCTGATTTCACCAATAGCTGGAGGTACTTTAGTGGATTATTATGGTGGTAAAGTAGTCATGGCTTGGGGTGTAGCTTTATGGTCGCTGGCCACCTTTCTCACTCCCTGGGCTGCGGAGACTTCTCTGTGGGCCCTTCTTGCTATGCGAGCTCTCCTTGGTATTGCTGAAGGGGTAGCTCTTCCTTGCATGAACAAGATGGTAGCCAGGTATAGATGGGGAGCAAATTAAAGTTTTGTGATGAATAACAACATATTGATTGAATGCCTAATGTGCTCATGAACACATTATCTTGTAGTTTAAGATGTTGAGGTGGCTAAAATGTTGAAAAAGATCTGAACTTTTTCTTTTAGATGGTTCCCTGAGACAGAAAGAGCTGGGGCTGTTGGACTTGCAATGGCTGGTTTTCAGCTAGGATGTGCTTCAGGACTCACGCTTTCTCCCATCCTTATGTCACAAGGTGGTATATTTGGACCGTTTATAATTTTTGGACTCTCTGGATTCCTGTGGGTTTTGGTATGGCTGTCTGCAATATCAAGTACTCCTGACCGAAATCCTCAGATATCAAAATCTGAATTGAAGTACATTATGGACAAGAAGCAGAAATCCTTCACAGTGGGTGATAAATCTAAGACAACGAAAATAATCCCTCCTTTCAGGCGCTTGCTGTCTAAACTGCCAACTTGGTCCCTAATTGTCGCAAATTCCATGCATAGCTGGGTAATGCCTTCATACTTTGCACTAGTTCCTTTCAAGGATACTATTATCAAGATTGTCTGCATAAGCTAATACGTCCTTTGATTCAACTGTATTGTGTATTGTACTCCAGCCTGCACAAGACTCTTGTACTTTAAAGCTTTTTTTTCTTCCATTGTTGGTCTTTAGGAAAAGTGTCTCATTAATGTATACAACACTTATTCCACTGACATTTCAAGAAAAAACGAAAATCCTAGTGGTACCAGTTTAATAAGATGCAGGGAAGCTAATACTACCTTATTAATTTGGAAAGTCTGCTAGGGAGGGGATAAGTATCAATTGCATTTCGGCGTGTGAGCACCTGCACACATCTATCTGTTATCTACCCTTGTCCTTGCAAACTCATAACTGTAATTTGTAGTCTGTAAATCTCCTTGCAAACTCATCTTTCCTCTTCTTGTTCTTTTTTCTGCAGGGCTTTTTTGTAATTCTATCCTGGATGCCCATTTATTTCAACTCAGTAAGTCGAAGTACTTGGGAATGGGATGATTCCTGATTGAGAGCTGTAGATTCCTAATTGAGCTTTTAACTATTGTGAACTACGATTTATGCTGCAGATATATCACGTTGATCTCAGAAAAGCAGCCTGGTTTAGTGCTGTTCCATGGAGTGTTATGGCAATCATGGGATACGTTGGTGGTTTGTGGTCAGATATGTTGATAAAAAGTGGTGTTAGTGTAACTTTGACTCGTAAGATCATGCAGGTATGTCATTTTCAGTGTGATCAGTTTGATTTGCAAAACAGGGCCATTTCTTCTCATAAGCTATTTTTCAATAGTTTTGTTTTTGATCTGGTTAAGATATCAACAGTATATTGTATCTACCAATTTAATTAGTAATTAGGGATTCGGTTTGAGCATACATAAACCATATTGGAGGTATTTGCATTGGAAAGTATTTCAGAATAAAGAAATTAGAGCCAGAAAGGAATTGATATTAGTATTTCAGAATATTGGAGCCAGAAGGAAATTAATATCTTTTTATATGATCTTTTCAATGTAAATGGCATCACTGATTTGCCTTTCAGTGAGGAGTCTTCTTGTTCTTCAACATTTGTATTCATCAAAACCAGTCACTACACTACAGGAACAAGTCTATGAAACTAGTATTTCCTTCGAAAATGATCTTTACTGGATATTTAATTTCTTCCGTACAAATATATTGGGCAAATTGGCATGTTGCATCATCACAGTCTTGCCTGGTTATGGTTGTAAAACAGCCTTCGCCCACCCTGCTCCCATGGGGTTCTTCCTCTCTCTTCCCAAAAAAGATGGAAACAAATCTCTCATGTTATTGACGATGGGAAATAGTTATTGATGACATATTTCGTTATGACTAGTTTTCGTGTGTTAATTAGTGTCTGCTACTCCTGCTTCTCGTCTCTCTCTCTCTCTCTCTCTCTCTCTCTCTCTCTCATGGATTATATAAAAACCTACCTCTTCTCTGCAGTCAATTGGTTTCATTGGGCCTGGGATTGCTCTTATTGGTTTAAGTGGAGCAAAAAGTCCATCAATTGCGTCTGCGTGGCTTACTTTAGCTGTTGGGCTGAAATCTTTCAGTCATTCTGGTTTCCTTGTGAATCTTCAGGTTGATGTGAAAACACTTGATCTTATATGCAAATTGAATGATTGTTGAGCTTTCTCTAATCTTTCATTCATCTTTTGTTACCAGGAGATCGCACCACATTATTCTGGTGTATTACATGGTAATACTATATTTATATCACTACATAGCAAACTTATTTTATCCAATTTGTGCATTTTCTGCAAGTTGTTGTAATCTATTCATATGAAAATAGGCGAGTAAATATGCAAAGTAAGATTTGCTTCTGAATCTGATGAGAAATTTGGAAAGTACTCAGTGTCTCTGAACATTATAATTAGGAATGATATGTGATAAGAACCACTTCATCTCTGGTTTAGGAATTTCAAATACAGCTGGAACATTGGCTGCTATTGCCGGAACAGTTGGAGCTGGTTTCTTTGTTGAGCTGGTGGGTTCTTTCCAAGGATTTCTACTGCTCACATCGTTCTTGTATTTTCTTGCCTCCCTTTTCTATATGCTGTTTTCCACTGGAGAGAGGGTAAATTTTGATGAAACAGGTCAGTGTCATATTCAGTTATGTCGATTCTTTGATGTTTTTCCTGAAATTATGTTTTGACTCTACCAGGATAGTGCTGGTTAAAGCTCTTGTACACCTTATATGTAACTTCGGTCACAAATAATTAGATTTCAGGAATGTATACGAGAAACTCTTAATTGCATGACTGAGAAAAAAATCCCATAGTTTTAACAGAATGTGTGAGAGCTCTGTGTTCTAGATTTTTTTGTAGATAGTTAAGCATCGCCATTCACATTTTTGAAAGTACTAAGGGTTTTTGCTACATTTTTGCTTTACAGATTCCCGTTGAGGTTCAAAGACTTTTGTTACACACCTCACATTGCTGTAAGTTAAGGATCTGATTCAAAGGATTTTAGAGAATGTTGGAAAGGGGGCTCTTTCCTCTGTGAAAGTAATCGCTGCAACCCCTGAAGCTGGGGTACGCATTCAAATAGATGTACAGAAGATGAACTTCTACTTCTTCTCATGCATCAAGTGCCATTAGTACAGATGCATTTGGGTTTTTCTATTCGACCAATGTGTATTGTGTAGGATCACATAAGGAGGTCCTGGTGTGGGATCATCTGCTGTTCATATCTCTGTATTCATATACTAGATTCTCACCTGATTCTGAGCAGCCAGATGCTGCGTTTCGTCTCAACCAGCTTACCCACAAGAGCCATCAAATTTTTTTGTCTAACGACATCCATTATTTTTTAAGGTGACAAACCAGCGGACCAACAAGAGTCGGAGAGATCACGCATTTGTTGCTGAATTAGCCAGCAGTCGAGATTGCTATTTAAGATTGCAAGTCTTTGATATGATCATGGAAGTCCAAAATGCTGTTTAGCTTAAAAAGAAAAACATTGAACAGCAATGAACACACTAGCAACATTGGAGACCTGGATGCCTCTGCCTGTCAAACTTCCTCGAAATCGATTTCACTATGACTCTCTGACAGTCAATCACATTGATTCAACATGAAGACACGATTGTTGTGGAAGAAGATACCTTGAAAGTCATCTTGGACCAATATCATCTTTGAGATTCACAAATTGACTTTTCAAACTGTCCCTTTAGCTGAAGAGGCCGATGGGGTCCGTTCAAGAGCCTTCCACGAAAAGAAAAACCGATTGTTTTGGAATCGGATCACTACAGTGTTGGGGGGCCGGGGCTGCTGCATCCTTGTCCGGCTCTACCGACTGGGAACGTTGTCCAGTCGAAGCCAGCCCCCCCGCGCAAAAGACTTTTCAACTGTAAAAAAACACAGCAATTTGACTTTCATTCCCAATGATGTCGTGCGGGCTTGGCTAAGTAGTCAACGGAAGAACGCCGGGTAACTTGAAGTAGTCTTCCAAACATAAAATATGTTAATTTCTCCTTGAATTTTTCCCCAATGATCAATTCAACTGACTGATCCAGGCATGTTATGTTCGAGAACGGAAAGCCAAAACGCCACCACCAGCTCTCCCAATGAGTAAATCGCCGGGTCCCCGTTTCTCCCCTCTGAACCCAAGAAAAGAAGGCTCCGATCGCCAACGTGGAGAGTCCAGCAATAACGACAATGATAGAAGTCGCCCTGCATTCTGGTATATCAAAGTTGCAGGCAAGAAAGTTGCTGGGTTTTTCGCCAAATTTTCGTTCAGGCGAAGAAAGGAAACCTCGGAAGGTGCTATATCCATCCCCAGCAAAAATAACTATCAAGCCAAAGGTGTTTCTTGTAAGTTTTCTAATTCCATCATGTTGAATTCACAGAGATAATCATAGCACGAGCTCCGACCTATAAAACATATGGTTTATAGGTATAACTAGTGTTTCCCGTGATATGCAGTTCCAACAGATATTTCTTCCGCAAGCAGCACCAAGAGTTTGTCGACATTCGCTTCCTCTCGTTCCAGCGGTTCCTCTGGTGCTTCCTTTGGACAGGTTGGGAATTTTTCCTTGGAAGAGATTTATAAAGCAACCGACAATTTCTCTCCAGATAATAAAATTGGGGAAGGTGGGTTTGGAAATGTCTACAAGGGTAGGCTCAAAGATGGAACTCCCGTTGCTGTAAAGCGCGCGAAAAAGGTAATCTGTCATATCCCTAAGACCCAACAATCTAGGAATGAAACTGTGGATGCTATAAGACATCTTTAGCAGCAAAGGTCCAACTGTAATGATTGTTCCTAATGATCTGAAAACATTTGCAGGATATGCTTAACAGGGCTGACTTCAAGAATGAAATACTCGCCTTGTCGACGATTGAGCATCTGAATTTGGTAAGGTTGTATGGATATCTGGAGAACGGCGATGAGCGGATCATTCTAGTTGAATATGTCAGCAACGGAACACTTCGGGAACATCTGGATGGTAAGTCTAGCAACTCTTACCTACCTTGGAACGATAGGCCAATAGAATCGAAGAAAGCGGAAATATTTATGTTGAATGTGCTATCTGCCCTTGAAATGAGAAAAGTAACCGACGAATACTGTTGAGCTTTTCTCCAACGCAGAAGACTTGGAAATGTGCAGTCTGCCATAAGGATAAGAGAATAGCAGAAAATAGTGCTGAAAATATGATTCTGCTTTAACCATCCTGTTCATTCTTTCATTTTCAATAAGTGAAGAGTATCATGAGGTATTAAGTCTATCCTTCACCCACAATGCCAAAATTAAATCCATCTCCATCTGAAGTTTTCAATCTGTTAAATGTATTTGGTTGAAGTGTTTGGAAGGCTAGCGCAGAAATCAGAGACCCTCTCCATCGTGGCAGCTACTTATTTTTCTCATAGTAGAAATTAGAAGTACAGTTTAGCTACAATCAGAGAGAACAGATATCAGTATGATAGCCAGATTGTTTACTGGGAAAAGAATGTTATTGCAGGTATACGGGGGAATGGACTTGATACTGCAGAAAGGCTGGAAATTGCAATCGATGTAGCTCATGCAATTACCTACCTTCACATGTACACAGGTATGCAGGTGATTTAAAGCAAAACATGGGCATGTTAACTCCAAAAATTTACGTTAGGAACTTTATATGTGTGAAACAGTCCAAAAGATGTCTAGAAGTCTGTAGTAATCTCATAATCTAGGCCAATTTAGAGATTCAAACTCTTCCCTGAATTGCTGAACTGTTTGTGACACCGTTTTGTTATTGTACAAGCACTTGGAGACTTGAAATTTTTTGATGTAACAGATCATCCAGTGATTCACAGAGATGTAAAAGCATCAAACATCCTCATAACAGAGAAAATGCGAGCTAAAGTGGCAGACTTTGGGTTTGCACGATTAGCCGCTAAAGATGGTGAAGCAACTTATGTTTTAACTCAAGTCAAAGGAACAGCAGGATATTTGGATCCTGAATACCTCAGGACGAATCAGCTCACTGAAAAAAGTGATGTTTACTCCTTTGGTGTCCTGCTTGTAGAACTGGTGACTGGAAGAAGACCCATTGAATCGAAGAGACCCGTCAGCGAGCGTGTAACAATAAGATGGGTAAGCATTCTGGTATCCCAGTACAAAGTACAAACCTGGTTATCTTCTGAAGTAGCCTCCTTAGCAATGTGTACCAATCTTATAAAGCACACAATGGGCTAATCATAACCGGACTTTAGCTTAAAAAAAAATGCAAAGCCATGCCTATAAGTTGTGTTGATCATTGTTCAATTAGGGCCTTATAATCTTTTATGGCACATACAAATAGGCAATGTCATATGATTCTGTTTTCTGGTTTTACTGTACCTGTTCATAATCAACAGTCTCAGTAGTCGTGTTTTTGTGTTTCCTGTTCATAAAATAAAGAATTGATTACAATACTAAAATCTTATGAGTACTCGATTTTATAAAACCAAATATCAGAGTTAAATGATTAAATACAGAGCGAAAGGAGGAAAAATGAATCCATCTTGGAAACTTAGATCTAGATTTGGAACTCATATTATATAGTTATGGAATAAGCAATGTGTACTTTTCTTTTACAATTTGCATAGCATATCCTTCAGGATGACTAAATAGGTGACTCAATGTGAGAAGCTCCCATGTCAAAGAAGCTTCCAATCATTAGAGTGTAAAACACTCAAAATTCATGTATGCAGGCAATGCAGAAATTGACAGAAAGAGAGGTTGTACTTGCCATGGACCCAAGGCTACAAAGGAGCGAGGCATCAGTCATGGTAGCAGAGAAAATATTCAAAGTGGCTCATGAATGCCTTGCCCCCACCAGAAAGTCAAGGCCTTCCATGAAAAGATGTTGTGAGTTATTATGGGACATCCGAAAAGATTTCAGAGAAATATCCATTTCTGCTTCTCCCCTTCTTACTTCTCACTATTCTGCGGAGTTTCCTGAGCGTGATGCTAAGAAGAATTGGCATGCATCTTCCGACACCGGAGATGATGAGAGCTACAAATTTATTTCTGCATGATTAAGTCACAATTGGAGATTTGATTTGACTAATGTCATTGTGCAATAATTATTCTTACGAACAAAGTATTTAATGAGTCTGTATTCATTCTTTTGAAATCTAAAAATATGTAGATTCTAAACTGTTTGTGCTTCTCGTGATATAATATCAGGGAGAATACATTTTTCAGTTAATTGCAGCTGCTCCACTCATTTGATCTTCTCATTCTTCAAACTTCCTTTTAGGACAGAATAGAGTTATCCTCTACATATTACTAAGTGCTTGCTAATGATTTGCCTATTATATCATGAACCCCGAGGTGAAAAGAACATTGGGAATCTCATGGTTATTGTTCCCTTTTTTTTTGAAAAAAAAAAAGTAATAACTTCTTTTTAATCAAGTAGTTATTTTAACATTATTAAAGATGCGGAAAATAGTGAGATTCGGAAATAATTGTTTGCCATTTAAATTTTCTAGTAAAAGTAATATAAGCACCTCCAAACATATTGTAGTATTAGATTATGGAGTGATGCTACAAATGAAAAATAAAAGACTTTTGGATTATAATAAAAAGAAAAAAAAAAATTAAGTGATACAACTTGCCATAAACTCTTTTAATATCAGGAAGACAAATAGGATAAATGATATCAAAGGTAAATTGTAACTCATGAACTCTTTTAATGTTAGGAAGGTAAATATAATAAATGATATCAAAGTTAAATTACAACTCAATTTAGTGGCTTAGACTATTATCTCTTAGTATGAAATACATAGTAAACTCTACTAATATTGAGAACAATGTAAATTTGAGTGAGAAATACTATCACAAACTTTTCTTAAGAAAAGCAAATAAAATAATTTGACCATATAAAATAAATTGACTACTTATTTTATTGAATTAAAAAATGGACTTGTGATACCACACGTTAAGAAGTGGGAATGCGAAAGCCTATTTTTAATTAATAATAGAAGACTTAAACACAATAATTAAGTCATTACGCGGTAACTAATACATTTATTTACTAATTTAAATAAACAAATCCAAAAGACAATGATTGGCTTCTGTCCAATGAGTTGTTCAAGCCTAAGACCAAATCACCTGGACGATTAAAGAGATGATTTGGTCAATTCAACGGTCTAAAATCAATCTACCTCCGAGTTCACTCGCTGGAAGATGTCGTTTCAAAGAAGCGTTTTCCAGAAGAGCAGGTCCGTGACGTCGGGCAAAACTCTATCAACCGTCAGGGCCAGATGCACTCTCGTCGCTCGCGCTCTACATTGAAAGCGACCACGTGTCCACCGCCCTCCGTTGAAAAGGACTAAAAATCAAGTACTCGATCCCAAAGCCAAGCGTGCCGTTGCCTCCACTCACTTCCCTACTACACTCGTTGGCTCCTTCCTCATGTGATCTCACGTTCCATTCAATCACTTCCCCTTCTTCCTTCGTCTCTGATCTTTTTTCTCGTCCTCCACACACTCATAGAGCTCTCTCTTTGTCCGCTTTCTCTTAATACCACGCATATTCCTTTCGCCTATCACTCTTTTGGACTACATGTAAAGTTGCAAAATATCTTCCTCCTCAAGTTCCTGTTACTCAGATTTTTCTGTCGGTAATATATGTACCTCGCTCGCGGTGTTTGAGTTTTAGCTTCTTTATCCGTACTGAGCTCTGCTAAAGCTCAGTTTCTGTGTATTTATTTTCCTTTCGTGGTTGCGAGCAAGGCCTTGTTTTGCAGATCGCTATGGCGGATGTCGCGGAAACCAATGGCTCCACTGGTGGTGGCATTTCTGCTAAAGTCCCTGCGGTGGCAAAGCCGCTGGCGGAGGAGCCTGAGGCGATTGCATCGAATATCAATTACCACGCGCAGTTCAGTCCTCATTTCTCGCCATTCAAGTTCGAGGCAGAGCAGGCGTACTACGCGACGGCGGAGAGCGTTCGCGATCGCCTCGTGCAAGTACGATTTCTGAGGTTCTGTTGTCAATATGGTTGAATTTTTGGATTGAGGAAGTTTGCAGAACTTCCATATTTGGATCTTTAATATAATGATTACGTCCATATTTGGATCTTTATGTATGTAAAGTTTGCAATTGCATTTTGTGATACTGTGAATGAACTGTGTGTAGTCAAGTTTTCGCCTTGGTTTTGATCTTGTTAGTGCTGTTTCGCTAGGACGGCTACTGGCTAAAGATGCTTGATGCTATAAATGATAGCAATATAGTACATGCTGTGATTTTTTGAAGAATACATTAAACAGATTTGTTTCGGATGTTTAGGCGCGAGTGTGTGCTTTTTTAACTTCGGTTCGTAATGGTTTGACTTTAGCAGTCGTCAGATACCTCGGGCAAAGTGGGGCCGTATGCTATCGGTTGCAACTTTTGCCACTGCGGCATATACTATTTTGAATAAGAGTTGCTATTGTGTGATAATCGCATGCTTTTTTAGAGATGGATAGTCCTATATTGCTTTGAGAGCAATCTCAAAGAAGGAAACAAAGGAAGCAGAAATTAAAGAAGTTCACTTATGGTTTTGAATTCATGCAATGTTTATGCCCTTTCTAAGCAGTTAAGTAGTAAGTTGCTTGCATTTAGCTACTCTTAAGAGCTGGATTAATTATGTCATTGTTTGATTGTTGTCCACTTTTGCAGCAATGGAATGAGACATACCTTCATTTTCACAAAGTCGATCCCAAACAAACATACTACTTATCAATGGAGTATCTTCAAGGACGAGCTTTGACTAATGCTATTGGGAACTTGAATATTCGTGATGCGTATGGGGATGCTCTCAAAAAATTGGGATATGACCTTGAGGAAATAACTGAGCAGGTAGTCCTTTCTTTTCTATAGTGACTAAGCTCTCATTGACACCAAAACGTCTAATCTTTTTGACCTTGTTGAGTCTGCCTATAGAATCTATTGAACAGAATGGAGGATTTACACTTCTGAACCATGTGATACATAAAGCAAGCTTTTAGTTATGATTATTATACTGGAAAAATGACCGGTCTTGGCAAGTCATGGATAATGCTAGGCTCCAACAACAGTGGAATATTGTTCTTTTTATTTATTTTTATTTACTTCTAAAGATTCATGTCTTTGTCATTATTGAACTGGGTTTCCCTACGCCACACTCAGATGTGTAGGCATGAGCCATTACCGATTACAGTGCCTTGTTCCATTTATCCCAAACTGAAATCTGATTCCACCATTTTGTCATGTTGTTCGTCTTGATAAGGGTTAACCTGTTTATTGGATTGTAATTTGCTTCTAACAGATCCATATAGTGACTTTTAATCATTTTTAATGTGCAGTATGTTTATGGTTATTAGAAACTAATCCTTGTAGGAGAAAGATGCAGCCCTGGGAAATGGTGGTCTTGGAAGACTGGCTTCATGTTTCCTAGATTCAATGGCAGCATTGAACCTGCCTGCATGGGGGTATGGTTTGAGGTACAAATATGGACTATTCAAGCAGCGGATCACAAAGGAGGGTCAAGAAGAAATTGCTGAGGATTGGCTTGAGGTTTGATTTCACTTGAAAACTCCGCCAGATACAGTGAGTTCATGGAATGCTGTGACACTTTTGTGAATTTTGCAGAAGTTTAGCCCTTGGGAAATTGTCAGGCATGACATAGTATATGCCGTGAGATTCTTTGGCCATGTTGAGGTTAATCCTAATGGATCGTAAGTGTCAGTTGAAAATTTAATTCTTAATTGTATATTGTAGTCCAAGAATGGCATTCTTGTTTGACCAACAGTCCATATAAAGTTATTTATTACTCTTTTATTTTGCAACTTGATTGCTGTTATAATGCACAAATCCACTTGGTGATACTTCTCTGTGTATTGCAGCCGAAAATGGGTTGGTGGAGAGGTGGTGCAGGCTTTAGCTTATGATGTGCCAATTCCAGGATACAAAACTAAGAATACTATTAGTCTTCGTCTCTGGGAAGCGAAAGCCTCCGCTGAGGATTTCAACTTATTCGAATTTAATCATGGACAATATGAATCTGCTGCACAGCGTCATTCTCAAGCTCAACAGGTTGGATCAATTACTAAAGTTATGAAAGTTATAGTTTCTCTGCCAAAAGAAGAAGTGCAGATGGCAGCACAAACATATTATACTAGTGAGATAACTGGTGTGGCAAGCATTTGTGGACCTGCCCCTTGAAGTTCAAAGAGCAGGCACCATTCTTATTTATAAACTTTTTTACACATGCTAAGCCTTTTACCTTTTTCCTTTTGCAAAAAATTTAGCTTTCCATTTATCAAATCTATACTGAGGACTGGATCTCAAATTAATAGATACTATGGTCTAAGTGTGTTTGTGGACAATTATCATGTCCACAAACTCATGCTTCTTAACATTTAAGGAAATGGATCGGTATTAAGTTCTGTATTTGCAGATTTGTGCTGTTCTATATCCAGGAGATGCCACAGAAAGTGGAAAGCTCTTGCGGCTGAAGCAACAGTTCTTTCTCTGCAGTGCATCACTTCAGGTTCCTGTCACATTTCAATTTTTTCTTCTTCTCTGTATGACTTCTCTCATTCTGACCATGCAGCCATGGTACTGAAATACTTGCATATTATAAGATAATCTTTCCCCAAGTAATGTAACAAGGAAGCAATAAAAAATCATTTATCTGGGGGGAAAGATTTGAACACATTATATATGGGTTATTGTGCACAAAGATGCATATGAAAACCTCTCTAAATGGGAAAATCAAGAGAGTTCATCGCATGGAAATTACACTCCCAAGGAATTCCGCTCAACTGATGTGAGATTATAGCAGCCCAAGCACATCTTGAGTTGAGCATTAACATTCTGTTTATTATCGGAGAGGATACTCTCTTAATTAGTATTATTACAAGATAATTATCTCTAAAGTTGCTGATAAGAAAGCCATGCACAATTGTTTGTCTACTAAATAGTTCTTACAGTATCCAGCTCTAATCCTGGGGCCAATTACAGGACATGATACTCAGATTTAAGGAGAGGAGACCAGGAAAGGAATCATGGCAATGGTCTGAGTTTCCCAGCAAGGTTGCGGTACAATTGAATGACACACATCCTACACTTGCAATTCCAGAGCTAATGCGACTACTAATGGATGACGAAGGACTTGGTTGGGATGAAGCTTGGGATATCACAACAAGGTGATTTTGCTTTACAAGATGTTTCTTTACTTGGGTTGTTGCAGCACAACATTCTTTCTTTTGTGTCTCGTAGCATCTCTGGGTTGTACATTTTTAGTAGCTCAATTTAGATGTTGATGATTGGACCAGGACTATTGCCTATACCAACCACACAGTCCTTCCTGAAGCGCTTGAGAAATGGTCACAAGCTGTGATGTGGAAGCTTCTTCCTCGCCATATGGAAATCATAGCCGAAATTGACAAGAGAGTATGTTGCTTCCCATTTATTTCATACCTTTTTCTTCTGTCTCTTAGGAATCATACCTTTTGTTTTAAGTATGGAATGGAAATGTCTTGCAGTTCATAGCAACGGTTCATGGGACACAGAGTGACCTAGAAAGTAAGCTTTCCAGAATGCGCATTTTGGATGATAACCCCCAAAAGCCAGTTGTGCGGATGGCAAATTTATGTGTGGTTTCTGCTCATACAGTAAGTACTTGATTCCTTTCGGGAAAATCTATGGAGTAGTCTCATACGTCACTCAACAGTTTTTAATTGTCTGTAGAATTATCATTTGTGAGAATTATTTGAATGTCCGACCATGGTGTCATCCATGAATGATGCCAAATGACTTCATTGACATGTACTCTTACTAAGATCCTTGGCCTTCTGAATTTCACTTTTGCCATTCCTTTCCTTTTTTCTCTGAAATTCCTCTGTTCTTATTTTTCAGAATTCTTTCTTTGGAATTTTTAGGGATTTTTTGTTGATTCTCTCTTGTAGGTAAACGGTGTTGCCCAGTTGCATAGTGATATCCTGAAGTCCGAGTTATTTGCAGATTACGTCTCCATATGGCCAACAAAGTTTCAAAATAAGACTAATGGAATTACACCTCGCCGATGGCTCCAATTTTGCAGTCCTGAGCTAAGCAACATCATAACCAAATGGTTGAAATCCGAACAATGGACTACCAACCTTGACCTACTTGTTGGTCTTCGAGAGGTGTGCCTTGGAAATAATATTTCAAAGATTTGAATTATTGTTCTTTCATTCCATTGTAAGACAGCTTCCTGTTGAGTGCAAAATATTCATTCATCACTAACTCTTTTTCCTATAGTTTGCTGACAATGAAGACTTCCAAGCTGAATGGGCTGCTGCCAAGATGGCAAATAAGCAGCGTCTGGCACAGTACATAGAAAGAGTGACCGGTGTGAGCATTGACCCCAATAGCCTCTTTGACACACAAGTCAAGCGTATCCACGAGTATAAGAGACAATTGCTGAATATTCTGGGGGCAATCTATAGGTACAAGAAATTAAAGGTATAAAAGACATCCCACGCTTACACAAAATTAGAATGTCATTCCTAGTTAGCGTGGTTCTACCTTTGAGAACCTTCCTGAAGCTGAATTGTCGTAGGAGATGAGCCCTGAAGAACGGAAGAATACAACTTCACGGACCATCATGTTTGGAGGAAAGGCATTTGCAACATATACAAATGCGAAAAGAATAGTCAAGCTGGTGAATGATGTTGGTGCTGTTGTCAACAATGACCCGGACGTCAATAGCTACTTGAAGGTAATTTTATGTTGATATTTGTTTCATACAAAGTTGTAATACCCATGGTGGTGACAAGGACAGTTCATACCTATGGGTTGGAAGTCCCCAATATACATGGGTCTCATATGTTGCTATTGAGACAGACTTATGTTGCTTTTTCATTATTCATAGTCAAGCTGGTGATTTATGTCAATGCAATGCATAGTTTATGGTTGAATAGTAGTTCATAGTGCACTTGAAAAGTGATGGAGGAGAAAATATTTAGGATATGATTAAGTGTAGTGCCTTTTCGATGTTCCTCAGCCAGTGTCACTTCCTGACTCTTAACCTTGGAATTTCACCAAACTTGATGTCATTTCTTCTTACCAGTGTATTACACAGAAGTTCCGTAAAACGCTCTTCATTTCTAGTTTCTCTGTGGTAGATTTTTCAACAAATTTTCATATTGCTTCTCTCAGATTCAGAACGTGCTGCAAGTTGATTGATTGGAATTAGCAACAATGCATTTCTATAAGGCAATAGTGGACATTTAGGACAAATATCTTTGGTTATAGTTTTTGCGGTGCTGTATGCCTTCAAATCCAGAATTACATGTCCTATTTTTTTTTTTTTTTGAGTTGTACATATGCGTAGGTACTATCTACTTGCATCTTTTTGTCAAGGTTTATTGTAGACTTATCTGCTTGTAACTTGGAAAACTTCAGGTTGTTTTTGTTCCAAATTACAACGTCTCTGTAGCAGAGATGCTTATTCCAGGAAGCGAGCTATCACAGCATATTAGCACTGCAGGCATGGAGGCAAGTGGCACAAGCAACATGAAATTTGCACTCAATGGTTGTCTCATCATAGGTACTCTGGATGGTGCCAATGTAGAAATCAGAGAAGAGATTGGGAAAGAAAATTTTTTCCTCTTCGGTGCAACAGCAGATGAAGTACCTAGGCTGTTGAAGGAAAGAGAGAATGGACTGGTATGAAGTTTGCAATTTGTAAATAGTTGGTAAAAAATCATTTTTATTTTTTTCCTTTTTAAAAGATGTAACTGCTACAAAAGCTCCTCATTCTTATGCACCTTTTCCTATTGGTGAAATTACATCAGCATTCAAATCTTGAATGGCTTGAAAACATGACAAAGCCTAAATGATTTAATTAAAGGTAAGGCTTACTATAGATTAGTAGCGAAGCACATGATACTCTTACTTACATACCACAGAAATTGCTAGGGGCACTGTTTTAATAACTATGTATTTACATCTACTCAAGGAGCTTCTGTAAACTGACTTCTGATTCAAAAGCAGTCGCTGAGTTCCTTAAATGGTGCTGAACCTTTTTAATTTATTCATGAAGTACTCTCGGGGCAACAATTTTTATGTGTAATTTGCGAAAGCTAGCATCAGCTTCTCCTTTATTTTTCTCATGGTTGGTCATTGTTTTTCTTCTAATTTGTTTTCCTACTGTTTTTCTTCCTACTTGTATTTTGCATGTCTTGACTTTACAAGTAAGCAGCCAATTATTTCCTCGTCTGATATTGGCCCTTTGTTGATGACACAGTTCATACCAGACCCTCGGTTTGAGGAGGCCAAGCAATTCATCAGGAGTGGAGCGTTTGGAAGTTACGACTACAACCCACTTCTTGACTCCCTGGAGGGCAACTCTGGTTATGGTCGTGGAGATTATTTTCTAGTCGGTCATGACTTCCCAAGTTACATGGATGCTCAGGAACAAGTGGATGAAGCTTACAAGTAAGATATCTGCACCCTTAAATTATAACATTTGCTGCAAGCTACATTCTTGTTAACATTTAAACCCCTACAAGAGAAAATAAGTTGATCTCATCCTTAAAATAAAATATCAACATCTTTCTGGACTGTTAAGCAATCAACTAACACTCATAGCTTATATTAAATCAGTGAACTTGATCGTTGAACAGAAAGGGTAATGGTGACTGCTCAAAGCAAATAGGCAAGATAATAATTTATCGGATTGCCCCTTCACCAGCTCACTCAAGCGATGCTAATAATGCACGCCTGGCCTGGCAAGGCGTGCATTCTGTGGTGTTGGAACTGGCAATACCATTATTATAGATTTACAGTTGCAATTCGAGGACTTAGCATATAATTAAATTTAGTAAAATCAAGTCAGCGACCCTATGTACTTTTTTCCAATTTGAGATTTTGATTCTTGGCTCCACTTAAGATTAAGTAGGTTCTAGATTTATGAATTTTATGAACTCTTTTATTAAATGTGTAAGAGTAACATCATGTTCTTCTAATACGAAATTAAAAAGTACAAGAATTTATAAGTCATGATTACTTGGTGAGTTTAAAGGTGGTGACAAGTTTCCTTTTTTCTATTAAAAGGGTATGGCAACACAAAGTTATTAAATGTTCTACTGATTCTATCATTTATTTGATGAAAAAATTAATACAAATTTCTAATGAATCTAAATTGAGTTTTGAACATATCAAAATTGAAAGCTTGAATGGTATGGTAAAAATCACTAACACACAAAAAGTCAAGATGACTGGATTTCCATTAATTTTAATGGTGTACAACGAAGTCGTTGGATACAATGCCATAGAATGTGAGCATCTACTCTTTCCATTTAATTTTTCAACACAGGATATAATGACATGTAAACCAGTGTGGTCGAAAATATTGAACATGGCAGGAATATTTACTGGAGGGGTACATGAGTCGAAATATGTAACCGGAATTTCGCGTCTGGGTTGTAATTACCGTTCCTCTTGCTTGCAGGGACCGGAAGAGGTGGCTAAAAATGTCTATTCTAAGTACTGCTGGGAGTGGGAAATTCAGCAGCGACCGGACGATTGCTCAGTATGCCAAAGAAATCTGGAGGATTGAGGAATGCCGTGTGCCATAGTTGCCTCAACGGTCCTGCGTTCTGACTTGTATAATTCAAGAAGCACAAACGGGAGGGCCCAAAGATAATAAATAAAAGAGGGCAGTAGACATAAATCAGCCAGGTGCTTGCCAATAAGATTCAGAACGGTTTTTTTTTAACTCGAAACATTTAGTTAATAATTGTTTTTATTCCTATAATATACGATGAAATTATGTAAGAGGTCAGAAATACTATTTCTATATATGGTACGTTGTTGTTTGGTGCATCTGTTATCCTCTGTCATTAATTTAGTTTTCTAGTAGGAATGAAAAAATAATCAGAGGGAAAAATCTGGTCGTCTATGAGATTGTTTTACTGTTATTCACGTTGTAAAGATCATGAGGTCTTGCGAGGGCTGTAACACCTATAATATGACCGTATCTTGTAGATATCTTGCATAAGAAATATTAGTAAGATTCCATCACTAAAATACAGTAAGTCCTTTCTTTTCATGAAAACTAAATGTGTGGTGCAGCTTTAGATTTTAGAAGCATTTTCTCTTCGTAATTTATTTTATTGGGAGAATAAGCTTGAACTTCTAGATGGTTTGCGAGTTCATCCGTCTTGTTGGGGCTGCTACATCAACATCAACCTTTTGGCTAATGACCATCAGTGTGTCAGTCCGGGGAAAGAGTGCGTACCCACGGTAGCTCCGCAGAGCCAAAAGGAGTTAAAAACTTATTCCAAGTTAATTTAATTGCACCAAAAATTCAGGTCGCCAAGTTTAGAGTAGATTGGCTTAGCCCAGGCAAGCCGCAGAAATCCATACTTACCAAGGCACAGTGAGAACGATTTAGGTCTGTTACACTGCTCTGCGACTTCGTCGACATTAGCATGCTAGCATTCAAGTAGTCTTCCATTAAACTAGGTAATTAGTTTTTAGACCCCTTCAGAGCTTGAAATATACCCCCCAAACCAACTAGTTTGGCTATCCGGGGCAGCCCAATCACAACGCCACCCACATCACTTGCTACAAATAAAAAAGCACAGCATCACGTAAGATAAACTAGCAGAGAATTTCTAACACAGAAGATGTAAAAACTAGCTAACAGAGGGACCAGCCATAAACTCCATACAGCAACTTGTTTGTACGTAACTCAACAGAAAGACCAGAATCCCTTAACTTCCCAAATATGTAGAAAACTCATTCCCTATCAGATGGACTAATAGACCTCGAAACAGATCTAGAACTTGGCGTGACACTACGACTCCTAGAGTCGCTGCTATAGTATTCACGCCGTGAACGAGAGCTCTTTGGTCTAGGGGAAATGCTTCGAGAATAACTCCTCCTGGAACTCCTCGATCTAGGGGAAATGCTGCGTGAGTAGCTCCTCCTTGGCCTGGGTGAGACACTACGAGAGTAGCTCCTCCTTGACTTCCTTCTTGGCCTAGGTGACAGACTTCGAGAGATCGAACGGTATCGATGCCTCCTACTATAACGGTCATCTGGTGTGTGATACCTGGAACCGTAAGGAGAGTAGGAACGATCACGACGCCTCCTATACCGATCATCTGGTGAGTACCTGTAATCATAGGGAGAGTAGTACCGATCACGCCGACTAACAGGTGACCCGCTATAAGGGGAGAGAGACCGAGAATATGATCGTCTCCGACTGTAGTAAGAAGAGTATGACCTGCGCCGGCCGTAATAAGGGGAGTATGAACCCCGCCGGCTACGGTTAGGGTAAGGAGAGTAAGACCTCCGCCGATTATAGTAGGGGGAATATGACCTACTCCTACTCCGCTCCGATGAATAGCGAGGTGTTCGATAGCGACCCCTTCCATAAGGAGAATAGCTGGGAGATCGCCGAGGCGAGTAGCTGGGAGATCGCCGAGGAGAGTCGCTGGGAGTTCGATGGCGCACTATATGAAGAAAAAGAAGAAAATAAGATACAGACGCGATATATCTAAGATAAACAGAACCATCAAGCAACTAATTAAGAGCATAAAAAAATTCTTACCGCGAATTGTTCGCAATCCCAGATACCTTCCGGGAGTAGGAGTTCGCCCTCTCCTCCTCCTAGCCTGCAAGAAGTGCAATCAAAGCATGAGAATGAGAATTACAGTCAACTCAACAGAATGAGGAAGGGCAGAGCTGGATAGAAACAGAAAGGAAAAAAGAGAGAGAAAGAGAGAACAATAAGATCTGAAGCATCACTAAATATTTAATTGCTAGAGAAAAGAGAGAAATGCAGGGCATACAACCCCATGTCTGAGACTTGATGTATTTGATTTGTTTGTTTAGTTGTAGTTTGAGTTGGTGAAGAGCTGCTACACACAGCTAACCTGCTGCCACAAAAACTTCAAGTGGAAAGAAGCACACAACTTTCAAACTCAAAGAACTAGCAACAAAGTGGCTAATATTATGATAGAATGTTGAAAGACATGCAGTCACCAGTTGAAAAGGCAACCAGTGGGCAACAAACAAAGTTACAACTCAAGAGCTTTTACCTTTTCCACTGTGATGACGCGGCCTTCAAGAACAGAATGGTTCAAATACTTAATACAGCGATTGGCATCCTCAACAGTTTCCATTGTAACAAACCCAAATCCACGGGATTCCCTAGTCCAGGGATCAACTACAAGATGAACTTCCACTACCTACAGAAGAAAGATTTCAACATGTGTCAGAAACCACTATAAGAACCGGGTTGGGGGGGGGGGGAGGGGGGGAGGTTGACTTGCCCAAATAAATTCAACACTAGAATTATGTATTTAATCTAAAACCAATGGCAATAAGTTTAGCATGAAATATATAGTACATACATCTCCCTCGCTTGAGAAATGCTTCTCAAGTTCTTTCTTTGTGATCCGAGGCGACAATCCTGTTACATAGAGATTGTTACCAGGATTGTCCACATCAGTCGACGGGCTCCTGCAGGCAAAGCAAAATCATGAGAACAGAATTACTAGACACCGTATCCAAGAACAATGACAATGGAAGCTTGAAGCACAACCTTGAACGGCTCCTTGATCGTGAGATGGATCTTGAGACAGATCCACGGTATCGCCCATATGGCGAGGGAGATCGAGAATACCTGGAAAATTTGAAAATACTTAAAATATTAGCAACAAGAAACATCAATACAAGCGATCGCCCCATCATAAATAGCAAAGACGTACCTAGACCTTCTGGAGTACGACATCTGTGACGCCATAGAACAGAAACAAAGATCAGTACTTAGAAGACAAATGACCAATAAATAAAAAAAATTGCAGACAAATAATGTTAAAAAGCAATAACAAACGTCTATAATAACAAAATATCAAATCCTCTAAGAATGGTTGGATCGAAGAAAGCCTTTTTCACGAAAACAATAATAAATATATTCTTTTCTTCTCGGCAACGTAAGTTGCAACTATTTCACCTCTCTCCGTTTCCACAAAAAAATTTTAGTTTCTTCATCTCACCATCCAATTCAAACAAGAGAAGGCTTCACATATTTGTTGAAAAAATAGAAGATAAAAAATCCTCCAGGCTCCAATACACCAAAATTGTGAAAAATCGAGAGCGACATCTCTATCTCAAATCTAAATAAACTGATTCGACTTAGACAAAATGATTTTCTTAATTCAGTTTTGGAAACCAATTTTCTAGCATCTCAGAGAATCTTATGTTCTTCGACCACCGTAAACATACCACAGTACACTCATCAATAAATTTTCTCCTAAAACAGTGATCATCAGGATCAATGAATTAACAAGAAAAAATACGAACCAGAGTCCCCAGAGGTCCAAACATAATTCTTGCCACATAAATTCCACTCATTCGATGAATAGAAGTGGAAATCAATCTCGAAAAATACAGACATGCGAAATGAAGTGAATATCTCTCGTAACATACAAACAAAATTCGGCAACGAAAACACACAAAAACAAGCAATTATCCGTACTGAGGAAAAATTGAATTTAAGTACCTATAGAAAAAGCGAAGGCCAAGAACAAAATTTTCGCTATCCAACTTACCATAGCCCTCGAGGCAGAGAAACTCTGTATTCTTATCTCGCGAATCCAAAAGACTCACCTCTCACAAAGTCAGACAATTCCGTAAAAAATAGTGCGTCGCGAGGAATAGCGGAAAGTTTAAATAGAAGCGGAACAACGGGAAGCTTCTGGAGAAGCGGATGCCAACGAACATTCAATTCCGGTTTAACAATTCGCGGACCTTATTATTTACGGGAATTCCATCCAGTAGGTTTCCTACGCTTCCTGTGCGGTCCACCAAAAACGGGCCACGTCTCAATGCGAAGAAATGTGGAGTAAAACGATTGTGGACTTGATATTCCAAATGACGAAACAGGGCCCTCGTTTTTTAACGTGGGTCGTTACTAGTGGCTGAGTTGTGTGGCTTTAGGGAATCTAATGGAAAAGGAAAGCAGGATGCAATCGTGCTTCTCGGTGGACAATTTGGACTCTGTCTGCCACAAAACGTGCGGGCATCAAATTCGTACCACATGTGGTGGGATCTCGGTGGTGCATGTAGTCACACGTGGAGATGCTCGTTTATATAAAGCCCACTCATTTTGAAGGCTGCGCATACGACCCGAGCAACTCAATACGTCCTAACAGAATGTTGTATTCCTTATCCAACACAGCCTTCTATATTTTTCATTTGGTGGTTGTAGCTTTGCAAGAATTCCTACTCCTGTCTAATTCATGGGAGAAACTAATTGCACGTTTCATATTTGACTTAAAAAGATAAAATTACAGTGATAACTTAATGTCCCTCATAATTGGGCTTTCTTCCTGATCAGAATGGTAGTCAACATGTCGACCTAAGCAAGATTAAAGACAGAAAAGCAGGAGACTGTAGTTATAAAGCACAAATCCTTCGACATAGATTACAACTCTTGAATACCAGAATCGCCCATTAGTAGAAGCCAGAAAATCTTGTTTATCCTGGATGGGACCCGGCTAGAGAGTCAGTTTCATGAGGAATTGCATTACAATGTCACCAAAAGTTAAAACAAATAATACAGGAAAAGAGATTCACTGCTGCGATGGCGCTGGATTTGAGGACCCTGATGGTCCAGAAGCGGTAGGTGTAGATCCTGCAGGTCCAGGAGCCGGCTGGGCAGACCCTGATGGTATAGACGTAGGAGCTGCAGACCCTGGTTGTGCAGGCGCAGAGTGACTACTGGACGCTGGTGGTGCTCCAGAATGAGCAGCAGATTGTGCCGAATGCTGATAAAGCTGGTTTGTTGGTGGAGGCTGTGGAGGGGGCATTCCGGAATGATATTGTGGAGGGTACTGCTGATAAGGAGGCATTGGCGGCATATATCCGTATGGAGGATAGAACTGATGATGATACTGCCCAGGTGGTGGCTGCATACCTTGATATGGATAACGCTGCGCCTGTTGCTGCTTCTCCGGACCAGATTTGTTTTCACCTGAGCCTGATGGCCCATTAGAAGCGCCATCATGGGATGGAATAAGGGCACCCATTCTTTGAGGATCCATTGACGGATAATAGGCTCTCTCCTGCTGTGGTGGAGGTGGAGGTGGAATATTGAAGTAGTGCATCGGTTGGTTTTGGTCCTGGGGCTGTATTTGGCTCTGTTGCTGGGATATAACTGCCCGAGGCAACATCCCAGTATGAGCTACAGCGGCCTGCTGCCTTGCTTCGTCTGAGCCTTCTGAATCTGGTTTTGGTACTTGGGGTCTGCCCCACATCAGCTTCAGTCTCAGGCCCTTTATGACCAGTTTGTTAGATAGCTCTTCTGCAGCTTTCTCCGCACCTTCTCTCGTCGTGTATGTTACAAAAGCACAAGCTCGTAGGGGCACCATTCTTATGGATTCAATTTCACCATGAGCATAGAAGTTATCCCTCAGGTCCTGCTCAGTTACCCTTTCATTAAGGCCACCAACATAGAGGGTCTTGATGCCCTCATCATCAGGAGGTTCCAGAGAAGGCATTTCTCCGGCTTTGTTGAGTAGTTTCATTGCAACTGGATCGTTCACTCTGCATATTTTGAAAGGAAAAAAAAACGAGACAGAGAAAACAAACCTGTAAGGATTATGCATCACATGCTTGGGTACACATACATATATGTGTTGGTATGCAAGTGCACTGATTTATACAAAGCATGAAAGTCATATGTTGCCAGCTTTCGGCACTAGGCACTGCTGACAAAAACGATCGGGCACAAATCTAAATACAACTAACAAATGGCAATAATAAAACAATGATCCCCATTACATCTAAAAGAAGTTTAGCATTCAGACCCAGTTTTCATAGTCAAACATATAGGCACAAGAGAGGGAAGATAGAGAGATCAGTATGCTTCATAATATTGAAGAGACAGAAATTATCAACCACTGGACATACCCATAGTAACGATCTTTGATATTCTGCTGTGACAACTCCCCAGTTATGGGCATCTCATGTCGGTAAGGGCACTCAGCACCTCTTGTGCATTCTCCCCTTATATAGAAACTGCAAACATGTGCTCTGTTTCTTTTGTAATATGGTGTTGTTCTCTGAAGCTTCAGAATGGTGTCATTTGGACGAGCTTTTCCATATGATGACTCGTAATCTATACCAGCTCTAGCCTACAATATATAAAAAATGACTTACTAAGCACAGAAGAAAAATAAAAATCAGAAACCAAGGCTATGATCATGTAACTAAAAAAATTAGGACGCAGATAAAAAGAAAAAAGATAAACCAACTATAGACATCTCATGTGAACACTATGCCAAAGTTTTACCACTTCCCAGCACAGATGAAATTGATCTACATCCAACCTATAAAAGTTCTTAAGTTCAACTAAAAGCAGGAAGAATGGGCCCAGACGTCTTTTTTTCTCTGGAAGAGAGAGGGAGAAGGGGGGAGATTGTATGGTTGGGGCTGGGAAGAGAAAGCAAACACTCAGAGCTTCATTATTAGGTTAGTACTTTGTCAAAATAAATTATTTAGCATGAATTAAACTCCAACAGACTGAAGCTCAATATCAGATATCACTTTTCAAGATGAGAATCTGCTTAGAACAGCTGAAGAGGAAGCAAATAGAACACATGACCTGGAAGCACTTAAAGAAGAATTCAAAGACCCTAAAGAAACCGGAAGGAAATTTGCCAAAATCAGAGAATCAAAGGAATGCCTTCTGTAGAGACAACAGTGTGATTATTAAGACACACAAGAAGAATGATGTCATGGACGAAGATAATGTACATAAGTAGATGAATAACAAAGTCAGCAGTGTATGAAGTGCTAGAAAAGGAGAAGATCAATGAAATCACTGGAGCTGCTTTATGCATAGAAAATCACCATCAATGTCATCAAGGAACAAACAAACGACTAAACTAGGGATATCAATGGTACACAGGACTTTATAAAACACTTTCTTTCATGGATCCTGGGCATGGCCCAAACAATCGTGTATAGCCATAAAACTAACATAAAAAACTTTAAAAAGGGGAGTTGCGGGTCACATGACTGCATAACGACATAAAAACGTTTAGGAGAAGCTCCAAGGAGCATAGTTTGCTCTGACTGCTGAAGCAATTTGCTCCCGTTTCATCATACAACAAGAATTATTGAAATTGCATCATGCAATGCAAATGCACTGCATTTGCATGCAAAACAAAATCATATTTATCAACATAATTGTTCAGGCAACAGCTGTATATGACACGAAAGCCCATCAATTATTATACCGCAACTGTCACTAAGCTACTCTGTAGTTTCATTATTTTTTACCATGTAATATGTACTAAACGTAATCTTCAAGACTTGAAAAAACATACCCTGCGGTCATGCTCCTCAGCAAAATATTCTCTATTAACATCACTCTTGGGAATGGCATCATTGGAACTGATGGACAATGCAGTGTCTCGAACCTGAACTGGCAAACCATATTCGAGATCCAGAAGGCAAACCTGACAAACATTTTTTAACTTACTGCATGTCTGGCAAATCTCAGTTTTCTTGAATCTCGCATCACGACCAGGCCTCCACCTAAAAACTGTGAATGGCCGCGTACAAATCTTGCATTCCTTATCAAAGTCGGCTCTTGTCTGCATCCAAATATGCACATACCTATGTTTAACAATTGCTAAAATTGCTTCTCTCTTATAAAACATTCCAAAGCCAAAAACATTATTTTAAAATTTTCACATGCCCTGCTGCAACAACATTAAAGGCTGTATTGCAATATTTTCCATATTTTAAGTGATAAACAAGATTGAATTTAGCATTAGCTATATAAAATCTTGGCCAGCTTGCCGATAGTTTTAAAACGAACATATGGGAAGAGGCTACTCCAATTCACTTATGAATGGTAACAAACAGCTAAATTGTCTAATGTGATTCATAAAAGGACCAAATAACTACTACCAATCACTGAAAAATCCTTTCGCCCATCACTGTCCTTTTAAAGGCCTGATACTGAATATGCAAATGAAAGAGTATTGAAGTGAATTTGGTTGCCAAACACTTTCCACAAGAATCTAATATGGAGAATTCAAGCTAATATCCTTCTCACCTTTCCATAAGGACGTGGAGAGAACAAAGAAAACGACTACTGCCATAATGTAAAACAGAACTCACACAAGCCACTCCGCCCCTATCTCAGCTCCCAACAAATCCACAATCTCTTTGCGACCTATTATTTGTCTCTTTCACCACATCACATTTTCAAAAATTATGGCCTGCCCCTTTACATTACGAGCCTAACCATATATGTTATTAGCGTAAACAAATCCAAGAAAACACTCGGACCTCCCCTATGTTAAAGTAATCGACCAAATACAAACAGACTCTAAATTATCACATAAACCCATACGTATAGGCGCAATTAACTTGACGCTAAAAAAACCTAGAATAAAAGCATTATTGATTTTTTTTAAAAAAAAAAAAACAATGAAGCTTTGGGCGTCACAACAATTTACCGATCACGTGCCTCAAAGGAGCTCTTTTAACCACCAAATCTAAGTCCATATTGTAAAATCTTACAAAACCAACCAAATCTTAGGGTTCCTCAATGAAGATAAAGAACACAAATAAACCCTAAGAACGGTTCAATGAGATCGAAGAACAATCATACCATGCGAACGTAGGGATTGTCACCAAGGCAAGACTCGCAGATGATAGGAAAGTCGGAGCGTTCCCAGCCATCGGCCTCAAGATCTCTAAGCAACCTATGCGCCATGCTTTCCTATGGCTCTGCTCTGGCCTATCTCAACAAGGGGTTCGCCGACTTGAATTGCGTCACTTAGCCCGCTCTTCACAGCGTCAAAGCTGGCTACGAACCCTACGGGGCCCCGCAAGAGAAGATGGTCGTGGAGTCGGTTATCCTGATTATCTTCACTTATTTTCTTCCGCTTTTAATCTCATTCCTTTCCCAGCCAACCCCTGCTCGGCTAAACGAATGCAAATACACCCACGGGAATTTACCATCTACTATTCATAATTTTAGATGAATTTTTCTATTTTAATATAATATTAGAGTCCTAATCACTTCTTAATATGACCCGCAAAGATATGTATTACAAATGTTATCTCATAAAATTATAAATTTTTTTATTTTAATATAGTATTAGAGTCCTAATCCACCTTCTTAATATGACCAGCAAAGATATGCATTAAAAATGTTATGTCATATATAAGAATAGTGACATATAAATCTAACTTTATTATAATATGAGTTTATTACTTATTTCTTTAGGTTTTGGGATGACTTTCCTATTTTAGTAGATTAATTAAAATATATTTTCATTTTCACTTATAAGTTATTATCAGTTAGAAAAATAAATTATCTTGTGTATAACAAATAATAAATCATTTTTAATATATGATAAATCTAACTAATTTTCTCGGTGCAAATATCCCAAGGTCCAACTGGAACGACTTACTTCTCACAGCCAAACGGGCCCTTCGCAGTAAAAAGCAGTACTGCAACTCAAAGCGGCACTTGACTACGAAGAAAGCATAACCTTTTTCTCCGACTCTACTCGAATCCCGCGAAAACCATCACGCCTAGAATTCCAAAAACCAGACCAGTGCAGGGGGCGCTCAATTTTCAGAGCTCAAAAGCTAAGCGCTGCCGCGTGAGATGGATCGAATCGAAGCGGCAAATGAGCTAGCTTTCCGAGTCGGTTTCTCCGGCCACAGTGGCCATCTTAGGGTAGAGCCTATCTCAACTGTGGAGAGCTCCGACCCCGTCAAGTCGCTTCCCGACTTCATTTTGGTTAGTGTTTCGTCTCACACTATACTTCGGAAACTGGAAGTCGTTAACAGTTTTGAACTCTGTTATATAGCTCCTTTTTTGGGGCGATGACTAATTTGTTAGAGCTTGTGTTGCTTATGTAAAAAAGCTTGATCAGTTTTGTTAAAAAATTTTGGGTGCATTTTCGGTTTTATGTATTTTGCATGTTTTTGCATTAATGCATATTAATTTTTGGGTTCGATAAAATTTATTGGAAATGGAACCGAATTAAATCTGGGAGCAAAAGAGTTCCCAATACTTGGAGTTAAAGGGAGCATACATTTTCTTCTCCTTTTTTTCGAGACTAAAAAGGTGCATTTTAGCGGTATTTCTCTTTGAAAGCAAAGAAATGAATTCAGGCTTAAATTTTCAGGATAGGGTTAATTTTCTATGGTATCGCTATAGTTGGTACTGCTTTTGCACCTTGGTTGCCACCTTCTGTTTTCAATTAAAATACTACATCTGTTGTTTAGTCTCGTAGGTAAGTGGGGGTGACAGTTAGGTTTTGAGCATAAGTGATAGCAAAGGTCATTAGTTTGAATTCCTACTATGTAATTTCTTTTTGATCGATTAAATATTCCACAAGTTGGCTTCACTTGTTGACTTAAGATATTAATTAGAATGATTGAGTTATTAGTTCCCAGAAACTTAACCTTTTGAGGTTAGTAGTAATTCAACAGCTCTCATGTTGTTTGAGCATGTTAATGTGCTTCAACTTATTCGTGTGGGGCTTCAAAAAATAATAGCTTTTGGTTTTCCTGCTAGAGGAGCACTAATTCTTCCGCTTGAGTGAGCTATCTTATTTCTATTTCAGCCACCTGCTTTTCCGAGGGAAACCCCCGAGTCCATTAAAGCATACATAGAAGAGACGTATCTCTTGCCAAGATTGGACCCTGAAGAGTTTTCACCTGAAAAAGCTGGAAGGCAGTGGGATTTTGATTGGTTTGGAAGAGCGAAAGTACCACTAGAGCCTTCATTACCACGTTCTGTTGTGATTCCTGCATGGGAGTTACCATTTAGACGCCAGAATAAGGGATCAACGCGAGAAACATGGGAACCCAAATCTCTTGAGGTATGGGGCTATCACTTCCTCAATGGGTGCATCCATCAGTTAGAGATACCACATTTCACTTGACATTACAAGTTAAGAAAAGGTTATGGCAATATTTTATTTCTGTTATACATTGATGATAAAGCATGTAGAGAAATATTTGGGATTGATGATGTTCTTAAATGCTGTGCTTTTTACCTTCTTGATTCTGACTTTGGCCTGGGAGTTGTCTTATTATATTGTTTTAGGTGGATGTATCAGAACTAATGGTTGGAGCTCAAGACTCTGGCTCTTTGCCACGTGCAGCTGGACATGCAAAGGATCTTATCAGAGGGAGCATCAACAACCGCCCATTTCGCCCTGGGGGTTTGGATGATTCCCAATCTTTAGAAAGGAATCTTCCTGAAGGTGCATCCAATGGTGAATGGGTACATGAAGTTTTGAATGGTGGGCCTGCTCAGACAAGTGTTCCAAGCTTGAAGAAAGGATTGGACCTTGGCAATCTCAAGGTTAATTTGCTTATCAATCACCCATGAAAGTTTAAACAAATTGCTTAATCAATTTTGTGTAGCTCTAATTTTTTATAAAAGCTCTTTTGCTTTACTTTCTCCTGCAGGCTTATCCTTGTTCATGGAATGTTTATAAGGACCAAAGTTCGCTTCAGAGTATGTCAGATGAAAATATGGTGAGTTTGTGTGCTCTTTTTCCTCTCTAAACATCTAAAAGTTTATCTCAGTTTCCTTGTTACAATTTCCTCTCAAGCTAGAACATCCTAGTGTCATGAGTTTTTGTAATAGACTGATTTTTGGCTGTTGAGTAACGATTTGTGTTATTATTATGCAGGGTGAGTTATCTGTACAGTTTGATGACTTGTTCAAGAAGGCTTGGGAAGAGGATGTTGTTCCTGAATCAGAGGGAGATGGTATGTGCAATCTGCACTTTGATCTTTTGTTATTGGTTCATCTCTATACAAAGTTGTTACCTGTGTGAAAAGAGCCATGTGGAGTCTTGCTCAGCTTGGGCTTGTGAATGAGCCGCTCATTATGTCTTTTATATCCATGCAAGGTCAAGTGCATATTGTATACCTACTTGACCCTGGTAGGTCTAAACCTACTTATATATAATTTTTAAATGTCATGGGATCTGAGTTTTTGCACCGGATTGTAGTATGTTTCAAGTTTGAGTCTGAGGAGAAGGTTTTACTTGGAAAAATGAGGCCTGAAAGAAATGACTCATTTTTTCTGAGCACTCTGCTCTTTATGCCTCTTATAGTTAACGAAAGGGGATCAAGGAACTTCTATTTGTTTCCTCTTTTCTCAATCATTCCAGTAGTGCATGAAAGATTTAAGAAGCCTTGCTTTTACTTTAAGCTGTATGTTGAAAAGTTTGGTGTTTATAAACCATTTGCCATCAAGTTGCAGAATTTGGGATTGATTGTAGCCAGGGATTGTTGGATTGTATGGCATCTTGTCCTCCATAAACATTTGGAGAGAGGTCAAGAGTTGAATTCTGAAGGAATGATTTAGATGCTTTTAACAATCAGAATAATAAATTGGGAATATATCCAGATTGGAGTTGACACTATATAAAATAGCTTATTCCAGAGACATTATCCTTTATAGGGCAAAGGAGCTTATTTTATTGTCAATACTTAAAAATAATGACATTAAATATTATCAGGAAAATACTACTTTAAGGGGAACAAACATGTTGTGTTGCAATGAATCTAATTAATTTCGTGTTATTTTCAATTTTTGAGAAGAAAAGTGGTCTGACTGGAATTGCGTGCCAGTCGACACAATACGATTTATAATTGATTTGACCATAAAATTCTAGCAAGTTTTCTAGTTATGAATCAAGATGAAAGCTAGCATACTTCACATTTTATCTCTGGTAACACATAGCATTGTTTTTCATTTTTGCACTATGCTTTCATGCCTTTTTGAGAGCCATGTTTATATTACTCTTAGAATATTATCTAAACTTGGCATTTGTCGTCTTTAATGTGTTGGCATTTTCTATGATGTAAATGGCCATAAGTAATCTAGTTTAATTCTGCTTAAGGACTACCTTTATAATTTTCCAAAAAACTGATGGATCACTTTGATAGGCTGGATAGAAGCAGGAATATTCCCTTTCTTCTTTTCTTTACTATTTCATTCAAGCAAGTGAGGTACCCTACCAAATGAATAAGCATCTTTTGTATGGTCAAATTAAAAAATACCACTTTATAGGATTCAATGATCTCTAAAAATATTATCTAGCCAAAGTAATCCTGGATAGTCTTTTTTTTTTTTTTTGGGCTTATGACCATTGCTGACTATGAAGGTCCATTGTCAGAAGTAGAATCTGTTAAGTCAGAAGCTGAAGCAAATAGGGCTGATTTGTCCCATGGTGCAAATGAGACTGATGTGCCCCATGGCGCAAATGAGGCTGATGTGTCCCACAGCACAAACGAGCCTGATGTGTCCTGTGGTGCAAATGATCCTGAATCATCTCTTTTGGATGACATTTTATCAGTAGAACCAGCAGGGGCAACGTCAATTTTGGATAGGACTGTTGACGGTGATAGACAGCAGCCACGGAAGGTAACTTCCTCTATGTGGACAGTATTATGTTATTTATCTCTTCCATCCTTGCTTGTGCTATTCTTTTATAAGTTCATCAATGGGCAGGCCTGGGCTGTTATGGGAGGTGGTCAAGGGATTGCAGAGCGCTTTCATGAACTTGTTCCTGATATGGCACTAGAATTTCCTTTTGAATTGGATAAATTCCAGAAAGAGGTACTGGTCAATGCAAGTCTTTTCTGCCATCTGCTTTGATAAAAAACTATAATGTGCACTCCTATGCACCAAATAAGGCTTAATTGGACACTACTGTTTCTTCTAATCGTCTACAAATGCTAGCATAAGTACAACTATAAGTAGAACTGGTCTTCTTGGAACTTTTGTCAAAGCTTTTTTTATCACAGAAGCATGTGGATTAATTTATACGAACTTGTACCTTTTTTTTTACATATTTTAATCCTTTGTGCGTGATGTGTGTGGTGCTATTTAAGTTTTCTTTTTTGTTTTCTTTTTTTCTCCTTTTACTCTCCTAACTCGAAGGGTAGATCAGAATTATTTAATATTGCAGCCAAATAAGAATGTCTTTTTGGCTTTTAATAATTACAGGCTATATATTATCTTGAAATGGGAGACTCTGTTTTTGTGGCCGCTCATACATCAGCTGGGAAGACAGTCGTTGCAGAATATGCATTTGCTTTGGCATCAAAAGTATGGCTCAGACTTCACACTCATTTTTTCCCTTTAAAAAAATACTTCAACTGATTGAGTAATTGAATGTAGCGCATGTTTTTGTTCTCCTGAATTTTACACTTCTTATCTACTAGAATATTAATATTCTAGCAATTTCTGTTGTTATATTTATTTTCTGTTGCTAAATTTTGTCACTTGATCTCAATACCATGCAGCATTGCACAAGAGCTGTTTATACTGCACCTATTAAAACCATCAGCAATCAAAAATATAGGGATTTCAGTGGGAAATTTGATGTTGGACTTCTTACCGGTGATGTTAGCTTGAGGCCGGAGGCTTCTTGTCTAATCATGACTACTGAGATATTAAGGTCAATGCTTTATCGGGGTGCAGATATTATTCGTGACATTGAATGGGTAAAGGGGCTCGTTTTCCTTAACAGTAATTTCCACACTCTTTTTCAAGCATAAAGTTTTTCCATTATTTCTATTATTGCGATCTACACATTTTCTTATTTATTAATTACATCATTTCTTTTGTTTTTACTGTATTATGAGGAGACAGGTTATATTTGATGAGGTGCACTATGTCAATGATATTGAAAGAGGTGTTGTTTGGGAAGAAGTTATAATCATGCTTCCAAGGCATATTAATTTTGTTCTTCTCTCGGCCACGGTAATGCTTCTTAGTTTGTGCATGCCTTGTTAACCTGCTTTATTACTTACTGTGATTTACCAATCCTTGTGTGATCGTAGTGCCATAAAAAGTTCTTTTATTGCTTTCTTCCAAATGAGCTTCTAAAAATGTAAAGTTGTTTATCGGACATTCACTTCCATTAGTTTAAGGCAAGGAATATTTGGGTGTTATCATGTGTAAATTCTCTCTTAAATTTCATTTATATTGATGTTTAGTTCATTATGTGGTACCATACACATAACCTTCGATTTATTTGTTGCTATTACTTATTTTATTTGTTTATAATGAAGTGCACGGCTTGATCATTGAAATTCTAATGGCTAGTTACTGTTGGTGTATATTTTGTGATAATCTACATTTAAGCTGTACATTTTTCTACCGATGTTACTTTCATTACTTCCATCAGTAATCTGTTTTTCTACTGATAAACATAATTTACATTTATATTTTGTAATTACAAAGTTATTTGTGGTTCTAGTCTCACTTTACCCTCTCGGTGAAAGTCTGAAATGTCACTTCAAGAACCTACTTCATCGGTTGTGATTGGAGGTGGCTCCTAGTTAATTCTAGAGGATGGAAGCGCTTTCAATCTTATGCCGGCTAATAAGTGAACTAGCATACATTACCCTGCCTAAAAATATCAGAAGCAGATGCAAAAGAGTGCTGCTGGAGGACTACTTTCTTATTTCTTGTGTTCCACCATTTTGAGTGCCTTGTTTCCCAAAATCATGAGGATAACAATTAAACTGCCTCTTGCAGAGGATAAAAATTTAACTGCTTCTTTCAGATTTGTTTTATTATTATTTTTCACTTATTTTAATTCTCTAGCAATGTCTTAGTTCTTGTTGATGCTGTGAATTTTTTCTTTTATATCCTTAAGTTGGGTAATATGTCTTATAGAAGTTGTCCTTATCATTTTATAGGTACCAAACATAGTTGAGTTTGCTGACTGGATTGGTCGGACAAAGCAAAAGGAAATCCGAGTAACTGGGTAAGTGGTGAATCTGTTTCCTAACTAGAGTTTGGTTTACTTTGATCTTGTTTGCCTGGAATTTTCTGAATTGATTGGTTTTTTCTTTCTCTCTCCTCTTATCCATTTTTCATGCTGTCTTTTCTTAAATAAGAATAGAGTAGAAAGGAAATTTATATTGTACATTTCCTGTTTCAAATTTCCCTTATTTTGTATCTGTTTTTAGGACCACAAAAAGACCGGTACCACTGGAGCACTGTCTGTTTTACTCTGGAGAGCTTTACAAAGTATGTGAAAATGAGACATTTATGCCCCAGGGACTGAAAGCTGTTAAAGATGCATTCAAGAAAAAGAATTTGACTGCTGGTGGTGGTAGCACTGGATCTTATGCTGGTGCCTCATCTGCTCGTGATGGACGTCGACCCCAGAGATATGAGCATTCTAACCGAGGAAAGCAGATCAAGCATTCCGGGACTGGTGGGGGGAATCAGAACAATGGCAATGGTCAGAATAATTGGGGGTCAAGGAGATCGGATGCTTCTTCATGGTTGTTGCTTATTAACAAGTTATCAAAGAAATCACTATTACCTGTACGTCAGAATATATCTTCTTCATCTTTTTAATTGTGTCCCTGTTTTATTCTGGTTATTCTGAATTGAAGCCATTAGAACTTGTGGTTGTGAAGGTTTGTTTCACTATGTAAAAGTTTGTTCCTTGTTTGCCTTTGTGAGAAATAAAGTATAAATGCGGACATGGAACAAATTCTGAAAGATGATAGAAGGGAGGTAGCTTTTTTGTAGAAATTTTGGTAAAGTTTCCTGTCTTCTGCCATAACGAAGAAAAACCAGGAATAAAAACTGTCCTTATTGCTATGTGCATCATCTTCATTTTGCAATGGTGGTTGATCTTTGTCCTCCTCATCAAATATGAGTTTATATTTTCCTCTCCTGAGTCTTGAAATAGTAGATTGGTCTGCATAATTGTTGCTTTGGGTATGATCAATGGCAACTTGGTGTTTCTTGAAGCAGTCTCAATATTTTGGAAGGATTTCGTAGTTGGTAATATTTAGGCTTGTAAAGCTCCTGTTTGATGTTAACGAAAAGGTTGTGTTTGGAGTCACTTGGAAATATTTCTACAATTTAATGTACTTGTGTTTGAATAAGGAACCTAAGGGTGGCTTATTTGCCTTTGTTAGCATCAGGTTCTCTTCTTGTTCCTTTTGTTTAATTTGGAACACTAATGATTTCACTCTGGAGTTTTATTTTGCCTTTACTTGCATGTGCAGGTGGTTATATTTTGTTTCTCAAAAAATCGCTGTGATAAATCTGCTGATACTATGTATGGGATGGACCTTACCAGTACTTCTGAGAAAAGTGAGATTCGAGTCTTCTGTGATAAAGCATTTTCGCGACTGAAGGGTTCTGACAGGAATTTACCACAGGTTTGGCAGTTGACAGATTCTTCTATGTTAATTTACATTTAATGAGCTATGGGGATAAGAATAAGACTTGATTTACAGATTCTCAGAGTTCAAAGCCTGCTACGTAGAGGGATTGGTGTCCATCATGCAGGGCTGCTACCAATTGTTAAGGAAGTTGTTGAAATGCTCTTTTGTCGTGGTGTGATCAAGGTAAATCTGTTTCTTTTTGGGACAGTGTCAGTGTTGTTTGGCATTCATTTCTAGTTTTCAAAGTCATTCTGCTGTAAGAGGTAAAGAAAACGCTGCTATCAAACTCATAATCCTGCGTTAGAACTAAGGTTTTAACTGATGTAATTTTCAGATGAATCTTTTCCTATATGGCATCTTAGAAGTTATCTCTTTGTTCTTAATTTACAGGTTCTATTTTCAACAGAGACATTTGCAATGGGGGTCAATGCTCCAGCTCGAACGGTAAGGCTTTTGGTGATAGTTTTTGAATCTTGAATGTTCAGTTCGTTGGAAGTCAGTTTAACTAGCTGTTTCTTGATCAATTAAAGCAGTGGGCTCCAGAACACTCTAGGTCATAGTAACCTTTTTAGGTTGTACCTTTGATATGAGCATGAAACCAATATCTCTGAAGGCTATGTTCATATTATGGTAATAGCTGATATGAGTTATAAATGACAGAAACCAGACATTGGCAGGATGGTTTGGAAAGTTCTTAATCCCTCTTTGACTTCATCTGCGTTGTAAAAGATATGTTTCTGTTTACAACACAAGCATTAAGTACCAGATAGCTGTTACGGACATGGAAGTGTGATTCCTTGGTTCAATCTTTGTGGTTGATGGTCTTGACTGGAAAACCAAGTCTGCATGATTCCCTACCAAGGATAAAAACAGTGGTCTACATCCATATGAACCCCCCTTATCCTGCCCAAAATCTTGCATTTTTCATGTGGCATATTGTTCAGTGTCAAGAACAAGAAACACATAATTGATTAGTATACAGAATTACTGAAATCTGTAGATGAGAGTCTATAATGATGGTGTAAAGGTGCTTTTATGTGCTGTGTTATATCCAGTTCAAGACTTGGCGTTTTTGTGTTTTGAATTTTGACCAAACTGAGGCTTTTGCAGGTTGTTTTTGATGCTGTAAGGAAGTTCGATGGCAGGGAATTCAGACAATTATTGCCAGGAGAATACACTCAAATGGCAGGTCGTGCTGGCAGAAGAGGACTTGATAAAATAGGTACAGTTGTTGTTATGTGTCGCGATGAACCCCCAGAAGAGAGTGATTTGAAGCATGTTATAGTTGGAAGTGCAACCAGGCTTGAGTCTCAGTTTCGGCTGACGTATATCATGATCCTGCATCTTCTTCGTGTTGAGGAATTAAAGGCATGTATTCCACAGATTTCTTCGTAGAACAAAGATTTTCGACAAAATTTTTTCAGAAAAAAGGGAACCTCATTCCATACTATAGTAACTTAGGACATCCATACAGATACTCATCATCCATAATTTCCATTTAACATGAACGAGAAAGCAATACATAGATTTTGTGGATATAATGGGCCTGATCCTAAGGTAATTTTGTCAGATCTTCTCAGCCTAGAGCAAAATGGTTGTTTTAATCACATATCGATAATAAACTATTTGGGGACTGGCTTCCCATCCTTATCTTTTCACTTTTCCTTATATTTTTTATGGTCCAACAGTTCATCTGCTGCGTTCTAGCACAAGGTTATCTATTCTGCTTAAGTTTTCTCTCAGCAACTCTTATCCAATCAAGCAATACCATTTAATTATGCCTGAAGAACCTTTTCTGTAGGTGGAGGACATGCTGAAAAGAAGTTTTGCTGAATTCCATGCTCAGAAGAAACTTCCCGAGCAACAACAACTTCTGATGCGAAAGCTTGCTCAACCCACAAAAACTATTGAGTATGTCAAGGCCATAATCTTGATTATTGATTGGCAGAAATAACTCTTGTGCTTTCTGCAGTTGTTCATAATTTGCTCTGCATGAAATGGCTCTATATTTCTTGGGTGTAGTGATAATCTTTTCCTTGGGATTGACATGCCTTAACCTGTTATATTATTATGGCCGTCTGAAGAACTGCAGCCTTACACGCACTTGATTGCAAGGATGTTTTTAGGCTCTTTGAATCTAGTTGGATTCATCTTAGTTTGTAAAGTTGCTGTATTTGTCTTTGAATCTTCTCTTAGTCCATGTCTTGCATGTTCCTTCTGTAAAGATGGTTTCTCATTTTCTTCTGTGGACTGATGTGTGACTCACAAAGTTTTTGAGAAGAAAAAATTTACATCGTAATGAAAACTTATATCATAGGAAAAAGCATCTTGTTCCAATAACGTGAGTTTCAGATGAAGCTCCTGTGGCTATATTTGGGACATTACTGTTTTGTGTTATGAAGGGGAAAGGAGACTATCTTACTCGTAATTTTTCTCGAACATATTGCCTGTAGACATGGAAGTAGCATCAACAGCTGTGTGGATAATTTAGAATCCATTACTGTTGTCAACCTTTGTCTCCCGTGATAATGTGCAATCTGATAGATCAAGAGCTAGGGAAGGCTATTAAGGTTTAGTTGTTAGTGTTTGTCTTCCATCTTTTGCATGGTCTCTGAAGCACGTCTTTTTGCATGTAGATGTATAAAAGGTGAACCAGCAATTGAGGAATACTGTGAGATGTTCTTAGAAGCTGAGCAATATCGTGACGAGATTTCTGAGGCAGTCATGCAGTCCCCTGCTGCCTCACAATGTCTGACCCTTGGAAGGGTGGTAGTTGTAAAATCAGAATCAGTAAGTTGTTCTTGCTCCTATTCAAATGGTATAATGGCGACCAACACTTATAATTTTGTATTTTTTTCTTTTGTTGGGTGGATTTGGTTTGAAAGGGAAAAGCACCCCTTTTGAAGTATTTGTGCAGGATTATGTACCTAGATATGGTTGTTTTACTATGTGTTACCCTATAATAATGGAAAATTTACTCCTAGAGTAAAGTTTGACTAAAAGCATATGGTATTTTAAGTGCAAAAGTGATGGAAGATCTAAAATTAGAATTTTGGAATGTGTTGGAGTTGTAACTTTTCTCTTGCACTTCACCCATGAGAGAAAAAAATCAAGTTGAACTTTCAAAATCAAAGTTATCAGGCGTGGAGTGGTGCTTCCCATGTTTATTTAGGTAACTGGTGCTGTAGTGATGATGTTATCTCCCAGTGTCCATATCTTTTGTGCAATATGCTCTTTGATTCATATCAAGGATTTTCTTTAATTTTTTGGATACACAGTTCTTATTATGTCTATGTCATTCATAATTGGCAGGGACAGGACCACTTGCTCGGAGTTGTAGTAAAAGTACCCTCTGCTAGTAACAAACAGTACATTGTTCTGCTTCTGAAACCTAATTTACCACCCGTAGTGCAAAGTCCCCTTGCCAGTAGTAGTTTACAAGACAAAAGAGGCGTTGGTTTCTCAGAAGGTCAATTATTGTTACCAAAAGCAAAACGTGACTTTGAAGAAGAATATTATTCTTCTGCCAAATCTCGCAAAGGCTCAGGGGTCATTAACATAAATTTACCTCACCATGGTACCGCTGCTGGGATGAGTTATGAGGTTAGAGGAGTTGATAGCAAAGAGTTCTTATGCATTTGCAATTGCAAAATAAAAATCGACCAGGTTCGGCTTCTTGAAGATGCTAGTAGTGCTGCTTACTCCAAGACAGTTCAACAGCTATTGGTTCTTAAATCTGATGGAAATAAGTACCCTCCACCCTTAGATCCAGTGAAAGGTATGACTGTTGCTCAGCGAACTTAATAAATTAAACATTGGAAAGATAAAAAATTTGATGTGTAATATTTGATAGTAGGGCTATATTTGAGGATTTGGTGGTTCTGTTTCAGATTTGAAGTTGAAAGACATGATTCTTGTGGAAAAATACCGCAAGTGGACTGGCCTTGTGGAGAATATGACAAAGAATAAATGTCATGGGTGCATTAAGTTGGAAGAGCATATAAACTTAGCAAAAGAGATAAGGAAGCATAAAGAGGAAGTCAATGCTCTAAAATTTCAAATGTCAGATGAAGCACTTCAACAGATGCCGGAGTTTCAGGGCCGGGTGTGTTTGTGTGGCAGTAATATTTCCTGTTAATGTTTTGACCTTGTGGTGGCTTATACATCAAACTTCTAATCGCTATAACGTTGTACTTTTTCAGATTGATATTCTGAAGGAAATTGGGTGTATAGATGCTGATCTTGTTGTTCAAATAAAAGGCCGTGTAGCTTGTGAGATGAACTCGGGGGAGGAGTTGATATGCACTGAATGTTTATTTGAGAATCAACTGGATGACCTGGAACCAGAAGAAGCCGTGGCATTAATGTCTGCCTTTGTGTTTCAACAGAAGAATACCTCTGAACCTTCTCTTACTCCTAAGCTGTCCCAGGCTAGAAAGAGGTCAGTTTTCCCTTCTTTTTCCCCTTCGTCTTTTTCCCCTTAGACGATTGCTAGATATCTTCTTGTATACTTGACAGATTGTTCCCCATTGTAGTATGAATTAAGAATTCTTGGGGTAGTGAGACTCCTGTGACAATAGCTTTGAGTTTTCAATTTCTGAAAGCTCTTGGTACAATCATTTTGGTGGTTTCGTGAAAGTTCCTAGATGGTAGTTTTGGAGATTTAGTACTCTTATTGACTTGGGGTTTTCTTTTTCTTGATTTTAATTTGATCCAGATCCCACCCCAACCCCAACAAAAGAAAAGAAAAATCTAAATGATACAGTTATTTTTCTGCAGATTATATGATACTGCGATAAGACTTGGGGAGCTTCAAGCCCAGTTCAAACTACAGATCAATCCAGAAGAATATGCCAGAGACAATCTCAAGTTTGGTCTCGTTGAAGTGGTTTATGAATGGGCAAAGGTCTTCCTTTAGAACTCCTAAACGCAGTCATTTTCAATCGTTTTGGTAGTAATCTGCCATCTCACAAAGCTATTTTTTAACTGTACCAGGGAACTCCATTCGCAGATATCTGTGAACTTACAGATGTCCCAGAAGGTCTGATTGTACGCACCATTGTCAGACTGGACGAGACGTGTCGTGAATTTAAAAACGCCGCATCAATCATGGGTAATTCTGCACTCTACAAGAAAATGGAGACCGCATCCAATGCTATAAAGCGCGACATTGTTTTCGCCGCTAGCTTGTACGTGACCGGGCTGTAGCTATATCACTAATGGAAATGGCTGTGGAGAAAGCGTAAGTGGAGCCTTTCAACATGTACACTAGTCAGTGGCCTCACAACTCACTATTGATGCCAATGTACAGTTAAAATTCCTGTCTATTAGAAATTTTAGTTTATTCAAAACAAATATTTCTATAAATAGGAGACTTCAGTCATACAATCTTAGTCCTCTTTAAGCACGCTTGAGTACAATTTATTAACATGACAATCACATGCCTAGCAAATCGGCTACTTCTGGATCTTTGTTGAATGGCACCCACCCTGCAATTCAACTGTCACTCCTGCTTGGCTTGTCTGAAGCATGGCCTACCTGAAAGAAAGTTAACCAAACAGGGTTTAGTTATACAGACTCAAGGCAGAGATGAATAGAAATGCCTGCAAGGTAAGCATGCTTGTGTACCATCTTATCAAAAGCCGGAGTCCAGTCGTTAGTGGCTGGGTTACACAGGCAGGAGGCGTGGCAGATGGGGTCAGAATCAGGAGCCAGATTGAAGCAGTTGCCATCGGGGTTCTCCATCTTGATGAACCCTGATCCTGTCTGGAAGGGTTCAAGTAGTTGTTAGAGTCATTTTCTACTTTAGGGGGAGACCCATATCAAATCTTTTGACAAAATTAAATCCGGTCGGTTTTGGCAAATTTCCTACTGTTATTTTAGAAGCAAACAGTTAATAAAAAACCATTTAGCATTTTCTTCCTTTTTTTGGTGCAATCGATATCAATGAATATAAGAGACTAATTTCTGGAGCAGATTCTCATTTTTATTTTGCTCATCCATGAAAAATGTGGGTTCGTGACTAAATATATATATAAGTTATTTCATGGGAAAATGGATTACTAAGAGAATTAAGAAATGAAATTGGGGCATAATACCGTGTGGTGTTGCTTGTCGACACCGTTGAGATCCTTGTAATACTCCGTCTCCACAAATTCCTCTCTTACTTCTTTATCATTATAGATCAGTTTCTGCATTTAAAAACACAAGAATAAAATTGTTGAGATTGATAAGATGCCCAACACACAAGGAGCGTTTGTAGTCCAACGGTTAGGATAATTGCCTTCCAAGCAATAGACCCGGGTTCGACTCCCGGCAAACGCAAAATATGAGTTTTTAAATTTTGCTTCTCGTTCCACCAAATTCTCGATTTAAAAGTAACCGACAGTAAATTCAAGCAAGGGATCAGTGAAGGCAACCTGGGGATCGTCTTCCAGACGCTGGAACTCAGCGAGTTCAGGAATAACGTTGTTGGAGACAGCGTCAACATATTGAGAAGCATACTCGCTACGCTGAGGCTTGGTGTGGCGCTTGGGAGCTGATTGATCGAAGTAGTCTCTTGCCTTCGCCTCCAGCTTCGCCTCTTCCTCTGCCGACAAATGGACGTCACTCCGGTTGGGTCTTCCACAGGACTCCATTTTCTCCTATCAATTTTGCTACCAACTTTTCCTTCGATAATTGAGCTGCGACGAGATCTGACTGGGATCTGGACTTATTTAAAGAAGTAGTTAGATATTTTCTTGCTTTTCGTTGTACGACTTTCGGACCCCAAAAATATCCATCTTTTTGGATAAAATATCTTCGAAAGCTTATCCACTTGGTCAGACTTGGTGGCATTGATTTGAGGATGTGTGCGCAAAAACATGCCGTTAAACATTCTGCCAGTCAAAACATGCAGCCATGGTTTGGTAATTGGTCTATTAGATATATGAAAGGATTAGCTGTTCAAATGTAAACATTAAAATGAACCCGAAAAAGAAAAAGGAAAAACGTAGACTAAGAGGATGATTCGAATGATCCCTTAAGGTGGTTGGTTATATTACAGAGGTGTTTCAAATGTGTAAATTATCTAAAATGAGATGTTGATAATCTCCTTACATTCGAGAGGTAATTTGATACAGGTGTTCCAACGAGATAACTCACATGGATGAGTACTTCACCAAGTTGTTGAAGAGGGAAGACCAAGCTGCCTAAGGCAATTTGTGGATCAAGGTTCTATGTTGTAGTTTTCTCCAAAAGTTATGCATCCTCGAGGTGGTTCCCTAACAAACTTGTGGAGATCATGGAAATGTTGCCGAGAAAATATGTCTTGGACTGTTCTCCCAATATTTTATCCTATGGACCCCTTAGATGTCCAAGAAAAACCGAAACTTTTGCGGAAGCATTTGCTAAGCATGAAGAGGGATTTCAAATTGTTGAGGCGAAGGAAATGAAAACCAAGATTCAATAACAGAAATTGTGGTTTATAATTACAAAAGCTATTGAGTGTTGTTCAAAAACTATTTAATGCTTATCATGCTTGGCATGTATTAGTCTATGCATGATCAGCTCTGTTTTGTAGGCTAATCCATGCTTAAACCCTGTTTTGCCGTATCATGTTAGTATTGGGCTGATAGTTAACCCTTGGTTTGTTAGAGTGTTGCTATGACGTTCATGTGTTTAACTTGTAGAACAGGTAGGCATGCCTTTTCTATGGGCTCTTGATTTCTTTGGTTGCATTCTGCACGATGGGTCCTTAGGACTAGATCGGGCTCGTGCCTTGTCCATAGTAGTTGTAGTCATGGCCTCTTTTCTCCTTGAATCCAAGATATTTCCATTGAACCTTTGCATTTGACTAATCCTAACCTTGCCAACTTAGCCAGCGTGGTCAAAATCTTTCTCCCAAACATTTTCCCTCAACCCCTAATTTGACACGTAGAGTAAGAACTTTGTGATTAGGCGGTGGTTTTAGTGAAGAAACATGCCAATTGCACTAAGGATGGCACATGAATTGTTGTCAGCATTCCCTATGCTACCTCATAAACAAAGTGGAAGTATGCCGTGAAATGTTGTGTTGTGAGCTATACAAAATAGCTTCTTTGAAAGATATGGCTACACTAATTGCACCAAAGCAATTCATCGCACGACTTCTAACAATCTTAGTTTTTATGAAACTGAATGACACATAAAAAACAGCCACGTTGTCTGAATAGGCGAGAAGCCTTCCTCTTGTCTTCCCCACTCTTAACTGCGCACTCCTTAGCTCCTTTCTGATCCATAAGCCATTCAACAGCAACTTTGTTCCTCAACGCCTTTCGAAGCTCGTTGGGATCACAATATCTTTCTAAGTTTTAAAGGTGAAAACATGTGCAAAAAGTTCACCGATCATCTCTACGAGGCCTTGGTTCAAGTCGGACTTCGTACTTTCCGAGATAACAAAAGCTTCAGAAAAGGAAAACCATCTCTATCGAAAAACCCCAAATATTGATGGATCAAGGATTATTATTGTGATTTTCTCCAATACCAAAAACAAACACTTGCAAAAGTGTCCTGGCACGTAACGCTCATCGCAGTTAAAATAGAGGCCTTTGGTGCGCCTCTCCTTTAACTTTGGCCTGCAAAAGGTTTTTTGGAGGATTGTCGACTTCCCTGTCATGGACATCAGCTTCTCCTAACTCTTTTTAACTTGGCCTTTAAGGATTGTACCTTCCAAACAGAGCGTCAGTTAGCTTCTCTCATTTCAAGTTACCGGCTACAATTTGCTTCCAAAGCATTTGATACAAAATGTGGACTTCACCTTCCAGGTTCCAAGCGGCTATGGGAACCTTGTCAACCTCAGTCACTTGGTTTAGTTTAAAGAACTGTTAGAAAAGAAAACTTTATAGGATCTGCGTAGACAGATCTAAAACATCGTTTGTATGTTTTTGATTTAACAAACAAATACAAAGAGAATAGATAGAAATATACTGCTCTTATGATCCATTCTTTCGGTGTCATAAGCCCAATCATGCGATTTGAAACTCTATCTTAGGCGAATGTCCTCTATTCTCATAAGAGTTATTGGCTCGATGAGAAAACCTAGGGTTTTGTCTCTTTGTAAAAAGCAACCTTATGAAACCCTAAGAATAAGATGTATATAAATCATGAGCTAGAGGATAAGACCTAGCCTTACCTTATGTGCAACCCAATAAGCCCACTCATCACGGCCTACATCAGCTAGTCCATATTTAGAACTCATAGACCAACTTAATATAGCCCACTTAAGTAAGCTTAATTTTAACATTCTCCCACTTGGGCTATATTAAATTGAAATTATACGCATCTTTACATTGATTCAAAAATAGTTCTTAACTAGAATTTAACCATATGAGATCTTAAACTCTTAATCACATCAATAACTATACCTGTTAAGTGATATAGCACCAATCATGACCACAAAATTTTTAATCTCTTAAAACGGATAAATATGGTGATGTAGAAACTATATAACACTTCAACAATTTTTGTATGTGTTATTACTGTTGTCAGTCTAATTCTCTCTCCTTCAATAAGAGAATGTCATCAGAGAATTTACTTTATGATTCCAATGAAACTTTAACATACCTTGCACTTTATAACTCGAGTTAATCTTTATATAATACAAGATATCCTTATGACTAACTAATTTCAGCTAATGTTTAAGGTATACATTTACTTTAAGTCTTTAAAGAGATGATTAAAAGCTCCCATTATATAAAAACATCCCATGATACCGCTAAGCCCATACTATTGACATGTCTTTCATAAACACAAGGGCTTAGACTTTTATTAAGTGGATTAGCTATCATATCAACTGTTCTAATTGACTCTATTGAAATTTCACCTTCCTTAACCTTTTCCTTTATGGTTAAGTACTTTATGTCTATATGTTTAGACCCTCCTAGACTTTTGTTATTGTTAATAAACAATACTACGACTCTATTATCACAGTATAACTTGATTGGTCTATTAACAAAATCAAAGCCTTGTAATTCTCTTATGAGGTTCTTTAGCCAAACAGCTTGAATGGATGCTCCATAGCATACCATAAATTCCGAATGCATCGTTGAAGATGTCATCATTGTCTATTTTGAGCTTTTCCATGAAATGGCACCACCTGCCATCATAAACATATATCTTGATGTAGATTTTTAATCATCCTTATATCTAATAAATCTGAATCTGTATACCCAACTAACTCTAGCACTTTTACATGCCTATAAGCCATCATACAATCTTTCATTCTCTTTAAGTACCATAAGACCTTTTTAACAGCTACCCAATGCTCTTGTCCAAGATTCGATTAATATCTTCCAAGAAGTCCTGTTATAAAAGCTATGTTAGGGCACATACAAACCTAAGCATACATAATACTACCAAGTGCACTCGCATATAGTATATTATTCATTAAAGTTTTCTCTTCCTTTGTCTCAAGGCATTGATCTTTATTTAATTTATTACTTTTATAGATTGGTGCCTTGCCTTCTTTACGATCTTCTATGTTATACCATTCAAGAATTCAACCTATATATGCCTTTTGAGAAAACCCCAATAAACATCGTGAACGGTCCTTTTGAATTTTAATCCCTAAAACATAAGTTACTTCACCAAGATCCTTCATATCAAACTGAGTTGACAATAATTCTTTAGTCTCATAAAGTAACGTTTGACTATTACTTGCAAGCAAAATGTCATCCATATATAGGACAAGAAAAATCAGAGTGCTCCCATTGATCTTGGTGTAAATACAACGATCTACTCTATTCTCCACAAAACCATATAAAGTGATAAAACTATAAAATTTTATATACCACTGTCTAGAAGCTTGCTTTAATCCAAAAATAGATTTCTTAAGTTTACAAACAATTTTTTCTCCTCTTTTAATTTCAAAACCTTCAGGTTGTTTCATACACACTGTTTCATCTAGAGTTCCATTCAGAAAAGTAGTTTTAACATCCATTTAATGTAATTCCATATCAAAATGAGCTACTAGAGTCATTACGATTCTAAAGGAATCTTTAGAAGAGACTGGAGAAAAAGTTTTATCTATAATATATTCTTTCTTTCTATGTAAAACCTTCTGCTACTAATCTAGCTTTAAACCTTTCAACTTACCTAATAGAACTCCTTTTGGTCTTATATACCTATTTACAACCAACAGGTTTACAACACTCGGGTAACTCAACAAGTTCCCAAACATCTTTATGCTTCATCGATTGCATTTCATCTTGGATTGCATCTAACCACAACTTTACTTGAGAACTCGATATTGCTTCTACATATGTTATTGGATCCTTTATAACTCCTATATCATAATCATGTTCACCCAAATAAACTAAATAATCTAGATGAATTGTAGATTTTTTTTTCTCTAATTGATCTTCGAAGTATAGGCTCAGGATCTTAATTCTGCACTGGTTGCTCCATAATTGGTATGTAACTGATGATGAAGTCTTAGAAGTCCTTATAGTTGGTATTATAGGCAATTCAATTTCTTGAGTAGGTAAAGAAAACGTCACAGATGTACCTACTTCATCTGCATCCTGAATAGGTGGAGAAGTACTACCAATATTTTTTGCTACATCAAGCTCCAAAAATTTTACAATTTGAGACTCTACAATTCTCGTTGCTCCAAACAGGTTATAAAAACAATATCCTTTAGAATGATCAGGATAAGATACAAAATATCATCTTGTAGTCCTTGAATCTAACTTACCTAGAATTAGATTATACAATCTTACTTCTGTAGGACTTCCCTAAACTTTTAAATAATTTAAACTAGGTACACGACCAAACCACAACTCAAATGGCGTAAGCAGAACAGCTTTTATAGGTACTCGATTGAGTATATAAAAAGTTATTTTCAAAACTTTTCCCCATGTGAAACTAGGTAAATTGGTTCTACTGACCATACTTCTCATCATATCCATAAGAGTCCTGTTACATCTTTTAGCTACACCATTTTGTTCATGACTCCCTAGCATTGTAAATTGAACAACTATTCCAGAATTTTCTAAATATTGAGCAAATGGGCCTTTAAGTTGTCCAGCATCGCCATGTTTGCCATAATATTCTCCTTCTCTATTTGATCTAACAACCTTAATTATTTTTCCAACTGTTTTTCAACCTCGGTCTTGAAAATCTTGAATTTATCAAAAGACTCAGACTTTTCTTTAATCAAATACAAGTAACCATAACGGAAAAAAATCATCTATAAATGTAATAAAATATACATTTCTACATAAGGTTGATGTATAGGGTCCACTGATATTAGTGTGAATGATCTCTAAGAGATCAGAACTGTGATTTGTAATCTTTTTCTTTATTTTGACCATTTTACCTCTACAACAACCAACACATGTTTCTAGATCATCTTTAAGAGGAGGAAGAATGTTAGACTTTATCAATCTATCACCCTCTCTCTAGAAATGTGACCAAGCCTTTTATGCCACAACATGTATGATTGCTCTTTAGGTAAAGACTTTTTGAAACAACCTTTTCAATATTGTAGACATTATAGAGAGATAAACTTAAATGATATAAACCATATTATAAAACATAAGATCCAACTTGATTTGAATTGTAAAACAAAGTAATCATTGAATTCTTTATTTCAAATGCATAACCATTCATATCTAAAACAAAAACTGAAATTAAATTTCGTCTAAAATACAGTACATAAAAAGCGTTCTTTAATAACATTTGAAAACCAGAATCTAATGTCAAAATAATATCTCCCACAAAGTCTATAGAGACTTTAGCATTATTCCCAACTGTAAGCCATAGTTCATCTTTACTTGGTCTCCATTTGTTTATGAATCCTTGAATGGTAAATGCTACATGATTAGTTACACTAGTATCGAGCTACCAAAAACTTTATGAGGCTACAAATAAATTAGATTCATAAACAAAAATTAAAGAACTATTACCTGTTGGCTTATGCTTTAGAAACCAAGATTTGTATTTATTACACTCCTTATTCATGTGACCCATCTTCCTATAGAAGAAGCAACGGTCACTCTCTTTCTTAAAAAGTGTTTTCTTGACCCTACCTTTATGACCAAATGAATGCACATTCTTAGAGGTTGAAGGAATACTTGGATGACTTGGTGCGACTGCTTTTCTTCCTTTTTCCATATTTGAATTGGGTGAATACATAATCATATGCAACTTGTCTCGCTTCAATTTCTCTTCTTCAGGTACTACTTTAGCAATTAGATCATTAAAAAACTAGCTCTCTTCTTGATTATTATAAGCGGTCTTGATTATTCCAAATTCAGGAGGAAGCAAATTCATAGCACGGTGGACAACACATGCATTAGGGAGTGCAACATCCAATGCCTTAAGCTTTGTTTGGTAATCTACCATTCTGATGATGTAATCTCTTACATCACCAGCACCATTATACCTCATGGCATACAATGCTTGAAGAAGTTGTCCTGTTTCTGCATTAAATTATACCTGATACCTGCTCTCTATAGCTTCCATAAATGTCTTAGTTGTACCATCCACAGGCAATCCACTCTTAAGATGATCCATAATTGACCTCTTCATGGACAATAAACAAATATGATTGCTCTTTGTCCATGATTCAAAAGCTTTCCTTTGCTCTTCAGTACTCTCTTCAGTGAGAGCAGTTGGTTGTTCTATAGTAAAGGCAGAATGTACATCTGTCATTTTCATTATGAACATAACATCTTCTTTCTATCTTTTAAAGTTCGCACTCGTAAGTGTCTCAATAGTTATCATTTGGTTATTAATAGAAAAAGTGACTGAAAGTGACTAATACAAGATTAGTAATATATGAGTACAATATAAATACAATCACATGATCACATACTTGGAGATTCACAAACTCTATCATGTAAACACTTTTAAACAAAATACATAATAAATCAATGTAAAATCTCAGTATAGTAAAGGTCATGAGAATATTCTAATTTTCATAATCTACCACCTTTGGGTGTATAGACTAATCTAATTAGTCTAAACACATGCATTTTAACTATGCAGCTCTCTATGTTTTAATATATAATCACCTCCTTTGGGAGTATAATTATATACTAAAACTAAAAACGTCCCCATCCGCATGAGAAAACATCTTTTGAACATAATTAAGTTGTGCCACTTTGGCAGTCACAATCTAATTGGATCATTCCATACTGCGAGACATGCTTTATGTACTCATTAGAATATGAATAAATACTTCAACACACTCAACTAAATGCATGCTACATTTACTTATACCATAATAGCATTCAAAGAATATATATGAACAAGCTTAAGCATACTAGAAAGAAAACAATGTGTCAACATATATACTTTAAACTTTAAAGTATCAATAGAAACTGAAAAGATATATAAAACATATCAAATAACATATCAAAATGTTCATTATTTAAAAATACACACACTAATTCAAATTGTGCTTAATTTGGACTATTCATGCGCTCTCACGCGCCAGTCAAAGTTTTTGGTCAAATGGTTGACTCTTTTTTTATCATTGACTGTTGACCTGGTCGAGTTTACTAGGTCAGTTAACCGAGTTAGGTTGACCTGTTGACCAAGTCAAGTTGACTCATTGACTAGGTCGGGCCCATGAACCCGAATGGTTCGAACTAAGTTGACCCGAATGGGCCAAACCCATGGGCCCAAATGGGCCAAACTCAGATGGGCTAGGCCAGCTCAACCCAAATAGGTCAAACCATCCTAACCCGAGTCTAGCCTGGTTAGGTACGAATCTGGGTGACCTGCAAAGCGGGTCGAACTGCTTATTCGGGTCGAAATTGACTTGAACGTGACTCAAACGAACCGCGAACAATTTCGTTCGTGATTCGCTTATTCATGCATGATTTGCATGAAACGGTGCTGATTTTGGCACAAATTTACCGGAAAAGAGCAAAAACATTTTCCCATTGCCGAATTAAGCCACAAAATGAACAAATTTGAATCCAAAAATGTTAGGTTTTGGACAAAACACAAAAATTGACTGTAAAATGCAATTTCATGTCATAAAACGGATCTACATGCAAAAAAGGCCAAATGAAGAGAAAAACAACTCAATCATATCAAAATTTCATCAAATTTTGCTCGATTAAAAGATTTGGAATTTTTGCAATTTGAAATTTTCAAAAATCACATTTTGAACCCAAATAATCTAAAAATTGCATTAACTAAATAGTAAAAACACCCAAAAGTTCAGCAAATCACATTTTTAACCAAACAAAAACAAAATAGAGTGTAAACCAAATAAAAATCAAAATAAATTTTAGACCTCATCTACAATGCTCTGATACCACATGTTAGAAAAGAAAATTTTATAGGATTTGCGTAGACAAATCTAAAACACTGTTTGTATGATTTTGATTTAGCAAACAAACACAAAGAGAATAGATAAAACACGATACTCTTATGATCCATTCTTTTAGTGTCGTAAACCTAATAATGCGATTTGGAACTCAGGGTTAGGCAAATATCCTCTATTCTCATGAGAGTCACTAGTTCGATAAAAGAACCTAGGATTTCGTCTCTTTGTAAAAAACAACCTTATGAAATCCTAAGAATAATATATATATATATATATATATCATAAGCTAAAGGATAAGACCTAGCCTTACCTGATGTGCAACTCAATAAACCCACTCATCACGACTCTATTTGGTTAGCCACAGCCCACATCAGCCAGTCCATATTTAGAACTCATAGACCAACTTAATATAGCCTACTTAAGTAAGCTTAATTAAAATTAAGCTAACAAGAACTACATGGCTCGGCATACCCATCCAGTGGAGTCTTCTCCGCCAGCAAGGCGGGGAAACTCAAACTTTAATCCCTTGGGTACTGTAGTTCCTGCATTCCCTCCAGGTACGTCGGACGATGAGACTCCCTTCCCTTTGCTCGAGTTCAAAGACTCTCCCTTCTCTCTTCGGGGTTCCCCCTTCAACGTGTTGACCTGCGTCTGCAACTCCACAAGTCTCTTGTCAATTCTGAGGTGCACGTAGGCAAATTGTTGCTGCATGACACTAGAAGCACTGGTTGAAATCTCTATCCAGTATTCCTTTGCTTTGAGCCAGCCATTACCGGTGTCAGCTCCAACACCTTACTGTTATGTGCACGGTTAAAGGATCGATTAGCCGATTTGGGGTTTAAGACGAACTCTTGAGAACAAGGTTGAGGACGATTCTTTTTAGCTATCTTGGATGGGAAACGCTTTGATTAAACAGAGCATGTATTCATGGAGATGAGAACTCCTCACAGAACGGGTTACAGGGTTTTGCAAAAGATCCCCTCTGGCCGCTCGTCTCTTTCGCTTATAACCTTACCCTGCTGTACAGACCTTACGGAAAACATAACATAACATAACAAGAAGTAGACCAGGTCATGGCTCGTTGTGTGGTACTTGCCGAGAACATAACATAACAAGAAGTAGACCAGGTCATGGCTCGTTGTGTGGTACTTGCTGAGAAAGTTACAAGTTGGAATGTTTGGAACTTTTCTATCCCAGGAATATGGTGAAAAATCTATTTAGCAACTCAAATGATGCTCCAAAAGCAGCGAACGGAAGGGTCCACCGTCGGAGAAACGAAGACCCAAGAAAAGAGAGAAACTTCCTCGCAATTTCCTCGTCCCAACGTGCAAACGGGTTAGAAATTGGGTACTGTACCGAAATGCGTGGCTGAGGCGAGAAACTGGTTCCTTTATAAGCTGAAGACATCTAGTAACTTAAAACCAGATATCTTGGGATCAACTGGCTTTAGTAAAGCTCACACGGGCAAGAAGGACTTCAGTTCTGTTTCTGACTTCTCATATCCGCGTGGGGGCAGAGCATTGCGTATGAAGATGGTGAAGGATTCAAGGAGTCTCCTATCCGTTCTGTAAAACTATGAGGCAGGATCAGTTAGCTCATTTAAGTATGGCATCTTGTTTTCCTTGTAAACTTGTGTTTAATTCCGTTCTGTCTATGTATGTTGTTCGATCCTTGAGTCTAAATAATCTACTGTGCTAATTTAATTATATTTGCAGTTGCACTTCCTAATCGGCACGAGAAAGTGAGAAGATGCGAGATCTGAGGATATAAATTGGCTTATATCTTTGTCATACGCGACCAGAGTGTTCCCTTGTTTTCTTAGATTTCATAGATAGCGGATACAAGAGCTTTTCTTTTCCTCTGATTCTCTACTTTTGTTGTTCTTTTGCTACCCTCATCAGTGCTAAAAAAGAAAAGAGAGAAAAAAATGGGAGAGTTTGAAGCATAGATTGGTTGAGAGTAGTTGTTTTCTTGGCTACCAAGGATTGAGCACAAAATCTTGGGTCTCTTTTCCTCTTCCATATTGGAGCTCTTGGGTTTTTTTGTGACGCATAGCAATGGCATTAGAATTGGTTGTAGGGACTGCTCTGGAAGCTGTATTTTCAGACTTGTATGGAATAGTAAAGGATGTGTTGGGGAAAGGCTGTATGTTGAAATCACGACTCCAAGACCTAGAGTCCGAACTAAATTATTGGGAGCCCATGGTTGAACGGATAATACAGTTAAGCAACACTGTGGGTCACCCAAGAGAGGAAACAGCGGGCTTGATCCAAAAAATGGTGGAGGGCAAGACCCTCGTCCAGAAGTGTTCGAGCCGCTCGAGAAGCAGTGGATTGAACGTGTGGAAGAAATCCAAACTCGAGGACGAGCTCCTCAGGTTGCAAGAGGACATTCGGAAATTCTTTCAGACTTATATTCCACTCTATATGGCAAGGATCGGGTTGGAGAATTTGGCCGTCTCAAACGTTACCAAAACCGAGGTGGATTTGGTCGCGAGTGATGGACTGCGGGGTTTGCAATTCCTGGAGGCTCTCCAAACCAGTGTAAACGCTATGCAAACGAGTGCAAACGATATCCAAATCGTTATACAAGCCTTGGTGGACGCTCAGCAGACCGCGTTCAGTACGCAAATCGACATGCGCAACAGGATAATCAATACGGAAACCAGCGTGCACGCACTGCATCAAGCTCAAAATTTGGGCGTGAGGAATGTTAGGCTCTCTTGCGCGGTCCCTCTACTCACCGAATTTATTATAGGTTTGGGTAAGCCCTTGAAGGAGTTGAAGAGGCTGCTGCTATCTGAGAGTGTCTCGCCGCTTGTATTAACTGGTCCTCGAGGATGCGGGAAGACCACACTGGCGATAAGGTTTGGTCATGATCAGCAAATCAAAGGTAACTAATCGCCAATTCTTTTATATGAACGTAAATTCTGCTAATCATAAGACGTTGATAAAAGAAAATCAGTTAGAATGTTATGTTTTTTACCTGAACTAGAATAAATGGGATCGCATTCACGCTGAGGTTTCAAATATTTGCAGGGGTCATTGAAAGATCGTTTGAAAAATTTGTGTGCTGTGAGGGTAACATTAGTACGCCATCAAAAATCTTGGTTCATTCATTTTATTCACTCTAGTCACTTTAGTGCTTTTAAAAGGTAGGGTAAACTAGAGTTGTTGACACGGAAGAGCAGGAAAAAAAAAAACAGTTTTTACTTCTATATAATTGATGGCATTGTTTAAGAATTTGGGATTACTTGCTTATAGTTTAGCCATCATATCTCTCCCATGGAGAAGATGTTATCAGACATAAAGTGTGCTTTTGGTGACAGTTTTATAACTAAATTGTATTTGGACAGACGTGTTCAAGGAGAATATTTGGAGAACAACTTCTAAAATATATCTAGGTCTATTAATTTTCACTCCAATCCTAATTGTTATCAGGCATAAAGTGTGCTTTTGGCGAATGCTTTCTAACTACATTGTATTTGGACAGACGTATTTAAGGAGAATATTTTCTTCATCACGGTCTCGCGAGCTCCAGAGGTTAGAAGCATTGCGCATGATCTATTTGATCATCTGGGTTGTTCGGTGCCTGAGTTTCGAAGTGATGAACATGCAATCCAACAAGTGGGGTTACTGTTTAGAGAAATAGGAGGTCCTATATTATTGATCATGGATGATGTTTGGCCTAAATCAGAAAGCCTTGTCAAGGAATTTGAGTTTAGTATCCCAAATTACTATATTTTGGTGACTTCCAGTATTGCAACCGGAGAAGATAAATCTGTATACACCTTACAACCATTGGATGATGAGCATGCAATGGCACTTTTGCTCCATTCAGCTAAGCTAAAAGAGGAAAGTCATTTGATTCCAGAAGAGTATATTGAAAAGGTAATTTAGCAACCTATAGTACTTATACGTTTGAATTATATTTAATATTATCTCTAATCTTACTTTTTGGGTTTCTACAAACCATGTTTTCATTTGGAAAACAAGTAACGCGGTTTAGATCAGTGGAACTGTGGCCAATATTATTGCTGCAACCCCAAACAATAATTGATTTTATTTGAATTACTTGCGTTACAGATACTGAGGGACTGTGAGGGCTACGCTCTAGCCCTTGTAGAGATTGGACTATCATTTCGTGGGAAGCCTCCAGAGGCCTGGCAGAGTTGGGTAATAGATCGATCTGCTGGTCATTTAGTTCTTGATTCTTGTGGAGAGCTGCTTAAGCGTTCCCAGGAGATCCTTCGTTGCTTGGATGATAAAGCCATGGAGTGTTTCTTGGACCTAGGTTTGTTTCCCGTAGGCCAACGGATCCCTCTCGTTGTCCTCATTGAGATATGGACAGTATTATACAAACTAGATAGAGCTCGAGGCATTTCCATCCTAAATCAGATCAGCTCCCATAATCTGGCCCATATCCTGAGGTATGCTATCACTATATCTGTATAATGTAATTCTGTTATAGGTTGGTCTCTCCGTGACTTCACTGCTAGTTGCTACATGTATTATGTTGTGACCACTGTGTACAGACCCAAAATATTTTTGTCTTTCTGCTTCGTAAACACTTATTCATGACAATTTATCATAGCTTACGTGACCAGTTGATTGACAAGGCGCCACATTTTATACTAGTCTATAGATCTCCGTGTGGAAAGCTAAATACTAGGAATTAGAAAGAATGAAAGCTAGAACTGCTAGAATTAATGGAGAACCACCACGATTTACATTTTTGTAGCTTGTCTTGTAGATTGAGTTTAATGATCCTAGACACATTCATAGATTGACTTCTTTTACCTATTTTACCCCCATCTGGATGCGAATTCACAGAACTTAAATTTTTGTATATGAAGATTGAAGAATTTGAATCTCTTCAATGCATGTAACATTTTCCTCATTTACCAGTATATATGAATGTTATTATGGCGAGGACTACAGTGGATACTTTGTCGAGCAACATAATCTTCTTAAAGAGCTAGCTATCCACCAGAGCAACCTAGGGCCGATAGGACAACGGAAAAGACTAATTTTGCCCATAAGTGAAAACAAATCTCTTGATTCGCAGTCAGAGAAGGAGCTGCTATATATCAAAGCGCGCAGCTTGTCTATCACAATTGGTAGGTCTATCTTTCTCAATCTCAAACAAGCCCATATCCTTACACAAGTTCTGACCTATAGACTAGTATTTGGTACTGCCAAATCATATGGAGTTTGTTTTTTTTAATTGCAGATGAGAAGTTCTCTTCTAGTCAGCATATTATTCAACCATCTGAAATTGAGGTTCTAGTTCTAAATTTTCAGCTAGGGGATTACCAATTACTTGAGTTCGTAAAAAAGATGGAAAAACTAAAGGTTCTAATTGTTACAAATTATGGTTTCCCTTGTGGGGTGAAACAAGAGAGTTGGTCTGCACCTGTTCTAAAAAAAATTATATTAGAGAATAGGTCAACTTCCTTGGTCATATGTTGTATCGGACAGGCTTCTGGAAATTGTGATATCAAGATTTCAGATGGATTACCAAATACAGTGGAGATACACATGGGTTCTTGCTGTTATTTGGTGGAATTACCTGTTGGGACTTTCGGCAGATCTGCTTCGAACTGCTCTCAGGTAGCCGGCGAATTAGTGGCGGATCGAACAGTGCGTCTAAAAAAATTACCGGTTGCAGAACGTCTAAAAAAAATACCGGTTGCAGAGCGTCTAAAAAAAATACCGGTTGCAGTGCGTCAACAAGAATTGGCTTTCAGACAATTTTGCACGGATGAGATGCTACGCCCGGTGCGTCGAGCCGTCACTGGGAAACTCGGACAACTCGCGCGCCTGAAGAGGAGGGTGGTTCCCAGACAGTAATAAGGCACAAAGACTCAGGCTTACGCATCGATGTGGGACTGACTTCTCGACACAAAAACACACGAGAAAACTTCATCAATCATCTCTACAAGGCCTTGGTTCAAGTTCAATTTTGTACTTTTCTAGACAACGAGTAGCTTGCAAAAGGGAAGACCATCTCTACTGAAGGATTTGTATTATTGTTTTCTCCAACAGTGTATTATTTTTTTCTCCAAAAGCTATGCATCCTCTGCATAATGCATTGATACACTTGCAGAGTTCATGGAATCTTGTTAGGCATGAAAAGCGGTATCAAACTGTTAGCCCCTGGATGCTCCATTCCTTTAATTGCCTTCCGAAGCTTGCTGGAATCACAATGTCTCTCTGAGCTTCAGTTGTGAATATAGGCGCAGTAACTTTGTCGATCATCTCTACGATGTCTTACTTCAAGTTAAACTTCGTACTTTCTAAGTGAACGAGGAGCTTCGAAGAAGGAAGGCCATTTCTACTGAACTACCCAAGGCAATTCGTAGATCAAGGATTTGTATTGTTGTTTTCTTCATAGGCAATGCATCGTCTACGTGGTCTCTTGATGTATCTGTGGGGATCATTAAATGTTGCCGAGAAAACATATCCAAGACTCTTCTCCTAATATTTTTGTGTAAAGGCAAAAGTCTCACATTAAAAAGTAAGATGCTTAAGATTAAGTATAAATTAAAAGAAGACTTTCCAACTCTTGAGTTAGCTTTGAGACTTTAGGCCTTCTAACTTGATATCCCCAATAACACTTGAAATTGATATTAATCAATATAAGAGACTAATTTTTAAAGGATTCTTATTTTTCCTTTGCTCATCCAAGAAAATGTGAGTTCGTGACAAACTGTATATGAGTTATTTTAGGGGACAATGGATTACTAAACTTCCTTTTGACTTTATGTCTTTCCTAGAGCAGCAAAGGAGCATTAAGCATTGAAGTTGGGAAATAATACCCTGTGGTGTTGCTTGTCGACACCGTTGAGATCCTTGTAATACTCTTGTCTCCACAAATTCCTCCCTCACTTCTGACCAGCTTCTCAGGAGAAGAGGAGTTATTTTGCTTAGAAGCATGTGTTTGTAGTCCAAGCAATAGGCCCGGACTCGTATGTAATCCCCATTCTGTCACAATGTTGTCGTGGCGCGCATGTATTTAACTGGAAGGACTGGTGGGCGTGCCTTCTCCTTGGGAACTTGTCTCCACCTGTTTCATTTCGCATAATGGGCCTTTGTGACTTGATTGGGCTGGTACTCTTGTCTAGAGAAGGAGTCATGGTCGTGGTCTTTCTTCTTCCATAACCCCTTCACGGCTTCTCCATTCCTTTCATCACTTTCCGAATCTTGTTGAGATCATACGATGTCTTCAGAGTTTCAAAGGTGAAAACATGCACAGGAACTTCACCATCATCTCCACAAGGCCTTGGTTCAAGTCAAACTTCGTACTTTCCAAGATAATCATCCCTACCGAACTGCCCAAGGCGATCCATGAATCAAGGATTTGCATTGTGGTTTTCTGCAAATGTTATTGATCATCCACATAACGCGTAGATGAAATACCGAAGATCATAGAATGTTGCTCAGAAAACATATCTTAGACTCTTCTTCCAATATTTTATCATAATGACCTCTTGAATGTACAACAACAGGCCGGACTTTTGTTGAAGCATTTGCTAGGCACGAAGAGTGGTTTTAGATTGATGTGGCAAAGGAAACGAAAACTAGGATTTAATGATATAAATTGTGGACTTTATGCTTTCCTAGATAACGAAGAGCTCCGAAAGGAGAAAAGACCATCTCTACCGAACTACCCAAAGCAATTCGTAGATCAATGATTTGGATTGTTATTGAATGTTGAAGAAAACATATTCCAAACTCTTGTCCTGATATTTTATCATGTTGATCTCTCGGATATCCTAAAACAGACTAGGACTACCGTTGAAGCATTTAACAGGCATGAAGAGTGGTTTTAGATAGATGTGGCGAAGGAATTGAAAATTAAGATTCAATAACCTAAATTATTGTGTCATCTTTGTAAGGCCTTGCTTTAAGTCAGACTTCGTACTTTCCAAGATAATGAGCTTCAAAAAGGAAAACCATCTCTATCAAACTGCCCATGACGATTTATAGATCAATGATTTGTATTGTGGTTTTCTCTAAAAATTATGCATCCTCCAAGTGATGCCTTGACAAACTTGCAGAGATCTTGGAATGTTGTGGAGAAAACATATCGTTATCTTGATATTTTATTATGTTGACCCCTTGGACATTTGAAAATTGACTGAGACTATTGCCAAGGCATTTGTTAAGAATGAAAAGAAGTTTCAAACCTTTGTAGTTAATGAAATGAAAAACCAAGATTCGATAACATAAATTATGGTCATGTCATCTCCACAAGGCCTTGGTTCATGACAAGCTTTGTACTTTCCAAGATAAACGGAGCTTCAAAGAGGGAAAACCATCTCTATTGAACTGCCCAAGGCGTTTTGCGGATCAAGGATTTGTATTGTAGTTTTCTCGAAAGGCTATGCATCCTCCACATCGTGCCTAGATGAACTAGTGGAGATCATGGAATGTTGCTGAGAAAATATATCCCAATATTTTATCATATTGACCCCTCATATGTCCAAAAATAGACCAAGACTTTTACAGAAGCATTTGGTAGGCATGAAGAGGGATTTGTGGAGAGGGAAATGAAAACCATCATCCAATAACAAAAATTATGGTCATGTGAAAGGTAGGTCATATTGATGTTCAACCGTTGTGGAAAATGTGAGTGTATGTTGCAAGTGAAGTTACACTATTTATAATTACAAAAGGCTATTGAGTGACATTCAGAACCCATTTAATGCTGATGACACTTGAGATGGATTAGTCTCAGTTTTAACAACTACATTTTGCATTCTAATCTAATAGTGTAGTTATGGTTGTGTCATCTCTGTAAGGCCTTGGCTCAAGTCGGTTTTGGTACTTTCCAAGACAACAAGGAGTTTCGAAGAGGGAAGACCACCTCCACTAATCTACCCAAGCCAATTTGTGGATCAAGGATTTGTATTTTGGTTTTCTCCAGAGGTTCCTACGGCGTTAAACTTTTGGTGTTTGTTGAGATCCTCTCCTATTTCCTTAAGAATTATGGGTCCAATTTGCTTTGAGTAACGACAAGAAGTCAATCCATGTGATAATAGGTGGGGGAAGTTGGCATTTCTCACATAGCGACTTTAGTAAGTGGGGGGAAGTTGGCATTTTTCAATTAGTGGCTTTAATAGGGAAAATCAGAACCTTTGAAATTCCTTGAGATCACCGTGGACTAAATCCATAGTCTTGTTAGGTGAGAAGTGTTAGGTTTTTGTAATAATTAGTGATTAGAACAACGTTGTTTTACTTGTAGAACATACTTAGAACCATTTGTAGGCTTTAGGGACATTCCTACAACCGTCCTCTATCTCGTCTTTTAATGCCGTTTTGTGTTAGCCTCATTATTAAACCTTTGGAAGAACCATTGTATATGATTTTAGAGACGGAAAACAGTTATCAAAGGAGATCCAAACTAGCTTACAAGAATTCTGGATCAGACTAGCTTTAAGGAACCGCAGGAAGTCAATTACGTGGTAATAGGTGAAAATTTGCCATTTCTCCTGACCAACTAGAATTCTAGATTAGGTGGGCTTTAATTCCAAACCTACTGGAATTTTTCTCAGATTAGTTTTAAGAAATCGCAATTGAACCATTACATGGCAAGACTTTACTTGTGTTTGGCAAAATACGTATAAATAAAGAAAGCAAAAGGCCCTGCTATTCTTGGTTCCTAGCTCAGCAAAGTACGTGGCATAACTGATCCAAGAAAAATAAATAAAAAGGCTACCAAATTCCAGAAATTAAAACATCAAGGACGACCGCCGTGAGATGCACTACAGTCAAACTCAGATTCCAACCCTAGCCGCACGTTCAGCTTCTACAGCTACACGCTCGCCATCAAACCGCACACCTGTCTGCCAGAAACATCATGGCAAACGTGAAGCTCTTTTTACCACACGTGTACAGAGTCAATGTTGGCGAGTCTACGCTTTTCCACCACCGAGAAATATTTGAAGAATTCCCGATCTTCTCACTCGTAATCCCACTTGCTCGTAGTCAGACAGTGAGGACCATAGTGGGGCACGGCTTTACAAGCAGAAGTTTCTTTCACTTCCTAGGTCATCTACTGCTGAACGGAGTTCCTTTTATCGACGCTCGGACTGAAATTTCCCGGTGACCATCTGGGAAGAGAAGGCCAATCGGCGGACGCCATTCTCCATTCCGATCTGTCCCGCAGAGATACGGATAAGCAATAAGGACTCTATCTGCGCTCCGACCAAACCAGGAGGTTAGAGATACCACTAAGATTGAATTGGCTTCATTAATTAGACGTACTTTTTCCATCTCTTGGCTTGTTATCTTAAATGGGTGGGGTACTATCGCAGTGAAGATAATGTAATAGTCAGCGCACTGGGCCACTGCCTGAGCTTATCTAATCTTTGTTGCTAATTTTTGTTTTTTGGATTCGTCACCCAAGGTGAAATGGCGAGCAAGGTATCGAATTTCTCGGATCTGATCCAACGAGTCGCAGCCTCGTGCTTGCTACACCCGCTTGCCGCCGGGAGGCACTATTCCGGCGAGAATCGAGTCGGAGACGAGGATGAAGAGTACGAGTCCGACGATCGCGAAGACGAAAGAGGACAAGAAGAAGAAGAAGAAGAAGAAGAAGAAGGCGAAGAGGAGGAGGAAGAGGAAAAGGAAAGGTACAAGGCTTGGTTGGGAACGACGGAGGAGGTGAGAGTAGAGAGGGTGGTGGAGATGGAGAGGCTGATGAGCGAGGTGTTCGACGCCGTATCGGCGATGAAAAGAGCCTACGTGGGCCTCCAAGAAGCGCATTGCCCGTGGGACCCGGAGAAGATGAGGGTGGCTGACGTGGCGGTGGTGGCGGAGCTGAGGAAGCTCGGGGTATTGAGGGAGAGATTTAGGAGGAGGATAATAAGGGCGGGTGGAGGCGGGGCGCGTGTTTCACGGCGTAGGAGGGTGAGTGGGGGCGTGGCGGTGAGGGAGGTGGTGGCGCCGTACGAGGCGGCGGTCGCGGAGCTGAAGAGGGAGGTGAAGTCGAGGGAGATGGAGGTTGAGAGTCTTAAGGAGAAGCTGAAAAACGTCGGCGTTTCGAGCCAAGGCCTCAATGGAACCAACGGGAAGAAGGGCAGCGGCCGGTCGAACCAGTCAAAGCGAAAGCTCAGCTCCAACACTCAAAGTCAAGGTAAAGCCCGTAAACGTTGCCGTTTTGCTTGGGAGACAACACCCACTTTATAGGTCAACTCGAGGACAATCGGTTGGGCATAAATCTCACTTTCTCGTCTTTTAGGGATCAAAACAAAAGTAAAAAGTCAGTAATTAGACATGGGTCATAATGCTTTTGTGTTTCGTACGTAAATTCATGGTGGCTTAATGATTGCAATTTCTTGAGATATATTGCAATGTTTGTTGATTTAGCAGTAAGTTAACAGGGGACCCATCATTAGATTAGGGTCCAACATTAGATGCATACATAGTGAGTAAGTTAAAAAAGAAAATCATGAAATAATCAACTTTTTGCATGGATTAGATGTTGGAAATCTTAATTGAAATGTTAATTTCATTGGCGACAGTTGCTGCCTGCCCAGCACCTCAGCTGTTCGAAGCTACAATGACGCAGGTGAAGGAGGCATCCAAGTCTTTCACAACCCAACTCCTCTCCCTAATGCGCTCCGCCCACTGGGACATAGCTGCCGTCGTCCGTTCCATCGAAGCCGCCACCGCCAACGGCGCAGACACTCTTCCCATGGCCGCCACCGCCACCACCAACAGCACCTCAGTGGTTGCACCCCACCATGCTAAATACGCTCTCGAATCATACGTTTTACGCAAACTCTTCCAAGGCTTCGACCATGAGACCTTCTACATGGACGGCAGCCTCTCCTCCCTCCTAAACCCTGAGCAGTACCGTTGCGACTGCTTTACCCAGTACAGTGACATGAAGGCCATGGACCCCACGGAGCTTCTTGGAATCTTACCCTCTTGTCACTTCGGCAAGTTCTGCTCCAAGAAGTACCTCTCCATTATCCATCCCAAGATGGAGGAATCATTGTTCGGGGACTTGGAGCAGCGACGCCAGGTCCTCGCCGGCAACCACCCCAGGACTCAGTTCTACGGCGAGTTCTTGGTGCTCGCCAAGTCTTTGTGGCTGCTCCACTTGCTGGCCTTCTCGCTTGACCCGGCACCTAGTCAGTTCGAGGCCAGTCGTGGGGCCGAGTTTCATCCACAGTATATGGACAGTGTTGTTAAATTTCCAGGCGGGCGAGTTCCGGCGGGTCAGATCGTGGGCTTCCCGGTTAGTCCTGGATTCAAGCTTGGCAATGGGTCGGTCATCAAGACCAGAGTTTATCTGGTATCCCGGCCATGAAATAGAACAAGCGTGATCGTTGTATATGCACCTGGCTATTCCGTCAACAGTGGAATAGCCTCCTTCACATTATCAGCTGATTAACTAATGTTGTTAGGATCATGTGGTTAAGTAATTTCAAGTAAACTTAATGTTAACGTTTGTGTACTGGATTGGATTTAGCCCCTTCAGATTGCAGAATCTAGCTCCCAAGTCATTTTTTCTTGCTGGTGAATGATAGTATATCTCATTAAATTCACTATGTAATCATATATGGCAATGCCATTTTGAGGGGGGGACATGGGGAGGGAAGCTGCTCGCACCATGACAAAAGGGGTCCATGTTAATGATGATGGAAGCCCTTCCAAGCCAATGCAGTTCGGCAGTCAGTTCATCGTTACAAAGACTAAATTGAAGATAACTATGTGGAAAAAAGATTTGCAGAGGCAATCTCATCTCTCCGACCAAAAATAAAAAATAAAATAAAAAGGAAGAAGCAATATCCACGTAAATCCTTTGATTTCCCTCAGGCCAATTCTCAACCCGTAAAATCTGAGATTTAGAGATCCCCTCCGAAAAATTTCTTGGCCTGTCATAGAGAGAAAATGATAAGCATTTTTCAGTGTTCATGGAGTAATTTAACTGACTATTATAAACCAACAAAGCAAAACAATAAACAAGTAACAGCTTTCTGTCCTAAATCGAGACAATTTCAAGGAGTAGATCCAAAATCCATGAATGTGAACCTCAAGGAAGAAAATCATTTTAAAAAGCTTGGACCTGCTTCCATGGGTCATCATTGAAGGAAGATGAACGTCACGTCCAAATTGTTAACAAAAGCAAGAGAAATTCTCCAACCTAGAAATGTGGTTGGCCTGTCCAGCGGGTTGGAATCTTACTAAGTTTAGCTAAGCGTGCATGAGAAATTATTTTAATATAAGAGAGTGCGGACTAGCTACAGCAGCTTATGTGCCAAGAGTGCAAACAGAAATTTCCAGAATCAGCTGTACGTGAGTGCCTAGATTCAGCTAAAAGTCGATACCAAGAAGCATTAACAGAATTTGAATGTCTTACTTGCTCCAGAGTTAGAAACATAATCACATTCCAAGCTCCGAGCCGGCTGAAGTTAGGGAAGAACCCTTTATAAAAGGCAAAAAATCCCTGCAATATATTGTTTTCCACAAGTTACTGGTTATTATTAAAGCTGAATAGGTTCCAAATATATGGTTATATCAATGCATCAATTAACATTGACATAGCACAAACTATAGTGATTTTCGTTTTTCATTAGTAAGATAAAAACATGCACCCTATAGGTCCTAAACCCATGACTTAAACAGCTACCCTGTTTTTGAGGAGGAGATGCCGTTTGAAGGCAAAATTATTAGCAGCCAGGTAATTTACTCTCAGAAGCCAGTTTCTAGCTCATTATTTAGGCTTATTTCAGATGCTTGCCCCCGATTTTAACTCCGTATTTAAGTAGTTTCATGTTACTTTCTATTTTTCTTGAGTGACTTTTTTATTTGAGAAATACGTAACCTTCTAAGGAGTCCAATCAGAAGTGTTTTCCCATGACATGTATCAGAGAGATAATAAATGGCATTTATAATTACATGAGATTAAATATCAACTTCAGAGACAAATCAACATACCTCGCTCTTCAAAGTTCTGAAGAAACATTCAAGCGTACTTTTGTAAGTTGGATCTCCCATCATTCTGGACTTAACCTGGAACATAACAAGCATGGCATCCAAGCCAATATTGACTGACTAGCTCATCCTTAAAATACTACACAAATCGCTTCATACGATAAGAAACAAATTTTGATCACAATCTTTCACTAGCAGAGCCGCATAAAAGCCTGCAGTGAATAATTTTATGGATTATGCTACAAGTGGAAACCAGCTTCAACAACAAAAAGAAAGGCAAAGAAAACATGCAGAGATTCACTCATATAAATATCACCATCACCATCACTGTCATCATCATCGTCATCGTCAATATGAACTTATTCAAAACCTATGGATAACTTAGTAGTTATGAGGTTTCAAAAATGAGAGAGAGCATGTAATTCTTTAGTTTTTTCAATTTTTCCATCGCTATTCCAATGCAAAGGGGTCAACTGGTCGGTTAGAACTTGTCTTAATTGAAAAAAAAAACTACTGTCTAAGATTTCCATCACAAATTTTCCCAGGTTTTGCAGATTTCCCAGTAAACTTTCAGAAGAGAAATCAGCGAGGGAGGGCTGAGTTCCATATGAAAGCAAGAATTAGAGCCTTGCTAGTCAGAACTGTAGAAACAAACAGAACATTAAAGATACATTGACAGGATGACTTCCTCAAGTAGTGACCTTGTCATATACAAGAATAGATTTAGAACTATAGGAAGGTGATAATCGACTCTTGCAGAACTCTAACTTGTATGTCCATGGCCTACGCAAAGGAAGCAGGAAAAAGGCTTACCACATCAACAGGTGAACCGATACAAACGGCAAAAAAACCTGCACCTAGACCAGCTAGCAGATGAGTTAAAAAATTGTCCATGAACCCTGGAATTTTCAAAATCATCTGCATAAGTATAGAGAATTAGGGATTTTTGGGATTAACTTAACATGGCAACATCTCAAAATCTACAAAATAGGCTCCACCCGAAAGACTTAACACTATGATGTTACCTGTTTCACTTGGTCATAACTGGCTAGTTCAGCAGCATTTATTATAGCATTTCGTGCAACATTTGGGCCAAGTCCAGTCCATAGGGCCCCTATTCCTTCCTAATTTTTGATAAATATATAAGAATTAGACAATTAGATTCATAAAATGGAAAATGCATTCTACAGCAAGTACACCGACCTGCCTCACAATGGAGTAATAAGCATCCAAAGCTCCAGAGTAACGCCTGGGAACCCCAACTGGTAATTTTCCTTCAGCTTGAAGTCGAACTTTGACAAGATCAGTTGGATTAGCAATTACAATTGCTATAGCACCTATCAAGGTAAAGAGAGAATGGAAATTTAAAAACTGCAAATAAAAGCTCGATGTGAACATCAAACTGAGCAACTCAAGATGGAATGGGAACAGCGAGAAAAGCATAAGCACTAGGGTGAACAAAAATTTAATGTATATAATTTTGGACAGCAAGCAAAAGCAGTAGCCAAACACACTCACCCGTCAAAAGAGCGGCAAGTATTTTATGGTATAAAGGAATATCTCCAATATATTCACTGCCAACAAGATATGTCTTAACCTGCCCAACATGCATTTTTTGCACACATATAAACATGTCCCTCCGAGATGTCATGAGTAATTCACCACATTCAAGAAAAGCACAAATTATAAACTCACAGGCCCATATAGCCCAATCCTTAAGCCTCCATAAAGACACTGGCGTTGTAATCCCGGTATAATGCCTTTCCAAAGTGCAGGCAGGCCTTCTTCCCTTGCAATAGTAGCAACAGTATCCAACAAGCCCCTATATCTGGGTACGCCCAATTCATCATTTGTAGCCGATTTCTTTTGGAGCTGAAGTCTGACTTTAGCAACGTCCAAAGGAAGAGTACAGAACTGTGAAAATATCCATGAACATGATGATGAGTAAAAAGCAGTTCATATCTTTGAGCTCAACTGATGCGTGTGTGTGTTTGTGTGGGAGTGTGTTTGTCTGTGCATCTCTGGAACAAAGGAAACATTTTGTCATGATGTTTCAAAACCAAACAGATTATGTAAACCTATTATCTTAGCTTGGGCTAAAACAAAAACCATAAAGTTCAGACAAAGTAAGGCTGTTCACCCTAGCAAATGTGTACCAAGTCATGCACCCGTTTTCAAATCAGAATTTCTTGAAATTAATTACTTGTTTATAACAACTTGTAGAGCAAAGGATTTATACACAGAACCTAACTGCTAAGATTGAGAAGGGCGTATCACAAGTCAAAGAAGCTCAATCGAGTGAAGGAGAATAGATGAATATAGGATCAGTGCATAATGCCTATACACATTTACTAACAAACCTAGGCAACGCTACCTGATGCTTACAAGGTCACATTCTAAAAGCATTTCTGGAAAGAGTGTCTAACTATCCAAGATCTCCAAGTTCCTTTTCTTTCTTTCCTTTTTTCCCCCTTTTCTTCTTCTCCTCTTCGAGTTTCCAAACTCTCTCTTGATTTTCTTATTCCTTTTCCTTTCCTTTTCTCCTTCTCTCTCTTTCTGCTCTTCCTAGAAGGATGAAAGCCAAGCATCAAGAAGAATCAACAGACTCCTTTTACGGGATCAACTTTCAGGAGGCATCATCACAACGCTTACAATTCAAGTGGCCAAAACTTGGCATCGCGATTGCTAATGCCGATGTGCCAAGGGCTAGCAGAAGCCACATGATCTCTTACATGATGGGAGTAGGAGACAAAGTAATCCTTCTTGCTATCCTCAATACCCCCCTTGGAAAAAACCAAAAACAAAAAAAACAAAGAAAAAAACCCCAATACCTTACTCAAGCTCTAGTCTATGCTCGAATTTGTGGTAACAGTTAAGAGAGAGAGAGATTACGACCCGTTCCAAACACAAGAAGAACCGGCTACTCTTAAAGCAGTCCCAGTACTTCTGAACTTCAGCTGAACCACATTTCCCAGAACCCAAATAAGATATATAACCAAAGGAAATGAATGAATTATGCCACCAAAGAAATAATGAATTTCCCACCAAAGAAAATAGCAGAATTAAAAACTATCACCATAATTTAATTTGAAATTCTTCTGACTCATGAAGAAACTTGTTGAGCTAGCTTAGTACACAAGAGAACTGTGATAAATTAAGCAAACCCAGAAATGCAAGCACGATCAGGAAGATCGAGAGTACCTCGGCAAAACAAGCCGCAAGAGCGCTGCACAGGAATATCTCCGCGAAGGAAATGTCCGTCTGGGGCTTGAGATCCGCCATTTACAAACTGCAAAGACAAGCCGGATAGCCGTACTTGGAGGATAGAAAAAGGCAGTTCTTGCTGTAATGAACGAGGAAAACAGGTCTTATTAAGTGGTACTAATAAGTAATAATGAAGGAAAGGTACGTGAAAAACGCCTTCATCTGTCTCCATTTTCGGCTGTCCAACTAGGTTTTCCCGACTCCTCGTCGTCAACATCATTTCAATTATTCTAGGAGAAGTTGTTGCCAACTAATCATTTTTAACTTCTTTTCAACTGTTCCTTCGATTCTTTTTTATCCTTCCCTCTCATAATTTATCATTGTAAAATCTCCAACCCCCCGAAACCCTCTTCCAGTCCACATGACAAGAATTCATAGACAAATACTTTGATTCCCATACCACGAGGAAGGGTACTGATTCGATCTACCCACACGACGCAAGACAAAATAATTAAACCTCCTCGAAAAACCAACGTACATGATTTATTGTCTTGTCACAGAGAAAAGGAAAACGGCTGAAGACATTGTAGGTGCTGGCATCAATGTGCAGGAGATTCCTTCTCGTGTACGATGTAGATTTCTTTTTCTGAATCCTTTTCCGGATAGATAGAAGTTGAATAATGGCTTTAAATGAATGGGTCCTTGTTCCGACATTCAACAACTACAAACTAATGGTATTTGGAAAGCAGGAGCTTTTTCCGTTGATTCTGAATGCCAAGGCAAGGGATTCATTCATCCGGGAACGAGAACTGAAACCCAAAGAAGGTGAAATGGCTATTTATATTTGAACTTTTTTTTTTTTTTTTAGTGTTTTATGCTGCAATTTAATATGGATTTTTAATGTTTGATATATAAATATTTTGTCTTTTTAAAGGGTTAGGCGTACATTTTTATACTTTGTACTTGTCATTGTATTAAAAAGTTGGCGAAACTTAACATCAACCTTGGGCACTGATCTTGACCACACTATAATGATAATTGGCATGGTTGTGGACCTTTATGTACGACGTAATTTAAAAGTTTTAGAAGCAAACTCTAAGCATCCAATGAAAAAGTGGGGAAAAAAAAAAGTAAGAAAACTTGTAGTCATGCAATGCTGAGTGCAACATGAAGACTTGCTTATTTTCTACTCCACGATGGGTTCCATTGTTACTAATAAATATCCTTCATTAGTAACACGAATATGGTGTCTAATTATCATGAAATTCCTATTTCATAATTGTGTTTCTTACCTTTGTCACGTGACTGATTTAGCAATGGGCCTTCCAGATTGAACAGAACTATTTCAACTTTCCTATGATGAGAAATCCAAATAAAGAAGTCTTCGAACTTTTGGCAATTAAAGGATGCCTTAAGATAGTGTTTTCAAACTTGAGAAGATTTATTTAGTTTAAAAGGTACTTTTAACATATGACTAGGCTAATATTTATAGTGTTCAGATGCTTGTTAAATAGCAATCTCATCCAACAAAGAATCTCAATCTAAACAATCATCTTGTACAACAAATAATCTCAATTTACACAACTAATCATAACTGTTTAACTCGCACATTAACAACTAAATCTTAATTTAAACTAAGATTCAATTGCCTTGCATCACTTCTTCCAACTTACCCAAATCTTCAGTTTTATATGTTGAGATTTAACTTGGTCCATCTTAGTACAAGAAGCTTCCTGATTAGGCACATAACACTTTCCTCGATTTGTTAACAATTCAGAAGATTGATAGATCTGGGAATCTTCAATGTTATATCTATTTTCAACTCTCTAAAGCATTTCGTACTTGCTAAGCTTTTCTACCATTATAATGTGACTCGTCTGGAATTAAATTGTTAATGACAGTTGTAGTATCTCATCATTAACAACATGCCTCAAAGTGGTATTATTGTACTTGATTACTAGAGAAATGGTTGTCTCCGTTTGAGTTTTTTTTTTTTTCTTTTTTTATAGAGACACCCATCAAAAGAAAATATTCTTAATCCTCTTAAACTAACATTTCTCTAGTAATTAAACCATAAAGTTTCATAATTGGATTTGTGGTTCTCGATTGTGAAATGATAGTTTAGGTTCTCTCAAACATCAAGTATTGGTTTGCTCAGCTTTTAATCGAGTAAAAGGTAACCGAAATATTTTATTCATGGTTGCTGAATGACTCAATTACTCCTTGAGGATTCTTTTACCATTTCTTAATTAAAATTTTAAAATAACTTGAATTGGTTCCTGTAAATAAATTCACGAATATTACACGTGTCGATATTTTCCCATACATTTTAATATTAAATGATACATCGAACGTAATTCATAACAATTTGTCCATTAAAGAAGATGAAATATCACGTTCTTTAATTTTAGTAGTTCAAATCTTCACATTTGGCATTTGGAAAGACTAGTTATATTATGATGATTTTCGAAGCTGAAAAAATGGCAAAGCGGGAAGCCACTTTAGACCGTTATTCCTCTCTTGGACGCAGTCTTGTTATTGGCCTAATTTTGATAGGTTTATTAATGCGGATTTATATTAATGGGTTTCGTGGGACCTATTTGTATGACTTATATTAATGGATTATGAATTTGCCTAATTAAGTGGGACTGACTAGGGTGCGTTGTAATTTTATTATTAGGTGTATGATAGTTAGATTTATAAAAGGAGCACGTAAGGAAAATATGAGGTCTTTTCTCTAACTTTTATTAATGACCCCAAAAAAATAAAAGTGTGATTAGGTGGATAAGAAAGCAAGCCAAAAGTCATGAGCTTCCTATAAGGTAATATTATTAAAATCATTATCTCTTCAAAATGTTTCACTTATAATATTTTTTTTTAATTTATAAATACAAGAAATGGAAAGGAAAGTTTTGAACCCACCTTATAGACTTACAAGCTAGAATTTTTTAGCTTACCATTCAAACAAGGGGACACCCCTCATTTACAATGTCTTAGTGTTTTAAATTTTATATATGCAAAATTTAGATTTTTTATCTCATTAGTAATAAATAAAGCTTACAATTACCCCATGATTATATTTTATATATTTTGTATATAAATATTACGTTATGATTGTATATTTTTAATGTCAAATATTTGTTATCATTACTTTTTTATATACTAAATATATATTGAGCTCAAGATTGAACATGATAAAACAAATATTCTCTCCATAAATTATATTCAAAAGATTAAAAGTTAAACAAACATCAGAATAAATAAAATTGAGTTTTGATATTACATTATAAAACATAATTTCAAACATAAAAGCTTAACATTTTTTACATTTAAACATTATTTGATATTTTTTTTTAATGTAAGACTTTTGTCTTAAACATTATTAATAAGTGAGTAAAAATGAACATATTTGACTTTTTATTTGCTGTAACTAAGTGTATAAAGACATCTATGGGATGTTTATATATTTTGAGTTTCTGTTTGGTTTTTTATTAGTTGAATGCTTTGATTTTATAACAATACAAACATCATTCAACACTTCTATCAAAAATTTATATAGGAACGTCTTGGTTATTTTTACAATCTATTATGTATTGTGAAAAGAGTTGATTCACACTCCCATTTGGTAATGGCATTGTTAATCTTTTATTCTAAGTCCCAAGCCCAACTCATAATTTGAGATTATCTGATGCAAATAACAATCACAGGATACAAGCAATCAGACGTTCACGATCAAAAGCTGGACAAGTATGCAGCGCATCCATCCCTTACCGAAAATTTCTTGGCGGGAACGAATTTCCTCCCAAATCCCGCCAAATTAACCGCATTACTTCAAAGCTTTCCCTCTTATCGGACGGCTATATAAACCCCAATCGATTGCATACAGCAGCTCTTCATTTCCCTCCTTCATTTCGCGCTCGAAATCCCTAACCCTACTCCCGAAGAAAGAAGGAAAGAAAATACTGAGAAAATGCTTGAACTCCGGCTAGTCCAAGGGTCGCTACTGAAGAAGGTTATGGAGGCGATCAAGGACCTGGTGAACGATGCGAACTTCGACTGCTCGGCCTCGGGGTTTTCGCTCCAGGCCATGGACTCTAGCCACGTTGCTCTGGTGGCTCTGCTCCTCAGATCCGAAGGCTTCGAGCACTACCGCTGTGACCGCAACCTCTCCATGGGCATGAACCTCAACAACATGTCCAAGATGCTCAAGTGCGCCGGCAACGATGATATCATCACCATCAAGGCCGACGATGGCAGCGATACTGTCACCTTCATGTTCGAGAGCCCAAGTATGTGTTTGCTCTTGCTTCCCTGAATTCTTGATTATGAATGTTAGGGTTTTACCGCTGTTAGGGGTTTTATAAGGGAAATTAGGGTTTGTGTTGGAATCGAATTTTTTATTCTGTGAATTTAGTTTTTATGGATGGTTCATTTTGAGACGTCAGGTTATTTTGCTGCGTTTGGTTGGTGTCGAAGTTCCTGAAAATGAAGGCGAAATGAATTAGTTGGCTTCGAGAGCAGATGCAACTCTTAATCTGATGAGTGTTGTACGATTGTTTAGTACATTTTAGGCTTTAGCTCTCGTTTCTTGGTCATTTTCAATAGCGCTCCTGAAACAAAAATTAGTCTTCTTGATTAATCTGAGGCTTTGTTTTATGCTTTATCCTTTTTCTGAGTCGGAGGAAATTTGTTTCCCTTGTGACTGTTCTGACCGATTGTTATTCTTCCAATTGGGTGCTGGACTAAAGCGCAAGACAAGATATCCGATTTTGAGATGAAACTGATGGATATTGATAGTGAGCACCTAGGAATTCCAGAGGCGGAATACCAGGCTATTGTTAGGATGCCTGCACCTGAATTTGCTCGGATTTGCAAAGATCTCAGCTCCATTGGTGACACTGGTACAAAGGCTTCTTTGTTGGATTCATGGTTCATCAACTGTTGTCTGTTCATCTCATTCGTGCAGTTTCGTTAACATTTAGGGTCAATGTGTGCTTGCAGTTGTTATCTCTGTCACTAAGGAAGGTGTGAAGTTCTCCACAAGGGGTGATATTGGAACCGCAAATATTGTTTGCAGGCAGAATAGCACGGTAGACAAGGTATGCTCTGCTGTGATATTCTTACTGAAGTAACATTTTAGCTCTTGCGCGTGGATTGATGGAATCATGTGCATCCGATGTTTCATTTCTAGTTAAATTCAATTAGAAACTCACAACTTGTGATTGTTTTCATCCAAAAACAATTGCAGCCAGAAGAAGCAACAATCATAGAGATGACTGAGCCGGTGTCACTAACATTTGCGCTGAGGTACATGAACTCTTTCACGAAGGCAACCCCATTGTCAAGCATCGTCACAATTAGTCTGTCTTCAGATCTGCCTGTGGTTGTTGAATACAAGATTGCAGAGATGGGTTATATTAGGTTCTACTTGGCGCCTAAGATAGAAGAGGATGAAGATGAGACAAAGCCTCAAGCTTAGGTTTTATGCCGACCAGCAAATCCGATTTCCTTGTTCATGCGAATTGCTCTGTTTTGAAATCTTTTGGAGAATGTTTCTTGTGCATTCTTAGTTTTTCCTTGTGAGCAAAGAATTGGCAGTGTAAAAGATTAGAGACCAAGCAAGTGATGAACGGATTTTTGTATTGTGATCCAGAAGTAGGCTTAAATTTGTCAGATGCATGTTCGTTCGTTTACGCGATTTAACGGTTTCTGGAAATTGCTAGAGTTTTGGAACTATACGCAAAATGAGCTAGTCAAGAATAAGTTAAATTGTTTAGTTGACGGTTCGCTTCATCAACATAACCGGTAACTGAACTAAGAAGACATACCGTTAATGGTAATTGTAACAGTTTCTGGGTGGGATGAGGGGATTAGCAATAGGGCCAATCGTTCACTATGGGTACCGTGCCATTACTAGTTAAGAAAATAACGAAGCCAAAAATGGCATTTCATGGTGCAACGTGTTTTTGTGTAGTTTTACAATGTAGTAGGCTTGGGCAAACAATCACTTCTAGCCTTTACAACTCCAGAATGGTCTTCGGCCTCCTAATGAAAGGGAAATAATCACAAGAAAACAGAAAGAAAAAAAGAAAAAGGAAAAGCAGCACACACGTTACAAACATAGAACAAAACTGTTTAGCTTGACAGAAGATCCAAACTCTTTTAGCTCCAAACATGGAAAATGTTACAAGAGAAGGTAAAGAGAAAGATGTGAAGGCAAAATCCAAGGGGACTGATTAGGATGATGCTCTCCAATCTTGACCGGCATAAACTGCTCGATCAGCGAGCTCTTCCTCAATTCGGAGCAACTGCAAAGGAAGAAAGCTGTGAGTTTCCTCATTTCATTTCCATTTTAATCAAGAATAGTGACTCGACGTTCTGAATCTTGAATAAAAACCATAGACAGATTAAAAGGTTCCATCAGGTAAACTATCCTAAGGTTGTACGTGAATCAGGGCTTTGAGCTGTTATCAATCCCGTCACAATGTTCTCTGTTCCTTTTCACCAACTAGCCAGCAGGCAGTTGTACAGGACTAGAAACATCATACTCGTATGACAAATTTGGCTGTCTCACAGACGGACTCGCAGCCAATTCAGCCGCTCAATATCAAGGTATATGCTGTTTAACTTAAGAGCATGGGAAGCAGAACATTGTAAAGCGGATTTAAAAAATAAAATCAGTAGATTAGCATGAGAAAATGGAACATAGTGAATTGAATTTAAAAAATTAATTAAAAGAGTAAAAGCGTGAGGAGAGTTTATTAAGGACATATACTTCGCATACTTTCCAAATTTGGCTAAGAAAACCATGACAACATCTAGTGAAGTTGTTGTCATAATGCAGTGTCTTACTATTTTCTAAATTCAGCCACATGCAACTTAAAAACACTACTTGGAATAAAAATCGACATATGGAGTACAAAGTTTACCTGGTTATACTTGGCCAGTCGCTCTCCTCTGCAAGGAGCACCAGCCTTGATATGACGAGTGGCCAGCCCAACAGATAGATCGGCAATGAAAGAATCTTCGGTTTCCCCACATCTATGAGATGTTATCACTCCCCAGTTCGCTCCCTTTGCCAGCTTCACAACTTCAATGGCCTCCGTCACGGTGCCTATCTGATTTACCTAATTGGACCATGGAAAAATTATTAACACCTTTCCTAAGTAGGACAAAATTTAAAAGTAAAAGAGAGCTGCTACACATAAAGTCTTGTCCCTATTTCTCGAAATCAGGGTGTTCTCCAATCAGTTCAGGGATACAATATCAGAATAATCACTTAAAGTTATCACATTCACATATCTCTAACCAAAGTTGGTTACTACCTTGAGAAGAAGAGCATTGCATGCCGACTCTTGTATTGCTTTCTGAATACGTTTTGGATTTGACATTAACAAGTCATCCCCCACTACCTGCAAAAGCTTCCACTCAAAAGATCTGGCCAAAATATGAAGAGATAACATAGAAACCAAGAAAAAAGAAGAGATTTCCAATAGACCAACTGACACTTGATCAAGTTGTGCAGGGGCAACATCATGAGCAGAATGTTTAGGTACAAATAAGGCAATGCATGGTACACTATTTTTCCTCTCACAATCATAAGATCAATAGGGATGGTCGGGAAACATTAACTTGCGCACAGATCCGTCCATAATGCTAAAAAAATGTGGGACATAGTACCAGAGTACATATGCCTTTTATAGGCAAGTTAATGTGGAATGCAATTCCAAGTGGTTCTGTCTAAAGCTCTATATGAAGAAATACAGAACAAACCTGGCAAATTCCTAGACTGGAAAAATGCTTGATATGTTCCCAGTCTTCCTTGTCAAATGGATCTTCAATTGATACAATCGGGTACTCTTAAGAGTCCAGTGAAAAGAAAATAAAATTAATTAGCTGGAGAAATGGAACAAAAAGATAAAAAAAAATGAAAGAATGAGAAAGTAGGCTGATACCTGAACATAGTTCTTGGTACATCTCAATCATATCATCTCCTGACTTGAAATTTTGCCCTGACTTGTTTGGAACTTTGACGTCCAGATCATACTTGGTGCCTAACAAGGAAGAAAAGAGTACAGTATGGATCAAACAAACTAGTTGACAACCAATAACTAATCGAATTTTACTTATTGCATATGCTGCAGGACTATTTAGTCCAGAAGAATATGTCACCTTTGCAAAATTCAGTAGCAGCAACATCAATGGCGATTTTTATTTTCTCATCATGACCTGTTCTGCCAATAGCCTCTTTTACAAGATCCAGGCCTTCTCTAAAGCTGTTGAGACATAACAATATATCATTATAAGCACCACACAATTCCTCAAAAATAATTCACATAAGCTTGGAAATGAGCAGGTAACTACTCCTAGAAAAACACATTAACGCATGGTTTTACAGATAATAAAGGCTAGTAAACTTGCCCAGAGATGTTTGGAGCAAAACCACCATCTTCACCAACATTACATCCGTTTGCACCAAATTTCTCTGTAATAACAGCCTGAGATTTAAATATAGACAAAACATTGAATGAGTGTAAATGTTGTCTCCCTATTAACAGAACTAAAACACTCCTAAGAACTTTTGCAAAAAATCATAAGCATGGACATTGAGCGGGAATAGAATGACTAGACCATTCAAAGATGACTATTGACTTAAGTATGTAATACAGATGATATTCAAGGCATACCAATGTACCAACAAACTGGTTCATGCATCACAGTCATATAGAAAAGGCCATGGAGGAAGGAAAGTTTCACATTCATTTCTGAGATTACAATGAGAGCTTATTACGTTTGTACCAAGAAATACTTTGGAAACCAAGAAAATTTGGACATTGTAGAAAGAATAAGTTCCAGATGCCCAACCATGTACAGAAGCCAATCGCTGGGGATAAGAAGACCTGAGTCAAGTCCAAAGACATTTTGGCCAAATAAAGCCAAAAATAATTTGTACGCAAAACCCTTCTGCATGTGGATACCATTTAGAACTAGCATGGCTATCATTAGAAAATCCTAGTTTGGCTGGATCTGAGCAAAACCAAATTTGAATGAATATATTCATGCAAAGTTCAAATGGGAGCAACTAACAACAACGTAGGAGAGTCAATTTGGTAGATCCACTACTATTTAAGAAGAACCTATGGTTGCAACTAGTAGGGGGTTACCAAATAAATAGAAAAGCAATGAACAACCAGGGGGAGTGAAATGGTTCAAACAAAGGCCTACAAAGAAAAAGAAACTGATGAGTTGTAGACGAGCTTTGACTTAACAAGCTTAGACAAATAATGCTCCTGGCGTTTTTGCCCAAACAGGTGTCAACTTGTAATAATGCCTTATAGGACCAACAAAGAATGAAATCACTAAAAAGGAACCATTTCTAAGCTTCATATCACAATGGTTGACTCCTTTGCTGATTAATTTTTGCACAAAAGAAGAGCATATACATCTGATAAGATTCTCACAAGGTCATGTCACGAGGAGCATATACATTGAGGGAAAGATCCTCAAGCTTTAGACAGCTCAGATGAAGAAAATCACCTTTATATGATGATAGGTTTCAGCGCCCATTTGCAGTGCCTCCTCAAATCTGCTTGCTCCAATTGGAAGAATCATGATATCCTGATAACGTTTCAACTTTAAATTAGTTTAATTGATAGTTATTTCAAATTCTTGAGGTATTTACACAAGGATTCAAACTGCAGTGTAGCCCCCAAAGTTGCATTTACAAGAAAGAAAAAGAAATTTAACGATGCTGGGCCATTACTTCACATCTATATATTGAATGACATAGGAGTAGCTTCAAAGAAAAAAGCCATCAACTCCACTATACATTAAATGAAAGCCAACAGCGACCTAATATGATCAACAAGACACATTTTATGCAGGCACGTATTTTGCTTAGTAATAACTAAATTTGATTATTGAAAAGAGAGAAAGGGGGCAAGGCCACATTTTGAGTGGACACTTCCTCTCCCTCAACTATAAAGAATTCAGAGTGGGGGTGAATATGACATTAGAGATGCTGGTGGATTATTTAAATTGCTCATAAATCTTTTGGGCCCCCAAATGCACCCAGCACATTCATGCAAGCAATAAATGATGTATCATGAGCTTTTCTTGGTTCATTTGCAGTTTTTACTACATATGGCATATTCATTACAGCTGAGATACGAATGAACAAGAAATTGGTTACACCTGAGATAAGAATGATCAAGTGAATCATCTGAGAAAACTCATGGAGGTTTTTCACCAGGAGAAACTCTATGTTAAGTCGAAGAAATGTCCTTTTCCTTTTTTCTTTATTTAAAAAAATTCTTGGGTGGCAGCACCTCAGTCCATGGGAGGGATTTATAGGTTTCATGATTACTTCCTCCTGGTCATAGATAAATCTGTAACTTTAAGTCAATTACCATTCTCATCACAAAATTCGTCCAAATTAGGAAAGCCTTCATGAAGAGAAAAACGGGAATGACTCAACAGAAGCATGAATGACAACCGATTCCAAACAGTATAAAGAGAAGAAATCTAGAAATTAACCTTACCAGGGCATACCTGAATGGCTAGATGATTCCCAGCATGTTTTCCACCACTTATAAGTGTGAAGGCAGGGACAGGAAGAGTCAAGTTGGTCTCACCAGAAAGATCAGCAATGTATTTATAAATGGGAACCTGATATTTAGTTTTTTATTTCTCAGATTCCATTGAAAGAACAGAATTCGTGGCATAATTACATAAAACCATAAAAAATCAAATAAAGAAACCTCTTTTTCAGCAGCCCCAGCTTTGCATGCAGCAATTGACACAGCTAACATAGCATTCGCTCCAAGTTCACTCTGTAAGATAAATCCAACTAAGAAAAAAAATGCCTGATAAAATGTGTAAGGTAAAGAAAATTCAACAATTAAATGAAAAGGCCACTTTCCCAGAACAACAATTATATAAAATGAAAATTAAGGAGTGCATGATGAATAATAAGACATCAATGATACTAAAGGCTATTGCATCATCTTTGTTTAAGCAATCAGAACAAGTAAATCAATCTGACAACCATGATGAGAAAATTGAGAACAAGTATACAACTAACCTTCAAATTAGAAACTAGAATATACTTACAAATTGTTAACCCCAAACCATTATGTATTAAAAGATCCACTTCCACATCACATTAGGCAAAAATTACTTATCAATGATGTTCTTTAGTAGGTAAATAAGTCTCTCGCAAGCTGCCCTGCTTGGAACCATACTATCGTTCCAGACAACCTAAAAAGTTTTTCTCATACAGGAAAAAGGAACAAAGAAAGAAGAACACGCTTGATCTGGAATGAGTACATCCAGAATAGACTAGATTTGAACAAAGAAATATGGCAAATAAAAAATATTGGCCGATGCTTCTGTGCAGAATTGCGAACATACTCATACTACAGATGTCAAACAATATCATCATTTGAAATCACAAGACAAGAATTTCTGAATACCTTAAAACATTAGACCTTTCAGAAACAAGCAAGTCTAATACTAGCTCAGGATTGAATCTTTTGAAGATGTTAATAATTTTTGTACATACTAGTATCCTAGTATCTGGCTGCTCTCACATATAAATAAGTAAGCAGAACGACTAATTACATTGGGACACATAACAAGAGAAAAGCACTACCTTCTTTTCCGTTTTGTCCAGGTCTATCATGGCATGATCAATCTGAGACTGTAGTGTAGGATCCATTCCAATCAGCGCCTCAGATATCTTCTCGTTGATGTTTTTAACAGCTCTAGTCACACTATTTCCCAGATATATTCCCTTGTCTCCATCACGTATTTCAACGGCCTCGTACCTAGAAGAGATATCCAGATTTTGGTAGAATGATAATTATATTCTTGGATTCTAAAGCTAAAAAAACTTTATTAAACTCTGGAAAGCGCAAAGTTGATGTATTATGTGAAATTCACTGGAAGAGGAGGGAATTCAACCAGCAATGCGCCTTGTGCTGACTTTATCTCAGAGAACCTAGTGAAAAGACTACACAAACAGATTTTACAATAAAGACGGGTGTATACGGGGGTCGATTTCAGTCATAACTACATAGCACAGAGTTAACTTGTAAGCTATTTTCAAAGGGAATTACAGGTCACTAACTGAGAGAACAATGCAGAAGATGGTGCAGCAATGAGCAGTCAAAACAATTGCAAGGGCATCCATCACATATCATGCATCATTCAAGGACACAAGCGATGCGAGGTGACATGCTATGATCCAAAAACAATTCTCCGTTAAGCAATTGTTACATACATCAGAATTTTCTGTCCAATTACAGAGTTTTATTTCCAGAATTTTTCCCACCAATCAAAGAAGATAAATAAGTAACCAAGAAACCTTACATTCCGCTAGTATCGCCGCTAGGAGCTGAGGCGCGGAACATCCCTTTGTTGGTATACAAGTCCACTTCAACGGTTGGAATTCCTCTGCTATCGAGAATCTGCCTCGCTTTGATCTTCGTGATTACAGAAGGAACGGCTTTTCGCATATGATTAGACTGTGAATTCGCAAAAAACGAAATGTAATCTCAGAGAAAACGAACTAAAGAATCAATGATGACAAATAACAGAAGTCCTCCATTTGGCCCCCAAGAAAACGTGGAAATGGAAAAAAGGAGCTTCAAAACCTATACTCTGCGGCATATGTTGACCGAATACGAAGATCTCTGAAAAAAAACTGAGCTCTACGATCTCATAACGGTTCAGTTAGAGCGTGTCAGAGCATGACATCGGCATTCATTTTCTGAGGAACAAAACGGAGGCGAAGAAAGAGAAAAGAGAAACTTACGATGAAGAGGACAGGATCGGAGGACTTGGCCCTAACGGCCGCATTAACGGCATCTTCGATTTTCCGAGACAGCATGTGCTTTTCCAGGTATTGTTGAACCGACATTTCTCAACTCTTCTTCTCTCCTCTCTCTCTCTCTCTCTCTCTCTCTCTCTCTCGCTGCTTTGTCTCTTTGATAATTACAGCGACGCAGCAATTCCAGATATCTCAGAACGGTGGAATTGCAGAAACTGTGAGCAAGTCTTTCTTCTTTTTTGAAAGCCTCAAAGATTTCCGATTTAAAAGATATTTGGACGCTAATATTCGCCGAGCTCCCTCTACTTCTCCACGCTGCTAAGCTTCTGTCTTGGCAGGTCGCGGGGATTAACACCGTAAAGGGAGGGTCCTATGCGTCTCTGAGCTGTGGCAACGCAAATTAGTTGCAGTAGCGCAAATTGACAAGCAACCAAACGACGTCGTCCTCTTTTTAATCTCAGGAGAAGACGCAGATCAAGTTCACATGCTCGAAGAGCGGGAAATATTAGCATGAATATCTCATTTCAGCCTTCACATCTAGCCTTCTGTGTTTCAATTAGTTTCCATCCACCGTTTAGCCATTTTCTTGAGAATATGTTATGCTGTTTTTGGTTTCCGGGTCTGCCGCAAAAGGATGTTATGTTGCGCATTTAGGCGGTGGCAAACTTTTGATCTCGATTATTCGAGACCCAACAATGGCAAAAGCTATCTTCATGGTAACGCCAAGTAATTATCAACAATTGTGGAAATGGCATTTTTATGCAGAATTCTTTGAACATGCATTCATGAAGAAGTGTGGGTTTAGAAGTGATCCCAATGCATATTTCAAAATTTGGCAAGGGGAAGAGGAGTTCTTTAGTGCTTGAGATGCAAGGGAAGAGGATGCAAGCTATAAGAATCATACAAGTTAGCATAACCATTCCGAGTTAATAGGGTAAACTATAGACAGATCGCCTCATCCTTCTTTGAGTTGGGCAAGCAATGCAATGAGTTTAATGATACAAAGACAGGAATATAATCAAGTAGCACTTACTCGCTTTAGCCATTGCCGTATGTATACAAACATTATGGAAATCACATGCAAACAAAGCGTGTTATAGCCCACAGAAATAGCTTTAAGTGGACAAAACTAAAGAAGGAGATCCTCAAGCTACCACAAACGCCGTCGATGAACCTGTGAAATGGCGAATGGAACGTGTAATACTCCTTGAAGCACCAAAATGACTTATCCTGTACACACCAGGAAGAGCGGATTCAGGGACCCTCCATTCTATTGTTGCCTGACTCCGAGTACTCAGTTTGGATGGTCTTGACCACTTAAAACGCAGGCAGAAATCATCATCATCATATGCTCCCACCCATGTGTCCTTCCCCTGAAGGATCTCCACAAGGGCAAACGTACCTTCAGTCATGAGGTCATTTCGGGGGCAGGCTGTCCAGAAGGTTACAGTCACCGTGTCACCTCTCTTAAATGTTGAATTTTGGGGAACATCAGTGCAGCAATCCCCGAAATTTGCTCCACGAGGGCAACCATCCATCACGACTGGGGTAAGGAAGCTGATTTGCTTGTCCAAGAGATCGGGGGGTTGTGGCCCTGCCTCAACAGGTTGGTCAGTAAGGAGGGCATTCCCAAGCTTCTTGAACTCCTGAATGTAGGCATTCAGAGTATGCGGACCGTATAAAGTGGATGCTCCCTGAGAAGCAAAACATCAGTAACAAGATAATAGAAAAGGAATTTACAGACAATTATCAAAGCTAAACAGCAGAGAATGAAAGGGTCTGGTCACTGTTTTGACTGCAATTTGCTTATTTATTTTAGTTGTGTCCGAGCACTTGTGTTTTAACCCAAGGAGGTGTGACCAAATAAGTGAAAAAAAGAGTACAGTGCTGTATTGAAGTCATTGAAATCAAGGTTCACACCCTAAACTACACATCCGAACCAGCCCCTTGGACCATGGCTCTTAAGGTAAGGTAAGAGATGGGAGGTTAGGAAAATACTTGGGGGTCCAAACGTTACCAAATGACAAAATGCATAAGTAGACAGAATTTAATCCATCATGGTTCAGGAATAACACGACAATATCACAAAAAAGTAAAGTAAGCCATGTCACATGTATAGATGATACTACTTTGTATAAATATAACAACAGTATACATGTTCATTCCATGGAACCAAGTTACTGACCTCATATCTCTGCACCTCGTACTCTTCAAAGGTAGTCACGTACTGCGAATAGGTATTAGTCAACCCTGCTATAACAACATGAATATTGCTATTGAAGTCTCCATTACCTCCACTTGTAAGCACTGTCCTCACAGCATCACGAAGACGCCTCCCGGCCATTGTTGTAAATTCTATAGTTATCAAACAGCCAGAATATGTAGTTAAGTATCTAGAAGCAACAGTAAGCATTGCTTGCCAAGGATAACGTAAATCTAGTGCTTCATGATTTTCGTCAAGGGAATTGAATGCATAATTATCTATTCTCATTCTCATGCTTAGTAACAAATAAAAAAGGAAACCCATTACCTCCAGGTACACTGAGAATGACCAACTGTCCTATTCTGAGGATCTGGATTGGAAGTATTGAAGGCTGCAAATAATTCAATAAACACCTTTTAGAACGCAAAACTACTAATTTTTTGGGGGAAAAAACGATATTGCACAGTGGTCTCAGAAGACATCTATAGAAAAATACTTGTGCCTAAAGTAGGTACAAATCAAGGAGGAATCTTAAAAAATTATATCAACATTAATCACCCTTTGACATGGATAAGACAGTTTAAGTCATCAAAATAATTCCATGCCAAATATTGGCAGTGTTTGTCAAATGCTTCCATAAACCCCATCACGTATGAACCCCAGGGTTATCTCATTGCATTGTTTTGAGGTAGGACTAACACGGTTTATGAAAATTCGTTTAATAAAATTCATGGGCACCCATTCAAGTATTAGTACTTCTAATAACCACAATCCAACCACAAAAAATCTCAAATATCTTACAAAGAAGCCTCATTTTGCCTTCTTTGAACTTAAATGAGTATTACCAATCAGTCAATTCTAGGCAAAGGTTATGTAAATTAATCAGAGGGCATTGATTGAAAACTTATTTACCAATTACATTCTACTATAATTATCTTGAGTTGACAGTTGCAATACCAAGCCGCTATAGTTGGACGTAAAAAAAGTTCCATATGGAAGAAAGTAATATACTAGTCACTTCTAGGAATGGACTAACAAGCACATGTGATAGGAGATTTCAGATCTAAATTCCATTATGCATTTGGGCACTACCAATTTGATATTACAACAATTAACGCAGCTCTATATAGTCTCATGCTGATCAAGATAATCTGATTTAAAAAGAAAATAAGCCAAGAATGTCTAGGTGTTAAATGACAACACTCTACTCGCATAAAATATGTGCATTGGTAGAAATTATGGGCAAAACAAGTCAGCAACTTACAGCCCAATCATACGGTATCTTCATTTCGCCAGTATCAAGCAAGATGGGCTTTGGTTTTTGACAGTCAACTTGTTCCTTGTCTGGGGTTTTAAGTACATTGCGCACCAACTTCCAGAAAGGATTTCCCTGACATGACAATCAGAGTAAACAGTGACCACAGATACAAGATCTGATCGATAGAAGATTCAATTTATCATATCTAACTCATAAGGAATTGCTGTTGCCAGTACCTTGTCATCTCCTTGCTTAAAGTCAAATGCTCCAGGTCCATCTGTTGTTCCAGCAGCAAATCCGAATCCCATTGCAGCAGGGCATGTTTTTACCACCTCAGTACCTCCTCCCTGTTTATGAAGCGTTACATTGAGTTGCGAGAAGTCAATGTAAGCATGACGATAGTCAACCTTCCCCTCTAATTCTTCAGATGCCTTGTCAAAAAGCTCAGCAGCTTTTCTGAATTGCCTCTCTCCAATTATACGCGTGCTTTCAAATTCATCTGGGTAACTGCCATGTTAAGTGTAGAATTCCATTTAGTACTCACCAACCATGAGGCACAATATGTTACGCTACAAAAGAAAACAGTAAACTGAAAAAGAAAAGTCTTAGTTGTCAGAGGGACTAGTACCCTGGTCCTCGGCCATAGCACAACTCATTCTTCCCGCCACATGTACTGTGATTGAAGTCACAAGGTAGACCAGTATCTATGCAAAAGGCGCCAAGAACATTTGGGCTAACATCACCACAGTTTGATTGACAAAAAGCAGATACAAATCTTGGCTTCTTATCCTGCTTGAGAGCACTCCTCACACGTCTAGCAACATTATGTGTGCTAGCTACTGGGCTACCGGGAGAAGACTGGAAGGTTGAAGCAAGCTCCAGTAACTCGTAGTCTGCATCAGAAAAAAGTTAAAAAGAATGATGGAATTGAATTTCCTCTTCACTTTTCCTCATACAAACATTAGGATGTGCAATAGATTCCAACACGTGAAGTACAGTTGTGCCCAGATTACTTTAGTTAGTCCTTAAAAATCGAGCATGCATTTGCTAACCTGACACAAGTTTTGTTCTTATAACATCTAATCATTTCCAGGGTGGCATGCTGCATTCCTATAATAACTACCAATTTTATTTTCACTGCCTTTCATAGTGAAATAATATTCACCTGACTTTTACATTTGTTAACAAAAAAGTTGCTTGGCTTAATTAAGGGCATAAATCACATTTAGTGAAGCACCAATACCTTGTAAGCAGACAGTCCTGGCCAAACCCAAAAACAATGAGATATACTGAGACCCAAATTTTACATGCTCACGCACCAAGTATTCTTCAAACCCATTAAATATTACTGTAGAAAGCATGATGTAGGGCTGGCAGAGAACAATTTCCACGAAATTCTGTGGAAGGTAATAGGACGGGGTTACAAATTATGTCCATCATGGAGTTTCTACTCCTGTTTAGAATCTACCTTTTTTACTAAACAAAGTTGCCCTGTCTCAAAAGCAACAATCTAAACCAAGAGAAGCACACGTCAGATTGTGTAAAATCTTTAACATTGGCTAGCGATACCAACCACAGTCATACGTTCAGTAACAATCCATAAGTTGAAGTCAGTTAACTTAAAAATCTAAGCACAACAAATAAAAAACCAAAATAATAACTGAATAGGCTTGTAAGTTTGTGGCCCTATATTCTTTATCGTATTTGTTTCAATTCTTAGACTAATAGTGGTACTATGTAATACCACACAATATAAACAGGTACTCCTAGTTACTGCACCACGGACTCCATACACTCACATCTTGCCCGAGCAGCATGGGCAGATTACTGATTCAGAGACCAAAAACAATCAGCATGTTTAAATACTGGAATTAGATGGTACAGATTAAATATTTTGTTCTACGAGAGACTGGAAATTGTAGCCATACAGATGCAACATTTTAGTAGTATAATTCTTTTTAGGACCTGATTTAAATACTATAATGTGACAATGACCAAAAGCATGGAATTAAATATTATTATCTAAAGCATGATGCAGCGACTTACGATTAACATGAACATTGGAGATGATGTTTGCGGTGCTCACTGGGATTCCAGCACCATTCTGGTCAAACCAGTCTTCCATAAATCTTGCAGCAGCACCTTTGTTATCACCACTTATCAATGAATTTGAACGACTCATAGAAGTTCCATGCGTTGCAAACCAATTAAAGCTACCCACTGGACCCCACTCATTGTCTTCAAACTTCAAAAGAGTCATTTCCTTATCAACATCATACTTGTATTTACTACGCTCTGCTGCAGGATTATTAAGATAAGCACTGGGACTGCGGTTGACACCAGCATCTAAGAGCTCTCCTGTAAGTTCAAACCAAAGCCATTAGACTATATGACGATTCAAGGAGAAAAGATGTAGCAAAAACTTTTGATTGTACCATATCGTTAGGGGCACAACATAGTTCATTGGAGGAACAAAGCAGCACTACATTTAAAGTTCTTTTACCGTCGGATGCTAAGTTCCAAACAGCAGCCCTATTTCTCCTCTTAAGATTTATATATTTTTATTTATCCCTTTTTTAGCAACTTACGAGTCTAGGATAGTAACAGACTGCTAAAAGCATCTATGACAGAAGACATGAACTTCAATCTCTATTAACGACTCCAAATTTTACTATTTAAGAGGTGCACCAAAAATGGAAAGTAGAATGATTTCCAATTCTAAAATATCATCAACTAATCCAACAAATAACAACAATAGTACAGAAAGAGCAAATCTGAATCTTTTAAAAGCCTGAACATATCAAATGGCAAAATCCAGATTCAATTATGCATGACAAAATTAATGCTTCTTACTAGATGCAGCCATTCAGAAAACTAAAAACGCAAAAGCAAACCACCGCCCCTTTTTCTTTCATCATTTTGATCCAGATATATGGTCATGAATGGACATACAGATTTTGGATGCACCTAAGATATTGGAGCCCAAAAGCAGTAAAAGATGTAAAAAGCGAAAGGGAGTGTGAGATTGACGAATGAGAGAGAGGGAAAAAAAAATGTATGAGGACATCTTGACACATTAAAAGGATGTAGCGAGTAAAAGAGCTCTCTCCCTTACCCTTGCTCACAAAAATTGATCCTGGCCGGAGATTTTCATGAGCTTGTACAATGCTTTTCTCAATCCCGTCAACAAGGATATCAAATGACTGGCGTACAAATCCAAGAGATGTTACAATATAAACAACATATTGGAGATAGCCCCCAGGGCCTGCATGAGTGTGAATTCCGCTAATAGCTACATTTTCTTCTGTGTATAGGTCTCCATACCTGCCAAATAACACTATGAGATTATTGAGTTCGATGGCTACAGAGGTTGCAACATCCAATCAGTTTATTTTGGTATTGAGAATGAGTATTTGAAGTTCGTGCATTTTGAAAACACCTGATACCCAGCACAACCCGTTTTAACAACATAGCACCCCTCTTGCCATATGTCCAAGAATAATTAAGTTTATGCATTGCAATTTGGTGTTGACAACTTCCATCGTGGACTTTATCTATTGTGCCATGACATATGCATCAATCACAAAGTAAGTCATAGCTTTAAGTACCTGGCCTTCAATCTCTCAATCACTTTGATTGTTACAACTTGGGAAGCCATGCAAGCATCAAGATTTACAAATACTACCCGTTTCCCTTGGGGCTCTGCAACAATAAAAGTGCGAGCTCGCAGTCTGAAGTGAATCCCAGATGCAATCTGTTCAGTATTAGCATATCCCATCATATTGACATCAGCTGCAGGTCCTGTAATGTCAGAGCTTCCAAGCCCAATCAAATAATCAGAGTCCGAGACTACTCCTCTACTACAACTTATCAGAAGCACCAAGGCAATCCATAACCAAAAACTTGCAGTTGACCTCCAAACACCAAGGTTAAAACGAAAAGAGAACTCCATCACACTCAGGCACCTAGATAAATCAGAGCTCAATCAGTTCTCATTCCCTTCATCAAGAACATATACTTCGTCAGTAAATCAGTGCATAACACTGCATGAGGATGTAAAACGTACGAGAAACAAGCAAAAAGATTTAACTCAAATGAGTCTTACCCAAGTACAGATAATCAAAACAACCTCGATGAATTCTCACTGCTAGACATATATTTTCACCAACAAATTTAACACAGATTTTCAGCTACTCTCTCATACGAGTTGCTTCAGGTTCTGATTTCTGACTAGGCAAAGCATAAATTAACAATTTCATCTTAGTTAGAAGCGTCTCAAAGGTTTGATCACGCCCCGAAAGATAAGTCTCTACCTATTACAAGCTTAGGAAATAACTAAAAAGCGTCATTTAGCAAAGGTTTGACCCTAGAAATGAAACAGACAACATCGATAACATAAATTTGCAGATGAGATTATACCTTAGCACACAACCACCATTTGAAAGTAGTTTCTGCTAATTTGATGGTCAAACGCTGGACAGAGTTTCCCGCAGAGGGAGAGAAGGAGAGGGAGAGAGGCGTGCCAATGTAGAAACAACCTGCAGTAGAGTCAAAGTGCAGAAAAACGAAATGGTAGCTGACAAGCGATTCAGCTTGGATTGGTAGCTCTGGGCTGGAGATGTCTACGCTGCAATTGATATAGGTTTTATGTGGGTCCCAATGATGACTACAACCCCCTTTGCAGTCGCTGCTGATAGATGTGGAGCGAACGGGTCTCGGATGGACTTGGATTTCGGATCCGATCCGCAACTCTAGCGTTTTTCTGAATAATTGTGACGTGGAGGAATCCTTTTCATAAAAGTACGAATTTCCCGTGCCTTAAAGTGTAAGGCAAAATAATCCCTCCAACAAACCTCAAAACCAAACCCGAAATGCCAACCAGCAGGAAGGATCGTCGATGCTACGGTGGGCACATGTCCGACAAGGATTGGGGCGCTAAGGTTAAAACCAGTCCGTGGCGTTGCCCTCCAAGAGAAGCAACCAAAACTATTCCATCAACTAGATTTTTCCAACTCCTTCCGCCAGGATTAACCGAGGCAGTGTCTTTATTAGAACATGTTTGTCGTTGTTTGAGAAGCTTCGATAGCATAAGTATGTAGCTTTCAGTTCCTAGCGTTCTCTTATTATGGAGAGAGGAAGTCTACTTAATAAGGTGACTCGTAGCAGAAGGATTATTTAACGTCGTATTTAGTTGGCATATTTGCCGTAGTCGTGTAAAATATCCCGGAAATCACGGTCGATTAATTCTAAAGCCCTTGCCGTCTGTCACGCATTAATTGTACGTGAATAATTATACTGGAACGCATTAATTGTACTTGAATAGTTAGTGGGGCAGATCTGACTCTTATCTACTTCTTCTTTACGAATATTATATGAATGTTTCTTCTTTAAGAATATTACGTGTTTTATATGAATGTTAAACGGTAATGTGACCCGATTTTAGGTGGCCGAAATGGGCCGGAACAAGGGGCCGGAGGAAACCCATCGGTTCCTGAGCCTGGGGATCGGGGTTGATTTTCGCGCCGAGTCCAGCCCAGAAGTAATGGAAAGCCCGGGCCTGTTGAGCAAGAGGGCAGCCTAATGACCATGCATGGCATTTGTCCTCCATTAAACATTAATGAAGAGATACTGGAGTTTATAAAGAGCTTGGTTTTCTCACTTTTTGAATTAAAACTCTAAGATGTTGCAAAATGATATCAAACTAACCTCATTCAAGCTTTGGTGGTTGAAGCATTGCTAGGCCTGACCGCCTTAAGAGGAGGCCCTTAAACTAGGTAGGCAAAAGGCCCTAGTTGTCATGTAGGGCAATCACATTAGGGGAGACATGATTGTTGGGTTTATTGGCCTAACAATATCTCTGTACTTTAAATTGATTAATCACTCAACTTGCAATACATAATAACTAATTAGGTCAGGTTTTATACTACTGAGGATAAACTATGGAGAGGAGGTTATTCTAGTGCCTTGTATAGAAGGAGTTCACATAGGGCTAGTCTAATTAAAGTAATTGGCATGTTTATAAGTTAATATAATAGGATAATGTATTGACTATCAATTATAGCTTTTGGCTTAATAATAACATCTGACAATCCTTATAATGACCATGTTGATAATATAAATCTATATAGAGAAAATTATTATTGACTAGTAAAACTAGGAAGCCCAATCTAATTATTCTACAAAAATTAATGGCATTTGTTCCATACTTAATATGAATTGATAATATTTTAAAGCTTATAAGAAGCTTTGTTACTAAACATAAAGCTTAAAAAAAGCATGGTTACTAAATCTAATAAGTTAGCTTTGTACTTAAAACCTAAACTTATGACATTTTGCTTCGTAAGTTCAATCACTTGTGAGATAATAAATTGTGAGAAAGACAAACTATCAATGAGAAAATAAGAAAAATGTGAAATGAATGTGCATCCACAGTCAGCCTTTAGTCCAACCGTAACCTTTTTTGTACTTATTCGAGGGTTATCTGCTCCATCACTTAGGGTTTGACTAAAATGAAGAATATCAAACGGCTGAAGAAATTATATAGAGAAAATAACTAACATCTTGATATTATATGTTAGAAAATCTGGCCTCAAATGAGGTTTTTTTGTGAGATCAAAACATCAACCATGAAGAAAATAGTGGGTTTCGAGCAAGACTTAATACAAGTTGGAAGACATACCAGTTTTCTCTATTTCTTTAGTTATAGGATGACTTCAAGCTTTCCTCTCTATTCTCTCCAAGTAGGGTTCAATGAGGCAGCCAAGCTTGTTGCAAATCTATGAAGAATAAGGAGTTGAAGGTGGATTGCAAAGAAAGAGAAGCTCTTACCCGTGAATCATGTTTTTAGTGTGTGTTCTGTGAGTGTTAAAGTGTTTTGCTTATAAGAGGGTAGAGCATAGTGACCAAATGCAATATAAGGAAACCAAGCCACCTTTTTTAATTTTTCATGCAACAAGCTATTAAACATATTTTGTGAAGAACTAAAAAGGGGACTTAGCCAGTAAACAAATGTGTCCACACAAATAGTTAACTTACCACAAATTATAAGATAGACAAATGGCTCACACTTAAACAATACCAAACAAGCAATAGGGCACACTAATATGTACAGTATGTGTACAACTATAAAAGATCATCAAATCATTTTAGCCATCCACGGTAGGAAATATTAGTTTATGCTTATTGGTATAAGCCTACGTTACATGTATTCATGTAATGAGCCAACATAAGATCCATTATTTCAATGATATTTTCATTTGAAATGACACAATATAGATTGTTTACATTATAAATGAATGAAGACTAATCATTTGGAAAAAAAAAAAGCATTAGTCCAACTTGATCTCTTATGTCTCTTAATTAAAATCACTCACATGTACATTAATTATTGATTCAAATATTTTTAATAAGCATAATCTCCATTGCTAAAGAAGGGTGGATATTAAATGATTCAAGATGTGTAATGATACAATAATTGGTAGATGACTTAAAATGATCTCTTAACTATCTTTTAAGTTGTTAAATGATCAAGTTAAAACTAATATAAATAAGTATTTTACTACTTTTTAAAAATAAAACACTAAATGAAGATTTAATGCTTAAACAATAATTATTAAATATCCATTTTCTATTGCTAACCACCTTTAATTTGTTGAGCATTCAATTGTTAATACACTTACTTGTTTTAGATTTAATATTAAATCGATTGAAGTTGATCAATCAGGGGTTAAGTACCAACCAAAATGGGCTTAGTTGATAGCTAACCAACCAACACCAATTTGATCTTTAATTATCATCAGTCTAGAATTTTCTTTTGAAGTAATCTTGGGAATTTTTGTCTAAAAAATTGCATCATTTGACCATTTTTTGTTTTAGCTTGCAATTCTTGCAATCTTGAAGAAGCTGGGATACTAGAATAGCAAACGCCCTTAGGAGTTGAAAAAGCATAAGATGAATGTATTTTTCTGCACATAATCATCTCAAGTTGTTTAATCATACTATGGAGGCATTCAAAGAGATTATACTTTTAGAATACACCTTGTCGGGAGTTATATTGTCCCACACCAAAAATGGATGGCCTATTCTGTGGCCTTATTAATGGCCAGAAGTGTATCACCTTTGAACATGTGTTTTGAGAGTGGATCTTGATTTTAAAATGGTATTAGAATTGTGCAACGGAAGTGTGGTGAGCCCATAATCGACAAGTTCCAAGTTACATCCGAGCTGAGCTATCAAGTTATAGGGGTTCTTTTCCTTGGGTTATGTTGTCCCATACTAAAAATAAATGACCTATTCTATGGCCTCATTAATGATCATAATGTATCATTGAACACATGTTTTGAGAGTGGACCTCTGTTTTAACCCACCAATATTAGATAACATTTCTATATTTCTCTATATTTTTCACTCAATCACATATTTGTTGACTTCAAGGAGAACTTGGGAAAAAAGGAAAAGCCAATAGTACATCTCTCCATTTAGAGACCTTTCCGTTTCACAAAAAAGAAAAAAAGAGAGGAAAGATTCTTGGAACTTCTGCCGTTAGTGGACGTTAGCGTAATCTCGTAACGCCGTCATCACCCTATAGCTGGGAATCTAAGCACAGAAAGGGCCATTTGGCCATTGGCATCATCACTTTAGGTGAACATACAAGCACCGCTTCTGCCACCACACTCGCTTTTCTGGTAACCCTTTGCCATCTCTGTGTTTACGCTGTGCACATGGAACCTATCGACTTATTGGCCGGAACGATCCCCAAGGACGAACCCTAACAATCCTTGCTCCTCCGAACTGTTCTAGTTAAGATAGACAGAATTAATACGATCTCTAAAACCCTAAATTCCTCGTGGTCTCTTTACTTTTGACAGGTATAGCGGCACTAGGGTTTAGGGTATTCAATCGAACTCCAACTCTGTTTCGGATAGTTTAAGGTATGAGATTATGCTTGAAGTGTAGCATTGTATCCCTTTCCTCGTAAATTGTTTGGTTGCGGAAAAACCGACGAAAAAAAAAAGGAATTGATTCTTGTACTGTTTAATTACGTCGGTAGCCGTTTGTTGAACTATCTCAGCGGCCAAGGAGATAAGTGCGGCTGTTTTTCGTGCGCTGTCCAAGCTTTTCATGCGCATTTCATAGTCGAAAAGATCCATATGACTGTTTTTCGTTTTCCCTTGCTTGCTTGCTCCTTAGCTTCGTCAAGATTTGTATTTTCTTTCACTTCTATTCGGAAAAAAATTTCTGGTTTATTTTTTAGCTGTCAATGGAATCTGGAGTTGGTGGACCTGTTGCTATCGACGTATCATCAATGTTTACTGATAAAACTGTGCAGTAATTAGTGTTATTCGTAAGGATTTCTTGAATCAGGCGGCTTGCGAGAATACCTACGAAGGGTTAAGAGAATATTTATGCAAAAGTTGTATGCAGGTAAAGCGTTAATGTACCGTGGGAGCTGAAGCTGTTCTTTGAGGTCAGTATGGGATTCGATAATGAGTGCATATTAAGCATTCAGACCTTAGCTGGAGAGTATTTTTGCCCTGTCTGCCGTCTACTTGTCTACCCAAATGAGGCATTACAATCACAATGCACTCATTTATACTGCAAGCCCTGTTTAACATACGTTGTGAGCACTACTCGGGCTTGTCCTTATGATGGCTACCTGGTGACTGAAGCAGATTCCAAGGTTATTTCTTACACTATTGTCGTCCTTCTAGCTCCAACTATTCCTTTTGTGTACTGATAATTTTTTTTTGGTAACTCCTTATTGCAGCCTCTTGTTGAGTCAAATAAAACACTTGCGGAAACCATTGGCAAAATAGAAGTTCATTGTCTCTATCATAGAAGTGGATGTATATGGCAGGGCCCTTTATCTGAGTGCACAGCTCATTGTGCTGGATGTGCATTTGGAAATTCTCCTGTTGTTTGCAACAGGTGTGGAATTCAGATTGTGCATCGGCAAGTGCAGGAACATGCGCAAAATTGTCCTGTGAGTGCTGAAAAATCTTCTTTCCCTCTAGTTCACATTTGAACGAATAAAAATATGTCCTATTTATTGCTTTTGATTTTGCTGATTCATGTTTTGTTATATGATGACAGGGTGTTCAGCCTCAGGTGCAGCATGTAGAGGGTGCTCAGGACACTTCAGCTGCTGGCGGAACTGCCACTGCTGATCAAACCCAGGCCAGTACGCAGGCAGGAGTAACAACTCCTCAGGCACAGACGACTCAAACTTCAGCAGCCACTACGCCAGGGCAGGATCCTAATCAGCAAGCAACCCTGAATTCTCAGGCACAAGCTGCAGTTCAGCCTGCTGTGCCAACTTCAGACCAGTGGTATCAGCAACAACAACAATATCAGCAATACTACCAGCAATATCCTGGATATGACCCCTATCAGCAGCACTATCAGCAGTACTACCCTTATCAACAGCCAGCAGTTCAACAATACCCTCAGCAGAGCTTGCAAGCTCATCCACCACATGTGACCAGTCAGCCACAACCTCAGGTTAACCCCCACCCCCAGCCACAGCCTCAGCCGCATGTGCTGCCTCAACCCCAGCCACAACCTCAGCCTCTTGGACAATCTCAGCCTCATCTACATATTCAAGTTCCTGTGGTAGCTCAACAGAACCAGGCACAAGTTAACCTGCAGCAGCAGCCACAGAGTGTGGTGTTGCCACACTCTCAAATTCAGTCACAGACTCATCAACAGGCCCCAATCCACCCACATCCTCAGTCTCAGATATTTGCCCAAGCTCAGCCCCCTGCCACTCAACCTCATCCACAGCAACATGTGGCCATACCTCAGTATCAGCAGCCTCATCATCAGACGCAACATCAGCATCTTCAATTTCAGCAACAGGCACATCCACATCCCCCTTCACAGCCCCAACCTCATTCACAAGCTCAGCTACAAGTGCCAGTGCAAAATCATTCTCAGCCATATCCCAGCCCAAATCCTAGTGTCCAGCCTCAGATGCAGCACTCATCTGCTCATGCTGTGACTGGCCATCAATCATATCCTCAACCTCAGCAGCATGTGCATCCAGCAGCCTCGCAGCAACATCAAATGCACATGCACCCCCAAGGTGGTTCTCAGCCACAACCTCAACATTCTGGTCAAGTGCCAAGTCAATTCCCTCAACAACATCCTCCTATACGTCCACCCCCTTCTCATGTAACGATTCCAAGCCAGCAACAGGCAGCTTTGTTGCCATTGCCAGGCCAAGTCCAAAACATTCCTCCTGCACGACAGCAGCCAGTTCAACAATCCGGACAACCAACCCACCAGCGCCCTGTAATGCAGCCAGTTCAGCTGCCTATGGCTCAGCATCATATGCAGCATCAGCAGCCTTTTGTACCACAAGGTCCATTCATGCAGCAGCAGACGCCCACCCTCTCTCAGTTGCGCCCCCCAGCACCACCTCAATCATACCTGCAACCTACCCATGCCTATCCACAGTTGCAGCAGAATGTTGCATCATCACACGGATCTCAAAATCCTGCTGGAAGACCCTTGATCTCAAATCTTGGAGGACAATCACAGCAATATTTGCAACATGCTGGTGCTGTTCAGCCTAGGCCTACTTATCCTGGTGCAACCCAACCATCTGCAAATCAGAACAATGTGCTAAGAAACAACCAAGGGCCAGTGTCAACTGAACAACACCTTAGGTCCACATCAAGGCCAACAATGCCCCTAAGGCAAGGTGATCATGTATTTGAGAAAAGTATGGGTGGTCAAGGCCCTCGACCATCTGCTGAAAATGCTGCACAAAAGGTCTCAAATGATCTGGATGCAGCATCTGGTCTAGGTTCTGATTCTGTTGAACTAAAAACTGTGAAATCTGAAACTGATACTATGGGCAAGGATGCTGGTGATTCAGAGCCTGGATCACATGCTGTGGAAAATGGGGAACTTGTTAAGTGGATGGTGAAGGAAGAGGAGGTAGAATGTGGTCCGGAGCTCTTAAATATTGGTAAATCAGGTGAACTTGTAGCTGAGATCAAAAAAGATGTTTCTAATGCTAGCCCAAGGCATTTGGACAATGTAGCTACGGAAGATAGAGAAAATGAGGGTGATCCTATGCTGAAAAATCTTCCATTTCATGAAACTGCGCATGCTGATAAATTGAGTGGGAAAACGCAGAAGGATGGCAGTGAGATTCAGCAACCATCCACAGGTGCTGATGAATCCACAAAAACTTTGTCCATGACTTCAGCTCCTGACTCCCATGGTCCTGCTCAGAATGTTGTCCTCAAAGGTACCATTAATCAAGGTCCTGGAGTAGATGAACACAGAAGTTTCCCTCCAGCAAGCCAAGTGCAATCAGGGACCTTCACGCAGTCTTCTCACTCAGGCCCAATTGCTGATCAAGGACAGCATTTTGAACCTTCTACTCTCCAGCAGAGGCCGGCTGCTCCATTGTTACAGGCATCTCCCCCTTTGCTCCCACATCACACACATGTGGCAGGGCATCCTTCTTCTCAATTAAGGCCTAATGGACATGGGCATGTACCTGAACATTTCCAGGCTGCTGTGCTTAAGCAGTCTCAGGGTATTGAACTTCTCCCTGGTGGCATGTCAGGCCCTGGCTCCACTACCTCCTTTGGGAGGGGACCAGGTTATTATGGCTTTCCCCCACAGAACTTTGAGCTGCAGCCTATTGCTCTGCAGGGGCCTCAAAGCCAAGGGCACGCACTCCCTATTCCTGCTGCAGCTTCCAGAATGTCTCAAGGCGAATCCATTGGAGGGGCATTTGGTACACTACCTCCTGGTGCAATTGATTCACATGGTGGAATGATGGCTAGACCACCACCCCTTGGTCCTGAAGGTTTGATGGGTCAACGGCATCCTACTAATCCAATGGAAGCTGAGTCGTTAATCAATCACAGACCAAGCTACATAGATGGTAAACGATCTGATCTGCATCTTCCTGGGCCTTTCAGACCAGGTGCAGTTGGCCCGACTTCCAGTGTAATGCGAAGCAATGTGCCCCCTAGCCTTGAGTCCTCATCAGCACTTGGGTTGCGGGACGACAGGTTTAAACCTTTCCCAGATGAGCGTTCCAATTCCTTTGTAGGCAGACATGGTAAAGACCGAGGAGAGTTTGAAGATGATCTCAATCAATTCCCCAGGCCTTCTCGTTTAGATGGTGAACCTGTACCAAAGTTTGGGAGCTATTCAAGGCCCCATGAGATTGGACCATATGGGCTAAATAATGATACTGGTTTGAAATTGGATCCTCGGACTGGTAGTGCCCATTCAAGATTCTTGCCTCCCTATGATGGAAGAGAGAGACCAGTTGGTTTGCCAGACTCTGCTAATAATCATCCGGATTTTCTTGGACCAGCTACTGGATATGCTCGACGTCACATGGATGGTCTGAATCCGAGAAGTCCTGTTAGAGAATACCCTGGCATATCCTCACGTGGTTTTGGAGGGCTTCCAGGTCATTCAGGCCTTGATGACTTTGATGGCAGGGAACCACGTCGATTTGGTGATCCACTTGGCAATTCATTCCATGAAAGCAGGTTCCCTCCTTTTCCGAGTCATTTGCAGAGAGGTGAGTTTGAGGGTCCCAGTAAGTTACAGATGGGGGAGTATTTAAGGAGTGGCGATATGATTGGTTTAGATGGCCATTTGCGGAGGGGTGAACATTTAGGTCCCCATAACTTGCCTAATCATATGTGGTTGGGTGAGCCAATTGGTTTTGGCGACTATCCTGGTCATGCACGGATGGGAGAGTTAGCTGGGCTGGGGAATTTTGAGCCTTTTGGTGCAGGAAACAGACAGGGTCATCCACGATTTGGTGAGCCAGGATTTAGGAGCCGTTACTCTTTGCAGGGATTTCCAAGTGATGGTGGAATCAATACAGTAAGTATCATTTTCTACCCTCGTTGTCTTGCATCTTTTATGGGTCCATTCAATTCATCCTGTGAGGACAAATGCACTGTCCTTTGTTTTTTTTTTAAAGTTCCTCCTTTGTAATATAAGCTGTTTCCACGTTTGTTTTGATTTTCAATTTTTATATTTAAACCTACGGATGTCTCCAGGGAGAGGCAGATTCTTTTGGTAACCCAAGGAAGAGGAAGATGGCTAGCACAGGATGGTGTCGAATCTGTAAAGTTGACTGTGAAACAGTTGGGGGCTTGGAGTTGCACTCACAAACAAGGGAGCACCAGAAGGTTGCCATGGATATGGTACGGAGTATCAAGCAGAATGCAAAGAAACAAAAATTGTAAGCCATCTTCCTTCTTGGTATAGACACTTGTGCACTTCATTATTTGGAACTTCAGTTAGAGAGCTTGAAATATCTAACCTTTTGTCATTTACTTTATTTTTTAGATCAACTGGTGACCATTCTGTACTTGAAGATGCAAGCAAGTCAAAGAATAGCAGTTCTGAATCCCATGGGAACAAGCTTTAGGTGGTGCTGGTGTGCTGAAAAATGGTCCATTGCTGACTTGGATTTAATTTAGTTTTTTGGTATCATTACCAACAGTTACGTAGGTGATCACCCTTTGTGCCTTTTTTCTCCCTTCAGTGTGGTTTATGTTAGTCTTGTTATTTCAGGTTTGCTGCCATATTTATGGAGATGGGTTTTGGAACTGAAGTGCATTGGCAGTTAAGTTTGTTGGTTTTTGGCCTTAAATTATATATTTCAGAACTGGAATAGTTTTGTGTAAAAACTGACACCATTTAGTTCCTGAGTTAATTGTGCATGTGATGATGCTTACCTGTAATGAATTAAAATTTGGTCAGTTATATTTGATAGCTTGTCAATCTACCCTCCTCATCTTGTACCTGAAATTTCTTCATGCTCTTACAGGGTGTCATAGCTAGAATTAAAGTTATCTGAATGGTTGCTTGGTTTAGCTGGTGATTTGCTTCTGGTGTCCAAACTTTGTCAGGTCTATAGCCTCTCTAACTTTTATTTGGAGACTTGGACGATCTTCTTTTTAGAAGATGGGAGTCTTTATTTGCAGAAATCTTAGATTTCGGGGATTGTATACAGTTTTTCGAATAGTGCTCCAACATTTTGTATGGTCTTTCTATGTCATTCAGAAACACACTTCTCTGTTATGTTCCTTCTTTTCAGTTTGAAATTTTTTAACCATGTATTCTCATTGTTTGGCCGATCACCTCTCCCTTTCTGTGGTCTCTTTGTTGAGTCTGGTGTTCCTTCTAATTCTTCAAAGTCTTTGTGCAAGAGTTGGGATTGGGATTTCACGAGAATATTGACTTGACAAATCTTAAAATAATGTAGTGCGTTCTGGAAGAGCAAATTAGATCATTTGAACTTTGGTTAGATTCTAACCACTGAGCAGAGGAAGGAGAAAGAATAAGTATGATTCCGTAGGAGGTTGCATAATGAGTGTACAGTAATATCTATAAGTTTTTTATTGTGTTGCTTTTCTTAAATTAATGGTACTGATGGCCTTGTAAATAAATAGAGAGTCCCTGCCCGTTTGAGTCATTGCAAGGCAGAAAGAATATCAACAGTTTGAGCAATGTTAGGTTAACTAATACATATGTGTTCATACTACTTTTTAGTCCGGGAATTTTTTTACATTTCAAGTTCTTATTAGTTCCTGGAGACCAAAAGAGTTCTTGTTAGGATGTCTACGTACTAGTTTCTAACATCCAGTTGTGTTCACCTTTTTTCTTTGCTTTCCCAAATAGAAAGTTAGACTAAATTGACAATATACAAACTTAGGGAGCCTAATGATTGATTATCTGTGTTAGTAGCCATAGTAACTTAATAATTGGATGTGGAAGTGTGCTCGGATGATTTGTTGTTTGGATGAGTTAATGGATTTTATACAACAACTATTGAGAATTGAAAGTAGAGAAAGAATGGAGGATGGAAAGCAGTTGCTAGTCATACTTAGTTATGCTACGTAGAAGTGGTTTTATTTGTTGGGACAATAATTGGCATTGAAACTACATAACACTTTTCTTAGCCCATGAAACAAGAGTTGTTCTATGGGCTTTATCTTTGTGTGTTCGATCATGACTGTTGGAACTGATAGATAGAAAGCTATGCTTTGTATTTTAGGTGTTGTTGACATCTACCTCTGAAGCATGATGTTGTAACGTTAGGAGTTAAAGAACGGCTTGCACACCTTTGAAGCATGATGTTGTAAAGTTAGGTGCTAAAGAACGGTTTGCACTGATAGTGAAACACCCATTGTTCACATTTTGGGTGATATGACAGCAGCGCTGAACACTTTATAAAGAAAAGCCTTTGACTAGATTTAGGTTGTCAATCAATTACAAGCTTCCATTACAAGCTGGTGGCTAAGAGAAATGGCTGATTTGATGATATTATTTCGAGTTAAAAGCCTCTTCAATATTTCCATTGATAGAAATCTAGTCTCACTATTAATTTTCTTTTGCCTAATGTGAAACCTAATGCATAGTACTATCAGAATTCACTTAAGCTATGAGGCCTATGTTTGAAGTTAATTTTTTTCTTTTTTTGGTGAAATTTCTTTTCTACAATAGATTTTCAATTCGACCTGTCTTTTTACGGGGAAGCAGACAACACAATGGCTGAAAGTTCAGTGGAAAGTTTACTCGGTCACCTTTTGTGAATGTGGTAAGAATGTATTAGATGTGCAGATTTTCATAGTAGCAAAAGTTTGCTTCTTAGTATTGACTTTTCTTTTATTAGTGACCTTTTGTGTGATTTTGTGTTGCCTCCTTGACACTCTTATTGTTCTTTTTTAAACTGTTCTATGATTTTATGGTTCTGTAATTGAAATTTGAACAGTAGGGTGCTTGGAGTAAATCTGGGACTTTTCCTCTGGGCATTAATTTGGGTACTGCTTTAGGATACAGCATTATTTTCTAGGCTTCTTACCTCATTTTAGTGTTATAAGTAGGATTTTCACTTCAAGGTTGACCGTATATTTATTTCTTCATTTTCCCTTGGCATGGAACATGGATAACATTATTAGGGCTGGTGAATTATGGAGTAGTTAGGATTCCTTTGGATGTGATGGTATGCAGTTAACTTAGGATTGCGATAGCCTAGTGGAAGTGGAAATGCTTTTCAAGAAAAGTCTGGGGTCTTTGTTCTCATCTTTTTCCCCGGGTTGAGTCAATCAAGGTTTGTCTTTGATGAGTGGAAGGAGATGCACACTTAGATTCACCCTGGACCAACTCAGTGATCTATCTAGTATGTAGTGGAAATGCTTTTCAAGTTGTTATTCTAGCATTAGATTCAAGGTTCAAGGTGTATTATGATTAAAGAAATAATACAAACATGGATCTTTTCTGGAAGTCCAATGACTTTGTTGTCTATGGTACTTCTCCTCATGATGACAGTATTTTAGAAAGAGTCATAGATAGGGGATCTGTGATAACTACTTTTTGGCCATAAGATGAAAGAAAAGATCTTCGCGTCTGTTGGAAGGGAAAAAAAAAAAAAATACACAAGATGGATGGCAATCAGCTTTTATAGTCTACCAGAGCATCTGTGAACTTAAAAAACAAAACCATCTTGATTCACCAGTGTTTTTGATTATGGTATTTTAATTCTTCATAATGGGTGTTAGAAACATATTTTATATGATAGTGCTTTCCATAACTGTGGTCATAAAAGTCTTTAGATGCAAGTGCTTTTCTCCCTTTTGGTTTCCTTCTGTAAATGGTGTGCCATGTGTCATAACACTAATTTCATCGAACATAAAATCTGATTCGAGTGATTCCAATTGAAATTTCAAGTGCCACAAACCTTCTCAACACTAATTCTGCTGTCAAAAACCTTTAGATAAGTACTTTTAGTAATACCAGTGATTTGGTAGATACTGCCACTGAATAGATGATTTCATTTTTTCTCCATTGTGATCTTCTGAAAATTTTTCATGCTTCATGAATTTGTTTCATCTCATTTTTTATCATGTGAAATTTGGGGTTTTATTGAAGTTATGGAGTGGCCTTTCTGAAGTTAGATCGCAGTTGTGGGACTCAAACCCTGCTTAGTCGTGTTTTCACCAGGTTTGTGGTTTTTAAGGCTTGACTTTTTTGGTGAGAAATGTTATCTCAAATTGTAATTTCTGTCTGCTTCTCTCATTTGATTTGTGTTTAAGATTGCAGAAGAAGTTGGCGTTTCTATGTTGCTTGCTGCATACTTATTAGCGGTCATAAACTTTCAGACCAGTAGGAATTAGCACACTTCCCTCTTTTGATCTTCTGCATCAAATTTTCAAATGCACCTGAGGGGATTCTCAACATGGTTTGATGCATTCATAGCTTACTTATCGACTGTCTCGATGAAAGGAAATATCTAAAGAAGTCATAGCCTGAAGTATTGATTTGAGTAAAGTGCAAATACCATCTAGTGTATAGAAATCACAGAAAGGTCTTGGTTTGCAGCTATGCTACGGATAGTTATGCTAGGTAAATGATGTCTTCCAGTATTTGGGAATGTGTTAGATCATGATTTAACAGACGTGGCCCAACAGAAATCTTGATGACTTGATGGTGAAACAACATTGGAGTCAACTTTTAGGTTGTTGGGAAAAAGCCTATTGGTTTAACATGCTGCATTTTCAATCAATGCCTGGACTGCAGTGGGTCTCAGTATGTTGTATGCTAGATGTTAGGTTAACGTTCTAATTTCTGGTGGCAGTTTCTGTATTAGTCTGGTTTTATTGAAAGTGCATTATCTACTTGTATTGAATACTTTTTTAACTGCAATTTGAAATAGGTTATTGCCTCAATCTGTTTGTGTCTTGTATAATCTGGGTAATTGGGCTTCTTGACAGGTTCATTGTTGTTATTGGGGTTTCGTTGTGATTCAAATGTCAGAAGTACTTGTGTTATACGTTGGCTGATAACTGGATCTATATTTGAATGTTTTGATTTATTAGCTTCACTCTGTTTTTGATTGACCCAAAATGCAGAGGCTAGTTATCAGATGCTTAAGAATGATAGCATTGAAAAAATTTCGTCTAATTAATATCTCAAATGTTTTCTTAGTTGTGTGTACAGATGCATGATGGTGAAAGATGTTTTCTTATTGATTTTACTTTGTAGTTTCCTTTTTTTCGAAGTTGTGCCTAACCCAGTTTCCCTAGGATAGGGAGGAGCAACTTTTAGGCTTCCCAAGTATTGCTATTTTCTTTCCTGCAGTGCTATTAAAAGGTACCACTTGTTTTTGGTTGCCCCCCTTGCATATGAAAATACGTTGGCCCAAAAAATTAATTTAAATTAAAAGAAATATGCCGTTAAGGTACATGCCAAAGCCTTTAAAGCAGCCCTTTTACAGCTGGAAAATACATCAGATTTTGTTTCGTCAAGTGATTTGGCTAAAAATCATTCTTAATGGTCCAAAACTAAATTAGTAGTTGGAAAAGGCTAGGTGATAATAGATGTAAATTCAAACGAATTTAGCAAAAGAAACTTGATTGCATAAGACTGTATGCTTTTATTGCAAATATTAACTGCTGTATTTGAAATTTTTTTGTCTTCGCACCAGAGCTTGTTGTGATGGGTGCATTCCACAACCATAGGCTTTGTGATTTGGACGTGATCTTGTCTGGATGATCCCAGGAGATACTGATTTAAGTTTGTTAGTGTCGTAATGCTTATTTGAGAGGTACACACTTTTCAATATTGTATGGTGAAGGAATATCTGAAGTAAAATAGAAGAAAACTAGGCTTGAGGAAAAGCAAAACAGAAGCTAGAGGAAAACACGCTAGAAGCTGGCACCAATGAGAGGAATTTCTTATCAAACTTACGAGTGGGAGCATATACATGTCATTCTGTCGTCGTTTTCCTTAGTTTAAAAGATATTCCAGTACGTAGAATATCTTGACTTGGTTACCTTTCTCTACAAGTGATAAAGTCCTGCTTGTCTATTTTCCAATGTCTGGGGACCTGTGGCCTTTGAGGTCCTATTTCTTTTGATTATGCTTCATGTACTTGTTATATGTCAAGTTTAAAGCTTGGGTTTGGTGGGATCTTTTTTGACGTGATTACATTGTGTTGAATACTACCTTTTGTAGATTCCCTTTGTACTTTTAACTTAAAATAACCCTTGATTTGCAAAAGAACCATTATCTATAATAAAATGTCAATTTTCATGTTGGCTTTTATTTTTTAAGTTTTTGGGTCCATGGATTTGTAGTATGGAGAATAAAACGGAAAGTTGAGTTTCTGGATTCTGGCGGTGGGGATGAATTGGTGACAGGATTTAGATAGCATTTGCTTCCTCTGAGAACTTTCGACACTAATGTAATAAATTCTTCTGTAATATATCAACTTTTTCACCAAAAATACAGAAATTTCTTTGCCTTGTATGCATGAATGTTGAGGTTAGTGGATTGACGACAGTTGAATGAGTTAGATTGTGATTGCTCAATTTTGGTTACTTTTTCCGTAAAGTTGAATCCAACATTTGCCACTGGATTAATATTTTCATTCCATTCAATTGGAGTGAAGTTTATTTTGTTTAAGTTAATCAGATGGACTAACTTTCTGATTGGAGATTTCTGAAAAATTATACCATTCTGACCCTGTGTAAGGTCGACTGTTTACGCCCCCGCCAATAAAGAATTGTCATGTCGGCATTCTATACAAGAGTTATTATTCTACACAATCGAGGCACCTAATTATTATTTATTTCACAGTAAAACGTTCCAACTTGTCTCTAAAAGGGATCTACCAGTAGAAATGGACTAGATGGCGATGATCGTGAATCGAGCTCCTTGAGAATCTCTCTTTCAACTAGTATGTGTGGTTGTTTTTTTGTTTTGGGGCGGGGGGGACTTCTCTAGAATTTTGAAATATTTGATGGGGTCGAAAGTTTTGATGAAACTTGTGTTTTTGTATTAATGATTCGGATTATGAACTTGAAGGCTTTAAAGAGGTGGAAAGACAGTAGCATGCTACACAGTACGTTCAATTTTGAGCTTTTGTTAAAATTTTCAAATGGTAGGGGTCTAAGTGCTCCATGCGTTGACGAGATCGTACTATACTGAAAGTGGTAGAAGTGACACTCTACGGAATTTGAACTCTTATTTTAGATATTTATGTACGTACATTTATTAAAGATAATGCACGAGAGCCTAGAGATAGATATTATTGATGTCTGCTTTTTGTTCAATTACTCCAAGTTTCATTATTTCAACATACAATGGAATGAAATGAAAGTTCAACTTGTTTGTTAAATGAACCAACACAAAAACGGTTCCTTGAGCCAAGTCTGAACTATTTACTACATCTCTAACTTCCTTACTTCCTCGTAAAGTTGCATTTCTTAAAAGAAAATTAAACCCCTGTTGGTAATAAGATAGGCTTGGAATTTTTTAGTTTTAAGCTCAACACATAGGAAAATAAGGATAATCGGTGTGATAATAATTAAAAAAAAAAAAAAAGCATAGACAGGGAGGAGAAAATTTAAGCGTAATTTTGCATACCGGTCTCAGTAAGTGGGCCTCCTGTTAAATCTGAAGGGGTTCAAATCTACAAGAGCGTCGTCGAAGTTCGAGCTTCTCGAGCAGCCTCCATCGGGAAAAGACAAGAAAATAACGGGAGCAAGAGTGATTTCAGAAGGGGTTTTGCAGTCTTTTCGGCGTAACCGTCGGGTGTGGGCCAGTACGTGCTCTCAAGAACGGGAGGGAGGGAGGGAGGGAGGGAGGGAGTCTAAGGTTAGTTGTCTCCAGCTGTATCTGCGATTTTGAATTTCAAAATTTTACGTCTTCATTTTAACCGTTAGTTTTCTATCCGTTAACGTCTTGGAAGTGGCGGCATCTCTGACCGTGGATTCCCACTCACAGAATTCAAAATAATAAACAAATTGGAAAAGCGAATTTAGAAGGAGCCGTTATACGCCGTCTATCTTTCTTTATTGTACCTCTATATAAAGTCTTTCGTAACCTTTACTCTGCGCATTTTCACTTCTCTGTCTTTCTCTCTACGCGAACCCTACCTCGCTGCAAAAATGAGAGAAATCCTTCACATCCAGGGAGGCCAGTGTGGTAACCAAATCGGTGCCAAGTTCTGGGAAGTGGTGTGTGCCGAGCACGGCATCGATTCCACCGGTCGGTACCAGGGGGACTCGGAACTTCAACTTGAGAGGGTAAACGTGTATTACAATGAAGCCAGTTGCGGCAGATTTGTACCGCGTGCCGTTCTCATGGACTTGGAGCCGGGGACCATGGACAGCGTCAGGTCCGGTCCGTACGGTCAGATTTTCAGGCCGGACAACTTCGTTTTCGGCCAGTCCGGTGCCGGAAACAACTGGGCTAAAGGGCATTATACCGAGGGTGCCGAGTTGATTGATTCCGTCCTCGATGTGGTTCGTAAAGAGGCCGAAAATTGTGATTGCTTGCAAGGTGTGGAGACTGACCTTTTGAGTCCTTTGTTTTTGTTGATTTTGTTGATTTTGCGATTTAGGTTTGTGATGTGGCTTTGTGCGTCCGATTTTGTTTCTTTGCAGGGTTCCAGGTGTGCCACTCTTTGGGTGGTGGAACTGGGTCTGGAATGGGGACGCTTCTGATTTCGAAGATTAGGGAAGAGTACCCGGATAGGATGATGATGACCTTTTCGGTCTTTCCATCGCCTAAGGTGTCCGACACCGTTGTGGAGCCTTACAATGCCACCTTGTCTGTTCATCAACTTGTGGAAAATGCAGATGAGTGCATGGTGCTTGACAATGAGGCTCTGTATGACATTTGCTTCCGAACGCTGAAGCTCACCACTCCCAGCTGTAAGTCTGGCTCTTTGAGCTGGCATTCCTAGACTAATCATATTTGCATATTTTATTATTATAGAAACCTGAGTTTTGTTTTCTTGGGGTTGATTAATAGTGCTTTAGGTGCAATGACTCTGCAACCCATTGTGTTCATTCTTTTCAAAATGACCATGTGGTAGTAAATTTGATTTTTGCTGCATAGTTGATTTTTGATTTCCATCTTCAGTGAAAGATCTATTTATTGGGTACTGTCTTGTACTTGTTAGATGTTGTTGTTAGTACTAGAAGTTCATAGTAATTAGTGGTTGGAGAAATCTTAAGCATGTTGACGGTCATTGAGCTATGAAATGGGAAAGATCAGTGGTTATAGCCTGCATTTCATCAGGCAGGACAAGTTATTTTCTTCATTAAGTTTGTCTGTAAATGGATCTCCTAACTTTCTTCCGTGATGTTGTGGACAGTTGGTGATCTGAACCATTTAATATCTGCAACCATGTCCGGGGTTACATGCTGCCTTAGGTTCCCAGGACAGCTCAACTCCGATCTCCGGAAACTTGCTGTGAATCTCATTCCATTTCCCCGCCTTCATTTTTTCATGGTGGGGTTTGCCCCCCTGACTTCACGAGGATCCCAGCTGTACCGTGCTCTGACAGTTCCTGAGCTCACTCAACAAATGTGGGACTCGAAGAACATGATGTGTGCTGCTGACCCACGACATGGCCGATATCTGACAGCATCAGCCATGTTCCGCGGTAAGATGAGCACCAAGGAAGTAGATGAACAGATGCTGAATGTGCAGAACAAGAACTCATCCTACTTCGTGGAGTGGATTCCCAACAACGTGAAATCAACTGTTTGTGATATCCCACCAACTGGTCTGAAGATGGCCTCAACCTTCATTGGGAACTCAACATCCATACAGGAGATGTTCAGAAGGGTGAGCGAGCAATTCACGGCCATGTTTAGGAGGAAGGCTTTCTTGCATTGGTACACTGGGGAAGGAATGGATGAGATGGAGTTCACCGAGGCAGAGAGCAACATGAATGATCTGGTCGCAGAGTATCAGCAGTATCAGGATGCTACAGCAGATGAGGAGGTAGATTACGAAGATGAGGAAGAGGCGGAGTATCAGGACTGATAGCTGATGGTAGCAAGTCTCTTGTTTAACCTCAACTTCCAGTTGCAGGTTTTTTGTATCATTTGATCGAACGCGGATGATAGACAGATTATATTCTGCTGCGATTGTCATAATTTCTATTAAAACTCGCTTTTCTTAATTTGCTTTCTTGCTATATACATATAGCTCTATTGCGCTTACTTAACAACCAATTGATGGTTTGTCGTAGCATGTAAAAGGCATTGAGCCGGAAGCGATAGAAAACATTTGGAAACCTTTTACCGCAAATCTGTGTTCAACATGGGAACTCCTTTACACAATTTTATAAGATGGTTGGGCCGTTCTTTCTACTGTCCCTTTGACAAGCCAACCAAGTCCAAACACAATTTGCTTATGATTTATGCCAAGGTGACTCGTCAAACCTTTCATCCAAATGACTTATTTTATTAGGACTGCTTTTGTAGTTGATACTGCAACAGTAGATTATAGGACTGCTTTTCAACTAACTTCAGCTCTTACATTTACAAATACATAGGCAGATAATTTAAGTCCCCAATACAATCCCCTATATAATTTAAGTCCCCTGTATAATCCGAATCTGTATAACCTGCAACTTCTGCATTTCCAGTCCTACGCACACAAGTCCCAAGTTTGTTGTACCTTTGAGATACCTTGGAATCCACTTAACAGCCTCCTAATGAGTTTTTCCTAGATCATTTCATTACTAACCATACTCACTGCGCATGCTAAACCTGATTGAGTACACACCATTAGCATACATCGAACTTTTCACTGCACATGTATGTATAAGGAACTTGAGACATGTATTCTTTTATTTACTTATATAAGTTTAAGGAACCAACTTAGTTGACATCTCAAAGTGAGCAGCAAAATGAATACTTACATATTTACATTGATCCATGTTGAGTTGTTTCAACACCTTCTCAAAGTAATTCTTTTTGTGATAAAATCAACTTTCCAGCTCCTTGTCATAACTGATTTCCATCCCCAAAGTCTTGGCAGTTCCTAGATCCTCCGTCTCATATCTGCCACTTAATTGAACCTGCAGAGTTCAATAACTATCATATTCTTTGCTGCAATGTAAATATGTAAGTATGCAATGTCATCTACATATAGCAACAAGTAGATAAAAGAGTAATCTTGCAGCTGCTTATATTTCACATAATTGTCATGCTTATTTCTGCAGCAATCATTTTTCAGCACGAAAGTATCAAAACAATCATACCACTATCTTAGGGATTGTTTTAAGCCTTACAAAGATCTTCTTAACTTGCAAATACAGTCTTCTTTATCAGGAAATTTGTATCCGGCTAGCTATTGCATATAAATTTGTTCATTTAGCTCTCCATGTAGAAAAGCTATCTTACCATTTAGTTGTTGTAATTCTAATTGACTCAATGCAACCAAGGCTAACAATATCCGGATAATAACTACAAAGACCAATACAAGACACAACACAATTCCACTAACTCAATATCTTACAACATAGAAAGACAAGAGATTACCTGGTTAGGCAAATTACCTACACCCATAAGTAAAACCATCTCCAAAACCTTTTACTACAAATCTGTCAGCACAGTACAACCACCAATACATACAAGAACTCCTTTACACAAATCTATGAGATGGTTTCTTACGAATTGCTGCACTAAAACAGGAATTTTGGAACTTTTCTACACACCTCTCATAGTTTATTGCACTTATGTTTTTCTACCTTCTCTTTTGTTCTATTTTTTCTCTCTGTTTTTCTACTCCTTGCCACGAACTACTAGCATGCTCCATTGCTTGCATGTTCTCTTGCCTTGCTTGGTTGACACCTCATTAGAAGGAAGTATCTTACTTCATTATTCCAAGAGAATTTTAAAGCCGCTTGTTGCACCTGTTGTTTAAAACATAACAACAACCATTAACACAATTTGTATACAAATATTTCAGTCTATGTAGCTTCTGTAGAAAAAACGATTCTTCTACATGTGGAAAACAACATATCTGTATGCTACATTCTACAACACTCTTATCAATTAAGGAAAAACTAGAATTGAAATTAAGAGTTACAAAGAATAACATGCAGGCTTAATCTTGTAATGATTTATAGTTATCTAAACTATGTTGATATTTTCAAAATGCACTTAAAACACAATTTTGATAGAGAGATTTTTGATTGAAATTTAAACATTCAGTCTTTTCTTTAAAAATGGATTTGTAAGAGAGTAGAAGAGTTTTATATATGAGTAATACAACATTTTGCACGTACTTATGGTTTTAACAATAATAAAAATAATTGAGCAATTCAATCTTGGACAAATAGGCATGTAAATGAAAAAATATGATACATACATTGGTTACTTTTCACAAGTAATCAATCCATAACAGAATGAGATTCCCTTGTGTTGTAAACCTTTTATTTTATTTTTCCCTAAAATAGATTTATAAGACAATGAAAACATATATAAACATAATATTCTAATATATCAACAATATGACACGTATGATTCTAACAACAATAATGACAATGATTAAATAGTTCAATCCAAGACAAATTAAATAATGAAAACAAATTTTCCATACATAATAATGAATACAAGTTTACATGATGGTGTTTATTTTTATTTTAAATATTGCAATACGCGAACTCCATTCACATACATGAAATGTTGAACTTTCAAATCTTACAATTGGAGTCTTTATTAACGTATTGCTAAGTTAACTGGTTAAGCAACTTAATGGTGTTTATTGGGTAAGTCAATCTTAGACAAGCAAACTACATATTTTCTCATATGTATTTTTGTGATTGCCAAAAGGGTGAAAACAAAGAGAGTCAAGGGGGATCAATTGGCAATTGCTTGAACTGACGAGGTCATTTCAGAATAAGGAAACCTAAAACCTCTCACTTCGCTGTCGCTCTAAGCGCAGCGAAAGAACGAAGCCATTGCCGTTTCGTTGAGCAGAGGAACTAAACGAAACACAGAAATGGCAAGCGCTCTGGTGGGCAGGGCTGCGAGTGATCGAACCGGAAGCCTATTGAAGCTGTCTTTCAACTTTCTTAGAAGCTTCAGCACTGCTTCGCCTTCTCCTTCTGCTCAAAGCCCTAACGCTTCTTCTTCTTCGTCCACGAAGAAGTCCAAGCGAAGAAAGAAGAAGAACCTCTTCGAGGTGGCCCAGTTCCTACCCAACTGGGGACTCGGGTACCACATGGCCAAGAGTCATTGGGTGGGTGTCTCGTATCAGATCACCAAGATCAATCTCTATAAGGTCTGTCTGTCGTCTCCCCCACTCTTCTTTCTCTCGTCGATTTTCCAATTTTTCTTTTTAATGTTTTACTTTTGAGAAATTATGGAAAAGTGAAGAAATTGGAAAGCCTCAGATTTTTTTATTCACAATAATGTAAAACTCGGTTCATGGAGATCAAGTAGATGGCAATGGTTACACAAATTTTTTGATTGTGGGGGATATTTTGGTGAAGCTTTAGGTGGTCTCTCGAGAGCCAGAATGGTTTGATTTAAAATTTTTATGCTACTTTTTTGTCACTCACTCTCTCATGGGTTTAAGGGTTTAGGGTTTATGTGTTTGTTGGGTTTCTTGCAGGATGGTAGCCATGGCAAGGCTTGGGGACTCGTTCATAAAGACGGTCAGTGTTGGGTTTACATTTGTTTCTCGGTTAGATTTGTTTTGTTGCTTGGTGTTATTGAACTAGTGCTGCTTTGGTTGCTATATAGTGGAAGGAATCTGATAAGCATTTCAGCCGACTGAAACCTTTTTGTCTTGTTGAAGTTATTTTGATTGGGTTAAGTATGGCCTTCTGCAGTTTTTGGATCTTTTGATGGTGTAAACCTTGATATAAACATAAGCCCCTATCATGAGAAATTTCAGAAATGGAAAAGAACTTCTATTTCCTGGGAGAAATGCTTTATTGTTCAAACTGAGTTCTTTATGCTCAATCAGACCAGGTCTTAACTGTGCCTAGTAATCTTTTCAACGGTTAAATGCTGCAAGAAGTGTGACCAAGAAAACTGATATAATTTTCTTGGTTATTTCTTGGCTCTAATCTTTTAGTGCTCAAGTAATATGTTGAATATAATGTCGAATTACAGGGTTCAGAAAATTGTTCGAACAATGCAGCGTTGAAGTAAGAGATGGTGTTGAATAAGATTATACGAGTTTCTGTGCTCTAATCTTTTAGTGCTCAAATCATAGGTTGAATATAATGTTGAATCATAGGGTTCAGAAAATTGTTCGAACAATGTAGCGTTGAAGTAAAGAGATGCTGTTGAATAAGATGATACAAGTTTGTTGAGGAAAAGCCACAATCTAGATCATTTAATGGCATCAAGAGTAGGCAGTGGGCGATTTGATCTGGGTTGTGATTGTTTTTCCAGTAGCAAGAGCAATCTTTTTGTGCATTGGTTGCCCAGATGCCAGTTTTCTGCATTTTATTTCATGCTTTTTGATGCTTGTTGTGAGGTTACATTCCTCTGCTCCAGGGTTCAAGCTTTAGCTGATTTAGTAGAACTAATGCAGGTTTGCCTGCTGCTGATGCACCGAAGAAAATAAGTGGAGTTCACAAGCGTTGTTGGAGGTACCTTCCAAACCTGTCAAAATCAACGGAGAGTGCACCCAACTTGACTAAATCCACAGAAACTGTCCCAAAAGCTGAAGTTCAAGCATCTTGATGCATATTGATTAGTTATAGGTATTGGTTACCTGACCTTTTACACACTGATATCCTCTTTGATTGATTTGTAGTGTCCTAAAGTTGTACTCCATTGGCGCAGCTGTCTTTCAATGTAGTTTGTCTTCGGGCCAGTTCCCTCTGGATGTGTTTGATGCGTTTTGTAGCATCTTTCTTCCTTGGACGCCAACAGACTTTTAGCAATGCAACTGGAGATTATGTTGTCATAAGCGAAAAGTTGATCAGGATGGACTTCCTTTTGTTAAATTCTTGTTGTTTCTCGAGTGATAAGTAGTCCTGTCTCAGTTAATAAACTGAAGATGCTTGCAAAGCACAAGTTAGGAAGGTGCTTGGTTGATTTAAAATTGTTCAAGTGCTGGTTTTGGTTTCTCTTCTGGATAAACTGCAAATCGGTGCTGAAATTAACGATAATATATCATGGGTTTCAGTAGCCATGTTTCTCTCTAGTTTGGCCTTCGACTTCCACCATTATGATGTTGGGTGACTAACATCATAAAACCCATTGAAATGGATTTAGACATAAAGCGCATGCGACCAAGAACCTAAGCTTTCTTGAGAAACACGGAATTAATCCCACATTGGCCAGGCTGCTGTAGTACGACTACCTTTGAATGTCCCTGGCTACTGATATCCAAAGCTAGGAGGAATCTGCAATTAGAAATGTTATACCCCTCAGTCCTTGCTGTCTTATTCTTACAGAGATCAGCCGTTTCTTGTCCGTCCTTCCTCACCCTCTCACCCTTCATTGATTTGACTCTCAATAATGCAACCTGGCCCACTTAACCCAACCCTCCAATCCCCTTTGGAAACCCCACCTTGGCCAACTACAATCCACTCGAGATTCTTCGTTTGAGTAGTCATAGTTGGTGGCAGTGGTGGATTGAGTGGATGCATATCCTATTTGGATAAGTAATCATCGAGTTCTTTGATCTTTTCACCTTTCTTAATTGGGTTTCAGCTTTTGGCTGTTTTCTAGCGAAAAAAAATAAAAATTGTAGCCAATCACTCTTACCATTTTAGTAGCCAAATTCAACGTATGAATTCTCCACCTTCCTTTCCACGCTCTTTGCCATGGAAACAACGCCCCTGCACCGTTCCTCTTGCCCTCTTCATCCATGTCTTCTGCGTTTAACCTTTCGAAACCAGAGACAGAAGTTACATTATCGTGAAAGCGATGGTTGTTTCAGAAATATCTAAGAACACGACGCAGAAAACATCTGGGATGGCGATGAATGTCCGAATGGATTGACAGGGATGAGTGCGTTAGTGCATGTGGGGTTGACGGAATGACTGTTGGCATCCCATCGGATGCCCTTCTTCAGCTTTGCTCACGTGCTCAATGCCCCACCATTGTTGACCTCTACTTTAACTTCGCCTGGGAGAAGGTGAATCTCCTCATTTTTTTATTTCATCTTGCTTCCGGTGAAAGATATTTAACATAGACTTGCAGGCTCCTAAGTCGTGGAGTCGCTGAGAATTTGGAAATTGAAAACGTATCTCACAAGAAAACGTGTACTTGGTTCACCAAGATTAAAGTCGAATCAAATATGTTGATATACTTTGGATCTTTGTCTTTTCATGTATGATGACTTCACGAGCTCTATTTCAGTCTCTGGTCTTCCGGCCTTGAGACAGCTATGGCTCCATCTCTGAATCACATCTATTCTTCAAAGCTTCCGTCCCATCTCCAGCACGATCGAAGTGACATCATTTGTTCAGTTGAGTTTGGATGCATCTTTTGAATGGGATCTCTATGGAGTGGACTTGACCATGAGCGGTGAATGTTGCAGTAACTTATCTTTAGAAGTCATTCCAAGTACAATGTCTTGTCCTTTTTTTCACTGTCCTTATTTGGATAAACATTCCCACTTCAAAATTTCTTGTCTTTTTTTAGTTATTTTCCCATGAAGGCAAAGGTGATTCTGAAATACTGCAAGGTTAAGGTATCGTTTTTGGCAACAATTAATGTTGCATGTGTGTTAAAATGAACTCCTCCAACATGGCTGTCTCACGGTCCCACTAACAGATAATTTTATGCTCAGTCGTCAGTTTCTTCGTATTCCACTAACAGATAATCTATAAACTAAGATGGTGACATTAGTAGAACTTTGTTTTGGCTAATTAGATTAAGCTTCTGTTCAAACATCCTTAAACAGATGGAATGAAGCACTTTTGAAATTTGTTTTCTTGAAAATGAGTCTAGCTTCTGTTCATTAAGGAATGTAATCTGACCGATAAAAAGAGGCAAATCTTTCGACTTCGAACATTAGTCTCCGGCTACAGCTTTCTTTCCCACCGGGCGGGAGGAGGCCGAAAACCTCTGGGCCTCCTTTCTATGCAGCAAAAAAGAGGAAGGGAGCAAAAGGAAGGTTAAAAGAAGAAAAAGGAAGGAGGGTACTAGAAAGCTTTTCTTTGGTGAGTAAAACCCCATCAGTCTGTGGACCGCACACTAACCAAAAACAAAGAAAGAAATGGGGAGGAAATTGACAAAAAAACAAAGAGTTAAGTTGCATCATCCTTGTATACTCTTGCTCCTGAGTCTGCCCCACGTTTAGTGTCTACGTTGATCCATTCTCCTCATCACCAAAACCTGTAGCTTTCAGCATTTCCTTTTCACCAACACTGCTCGAGAACTGACACATTTTCACATAGATGGTGAAGAAAGCGGAGGGATAGTGACTTTGATCTTTGATGAAAAGGAGCAAACAAACGCCACACCAGCTGTTCCAACGGGTCCAATCGCACTATCTGAGCTCCGTGCGCCACCTTCCCTGTCTAGCTTTGTTTCTTCTTTTAACTCTTGGTTTAGCAGAATGCCTTGAACCCTTTAGGAGAAAACCTCAACTTTTGAAGCCTTGCCATGCGTTCTCTCACAAATCCATGATCTTTCTCTTTCTGTGCCTACAAAATGGCAACTTTTGAAGGGCCCCATGTTGACACAGGCCGTGAAGGCCGCTGCCATTATCGTCATATGGTTGTAGGAAGCAGTAATGTGTCACTCTCCGGCGATTCCGACGATCAGTCCTGGCAGTCGCCGTTAGAGATTGAGGATGCATCGGGCTCTCATAGGGACTCTTTTGGGTCAGATTGTCTGTCAGAGGTGGACTTGGAGAGTGGGAGTCTGGAAGAGAAGGTACACTTGGGTAAAAAGGAAAGAGATTGTAGGATTTGTCAATTGGGTCTGGAGGGCGGTATAGAGGCTGAGGTGGCAATTGAGTTGGGGTGCAATTGTAAAGGTGATCTGGCTGCTGCCCACAAACAATGTGCAGAGAAGTGGTTCAAAATTAAGGGCAATACGTGAGTAAAAGCCTCAAATTTTTGTATAGTAGTTCAAGAAAGTCTTTGCATTCTGTATGTAAGTGTTTTTTCTTTTTCGGATATGCCATGCAAGTGCCAGTTTCATGTCTAATTCACTTTGTTTGTGAGAAATTTTGTTAGTGGTAGTGATGAAGATGAAATCTTGGGATTCTTTTGCTCACTGTCTGCTCCTTTTTCCTTGAACATGGGAATGTTCTGTTGTTGTTCTTGTATTTTCCTTCCGTTCCCTCACTGCTTAATTGATGGGAAAAGAAAAGGAAGGATAGACAAGAATAACTGAAGCTTAGTTTGTTCATCGTTGTGTGGCATCTAGACAACCAAAATTCCGCACAACTGAGATTGGTAGAGCAATTAGATTCTAGATGTTTGTCTTCTATTATTTGAAAATGAAGAAAACAAGATAGTATTCAGTAGTTCGGTTTCTTTTCCCTTGCTCATGTTTATAAGCAGCCTAGGAAACAGGGGTGAGGGTATGCTCCAATCGACATTTTAGGTTTAGAATCCTGAATCCTTGTGTAAAAGTTTGGGCTGAGGTTTTATGAACCATGAGACACAAAATAAATGCAAATATTTACTGTTCTGAAGGATTGAAAGGAAAATTTAGAGGATATTTCTTGCATAGAGCAAAACATGAACTGAATCAGGGTAGCATTGATTTCTGTACTACTTCATTCGGAATATTCAGTTCTTTTTATAATAGACTGTGAACTCCTATTTCATCTCTCGACTTGAAATCACAAATGTAGCACAGGGATCGTCAATGTTGTTTACCAACATAGACACTACTTCCATACTCAATAATTTTCAGTTTAACTTACAAGAGTCCTCACTACGACCTGCATTTGCTGGCTTCAGCTTATTCAACTGCATTCTAACTATCCTTGCTCAATCTCTCTTCATGTTAGTGGTCATATAATCGTTTTTCTTCTTTTATCTCTATGGTAGCAAGCTCAATGAGACAGAAAAGGTGAGTCCACTTGACTGCAAACTTAACCTGATTGAGAACTGCTCTTGTTTTTACCATGGGTTCTATCTTGGAGCTCATGAGTGAGAGACTTTTTTGATGCATCTTTGCTGTGGCATGAACTATCAAGAGAGTAGGTTCATATGTCAGTGAATGCTGTTCTATTTGTCTAGGGGTTGGCTTTAAAGATGGAGATGCATTTGTTACCAGATGTGCATGTTTAATTGACTGTGGCAAATAGAATTCTGTTTCTGTGGATGTGAAAGTGCCTGTCTTCTTCCAAGTCGTGTTTTATATGCCTTTTGATTACAGAAAGGTTAATGTAGGATATAATTTCCTTTCAAGAGAAAGAGTCCTTGCTGTAGTGAAATATGATATAAAATTTGTGTACACTATATGGCAATTTATGCACTGGCACATAATTGGGTTTCTTTATAACCATCAATCGATTTCTCAACTGGTAATGTTGATTTTAGCCCACAGTGTTAGGTCTTACAACTTTTGCTGGCATCTTGTAACTCTAAGGAATTTGAGGAAAGTGACTGAACTAGTCTGTTGGGTCAGTAAAAGGCATGAGACTCTTATTCTGGACTATCACACTATTTTTAGGACTTGTCAAATAAACCATTAGTAAGTTTCATGCTGCCGAATTCACTCTTTTATAGATGACAGCAGACACCTATATAGAAGAGACTCGAAATGTTTTAGGGGAACTCTCTGCCAGAACTCATGCAACAAGATTGTTTTCTGTGTTGGGCGTTTGGTGCATAGGTAATTTATAAGATGTCTCCGCCTGCAATTGTTTTCATTTTTCCGGTGGTTCGTTATTTTTCTGCTAACTTGCCGTTTAATAAGAAATTCTTCTGTCCATACCCATAGTAGTGATCCTAACTTTAGGGACATCTGGAGACGAGAAGCCTTTATCACTAATCAAATAGTTATAGCTACTTTGTACATGCTGTACGATTTGCAACTGCAGCTACTGTTGGTCTTCAAGCTGTCTCTGCAATTTTTTGCTAAATAGAGTTGTGCTAATACAAAGTGCGGGAGGTTGCCATGGTTTGGATAAGTTGCTTGGCATGACTGCAAACATGGTGATCAAAGCATGATTGAGCGAGGTGTTAACTGATATGGTTTTTTGACATCATTTTATCAATTTTGATGTGGTGTGTAAACCTAGATTGATGTTGACGATAGCAATACGAGGCATGCCGTGCCGTAATGGCTTGGTCACCACAATGGAAGCAGATGTGGCTGTTTCAACTTTAGAGGAAACACCTCATTGAATCCTTCTTGGAATGCTTTCTCCCATAATGACTATTCTGACTTTACGGCTGTGGAAGATTGTTGAAAATCTCTGATTCCTGAATAGTTCAAATAGTCATCTTCAATAATGTAGATCACTTTGCAAAAGTACGGTGCAAGAGCTCTTCTACTAGTGTGCTGTTTTCTTCCAATTTCCACGTTAATCTGTGTGTGAGGAATATATTTGTCTTTTAAGTTTATGTTCAAATATCAGTCACATACACTGGAATGAACTTGATAGAGCTGTGAATCCACATCTTGCTTCTGGTCCTTGGACTTGACACTTCCTATATCATTTTGGTTCTGATTACTCAAATTTTCTTTTGCAGAACCTGCGAGATATGTGGTGCCACTGCATTCAATATTGCGGATGAGCAAAGAAATGAGATGAACGATGCCGCCACTGCTGCAGCCTCATCATCATCGGCACCACCTATGATATTAGTGGAGAGTCGAACGATCTGGCGCAGTGGCCGCGTAATGCATTTTCTACTGGCCTGCATGGTCCTCGGCTTTGTCATTTCTTGGCTTTTTCACTTCAAAATATTCTCATGATTCAGAAGAGAATGTCGTAATATATCCTGATCAGAAGCCAGGCTTTGAGCCACTCTGTGCTTACTGGCCTCTACTTCAGAATTAGTAGTGTACGTGTGTCCCATGTATAATTATAGAAGTTTCTGTGTGCAATTCAATTACGAGTCTTATAATTCTGAATTAACGAAGCCATAATCCCGTTTTGTTATTCAGTATCTTTTCATGGTGTCGAGAATCTAAACAGGAAACAGGCTTCAGCAGCCATTTTTGCGCATCAAACTTTCTCTTCGAAGTTACCGGGAGGAATGCAAGCGGCATAACCACGCGCTATGCCAAGAGAGTTCCAAAGTTTCAAGAATCATTTCCTTCTAGCTAAATAACAGGCAACTGAACAACATAAAATGCTTTGCAATTAACAAGAGGAACATGTAGTTCCGAGTCAAACATATGAGCTAATTCGGAAGCTAGCATCCAGAACTACAACAAGAACCACGAGTAATTTGTTAAGCAAAGAGAGCAAGTTTAGAAGGTTGATTTTCATGTCATATTTTTGTTTTCTCAGCAAAATCAGTAGCAATCTGTATCCGTATCTGCGGGGTTGCTCATTTTGAAATCAGCAACAGCCTTGTCAAAAGTGCTTCTCACATGCCGGCACATCATCATCAGATCCTGGCATGCATCCTTCAATACCTCATTCGCTGGAGCACCTGTAAATTTCCATCGCAAGAACCAAAATATCTTCCAAATTCACATCAGATGCATAGCCACCAGAAGTCACCTTAAATGCATGGCCTACTTAAAACTGAATTCTTGACAAGAATATGTGGGGAAGAACATCATCAAATGTAACAGCAAATGTGTTGCTTTCATCATTTCTTCAGAATGTGATTACACAACATAGTGGAAGAAAGAAAATGCGCAAGCACCTTATATTCCAACTACTTGAGATTGCAGGATCTCATGTTGATATGCTGCATATCATGGTTTTGCGTTCTAGGCCTCAAAGTTATTTACCAATATAGGATTATGATGTTGCACAAGAAGATGAGGGATTAAAAATACATATTTGGGCCAATCATATCTATGGTAAGATAGTAACATAAGCCCTTCAGAACAATTTCTTTTGAACCCCAGAACAAATTTCTAACAATAACACGCCTAATGAATTATTTGGAAGAGTAAGAAACAAGTAAAAACAATCTTTTTGTAGTAGCAAGGAAATCAGTAGTAGGACACTTGTATCTTTCATCAAAGCCACCATTAAGGATACCATCAGGACGCAGATATTAAGAAGCAAATTTGTCAGACAACACTGATTTGCTACAGATGAGTGAGCATATCTCACCTGTCGTCTGGACTCTAACATTAACTCGATTTTCTGAGGGATGAGGAATGCTATACCCACAAAACGAAACACGTGGACTGCAAGAGGACATTATGAGATGCTTAGAGAGAAACAAAGCAAATAATCCAAAAACAGGGGCAAAGCTTTGATCATTTTAACTAAGAAGTACAGCACATGAACCCAATCTCCCTAAGAAGCTTATAGCTCTATAAAAACTGTTCAATGTGGATGAAAGGCTTAGATTTTAAGCAAAAAAGATATCATCTTGTGTTCACCGCTGGGACTATAAATAAACTCCATTACTTGCTCAAGACTTTGACCATCTTGCTTTTGTCTCTAAATAACCATACTTGACACTCGTGCGCAGGATTGAATGGAAATAGTGCTCAAAATGCATGATTACAGATACCAAACAAAAAATAGCTTAGTATAATTGACAGTGAATGCAAATAAAGCAGAGAAGTTAAAAAAGGAAGAACAAAATAACAAAACTAAAGTTTTTATTTATGGAGGAATCTAAGAGCACTAACTCTTGGTTCAAGGTGAATCTGAGGGCGTTGGCGAGCGTATGATCCTCTTCGGCCAAAGAAAACGTCGATTTACTATTGTCTGAGTGGGAACCAAGCTCCATCTTCTCCCGTAATCTCCACAAACCACTATAAACCCAAAAACAAACAATAAAAAAAAACTCTCTCAGAGATAATTAATCACAGACGAGAACAACCCGGAAAATATATAAGCAACTCTGCAATTGGTTTTCTAAACGGCGGCTAAAAATCGATTCTTTTCATTATCGAAAAACAAAGAATATCTCCTTCAAAGGTGAACCGTCTGTCCGAGTACGGTGGTGTCCTCACGCTTACCAGGTGGGTTGCCGGCGAATTCGTTGGAGTCACGAGGGGACACTCACAGGGAAGCGCTGTTCTGCGGGGAACGGAAGATGATTCTAATTTCTCTTGCAGGGTTTTCTCAGGTACATTAAGCTCACACCTAAATATCTTTCCAGGGCGAAACCTATTTCGATTAAAATAAGGTTACCTCGTAAATTCTGAAAACTCTTCAAACGTTGGAATTTACATGCTAAAGGTAAATTTCAAAAAAATTAAAAATTAGCCACTAATTTTCTTAGGACCATATTTGGAAATAACGTTTGATGTTTGATATCATCACTATAGTGGTAATATGGCAACCACAATGGTTGTTGTCAATTTTAAAAATGAAATTACTATACCTCAAAAAATATACTTGCATTTGGTTATTTTACTAACATGGAGTATCAATCGAGTGACATATTTATTAATGTGTTCTATATTTTAGTTAGTGGCTTACATAGTTATCCTTTTATATTGTGAACTTTTTTAACTATAAGCTAGTCAAAGAGATTTTTAAGTATGACCCATACTAAAAATATTTTAGTATTATACAGACCCTCAATTTATCAAATAATTTTTTTATTTATTTAGAGAAAAAATATACTCATAAATTAGCATTTATAAAATAATTTTAAAATTTTAATGAACATGGTAGTTAGTAAATAGAATTACTGAATCACAATATTAACTTTGGCGAACATGGTTGTTTAGAAATAGTTCTCAAAAATTTTCCCAAAAAAGAATTCTTTCATGTATACAAGCCTTTTCCAAATACAATTTTTGTCAAATAGTTATTAAATTTCACTTTTCAGCATATAAATTTTTTAAAAGTTTCTCAAACATTAATCAAAAGAGTGAAATATTTTTATAATATTAACAATATATCACCTTCACTCATTCAATATTCATTAGTACTTTAATATGAAAACTCAGAACATATCTCAAAATTATGTGTAAAAGACCCCATTAATGCAAATTTATCTTGGTACCATCATCACCGCTCATTCCTTTTCCACCTGTCTATCTGAATCACACCGTAGAATCGGGTCTAAAACCCTAATTCTACCGATACTCCGCACTCTTGAAGTCATAAATAAGTCTTGGGTTTCCATTCCTCAGATTCTGCTCGCATCGGATCCTGTAAGTCTGAACTGCGATCACAGCACCTTATTTTCCATCTCGCAGAGTAAGGTGAATTGAGGGTCGAAGCTTTTGTTCTAAAATTAATTTTTCTACCATGTTACTTGCTCTTGATTAAGGTTGACTGTACATAATTATCCCATGCATAAAATTGCGTTCTTGAAGTTAAAGTAGTTCTGTGTTACGCTTTGTTGTTTCAGGGTCTAATGGCTGCCAACAATGCCGCGCCGTCGGCTTCAGAGAAAGAACAGGTGGGTGCCTTTTGTTGTTCAGAAATGGAATTCTTTTCTTACTTTTTGTGTTTCTGTTCTTAGCATTCTCTTTCCCTCTGAACTGGATGCTTCAAATGTTTGTGTACTTGAGTTTTTTTTTTTTTTTTTTAAATCAAAAGTGCTAATTTGAGGGCGGATGTGCAAACGTCGGAGTTGATGTTTTGAATTTGTCATCATATTGTGTTTGGGTTGCGAATGTTTTTCGATCCAGGGTGATGGCAGATGTGGTTAATAGCGATGGATTCTTTTGAGCATTTTGCCGTGATTGAACTTTTGATTGGAAGCTTATCAATTTTTTGATCTTGGCGATTACGCAGATCTTTGGAATGGCGGAGAAGGAGATGGAGTACAGGGTCGAGTTGTTCAACAAGTAGGTTTTCTAACTTGTATATGTTCTACCATATTAGAATTCATCTATTTGACAAAAGGATTTTTCTAAAAATGCAATGTTCTCAAAGAAAGTATGTATATGGCCTGAGTTATGTAAGGAAGGAGAAAGGAAAGATGTCATTGTAAATTACAACTTTGGTATAGATTCCTCTGCAAACAATTAACTGGTTAATTCACCAAAAAAAAAAAAAAAATCCCGTTTAGTAGGTTTTGTTCCAATAAAGGTGCTACTCATTAGTTGCTTGATTGTGTGCCTTTGCCCCTCAATTCAGTCTATTGGGAGTTCCTTTTTTATTGTAATGATATAATCTACCGTTGTCTTGTTAAGCATAGCTACTACGGATTTGAATGATTGAGAGACATTGAATGGCTCTGCTGTCATTGGGAATGTCTTTTGCTGATTTATTTGGTAAAATTAAGCATTAACTATGAGTTTCCACTTGTGATAAGATTATTTCTGGAGGTTAACCCTTTCTCTTTCTGATGATTCAGGCTTACACACACATGTTTTAATAAGTGCGTGGAGAAAAGGTACAATAATTTCTACCAATTTATTAGAGAAGGCTTTGTAATATTCCTTTGTTTTAATGAATTCCAGAAACTACTCACTCCACTTTCTTTTGCCAAAGGAAAAGGAAAAGATATTCAATGGGGCAGGTCAATATTAATATGAACTCAATTTTTTTTTTTTTTCAGGTACAAGGAGTCTGAACTCAATATGGGAGAAAATAGTTGCATTGATCGTTGTGTTTCAAAATACTGGCATGTAAGTTGTAAATTATATTCAAGCACGATGTACACCACTTCCTGAAGCTTGGAATTTCAATAGATCAAGTTATAGAAATCAAAGCCAACGTTTTTGTGTATTTTCCAGGTGACTAATCTAATTGGTCAGCTGCTCGGTTCTGGTCGGCCTCCAATGTGAAGCTATGACTCTAAGTTGTTCCACACCAGTTACTTGCTTCATAGGCTGTATGCCAAAGAGGGAGAACGAGATTACTACTTTATTTTTGTTTTTACCTAACTTCGTTAAGGTACCTCCATTTGTCGTTCGAGAAAAAGAACAACAGCGGCATTTTGAATTTATGCTGCCCCTAGTTTGCAGTCTGAAAAATTGTTTTCTGTTCATTAATTGAGGCGAGTCTTCACCTGTTCAATTTGGTGCCTTTTTGGGATTAATAGATTGTATCTTGTCCAGTTTACAAATAAATGGATATGGGTTTGCATCAAGTTCATCAGTGGCTGAGGGTGTACCCGTTATTGGATGATGATTTAAAACTCTCCCTCATTTTTGTTGCTTCCATTAAATCGATTCATAGATTGATCAAACCTAATTCTTATTATTAGATTTTTTATTAACTCACCATTATGTTAGTTGGTTAAGTGATCAAACTTAATTGATTGTCATCATCACAATCTAAAGGTAACAGGTGACAACTCAGGAATGTGACTAATTCTGGTACAGAAGAAAATAAGATTGAGATAATTAACAAAACATTGATGCGAATAAAAAGCTAAGAGGCTGCCGAAACTCATCACAAAGGAAGAAATGCAGGAAGATAGATACAAGGAGTATTTTTCTTTACTCTTTTTTTCTCCCCCCTTCTTTTTGTGCCTAATGAAAGAAGAAAAAATGCTATACACTTTCAGTTTCTATATGTTCTGGTTTCCAAGGAGGTGCCATCTCTGAGACTTTCCTGTGCATCATTCTCCATCCCAAGGCTGAAGAGTGCAGCTGCTTGAAGATATAAGGCAGTGGGCCAATCAGGGGCTATTACTTGGGCTTGCATAGCATCTCCAAGAGCTTCTTGTAGCATGTCATTCATCAAGTAACATAAGCAGCGTCTGGCAAGCACGGTTGGCGATATCATGGTACCACACTCGATGAACTACACAATCAAGCAAAGGAGAAGATTCCACATTAAGAGTTAGAAAAAAAAAAAAGGAACATAATCAACATTTACCCCACGTCTTTATCACACAGCTGAGAAGATAATTAAAGCTTAAATTTTAACTAGGTAGCTTATCGATCGCTTTGATGGAGGCTATCATTGCTTTCAACTTTTCTCTTATTAGTTTACTCACATTACGCACTCCAATTTCATCTTAAGTGACAAAGAATCATGTCCTGGCCAACTGATAATCATTTTTCTCAATCCGTAATCCACTTAACGGAACTTAATAACAGCCTTGTAGTTACAAAGAATAAATACGGGTAAGGATGTGCCCCGCAGTCTAGTATTTTTATAAATTTTGATGAGTAGAAAGTTGGAAGACGACCATGCATTTCAGTCGGCATGTTGATTCTGATGAGCAATTTAGCAACAAGATTCTACAGTTCCAAAGAAATGAATTACCTGTGTATAACAATCAATGGCAGTAGCAAAGTCCTTAGCTCGAAAAGCAGAATCTCCACGCTTCTTAGAATTCAATGTTTCTTGTATCTGATTTGTCCACATCTGGAAGGAAAGCTGCAGGGAAAAGGAAATTCCATGGTACCGAGAAATATGGCATAAGAGCTGCGGTATCCAATTCAAGTGTGCTAAGGATAAATACTAATAATCAATTTACATCATCAGCATCATGGGCAGGCATTTTTCCTTTGGTCATTCATGTGTTATTATAACCAGGCCTGCTCGACCAAAAAAACATAGGTAGAAAGAAGTACATGCTTGTAAACTGAAAAACCATACGCCATAAAAACACCTCGCCTATTCTGGACTTCGAAACTTGACGACTGAGTGATGATAGCACCTTTTGGCACCATGAAGAGTATTATATGGGAGATACTGAGCAATGAAAAATTTCCAAAGACAATTTTTATTCCTCATAGTTCTTGATGAAAAAATAGAAGTGAGTATAACACAATTCATAGATGAATAAGAAATAAAATTTATATCTCACAAGTCCAGGAAGGTGGACAGTAAACGGCATTCCATTTTATGATATTTCAGCACTCAAGCGTTTGCCCATGTTCCTCCATGATATAATTACCAAAGAAATATCAAGCAATAAGAACTAACAGATGAGATATTAAAAATCACTTTTTCTTCCACCGAAACTGATCTGAAATAGAATATTTTAGAATTTAGGAGGGCCTGGAATCACTAACCTCATTTGCGACACCCTCATCATCCTTGTATCCAACCTTTTCCAGGATTTCGTGTATTGCAGTAAGATCTCTTCTGAAGCATGCTTCACCCAAAGGTGTCAATGACATTGTTTCATTTGGAGATTCAGTTTCTTGTTTTATTCCCATCAATAGATATGATGGAACCTATAAAAATGTCACCAAAGGAGATGATATAATATCACTGAGGCACTCAATTTTAAACAGCAGTATTTTGAAGCAGAAGTAAGCAAAACCAATTTTCATCATTAGCAAAGTAATGTAACAGATCCATCAGTAAAAAATAATGAGGAAGTTCTCCATAATGTCCCAATGCCAAAATTCATGTCGTGTTGTGTGTTAGTGTGTCGTAATCCCAGAAAAGTCCCTCTCTTTATAAAGAAAGTTGTGCATACCTCTGTTTCTTTCTGAAGAGAAGCGAGAGCAGTCACAAGAGACTTAGCATTTGGCCTTTCACGAGGTTCATATTGTAGACACCGTGAAGCTAATCGTACTAACTCAGTTCCATCATCATTCGAGAAATGACCCTCCAAACATGAATCCATCAGCATCAGAAAGTTTTTCCCACGTATCAGGTCAAGTGCCTGTAGATAAGAGGGGAAAGGAGAAGTATTAATCTCAACATTTACAAATATTATCAAAGTAACTAGAACCTTGATTATGACTCGGCTAAATCAACACAATCCAACCTCTTAGAAAGCACTCAATCCGTAGAGTTGCTACTCTAACCAGAGGAAAGTCTAAGTCACTTTCTTAGCCCAAAGATCTTTCTTACGAATTATCTAAGCAAAGTTTAAAGGTAGATGAAACAGAATAAAAGGAAGCAAGTGTTTTACATGGCTTGGAGGGATGTGTTTGCCACTGAGAAGATCAAGCAATAGAGTGCCAAAGCTGTAAACTACACTCTCTAGTGTCACTCTCCCTGCAAATGGAAAAATCAAACTAATTCAGCGAAAAAAGCATAGATTGACGTGAAATGTTAAAATTCTTTAAACATGAAAGAGGGAATGACAACAACAAAACAATTACATGGCTGAAGAGGCCAGCATATTCCAGCTAATTCAAATGGAGTAGCATTAAGTGCTTTTGCCGAAAAAACAAAGAAGCAAAACATGCTAAGAGATCTCATCTTACAACATACTTTGATCTGTATATCATTTCCGTTCTTTTTCTCTATTAAGATTCATAGTGGTGAGAGAGCTTTGTCAAAGACAACATCAACATCACTATTTTCAGTTTCACCAACTTGCATCACATCCTAAGTACAAAATAAGCTGTAAATTTAGATATCGTAGCCATGAGCCAGAGCTATTACCTGTTCTCAAGTATTCGGGAGGGGTAAAGGCCAAGTTTGTACTATAGCTCTTGCCATCTCGGCTATTCTTCATAAGGCCGAAGCAGGAGAGCCTGGGGTTACCCTCCTGTCAAGCGTGGACTCATAGTAAGGCCAAAGATAAAAAACATCTTACAAGGAACCTCAAAAATAAAAAAGGCTGAGAATGTAAAAGCTGAAATACCTTATCAAACAGAACTCTGTAAGCATTAAGGTCATGGTACAATGCCCTGCCTTTGCTGCTGCAATAATCCAGAGCTTGTGCTAAATAAAACGCCACTCGCAGCCTCATTGCCCATTTCATTGGTTGGGTCTCCCCTAAATCAAATTAACCATACAAATTAGAGCAAAGAAGGTATTGACTATTTGAAGTGAAGGCACATATTGAAATAACTGAATAAGTACGTAATCAAGAAGACAGAAGATTTTATCTTTATTTCTTCTAAAATACTGAATTGGAGATATGGAAGCCTCAAAAGAACACAAGAGTCGTCCAGGTATTTAATCCACAGACCGTTTGGTTGCTCAAATCCAGTAAAAGTTAAAAATAAACCAAGACCCAGTGTTTGATATGTTGATTAAGGTTTAGCCAATAGAATCAGATACCCCACTCTACCAAGGCCCTGAGAGCTAAATGGTTTAGTAGTAAAAGTTAATTAAAAAAAAAATCAAATTCTTCAATCAAAGCTTTTAATTATTCAGTAACACGTAGAATCAATTACTCCACTCAACATTAGTAGCCCATAAAATCAATTACTCTACTCAACTATCCATATAACTGAATGCCCTTGGTACAACGCCTCTGATTTTCAATAAAATGAAAACCCGGCATTTAGCACCAAGTTCAAATTTCATATTTCAGAGTTGTCACCCGTTTCTCACCACCAAACTAGACAGTGATGAGCCCATCCATATTAAACTAAAAATACAGCATTCCAATGAGCTCAAACCTAAAAATAATATGCAACAAAACAAAGCACGGATAGAAACTTACAATGGAAAAGATGTTTAGAAAGAGTCTCGTTAGGCATGAACTCGGCCACAAGCAGCCTCTCATCCCCTTCACAGCAACACCCTATCAAATTCGCCAACCGCTCACTTCTTAGCAGCCCCACTGCCTTGGCCTCTTCCTACAATCCCATCCCGTCAATCAGAACCTAAAGCCCCGAACACGCATGCATATAAATATGTCCAACATAAATGTATATATACATATATACGCGTGTACACACAGATGTATACATAATATACTGGTTATAGAGAAAATGCACAAATTAACTCAGACAACGAATTGAAGCAAAGAGTGCGAACAAGGAATTGACGAGAATCGGGCCACGCCGACTTGTTGAAGCGCTTAACGGCGATCAAGCGATCGTCTTCAAGCTTTCCTTTGTACACAACATTGGGAGCTTTCACTCCGTGCTCCGAGACAATGTTCTCGGAAGAGAATTCCGCAGTGGCAACGCTGAGCTGATCCAAGCTGAACTCGCTGAACCCAGGCAACGCGTCGCTGCCGTCTTTTCCCCCATTTTCTGCACCCACAGTCCCAAAAGTCAAACACAGAAAACTCAAACAAACACAGACCAACTGAATTCCCTCGGAAAGGGAGAAAACCTCACCAATGTCTGACAAGTTGCTCAGATTGGATTTGATGTGTGACGCCCAAAAGCAAAGCGACAGTTTGGAGCAACGAGCTCCCATTGCCAATCCTGTACTAAGAAAAAGTCAATACGTAACTAATCCCCCACTCTCTCTCTCTAAGCTTCTCTCTCTCGTTCTCTCACTTTCTTAAAGACGAGCAGACGAGGATAGGGTCGGAACTGCAAGAGGTGTATAAATAAAAGCTAGAGAGAGATGTGTTTGGCTGTTTGGGAAGCGAGAAAGCAAGAGAAAAGAGGAAAAGTAAACTTTTTGGATCTGAAGAGCCTGATTTCGCCGTTCTGTTTCTCCTTCCTTCTCTCTCTCTCTCTCTCTCTTTCTCTCACCAGCTCATCATTCTCTGCACAGTTTTTATTCCTTCTGTTTTCCAGAACCCCGTCTCCGAGCTGACTCTTTCCCCAAGCGCGTGAACGCCTCCACCAATCGCCATCCACCGCGTCCGCGGTTGTTCCCCCTCGCGCGTGGTACCGTTGTTGGGGACGATTTTCTTCGGCTTCGGTTTACGTTTTGGTCTTCTAAGATATATTTTTGTAGCGTTTTGGTTAGCGTGATCTGAATTTGCCGAGGAGCGTGGGCGTTGGTTGTTCGCATTGATCGGCGATTAGTCCCCGAGAGTCAAAGTCAAAGGAGGAAACCTTATTGGCATGGACAACATCTTGGACTTGAGTTTAGGTGGAGTTGCATAAATGGATTATTTAATAGCGAGAGACGTCCTTGTCCACACTTGGAGACCATGATGGCTGGATGAAGATGTTGATGCGAATAGAAAGGCACTGTTTTACCCTGGACCTACTTTCCATGTTTTACTTTCTCAGAATCCATCAGATTTCGCTGTCAAATGACCCAAAATCTAACTGGGTCATCATGATATCTTTCACAGAACTGTACAGACCTTCAGATAATATCTCTAATTTGAAGAAGGGATGTAAAAGCTCAGTTCTTTGACGAAAATGGTCTGCATAGGAAGAGTCTTTCAACCTTTTCATTTTGGGAACAGATAAAGGTGAATCTACTGTGGGCTACAAATCACGTAGTTTATGGAGGCACATGTCAACAATGGTACAGCAATGGACAGGTTTAGATGCTGCACGCCTATTCTGGTTACAAAAGGTTCCTCTACTGTCTAGAGGAAAGGCAGGACCAACCTAAAAGGCATATGATTTAAAAGTGAAGGTCCTCATGAGGCACGCATGATGAACAGAGCATTGAGACCAAGGAGGGGAGGTTTTTGACCAACTTTCTCTGCTCAATTGCGTCCCCTGACTCTGCATGACCCAACAGGGCAGTGCTTGCCGGGGTCTCGTGCATGCATGACCACCCGCAGAGCCTGCCCCACGCAAAGAATTCATTTGGGAAACCTCACGTGGGCAAGAAAGGGTACCTGTGTACAGCCATTACTATATTAGTTCTTTGCCAAGCTTTTAGCAGAGACACTGAGGCCACTCCCAGGGGTTGGGCGGGCGTCGGGAAAAAGGTCGGCTTCTTTTCCTCTGGTTGAGGTGACAGACCAAATTTTCCAACTTTTAAAACATTTAAACCACGCTATTTGATGGACCACTGGGATACACGAACAGCAGAACATGTCCTGGCAATAATTTAGTTCACTTTTGAGTGCTTGACTGATCTTATCAGTAAACATGGCTCCTGAAATCGTGAAAAGAGATTCCGGGCTGCTAAACTAAGCGACAGTTTATTGAAGTCCCCCAATACCATAGCTCTCCAAGGGCGAATATAATGATTCAGAAGCAGAGGTCTAGTGAACTTGCATTTACGAGCCTTCTTGAGAATCCCAAAAAGGCTCAGGACCTGCAGCCGGGGATGGCTACTTGTTCGGAACTAGTGCAGCTTGGCCATACTTTTGGATTGCAACAGGAGGCCGAAAAGGAAAAGGAAGTGCCTGCAGGTGCAAAGGTGATTTCTCTTCTACCTACATTCGACATCCTATAGGACTAAGCCGAGTAGGTACCAGATGTCATGTCAGTGCTAAAGGTAGAGCCCAGAGGAGGCCTATTTGATAGAGAGATACTAGGAAAGGGCAGGTGATGTAACAAGTGTTGTCTCCAACACCACGCTCAGCTACAGATGGAAAGGGAAAAGATGACATCAGAGAGTAGCGGTGCCTGGTGCCTGTCCATGGTGGGACATCAGTCAAGAAGCATTATTAAGCTGCATAATTGGCTCATGCAAGCACCAAAAGGCGTCATCACATGCCTCCTCATCTGCTACATGCAGCAGCCTCAAAGTCTCCAAGCCAGTGTGTCCTCTATCTGCCACCATCAAGTACCATGGTCCCCCCTTTTTCCATGCCACCCTCGTCAGTTTGTCGATTCTCGAGGACCGAATTTCGAGAAATGAACTCTGCGCATGACAACTGGTGCACACAGCCAATGTGTTGGACTTGAGCAAGATATGAAAAGTTACTTTTTTCGTCGATCTAGATTCTCTTCATTGAGTACTCTCTGACTCTCTCAAATAAAGAAGTGGTTATGCAAGATAAGAGCACTTCACCGTGGGAAACAAGGGTGAAAATCAACGAGAAGTGCCATCAACAGGAAACACCAGGAAAAGGATTGCATTTTGAAAACTAATATAAATCTTTCCACTTTCAACAATACAACTCTTGTTTATCAATGGTAAAAACAGTTGATGTTGGATTAATGAAAGCAGAACCGCGGACATGACAGTTTGCTAGTGGCAGCATAGCTATCTTCAGCTGGTGCTGTCATCAATGGACTACATACCACTGTTCCTATCTTGTGATTCATTTGTATTATGTCTCCTAAAACAAGGCCTTTACAAATCCATTTCACAGGAAACGAAGCATCCAGCAATTCATTGTTACATGTGTGGTAATCAGAAATATTCACAGAAATTTTATTAATGCCCCTTTTGTTGCTCTTGATATTCTTCTCTTTGGTGCTCATGGAAGCAGAGGTGGAGACGTAGAACTACTGGATCGATCTGGCAATTCTGCAACACGAGACACTAAGTCACCATCTACCGAGATTCAAGTATTCTACAGAAGCCGTACCAATTAATTGTTTTGAGGTTCTTTCCAGTTTTAAACAAGTGATGCATCAGGTAATAACCGAAAATTATTTTATCAGCAACATATATCAAAGCCAGCGGGGGCAAGGTAGGCAAGTTTTCCAATACCTCCTCGATAAGCCAAACTCATCTTTCCTTAAGTGATATATCCAAATAACACCAGGTCATTTTCATAAAGTGACAAGAAATCTTTCTGCATATCGCAATCGACCTACCCTAAAGCTGAGTAAGTAAAAGACAACAGTGTTAAATCTAACCTGGTAATTTCTTGTCAACAAAGAACACAACCAAATTTACGGTATACCTGCACACAAACAGAAAAGCTCAGAGCCAGTAAAAGAAATAAAAAAGAGTCTATTCATGTATAGAATCCTTCTGTTACCATGCCACAACGATGTCAACTGTGTAGTGCTTGCGAGATGCTATAATCAGAAGGCTCTGGATAACGGCAACCAACCAAGATAATTGTTTAATGCACCTGCAAGGATAAGCCCACAACAGCATTAAAAAAAAAGGTAGGAAAAACAGTATACATACAAATGAAAAGACCCCTAGATGCCTGACAGAGTAAGCTTGCATTCAATTAAGAAACAGTAAAGGTAATTGTCATGAAAAAACATAAGATGCAAACGATCATTTACCTCCTTGTGCCATATTTCTGATATGTCAGGACAAATACTAAGGTAAAAATCATGTGTGATGAAAAAATCAGATCGCCACAGCCATATAGAACACCCCGGGGAACTGCATATAAGCATATAAGCATCAAGGTGATGAACTGTGTGATTGTAGCATCATTATGGGAACATATAGGATCCTAATTTTAACTCTTACATACAGTTGTCCGAATTCATTTTTAAGTCTTACTTACTGTTCATAAAATCATTTGAAGTCTTACTTACAGCTGATTAAAAGCATTTTAAATTTTACTTACAATTGATAAAAAGCATTTTAAGTCTTACGTACAGTTAACTAGAAGCACTTTAAGTCTTACTTACAGTTGATTAAAATCACTTCAAGTGCACTTTCTGGACGGGGCAGCCTTGCAAGTTTCGAGCCCTGAAAGAGACAGTACCTGATTGTAAAGCATTGCTCTAATCATAAGTTAGTAAGGATAGAAGATACATTCTCCTATGATAGTGTCGTAACATGATTTTTGAGTTTACATCAAACTGAAAGTATAGCATGCGAAGTTCTCTAGATTTACCTCTCGGCAATGATAGTTTGGACCAGGAAGCTGAGTTGCATAGAATGTGATGATCCGGAGACTTTGACAAGCCTAAAAAAGAGTACAGAAATCCTAAAGGATTTATCAGAGAAGGATAGCAGCACAGTATAAGAAACTGTTACTTCCATTATTCCAACCAAGTTTGTGAGAGAGACAGAGAGAAGACGGGGGGAAGAAAATGGGTTCAATGCATGGGCCAATTATGCGGAAGCACAAAAGCAATGTTTAAAAGTAGTACTAAATAAGTCCTTTTGATCTAGGAATGAAGAAAAAACAACAACAAACATCAACTTTGAAGAGGGTTATAGAATTAAGGGCCTTAGTAGTCCTCCAAAATCAATTCGCAGTAGGGGGAGGAAACCCCTCACTTATAAGGCCAGAAACTTGACTACTTGAGACTAGTGCGGGACTAAGTTTTGAATACTTCCCCACAGTCCAAGCTCAGTTTTTTTGTTGGCGGGATTGGTCCATTTTTAAGGGATTAGGTTTGCCCACAATATGGATGAGGGCCTGTCTTTGACATCATATAGAATTAAGGGCCCTAGTTGGCCTCCTAAAACCAATTAGCAGTAAGGGGAGGAAACCCCTCACTTATAAGGCTAGAGACCCAACTATTCGCAACTAATGTGGGATTGAGTTTTCAATGAGGGCCAGTTTCCTTTGGCCGATTGTGATTTCATACATGAAGATAGTGTACTCATTGCACAGTTCTCACTAAAAATTAAACGAATATAACGGGAGGCTTGTGAGCATATTTTGAAAGATACACCATGGGAGACACACACGAGGGTGAGGCCTCCCCAAATCACCTTCAAGCATTGGATTTTTATCAAGCTGCCAAATACAACTTATGCCTGGAAGCCTTAGTTTGTGGAAAATAAAAGGACCTATGTTAGGTTGCACTTTTGATATATGTTTATGGGGTTAGCATATTTCTTTTTCTTTTACATCAATGTTTAAGAGAAGCTCAACAAATGACTCACATTTTATGCACAATAAACATAATGTATCTAAATTTTCAAACCATGAAAAGCATCTGGGTCATTGAACATTTTCAGTGGAAAAAGAATTAAGTAGAGATCGAAACATTGCCGCTGAATAACATTTGATACCAGAACAATGAGTCGGAGGCAACCCTAAAGAAGATTTACTCTAACAAAAGCCTTCATAATTTTCCTTTTCCATTAATTAATTATTAAAAAAAAACCTGCATAAGAAAAGCTAAATACAACCTTCAAAAGTTTAGTATTGCAAGCAGAATATAATTGTACCATTACTATAATTTGTACTTACGACTAAATAGGCAAGAACCCTGCACCATATCAGAACAGTATAGATTCGTTTGCTCTGAAGAAAGAAAGGATGAAAAGTCCACTGCAAGAGAATTAACAATATACTAGATCAGCAAAGAGAAAAGAAAAAACTAGCAGCTGACTAGCAAAAGTTTATTTTCAACAATGAGTCCTTATATACATGTACTTGTAGCATACATTTTATCTGTTGATATAGAAAGAACATGGCATCACATTTGAAAGGAGAAAAAGAGAAACAAAGGCAGAAACAGAAGAAGCTGAATGAAATTCTGAATCAAATGTTACTAACAATATGTAGAGAAATGGTGAATGCAGTTCTACTATATTTTTGCGTAGCACTAATTGCAGAAGTTATGCAAAAATCTATGAGAATTCCATCACTTAGACAACACAGGATAAAATTCTCAAAAAAATCAACGCTATATTGTTAGAAAATAATTGCAGAAGATGGATTAAGGAGAACTTACCAACACAAAGGAACAAAAGATGGAGGTGAATATAGTTTCACTGATATAAGCTTTGCCCTCACCAAGTTCCTAAACAAACACAAAAGCAAAAGAAAAATACTACTACTCTACGTCAAAAATTATGGAACCAAACTGCAATCTGAAATGTGATACTCACTGGAATAAGAAAGAAACCAGCATCCTGAAGAGTTGGTCCTGGCTGATGTAAGTAGTGAATTCCATGGGCACCTAATCCATGAATATACTGTAAATGGAACAAAACTAGTCCATGAACATCTGAGAGATTCTTACTCTGTCATCCAATCAGATACTGTAGGGAAAGTGCCAAAACCAAGAGTCCAAGAATACAAAATGACACGAATCATGTCAAGAATCAGTGTGGGAGAGGGAAAGAGAGTTTACAACAGAGAACTCTACAATGATATAAGAAGTAAACCCACAAAGTGAAGAAAGCTTTCAGCTCTGCTGTTTAGTCTTGAATGGTCATTAAGATAAGAAAAAGAAAGAAAGAAAGAAAGAATTGTGAGGCTGTATCTAAGGCAACTAAGAAAAACCAGCAGCGGTCTACTTGGGGCGGTGTTTGAAATGCTTCGAGTTGTGATGCCAAAAGAAAAAAAAAAAAGGAGCAAATTGCCATTGGAAACAGAGAATTTCCCAAATCAATCTCTGAAATCTGATAAGCCACCGTATTCATGTTACAGTAAAGCAAGATAACAAGAAAGTACAGCAAAGGCACAGATTTCTCTCATCACCCCCGGAGCCTGGGCTCTTTGCAGAGTATATTCCTGTGCAGGATTAAGATACCTTTCAAGCCACGAGATGTTAAAAGGCTTCAGGAAAACCACTACTTGCGCTCAAGAAAGAAGCACCAAATTTGATAACTTTGAGTATTTCCCTATCCCACAGAGAGTTGTCTCACTCCAGTAAAAAAAGCCAGAAACTTGGAACGGTTACACATATACAGTACATAGCTGGCAGTCAAAACAAAGTTCTCATTTTTGGAGTGAAGTACTGTTACTTCATATTTATATGATGTTTTCGCTGAATCATGAGCTTCAAACAAGAAACCTTCATACAAAGAATTCACCCAACAAAAACTAAACAGATATTGTCAAGTGAGGCACAAAATATCAACCAATGCACAAGCCCTAAAGGCAATAATATCATCTGGAATCGAGAGAACCAGAGTATATGAGAAAGAGGACCTGAAAAACGAGTCCAGCGAGAACAAACTTCCAGTTTTCTGCAAGGAGAGGAACCTCTATGGACGCCTCTGTGCATATTTTTCTCCATAGCTTCACATTTGTTAAACCGATCATGATCAGAATGTGTATATTATAAAACAATGGCACAGAGGGAGAGAGAAAGAGAACCTTAGGAGCCTCACGAGCAACGTAAACCGGCATTTCTTATTCCGATGTCAAAGTTTGACATCAATCACCACTAAACCCGAAACGAGATTCGTAGTACCACGATGGATCGAAGAATCGCGTGAAGTGCTTTAATTTGCATTGAATTGTCCTCTCTCCGTAAACTATTATATGGTTTTATTAAAAGGAAATGAAGGAGAAGAAGACAATCTGGTTCTGTATTGAATCAAACAGTCAAAAAGTGGTAAAACTCTGTCTCTGTGCCTCTCTCTCTGACTTCATCTTCTCTCGTTCGTAATAAAGAAGAGGATGATGAGGCGGTTGGCGAAAAATACCCCAAAAGAAACAATAAATAAATCAATCACAGGTTTTAAAATATTTTGGAGAAAGAAGGTAGACACTGCTTTTCTCCAAAGGGTACGCGAGATTCGTCACCACTTCGTCATACCATACCTGATTACTGCATAATTGAGTCTGCAGCTCTCGACTGCTATTCTGCATCAATAGACTCTAGATTAACGTGCTTCGTGGAATTACCGGAGCTCACTTGGAAGCCACTCTGGACGTCTACTTTACTCCTTTTTGGGGTTTTCCAGGGCTAAGTTTTAGTGCGGTGGCTGTGGATGCTTGGTGTAGTGGTCTCGACTTGACCCACTCACCAAAAAAGACCAGAAAGATGGAGAAAAAGCACGAAGCACTACCAGAAGGCAGTAATTAGGCTTAAAAGCTGTCATAAAAGATGTTGAACATTCAGAAACCCAATATCCCTGGCGATATGGCAAAAAAGCTGAACGATATCCTATGAGGTAAAGCTGATGTTGACATTTCCCTATACAATAAAACTTCACCAAATAAATGGGACCTGGTCTCATTTCTCTTGCAGTCTCATGGCTTTCCTACCACGATAGTATTGCTTCCAAGTAGAAGCAAACAGCATGATTTTCTTGACGGCACAGCCACGAAATGCAGTACATTTAACCTCATGTTAGTGCAACTCCTCCTGGCACTTGAATGGGACCTGGATTATGTCTTGACTCTATAAATCTTCCTACTATGTTATTTAATGCATCATACATATAATGAATCCACAAATGTTTAAGAGTAACGGGGAAAGCAAATACTATTCATTGATGACATGCACATTTAACTGATGGAGATTTTTTTTTTTTTTCCTTCTTACTACATTTGCTATTGCTACTGTAGTCAAAAGTAACACAAAACACACAAGGGCTCCTGGCACTTTTCCCAGCGAATGTAAAGGCCAAGATAGGTTTTAAAGATCATTTTCCATTCAGGTGCACATCTGAATAGCAGAATCTGATCGAAACTAGCATGAAGCCCGTGTAGGTTTTGTGTATCATCACCAAGCCAACAGATAATATTTACCTAAATCATCAGTTTGTAACTACAAGACAATTCCAGAGATGAACCTAGACCCTCCCAACAGGAGAGACGGGGGGATACGAGACATATCTTCCAGGAACTTCTTCAGCTCGATTGGGAGCCCTTATTCTATCCGTTTGCATTGATATGGTTTCCTCTGGAGTTTTTTCTTCTTGAGACTCGCTTGGTTCTGAAAGCTCACATGGTTTCTTACTGTCCAATACTGCTATACAGATAGAGAATGCTTGTAAAATTGAGAGTGAAGAATTGAACCCAACTGAATAGATCCCATCCTTAAATGTATCCAAACTGAGGAAAGGTTGTCTTCCTTCAGCATCATCCTGTGTGAAATTAATAAAATAAAAAGGTGTTATCTATAGGTGGTTACATGTATAATTCAGTGAATATTACCTGGTTAAGCAAAATATCCGTACCTGACAGAATAGCTCAAATTTATCCGTTACGGGAAATGGTACGGATGAATCCAAGTTCTTACTGACAGGATTCGAATTGGCTAGAATCCTAAGTTTGCAACCCAAATCCCATCCTCCACAATCACATAATCCACCTGATTTCCATCGTTCAATCAGCGATGACGGTCCTCCCTTGGTTGGAAGACTGTGCACACCACTTGGAAGTATGACTGTGGCACTAACAGGGTCCTTGGTACTGACAGAAGGCAGCTCCTCGCCGTGTCTCTCGGTGTTGCAACCACATCTCACCCCAGGCAACCTCTCTTTTGAGCCATCCTCTAACAAGTCATTCAATGCATTGCCCTTCCGCCCATCTCTGATAGAACTTCTATTGATACCTTTTGGAATTTTGACAACAACAGCTGCAAGTTCGTCATTTGGCTGGAAGCCAGAGTTCTGCTGGTCTTCCTGTCTTAAGCCCACGGAGAACAAACCATATTCTCTCAAGCAGAATTGATCCCTACAATGTTGTCCTCTTGTACTGGAAAAGTGCGAATCGAAAACCTTCATTTGTGCAATGACATTATAAATGTAATCCTGACTTTTGCCTTTACTTTTGGCCCCTTGATTTATCCAGCTTCCATTTTTTTTCTTGACCTCCCGTATAGTGAAGAATGTATAAGTCAAGCTGCAGTCCCTCTTTCCTGGGGTACTTAATCTTTTTATTGTAGCTGCAAGAATATCACTGCCATTGTCAACAGCAAACTTGAACAGAGGCTGGCCATTTTTAATTGCAACTTGCAGAAGAGCTTGAGCTTTCATATCTGATCTTAATTTCCCTGAACACAAATTTGAAGAATCTAATTGTCCGCCAGAACTTTTACAAGCCCTGTCCCTTGACACAGATTCTCTTTGAAGTGGATCTACAATGTGATGGCTGTTGGCTGCCTTAGACTTCAGTAATGGTTCAAGTAACCTTCTGAGAGGGCTGGACCTTGCTCTGCTTGTATCACTAAGTTTATCAGTATTTGAAGTATCCAGGCAATTAGAAGCTACAGATTTCTCTGAATCAGACTTAGCAGAAGTATATTTAGACCTCAGCTGCTGTGGATCTAGACCCTCTTTGGAGCTGAAACTTTTGCTCATCTTGCCCAAACCAATATTAAGTCGGCGAAAAGGTGAAGAGCTTCTAGCTTTTTCATCGGTTGCTTTGTTTACCTTCACCTCCAACCCCTTCAAAGGTTCATTTATTATCCTGGTTGGTGAGAATGTTGACTTTTTCTCTCCTAAATTTCTGGATCTAGATAGACTGTTTCTTGCTTTAGCTGAACATGGCACGGGCTTAGGTGTCTCAGATGAAAAGTTGACACTCTTTGTGTCTATGGTGTTCAGCTGCGTGACCTGAAAGTGGTCACTGTCTACTTCACGAGGTAGCGGGCATGAGTGTGGGATTTCAAAATTGAGCTCCTCATAGAAAATATCCTTAAATGTCTCTGAAAAGCTTTTTCGACTTGCTTCTGTGGATCTTCGACTTGCTTCTACCGATCTTCGACTTAACACTGTCGGCAGATCAGAAAACTGGGATCCTCCGGAATGATGCTTTATGGGCAGATCTCTTGGCAAAAGGAGAACAACAGCTTTACACTCTGTGGAAACATGGTCAAACTTATTTAAATTTGGCTCCTGCAACTTCTCTGCTCTCTTCTTAATATCACCATCTTGAATCTTCATCTGCAACTTCGCAAATGATGCCACCTCATAATTCAGGTCATTCGGGTTAATTCCACTTCCTTGACTAATCTTTGTGCCTGGTTTTTCTCTCTGACACTCTTCCCGCTTGATTGTTGGAACACAAAATGGCTGATCTCTTCTTACAAACTTCCCCTGTTCACTCAAGGTCTCACGCCGGAGAGGCGTTAGGTCTTCAGACTTTCTCATATTTCCTCCAGCAGCTTTGACATCTTGAGAATGGCCTTCTATTGGAGATGCTCTCAGATGACATTGCAGAGAAGGACGGCGTGTCCTTGGATGAGCAGGAGAATGACTGGGAGCAGAGCTACAATGAGAAGATCCGTGTGTTGAAAATGATGATGGCGTACTACTGCTAGAGGGGGAATACCAAGAAGTCTCATCGGGATTCTGTCTATGACCATAGTGCCACTTTTCAAGACGCCCCCAGTCAAGGACACCGACATTTAAAACTTTCTCCTGGAGATGGCGGTTCTTCCCTTTCTCCAGATAACTAGGCAAGTTTGACATGTACTTAATAAGTTCATCTTCCTCAGTTGATTTCCTATCAGTCAGTTGTTTTTTGAGATTACCAGAAGATTTAGGCGGGATGGCCTTTGCATCCTTAGTAATTTCGAAATGGAGATCAGCATATGACAAATTAGACTTCTCAGTTTTTAACCTGTCTTGCAGCTTTGTCCTTTGACTTGATTGGGATGGAAAGGGCTTCCCAGAAGTTCCTGAGGGTTGTTTATGCTCTGAAGGATATTCCATAGACTATATATGTTCTGAGGATTCCAACAGTACTCACAATTTTCAGCTTCTTGTCTCCACAGACACTTGTAATAAGAAATGCCTTGATAGTTTTTTTTCAGCTGCGAATTTCAGAACGAATTGCAGAGACACAGAGCCCTGATGATAACAGACAAAATTTTATGCTATAGCACAATCCTCCGAGAAAAAAGAAAGCAATAAAAGAATGAAAAGGGGCTACAACAAAACTGCAGAACATGCATTTAAGCAACTGAAGATTAAGAAAGATCATGCTACCATGAAGGACCACCTAACCTTATTTCTTGATCAGAAATTGCACTTGACTAAAACAACTAGTCTTCCATGATGATTGGAGGAAAATGAACAAAAATAAAAACAAAAAGAAATTTTCCCCTCATTCATCTTCCAATAAGCCAAAAAACAAAGTCATTATTGGGCCACAACCTCTTAAACAAGGAACAAAGGTTCTGTCAGCAAATGGAAACTTTTCTCAGCAACCCGGTTACGAAATTTATTGTGACAATAGAAAGTCACCATGAAGTTCTCCTATTCTGGATATGCCTTTAAGTAAGATGTCAAAATCATGGGATCAAGATTCCTTCTACTACCAAAATTGAGCAGCATATGAGGCGTAGGGGATGCAATGGCCAGTTTCTAATTATAGCCAGGTAAAAGATAACTTGGTGGTTAACCATAAATGGGAGAGAACACATAGATTACCCAATGGGGACAATAAAAAAAACATAATACTTTGTATTTTTCAGTGTCTCGCGAATGCAAAATCCTCGGAAACTAAGTAATAGAACTTCAGGTTGAATACCAAAAACTAGCCATTTGCCTGATGCCGTGAAATGGCAGTAGCTAACAGAAAACTCCACCTTATGTTCAGCTCTGTCATGCTGTTTCTAGTTCTCTTTTTCTCCTTTTTTAACACAGTAAGCTTTGACATCAAAAGACGATGCAGGGAAAAATATAAGTCATCTAACTTAATGGCGAAACGTCAATGTAGCACCCGTCCAGTAGTTTGACTGGAGATATGATCAGCTCAACTCTGATCACTTAGTTTTTCCCCACTGACAGTGAAACAGGCTCAAAAAGGTAAGATATGAATCTAAGATCTTATATAGTAGAAAAACATGCCAGTAATGATTTGTTCTATTCTATATTTCTGCTTCGCGAAAGAACACACTATTCCTCAATCCTCCCAGACCCTTCAGTTGCATTAAAACCTTCGAACCACAGCTCACTGCATTTAAGTTACTGGGGTAGGGAAGAAAATAAATGTGAATCTGTAACGCCTATCCAAACTCTGCCCGTTCAGAACTACCCAATTCCAAATGCCAGGCCCTGGTAATCCCAATGGTCACGGTTTTTCTGCTAGTTATCATATTTTTGCATTCTAGATTCTCGAAGCATAAAAATCTGGTGACATATCATCCAGACAGCTCATCTATGCTGGGAACAATTTCATATTAGTCTTGTACAAATTTGAAAACCAAGCTCAACTTGCGGGACAGAGATTCAAATGGAATGCAAGAAACAAGTACCAGCACATGGACAGAGAAAAAACAAAGGAACATACAGAAGGCAAGAGCAATCAAGGTGGTCCAAGAAAATCCATTTTGAAAATTTTAAGACAAGGTGAAACAAGCTGTCATCGTCATTGCCGCTTAGGTCGTTGCTAGCAGAACAGACAAAGATCCCCCCACCTCACGAGCACTAGAGCGAATTCAATTTCAAAAGCCTGAACAGTAGGGCCTCGTTTGGCTCTGCAAAAGCAAGTTAACCAGAGGAAAAAAAAAAAAAAAAAGTTCCTTTTTGCTACCTCTCAACTTTCCCCAGTACCAAACACTGTAAACATGTTTTACACGTCAAAAGAATAGGATCTCTCCCTCTCTCTCTCTCTCTTAAATTAAAGTAAAAGATGCAAATCAGAGCTCAAAAGAACGCAAGTAACCGCAACATAGCAATTCAAAAGCAAAAATCAGAAACGGAAAATGGGAAAATCGAACGTTGAACAATCATAACAAAAGTCAACAAACATCAGAAAAAGGAAAAAAAAAAAGAAATGAAAAGATCAGACGTTGAACAAACACCACCACAATTCAAGGTAATCGGAGTTTCCATCAAACTGAACAGAAATACCAGACCCAACATTAGAAATGTGGCGGCAAGAAACTGTCATTAACGGATGCTGCGGCCGCGAAAAAGAGTTGTCGGTGCATCACTGGTAAGTGAAACTCGCAAAGCAGAAGAGAGCAAAAGAGCCTTAGAGCAACGAAGAAGAGAGAAAAAGTTACCTCGTAATCCCGATGCTAGCCCCCTTTCTCTTCCCCAAACTCCAAAGCTGTAGAGAATATTGGCAAAAGATCGAAGCACGGTGAAGCAGGGCTGCAACGTCAGAAGGAGAGAGACACAACGAGGAACGAGTCCATGTGTGAGTGTGTAGTGTCTGGCTGGAGCTGATTTGTTTTTAGCGTCGCAGCAGCTTACAGTCAATGCTTAGTCCAGAGGTAAAGAAAATGGATCGGACGGCCAAGAACCGAGGCCTTATCATGAGGTCATTTCAGAGAGACGCGGACGGGATGTTCCTGGGACCCACCACTGAACCTTTTATTATTTGTCCGTTGTTATTGTAGGTGATCCCCCTTTGGGACTTTGTCAAAAAGGCGCTTGCACAAATGGTGGGGACCACTGCATGCGCGACGATTTGCTGCTTCGGTCTACGACGTCGCTTCGATGGGACGTAACGCTTCGCGAATTATTAATTTTCTCCAATCCCCTCGAGGATTAAAAAAAAGAGGGTATGCTTTTTTTGGGAGGGTAAATAAGCTGGTCTACTTTTGAGGGCGCGCCGGCCGTGAAAGCTATTGCTTTTGAGATCAAAAAGAATAAGAGACAAAAGCAGGGGGGAAAAAGTGGAAAAGAGAGAGAAAAGGAAGTGACAGCAATGGAGCATGGAAAGGCTCAAAAGGGTGTTTGAGGTATAACATCATCATTACGAGGTAGATCAAAGATTCTTGCAAATAACCACTTTGCGATCAGATATGATTGCACTTGATCATATGGTCATTGTGGCCCTATAACCTACTTAGTTAATTGATTAGGAACAACTAATAGTACTAAGAAAAGCAATAATGTCCTCGTGTAATAAAGTCGTAGATCATTTCTTTATGTACCCTCATTAACTAGTCCCATAGAAAGTTAGTTTCACATAGATAAAGGGTTTTAAGTAAAATTTGTACCATGTAAAACTTACTTTGTTTTTAACACACCCCATTATAGTCAACGTGGATTGCAGGCTTTCCAATCTAAACTCTTACTAAAAGTTGACATGGTAATAAAAATATCAATTTAAATTCTTAACCAAGTTTTTAAGTACTTTGAACTTGTATTATATTGTTCTTAAATTTGTCTTCTTTATTCAAGTTTCTATTAGATGAATTTTGTATTAAAAAAAAGTATTTGTAACTTAGATAACTCTTCTTTTTAATAAATTTTTTTTAAAAGATATAGACTTAAGCATTCAAGATTTTCACGCGATTTCAAAGCCAAATTTTCCCTCATTTATTTTAACCTAATCTTATAAATGAGCGAATCCTTTACTAATAAAAGATCGAGTTTAGATTAATAAAAGTATTAAACAATAAAATTTTACATTAAAAAAGAATAAGACATTTTAAAGAGAGGTGGACATCTTTCACAATGTCTAGTAGTTATTTGTGTGATTACCTCTATAAAGCATTATTCATATGAAAACTGTCCGAACTCTTTGCAACACAAGAAATTTAAGACAAAGAATAACGTCCAAAATCAGGCGTAAATTCAACAATAAATTTAGATAGCAAGTAAGATGTCAAATATCAACAGTAATAATATTTAATAATATCTGTTGCTTTACTTTTCGAATAAAAAACTATTTTTGCCACACTTTCGCTGCAAAATCAAACCCACTTCGATCCTCATCGTTTTCAGCCATGAACAAAGGGTCGTGCATCTCCGACTTACCTCCTTCGTAGGGTACAGCTTGCAGGGCTAGAGGGTGCACATGATTGACCAATTGACGGGCGTTCTATTCAAGAGTCTCGTGATTGTTACCACTGAGGTGGTAGTATGATTAAAAAAACATTTAGGGGAAAGCTGACGAGATTAAGAAATGTCTTCGCTGTTGCCTCTTGCTTGTCAGATCGAATACAACAAGAACGGAAAAAATACAGCCAGCGACCGAATTATGCCTTTCTCCCAGATATAGTTTCCTTTTTCAACACAGTCGGCAATAATATTTTAAAAAATAAAATAAAAATACGTACCGTACAGTTGTGATAAGAGTGATTGAAAGCGACTGCAATGGGTTTAAAAAATGGAAATATGGTCACATGGGCTCTCCCTAAGAGTCAAAAGTTAACATCAATTCCAAGTTGAAAGGATCAGTACTAAAATAGAAATGCAGTTCCCTCCCCTTTTGATGGTCCATAATTCAAACAGGGATAATATGTCATTGAATGTCAGGCCGGCCATTTCTACACCTTCAAATTCCGAATGCTGCAGGCGGCTGATGACCCTGTTCAATTACCTGCTCAGGGAATCTCAAGGGCCCTCATAAGATCGTGAAGTGGTAATGCTGAAACAGGAAAGGGTCCTTTTTGAGTGGACAGGTTTTCGAGCGTTAGATAAAGTTTGTGATCTCTGGGTCTGCAAATCCGGACCCAGAAGATGCAATATATGATGCAGGAGAAACAAGGCACCGACGTGTTTGAGTAATGGTAACCCATGTAGACAAAATCAGGAGAATCCGAGAGGATATGAAAGGACACTGAAAACAGGGAACAGGACATCATGGGTGGCTGTGGCTGACATTGTATTCGCTTTAACAAATAATTCAGTGTCACACTTTTGCATTGGCTGAATCAATTATTTATGAAGAAATCGTCGGTGGCTCCCAGAGAATCAAATGGGAAGCAATTGGGAAACTGGTTGTGGATTGGTTTTGGGTGTTACAAACCAGTAATAACCTTCCTTAAAACTCATTGTTATTAGATGTTTTACTTAGATTTGAAGTTTAATATTAAGAGTGTTATAAAGGAGCGTGCACTTTGCTTTTAGTCCAAACTTGTTAGCTGATGGGATCGTTGTCCCATACCGATAGTGGGCAAAGACCAGATCTCGAGGTTCATCGGTATCTGCTAAGGAGACACGCATAGGATTCCGAGCACACTTGGTCTGCAACGAATTTCCAGGCCTCTTTGGCCGCTCCATAATCTGAACATTCCATTGAAAGTTACGCCAGGACCACATGTTTCATCTCTGTTGGGAAGAGAGCTGGATAAATCCTAATCCAGTCCTTCATTTCCATACGCTATTTTCTCCTGAGATGTCTTTCGGTCAATCAAAAGAAAGCTTTTGCACGCAAGCTCACTGACGAGACATGCAACGTCGCGCAGGCCATGCACGCCTTAGCTGAAGCACCTGCCGTGGTGGAAGCCTGGTACGATGGTCATCTTTTGCGGCAAGAGGAGCTTTACATATACATTTGCATTGGAATGTCTATATGAGGCTGTGAATCCTTCAGAATCAACGCGGTAACTATTTTTTCTCGTGAACGCGTTGGGAAATTTCAACCAATGCAGTTCATGGTAATCTGTTTTACGAAATCGCGTGGCTTCTGGCTTCGTATCTTTCCTGAAGAGGCAGTGTTTGCTTTTCTTCCTGAAAAGGACGCGATTATGCGTATCTGCATGCATTTATAGTACACGTTTTGCATTTTTTTGTTGATTGTACGCGGAAAGAAGTTCATTTTGATTCCTTGATGTCCAAGGTTTGCGTCAGAAAAGAACAATGAAAAGGAAATGATACCTTGATTTTGACGTCAAACGATTTTTTATGAAAGCCTATAACTAATACATATTCATGATCAAAAGATGTTGAGAAATTTTGCCAGTTATGACAAGCTCAAAATAGTTGGATTGAAGAAAGATAAAGCTCTGCCACGATATTAATTAGTGTTCACATTTTTCTTAAACTCAACTGCTGTTGCTATAAATTGAGCTCACCCCAGCATCAACACGTCAAGAGCACCAGACTGCACTAAAATCTCTCCCTCTTCTCTCTTGAAGCACTTTCTCGCTGGCTTTGTTTCAGAATGTCGATTATTTCAGGGAGTTCTCGTCACGCATGCACTGTCACGGATCCCTTCTCTGTCACAGTTTGTGTTCTGACTCTACGATAAGCAGACAGAAGTAATGATAACCATACAACTCTGTGGATTTTTTGATGTGTTCTTTGTTCTTCCCTTACAGATGTACCGGCGGGAAACAACTCTGGTCCTCGAAGCACGTATCTCCGGTTACAGTAAGGAAGAGGTGAAGGCCCAGTTCAGAGATGGAAGGGTCGAGTTACGGCGCTGTCCACAGTGCGGAAGGTTCATGAAGAGCATTCAACTGCCGGCAGATGTAAACATGGGACTAGTGAAGACGACGTTTGTTAGTGGCACGCTGACAATCACCATTCCTCAGGTGAAGAAGAAGCCCAAGAAAAAAAACCCCGCTATAATAGACATTGTATACGGACGCCGTGGCTGTTTCTTCTGCTAAGTTACTTTGATTTTATCAGCTGAATGTCTCTTTGCTCCAAGGACCTAGATTCAGTTTATTATGTTTCGGTCGCTTCTTTGATTTAGGTTATGTTTGGTTTGTTATTTACTATCTTCCATGAAAACCCGTAGATAACATGGTGAGGGATGATGCTTGATGATGTGAAACAGAATGGTGTGTAATTATTGCAGAAAGGCTGTGTTTTACACTTTCTTAACTGCTTATTTTATTTGTTAGTTTTGGAACTATCTCCTCGACTGTGATGATCACTCGACCTTCTGGCTCTCAGGACGAGATTGTCCTTTCCCGGCCCCTGAAACATTAGGTGAAAAACCAGACCAGATTGTTGATAAAGTTTAGAGAGGGTTAAGGAAAAAAAGGCCTTATCACAAGGTCCAAAGTAGTATCAGGGTACGAACTAAGTCTCTTTATTGGACCAGATATGAACGTAAATGTTCCATGCAGAGGTATCAAAGATGTTGCTTCGTTGATTTCAAAGAAGCTTGACATTAGAGACATCTTGATTTGCTTCTCCGTTTTACCTTTAAGGTTGTACATTTATTGTGTTCTCTGCCTCCAGCCCATATGTTCGCTCATTTTTCTCTTCGTTTTGCACCTCTCTACTGTAATTTTGATTCTTCCACCTTTTGGAATACAAACAACGATTAGTTTTCTTTCTTCACTCTCTTTAACTACAACGGGACTTGCTATAAAGATAAAGATATGCTCTCATTCACATTCTCTGGCACAATAAAGCCCAGGTCATTGGTAAACCTGCAAGACCTTTCTTCCTTGCACGAAATTATTGTTTTATTTTTACGAGTTATTCTGTGGGCGAGGCGTGGAGGCTGTAAGCCACTGACAATGACCACTAACGTCATTGTTTTTCATTACTATATTTATTAAACTTCTATCATTAGTTAAGCACAGCCGCGTCATGGCAATTACACTTCCAACTGCACTCTCAAAAAATAGAAAAATATAGAGATAGTAAGACAAGATGAACCAATTTTTTTTTATAAAAAATATAAAAAAGAACATGATGATAGAGGTAATGGTCTGTTAAACAATCACATGGGAGACGGTACCTCTAAATTGCAGATTCTAGTAAGACTTTGGATGTGACGTTCAAAAATTTTTTTACTCTGAAAAATAAAAGAAAAAGAAAAAAGGTGTATAAAAAAGGTCAAATCGTAACTGGCAGATCCAAGCGATAAACCCAAGCCGCACAGGAAAGCGACCGAAGCCAAGTGGCTTTCTTTTTATCCATTCAAACGTAAACTTTGGGTTGTGGCGTCTAAACCTTCGTCATTGCATACGCAAAGCTGACGGAGACCACAAAGAAAAGTATTTTGCTGAAAACCAGCTGCTTACAAGATATTCATTCAAATTAACCTCGCTTTTTTGGTGGAGGCTGATTTGTGAACTAATATGAAGCATGCCAGAGGAAGGAGACAGTCGAAGCAATTGATCCCTTCATCGGGGTAGCGGCGAGAGACAGAGATGGAAAAACAAGGAAAGGGTCGTCTTCGGCTGGTGCTTGTGCCATGCCCGTTCCTAGGCCACATAAACCCAATGCTTCAGTTGGGTAGCATCCTCCACTCCAGGGGTTTCTCCATCACAGTCGTTCACGCTCAGTACAACTCCCCCAATCCTTCAAGCCATCCTGATTTTCACTTTCTTGCCTTGCCAGATACCTCATCTGACCACAAACCTGGAACCGGTCGGTTTCTGGATTTTATAATGCAACTTAATACCAATTGCAGGGCTCGTTTCCATGAATGCATGGCTGAATTAATAAGGCAAGGAGGCCCGGACGACAGAGTCGCCTGCATCATCCATGATGAGTTCATGTACTTCTCTGAAGCAGTAGGGAAGGATCTGAAGCTTCCGAGCATGATCTTACGCACTAGCAGTGCTGCTGATTTTCTTGTTCGTACTGCTCTTATCCAATTAGAGGCAGAAGGCCACATTCCTTTCCCAGGTTCGTGTTGTTTTGATGTTCAACATGGAAATGTTAAGAACATACGAAAAAATGTTCTTTCTACAATCCTTACCATACACATAAGTTGTCCTGGTACTGTTAATGACCACAAACAATCAAATTGATCACCTATACTTTTTTGGATTGCAGAATCTAGGTCTCAGAATCCAGTTCCGGAGCTTTATCCACTCAGGTTCAAGGATCTACCTAAAAACGTCTTTGGAAAATTAGAGAACTATTTGAACCTGCCGACTAAAGGTTCGAGTAGTAAAACATCTTCGGCCATCATTTACAATACAATCGACTGCCTTGAACATTCGTCACTAGAAACGATCCAACAGCAATATCAAATTCCAATCTTACCACTAGGTCCTATGCATAAGATTTCATCGGCCTCCTACATTAGCTTATTGGAAGAGGACAGAAGCTGCCTAGCATGGCTTGACAAGCAAAGTAGTAATTCCGTCATATATGTAAGCTTGGGAAGCATAGCAGCCATGGACGTCGAAGAGCTAGTTGAGGTGGCCTGGGGGCTAGCAAACAGCCAGCAACCTTTCTTGTGGATCGTTCGGCCAGGCTCAATTCGTGGGGCTGAATGGCTTGAGGAACTGCCCGAAGGTCTGAAAGAAGAGATTAGTGAAAGGAGTTACATCGCAAAATGGGCACCCCAAAAGGAAGTCCTGGCGCATGAGGCAGTGGGAGGATTTTTGAGCCATTGTGGATGGAATTCAACTCTCGAGAGTATTTGTGAAGGCATTCCAATGGTATGCAGGCCATGTTTCGGGGACCAGAGAGTGAACGCAAGGTATGTGAGCCATGTTTGGAGGGTAGGCCTAGAATTGGAGGTTGAGTTGGAGAGAGGTGAGATAGAGAGAGCTGTAAGAAGAGTCATGGTAGATGAAGAAGGAATGGAGATGCGGAAGAGGGCCAAGAATTTGAAGGAGGCAATCGAGCTTTGCATAGCAGAAGGGGGTTCTTCCAGCAGTTCCTTAAACCAACTAATAGAGCTGATCATGTCGTTTTGATCAAACCTTCGTTTTTGTTTTTCTGATTGAAGAGATCATACTTCAAGTTCATATATGAAATCCAACCAAAAAATCTCAAATTTTTTCTATTTTCTCTTTATTATAAAGTCTAATACACTACTTTGTCATTCTTTACTCTCTTACAAAAGAATTTTCTATGTACGTTCATAAAGCGTATATTCGATGATAAATTCTCTATGTACAATTACCAAGACTTCATTTTCTTTTCATTTTCTTTGCTGCAATGTATACAGAAAAATACAAGAATGACGTGGAAGTTGTCGGTCCAGTCTTCGTCAAAACTCGCGGTCATTCTCCGAATTGTCCCGAAAGTTCGTTAAACTGTCCGCATAAACCGTCTCTCGAAAGTACTAGAACAGTCCTCTAGTCACTTTAAATACCCAGCCTATCCCACCTTTTTCGACATCGAGTACTGAGCAATTCCAATCAGCTCTCTATTAGTTACCAAAGCTCGTTTCCTAGCAGTCTTTCAGCAAACATCAAAAATCTCGTTGACAATGTCGATCATTCCAAGTTTCTTCGGTGGACGACGAAGCAACATCTTCGATCCTTTCTCTCTTGAAGTCTGGGATCCCTTCAGGGATTTTCATGTCCCCTCGGTCGCTGAATTTTCCCGCGAAAATTCTGCGTTTGTGGGCACTAGAATCGACTGGAAGGAGACCCCAGAAGCCCATGTCTTCAAGGCCGACCTTCCGGGACTGAAGAAGGAGGAGGTGAAGGTTGAGGTCGAAAACGACAGAGTGCTTCAGATCCGCGGAGAGAGGAATGTGGAGAAGGAAGACAAGGATGATAAGTGGCATAGGGTGGAGCGTAGCAGCGGCAAATTCGTGAGGAGGTTTAGGCTGCCGGAGAATGTGAAGATGGAAGAGGTGAAGGCGTCCATGGAGAACGGGGTTCTTACGGTCACTGTTCCTAAGCAGGAGGTGAAGAAGCCTGATGTTAAAGCTATTGAAATTTCTGGTTGAAAGTTGTTTGTTTTTTGTTGGGATTGTAAGACCCATTAATGTGTTTCAGGCAGTCATGGCCGTTTCCCTTTGTAATGAATCAGTAAATAAATATATAATAAATTAACAAATCTTTCTCCCATTAAATCCACTATTTTTCTTCCTTTTTTCATAGCAAGATTTATAAAATTGATTTCCTAAACATTGCGATGATGCCACCCAGCAAAACAAAAGCCGCTCACGAAGAGAAAAGGACAAACAAAACCAACAATGTTCAGAAGTTTTGTGGTTAAATTACAAAAATATCTTTACATCTAGGGAACAGTATCTAGCGCGTTTTGTAGCACAAGATAATGTCATTTTGCCCATCGATTATTAAGAAAAACCCAACAAGTCCAAACCTTGTCATTGCATTTACTAGGCCTTGGAGACCACTAGAAGGTTATTTATTCACAAGGCATGTGTGGTATTGGGATAATTTTATATTTAGAGCTTGTCAAGCAATTTCATATTTATTATTTCTCTTAGGGAATAACTTCGATTTAGTTTGTGAGTTGGATATTGCATGCTGCTACTCTTTTAGAATTGGAACAGTCAAATGTAATTTACTAGCAAAGTAGTGGTACGTATACATATTATTCTAACCCGGGGCATGCCTGAAATTTTTCATAAACTACTAGGAGATTGTCTTAATTAAGTGTAAGCTCTCTATTTGAGTGTATTTGGGGTTTTTTGTTTGGGGGGTGGGGTTTAAGGAAAAATGTTAACAATGGTGTGGCATGAGTTCTGTATTGTCTAAATTTTGCTTAAAAGTTATATTTATAAGAAAGAGTGCTTTTTAACTCTTGAATGAATTTTTGAATGGGAATAAACTTTTTGATCTAGTTAAGAATTCAGGTATACTTACCACATGTCTCTAAACTTCTTGTGCAAAATCTTCCTTTAGAAAGTTCATGAGCCTTTGTTAGATTCACATTTGCATCTCCTTTGTAATTCTTGTATCTCGGTGACAATTCATTTAATTTGTAGAAATCTTTTTTTTTTGTGCCTGTAAATCTTGCAATGACCACAATACAGGTCCGATATGTTGAACAAATTTTTTCTTAAATGCCCACTTTTTTTTCTCAAGAATTGCATCTCAACAGGCCACCTTAATTAGCTGACCTCAACCCGATCTGGTTATTGCATCGCCTGATATCTTCACAGCATAAACCTAGCCTGACCCCATTACCTTCCCCGAAATTCCCTTTCTGTATTAGGCCTTGGAAACTAATCGTGATTAAGTAAAAGTCATTTTACCCAAATCGTAACTAGAAAATTCAGGTCAAGCCATGTGCCTTCCACTCAAATGTTGCCTTACTTTTGGTCGGGTCGCGGTATCATTGTCATTACCCCACTAGCTAACCGGTCTCTAAACCTTCGTCATTGCATACGCAAAACCAACTGAGGCCACCAAGAAGAGGGTTCTGTTCAAAACCAGCCGTTCCAAGAAATTCATTAAAGGAACCTCGCTTGCAATGAGAAAGAAGTTTCCCCCATTTTTTCGGTGGGGCGCAAATGTATTATAAACTTGCCAGATGAAGCAATTGATCCCTTCATCGGTTGTGAACTCTGTGACCACGCGTGTTTTTCAGGGCGAAAGAGAGAGCGAGAGACAGAGAGATGAACAAGCAAGGTAAGGGACGTATCCGGCTGGTGCTTGTCCCATGCCCGTTCCAAGGCCACATAAACCCAATGCTTCAGTTGGGTAGCATCCTTCACTCCAGGGGTTTCTCCATCACAGTCGTTCACGCTCAGTACAACTCCCCCAATCCTTCAGCCCACCCCAATTTTCACTTCCTTGCCTTGCCAGATACCTCATCCGACCACGAAATTGCAGCAGGTCAGTTAATAGATTTTGCATTGCAACTTAATACCAATTGTAGTGCTTCTTTCCGTGAATGCTTGGATGAATTGATAAGGCAAGAGGACCCGGAAGACAGAGTCGCCTGCATCATCCACGACGAGTTCATGTACTTCTCTGAAGCAGTGGCGAAGGATTTGAAGCTTCCAAGCATAATCTTACAAACCGGCAGTGCTGCTGTTTGTCTTTCTCGTGCTGCTTTTATCCAATTAAAGGCAGAAGGCCACATTCCCTTCCCAGGTTCGTATTGCATTGATGTTCAACATGGAAATAGAAATCACGTATGAAATAATGTTCTTTTACCAGGCAAGTATAATCCTTGCTATGCTCATAAATGTCCAGGTACTGGTGATGACCACAAACAATCAAATTGATCACCTATACTTGTTTGGCTTGCAGAATCTAGGTCTCTGAATCCAGTTCCGGAGCTTTATCCACTCAGGTTCAAGGATCTACCTAAAAACATCTTTGGAAAAATATTGAACTATTTGCACCTACCGAGTAAAGGTTCTATTAGTAAAACATATTCAGCCATCATTTACAATACAATTGACTGCCTTGAACATTCATCACTAGAAACGATCCAGCAACAATATCAAGTTCCGATCTTCCCACTAGGTCCTATGCATAAGATTTCATCGGCCTACCAGAGTAGCTTATTGGAAGAAGACAGGGGCTGCCTGGCATGGCTTGACAAGCAAAGTTGTAACTCCGTCATATATGTAAGCTTGGGAAGCATAGCAGCCATGGATGTCAAAGAGCTAGTTGAGATGGCTTGGGGGCTAGCAAATAGCCAGCAACCTTTCTTGTGGGTCGTTCGGCCAGGCTCAATTTGTGGGGCTGAATGGATTGAGGAACTGCCCGAAGGTCTGAAAGAAGAGATTAGTGAAAGGAGTTACATCGCAAAATGGGCACCCCAAACAGAAGTTCTGGCGCATGAAGCAGTGGGAGGATTTTTGAGCCATTGTGGATGGAATTCAACACTCGAGAGTATTTGTGAAGGCATTCCAATGATATGCAGGCCATGTTTCGGGGACCAGAGAGTGAACGCAAGGTATGCGAGCCATGTTTGGAGGGTAGGCCTAGAATTGGAGGGTGAGTTGGAGAGAGGTGAGATAGAGAGAGCTGTAAGAAGACTTATGGTAGATGAAGAAGGAAAGGAGATGCGGAAGAGGGCCAAGAATTTGAAGGAGGCAATCGAGCTTTGCACGACCGAAGGGGGTTCTTCCAACAATTCCTTGAACGAGCTAATAGAGATGATCATGTCGTTTTGATCAAACCTTCTTTTTCCTGATTGGAGGATCATATTTCAAGTTCAAATGTGAAAGTCTCTTAAAACATCTCTAGAGTTTTCTATTTTCTATTTATTATGAAGCCCAATTTACTAATTTGTCATTCCTGACTCTTGTAAAAGAGTACGTATTTATTTATTACGATAAATAATAAAGACTCGGACTTAAAACCCAGATTCTACCTGTCTTGTTCAGCTACAAACATTAAACACGATACTCCAACATTGCCTACACGCTTCGCATCAACAATTTTTTTTTTTTTTTTTGGTCTAAGAGATTAAAAATATTTAATTTTAAAAGGTTTTAATTGGACTTAGAAAAAATATTTCAAATATGAGTCTGAATATTTTCAAAAGGTTTTAATTCATAAAACGCATATTAGATGGATAAATCCTCTATATATAGTTAACAAGTCTTCCTTTTATTTGTTATAATGTATACAGGAAATTACAAGAGTGAGATGGAATTTAAGTAATAAAAAAACAAGCAGGAATATACTAGAACAGTATTCGTCAAGACTCGGGATTATTCTCGGAACTCGCTCGAAAGTTCGTTAAACTGTCCGCAAGAAACCGTCTCTGGAAAGTACTAGAACAGTCCTCTAATCATTTTAAATACCCAGCCTATCCTACCTTCGTCGCCAACGAGTACAAAGCAATTCCAATTAGCTGTTTCCGTAGTCACACAAGTTCGTGTCCTATCAGTCTTTTGGCCAACATCAAAATCTCGTCGATAATGTCGATCATTCCCAGTTTCTTCGGTGGACGACGAAGCAACATCGTCGATCCTTTCTCTTTTGACGTCTGGGATCCCTTTAAGGACTTTAACGTCCCCGCTGTCGCTGAATTCTCCCGGGAAAATTCTGCGTTTGTGAGCACTAGAATCTGTCACAAAGAGAGAAAAAAGGCATAGATTTGTGGGAAAGGCTTGCATTGCTTTCACTTGTGTAAAAACTGTACATATGAAGGTCCTTATATAATGTAAGGAGCAAACCAAAAAAAAAGGAAACAATATACAAATACAAGGAAGAAAATAATCTCCTATATACAATAATAGTTTCTTAAAGAGATAAAATTATAAGAAAAGAATAACGTAGCAATTCTAGGAAATAATTCCCAAATATGCTAACGTATCTCCAACACTCCCCCTCAAGCTGGTGGTTTGGGAGGCTTGTAAACATCAAACACACCAAGCTTGTTCAATAGATACGTGTGTTGTCGATGACAAAGTGCTTTGGTGAAAATGTCCGCGGGTTGTTCCGTGGTGTTGATCTCATGTGTTGTGATGACGCCTTCTTGAATTTTGTCCCTTGTAAAATGACAATCCACTTCAATATGCTTGGTTCTCTCATGAACTATTGGATTCGCTGCGAGTTTTAAAGCTGCGTTATTGTCACAAAAGAGTAGGGTAGGACGCCGTATACATACTCCAAGGTCACGCAGTAAGCCCCTCAACCAAATAATTTCACAGGTGGTCTTGGTCATGGCACGATATTTAGATTCGGCAGAAGATAATGATACAGTTGACTGTTTCTTGGTCTTCCAAGACAAAAGGGAATTCCCAAGTTTTATGGCAAAACCAGTTGTCGATCGTCGGCTCATGGGACACGTGGCATAATCAGTGTCATAATACCCCTTCATTTCCATGTCGCAATCTCTAGAGAGGAGCAATCCAAGACCTGGGCATCCCTTCAGATACTTTACAACCTTTAGAGCCGCATTCACATGAGACTGTTTCGGGGCATGCACAAATTGACTAAGAATGTGAACGGCATAACAAATATCTGGTCTCGTCATAGTAAGGTAGATAAATTTTCCAACTAAGCGTTGATACTTAGAAGGATCCTTGAGTGGTTGATCTTGTTCTGAAGACGACATTCCCACATCGAATTCTGGTGTAGTGAGACTCAAGTTCTGTTCAAAAGGAATGATAGCAGGTTGCAACCAGATAAACCGGCCTCAGAAATAATTTCCAAGACAAATTTACGTTGACTGAGGCAGATGCCTTTGTCCGACCGAGCAATCTCGATACCCAGGTAGTATTTGGGGGGCCCTAAGTCCTTGATGTGAAAGGTAGAATGGAGATAGGACTTGAACCGAGCAATGGCAGAAGCATCGCTGCCCATAATCAAGATATCATCTACATATATGAGTAAATATATAGAGGAAGTACCTTGGTGCCATGTAAAAAGGGCATAGTCGTGGCGAGATTGGCGAAACTTGGCTGAGAGAAGGGCTGATGTTTCTTTGCCCTGATGGAAATTACGTTGGATCCGAGTAGGCATCCGATTGATTAGGTAAGCAGCAGTAACCACACAATCGCCCCAAAAATTTTCAGGAATAGAGGCTTGGAATTTTAGGGCTCTGGCAACCTCGAGAAGATGACGGTGCTTGCGTTCTACAACACCATTTTGTTGAGGAGTGTATGGGCAAGAACTTTCATGGAGGATGCCGTGAACAGAAAAAAAGGAGGAACAAGTATGATTAAAAAAATCACGGGCATTATCAGTGCGAACACGTTGGATAGAGGTGTGAAACTGAGTACGAATAAGGGCAAAGAAACGAGTGAGGTGAGAGAGAACTTGGGTTTTTGATTGCATTAAGAAGACCCAAGTACCACGAGAAAAATCATCAACAAGAGTGAGGAAGAAACGAGATCCATCACGATGTGGGGTGTGATAAGGTCCCCAAATGTCGATATGGAGGAGGGAGAAAACAGAAGGAGCGCGAGAAGAGCTGGTAGGGAAAGAGGGGCGAGGTTGTTTTGCCAAGGGACAAATCGGACATTTGGGGTGAGGGTAAGAAGCACTATGGCCCAAACGTTGGTGAGAAAGTAAAATATTATTACTGAAATGAGAATTACAAAAGGAGCCCGTAGTGGGTGAAATACATGAATTTAAATTGAAATTTGCAGGAATGGAAATCCAAAAATAAAGGCCTTGTTGAGCATTACCCAAGCCCATCAGTTTGCCAGTCGAACGGGCCTGAAAGAAACAGAAATTAGAGTCCAAAATGGCTCGACAATGATTATTTTCACAAGCTTTGGAAATAGATATGAGATTAAATTAGAACTCGGGAACATAAAAAACATTTTTGAGAGTAAATTGAGGGCTAAGTTGGACATCACCAATTTTGGTGACGGAAGTAACGTTTCCAGTGAGGAGACGTACGGTCATGGAAGATTGGGTAGTGTGAATTTTGGAAAAAAATTTTTGGTCGCAAATAATGTGGTCACTGGCACCTGAATCAATAAGCCAATCAGAAGGTAAGATAGAGCTCATAAAACAAAAGGAAGTACCTTCAAAGCTAGCAATCTTGTCAGGTTGGCCCATCTGATTGAAGGCCTGGATGATCTGTTGAAGTTGGGCTTCACTGAGAGGTGGATTGGGCTTATCCTGAGAAGAAACAAAATTAGTCAAAATATTATTATTTTCTTTGGAGGCAAATTCCCCCGGCCTGCCATGTAATTTCCAACATGTGGCCTTCGTGTGGTTGGTCCGCTTGCAGTGCTCACAAAAAAGCTGATTGGGTCGGGCCCGTGAAGAAATTGGGCCGTTGTTGGGCCCATTTGGTCGGCGAGAACGCGACCCATTTAAGCTGCACGGCCCGGCGGATCCTCTGTGGACAGGTGCACCGAAGCTCTGCTGAGAGGCGTCGATCTGTGAAGCTGGGATCGGATAGAGACCGTCGGATGGAGGTGCGCCCGAGATGAGAGATGGACCGTCCGATCTAGGGTAACGAGGAGAACCGTCTGATCCAGGAGGGAGTGAAGCGTTGCCCTCAAAAAAACCTAAAGACCTCATATGTGCCGCAGAGCCAACGCCGCCGCGGTCTCCAAGCCCACCGCCGCCGCCGCTACCGCCGCCGCCACCGCCACCACCAGCAAGAGCCTTCTGAGCAGGAGTGGCTCGAGCGGCCAAAATAACCGAGTCTCCGACACGAAGATATTCGGCGGAGGCGAGACGGTGGTTTTCCTCTTGGACGGCGAGGAAAAGGAGGCGGCGCAATGACGGGGGTGGATCCATGGCCAGAATCTGGGAGCGGAAGGAGGAGAACGACTCGTTTAAGAGGAGGAGAAAACGAGTGAGGCGTTGCTCCTCCTTCAGCCGGTGAAATTGGCGGAGAGTGGCGTCGGGGCCGTCGAGCGGTTCGACCATGTGGTCATATTCATGGCAGAAGGCCATGAAACGGTTGAAGACGACGGCCACAGAGAGGGTTCCTTGCTTCAATTCGGTAAGTTTTTGCTCGATTTGGAAGAGGCGAACACGATCGGGGCGGCCGTAGAGTTCGCGGAGAGCGTCCCAGAGAACTTTCGGGTCGTCGGTGGGCGGAAGAGCGGCGGCGACCTCTGGGGTGAGGGTGTTCCCAATCCAGGTACAGACCAATTGGGAACACTTGCGCCACTGCCGCGCAAGGCGGTCGGTGGCAGGAGCCGGGATAGCGCCGTCGAGAAACCCGTCTTTGTCTTTGGTGACAAGGGCGCGGCGGAGCTCGCGGGACCAAACGGTGAAGGTATCGGCGCCGGTGAGAAGCTGGGTGATAAGCCGCAACTCGGGGCCGTCAGAGGCGGCGGTGTAGAGAGGATCGCCGGGTTCTGGGCGGCCGGCGGCGGAATAGGGCAAAAAAATAGGGGGTGAATTCGGGTAGGGATTGGACCCGAATCCAGAATATGGGTACGGGTAGGGGTCCGAACTCAAACCCGAGGACCCAGAGATGGGTGATCCGCTCACGGGAGGTTGGGTCGGGGCAGAGGTGTGGGGCGGGCCGGGGAGGGGAGAGTAGAGGGGGGCCAGAGAATAGGGAGTTGGGCCGAGAGGTAGGGCCTGGGAGAGGGCAGGACGTGGCTGGCCAGGGAGAGAATATGGGGCCCAAGAGAGAGGAGGTCCAGAGGGAGGTAACGGGGAATAAGATTCAAGGACCCCAGAGGAGAGGGCAGGGCCAGGGAGGGTAGGAGATGGAGGGGAGGTGGAGGAGGCCGGGACATCCTCGATGATGGGAGCATCGGGGTCAACCGGAGAGGACATGATCACAAAGGAGAGGAGAAAAAAAGTGCGGAAACGTGAATGTAGGAAAAAAAAAACTAGGCTCGTGATACCATGTCACAAAGAGAGAAAAAAGGCATAGATTTGTGGGAAAGGCTTGTATTGCTTTCACTTGTGTAAAAACTGTACATATGAAGGTCCTTATATAATGTAAGGAGCAAACCAAAAAAAAAGGAAACAATATACAAATACAAGGAAGAAAATAATCTCCTATATACAATAATAGTTTCCTAAAGAGATAAAATTATAAGGAAAGAATAACGTAGCAATTCTAGGAAATAATTCCCAAATATGCTAACGTATCTCCAACAGAATCGATTGGAAGGAGACCCCAGAAGCCCATTTCTTCAATGCCGACCTTCCGGGACTCAAGAAGGAGGAGGTGAAGGTTGAGGTTGAAGACGACAGAGTGCTTCAGATCAGTGGGGAGAGGAACATGGAGAAGGAAGTCAAGAACGATAAGTGGCACAGGGTGGAGCGTAGTAGCGGCAAATTCGTGAGGAGGTTCAGGCTGCCGGAGAATGCAAAGATGTAAGAGGTGAGGGCATCCATGGAGAACGGGGTTCTCACGGTCACCATTCCCAAGCAAGAGGTGAAGAAGCCTGATGTCAAAGCTATTGAAATTTCTGGTTGAAACTTGTCTGGTTTATGTTGGGATTGGAACAACGATAATTGTGTTTTGTGGCAATCGTTGTCGTACCCCTTTGTAATGAATAAGTAAATAAATAAAAAATAAATTAACAAATCTTTTTGGCATTGCTAATGTGTTTGAAGTGGCTATTTTTACCGTTTATTTTTCTTTTTAAAATGAAATAAGATGGTAAACTTATTTAAGCGAGACCAGAGGCAGGTATAGAACTCTAAAATTTATGTGCCCTTCAAATTAAATTTCTTTGGCAGAAGAGAAATAAAACGTGAAAACAAATAAAAATAGAATGGACCTCAATTTTCTACTTAGAAAAAAGGTATGGTATCCAGTAAGAGAACTGTGGTATAAACAAACGTAGGTTGCCGGATTCCAGCGCCAGACTCAGGCTCCATAGGACAAAAGTACGCCAAATAAGGTTGCTTTACTGTTTATCTTTATCCTTCCATTGTTGGCCTGCTTTGAGTCGTGGCATCAAGTTCATCTCAGGATAGCGACAGATAAAAAGCAATCTGATACCTCAAACAGACAGGATAAGAATTTTACGTGGTTGAGTTAAAATCAGCAATACTTCCACTATCCCATGCAAAAAACCCATAAAATATTACTATTTTTCTTCCTTTCCATAACAAGATTTATATAATCGATTTCCTAAACATAACGAGGATGCCACCCAGCTAAACAGAGGTCACTAGAAAAAGGAAAAGAAAGGAAAAGAAAGAAAAGAAAAGACAAAACAAAACTAACAATGTCCCGAACGAAGTTTTGTAAAGAAAAAATGTTAAAAATGGTGCGAATTATGTACATCTTGCTCAAAAATCATGTTTATAAGTGTGAAAAAAAATGAAAGAATTGGAAATAATGATGGTAGCCAGCGAGTGAGCAAATTGTTTTTGTATTGTTGTGATAGTTAATACAATGAGAACCTTGATTATATAAGGTTAATTCCTAATCTAAATAAGGATTACAAATTAATGCATAATATCATGAGAAAATCATACAAAATAATTATAGGGCTAAATTAATAATCTAACAAACTTTTCTTATATGCACCAACAATCTTTCTAAAGTTGGAGATTTGTATAGATTAAATACTCTAACTTAGAAAGGAGGTCTTAATGTTGTTTGTTGTATAATGCTTTTTTGTCAACAAGTATGTTGAATACTCCCTGGTAGAAATGTGGTGTGTTGCTATAATTTTTTGTTGGAACTTTTCTTCATGTAATGGCATTCTACTTCAATATGTGATGCCAAGTTTGGTAAATGTCAAGTACATTAGTATGCCAACAAGCCTCTAATAAGCAAAAAGGTCATAAGTGGTGGATCATCAATCTTGTTTAGAGAACTTACATCATACTCTATGTTGTTAAACCTTTTGTTCTACTTTGTAGGATGATTAATGGCTTTGAACTAGCTAGACTAGCTTTAGATATCAATTTTAATGCATATTTGCATTGACTTAATGAGATCCTTTTTGATGAAAGAGCATTTCAATGCCCATAAATTGTTTTTGACCAATTGAGATCTTTCATGAAGAAAATAACCTGAAAATATTGCTTGAGATCTACAATGCTAGCTTGACTATTTTCTATAATTAATACATCGTTAACATAAATGAGTAATACTACAAAAAAACTACTCTAAGTGTTGGTGAATGAGGAGTAATTGTTGTAGAATTGAGGGAAACTATAGTGAAGTAAGGTATTGGTAAACTTAACATTCCATTGGCAAAATGCTTGTTTTAACTCATATAAGGATTTCTACAATAGACATACCTTGCACCCTTTTTAAGTGTAAGTTCTAGATGAAAGCTTCATATATATCTCTTCAAAAGACTTTCATGAAAGAAAACATTCTAGACATCCATCTATAAGAGTGACTAGTTATGAAAGACACCAATTGTGGTGATGAGACAAATAGTAACATATTTCACCATTGGAGAAAAAGGATCTTGAAAATCAATCCCCTTCATTGATTGAAATCCTTGGCCATGAGATAAGTCTTGTACCTTTCAATGAAGTCATTGGTATAATACTTCACTTTGTAAATCTACTTACATTTAATGGGATGATGATTAAGGGGTAAGGGAATTACATCAAAGGTATAATTAGCTTCAAGAGTATTGATTTCATCATCCATGATAGCAATCCAATTAGGGTCATTGACCACTTCATAAAAGGTGGAAGGTTCTTGGAGGGTAGAGATGGTGGTAAGGAAATGTTGATGAGGTTGGCATTTGTCAAGGGAAATGTAGTTATAATGGGATAAGAGAAGGTGGAGGTAGTGTTAGGCAGGGTAAGACATATGTAGTTATAAGTCTAGATAGGCAGATGGGTGACATGGCTAGAGTGGCGAAATGGTGTGTCTAGAAGAGGGTTAGGTGAGTTAGAGGTTGTTAAGTCAAGTAGGGTGGGTTAGGCCTTAAAGGGTTAGGGGTAGGGGATGTAGGTGTTGAAAGTTTAGGAAGCTTAAGGACATCGACCAACAAATATGATGATGTATAGATATTGTTGAACTATAAATTTAGAGCCAATGGATTAATAGAGTTGTCTAGGGTTGAACTAGATGAAAAAGTGAAAATGTATTCTTGAAAAAACACATCATGACTAATCTTTTTTTTTTTTTTTTTAGAATGAGGCTTATATAAGTAGTAACCTTTTTAAGAAGAAGGATAACCTATGAAGGTGCAATAAATGGTGCAATGACTGAACATGTCATGCAAACTAAAGGTAATGGCATAACAATGATATCTAAAAACGTGAAGATGTTCAATAACAAGTGGTTTGCCAAACAATTGTTTGAAGGGACTAATATCACAAAGAGAAGAAAAAGGTAGATGGTTGATAATATGCATGACAATGAAAAGACATTCACCTAAAAAGTGAAGGTACATGAGCTTGAAACATTAAGCTAGGCCACATCTAGTAAATGATTATGTTTGTGTTCAACAACCTTATTTTGTTAGAGGTGTTAATGCAAGAGGTTTCATGTGCAATTCTATGTAAGGATAAATAAAATTGACATTTGGAAAAAAAAATCAATAACATTGTTAGAATAAATGCGTTTGATAGTTACTTCAAATAAGGTTTGAATTATGGAAAGAAAATGTCAAATTTTGAAAAAAAAAAACTTGACTTTTAAAATGAAGGAGAAAGGTCCAAATAGCTTAAGAAAAATCATTTATAGTAGTTAGAAAATAATGCATGCCATCATGGGTCGGTGTCTGATGGTAACCCTAAACATTTATATGGACCAATTCAAAGAGTGAAGTGGGCTTAGATTTAGGAAAAACAAGGTATGTTTGCTTAGTTAAAGGAGAAATTAAGCATGAGAAAGAATTTGGACAAGAAATTAATTTTTTGGATCAAATATTTCTTAAAGAAGAATGACTAAGCCTTTGGTGTTGAACAACATAACTAATATTATTGATAAAAATTGAATTACAAATAAAAGTTTGTTTTGGAATACAAAAAGTATTCTTTAGGGAATGTAAATACTAAGAAAAAATAAAATGAAAGAGTGATAGAATTGAAGAACAAAGAAAATATAAGCCCCGTTTAACTTTGCCTAGGCCAATTAGAGCTCCATTCATGCAGTAATGAAATATATAAAAATCATTAAAAAGCAGGGCCATATGATTATTGTTACTAATTAATTTTAGTTGATAATAAATTATGCCAAAACCATGGTGCATATAAAATATGAGTGAGGTGCAGTGAAGGATAAGGTGTGTATGATCCAATATGTGTGACATGGTTATTGGATTTATTAGGTAATGTATTTGAAATGGGTGCAACACATGAATAATAAGAATCTAAAATATTTAAATCATAAGTAATATGATTACTTGCCCTAAAATTAATAATCTATGAAAAGTAAATGGGTTGTTGGAATGAAACAATACCATAAAGGGGTCAAAATCTAAAAGACCCTTTTGATTAAGGAAGGTGATGAACCATTGTTGTTGATTTGGGTTTAACTTAAGCTGAGTAGACCCACCATAATAGTTGCCAAGAGTGAGCAGCTAAGGGCCTAAGAGACCTATACTACAATAAATAGGTACAAGTGGGTTAGGAAAATAGTAGAGTCCATAACCAAAGTGGTTGGAGGCCTAAACCTATTAGGGGGTTATTGTTCAAGAATGTTAGCATTATAGGCTTTGGGCCTAAAGCTTACTAATTTTTGCTTAGATCCACTACATTGTTTAGGCTTTTGCCTTGGTGGGTGGCCCATAATTAACAAGCAAGCTTCCTAAATAGGGCTTGGCTTTTTGTAGTGATGACGAAAAAGCTTGAATTAAGAGGGTTGTTTGTGGAGTTAGCCTTGCTAAACTCATGGTGAGGGCCATGATTTAGGCCTAACCCATTTGGCTACTAGGAGCTATGACCAAGTATGGTCTCACCCAACCTATGTTGTGGCTTGAGCAACTAGTTTGCTTGAATTTCTAAGTTATCATCGGCATGACTTCCTCTATTGCATTGAAAGTGCTAGTTAACGTTATACTTGGTATAGGCATAAGTCTTCTCTAAGGTTTGCAAGTCATCATGGGAAAGAATGGTTCAATATAGAGTTAGAAAATTCAATGGGAGGCCAAGAAGAAATTTCATGGCCTTGTCCTTTTGGTTATGAGCTCAAAGGCATTAATTGACTTAATAATTGCATTTGTTACAAGAATGGTGAATAGGGACTTAATGTAATCAAGTTCACTCTTATGATCTTTGAGGTGTACCAAAAATTACAGAGGATTTGACCTAATAGCACTCGTTAAGAGTCTTAGATCGATGTTGGCCTTCTTCAAGCTAAATTTGTTAGATCTTATCACCTTAGTGAAGTTGTCAGTTAACACCAACTAGATTTCAATGACATAGTTAAGGCAAGAAACCATACTTTTGAGAAAAGTGTCAATGGAGTACACAAGCTAGGTCTTCACCATTACTTGACATTGGTCTCATTTTTTAGTTTATTCTCTAGTACCGGCAGGTCATGGGAGTTTTATTCTAGGCAAGGAATATGATTTTCAGTTGATCACTCCATATTGCATAATTAGCTTTACCAATTAGCTTTTTGGAAACAATGCTAATTAGTTGGAGATTGATAGTTGATAAGTTGTATGGGTCATGTTAGGTGGAGGTGGGGGTAGTGGCAGAGGTTACATTTGGGGTCAACATCATGGGCGATAGCTAGGGATTGCAAGCGTAAGTTTGGAAATTTGAAAAAAAAAATTGGGGATTAGGGTTTTATTAGGTTAGGTAAGGCAAATGGCAAAATTGAAATTTTAGGTAAAAAGGAAGGAAACAAAGTAATTTTACCCAAAAATAGGCACAACAATTTGTACTTTAAACTTTTTATGAGGGCTAGAAAAGAAAATGGGAGCGATTTAAGTCTAAAAAAAAGAAAAAGCTTTGATAGCATCTAAAAGAAGGAAAGAATGGGACATAATGACGGTAGCCAATGAGTGAACAAATTGTTTATGTATTGCTATGATAGTTTGTATAATGAGAATTTCGATTATATAGCCTTAGTTCCTAATCTAAATGAAGATTACAATTAATACATAATATCATGAGATATTGGACAAAATAGTTACAAAGCTAAATTAGCAATGTAAGGAACTTTCCTTGTATGCACCAATAATAAAAAAGAAGGCTTTCTTACTTTTGAATGAACTTTGGAATAGGAATGAACTTTCTAACATATACTTAAGAATTCAAGTATACCTATCATGTGTGCCTAAACTTCTAAAGCAAAATCTTCCTTTAGCAAGTTTACAAACCTTTAATAGATTTACATTTGCATCATTTTTTTTAATTATTATGTCCTATTGACAATTCATTGTATTTGTAGAAATCTTTTCATTTGTGCTTGTAAATCTTGCAATGACTATATTGCATGTCTTTTATCTTGAAGCAATTTTCCAGTGAATGCCTTTTTATTTATTTATTTTTATATACATAGAAACGACATCCAGTGCTTTTTGTTTGGTGCAAGATGACATGTTATTTTGTGCTAACTTTAGTGGAAATGACAGGTCATTTTCATTATTATTGGTAGCACCTTTGCTTGTTGTGTTGACCTCTGTCACCTTAGTGAGTTGGTCTCCACCCAATCTGGTTATTGCATCACTTAATATTTTTTGTGGTAAAAACCTAGCTTGACTCCATTGTCTTCCCTAAAATTCCCTCTCTACACTAGGCCTTGGAAATAGATAAACCTTGCGATCGGCTAGAAAGAAAAAGAAATTAAAGTAATTTCTTTGACTTGTCAAAAACTGAAGCAATATCTAGTATACACATGAATGGAAACAATAAAGAAAGCTATTATGTATTCGATAATTTTCTTTATACAAAGCATTCCTTATGTATGGATTTGTGCTACTATACTATAAAGGAATGGGTTTAATTACATAGTTTGTATAAAGTAAGAATTGTCATTGTTTCCCGTAAGGCTTGGGATTGCCAGAAATATTTTGGGAATATTTTTGATTTCTGTTCTTAGGATATAAATGCCGTTTCTCATCTTTCCTTGTTCGGTTGGAGAATGTTTCAGTTTCTCTTTTGATATTTATTTTCCATATTTGCCTTATCGTGATGTTCTAGTTGGTGAAAGATTATTTCCTTGCAGATCGTAATGGATTAGAAACAACATAAATTTTTAACACATATAATGAGATTTGATTAAGAAAAAAATGTTGGAGGAAAAGTACTTAGAAATCATGATAAGAGCATCATTATGGCTTTTTCACTTAAGTTGGCACAAGGTAATAGTGTGGATGCTAAAGCTTACACCTTATTGGAAAGGCTTAAGATATGTCAAAAATGGAATCAAATGCCTTAAATAATTGAATTAGACTCTTTCTATTTAGTTCAATGTTTACTTAAAAAATAAAAAACTATGTAGAAATTGGAGTACATCATTGGACAATGCCTTTTCATGATATCAACATATGCAAAGGTCTAACATGTGTATTGCAAAAAAAAATATAATTACAGACCATCTTGCTAAGTATAGGCATATAATACAAAATATGAAACTTTTTGATTATTTTACCTGATTGTCATGCCTATGTTTAATAGTTTTCATATAGGATTAGTTAGGTTTAAGCAACTATAGGCCATTATAGGATTAAGTGAATGTACTGTCAATGTACTTCATGTTTTTATTTCAAGTTTTATTTGATAGTTTGAAAAAAAAAAGAAAAAAAGAAAAAGGATTCTTTCCTTCAAGAAGTTGATGGGAATTGCAAAGGTATGGGGTGCTTCAATGTCCGCGATGGTGAAGGGTTGACGTGTGCAGTCTTGTCAAGTAAGGATAGGTCCCTCGCGTGGAGAGAGGTTGTTTGAGTGTTGGACAATAGTTGCTGATGTGGAAATCCTGCACGATTGGTTGACTTCCCTTGGATTGTGAATTTATCTTCTAATAGAAACCATTGAAAAAGGTAATTGTAATTAAATAAAAGTCATTTCATGCAAATAGTAACTAGAAAATTCAAGTAAGGCTAAGTGGCTTTCTGTTTGTCCACCCAAATGTTGCCTTACTTAGGGTCGCGGCATCATTTTCATTACCCCACTAGTTAATCGGTCTCTAAATTTTCGTCATTGCATACGCAAAGCCGACTAAGACCACCAAGAAGACTTTTTTTGTTCAAAACCGGATCTTACAAGAAATTCATTCAAATTAACCTCGCTTGCAATAATAAAGATGTGTCCCCCATTTTTTTTGGTGGAGGCTGATTAGTAAACTGGAATGAAGCATGCCAGAGGGAGACAGACGTAGCAATTGATGCCTTCATCGGGGTGGCGGCGATAGACAGAGATGGAAAAACAAGGAAAGGATCGTCTCCGGCTGGTGCTTGTGCCAAGCCCGTTCCAAGGCCACATAAACCCAATGCTTCAGTTGGGTAGCATCCTCCACTCCAGGGGTTTCTCCATCACAGTCGTTCACGCTCAGTACAACTCCCCTAATCCTTCAAACCATCCCAATTTTCACTTTCTTGCCTTGCCAGATACCTCATCTAACCACAAAATCGCAAAAGGCCATTTAATAGATTTTATATTGCAACTTAATACCAATTGCAGTGCTCCTTTCCGTGAATGCTTGGCTGAATTGATAAGGCAAGAGGACCCAGATAACAGAGTCGCCTGCATCATCCACGACGAGTTCATGTACTTCTCTGAAGCAGTGGCGAGGGATTTGAAGCTTCCAAGCATGATCTTGCAAACCAGCAGTGCTGCTGTTTGTGTTTCTCGTGCTGCTTTTATCCAATTAAAGGCAGAAGGCCACATTCCCTTCCCAGGTTCGTATTGTATTGGTGTTCAACATGGAAATAGAAATCACGTATGAAATAATGTTCTTTTACCAGGTGAGGAGAAAGGAGGAAGTGTATAATCCTTGCTATACACGTAAATGTCCTGGTACTGTTAATGACCAAAAACAAATAAATTGATCACCTATAATTGATCTCCTATACTTTTTTGGATTGCAGAATCTAGGTCTCAGAGTCCAGTCCCGGAGCTTTATCCATTCAGGGTCAAGGATCTTGTTGGAAGATTAAAATATCCAGTCCCACATTGGGTAAGGCGACAGGAGAGCCTGGCCTTATAAACTTCCGCTAACAACCCACTATAACACAGTTCTGTGTTTTAGTTGGGCTCTTTCAATTTCTAATATGGTATCAGAGCCGGCCCTGTGTCCTGCCTACCTTGGTGTGGTTCCTCTAGACTGGTCCCACCTCTCACCGCGCTCAACGTGAGACTGCGGGGGAGTGTTGGAAGATTAAAATATCCAGTCCCACATTAGGTAAGGCGACAGGAGAGCCTGACCTTATAAACTTCCGCTAGCAACCCACCATTGCACAGTTCTGTGTTTTAGTTGGGCCATTTAATTTCTAATAGATCTACCTCGAAACGTTTTTGGAAAATTAGAGAACTATTTGCACCTACCGAGTAAAGTTTCTAGTAGTAAAACTTCTTTAGCCATCATTTACAACACAGTTGACTGCCTTGAACATTCATCACTAGAAAAGATCCAGCAGCAATATCAAGTTCCGATCTTCCCACTAGGTCCTATGCATAAGATTTCATCGGCCTCCCAGAGTAGCTTATTGGAAGAGGACAGTAGCTGCCTGACTCCGTCATATATGTAAGCTTGGGAAGCATAGCAGCCATGGACGTCAAAGAGCTAGTTGAGATGGCTTGGGGGCTAGCAAACAGCCAGCTACCTTTCTTGTGGGTGGTTCGGTCAGGCTCCGTTCATGGTGCTGAATGGCTTGAGGAACTGCCCGTAGATCTAAAAGAAAACATTAGTGAGAGGAGTTACATCGCGAAATGGGCACCCCAAAAGGAAGTTCTGGCGCATGAAGCAGTGGGAGGATTTTGAGCCATTGTGGATGGAATTCAACACTCGAGAGTATTTGTGAAGGCATTCCAATGATATGCAGGCCATGTTTCGGGGACCAAAGAGTGAACGCAAGGTATGCGAGCCATGTTTGGAGGGTAGGCCTAGAATTGGAGGGTGAGTTGGAGAGAGGTGAGATAGAGAGAGCTGTAAGAAGAGTTATGGTAGATGAAGAAGGAATGGAGATGCGGAAGAGGGCCAAGAATTTGAAGGAGGCAATCGAGCTTTGCATAGAAGAAGGGGGTTCTTCCAACAATTCCTTGAACCAGCTAATAGAAATGATCATGTCCTTTTGATCAAAACTTCCTTTTTGTTTTTATGGTAGGAGGGATCATACTTCAAGTCCACATATGAAATTCTCTAAAAAACTCTCGATATTTTCTCTCCATTTTATCTATATATACTAACTTGTCGTTTCTCTTATAAGAGTTATGAATTAGAAAAAATATTTCAAATCTGAGGCTGAATATTTTCAAAGGATTTTAATTCATAAAACGTATATTAGATGGATAAAGGTGTAAGAAACTAAGAAACTGCGAGGGAGCATGAAGGATTTCTCTATTGCTGTGATGTACTTTACAATGATTGCTATACATTTATAGAGACATAGCCTAGCCTAGGAAAGGTAAACCAAATATTTACAATAATTACAATGATATTGTGCCTAATCACAGGCACTAATATGGTAATGTATTAGGTGAGGCAGCTGTCTATTAACACTCCCCCTCAAGCTGGAGATTTGAACAAATCAAATACTCCGAGCTTGGAGAGAAGATGCCAATGTTGTTTACTGTTGAGTGCCTTAGTGAGTAGGTCAGCAGGTTGTTCCTTAGTTGGTACATGTCGTGTCGTAATGATTCCTTGTTGAAGCTTTTCTCTGACATAATGACATTCAACTTCAATGTGCTTTGTGCGCTCATGAAATATAGGGTTTGCTGCAATCTTCTCTGCGGCTTCATTGTCACAATGGAGTAATGCTGGACGCTTCATGTAAAAACCAAAATCTTTAAGTAATCCAATGATCCATACTATTTCACAAGTGGTAAGTTGCATAGCTCTGTATTCTGCTTCAGCTGACGATAAAGACACAGTGGGTTGTTTTTTGGAGCGCCATGAAATCAGAGAGTTGCCTAACATTATACAAAAGCCTGTGGTGGATCTTCTTGTCATGGGACATGTGCTGTAATCAGAGTCGCAATATGCTCGCAACTCAAATGGCGAAGATGATGGGAACATGAGACCAAGGCCTGGGCAGCTTTTAAGATATCTGATCACTTTTAGAGCAGCTTCCATGTGAGATTGTTTTGGATCATGCATGAACTGGCTAAGAAGTTGGACCGGAAATGTGATGTCAGGCCTGGTGAGTGTAAGATAAATCAGTCGTCCAACTAGGCGCTGATAGACTGAAGGATCGTCAAGAGGAGGATCATTCATTTGTTCTTTTGATCCAGCATCATACTCAAGGCTTGTGAATTTTTTGTTCTGCTCCATGGGAATCATTGATGGCTTCGAACCAGCTAAGCCTGCTTCAGAAATAAGTTCCAATGTATACTTTCGTTGACTTAACGAAATACCATCTGGAGATCGAGCGATTTCAAGCCCTAAGAAAAACTTTGAGGGACCAAGATCCTTCATGAAGAATGCACCATGCAAATATTTTTTAAGGTCTGAAATGGCTGCTTGATTGTTTCCTGTAATCAAGATATCGTCAACGTAAATGAGTAAAGCCACAAAAGAGCTACCTTTCCTCTTGGTGAACAAGGAGTAATCATGGTAAGACTGGCTGAAACCGTGTGCAATCAGGGCACCAGTGAACTTGGCATTCCATTGCCGAGAAGCTTGCTTCAACCCATAAAGGGATTTCCGCAATCGACAGACAAGATGCTCCCCCTGATTGCGAAATCCGGGGGGAAGCTCCATATAGACCTCCTCCGAAAGATCACCATGAAGAAAGGCATTCTGGACATCCATCTGATAAAGGGGCCAATGATGGACGGCAGCAATGGTAATGATGAGCCGAACAGTGACATGCTTGGCTGTAGGAGAGAAAGTATCCTGGTAGTCAATGCCCTCACGTTGATTATAGCCCTTGGCGACCAAACGGGCTTTGTAACGTTCAATGGAGCCATCAGCACGATACTTCACCTTATAAACCCATTTACATCCAATAGGACGACGACCAGGGGGTAGAGGAACAATATCCCAAGTGTGATTAGCCTGAAGGGCAGTAAGTTCAGCATCCATGGCTGAAATCCAATTGGGGTCTTGGGTGGCCTCATGGTATGTGGTAGGTTCGGTGATGGCAGAAATGGAGGCTATGAAGTGCTGGTAAGGGGGGTTGCAGTGGTGGAGGGAGACATAGTTAGATATCGGATAAAGGGAGGTTTGGGAAGAGGAAGGTAAGGTAGGACATATGTAGTCGGAGGTCCAGATAGGAGGGTGAGTGGGACGGCCAGATCGACGCAGTGAAGGATCGGGAGGCGCAGTAGAAGGAGCAGTAGTAGTGTCAGGAGGTTGGGGAGGTGGGGTCGGGGATGGTGGCGATGCAAGAGCAGGGGTGTCTAATGAAAGGTTAGAGGGGAGAGGCGGGGCAATGGGAATCGTACCTGAAGGAGTTGGGTCAGGAAGATCCACAGGCAATGATGAGGAAGTGTACGTGTCAGGATCCGGCACAACTGGAGGTGATGAGAGGGCCAGGCTGTCCAAAGAAGAAGAAGAAGGAGAAGAAGAAGTAGAAGAGGAAGAAAAAGGAAAAACAGTTTCTTGAAAAATAACATCACGACTAATGAAAAATTTGTGGGATTGAGGGTCATAGACACGATAACCCTTTTGAGAAGGAGGATAACCCATAAAAATGCATGGAAGGGCACGAGGACTAAACTTATCTCGAGGGCCTAAGGTGGTGGCGTAACAACGGCAACCAAAAACACGAAGATGTTCAAGGATAGGAGGTTTACCAAATAATTTTTCAAAAGGACTGAGACCATGAAGAGAGGAAGAGGGAAGGCGGTTGACAAGGTAGGTGGCAGTGAGAAGGCATTCCCCCCATAATGGCGGGGGGATATGGGCTTGAAACATTAAAGCACGGGCCACGTCTAATAAGTGCCGATGTTTGCGTTCAACAACTCCATTTTGTTGAGGAGTGTGAACGCATGAGGTCTCATGGGAAATGCCCTTCATGGAAAGGAAAGAACGACACTCAGAAGAAAAAAATTCAGAGCCATTGTCAGAACGAATGCGACGGACAGTGGTATTGAATTGGGTATGAACCAGGGAGATGAAATATTGGATTTTGGAAAATACTTGGCTTTTAAATTGAAGGAGGAAAGTCCAAGTGGCATGGGAAAAGTCATCCACAATAGTAAGAAAATAGCGTGCACCATCATGGGTAGGAGTTCGATGAGGACCCCAAACATCCATGTGGACAAGCTCAAATATGGAGTGAGTCAGAGTGTGACTAATGGGAAAAGGTTGGCGGGTTTGTTTAGCTAAAGGGCAAATAGGGCAGGAAAAAGAAGAAGGACAAGAAATAGAAACACCAGAAGAAGAAAATTGTTTTAAGGAAGAATGACCAAGACGTTGATGCAAAAGATCATAACTAATATTATTAATAAAAATGGGAGTACAAAGAGATTGTTGTTCAGAAGTACAAACAGTGGACTTTAGGAAATTTAAATATTCAGAGAAAACAGAACTAAAATTTTTTGGAAAAGCAGAACATAGAAAGTAGAGTCCTCGATCAGCCTTGCCGAGCCCGATCAGATCCCCAGTCGTACGGTCTTGAAATACACAAAAAGCATCGAAAAAAATGGCTACACAATTGTTATCACGGGTTAATTTTTGAATAGATAACAAATTATGTTTAAAACGGGGGGCATATAAAATATTGGTGAGATGCAATTGTGGATAAGGTTGGCAGCGACCAATGTGGGTGACAGGACTAAGGGAGCAATCAGGCAATGTAATATGAAGGGGAGCAACGCATGGGGAAAATGAATCAAGAAGAGATAAATTACAAGTGATATGGTCACTAGCCCCTGAATCGATTATCCATAAGGAGGAAATGGGAGAAAGGGAAGAAACCGTACCTGAGAATGGGTCCAAGGAACCCATTTGGTTTATGAAAGTCAAGAGCTTGTGCTGTTGATCGGTAGTGAGGGTAAGCCCAGTGGATCCACCATATACACTACCTGGGCTAGGTGGATGATGGCCCAAGAGACCTGGACTGGGTGTAGGTGGATAGCCTGAAGAGCCCTGAAAAGAAGATCCCCCAGTGAAGTCCATAGCTGGGGGATGAGTTGGGCCAGAGCCAAGGGAAGGCAGAGAATCAGATGCGGCAACATTATGAGCGAAAGGCCCTTGGCCAGTGGGCTTGCGTCTATTATTACCACGCTGCTTGGGCCTGCTGCTAGTTGGGTAGCCCACTAATTGGTAGCAGGACTCACGCAGGTGTCCAGGCCGCTTGCAATGACTACAAATGGGCCTAGATGTGGGAGGTGCCTGTTGGGCATGAGGCAGGTTAGGCCCGTTGGGCCCGCTTAAGGATAAGGCCCCAGATTGCGAATCATGGGTCCAGCCCGTTTGGGCCAGAGATGCACCTGACCCGATTGGGGTGCGACTAGAACGGTGCGTCTGAAACGCACTGGCATCACTGCCAAGAGAGGAACGGCCGTCGGTAGCAGCGCGTTGGAGCAAGTCTTGCTTTGCCAGCGAATAAAGCTTCTCCACGCTTGGGAGCTCGTCACGTGACATGACGTTGGAGCGAAGGGTAGAGAATTCATCCGGCAGGGCCAAAAGAAGTTGCAGGGATCGATCCTCTGCCTCACGGTGGCGAAATTGCTTACTAGTGTCACAAGTGCCGCCACAACAACAATGAAGAGGAGGTTGTTGGGCATCTAAAGCACCCCAAAGCTCCTTCAGACGGAGGTAGAAGGATGTGAGCTCAGCGCTGGAGGCACCAGGAGACAAGCGGAGAGTGCCGATGGCCTGTTTAAGGGAAAATTTCTGGGTCCCGCTAATCCGATCGAAGCTATCACGAAGCAATTGCCAGACATCGGCGACACTGGGAGCAGTGGAGACCATAGTCTCGAGTGAGGAATCGACAGAGTGGGTGAACCAAGTCTTCACAGCTGCATGACACTGGTCCCAACGGGCAGCAGCGTCACCATCGCCAGTGGGGCGTGGGAGCTTGCCAGTCAGAAAACCCATCTTATTCCGAGCAAGGAACACTGTTCGGATTTGCTCGCTCCAAACATGCCAGTTGGCCTCGCCGGTGAGCTTCTGGGACACGATGCATGCCGGTTGAAGATCGGCAGCAGTGAGATGGTATGGGTCGTGGAGAGGAGAGATAGTGGAGCTGTTGGTAGTGGCCATGAGGAAGGTGAACAAAGACGGCTAGGGTTTGAGAGGAGGGAATTAAGGATAAGGGTAATTTGGTAAATAAAGAAAGGAATAGCAAAAGTGGCTAGGGTTGACGGAAAATAAAAAACAAAGGAGAAGGCGGCTAGGGTTAACGTGAAAAGATGGAAAATAAAAAACAAGGGAGAAGGCGGCTAGGGTTAACGTGAAAAGAAAAGGAAAACAAATGAGGAAAGAAAAGGGCGGCTAGGGTTGCGTGTAGAGAAAGGAGGAAAAAGACAAAGTTGAAAAAGATGAGAAAGTGGCGTGACTTATGTGAAAGGAAAAAGGAAGAGGAAAGAGAGAGAAAACTCTTTAGGCTACGGTGAGTTGGGAAAAAGGAGGAAAGAGAAAAAGGAATTGTGAAGGATGCAGAGAAAGGACAAAGAGAGAGAAAATACCTTGGTCTACAGGTGGAAAAAGTGACAGGAAAGAGAAAGAAAGGACCAAAGGGAGGGAGAGAATACCTTTGTCTACGGGTGGAAAAAGTAACAGGAAAGAGAAAGAAAGGACCAAAGGGAGGGAGAAAGGACGAAACAGAAGGTGAAAAATTAAGAAGAACTGACGGGAGGAGAAAGCAATGGATGAAAAAAAAACAGCAAGAGGCTCACAACTCGCCGGAAGAGAGAAAAAAAGCGGAAGCTAGGATCGTATGGCGATTGATACCATGTAAGAAACTAAGAAACTGCGAGGGAGCATGAAGGATTTCTCTATTGCTGTGATGTACTTTACAATGATTGCTATACATTTATAGAGACATAGCCTAGCCTAGGAAAGGTAAACCAAATATTTACAATAATTACAATGATATTGTGCCTAATCACAGGCACTAATATGGTAATGTATTAGGTGAGGCAGCTGTCTATTAACAAAAGGAAACTCCAAGAGTGGGATGGAATTTACGTAATTAAAAAAAAAAAAAGTGAAAACTTGCGTAAAGAAGCAGGAAAACACTAGAACAGTCTTCAAGACTCGTGATCATTGTTCGAACTCGCTCGAAAGTTCGTTAAACAGCCCGCAAGAAACCATCTCTCGTAAGTACTAGAACAGTCCTCTAGTCACTTGAAATACCCAGCCTAACCCACTTTCTATGCCATCGAGGACAAAGCAACTCGGATTAGCTCTGTTATATAACAAAAACTAGCTTCCTATCAGTTTACCACCGAACATCAAAATCCCTTTGAAAAATGTCGATCATTCCAAGCTTCTTCCGTGGCCGACGAAGCAACATCTTCGACCCTCTTTCCCTCGACGTTTGGGATCCCTTCAAGGATTTTCAGTTTCCCTCTGTTCCTGAATTTTCTCGGGAGACTACTGTGTTTGTAAGCACCAGGGTCGACTGGAAGGAGACCCCAGAAGCCCACGTATTCAAGGCCGACCTTCCGGGACTGAAGAAGGAGGAGGTGAAAGTTGAGGTCGAAGACGACAGAGTGCTTCAGATCAGCGGAGAGAGGAACGTGGAGAAGGAAGACAAGAACGATAAGTGGCATAGGGTGGAGCGTAGCAGCGGCAAATTCGTGAGGAGGTTCAGGCTGCCGGAGAATGCGAAGATGGAAGAGGTGAAGGCATCCATGGAGAATGGGGTTCTTACAGTGACCGTTCCTAAGCAGGAGGTGAAGAAGGCTGATGTGAAAGCTATTGAAATTTCTGGTTGAAACTTGTCTGTTTTTCGTTGGGGGATTGTAAGACCGACTAATGTGTTTGAGGCAATCGTGGCCGTTTCCCTTTTTTATGAATGATGAAATAAATACATAAATTTTAGCTATTCATTAATCTTTTCGGTTTATTAATAAGTCTTTCGAATTATACTTGACTATGTCGAAGTCTTCCGAATTATAAACAGAAAAGCATTAGATTTTGTAACCATGCGTAAAAAAGGAAGTTTTTTCCTTGGTTGATTAAAACTATATGCGCGGGCTCTTCAAGGTCACCAAATTATGGAGTTCAGAAGTTCTTACCAATTAAGTGTCGACCCAGTTCAAATGTAGTTGTGTTAACCCATTCGGAGTAATAGGAGGTGTTTGGGGGAACAGTCCAACACAGGCTGCCTCCAACCACAATGGCCAAGCACCCGATCAAACCTATGATGTTAGCAAGGATTTTGCTTTTCTCAAATGAGAAGAAAAGCAATTTTATGAAATATTATTTGATCCCAAAACCAATTTATAATATTAGGAATTGTTCACTATTAAAGGTAAATGATTGTAACTATTATTCCAAACTTCAAACCACAAGGGTATGCAAATATTACCTTTTTCATCAAAGAACATTGTTAGTTTTTTTGTTGAAGGTTATCTATTAAGAGGAATCTAAAGTTAACTTGTACTAATCTTTCATTACTTACAATATCAATTTTATATAAATTGCGTAAAGTTTCTTTTTACTGCTTTAGATCCAATCAGGTCAATAGAGGAATAAGATATTTTCGTCAACAAAATGGAGACTAGCCTTGTTTCATAATCCTTAACTCTGCCTTTGTATTTGTTGATCTTACAATAGCTTGTGGCCTATGGTGATCGTTTGGCAATGTTCTTTTTCCTTTCACAATCCCCACAACTTTCCAAGATTTTACTAAGGGATTAGTGAGGATAGGGTCAGACTATGGCTCAATTCATCTTGAGGAGCTTGTAGACCAACTTACCATTTAGTCCCCTCCTGATTGATTTATTGGTAGAAGCTGTAACGGTCATACCAAGTGGAGACTTTACATATAGGTGTCCCTTCCCACACTCTCTTGCTTAGTTGAAAAACAAAGGGCTAACTTACCGATTCAACAAACAATACTTAATGAGATTAGCAACATAAATAGCATTTGTCCAAGGCTTAAAACTATATGGTAAGGTGGTTGACACGTAACACCAAAACCAAAGCATAATGAGATGTACCAATTAACCTATGAAATGCATGAGACTACCATAAACGTTACACGATTTTGATGATCATTATATTGATTTATTTTGCAAATAGATTCTCAGGGACACTAAACATGTCAAGTCCCCCTAGAAGCCTTCTTAATTAATATTTTTAGCTTCCAAGGTGGTTGAAAATGTTAGGCAATACTTTCATAGTTAACATCTTTTTAATGCAATTCTTGAGACTCACCACCTTTCAATTATACTACATCTAATATTCACTACATCATGAGAAGTGCCTGCTCCTAAACCAAAACCTCATTGCACCACATATGTTTTGATCACTACCACGTACATCCTTTGGGTATAGATATCCCTTTATTTTTATTTTTATTTTTATTTTTATCTTTTAGTTTTATATTCTATTTTACTACAATTATTAGATCCAAAGGAAAGTTCATTGAGGAGATTGTTGATCAATATATGAGCTAAATCTTATTTACTTGTACATATCAAAGATTTAAAATTTTATTAAATCTTAAGAGAAGTGACTTTTGCATTTTTAGCATCAGTGAGATCAATATAGCTAAAACTACCATAACAAAAGCCATTTATAACTTCTTTTTGAAGTCTTGAAAAGGATTTGAGGATTAATAATATTAATACGAGAGTTGAATTCATCAATAAAAAGCTTAACCAAAAAAAAGAAAGTTTTTCTTACTCTTGATGATGATGTGGATAACTTAGACATCTAGAAAAACCTACTTAGAAACTTAAGATGGTTAGTATGCAATGTAAAGATGAATGCTTATGAGTTCAGTTTAGATACATATAGTCAATCGATGCCTGATTGAGTGTGAAACAGGTTTTATCTGAAGACTTTTAATCCCCAAGTTCAGCTCAAATACTTGGTGGACGTGTTTAAAAAAAAAAAAAGGAAAAAAAGGGAAGGGATAGTCAGAAACAGGGGATTGTTAGGCCCGCTGCGTGCGCCGTCTTCAGAACCTGTGGGTACTCTTCCTCCGTGCCGAGAGGGTTTTAGACTGCGTGACGAATCTTTCGCTCCCTGAGAAGTGAAAACCTGTGAGTAGATCGTCCTGAAGACGGATGCGACAGGAAGAAGTGGGATTTGGAAGTGCTGCGGACTTAACATTTTAGGTTGCGGCATAACAAAGCTTGCACTGTCATTTCGCACTTTGGCGCACAGGGTGCCATTGTTCATTGGATTCCGGAGGAACTTCTGTGTTAGGATTCGGGAGAGAAGAGGAGAATATGGAGATTCAAGGGTTGTCGTTCGCGGCTGATAGCCCTCCGCTGGCGGTGATTTTGGCGGCCAAGCTTTCTGGCTTTACTCTGCCCACCGACGCATCTCTACCCCCAGACTCTGTTCCTACGCTTCTCTTCTCTAATGGGTATTTTACCTTTGCGATCATTGACATGGGCGTGGGATTCATTTCTGGCTTTCATTTCTTTTATTTGATTTTGTTTTGATTTAATATTCGCTTTTTGGAGTTGGGATTTGGTTCGCAGTCCTATAGATAAGTTCTTTCTTCTGGAATCCTTCCGTCACTTTTGGATTTAATACTGGACATGGTCTTTTGGGCTGTTTGCATTTCCTTGTATGGTTTGTTAGCTTTTTGTTTTAAGCTGCTAGAGATCTGGTATACTCAAACCCAACCTGTGTGTTTGCTAGGATGAAATTGCATGGAGTAAATGTGCTTCTTCGTTATGTTGGTCGGGTTTCCTCCCTTCCCAATTTCTACGAGCAGAATGCGTATGAATCTAGCCAGGTGGTTTTCTTGGATTTTGCTGAGTATGTTGTTCCATGATGTTTCTGTCTCGTTCAGATTGCTGATGCTTTTGCCAAATGGTTTTCTTTTCTCTTTCACATCTCAGATTGATGAATGGCTGGAATATGCTCCGGTCCTTTCATCAGGCTCTGCTTTTGAGAATGCTTGCAAACATTTGGACGACTTTTTGCAGAGCCATACCTTTCTGGTTGGTTCATCTTTATCAATTGCAGATGTGGCAATCTGGTCAGGTCTTGCAGGTAGAGGCTTCTGACCATATGTTCTTATGTCTACTTGTATGGTTCTATTTACACATATCTAAGCTTCCTGCCTGGTCAATCAAAATCCTGTATTCTTCATTTATTCCGTGAATCTTTTTGTTTCTCTTTGATATTCATCCAAAGATCATATTTGCATGCCTTGGGAGGAATTATCCGACTGCTGCTATGAGATAAATATTTAAGCTGTCCTTTGTATTGGCGAATTGGGATATTACATGTTTATCCATGGATTACCCGTTTTCTCTTTAAGTGGTTACATGTTCTATTGCGTTCCTTCTTATAGTCGTGGAGAATTAAGTGATTTTGCTTCCGTTGATTGGGTTGGTTTTAACGAGAAGGGTCTAGTTCATTCTTATTGAATTTCTTTTCTCCCGATTAGATTTTAGTTTTTACAAGGAAGCTAAAATGTTCCTATTACGTGATCAAATCCTTATTTTTTTGAGTGTATTCCATACTTTGCAGGAACTGGGCAAAGATGGGAGAGTTTGAGGAAGTCAAAGAAATACCAAAATCTTGTTCGGTGGTTCAATTCTATTCATGCAGAATATACTGATGGCTTGAATGAAGTTATTGCAACATATGTTGGCAAAAGAGGCTTGGGAAAGCCGATTGCAGTCAAATCCAAAGAGCAACAGGTTGTGAATAATCAATCAAAGAGCTCTTTTGAGGTAGATCTTCCTGATGCCGAGGTTGGAAAGGTGCGTCTGCGGTTTGCCCCTGAACCCAGCGGTTATCTTCACATAGGGCACTCAAAAGCCGCACTATTGAACCAATATTTTGCTCAGCGTTACCAAGGCCAAGTTATAGTGCGCTTTGACGACACAAATCCTGCCAAAGAAAGCAATGAGTTTGTGGAGAATCTTCTAAAGGATATTGAGACCTTAGGTATCACATATAGTGCTGTTACATACACCTCTGATTACTTCCCTCAATTGATGGAGATGGCTGAGAATTTGATTCGCCAGGGTAAAGCATACATTGATGATACTCCACGTGAACAAATGCAAAAAGAAAGAATGGATGGCATTGAATCAAGATGTAGAAACAATAGTGTGGAGGAGAATTTGAAATTGTGGAATGAAATGATTGCTGGATCTGAAAGAGGGCTGCAATGCTGTGTCCGTGGAAAATTGGATATGCAAGATCCTAATAAATCACTTCGAGATCCTGTCTATTATCGTTGCAATCCAGTTCCCCACCATAGGATAGGCTCCAAGTATAAGATATACCCAACTTACGATTTTGCATGTCCATTTGTTGATGCCATAGAAGGCATAACACATGCACTACGATCTAGTGAATACCATGATCGTAATGCTCAGTATTACCGGATTCAAGAGGATATGGGACTAAGGAAGGTTCACATTTATGAATTTAGCCGGCTGAATATGGTTTATACACTTCTTAGCAAACGTAAACTTCTATGGTTTGTTGAAAATGGGAAGGTTGATGGATGGGATGATGCACGTTTTCCAACTGTCCAAGGAATTATCCGCAGGGGTTTAAAAGTTGAAGCATTGGTACAATTCATCCTTGAACAGGTAATTTGAAGTGTTGATAGTACTTTCATTTCTGACATGAGAACAAGGGGAAAAAGAAATAGGTGTTTGTTGCAAATTCAGTTTTAAAACCTTGTGCGTTTGTTCCGTGCTTCTTACGACTGTTTAATTGGTTCCAGATTTTGAACTTATTCATGGGAAGTTTTGCTTTGGCTTATTGTAGAACATATTCTTAGATTGTCATATCCATTAAAGATTATTGTTTACCTCTGTATTATTCTGTTTCAGGGAGCATCAAAAAATCTGAATCTGATGGAATGGGATAAACTCTGGACCATTAATAAGAAGATCATCGATCCTGTATGCCCCAGACATACTGCCGTCATTGAAGAAGGCGTGTGCTCTTGACTCTGACAAATGGTCCTGATGAACCATTTGCCCGCATCATTCCTAGGCACAAGAAGTATGAAGCAGCTGGGGATAAGTGTACAACATTCACCAAGAGGATATGGATTGACCATGCTGATGCAGAATCCATCTCAGTAGATGAAGAGATAACCTTGATGGATTGGGGAAATGCGATAGTAAAGAGTGTAGAGAAGGACCAAAGTGGGAATATCACACAGTTGTCAGGGGTTTTGCACCTTGAAGGATCTGTCAAGACCACAAAGTTGAAGCTCACTTGGCTACCTGAAACAAATGAACTAGTTAGCCTCACGCTGGTGGAGTTTGACTATTTAATCACAAAGAAGAAGGTATGGCTCATCAACTGATAGTATAAGCTTTTTTCAGTCAGGAATAATGTACTAATTTCTGTTCGGGGACATGCGGTACAATGTTAATTAAATCTTGTGACTGCAGCTTGAAGAAGGAGAGGATTTCATTGACGTTGTTAACCCACGCACGAAAAAGGAGACGGCGGCCTTGGGGGACTCCAATATGCGGAATTTGCAGCGGGGAGAGATCCTGCAGCTGGAGAGAAAAGGGTATTTCAGATGTGATGTTCCTTTCATTAGGCCTTCAAAGCCTATAGTTTTATATGCTATACCAGATGGCAGGCAGCAGTCCTCTCTGAAGTAAAACATTTACCAACATCATTGTTCGTTTTATATGATTTTCTCAGACAAGAACACATTCACTAACGTCGTTATTTATGTAACTCTGTAAGATGAGAATGCGCTTTTACTTCTATATTTCATGGATTTGTTTAGAAATGCCCATGTATCTTTTCTTTTTTCCTTGTTGGAATGCTGTCTACTTGATTAATTATCACTTTCATAAACCTTTAGATACGCAGGATCCAGGAGCTTCAGAATATACAAGTCTGATTCATCATTTATGAAATAAGTAGAGGAAGCATGACATTGAATATTAGAAGTGGAAAGTGAGTGTCTTGAGTGAGCCATGTGGTGAAGCCACTCTTGTCATCTAACACGTAGCCCATGAGATTGGAATTCCATCCAATCTCTACTGTGTTATAGAATTTTCTACCAAGTTGTGTTAGTTTTGACAGTCTTTTCATGTCATCTGTTCTCTGCTTTATGTTCTCTATTATCAAGAGCTATTTATGGTGGGTATTGCTCACAGCGGCACTCGGGAATCCTGACTGGTATACGAGGGAACTAGCTAGCTCGTTTACGTTTTGTGGAGGATTCAAGTGATTGCTTGGGACCTCTGGTGGCTGTCTTTGCTCTTGATGATGAATTTTCCAGCCGCAGAAGCTTTAGCGGCTTTGCGCAGCTTCTATGACCAAGTCATAACGATGACCTAATAATATTTTATTAAAAAAGTTGAATTATTTTGTAAAAACTAACTAAAGAAATTTGAAGCATTTAATACACAAACCACAAATAGATGCTTTAACAACATGTGACAATTTTTGACTAATCTGACTCATTATCTTATTCGTACTTAAATGTTTATGTAAAAGATTAATTAGATTTAAATAATTATAAATACTTATAAGATTAAACAAATATATTATATTATTATTATTATATCTAACTTTGTTAATATTAATAAAATTTATCAAGGTATCGTTTTTATTTTTTAAAATAAAAAATGAGATAATTCCATATTAATTTTAACATATCTCCAATTGTAATGACCAATCTGGATTACTTAATACAAGGACTTACGAGTACTCGTAAATTTAAGGTTATAAGCCTTGTTTATGAGAGGATGTATTTTTTGAATTTATGCTCTGTGATATATATGCATATGGACTGAACTCGATCCGCCCATTGGACCGACGAGGGCATTCTCGAGAGCACCAGAAGGTTCCTCGATGAGAGGCAATTCCCAGGACCACAGAAGCAGATCCTCGAAAGTACTAGAATGCCCCTCTTTATGCTATAAATATGCAACGTGTCGTTAAGGCTCGTCATCGTGGAAGCAATTGACGCGCAATTTCCGGCTTGAGTTACTCGGTGCTCAATAGTTCTGTCGTCTTGTTCCCAGCAGCTACCAAAACCAGGAAACAGCTCGAAACAGTCACGCAAGAAAGCAAAAGATGTCGCTGATTCCAAGCTTCTTTGGTGACCGACGAAGCAACGTCTTCGATCCCTTCGCTCTCGACCTCTGGGATCCCTTCAGGGACTTTCCTGTCCGTTCTTCACTTTCTACCTATTTTCCTGAGTCCTCTCGGGAGACTTCGGCGTTTGTGAGCACCCGGATCGACTGGAAGGAGACCCCTGAAGCGCATGTCTTCAAGGCCGATCTCCCGGGCCTCAAGAAAGAGGAAGTGAAGGTGGAGGTTGAAGATGATAGGGTCCTTCAGATTAGCGGACAGAGGAGCGTGGAGAAGGAAGACAAGAACGACACTTGGCACAGGGTGGAGCGCAGCAGCGGCCAGTTCCTGCGGAGGTTTAGGCTGCCGGAGAATGCCAGGATGGATAAGATTAAGGCTGCTATGGAGAATGGGGTTCTCACAGTGACGGTCCCAAAGTTGGAAGTCAAGAAGCCTGATGTGAAGGCCATCGACATTTCCGGCTGAATCTAAATCAGCCTTTAGTCATCTCTCCAATGCGACATGCTACCTACATAGAAGCAGTATGGTTTATTACGGGTCTTAAAATCGTCCATGTTATCTTGTGTATTGGGGTTCTTTGAAGTGAGAGTGTTTTGAGTCGTAGAATGGCTTGTTAAACCTACTGGGTTGTCATGAGTGGTGTTAAATTCAGTGCTTGATGTAATGTGGAGCAAGAATGTAATTAACGTCTTAATAACAAAATTATGAGTTTTGTGTAGAGGTCTTTCTCGCAAGCTCTACGTCTTCTGAAACCAGTCTATTTTTGCAGAACAACACTCCAATTAGTATTGCTATCACATACAAGCACGACCTTCTTCTATTGGCTTAGTGGTACTAATGTTCTAATGGTTAATGCTTCGGTTCTTTCCAATAGAATTTAGAGTCAGAAACACGAGACGGAAAGTGGAGAACTGGGTCAAAAGATTTATGGTGTGGTGTTGGAACTCATCATTACGCTAAAGCAATAGCCAAAGAACTAGAAGCTTGTCTTTTTCTGGAGAATGCAGTAGAAGTGGACCAGGGTCATAAAAGAATCCATGGAACTTTTGAGAGCCTCTCACAGTTTCTAGAACTGTGTAAATTCGGGAAAGCGCTAGAAAGTAACAGCTACCCCGAGCTTTGGCATTTTACATTTACTTATATGTGATCCGAGAATCAAATCTCTTCAATCCCAAACCGGGCTCTGCAAATCTGTAGCTAGATTGGAGAAGATGTCGATCGTCCCGTATCAAGAGCAAGAGCGCAGTGTCGCCTTCCCCTCCTCCGGAGACCTGTGGGACGCCTTCCGGAGCTTCAACGAGAGTGGCCTTTGGGACCCGTTCCTCGATTTGCCCTTCTTCCCTCACACACCGTTTGGGTCCTCCGTGAACACAAGGCTCGACTGGAGGGAGACTCCAACTGCCCACGTGCTGAAGGCCTCTGTTCCGGGGTTCATGGACGAGGACGTGTTGGTGGAGCTCCAAGATGACCGAGTGCTCCAGGTGAGCGTCGAGAGCGGCAAGTTCATGAGCAGGTTCAAGGTCCCTGAAGATGCAAGGCTGGATCAGTTGAAGGCCTCGATGCACAATGGGGTTCTCACAGTGACTATTCCGAAATCGGAGGCGAGCAGGCCCAACGTCCGGGCCATCGATATCTCCGGATAACTGTGTGGTCTTTCTTTATCCTTTCACTGAGTTGATAACTTGTATGTGTTCTGTTGCAGGTTGTTGTAAGCTCTTATGTTTCATTTGCAGGTGTTTGGTATTGTAAGTCTGAAGTGTGTTCTGTTTGTGTTGGTTCTTGGGTGTCTTGAATGAACGCCTGCTTAAAAAGGAAATAAATTATGCTCAAACTGATATTGCTCTGTTTTCCTAGTTCTAGCATATTGTCAACCAAGGTCTAGATGATGCAATTTGACCAAACGATGTCACCACTCTGGTAAATTAGTTAAAGAGGAACCGGTTCTGATTCTTGTATGTATAAAGCGTTTGATTGCGGTGTGGAGTTAGAAGCAAGACTAATTAATGCCTTGCTTGAATTCAGCAAAAAAGAACCTAAGCAGAGGAGCTCGTGGGAAGTACCTGTTGGTTTTATGAGCTCTTGTTTGTTTCTTCAGCTGTATGACATAAGAATGCAGCAAGAGTTTCAGCTTTATGACAAATGAACACAGCAAATACTTCTTTAAGGGACATATGAGATGTGTTGTTTTCTAGACAATGAGTATCTTGATTCTTATTCAACATCAAATACTAGTACTTGTTTAAGAGAAGCTAAGAAAGATGGTAGTAGCAGCTTTCTGATTAAGCCATTAGAGAGACAGGATATACTCTCCCAGCTCTTTTAAGGAATTATAGGAAGAACCACCTTCCCTGATACTGTTATCAATCTTTTCCTTCAAGTCCATTGCCCTCTGCCTCATTTCCTTTCCTTCTTCATCCACCATCAATCTTCTTATTGCTCTTTCTACCTCCCTTCTTTCCAAGTTATTTTGCCACTCCGGTCCTATTCTCCATACTTGGGTCAAGTACCTTGCGTTTGCCCTTTGGTCTCCAAAATATGGCTGGCATATCATTGGAACCCCTTCGGAGATACTTTCGAGGGTTGAATTCCAGCCGCGATGGCTCCAAAACCCTCCCACGGCATTGTGTGCCAACACTGCTTTCTGTGGTGTCCATTTCACGATGTATCCCCTTTGTCCAATGGCTTCTCTGAATCCTTCTGGTACTGATTCTTTCCCCTCTGAACTGTTCGTTCGATCAGGCCGAACCACCCACAGGAAAGGCTGCTTGCTGTTAGCCAATCCCCATGCCATTTCTGCTAGTTCATTCTTGTCCATGCCTGCTATGCTCCCTAAACTTACGTAGAGGACAGAGTTATGTGATTTCTGGTCAAGCCATGTGATGCAGCTAGTGTCCTCTTCAAATAAGCTGCTGGGCGCGGCTGGAGCTATTCTGTGGAAAGGGCCAATCGCGAAGAACAGAACATGGCATCGCTCCTGGAGCTGTGCCAGTGACGTTTGTTGGAGGCAGTCCACGGTATTAAAAACGATGGCTGAAGACGTTCTGGTCTCTCGTGCTTTAGCTATTAGCTGTAGTAATATGTCTAGATTTTCAAAATTGGAAACAGGTAGATCCTTAAATCTGAGAGGTTGAAGGCCCGGTACTAGTTCCGACGACTCAAGATCTGCATCTGGAATCAGAGATTGTGCTGTTATTGGTGTCAACTTCTACTACATCGAGCACCATCATTACAATCAACAATATCATTCCTAAGTTCACACCTGTGGAATCGCTAAAGATATAACACGGATGCTTTAGATCAAACTGTTTTTTGATGGGTAAACTAAACTTACCTTGACCAGAAATACTGTCTCTTAGGAGCTGAGGGATTGCGTAGTAAATCAGAGAAGTGGTAGCACTGCTACTGCTCAGGATCATGCTTGGAACCTTCAGATGCTTTGCCACTGCTTCCGCAAAATACATGTACTCATCATATATGATGCAGGCAATTTTATCCTCACTCTCCTCTGCTTCCATCATCAGGGCCAGCGACTCCTGAAGTGGGGCTTCGCAGTTTTTGTTGAAACACAATATCACATCTATAAAGTTGGTTGAGGAAACGTTGCCATCAGAGAAGCCGTCAGCCAAGGGCAAGAAACTGAAATCAGGGTGGTTTAAGGTGTTGGGAAAGTTGAATTGGGTGTGAGCCACTGTGATGGAGAAGCCCTCGGAATGAAGAACAGAACCCAGTTGCAGTATCTGATTAATATGGCCTTGGAAGGGGCATGGAACCAGCACCAACCTGTGGTCTTTCCGCCATTGCTCTTGCTTTTCCATTTCTCTCCGAGGAATGTCTGCGTTGCTGGTAGAGAGAATAGTCGTCCAAGAAAGTTTCAGATTGACTTAAAATCGTTTTCATATACATTGGTTGACCACCACCTAATCTATTTATTATTTTCTAGTCTTTACTTCTTTCTTGTCTGTTTGGATCTTGAGATTTTATCTCCTTAAATTCTTAAATTTAACAAGGAAAGATGGATTGTGTAGCAAGGCATCGAGATTGTTAGGTTCGGACCACATGTCTTATTCTCCTCAAGACATTTGTTGGCAAGGAGGCTTTTCGTAGTTTTTAATGTTATCATGTCCATGATTAACTCTATGGCGCCGGCTGTTGAACAAGTGGACAAAATCAAAGCTTGTCATGACCCATTTAGCCACTGCATTGGTCTTTGCTGTGCAAGGAACTTTGTGTGGTTCATTGTTGCTTCTCAAAACCGTTATATCCTGGGAATTAACAACAAACGGACCAATCCCAGAAAATGGAAAATGGAAAGCTTGTTAATGTACAAGTTATTTATTTATTAAATGTTAAAAAGGATGATGTTCATGTGTTTTGGTTCAGTTTTCAGAGAAGACTTAGCATGAAGAAGAGCAGCTTTAGATTTGGTGAGAGGACCTTGGAGCACAAAATTCTTTTGGGATTTTGGATAGGCACATCTTCATTTACCGATTGTGTATGAATAAAGAAAATTAGGGCTTAAATGGAAACCCTAAACCTTGTTTTACTTTTAGATTCAACAAAGACAATTTTTCACCATACGACAAATCCTTTTGGGATTTTGGACAGGCACATCTTCATTTACTGATTGTGAAGTTAGATTGATAAATAAAGAAAATTAGGGCTTAAATGGAAACCCTAAACCTTGTTTTACTTTTAGATTCAACAAAGACAATTTTTCACCATACGACAAATCCTTTTGGGATTTTGGACAGGCACATCTTCATTTACTGATTGTGAAGTTAGATTGATAAATAAAGAAAATTAGGGCTCAAATGGGAACCCTAAACCTTGTTCTTTAGACTACGGTCTTACTTAGTGAACTCATCTTATAACAATGATTAGGCCTTTTTACATGATATTGGTCAACTTCAAATTCCAACCTTCTTCGGCCTGTGGGCTAGCTCAATGGGCTCATCTTATAATAGCAATTAGACATGACCCATAAATAACACAGTGAAATTCATTAATTAATTAATTTACTCATCATAAAAAATATACAGAAACATATATGTAACTCAAAGAGAGGGAAGGGGTTGAAGATGCTGCTTCGTCAGCCACTGAAGAAGCTTGGAATGATCGACATTTATGCTAAGATCTTGGATTTGAATGAAAGACGGGAAACGAGCTTTGTGTTGATAATTCTGATCCGAGGGCGAAGGAGATAAGTAGGGCATTTAAAATTAGCGAAGGAGATAAGTGATGTATTTAAAATTAGCAAAGGACCTTTTTGGGTCCATAAATTGATAATAATCTTTATTTTTCTTCTTTATTCCTCTCTTAGAGGCCTCGTGAGATGTCTGTTGAATCTATAAAGAACTTGGGATATGGAAGCATCAATAGCCAACATTTGCCCTTATTTCCAAAAGCATCCAAATCTTTGTAATAAAAACCGAACAACGGATTTCAGCAAAACACCATATCAAACAAAAGATAGTTTTCAATTCTCTACAATAAAAAATTTGGTGTACTAGAGCTGTGGCTTCAAGCTAAACCTTGGTCATTGCAAGTACATGTCACTTAACATTAGTGAGAAGACAAACTTTAATTAACATTATATGAAAACTGAAACAAGAGTTAAATAAGATTTATAATAGTTCAGAACTTAAGTATATAGTTTACTATAATATTACTTTCAAAACTTGTCAAATTTTAAGATGATTAGGTAGCCTTTTTGAGATATTTTATACTGTTTATAATTTACTAATAAATTTTTATGCGCAAAAGAAATATTAAAAAGTTTATTATGTAACTCAAAAATCACATAAGAAACTTTTTATATATTAGTTTTATCAATCATTGAGAACAATCTAACAAATAATAAGATGAAAAACCCAAAAAAAAAAAAGATTGAAAGATTTTTTTCTTACTGAACCCAACCAAGGATGAATCTTGTGTTATTTTTCGTATGTTGCATTACTTAGTCGACAGAAACATAATCCCAGGGGTAGCAAATGTCATATACCCCTTTATTAGCATAATTCATCATGCATGCTTGCTGCTCTCTTATGCTCCACTTACAAATGGTACAATTTGTACGGTCTCTCTTCTCTATGTAGATGTGGACAAGATGGCCTATGTTATTCCATATCATTTTGCACACGAACTGTGTTGACCCCAGAAGGTTTGGGTGGAACGTGAATTCATACTCAGCTCCCTTGAAAAGCGTATGTTCACCCAAATTGTCCTCTGACGAGGCGCAAGATACACTGAAGGCCTGCCCACTTTCTAGGTCGTTCCTTAAAATTACATGCGTTTCCTTAAAAGCCTCACACTTAGCAGAAATATGAAGCAAAAGAAAAAGCGCGACAAGCAAACAAACGTGTTTGGGGAGTAAAGCCATGTTTGAAGCTTTTTTCTCCAACCTTTTTAAGGTGTAAAACTAGAAGGGTTCGTAGATGAGGTAATGTCTTTTAGAGGGTCATGGAATCTCTTTATAAAGCAATCTTTGGGTAGGAGTATGAATGATACAACACTGCTAATTAAAGAAACATTGTGAGACACTTTGAAGAGGAGTTGAAACAATATAAAATTATACTAAATTTAAAAAATTAGTTACAAATTCAAAATTTTAATTGTCATATGTAGAAATAGAAATTATTTTAAAAATTAGAAAATTAGTTACAAATATAGTTTTATAATTTTTTTCTTTGTAAAACTTGATTGGAATGATCTAAATTTAGCAATACCCATCTTGTGTTAAATAGTTAGGAAAGTCATGGATTTTTGATGCATGCCTAAAAGCACAATTAGGATGAACCAAACCTAGGGCTAGGCAATGTTGAATAAGATTTATTCTAATTGCTTACCCTTCTATTCTTAAGTTTTGATGAGAGAAGAACTAAATTCCAAACCAAAGGTTTAAAACAATATTTAACCAACTTCAATCCTTGCTTTTTATAAAGAGGAGTATGTGAAATGATCAACAATGTTAGAAGAAAAGTCTTCTTTTTGTTTTTTGTTTGTTTTCTCTTTTAAGGTATATGTTTCATTTTTTGGCATATCATTAGTTGTATTGGTTATATTTTTTTCAAGATGACACAATTATTGGACTAATTGTTTCAAAAACATCTTCGGGCTACACAATAAAAAATTAGAAACTTTAACTATTAAATATAATTTTACATGAATTTTTATACAAGTAAAATGATGGCAGTATAAAATAATAACTTCAAACTTAGGGATAATCATATATGGTGTCACATAAATATATGTTATAGACTTAAGACATGGTCCTTCAAGATATTATAGAATAACTTAAATTTTGACACCATATTAAAAATTATAAAAATTACTTATACTAAATTTAAAATGTTAAAAAATTAAATGAATAAATTTATTTTTTATAAAATATTCTCTCAAACTAAATTGTATATTATTTTTATTTCTTATGTAAACTTAAACATTGAACTAAAGTTACATCATTTTGTAATCCTTTGTATTAGAATCTATTTTTCTCTTTTCTAATAGAGAAAATTGTAATTGGTTTTTGTGACATTAAGAAAGTTGTGTCTATTTCTTTTTAAGTTGTGTATAAACTTTCATTAAGAAAGTTAAATAGGGTGAATAATATTGACGTTGAAACCCTCCAAATGAAGAATAGTCACTTGTTCATAGAGGGAATGGTCATTCTAAACGCATAGGTAGACCACTAGCCAATCCATTTTATTATTTTCTTAATCTTGAACTTCTAACTCTCCTTAAAGTGCTTAAAATGCTATAATTTCCAACTTTAACTTGGAAGGAGAATTCGCTGCTAAGTATTGAAATTGCCTGGTTCGAATGCTCTGGGGCCCTTCGTCCTTGCCAGTTTGTCATCTCCGAGTAGACAAAAGCAAGCTCACCGTGGCCCATTAGCAACAAAAGATCCAATTCCAACACTTACCTCACCTATCGAAGAAGAAAAACAAAATAGAAATGGCAAATTTTGTTAATGTACGAGTTATTAATTTATTAGATTATTACAAATGATGATGTTCATTTTGCCATACGTATGTTATCTCGCAACATGTCTCTTCATGCATTGCACCGAAAAGAAACTGACACAACTTAAGCACATCAGGTTTCTTCAATTCCAGCATCCTCACGTACTTGCCGTTGCTATGCTCCACCCTATGCCACTAGTTGTTCTTGTCTTCCTTCTCTACATTCCTCTGCCCACTGATCTGGGGCATTTTTTCACCTCCGATCTCAAACTTCACCTCCTCCTTCAGCGCCGGAAGGTCGGCCTTGAAGACATGGGTTTCTGGGATCTCCTTCCAGTCAAACCTGGTGCTCTCGAACGCAAAATTCTACCGAGAAAATTTAGGAATGGAGGGAAACTGAAAATCCTTGAAGCAATCCCATAGGTCAAGAGTGAATGGGACGAAGATGCTGCTTTGTTGGCTACTGAGAAGCTTGAAATGATCGACATTTTCGCTAAGATCTTCGATTTCAATGGAAAAAAGGAAACGAGCTTGGTAGGGTGTTCTCGATGAGAGAACTACTTCGCGTTGGTGATTCTCAATGTGTGGGTGAAGGTGACAGGTCGGGCATTTCAATTCGGCGGAGGACTTCTCTGGTACGTTGATGTTGGGTCTATAAATTTATAATACTTTTTTTTTCCCATCTTTATATCTCCCTCGTAGACCTTGTGAGATACCCATTGGATCTATAAAGACCTTGGGATATGGAAGCATAATCACCCAATATTTGCCCTCATTTCTAAAAGCATCCAAATTCTTGCAATAAGAACTGAACAATAAATTTGTTGAGAATGCTTGGATTTGTCCCATATCAGAAGGAGAGAACATGATCTTAGGCCCTATAAGTGGTGGTTCTCCCCTTCTTTAAGCTTTTTTAGAGGACGATTATGAGACCACTTAATATAGTGTCAAAGCCATGAAACCCTCATTCCTATGTAATTCTTTCTTTGTGTGATCCTAGTCCCTATAAATGGTGGCTCTCCCCTTCTTCCTTAGGCTTCTTTTTGGAATGATTATGAGACTATTTAATATGACATTAAAGCTATGAGATCTCCATTCTTAATGTAATTCCTTTTGAACATGATCCTAGGCATTATAAGTAATGGTTGTCCCTTTAATTAACATGTTAAAACAAAAACAAAAGCTAAATAAGATTTTATAATAGCTTATAATTAAAGTATAAAGTTTTCCTATAATAATACTTATAAAACTAGTCATTCAGATGATTGGGTAAGTTTTTTAAATTATTCTGCACTATTTATAACTTAATAGTTACATTTTATATACAAAAAAATATTAAAAAGCTCATTATCCAACTCAAAAGTCACATAATGAACTTCTATATTTTTTTCATCAATCATTCAAAATAACCCAATGGAGAGTGAGATGAAAAAACCCAAAATAAAAAGATCAAAAAGAGATTTTCTCATTGAAGCCCAACCAGGGATGAATCCTGTGTTATTATTTATGTACTGCATTTCTTAATAGTTGACAACATACTCCCAAGGGTAGCAAATATCATATACCCCATTATTAGCATAATTTAGCATGCATGTTGCTGCTCTTTTATGCTCCACCTATATATGGAACATTTTTTACGATCTCTTTTCTACGCAGATGTGGAAATAATGGCCTTTGTTATCCCATATCATGTTGCATAAGAACTTTGTCGACCCTAGAAGGTTTGGGTGGAACGTGAATTCATACTCAGCTCCCTTGGAAAGTTGTTGTTCGCCCAAGGTATCCTCTGAGCGCAAGACACATTGAAGGGCTGTCAACTTTCTAAGTTGTTCCTTAAAATTACATGCATTTTCTTAAAAGCCTCACTTAACAGAAATATGAAGCAAAAGAAGAAGCGCTACAAGAAAAGAGACACGTTTACGTAAAAAAGAAGAAGCCATGTTTGAACCCAATTTTTAGGTGGTGTAAAACTAGAAAGAGATGTAGATGGGATAATATGTTTTAGGAGGCCGTGGAATCCCCTTATAAAGCAGTCTTTGGGTAGGAGTATGGGTGATACAATAATGCTAATTAAAGAAACATTGTAAGATGTTTCAAAGAAGGGCTAAAAGAATAGAAATTATAATAAAATTCAAAGAATTAGTCACGAATTTAACTTTGTAATCATTATATGTGTAAATAGAAATTATATTAAGTTTAGAAATTTAGTTACAAATTCAGTTTTATACTCGTTATTTGTGAAACCTGACTGGAACGATTTAAATTTGACACTGCATCAAGTGTTAAATAATTAGGAAGGCCGTGGATTTTCAACATGTGACTAAAAGCTCAATTGGGGATGATCCAAACTAATTGGATCTTTGCAGTTATTATTAAAACACAATATCACATCTATAAAGTTCATGAGACACATTGCGATCAGAGGAGCCGTCAGCTAAGGGGAAGAAATCAAAATCAAGTTGGTTTAAGGTGTTAGGTGTGAGGAATATGAGTGTTTCTTTAAGTTATTTTGGTGATGATAAAAAGAAAAGTTTTATAAAATAGATTACATGTATAAAAATATGTCAAAAAGAAAACTAATACAAACTATTCTGAATATGATATTTATTTCTCAAATATTGTATAAATAAGATATATTAATTTTTGAGATTTTTTTGTTTTATTTTCTTCTTCGCCTTGTTGGTCACCAGCATAATTGATTAAACCTCCAAGACAAGCGTGTGTAAAATTGCAAGTGCCTTCCGAGTTTCACGGCTCTCTTCAAAACCTAGGCAGAAAGGAGGAATTATTGCTCTCCAATTTTGAATTCGATTTCGTGATATGAAGGGTCTAACATTTTTAACGGGAAGGTGAAGTAAAAGTGCAGTTCATATTTAAGCAAAAAGGTAATGTCTTTCTAATTGATTCTGCAAAAAAACGGCACTGCTTTCAGCAAGCTAAATTGCCCGAAACCTTCTCTAAAACTCATGAATAGAAGCAGCTCTCTCTTGAAAGACACTTCGCTCTTTGGTTTGCATTTTTGGCCATTTCTGATAGAGATATTGAGCTGTGTTTCTTATGAACTTTGTGGAAGAATTTTTCTGGCTTAAGTGCACTGTTCACTGGTATTGTGGCTGCTTTTATATCTGAACGTCCAATACGCATTTTGAGCTTGATTTCATATCCTTTGACGCTCTTAAACATTATATGATAATATTTTAAGACCATTTGGGTAGATTGAATCTGTAAACCCTCAGATATCTATTTTGGGCTTTTACGCACGTAGCACATAATGTCATTCTATAAGGTTGTATCTTGCTAGGGGGTTGTTTGTGAGCTTAATCATTGACTGAAAATCAATTCCTTCTTTATTGGTGCTCACAGGTTAAAAGGGACAAAATATTCTTATGCTTGTATGTGCTGCTTGCTATTCTACAAATCTTTATACGTACTTTGAGTTGATGAAATATAGGCTTACGTGATTCATACTAATTATTCTTTGAACCTATATTTGGTTCAATGTTGGTGCATTAAGTTTATATTTGATAAATCTTCCTTAACTGTCTAAGACATTGAAAGCGATACTTGAAGATTATTAGAAAACTTCTAAACTGCAAGATAGTTAGAGAAGTGCTTAAATTGTATACTATTATTCTTTAGATTGTAAACTTAGGTATTGAATTGAACTTATATAATTTTGTAATTCATTGAATTTGAATTTATTTTTCTTTTCTTGAAGAGAAAGGCCAATTATGATTGAGTGTGTATGAGATTAAGAAAGTTGTATTTGTTTTTTTTAGGTTGTTTATACACTCACATTAAGGAAGTTGAATTGGATGTGATGGATATTAATGGTGAAACCTTTGAAATGATGCATAGAACCCACTTATTAGTAGAGGGAATAGTCCTCCAAAAAGTTTTTAAATTGATTGAAGTGATTCTATACACATTGGTAGGGCCACCATCTATTTCATTTTATTATTTTCTTAATCTAGACTTCTATTTTGTTTGTCTATATTATTCTATACAAACGTTGATGTTCATTTGGCCTTATTTGGTTCCTGTTTTATTTTTTTATTTATTTATTTCTAGATAACTCTCTAAATAGGAAATTCATTGTACCTAATTTAGTTACTGGCTAACTAGCAATTAGATATGCAAAATTTGAGTAGAAATCACTACATAGAAATAAAATTTGAAAAATGAACAAGTATGACTATCAAATGCAATGGGCTGTTGTAGATATGTGAATGCTTGTAGTGAACTTATGGTGTGATGTTTAACCAAAATATTATGCCGTTGAATTTGCAAATTTAGTATTGAATCAAACCAATAATAAGGTATCTCTAATAAAAATGCTAATCACAATTTCAAATCTAGGGTTTTAAAGTTGTACCCAAAATAATGAAACTTTCACAATACAAAGCAAATCAGTAGAAACAAATTCAGAATCTAAACAATAGAGCACAACGAGAGTCTAGCATATTGAATAGAATTTGGAGTGCTTGATTGTATTTTGCTTATGGAGCACTGTTCTCTATTCGATAAATCTCTTTTTCTTTCTTTTCTTGACTTATATCTTCTACCATCAACCAAGATAGCCATTCATAGATTTAGGAGCTAGCCATTGGATTGTCAGTGACTGTTGTCTCTTCCGACGACATTGCCTTCGTTCGATGGCCTTTAACTTGCTTTTGATTTCAACCACACAATTAAAGCTCCATGCATTTTGTAGCTGCATGATCTTTGGAAGATATTGTGGTATTGCGTGAACTCAGCTAGCCACGTGTGTCACCTTTTTACATGATATTTGTCAAGTACAAATTCCAACTTGTTTTGGGCTACGGGCTTGCTTGATGAGATTATCTTATAATAGCTATTAGACCCGACCCATAAATTACACAATGAAATCCACTAATTAATTAATTAATTAATTAATTAATTAATTAATTTACTCATCACAAAAAATATACAGAAATATATGTATAGCTCAAAAGAGAGAGATGGGGTCAAAGATGCTGCTCCATTGGCCATTGACGAAGCTTGGAATGATCGAAGTTTGTGCTAAGATCTTGGATTTGAATGAAAGATGGGAAAAAAGCTTAGTATTTTGTGCTTTATGAGAGAACTGTTTCGTGTTGATGAATATGATGTGCAGGCAAAGGAGATAGGTAGGATATTTAAATTTAGCAAATGACTTTTTTGGTACCTTGTTGTTGGGTTTATAAATTCATAATAATCTTTATTTTCCTTCTTTATTCTTTGTTCAGAGGCCCTGTGAGATGCCCATTGGATCTATAGAGAACTTGGGATATGGAAGCATAAACAATCAACGTTTGCCCTTATTTTCAAAAAACATCCACATCTCTATAGTAAGAACCGAACAACAAGTTCCAACATAAACATCATATCAGACAAAAGATAGTTTTTAATTCTCCACAGTAAAAAATTTGGTGTACTAGAGCCATGGCATCAAGCTAAACCTTGGTCATTACAAGCATATGCTGCTTAACATTAGCAAGAAGACCAATTTTAATTAACATGATATTAAAACAGAATCAAAGGCTAAATAAGATTTTATAATAGCTTAGAATTTACGTATAGAGTTTTCCTATAATATTACTTATAAAACTTGTCAAATCATAATATGTTTGGGTAAGTTTTTAAAAATATTTTACACTATTTATAGCTTAATAGTAATAAATTTTAGGCAATAGAAATGTTAAAAAACTTATTATTCAACTCATTAGTCACATAAGTAACTTAGATAGTATTTGTGCTGCATTACTTAGTGGATGGACACATAATCCCAGGGGTAGCAAATGTCATATGCCCCATTATGAGCATAATTTATCATGCATGCTTGCTGCTCTCTTATGCTCCACCTACAGATGGCACATTTTGTACGGTCTCTCTTCTCTACGTAGATGTGGAAATAATGGTTTAGGCCGTCCCACGCCATCTTGCATAGGAAATCTGTCGACCCCCAAATGTTTGGGTGGAACGCGAATTCGTACTCTTCTCCCAGGAACAACGTATGTACGCCCAAGAAGTCCTCTGATGAGGTGCAAGATACATCAAAGGCGAGCCCACTTTCTAAGTCGTTCCTTATAATTACATGTGCTTTCTTATAAGCCTCACACTTGGTAGAAATATGGAGCAAAAGAAAAAGCGCTACAAGGAAGCAAACGTGCTTGTGGGAAAAAGCCATGTTTGAAGCTTTTTTTCCAATTTGTTTAAGGTGTAAAATTGGAAGGGTCTGTAGATGAGAGCATGTGTTTTGGGGCCTCATTGAATCTTTTTATAAAGCAATCCTTGGATAGGAGTATGGATTATACAACAATGCTAATTAAAGAAATATTGTGAGACGTTTTGAAAAGGGGTTGAAACAATAGAAATTATACTAAATTTATAAAATTAGTTACAAATTCAAAATTTTAATTGTCATATGTAGAAACAAAAATTATATGAAAAATTAGAAAATTAGTTACAAATTTAGTTTTATAATTGTCATTTGTGAAACTTGATTGAAATGATCTAAATTTTGCAATGCCTATCTTGTGTTAAATAGTTAGGAAAGTCATGAATTTCAAATGTATGGCTAAAAGCACAATTGGGATAACCAAACTTAAGGCTAGACATTGTTAAATCTACCTATAGAAAACTCTTTTATCAAACTTAGTAAAATAAGATTTATTTTAACTACTCACCCTTCTATCCTTAAGTTTTGATGAGATAGGAAATAAAATTCCAAACCAAAGGTTTAAAACAATATTGAATTAACTTCAATCCTATTTTTTTCTTCGAAAGAAGAGCATGTGCAATTACCAACTGTTAGAAGAAAAGTCTTCTTTTCATTTTTTATCCTTTTTTTCCCCCCTTTTTTAAGGTATATGTTCCATTTGTTTGCATATCAGTAGTTGTATTGGAGATACTTTTCTCAAGATGAGACAATTTCTGAACTAATTATCTTAAGAACATGTTCTGGCTACGTGGAGGAAACTTAGAAACTTTAACTATTTAAAAATAATTTGACATAAACATATGTTATAGACTTCAAGATATTATAGAATAACCAAAATTTTGATACTATATTAAAAATTATAAAAATTATAAAAATTACATATATTAAATTTAAAATTTTAAAACATTAAATAAATAATTTTTTATATAGATTATGCTCTCAACCTCAATTGTATAGTATTATTTTTTGGCATAGATATATAAATATTGAACTAAAATTATATCATTTTTTAATCCCTTATATTGGAATCTATTTTTCTCTTGTTGAAGAGAGAAACCTACTATAATCTAGTTTCTATGACATTGAGAAAGTTGTGTATGTTTCCTTTTAAGTTGTCTATAGAGTTATATTATGAAAGTTGAATTGGTGTGGGTGATACTGATGGTAAAACCCTTCAAATGATGAATAGAATTCACTTGTTTATAGGAAAAATGGTTATTCTATACGCATTGGTAGACCACCACCCAATCCATTTTATTATTTTCTTAATCTTGACTTCGATTTGTCTATTTGGATCTTGAGCTTCTAACGTCCTTGAAGTCCTAAAAACGCTATAATTCCCAACTTTAATTTGGAAGGAGAATCTGCTGCTAGGTATTAAAATTGCCCAGTTCGAGCAACCTGTGGCCCTTCTTGGCAGTTTGTTGCATCCGAATAGACAAACGCAAGCTCGTCATGGCCCGTTAGCAACAAAAGAGCCAATTCCAGCACTTACCCCACCTATCGAAGAAGAAAAACAAAATGAAAATGGCAAATTTTGTTAATGTACGAGTTATTTATTTATTTATTACATTATTAAAACGATTATGTTCACTTTGCCTTACATACATGTATCACGCATCATGTACCTTTCTTGCATTGCATCGAAAACAAACAGACACATCTTTAACCTGCAATTTCAATAGTTTTAACATCAGGCTTCTTCACCGCCTGCTTGGAACCCCATTCTCCATGGAATCCTTCACCTCTTCCATCTTCACATTCTCCTGCAGCCTGAAACTTCTCTCGAACTTGCCACAGCTACGCTCCACCTATGCCATTTGTTGTTATTGTCTTCCTTCTCCACATTTCTCTCCCCGCTGATTTAGAGCACTCTGCCATCTTCAATCTCAACATTCACTTCCTCCTTCTTCAGCCCCGCAATATTGACCTTGAAGACATGGGCTTCTGGGGTCTCATTCCAGTCGACCTTGGTTCTCACGAACGAGGAATAGATTATGTTAATATTAACAACTTATAATGACGAGATCTATTATCATTTTTCGCGTGTCCTTGGAAATTCGGCGTAGGTGCGAATTCTCCCAATTTATGACCCACCATACGATCTGTTATAAAATCTCCCCCCAAAAAAAAAGTCTGGAATAGAGGAAAATTGAAAATCCTCGAAGGGATCCCATACGTCGAGATGGAATGGGACGAAGATGCTGCTTTGTTGGCTACTGAAGAACCTTGGAATGGTGAAAATTTTCCCTAAGATCTTGAGTTTTAACGGAAGAAAGGAAACGAACTTGGTATTGTGTAGTCGATGAGAGAAACAGGCTTTTGCTCTCACTTCCAAAAGCATCCAAGTCTCTGTAATAAGATCCAAACAACAGTCCAGCCAAAACATCATATGAAGCAAGAGATAGTTTTCAATACTCATACAGTGAAAATTTTGGTGTGCTAGAGCCGTGGCATTATGCTAAGCCTTGGTCATCGCAGGTGCAGTGCCGCTTAACATTTTATAACAGCTCGGAATTGAAGTAGAGTTTTCCTGTAAAATTGCTTATAAAACTTGTCAAATCTTAAGATGATTGGGTAGGTTTTTTTATTAATATTATGCACTATTATAATTTAATATTAAAATTTTTTAAACAAAAAAAATCAAAGAGATTTTTCTTATTGGCACCCACCCAAAATTGAATCTCCTGTTATTATTTGTGTGCTGCATCACGAAGTAGTTGGCAACATAATTACAGGGGTGGCAAATATCATATAACCCATTATTAGCATAATCTATCATGCATACTTGCTGCTCGTTTATATTCCACCAACAGATGGAACATTTTGGAAGGTCTCCTTTTTTTTTTTCTTTTTTTTGTAGATGTCGAAATAATGGAATTTGTTATCCCACATCATGTTGCACAGGACCTGTGTTGTCCTCATAAGGTTTGGGTGGAATGTGAATTCATACTAAGCTCCCCTAGAAAGCCATCATTCAACTAGGGTATCTTTTGATGAGGCACAAGATACATTGAAGGGTTGCTCGCTTTCTAAGTCATTCCTTAAAATTACATACATTTTCTTAAAAGCCTCACACTTAATAGAAATATGAAGCGAAAGAAGAAGCATTACAAGAAAAGAGATGTGTTTGACGAAAAAAGCCACATTTGAGGCTTTTTTTTTACTCAATTTTTTAAAGGTGTAAAATTGGAAAAGTTTGTGGATGAAACAAAGTGTTTTGGGGGTCATGGAATCTCCTTATAAAGTAGTCTTTGGGTAGGAGTATGGATGGCACAACAATGCTAATTAAAGAAACATTGTGGGACATTTCAAAAAGGGGCTAAAGAATAGAAATTATGCTAAATTTAGAAAGCTAGTTGAAAATCCAAAATTGTGATCTTTGTTTGATTATTCTTTTTGAAATTTTTTTTGTTTTTTAGTACCTTATGATAGGGCATTGATGGGGTTTAGCAAAGTTGAACGACTTTGATTTTTGAGTTTTGTCATTCCTAAGCAATGTCATTCCATTTTTTCTAGTTCTAGCTTTCATTTTGAAACAATTCATTTCTCAAGCAAGTACCTACTTGTAAATTGGTTATAATAATTATTATTCTTCTTTGTATAAATTTCTTGGTCATTCCTCATTAAAATTATATTTTGTGCAAGAAAAAGGAATTTCTTGTTCAAATTTTTTCTCCTGTGAGATTTGTCCTCTCTCATGCAAACACATGCACCCTTTCCTACAAGCTACATTATGACAAGTGTAACTTTGAATTGAACCACGTGGATGTCAGGGACCCTACAAACACTACTCACATGATGGTACTTGTTATTTTTTAATCAGTGTAGATATTTTTTCTTATCTCACTTGGACTTTTATTTTTTATTTCAAAAATCAAGTTTTTTTTTTCTAGAATTCAGTCTTTTCTTTACATGATACAAACTCAATTTGGCTTTACTGTCAAGTGCATCTACCTTGACAATGGTACCAATTTTGTTTTTCTTCTAAATGCTTTTCTTTTGTTCAATCTAAGGACATTGTTTATGAGAGTTCTTACTTTCATACTTCTTAGCACATTTGTTGGATATGGCTTCGATCTTACCTTTTTAGGCCCATCTCCTCCCATGTTTTTAGGATGAGTAATTCTTGACGATCACTTATCTAATCAACCACCTCCCTTTATCTCCCTTAGGCAGGGTCACTCCTTATGAGCATTTTTTTGGCATGCTACCACTTTTTGACCATTGATGTGTATTTGGCTACTAATGTTATGCTACTACTTTGGGTGTACATGATAAATTTAGCCTTCGTATGATTCATTGCATCTTCATGGGTTTTCCTTCTTATTAGAGGACCTATAGGCTTTATGACTTCAACATTTAAAAAATTTTGTCAGTCATGATATTATTTTTTACCAAAATATTTTCCCTTTCGCATTACATTTTTCCTAGTTATCCTTTGCTAGTTTGACCAATTGATTAACTACCATCATATTGCTTAAGGTATCTTACTATCCATCCTTGTTGCCTCTAGATAAGCCTATTTTCCCTAAATCTACATGTTTGATGAAATTATAAATGCAAGTGAACATGTCGAACAAGTAATATAATGATAAGAAAGATATCGTCCCACAGAAATTGGTGATTACTAGATCAATTAATTACTAATGGTGAACAACTTCTAGAATTTACCTAGCAAATCAAATTGATAGATGATAGATTAACTAATTAAATCTAAGAAAACTAAATATAATAAATATGTTAGAGTATATGACTTCATCATAATTACTAGGTATTAATATTGATTATTTATGCTTGCAAGAGAGATAATATGTATGTGATGGAGGAATTTCCTAATTTATTTACTATCCTATGTCTAGGTATAGTAAACCTACTTAGTTCATTAATTCACTATATCTCTATATGTGAATTGAAATAAACTAAATGCCTTAGGATTTATGAATATTCTTAGTTTACACCAAAAGCCACATAAAAAATAGGGTATATGTCTATCCATATTTAATTTATAGTTACAAATTACAAGAAGCACCTGCATATCATCTCCTGTTGATCTCAAATATGCAAATCAGATCATTTAAGTGGTATCTAATCACTTAAAAGCATTAAAACAGTAATATGTAACTTCACATAAACAAAATATCTTGTAAAACATAATAATCATAAGATTCATACCATCATAATTAGGTTATATCGTAGCTCTAACAAAATTAAACTAAAACATAAAGAAATAATGAGGAAGAATAATAAAAAGAAATAAAAAAAGCATATTGAATCCAAGAACAAGAAGTGTGTCATCCTTTTTGTCTTCTCTTCAAGAAAACTTTGAATTCTTGGCCTCTTTCTTGAGTTGTGCTTAATTTCCTCTTCCTCCTTTTTTTGCCTCTTCTCTTCTCTTAAATAGGGTTTAGGTTTAGACCTATCTCCTATCCTAGTAGAATTGGGTTTTAGAGACCTAAAACAATTGGATTTTGAACTCCTAAATTAATTAGGACTTGAATTCCTAACATGACTGGGTTTTTTATTTATTTAGAAAACCTAACAACAATAGAAAATCTAATAACAATCATCCAAAGCCCAAGCCCATCTTGACTCTCTTGATCTTGATATTATGATTTTGCCACACAATAAGCATCAAGTTCTCCATGTTCATTCCTTTTCTCCTTTCCTTTTTGTGCTACATAAACAAGATAAATTTAGGTAAATAAAGAGGAATTCAAATATTTTCTCACAATTATTAAAGTTATTTATTACCTAAAATAGGTAAAATAACTCTATAAAAATAAAGTTATCACTATACCAATTACCACTATTGACCATGGTTTTCCGGAATCTGCGTTTGAACCATCTCCATTCATAGACTCACCTAGCACCACATCTAACCTTGACCTGTAACCCCTTTGGACCAACCTACACCCTCCTTTCATTTAAATCTTTTTATTAGTCATTTTAGGTGAGCCACCAAACCTCTCATCTAAACTATCAATTATCTTTGTCTAACATTGTCTTCCACTTCATGAACATTTTCCTATCTCATCTCTCAATACCTATCTCTTGCCCAATGTCACCTTCACCACCAGTACTTGAGTGCCTCTATCTTTGCCTTTTGTGAACCCTACACCTTCTAGGAAGCCCTTACCAATCCTCATTAGATCGATGCCATGAACTAGGAGCTTATTTGTCTTTGAGGCCAATCATATTTAGAATGTGGCTACTTTATGCCTTCGTTAATGTCTTATTAGTTTTAAGTGGGTTTTTAAGGTAAAGGACTAATGGGTCTTTTGAATGTTACAAGACTTGGTTAATGGCTAAAGAATATAGTCAATTGGAAAGAATTCATTATCAAGATATCTTTTCCCCTACTAGCAAGCATGTCACCATTCTATTGTTCATCACCATTGCCTTCGTTCATTGTTTGCCTTTTTTTTTATATGCTCAAATCAATATTTAGAACACTTTTATTCATGATAATCTTTCTAATGAAGTCTATATGGAGCTTCCCCTTGAGTTTTGCAATCAAAGGGTAGGAAGAGTATTTCAATTGTACAAATCTTTTTATGATCTCAAGTAAGCATCTTGCTATTGGAATGCTAAGTTCATAGATGCCTTTATCTTATATGGTTTTCGTCAATCTTGGAATGATTATTTACTTTTCACCAAAGCTTAGGGGAATTCTTTCATTGCCTTACTTATCTATGTTAATAACATTTTGATCCAAGGAAACAATTAGGTAGCCATCTTAAACCTCAAAGACTATCTCCATTCTACATTCTTCATAAAAGATCTTGGTTAGTTAAAATTCTTTATTAGAATTAAAATTTCTTAATCTCTAAAAGGTATCTCTGTAAGTTAGCATAAGTGCACATTGAAGCTAATATCCATGACTGAATTTATTGGTTCCAAACCCTTAGTTAATTATATAAAGCAAAATAAAAAATTTACATGCATCGAATATGATATTAACTTTAAAAAGAAAATTAATAATCCATCTCTTGAAAATCATTCACTCTAATAAATGTTGGTTGGTAAACTTTTATATTTGACTTTCATTAGCTTGATATTACCTTTTCAATTCAATTACTCAATTGATTTATGCATAACCTAAAGTAGTCCCACTTGGAGGCAACCTTACAAGCGATTAACTACCTAAAGAGCTATCTAGGTCTTGGTCTCTTATTCTCAAGTTCTTGAAGTTTAAGTACATCATTCTATGACTTAGACTACAATGCATGTCTTATGACTAGACAATTTACTATTGGATTTTGCATCATGCTTGGAAAATCATTGATATCTTGGTGTTCAAAGAAATAGCCAACTATCTTGTTCTCATTAGCTAAAGTAAAGTATCAAACTATGCAAATCATTATTAGTGAAATAATGTGAATTAGAGGTTTGCCTAAAGATTTTGGTTTCTCCATGCGATAGCTAGCTTTACTTTTTTACAACAATTAGGTAGCCAAGAAAATAATAGTTAATTAAATTTTTTACAAGCACACCAAGCACATTGAACTAGATTGTCATTATATAACAGAAAAGCTTTAATAAAGTGTTATTGCAACACTTTACATTTCAATCAAAGAGCAACCAATAGACTTATTGATAAAAATATTGTGTAGTTAACAGGATTAGCATTTCCTTTCTAAGCTTAGAGTGTTTGACTTGTTTAGACCTCCGGCTTGAGGAAGATTGTTAATTAATATAATACAATTCTTAATGTAATACCTCCATTAGTTGTAAATATTTGGCATAATATTTACATATCAAATACATTAATGTGTATACCTTATATAAAATAGGTCCTATGCCTATAAAAGAAAGCTAAGCAATGTACAAAAGGCATTGCAATATCAATTAAAGGTTGATTCTCATCTTTATAGGTTTCTTATTTTCTTGTAGTGTGACATTAAGAAAGTTGGAAGGAGAATTTGCTACTAAGCATTAGGCCTATTCCTTCTTCCATCTTTGTTAAATCTAAGTACACAGAAGCAAGCTAGCCATGGCCTATTAGCAATAAAGAGCCAATTTTGGCACTTCCTTTACCTATCAAGGAAGAAAAGCAAAATGAAAATGGAAAATTTTGTTAATGTACAAGTTATTTATTTATTTATTATTTATATTATCATAAATGATTATATTCATTTTGCCTTACATACATTTATCATGCAACATGTACCTCTCTTGCATTGCAATAGAAGCAAATAAACACATTTTAGCCTACAATTTCAATAGCTTTAACATTAAGCTTATTCAAATCCTCCTTAGGAACAATGATAGTGAGAACTCCATTCTCCATGGAAGCCTTTACCTTTTCCATCTTCGCATTCTTTGGCAACTTGAACCTCCTTGCGAACTTGCCACATCTACACTTCACCTTATACCATTGGTCATTCTTGTATTCCTTCTTTACATTCCTCTTTTCATTAATCTAGAGGACTTTGTCGTCTTCGATCTCAAACTTTTCTTCCTCTTTTTTCAACCCCAAAAGGTCAGCCTCCAAGACATGGGCTTCTAAGGTCTCTTTTCAATCAACTCCAGTGCTCACAAATGCAAAATTTTCTTGAGAAAGTTTAAGAACTAAAGGAAACTAAAAATCTTGGAAGGGATCCAAACATCAAGAGAGAAGAGGTTGAAGATGCTGCTTTGTCCTCCATTAAAGAAGCTTGGAAGATAAAAATTTTTGCTTAGATCTTCGATTTCAAGGAAAGACAGGAAATGAGATTGCTATTGTGTACTTGATAAGATAACAACTTCATGTTGATGGTACTTGGTGTTGTGTGGAAATGGGATATGGACGATATTTAAAGTGATTAAAGTGTTAGGCTGGTCCAACTCATACTTGAGATTTATTGCTAGGTCCTCTTAAGATGATTTTGTCCTAAGTTTCTTTTTTTTTCTTTTTTTTTAAAAGGAGGTTTTTTCTTGTGTGTGGCTGTCAAAAAAGAAAAGAAAGGGAGAGAAAAGAAAAAATGAGTATGATTTTCATAGGAATTAGAAACCCTACACAATAGTTAATCAAACATTTGATTAAGGTTGATTTATGGTGTGGTTGAGCTTATTTCTTGTCAAGAGGTTCAAAATTGGGTTTTATTCATTTTTAACAATTGGATCGTCATTTGAAGCTCTTTACATCACTAGACCTTGGTTAAAATTTTGAGTGATTTTTTCTCCAACTTTTCTTATTTAAGTTGATGTCTACAACTTATTTTTCATTGTTAAAGTGTTGATTCCATTGTTATTGAACTATTAAATCTTTGTCATGTTGATGTTATTAAAGACTTGATTAGGTTGTACATCTAAAAATTTATACAATGAAGATTTGGATGGACTCTGTAATTAATTCATTGTTTTCGTCATTCACATTGTAAGAGATTTCAACATAAATATTTTTTGTGTTGATTGTAATGTTTACGTTTTTTACTTGTGATTCAAGCTATAGTATTTGTATTTGAGTGTTTTCTCACATATTCAATCAAAGAGGAAAATTTTACACATTTTTTTTTCCATCACAGAGGACTACTGTTGTACTTTCAAAGAAAGCGTTCTGTTTAGAACGTTCGTGACCAACGTAGGCTTTCACCAAGACTCTGGATGGAGTTTGCTTTCGTGTACAATTGGAACTCGGTCTTGATATTTGTTCCAAGCCACCTTGACCTTCTTGTCGGGCTTAGAGTCATAATAATATGTATTTTTCTTCTTTTATTCTCCTCTTAGAGGCCCCTTGAGATGCCCATTGGGTTTATGAAGAACTTGGAGATGGAAGCATAAACAGCCGACATTTGCCTTCATTTCCAAAAGCATCCGAATCTTTGTTGTAAGAATCGAACAACAAATTCCAGCACAAACACCATATCAAAGAAAAGAAAGTTTTCAATTATGTACAGTTTAGCTGGATGATTTACAGCTTAATTCGTGTACAATTTATAGACAAGTAGCAGGGGTTATATGCGGCAACTACTTGATACCGTGTGTTCATTTTGGTTCCGTGTCCAGCCATGATCTATCTTGATTTACGCAGTTTCCTTTGCAGCAATATTGACTTTCCCTCGCAGTTTCGTGGTTCCTTTGCAGCCTGGGAGTTTTGCTCCGTGCTTATGGGAGGTAAGCAAATGCTTTTTTTCTTTTTGGTCATGAGAGAGCAGCGACTTGCAACGAGGACGAAAGCGTGTTACATTTTGAAGAGGGTAGGACACAGTATGTCGAGCAGAGTAACAAAAGACAAATGAATTTATGTGTAAGATTGGAACTGAACAAGTGGTGGCTGATGGCCATTGATTCAAACACTTAGCTTTAGAGCTTACCAAGAGATCACAAAAGTAAGGTCTCAAAACATATTAATCCAAGCCACACCAAAGCTTCTCTGCACGTTAACTAAGGCTTCAAAAATTTGGAACAGCGACTACCCATAGTATTCCAACATGGCCCCATCAACCTCATTTTTTAACAGAGCGGCATCTTGCAGTTGGCTTGTGTTGGGTCCTTACGTCATAGAAGGCTGCATATTCTTCAACTAATGCCGGATCTAGAGTCCAAGACTCTACAATCTTCGTCATTGCATACGCAACGCCGTTTGACATTAAACTGGAATGAGGCATGCCAGACGAAGCAATTTATCACTTCATCATGCGTAAACTCTGTGTGTGATAGGACGAAAGAGAGACAGAGAGATGGAAAAGCAAAGGAAGGGACGTCTTCGGCTGGTGCTAGTTCCAGGCCTGTTCCAAGGCCACATAAACCCAATGCTTCAGTTGGGTACTATTCTCCACTCAAAAGGTTTCTCCATCACAGTCGTTCCTACTCAGTACAATTCCCCCAATCCTTCAAGCTATCCTTATTTCTATTTCCTTCCCTTGTTGTATATTATTATTGTTTAGAATGTTAACTTAAATATTGAACTAAAGTTCTATCATTTGTAATCTCTTGTGTTAGAATCTATTTTTCTCTTTTTGAAAAGGAAAACTTATTGTAAATCAATTACTTCATTGTTGGCGCTCCCAACTTAGAAGGGACAAAATATTCTTATGCTTGTATGTGCTGCTTGCTATTCTACAAATCTTTATACATACTTTGAGTTGATGAAATATACGTTTACATGATTCATACTAATTATTCTTTGAACATATATTTGGTTGATTGTTGGTGCATTAAATTTATATTTGATAAATCTTTGTTAGCTGTCTAAGAACATTGAAAGCAATACTTAAAGATTATTGGAAAACATCTAAATTGCTAGATAGTTAGAGAAATGCTTAAATTGTATATTATTATTGCTTAGTTTGTAAACTTAGGTGTTCAACTAAACATATATCATTTTGTAGTTCATTGTACTTGAATTTATATTGTGATTGAGTGTGTACGGGATTAAGAAACTTGTACTTTTTTTTTTGGGTTGTTTATAGACTCACATTAAGGAAGTTGAATTGGATGTGAGTGATACTAAAGGTGAAACATTTGAAATGACGCATAGAACCCACTTATTTGTGGAGGGGATAGTTCTCCAGAAAGTTTTTAAATTGATTTAAGTCATTCTATACACATTGGTAGGACCACCATATACTCCATTTTATTATTTTCTTAATCTAGAGTTCTATTTTGTTTGTCTAGATTATTCTATACAAATGTTAATGTTCATTTTTCCTTATTCAGTTCCTTTTTTTTTTTTCTAGTTAACTCTCTAATATAAAATTCATTGCACCTAATTTAGTTACTGGTTAAGTAGCAATTAGTTACGCAAAATTTGAGTAGAAATTACTACATAGAAATAAAATTTGAAAAATAAAACAAGTATAACTATCAAATGCAATGGGCTGTTGTAGATATGTGAATGCTTATAGTGAACTTATGGTGTGATGTTTAACCAAAATATTATGCCATTGAATTTGCAAATTTAGTATTGAATCAAACCAATAATAGGGTATCTCTAATAAAAATGCTAATCACAATTTCAAATCTAGGGTTTTAGAGCTGTACCCAAAATAATGAAACTTTCATAATACAAAGCAAATCGGTAGAAACAAAATCAGAATCTAAACAATAGAGCACAACGAGAGTCTAGCATATTGAAGAGAATTTGGAGTGCTTGATTGTGTTTTGCTTATGGAGCACTATTCTCTATTCGATAAATCTCTTTTTCTTTCTTTTCTTGACTTACATCTTCTACCATCTACCAAGACAGCCATTCATAGATTTAGGAGCTAACCATTGGATTTGTCAATGACCGCTGTATCTTCCGACAAGATAGAGAGAGAGGTGAAGAGTGTTTCTAGTTTCTTTTCAGTCTTGTCATCTGAGACCTTTTTCCCTCATATGACATTGCCTTCGTTCGATGGCCTTCAACTTGCTTTTTATTTCAACCACACAATTAGAGCACCATTGATTCTGTAGCTGCATGATCATTGGAGGATATTTGTGGTATTGTGTGAACTCAGCTAGCCACGTGTGTCACCTTTTTACATGATATTTGTCAAGTACAAATTCCAACTTGTTTTGGGCTACGGGCTTGCTCGATGAGATTATCTTATAATAGCTATTAGACCTGATCCATAAATTACACAATGAAATCCACTAATTAATTAATTAATTTACTCATCATAAAAAATATACAGAAATATATGTATAGCTCAAAAGAAAGAGATGGGGTCAAAGATGTTGCTTCATTGGCCATTGACGAGGCTTGGAATGATCGAAGTTTGTGCTAAGATCTTGGATTTGAATGAAAGATGGGAAAAAAGCTTAGTATTTTGTGCTTGATGAGAGAACTGTTTCGTGTTGATGAATATGATGTGTAGGCAAAGGAGATAGGTAGGGTATTTAAATTTAGCAAATGACTTTTTTGGTACCTTGTTGTTGGGTTTATAAATTCATAATAATCTTTATTTTCCTTCTTTATTCTTTTTTCAGAGGCCTATTGGATATATAAAGAACTTGGGATATGGAAGCATAAATTACCAATGTTTGCCCTTATTTTCAAAAAACATCCACATCTTTATAATAAGAATTGAACAACAATTCCAACATAAACACCATATCAGACAAAAGATAGTTTTTAATTCTCCACAGTAAAAAATTTGGTGTACTAGAGCCATGGCATCAAGTTAAACCTTGGTCATTACAAGCATATGCTGCTTAACACTAGCAAGAAGACCAATTTTAATTAACATGATATTAAAACAGAATCAAAGGCTAAATAAGATTTTATAATAGCTTAGAATTTATGCATAGAGTTTTCCTATAATATTACTTATAAAACTTGTCAAATCATAATATGTTTGGGTAAGTTTTCTGAAATATTTTACACTATTTATAACTTAATAGTAATAAAATTTTAGGCAAAAGAAATATTAAAAAACTTATTATTCAACTCATAAGTCACATAATTAACTTAGTATTTGTGCTACATTACTTAGTGGATAGACACATAATCCCAGGGGTAGCAAATGTCATATGCCCCATTATGAGCATAGTTTATCATGCATGCTTGCTGATCTCTTATGCTCCACCTACAGATGGCACATTTTGTACGGTCTCTCTTCTCTACGTAGATGTGGAAATAATGGTTTCGGCCGTCCCACGCCATTTTGCATAGGAAATCTGTCGACCCCCAAATGTTTGGGTGGAACGCGAATTCGTACTCTTCTCCCAGGAACAACGTATGTACGCCCAAGAAGTCCTCTGATGAGGTGCAAGATACATCAAAGGCGAGCCCACTTTCTAAGTCGTTCCTTATAATTACATGTGCTTTCTTATAAGCCTCACACTTGGTAGAAATATGGAGCAAAAGAAAAAGCGCTACAAGGAAACAAACGTGCTTGTGGGAAAAAGCCATGTTTGAAGCTTTTTTTCCAATTTGTTTATGGTGTACAATTGGAAGGGTCTGTAGATGAGAGCATGTGTTTTGGGGGCCTCATTGAATCTTTTTATAAAGCAATCCTTGGATAGGAGTATGGATTATACAACAATGCTAATTAAAGAAATATTGTGAGACGTTTTGAAAAGGGGTTGAAACAATAGAAATTATACTAAATTTATAAAATTAGTTACAAATTCAAAATTTTAATTGTCATATGTAGAAACAAAAATTATATGAAAAATTAGAAAATTAGTTACAAATTTAGTTTTATAATTGTTATTTGTGAAACTTGATTGAAATGATCTAAATTTTGCAATGCCTATCTTGTGTTAATTAGGTAGGAAAGTCATGAATTTCAAATGTATAGCTAAAAGCACAATTGGGATAACCAAACTTAGGGCTAGGCATTGTTAAATCTACCTATAGAAAACTCTTTTATCAAACTTAGTTAAATAAGATTTATTTTAACTACTCACCCTTCTATCCTTAAGTTTTGATGAGATAGGAAACAAAATTCCAAACGAAAGGTTTCCAAACCAAAGGTTTAAAACAATATTGAATCAACTTCAATCCTATTTTTTTTTTTTTTAAAGAAGAGTATGTGCAATTACCCAATCCAAATGATAAATGGGGCCCTTTCCATTCATAAAACAGCTATCTTAAGAGAGAGGTACTTCCCGACTTATATGGTCGATAACTTGGCCATCCAGGACCGATGTGGGAGTAGTAAATAGAATCCCAACATGCCCCCTCCCCCAAATAGATGGGGGAGAGATGAGGTGCCAGGCCATAGGCCTAACATCGGTCTGAAGCTTAACTTTGCTCTGATACCATGATAAATGGGGCCTTTTCCACTTCTAAAATAGCTGTCCTAAGAGGCAGGTACTTCCCGACTTATATGGCCGATAACTTGGTCATCCAAGACCGATGTGGAAGTATTAAATAGAATCCCAACACCAGATACCTCATCTGGATCTTAACTGGTCAGTTACTAGATTTTATATTGCAACTTAATAAAAATTACAGAGATCGTTTCCATGAATTCTTTGCCGAAGTTATGAGGCAAGATGAACCGGATGTTAGAATTGCCTATATCATCTATGACGAGCACACGTACTTTTGTGAAGTAGTCGTGAAGGATTTGAAGCTTCCAAGTATCATCTTACGTACCAGTAGAGCTGCCCTTTTTTTAAAATTAAATAAATAAAATTATTTTCTATAAATTATTCTCTGAAACTAAATTGTATATTATTATTGTTTAGAATGTTAACCTAAATATTGAACTAAAGTTCTATGATTTGTAATCTCTTGTGTTAGAATCTATTTTTCTCTTTTTGAAGAGGAAAACTTATTGTAAATCAATTACTTCATTGTTGGTGCTCCCAATTTAGAAGCGATAAAATATTCGTATGCTTGTATGTGCTGCTTGCTATTCTACAAATCTTTCTACATACTTTGAGTTGATGAAATATACGTTTACATGATTCATACTAATTATTCTTTGAACACATATTTGGTTGATTGTTGGTGCATTAAATTTATATTTGATAAATCTTCGTTAGCTGTCTGAGAACATTGAAAGCGATACTTGGAAGATTATAGGAAAACATCTAAATTGCTAGATAGTTAGAGAAGTGCTTAAATTGTATATTATTATTGCTTAGTTTGTACACTTAGGTATTCAATTAAACATATATCATTTTGTAGTTCATTGTACTTGAATTTATATTGTGATTGAGTGTGTACGAGATTAAGAAACTTGTACTTTTTTTTTTTTGGGTTGTTTATAGACTCACATTAAGAAGTTGAATTGGATGTGAGTGATACTAAAGGCGAAACATTTGAAATGATGCATAGAACCCACTTATTTGTGGAGGGAATAGTTCTCCAGAAAGTTTTTAAATTGATTTAGGTCATTCTATACACATTGGTAGGACCACCATCTACTCCATTTTATTATTTTCTTAATCTAGAGTTCTATTTTGTTTGTCTAGATTATTCTATACAAATGTTGATGTTCATTTTTCCTTATTCAGTTCCTTTTTTTTTTTCTAGTTAACTCTCTAATATAAAATTCATTGCACCTAATTTAGTTACTGGTTAAGTAGCAATTAGTTATGCAAAATTTGAGTAGAAATTACTACATAGAAATAAAATTTGAAAAATAAAACAAGTATAACTATCAAATGCAATGGGCTGTTGTAGATACGTGAATGCTTGTAGTGAACTTATGGTGTGATGTTTAACCAAAATATTATGCCATTGAATTTGCAAATTTAGTATTGAAGCAAACCAATAATAGGGTATCTCTAATTAAAATGCTAATCACAATTTCAAATCTAGGGTTTTAGAGCTGTACCCAAAATAATGAAACTTTCATAATACAAAGCAAATCGGTAGAAACAAATTCAAAATCTAAACAATAGAGCACAACGAGAGTCTAGCATATTGAAGAGAATTTGCAGTGCTTGATTCTTTTTTGCTTATGGAGCACTTGTTCTCTATTCGATAAATCTCTTTTTCTTTCTTTTCTTGACTTACATCTTCTACCATCAACCAAGACAGCCATTCATAGATTTAGGAGCTAACCATTGGATTTGTCAATGACCGTTGTATCTTCCGACAAGATAGAGAGAGAGGTGAAGAGTGTTTCTAGTTTCTTTTCAGTCTTCTCATCTGAGACCTTTTTCCCTCATATGACATTGCCTTCGTTCGATGGCCTTCAACTTGCTTTTTATTTCAACCACACAATTAGAGCTCCATGCATTCTGTAGTTGCATGATCATTGGAAGATATTTGTGGTATTGTGTGAACTCAGCTAGCCACGTGTGTCACCTTTTTACATGATATTTGTCAAGTACAAATTCCAACTTGTTTTGGGCTACGGGCTTGCTCGATGAGATTATCTTATAATAGCTATTAGACCTGACCCATAAATTACACAATGAAATCCACTAATTAATTAATTAATTTACTCATCATAAAAAATATACAGAAATATATGTATAGCTCAAAAGAAAGAGATGGGGTCAAAGATGTTGCTTCATTGGCCATTGACGAGGCTTGGAATGATCGAAGTTTGTGCTAAGATCTTGGATTTGAATGAAAGATGGGAAAAAAAGCTTAGTATTTTGTGCTTGATGAGAGAACTGTTTCGTGTTGATGAATATGATGTGTAGGCAAAGGAGATAGGTAGGGTATTTAAATTTAGCAAATGACTTTTTTGGTACCTTGTTGTTGGGTTTATAAATTCATAATAATCTTTATTTTCCTTCTTTATTCTTTTTTCAGAGGCCTATTGGATATATAAAGAACTTGGGATATGGAAGCATAAATTACCAACGTTTGCCCTTATTTTCAAAAAACATCCACATCTTTATAATAAGAATTGAACAACAATTCCAACATAAACACTATATCAGACAAAAGATAGTTTTTAATTCTCCACAGTAAAAAATTTGGTGTACTAGAGCCATGGCATCAAGTTAAACCTTGGTCATTACAAGCATATGCTGCTTAACATTAGCAAGAAGACCAATTTTAATTAACATGATATTAAAACAGAATCAAAGGCTAAATAAGATTTTATAATAGCTTAGAATTTATGCATAGAGTTTTCCTGTAATATTGCTTATAAAACTTGTCAAATCATAATATGTTTGGGTAAGTTTTTAAAATATTTTACACTATTTATAGCTTAATAGTAATAAAATTTTAGGCAAAAGAAATATTAAAAAACTTATTATTCAACTCATAAGTCACATAAGTAACTTAGATAGTATTTGTGCTACATTACTTAGTGGGTAGACACATAATCCCAGGGGTAGCAAATGTCATATGCCCCATTATGAGCATAATTTATCATGCATGCTTGCTGATCTCTTATGCTCCACCTACAGATGGCACATTTTGTACGGTCTCTCTTCTCTACGTAGATGTGGAAATAATGGTTTAGGCCGTCCCACGCCATCTTGCATAGGAAATCTGTCGACCCCCAAATGTTTGGGTGGAACGCGAATTCGTACTCTTCTCCCAGGAACAACGTATGTACGCCCAAGAAGTCCTCTGATGAGGTGCAAGATACATCAAAGGCGAGCCCACTTTCTAAGTCGTTCCTTATAATTACATGTGCTTTCTTGTAAGCCTCACACTTGGTAGAAATATGGAGCAAAAGAAAAAGCGCTACATGGAAACAAACGTGCTTGTGGGAAAAAACCATGTTTGAAGCTTTTTTTCCAATTTGTTTAAGGTGTAAAGTTGGAAGGGTCTGTAGATGAGATAATGTGTTTTGGGGGCCTCATTGAATCTTTTTATAAAGCAATCCTTGGATAGGAGTATGGATTATACAACAATGCTAATTAAAGAAATATTGTGAGACGTTTAGAAAAGGGGTTGAAACAATAGAAATTATACTAAATTTATAAAATTAGTTACAGATTCAAAATTTTAATTGTTATATGTAGAAACAAAAATTATATGAAAAATTAGAAAATTAGTTACAAATTTAGTTTTATAATTGTTATTTGTGAAACTTGATTGAAATGATCTAAATTTTGCAATGCCTATCTTGTGTTAAATAGTTAGGAAAGTCATGAATTTCAAATGTATAGCTAAAAGCACAATTGGGATAACCAAACTCAGGGCTAGACATTGTTAAATCTACCTATAGAAAACTCTTTTATCAAACTTAGTTAAATAAGATTTATTTTAACTACTCACCCTTCTATCCTTAAGTTTTGATGAGATGGGAAATAAAATTCCAAACCAAAGGTTTAAAACAATATTGAATCAACTTCAATTCTATTTTTTTCTTCTAAAGAAGAGCATGTGCAATTACCAACTGTTAGAAGAAAAGTCTTCTTTTCATTTTTTATCCTTTTTTTTCCCCCTTTTTTAAGGTATATGTTCCATTTGTTTGCATATCAGTAGTTGTATTTGAGATACTTTTCTCAAGATGAGACAATTTCTGAACTAATTATCTTAAGAACATGTTCTGGCTACGTGGAGGAAACTTAGAAACTTTAACTATGTAAAAATAATTTGACATAAACATATGTTATAGACTTCAAGATATTATAGAATAACCAAAATTTTGATACCATATTAAAAATTATAAAAATTACATATATTAAATTTAAAATTTTAAAACATTAAATAAATAATTTTTTATATAGATTATGCTCTCAACCTCAATTGTATAGTATTATTTTTTGGCATAGATATATAAATATTGAACTAAAGTTATATCATTTTTTAATCCCTTATATTGGAATCTATTTTTCTCTTGTTGAAGAGAGAAACCTAATATAATCTAGTTTCTATGACATTGAGAAAGTTGTGTATGTTTCCTTTTAAGTTGTCTATAGAGTTATATTATGAAAGTTGAATTGGTGTGGGTGATACTGATGGTAAAACCCTTCAAATGATGAATAGAATTCACTTGTTTATAGGAAAAATGGTTATTCTATACGCATTGGTAGACCACCACCCAATCCATTTTATTATTTTCTTAATCTTGACTTCGATTTTGTCTTTTTGGATCTTGAGCTTCTAACGTCCTTGAAGTCCTAAAAACGCTATAATTCCCAACTTTAATTTGGAAGGAGAATCTGCTGCTAGGTATTAAAATTGCCTAGTTCGAACAACCTGTGGCCCTTCTTGGCAGTTTGTTGCATCCGAATAGACAAACGCAAGCTCGTCATGGCCCATTAGCAACAAAAGAGCCAATTCCAGCACTTACCCCACCTATCGAAGAAGAAAAACAAAATGAAAATGGAAAATTTTGTTAATGTACGAGTTATTTATTTATTTATTACATTATTAAAATGATTATGTTCACTTTGCCTTACATACATGTATCACGCATCATGTATCTTTCTTGCATTGCATCGAAAACAAACAGACACATCTTTAACCTGCAATTTCAATAGTTTTAACATCAGGCTTCTTCACCGCCTGCTTGGAACCCCATTCTCCATGGAATCCTTCACCTCTTCCATCTTCACATTCTCCTGCAGCCTGAAACTTCTCTCGAACTTGCCACAGCTACGCTCCACCTATGCCATTTGTTGTTATTGTCTTCCTTCTCCACATTTCTCTCCCCGCTGATTTAGAGCACTCTGTCATCTTCAATCTCAACATTCACTTCCTCCTTCTTCAGCCCCGCAATATTGACCTTGAAGACATGGGCTTCTGGGGTCTCATTCCAGTCGACCTTGCTTCTCACGAACGAGGAATAGATTATGTTAATATTAACAACTTATAATGACGAGATCTATTATCATTTTTCGCGTGTCCTTGGAAATTCGGTGTAGGTGCGAATTCTCCCAATTTATGACCCACCATACGATCTGTTATAAAATCTCCCAAAAAAAAAAAAATCTGGAATAGAGGAAAATTGAAAATCCTCGAAGGGATCCCATACGTCGAGTTGGAGTGGGACGAAGATGCTGCTTTGTTGGCCACTGAACAACCTTGGAATGGTCAACATTTTCTCTAAGATCTTGAGTTTTAACGGAAGAAAGGAAACGAGCTTGGTATTGTGTAGTCGATGAGAGAAACAGGCTTTTGCTCTCACTTCCAAAAGCATCCAAGTCTCTGTAATAAGATCCAAACAACAGTCCAGCCAAAACATCATATGAAGCAAAAGATAGTTTTCAATACTCATACAGTGAAAATTTTGGTGCGCTAGAGCCGTGGCATTATGCTAAGCCTTGGTCATCGCAGGTGCAGTGCAGCGCAGCTTAACATTTTATAACAGCTCGGAATTGAAGTAGAGTTTTCCTGTAAAATTGCTTATAAAACTTGTCAAATCTTAAGATGATTGGGTAGGTTTTTTTATTAATATTCTGTACTATTTATAATTTAGTATTAAAATTTTTAAACAAAAAAAATCAAAGAGATTTTTGTTGTTGGAACCCACCCAAAATTGAATCTCTTGTTATTATTTGTGTGCTGCATCACGAAGTAGTTGGCAACATAATTCGAGGGGTGGCAAATATCATATAACCCATTATTAGCATAATCTATCATGCATACTTGCTGCTCGTATATGTTCCACCAACACGGAACATTTTGGAAGGTCTCCTTTTTGTTTTTTTTTTTTGTTTTTTGTTTTTTGTAGATGTCGAAATAATGGAATTTGTTATCCCACATCATGTTGCACAGGACCTGTGTTGTCCTCATAAGGTTTGGGTGGAATGTGAATTCATACTAAGCTCCCCTAGAAAGCCATCATTCAACTAGGGTATCTTTTGACGAGGCACAAGATACAATGAAGGGTTGCCCGCTTTCTAAGTCATTCCTTAAAATTACATTCATTTTCTTAAAAGCCTCACACTTAATAGAAATATGAAGCGAAAGAAGAAGCATTACAAGAAAAGAGATGTGTGACACGAAAAAAGCACATTTGAGGCTTTTTTTTTTTCCTTTAATTTTTTGAAGGTGTAAAATTGGAAAAGTTTGTGGATGAACCAAAGTGTTTTGGGGGTCATAGAATCTCCTTATAAAGTAGTCTTTGGGTAGGAGTATGGATGGTACAACAATGCTAATTAAAGAAACAATGTGGGATATTTCAAAAAGGGGCTAAAGAATAGAAATTATGCTAAATTTAGAAAGCTAGTTAAAAATCCAAAATTGTGATCTTTGTTTGATTATTCTTTTTGAAAATTTTTGTGTTTTTTAGTACCATATGATAGGGCATTGATGGGGTTTAGCAAAGTTGAATGACTTTGATTTTTGAGTTTTGTCATTCCTAAGCATTTTCATTCCATTTTTTTTCTAGTTCTGGCTTTCATTTTGAAACAATTCATTTCTCAAGCAAGTACCTACTTGTAACTTGGTTTTAATAATTATTATTCTTTTTTGTATAAATTTCTTGGTCATTCCTCATTAAAATTATATTTTGTGCATGAAAAAGCAATTTCTTGTTTAAACTTTTTCTCTTGTGAGATTTGTCCTCACACAAACACATGCACCCTTTCCTACAAGCTACATTATGACAAGTGTAACTTTGAATTGAACCATGTGGATGTCAGGGACCCCACAAACACTACTCCCATGATGGTACTTGTTATTTTTTAATCATTGTAGATACTTTTTCTTATCTCACTTGGACTTTTATTTTTCATTTTAAAAACCAAGTTTTTTCTAGAATTCAATCTTTTCTTTGCATGATACAAACTCAATTTGGCTTTACTGTCGAGTGCCTCTACTTTGATAATGGTACCAATTTTTGTTTTCTTCTAAATGCTCTTCTTTTGTTAAATCTAAGGGCATTGTTTATGAGAGTTCTTACTTTCATACTCCTTAGCACATTTGTTAGATATGGCTTCGATCTTACCTTTTTAGGCCCATCTTCTCCCATGTTTTTAGGATGAGTAATTCTTAACTATCACTTATCTAATCAAAACCTCCCTTTATCTCCCTTAGGCAAGGGTCATTCCTTATGAGCATCTTTTTGGCATGCCACCACTTTTTGACCATTGATGTGTATTTGGCTACTAATGTTATGCTACTACTTTGGGTGTACATGATAAATTTAGCCTTCAAGTGATTCATTGCATCTTTATGGGTTTTCCTTCTTATCAAAGGACCAATAGGCTTTATGACCTCACCATTTAGAAAATTTTGTCAGTCATGATGTTATTTTTTGCCAAAATATTTTCCCCTTTGCATTACATTTTTCACAATTATCCTTTGCTAGTTTGACCAATTGATTAACTACCATCATATTGCTTAAGGTATCTTACCATCCATCCTTGTTGCATCTAGATGAGCCTATTTTCCCCAAATCTACACCAATTACCATTGTTGACCATGGTTCTCCTCAATCCGTACTTGAACCATCTCCATTCATAGACTCACCTAGCACCCCATCTAACCTTGACCTATAACCCTCTTTGGACCAACCTACACCCTCCTTTTAGTCAAATCTTTTCGTTAGTCATTTTAGGTGAGCCACCAAACCTCTCATCTAAACTATCAATTATCTTTGTCTAACATTGTCTTCCACTTCATAAACATCTTCCTATCTCATCTCTCAATACCTATCTCTTGCCCAATGTCACCTTTACCACCAATACTTTAATGCCTTCATCTTTGCCTTTTGTGAACCCTACACTTTCTAGGAAGCCCTTACCGATCCTCACTAGATCGTTGCCATGAACTAGGAGCTCATTGTCCTTAAGGCCAATCATATTTAGAATGTGGCTACTTTATGCCTTGGTTGATGTCTTATTAGTTATAAGTGGGTTTTTAAGGTAAAGTAGTAATGGGTCTTTTGAATTTTACAAGACTTGGTTAATGGCTAAAGGATATAGTCAATTGGAGAGAATTCATTATCAAGATATCTTTTCCCCTACTAGCAAGCATGTCACCACCCTATTGTTCATCGCCATTGCCTTTGTTCATTGTTTGCCTTTTTTTTTTTTTCTCAAATCGATATTTATAACACTTTTATTCATGACAATCTTTCTAGTGAAGTCTATATGGAGCTTCCCCTTGAGTTTTGCAATCAAAAGGTAGGAAAAGTATTTCAGTTGTAGAAATCTTTTTATGATCTCAAGCAAGCATCTTGTTATTGGAATGCTAAGTTCATAAATGCTTTTATCTTATATGGTTTTCATCAATCTTGGAATGATTGTTTACTTTTCACCAAAGCTTAGGGGAATTCTTTCATTGCCTTACTTATCTATGTCAATAACATGTTGATCCAAGGAAACAATTAGGTAGCCATCTTAAACCTTAAAGACTATCTCCATTCTACATTCTTCATAAAAGATCTTGGTTAGTTAAAATTGCTCAATCTTTAAAAGGTATCTCTGTAAGTTAGCATAAGTACACATTGAAGCTAATATCCACAATTGAATTTATTAGTTCCAAACCCTTAGTTAATTATATGAAGCAAAATAAAAAATTTACATGCATCGAATATGATATTAACTTTAAAAAGAAAGTCAATAATCCACTTCTTGAAAATCATTCACTATAATAAATGTTGGTCGGCAAACTTTTATATTTGACTCTCATCAGCTTGATATTACCTTCTCAATTCAATTGCTCAACCAATTTATGCATAACCCAAAGTAGTCCTACATGGAGGCAACCTTACAGGTGATTAACTACCTAAAGAGCTATCTAGGTCTTGGTCTCTTATTCTCAAGTTCTTGAAGTTTAAGTTGCATCATTCTACGACTTAGACTACAATGCATGTCTTATGACTAGACAATTTACTATTTGATTTTGTATCATGCTTGGAAAATCATTGATATCTTGGTGCTCAAAGAAATAACCAACTATCTTGTTCCCATTAGCTAAAGTAAAGTATCAAGATATGCAAGTCATTACTAGTGAAATAGCATGAATTAGAGGTTTGCCTAAAGGTTTTGGTTTCTCCATGCGATAGCTAGCTTTACTCTTATACAACAATCAGGTAGCCAAGAAAATAATAGTTAATTCAATTTTTTACAAGCACACCAAGCACATTGAACTAGATTGTCATTATATAATAGAAAAGCTTTAATAAAGTGTTATTGCAACACATTTCAATCAAAGAGCAACAAAAAGAATTATTGATAAAAGTATTGTGTAGTCAGCAAGATTAGCATTTCCTTTCTAAGCTTAGAGTGTTTGACTTGTTTAGACCTTCGGCTTGAGGAAGATTGTTAATTAATATAATACAATTCTTAATGTAATGCCTCTATTAGTTGTAAATGTTTGGCATAATATTTACATATCAAATGCATTGATGTGTATACCTTATATAGAATACCTTATAAAAAATAGGTCCTATGCCTATAAAAAAAAGCTAAGTAATGTACAAAAGGCATTGCAATCTCAATTAAAGGTTGATTCTCATCTTTATAGGTTTCTTATTTTGTTGTAGTGTGACATTAAGAAAGTTGGAAGGAGAATTAGCTACTAAGCATTGGTCCTATTCCTTCTTCCATCTTTGTTAAATCTAAATACATGGAAGCAAGCTAGCCATGGCCTATTAGCAATAAAGAGCCAATTCTGGCACTTCATTTACCTATCAAAGAAGAAAAGCAAAATGAAAATAGAAAATTTTGCTAATGTACAAGTTATTTATTTATTATATTATTATAAATGATTAGATTCATTTTGCCTTACATACATTTATCATGCAACATGTATCTCTCTTGCATTGTAGAAAAAAGAAAAAAAACACATTTTTAGCCTACAATTTCAATAGCTTTAACATTAAGCTTCTTCAAATCCTCCTAGGAACAATGATAGTGAGAACCCCATTCTCCATGGAAGCCTTTACCTCTTCCATCTTCGCATTCTTTGGCAACTTGAATCTCCTAACGAACTTGCCACATCTACACTTCACCTTATGCCATTGGTCATTCTTGTATTCCTTCTTTACATTCCTCTTCTCACTGATCTAGAGGACTTTGTTGTCTTCGATCTCAAACTTTACTTCCTCTTTTTTTAGCCCTAAAAGGTCAGCCTCTAAGACATGGGCTTCTAAGGTCTCCTTTCAATCAACCCTAGTGCTTACGAATGTAAAATTTTCCTGAGAAAGTTCAAGAACTAAAGGAAACTAAAAATCTTGGAAGGGATCCAAACATCAAGAGAGAAAGGGTTGAAGATGCTACTTTGTCCTCCATTAAAGAAGCTTGGAAGATAAACATTTTTGCTTAGATCTTGGATTTCAAGGAAAGAAAAGAAATGAGATTGCTATTGTGTACTTGATAAGACAACAACTTCATGTTGATGGTACTTGGTGTGTGTGTGGAAATGGGATATGGATGATATTTAAAGTGATTAAAGTGTTAGGCCGGTCCAACACATACACGAGATTTATTGCTAAGTCCTCTTAAGATGATTTTGTCCTAAGTTTCTTTTTTTTAAAAGGAGGTTTTTTCTTGTGTGTGGCCATTGAAAAAGGAAAAAAAGGGGAGTGAAAAGAAAAAACGAGTAGGATTTTCATAGGAATTAAAAACCCTACAGAATAGTTAATTAAACATTTGATTAAGGTTGATTTATGGTCTAGTTGATCTTATTTCTTGTCAGTAGGTTCAAAATTGGGTTTTATTCATTGTTAACGATTGGATCGTCACTTAAAGCTCTTTACATCACTAGACCTTGGATAAAATTTTGGGTGATTTTTTCTCCAACTTTTCTTAATTAAGTTGATGTCTACAACTTATTTTTCACTGTTAAAGTGTTGATTCCATTGTTATTGAACTATTAAATCTTTGACATGTTGATGTTATTAAAGACTTGATTAGGTTGTACATCTAAAAATTTATATAGTGGAGATTTGGATGGACTTTATAATTAATTCATGATTTTTGTCCTTTACATTGTAACAGTTTTCAACATAAATTGTTTTTGTGTTGATTGTAATGTTTACCTCTTTTACTTGTGATTCAAACTATAGTATTTGTATTTGAGTATTTTCTCACAGATTCAATCAAAGAGGAAAATTTTACACATTTGTTTTTTCCATCATAAAGGACTACTCCAGGACTTTCGAGGAAAGCGTTCTGTTTAGAACGTTCGTGACCAACGTAGGCTTTGACGAAGACTCTGGATGGAGTTTGCTTTCGTGTACAATTGGAACTCGGTCTTGATATTTGTTCCAAGCCACCTTGACCTTCTTGTCGGGCCTAGAGTCATAATAATATGTATTTTTCTTCTTTTATTCTCCTCTTAGAGGCCCCGTGAGATGCCCATTGGGTTTATGAAGAACTTGGAGATGGAAGCATAAACAGCCGACATTTGCCTTCATTTCCAAAAGCATCCGAATCTTTGTTGTAAGAATCGAACAACAAAATCCAGCACAAACACCATATCAAAGAAAAGAAAGTTTTCAATTATGTACAGTTTAGCTGGATGATTTACAGCTTAATTCGTGTACAATTTATAGACAAGTAGCAGGGGTTATATGCGGCAACTACTTGATACCGTGTGTTCATTTTGGTTCCGTGTCCAGCCATGATCTATCTTGATTTACGAAGTTTCCTTTGTAGCAATATTGACTTTCCCTCGCAGTTTCGTGGTTCCTTTGCAGCCTTGGAGTTTTGCTCCATGCTTATGGGAGGTGAGCAAATGCTTTTTTTCTTTTTGGTCATGAGAGCAGCGACTTGCAACGAGGACGGAAGCGTGTTAAATTTTGATGAGGGTAGGACAGAGTATGTCGAGCAGAGTAACAAAAGACAAATGAATTTATGTGTAAGATTGGAACTGAACAAGTGGTGGCTGATGGCCGTTGATTCAAACACTTAGCTTTAGAGCTTACCAAGAGATCACAAAAGTAAGGTCTCAAAACATATTAATCCAAGCCACACCAAAGCTTCTCTGCACGTTAACTAAGACTTCAAAAATTTGGAACAACGACTACCCATAGTATTCCAACATGGCCCCATCAACCTCATTTTTTAACAGAGCGGCATCTTGTAGTTGGCTTGTGTTAGGTCCTTACGTCATAGAAGGCTGGATATTCTTCAACTAATGCCGAATCTAAAGTCCAAGACTCTACAATCTTCGTCATTGCATATGCAACGCCGTTTGACATTAAACTGGAATGAGGCATGCCAGACGAAGCAATTTATTACTTCATCAGGCACAAACTCTGTGTGTGATAGGGCGAAAGAGAGACAGAGAGATGGAAAAGCAAAGGAAAGGACGTCTTCGGCTGGTGCTAGTTCCAGGCCTGTTCCAAGGCCACACAAACCCAATGCTTTAGTTGGGTACTATTCTCTACTCAAAAGGTTTCTCCATCACAGTCGTTCATACTCAGTATAACTCCCCCGATCCTTCAAGCTATCCTTATTCTATTTCCTGCCCTTGCCAGATGATAAATGGGGCCCTTTCCACTCCTAAAACAACTGTCTTAAGAGGGAAGTACTTCCCGACTTATATGGCCGATAACTTGGCCATCCAGGACCAATGTAGGAGTAGTAAATAGAATCCCAACATGCCCCCTCTCCCAAATAGATGGGGGAGAGATGAGGTGCTAGCCATAGGCCCAACATCAGTCTGAATCTTAACTTGCTTTGATACCATGATAAATGGGACCCTTTCCACTCATAAAGCAGCTGTCTTAAGAGAGAGGTACTTTCTAACTTATGTGGCTGATAACTTGGTCATCCAGGACCGATGTGGGAGTAATAAATAGAATCCCAACACCATATACCTCATTTGGATCTTAACTGGTCAGTTACTAGATTTTATATTGCAACTTAATAAAAAATGCAGAGATCGTTTCTATGAATTCTTGGCCGAAGTTATGAGGCAAGATGAACCAGATGTTAGAACTGCCTATATCATCTATGACGAGCACACGTACTTTTGTGAAGTAGTCGTGAAGGATTTGAAGCTTCCAAGCATCATCTTACGTACCAGTAGTGCTGCCCTTTTTTTAAAATTAAATAAATAAAATTATTTTCTATAAATTATTCTTTGAAACTAAATTGTATATTATTATTGTTTAGAATGTTAATGTAAATATTGAACTAAAGTTCTATGATTTGTAATCTCTTGTGTTAGAATCTATTTTTCTCTTTTTGAAGAGGAAAACTTATTGTAAATCAATTACTTCATTGTTGGTGCTCCCAATTTAGAAGCGATAAAATATTCGTATGCTTGTATGTGCTGCTTGCTATTCTACAAATCTTTCTACATACTTTAAGTTGATGAAATATACATTTACATGATTCATACTAATTATTCTTGGAACAGATATTTGGTTGATTGTTGGTGCATTAAATTTATATTTGATAAATCTTCGTTAGCTGTATGAGAACATTGAAAGCGATACTTGGAAGATTATTGGAAAACATCTAAATTGCTAGATAGTTAGAGAAGTGCTTAAATTGTATATTATTATTGTTTAGTTTGTACACTTAGGTATTCAATTAAACATATATCATTTTGTAGTTCATTGTACTTGAATTTTTATTGTGATTGAGTGTGGATGAGATTAAGAAAGTTGTATTTGTTTTTTTTTTATTTTTGGGTTGTTTATAGACTCACATTAAGAAAGTTGAATTGCATGTGAGTGATACTAAAGGTGAAACCTTTGAAATGATGCATTGAACCCACTTATTTGTGGAGGGAATAGTTCTCCAAAAAGTTTTTAAATTGATTTAAGTCATTCTATACACATTGGTAGGACCACCATCTACTCCATTTTATTATTTTCTTAATCTAGAGTTCTATTTTGTTTGTCTAAATTATTCTATACAAATGTTGATGTTCATTTTTCCTTATTCGGTTCCTTTTTGTTTTCTTTTTTCTTTTTTCTTTTTTCTAGTTAACTCTCTAATAGAAAATTCATTGTACCTAATTTAGTTACTGGTTAACTAGCAATTAGTTATGCAAAATTTGAGTAGAAATTACTACATAGAAATAAAATTTGAAAAATAAAACAAGTATAACTATCAAATGCAATGGGCTGTTGTAGATATGTGAATGCTTGTAGTGAACTTATGGTGTGATATTTAACCAAAATATTATGCCACTGAATTTGCAAATTTAGTATTGAATCAAATCAATAATAGGGTATCTCTAATTAAAATGCTAATCACAATTTCAAATGTAGGGTTTTAGAGTTATACCCAAAATAATGAAACTTTCATAATATAAAGCAAATCGGTAGAAACAAATTCAGAATCTAAACAATAGAGCACAACGAGAGTCTGGCATATTGAAGAGAATTTGCAGTGCTTGATTCCTTTTTGCTTATGGAGCATTGTTCTGTATTCAATAAATCTATTTTTCTTTCTTTTCTTGACTTATATCTTCTACCATCAACCAAGATAGCCATTCATAGATTTAGGGGCTAGCCATTGGATTTGTCACTGACCGTTGTATCTTCCGACAAGATAGAGAGAGAGGTGAAGAGTGTTTCTAGTTTCTTTTCAGTCTTGTCATCTGAGACTTTTTTCCCTCATATGACATTGCCTTCGTTCGATGGCCTTCAACTTGCTTTTTATTTCAACCACACAATTAAAGCTCCATGCATTCTGTAGCTGCATGATCATTGGAAGATATATGTGGTATTGTGTGAACTCAGCTAGCCACGTGTGTCACCTTTTTGCATGATATTTGTCAAGTACAAATTCCAACTTGTTTTGGGCTACGGGCTTGCTCGATGAGATTATCTTATCATAGCTATTAGACCTGACCCATAAATTACACAATGAAATCCACTAATTAATTAATTAATTTACTCATCATAAAAAATATACAAAAATATATGTATAGCTCAAAAGAGAGAGATGGGGTCAAAGATTCTGCTTCATTGGCCATTGACGAAGCTTGGAATGATCGAAGTTTGTGCTAAGATCTTGGATTTGAATGAAAGATGGGAAAAAAGCTTAGTATTTTTTGCTTGATGAGAGAACTGTTTCGTGTTGATGAATATGATGTGCAGGCAAAGGAGATAGGTAGGGTATTTAAATTTAGCAAATGACCTTTTTGGTACCTTGTTGTTGGGTTTATAAATTCATAATAATCTTTATTTTCCTTCTTTATTCCTTTTTCAGAGGCCCATTGGATATATAAAGAACTTGGGATATGGAAGCATAAATTACCAACGTTTGCCCTTATTTTCAAAAAACATCCACATCTTTACAATAAGAACTGAACAACAAATTCCAACATAAACACTATATCAGACAAAAGATAGTTTTTAATTCTCCACAGTAAAAAAATTGGTGTACTAGAGCCATGGCATCAAGCTAAACCTTGGTCATTACAAGCATAGTGCTGCTTAACATTAGCGAGAAGACCAATTTGAATTAACGTGATATTAAAACAGAATCAAAGGCTAATAAGATTTTATAATAGCTTAGAATTTACGTAGAGTTTTCCTATAATATTACTTATAAAACTTGTCAAATCATAATATGTTTGGGTAAGTTTCTAAAAATATTTTACACTATTTATAGCTTAATAGTAATAAAATTTTAGGCAAAAGAAATATTAAAAAACTTATTATTCAACTCATAAGTCACATAAGTAACTTAGATAGTGTTTGTGCTGCATTACTTAGTGGGTAGACACATAATCCCAGGGGTAGCAAATGTCATATGCCCCATTATGAGCATAATTTATCATGCGTGCTTGCTCCTCTCTTATGCTCCACCTACAGATGGCACATTTTGTACGGTCTCTCTTCTCTATGTAGATGTGGAAATAATGGTTTAGGCCGTCCCACGCCATTTTGCATAGGAAATCTGTCGACCCCCAAATATTTGGGTGGAACGCGAATTCATACTCTTCTCCCGGGAACAACGTATGTACGCCTAAGAAGTCCTCTGATGAGGTGCAAGATACATCAAAGGCCTGCCCATTTCTAAGTCGTTCCTTCTAATTACATGTGCTTTCTTATAAGCCTCACACTTGGTAGAAATATGGAGCAAAAGAAAAAGCGCTACAAGGAAACAAACGTGCTTTGGGGAAAAAGCCATGTTTGAAGCTTTTTTTCTCCAATTTGTTTAAGGTGTAAAATTGGAAGGGTTTGTAGATGAGATAATGTGTTTTGGGGGCCTCATGGAATCTTTTTATAAAGCAATCCTTGGATAAGAGTATGGATTATACAACAATGCTAATTAAAGAAATATTGTGAGACGTTTTGAAAAGGGGTTGAAACAATAGAAATTATACTAAATTTATAAAATTAGTTACAAATTCAAAATTTTAATTGTTATATGTAGAAAAAAATTGTATGAAAAATTAGAAAATTAGTTACAAATTTAGTTTTATAATTGTTATTTTTGAAACTTGATTGAAATGATCTAAATTTTGCAATGCCTATCTTGTATTAAATAGTTAGGAAAGTCATGAATTTCAAATGTATGGCTAAAAGCACAATTGGGATAACCAAACTTAAGGCTAGGCATTGTTAAATCTACCTATAGAAAGCTCTTTTATCAAACTTAGTTAAATAAGATTTATTTTAACTACTCACCCTCTTATCCTTATGTTTTGATGAGATAGGAAATAAAATTCCAAACCAAAGGTTTAAAACAATATTTAACCAACTTCAATCCTAATTTTTTTCTAAAGAAGAGCATATGCAATTATCAAGACTTGTATGGAAAAAAGGAGTACCAAAGCATAATGTTATATGTTGGATTATTTTGAAAGGCAAACTATCAATAACAGATCATGTGGCTGTATGAAATAGCTAAGTGGACCTACAATAAAACCTTTGTCAATAAGGAAAAGAATCGTAAGAACATTTATTTTTTAAATGCAACTTCACAAATTACATATGGAAGGCTCTATTAGGTATGAACGGATTAACTTGAAGAATTAAATATTAGAAAGTTGAAATATGTTGGATGATTAAGGCTATCAAGAGTAGGAGTTTTGCAGCAACCATGTTTAGTATATCTTTCAAAGCCATATTATATTTCATTTCGAAGAAAAGAAATAGAAAAAGATACAATGATAAGAGTCTAGACAGTTAAACAATTACTGCTAAAATCAAAAAGGACGTGAAAGGGAAGATTTCATCTATTAAAGGAGTAAAGCCTATGAATTATAATAAATTCTTACAAAAGCTTTGGAATTTACCAAATAGAATGTCTGAGCTTAAATGATGATGATGTAATTAAACAATTACCCAGGATTTGTTGCATAAAAGGGATAATTTGGGACTTAGAGTTGTTAATTATATCTTTTATGGAAACAGACTTGCTACTTCAAGTAAAGCACTCGATGCTCTCTCACAATCGATTAGTCTCCCTTTGTCCCAATAGACGAAGCTTTTTTCTTTATAGTGATATATAATTCTTGACCTTTCACAAAAAAAAAATGCACATGTTATTTATTTATTTATTTATTAGATTATTATATTCAATTTGCCTTACGTACATTTATCATGCAACATGTATCTCTCTTGCATTACAACAAAAACAAATAAACACATCTTCAGCTTGCAATTTCAATAGCTTTAACATCAAGCTTCTTCAAATCCTCTGTAGGAACAATCATAGTAAGAACCCTGTTGTCCATGGAAGCCTTTACCTCTTCCATCTTCACATTCTTTGGCAACTTGAACCCCCTCACAAACTTGCCAAAGCTATCCTACACCTTATCCCACTTGTCATTCTTGTATTCCTTCTCTATGTTCCTCTTTTCATTCATCTAAAGGACTTTGTCATCTTCATTCTCAAACTTTACTTCTTCCTTGTTCAGCCCCAAAAGGTTGGCCACAAAGACATGGGCTTCTAAGGTCTCCTTCCAGCCAACCTTGGTGCTCACGAATGTAAAATTCTCTTGAGAAAGTGTAGGAACTAAAGGAAACTAAAAATCCTTGAAGGGATCCAAACATCATGAAAGAAAGGGTTAAATATCCTGCTTCATCCTCCACTAAAGAAGCTTGGAAGATCAACATTTTTGCTTAGATCTTGGATTTCAAGGAAAGACAAGAAACAAGATTGCTATTGTGTACTTGATAAGACAATAACTTCATGTTGATGGTACTTGGTGTTGTGTGGAAATGGTCTTAGGCTGGTCCAGCCTATACTCAGAGATTTATTGCTACGTCCTCTTAAGATAATATCGTCCTAAGTTAAAAAAAAAAAAAGAAAAAGAAAAAGAAAAGGTTTTTTCTTATGTGCGGCTGTCGAAAAAGAAAAGGAGAGAGAAGAAAAAAAAGCATGATTTTCTTAGGAATTAGAAACCCAATACAACAGTTAATTAAATGTTTGATTAAGGTTGATTCTTGGTCTGATTAAGCTTATTTCTTGTCAGTAGGTTTAGAATTGAGTTTTATTCATATTGAATGGTTAGATTGTCATTTGAATCTCTTTACATCACCAGATCTTAGTTGAAATTCTAGATTTTTTTTCTCCAACTTTTATTAATTAAGTCGACGTCTACAACTTATTCTTCCCTATTAATTGTTGATTTCATTGTTATTGGTTTATTACATCTTTGTTATGTTGATGTTATTAAGGGCTTGATTAGGTTGTACATTTAAAAATTTATATAGTAGAGATTTGGATAGATTGTGTAATCAATTTGTGGTTTTTGTCCTTCACATTGGAGAGTTTTTTACATAATAACTTTTTGTATTGATTGTGATGTTTACATTTTTTACTTGTGATTCAAATTATATTATTTTTACTTTAGTATTTCCTCATAGATTCAATCAAAGTAAAAAAAATTTACACATTTTTTTCAATTACAGAGGACTACTTTAGTACTTTTGCAGAAAGCGTTTTGTTTAGAACGTTCATGGCCAATGTAGGCTTTCACTAAGACTTTGGATGCAGTTTTGCTTTCATGTACAATTGGAACTCGGTCTTGATATTTGTTCCAAGCCACCTTTACCTTCTTGTAGAGCCTAGAGTCATAATAATATGTATTTTTCTTCTTTATTCTCCTCTTAGAGGCCTCGTGAGATGCCCATTGGGCCTATGAAGAACTTGGGAGATGGAAGCGTAAACCGCCGACATTTGCCTTCATTTCCAAAAGCATTCAAATCTTTGTAGTAAGAACCAAACAACAAATTCCAGGACAAGCACCATATCAAACAAAAGAAGGTTTTCAATTCTCTACAGTTTAGCAGGATGATTTACAACCTAATTCGTGTACAATTTATAAATAAGTAGTGGGGGTTATATGCGGGGACTACTTGATACCATGTGTTGATTTTGGTTTCGTGTCCAACCATGATCTTTCTTGATTTACGCAATTTCCTTTGCAGCAATATTGACTTTCCCTCATAGTTTCGTGGTTCCTTTGTAGCCTTGGAGTTTTACTCCATGCTTACGGAAGGTGAGCAAATGCTTTTTTTCTTTTTGGTCATGAGAGAGCAACGACCTGCAACGAGGACGAGAGCGTGTTACATTTTAAAGAGGGTGGGACATAGTATGTCGAGCAGAGTTACAAAAGACAAATAAATTTATGTTTAAGATTGGAACTAAACAACTGGTGGTTAATGGCCATTAACTCAAGCACTTAGCTTTAGAGCTTACCAAGAGATCATAAAAGTAAGGTCTCAAAACATATTCATCCAAGCCACACTAAAGCTTCTCTGCACGTTAACTAAGACTTCAAAAATTTAGAACAACGACTACCCATAGTATTCCAACATGGCCCCATCAACCTCATTTTTTAACAAAGCGGCATCTTACAGTTGGCTTGTGTTGGGTACTTACGTCATAGAAGGATGGATATTCTTCAACTAATGTCGGATCTGGAGTCCAAGACCCTACAATCTTCGTCATTGCATACACAACACCGTTTGACATTAAACTAGAATGAGGCATGCTAGATGAAGCAATTTATCACTTCATTAGGTGTAAACTCTCTATATGATAAGGCAAAAGAGAGATTGTAGTGGGCTGTAAAGAATTGTGTAGTTAGGCTGGATAAGAGGAGGGTATAGGCTGGACAGAGAGGTGGTAGGCGTGGGTTGACCCAAGTAAATGAAAGGACACGTCTTTTGGAAAGGAGCGGGGGTAAGGAAGGGGTCATTCGAAAACATTCTTGGAGAGGCTTCTGAAGTCCGCAAGAGAGTAGTGGCGGTCTGGGTTCTCGTTCAATGAGCCTGTGATTCTTCCTTTCTGGTTGATGTTCTTGGAGTTTCACCATTCCGTACATGAGCCACTATCACAAAGGAGTCCTTGGGTAGCTAAGATCCAAAGGGCTGATTACTAGATCTCGCGTAGAGGAGTTGTCGTTTAAGCAAAAAAAAAAAGGCTTCCCTGCTACAAGTGGTATCAGAGTCATCCGATCCCGTGATGGAGGATTGTGTTTCCCAATTGAAGTTCAGTTTAACCAATCTAGGGTCTCAATTCTTTACTGAGGTCTAAGATCTTCGTAACCGAATGGAAACTACGATGTCATAACTTCAACTCCTCGTCGCTCAATGCACAGATTCATTGATGGGGGGAACACTCAATCCGAACCCCAGCGGCAGTCCCAATTCCTCACCGGCAAAGGCAACCCTAACCCCCATGTCTCTCAGTCACATAATTCAGACCCCAATAGATCTAGGTTAGGCCCAAACCCTTCGAGCCTTAATGGCTTGGGTCCCAGTGGGTCAGGGCCCAACGGGTCAAAGCCCAACGAGTTAGGCCCTAATGGGTCAGGCCCCAACGGGTCAGGCCGTAACGGGTCAGGGGCCCATGGATCATGATTTTTTGGGTCGGGTTGCACCCTGTCAGGTCAGGATTCTAAATCCAACATCCTAAGCCGTATAACCTTATTCAACTTTCCCCGTTTTCACCATGAGGACGACCCAACCTCATGGATCTTTCTAGCCACTGAATTTTTTGAATATCATAGGCTTACAGATTCAGATAGAGTCTGGATCTTCACTTGGAATATGGTTGGTAGTGTTGTCAAATGGCTACAATCCTACCGGGAGGACTTAGAAAGAATCGGCCAAGCCCTTACCAGGGAGAAATTTAAGCAAGGGCTTCTAGATTGTTATGGGTCAACTAAACCCAGAAATTCAATAAGAGTTATGATGAAAATGGAACAAACTGGGACAATAGAACAGTACTATAAGTAGTTTAAAGACGCATTTGCCATGGCTAGACCTCTCACTTTCCAACAAGTTATTGACTATTTTATTGGAGGGTTGAAGGTTGGGATTCAAGGAGATGTTGACGCCAAACACCCTGAAACCCTCAACGATGCACTGCATTTAGTATTAATTTATGAGGATTAGATGTAGCAACACTCCATAGGGTGGGCTTTAAGAACCCTGGCCGAAGAGGGGCTGGTGAGATATTACCTCCTCTAGTTATAGGAAGGGGTATTCAGGGGTCTATTTGTCACTAGCAACAACAACAACAATCTTTCACACGGAATTATTTACCTACCCATAAGTTAACATATACGGAATTAGAGGAAAGGAGGCAAAAAGGGTGATGTTTCCATTGCAATGACAGATACGCTTCAGGGCACAAATGTCAGAAATGACTGTTTATTTGTGAAGCTGTGTATCCAAATGAGTGGGTGGATAATGGAGATGAAGCTGGACAGATTGGAACTGAAGAAGAATTCACAGACTACTTTGAGACCGAGGAAGCAATGGGCATATCTACAATGGCTCTATACAACATAAGAGTGGGCAAGCCAAAGACAATGAAGGTAGAGGGGCAAGTTGAGACTTTTAAAAGCTAGATTCGGGTGTTGATCGACTAAGGCAGCACCCATAACTTTATCGATCAAAGCTTGGTTGCTAGGTTAAGGCTTAAGGTAGATTAATCCCTAACCTTTAAGGTCTTAGTAGCAAGCGGTAAGGCTGTTGATAGTATAGGGGTTTGTAGGGGAGTGGAAGTGAAGCTATAGGGAGTAGGTATGAAATTGGACCTGTTTGTACTTCCGTTGGTTGCAGTGGAGGTGGTATTAAGGGTACAATGACTGGAGACTCTCGGAGATATCACTTGGAACTTTTCAGATCACCGCATGGAATTTGAGATGGAAAATAATAGAGTAGTTCTTCGGGGGTGGAGGCCTAAACCCTCTCAGTTAATTGAGAAGCCAAAGTTGACAAGGGGGCTAGCAAAGAAAGGGCAGTTTATGGTTATACAGATTGTAGGCAGTGAGGATAAGGAGAAACAGGGAAAAGAACAAGTTGTAATGGTGGATGCTAAGAGGTACTAGCCCATGGAGAAACTGTTAAAAGCATTTGGGGATGTGTTTCAAGAGCCCAAAGGTCTACCTCCTCCTCAGAGCCATGACCATCATATCATCTTAAAGGGCAATGGAAAACCTGTGTCAGTTCGTCCTTATCGATATCCCTATGTCCAAAAGGGAGAAATGGAAAAGTTGGTGAAGGAACTGTTGGAGGAGAGGGTTATTAGACCCAGTAAGAGCCCGTTTTCTTCACCAGTGTTACTAGTAAAGAAGGCCAATAAATCTTGGAGGCTGTGTGTGGACTATAGAGAACTAAATAAGTAGACAATTAAGGACAAATTTCCTATCCCAACTATTGATGAAATGCTAGATGAGTTGAACGGAGCCAAATATTTTTCAAGGTTGAACTTAAAATTAGGGTATTATTAGGTTCGGATAAAGGAGGAGGATATAGAGAAAACCACATTCAGAACCCATCACAGCCATTACGAGTTCCTAGTATTGCCCTTTGGAGTGACCAATGGACCTTCCACCTTTCAATCGCTCATGAATGTGGTCTTTCAAGAGCAATTACGGAAGATGGTTTTGGTTTTCTTTGATGATATCCTCATTTATAACAAGAGTTGGGAGGAACATCTTCAACATGTGCGGTTGGTTTTGGAAATCTTGAGGAAGAATTAGTTAAATGTAAAATTATCAAAGTGTGAATTTGGGAAAACAAAATTGAAGTTTTTAGGGCATGTAGTAAGTGAGAAGGGGGTAGTAATGGACCCCAGTAAGGTCGAGGCAGTAGTTCAGTGGCCAACACCAAAATCTGTAAAGGCTTTGAGAGGATTTTTGGGAATAGCAAGGTACTACAGGTAGTTTATTAAAGGGTATGGAATGATCATGGAGCCACTCAAGAATTTACTAAAAAGATATGCTTTTGTTTGGAATGATAGGGCGTAGTAAGCCTTTGAAAAGTTAAAATCTGTATTGACAACAGCTCTAGTGTTAAATCTGTCAGATTTCTTCCAACCCTTCATTTTGGCGTGTGATGCATCAAGAACTGGTGTTGGGGTTGTATTGTCACAAGGAAGAAGGCCTATAGCCTATTTTAGCAAGGCTCTTCATGGGAATCACTTAAAACTATCCACTTATGAAAGAGAAATGTTAGCTATAATATTGATAGTGCAGAAATGGCGGCATTATTTATTGGGGAACAAGTTTATTATCTGGACTGACCAAAAAAGCCTCAAGTTTTTTACAAGATCAGAAGATTGTGACCCCTACCCAGCAAAAATGGCTATTAAAACTCATGGGATACAATTTTGAAGTCGAATATAAGGTTGGGAGGGATAATGTAGTGGCTGATGATCTATCTCGCCAGGTTGGGGAAACCGTAAAAGTTGAAGAAAAGTCTTTAAAGGGAGAGTCTACTACCATAACTAGCCCTCATCCGCAATGGCTTCAGTCCATAAAGGAGGATATTCAGAAAAACCCCAGAGCCTAAGAAATTGTGGCCAAAATTGCTTGCGGGGAGGTGATAGGACCTTGAGCATACAAGGACGGAATCGTCACTTTCAGAGATAAGGTATATATGCCCTTAAACTCCTCATTAATTCCTTTAATAGTCAAGGAAATGCATGATAGTGTACATGAAGGTAGAGAGAAAACCATAAGAAGATTGAAATCTGTATTTTTTTAGAAGGGAATGAGAAACCATATGGAGAAGGTTGTGGGGGATTGCGTAGTATGCCAAAAGAACAGAAATGAAAACACCAAACCAGCAGGACTTTTACAACCCTTACTTGTGCCTGAACAAGTTTGGGATGACATCACTATGGATTTTGTGGAGGGTTTACCAAAATCACAAGGACGGTCTGTGATACTAGTAGTGGTGGATAAGTTGTCTAAATTCAAGCATTTTATTCCCTTGTCCCATCCCTCTACAACTGTAACAGTGGCTCAGGCTTTTTTTGAGACTATTTTCAAACTTTATGGAATGCCCAAGATGATAGTATATGATCAGGACCCTCTCTTTACAAGTAAATTCTAGAAGGAGTTGTTTAGGTTGCAAAATACATAGTTCAATTTTTCATCCACCTACCACCTTCAAACGGATAGACAAACCAAAGTTGTGAAATAAAACCCTTGAGATGTATTTGAGGTGTTTTATGGGAGAACAACCTAGAGAATGGGTGAGGTGGTTACCAGAGGTACAATATTGCTATAACACAAGTTGGCATAGTTCAACCTTATACACTCCCTACGAGGTATTATATGGGAGAAGTCCCCCCTCTCTCCTAAACTATGTGCAAGGAATAGCCAAGGTGGCTTTTGTGGAGCAAATATTAGAAGAAAGGGATGTTGTCTTGCAGGCCATTAAAAGGAATCTATATGTTGCCCAAGATAGAATGAAGAAGGGATATGATAAGAAAAGACAGGAAATTGATTTTAAGGAAGGGGAATGGGTGTTGGTTAAGTTGCCCCAGTACAGATAGATTTCAATCACCCAGCGTAGGGATCAAAAGCTAAAAACCAAATTCCAAGGGCCCTATAAGATTAGTCAAAAGAAAGGAAAGGTGGCCTATGAATTAGCTCTTCCGCATAGCTTTAAAATACACCCAGTGTTCCATGTCTCTAAGCTTAGAAGATTCAAAGGAGATCCAGAAGGAGTGCAACCAGAAAATGATGAGGAGTTTCAAGATGCTCTGGAAGAAATAGAGGACAAAGAGCAGCCACAATTGGTGTTGGAGAGTCAGACCCGTAATGGCAGGACTGAGTTGCTAATCCATTGGAAGGGCAAGGCCCCCGCTAAAGCTACTTGGGTGGAAGAAATGGACTTTTACATCAGGTACCCTAGGTTTCAGAACAAGAACTAGTATAGCCTTGAGGACAAGGCTAAAGTTAAGCGAAGGGGAATTGTAGCGGGTTGTAAAGAATTATACAGTTGGCCTGGATAAAAGGTGGGTATGGGCTAGACAGAGAGGTGGTAGGCACGGGTTGACCTAAGTAAATGAAGGGACACGTCTTTTGGAAGGGAGTAAGGGTAAGGAAGAGGTCATTCGAGAACATTCATAGAGAGGCTTCTACAGTCCGTAAGAGAGTAGTGGCGGCCTGGGTTCCCATTCAACGAGCCCATGATTCTTCCTTTCTAGTTGATGTTCCTAGAGTTTCACCATTCCGCACACGAGCTGTTATCGCAAAGGAGTCCCTGGGCAGCCAAGATCCAAGGGGCTGGTTACTAGATCTTGCGCAGTGAACCTGTCATTCAAGCAGAAGAATGAGACTTCCCTATTATAAAGATAGAGAGATGGAAAAGCAAAGGAAGGGACATCTTCAGCTGGTGCTAGTTCCAGGCCTATTCCAAGGCCAGATAAACCTAATGCTTCAGTTGGGTATCATTCTCCACTCAAAAGGTTTCTCCATCACAATCGTTCATACTTAGTACAACTCCCCCAATCCTTCAACCTATCCTTATTTCTATTTCCTTCCCTTGCCAGATACCTCATTTGGTCACAATATCTTAACTAGTCAGTTACTAGATTTTATATTTCAACTTAATAAAAACTGTAGAGATCGTTTCAATGAATTATTGGCTGAAGTTATAAGGCAAGATGAACTGGATGTTAGAATTGCCTGTATCATCTATGACGAGCACACGTACCTTTATGAAGTAGTGGAGAAGGATTTGAAGCTTCCAAGCATCATCTTACGTACCAGTAGTGCTGCCCTTTTGTTAAAATTAAATAAATAAATTTATTTTTGATAAATTATTCTTTAAAAATAAATGTATATTATTATTGTTTAGAATGTTAACTTAAGTATTGAACTAAAGTTCTATCATTTGTAATCTCTTGTGTTAGAATCTATTTTTCTCTTTTTGAATAGGACAACTTCATTCTTGGTGCTCACAATTTAAAATGGGCAAAATATTCTTATGCTTGCATGTGCTGCTTGCTATTCTACAAATCTTTATACATACTTCATATTAATTATTCTTTGAACATATATTTGGTTGATTATTGGTGCATTAACTTTATATTTGATAAATCTTCATTAGCTGTCTGAGAACATTGAAAGTGATACTTGAAGATTATTGGAAAACATCTAAATTGCTAGATAGTTAGAGAAGTGCTTAAATTGTATATTGTTGTTGTTAGTTTGTAAACTTAGGTATTGAATTAAACTTATATCATTTTGTAGTTCATTGTACTTGAATTTGTATTGTGATTGAGTGTGTATGACATTAAGAATGTTTTTTTTTTTTGTGAAAGGTGAAATTATATATCACCCGTAAAAATATTTACAAGATTGTTCGATTACAAAATATCATCATCTAAGCTCAAACATTGCACTTGGCAAATTCCAAAGCTTTTGTAAAAATTTATTACAATTTGTAAGCTTGATTCCTCTAGTAAATGAAACCTTCCATTTCACATCCTTTTTTATTTTAGTAATAATGGTTGAGTTATCTAGACTTGTATCGTTAAATCTTCTTCTATGTACTTGACATTAAGAATGTTGTATTTGTTTCTTTTTTAGGTTGTTTATAGACTCATATTAAGGAAGTTGAATTGGATGTGAGTGATACTAAAGGTGAAACCTTTGAAATGATGCATAAAACCACTTATTTATACACAGAATAGTCCTCTAAAAAGTTTTAAATTGATTTAAGTCATTTTATACACATAAGTAGGACCACCATCTACTCCAATTTATTATTTTCCTAATCTAGACTTCTAGTTTGTTTGTCTAGATTGTTCTATACAAAGATTGATGGTTATTTTGCCCTATTTGGTTCCTTTTTCATTTTTTTTCTAGTTTACTCTCTAATAGAAAATTCATTGTACCTAATTTAGTTACTGGTTAACTAGCAATTAGTTATGCAAAATTTGAGTAGAAAATCACTAAATAGAAATAAAATTTGAAAAATAAAACAAGTATAACTATCAAATGCAATGGGTTGTTGTAGATATGTGAATGCTTGTAGTGAACTTTTGGTGTGATGTTTAACCAAAATATTATGCCGTTGAATTTGCAAATTTAGTATTGAATCAAACCAATAATAGGGTATCTCTAATAAAAATGCTAATCACAATTTCAAATCTAGGGTTTAGAGTTGTACCCAAAATAATGAAACTTTCACAATACAAAGCAAATCGGTAGAAACAAATTCAGAATCTAAACAATAGAGCACAATGAGTGTCTGGCATATTGAAGAGAATTTGCAGTGCTTGATTCTTTTTTGCTTATGGAGCATTGTTTTGTATTCAATAAATCTAGTTTTCTTTCTTTTCTTGACTTATATCTTCTACCATCAACCAAGATAGCCATTCATAGATTTAGGAGCTAGCCATTGGATTTGTCAGTGACCATTGTCTCTTCCAACAAGATAGAGAGAGAGGTGAAGAATGTTTCTAGTTTCTTTTCAGTCTTCTCATCTGAGATTTTTTTCCCTCATATGACATTGCCTTCATTCGATGGCCTTCAACTTGCTTTTTATTTCAATCACACAATTAAAGCTCCATGCACTTTGTAGCTGTATGATCATCGGAAGATATTTGTGGTATTGTGTGAACTCAGCTAGCCACGTCTGTCCCCTTTTTACATGATATTTGTCAAGTACAAATTCCAACTTGTTTTGGGCTACGGGCTTGCTCGATGAGATTATCTTATAATGGCTGTTAGAGCTGACCCAGAAATTACACGATGAAATCCATTAATTAATTAATTAATTAATTAATTTACTCATCATTGAAAATATGCAGAAATATATGTATAGCTTAAAAGAGAGAGATGGGGTCAAAGATGCTGCTTCATTGGCCATTGACGAAGCTTGGAATGATCGAAGTTTGTGCTAAGATCTTGGATATGAATGAAAGATGGGAAAAAAAGCCTAGTATTTTGTGCTTGATGAGAGACTTGTTTGGTGTTGATGAATATGATGTGCAGGCAAAGGAGATAGGTAGGGTAAATTTAGCAAATGACTTTTTTGGTACCTTGTTGTTGGGTTTATAAATTCATAATAATCTTTATTTTCCTTCTTTATTCCTTTTTTAGAGGCCCCGTGAGATGCCCATTGGATCTATAAAGAACTTGGGAAATGGAAGCATAAGCAGCCAACGTTTGCCCTTATTTTCAAAAAACATCCACATCTTTATAATAAGAACCGAACAACAAGTTCCAACATAAACACCATATGACAAAAGATAGTTTCTAATTCGCCACGGTAAAAAATTTGGTGTACTAGAGCCATGGCATCAAGCTAAACCTTAGTCATTACAAGCATAGTGCTGCTTAACATTAGCGAGAAGACCAATTTTAATTAACATGATATTAAAACAGAATGAAAAGCTAAATAATATTTTTTAATAGCTTAGAATTTAACTATAGAGTTTTCCTATAATATTACTTATAAAACTTGTCAAATCTTAATATGATTGGTAGGTTTTTAAAAATATTTTACACTACTTATAACTTAATAGTAAAAAAATTTTATGCAAAAGAAATATTAAAAAGCTTATTATTCAACTCATAAGTCACATAAGTAACTTAGATAGTATTTGTGTGCTGCATTACTTAGTGGACAGACACATAATCCCAGGGGTAGCAAATGTCATATGCCCCATTATTAGCGTAATTCATCATGCATGCTTGCTGCTCTCTTATGCTCCACCTACAGATGGCACATTTTGTACGGTCTCTCTTCTCTATGTAGATGTGGAAATAATGGTTTAGGCCATTCCATCCCATTTTGCACAAGAACTGTGTCGACCCCCAAATGTTTGGGTGGAACGCGAATTCATACTCTTCTCCAAGGAACAGCGTATGTACGCCCAAGAAGTCCTCTGATGAGGTGCAAGATACATTGAAGGCGAGCCCACTTTCTAAGTCATTCCTTATAATTCCGTGTGCTTTCTTATAAGCCTCACACTTGGTAGAAATATGAAGCAAAAGAAAAAGCGCTACGAGGAAACAAACATGCTTAGGGGAAAAAGCCATGTTTGAAGCTTTTTTTCTCCAAGTTTTTTAAGGTAGAAAACTGGAAGGGTTTGTAGATGAGATAATGTGTTTTGGGGGCCTCATGGAATCTTTTTATAAAGCAGTCACTGGATAGGAGTATGGATTATACAACAATGCTAACTAAAGAAATGTTGTGAGACGTTTTGAAAAGGGGTTGAAACAATAAAAATTATACTAAATTTATAAAGTTAGTTAAAAAGTCACAATTTTAATTGTCATATGCAGAAACAAAAATTGTATGAAAAATTAGAAAATTAGTTACAAATTTAGTTTTATAATTGTTATTTTGAAACTTGATTGAAATTATCTAAATTTTGCAATGCCTATCTTGTGTTAAATAGTTAGGAAAGTCATGAATTTCAAATGTATGGCTAAAAGCACCACTGGAATAATCAAACTTAGGGCTAGGCATTGTTAAATCTACCTATAGAAAATTCTTTTATCAATCTTAGTTAAAGAAGATTTATTTTAACTACTCACCCTTCTATCCTTAAGTTTTGATGAGATAGGAAATAAAATTCCAAACCAAAGGTTTAAAACAATATTTAACCAACTTCAATCCTAATTTTTTCTAAAGAAGAGCATGTGCAATTATCAACAATGTTAGAAGAAAAGTCTTCTTTTCATTTTTTATCCTTTTTCTTTTTTCCTCTTTTTTAAGGTATATGTTCCATTTGTTTGCATATCAGTAGTTGTATTAGAGATACTCTTCTCAAGATAAGACAATTTTTGGACTAATTATTTTAAGAACATCTTCTAGCTACGTGGAGGAAAATTAGAAACTTTAACTATTTAAAAATAATTTGACATAAACATATGTTTTAGACTTGAGACATAGTTCTTCAAGACATAAAATAACCAAAAATAATAAAAATTACATATATTAAATTGAAAATCTTAAAACAGTAAATAAATAATTTTTTTTATATAAAGTATGCCCTCAAATTGAATTTTATATTATTATTATTTGGCATATAAATATAAATATTGAAGTAAAGTTATATCATTGCTTAATCCCTTATATTGGAATCTATTTTTCCCTTGTTGAAGAGAGAAACCTACTATAATGGGGTTTCTATGACATTGAGAAAGTTGTGTATGTTTCTTTGTAAGTTGTGTATAAACTTATATTAAGAAAGTTGAATTGGGTGTGAGTGATACTGATGGTAAAACCCTTCAAATGATTAATAGAATTCACTTATTTATAGGAAAAATGTTATTCTATACGCATTGGTAGACCACCACCCAATCCATTTCATTATTTTCTTAATCTTGACTTCGATTTTGTCTATTTGGACCTTAAGCTTCTAACGTCCCTGAAGTGCTAAAAACGCTATAATTCCCAACTTTAATTTGGAAGGAGAATCTGCTCCTAAGTATTAAAATTGTCTAGTTCGAACAATCTAGGGCCTTTCTTGGCAGTTTTTTGCATCCGAATAGATAAACGTAAGCTCGTCATGGCCCACTTTCTAAGTCGTTCCTTAAAATTACATGCATTTGCCTAAAAGCCTTACACCTAATGGAAATATGAAGCGAACGAAGAAGCACTACAAGAAAATAGATGTGTTTGATGAAAAAAGCCAAGTTTGAGGCTTTTTTTTTCCTTAATTTTTTGAAGGTGTAAAATTGGAAAATTTTGTGGATGAAACAATCTATTTTAGGGGGTCATGGAATCTCCTTATAAAGTAGTCGTTCAGTAGGAGTAGATGGTACAACAATGCTAATTAAAGAAATATTGTGAGACATTTCAAAAAGGGGCTAAAGAATAGAAACTATTTGGGCGGGGGCCCTGGCTCAGTGGCGTTCTCTGAGCCAAACCCTGACCGGCCGTCCCACAGGTCGTGGGCTCGAATCTCGTCCCTCCCCCTTCCCCAGGTGCATGCGTTTATAAATTAAAAAAAAAGAATAGAAACTATGCTAAATTTAGAAAACTAGTTAAAAAATCCAATAATCTTTGTGTGATTATTCTTTTTGAAATTTTTTGTGTTTTTTAGTACCATATGATAGGACATTGATAGGGCTTAGCAATGTTGAACGACTATTTTTTTTTTGGTGTTTTGTCATTCCTAAGTATTTTCATTCCATTTTTTTTTTCTAGTTTTGGCTTTCATTTTGAATCAATTCATATCTTAAGCAATTACTTACTTGTAATTTGGTTTTTAATAATAATTATTCTTCTTTGTGCTTGAAAAGGCAATTTCTTGTTCAAATTTTTTCTCTTGTGAGATTTGTCCTTTATTGTGCAAACATAGACACCTTTTCTTACAAACCACTTTATGACAAGTGTAACTTTGCATTGATCCACATGGATGTCAAGGACCCCATAAACATCCCACACATGACAGTACTTGTTATTTTTTTAATCATTGTAGATAATTTTTCTTATGTCACTTGGAATTTTATTTTCCATTTCAAAAACTAAGTTTTTTTCTAAAACTCAATCTTTTCTTTACCTGATACAAACTCAATTTGACTTCACTGTTAAGTGTATCTACTTTGATAATGGTACCAAATTTGTTTTTCTTCTAAATGCTCTTATTTTGTTCAATCTAAGGGCATTCTTTATAAGTTCTTACTTTCATACTCCTTAGCACATTTTTTTGGATGAGTATATCTTGACTATCACTTATCTAATCAACCACCTCTCTTTATCTCCCTTAGGTAAGGTCACAATTTATGAGCATCTTTTTGGTATGCCACCACCTTTTAACCATTGATGTGTATTTGGCTACTAATGTTATGCTACTACTTTGGGTCTACATGATAAATTTAGCCTTCAAATGATTTATTGAATCTTCATGGTTTATCATTCTTATTAGAGGAGCTACAGGCTTTATGACCTCACCATTCAAAAAATTTGTTAGTCATGATATTATTTTTTGCCAAAATATTTTCCCTTACATTTTTCACAGTTATCCTTTACTAGTTTGACTGATTAATTAACTACCATCATATTGCTTAAGTATCCTACTATCCATCATTGTTGCCTCTAAATAAGCCTATTTTCCCTAAGTCTACACCAACTACCACTATTGACCCTAGTTCTCCTCAAACTACATTTGAACCATCTCTATTCATAAACTTACCTAGCACCACATCTGACCTTGACCAACAACCCTTTTTGGACCAACCTACACACTTTTCTTAGTCAAAGCTTTTAGTTAGTCATTTTAGGTGAGCCATTAAACCTCCATCCAAACTATTAATTATCTTTGTTTAACATTGCCTTCCACTTCATGAACATCTTCCTTTCTCATCTCTTAATACCTTTCTCTTGCCTAATGTCAGCTCCACCACTAATACTTTAATGCCTCTATCTATGCCTTTTGTGAACCCTAAATCTTCTAGGAAGCCCTTACCAATCCTCACTAGATCGATGCCATGAACTAAGAGCTCATTGTCCTTGAGGCCAATCATATTTAGAATGTGGCTCCTTTATGCCATGATTGATGTCTTATTAGTTATAAGTGGGTTTTTAAGGTAAAGTATTGTGCTAATGGGTCTTTTGAATGGTACATGACTTGGTTAATAGCTAAAGGATATAGTCAATAAGAAAGAATTCATTATCAAGATATCTTTTCCCCCACTAGCAAGCATGTCACTATTCTATTGTTCATCACCATTGCCTCCATTTATTGTTTGCTTCTTTTTTTTTTCTTTCAAATTGATATTTAGAACACTTTTATCCATGACAATCTTTCTAATGAAGTCTATATAAAGCTTCCCTTTGATTTTGGCAATCAAAGGGTAGGAAGAGTATTTCAATTGTAGAAATCTTTTTATGATCTCAAGCAAACATCTTGCTATTGGAATGCTAAGTTCATAGATGCTCTTATCTTATATGATTTTTGTCAATCTTAGAATGATTATTTACTTTTCACCAAAGCTTAGGGGAATTCTTTCATTGCCTTGCTTATCTATGTCAATAACATTTTGATCAAAGGAAACAATTAGGTAGCCATCTCAAACCTCAAAGAGTATCTCTATTCTACATTCTATATTTTTCATGAAAGATCTTGGTTAGTCAAAATTCTTTATTAGAATTAAGATTGCTCAATGATTGGAAGGTATCTTTGTAAGTTAGCATAAGTACACATTGAAGCTAATATCCAAGGCTGAATTTGTTGGTTCCAAGCCCTTAGCTATTTATATGAAGCAAAATAAAAAATTTACATGCATTGAGTATGATATTAACTTTAAGAAGAAATTCAATAATCCACCTCTTGAAAACCTTTCAATCTAATAAAGGTTAGTTGGCAAACTTTTATATTTGACTCTCATCAGCTTGATATTACCTTCTTAATTCAATTGCTCAATTGATTATGCATAACTCAAATTAGTCCAATGTGGAGGCAACATTACAGGTGATTAACTACCTTAAGAGCTATCTAGGTCTTGGTCTCTTATTCTCAAGCTCTTAAAGTTTAAGTTGCATCATTCTATGACTTAGACTACAATGCATGTCCTATGACTAGATAATTTACTATTGGATTTTGTATCATGCCTGGAAATTCAATGATATCTTGGTACTCAAAGAAATAGCCAACTATCTCCTTCTCATTAACTAAAGTAAATTATCAAGCTATGCAAGTCATTACTAGTGAAATAATGTGAATTAGAGGTTTACTCAAAGATTTTGGTTTCTCTATATGATAGCTAGCTTTACTCTTTTGTAACAATGAGGTAGCTAAGAAAATAATAGTTAATTTAACTTTTTACAAGCATACCAAGCACATTAAACTAGATTGTCATTATATAATAGAAAAGCTTTAATAAAGTGTTATTGTGACACATTACATTTCAATCAAAGAGCAACCAATAGACTTATTGATAAAAGTATTGTGTAGTTGGCAACATTAGCATTTCCTTTCTAAACTTATTTAGACCTCTAGCTTAAGGAAGAGTGTTAATTAATATAATACGATTCTTAATGTAATGCCTCCATTAGTTGTAAATATTTGGCGTAATATTTACACATCAATTGCATTAATGTGTGTATACCTTATATAGAATACCTTATATAAAATAGGTCTTATGCCTATAAGAGAAAGATAAGTAATGTACAGAAGGCATTGCAGTATCAATACAAGGTTGATTCCAATCTCTAGAGGTTTCTTATTTTCGTATAGTGTGACATTAACAAAGTCGGAAGGAGAATTTGCTACTAAGTATTAGGCCCATTCCTTCTTCCAAGTTTGTTAAATCTAAGTACACAAAAGCAAGCTAGCCATGGCCTATTAGCAACAAAGAGCCAATTATAGCACTTCCCTTACATATCCAAGAAGAAAAACAAAATGAAAATGGAAAATTTTATTAATGTACAAGTTATTTATTTATTATTATATTATTATAAATGATTATGTTCACTTTGCCTTATGTACGTTTATCATGCAACATGTATCTTTCTTGCATTGCAACAAAAACAAATAAACATATCTTTAGCTTGTAATTTCAATAGCTTTAACATCGAGCTTCTTCAAATCCTCTGCAGGAACAATGACAATGAGAACCCTATTCTCCATGAAAGCCTTTACCTCTTCCATTTTCACATTCTTTGGCAACTTAAACCTTTTCATGAACTTGCCAAGGCTATGCTTCACCTTATGCCACTTGTCATTCTTGTATTCCTTCTCTACATTCCACTTCTCATTGATCTATAGGACTTTGTCATCTTCGATCTTAAACTTTACTTCCTCCTTTTTCAGCCCTAGAAGGTTGGCCTTGAAGACATGTGCTTCTAAGGTCTCCTTCCAATCAACCCTAGTGCTCACAAATGTAAAATTTTCCTAAGAAAGTTCAAGAGCTAAGGGAAACTAAAAATCCTTGAAGGGATCCAAACATCAAGTGAGAAAGGGTTGAAGGTGCTACTTCATCCTCACTAAAAAAGATTGGAAGATCAACATTTTTGCTTAGATCTTGGATTTCAAGGAAAGACAAGAAATAAGATTGCTATTGTGTACTTGATAAGACAACAACTTCATGTTAATGGTACCTGGTGCTGTGTGGAAATGGTGTTAGGCTAGTCTAGCTTATACTTGAGATTTATTGCTAAGTCCTCTTAAGATAATATTGTCCTAAGTTTAAAAAAAAAAAGAGGTTTTCTCTTGTGTGGTTGTCAAAACGAAAAGAGAGAAAGAGAGAGAGAAGAAAAAAAGAGCAAGATTTTCACAAGAATTAGAAACCATGCGCAGCAATTAACCAAATACTTGATTAAGGTTGATTCATGGTCTGATTAAGCTTATTTCTTGTCAGTAGGTTCAAAATTGGGTTTTATTCATTTTTAGCAGTTAGGTCATCATTTGAAACTCTTTACATTACCACATCTTGGTCAAAATTCCAGGTAATTTTTTCTCTAACTTTTCTTAATTAAGTTGATGTTTATAACTTATTCTTCCCCATCAATTGTTGATTCCATTGTTATTAGATTATTAAATCTTTGTTATATTAATGTTATTATGGACTGTGTAATCAATTCATGGTTTTTGTCCTTCACATTGGCAGAGTTTTCAACATAAAACCTTTTCGTATTTTGTTGTGATGTTTATATCTTTTTTTTTTATGACTATGTGAGTTTATTCATCGAAGAACAAGAAAATACAAAAGCTTAGGGGTATACCCCAGCATTACAATTCATCTAAGAGAAAATAGAATTTGGAATTCTCCAACTATAACACAATAAAACATTCGTTTGAGAGAGTTTAATGTTCCTAAATAAAGATGTTCTTCCATGAACTACCCTCCTGATTCTAGCTAACAAAATTAGTATATCAACAGTCTTATTTTGAAAACATCTACGATTACATTCCAACCACATACAATAAAGACATGCTAAGAAAGAAAGTTTAAGAAGCTTTATAGTCAAATCCTTTCCTTTAATTGCTTTAATCATCCATTGTAATTTAAAATTTCAATCATTGATGTCCTTACAAAGGCTTTGTTGTGCTAGAATATTTCTCCAAATCTGGCTAGTCCAAGTACATTGAAACAATAAGTGTGATCTACTTTCATATTGAGAACCATAAAAATTACACATATCAATTGAAAGGAGCCATTGAAAAACCATTTCTATTGTAGGAAGTTTGTCCCTACATATGAGCTAACTAATGAAATTATGTTTGCTAATTCCTCTTGACCATATCAAATTATACTATTCAACCTCAGTATTCACTTGACATAATTCCTTATATGTTCCTTTACAACAATAAGAAGGTTTAGAAAGTATAGGGTGAGAGTTTGTCGTAACTTTAGAAGATCTCTGTAACTCCATGCCATATTTCCTTTGATGTCAAGAAACATAATCGAAGTTATTCTGTATTTAGTATTATGAATCCATTTACTCTATAAGGATGAACTTGGACAGTTAATAAGATTTCAGAGTGACCACCCCAACACAACTTTATTCCACACTTTAAGGTCTAGTAGTCCAAGACTTCCTTCCTTTTTAGGTGAACAAACAACTTACCAAGCAACCTTATAAGTTTTATAGTCTTCTAAATTTCCTAATCAAAGTTTATATCTTTTACTTGTGATTTAAATTATATTATTTGTATTTTAGTATTTCCTTATAAATTCAATTAAAGTAAAAAATTTTACACATTTTTTTCCATCTAAGAGGACTACTCTAGCACTTTGGAAGAAAGCTTTTTGTTTAGGACGTTCGTGACCAACGTAGGCTTTCACCAAGACTCTGGATGGAGTTTTGCTTTCGTCTTCAATTGCAACTTGGTTTTGATATTTGTTCCAGGCCACCTTGACCTTCTTGTCGGGCCTAGAGTCATAATAATATGCATTTTTCTTCATTATTCTCCTCTTAGAGGCCCCGTGAGATGCCCACTGGGTCTATGAAGAACTTGGGAGATGGAAGCATAAACAGCCAACATTTGCCTTCATTTCCCAAAGCATCCGAATCTTTGTAGTATGAACCGAACAACAGATTCCAGCACAAACTCCATATCAAGCAAAAGAAAGTTTTCAATTCTCTACAGTTTAGCTGGATGATTTACAACCTAATTCCTATGCAATTTATAGACAAGTAGCAGGGGTTATATACGGCGACTGCTTGATACCGTGTGCTTCATTTTGGTTTCCGTGTCCAGCCATGATCTATCTTGATTTACGCAGTTTCCTTTGCAGCAGTATTGAATTTCCCTCGCAATTTCGTGGTTCCTTTGCAGCCTTGGAGTTTTGCTCCAAGCTTATGGGAGGTAAGTAAATGCTTTTCCTTTTTGGCCATGAGAGATCAGCAACCTGCAATGAGGACGAAAGCGTGTTACATTTTGAAGAGGGCAGAACAGAGTATGTCAAGCAGAGTAACAAAAGACAGAGGAATTTATGTTTAAGATTGGAACTGAACAAGTGGTGGCTGACGGCCATTGATTCAAGCACTTAGCTCTAGAGCTTACCAAGAGATCACAAAAGTAAGGCCTCAAGACATTTTAATCCAAGCCACACCAGAGCTTCTCTCCACATTAACTAAGACTTCAAAAAGTTAGAACAACGACTACCCACAGTATTCCAACATGGCCCCATCAACCTCATTTTTTAACAGAGCGGCACCTTGCAGTTGGCTTGTGTTAGGTACGTACGTCATAGAAGGCTGGATATTCTTCAACTAATGCCGGATCTGGAGTCCAAGACCCTACAATCTTCGTCATTGCATACGCAATGCCGTTTGACATTAAACTGGAATGAGGCATGCCAGACGAAGCAATTTATCACTTCATCAGGCGTAAACTCTGTGTGTGATAGGGCGAAAGAGAGACAGAGAGATGGAGAAGCAAAGGAAGGGACGTCTTCGGCTGGTGCTAGTTCCAGGCCCGTTCCAAGGCCACATAAACCCAATGCTTCAGCTGGGTACTATTCTCCACTCCAAAGGTTTCTCCATCACTGTCGTTCATGCTCAGTACAACTCCCCCAATCCTTCAAGCTATCCTTATTTCTACTTCCTTCCCTTGCCAGATACCTCATCTGACCACAATATCTTAACTGGTCAGTTACTAGATTTTATATTGCAACTTAATAAAAATTGCAGAGCTCGTTTCCATGAATTATTGGCCGAAGTTATGAGGCAAGACGAACCGGATGTTAGAATTGCCTGCATCATCTATGACGAGCTCACGTACTTTTCTGAAGCAGTGGCAAAGGATTTGAAGCTTCCAAGCATCATCTTACGTACCAGTAGTGCCGCCGTTTTCCTTGCTCGAACTTCCCTTATCCAATTAAAGGCAAAAGGCCACATTCCCTTTCCAGGTTCGTATACATGTTTAATTTTCAACGTGGAAATGGGAGTAACAACCGTGGTGTTCCCGAGATGCAAACCATCAAGGGTCAAACATCATACCTCTCTTATTGCAAATGATTTTATTTCGATAGAAATTATAAAATGAGAAACTAAGCAAGCATTAAACCTTGTTTGGGGAAGGGGAAAGATACAGCATATTATTAGGCATGTTAGGTGATTCTCTGTACATGATGAGTTGCTTCTTGACAGAAGCACAGAGTAAGCCTTCACCACCCAAGTCCTACAACAACGTTTGGAATATACGTTTCTTTTTACTCTATTTTTCACGCGGTGTTGCCTGAATCTTGAAGTAGCTTTCCTGTTTGATGAGGCTTCCTTTTCAAACCATCCATTTTAGAGGTGCCTGAAAATCTAAGTTGCCCTGGTTGCAGATCAAGAAGAGCTTTCAGCCAGTTTATTTCCCTTGAGAGATCACAAACCGTCAAATGATCAATTCTCACTTTTGGATTGCAGAGTCTAGGTCTGAGGATCCCGTTCCAGAGCTTTATCCACTCAGGTTCAAGGATCTACCTCTCAACAACTTTGGAAAATTAGAGAACCTTTTGCAAATAATCAAGGAAGTTTCTGAGTCGTCTTCAGCCGTCATTTATAATACTGTTGACTGCCTTGAACATTCATCATTAGAAAAGATCAAACGACAGTATCAAGTCCCGATCCTCTCACTAGGCCCCATGCATAAGATTGCCTCGGCCTCCTACAGTAGCTTATTGGAAGAGGACAGAAGTTGCTTGGCATGGCTTGAGAAGCAAAGTTGTAACTCAGTCATTTATGTAAGCTTAGGAAGTGTCGCATCCATGGACGTCAAAGAGCTAGTTGAGATGGCTTGGGGGCTTGCAAACAGCCAGCAACCTTTCTTGTGGGTGATTCGTCCAGGTTCAGTTCAGGGTGCTGAATGGATTGAGGTATTGCCCCAAGGTCTCAAAGAAGACATTAGCAAGAGGAGTTACATCGTGAAATGGGTACCCCAAAAGGAAGTTTTGGCGCACGGTTCAGTGGGAGGATTTCTGAGCCATTGTGGATGGAATTCAACACTGGAGAGTATTTCCGAAGGTGTACCGATGATATGCAGACCATGTTTTGGGGACCAGAGAGTGACTGCAAGGTATGTGAGCTGTGTTTGGAGAGTAGGCCTGGAATTGGAGGGTGAGTTGGAGAGAAGTGAGATAGAGAAGGCGGTCAGAAGACTCATGGTGGGTGAAGAAGGGAAAGAGATACAGAAGAGGGCCAAGAATTTGAAGGAGAGAGTTGAGGTTTGCACTACAGAAAGAGGTTCTTCCAACAATTCCTTGAACCAGCTAATGGATATGATCACGTAGTTTTAATTTTTATTTTTCTTTATTATGAAGTATGAAATTCCAAATTATTATTAAGACGGATAGTATATAGCATTTGGTTACAATTTTCTTTCACTACCGAAACAAATAGATACGGTATTTATTTCAACCAGAAATTTCAATTGCTTTGCTGTCTGGCTTCTTCACCTCCTTGGGAACGGTGACCGTGAGAACCCCGTTCTCCATCGATGCCTTCACCTCTTCGATCTCACATTCTCCGGCAGCCTGAACCTCCGCACAAACTTGCCGCTGCTACGCTCCACTTCATGCTACTTGTCGTTCTTGTCTTCCTTCTCCACTTATCTGGAGGACTCTGTTTTCTTCTATCTCAACTTTCACCTCCTCCTTCTTCAACCCAGGAAGATCGGCCTTGAAGACATGGGCTTCTGGGGTCATTTAGGAAGAAAAAAAAAAAGAACAAAGAAAAAAAAATTGATGGTAGCATTTACGAAATTAAAAGGACATGATCATCTTTATTAGCTCGTTCAAAGAATTGTTGGAAGGGCCACCTTCTTTAATGCAAAGCTCGACTTTCTCCTTTAAAATGTTGGTCCTCTTCCGCAACTCTTTCCCTTCTTCATCCATCATAAGTCTTCTTATGGCTTTCTCTATCTCACCTCTCTCCAGCTCACCCTCCAATTCCAGGCCTACCCTCCACACCTCCGTCAAATACCTTGTGTTCACTCTTTGGTCCCCAAAACAGGGTCGGCATATCATTGGAATGCCTTCGGAAATACTCTCCAGCGTCGAATTCCAACCACAGTGGCTCAAAAATCCTCCCACTGCACCGTGTGCCAAAACTTCCTTTTGGGGTGCCCATTTCACGATGTAACTCCTCTTGCTAATTTCTTCTTTGAGACCTTGGGGCAGTACCTCAGTCCATTCAGCACCCCGAACTGAGCCTGGCCTAATCACCCACAAGAAAGACTGCCGGCTGTTCGCTAGCCCCCAGGCCATCTCAACTATCTCTTTGACGTCCATGGATGCCACACTTCCCAAGCTTACATAAATGACTGAGTTACAACTTTGCTTCTCAAGCCATGCCAAGCAACTCCTGTCCTCTTCCAATACACTACTGGAGGATGTCGAGGCAATCCGATGCACAGGGCCAATTGGGAAGATTGGAACTTGGTATTGCTGTTGGATTTTTGCCAATAATGAACTTTCAAGGCAGTCAATTGTGTTATGAATGATGGCTGAGGATGTTTTACTGTCAGAAGCTTTATTCACTATTGGCGAAATCCCAAATGTTCCAGACAGAGGTAAAGGTAGATCCTTGAATCTGAGCGGATAAAGCTCTGGAACTGGATCCTGTGATATAGATTCTGTAATGCAGAAAAGCTTGAGTATAGCTTGCTTAAATAAATGGGCTATGGTCATTCAATAGTCAGAAGCCAATTTATGTGTTCAGGACAGACAAAACTCATTTTTCTAAACAGACACAAACCCCCCAACAAGACCCCCCTACCCATCCCTGAATTTCACATTCTATAATGCCTACCTAAATAAAATAACTTGCAAGAAGAGAGGCCTGATGTTTCTATCTTATCAATGTCTGCATAGAAAGCGACTTTGTATGTTATATTCCATTTTAGTTTGAATATCGAACATGCACACGAACCTGGGAAAGGAAAATTGCCTTCTGCCATCAGTTGGATAAGGACAGCACGAGCAAGAAAAGTGGCAGCACTATTGGTGCGGAAGATGATGCTTGGAAGCTTCAGATCCGTTGCTACCTCTCCAGAGAAGTACATGAACTCATCGTGGATGATGCAGGAGATTCCATGATCCGAGCCATGTTGCCCCTTGACTCCAGCCAAGCATTCTTGGAAACGGTCTTTACAATTGGTATTAAGCTTTGTTAGAAAAGCTGTTATTTGGCCGGTTAAGATGTTGTGATCAGATGAGGTATCTGGCAAGGGAAGAAAGTGGAAATCGGGATGGCTTGAAGGATTTGGCGAGTTGTACTGGGCGTGAACGACTGTGATGGAGAAGCCCCTCGAGTGGAAGAAGGTTCCCAATTGAAGCATTGGGTTTATGTGGCCTTGGAATGGGCATGGGACTAGCACCAGCCTGAGACGTCCCTTCTCTTGCTTTTCCATCTTCTCCTCTCTCTCTCTCTCTCTCTCTCTCTCTCTCTCTCGCTCTCTCTGTGTCACGGACTTAATCACCCACACAGACAGAGTTTTCAGTTGAACTAGGAAATGGCTTAATCTGTCCGTGAAATATACGACAAGATATAGGCACGCCTCGTGTGAAAACAGCATGCATGCATGCACCGCCTCACAATTGAAGAACAGATGCATTTCTCTTTCGGACTCCAAAAGCTATCTCGAATGCAATTATTTGTAATGGTTGGTTGTGAACAAGAGTTTCCGACGGTTTTAATCAGCGGTGCGTGTGCAATGACGAAGGTCTTGTGCTGGACCACGTACTGGGGCAATGACATTGATGCCACCTATCCAGGTTGCTGGAAGCAGGCCAAACTTTCAACAAAGCAAGGTGGCTTATCTTCGATCGTGCTTTCCCAGGCCTCACGGTGTCCGTAATTTGCTTGACGTTACGACGTCGGCGCATAGACAAATTGTTGGAAATGATTTCTTTTTCACAAGACCTCTGATTTTGTGGAGCACAAAGCTTTGGTACACGGTTTTGTTTGCAGTGGACATTGACAGAGGTCTCTTTATACTTTTGAAACTCACCCATCTAGAGAAAGTATGTGATCCCTTTCATCCTGCACAGAAGAATGCACTACATAGTTGAATTGTTTACGACTAAACAAGGTGCGGCTTAGCCCTTTTCAGGGGACGGGTACAGGGAGTTGTGACAGTCAGAATAATCACTTCATTCCTTAAAATTAAATTACAAGAAAATTGAATATCCATTTATATATAAATAAAATTGATATAACCTAGAGAGACGGTTTTTTTTTTTAATCTCTTAGGCACCAAAAAAAAAAAATGGTAGACGTGATGTATGAAGGCAATGGAGTGTTGAGTTTAATGTTTGTTGTTTAACAGAATGGGTAGAACCTGAGTTTAAGTCCCAGTCTATTATGGGAAAAGGCAACGTAGGGAGCAGGTTGGCTAAGGGGTTAAGATGGTTCCTACGGGATGGCTGTTGTGCAGGGAAAGCTTGAAATCTGACCGAGTTACGAAGGCATTGACAGGATCGTATTATGCGGTGAAAGGTTGAGATATGGAGTTTATTACTACACGGGTTGGTGAAGGGTATGTATCATATAGGTTGGTGAGATGATACGCAAGATGCTCACTGCTGGTAAGTGCTTAGCTTTGTGGCGAGTAGGTCCTGCTTGGCTCTTGGTTTAGGTTCAACACTCAAAAGGGCTTGTGTCTGAAAGAAAAGTTAAGAAAAAAAAATACTTCAATAACAAGGAAAGATTTCACTAATTAGCTCCAATGACTTACGGGGATAATTATAATCAAGGGATTTCAATTCCTTTTCTTGCATTTCCCTTTTGTATTTCTATTTAAATGTATTTTCATTTTTAGAAGATTAGTAAGAGGAAGCGTTAGAAATAAAAGGGTAAGTGCATGAAGAAGCTTGGCAATTTATAAAATTATTTTAAAATTTTAGCATTATTTTTCTTACGATGTAATGTAGTATTCTTTCTCATTATCCATATTTTGAATAATATGGCAACCATTGATCCTTTACTTAAAGACAAAAATAAGAAAGTATAAGATGACTTTCCAAATAGTTGGTCTGTTACGCACTCTGTTACGTAGAGATGTAACATAGTCTTTGTTACTTATGGTAATAAATAAATATGCCCTCTTCTAAGAGAGTACGGAATGATAAATTAGTATATTAGACTTCATATAAAGATAAAATTTTCGAGATTTCTTGGAAGACTTTTATACATGAACTTGAAATATGTTCCCTCCAATCAGAAAACTAAACATAAGTTTTCAAAACGACATGATCATCTCTAATAGTTGGTTCAAGGAATTGTTGGAAGAGCCCCCATCTGTCGTGCAAAGCTCGATTGTCTCCTTCAAATTCTTGGCCCTCTCCCGCATCTCTAGTCCTTCTTCATCCACCATAAGTCTCCTTACAACTCTCTCTATCTCAACTCGCTCCGACTCACCCTCCAATTCTAGGCCCACCCTCCAAACGTGGCTCACATACCTTGCGTTCACTTTCTGGTCCCCGAAACATGGTCTGCATATAACCGGAACTCCTTCACAAATACTCTCGAGTGTTGAATTCCATCCACAATGGCTCAAAAATCCTCCCACCGCTTCATGCGCCAGAACTTCCTTTTGGGGTGCCCATTTCACGATGTAACTCCTCTCTCTAATGTTTTCTTTTAGATCTTCGGGCAGTTCCTCAAGCCATTCAGCACCAAGAACTGAGCCTGGCCGAACCACCCACAGGAAAGGTTGTTGGCTGTTTGCTAGCCCCCAAGCCATCTCAACTAGCTCTTTGAGGTCCATGGATGCTATGCTTCCCAGGCTTATATATATGACGGACTCACAACTCTGCTTGTCAAGCCATGCCAAGCAGCTTGTGTCCTCCTCTAATAAGCTACTGCAGGAGGCTGATGAAATCTTATGCATAGGACCTAGTGGGAAGATCGGAACTTGATATAGTTGCTGGATCTTTTGCAACGACCAATGTTCGAGGCAGTCAATTGTATTGTAAATGATGGCTGAAGATATTTCACTACTAGAAACGTTACTCAGTAGTTGCAAATAGTTCTCTAATTTTCCAAAGATGTTTTTAGGTAGATCCTTGAACCTGAGTGGATAAAGCTCTGGAACTGGATTCTGAGACCAAGATTCTGCAACCCAAAAAAGTACAGGTGATAAATTTGATTGCTTTTGGTCATTAAAAGTACCCGCATAATTTATGTGTGTAGCAAGGATTATATACTTCCTTCTTTTTCCTCAACTGGTAAAAGATCATTATTTCCTACGTGATTTCTATTCCCATGTTGAACATCAAATCAATACAAACCTGGGAAGGGAATGTAGCCTTCTGCCTTTAATTGGATAAGAGCAGTACGAGCAAGAAAAACGGCAGCACTGCTAGTGCGCAAGATCATGCTAGGAAGCCTCAGGTCCTTCGCCACTACCTGGGAGAAGTACATGAACTCATCGTGGATGATGCAGGCCACTCCGTCGTCGAGGTCCTCTTGCCTTATCAATTTATTCATGCATTCATGGAAACGAGCCCTGCAATTGGTATTAAGTTGCAACATAAAATCTACTAACTGACCAGTAGCTATTTTGTCGTCAGGTGAAGTATCTGGCAAGGCAAGAAAGTGAAAATTGGGGTGGCTCGAAGGATTGGGAGAGTTGTACTTAGCGTGAACGACTGTGACGGAGAAACCCTTGGAGTGGAGGATGCTGCCCAACTGAAGCATTGGATTTATGTGGCCTTGGAAAGGGCATGGGACAAGCACCACCCGGAGGCGTCCCCTTCCTTGTTTTGTCATCTCTCTCTCTCTCTCTCTCGCGTGACAAACACACTTGTGCAAGAGTTTACACACCCGATGAAGGAATCAATTGCTTCGTCTGTCTGCTTCGTGCTTGCTTCATTCCAGTTTATAATACATTTGCCCCAACCCAAAAAAAAAAAAAAAGTGAGAGATACATTTTCCTCACCACAAGCAAGGTTACTTTAACTAGAAGGTCTTTTTTTAATTTATATTTTCAAAGTCTTAATTTAATAGTTAACTCAAAAGTTTAAAGATCTTTTAATTTAAACTCCACCTAAGAGATCTGATCTTTTATTATGAAATTCTCAGTGTTGCATGAGATGAATGAGAGTCAATCTAAGCTCATATATAAGTTAAAAGTCTTAAAACCTCAACCTAAAAACTAACTCAAGAGTTAAAAGGTCCTTTTTTCTTTTTCCTTTTAAGCTATACTCTAATGATCTTATTTCTTAATTTGTGACTTAGTCTAGCACAAATTCTCCTACACACCAAGTATTATTACATTTTAACTTGTACAAGATAAAATAGGTTCAACTTGAACTCATATGTCAAGCTAAAAAACCTAAATCCTAAATCAAAAGTTAGTTTAAGAATTAAATGGTTTTCTTTTAATTTAAACTTTACCTTAAATATTTTATCAAAAAAAAAAAGATTTTCATTCTCCACACAACTTTAAATGAATTTCTTGTAATAGCTGGTTTTGAACAAAATAGTCTTCTTCTTGGTGGTCCGAAACGGCTTTGCGAATGCAGTGACGGAAAGTGGGTGTTCGATTACCTGGTGGAGTAATGACAATGATACCGCGACCCAAAGGCAACGTTTGGTGGACAAACAGAAATCCACTTGCCTTTACTTCGATCTTTTTCCTGGGCTGCTTGCGTTGGTGCTTGAATCTGCTAGTTAAGATTTGCGTGAAATGACCTTATTTAATTACAAGCGTGCATGCCACCGTCCCCACTCTCCGATATTCAATTGCAGTGCGTATGCAATGACGAAAGTCATGTGCTGGAATCTGGTTGTGGTCGCGATCGTTTCGGTTTTATAACCACACTTGGCATTGGAAAACAAGACGAAAGTTGGCCGTTTATGCCTTTTCGACGTACGCAGGGACCAACAATCTCCTAAAGTTCTTCAGAACTCGAACAAAGCATCTCAGGTACCAATAATGTAGTAGTTGTCTTCATCCACCAAGTTCATCCAGAGAATAAAACAAAAATTAAGTTTTCTTATATACTGTTAAAACTTTAAATTCATAAAGACACCCTGTGCGTAAAACATCACTAAAGCCTACTTTTACCTCCTATTGGATCTATGGTCCCCATACTTATATATTTATCTATTTGTCTTGATCTGGATTGGCCCTTTAATTAAACAATTGTCCATTTAAAACTCTAATAGAACTTTAAATCGATTTGCTATGATGATATCATCACATCATTTTACGATACGAAATCTATTTATCAAAATCGGTACTAAAATCTTTTATTTCATATAAGATCTTCTTAATCTTACTTTGTATGACTGATAATATTGTAATAGGGGTAACGATACTTAACTTCTTTAGAAGTTATAAATAATATCAAAGTTCATGTTAAATCTTCTCCATCTCATTCAATCTTAAGTTTAATGACACTCAATATGCAATAAGTATGTATTGGACTAGAGTTTTATATCATAAGAAAATATTTTCAAAATAAAGTTTAAACAAAAAAAAAAAAGACCCAAATGTTGAGCCAATCCAACCCAAATTTAAGCCTTATTTTAGGTCATTTTTAAGGTGGTGTTGTCATAATATTGGATTAAAAGAGTTATTTTAGAATAGCCCTAAAAAGAAAAGAGGGAAAGAAAAAAGAAATAGCCAATTTTTTGTAGGAATTAAAAGCCTTATGCAATAGTTCATCAAACGCTTGATTAAGATTAATTTTTGCTCTAATTAGGCTGATTTTTGTTTAATAGGTTTGGGATTGGATGTTCTTTATTTTCAATAGCTGAATCAATATTTGGAGCTTTCTATATAAGTAGATCTTGGTCTAAAATCTAGATGATTTTTCTCTAACTTTTATTGATTAAGTTGATGATTTCAACTTATTCTTCATTATCAATTATTGATAGTAAATTTTTGTCATGTTAATATTGTTAAGCACTTGATTGGGTTATAAATATAAAGATTTATACAATAAAAAATTTTGATAGACTCCATGATCGGTTCCATGGATTCCATCCTTAACTTCGAAAGAATTTTTCACATAAAAAATTTCTCGTGTGTTGATTATGTAGATTGTAATATTTGTATCTTTTACTTGTAATTCAAAGTACATAATTTTTGTTTCAGAATTTTCTCATAAGTTCAACCAAAATGGAATAGTTTAGACGTTTTTTTCCCAACACCAACAACCCTTTTTCCTCTATATTTTTTTCCCCAATCTAATTCTTCAAATATCCCATTTGCTTTCAAGTAAAATTTTTCAGAAACAAAAACTTTAGCATCTTAAACTTCACATTTATTAGCATTACAAAATAATTCTCTGTTATGAACTATAATTTGAGAAGAGCTTTTTCAAATTCATAATTGGAAGATGTTAAGATAGAGAGTTAGTTATAATAAAGCTCATGAAATTGCATGCATTGCGTTTGGTATACTAGGTGCAGGTAGAGGGAGCAAAACCAACTTTACTAGTCTCCAAGTCAAATCCTAGAGCTATAATGGAACCAATGCTAGAGCTATCGGCCGAAGTCGCTGGCAAAATTTCTATGCACTTGGTCTAAGGAACACTCAGTTCGACACCCATAATCGTAAAACCCTTCTTATTTTATTTTATTTTATTTTTAAAAAATAGCCCTTGAAAACAAAGCTATTGTTGAAATTGAGGACAACTTATTCTCGTATCGTGAGAATTCTCTTCAAGTTTGTTTGATTGAGATGTTGGTGAAGTCTTTGGACGCTAAACTAGACAATTTGTGTCCCATAATGTGAGTATGAAAATAACAACTAAAAAGTTTGATCAAATTTAGAAGTTGACTCAATAATAAAATAAAGATAATTCACATAAGATTTAGACAATATAAGACATATTATTTATATTATTTTTCACACATCCTCACTTCAAGCTTGAGAAAATACTTTTTACATAAATATATATCTATCAACAATAAAGTGTAAACACTAGTTCTGATATTTTGTCAAAAAGTTTAATTTTATTTAAAAGTTAACTAAAAAATAAAAAAAATTTAATTAAAAAATTCAAGCAAGATTTAAATAATATAAAACTTACGTTTTACTACTTTTTTTTTATTACAAATAATCAGTAGCAAGGAACGCAAGGAGGCTACCCACAGGTACTCAGAGGTGCAGCGTCAGATAGCAAGTGGCAACTACAGGTAGTGACAGAGAAACCCTTGAGCCACACTTTTACAGAGTTCCGACGAGCACGACACAGGAACAAAGGAGGGAGAGTGATCCGCAGTAAACGTCCCCTCGGTGCTTTTACACTTAATGCAGCAACTGTACGTGCATGGCACCAACGTTAACACACAGAAGTGCGCGTTTACACTTAATATTTAACACAACCGTAGAAAACCTCAAACCTTATTTTTTTCAAAAAAAGATTACACATCCATGGTCCACATACATTAAACATCTCATCTAGAAAAGAGAGGCGACTAGGGTAAATTCGTGATAGATACAGAGCTATTAAAATGAGATGATCATCTGCACCAGTCTATTCAAGGAATTATATGAGGAACCACCTTCTTTAATGGAAATTTCGAATTTCTCTTTCAAGTTCTTAGCCCTTTCCCTCATGACTTCCCCTTCCTTTTCCGCCATTAGTCTTCTTACAGTTCTCTCTATTTCACCTCTCTTCAGCTCGTTCTCCAATTGCAGGCCTGCTTTCCATTCATGGCTCACATACCTTGCGGTCACTCTTTGGTCTCCAAAACACGGCCTGCATATCATCGGAATCCCTTCGGAAATACTCTCCAGGGTGGAATTCCAACCACAATGACTCAGAAACCCTCCCACGGCGTCATGCGCCAGAACTTTCTTCTGGGGTGCCCACTTCACAATGCAGCCTCTCTCTCCAATGCTTTCTTTGAGGCCTTTGGGTAGTGCTTCAGTCCACTCCGACCCACAAATTGAGCCGGGCCGAACAACCCACAAGAAAGGCTGCTGACTGTTGGCTAGACCCCATGCCAATTCCGCTAGCTCTTTCTCATCCATGGTTGCTACGCTTCCCAAGCTTACGTATAACACTGAGCTTTTCTTTTGCTTCTCAAGCCATGCGATGCAGCTATTGTCTTCTTCCAATAAGCTACAATCGGAGGCTGGGACAAACTTGTGCAAAGGGCAAATGGGAAGGAGTGGAACTTGGCAATGTCGTTGGATCTGGTCCAATGAAGATGGTTCAAGGCATTCCAAGGTATTCCAAATCACCGCCGAAGATGTTCTGATGTTGTAGACATCAACTGTTAGTTGCAAATATTTGTCGAAGTTTGTGGACCTGGGAAAGGGTAGATCCTTAAACCGGAGAGGATGGAACTCTGGAACTAAGTCCTGTGACACAGAATCTGTTTTCCACATATGTCACAGCTATTATCAACTATCAATATACTTATCCACAAGAAAAGAAAGGGTTAGTATTAGGGGGCATCTTCGTTTTTGTTCTCTTCATCATCAGGACCGGGATCTCGCCATTGTTAGGATATGAAACAGCTGAATTCCTTCCTAGAATATTCGGGTTGAGGAACTTTTATATTTTCACTTGTCTTGTTTTCCTCATTTCCTCGAACTTTTCTAGTTGCTAGTGCGTGTGTAACTAATCAGATCTTTTGGAGGGGACGAAACCAATTAACTTTCTTCTGAATCAAGGTTATATTTCTTTTAATACAACTTCAAACAATTAGATCAAGGTCGAAAATGTTGGTTCTTAAATCTGATGCAGTAATACTTCTATTTCACTAAGGAACAAATATTAAATCAGGAAAATACCAAAGTTGTTGAGTTATGAATTCTATTTAATTTACAATTGCGACATACACAAGTCATTATTGCTAAATCGATGAAATGACTTCAAGTGTTTAATGCTCTGTCATTTTCCCTTTTTAATACAGAAAAAGGGCCATATATCATATGTATTGAACAGATGTTGGGCATACCTTTGAAGGGAACGCGGTCCTCCGCCTTGAGTTGGCCAAGGAAGGTGCGAGCTAGACAAGTTGCTGCGCTGGTGGTGCGTAAAATGATGCTTGGAATCTTCAGAAGATTGGCCACGGCCTCGGAAAAGTACATGAGTTCATCGTAGATGATGCAGGCGATATCGTCCTCAGGACCTTTTCGTTCCCGCATCATCCGAGACAAGCATTCTTGGAGATGGGATCTGCAGTTGACGTTAAGCATTGTTATAATACCTAGTACATCCCCCGATGAGATCTCATGGTCGGATAAGCCATCTGGAATCGGAAGGAAATTGAAATTAGGATGGCTGGAAGGGTTCGGAGAGTTGAACTCGGTGTGAACAACCGTGATGGAGAATCCCTTAGACTGAAGGATGGTGCCTAGCTGGAGCATCGGACTTATGTGACCTTGGTAAGGACATGGCAGTAGAACCAACTGTGGATGTCTCTGTGAGTTCATACCCATCTCTCTGTCTCTCTCTCACACTCAGCCAGTAGTTGGAGGATATGCTTACCGAAATTGTAATCCGTGTTGACAATTGTTTGGCTTAGTGGGAAATAAACACTGTTCAGGACCTTTTAGTTTCAAATTGGACACTAGATGTGTATATCTAAAGCAAGGTAAGGTTAGGTGCTTCAACAACCAATCTAAAAATAGGATGTTGACTGATAATAGAACAACTGGTGACTGTTATTTAAAGAAAAGTAGATGCATCTAGACGAAAAGAAAGATATGCATTTTCAGGTGGTAACTTTCAAACAAGAAAGAAATAGCAGAATAATGAATAACAACATGCATGGTATAAGAAACAGGCCTAATCCTTTCTTAAAAAGTCTTGTAAGGAGTAGAGATACTGTTACTAATAAAGCCGAAGAATTCGCCATCCGGGATCAATGTGGGACAATTTCCAACACATAGAGTTCCTAGCATCTAGCCGGTTGATACTAAACATCGATGAGAATCAGCTAATGGAATCAAATTCCACCTCTGCCGGCAGGAGTCCTTTCTCCGCACATTGCCACAGACCCGCAAGCAACACATGTGCTTCTGCAAGGGCCATGGTATTGACAGGCATGTTTATGAGAACCCTTTTTTTTTTTTTTTTTAGATTAGTTAAATGTCCTCTGCATGTTGATAAAAAAAAATAAAAAGTTTAGCAATAATGACAGTTAGAGATGTGTGCTTCACATCAATAGTGTAAGAATAAACTCTTGACCTTATAAATGATAAGGTTTCTTTACTTATTTCTATAAGGTAGGCTCTCATATTTTAGAATATTATTAGAGGCAAGGATAGGCCTTTGCTCTATTATCCTCATTTGTTTGTCTACACGCATAGCTTATGTCAACCTACATGTGAAGGGGAAATGTTAGAAATATATGTTCCACATCAATAACATGAGGATAAACTCTTGGCCCAATATATGACGAGATCTTGTTATTTATTGTCTTAAAATTTTAAAATAAACCCTTACACTTTAAGAATTACCATAATTAGTAATTTTTACTAATTAAAAGCCAGAATTTTTTCAATTGGGATAAATGAATCTACTTTGCAAATATTTCCGTTAGACGCTTAATACAAAGCTTCCCAATTTTCAACCTATCCATGGACTCAATTGGGGACCTTGTTCGTATGGAGCGAGCAAATTAAGTCACATGAGCACCATATGATTGGCGAATTAAAAAAGGAAGCGAATCTTTTACAAGATCAGCTTGAATTGTCTGGTTGTCTATAATTTATGATTGGCGAGGCATGATCACATCTTGTTTCAAAACAATATGGAAGAAAGAGATCAAGTGAAGTTAAAAGAGCTTTTAATCAACGCAGCATTGATGTGATTTAATCTGTTATACTGAGGGATACGACACTCACAAGACACGAGAAAAAATGACATATAAATATATATAGGCTTTCTAATGTTAGAAACATGAGGTGGAGTTCAGGTTGATATCCAAAACCGGAATATTTATTACTGCGAAAAATAAACAATGTATTTTGTCTCTTTTCTTTTGCTTGGACCTGTTGTGCTGATACCCAGAAGAGCAAACATGTTGCTCAGAGAAAACCGCAGTGACTTTTGTCTCTTTTCTTTTGTTTGTTTTTCTTTTCTATTTCTCTTTTGAATTTGGTTCGGTCGTCTTAGCTGGTGGCGTACTTACCCATAATTGATGTCTTTTGTAAGGTCATCGAGGTGAGCTGACTGTCCGTACTTAATTAGGGTGGAGGATTATATTTTTTGCCCATTTTCTCGTGATTTTGGTAGTGCAAATGTTGTTTTCCTCGAGTATTTTTTTTTCATCATCATCCTATTACTTATGGATTAGTATATGCTCAAAGTGAGCAAGTGTCTTAAATATTAGTTATCAATCATAATAAATATCTCACCATGATATCATAGCGTTAGAATTGGTGGAATAATTAAGTTAAAAGATATGATTGTTATTATAATTAGAGGTCTCTATGCAATTGTGAAATCATAAAATATCTTCTAAATGTAATAGGTTTCTTTGATAGTATCGGGTTAGGATTCTTATTCTTTTGTGAAAATAGGTTTTCTTAATAATTTTTTACAAAGATTCCTTTAAGATTTCTCTATAAATAATAGAAGTATAGAGAAACCTAGTGAACAAGTTGAGAGAGTCCTCATGAGAGGGCCAATTGTTGGAAAGAGTTCCTCTTATAGATTCTAGCTGATAAGAGAATCCATGAAATACCTGTTTGAGAAGAGGGAATGTATGAAAAAATTTAATGAGAAATAAGAAACATAAGATATTATGATGTTTTGAACCTCTTAAATCAATTGTGTTTGGGTGAGTGGGTTCTTGTATTTATATGTTCAATCTCTATATGAATGATGTGACTTAGTTTAATTCCCCCAACGTATACTTATATGTTCAAGTATCTTTTTTAATAATTACTTTAAGAGAAAAATTAAACCATTTCAAATAATATATTTTTCATGTTGGAATCTGAAAGACCCGGTTTGTTTTGGTTTCTATAACGAAAACTAGGGTGTGTGCCATTGGGAAAGCTAGGAAAAAAATGTTGTTTATGCCTATTAATTTTAGGAGTTCCTTTATTAAGTTTTGTTACGAATTCACACAATTCTTAATAACAATAAAGTGAGCATAAACACGTACCACACATAAAAAATAACTTGCCTACATCCATATGATTAATCTCTACTAATTATTCAAAAACTTTACAACTATAGTCTTTCGAATAAAAGAAATAAGGACTGTAAAATCCTCTCCAATGTAGCTTTCTAAGATTATTCAATAAACCAAGATTTGGTTATTAAATGATCTTTTAGTTTTTCTTCAAAATACAAAACTTAAAGGAATGTTAATATGCCTTCCAACTTGAAAGCTTTCTTCTTCGCAGCCATGTGGGACTATATCTTTGAGAATTTGAGGGGTTCCCAAGGAATTCCTCCCTTGACAAAAACTCCCAATGACCTTCACTACTTTGAAAAATAAGTTTATAGAAAGCCGATTTATGGAACACTAAAAACTTTTTGACCTAATGATGTGTTAGAAAACAAACCCGTGAATCTAAACTCACGGAATCTCTCAGGATCTCACCGCACACACAAAGAGAATATTAGTCAAGTAAAGAACACACAGAAATTACGAGGTTCGGGATAATCCCTACGTCCCCGGCCTAAGGAGCAATTCTTCACTATGATGAGGAGGGCTTACAGTGCTTACAGAAAACCTCTGTTTTCTCTCAATCTCTCTCAACCTCATCCCTAGGTTTCCCCATAAGATTTCCTTTTATACAAGTACCAAGGAAACCCAAATAGAATAGGACTAGGAGACCTAAATAGAATAAGATTGGGAAATCCATATAAACTACCCACAATACAAATATGGTAGTTACATAATTACCCTTACTAATTTACTCCAAACCTACCAATTTCCCCCTTTTGGAGTAACATTAGTGCAACATCCCTGCACCATAAGAGAAAGAACATTGCTCCCTAGACTTGACTCTACTTGGAGTCCATTCCAGCAACCCGCTGACAAGTCTCTAGCTTGTCTCTTGTCAGCAGCTTCGTCAACATGTCTGCTCCATTATCATTAGTGTGAATCTTCACAAGATCTAACTGCTTGGATTCTAATACATCTCTAATCCAATGATATCTGACATCAATGTGCTTAGACCTTGAATGAGATGACGTGTTCTTACTAAGGCGGATGGAGCTTTGGTTGTCGCTATAAAGGATAACCATCCCTTGTTTTATACCAAGTTCTTGAAGAAACGTCTTCATCCATAGAACTTCTTTTCCACCCTCAGTGATTGCTATATACTCTGCTTCTGTTGTAGACAAAGCAACACAATCCTGTAGCCTAGACTGCCATGAAACTGCTCCCCCTGTGAAGGTGAGCATGTACCATGTTGTAGATCTCCTTCCATCATGGTCACCAGCCATATCTGCATCTGTGTATCCAACCAATACAGGCTCATCATTACCAAAACACAAACACAACTTAGGAGTTCCTTTAAGGTACCTGAGTATCCACTTCACAGCTTCCCAATGCATTTTACCAGGATCTGAAAGAAAACGACTAACTACTCCAACTGCATGAGCAATATCTAGTCGAGTGCTTACTGCTGCATACATCAAGCTACCAACCGTAGATGCGTAAGGTGTTTTCTTCATATATTCAACATCACTCTTACTTTCAGGCTTCTGCTCCTTACTCAGCTTGAAATGGCTTGCAAATGGAGTACTTACTACTTTTGCCTTGTCCATGTCAAATCTCTGAAGTATCTTCTCTATATACTTCTCCTGAGATAGCCATAACTTTCCATGTTCTCTGTCACGTTTAACTTCCATACCAAGGTTTCGCTTTACCGGTCCCAAATCTTTCATCGCAAAAGACTTACCTAAATCCTTCTTCAGCTCAGCAATCTTCTTAATGTCCTGGCCAACAATCAACATATCATCAACATATAGGAGTAGGATGACAAAATCACCACCTAGAAAGTGCTTCACAAACACACAATGATCTGAGCTGGTCTTGTTATAACCGTACTGTAACATGGATGACTCAAACTTCTTGTACCACTGACGAGGTGCTTGTTTTAGACCATACAAGCTTTTCTTCAGTCGACATACAAGATTCTCCTTGCCCTTCTCTATGAAGCCCTCAGGTTGCTCCATATAAATCTCTTCCTCCAAGTCTCCATGAAGGAATGCAGTCTTCACATCAAGTTGTTCTACCTCCAAGTTTAGTCTAGCAGCCAAACCAAGAATAATTTTGATTGAAGACATCCTCACCACAGGAGAGAAAACCTCCTCAAAGTCAATACCTTTCTTCTGACCATAACCCTTCACAACTAACTGCGCTTTGTACCTTGGTAGTGGATTATTCTCTTCTGACTTCAACTTGTACACCCACTTATTTTTAAGTGCTCTCCTACCCTTAGGCAACGACACAAGATCATAAGTGTGGTTTTCCCGCAAGGAATTCATCTCCTCTCGCATAGCTTTCTTCCACTCTTTCTTGTGCTCACATTCATTAGCTTCCTCATAGCATTGCAATTCTCCCCCATCAGTTAGCATCAAGTACTCATGTGGTGGATATTTCATCGAAGTTTGACGCTCTCTACTAGATCTTCTCACTGGGGGCTGGGTTGATGGCTCAACTGAATGATTATCAACATGTCCTTCAGATTCTTCAACAACTGGAGTTTCAGGAACTTCTTCACTTGCTACATCCTCAAGTGGCTCTTCCTGTGTAGTTCCCCCTTCATGTGCACTTACTGGGGAAGAAGAAGGTGGGATTATATCCTTAAGACTTTCATTAACAACTCTTGGCTTTTCAGTCTTCTTAAGATGTTCAATAGTCTGATCTTTAAAGAAAATAACATCTCTGCTTCTAATCAGTTTCTTTGCAGTTGGATCCCACAATCTGTATCCAAAAGCATCATGTTCATAGCCCAAGAAGATGCAATCTCGAGCTTTATCATCAAGCTTGTTCCTCTCGTCCTTAGGAATGTGAACAGACACCCTGCAGCCAAATACTCTCAAGTGCTTGAAAGAAACCTCCTTACCAGTCCATACTCTCTCAGGTAAATCACCTTCTAATGGAACTGAAGGAGACAAGTTAATAAGATCTACTGCAATACACATAGCTTCACCCCAAAATGACTAAGATAATCCAGAATGTGAAAGCATACACCTGATCCTCTCAATTATAGTTCTGTTCATCCGTTCTGCAACCCCATTATGCTCTGGAGTTTTAGGAACTGTCTTCTCAAGCCTGATACCTTGAGTTTTACAATATTCTTCAAATGGCCCTCTATATTCACCTCCATTATCTGCACGGACGCACTTCAGTTTCCTTCCAGTTGCTCTCTCAACCATAGCATGAAACTGTTTGAAGACCTCTAAAACCTGATCCTTAGTCTTCAGTGCATAAGCCCATACCTTTCTAGAATGATCATCAATGAAGGTAACAAAATACATAGCGCTACCAAGAGTTTTCACCTTCAACATACACACATCTGAATGAATCAAATCAAGAACATGTTTTCTTCTAGACGAGGGTCTTCTCCGAAATGAAACTCTACATTGCTTTCCAGCTAAGCAATAATCACAAGGCTTCAACTGCAAATTAGCACCACTGACTCCTGATATGATTTTGTTCTTTATCAAATGTTGAAGTCCCTTCTCACTGAGATGTCCAAGTCGCTTATGCCATAACTCCATGTGATTATCTTCCACCACATTTACCTTGTTTTTCTGAATACTAGCTTCAGTCTTATAGAGAGTACTGACCTTCTGTCCTTTTGCAAGTACAAGAGAACCTCTACTAAGTTTCCATTTACCGCCACCAAAGTAGTTATCATATCCCTCATCATCAAGGACACCAGTAGAAATCAAGTTGAAACAAATCTCAGGGACATGTCTGACATTCTTCAGAACTAGCTTACATCCAACACTAGTCTCCAAGACTACATCTCCAATGCCAACTATCTTTGCCTGTGCATTATTTCCCAAGCTAACACACCCAAAATCACCACCTGAATAAGATGTGAAGAACCTTTCATGTGGGGTAACATGAAAAGAGGCACCTGTGTCAACAATCCAAGATGAAACCTGACATGAGATGTTGATCTGAGAATCACAAAAGATCATAATATCCCCAATACCGGATGTAGTTGCCACTGTATCTTTTTCAACTTCCTTTTCTCCATTCCTTGATTCTTCTCCCTTGAGTATTCTGTAGTCTCTCTTATAATGGCCAAACTTACCACAATGATAACACTTGACATCTTTCCTCGAACGTGAGACTCCACGTGATCTATCAGAATTTGGTGCTCTACTCTTGCTTCTACCTCTACTCTTGCTTCTGTCTCTATTTCTGTCTACATATCTGTTTCTCCCCCTCTTTTCTGTAACCAATACTTCTGTATGTCCATGTGCTCCTTGCTCAATTATTCTGGTTTCTTCATTAAGCAAACCTTCATGGACTGACTTCATACTCAGAATGCCGCCCAGAGCTGAGTTTGTGAGAGTGACTACCAATGTCTGCCAGCTATCAGGTAAGTTACTTAACAATAACATTGCTTGCAGTTCAACTTTCAAAACAATCTTTACCGTTGCTAACTGATTCACCAAAGACTTAAACTCACTCAAGAACTCTGTCATCGGCCGTCCTACCTTGTACTTTAAGTTAATTAACCTCTTAAGTAAGGAAACCTTATTCTGAGGAGTCTTGCGTTCATAGAGAGCCTCAAGCTTCTTCCATAACTCACTAGCTTTAGTCTCATGCGCAATATGGTGATAGATACTGTCCTTAACAAATTGTCTAATTTGAGAGACAATTTTCTTATTCAACTTCTCCCATTCTTTATCAGTCAGCTTCTCAGGCCTAGCAGAATCTCCTTCCACAGCATCATACAGATCTCTACTAATCAAGTAATCTTCCATCCGCGGCTTCCAAGTTTGGAAATTAGATGAATTTAACATGGTCATACCTTTACTAGAAGTATTCATATCATCCATCACAACAAAAATAAACTCCCCTTTGACTTCCCCCTCAAATAGGAATCAAAAGTGTAAAATTACCAAAATACCCCTCAACAAATGCCAACCAAATTGACCAAAATACCCCTCTGATTATGCCCAAAAATAGTCAAATATCTCCCAAAAAATACCAGAAAAATACTGCAAAAATTGGCACAGAAATCACCTAAAAATTCTGTTCGGTCAAAGTCAACGGTCAACGGTCAACGGTCAACGGTCAACGGTCAAAGTCAATGCTCAATCGGTCAACGGTCAATAGTCAAAGTCAACGATCGCTCGGTCAACGGTCAACGGACAGCTGGACCGGGTTGACGAATCGAGTCTGGATCTGGGCTGGGCCAGGTCTTCGGATCCAGTCAACGAGTTAAAGTTTGACCGGGTCAACGGGTCAAACTTTGACTGGGTCAACTCTGGGTCAAAATCGGGTCAACAAAACCCGTTTTTGCTGCTGCAGCCGCGTTTCTCCTCCGATTACCGCATTCCAAAGCGGTTTCTGATGAAATAAGAACACCAATCAATAGATCGGCTTCCAACGAGTCTATAGAACTCAAAATCGCTCCACAAAATGCTCAAACGAAAGAGGAATCGCAAATCCCCTTTTCAGGCTCACGGGTTCAACACAACCCGCAGCACTCCAATCGATTTTCTGGCCACAAAGAGGTCAAAAATCACACAAACAAAGGCTAGAGAAGAAAAATCCGTACCTCAAACGTCGATTTTAGCTTCTTCCTTCGTGCGTTACACACCAAGTGTTCGATAAAAGGCTTCTTTGAATAAAGCCTTTGTTGACAGCTTCCCTCTTGTGTGCAGTGTGCTAAATACACACCAAAACAATCGTTCTTCCGCTAACTGCCTGACAAAGAACGAGTCTTGGCCCTAATTTAGGAACCTAGGCTCCGATACCAGTTTGTTAGAAAACAAACCCGTGAATCTAAACTCACGGAATCTCTCAGGATCTCACCGCACACACAAAGAGAATATTAGTCAAGTAAAGAACACACAGAAATTACGAGGTTCGGGATAATCCCTACGTCCCCGGCCTAAGGAGCAATTCTTCACTATGATGAGGAGGGCTTACAGTGCTTACAGAAAACCTCTGTTTTCTCTCAATCTCTCTCAACCTCATCCCTAGGTTTCCCCATAAGGTTTCCTTTTATACAAGTACCAAGGAAACCCAAATAGAATAGGATTAGGAGACCTAAATAGAATAAGACTGGGAAACCCATATAAACTACCCACAATACAAATATGGTAGTTACATAATTACCCTTACTAATTTACTCCAAACCTAACATGATGTGACCGCTTATGTTATGCACAAGGGACCTAGTGTTGGGCCTATTGGGTGGCTGGTTAAACAAAACGTTTCTTCTTTGATCCCCTTATGGTGATCATAAAGGAAAGACATTGCTGATTCGAGGAAGCAACCCTCCACTTTATTGATTTTTCAACTGCCGATTACAAGAGAGACTTCCTTTCTTAAATACAAATAGAGACATTGTCTACGTAAGGTGCAATCTCTACCTACACGAAATCTACTTACAACACAGCAATGTGGATTTACACTCCAATCCACTTACTAAACGGCAACATGGATTTATATTCCTAAACTGACATTGGTTAAAAAAGAAACAAACAAGGAATTACGTTACCAAGGAGCATGATGGCATGAGGTCAACGTTGTTTAGAAGCTTTAATGGAGATAAGACAAAAGAGTTTCCTCCTCTTGTTACCTTAAGTCCCATCATAAGGTTACCTTCTACCCTTGGGCAAGTCTTATAGACGTTAGGATCATACAGCTTATGTGGCACTTAATGATATGGCACAACCAAAATATTGATTGTATTTTGATGAGGAACAATACTCCTTATTTTTCCTATATGTTGATGTTGTATGCTCCTTCCTTCACTTATGTGGTTATGTACAACCTTGCTTTGATATCACTTGCTAAGAATTCACACAACCATTATCAACAGTATGATCAAGCATAAACATGCACACAAATAATAATTTTATGTGTTTCAGCCTTCACAACTTGCTTAAATCAACAAAATTAATTCTTCACTAATTTATCCAAGAATTTTCAGTTGTAGCTTTTAAACAAAAGTAAAATTGTAAAACACCACCAACCTTAACTATATATTATATGCAAGGCAAAAGTTCACTACTAAAAGTATGATCTCTTGTGGTGAAACTTAAATAATGAAATGTCCCTCAAACTTTAAACTAATTTTTGAGTTTGGTTTTGAACCTTCTAATATGTACTACTATTTCAATAACCCAACTCTTGGTTATTAGTGTCACACAAGCTTTTGGTTCTCTTTCAAAATATACTACTTAAAGGCCTATTTATAAGCTTTCCAACTTAAGAGACACTCTATCCAAAGCAATGTGAGATTTTTTTTATTTTTTTATTTTTAAGAATTTGAGGAGTCCCCAACAAGTTTTTTTCTAAAGCTTGGGGCAACCCATTCTCTTAACATTTTTAACAATATAGTTATACCAATTAAGTTAATGGAAAGAAGGAAAAAATGTGTAGCATTTGTTAAAGATGCCAAGATAAAAGGAGGCACTAGTTAAGGCCCATCCAAGTATTGTGAAAGGGAAAAATGTTGAAATCACAATGTCGACTATTTTCTATGGGACACTCAATTATCTCTTTCATCAAAAACTTCAAACTTGTCTCTCAACAACTTCTTTGCTTCCTTTATCTTTTAATTTATCTTTCCTTTTTCTTACTTCCTCCTCTCCATAAATAAAGAATGTCAAAGATCATAAGATATGAGGTAAATTTCCCTCCCACTCTTTGACTTGGGTGTGTATTGCACATTACCAATACATTAGACGCTTGTGCCTCTCATATGCAGAAGTATCTATCTTTTCCAAAAATCGTTTCTTATATATAGTATCAAAGTCTATGTTTCACATGAAACATCTATTTGCTTGTGACTAAGTGCCCGTGGAAAGTATTTTTCCATACTACGTGGCATGTTGAAATTTGGTATGTCTTGCATTGTTAATATATTAGCATATTATGTGGAAGTGTTCCCCTCTTTTCAAACTAATTTTAAGGGGAAAAATATACCTTCTAACATATTTAATGAATCCCGCCTAGAATTTTGTAAGAGAAAAAGGGTAAAAGAGATTTCCATTTAGCAGTAACTTTGGAAAATTGAAAACGCAATCCACATTTGGGCTGGATTGATATTAATTAGCCGTCGCCCCCAATGGCCACAACTGGTAAGAAATTGGCACACTTTTACCGCTTGGGTGCTTGATATAATATATGTTATGTCAATTAAGAAAAGCTAGCAAAGCTAATTCAAGCAATCTAAAAAAATATTGTAACAAAAATTCAAACTTTAACGTACAGAAAACTAACTAGATTTACACACACAAAAAAAAAGTATTTATATTTCCACCGAAGGAAAAATATAAAAGCCCGGAATCACTCTAGAAAGAACTCAACTTTCCAAATTCTCTTCCACCCAAAAGGAAAACAATTCTACCAACCTTGCTTCCGTGAAAGAAGCTATTTTCTTCTCTTGCATACCAGCGTCAGACATCGGCTATTAGTTCAAGTAATCAAGAGTAGAAACCATCCGCATAGTCCTAGTAGTTACCTACTCCCATGAATGCTCCTTCACCGACTGAATTTGAAGAATGCATCTCTCTATGGACATCTCACAAAAACCATCTACTATGTTTCATTGACCCCCTTTAGCCCTACTATGTTTGCCTACTCCAAAAATCTCTCTATAGTCCCCAATAGGCACCTCAAACATGGTATCATAGACTCAATTGTTTCTCTCTCTCCTTTAGCCTCATTGTCTTAAATCAAACTCCTCACTATTTATTCACCACACAACTCATTTTAGCATCTTTCTCCTCATCTACATTGATGACATCATCTTAATTGGCTCTCCCATAGTACCCTTAGATGCTCTCTTAACCAAACTAAAGCAAGAGTTTATCATTAAACACCTAGGTCCTCTCCATTACATTTTAGGCACGGAAGTCCAACCAACCGCTTAAGGCCTCCTTTTATACCAAGCCAAATGTAAATTGGATATTGTCTCTTGTGCCAAAATGGGCAAACCACAATCTATTTCCACACTAAGCATCACTAACTCACAACCCAACCTCCATCATGAGAACCCTTTTCCAAATCCTACATTGTACTACAACACTATTGGGGCTTTTCAATACTTCACACTAATACAATCTAAAATCGACCTATGTACATAGTCAACACTGCTTACCAATTCATGCATGCTTATTCCATGAGCCATTGGCAAGTTGTCAATGATTACCATGCTTTCTCACAAACACACCATGTCATGGCAACCTGTTCAACAAAAGCCACACTTCACGATTGCGTTCTAACATTGCATTTGCAATCAACATTGCCTGACTCATGCATGCTTCTTCCATGAGCCATTAGCAAGCCGTCAAATGTTTACTATGTTTTCTCACAAAAACACCATGTGATAACTCTATTTTTATAGAGTTATTTTACCTATGTTAGGCAATAAATAACTTTAATAATTGTGAGAAAACATTTGAACTCCTTTTTATTTATCTAAATTTATCTTATTTATGTAGCACAAGGAAGTAAGGATAAAAGGAATGAACATGGAAAACCTGATGCTTATTATGTAGCAAAATCTTAATATCAAGATCAAGAAAGTCAAGATGGGTTTGGGCTTTGGATGACTGTTATTAGATTTTCTATTGTTGTTGGGTTTTCTAGATAAATAGAAAACTCAGTCATGTTAGGAATTCAAGTCCCAATTAATTTAGGAGTTCAAAACCCAATTGTTTTAGGTCTCTAAAACCCAATTGTTTTAGGTCTCTAAAACCCAATTCTACTAGGATAGGAGATAGGTCTAAACCTAAACCTTATTTAAGAGAAGAGAACATGCAAAAGAAGGAAAAGGAGGAAATTAAGCACAACTCAAGAAAGAGGCCAAGAATTCAAGGTTTTCTTGAAGAGAAGACAAAAAGGGTGACAGACTTCTTGTTCTTGGATTCAAGATGTCTTCTTTATTTTTTATTACTATTCTTCTTCATTATTTCTTTATGTTTTAGTTTATTTTTGTTAAAGCTACGATGTAATCTAATTATGATGGTATGAATCTTATGATTATTATGTTTTGCAAGATATTTTGTTTATGTGATGTTACATATTACTATATTTAATGCTTTTAAGTGATTAGCTACCACTTGAATGATTTGATTTGCATGTTTGAGACCGACAGGAGATAATATGCAGTTGTTTCTTGTAATATGTAACCATAAATTAAATATGGATAGACATATACCATGTTATTTGTGTGGCTTTCGGTGTAAACTGGGAATGTTCATAAATCCTAATGCATTTGATTTGTTTCAATTCACATATAGAGATATAATGAATTAATAAACTAAGTAGGTTTGTTATACCTAGACATGGGATAGTAAATAAATTAGGAAGTTTCGCCATCACATAGATATTATCTCTCTTGCAAGCATAAATAATCAATATTAATACCTAGTAATTATGGTAAAATCATATGCTCTAACATATTTCTTGTACTTAGTTTTCTTAGATTTAGTTAGTTAATCTATCATTTATCAATTTGATTTGCTAGATAAATTATAGGAATTGTTCACTGTTAGTAATTAATTAGTTTACTAATCACCAATTTCTGTGGGATGATATCTTTCTTATCATTATATTATTTATTTGATATATTCACTTGCATTTAGATTTCACCGAACACCATGTCATGGCATCCTACTCAACAAAAGCCTTACTTTAGATGTTCATGCCTTTTCAAATGCTAATTGGATTAGTAACAAAGACAATTGATGATCAATTAGAGGGTCTTGGGTCTTTCTTAGATGCAACAATATCTCATGGGTATCTCGAAATCAATGCACGGTGGCTCACTCCAATACTAAATCAAAGTATAAATGCCTTACTAACACAAATACAAAGATCATGTGGATCAAAACACTTCTCTAGGACCTCCATGCCCCACTTACTTACCTTCCAATCCTATAGTGTGATAATATCTCTGCTATCTATCTCATATCAAATGTTGTTTTCCATGGTTGTACAAAGCATGTTGATTTAGACTGTCATTTGCTTGTCAATGCCCAAAAATCCAAATACAAGTCATCTCCTCTGTTGACCAATCTATGAACATCTTCACCAAAGGCCTCGTGGCCCTTGCTTCCGACTACTGCAATTAAGTTAGCAACGCATCCTGACCCCATGAACTTGCAGGATGTTAGTCAAGGGATCATGTTCACATATGTGCCACCTACGTCATCCCTAAATAATTAATCTCGTCTACAATAAGAACAGGGACCAAAACCGAATAAGAATAATAACTGAGGATTTCGGTAGACCATTTTCCATCTCCATTGGAATGGCTAATCATCCGTGTCAGCCTTCTTCGGCTAAAGATGAAAATATTCTTGGTCATACCTCTATCTGTTGCCCGCTGCATTATCAAACTACAGAAAATTCTACTTTCTTGATCGCAACATCATTAATTGCAACTCTAGAAAAAAGAAAAAAATGTTCTTCGTTTTTGGACGCGACACCATAAGACCAAGCTTTGTAGACATCATAACTACCGACACAATCTTTCTAGAAAAGTAAACAATTATCGTAGTGATTACTTCGTCCAAAGATTGTTCCAAATAGAGTTGTGATTGAAGAAAACATTTCATCCACGTGCAAAATGAATCAAAAATATCTTCAAAGAAACTTCAAAAAGAAGGAAAGATACTAGTTGTACTACAAGACCAACCCTCTTGCGTCGTACACGCCAACCGCTCTCAGGCTCTAAGGATCAAAATATCTGACTGTACTGACCCATGTTTTCTTTCCTCGATTTTTTCGAAGGAAAAAATGGATTACTTCTCTATTTTTTAGTTTTAGTATACAGATTTCTTTTTTTTTTTTTGTATTATTAGGCACACACACTCAAGGAGGGAATTCAAATTCATGACCAGTAAAACTGTCAATCAAGGTTTAGTATACAGGTTTCAGTTATTAGTTTGATAAATTAAAAATATATTCTACCAACACTAAATCAAGATCTTTAGTAATCTTAAAATTACAATGAAACTTGTACCAAAAAATAATTTATGTGACCTTTAGTTGTAATTCTCCTACACATAAGGTCATCTACAACACTATTATCGGATATATTACCTTCGTTTTTTATTCTAAAAACTTATAGGAATTATATCATGTGAATTCTTAGAAATTCTAAAAACAATATGGTGAATTATAGAAATTAAAATATATTTTTTCCAAAATTTTGTTTTAAAAAGTGATGTGATTATATTTTAACAACAATTTTGTTTATCAATCCGACAAAAATGCTAAAAGACTTTACAACTTATAAGTGTAGATAACAGATCTTCAAATTTATGAAATCAGAATTTAAAACCTTGAGTTAAAAAGTACAAACGCATAACGGGATAGCAAAGATTTCCCCTAAACAAATTTCAACCCATATGCTGCTATAGTTAAATAGCCGGCGGCCACTTTCTGCCTTTTAGGATCAACGGGAGAGCACATAGGTGGAAGTACATTGTCGTAGTACATGATGATATTTTTGTACTTCCATCACCAAAACGCTCCCAGAACTCCCTATAATTTCCTTCCCTTCAATGATCAACTTCGTACCGAGAGAGGACTAAGAAAATGATGAAACACATGACATTTTTCTGGGGCACAGAGGTAGAAATTCTCTTCTCAGGGTGGCCGGGGCAAAGCATGTACTCTTACACTTTGGCCTTAATTTCAGTCTTCCTGGTAAGTTTCGTAGTGGAGTGGCTTTCGCACACAAGATTTATCAATAAGAACACCGACAATATCACTGCCGGACTTCTGCAATCCGCGATGTACGCCATTCGAGTTGGATTGGCTTACTTGGTCATGCTTGCCGTCATGTCATTTAACGCGGGTGTGTTACTGGCTGCGGTTGGAGGATATACAGCAGGGTTCTTGATATTTGGCAGTCGGCTTTTTCAGAGCTCAAAGATAACACCATTTCTAGAGGCTGCTGATCTTCCTCCATTGAATTGCTGATAAGCAGTTGTATGATCTTATCAGGCTTTCCCCGTTATATTGATTTTCTTTTTTTTCTTTTTTTTCTTATATTCCATATATTGGTATTTGATTGTGAGATACCAGCAGTTTCAGTGAAACTTCGTGTAATTTAATACTTTTATTTTTGGATTTCGTAAACAGAAAATAACCTTTTAATTTGGCAGCGTGGTTTTTGAGTCATGTGCGTTATAATATTCATAAGAAATATATTAAAAACCATAAATAGCTTAAGGTTGGTCATCGACCTTTAAGGAAATAGTTAGAGTGGGAGAGTGGTTGGCCACCCACCATAATCTACATGGAGATAATTCAATGTCATATAAAACCGACTGTGGGATAACAATTAACTTTCACGTTTAAAGAGAATTGCCTTTTAATCTAGATCTAAAAGATTATAACAAATTGTAATCCATGTCGACAATTGTTTGGCTTAGCTGGGAAGAGAACTATTTGGGACATTTTAGTTTCAAATTGGACACTAGATGTGTATATCTAAAGCAACGTAAGGTTAGGTGCTTCAACAACCAATCTAAAAATAGGATGTTGACCGACAATAGAACAGCTGGTGACTTTATTACTTCAAGAAAAGTAGATGCATCTAGGCGAAAAGAAAGGTATGCATTTTCAGGTGGTAACTTTCAAACAAGAAAGAAATAGCAGAATAATGAATAACAGCATGCATGGATTTCCCAACAACTAGCTGGTTGATACTAAACATTGATGAGAATCAGCCAATGTGAATCGTTAAGAGTTAGATTGGCGGGGGATAATGGCGTTGATTGTGGACATGATCTTTTATTTTCAGGTCAACATTACTACCGCAAGAAATTACATGGACTGGGTTTAGATAACAAGCAAATGGGCTGAAGGCTGGTCTACACAGAATCCTGCCTTCAGTTCCCTCATCAAGAAAAGTATATTTAAGGGAACTTCTGATCAAGCGTGGCCTTCTGATTTTGACAACATAAGCAAGGAGTCTGCATTTTGGCTGTTAACCTGAATGAACTTTCCATTATCATTTTCTATCTTAGCATTATCATTGGCTAAAGAATGTACTCGAAATTGTGGAAAAGCCGCCAGGATAAGATAGAACCTTAAAGATAGGACTTAACTATGTTCAAATAAGCAAATCCCTTGTAATTTCTATTGATAGTTAACAAAATATGAACACTTTTAAATCTTACATCTCATTTTTTATATGTCATACTCTTAAAAGGAAATAAACAGTTCAAAAATAAAAAATAAAATAAAAAAATAAAAAAATCTGACTGTGCGTCGCAGAGCATGCTCTGTTTCGTAGAAACTCGATTCTACTAACTGAAGAAGGAGAAAGTGTGTCAACCAATAAGGAACCTAAAAGATGACACCTCAGCTTTGAATTACTCCTACCGTCGGACACGTCTGCCTTTGTTAAGTGCGAACCAGGTGTAAAGATAGAGGATGTTGGAGAGATGAAAAGTAAAGCAAGAGGCAGCGCCGGTCTCTGCGTGACTTCTGGGAAAGTACAGCATCGAATGGTTATTGGATAATCCGTTAGTGAACTGCTGTTTCTCGTGGATGACTTCATGGACACTGACCCAACTCAAGATTCAAGCGGAAAGAACGTATACATCGGTTCGGGGCTTGACTGAATGATGCAGACCCTTAGTGATTGAGGAAACTTCCCTGTAATGAATATGAACTTGAATTGTGATGAAGGTGAACCCTACCTTTTTCTATGAATATGGTAAAGGTGCATCACTCTTGTATGAAGCAATTCATGAAAGTGAAATAACTTTTGTGCTTCCTCGCTATATTTGTTCAGTTTCAGTTTTTCTTCTCGTGACAGAGGAATGGCCAGCGAGATGGACATGGATGGGATGAAAACCCCACAATCAACGCCCTCATCCATGGAAAACTCCACCAGGATGGACATGGAGAAGGCGATGATGCACATGACCTTCTTCTGGGGCAAAAATGTCTACATACTCTTCTCTGGTTGGCCGGGCACACGCACTGGTATGTATGCATTAGCCTTGATAGTGGTCTTTGTCCTCTCTATCCTCGTTGAGTGGCTGTCTTCTTCCCGACTGACAAAACCTAGCTCGAAGAGAGCAGTGGCTGGTGTGATCCAGACCGTTTTGTATGGCTTAAAGATTGGGCTGGCTTATATTGTTATGTTGGCTGTTATGTCTTTCAACAGTGGTGTCCTCCTGGTTGCTGTGGCCGGGCATACGTTGGGTTTCTGGCTGTTTCGTAGTAGGGTTTCCGAGGAATGATACAAGGGAAACGCCCTGATGTTTCTCCATCAGGTTGTCGAGAACAGAAAGGGCATCCCTTTGATCTTTACCAGTTTGTCTGTTGATCTCCCTTTACACTACTCTCAGTGCTAGAAAGAAAGAAAGAAAGAAAATAATAAGCACTTGATGTAGCTTTGTAAGGATTTGTATTGTTTTATGTCTTTTCATGAAGAATAATTTGTATGATTGGCGCATGGGAGTGGATTATTTGTTCAAAGTTTTTAAACAATGGTAGACATGCATTGTTATTTAAGTTTGCTCTCCGCATATTGTGCACACCAAATAAATGTTCTTTTTCATTTTCCATTTTTAAATAACTCCAATAGTAGCTGAACAGACTTGAACAGAGAGTTTAACCGTGATTTTGAATGCTTGAAAGTAGGCAAATTTGACGATTTAGAATGTCACTATATTATTGAAGCACAGCCATCGTCCTCATCTTCTCCAACGCGACCGATCACCGTCTTCTTCAGCGCCAATTGCTGGCCGGCCGGCCGGCCGCCCGCCCGCAAAAGGAAAACTTCCTCAACATTCACCTATCTCTGTCAAGACGCTGTCAAGAGATTTCCATATCTGGCTACCGCACGTACCATACAATCGCCCCTCTCGGTCGAAATACCAAAAACGTCACAAAGGCAAAATCATCGATCTAACTTTGTAAATCTTCCAAACTAAAGCCGGAATTAACACAATTTTTTTATCATTCCTTTAGTAAATGGTAGCCTAAGTCTATAAATTTATTTCTACTTTATAAGTTAAGAACACCGAATACAATAACAAATTTTCTTGTTAGCTAAACACTATCTCAATCTGTTTCTTTTGATTTTTCGGTGAGTCTGCGTTATCTCCAGTTCATAGAATTGAACTCTATCTAGTACGAAATTAATCGTATTGTTGTTTGTGTTCTAAAGATCTACCATTCCATAACTAAAAGAAATGGTCAAATGGAGGGAGCTCCCTGCCCAATTGACGCTGAGTGACAATGGGACTCGACAAGGAAACATAATTAACAAAATATTACAAAATTGGGTAATCTCCCTTTCTGTTGCAGGGAGCAAGTACCGTAATGTTAGCCAACACAATTAGGTTAATTCCTAAACGATAATACAAGAAATGTAATGAAGAGCTAGAAAAATTGTTGTGCATCATTACCACCAAAAGAAGGCATTGTACCAAATTAAAGGGGGAAAAAAAAAAGACATACTTTTCCTTCTTGTATGTTGGATCCTATAACAACCTAAGAGGGAGTAAATTAAGTTTTTTAAAAAAAAAATTTACCTCACAAAGGCAAGTGACTTTTGGTAAGTGTTTTTTCTTGAACTTGTTACAATCACTCTTCTAATAAATTTATCAATTAACTATAAGGGATATCTAATCCTTACAAGAGATAATTAATTCCTCAAATTTGGTTATATATTCTCACCCCAATATTACAAGTTTTAAACTTAACTTCTACAAAATATATAATATACAATTTAAAAACTTCAAATAAGTGTTAAAAAACTAATACAAAATGATTTAAACAAAAGTCTCAAATTTTGTTCAAGTTCTAATATTGTTTATTTATAGAAAATCAACTCAATAACAATATGTATTAAAATACAAAATGATTTCTGAACAAGTATATAAAAACAATAACAAATTTATAATATAGTCATTTAATGAAGAATCAAATCATGAGCTTAATGAGCTTGAAAAAAAATGTGAATTTCTTGAAAAATGCTTACTTTTTATTGATTTTCATTTTCCATCTTTTCAGTAAGCTTTATGTTCTAATTTAGCATCAAAATGACTAATCTTTAGCTTAAAAAGAGTTATTGTAACTTTTCTAAAATATATCACATCCTCTCTTTGTTGGAGCCCTCTCTTTTTGCTTTCTCAGCCTGTTTTTGAACTCATATGAGATTAGTTTTGTCTTAATCTCATTCAAAATCGCACTTCAAAATACTGCGCAAGGTTACATCATACCAGCAACATAATTATTCAAAACTTCGCAAAACAAAGCTGGTCATAGGTCGAACTTTTGGGTTTCTCCTAAATCTTTCTCAATCTTCTTCAATCTTGAAGCAAGTCTTTGTAGGCACTCACAGATCAACAGGTCTAGTCCTTGCTTGATAACCCCCATGATTTTGACTTCTAAAATACTCTAATCTGTTGTCAATTTCTCTTTCAAACAATCGGGTTAATGGATCGCGAAGAACACATTGGATTGTCTCGATTCGCTCTTCTATGAGCAATGGGTTGCAGATTTTAGTTCACAGATTTCATCTACTCATTGATACCTCTCAAATGGTGCTCTTTTCGTTGTCACCGGAGCAGTCATCGGTGAACGATTTGGGCGGCCGGTCGCTGTCAGCGTCGAGCGGGTAGAACAGGTTGCTGGGTCGCAATCGGGTCTGACGCTGATTCGCAGGCCGGGATCGTCTGGGCTGCGGGTCGTGGGTCGCTCATCGCTGGTTTCTGGGTCTTGCTCGCTCAGGCCGCTGAGTCACCCGTTCTGGGCTTTACGCGAACAGGGCTTTTGGGTTGCACGGGCCTGATGGGTCTGGGTCACGCGGGCTGTGCAAAATTTCGCTGGCTGAACGAACACTGGGCTTGGGTCACGCAATGGATTGGGTCCCCCATCTTTCATTTTGGGTTTGACGTTTTTCTTGCACACACAAAAGTCTAGTATCATTTCTCTTATTTAAATCAATAAACAAGCAATGATTTTAATTGTAATATTTTCATATTATAATTCTCTATTTGTATCATCATCAAAATATATTCCAACATTGTAGTTTAGGTCAAGTTTAGTTAAATGGTATATATTGTTGTAGAGTTGTTCTATATAACTAAAATATAGACTTGTAAAGTAGTTTATATATAACAAAAAATTATCCTCTTCCCTTAAGCTAACTTTTATGAAATGGTTGAACTTTTTATTATGATATTAGAGTATAGTCCTCTCTTAACATCTATTTGGATATGGGTATGGCCTAGTCCAAAGTACACATAATAAAAGTGGCCCCATGATATAGTCTAAGTTTAATCATTACAATGGAGTTGTCCCATATTACTAAGATATGAGTTTATATGTAAAGAAATGCATATTACTACTAAGTTACACAATCAACATAAGGACATGCAAATGACACGCCTCACTTAGTTCAAATTTCAGCCAACCAAAATCTCTCTCAAACAACCCCAAATATCTATTTTTAAGACAAAATCAATGTCGTTAGGTTATGATTAATCCTAATATCAAGGATTTTTATACTTATAAGTTTTGATCATCACCTATGATTGAGACTTTTTACCTCAAAAGTTATAAATCTTTTGACAATTAGTAATTTTCAAATGATAGGAGTCACTAATAGTTAAGGATATTCACACTCAAATATGGAAAAGCATTGCATAGCTCCTTAATCATTAAGCAAATTGAAGTCACTCGTGCAAAGACAGATTTAAACAAATCACTTACTATAAGGGGAAAAAAAGAAGAAGAAGAAGAAGAAGATGTACGTATCCGTAAAATGCTTACATAAACTATGGGAACGCGTGGCCTTTATGTAGCCCCCAATCCTCTATAGAAAAAATAGTGCCACAGGCTACTGATGGGTCCATTGCCATTTAATCGAACTCAATTACTTAATGAAAGCATGGCAGTTGGAACAATGCTAAGAACAGAACTGAGAATCATTTGACATCGCAGATTTCGCAGAGCCATAAAGGAAAGGAGCAGCTTTTTGTGGTCCACAAAAATGAAAACGGAAAAAAGACAGAGAAATGGCGATTTCATCGCCTTTCAAATAGAAACACATCTATTGTTCCTGAAAAGGCCACGTAAAGAGTAAATTGTCGATGTGACAACACTTGATTGATGCACTTAAGGTTCATTTTTGTTTATTACACTAAAACCTGGTTCCTCCTTGAACTAGTAGTACAAGTTACCAGTCTCCATGTACTACAATATAATCAGTAGCCGGTACGTGCTTTTATACCGATATAAGGACAGAATCTTCTGGCTATCACCAGTCACACCCCAATTAGCCGAGGCTTTCCATCGAGACAGGGAGAGAGAGAAATCCATGGATGGTATGAATCAGGGAGATATGCACGGCATGGGTGCTTCTTCATCGCCGCCGGAGTCGCCCATGAACGACACAGGCATGCATCACAAGATGATGATGCACATGACCTTCTTCTGGGGCAAGAACGCTGAGATTCTCTTCACACACTGGCCTGGTACAAGCGCCGGCATGTATGCGTTAGCCTTGGTAGTCGTCTTTGCGCTTGCTTTCCTCGTGGAGTTGCTCTCTAATTGCCGCTTGCTCAAACCTGACTCGAATAATATAGCATCTGGTCTCGTCCAAACCCTTTTGTTTGCCATAAGGATTGGGCTTGCTTATATGGTTATGCTGGCAGTCATGTCCTTCAATGGTGGTGTGTTTTTGGTTGCCGTGGCCGGGCATACTTTGGGGTTCTTTTTTTTTGGTAGTAGGTTTTTCAAGAAATCAGATGCAGTAAAAGGAAATGATCTTCCTCCTATGAGTTGTTGAGTTAAAGAAGGGGGATTATAATTCTGTGTTTATTTTGTGATTTTTTTATTACTGTTTTGAGGTTTTGAAGAATGATGAATATTATAATTTTGGTGTGAATAACTTGTGGATTTTGAGTTCGAAATCGAATTATGTATGTATCTGTACAGGCAGATTGAAGATATTTATATCAGATTAATTCCCATACTGATTCTTTTCTATCCGCTGATAAAAACAGTGAAGATTTTTTCCTTAGATGGAGATCCTTCCTCTAAAGAGTGATTCTAGAAAGAAAAAAACGAAGAATACGAAATATCTTCAAAAAGATCTTTTGAAATCGACGAAAGGTTTAGTCTAGTTTTTATTTTTTGTGGCTGCAAGGCAAGTGAACATGATAAACCTCGTGACTGGATTTTTCCAAAGCTAGATTCGTCCTCCAATGAAGTTCCATTGAGCATTAATTTCTTCTTAAGCGATCATTTTCAAATGACAGCGGCTCGCACGTAAGATGCTGCGAATAATGTGCACTAGTGCGGGATTACATCAAGAAAACAACATGATTAAGAACATGACTTGTGTTAACGGCAGCCATTAAAATTAAAGATTTAAATCCGAAAAAGAGAAAAAAAAAAAAAAAAAAAAGAGTGACAAACTTAGCAGCAGTACAATAAATCAGAAATTACAACTAAACGACGGATGATGGCAAAATTTTGAACGGCAACCCCACAATCAATCTGCAAAATCAACGGGAGCATATTTTCCACAATTAATCAAGATTCAACCCAAAATCAACTCTCTTACCAATAGTCTAGGTTCTAATTTTAGATTATTGTGACAGAAAGTTAAAAGAAAAAAAAATTAAGAATTGAGAATTTCTCTGTATTGCTTTCTTACAAAATTGTACAAAGATTGTTTTATTTATAGTATAAGGACTGTAGTTTGATATAATCAAGAAATTTTATAAAAGAATAAAGAAATATTTTCTTATTATGTTCAAGCTAATTTTCTAAATAACTTCATTCGAACAAATCATACCATATAATAAGCATTACATATAGAATTAGGAAAATAATAGCGTATCTCCAAAATATTCAACCTAATATCACATTTATTGCAACAGCAGCACATAAGAATAACCTAAGATATTTTCTTCTTTTTTTTTCAATAGCCAAACGAGGACCTTGATTATGTACCTAAGCGTTCACTCTGTTGGGACGGTTTAAGATGTTTTCTATTCATTATTTGACCACTAATATTACAGTATAAGATAGGAAACTGGGCTGGAATATATGCCGTTTTATAAGATAGGTTGGCACTAAAATATTGGCGAAATAGGTTAAAAGGGTTTTGGCCTTTCGGGCTCAGATTTACCACTCCTGTTTGGCCATTTATCTTTTATCATAGATCATGCTGTCCTTAACATCGTTTATTTGGCTTTTGGGAGTAGGCATTAGCTCATAAAAATAAGAAAAAGGAAGAGAAAAACTAATCTCTAAGAACGTAGATTATTGGTCTGTATGTGCATCCTATTTTCTAAATACAAGAAATTCTCTTTACTTGATCCAACACAAGTCCCCTTCGCTGTCTTCAAGCCTAGAGTGAAAAATGCCAAAACATCCTTATTAGCAAGAGTTTAGAAGTGACGAACAAGGCATCTGCAGTGTCAGTGCGTCCATTCCTGAGGCAGACCCATGGCTTGCATCATCCGGAACTGGCACCTCTGCTTTGAATTAAAAAAGGAAAAATTCCCTACCCAAAAAGCAGCAAACCAAAGAAAATCACCGTCTCCTTAAGGAAAACAGCAAGAAATGAGTGAGAGAATACGTTTAAGAAAAGGAAAACAGCAAGAAATGAAACGAACAGATGGATAAACAAGTTTTAAATGAATATGAAGCCTATTAAACATGTTGCCTACATTAGAATGCTTGAATAATTCTTGTCCATTCCATACGTTATTTCCTCATATTCATTGTAATTATTTGGATTCCTTATTTAGAATAGAACTCAAACCTATATATTTCTATATAGCTGAATATAGCAATCTTCCCACATACTTATTGGCTTTCCTAGTTTCTTACAACAAGAAAGGGATAAGTTGAGCAACTCAAGGGAAAGATACAACCAGGTTCGGAAGACCCTAAACGACTCCAGGAAAGCGACTTGGTAATTAAGTACCGTGTTGCTCATCGGGAACATTTGATCAGTAGGGCCTGCACTACTCCTGCGGCTTATAAAGACCGTCAGCAATCCGATCAAAGCAGATAAAGCCAAATATATTTATTAGTCTTCCGAGATAGATAGCTTTAATCTAACTGCCGTTCTTGTCACGGCGATTTCCCTTAGGTGTTGTTAGTGCAGTAAGAAGTCTGTGGCAAAGCTAGTTCATATAATAGGGTGTAAGGGTCATGACAACGTCCTCCTCTCGGACACCTATTGTAATTGCATTGCTATAGTAAGCATATTATATGCTGAGTTACTCCCCTTTACTAGAATTTCATTCTTGAGGAAAATACTTTGAAGAGGAGCTTTTCTATAAATTTGACTTCCATAATTGGATTCCATCTATCTTGCTAGATATAGTAACACGCATCAATAATATGAAACCCTACAACTTGGTTTTTGTCCCAGAAAGTTCTACTTCAGACGACAAAATACATAAAACTTATTTGAACCAGTTCTCATATGAAAGGCAATAGTAATAAATAAATAAACATTTATTAAGTCTTTGGAATATGATATTACCTAATCGAACATAATAATAATCATTTTTTAAGATGTGAATATAGTTAACTTAGCTTTAAATCAATTTAAAAGGTACATCCGCTCACAAATGCGCAAGAACAATCAAATTTGATAACTATCATTGGGAACGAAATTCCCAAAGAATATGCAGTCAAATAATTGCATTGAATCTCTAGATAAACTTGTTCGATTTTCAGTTTTGTGTTTCTTGTTGATGAGGTATCAAGTTTTCAGAGTAGCACCATAACTCTAAATTATTCCTACCTTAAGACATGTACGGAAAACAAGACAATCAACACAGTTGTGGATGTCGTGTCGTTTGAGTATGAGGCAGTTGGACCTATATTTTGATAGTGAACTTCCAGACGTCAATGGATGCCGTAAGAGCTTATGGCCAGCCGTTCTTCCATAGATTGATTTCCGGCTACCGAAGACCTTCCAATATGACATATGCCCACCGAGCTCTGTGTAGATAAGGAGTGTGCCTTTTGGTTCTTACCCCGAGTCCAATTTTTGTTTCCATTTCTTCTATTTTTCTAACTTGTTTTCTTAATAAATGTACAGGAAGTTCTGAAGAAGCTATCAAGCCAAGATGAAACCTTAGAGATGGAATGTTGAACTTCATAAAACCGACCAAATCTCCCGAGCAAATAATCAATGGTGTTCATCACCTGAAATAGGAGAGACTATTCTTAAGGGTTGTACATTCCTTTTATTTTATACCATAGTCTTAAAGGAATTAAATATTTAAAAATAAACTTGTGCTTCAATCCTCAAAAAAAGAAAGAAATTTTTGTAAAATATTGTAATTTCATTTTGTATGGTACAAGATCAACACTTATTGATGGAAAAAATGATATATAAAGTTTCTCACTTTAATTGAACCTGTGAGGATATACTAAAACACCAACGATGTATTTGAATCACAAGTAAAATAAGCAAATCATAATCAATACAAAAAAATTTCTACATAGAAAATTCCTCTAATGTGAAGGATAAAAACCACGGGATCGATCACGAAGTCCACCCCAATCTCCACTATATAAATCGTTAGGTTACAACCCAATCAAGTCCTTAACAATAACAACAGGACTAAGATTTACTAATTCAACAATAATAGAATCACCAATAAATGGTGAAAAATAAGTTATAAACAACAACTTAACCAAGAAAAGTTAGAGAAATATCACCCAGATTTTCGATCAAGATCTGCTAACTTCAAGAGCTCCAAACGACAATGCACCGTTCACAATGAAGAACACCCAATCCTGAACCTGCTGACAAAAAAATAGCTCAATCGGACCATGGATCGACCTTGATCAAACGGTTGATCAACTGCTGCGCAGGGCCTCTAATTCCTGTGAAATTATGCTCTTTTCTTTTTTCTCTCTCTTTTCTCTTTTTAACGGCCACTCACCTCTTTTCTTAAAGAAAAAACCCTATATTTTTTCTTTTAAACCTTAGGGCCACATTACCCTAATTAGACTCAATAATAAGTCCCCAAATATGGACTGGATCAACCCAACAATTCTCCCCCTCGAGCCCAAATGAGGGATATTCCATATGTCCATTTCTCAAGCACAATCCAAACTAGCCTCATGCTAACAAAACTCAAACTTTTCTCACCATAGAACCTTTGTCATCATATCAGAACCATTATCCTCAGTATGTACCTTTTTAAGTACAACCTCTTTGGTTTCCATGATATTTCGTATCCAATGATACCTTACATCAATATGTTTTGACCTTTGATGAAAAGTAGAGTTCTTAGCAAGACATATAACACTTTGACTATTACAAAATAACACATACTTTTCTTGTACAAAACCAAGTTCTTTTATGAATTCCTTCATCTAAAGCAACTCTTTATATGCTTTCATTGCTGCAATAAATTTTACTTCTGTTGTAGATAGAGCAATACATTTTTGTAATCTTGATTGCCATGCCACAGCTCCTCCTGAAAACTTAATCAAGTAGCCTGAAGTAGATCTTTTATTATCAATATCCCCTGCCATATCATAATCTATATATCCTACAAAAATAGGCTTATTACTTCCAAATGAATGTTTCAAACTAGAAGTGCCTCGAAGATACCTTAAAATCCACTCCACTACATTCCAATGTTCTTTTCCAAGATTAGAAGTAAATCTGCTAACTACTCTAACTACATGATCTATATTTGGCCTTGTACAAATCATTACATACATTAAACAACCAACAGCCGAAGCATAAGGAATTCTTTCCATTTCTTTTCTGTCTTCCTCATCTATAGGACATTGTTTCTTACTAAGCTTAAAGTGTAGCAAGAGGCGTGCTCACCACTTTAGCTTTATCCATGCAAAACCTTTGAAGCACTTTCTTGATGTACTCCTCTTGAGACAACCATAACTTCTTGGCTTTTCTATCACAATTAACTCTCATACCAAGAATTTGCTTCACTGAGCCTAAGTCTTTCATTAAGAATGACTTACTTAACTTCTGTTTCAACTTTTTAATTCTTGCAGCATTCTTACCAACTATAAGCATGTCATCTACATAAAGCAGTAAAATGATAAAGTCATCATCTGAGAACTTCTACACAAACACACAATGATAAGAATTTGTTTTCTTGTAAGCTTGCTCCCCTATAAAAGACTTAAATTTTCGATACTATTGTCTCAGTGCCTGTTTTAAGCCATATAAACTTTTTTTTAGCTTGCAAACATAGTTCTCTTTACCTTTTTATTTAAAACCCTCTGGTTGCTCCATATAAATTTCTTCATTTAGGTCACCATGAAGAAAAGCAGTCTTTACATCCATTTGCTCAATTTTAAGATCAAGACTAGCAGTCAATCCCAAAACTACTTGAATTGAAGACATTTTCACAACAGGTGAGAAAATCTCATCATAATCAATTCTTTTTTTCTAATTGAAACCTTTAACATCTAGTATGGCTTTGTATCGAGGTTGTGAAGAATTTTCATCATGCTTTAGTCTATAAATCTAACAATTCTTCAAAGCTTTCTTGTCCTTAGACAATGTCACCAACTCAAATGTTTAATTATCATGCAAAGATTTCAACTTATCTTGCATTGCATCAACTCATTTTTTCTTATCCACATCCTCTACTACTTTTTCAAAGCTCTTAGGCTCACCTGCATCAGTCAACAATACATACTCCTTAGTAGAGTATCCAGAGGATGGATAGCGATCTCTAGTAGACCTCCTCAATGGTGGAACTGAAGATGGGTTCTGCTGAACATCAACAACATTATCTGTCTAAGTGTTACTATTATATGCACCTTGTTGGTCATTCTGAACATCATGCTGAATATCACTTTCAACTTATTTTGACAATTGTTGTTGTAAATCATTTGAAGGAATTAGATCAATATTAATACCGATCTTAGAGCCTTGTGACATATTCTTCTCACTCTGGCCAATATCTGTCATATTTTGATTCTTAAAAAATACAACATCACAACTCCTCACAATTTTCTTCACAGTTGGATCATAATACCTGTAGCCAAATTCATCATAACCATAACCAAGAAATATACATTCTCGTGTCTTGACATCTAACTTAGACCTCTCATCCTTTGGAATATGAACAAATGCTTTGCAACAAAATACTCTTAGATAGTTGTAGAAAACATCCTTGCTGAACCAAACTCTATCTGGCATATCACCATCTAAAGCAACAGTTGGAGATAGATTAATAACATAAGCTGTTATAAGTAATGCCTCGTCCCAAAATGTCTTTGACAGGTTAACATTTGAAATCATGCATCTAACTCTCTCAACCAATGTCATGTTCATTCTTTCTGCTATACCATTCAACTGAGGTGTTTTTGGAGGTATCTTCTGATGTCGAATACCATGTTGCCTACAATACTTATCAAATAGTCCAATGTACTCACCACCATTGTCTAATCGAATACATTTCAACTTCTTTCTAATTTGCCGCTCTACTAAAACTTGAAACTATTTGAACACATCTAACACTTGATCTTTTGACATCAAAACATAAACCTAAACCTTTCTTGAGTAGTCATCAATAAAGGTCACAAAGTAGGATGCTCCACCAAGCGTCCTCGGGTTAACTGGGCCACAAACATCTGAGTGTACTAACTCCAAGAAATCTGATTTTCTTGAAGGAAGGTGACTATAGAATGAAACTCTTTTCTATTTTCCAGCTAAACAATGTGCACACTTCTCAAGTTTTGCACTCTTAATCCCAGACAATAAGTTTTTCTTTGCCAATACATTCATGCTCTTCTCACTCATGTAACTTAATCTTTTATGACATAAAGCACTTGCATTTCCATTTTCCATTACATTACAAATGTCCTTGGAAATCTTGGCCTGAAACAAATACAAAGAAGACTCTTTTCTTGCCTCTAGCCATAACTAATGAACCCTTAGTAAGTTTTTATTGTCCATTATTGAAGATATTGCAAAAACTTTCATCATTAAGTTGTCCGGTAGAAATCAAATTCAAGCGAATTTCTGGTACATGTCTAACATTCTTGAGAACCAACTTGGATCCATTACGAGTCTCCAAGCATACATCTCCCATACCTGCAACTTTAGCCAAACAATCATTATCCATCTTCAATGTACCAAAGTTTCTAAGAGTATAAGAAGTAAAGAACTCCTTTTTAGAAGTAATATGAAGAGAAGCATCATTATCAATTACCCAACTTGTCTCATTACTAGAAAAATTCACATTATCATCATAACACACAATAACAAGTTCATTAGTAGCTGTTGCAACTCGATCATCATCATTCTTGTCCTTTTTCTCCTCACTTTCATTAACTCTCTTATTTTCATTTCTACCTTTACCATTCTTCTTTTCATTTTTCAATTGGAAGTAATTTTTCTTGATATGACTCATCTTGCCACAATGATGGTACTCTACATTTTTATGCCATGATCTAGACTTACTTTGACTTTTGTTATAACCTCTCAAACCTCTATTATGACTTCTCCCCCTATTTTCAACAACTAAAGCTTCAGAATGAAATAAAAAATCCTGACTTTTTCTTCTCATCTCTTCATTCAAAATACTAGTCTTGGCAAAATCCATAGTGATAATACCATCGGGAGCAGAGTTACTAACATATGAAATGTTTCCCAAGATTCTAGTAAAGTACCAAGTAACCAAAGTCCTTGTACTTTGTCTTCAAACTTCATATTCATGCCTGAAAGTTGATCTAACATTCCCTGAAACTCATTCAAATGATCATATATGGATTGTCCATCTTTGTATTTCAGGCTAATAAGTTGTTTCATCAAATACATCTTATTATTTCCAGTCTTTTGAGCATATAGGGATTCAAGTTTGTTCCATAGAGTCTGAGCATGTGTTTTTTTACTAATGTGATTCAAAACATTCTCATCTACAAATTGTTGAATGAACCCGCATATAATTTTATGTTCAAGAATCTAATCGGTCTCACTCATGTTGTCAAGTCTAGTTTCACTAAACAACGATAAGTGCAACGCTTCACATAAAGTAAATCTTCCATCATACCCTTCCAAACATGATAATTTCATCCATTTAAACTAATCATCCTGTTAGTGCTTAGTTCTATCGTTCAATCAAATTTAAAAAAATAAAACAACCACAACCTAAGCTCTAATACCACTCTGATGAGAAAAACGACGTATAAAGTTTCCGACTTTGATTGAACCTGTAAGGATATACTAAAACACCAACGATGTATTTAATCACAAGTAAAATAAGCAAATCACAATCAACATAAAAGAATTTCTACGTGGAAAACTCCTCCAATGTGAAGGATAAAAACCACGAGACCGATCATAGAGTCCACCCCAATCTCTACTATATAAATCGTTAGGTTACAACCTAATCAAGTCTTTAACAATAGCAACAGGACTAAGATTTATTGATTCAACAATAATAGAATCATCAATAAATAGTGAAGAACAAGTTGTAAACAACAATTTAACTAAGAAAAATTGAAGAAATATCACCCAGATTTTCGACCAAGATCTGCTGACTTCAAGAGCTCCAAACGACAATCCAACTGTCCACAATGAAAAACACCTAATCCCGAACCTGCTGACAAAACATTAGTTCAATTGGACCACAGATCAACCTTGATCAAACGTTTAATCAATTGCTATGCAGGCCTTTAATTCCTGCGAAATTCTGCTATTTTCTTTTCTCTCTGTCTTTTCTCTTTTTGATGACCACTCACCTCTTCTCTTAAAGAAAAAAATTTATATTTTTTCTTTTAAACCTTAGGGCTACATTACCCTAATTAGACCCATTAATAAGTCCCCGAATATGGGCTGGACCAACCCAACACTTATGAGCAATAATGAATGATTCTCTCATAAAAGATAGATTGGGGGTCATATAAGAACACCCAAACCATTAAAAGGATAAAATAAACTAAATTTAAATTTTAAAATAAATAACTAAACTAATAATATAGACTCTTTCATTTACAAGGATAATGTGTTTTTATAAAGAAAAGACATAGTCTTCAACTTATCTAAGTAAATTTTATTTTATCTAATGAAATTCTTAAAAATTCTAAACTAGCTCAACTAATTTTAAGAAATCTTAAACTAAACGGACTTAACTAATACTAGGCTAGACCCATGAGCCCAAACCCATAACATATTGCTCCTCACATAATAATTTATGTGACCTTTAATTGTAATTCTCTTATACATAAGGTCATCTGTAACACTATTATTGGAAACGTTACCTTCGTTTTTTATTTTGAGAACTTATAGAAATTATATAGTGTGAATTTTAAGAATTTTATAAAAAATGGTCAATTGTAGAAATTAAAATATATATTTTTTCAAAATATTGTTTAAAAAAAAAGTGATGTGATTATACTAAACAATAATTTTATTTATCAATCCCACAAAAAAAAAAGCTAAAAGACGTTACAACTTATAATTGTAGATAACAGCTCTTCGGATTTATGAAATCAGAATTTAAAATCTTAAGTTAAAAAGTACAAGAGCATAACGGGATAGCAAATCGATTTCCCCTAAACAAATTTCAAGCCCTATGCTGCTATAGTTAAATTGCCAGCTGACACTTTCTGCCTTTTAGGATCAACGGGAGAGCACATAATGTGGAAGTACATTGTCGTAGTACATGATGATATTTTTTTGTACTTCCATCACCAAAAACGCTCCCAGAACTCCCTATAATTTCCTTCCCTTCAATGATCAACTTCGTACCGAGAGGGGACTAAGAAAATGATGAGACACATGACATTTTTCTGGGGCACCGTAGTAGAAATTCTCTTCCCAGGCTGGCCGGGGAAAAGCTTCTACTCTTACACTTCGGCCTTAATTTCAGTCTTTCTCGTAAGTTTCGTGGTGGAGTGGCTATCGCACACCAGATTTATCAATAAGAACACCGACAACATCACTGCCGGAATTCTGCAGTCTGCGATGTACGCCATTCGAGTTGGATTGGCTTACTTGGTCATGCTCGCCGTCATGTCGTTTAATGTAGGTGTGCTACTGGCTGCAGTTGCAGGATATACAGTAGGGTTCTTGATATATGGTAGTCGGCTTTTTCAGAGCTCAAAGATAACACCCTTTCTAGATACAACTGATCTTCCTCCATTGAATTGCTGATAAGCAGAAGTATGATCTTATCAGGCTTCCCCCGTTATATTGACTTTCTCTTTCTTTTTTCTTCTTATATTCCATATTTTGGTATTTGATTGTGAGATACCAGCAGTTTCAGTGAACCTTCGTGTAATCTCATACTTTTGTGTTTGGATTAGTAAACAGAAAATAATGTTTTGATTTGGCAGCGTGGTTTTTGAGTCATGTGCTCGATATATCTGCTATAATATTCATAAGAAATATGTTAAAAAAGCATAAATAGCTTAAAGCTGGCCAGCCACCTTTAAGGAAATGGTTGGAGTAGTTAACCATTTTGATTCTTCCAGAAGAAAGTGGTTGGCCACATCCCATATTTTACTTTAAGAAAATTCATCGTCGTATAAAACAAATTGTGGGGTGAAAATTACCTTTCGTGTCTAAAGAGAATTACCTTCTATTATTAGAATTGGCTTGCGACTGTTGAACACTTTCTAAAGTCAAGTCACTTTCTTTATTCCACAACGATGGTCAGTCACTCTCGAAAGTGACTGATGACCAATAAAAGGGAGGTAGGGATGGTTAGCTATTCTTTTAAGGGCTAAATGACCGTAAGGAGTAGACTTAATACTACGTACATAATCTAGCTCTAAAAGACTATACCAAACTATAATCCGGCATTTGTATATAACCTATATCCAAAGCAAGGTAAGAATTTCTTTTTTTGTTTTTGATCAAGGATGGGGTTGGGGGGATTTATCAATGGAGAAAGAAGTTTGAATCCTAACCTCTCCTGTGACAGAGCCTCTAATGTTACTAAATTGCTAAAGTTGAGCAAGTAATGTATGATTAGGTGCTTCAACAACCAAACTATAACATAACACCAAACAACTTTGTTATTAAAAGAAAAGTACATGCATCTAGGCGAATAAAAAGATATGCATTTCCAGGTGGTATTTTTCAAACAAGAAAGAAACTGGTCGAGATGTAAATAGCTGGATGGGAATTTTGGGGCAAATCCTCGGTTATATGGACTTTGTGTTGGAAAACAACTAAATGGGCCGGCGGCTGGTCTACACAGAACCCCTTTGCCAGTTCTGCTTTTATTTGTCTGGTACTATTCGGCTTTCAGTTCCCTCATTAAGAAAAGCATATGTATATTTGTATTGTTTGCACATAATTTAATTACATGATTGGATGCCGAAATTACTACCATATTACGAATTGAAATCCATAAAAATTAAGATCACTATCTATAGGGCACTTCCTAATGATGAATATTACGTAACCACCCCCGCATTCTTTTTTTTCGTTCTTTCTTTGCTTTGATTTTTATCTTATTCTCATTATTTTTTATAGTATGTCCAATAATACTAACAATAGACACGGCATTTCTACTCTTAAAGAAAACGAAAGTTGACAGTTATTGTATTAATGGTTGTTGCCACTGAGTAAACCTTAGTTAATAATACAATGGCTGCATTTATTTTTCAAGAGATGTGTTATTTGGTTTTTTTTTTTTCATAGCTCTGCATCATCCTTAGCACAGTTCCTTTTTTTTTCTTTTTTTTTTTTTTTTATTTTTTTCTTTTTCTTTTTTCCACTGAAGTCTATTATCTACGTTAAGAGAGAAAAAGAGGTATGCCGTAAAGACTTATGGCCGGCGGTTCTTCCAAAGTTCCATAATCCTCCATCAGTTTGGACAGTCAGATGAATCCAACCAAGACATTCCAAAATCATAGGGAATACCAAGCGGGGCCTTCCGATTTTGACAACATGAACATATGCCCGATAAGCTCTCTATAATCAAGGAGTCTGCCTTTTGGCTGTTAAACTGAATCCAACTTCCATTATCATTTTCTATCTTAGCATTATCTTTGGCTAAAGAATGCACTGGAAATTATGGAAAAGCCGTCAGGACATGATAGAACCTTAAAGATAGGACTTAACTATGTTCAAACGAGTAAATCCCTTGTGAATTCTAATATTAAAATTTCAGTTTTGTTGATAATTAATGGACCCTCAACCCCTAGTAGAATCTAGAATACTTTTAAATCTTGCATCTCATTTTTTATTTGCCATAGTCTTGAAAGGAAATAAATAGTTTAAAAACAAAAAATTTGGCCTCAAATCTTTGAAAAGATAAATTAGAAAACTATAGCTCTTTGTTTTCTGGGGAAGGAGGTCATTACCATCATCACATCATCATTATTTTTTGCTATCCATTACTTCTTTTTTCCCAATTGTTGACCGATGAAATCAATAGAAAACGGCTGAATTCGAGCATCAAGGAAGCCGGTTTCGTCGCCTTATGTGTACTACATATTATCGGGGCCATTGTACGATTGGAGTAGTCGTACAGCTAGTAGCCTTGTTTATTACTCTGGCCAATTCTGAAGGGTTCTCATAGAACCACAGGATACTGTCACTGAGAGCAAGACAGAGGAAAAGCTAGCAAGATGGATATGGATGGGATGACAACCCCACAATCATCGCCCTCATCCATGGATAACTCCACCGGGATGGACATGGATATGGCGATGATGCACATGACCTTCTTCTGGGGCAAAAATGCCTATATACTCTTCTCTGGTTGGCCGGGCACACGCACTGGTATGTATGCATTAGCCTTGATAGTGGTTTTTGTCCTCTCTATTCTCGTTGAGTGGCTGTCTTCTTCCCCACTGACAAAACCTGGCTCGAAGAACACAGTGGCTGGTGTGATCCAGACCGTGTTGTATGGCTTAAAGATTGGGCTGGCTTATATTGTGATGTTGGCTGTTATGTCTTTCAATGTTGGTGTGTTTCTGGTTGCTGTGGCTGGGCATATATTGGGCTTCTGGCTGTTCGTAGTACGGTTTCCGAGGAATGATAAAAAGGAAACACTTTGATGTTTCTCCATTAAGTTGCTGAGAACAGAAAGGACATCCCTTTGATCTTCACCAGTTTGTCTGTTGATCTCCCTTTACAATACTCTTAGTGCTAGAAAGATAGAAAGACAGAAAATAATAACCACTTGAATCTGGGTTTGCTAGGATTTGTATTGTTTTATGTCTTTTCATGAAGAATAATTTGTATGATTAGCACATGGGTGTGGATTATTTGCTCAAAGTTATAAAACTATGGTGGACTTTGCATTATTTTTTAGCTTGCTCTCTGCATTTTGTGCACGTCAAATAAATGCTCCTTTTCATTTTCCATCTTCAAATTACTCTACGTGTTAGCTGAAGAGACTTGAACAGAGAGTTTAATCGTGATTTTGAATGCTTGAAAGGAAGCAAATTTGACGACTTAGAATGTCACTATATTATTGAATTGGTAGCTTGATACTCATATTTTAAAATGGAAACAAAAATGAGGATGCTAAATGATTTGAAATAATCGATGTTGTTTACTAAGGAGGCATTGTTAGACAAGCTTTTCACACATACATATTTATGATTATCTAATGAGGAAGCAAAATTGTTATTCTCAACATTCCTTCTACTAAATACTTAAGATGGATAATCGTGATCTCTTCCAAGCTTTCCAGATTTACTACCCCAATGTTCTATCAAGTGAGCCAAAAGTTTAGTCACATTTTAGTTGACTTTAAGAAGATTAGCTGTCTTAACTTTTCACCAACGAAATATTGAGTTAGACACCTTGCAGCTGGCTTGTCTAGGATTACATAATCTCCTGATTTGATTGTGCCGTAAAAAGAGTTACTAATTCAAAAAAGAAAGAAAAAAATCTTCTTTCAAACAAAAGCATAAATTCACCCGAGTTTAACAATTTAGTGATATTTGCAAGTTCTACAACATAGGAGATCAGGGTTTAAGTCTCCCCTACCCTAGTAAATCCCCTAAATCCCCCACCCCATCCCTGATTTAAAAAAAAAAAAGAAAGAACATAAATGAAGAGTATGTTGGAATAAAAATCTATAACACCTTTTTATTTTTGGCCGCAAAATGCATACTGCCTCAGAACATTAAAAAAAATAAAAACAAAGTTCTCAAATTCATGAGAGGTTGGGATTAGTAAATTTAGATGTTCTTGCCAAAATTTAGAGACAATTTCCAGTTACATTCTCACCGAATTTATTATTTGATCACTTGTAAAAGGAAGTTCGTAAAAAATAAATATAAAAAAAGCCTACTATTGAAGCGCGTTCATAAAATTTGAAACTCCTTAAGTGACCATAAGATCTATTTACTTTTTTCTCAGAAAGGAAATTCATGCTTTAAATTGAAAATAACAGTGGAAAATAAGAAAATGATATGCTATAGATGCATCAACAATTACTATTGTTAGAATGTTATTATTCAGAAAAGCTGTTTTTCTAATTTTCCTTTTATCAAGTGTTTTTTCCTCATACTCTACAAATACTTGAGCGAAATTAAAATTTTGGTGAGCTTTGTATAAATCAGAAAGTACTGAAATCCAGGCATAGGACGTTAAGTTCGCATCAGCATTCCCTCAATCCAAATATAAAAAATACATGGATGAAATGCCCCACTCGAGAAGGAGAATGATCTCCTCAAGGAAGTTGCGACCAAATCTTCGTGCCCTCCATTTCGTGCAAGTTGAACCTGTTTATCATCAACAACTAATTTTAATTTGTAATTAATTAAAATTAATGGAGTTGTATTATGCTATTGATTTCTCTTATTAGCTAATGGTTGTTGTAAATAGTTAAAAAGGATTTTGTAATGTACTATGCATTTTACTGTTTGAGACTTAGAAATTTACAGGATATCACAAATTTACCATATACATGATTTGTATGTCAATACACTAGTAACTTAGTAGTTTCAAAACCTAAATCCTGTGTTTTGCCCTATACCTCAATCCCTTTTTACTTTAAAAAATAAAAAGAAAAAGAAATGAATTTGTATAAAAGCTAAGGCATATAATGTCCATAAATGCACATAAATGTGTACCAAATCAATAAACCTTAAGAAGCTCAAGCAGTAAATGAATGAGCTAGATAGACCTTATTTCATTATTCAACTATTTGTTGGTACTTCTGGAGGCTAATGGAATATTATAATATCCTTCCTTTATTCCTTTGCATATCTTTTCTTAGTAATTTTAAGAGTTTCTGCAAACAGCTACTCCACTTAACATAGCATTTTTGCATAAAATCAACTCAAGAGAACTTGTATCTATTGAATAATATGGCAGTAGGTTATATAGTTTCTTTTCTTCATAGTGACATTTACAGCCCTTCTTTTCTAGTAGAACAAAGGTTACAAGTAAAAGGATTCCTATCTGATTGTTTTATTTATATTATTTATATAAGCATATTCTATATTAATTATGTTCCATGAAGCTTTTCACATTTAGCTACCAATATGCTCGTTTAAGAATTAACTTTGGAGTCGGAAGACCAAAAACCAAAAATAATTCTCAGAGGATCCCCTAATGCTCCGCTCAATAATGTAATGAGCACACTACAAAACAAACTCGGTATTAAAAATTTTAGCCCACTCCATTATTTTCTCGAAATTCAAGTCTAAAAACCTGTCACCTTAGTGACCCTATATCAAGTGAAATTCATCCTTGATATCATCAAATGTGCTAACATGAATAATCCATGAGCCATGAATGATGGAGAATCTCTTTCCTATCCTACCGATTCAGAAGAATCATCAATGCTTTGCAGTACCTAATGCTTTTAAATTTTAATACTGTCTACACCATAAATACTGCATGTCAATTCATGCATTCTCCTATCACAATCTATTGGTAGGCTGTGAAAATAATTCTTTGTTTCCTATAAAACACCATGACATGACATTAATGTCACTCCAAGTCCAACACTTAATCTTCATGCTTATTTAGATGTTGGATGTGCAAGTTACAAGATAATTGCCACTCAATTCATAGTTTTTGTGTCTTCCTTGGCACAAATTTTATCTCTTGAAGTTATTGCAAACAAAAAAATTGTTGATCAATCCAATAATAGAGTTGAATCTAAAAGTTTTGCTCATACAGGCTGAAAACTAATTTGGATAAAAGTCCTCCTAAGGGATCTCCATGCCCAACCTCAACAACCACCTACACTCTTGGTGTAACAACCTTTCTACCTTATATCTCATCGCCAAGCTCATCTTACTCATCAAAATAAAATATGTCAAAATTGACTTCCATTTATTCCATGAATGCATTCAAAAAAGACAACTCACAATTCATTTTTTATCCAGTCTATCTACCTACAGACATCATTACCAAAGGTCTTCTATCTTCGTGTACATGATACAAAACAAAATAAGATTTTGTTCCATTCCATCAACTCGTGAGGGGGTGCTAGAAGCCTAATCCAGAAAGCCTGCTACCAACTCTAACAATTTGTCCACATCAGCATTCAAGGAATGTTAGCACGCCACATCAACCCTATGGACCCCTCACGTTTGTGAAGCACCGCAATCGTCTTCGTCTTCTCCAACTCGACCGATTACAATCTTCTCCAACAACAATTGCTCCCCGGCCACACAAAAGAAAACTTCCTCAACATTTACATCTCTCTATCAAGATACCATCAAGAGATTGGCTAGGGAAACTTCCATAGAATGTCCCCTCTTGGTCGGAATAGCAACAACACTCACAAAGGCAAAATCAGCAATCCAACCTTACAAATATTCCAAATTGAAGCCTGAATTAATATGAATTTTTCCGTTCCTTTGGTAAAGGTAGCCCAGGTGTATAAATTTATTTTTTTATTTTTTTGCTTTATAAGTTTAAGATCATTAAATACAAAAATAATTTTTCTTATTAGCTAAACTATTAGAATGTGATAACTCATCCCAAAACCTTAAGTACTACATGTGGAAAGAATCTTGACTTTTTCAACTTTTTAAGGCATGGGGATTTGTAAAGTGGAGCCTCATATTTGACTCTAATACCATATTAAAATGTAAGGGCATATCCCAAAATTTTAAAATCCTAAGTGAGAAAGTCTCAACATTTATAAGACCAAAAGCCCATCTTTTCATTTTTTATGTGGGACAATACATACCTTCAACACTCTTCCTCATGTGCATGTTGATATAATCACTACACAAAAAAAAGAAGCCCAACTTTTGGGGCATGGGAGTCTATCAAGTGGAGGTTCATCCTTTAATACTAATTAGCATATAATGATTCATCTCAAATTCTTAAGGTATTAAGTAAGAAAGTCTTAATGCTTATAAGACCAAGAACTCATCCTCTCACTTTCAATATGAGACAATACCTACCTTCAACATAAACATTATCTTGTTTTATTTCTTTTGGTTTTTTACTGAGTTTGCATTACTCGAGCTACAGAATTCAACTCTATTTAGTACAAAATTAATCATATTGTTATTTGTGTTTTAAAGATCGGCCTATTACATGAGAAAAAGAAATGGCCAAATGAAGGGAACTCCCCATATGACATTGTGACAATAAGACTCTGACAAGAAAACGCAAGTAGCAAAATATAGCAAAATATAGCAAAATTGGGTGACCGCCCTTTTGGGTGTAGGGAGCGAGTAAATAGCGGGAGCCAAAATCACAATTCGGTTAATTCTTGAGCAACAATACAAGAAGTGTGATGAAGAACTAGAGAATTTTTTATTTTTTTTCATCATCCCCTCCACAAAGAAGGGATTATACCAGACAAAAGAAAAAAAAATCATACTTTACCTGCTTGTAGTAGATCAAAGTTTAGTTTGTTAAAATTTGAATTACCAAGTTACACAATCACATGCCTCACTCAATTCAAATTTCAGCTGACCAAAATCAAAACTAGAACATTTCCAAACAACTTTAGTAGCTATTTTTAAGACAAAATCAATGTCGTTAGGTTATGATTAATGCTAATCTCACAAATTTTTATTTTTTTAAGTTTTGATTATTGTCTATGATTGAGACTTTTTACCCCAAGTGTACAAGATAAAAGTCCTACATTAGAATTTCAATCCCTTGATATGAAACTTAAATAAAAGAAGTGTCCCTCCAATTCTTGAGCTAATTTTTGAATTGAGCTTTTAGGTTTTCTAACATAGTATTTGAGCCCAAATTGAATATGTTTCATTCGATGTGATCATAAGTTAATGTTGCTCAGTAGTCAACAAATGCATTGCTCAATTAGAAGCATATGCTACTTAAGACCTATTAGTCCTAAGTTTGAAACTAAAGTATGTGAGTTTAAATGTGTGTATAGAAAAAAAAAATGCCACTTAATGTATATGGATGAGTATGCAAGACAAAAGTCTCATACCGAAAATGTGATAATTTATGATGAAATTTAAATAAAAGAAGTATCACTTTTATTTTTGAATTAATTTTTTAATTACCTTTTGGCCTTTGGGTGCTTTAACAGTAGGTAATTTTAAATGATAAGAGTTATTGATAGTTAAGGATATCCACACTCAAATGTGGAAAAGCTTTGCTCAAATACTCAATCAATAGCCAAGTTGAAGTCACTAGTAAAAAGACGTATAACCTTAAACAAATCACTTACTATGAGAAAAGAGAAGGGATAAAAAATAAAATAAAATAAAATAAAAAAAGATGTACGTTGATAACTCTATTTTTATAGAGTTATTTTACCTATTTTTTAGGCAATAAATAATACAATGCTTATGAGAAAATATTTGAACTCCTATTATTTATTTGAATTTGTCTTGTTTTTGTAGCATAAGGAGGTAAGGAGAAAAGGAATGAACATGGAGAACCTGATGCTTATTGTGTGGCAAAATTGTAATATCAAGATCAAGAGAGTCAGGATGGGCTTGGGCTTTGGATAATTGTTATTAGATTTTCTATTGTTATTGGATTTTCTATTTAAATAGAAAACCCAGTCATGTTAGGAATTCAAGTCTTAATTAATTTAGGAGTTCAAAACCCAATTGTTTTAGGTCTCTAAAACCCAATTGTTTTAGGTCTCTAAAACCCAATTCTACTAGGATGGGAGATAGGTCTAAACCTAAACCCTATTTAAGAGAAGAGAAGAGGCAAAAGAAAGGGAAGGAGGAAATTGAGCACAACTCAAAAAAAAGGCCAAGAATTCAAGGTTTTCTTGAAGAGAAGACGAAAAGGGTGACAGACTTCTTGTTCTTGGATTCAAGATGTCTTCTTTATTTCTTATTACCATTCTTCCTCATTATTTCTTTATGTTTTAGTTTATTTTTGTTAGAGCTACGATGTAACCTAATTATGATGGTATGAATCTTATGATTATTATGTTTTCCAAGATATTTTATTTATGTGAAGCTACATATTACGGAGTTTAATGCTTTTAGGTGATTAGCTACCACTTAGATGATCTGATTTGCATGTTAAAGACCGACAGGAAATAGCATGCAGTTGTTTCTTGTAATATGTAACCATAAATTAAATATGGATAGACATATACCATGTTATTTGTGTGGCTTTTGGTGTAAACTGGGAATATTCATAGATCCTAATGCATTTGGTTTGTTTCAATTCATATATAGAGATATAGTGAATTAATAAACTAAGTAGGTTTGCTATACCTAGATATAGGATAGTGAATAAATTAGGAAGTTCCGCCATCACATAGATATTATCCCTCTTACAAGCATAAATAATCAATATTAATACCTAGTAATTATGGTGAAATCATATGCTCTAACATATTTCTTGTATTTAGTTTTCTTAGATTTAGTTAGTTAATCTATCATCTATTAATTTGATTTGCTAAATAAATTCTAGGAGTTGTTCACTGTTAGTAATTAATTGGTTTAGTAATCACCAATCTCTGTGGGACGATATCTTTCTTATCATTATATTACTTGTTCGACATGTTCACTTACATTTAGATTTCACCGAACATACGTATTCGTAAATGCTTAAATAAACTATAGTAGCGTGTGGCCTTTATGAAGCCCTCCAATCCTCTATAGAAAAACAGTGCCATCAGCTACCGCTGGGTCCATTGCTATTTAATCGAACTCAATTACTGATTGAAAACATGGTGGTTTTTACGGTACCAAGAATCACTTGACAATTGATTTCACAAAGCCATCAAGAAAAGGAGCAGCTTTTTGTGGTCCACAAAAATGAAAACGGAAAAAATGACAAAGAAATGCCTATTTTTTCGCCTTTTAAATAGAAACACATCTATTGTTCCTGAAAATGCCACGTAAAGTGTAAATTGTCATGTGGGATGTACTTCAGGTTCGTTTTTGTTGATTAGACCAGAAACCTAGTTCCTCCTTGAAGTAGTAGTAGTACAATTTACTAGTCTCGATGTACTACCAATATAATCAGTCGCCTGTACGGGCTTTCACATCACTATAAGGACTGAATCTTCTCGCCAATCCCCCGTCACAACCCGTTAGTCCAAGGTTTCCTTTGAGAGAGGGAAAGGGAGAGGGAGAGGGAGAGGCAGAAATCCATGGATGGTATGAATCAGGGAGATATGCACGGCATGGGTGCTTCTTCATCGCCATCGGCGTCGCCCATGAACGGCACAGGCATGCATCACAAGATGATGATGCACATGACCTTCTTCTGGGGCAAGAACACGGAGATTCTCTTCACTCACTGGCCCGGTAGAAGCACCGGCATGTATGTGCTAGCCTTGGTGGTCGTCTTTGCGCTTGCTTTCCTCGTGGAGTTGCTCTCTCATTGCCGCTTGCTCAAACCTGACTCGAATAATATAGCATCTGGTCTCGTCCAAACCTTTTTGTTTGCCATAAGGATTGGGCTTGCTTATATGGTTATGCTGGCAGTCATGTCTTTCAATGGTGGTGTGTTTTTGGTTGCCGTGGCTGGGCATACTTTGGGGTTCTTTTTTTTGGGTAGTCGGGTTTTCAAGAAATCAGATGAAGTAAAAGGATATGATCTTCCTCCTGCGACTTGTTGAGTTAAAGAAGGGAGATTATAATTCTATGTTTGTTTTGTTATTTTATTACTAGTGTTTTGAGGTTTTGAAGAACGATAAATATTATAATTTGGGTGTGAGTGACCTGTGGATTTTGAATTTGAAATAAATTGTGTTTGTATTTGTACAGGCAGATTGAAGATATTTATGAGCCACTTATCAGATTAGTTCCCATTCTGAATCTTTTCGATTCACTGATAAAAACAATGAACTTTTCTTCCTTAGACGGAGATCTTTCCTCAAAAGAGTGATTTCAGAAAGAAAAAAGAAAATGAGAAATGTCTTCAGAAAGATCTTTTGAAACCGACGAAAAGTTTAGTTTATTTTTATTTTTTGTGGCTTCAGTGCATGTGGACATGATAAACCTCCTGACTTGACTTTCCAATGCTAGGCTCGTCCTCACATGAAGTTTCCTTGAGCATTCATTTCTTCGCAAACAGTCATTTTCATATGACAGCGACAACCACGTCAGATGCTGCGACTATTGTGCACCGGTGCGAGATTACATCAACAAAACATGATTAAGAACATGACTTGTGTTAACGGCTGCCATTCAAATTAAAGGTTTAAAACCCAGAAAGAAAAATTAAAAAGAAAAGAGAGAGAGAGAGAGAGAGAAACAAACTTAGCAGAAGTACAATAAATCAGCGATTATCACTGAACGGCGGATGATCGCAAAATCTTGATCGGCAACCCCACAATCAAAGGGAGCATATTATCTACAATTAATCAAGATTCAACCCAAAATCGACGCTCTCATCAATAGTTTAGGCTCGAATTTTAGATTATTCTGTCAGACAGTTAAAAAGAAGAAAGGTTAAAAATTGAGAATTTCTTTGTATTTTTTTCTTACAAAAATCATACAAAGATTATTCTATTTATAAGACAAGGATTGTATTTTAACTATGATCAAAAAAGCCTACAAAATAAGACAAAAATATCTCCCTATCGTGTATCAAGCTAATTTTTTGAATAACCTTATTTGAACAAATCATACCATGCCATATGATAAGTATCTCATAGGGAATCAGGAAAATAACCAAAAGACAACCGTATCTCCAATATATTCCACATAATATCACGTTTATTGCAACAGGAACACATAAAGAATAACCGAAGATTCTTTCTTTTCAATAGCCACATGTGGACCGTAATTATGTACATAGGTGTTCACTCTGTTGGGACGGTTTAAGATGGTTTGTATTCATTATTTGACAACTAATATTACAAGATGAGAAAGAAATTGGTGGGAATATCTACCGTTTTATAAGGTTTTTTTTTTTTTTAACACACAGTTGAAAAGACAAATGAAGGATCGATACGGCCTCAATCGATTATTTCCCGATAATTGCAAGTGAATATCGATCATCTTTTGTATAGATTTCATGAATCAAAATAAAGAAACTAGATTACTTACAAAATCAACAAAAATCGTTGAAGTCGGTGATCACTGCTAGAGCTTCAGTGAAGGTCTGCGGCGCGCGATCGCTGGGAGAGAAGAGAGCTGATGTGGCGGTAGGCCGTGCGTGGCTTTTGACGTGGCTCACGTGGCATCTATCTTGGCAGCTAACATGGATAGTGCGTGTGCGTGTGTTGAGTCCTTTAAAACACATACTCAACGAATTTAAAATTAAGAGGTTTGACACCTTGTCATGTTTCAAGGTGAAAGGATATTCAAAAGAGGAGATATGGAAAAAATTGTCCCACATTAAAAAAAACAAGTATGAGGTCTTAGGTTTATAAGGGTTTAAATAACTTTATCTAATAAACTAGTCTTTTGAATTAGAATTCTAGAATTGTGACAAAGTGGTATCCAATCCAACCCATGACTCATTTCCAATACCAAGCACTGAGCAATCACATTAGATGTACATGGTCATATCAGGGGCAATGTGGATTGAGGTGAGGGAAAATGTCATGTTCTAAAATGAAACATTTGAAGAGAAATGATATTTAAGAAAGGAGTTATAAAGGATATTGTCCCATATTGGAAAGGCAACTAAAAGGTCTGGGTTTATAAGGATCTAAGTAACTCTACCTAATAGATTATTCTTTTGGGTTAGAATTTTAAGCTTCTGATAACTTATTTCCAACTGAATTAGACACTTGTTGACAACCAAATATACAACTGTTTTGTAAGATAGGTTTGCACTAAAATATTGGTGAAATAGGTTAAAGGGTTTTGGCCTTTCGTGCTTAGATTTAACCACTCCTGTTTGACAATTCATCTTTAATTATAGATCATATGCTATTCTTAACATCGTTTGCTTGGCTTTTGGGAGCCGGCATTAATTATAAAAATAAGAGAAAGAGAGAGAAAAACTAATATCTAAGAACGCAGACTATTGTTATGTATGTACATCCTATTTTCTACGTACAAGAAATTCTCTTTACCTGACCCAACACAAGTCCCCTTCGTCCTGTCTTCAACCTTCTATGTTTCTTTCCTAGAGCGAAAAATGCCAAAACATCCTTATCTGCAAGAGTTTAGAAGTGACGAACAAGGCAAGTGCGGTGTCAATACGTCCATTCTTGAGGCAGACCCTTGGCTTGCTTGCACGCTCGGGAACTGACGCCTCTGCTTTGAATTAGAAATATTTCCCCCACCCATCAATCAGGAAACCAAAGAAAATCACCGTCTCCTCAAGAGGAGTGGGCAAGGGAGATTACGTTTAGGAGAAGCAAAATAGGAAGAAAAGAAACGAAAAGATGGATAAACACAAAGAAGAGAGGGATAAGTTGACCAACTTAAGGAGAAGATACAACCAGTGTGGGAAGACCCAAAATGATGCCAAGAAAATGACTTGGAAATTAAGTACCGTGTTGCAGACGGTAAGCGCCAGCTGCTCAACGAGAACATTTGGTCAGGAGGGCCTGCACTAATCCTGCGGCGTATAAAGACAATCAGCAACCCGATCAAAGCAGAGAAAGCTAAATATATCGGTCTTCTGAGATATGTAGCTTTGATCTAGTTGCCGTTCTTGTCATATAGTTGCATATCATATGATAGCATTACTGTCCCTTCCTAGAATTGCATTCTTTAGGAAAATACCTTGAAGCAGTTCAGCTTTTCTATAAATTTGACTTCCAAAATTGGATTCCATCTATGTTGATAGATACAGTAAAATATGCATTAATAATATCAAACCCTACAACTTGGTTTATGTCCCAAAAAGTTCTACACCAAACGACAAAATTATTAAAACTTATTTGAACCAATTCTCATATGAAGGGCAATAATAATAATAATAATAATAATAATAATAATAATAATAATAATAAAAACCTTGATTAAGTCTTTGGAATATGATATTACCTAATCAAACATAATAAAAATCATTTTTTTAAGTTGTGAATATAGTTTGACTTAGATTTAAATCAATTGAATAGGTACATCCGCTGACAAATGCACAAGGACAATCAAATTTGATAACTAACATTGAATAACCAAATTTCTAAAGATCATGCAGTCAAATAATTGCATTGAATCTCCAGGTTGATTGGCCTGTTCGATTTTCAAATGCGAGTTTTTTATTGATGAGGTATCAAGTTTTGTATGTACCTCAAGCACAAGTGAAGATCTTGTGCCACCATAACTCTAAACTATTATGAAAACAAGACAGTCAACACAGTTATTTTCCAGTGAAGCCTATTATGAATGTCTTGTCGTTCGAGTATGAGACAGTTAGATCCGTATTTTGACAGTGGACTTCCAGACATCAATGGATGCGGTAAGAGCTTATAGCCGGCCATTCTTCCAAAGATTGATTTTCCGGCTACTTAAGACCTTCCAATATGACATTTGCCCGCCGAGCTCTGTGTAGATAAGGAGTATGCCTTTTGTGCCTTACCCCCAATCCAATTTTTGTTGTCATTTCTTCTATTATTCTATCGTATTTTCTTAACAAATGTGCAGGAAGTTCTGAAGAAGCCGTCGAGCCAAGATGAAACCTCAAAGATGGAATGCTAAACTTCATAAAACCGAGCAAATCTCCTGTAAATTCTAGCATTCAATTTTAGTCTAAGCGATCATCTATGGTGTTCATCACCTGCAATAGAAGAGACAATACTTAAGGGTTTTACAGTCCTTTTATTTTATTCCATAGTCTTAAAGAAATTAAATATTTTAAAAACAAAACTCGTGCTTCAATCGTCAAAAAATGAAAGAATATTTAGTAAAATATTGCTCCTCTTAGTTGAAGTAAAGGTGTTTAACTTTTTGCGAGAAGAAGTTCTTCTCCATCATTATCTTCATAATAATCTTTCTTATTTTCAGTAAACGACTGAGGGGGCATCCCACGGGAGCAGGTTTCATTGTCTTTCATGTAGTACGTGTTATCAGGGCCATTGTACAATCAGATCAGTTGTACTGCTTTGCGGCCTCCTCTATTGCTGAGGGTGATCCCAAAGGGCTCTCAAGAAACCACCGAATAAATCCTAACAGAGGCCGAGAGAGGAAGAGAAAGAGCAGCCATGGATGGTTTGAATGGGAATATGACTATGCCTATGCCAATGCCTATGGCTAATGCACCGGTGAAGGGTGGGATGGCATCGCTATCGCCATCGCCATCACCCATGAACAGCTCCAGTGGGATGAATAAGGATATGGAGATGGCGATGTCGCACATGACCTTCTTCTGGAGCAAAAATAACTACATACTCTTCTCTGGTTGGCCGGGCACAAGCGGTGGCATGTATGCATTAGCCTTGATCCTAGTCTTTGTCCTCTCTATCCTCGTTGAGTGGCTGTCTCAATGCCAACTGATGAAACCTGGCTCAAAGAACGTAGTGGCTGGTGTGATGCAGACCGTTTTGCATTGCTTAAGGATTGGGCTTGCTTACCTTGTGATGTTGGCTGTAATGTCTTTTAATGGCGGTGTGTTTCTGGTGGCTGTGGTTGGGCATACTCTGGGGTTCTTCCTTTTCCGTAGCAGGGTTTTTAAGGAACCAGATCAAGGAAACTCCCATGATGTTCATCCAACAGATTGTTGAAAACAGCAAAGAATGGGACATCTGTGATGTCTTTACACTGCTTATCTGTTGATCTCCCTTAACAACAAGCTTCAATCTGGGTTTGTTCTCGTTTTATATCCTTCTATGTAAGAATAATTTGAACGATCGGGCATTTTTGTGGATTATCTGTTGACATTTGTGTGGGTCTGTAAGTGTGTTCTCTGCATATTGTTCGCAGAAAAAAGATGTTCCTGTTTTTCTTTTGTCTTTTCTTTTTCTTTTCTTTTTTTCAATTCCGACCCATCTTGGAATAAGTGTACTACAATTTGAAGAGATTTTCATCTGGGAGTACCACTGTGATTTGGAATGTCATTACCACTAGTGAATTACGAACGTGCATGTAATATAATCTGTATATATATGTATTCCAGCTAAATTAAGCTTTAATTAGCTTCACGCATGTCCTTTTAAAAAAAGAATGGATTGTATCAGAAATATACGACAATTATGGTTCCCAAAACAGTCGGGACCATTCATCAATTTCCCATTTGGTAATTGAAAAAAAAAAAGCCACAATGAGAGTTCTCCCATCTTATCATTATGTAATAATCAATCTTCAACTTCCATCAACTTTTCTTATTTCTTCAATCCCTTGTCATATTAATAGAAAAGGGAACTCTTTTTTTTTATTTTTGGTTAAGTAAAGGAAGTTTGACGTTATCAAACATCAAAACCTAAAATCTAGATCATGCGCAGTCAATAACCAATCATTAGACTATTAACTAATTGACAAGATGAAAAAACTTCTACGAATCAAAACTAATATTTTGTTACTATTTGAATCTTTAGGCTCTTGGAGTAAATGAAGATTTCTGAAAATAAAGAGAAAGCCCTATGAATTACGTAAATGACAATATGAAACTTTTTAAGGTATGTTTAATTTTCAAAGATTGAGGAAAGTATAGGATTCTGTTTAATTCTTGAAACCTTTGTTATGGAGTCTCAGAAACTATCACTACTGAAAAACTACATTTGTAATATCTCCAATATACTGCGCGGATCAGACGGCCCACATGATAAGGGTTTTCTAAATAAAATGTGGCTTCCATCACATGCAGGTTGAATCCAATCCAACAGACATATAAACAAACACAACATTCGAGTTCCGTCCACGTTTCCCACTACCATGCGTCTATCCTACAAAAGAGTCAATAAACAGACAAACAATTAGGGCGATTAATTCCATTCAACACATTTAATCTTGATCTAATACATAGTTTAAGAGATTCGCTGTGAAAAACTCTGCTCCTGCTAAGTAGTTAAGTATTACATACTTTTTTTCAAGTAAAATAATTTACATATCTAATTTGTATATATATATTACAAGATTAGAAACATACCCCTAGGTTAATACCACACGCAACGTCAAGTAAAATAAAAAATAATCGCATCCATCCTCCAAGCACATTAAATATACAAGTTTTCAATTGTTTTATTTATCTTTCTTACATTAATAAATCTATCCTTAATAAACCTTTTTTAATAGTTTTAAAATTAAAAAAATATAAATTAATAATGTATCTAAAAAATTTATCATTATTACATTTTTTTTTTTAATCTGGTGTCAGATTAGACTAAAAAGGGATAGCACCACAATCCCAAATTCAGGTACAGTGATTAAGTCTAGATGTTCATATGAGCAAGTTAAACTTTTGTCCACAGGTGGTTTTAAGCTACTTGCCTTATTTGATGTGCTTTCTAAGGGATCTTAGGCAAAGTTTCAAGCTCCTATTCGTGGATTACCAGGTGGTTCTTGTCTAATGGAAATTAAGCAATCAAGACCAGCATGCCAAGCTTTCGCCACCAGTGATTCCTCATTAATATGCTAATAAATTTTCTATTATTTTTACTTTGTTGCTGTATATGAAGTGTTGAAATGTCACACTGACTTTACTTAACAATTCAAAAAAAAAAAAAAAAGAGGCCTTCTAATTTCAGTAGTAGGTCACATGTCTTGGGAAACTCAAAAATTATACATAAAAAGATTCTTTCCGATATTTATATAATCTCTTTCTGGCTAGCACTTTTATTCAATTATTTGCATATATCCTATCTCAAGATATATTGTTTATAGATACTTACAAAATAGAGACACTTATGACGAATTATCACTAAATTATAAACCTTTAACATGTTGATAGGCATATATTGCATAATCTCGAGAGAGGGCAATTCCAGCGATATCCTAGATGGGTTGATCCAATAGTAGCTGTTTTTAGTTCAATTGCTTCCGCATAAGGGTCTGTGAAGTAATCCTGCTTTTGTTGAGATTAAATAATTAATATGGGCCCACATTTATTTTATTACGATTACTTCTTTAGGTGGCTCGTTTTGGGTTGCGTCTCTTGTAAATCCCTTAACTATAGTTGGACCTGAGAACAAATAAAGTTACTGGGCTAAACCGCATCTCACCTCCTGCATAGGTTCGAATCCTGGCTCCATAGGTTTTTCGTTGCTTTTGCTTTTTGGCTGAAATTGACAATTACCTGCATTTTATTCTTTAATCTTGTGCAATATAAAAGTCTTACATTAAAAGATAAAATTTTTTGAGTAAAACTTAAGTAAGTAAAAGGAAATTTAATTTTTTGATCCTTGAGTTATACTTTTGGGTTGAGTCTAACCTTTTAATATACTATTAAAGTTCAAGTTAACTTTACGTTATTCCATATAATCTCGAGTTTAATAATGCTCAATGTATATGATAAAAGTTGTGCTTACGAGCAGTTTTATATATGTTGTTAGACTTTATAGAGAATAGCTTATATCGTAGTTAAAATCTTAAAACATTAAGTGGAAAAACTTATTTTTTTATAAATTACTCTTTAACTTTATATTTTCTCCATGTAGGACTTAACACACCCCCTCACTTGAGGCAATACTTCTCATAAATATCTTTGTCCATAAGCAAAGAAATAAAAGAATAAACTTAGATTCTTAATGTACTTCTTAACAAATGTAAGACTAGACATCCATATCATAATATATACCCTTTCAATCTTTAAGTAAGAATGTGATGATTGGCTTTGGATATTTTGGATTCTCACATCATAGAGGCTTGAAATAACACCAATGGAATTGGTAGATTGAAGTCTTTCTACTTTTGGTTTTTATTTTATATGATGTCTCTTTTTTAACAGGGTTTTTAGGGTTTTTTTTTTTCACTGTTAGTTTTCGTCATTGATTGAGATGCCTTGGATCAACAAGAAGAACTGATACTTTATGCTCTACAACCTTAAGCAATGTCCCACACGAACAGAAAATATCAAAGATTTTCTAACGATATGATCCCCAAATCAAACAACGCATAGAACAATGCCTTAGTAAAAATAGATTGTAAACTTACTCATATACCTGTTAATAGTACTAAATATGTCTGTAGAACAAAACAATGTTGGTTTATCCAATAATTATTACATGGAAAAATAACATAAGCTTTGTTATGGTGGTGCCTTTACTCGGCCAGTAACCAAAAAGTGCCTAGAAGTGATTGTGATGCTTAGGATCCACATCCGTATCCTTTAGAAGGAATGAGGCAGAGCTTGATAGGAAACCCATTCACGAGCATAATAACAAACAAGTGATGGGCAGTATCCTAAAGTGCTCATGAAGTCCACGAATTTTTTTGGTCTTCCTCGAATGCTTCTAGCATGATCAATCTGCAAAACGTAGAAACGCATTCTAGCTGATGGTAAAATCACACTTAACTGCAAGCAAATATTATGTGACACGTTATCTTATATTGCCCTTAATGCATTTAAAACATTATGATGGAACACAAAGCAAGGAATCATTCCTTTGAGATATAGGAGGAAACTAAGGTTAGAATTGTTAGAATTACGATTAATTCCCTGACTGCATTGTCATGCTAAGCTTGATATTAAAAGCAAAGAAATCAAGCAAAAATGCTTCCTTGATGATATAGCTACATGCATATGCCACTAACTTCTGCATTTGTATATTTTATGATATAGTCATGGAAATGTATCTAGCCTCAGATGAAGTTGTCAAAGGAAATACTTTTAAAGTGTTCTTACAACATCTTTCATCAAGCATGAAAAGTGAAGCTGGATGTCTAGTCTCACAGTTGGAGGGCTTGCTCTACTCTGGCTGGTATAAAAACAGTGGAGCATCCTGACGAAACAGAAGAAACAAAGACGCTGGTGTACACAAATATATCACTGTGTAACTTTTATCAACTGTGTAGCTTTTCCACTGTTTTCTTTCTCTTCTTTTACTATGTAATTGTTTCGACTACACAAATATATTACTAACTTTTGTTTCAATATTTTTTATTATATACCTATGGACATTAATCCAACCTCAATTGAACCTGTAGAAGGAAGTAGTTCTTCGCATCTACCTTTCCTAAGGTTTGCATGCACCGTTTGTTCTCTAGTATGAAGTTTAGGAACCTTATCGATCCAACAAGTCATTATTTTTGTAGGATCCAACAATTTCTTTCTCGTCTTTTTCTATGTAATTACTTCGACTACAAGAATCTACCATTGACGTTTGCTTTAAATATTTTTTATTGTATAATTATTACCCGATCTTACATGAAGTTACATAAAAAAAAAAAAAAAAAAGATGAGAAACATGAAGTTATTGACAACAGAGGAGTTAATAATCAACAAATTGCAAAGTAGAGTCAATGGATGATTTGTTGATTGTTCCCCTTATTATGCTGAAGCGCTTGTAGGCCTTTTTAGGATGGCTTATAATAAATGTTACAATTTTATCTAGCTTTACGGTAAAGATATTGTGGAGAACTTTTATTCTTTTAATGATTGTTACATTCATGTTAAAAATCTACAATTAAAGATTTTATATTTATATGAAACAAAAGAGATTTTTTAATTTTTGAAATTTATGACAAACATAAAACTTGATAGGGCTTTTTAGATACTTATCATAACAACACAAGACCCTCAATGGTCAAGCAATCAGGCATATTATTTAATCACTATGCCACAATAAAAGCCATTTTGACTTTATATAATACTTGAATTATATATGTATAAACAAAACCAAGGTCACTGCCAAAAATGTAGTGGACATGATTAATTGATCAGGCCAAAAATTATGTGCAAATTTTCAACCACTATTCCCAAAACTATAGGAGCACGTATAGGATCGGTAAATCAACTCTTGGGGTTTGACTGATGCTACTTGCTCTAGTTTTCACTTAATATTCCTTTACAAATTCTAAACTTCATTTTTCATTGTGAATTTTACCTAAAAGTTACAACTATTTCCAGAAGCTGTAATTTTAAATGGTAAAAGCTACTAAAGCCACTATGTGTTAGTTAATATATATATATATATCCATGAGGTAAAGACACATAATTTTTCTCGTAAAAAAGAAAAGAAAAGGAGAATCATTTCGTGAGCCAAAAAGGAAAACAGGAATACAACAAAGAAAATGACAATTGTTTTGCCACAGTGCTTCCATAGTTTGCCTTCTAAAAGTGCCACTTAGAGTATACTTTGTGACGTCTCAAAATATGATTCTGCAGAAGGTAAATTTAGCCTAGTTGACTAAAAACCTAGTTTCTCCTTTTACTTGAATTCCATATTACCAAGCAAGTCAATAGTCTGATGAGATTCATGGCCTGAAGGTTCATTTTTGGTAATAGCTAAAGAAAAAATTAAATAAAAGAGAAACTTGTTATATTAATTTTTAAACAAGTAGCATTGGCTATGCATAAGCGTCTCCACAACCAGTCCTTTATGTAGTTTCTGTAGTGGGCAGCAACTCTTAAGCAATGACTCATGGCGCGGTGTCAAGGAGATAATTCTTAAAGTTTTATTGGGCCTATTACCTTCCTTAAAAACCAGTCATTTTTCTTCATCTTTTTACCTTTTGTGGGAGTATTTAGAACTCTTCTTAACAATAATGCATAAGCAATGACCTAGCAAAAAGCCAATCAGCTCGTCTAACGGATATTTAAAATAAATAAATAAAACAATAAAGGAAAACAAATCTCGACTCTTCTTTAGTTTTTGATTTTTAATACCACTTGAATCACTGTTGTTTTCTGTACATTGTTACTGTTGGACCAATATGTATGCAATTTCACCCTTTTGATGAAAGCAAAATGTCTTTTCCTTCTAAGTGAGAAAAAAACTCCTTTCCAATTGATCTTGTCAGATTAGGGAAAATGATTTGTCTCAACCAACCCTATTGTACGTATGTCCTTATGAAGGGCCCCTCTTTCTCACATGTTTACATAGGCCTTCTGTGCGTTCACAGTCGAGCTATGGCTTAGAAGCTTAATTTAAAAGGTTCGTCTCTTGTAACAAAACCTATCAAATCTTTCTCCAAACTCGAAGATGGATATGTCAAAATCAGAATAGTTGAGCCATGGTAATCTGTACATAAACACCCTCTCGGGTTCTTGGCATGTTAGACTGGTTAATAGAAACAAATCACGTCGCCCAAGAAGAAAACTCGAAATTGTGTGGAGCCTTGCGAGAGAGTTTCTTGGACAAAGTTACAAATGAAATTACACTGTTGTTTGCATGTTATGGCAGGCACCTTTGGCAGCACGGCTGCACATGGGACGAGCACTTCGAGACCGAATTAGGTGCAGTTTTCAAGTATTTGTCACCTTTTGACTGGAAAAGGACCTACCCTTTTGACTAACCCACCGATTCCGGCGAAGTAAAGGTCAATTGGCCCCTCCTGACAACCGTACTCAGAGGGCCAACCACTGTATTGTTTCTTCTTCTGTTTTTCTTTTCTTTCCTTTTTTAGCTTTTTCGTTGCTATTTTTCCCCTTTATTAATGGTGGTAACAGTAAAAGAGATTCTGTAACTAATTATAACTATAACTCATAGGCTAAAGGGAGAATCTCATTGTTACCTTTTGTAAGATAAGGACTCACAAAAGCTGATTGTCTATTAGGAAGCAAATGACCATCATGATTTCTTTCTTCTTACGATTGAGGTCTAGAAGCTTGTCAAAAGCCTCCTAAGTCTAGAGTTAAATGCTGTCCTTTTTCTAACCTTAGTTAAAATGAAAATGCCTCCTTGATGTAGTTTAGATGATGAAGAAAAACCCCGTAAAAAATCTGTCAAAACAGATATTTTGAATTTTAATCTACTGTACTTTTTACCTACCTAGTACATATTTTAGAGTGAGTGACTACTTTTTAGTTTAACGACCAAGTTTTGACGGGGTTCTCGGTTGTTAAAGAAAAGAAAAAATTAAAATCTTCCGAATCTCAACATTTCAAATATCAAGATCTAGGCACTTAAGAATTTGAATTAGATCTGCATTTGAAAATCAGGCTATGGGCATTTGTTTTTTTATTTTCTTTTTCATTTTATCTTTATTTGTCTCATTGCCCTCGTCGTTTACCCCCTGCATCGATTGCTAGAGCAGTTCAAGTTTCTATGGTGACATTGGAAATAAAATCAAAAGCAAATACTTTTTTGAGAAGTGCTAAATCTACTACTAAAAATAATTAACCGCGTCCTTTGTTGTCTATATCAATATCAATATCATTTAATGCAGATTGTTGTTTCTGGTTATCAATTTACTCTGTACAAAGTTAAAATTCCCCAAAATCTAAGTGCATCGAGACCCAAAAAGGAAAAAACAAAAATACAGGTATATGCTTTGATATGATATGTTTGGACTTAAATATTTGAGAGTAGAAAATCTTCTCCTTACTATCACATCTCGGGTTTGGCTTTCCGACCAAGATTTACCTACTCCTTATTGACTATCATTCACTTAATTAAAGAATCAAGCTAATCTTAGCATGTGATATTGGTCATGCATCGTTTCCGGGATCTAATTTGCATAATTGACACAAATACTACAAAGTCCACAATCAAATTTGTTGATGGCCCCACTGTTAGTTTTGATTAGATCACGGGCTAATAAAGAAAGTCACCGAAATATCCATGGAACTTTGGGCTCTGAAAACTCGCACAAACCACCAGAGCTCTGCTCTGTGACAAACAAGAAAATGTCCAAAAACGAAGGACCGAAGTATTTAGTAAGCTTTGAACCAAGACCCAGCTCGCCAATCCATGGCCTTCAAGTGCCTGCAACTTATTCCACACTGCTCCCAGAAAAGGGAAACGATCCTTCGACCCAGTCAACAAACGATCATAAGGAATCTAGCCCCACACGACCCCATTTTCCACACAAGTCTGCGAGGAAACTGCCGAAGACTAGCAGAAAGAGCAGGAAAAATTCTACGAACATGGTACCTGGAAACAACCAGCCTTTCTCTTTCACGCGTTTATGACAGAATATTGAATAGTGTTTGAAGAAAAGTGAAGGAAAGAGATAGATGAAACAGTCTCATAACAGTCTTATATAATGCTGAAGCTGGATTATTATCACAAGGATTTCAAAAGCTACCATTAAACAAAGGATTAGGGAGCTCGATCCACTTTCAGACAACCTCTTTATTTAATAATACTTCATATTCTAAGTACTCCTAGGAGGATAAAAAGAAGAAAAGGTGAAACATATTCTCTAAGGCCTTAAGACTATTGATCTCTATCTGTCCTATTCTCTGTACTTGACCCACAACGTGAGCCTTTCACTGTCCCTCTTTATTCTGTTTTCAAACTTCTCTTTTTCCTTTCTAGAGCGTAATCTGCAAAACGCCATTATCAGCAGCTACAGATTGGAGTGAGGAACACTCAGTAAGTCCATTCCTGAGGCAGGCCCATCTCATGACCTTTCGTGACCGGCACCGTCGGGGACTGTCGCTTCTGGTTTGAATTGAACCCGTTTCTCCTCCCCATGAAAGCATCTACAGGGAAAAGTCGGGTAAAACACCAGCGAACAAGACAAAAACGAAGGCAACTACTAGAGTGACAAGCTTTTGGAAATTAGTACCGTGCTGCAGAGGGGAACCACCAGTGTCTGATCGAGACCGTCCACCCATTTGGTCAAAGTGAAGCTGGAGGGCCTGCACTACTCTGGCTGGTATAAAAACAGTGGAGCATCCTGACGAAACAGAAGAAAACAAAGACGTTAGTCTAGTGGGATTCATCGCCCTGATCCTTGCACCAAACTTCAACTACAAGTTACACAAGCAGAGAGGCTGTCTTTTTCGACCTTAATATATTTTTCTAGTAATCAAAACCTTGCCCTACTGTATTTCAACATTTATCGGCGCAAATGTTTGCGAATGGAACAGGCAAATGGACCACAGAGGGAGTTCCAGCCGACAGGACGGGAATAAAATTTTGGTCACAATCGAACCTTAAAATTAAAAGATTTGGAGGAATCTTAACGGTTCTAGATCACATTCACAAGCAAACATCAGAAGATCCAAACAGAGACGGAAGTGTTGGGAGTGGGAGAGTTAAAACTCCACTTTCAGGTTAACAACTCCCAACCACCAAGAAGTCGGAAGCCGAAAGATTAAAGAATACGGGTCCGAACCCAAAAGGCTAGCCAAACGACAAATACAGTACCTGGTTTCTTGCGTGATTCGGAAGAGTACCAGATTCCTCGAGGCAAGAACACACCAGTCCCACTTGACCCGTTTCCGGAGTCACTTCCCAGGAAAAAAGCCCTCGTACCCGACCCGCCTTGCTGGGGACACTCTGGCTTCGGCTGTGTCGGAGTCCACGGTTTTCTCCCAGCCCTTCCGCCGTTACTAGACCCACCACGAAATCTGGCTGGCTTTTGAAACTGCTGAGGCTGCCCTTCTGGCTCAGATTGCTGAGAAATATTAGCTTGTTTTTCCCAGTTCAGAGTTCCTTGTTGTTGCTTCCTAACATGCTCTCGTTTCAGCCTATAGAACTATAAAACAGTACCAAACAGATGAAGATTAGTACCCAGGAAAATAAAAAAACCGAAAGAGAAAAGTATGACAGCAAAAGGTTAGAAATTTATTATTACTTCGATAGCTCGAAGTTGGTCGTCCGTAAGAGCTGGCCTAGAGGACAACCCCATATTTGGTTTGAGTGACGTGCTCCAAGGTCCTTGACCATGATGGTTCTTGTGTCCTTCGCCATCGTTTAGGTTCATCTTTTCCAACCTCCCAACGGCGTCATCCCAGAAGGAGTCTTCTCCAAACGCCGGAGTAGGTGGCGGCGAAGGACCATCTGGGCTTCCATGAATCGAGCTCAGAGGTGACCACAGCGTTGATTGAGGCGAACTAACCTGACCCCATGTCTAAAACACCGGAGCAACGACGAATCAGTCCTCCTATAACCCCACAAAAACAAAAAGAAGAAACAGAACCTTAAATAAAAGGAAAAAAATACCTTCTTTCCCATTTTCCCAGCACAAGGGGCGGTATTCTTGTCATCATCTTGAAGCATGTAGTGAGCCATCTGGCGAGTCAAGTCGGCGATGTAATCGTCGCCCGTGTCACTCCCCGTCTCGGCCGAACCGAGTTCCGACTCAACCGGGGAGCTGAAAGACGAACCAGTCCCGTTGGGACCTTCCCAGGTTCTATTCGAACTCGACTCCTTGCTGACCTTAGAGGTTGCGAGATTCTGGGGAAGAAAATCTTCCTCCTCATAGAGAATCCCGGAGGGAAGCAATAACTCGGTGCAGTACAGGTCTACCGCCATCATAAATGCCCGAGTTATTCCCAGAGTTAATACAGAAAATCAGGTTGAGAGCTGGAATCCTTGATGAGATGTTCCCTATTCCCCATTCTGGTTGTTGCTGGCCGAGATCAATATATATATAGCATCAATTACGATGAGAGAGAGTCACAAAGAGAGAGAGAGAGAGAGAGAGAGCTCAGTGACAGTGACTGAGAAAGACCAAAAACACAGGCATTATTTATTGAAAGAACGCAGTGCTTTAAACAACCTAGTAAACATAAGCGGTTGAAAAACACAGCAAACGGAGGAGGCTCCGGTCCCGCTGTCGCTGAGTCGCTTAGGCTTTCATGTGTTTGGTCTCAGACTTCGGCTTTAGTTGTTGGACCGTACATTGAGCCGGCTGTGCCACTCATTTGCCATTCGTGCTGATTTTTATTTATTTTTTATACTTAGGAGTAAGATTTTCTTTTTATGTAGTAAATCACCAGCCGCTCAAATAAAAAATAATTAAAAATAATTAAAAAATCACGAGCACACTGCTTGTGGCCGTATGATTTTAACTGCCACAGTAAGGTCATTAAGATTTGTCATTTTGGTGGTTATGATTTCTTTATTACGTTATTGACTTTGAGAAATTTGCCTCCCCTGTGATCCCTTTGGACTCTCCCCAAACTTTTACAATAGCGTTAAGAAAAGGAAACCCAAGAGAAAATATCTTTGATCATGGCAAGCACAAGCTCTTATTTTTGTTTTTTTTTTTATTTTTTTTTTTGAAAATGCAAGAGAAATACCTTTGATTAGGGCAAGCACATGCTCTCGCCTCTTTTTTTTTAATATTATAATACACGCACCAATTCACTCATACGTGATGTTGAACTCCAAACCTTATGGTTAAAATTTCATCTAGCTTCATATGTTATTATAGTTAATTATTCAAAAGCTTTATTTGTTTGTATTGTGTGCAAGACAAAGATTTTATATCTAGAATATATTCCATCATAATCAAAGAAAAATAAAATATTAATTTAATTTTTAAATTAACTTTTAAGTTATATCTTTAGACTTTCTAATAAAATATCAAAATTTGAGTTAAATTTATTTTATTTTATGCAATCTAGAGCTTAATATTACTCTGGGTGCACAAGTATGTATATGTGATCCTCTTATGACAAAGTTAAAATGAAAAAATTGATTCTTTATCTCTTAAATTAACTTTCAAATGTTTAGGTCTTTCAAAGCTTATATTCTTTTATTCTTGATTATGTTGATAAGTTGTTAAACTTGAATTCAAATATGACACCTTGTTATAAAAGGAATCCTTATAATCTCTATTTAATTGCTTTGTTTCAATTATCTCACCGAACAATATCTTTGACATCCCATGTGAACACTTCCACGTGGGGGGTGACTGAATCAATGAGATACAGCCATTTGAGTCATGGGTAGGGCTTATGGGAACTCTAAGAGAACTGTTAGAGTAAACTCTTGATGTTTGATTGAAAACGCAACAAACAAATATTTGAAAAAAAAAAAAAAGAAATAAGGGTGTCCCTTTGCTTGGCTTCTCCGTTTCGAAAGCATCGAACCTTGTTTAAAATATAGATTTCTAGATTTTAATGGCAATTCCTTTTCTATTAACGGTAAAATATGCTGACTAAGACATTAAGTGAGTTTCGGCTGCATTTTAAATCTAGATATGTCCTGTCAATGAAACGATGTCCAACTAAATTGCTTTGAGAGTCGTTCTCTACATTGTAAACCTAATGTCTAATCAACCATGCAAAGCGATACATGATTACTTTTTTTAATCAAGCTGCAAAACTATAAGCTAAATAATTAAATACATGCCTTGAAAAGGATTCTTCTGGTGTCACGTTTTGTATGTGTTATGCTTCTTTTCCTAACATTCAGATCTTTTTCCTCCAAAAATACACATATTCCACCGAAAAGTCATAATATTCTTCTCTTCCTCTCTTTTCACTCTTGCTTTCAGCCTTTCCCTCTCTCTAAAGATCTCCTCGTTTATCTCCTGCGTTTGTGCTTATTCGTCTGCTCCTCTAGAACTATCTACCTCTCTCTTAGAAGGATATAATAATAATAATAATAATAATAATACTCATCTTTTTCCTAATTTTACCTCTTCAAGCTTGTAGAGTTAATGAACTTACGTATATCTCAATTTAAATACTCTAATCTCAATGCACTCAATAAATATATCTTGTTAATTTATTGCAATTAGGACTTTTTTTTTAATTCAAACCATTATAGTGTCAAGCAAGAACAAAATATTTGTACAAAATAGACTATAAAGTAATATATATATATATATATATATATACTCTTTTACACTAGATAAGAGCTATCATTAAATTTTTTCTTTTATGATTTCTAACAATAGATATTTTTTTCTTTACAGTTATCTTATTCACTCTCGTGAGTAGTTGTTATTATCTTTGTTTGACTTGTAAAGTGAATCCTATTAACTTAGGCCAAATAAACCACAATAAAACCTTTTTAAAAAAATTTCTTTATATGCTATAAGAAAAATATAGAATTCATATTTCATTGACTTTTAATGTTCACATATCAATCAATAAGATAGAAAGCTTAAGAATTTCATTGTATAAAAACATATGCGCTGGAATAAGATAAAATGAATTTTTGATCTCTAACATTAAAATCTTATGTGTAACTCATGTTATAAATATACTCGTTGATTATACTTATTATATGTAAAGGTATTCACCTTGCTTGCAAGCCGATTTTAACTAGGAAACGAACATTTTTGCATCTATTTTTTTTTATTGATATTTTTCTGTCTTTTTCAATTGCAAGGTGCAATTGTTATAATTGTTGTATATTATTTTGGGGTTGGAATCTCCACATACTAATGGACAGACTATATGCTTAATGAAGAAGGAAGAATCCTTTATTCCTCTGTCCTTTTCCGAGGGTCGTCACCGAGCCAGATACTTCCTCCACCAAGAAACCCTAACACCATTTCACTGTTTGCAAGTAGTCCGCTCTTTCCCCCTATTATTAACTCGCCATGATTTCCATCATACTAAAAAAGAAAAAAGTGTACTTTCTGAAGAAAAAGTCCTACACTTGGTGGTAGCTGGTTTGCTTAATAAAGAAGAATTCCAAGCATCTAGAAATTGCCCCTTTAACACAAAAATGCTTTGCTTTCTTTTTGCCAGTTTCTAAACCTCAAACTTGAACCATACAGAATTTCTTTTTTTCTTTTTGCAGTCTTTTGAGAGTAATACAGATTCATGACTAAACGAAGGAGACAAAGAGTACGGATACCATTTGCAACTATATCTTATTTAAAGAAATCATGGGTGGATACAGATCTTCCGTGTTCTGATCAGTGCACTATTAGAGTTGACTGGTTGCTGGAACTTTGCAGTCTCATGAAAAGAAGGTGAACTTACGGCAGAGGAGTGGAGCTCCATTGCTATGGCGAAGATAAGGATCACAAGCCAGAAATTAACTATGAAAGGATTACGATTACTTTAAGAAATCTTTCTCGTGAACATGCATGAGCTTTCACTCAATTACAGTTTACTTTTGATGATTGATGACGATGTATTTTTTCTTTCTTTAAGCATGAACAGGCATCCATGGATATGGATAAGCATTCGATAGCGTCTTTGATATAACAAGCTGGTGCAATTGCTTAATTTTTATTAATTTCTAGAGGAAAAATTCGTGGATCTAAGTTTTGGAAAAGAAAAAAGTTAGCTGTATAGATTTTCCCACTTGAGGGAGTTGATTAATTTAGTAATACACAAAGAGTGAAAGAAGCGTTGACTCGTTGAGGGCCTAACTAATGTTCAACGGGTCGCACAGAACCATCTTATACTTATAATACATCTCCTTCCTATTCCAGCCAGTCGCACACCCTTCAAGGATTTCTCTTTTCGGTTCTTTGCCTGTTTTCAGTGATCCCAGTGATTGAAAGGAAAAGCAGAGAACATGGGCAAAGATAGGAAGATCGGGGTGGCCTTGGACTTCTCAAAGGGAAGTAATCTTGCTCTAGAATGGGCCATTGATAATCTGCTGGAAAAGGATGACACACTCTATGTGATCCACATCAAGCCTGCTCAGGGCAGCGAGTCCCGCAATCTCCTTTGGTCCGCCTCCGGTTCACGTAAAGTTCTATACTTTGATTATCCATAGTCTTTCGCTTTTCTTTCTCTAATCTCTTTGATGTATTGATTGGGGTTTCGTGGGGCTTGGATGCAGCTCTGATTCCATTGGTAGAGCTCCGTGAACAAGATGTGATGAGAAAGTACGAAATTCCCTATGATCCTGTAGTTTTGGGCTTGCTTGATGCTGTTTCGAAGCAGAAAGAGGTACCCTTTTGATTTGAGCGAGATGTAGACACTGGCCATCTGTTATGATTTGTTGGTATGTTTGGTTCATTCTGTGAAGAACTGTGTAGGTGACGGTGGTGGCAAAGCTTTACTGGGGTGATGCCAGAGACAAACTCTGTGAGGCTGTAGAAGATCTAAAGCTCGACTGTTTGGTCATGGGCAGCAGAGGCCTCGGTAACATCCAGAGGTATTCACATCTTCTTTTGTCTCTATATGTCCATGTCAAGAGAACAGTCAAAGAAGATCTAAAACATATTTCTCTAGTTTTCATATTTCAATTGTTTGAATACAGGGTACTCCTGGGTAGTGTGACCAGCCATGTTATAGCAAATGCGGCCTGCCCTGTGACTGTGGTAAAGGATCCAAATGTTCATGGCTTTTGATTTGCTGAATCTGAATTTGCACGGGGCTCTGTTGCTTGAAGTAATGCTGCTGTCTCTGTATACCTTTGCCTGCACAAAGCCATGAGTAGACAAGCTCATGTAAATAAAGGATGATTGATGAAGGGTTCCTTCTCGGTTTGTTATTTTACATGTTTGTATGGCTTACAATGATTCTTGTCTCCGGCTTCTCTTGTATTGTGTTGCGCAACTTCTGGTCATTTATTTCTTCTCTTGGGTCCTCTGCCCTGCTGCATGTTGATATTTGGGTTCCTTATTGGATGCATACTAGATGTGGGACTCTTTAATGGTTATGTTGAGTTCAAGTTGGGATTTAAGATGAAAATATGCATAAAGAAGACAAAAGAACACAAATTTACGTGGTTTGGCAGTTTGCCTACGTCCACGAACAGAACCAGGGAGATTGTTTTCTTTACTACAAAGTGGCTAATATTACACAATCTTTACTCAATTCCCTAACCTTTTATAGACCCCTTTCTTCTCACTCAAAGATACTGTATAGTTTTAGGTTTCTGAGGTTACAGATTGGTTGTTTTTCTTCTCTGCTCACACTTCTCTGTTTTTCTCTCAGAAACAGTCTTAACCCCTTCTACATTCTTCTTCTTATTAGATCTTTAGAAACCTTTAGTTGTATCATCATAAATGTTATCCAGCTCTACTTTATATATTTGTTAAAAGGTTTAAAATATAATCAGAAAGTTAGTTCAAGAATTGAATAAAACATTAATCATTTAAGTTTTATCATAGATTTTCTTCTTCTCCATAGTGATATTTGTGACTTCCAACATTCATTGTATATGTCTTGATAACAATGATATCAAACAAATAATAAGTTTAAAGTAAAATTTCACTTAAGCTTGATATCATGTTAGAAAGCCTAAAGTCCAACAAAAGAAACTAAATTACTGTTTGGATAGAACTTCCTTGTTTTAAACTTAACCACAAATTTTCTTTTCTCTAATGTTGAGCACTAAAGCAGTCCACTAGGCAGAAGGGATTTTTCCATCACAAATGAAATTCCGACTGCAATTTGGAAAGTTTTCCAACAAACGAACACAAACAAAAGAAGAACTACCAACTCCAATTGTCAAAAAACAATGCTTGAATTTTTTTCCTTACCCGCAATGATGCAATGCACTTTTTTGAGCTTTTTTCAAAGTATCCTATTTAATTAACCTGATGAAAAGCACGAACATATGACATGTGCAGCATAACCCAAATACAATAGGAATATAAAAAACTAGCATAAAGGTCCAAGATGGTTGAAGAGTCAATTGAATTATTCAAAATTTGGGAAGATACTGTTTTTTCTGAGGGATTTCCTCTGATTCATGTTATTCATACTGCTATTATTACAGGGAAAACTTCTGTAATGAACCTGTCATGTCACATGTATTCAAATACATACGAATATGTTAACTTTGACTCCGATCAATTACAGAGACTTTTAAAGATGAAAACGTAGAAGATATACATATCCCTAATACATGCCGAACAGCTTCACTTTTAAATAATGTTTAGAGAGCTTTCTGTGAAAGGTTTAGGTTTACACAAGGATCGGTGACGTACTTGCTGGCACCGCCCAAAACTTGTTCTCCCAGAGCCTTCTCGAGTCTTGTGTTGCTTGCTTACTTGCTTGCTCTGCCTTTGTCCTGAACTGACATCATCATGTGAATACAACCTGAGCTGAACCCACTTCGACTGGTTCTTCACATTCAATATTAAATTATTTTGCGTTATATATTTTAAAATATATTGTACTAGATTCAAAGCCTGTGGATCGACTATTCCTTCCCAATTGTATCAAGCTATGGATAGTAAGAACAAAAAAAAAAAAGGTATAGAAATATCAACTTAGTTTGTCACAGAAAACAATAGCTTTTGTAGACTAATCAAAGATATTATTAGAATATTTAAAAATTTAAGACTTAGCTCATAAGTTAAAAAGATATTTTTTTTATTTAAATTTTATCATAAAAAATCATATTTTTAGTATAAGACATAAGTCCTGTATACACACCTTTATATGCCGAATGAAATTGAGATTAATATTGCATTAGATGAAGCAAAATCAACTTAGATTTTAATATACTATTAGAATGTTTAAAAGTCTACTATAAAAATTAGTTCAAGAATTAGAGAGACATTTTTTTTTTTAATTTAAGTTTCATCTCACAAATAATAAGGGACATGTAAGACTTTCATCGTTCATGCTTACATGTCCATCATGGTTCAATGAATACTTACAAACAAATTCACTAGTTGCTGTCAAGAGATGGTGATCTTTCCGCCAGTCCTGCCGACGAGGGGATTCGAATCGTGGCAAATTGTTTTCCGAATGTTTTAGCAAAACTCTTACGTTTTATGCTTCCTCTGCAATCCTTGGCTTGCCGGAGAAGACACGCCACATTCCGATTCTAAAATTTCTAGCTTTAACGCCACTCCTCAGGCTTTGCCGAGAAAACCAAACCAGCCACACATTCGGTTTTAATAAACACGAGAAAATGTCTTTTCCGCGGCTTCCATGTCCACCACCGCACGGCCTCAGATGTCCGACGTGTCACTGGTACGCCGTAAACTGAGTTCCACAGCCATCCACATCATGGCCTTGGACGGCATCGTCAACGTCAACTCCCTCTTTGCCTTCGCTCTCTTCCTTGGCCTCTCGTGGTATCCCTTAAACGGCCCCACCGCCACGCTTATCGGCTCCGACGAGGCATGCACCGCCGGCTCCACGATCGCCGAGGACTTCGTGGCCTTCCACGTTTACTCCTTCAGCGCCTTCCTTTTCTCTAGTCTCATCGCCATGGCTCTCAAACAGGCCATCAAGATTAGCAAACTCGACATCGACGTTCCATTTGATGGGGTTGGGCATGACGGTAAGAAGGTGATGATAGTCAGCACGGGGCACCTCAACGCCGCAAGGTTGAGGGCCGGAATACTCGTTTCGGCCTTCGGATCGGTTTTCGGCTGTGGATTCTTAATGATGGCGCTGGTGAACTTGGTTCAGATCAAGTTGGGTGTATTGGGTTGTGGGAGCTGGGATACTTTGGCTGCAATCTGTCCTCTGGTGACTTTGGTTCCCTTGGCACTCGCCATTTATGTGTTTCTTGTGCTCCACGCCTTTACTCGCTAGCGCTCTTTAATCAACTTTTGTATATAGATTGCATAAAAGTAAATTATACCCAAGTTATTATTTTCTCAGCGTCCAAACACATTTTTCAATTAATCTTAGTAATTTGTTTCTTGTTGTACTGGTCCAATGGTCAACGATGTTGCTTCTGTATAAAAGTTCATCATCTTCGATGAAGAATTCACTTGCTGGAAGCCTTCATTTCAGGATATGCTTAGCGTATACTAGCAGAAACCATGTGCAAATGCCTTCTAGACCAGCAACACATAAGGAAAGAAAACAAAGACTGTAAAAGTTTGTGCGGCTTCGTCTGACATAAGCTACTGCGATTTTGGGTCAAGATCTGTTTTTGATATGTGAAAACGAATCTCCTCTCCATTTTCTTTCTCAGGTTTCTAAAGGAAACACTTAGAGATGCTTTTTGGTCACTTCCATGGCAAACAATCATGGTGCCATTTTGAGACTCCGTTCTCTCTGCTACATCATCTTTATCCTCTGTTTCTTCTCTGTCATCTTGTTCCTCTATTGGTCTCAATGCTCGATGCCATTCTATTCCCATCACCAGGCAACGCAGCAAAATCAGAATCAGCCTATCAACCTACTTACATTCCCTTCCGCATGGAATCATCTTTCCTTCCCTTCAGAACCGCCCTCGAAGCTGCTTAAGATTGCACTTTTTGTCAAGAAATGGCCAGATCGCTCTCATGCAGGGGGGCTTGAACGGCATGCCTTGACTCTGCACCTTGCCCTGGCTAAAAGAGGCCATCAGCTTCACATCTTCACCACTTTCTCCTCAAATTCTTCATCCCCGGAATACCCAACAAGCAATTTATATTTTCACCTATCCAAACCAACAGCTGGGGGTTATCTGGACCAAGCTTCAGTTTGGAAGCAATTTCAGATTCAAAACTCAGCCGGAAGGCCATTCGATGTGGTTCACACTGAGAGTGTTGGGCTCAGGCATACGCGATCACGGCATCTGGCTAACTTAGCTGTTACTTGGCATGGGATTGCATATGAAACCATTCATTCTGACATCATTCAAGAACTTTTGAGACCTCCTGAAGAAAAACAAGCGAAGGCATTGACAGAAAGAGCTATGAAGGTTGTTGAAGAAGTGAATTTCTTCCCGAGGTATGCCCACCATGTTGCTACAAGTGATCATGCCGGAGACGTCTTGAAAAGGATCTACATGATCCCAGAAAAACGGGTTCATATAATTCTCAACGGTGTGGATGAGGAGATTTTCAAGCCAGATGTTGCCAAAGGAAATGAATTTAAGCGGAAGTTTGGCATTCCGGTTTCTAAGTCATTGGTCCTTGGACTCGCTGGGAGGTTGGTTAAGGACAAAGGACACCCACTGATGTATGAAGCTCTGGCTCAAATATTTAAGGAAAATGATACATTCAGGGAAACCAGTGCTGTTCTGGTAGCTGGGGATGGTCCTTGGGCCTCTAGATACAGAGATCTTGGGGGAAATGTGCTGGTTCTGGGCCCGTTGGGACAAGATCAACTGGCAAGGTTTTATAATGCAATTGACATTTTTGTAAACCCAACTCTTCGAGCACAGGGGCTGGATCATACTCTATTGGAAGCAATGCTTTCTGGTAAGCCGTTGATGGCTACAAAGCTGGCCAGCATTACAGGATCTGTGATTGTCGGCACAGAAATGGGCTATACATTTTCCCCAACGGTAACTTCATTGAAACATGCCCTTTACAGAGCTTGGTTTGATGGCAGGGGGGTTCTGGAGAAGAAAGGCGAAGCTGCTTTGCAGAGAGGCTTGAAGCTGTTCACTGCCACCAAGATGGCCGCTGCATATGAGAGGCTTTTCCTTTGCATATCGAATGGTGGGAACAAAAGTGAAGATTATTGTTTGTTACACTCTCCACTCCAATAAAATGGTGAGTTCTGAAAAGCTTAGTGAAGAAACTGTTACAGGATGTCGACCCAAGTACCAATCAAACAAGAAGGAAGCGGAAAGGGTATCTCATAAAGATATTGAAGCTTTTCTGAAGTTCATGTACAGAGTTGAAGTATCAAACTGTTGCTGAAAAAGCTTGCACGGAAAGGAAACGAAGCATCTTTCTCTGAGAGGTGGAAAGGCTTGTGGTTGGGCACTTGCGCGCTGGTAGAACAAAGGTAGAAAGGTGGAAGTCTCAGCCTTCATGTGAATAAAGTCGGCCAGAAGCTGAGCTTTTCACTTTCCAGGTATGTATTCCCAGACTTTTTTGCACGGGGATGAAGAAGAAGGAAGCTGCAGCCATTTCTAAGCGACAAACAAACCCTGTGAGGCACTCCATTGATAGTTATTCTGAAGATAAGCTAGCAATTATTCCTTACTGTCTTCTCCATTTCGAATTTTCATACTCTATTTCGAAATCACAGGTTAAAATACGCCTGCTTGTCATCATTTGTCACTTCAAACTATATAAATATGCAGGGAGATTTTGTTAGTTTTGGGATCAATCACACTCACGAACCCACAATCACACTGGGTCAATATTCTTTGGTACATTGACGACATCTAAGTCAAAATGGCATCGTATATAAAAGGAAAATGACGATGCTTGTCATCGTCCAACTAAAGTAGTGCAATTACAAGAAAACAGTATGTGTTGCACTGATTGTTACAGAAAAACAGCTATGAGTTCTTATAAAATGTAAAATGGTGTTTAATTTTGAAGATCTTGATATTGAATGGTAACAAAACGAAAAAGCGGAAGAGAATCTTTATAGTGCAAATCTTTTTGAAAACTTTTAGGGTTCTGCAGAAGAAACAGTAAGATTTTCATGAATGTTATGGACTACTAGATTCTTCTTTTGCCCAAACTTTATTGTATACCATCTGAAGTACGATCATCACAACCACTGGAAAAACTAGGCATAAAAAGTCATCGATAAACTATTATACATTTATATCGACATATTTGGAACATCTCAAGGCCCTTTTCTCCATCTACCGTGGTGATTACAGCTTAGAAATAGCACATGAACAGTGTTCAACTACATTGGCTACTCCTGTTAAACTAGATACTTATTTGTCTACATTGGCTACTGTTGCTACTTATTTGTCTTGCATGTCTTCCGTCTTATTACCAAGACACCACGAATTCCTGCATATAAAACAGGCAAAATAGAAAATCGTTAGGTAGGAAGACACTAGGACAAGTGGGTATGCATATTCGATCAAAGAATTAATAAACAAAGTTAGATGAACGATCTTTTCTAAAAGTTGAAGCTGCTGTTTTGCAAGATTGCAAAGAACAACTTCCACTTTTGCATAATTTTTTTCTCTTTAGATTCCGCATGCAGCAAAAATGAAGTCAATCTTCCTACTTTTTCCCGCTCACTTTTCCCATTTTCCTTATAGGTTCCAGGAAAGAAACCATAAAGGAAGCTTATATAATCCAGGCATCCATCTTTTGTTACCCATTTTCCACGAAGTGTAGGAAGAAAAAACAAAAGAGGACCTTCAGAAACTGTTCAATGAGACTGGTTGTGCTTTTTGATTTTGTCATTTTATGTGTTTATGCTTTGCCAAATCTAAAGCCAGCTCTTGACGACCGCTCAACCATCAAATAAACTGATTACTCGAAGATTGTGGGGATAGAAAGGACTACAACCAATAAACTACTTCATTCTTTGTTTCTTTCTCAGGACCGAGATCAGATATTCCACCAGAATATGCCTGGAGCTTTGGCTCAAGCACATGATTCGTCAGAGAACCCACTTAATGATAACATGTCCACACTTCTGCTGAATATTTGCAGAGTTTCAACACAGAAAGAAGGATCAATTTAACACCAAATTCCGCCATTTACGTACCTTGAAAACATACAGAGCTCTCATGCCTAGGACGGCAAGGTCCTAATAATAAAGCGAACCTACAGAAACGGCAACCAGTTAAGTATTCAGTGATATCAGTAAACAATCTTCTTCAATTTACAACAAAGTGATTGTCCACAATATCAATACCTTGCCACCAGTTTCCTCGAGACGCGCTGTTTTGGTTGTTTCCAATTTCATCTTCTCCCCCATTTTCCTTGAACTAGTTCATCACAAAGATATGAACCAATTAGTCTCTAACACATATCATCATCCACCATCGAAGTATCAAGATCAACGGATCAAAACTCACTGATGGTTGTGATCCAGGGCCTTGGGTACTTGGGGACTGGGAATAGATGTCTTGCCCACCATAATAAAGAGATGAACTTAGATGACAAGGTTCCACTCTTGCTTCTTGGAAAATTGAGCTTCTGTCCTTGTTGGGTATGCTACTGCGTGCACCCCCGGTACTGATAGCTATATAATTCGGCATAAACGAAAACTTTTGAGGGAATAATCTCTAGATATAAAATTTCATATAAAGATACTCATAGCTTCGTTACAAGCAGATGATAATTATGAAAATTCAGAAAACTTTTGCTCCTTCTAGCAAACTTGCTAGAATTAAGCATGAATGCATGTCACATGAACAGCTGACGGTGAAATTATTTTTTTCCTCTGACATAAGCTCACATATGGAGGAACAGCAAAGGGAACTAAATTTGACTTTGATTGTTACCTGAAGCTCCTTGTTTCATGTTCCATGCTTGACTTCCTAAATTTGGTTGCTGCCAAGATCCTGCTACCTCAGAGCTCGAGGAGTTCTTCCCTAGCACCTGAAAACACAAAATGAAGAGTTCAGGCGCAGAAACCGCCTGGAAGAGACTTGTATACATCACTCTCGATTTCAATAAGAAAACCCTTAGGCTTGTTTTCGAGGTACTTGTTCAGAAATACTGTGATGAAATTATGAATCTGAGTGTATAAAATTGCCTTTTCTTGCCATTTATATACAAAATGACCAAGTACATAGTAAAAGAATCAAATATAAAATGCACGAACCACATGTAAATTTTTTTGAAGCCAGAACTTAAGTAAATTTTCTCAGTTCTATTGGTCTTGATATTTGTCTCTGGCTCCAGGAAGAAGAGGAAGAAGAACTGCAGAAGGAATTCAAATCGCAACCAACAGAATAAGAAAACAACCAGACCACCAGTACAAAATTTTGACGACAGTATGATGATGTACCGCTGACGGAGGTGGAAAAATAGACGCAAAAGTCCCCGCCGACGACGATGGTGGCAACTCCTTTACACCGAAAAGATCAGCAGTGAATGAGGAAGGTGAACATCCCTGCTTCTTACCCTCCATTATCTTTCTTTCTTTTCAACCAACAAACAAAGCTAACTCCAAAAACAGAAATCAAAACAAAGAAGGACCCAGTTGAAAGACACGAAGACTTGCAGAAAAAGAAAAACTCGAGTAGAAGAACTGCACGTGAGAGATCTCAGTCTGTGAGGTGCACCTAAATGGCTTCACAAGGCACTGTATTTATAGTCACGACCCAAGGACGACGGCACTGAACTGTGCCGCCCATGTGCCATGATCACCCTAAAAAAAGAGAAAGTTTGCTTCCTCTTACAGTATTGTTCAAGATTTCACATTCATTCTATGAAAGATTGAAATTTCCATTGGATTATCCGACGCTCTTCTACTCACTTTCTGTTCTCTGCATAATATAATAACATACCATCTTTTTTCCACGAAAGATGGATAAGTGCCGTCTGGGGTCCATAATCGTACCAAGTGGGATAAGAATTTATTGACAGATGTCTCCCCAGCGGATAATTGCAACCTTTGGAATCCCAGAACTTCCTGTCCATCCCCTCTCACTCAAGCCTCTATCTGACCCCGTTTTCTTCTCCCAGCCAATGGATTGTTCTTGGAGTGATTTTCTCGGATATTGGCTTCATGACGTCGTGAGGGTAAGAAAAGTGAAAGAGATCCAATGTTTCTGACCCCAGAAGAAGATAACAAGATAAGGTTGTTTTCCACTCCCCTCTATTCGGGTATGCCACCACTGTCTCTATTGTCCTAAATACTTGACCCCATGCTCAAATATCATCGAAGATACTAGGAATTCCCATCTACATATCCTGCTACCATCCAATACCTACTATCTGACATTTAGAGGAAGAATTCAACAAATAACAAAAGGAAAAAAAGCTTATCATGAGGAAGGGATTTGACCACAAAATTTCTTAAGATATATTTTTTAACTTATACTTTTTGTATATGAAATGATTACAATAGAAGACATTTCATAATAAAATAATTAACATCTCTATTAAAATATGAGATGAGGATTCATATTTCATCCCTTTATGTGTATGTTGACCTAAGCACTGTACATGAACAAAAGCTCGACCTTTCTTGCATGAAAGATTACAAAATAAAAGCCTATCCTTAGCTCTAATACCATTATGGTATGAAAATTCATCCTAAAACTTTAAAGCTTAAGTGAAAAAATCTCATTATTTATAACTTCAAAGGTCTATTTTCATACTTCTAATACGAGATAATACTCACTTTAATAATCCCAATCATTTTACGAAAAGCAAAGAAAAGTGTATAAAAAAAAGTCACTTTGTTTTGAAAATAAAATCTTTTTAAGAAAATGTTGGTCTAAGTGAGATTTAAAAACTTTCAACCTAACATTTATAATACTAGTATATTCTTTTATGCTTCTATATACTTAACTTTTATTAATGCAAACTTATCTTTCCACTTAAAAAAAAAAAAAAAAAAAGCTTGTCATGGGTATTAGGTATTTGAGTATCAGAATGCTTTGATCATCCCGCACTAATGAGAAAACGGTTACACCATTATTTTAGCCAAAAAGAAAGGTTTAAAAACTCCTACTTGTCAATCTTTCGCACATTGTTGTACAAGATTATTGCCTTAAATAAAGAATCTAAAGTAGAGTTATTACTCGCCATCCTTGAAGTACATAATACATATTTTGTGATTTACTTATGCTCTCCTTAAAGTTTGAGAGGCCATGTCTACATCAGGGCCTAAGCACTTGATGGCATAGACCCATAACAAACAACCTAGGAGATGGATGGCCCTGCGAAAAGAACCTTTTTCTCCTTGATCATGATATCAATTCGTGAATGTTAAAGCTAAAAAGTGATAACTCCATTAGTACCTAAAAACCTGTTAAATATCTTAAAAAGACCTGCACTAGAATCATGTTGTTCAGTAGAAACACTCACTCGTTGCTTAGTAAAATAGTCCTTTACCCACCTTGGTTCTCTCCAGCGGTATAATTTAGTATATGTTGACTGATCGGACAAGATCCAACTCTTCCTCGACCATCAAAGTACGTGACACATACTCAAGGATCTAAATCTTTGTAACTTTGATTACTCTAAGGTGGCTTTGCTTGGATTCGAGTGAAATTCCATCGCTGTTACAGCAGCTTTAGTGCAATTATTGTTCGGAATAATGTTTTTCACACAAATTTACAGGTTGGTGAGCTAGCTCTTTCAAGTGATTGGTTTCAGCTCCACTCCTTCGGTACTATTGACTAGATATTGCTGCATTCTGTCAATTTCCTTTGTCACTTCTACACCATTATATTTCCTTGTTTCTTCCTCTTTTTGTCCCACTTGGGTCACCCCACACATGATCCTTTAAAAAATTAAAACATATGGTCCTGATCATCGTTGAGATACTGTTAACTACTGCTTTGTCTCGGCGCAATCTGTTTGCAAGATATAATCTTTTTATATTTTAACCCTCTCCATGAACTTTAGATTCCTCACTCAGGTCCCAATCCCTTTCACAATTTTCCTGATCCTGTAAAGCTTGTCCTGGTCCAAGAATGGACAGCCAGAAGTCTCTCGACCAGAAATAATAAGTAACAACCTGTAAATTCAAAATCTTCATTGAAACTTTACAGGATCCTGTGTTTGTTGTTATTTCTTTACATACAAGATGGAGGAAAATATCAAGTACCCGCTGCACCCTACTCCCACTCACCCCACACTAAGACAAGCCGCCCATGGAATGCCTTTCTAATGTAGATGAAGGCACTCATCTTGAGTATCTCTAGACTAAAGTTGATAGAGAGACTACTAGTTAGCTAGTCCTCTAATTCTTCAAATTAAGAACAGTTTAATTTTACACTAAGGGCATGATCTTTTGAAGTGAAATTTAAATGAAGTGTCTCTCTAACTTTTAAACCTTTTAATTGAAGTTTTGTCAACTCATCTTAAATATTTCCAAACTAAAGTTGATAGAGAGACTATTAGTGAGCAAGTTCTCTAGTTCTTTAAATTAAGAAAATTTTAATTATGAACCAAAGACATAATCTTTTGAAGTAAAATTTAAATAAAGGAAGTGTCTCTTTAACTTTTAACCTAATTTTTAGACCTTTTAATTAAAGTTTAGTCCACTCATCTTGAGTATTTCTAAACTAAAGTTGGTAAAGAGACTATTAGTGAGCAAGTTTCCTAGTTCTTTAAATTAAGAAAAGTTTAATTTTGCACCAAAGACATGATCTTTTAAAATAAAATTTAAATAAAAGAAGTATCTCTTTAACTTTTAGACAAACTTTTGCACCTTTTAACTGAAGTTTTGTCCATTTCCAAGCAATTTGGTAATGAAATCCACTTGTATGTGGAAATGTTTAATTATAACACAAGAATACTTTCCATATCAACAATATCTAGCCAACAATGTGATTCCAGGTTGGGCGAATTTATGCTGGATAAACTGATCTAGTTTAGGATTGGCAGAGGAACTAAGATAGTGTAAACTGGATCTGCACTCAGCCATTTACACACAGTATCTTTGAATTTTCTGATCACATTCTTCATGTAATATTCTGTACTTGGTGTTGAGTCACATCTACGTGACAACTTTCTCAGGGTATACAGACTACCTCTTGATTGAACAGACACAATGATATAATTAAGCAGTTCAATTAAATCAGATTCTCAGCCTTACAGCCCAGAAGAAAGCAAGAGATTCTTAGTCACGTGGTGGCTCCCCCATCTGCTTTCTCGAGGATCAAACATAGGACACACAACTTGGCTGCCTTTTTTGTATTTTCAAAGGAAGAAGGCCAGTCTACACGGAAGTAGGAGATATGAGAGATCAAGATGGGGCTATCCTGTTGGGTATATCTTGTAGAGATTTAGTGTCATTTTGTATGTACATATACTGTCGTAGGACCATGTTAATGAGATTCCACGAATCATGCCGGCATGTTTATGTGTATATAAGATAAAAGAGTAGGACTGGGGTTTGTGTGTATATAAAAACAATCATGGACGATATCTGGTCGTGGTTTAATTTATTGGTCCCCTCCAACTTTTGTTATGCTTCGAATCTGGCATTGGGGTTTTTGGAGATAAAACCAGATAGCTGTGAATCCAGGGCCAATAGCTAAAAAGATATGAACAAAACGTGGGCGGCAGGATTCGAACCTGCGCGGGCAGAGCCCACATGATTTCTAGTCATGCCCGATAACCACTCCGGCACGCCCACGCGATGTCCATTGGTGTTTAAAAGTTTTATTTAATCCTTTTAATTCCAATAATTGTTTTTCATTTATTAGATCTTTTTTAAGTTTATTTGTTCAAATCCAAATTTATTACTTATATTATTTTCAATTTTACTAATGGCTATATTTATGGACTTTAAATTAGACTCAACATAATTTTGATTAACTTTTAAGGTTTTTCAATTCTTTAAACTAAAATTGAATACTAGCATTAATAACACCTAAATTATGTTCAACATTTATTAAAATTTAATTCATGTTTATAATTATCATTGCCCATAAGATTAATTCCATCAAAAACGCCTGTCCACCTCTATGCTCCTCGCCCTCAGCTGCACTGAATTATCCACCGCTGAATCTTTACATATATACATGGTTACATAAATATTTGAAAGTACTCGTGACATTAAGTCAATCATTTTGTTCCTTGCCTTGCTATCTGGCATCATGTTTGTAAAAACCATTGTTTCTCCAACAAGAGGCCCAAAAAAGCTTTGTAAAAAGCTTTAACTCCCATCAAAGGAGTGGGCACATGACATGTGCCTTAGAAGATTGTGTTCTCTCTATTATGTCCAGCTGGTCTTATAAAGTATCATGAACTTTAACTTCAATTTGGTCAAAAAGTCGCCATTCTTTAATGTAATTTAACCCAATTTCAAAAAGTTGATCAACTTTTTGCAGTAAAAGATTGAATTTAGACTGCGACAACATATTAAACAGCCCTACACTGAAAGAATGAGCACATGACTCATGCCTCACAAAAAATGGTTTCCCAACTTATGTATAACTAGTTTTGCAGAGGATCATGAGCTTAACTTCAATACTCTAGCCACCGCTATTTTCTGGTACTCACACCAAATAGAGTCCTTAGAAGGAAGAAAACAACTAATTAACAATTCAATATCATAAACTAAGTAAAGTCAATTCATTTGAACTTCAACATTTGCCTTTCGTTCGGTGATAAAGAACTACCCTTCCAGGCAAATATTTTTTCCAAGGAATTCTAATCCTATTTCATCCCAATATGGTATGCTGATCAGAGACATTGAAGGTGTCAGAATGATACAAGCATGAAGTGGGTTATCACATCACAGAATAAGAAAAAGGACTAAGGAAACAGAACACCAAATGTGAAACTCACGATACGCCAAATATCTCTTCTGGAGGTTCATAAACATGCCTCTCGGGAAAGAACTCTTCAAAGTCTTGCTTGACTCTGTTTCTTAAAAGGGGGTGTGGCAGAAGTCCCTTCAACAAGATCCTGAAAGGCAACTCCTCAGGTGGATCTGGAGCTTTCTTCATGTCTTCATATATGTTCATTGCATCTGCAGGAGATCCATGCCTCAAGAAGCCCCTGATAACTTCGGTGTATGTTTGAGAATCAGGGAATAAATTCTCCTTTCTCATGTCTTCCCACAACTGCATTGCGACTTCCATGTTTTTAGATTTTGCCAAAGCAATAATCAGGTCCTTGTACAGAAAGACGTCAGGCTTGTACCAGTCCTGCTTCTGTATCACCCTAAACACCTGAAAATTCAATGAGTTGCTAATGAGCCCGAGTGAATAGTTGTAGTTGCAACAAACAACCGCATCAAAATCCCATTATATGATTAAAATTTAATGGAATCAAGCATAGAATGACAGAGATTAAAATCGCAGATATAGCCTATCCCAACCTTTCTTTTTCTTTTTTCTTCTTCTTCTTTTTTTTTTTTTTTCCTAGGATCATGAACAAACATAATTTTGAACAAAACAAAGCCACATTAGGCTTGGCGATATCGCAATTAGGACATCAGGAAAGAGAGAGTTAAGCAAAGGTTGCACTGAGAGGGCATACTACACCCAAAATGTAAATCAAACTACGTCACCTCCAATTGATGATAATTTATACAATACCAGTACTCAGAACTAGAAAACAATAAACAAAAGCTGGCAAATGTAAGATATTAAAAGAGTGGAGGGATGGAACCAAAGAAAATGTAATTTTTTTCTTTTCGGCGGGGGCGGGGGGAATGAAGAAAGGTGCATTTAACAGGACACTATGATAGAAATGCCCACTAAAAGGGCACAGGGATACCCAGCATACACTTGCTCGGGCAAACTCGATAATTTAAAAGTGAATTAATTTCGTCGAGGAAGCTTCATTCAACAGGAAAGTAAAATGATCCTCAAACATCAACTAAGAGAATACTAGAAAGTTTCCAGAGGTTATATTTCCTTGGAAGCATTTTATCGAACATTTTGCGGACTACTCTTGTTACAATTTAAGATGTTACTTCCCATTAAAACAGATCGCTTTCATATATGAGTGCAACAGAATGGCCATTCCAGTTGATAGACAACAGGACAAAGTGACTAATCAAGTACCCAAAAGATGAAAAGCTAATAGCAACCCACATGAGAATGTCCAATAGACAGTACATTCAAGCGAATAATCAAACCTTGACAGCCAAAGCAACTTCTTCCTGGCGCTCAAGCTCACCGAGAACGGCAACCATATCCATCTTCAAGAGCCTCAGCACGTGGGACTTGATGAACTTCTCAAGCTTCTCTTCATCATCCTTAAACCTCTTCAATCCCAATATCACAAAGAGAGCTTCTTTCCCAATTAGCTTCTTCCCTCTCCAGAGGGGTCCTCTTGGCCTCCCATCATGGTACAGCCTAAAGGGTGTGAAACAATCGGGTTCTAATGCTGGAACTTTCGGCTTTGCAGCCAATGGGAACTCTCTAACGGGTGCTCTGTTTAGGTTCCGTATGAGTATCGAAGCAAAAATTGGGTTTCTTAGTCTTGAAAGCGCACGGATTACCATTGGATTTCCAAGTGTGACCGAGCTGATCAACGAGGCTAGTAAGAGAGTGCAAGGGACAAGGTGGGATTAAACAGACCAAAAAGACGCATGATGCGCCGATTAAAAGACAGAAATGACATACAACTCAGAAGGAAAAACTACGTGCAGGACTGTGAGAAAGATGTTTTGTGAAGAAATTGAGGACCAGCTGCATCTCAATAAACCTACATTTAGAGTAAAAAATTGCATAATAAATGAGAAATTTGCATTTCACCGTGGTGAAATTACCATGTGCACTATACAATAAATAAAAAAAAATCTTGGTAATAGGATAGAGAAAAGTAGAACAAATTAGACCTTTTTAGGGGGAAAAAATTAAAAAAACTCAGAACTCCCATCAAATTTTGTTGAACAGCTTAAATTTAAGAGTAATAACTTGCGTCAAAACATATTAGGTCAATCAAAAATGTAGTTGAAAAAATTCAAACTTAAAAACTTATTTTGTAAAATTTCCCACACGAGCCTTATTTATTATTTGGATCATAATAACCTTTTGTTGTAAAAGAATTTTGCTATTAATTAATTTTAACATGGGATACTTTGTTTCTACATTGGTTAAGATTATTTACAAGTTTATTTTTTTGCTATGCATTATGTTATTTCTAAAGAGGCATGATTACTATAAATATAAGGTGAGTAATTATTAAGATGTCACTAATAAATCTTACATTATTAAAAAAATTATTCAAGATTTTGTTTGTAATATAAAGTTTCACAACCTTTTGAGAAGGCCTCTTAACAATACTTATATAAATATCATATAATTGAAATTCTAAAATTGATAATAATGTTTAGTTTGCCTCGAATTTTTTTTTTCATCGTTGCATGTAAATGGTATCAAGTCAAAATACAAGAATTTTGGAGGCCACGTTTCGTTGCTTCACGGTCAAGGTTTTAGAGCTTAGAAATGTATGATGTAGCGCGTTCCTTTCTCTTTAATGGAAAAAGGCAAGAACTAGCCTCTTTCATATAATACCATTTTTGGTTCACAATATGTATTAAGAAACTTATACATTTACCATTCACAATATCAATTAGCACCAGATAATCCGAGCCATTGCATCACTAAAACCATCTAATTATAATAATATATCGTATGTTTAAATTTATAGCATAGATATACTAAAACCGATGACTGGAAAAGTCAATTTTGTAGTATTCAATATCGAAGGCCAACAGCATCCTGGACAATTATCATAGATTATCCAGCTATAAGTTAAGAGCTTAACAAGAACCATATTATTACAGAGTCTAGCTTATTAGGACGTGTCATTCTAATCAGTTAGTCTACAGAAACTTTACAACATGCAATTAGCACTTGAATTAATTTTTCTAAAACTGTTTCAAGTGCAACAGTCACATATGACCGAAAAATTAAATATACTACATTGCAGTGCAGACTTGCTTCCACCACAAGGCGCCTACACGAAATCTAGGTAAGTTTTAACCTTCTTGGGCAACAATGTCGTCCTTCTACATCCTTAGCATCACTGGATGAACGATCCAAATGAAAGTTTGGTTAGACTTCCAACAAATGTTGTAGCAGACTTAATAAATTAAGTTTGATATAACCACTAAAAAGGAAAATCTAATATGAGAAGACTTACAATGTTGAGCAGGACTTGCCACCCAAATGGGAAAGTGACGGTAATTCAAGTATGAAGATAATTGGCAGCCATCATCAGCTCCAGAGTCAACTCAGGTTCAATGTGAAACTCAGTCTCCTTTCCACTGGAAAAGGGAACATTTTGACATTAAGATAAAGTGATAGGGAGGAAAATGAACTTCCAATCAAGACTCGAAATCAGTAGCAACAAACAATCAACATTATAGCTCCCATGAATAACTACAACAGAAATTTATAGGTATTTGTGCAGTTAAATCCTCACTGATATAGTTTGACAAAGCCAGGCAGTGATACATCCTAATAATAACAACAGCGAACAATAATACACGGTACACATAATGCTTGAGTCCAATGAGTCATTATAACTTATATCAGTGTACAACAGGAAACCTACTTAACCTGTAATATCTAAGATAAGTTTACATAATCACCTTAATTCTAAGTGCCCAAGTAGTCTCAATGAAGTGAATAACATATCAGACAAAAACAAGGAAATATTACTGATTGTCCGACTTTTACTAGAAAATGACCACTGGTCTGAGTATACACTGTACTTCTACTTTTACACTTAATTCTGTTAAGCAAGTCCCTCGACCAACATGTGTATGATTATATTTTCTTATGTTGCATTGTATTTCCTATGCACAGCATCTTGGCCATATTATACAGTTCAATTTTTGCTAACAGGGTCCTTTCCTTTATTTGGTTGAGTAATTGATTTCCAAACATCTTGCACATGGTTAACATACAAAATAAGTTATTGAAGTGATTAAAATAGAAAGAGAGATAGATGAGATTTAATATATTTGAATAGGCTCATCTGGAAAGAAATCAGAAAATCCGATTTCTGGGGCCTGTAAAAACATTTTAGAACCTCAAGAAAATGCTGGAAACACCACTAGGCAAAGCAGCTACTGATTTACCCAGTAACATGGCTACTCCAAACCCCAAAAATAGTTATACATGTATCAGATACAATTTGTTTCTTATGAATTATAGACACAATGGTTGTAATAAATATATGTAAAATGGGATAGCATATCTGAAACATCCAAGATACTCCTATATAAACAGTGGACACACCATGAATATGTACGTACTAGATAATCATTGAGATATATGTCAGTACACGAAGAAAATTTTGGTATATGACATTCTTAGGCATAGAATAAGATCTCAAGTCTGAATATAGGAAGCGTTCAAATTGTCTATCATGGCAAACGTATGGCTAATCATGCTCCTCCAAACCAAACAATTACAAAAAAAATTTATAAACTTCAGAACATGTAGACATATTATGTGAAACTCTACATATAAATATACAGCACACAGGATGCACCCAATTACCTTATACAAAAGGTAGGACCTTTTGGTCCATAAAAAGATTGGAACCTAATGTTTCTCTAAGGAAAAATGTAGGACCTATCGGTATTTTTAACAAAGCAATTCGATTATAAGCATATTGATCGACTGTATAAAAATAATCAAGAAACGTCAAAGGTTTTAACAGCACTAGCTGACACCGGTTTGCTTAAACCTGCATACAAATGTTGGAAGCATTACCAGGTAAAGTGGCCATGGGTCATAACATAGACAATTCAAACCCTATCCTGCATTAAATCCTGCATTTCATCATAAACCAATAATCTAAAGCAAGAAATCTTTTGACTTTCAAAGCCTGAAGCACCATGGATACACCATGGATACACCATAGTTAGGGTGGATATTCAATATGTGAAGGACTATGATGAGAAAACATTGCCTCTCAAATTCATTTCTAATTAGGGGGGAAAAATTATTTTGGTAAAAAGCCAACCCCAAATAGTGCGAATTTAGTAAGCATCATTAAAGGTAATGTACCACTTTGATTCAAAAGATTGAGTTAATAAGCCTAACTTCTAATGACCCACTCTGCAGCTAAAAAAGTAATCAACTTCAAGCCAACCTAATAGAAAACCCTTCATTCAGCATCTTCCAACTAAGAAGTTTTCTCCCATCTTAGAGTGTTAAGCAAATCCCACACTAGGTGCGCATTTACTAGTTATTTTAAAAAACAAAAAAAGAACAAACTAAGAGCCTAAGGAGGAACCCTCTAGCTCAAAGAGTTAAGCACACAGCTAAAAGGAAAAACAAAGCTACATCTCTAAACTGTAGAAAACTAACAAACAGCAGGTAAACACGATGAAGTGTTGGACAGAGTGAACCCAACCAATTCAAGCATTGGATGGCATGACGAGGGATCTCAGTCTTACTCAATAATTCAAGCACTGAAAAAACATAGGCATAAGTGATACAAATCTTCTTGACCCTTTGATGTAACACCAGCATCAAAAAAGGAGCCCCATAAAGATAAAATTTTCCATCAACTGAAAAAGGTCCACACAGACACTAAATTGCAACCAACAAAATACAAAACCTGACTTTCTAATACTTAGGTCATACTACAATGGCACTCATTCTTTCCAGTAAAGATAATGAAATATAGGGGATGATATATTGACTCTATCAACTCGTATCTGTAGAAATGTCAGAAAATCAACAACATAATTCATCAACTGTTTCCACAGAAAATATTAGCAAACATCTTTGGTATAAGTAAAAGATCTCACTGAATTTAAAAGAAACACACAGCTAATTTTAGGAAGAGGCGGAAGAACAATTATCTAAAAAAATTAGTAAAAACCAGAACCTGGCAAATTGCAGATGCCAATAAAAATACTTGCAAATCTTCTCTAAAATGACGGTGTTGATCTCGGGGAATGTCACCTCTCCATGCTGCGTTTCCGCAAAGCTCCCTGCCACATATTCATCAGAAAGACCAAATTAAAGGACATCGAATCAGATTAAATAAATCCCCCCTCAGACAAAAATTTCGCTAGGAAAACATAAAATTCTTTGAAATGATTTGCCTTTAAGATGTAATTCAAGACAAATAATCTTTTCCTATCATCGAAACGAATTGAAAAGAAACCCTAATTGAAATCGGGTAGAAACCTGGAGAGGTAAGCATGTTGTAGATGGTCTGGGAGACCATCGCGGCTTCCTTGTCGATCACAAACTCGAATCCCTCGGAGCTGATCAGCTTCACCATGTCCTCCTTCTTCATCCTTTCGCTAACACCAGAAAGTCAAGAACTTGGGCCTCCCCACCTCTCTGTGCGCACGCGTTGAACTTATGCGTGGTAAAAAGGCAAAACCAAGATCCGTTTTTGGTTGATTGGATTCGGTTACCTCTCTTCGTTCTTTGCTTGCAAATAACGTGTTGGACAGTGCGTGACCACAGTGGATTGCAGGTAAACACTAATGATTCTCCATCGCACGTCTCGCGTGTGTCTCACGTCCCACTATTTCCCAGTCCTATACTTAATGAGTCAATCAAAGAACATCATAGCTACGAAGAATGGCTGCATTTCATAGAAGAAAAATAATTTATTATGATAAAAAGAAACCTTTCTGCTTTTGCTTTTTTCTTTTTTTTTTTATATATATAAATGCATCCAAACTTATGTACTTGGTGCTCAATTTGGAATTTTTTAGTTTACTGCTCTGTTGGCTTATTATTAAACTAGCATGTGATCGATTTTTTTATTTTTAAAAATTATAAATTTAATTTTAAATTATTCATTTTACCTCCCTAGTGTAATTGAGATATTAAGAAAGATTAATGAGAAAAATCTTATAAAGTAAATATTACAGATTCAAATCACTTTTTCCATTTAAACTCATTAAACAAAATTTCGTGAGAATTTGGGTTCATAAAAAAGATAAAATAATAATAATAATAATAATAATAATAATAATAATAATAAATTATCCGTATCAAACTAGTAGGTGAATGATTTTTTTTATTTTTTTGAATTTTAAATTTAATGTTAAATTATCCATTTTACCCCGTGGTATAGTTAAGATAATGAGAAAGATTAGTGAAGAAAATCTTATAAAGTAAATATTACAGATTCAAATCACTTCTCCATTTAAACTCATCAAGTAAAATTCCGTGGAGATTCAGGGTCATAAAAAAAGATAGAAAAATAAATTATCCGTATTAAACTCCATTATTCACGTGGATTCGATTATATATATAACCGTATCATCTTCCAATGATGGGCACCAACTGCACAGAAAAAGACAAAAAAACATGCAACGAATGGACAGCTTGGCCAATCAAAGAGAATTATAACAGCTGGTCGTATCGATGATAGTCTGCGCAAATTGCATCGACTGCACAGGAAAACGCTCATTCTGCCTTTTTGGCTTCACTTGCAACGCGACAAGGAATTAAAAATACGTGTTTATCAAGTCCTAATCAGAATCTTCGTCCGTTACTAAATCATAAAATCTGAAACACATTAAGAAAGATATAGATGTAAACAGGAAATGGGAAAGGGGGTGGAACACACTAGCATCACAACATAAAATAAGCCAAGACAGGACAGAAGCCAACGTCCGCAGCTCACCAACTGCCAGCTTGCCTGCACGCCACTGGCAAAGCCAGCGCTGTATCACAGATACGTAAGATTCCAACCCCCATACACGACGCCGTTTGCCGCTTTCCCCAACCTCTTCAGAAAATGAATAAATAGAAAAAGTGTGAGACTAAATCTGGGTATGTATATATAGCATAGACAAATCAGAGGCTGTTTCGGCCTTCCCCTTTCCTTTTATCAGCATCACCCAAGCTGATTCAAAGAAAGGAAAGAAAACGTCTGTTTGGAAATTCTTGAGCTCTATTTGGAGACTCGCGCGGACACTCCGATCGCAATTCTCTGTTTCTTCTCGGATCCATCTTTCTTCGGGTAAGACAAGCCAGATCTCTGTGTAATTGAGGGTGTGATTGAGTTTTTTTGTGTGTGTTTATGGATTTGTGTGTGTGGATGTGAAACAGGGGGAGGAGATGGCGCATAGAGTGGACCACGAGTACGACTACCTCTTCAAGATTGTGCTGATCGGGGACTCGGGGGTTGGCAAATCCAACATTCTTTCCAGGTTCACGCGCAATGAGTTCTGCTTGGAGTCAAAGTCCACAATCGGCGTCGAGTTCGCCACCAGAACTCTCCAGGCAAGCGCCTTTTTGGTTGTATCATTTGTATTTCTCGTTCCCGCTCAAATATTGTTCCGTTTCATGGGCGGATCTGTGTTTTAAGCGTTCAAAAATGTTTTGTTTCGATTGTTCTTTTATGATGCGGAGACGACTGTTGGTTTCTGGTAAGAAATTGGATTCTAGTCGTAATTGTTAAGAGGAAGATGAAGAACATGGTTCTTTCATCGGTTTGGAGGACCGTGAGTGTAAGGAGATCTCGTGTTATTCAAGAAGAGTGGTTTGGTAAATTGAGAGATATATCCGTTGTTTGTGAAATCTATCAGATCATGTCGGTCCTAAGCGGGAAGCTCTGCATATGAATGTCATCTTTTGTTTCGAATCACGTATTTGTTATATAGCATTGCTTCTGAAGTATATGTAACGATCAGCTATTGTAATCGTTAGTTTGGCGATACATATCTTGCTTTTAGTTTTCTGCATGATGTGCTGTAAAGCACCACGAATGAATGCCGAAATGGTATGAGATCCCTCTGCATGTTGACATGTACAACGGACTGCATGCTGTCATCCTCTCTCTTACAAAAAAAATTGGCTTGGAAAGTTTTGGTCGTACTCTTATGATTTTTTTGACCGATTGCCTCTGAGCTCTATTTACTGTTCTACCGGATGGTACGAAATTGGTGAATGTAAAAAGGTTACTGGTGCCAAGTTGGAGAACATGTATTGTCCAACATAGAGACTATTGGTTGGTTAAGATTGTAGCCCATGATTGTAGCCCATGAATGAGCCCTTCATGAATCTCTAAACTTTCTCACTTCTCCAGCCTTGGGAATTGGTTAATTGGTTTTGATTTTTTGATGGAGTTTAGTGTTGATTGTGGATTGGAGATGGAGATGTTCTTTTGCTACCTCTTCTGTTGCAATTCAATAGTTTCAATTCCACTGTTAGAGATGTTCTTTTGCTACCTCAATCTTTTATAATGCTCATTTTATTGTTGTGTCATGGGAAACTTCTATGGAAGTGTTGGCTTTTAACTTAAGGCTTATGTTTATCTTTATATTTTGAGATACAGGTGGAAGGAAAGACCGTTAAGGCACAGATCTGGGACACAGCAGGTCAGGAGCGTTACCGTGCTATCACCAGTGCTTATTATAGAGGAGCTGTTGGGGCACTGCTTGTCTATGACATAACTAAGAGGCAAACTTTTGACAATGTCCAGAGGTGGCTCCGGGAGTTGAGGGACCATGCAGATTCTAATATTGTCATAATGATGGTGGGAAATAAGTCCGACTTGAACCATCTGAGAGCTGTTTCAGAGGAAGATGGCAAGTCGTTGGCTGAGAAGGAAGGGCTGTCATTTCTTGAGACATCAGCTCTGGAAGCTACAAACATTGAAAAGGCATTCCAGACTATTTTGACCGAGATATACCAAATCATAAGCAAAAAAGCATTAGCAGCTCAGGAAGCAGCCGGCAGTACAGTTGTTCCTGGTCAAGGCACTACTATTAATGTCTCTGATGCTTCAGGGAATGCGACCAAGAGAGCTTGCTGTTCCACCTGAGGTAACATTTGATGGAAGGAAAAGGCATTCAATCAGACAGTTCACTTTTATTTCTTACAAATCTCCATTTTTCCTTTTCTTTCTTTCTTTTCTTTGTCCTGGGTGAGGGAGAGACATGTAGATTATATTTTTACTTAATTGAGTTGTGATAAGGGAATTATGAAACATTGAAGACAGTAGAACCGTCGGTTGTAGTGGAGAGTCTACTTCTCTTTGCTCCATACTTTACAATGCTTTACAAATTGAAACTCAACTGCAGTTTGGGATGTTAGGTTGATGTTGGTGTCTCGATTGGGGGAAATAGTGGGTTGGAAGAGGCTTTGTAAGTTTAGTCTTTCTTTTGGAGTTTGCTTGTGAAGTTACTTCCTAACTTGTAATAAAAGCTTGTTACCTTTTTGACATAATCCCTAAAATGATAATTTGCGGTTTGCCTTTGCATTCTCTTTTTCCCCTTTCCCCTCTTTTTGCACAGTCCTGAGCTTGGTCGATATCATGAGGGACGGGGCTGTTGAGATTATATTCCGAGCCTCTGGTAGAAGCCAAAGGAAAAAGATTGGCCAAAGTCTTCTCTTTTGAACGGAATCGTTTGATTTGTACTTTTTCTTTCCCATTATGGAGGCATCTGGGAAGGAATAGAATTAAAAGGATTGGTGTCAACTCGTTATTCTCGTTTGAGAGTTATTTAAATGAAAAGTTGGAATTCCTTTCAGCATTCCACAAAGAGTAGGTTGAATCAAGAGGCAATTATACAACAAAAATAGATATTATAGTCTAATCATATGCTTCTTCTATTAACTTTCCCTTAGTGCCAAGCATCCAAAGAAAGATAATATCTTTGTCAATTGCATTCTTTTATCAACTTCCGACCACAGTTGACCATTTGCTAGCTTAGTGATAAGTTAATAAAGCTTGAAATCAAAAGGTTTCAGGTTTTACACTTGAATAAGGCCTAAAATCAATAGATCTTAGGTGTAACACTCGAATATGTGAATTGAGTATGTGTATATATATTTTTTTTTTCACAAGAAAAAGGCAAAAAACTTCTTGACACATTCAAGGCCTTAAATCCTACCCCGAAAAACAAAGATAAAATGCACATGGTAGCTTGATCTTGATTGTTTACCTCAAACTCAAAATTCATTATTCTAAGAGATAGTCAAGTGATAAAATTACTTGAGAGGAATGCAAAATCTCTAAATACTCATTTGCTACTCAATTTGTACAGTTACATGATGTATTCTGTACGTTTTCTCACAGAAATCTCTGACCTTGGAAACTAAATCACGAGAGCAAGCTAGAGGTTCTGCTCTAACATGGCAAGTTAATACAATTTTTCCTGAAGTTATGGCCCAAACATGTAGGTCATGAATATCCTGTACTCCTTGTATGCACCTTAGGCTATTTTCCAGTTCATCAATATCAATCTCACTTGGGGTCCTCTCCATCAGTATGGCAAATATATCTCTAAGCATGGGCAGAGTAGTGCTCAAAGCAAGAACTGCAAATATAAGAGTGCAAATCAGATCAACCGCCAACCAATCTGGTTTTGCCCAAATGATGGCTCCAGCAATCATCACCCCCACTGATTGAATCAAATCAGTCATCACATGCAGGTAAGCCCCTTGCAGATTTATGTCAAATCTTTTTGCCTTTTCTGGAGAAAGAGATACCAAATTAGTCTTCTCTTCATTTGTTGCACCTACTTCCTCTCCTTCATGAACATGAGCCACGTGTCCACAGGCATGAGGAAATGGCACCAAATTAGTCTTCACTTCAGTTGCTGCAGAGACCTCCTCTCCTTCATGATCATGACCCACACGTTCATATGCATGATGCTTGTGGTCGTGATGGTGGTGGTGGTGGTGGTGGTCATGATTGTGACCAAGCCAAGCAACCATCAGACAATTTATGATGAATCCAAATGCTGCCACTGCAAACATTAGTTTCCCATTCACCTTTGTGCTTTTGTGAAGAAGTCTGTCAATGGCTTCATAAATTAAGATTCCAGAGATTAGCCATATGAGCTGCACGGATAGAAGGGCACCCAAAACCTCTAGACGATTGTATCCAAAAGACTGGTGAGATGTTGCCTTCCAACCAGAAGCCCATACTGCAAAAAGGGAGATTGAGAAACCCACAACATCAGAGAGTAAGTGGGCAGCATCTGTGAGAACTGCAAGGCTGTTTGCTTTAATACCACCAACAATCTCTACTACCATGACTAGTAGATAGAAAACTATCAGTCCACCTAGTTTTAACACCGACTTTGACCGTTGTTCAGATTCCCAAGTACTATTTTCATGTTTGGCGAAAGCACAAAGGGATTTGCAGCATAACCTTGATGGCTCAGGATGAACATCAATAGTTTCAGAGACTACTGGAATCTCAATTTCCTGCTGGGGATTTGTCCTCAACATTGATGTTTCCTCTTGCTCCATCTGCTCCATCTGCTCCAAAAAACCAATGGGTTCACTTGGTGAAATAAGTAAAGCAAATGCGAACAGAGATGCTCAATAACATGATTAATTGGCTCTAAACATGAGTTGTGCCACGTACAACATGACTTCAAAAAGAATCTTAAAGCAATGGAGAAGAGAAGAGGACCACAGGGGATCAACAATTTTTTTTTTTCCTTTTCACATGGCTGGAAGGAGGTTTGAAGATGCTGCGCATTTTTAAAAAATGAGCGGATCTCCAAGTTGTAAAGCCTGTATCATCAATTCGAGTCAAAGGTGGATTGCTTGCTGCAGAACCCAACAGAGTCATTTATGATGTCTCATTCATTCCTGCTGCACCTCACTACCCTCTAAACAAGTCTGAATAAGAATGAAGAGAAGGATCACCGCCTCTTACTCTTCTTAGGACTCTAAGCTGAAGTTCTTGATCACCTATCAGCAGCTAAAGGAAGAATGTTTTAATCATACTAATATAGAACACTAGGCCCTAATAAATATTTCTACTTGACTTCCAGTAGTTTTGTTCTCTGGAGTCTCTGGCAGCTTGTCTTGGGTAAGGTCTGAGGTCAAGGCATTTCAGGGGTATTGTGAATCCCATCTTTCAAGGATAATTTCCAAGAACAATACTGTGTTGGGTCTGAGGACGAAGTTTTGGATAGGGATGTGGAAGAAAATGTTGCAGCAGCTAATGAATTTCCAGAAAGTATACGACTAGAATTTGTGCCAAGCAGACCATAAAGGAGATACAAGGGAAGAAAATCAAATCATATCACCTTCTTTCTGTGGTCTCTTGGAGGCTATCCGGGTATGTAATCGGTCATGCAAGGGGCCAAGATTTCTATCCTAGAGCAGTTCTTAAAATATCAAATTTTCTTAGCCACAGTAAAACACACAACGATACTGAATTGAGCAGAACATAAGCAGAATTTGTATTGGAAAAAAAATAAAGGATCTTGAGTTTATAGAGCTTGTTTCTCTAGAATAAATTCAATTGAATAAAACCTTTAAGTTTGGAGTAGTCGGGACCAGAACCTGAGGTCCTTTTCATTATTCCAGTTTAGTCTTTTATCACACGTATCTGTGATATCAATATGCCTCTTATCATCATCATGACCCGCATCCTTGTCGGAATTACCTTGGTCAATCTAATGCTACCAATAGATTCAATATTGAAAAATATCTCAACAAACTGTATTAACTCCTCATGTTTACCATAATCATTGATTATCAATGTCAGTGACATACTCTAATAGCTAATTTTGCATACTTTCTGCTGAGTTACTGCTACCCTAAGCATCTCAAAAGGACCTACAGTCTCCTTCCGCACTGCCACACCGTACCGCATGACAGTAGCATCCAATTTCCAACTAAATTTCATTCCCAAGCAAAAGTCAACAAAATTACAAGCAATCCTTCACTTTACCCGACTACTCTTAACACCAAGGGCAAGCTACGGATTCCCCCTCAGAAACGAATAGTGCAAGTAATAAAAACGATAGGTAGGAGTACAACAATAGCCCACAAAGCAGCCAGTAGAATCTAGCAAGACTACTCAAAGTAGCCCAGCAGATGACTTTATCAACTACCCCAAAGCTGATGCTTCTTCAGCGCTTGTTTACAGTTCAGATAACATTGCCAATACAACGACGATCTAAGACAGGAGCCACTTGACAATTCAAAAGCTCCAACCATCCAAACCAGTCTAGAGTCTACGACCAAAAAATAAAAGAAAAATCATGCAACCCGCTCTGGGACATTAAAACTGTTGGAACTTGAATACGCAATAATAGATATTCAAAGTTCATAGATGCGGAGCCACAGCTGGGCACAATTTAAAGGCGATTAAGGGAAGGGTTCGTCGGAGTAGGCACAACTGCAAAAGGAAAAGCACCAAAAACCGCAACATCTTTTCACACAAAAACAGAGAAATGTTCGTCATTCTGGTCGATCGTGACTCCAAATAACGAAATAGCAGAAGCAATAAGCCAAGAATATGAAATTCAACATAAATTGCAGAAACAAACAAAGATTCGACATACCCATTTAAGAATCACAACAAATAATTGAGAAAAGAATGAAGAAAAGCTCGTAAAGGGCACACTTTTAGGGGTTTCAATCTCATGGGTCGGTTGATGAATGAAAAGACTTGAGAAGTGTATCGATCAATAGATAGGGAAAGATCAGATGGAATCAATTGCCTGAATGCACAAATCTAAAAGAGAATCACAATTAGCAAAGTAACGGACAGATCTTTCCACATGATCAATGTCTCCGTTCTATTTAAAATCCTTTCAAAATAGTAGGAGATCGAGAGGATCAAAGTTCTAACCTTGTTGGTTAAACCCCTCCCTCTGTCTGTTGCTCGGCGTTATCCCTCACATACCCGAGCAAAAGCTCTATTCCAAACCCAATTCCAGCGAGAACTCTGAAGACCAAACCCTCTGGACTCGTTCATTGTCCAGCAAACAATGCTTCTCGTGGATTTTAAGGCGAAAGAAAACGACCCAGGGAGAAAAAACCAACACCGGAGGAGTCAACACCCACGCGTCTCTAAGCGCTTGGGAAGACTATAAATTGGATGCCGGCAAGAAAAAGGAACAGACAACGTTCGCCGTAGAACAATCATGCACCCATAAAACAGTTGTGATTGTTCCTTGGATAACCCCGTCCAGCTCCACGTAAGATTTTTAGGCTGTGGACATGATGTGTTGTCTTCTTTTTTTTATTTTTTTTATTATTTTTACCGACCTAGACTCCCCGCAAGATTTGTTCCATGGATTAAAATGGAGAAGTTTTTTATCATTTCGACTACACTCGTATATGTGTTAGTTTTATGTATTCTAAGCCTTGTTGGAGTGGAAGATTACCCTGTATGAATCATTTGCCATGGTTTTTATAACAACACAAATTTTCAGTACAAGAATTGCCTGACATAACTTTTTACTTTATGTCTAAAGGGTTCTATAGTTATTGTATGAATATAGGATGTTAGACTCGGTATCTTATAGTTAGAGTTCTTACTAATTTACTATTGAACTAATTGACTAAATGAGAAAATCCAACAATATCTTTGTTCAGACATCTTAATTTTCTAAGACTCTTAAATGGTTAGTTGTCATGTCATATCTAGATTAATTGATTTAAAAACTTTGATAAAGTTAGTTGATCAATGTTTGTAGGGGCATGAACCGTGACATTCTGATTTCTTGATGTCATTTTGGAGGTGTCTTGAGTTTCTTCTTGTCAATGGCAGTTGATTGATACCAAACTTCTTTAAATCTATTTTATTCAAGAGGAAATATCTGTTTAAACAAAAGGGACAATGCTTTTTAGCCTGCATTGTCCTATCCGAAAATAGTAACCACCTGCCTTGACTTGTCAAAGATGGCTTCGTAATTAACCAAGCCCCCTGCCTTCGGGAACGCTAAGACGTCGCTCTTTTTGCAGGGTGTTCTTCGAAGATGTCCGCTCTTCTTGGGTCACTGTTCCTGGTGCCAATGCAGGAACTTCCAAGGTTGGAATCCTTCCAGAGTTGGCTGTTGGGAAGTTCTTGGTGTCCGGAGGTGTATGCCTTATGTATATATATATATATATAATCACAAGTAACATGAAAAATTCCTTGGGAACCTTCCTTCTCGAAGTATCTTGGTCATTATTTAAAGGCAAGTGTGTGGAGTGGAAAATGCCGTTCACACCAGCTTCTTACACAAACCCAAATCATTATTCGAGAGAACGTTTAAACTATTCTCGCCTTTTGTTTCGAGGTCGAGGGAAAACTTCCAAAATTCAATGGTGTATGATGGTGGGTAGTGAATAAATTAATTGGGGATTCTGGTTAAGGGATCAGTGTGAATACTTGAAAACCCGATAACAAGGAATCATTGGGAAAAACTAGTAGCAATAATGGCTATGTCAATACGAGTATATCCTATTGGTCATCAGCACGATGGTGACATCATATTATCCATCTTGTTCACACAGAATTTGAATAATTGTTCATAAGAAATTATTGGATCCCTAGGCAACCTAAGGGGGTTGAATTAGGTTTATAAAATTTATTTTGCATTGTCTAGGTATATTTATCTTAATTTTGTATGTAAGTTCTAAATCAATTTAAGAATCAAGCATAAAATAAGATAATAAGTAAATGGAAAGATCAAGACAAGATACAAATTTTGAATGGTGGTTTAGTCTAAGCCATCTTGGCACCTATATTCTCCTCACATTGATAACCCATTTGGGTCACTTTTTCAATAAATTATCCAATTCATGAGGAATAACCAATTCCCTAAACATGGTTACAATTTCTCTCTCTCAACAAATTAATCACAAGTTATGGCACCAAATTCCTTCAATGTATGACTGAAATCGAAATAGAGTAAATAGATTCAAAATCTCCAAATTATTGTGAAAATCTGGAATGAGTATTCACACTAACTTACCACAAAATATGCAAGTATTTGTGCAAGTTATAAATCAGTACGTGATATCACAGTGTGTTTCACCAATCAGCCTTTGTACAGAATGCAAGCAAAGGCCTTTGCTTTAAACATATCAAGGAAGAAATCTGTTTCTGAAGAAATCAATCAGTGAGCTAAACTTACACATCCATTCCTTCTTTATACGCCCTGAATCTTCGCTCTTCAATGGGAAGAAAATTTCAAAAGAAAGCTGCCAATTTTTCTGCCCTAGCCAGTGCTGTTTCGCCCCAACAAGCTGTTTTCTTCTCTTGCTTTAGTAAGAAGCTGTTTGCCTTTCAAAACGTCATAGTATGCATAAAGGGTTTAAGTGGGCGCAGCTTGATCAGCATCAAAACGACCTCAGGTGGAGCTCTTGCAATAAACAAAAATTTAGATAGGCTATTTGAAACAAGAAAATTTACATCAGCAAATCACATATACATATTTTTATAATCCACCAAAACCAATATCCTAATATATACTATAGAAGTCTTAACTGCCACATTATTCTAAGTGTGTGGCCATCAATCCAGAAAACTAACAAATAGAACAAAATTATCTAAAAACAAAAGATAACTAAAATACGAACAAAAAAAAAAAAACTTTAGGATGAAGTTCTATCTAGTAGTGTGGCCCCTCAATTACTCTTAAGCCCGTAACAAGTTCACTCCAACAATCTCAAGCTAACATACCCTATGTTATGCTAGGGACACCATGAGTTTGAAAACTCCACAGGAAAAAGTTTCTTAATGCCCACTGGACCATTTATGCACCCAGAAAAACTAACAATAAGAATATTATATTCCACTACAGAACCAACTGCGAGAAATGGTAATGACAGTGAATAAGGAAAAAAAAACAAACCTGGGATAGCATTTTAAGGTTTGATTAAATTCTACCTCTTCTTATCATATCAGCACATAAGATAGAGGGATAGAGGGATAGAGGGATAGAGGGATAGAGGGAGAGCCCAAGCTCAGGTCCAATCAACAACCCCGAAAATTGATTTCTCTTTGGTGGGGAAGGAGAAAAATAAATTCTACCTCATCAATAACGGTAGTCAATTCACCGAAATTTTAAAAAATTTAGAATTTTTGAGTCCAAATCAGGATGACACAATCTTAAATGAGTATCCTCAAATGGTAGACGCGCTCTGCACTCCTTTAACTTCACATTCTTGCCACTCACTGTAATTAAAGCCCTGTTCTGATATCGGTGCGAAAATGGAATGTTTATAATTACCCAAATTCCATGTGTCCCAACAGGAGCTATTTCAGGTACGGTAATGACCAATGGTTGTACAAGCTTGATGAAGGATTGCTTGAGAATACATTTATTGAGTAGCAATTGACAAGTAAACTCAGGTAGAATACCGTCATTGACCTCACAAGCTCCAGGGCATCTAACTGACCTTTGGCCCACCTATTTAAATCCACCCAAATTTGAATTTTGTTATTGGAACTAGTGCTTTTGTGGGTGAACCACCCCGGGATTTCTGATCCTAGCCTGGGGCTACATGTTATCGCAATGGGCTTCATTTCATGCTGTAGACAAAAACATACGCAAATAAGGAAAAACATCAAGTTATAGTTCTTTCACTCAGTAACTTTTTTTATTTACTAAATGAAATATTTCAGAAAAGAGAGGAAGAAACTCACCCCATAATTGTGTTTTGGATGCTGAAACAGAATCTTGTAAGGTTTGCAGTGAAAACCCATATAGCCGAGTGTATAGTAATGGGGCCTAGTCAGCATCAACTTCTTTGAAGTTTGGAGGGTCGTTTTGCAATTAAGCACCTCCGACACTAGACAACCACTTTCGCTCAGGTCAACTGAAATCAATGGACAATTTCTTACCTCCAACAAAACTAAACTCAATGGTAATTTTGGCAAGGCTCGAAGAGATATACAATTATCCAAATTAAGAATTTCAAGGTTAGAAAGTTCATACATATTTTCTGGCAATTCCTGAAAAGAGGCACAGTCAATTATACTCAAACTAAGTAAACTCAATGGCAATTTTGACAATGTTGGGAAAGAGGTACAGCCATCCAAACAAGCCTTTCAATATTAAGAAGTCCATATATATTATCTGGTAATTCTGTAAATCTGTTCCCAATAAGAGCCAACTCTGAAATCAAATACTGGCCACCAATAAACTTAGATATTGCTCCTAGATCGCGATTATTCAATCTCACTTTCAGTAAAGATCTTAAACCTGAGAATGGATCCTCTAAAAATTCTCTAAGTTCGTCATAGGTACACTCGGGTAAGACACTTGAGCAAACGGATTCTTTTGCATCTGATGGAGACCAACCGTGCAAAATTAGGTGGCAATGTCATAAGTATGGACGGAAACTCTTTTATAGTTATCTTACGAATGTCAAGACGCCGCAAAGATGACATTTTACCCGTAATATCCGGCAAACCTCTAAGCTTTCCACAATGAGAAATATCAAAACCTCAAGAGACTCTCAGACAATCTGATCTGGAAGTAGTTCAAGATTATAACAATCTTTCAACAACAATTCCCTTAGCAATTTGAGGAGTCCAACGGATGAGTGCACCTTAAGCAAACTTTCACAATATGAAAAGTTAAGTATCTCAAGGTTGGGGACTTGACTTAAATCTGATATCTCCATCAACTTTTGAGAAGAGCGCAAGTCAATGTGTTTTAAATTCAAAAACCACTGTCAAAAGATAAACAAATAGTTTAAAAGTTGAAAAAGATTATAAAGAAGAAAAATAAGAGATATGTGGAATAATCCAATATATTACCTTATTTCCATTCCATAATTTCTTCATGTGGCTGTATCTCAAAATGAGTTCAACAAGATTAGTTGGCTCAAAACTTGATTCACTTGGTAGAGTTTCTAAAGGATATTGCCACCATTTCAGAATATGTAGTTTGCTACTTAGCTTGAGTTCTAAAGTTTCTCCATGCCATTTAATTATGAGAACTTTAGAGCATTTTCCAATAAATTCTAAATTAGGGTGGTCTGTGATTTTAAGTATTCTCAAGTTTTTCATTTTTGAGAAAACATTAAAATATAACTTAGAAGGTATTTTCCCCTTGATAAAAGAAAGATTGATGCGAACGCTTTTAAGCTCAACAATTCCCTATAAACCAAGAAAAGAGAAATTAGTATAATAAATAAAATTCAAATATATGAAGAATTGGTGTTTGAATGGTATCTTGATATGCCACAATCCACTTACAGTTGTTTCAATTTTTTCCCTTAGCAAGGGAATAATGTCATCAATACGCCACAATCTCTTTTGCTTGTCATATTCCACACCCATCTATAATAATAAATCATGTATAAAAAATTTCCCATCTTTGTCAAACTTAATAAGAGATTTGCGCTCTAGATCTTTAAGAATGTTTTCTGATGGATAACCTAGACATTTTAGTTTAGAGGTAACATAACCTTTAGTCTTTCTCAAAAAGAAACATGCAATTTCTGAAAAAAACTTCTTTTACCACATCTTCCAATCTATCAAAAGTGATTTCAAGTTTTTCCTTTACATTTGCACTTAGATTTGTTTTTACTTGATCTAGGTAACTTTTCCATGTGCTTTTTTTTTTTTTTTTAATTGTATACATAAGAACCAAATATTTCAAGTGCTAAAGGGAGGCCTCCTGCAATATTTACAATATCCTCAATCAATCTCTCAAAGCCTTTTTGGAGATGGCATTTCTTGAAGGCTTTTGAACAAAAGAGTGTAAGGAATCATTGTAGTTCAATTTGTTAACTACAAAAATATTATCCTCATGCAAGTAAGGTGGCAAAAGTTGCTCTTTGCTGGTTATAATTATTTTGCTCCCTTCACCAAACCAATTATCACTCCCAACTAATTTTTTTAGTTGTTCTCCATAACACACGTCATCAAGAACAATCAAAACTTTTTTACTCTATAGCCTACTCTTCAATGCCATCATTACAGCATAATCAATACTTAATGACTTTTCAACCTCCACTGAGAGAATAGCATAAATAAGTTTCCTTTGTAAGGCAACAAGACAACTGTTTTTGCTCTCTCCAATACTAGAAATATTGCAATGAGCTTCAAGCTCAGGTGAAGCTCTCTCATAAACAATGTTTGCCAAGGTTGTCTTCCCAACTCTGCCCATTTCGTAAATCCCTATGTAGCAAATAATACCCAATTTTAAATTAAGTAATTCCATGATTTCCCTCACTGGAGATTCTATTCCAACAAGAGACTCATCGATGCCTCTTAAGTTAAGCATCAATTGAGAAAATATCTTCAAACTAATTTCTTCAACAATTTCTGATTCAGACCTATTAAAAAAGAATCTAACTTAGAATGAAATCCAAACAAATAAAAAAAACTCGTGTTCAATTTTGCTAGGAAAGTAAATAAAGTTCACCATACTAATCCATAGGAATCATCCAAGTTTAGTGTAACTAATTACAATGGCGAAGGTACCTGTTTTGCACATGCCATCCAGAGAGATTTCCCACCTTTTCTAAAGCATCTCTGCAGGATTCCAGCAGGTCTTCATCAACCTTGGAGGGATCCAAAGAGCAATCACCTATTTTAGTCAAAACAACTTTCCAACTTTCCCACTTTGATGTGTCAACCTTTGGGTCATCTTTAAGTTTAACAAAAGCATCTCCAAAAGACCCCTCTTGATTGCGTACGTTAGACGGATCCACATGATAGAAAATAGGAAAAAACAGTAAGGCATCCCGTTTGCCTACATTCCATGATCACGGTCAGCTCAAAAAAGCATGATTTTGATTCAGCAAAATTTTTAGAGATGACAACAACTGCATATTGGGATTGTTCTATTACTTCCTTGAGACTTGGATAAATTTCTTCTCCTTCCTCTAGTTCCTCAGTGTCTCTAAAGACAATAATCCCTATCCTCTTCAAAACCTCATATAGATGGTCTGTAAAACCAAAGGAGTGTCTGCACCACGAAAACTGAGGAAAACCTCATATTTCTTTGAATGAGTTGAAGAAGCAGTAGTTGAAGGGGCTGTTTGAGTGCTCGTGGACGCCATTGGAGACTGAAAAGCTTGCTTCGTCAGACGCTTGTCTGCAGACATTGAGATTCGCAAGCATCTATTTAGTAATTAGGCATGGAAATTTTTCATGAGGCCTGAAAAGCAATGTTGAGTGGCAATGAAAATATCGAATTTCCAAGCACAATCTTTTCTTTTCTAGGAGGTACCATGGTCATTTCTTTGACCCTTTGTATTTTAACGATCTATATAAAATTACTAAATGATTAGGAAACTGGAAAACAATTCAGGACGGCAAAATCAATGTAGCATGGATCAGAATATTCGTCCCCTCGTTGAGTGCTTCGATGTCTGTTTTTCTAGTCTACAACTATTCTGGCTTTAAACTAAACCATCACACCATCAGCATTTCCATAACAACTCTTCTTTGTTCTTTATGTCGTCATTCTTTCCAAGATTAAACAATTATTTTAGTAAAACAATATCAGCGGAATGGAAGATAACAGAGTCACAACCAATGTTTTAAGTGTTGTTTTAACATTTATGTGATCTTACGAAAACAAATACATTATAAATAAAAATAAATACTGAGTGTTTTATGTAATTTGAACAAAATCATTCATACAGTCAAGGATGTAATCATTGATTTTTTTATTTAGAGTTTTTATGTATTAAAATAATCCAACAATTTTCATGCCTCATACTTATTTCTTCATTTGGGTACTCCCACACTAATAAGTAACCTTGAAAAAAAAATTATATTACCTTCATTTATAAAATTACTATCATATTGTTACCTAGATTTTAACCCTGTATCTCATACAACCTAAGCCAAGAAAGAAACAACCCGTGAAGAGGGTGGGTAGCAAACAGTACCCACCCATTTAGAATGACCCGCATGTGCCCGTGAAGTAACGGGCTACCTGCGTTATAAGTTCCCAACGTGGAGGAGACTGGCAGCCATAGTAGCTCTTACGTCATCCACGGAAGTGGAAAACAGGGAAGACACCCATTGTATGTCACACGGAATGGACTATGGGTGTGCTCTTAATATCAAAGTGAGCATGAGTAGCAAAAAAACACTAATTTCAAATGGAATTCCTTACAATGATAAATTTATTTATAAAGTTTATAAGACTAAAATATCAAGTTTTCTTTTCAATGAAGGCTAATAACTAGGTTTTAATCATAAAACAATTCTCTCCTTTTTCCATGGCCTTGCTTCCTACTAAATTAGCCATAACCCCTATCCCAGTACCACTAGGTTTTGGACTTCTAAAATGACTAGTTTTGACTATTAGAAACCCTAAGTCCTATCTAAAAGAAATAACAAAATAAAACATAAATCTCTTAAAAGCCCAACAATAAAATAAAACTTAACCAAACTCAAGCCCGAATTGTCTTTAGAAATTGGTTTCCAAACAGAGACACTCAATAACATGATTAATTGGCTTTAAAAAATAGTTGTATGACATGCACAACGCCACGTACAACATGACTTCAAAAAGGATCTTAAAGCAACAAAGAAGAGAAAAAGGACCGCAGGGGATCAAGAAGTACTTTTCTCACAAGGCTGAAAGTGAGAACCTGAAGATGCTAGGCATTTTTGAAAAATGACCAGATCTCCTATATGTAAAGCCTGTATCATCAATTTAGTCCAAGGCCGATTGCTTGGTGCAGTCCCACCAGAGCCATCTAGGACGCCATATCCTGGTGCATCTCACCACCCTTTAAACAAGTCTGTATGAGAATGAAAAGGAGGATCCCCGCCTCTTACTCTTCTTAGGACTTTAGGAAGAAGTCCTTGATCAACTATCAGCAGCTAAAGGAAGCATGCTTTAATCATGCTAACATAGAGCAAGTGGCCCTAGTAAATATTTCCACTTGATTTTGAGTGCTTGAGTTCTCTGGAGTCTCTGGCAGCTTGTCTTGGCTGACGTCTGAGGTCAAGGTATTTCAAAGGTATTGTGAATTCCATCTTTCAAGGAAAATTTCCAAAAACAATATTTTTTTGGGTCCTGATGACCAAGGTTTAAATATGGAAGTGGAAGAAAATGTTGCAGCAGCTAATGAATTTTTTACTAGTTTAGGACTAGAATTTGTACCGAACATACCTAATGAAATTACAGGGGAAGAAAATTAAATCATATCACCCTTTTACTTTGGTCCGTTGGAGGCTATCTATCTATGTGGTTGGTAGGGTGCCAGGTTTTCTATCCTAGAGCAGCTCTTGAAATAGCATAGCTTCTTGGCCACAGTGAAACATGACCAAATGATACTGAATTTAGAAGAACATAACTCAATAAAACCTTTAATTTCCAACTAGTTAGGACTAGCTCCTGAGGTCCTTTTCACTTTTTCAATTTATTCTTCTACCACATTATTTGTGATCAGACATCAATAAGCCTCTTCTAATCATCATCGCCCACATCCTTGTTGGAATTACCTTGGTCATCTAATGCTCCCAATAGAATCAGTATTGAAAAGCCTTTGAACAAACTGTATTAAATCATGGTTGCCATAGTCATTGGTCATCATTGTAGGTGATCATACTCTAATAGCCAACTTTTCATAATTTCTTCTAAATTTCTGCTACCCTAAGCATCTAACAAGGACCTCCAGTCTCCATTTGCGCTTCCACTCCATCTCAACTATTGTTCAAAACTTCATTAACATCCATTTCGTTATTATTGTGGTTTTACTCCCCAACTTCTTTACCCCAAACATGCCATAAATTGCGTCACTAAACAAAAATCAACAAAATTACATCTAATCCTTCATTTCAACCGACTACTCTTAACACCAACAGTAAGCTATAGATTTCCTCTTAGAAAGGAATAATCCAAGTAATGAAAACGATAGTATGGAATACAATAAAAGACCACAAAACAGCCACTAGATGACACTAACAGCTTAAAAGTTTGACTTAAAAATAAAAAAATCTAACCAGCCTAGCGGATGACTTTATCAACCATTCATTTGACCCCAGACCTATGTTTCTTCAGCACTTGTTTACAGTTCAGATTACATTGCAATGATGAAGACCCCAAACAGGAGCCACTTTGACAATCCAAAAGATCTAACCAGTTTAGAGTCCACCAACAAAAATAAAAGAAAATTAATCACCAGGTCTGCGTCATTAAAACTAATGAAACTTGAATATGCAATAATAGATATTCAAAAGTCATAGACATGAGGCTAATGCTGAGCACAATTTAATTGCGATTAAGGGAAGGCTTCGTCAGAGTGGGCACAATTGTAAAAGGAAAAGCACAAAAAACTGCAACATCTCTTAATCCAAAAATCCAGAAATGTTCACCATTATGGTCGATCGTGAGTCCGAATGACGAAATGAAAGAAATTGATAGGCCAAGAATATGAAATCCAACATAAATTGCAAAAACAAATAAAATTCTACATGCCTATCTAAGAATCACAGCAAACAATTCCTAGAAATTGTAAATCAGAATAAGAAGAGGGCGAATAAGAGCTTGTAGAGGGAACATTTTTAGGGTTTCAATCTCATGGGCTAGTTGAGGAATGAATTGGCTAAATGCACCCCAGAAAAAGAAAATCACAACTAGGCAAGTGCACACACTGACAGACAGATCTTTCCACATGATCAATGTCACGGTTCTTATCATCCCCTAAAAGGACAGCTAATTTTTCCCAATAGATGGAGATCGAGTGCATCAAATTTCTAACCTTGTTGGTTAAACTCCTCCCTCTGTCTCTTGCTTGGCGCCATCACTCACGTAACCGAGCAACAGGTTTATCTCAAATCCAATTCCAGCAAGAACTCTGAAGACCAAACACTCAGGACTCGTTCCTTGTCCAGCGATCAATGCTTAGCGTGGATTTTAAGGCAAAAGAAAACGCTCAAAGGAGAAAAACCAATACTGTAGTCGCCAACACCCACGCGTCTCCTATGTGAAATTATGAGTCCCACACCTATAAGAGCTGTGTCTCTCTCTCTCTCTCTCTTTGAGACGCTTTTGGAGAGAGACAGCTGGACTGGTTGCTGCCAGCCAGGTTAACGCGAAGGAAACTAGGAAAAAGTTTGTAAGAAGTTTCAAGGAAGCTTCCAAAAAGAAGAGCGAAGAACCCGGTACAGTTAAACGTTAAGACAATGTGAAGGAAGTTTGTGGAAAATCAAGTGGCGTGGGCGTGATGATAGAAAAGAACTTCTCTCCTCCTGTTATAAATACGTAAGAAAGTTTGTAAGAAGTTTCAAGGAAGCTTCACAGAAGAAGAATGAAGAACCGGTAAGAAAGTTTGTAAGAAATTTCAAGGAAGCTTCAAGGAAAAAGAATGAAGAACCCAGTACAATCAAATGTGAAGACAACATGAAAGAAGTTTGTGTGAAATTAAGTTGCGTGGGCTTGAAGCTTAAGTTATATGATAGAGAAGAACTTCTCTCGTTTAGTTATAAAAATATAAGAGAAGCTTTTGTATGAAAATAAAGTGAAAAAAGCAAGGAAAGACTTAAGCTTCCTCATTTCTGCATAAAGTTCTGCTAGTGCAATAGCAGGGCCATAGCCCTGTGAATATGGTGTTTAAATCCTTAATTGTTGTTTCGATAACTCTCTAGTTCAATGCTCCTGTTACATTTCTTTTGATATTTTTCTTGTTCACCCAATAAACCTACCAAATATTGATTTTCTTCTTGGTATCAGAAAGGAGATTAACGTGAAAGGTTAATATTCGATCCGAAATTATTAAGTCGATGTGTTATTTTACCTCTTTATCAGGCATAGCCGGAGACTGTTAAAGAGTTATTCCGCCGCATCACTTAAGTAGGCTGTGGAACTTGTTTAGATGCTTCGAAGGAGTCAAGGATGGGCCTTACAACAGCTGGAAGAAAAAGGCCGACGCCAGCGATGAAGCAAGAAGCCGCGACAACTGACTCTTGCACTACGAAGATCTTCAGCTTCTCCATCACCGCCGTTTCTCTGGCCTAGGCTTTCACCAAACTTCGTTAGCTACGTTCTTGGTCTCAATGAAGGTTTTCAGACATAGTTTATCTGACTGGACGACGGCCACACACAAAAAAAAAAAAAAAAAAAAAGGAGTTGGCGCCAAGACAGTCCAAGGCTTCGTCCTTCTTGCTGGAGGAGGTACTGATTACAGTCACCTTCACCCCAAGAGCTTTGGCGAATTTAACAGCCACATTACCGAGCCCACCTAGGCCGACGATCCCAATATACTTCCCCGGCTAGGCAAAACCAAAGTATTTAAAGAGACTGTACACGGTGATCCCGGTACAGAGGAGCGGAGCACCGGCGTCCAGTCAGTCTCATGACAAGCATCTGTAACAAGTTCCTCGTCTTTCTCATTTTCCGGCATTCTCGATTTTGACTTTGTCTTGCCCAGGAGCCTAAGAGCTTTAAGTTTGGCATTTGCCTCAGAGAAGCTCATCTTATTTTCCACAAGATCTTCTGAACATCTTTATTCAATCCATTGACCCCCAAGCTCTTCTTTGGTACACCATCTTCATGTGTTCCCGAAAAAATCTACAAGCCAAACCGTTAGGGCATGGGTCCCCAACATTCATAAAAGGGCATTCTCCTTCGAAATCAGGCGGCTACAAACCCCAATATTTCGGGATGTTCTTTGTTCCTAATTGAGCTGCCTTTCGGACTTCTGTTTGGATTTCTGCCGTTTGGTTTTCTATTTAAATATAGGGTCTCGTGATAACTCCATACCAGTCTTAGATTGAGCGCACAGTGCAGCGCTACACACCGTGTGAGAAAATGTGAGAAGCACGCTCTAGCCAGCACATAGTACACGCGTACCTTCTTTTCACGCGTGACATGTGTATAGGCCAAACAACCATCAAGGATAATGATGGTCCCTTTCACTTTGCAAAAATCAAAGAAGGCATCTTAGCACAACTAAACATTCTCAAGAGTGTTGACAAGTCAACCACAATGTCAAACAGCCCATCTTTAATTTACGAGCATCTGTTCACTTTTGCAAGACTCAACCAACTATATCGCTGCACACATGGAAGACTATGTTGATATTAACACAAAAGTTGGAATTAACAAAAGTCACTCTAAAGCAAACACCTTTTAAACACAAATATTGACAAAGAACTTACTTAAGATTTACCTTCAAGAAAAAGGGTTTTTTGGCCTTTTTACAAACTCAGCCTTACCAAATCTAAGTTTGAGGGGGATGTGTTAAAGTTATTATTTTAAATTGAACAAACAATGATGGTTGACAAGGAAACTAGGAGAAAGTTTGTAAGAAGTTTCAAGGAAGAAGAATGAAAAACTTCGTACAGTCAACTGTGAAGACAACGTAAAGGAGGTTTGTCAAAAATTAAGTTGCGTGGGCATGAAGGCCAAGTCATATGATAAGAAAGGAACTTCTCTCCTTTTGTTATAAATATATAAGAGAAGCTCTTGTATGAAAATGGAGTGGAAAAAAGTAAGGAAAAACTTAAGTTGCCTCATTTCAACATAATGTTCTACTAGTGCTATAGTAGGGCCGATGGCCCTATGAATATGGTGTTTAAATCCCTTGATTGTTGTTTTAGTAACTTTCTAGTTTAATGTTCTTGTTACATCCCCTTTAATATTTTTTTGTTTCACTCAATAAATCCACCAAACTATGCTTTTCTTCTTCCTAAACAGTTGTGATTGTTCATTGGTGAACCAATCCAACTCTTCCCTTAAAATTTTTCACCTATTGACATGATGTGTTGTCTTCTTTTGTTCTTCTTTTTCTTTTTAAACTTCCAAACTTTACTCAGTGATTTAAACTAAAAAAGTTATAGCCGGTTAAAAATCTAGTCGACAAAATTTAACTTCAAGATAGTAATTTATATCTAAAACATGCTCAAATTCAGTTAGAAATTTAATTGAAGGGATGTGAACTCTAAATATTTACCTACATAAGCCTTCTTTGTCATCTAAATTACACACGTATACATATTACTTTAATGTTCTGAAGCCATTTACCACTGTGAATCTTGTAAACTGTAGAGAATCTGAACAAATAAATTCTATTCACCTTCAATTTATGTGTAATTAATCACACATAACATAAAGTTATGAACTTCAAAAATGTTGGAGAGTATTTTAAACGAATGAAAGCTTGACTGGGAATCCAAGTCCTTCACCTGTTTCTGCTCTGCAAAGACAGCCTAACGTGAAGGGGAAGATCTAGATTTTAGCTTATCATCTGTCGTCATCTACCCTAGGATTCTATGAACACAAAAAATGCAGCAATGTCGTGATTTTCTAAGACTTTGAATGGTTTATTGTCATGCCGCGTCCAGTTAATCCGACATGCAAAAACTCGACCTAAATTAATTGATTCGAAAACATTGATATTGGTTTTGGCATTGTGTTAATCGGTCAGATATTTGTAGCGGCATGAGCTGAGACATTCTGATTTCTTGACGTCATTTTTTAGGTGTCTGAGTTTCTCTTGTCAATGGATCGACACCAACTTGTTCATGGCTTGCCATCTTTAAGCCTATTTTATTCAAAAGGAAACATCTGTTTAAACAAAAAGAATTAGGTCAGTTTGTTCATTCCTTTAGAGCTTTTATCACGACAAACTTATTTTGTGTGTGGACATTCAGATTCTACCTTTAAAAGATATTTAAATAGATCATTAAATTAATGATTTAGGTTGATCACTAATTATTTATAACTATGAATATGATCTCTCAATTAATATACTGAAAAGAAAAAGCTTGAAGGCCTCGGGCATGTTTGATCCAAGAGCTAATCAGTGAGAGAAAGTTGTGGCTGCATTTTGGCCTGCATTGTCCCATCCGAAGACAGCAACCGCCTGCATTGACTTGTCAAAGATGGCTTCCTAATGAGCCAACCCCCCCTGCCTTCGGGAACGCAAAGACGTCGCTCTTTTGCCGGCTGTTCGAAACTGTGGAGCCAGTCTGGCAGAAACAAGATGTCCACTCTTTTTTGGCATTTCTAGGCTGTTGGAAAGTTCTTGGTGTCCCTTGTGCATGCCAAAGCACAATAAACACACACACACACACACACACACATATATTCATTTTTTTTATCCTTTTCAAATTACAACCCACACCCAACTTACAAATATTAGGTCAAATCTTAGACTTCATAATTGAAATCTTTACTAATTTGTCATTAAGTTAACTATTTAAGTAATCACAATGAACAAATTTGTTTTTACATGAGTCAATCTAATCAATCTTGACATTTATTAGAGAAATAGTTTATTTTTATTTAATTATTATATACCCAAAAACCCTCTAATAATTTTTGTACATTTTAGCATACACAATTTATATTCAAATATGTTATTATGTGTAAAAAATTTCGTATCACTTAAAAATGAGTCTACATCTTGATTAAATGAAAATGATATTTTCTTCTTTCAAGTTGGTTTTTGAAAAAAATAGAATCTTTTAACATAATATCAAAATTAATTTTTTTTGACACTTTTATAGGCTAAAATTATTCATGCATTTAAGAAGTATCACTTTGATTTGTAAAATTTGGACAATCATGATAAAAGAGTGTTGAAATGTGAAAAAGTTCTCACATTATTAATGAATGAATGAGTTGAGTCTTGATTAAATAAAAATAGTATTCACTTCTATCAAGTTAGCTTTTAAGAAAAAGAAAAAAAGAAAAAAGGAACCTTCTAACAAAATCCATCCATCTGTCCAAGTAAGTGCACGACCTTGTAAACCACTGAAAAAACCTCCATTAAGCTTGCTTTGGGGTTAATGAAGTCAGAGACTTGTATGACCTAGAAAACGGGACCTTGGTTAAGAAACTTAACCAAGTGGAAAGTATACCAGCCTACAATTTTTAATCGTAGGAATGTGTCTAAGTCTCTTACGTAGGTTGCAGTTCGTTAGGGAGTCGTTTGAGTGAAGGCAAAGTGATAACCTTATTTATTACAACCAAAGTATGGTGGGTTGTATGGTCGTTTTCACTCCAGTTATTCTTTTTCCATTAACGCTTTCTAAGTAAGTTTCCTTTGCAAGGGAAGAACAATGCTGTTGGTGTACTTGTTAGCATCTCTGCAAGGAAAAATGACTCACAAGGCCACGAGATCTGATTTAGAAGAAAATTTGTAAAAATGGATGAACTTGAGAAACTTGAAAAAGCATAAGTTCATGGTACTTAGAAAATGTAAAAATGCTGTCTATTTAAGAACCGTTCGGACATATAGACAAACCACAAAGGGACAAGAAGACAAAATTCTGTCGGCAGAAAAATAGTCTTAATCAGGAAACTTTTGATCCTTTAGTTTTCTAAACTAAATCTGAGGCATAAGATCAATCTCAGAGCAGCCAAGCAGGACTGGACCATCTCCACGTTTTTGATGAACAATTGGTAGTCCATTAAACATTTGATCTTATGATTGTCAAGATAGTAATGTTCAGTACTTTAATCCCTGCGGAACCTTCCTTCTCGAGCAAACTTGGCCATTATTTAAAGACAAGTGTGTGGACTCAAAAATGCCTTTCATACCAGCTTTTTACACAAGATTATCATATGTATTATCTGCATAGATTCAGACCCAATGATCTTTGAGAAAAGGAGGAAGAACATCTTTATACTGTAGGCCGGAACAGTCACCAACAAAAATCATGATTCGAGCGAATCTCTAAACTATTGTAGCCTTTTGTTCTAGTTCAAAGTGGGCAGAACATGGACTGCAACAAGCACATTTAAAATTGCCTTTGACTCTGGACTCTTCATTTCGAGGTCGAGGGAAAACTTTCAAAATTCAATGGCGTATGATGGTGGATAGACAGAGAGTGAGTGAATAAAGTAATTGGGGATTATGGGTGGGGGGTTAATGTGCCTTGTTCATTACTCCATTAAGGGAATACTTGAAAACCCAATAACAAGGAATCATTGGCAATGTCAATATGAGTATATCATGTCAGTCATCAAGACGATGGTGATGATCACTAAAGATTAAAACTTCAGAAACAAATAAAGAAAGGAAATGGGAAAGCCTTGTCCAAGTCTTATCTTAAAATAGACAAAGGATGGAACATAAATCGACTTGTAAAACTCGAGTACAGGCAATTTCGTCACATTGGAGTTGCAGCCGGCTCTGTTCATTCACTTTCCTCGCTCAGATTGCGCTCTGTCGTGTACCCAGAAGGCCGAATCGCATAGTAAATAACAAAGAAAATTGGAAAGCAAAAATGAGTCACATTCTCCACTTGCTCTTGATTCAAAGCACACCCCACGGAGGCACCCCCACCAAACCGCATTTCAAAAGGAGTCCGCTCCTTAAATGAAATAAAAACCAAGGAAAACAAAACCCCAAAAGACGAAACAGGGAAAGGAAGACCAAGACCAAGACTTGAGAGCCTGCGGTCTCCTTGTTCGGCTTCTTAGTTGTGGTAGTGGTTTGGGTGGATATGGAACCTGCGGTACTGGATGACATTATCAACAGGCTATTGGAGTACCGGCAGGCACGGGCAGCGAAGCAGGTCCAGCTCATGGAGGCTGAGATCCGCCAGCTCTGCGCCGTTTCCAAAGAAATCTTCCTCCAGCAACCCAATCTTCTGGAGATCGAGGCCCCCATCAAGATCTGCGGTGCGTTCTCTTTTGGGTCGATATTTAGGTTTTGTTTCAATATTGGGAGCTTGTGCAAAGGTTGTTTTTTATTGTTTGTTTTGTGATTGGTTTTGGCTGTTCGAGAATTTGTCAACTCTTACATCGCAGAAAACCCAAGTTAGAAAAAACCGAAATTTTTATAAACTCTTGGGGATCTGTAGCACACACGATAGGTTTCTGAAGTGCTGGATAGGTGCGATTTTATCCGTACTGTGGAGAACTTGGTGATTTATTTAATTTTTATCCCAAAGTTGAAAACTTGGTGTTTCTTGACATCGTTAGTGTCTGATAATATTCCAAAAATCTACTTGCTGTTGTGATGGGTTGTCTGGGATTCTACTAGATTGGAAAGATTAAGTTATGGTTAGGTTATGAGGAGACGCTCGCCCTAAGATGGTATTGGCCCTGCAGACCATGAACGGATTCGCCTCTGGCCTGTACACAATTTGAAGAATGACCAGAAGAATTTTTTTATCCCCTTTACGTCAATCTCAAAGTTTTGATTTACTTCAGAGAAAGTTTTGTACAATAGTTACTGCATAGAGGGAGAAGGAGAGTAGCTATATGATAAGTATCGTTGCCACATGTGAGAGAATCATCCACAAGCAATCAAATGCTTGTAAAGAACCAGTTCTATTTTACTTAGCTGTTTAGAAGAGCTTTCACATCCATGAGGTGAAGAAGAGAACTTGGATGACTTTTTTGAGGTTGTTTCTGGACTTTTGATCTTCCTTGGAGGTGGATACGAAGTTCTCATGAGGGTCTTTGGCATTTATGACATGTTTATCTCATAATATGGAAGTGATTGAATAACAAAAAATGTAAGAGTTTGGTTGAAGTAACAATTGAGATTATAAGTTCAGCATGCTTAAGGTACCTGATAATTAGCTCTTTGAAAATGGATTCTCCTTTTACAAGCAAAAATTCTTGAAAAGAAAAAGAAGTACCCGTTGGTTATGCCTGTAAAGATTAATTCTGAAATCAAAAGCAAAAACTTGGTTTTATGTAGGATGAACAACTATTTGCTTTAGAAGCAATTCATATGTACCATCAAAAGCACAATAAGCACATGCAAAACTTCGAAAATCTTTTGAAAACTGTGAAACATATCTTTGCTTTTAGAACTTGTACCATATGGAATATAGTAAAAAGCTTGTTTGACCATTGTTATTAATTGCTCTTTCATGAATCAAAAGGACCATTTTGATTCCTTTATATCCAATAGAGATGATTATTTATCCAAAAGTCTTGGGAAGGCAGTGTTCAGTTTTAGCTGGTGTTATCTGACATTGTTCGGCATAACTGATTGACAGAAGGGTGTTTCTTTGTACCATGTATTGATGCTCTGGTTCATGCTGTTCAAGTTAGAAGGGCCTGTTGGATACCTTGGAAATTATTTTGCGTGACAGGCTCTGGTTACGATGAGTCCCAAACACAGAAACTGTTACATAGAGGTAGTAAGATTAGGTGGTTACCTATGGTGTAAAGTTAGCCGATATGGTCCTACTGGTGAAGTTTTTTATGTCGAGATTGATTGGGTGACTGCCTAGTGGAGGCGTAACATGTGACTTTGGCTGAGAAAGAAGTCATCAACTGTGAAGATTGAAATAAATAAATGTGGGGAATGCCTTTGGTTGATGATGCATATGACAAGACCTTAAAAGCCTAAATTAAACTGGATTACACTATCATTTTAGTTTTTAAGGCAGAAATGATAAATATCTAGATTGATTCAAGTGGTAGGAAGCATAGAATGCAGCTCCAGATTTTCTTTACATTTAAATCCTGATACTGGAACCATATCATCCCTAAAGTTGTCATAACTGCTAGCAAAAAGTTTTAGTAGTTGGAAGCATGGATAATGATATCCGTTATTAGGGAAAGAGTTTCCTGGTAATCCTGACATTGCCACTTAGCCCTCTTACCTTTACATTTTCTATGAGAAACCTTGATTGAAAAATGAATTACCTGAGTGGGGTATCCTAATTTGTGGTTTTAAAGTAGGTTTCTGTTAGGATTAACACGAGGAACTGAAATTTTGGTCATCGTTCTGTGCTTGAGTACTTCAATGCCAGATGTGTTATTATCTACACATTGATTTGTTTTCATAACCTAAATGTAGAAATTTGTTTGTCTTCATGCTAATTAGATCATATGTTAAAAACTAGCCCTAATGACCCTTGACTGGACTCCCTTATGTTGCATCATTGATGGAGGCTTTGGATTGTTCTTCTACTTGCTCTCTGTTTGGTTTTATGCTTCACCCAAAAAAGTGAGTACTAATCTTTGTTCTTTTTTTGCCTTTTCCCAGGTGATATTCATGGTCAATATTCTGATCTGTTGAGGCTTTTTGAATACGGAGGTTTTCCTCCTAAGGCCAATTATCTATTTCTAGGGGACTATGTGGACCGTGGCAAGCAGAGTTTGGAAACAATTTGTCTTTTGCTTGCCTATAAAATCAAATATCCTGAAAACTTTTTTCTTTTGAGAGGAAACCATGAATGTGCCTCAATTAATCGGATATATGGGTTTTATGATGAATGTAAACGCCGGTTCAATGTAAGACTTTGGAAAATCTTTACTGATTGTTTTAATTGTCTTCCTGTGGCCGCGCTCATAGACGATAAAATATTGTGCATGCATGGTGGCCTCTCCCCTGATTTAACAAATTTAGATCAAATCAGGAACTTACCACGTCCAGCTGACGTTCCAGAATCTGGTTTGCTTTGTGATTTACTTTGGTCGGATCCCGCCAGAGATGTCAAAGGCTGGGGAATGAATGACCGTGGAGTCTCTTACACATTTGGTCCAGATAGAGTCTCAGAATTCTTAGAAAAAAATGATATGGACCTGGTTTGTCGTGCACATCAGGTTGGTGACATTTCCTTCTTCACCACTGTTTTTTTCTACTCAAATAGCTTACAGGATGCATATTTTTTCAGGTAGTTGAGGACGGATATGAATTCTTCGCTGATAGGCAGCTTGTAACAATATTCTCTGCTCCTAACTATTGTGGTGAATTTGATAATGCTGGTGCAATGATGACTGTTGATGAAACCTTAATGTGTTCGTTTCAAATTCTTAAGCCAACGGATAAAAAGTCGAAGTTCATTTGATGAACAAAACCCTGAAGACTGCAGTCTGAATTCCATTTTCTAATGTAAGTTTCTTGCTACCACTTTGTCTTGTAAACTTGGTGATTTCTTTAAGATGAGAAGTTACAACTACGATGAGTTGCATATGCTTATCACTCCATTCTGTTGTCTATTAGAGATAATTGGCATCTTTGTTAATCGTCGTCTTCATCTTGCTGATGTTTACCAGTTGCTTTCAGAATGCCTCTCTGATTTTGAACAAACCATGATGAAGACGAGAAAGCTGGATAAGCTCCTTCAAGCTTAAGTTGAGAATCTATGTTAGCCGGTATGTGTTATATACCAAAAGTCCTGTCTTCGGAAGGAGCTTTATGACTACTCAATTTGCAGCCAACTACTTGTAGGGCAGTGGTGAAGTCAGAATTTTGATTTTTACTGATTATCAAAGTTCTATCACCAGAATTGTGGCCAGTAAATACATTTGGTTCTGTAAATGACTGCACGTTTAGAACATGGATACACGGGGAAATTGTTTGATATGCCAACTACTTGAATTAATGAATATTTATTAGCCTGGTTTCCCCAAGCCCTTAACTTGGACCACTTCTGGGCATTGGAAATGTTGGGGCCTCAAGCAGGACCATTCACATTTCTCACATGTTATGGTAAATCCTGTTGCTTGCATGGCTTCCTACAGGAAAGTTTATTACTTGGGTCGTAGTGAATGATGGTGTATGCATTTCTAGTTTCTGTTTCCATCTTTGCTTTCTTCTTCAACATGTAGCTCGGGTTATGTGGAGAGTTTGTGGCTGGTTTCACTTCTGCCATGGCAGCGTGGTCAGCCACCAACCCACCACGAGCACCAGTCTTCCCACCGCCACCGCCTTCTCGCCGGCATTGGCCATGCTCTAATGTGTATGCACATCCGCCTTCTGTAAGCTATCCTCCTTGCTTTGGACGGCTGCTTCAAGTGCAGCATCAGAGCGCTAGGTATGATTGCGATCAGGACCAATCAGATAAACTAAACGATCGGCCATGGTTGTAGGTCATCAGAGCTGCTCAAGTTCCCATAATATATGGTTGTATTTGATCCATCTCTGAAATTCGGAGGTCATCTTGCGAGAACCTGTTGCTCCTGAAGAGGTTGATGGCAACTTGAGGACATAATCAAAGCATCCCTTTTCTGTTTCGTAATGATTTTAGCTAATTTTCAATAGAAAAGCCCTAAATCACAAAATGAAATCAAACTAAATATTACCTTCCTTCAGAAATATGGCATCAATTTGTGCCTACATTATCACACAATTCAATAACTACTTTAATAATAAAGTTATTGATCTCTACTAAACCTTTCTTAAAGAATGGCTATCTATACTTTCTCCAATTAGAACTTATTCTTTGACCTTATTTTAAACTCTCTAAAATCTTATTTTATCTTCTTAGAAATTATATCTTATCCTGATTATTTAAGTCATAATATTTTTATATCTTGTTTCCGGCTCTCCAATTTTTGCATTGTGTTGGTACAATCTTAGAAAGTAAGATCAATTGAGGGTCATATCGATTAGTTCCTAAGAACAAAACATTTATATGGTTAATTATAGTGAAATTCTTAATTTGAATGCACATTTAAAATAGATTATCTGCATGTAGATTTGAAAATTTTCTTTAAAGAAAGAGAATTTCTTAGCTAAACAACCAAGTGCATGGTTAAAGGTTCACCAAGGCCGTCGCTGTTACAATCGAAGCTTCGCCTAGAGGTATATTGTTGAGTCTGGAAGAGGCAGAGAGAGAGATCGAGCAAGATACGAGGAAAGATGTTCTTCCACATAGTACTGGAGCGGAACATGCAGCTGCACCCGCGCCACTTCGGGCGCAACCTCCGCGAGAACCTCGTCGCCAAGCTCATGAAAGATGTCGAAGGCACATGCAGGTCAGCTTCTCTTGGTTTTACAGTTTTTCTTTTTCTTTTTTTCGTTGTTTGGTTCCCTGGAAAACTTGGGAATGTCAAATTAAAGGCAAATCTTGGAAAAAGGAAACAGTCCCAGTTGAAGGAGCACTTTCTGTTGTTTCCTTGTTCTCCCCCAAAATCAAATTGCCCTGCTTTTGGTTCTATAGAAAGCTTTAAGGAAAAGCTTTTGTAATTGTGGCTATGTTCGGGCGTTTGGTTGCTGAGAAAACGGATGGATAAGGAAGCACAGGAAAAATGAAGCAAATTCAACCCCTTTCAGTTGGGTCCCTGTCTGGACTCTGTTCATTGACGCTTTCTATGCAGATGGGTTTTGGAATTAGGTTCCCAAATTCAGAAACGGGATAAATTTTCTTTAACAGTGTTGCAACACAAAAGGAAATCTAATTGTGTGCAACCAAATGGTTGGTAAATTATGTTTCTTTGTTGCTGAAAAGAATTGGAGGGATTGCACCTTTAAAGGATTTTCTACTCTTATGCAGCGGTCGACATGGGTTTGTGGTGGCAATAACGGGGATAGAGAACGTTGGTAAAGGGTTGATTCGTGATGGTACAGGATTTGTAACCTTTCCGGTGAAGTACCAATGTGTTGTATTCAGACCATTTAAAGGGGAGATTTTGGAAGCTGTTGTTACTATGGTGAACAAGGTATACATTTCCTCTTTTCCATATCTGATGATAGATATTATGAATCTGCCAAAATGAACTTGTTATAACTTAAGCGGATATGTTATACTCACATGGAATTCTCACAGATGGGATTTTTTGCGGAAGCTGGCCCTGTCCAAATCTTTGTTTCGAACCATGTGAGTTTTACTTTTCATTTACATGCCATTGCAGATTGTGGAGGTTATGCTTTTGTTTGTGCTATATCTCATAGGTTCACTTCAAACTTTTGTTTCCTTTGTAAGGAAGGTAGTTATTTACCTTACCCTTTGGTTGCTTCCTTTTCTCTTTAAGGTACACCAGCATTACAATACTAATTGAGGAGTTGATGTCTTTTGTTAACTTTATTATATAAGTGAAGTTGCAAGATGTTTTTCTTGTCTTGTTTGATTCCAGTATGCTGGTTCTCAAAGTTGCTGATATGTTAATACTTCATTCTTTGTTTTAGTTGATACCGGATGATATGGAATTCCAATCTGGAGATATGCCAAACTATACTACTTCTGATGGATCAGTAAGTTTGAGTTTCAACATATTTTGGTAGAACATGATTCTTAAGTTTTTAATTTAATACCGTCTTGGAATTGATATGTTGGTCTCCTTTAGGTGAAGATACAGAAGGATAGTGAAGTGCGCTTGAAGATCATCGGAACTCGTGTTGATGCTACAGAGATTGTATGCCTCTATTCTATCTTGTTGTCTATATTTTAAGCCTCAACTTGCTGTTTTCTAGTAGTTGCCATGGAAATCAGCTCTGCTAACTAATTTCACCAGAGACTCTCTTTTGAAAAGAAAACACAAACTTAAAATGCCAATGAGCTCCAGCTCAAATGGCACTTCCTCTCGCCTCAATTTACAAAGGCATATATGGTATATGGTATTCATGATCAGTCGTTCAGTTCTTGCCCCTTTTAATTCAGCATTCGTAGGTTTTATTTCAGTTTTATCATGGAAGCCGATCTCAATTTTGAAAAAATGAAGTCTGAACTCAAATTTCCCTTTGTATCAGCGTATTTTCTGTTACTTGAATTGGATGAATTTAATGAAATCTTGTGATTGCAAATACCGAACTGACACTCAAGATATCTGATGACTATTCGTGCATGTTATGAATTTGAAACTTAGCTTTTGATATGCTGCTAAAACAATATACTTTCCATTTTGCAGTTCTGCATCGGCACCATAAAAGACGATTTCTTGGGCGTGATAAACGATCCTGCAGCAGGATAGCAGAGTTGCTAATGAAAAAGCATTGCCTTTTTTACATTGTTGTCTTGCAGTATCTGCAATTCCTGTTGTATAGTTTAGCAGCGTTAATTCATGCAGATGCTCTCTTTGGAGATTACACTAGAAGTTTTGTACCGATCATTACTTTATTTCTGGAATCGTATTAGTTTCTGGTTTAGTCAATCATGAAGTTGCCAAAAGGAAAGGGCTTGGTTGCCGTGTTCTTTTAGCTTCTGGCTCTCTTGACATATTCAATCAGAACGATCAAAATCCGGTGCCAAAAACCATTCTGAAACTCTTCTGAAGGAGCGACCACCCCTGCATAAGCAAAACTAAGTAACTAATGTGCTTTCCGAACCTTAATCACGTACTTTCCAAATAGCTCTCTTGTTGGGTAATGTAAAAGCAGGAGTACAAAATCATATACTAGAGTCATAAGTTGAAGGAGTAAATTAGATTTTTAATGTTCTCAGAGAAGTTGTTATGGACATTATAGTCTCTGTTCTACCTAAATTTGGAAGACGAGAACACAACAAATTGGTGTTAACCTAGGAGAAATGAGGATTTTGATGAAATAACTATAAAAGAGTTGGGAGTTGGAACCTTTTTGTTTCGAATGAGTTTGGGTAATTGTTGTGAAAGACGAAGTTAAATGATTCCATTAGAGGTTCAGCAGAGGCCATTTGATGGAAGAGGTTCGCTATCTGTTTGTAGGCCCTATTTGAGGCCATTAGGATATAGAAAGACTGCCCCAGAAGCAGACCTCAGCGTAATTCTCATGTGATGTGGGCGCTTCACGCATCCCACAGTCTCCAGTCATCTTCCTCCACTCGCTTCCACTTTCCAACCCGCACTTCTTCAAAACCACCCATCTGCTCCCTCACCTTAAACCCTTCAAACCCCACGAAGGCCGACGCAAATTACAACCGGCTGATACAGTCTTTATGCAAACAAGGTAGTCTCAAGCAGGCACTTCAAGTCCTCCCTCATGAACCCAACCCGACCCAACAAACTTACGAGCATCTTATCCTCTCTTGCTCCCGCCTGAACTCTCTTTCCGATGGCCTTGACGTTCATCGCCACCTCGTCGATGCTGGGTTTGACCAGGACCCCTTTCTGGCCACCAAACTCATCAATATGTACTCAGAGTTGGAGTCCGTCGATGAGGCGCGGAAGGTGTTTGATGGAACTCGTAAAAGAACAATCTATGTTTGGAACGCTCTCTTTAGAGCGCTTACGTTGGCGGGTCATGGTCAAGAGGTACTGGATTTGTATCGGCGGATGAATCGGATTGGGGTTCCGTCTGATAGGTTCACGTATACTTATATGCTCAAGGCTTGTGTGGCTTCAGAATGCTTGATTTCGCTTCTCCATAAGGGGAAGGAGATTCACGCCCATATTTTGCGACATGGGTATGGAGCGCATGTTCATGTTATGACGACTTTGGTGGATATGTATGCAAGGTTTGGCTGCATATCGATTGCCGGTTGTGTGTTCGATTCGATGCCAGTGAGAAATGTGGTTTCATGGAGTGCTATGATTGCATGTTATGCAAAGAATGGGAGGCCCTTTGAAGCTTTGGAGCTATTCCGTGAAATGATTCTTGAGACTGAAGATTCAATTCCAAATTCAGTGACGATGGTGAGCGTGCTTCAAGCTTGTGCAGCTCTTGCCGCTTTGGAGCAAGGGAAGCTGATTCATGGATATGTCCTAAGAAGGGGTCTTGACTCGATCCTACCTGTGATTAGTGCCCTCGTGACAATGTATGCGAGATGTGGTAAGCTTGAATTGGGGCAACGAGTTTTTGATCAGATGGAAAAGAGGGATGTTGTTTCCTGGAATTCCCTCATTTCAAGTTATGGAATTCATGGATTTGGAAAGAAGGCAATTCAAATCTTTAAAGAGATGATCTGCCATGGATTCTCTCCAAGTTACGTATCATTTGTTAGTGTTTTGGGAGCATGTAGTCATGCCGGGCTTGTTGATGAGGGGAAGAAGTTGTTTGAGTCCATGGTTAAAGAACATAGAATATACCCAACTGTGGAGCACTATGCATGTATGGTGGACCTTCTTGGCCGTGCTAATCGATTGGATGAGGCAGCTAAGATCATTGATGAAATGCGTATCGAACCAGGACCCGAGGTGTGGGGTTCTCTTCTTGGTTCATGTAGGATCCATTGCAATGTAGAGCTTGCAGAGAGAGCAAGCAGAAAGCTTTTTGAGCTCGAACCAATGAATGCCGGGAACTATGTTCTTCTAGCAGACATCTATGCAGAAGCTAATATGTGGGAAGAGGTGAAAAAAGTGAAGAAGCTTTTAGAAGCTCGTGGACTTCAAAAGATCCCTGGTCGCAGTTGGATAGAAGCTCAAAGGAAAATCTACTCCTTTACCTCTGTTGATGAGCCTAACCCGCAGATGGAACAGCTCCATGCTTTGTTGGTCAAATTATCGACAGAGATGAAGGAGCAAGGCTACGTGCCACAAACCAAAGCTGTTCTCTACGATCTTGACACAGAGGAGAAGGAAAGAGTTGTACTAGGCCATAGCGAGAAGCTTGCTGTTGCCTTTGGACTCATCAACAACAGCAAAGGGGAAACAATTCGGATCACCAAAAACTTGAGATTATGTGAAGACTGTCATTCCGTTACCAAGTTCATTTCCAAGTTTGCAGATAGAGAGATTCTGGTTCGAGATGCAAATCGATTCCATCACTTCAAAGATGGGGTTTGTTCATGTGGGGATTATTGGTAGTTGAATGCCAAATGTAATGTTAATTTGTTGCATTTTTCTGAATAATTTTGATGTGAGGAGTTGTCATAAGGAGTTGAGTCACACGTATAATGACAATACCATGTTCATTTCACATTTTTTATACGTTTCTTTCCCAAGCCTATTTCATGAATGGTCTTCTCATCTTGTTAAATCCTATGCAGGAAAAATAGAAACTTAAAGAATAACTCATAAAAAGATGGATTCCTCTGTAATTTGGATATAGATAATTTTTTATAAAATATAACATGATATTAAAGTGTAGATATTTTTTTAACACCTTTATGGATATCGATTAGCCCAAAACTATGCATAAATTTATGCATATACTCACTTGGATATGTTTTTATATTAGATATACAATAGCCTTTATAAAATTTAACATATACTCACTTTGATTTGTTTATCATTGATTTAAGGCAAAAGAAAATATTACCAAATGAACAAAAGCTTTTTCTTTCGAAATGGGGGAAATGTATAATATGAGATCACTGTTAAAAAAAAAAATGATTTGCCGAGTCCGCTTCGAACCGGGAGCTTCAAGCATGTTAGACCGGTGAGGATCAAAGAAGAAAGAAGCGGTTAAAAATTACGGGGGACAGTTGTTGTTTTGTTTTCTCCGGTGATGCCTATTTCGGTTTCGGAAGAGTTGTAAACGAAACGCTCGAGCCTTGGCGGAGCAGCGAATATCGTAGTCTGCGGCTTGTACCTGATCGTTGTAGATGGACGCCCGCCACGCATCCCTCGGCCGACGAACTGTAAGGATCTCATCCGCAGCTTCGCCGTCGACTATGCTCGTATTCGCGTGTTATTTTTTCTTCAATCGTGAATTCTTTTTTTTTTCGAAGCTTCGTATTCTGACAATTATGTTCAAAATTTTCGGCAGTTGGAAGAGATTCGCCAGAAGAGAGCAGCCGAGAGATTGAGTAAAACCTCTTCGGGACCAGATCTTAGTCAAGCCTCTATTCAAAATGGTCTGTCTTTCTTTTTCGTTTCAAATTAGGAGAGGTTGGTCTTTCGTGACATTGTCTTTCGTGCGCAGATATGGTTGGGATGAGAAAATCTGAGAGTGCAAATCGACTCGTGGAGGTAGGAAATAGAGTTTTCTTGGTTTTAGAGTTATTTTATTCTTCAAATTTGGTTGGTGCAATTGCTTCTAAAAAAACATTTTAGCTTGGAAGAATTTGCACCTAATTTCGAAGCCTTGCGTTCTGTTTGGTTGCTGCTGCAATCGAGGGAAAGAAATCCAACAGAGCGTTTGTAATATTGTGTGCTATGTTTTTGGTTGCTGGAAGGCGAGGGCTTTGGCAACATAAGATTTCTAGCGAGGAATTTAAGATTGAAAGTTTAGTTCTTTTTGCCCGTGATCTCTAGCTCAATTCACAATTTCTCCGCACTTGAGAAGGTGAGGTCATTGGCAAACATCTTGGTGCGACTGATATAAAGATAAGAAAAAAGTGCTTTTTATTCCATTACATGTTGCGGGAAAATGAAAGGGGGCATTTGGTAGCAATTCTTTTCTTGGTCTAATTGGCTGGAAGATGTGGAAAAATTTTATTTGGATAACTAATTTATGGACATAATTTTCTATTGTCGTTTTATGAAGTTTCAGTTTTATATTCTTAATTTTTACTATTGCAGGCAGATGTTAGTGGTTTGGTGTCTCAACTACAAGACCTGCAGAAGAAGAATTTTGAGTTGGAGGAAGAGAACAAGACATTGAGTTCAAGGGTAAGGCACAAAATTATGTATAAATTTTTGTGCATACGTACATTTCTGATTTTTTTTTTGATATAAAGCTAAGGAGGCTTTTGGTAATTGATCATGATCAACTAAGGTGTATTGTTCTGTTTCAGATTCAAAGAACGGAAACAGAAAATGATATGCTACAAAAGCGTTTAACTGAGCTGGTAATCAAAAGCTTCTTATTCCTTATTTGTTTTGCAGAGATGGGTGTGTTGATCCATGCCATTATGTGCATTTCAGTTGTGTTTGTTATTAGTGGTGAGCACAAATTGTTGGCAAATAAGTAAAATTACTCAAGTTTATCTTTTTCCTAACACCACTTCTTTTCCAGTTTTTTGGTTGGAAGTCTTGGGAGTGATTCACAACAGTAACCTCTAGTTGAGAAATTTAATCTAGATGTATAAATGATAACCACGTTGGCAGATGGTCATGGATTGATGATCTTTTCTGTCTTCCTTTTCTAGGATTTCTAAATTTCTTTTGAAGCTAAAATCTTATTTGCCTATACTCTGGTTTTACTCCTAAAGTTTTCTGATGGAAAAACTCTTGTGCATGTTTAGTTCAATTTAATTCATATTAGCTTACCTTATTTTGGCCATCAATTGCAGGAACAAAATACAGTACCATCTTTGAGGAAGGCCCTAAAAGATGTGGCAATGGAGAAAGATGCAGCAGTTGTTGCACGGGTATAGATCATCTACACCAGATGTTGCCCTCTGTGTTATTAATTTCCTTCTATCCTCTACTCATAAAGTCTCATTTGTTTGTGTAGGAGGATCTGTCTGCCCAGCTACGTATGCTCAAGAAACGGATAAAGGAAGCAGAGGAGGAACAGTATCGAGTATGCAATCAGTTTTAATGTATTTGAAGGTTTAAACATGTTTATTTCTTGTTCTTAATAGTTATCTTGCAATAGGCTGAGGAAGATGCTGCGGCCCTGAGAGCAGAGCTGAATTCAATACAGCAACAAGCTTTGAATCAATTAGGTGGAATCAACTCAATCGGAAATTCCCCAGATCATGTACAAACCCTTGAAAAGGAGCTGGCTAGCTTAAAATCTCAGTTGCAGGTTAGAAGTGCTTATTTTGGTTCTCTTACCTTTCTTTTGAGGATTTGGTTATGAGCGACTTATGACGGTTTAAAATTTACAGCAAGTGTCAATGTTGAGGCAGCAGGAGCAACAACGATTAGCAGAAGAGCAAGCCCGAACTTTGGCTCTTCTGTCTGAGAAGCAGGAGTTAGAAGAGAAACTGACGGCTTTTTCTATAAGAGCTTCAGGTACCATTCTTGAAAATTTTGTAGATATATTGTGGGATATATAAGCGCTTTGAGATTTGTATTGGGTGATACCTGGTATTTGTTTTGTATCATGTGGTCCTGGGTTTGTGGGAATATGAAAGACGGCAACTAAATCTGGAATTGGTTTGTATTTTTTTTTTTTTTTCATTTCAACGTGTATAGAATCTCAAACATCTCTAATTACAGATTCCAGTGGCCTTTGGGCTAAATGGCACATCATCCTCACGAGTATGGGGTGGTGGATGAGGCCACCGCTTCAAGTCTCATGAGTTGTGCTAGTGACTTACCAAATAATAAAAGAAGAAACTATCTTATTATAGCCTAGGAGCCAAAGTGGGTGGTCAATTTTGACTTCTCCTATGACATCCCAGGTGCACAATGTCACCTCATTGATGTCTCTTTGCATCCAAATGTCAAGAAAACTGGTATAGAGTCTTGAGAATCCTGTCTTATATTCTACTTTTCTAGGATGAGTGGAATTTAAGATGTGTTGATGTTTACTTCAGTTTTGTTGATGTGATTTTGTTTGCATGCTTAATGAGACGTTTCAATCTCTCTCTCTCTCTCTCTCTCTCGCTCTTTCACTAATATTTATGCATGATTTTTAAATTGTCATTTACTTTTTCGTGTGGAACCATGTTTTATTGCACGTATATGCCTTCTAGTATGGTTATGACTACCTAGATTCATTAAAGATATGTTACCTGAGTTTCCGTTGCCTTCTAATGAGAGAATTGTTGCTTGAAGACCTTTTTTACTAGCATTTTGTGGGCCATTTTCTGTTATTTAATCATTTTATCTTTCCCTAGTTATTGATCCATTTGTTTAATGCAGAAGAACTCGCGGAAAAAACAGCTCAGAAGGGGTTTTCTGTGGTAAGCACATTTCTTAGTTTGATTATCATGTTTATGAAACCATACAGTTGTGATGCCATGATAATCAACATATCAACTTCTCTCATAATTTGTTGAAAGTGTCAATCAGTACCTGAATATTTTTTATTTTTTGTAACCGCAGGAGGACAAGGAGAAACTTGAGAATCAGTTGCATGACATGGCCGTAGTGGTTGAGAGATTAGAAAGTAGTAGACAGAAGTTGCTGATGGAGGTTTGCCTTAGCATTCTCTATTGTCCTTCAGTGAAAATTGTACAATCTGATGACCACGATGCTTCACTAATTTTTGTCAGATTGATTCTCAATCTTCAGAGATAGAGCGGCTTTTTGAGGAAAACTCTAATCTCTCAAGTTCGTACCAAGAGGCAATGGGCATAGCTCTGCGCTGGGAGAATCAGGTACTGGCCACAGGTTTCTCCAAAATTTAGCTTGGGAAATTAGGAATTTCTGATTCCTGTCTGGATACCTTACCCATGGAGCCTGGTATATTTTTCTTCTCATCTGATATAAAACAGTCAAAAGAAGTTCATAGATAAGACTAAATTGGTAGTGGTCAGAATGTACGGTGGCACAGTGAGGTTTTGGTTATGAGCGCGCGCTTCCTGTTTATGCTGGAGTAGTAATTGAGACCCATATATATTATGCGTATAAATAGAAAAAAGCAAATGTGGAGGCTGTGTATGGTAGTTTTCCTTAAATTCCTTTTGGGTTGAGAAGTGAGCATAAATAAAGAAGCAAATTGTTGGGGTTGTGAAGCGGTTGTGTTTGATGGGTGCCAGGAGGGGGAGGGACTGACTGAAGAGCTTATTCATGCAAGTGTTGGAACGTCTGATATCCGATTGCAGTCTATTATTATAATTTTTTTCATTTCGCAATGATGTGATTTATTCTTTGCTATTTGAGATTTCAAGGCTTCTGGGATCTTATCACATTATGACATATAGTCATCTATACATGTCTTCCATCAGTGTATATAAATTTATTGCCCGTTGGTGGCCCAATTTGCTGTCCTTGTGTATTGAACACAAACCATAAACTTGAGTCTTCCCTCGAACATGTCTTTCACCATGTTTGAGTGAACATTTTATGTTGATTAAGAGGATTCATGGTTTCTCTTTTTGTTTTTACTAAGATTTTGATTCTTCTATATAAGTAGAAATAAAACACAAATATATCATGTTTCTATGGGATTTTTAATAGTACTGTGAATGTACTATTAAAGATCTAGAATAATAGAGAAGTGGTGTGGTCTGAAGAATTGTAACAAGCACTCGCAGAAATAGAAAAAAAGGCAAAAGGTCTGTGATTATAGTTGCATTGAAGATATGGTAACTACGAAAGTACTGCCCAACGTTTTTAATCCCCTTGAAAGTTAGAAATGTTAATTGTAAAGGTTTCCAAGGAGACTTGACCTATTTATTATCCTTGAGAATCTATCTGCAAAACAAATCAATATGTTGATCCTCGAAATCGTGTAATATTTCTGCTAGTCTTGTGCATTCCATGTGTTGGTGTTATGCATCAAATACAGTACCTTATAGGGTCAACCCTCCCCCCCCCCCCCCCCCCCCCCCCCACACACACACACCCAACAAAGCAACAATGTATAGAAGGGGACAACTATATCTAGCGTCTCCACCTGGTATGACTGTTGCAGCTTATACCCATTGGGAAATCAGTCAGGAGGGGACTAAATTGGAAGTTGGTCTGCAGGCTTCTTAAGATTAATTGAGCCATTGTTTCCTTACCCTCACTATACCTTTAGTAACATCTTGGTAAATTGTGTGGACTGAACTTGGGAAATTGCTCTTGATTGACTCAGAATAATCCTTAAATAGGGCCCCTGATGCAACTGATTCATGATGCTTGGTGGCATTTGCTATTTCTGCTTTATATTTTCCAAGATTTGACATCGTCTCTGTTGGTAATTGCCATTTCATCGGTTCTCTTTCTAAAACGTATGACCTGCCTAACATATGGCTTTGTAGGTGAAAGATTGTCTTAAGCATAATGAGGAGCTTCGTGAAACTCTAGATAGGATGAGAACAGAACAGGCTAAGAGCTTGCCGGGATCATTGTCTAGAGAGGGGGTACAAGAGACCACCACTTCCACAGCATCTACTGCCGAAGTATTCTCCCTTAAGGTTAGTGGTTGATTTCTGGATGAGTCCAATTCCTTTTGTTATGTGGACGTGAGTTGAGGCAGAGCAAATCAATTACTACAGAGCAAACTTAAAAACTCTGATCGATTGGATTGTTCCGATGGCCTCTCCAATATTCTACGAAGATTTTGAGTAGTGCTTTGGTTTTGTCTGGGGCTCTACACATCTGTGCTTGAGATGCTGAAAATTCTTATGTAAATACTATTTTGTGAGACATAACTGCTTTGACTTTTTTGTTTTGTGTTCATAGGGTCAACTTGCTAAAGAACAGAGTAGAGCAGAAGCACTGTCAGCAGAGGTCATGCAGCTCTCAGCACGACTTCAACACGTTACACAAGCATATAATGGTTTTGCGTACGCGTAAGAGGATCTTTCTGTCTTTCTTCTCTCTCTGTTGTCAATTTATTCCGATTTTGAGTGCGATGTTTTTCAATAAAATTTGCAGATATAAGCCAGTGCTACGAAACATTGAAAGTAGTCTCATCAAAATGAAGCAAGATGGATCTATGACCATTCGGTGAATGCAGAGAAGCAATTTGACGGTGTTAATTTTGCTTTTGTTCGTCGAGCAAGAACATTCATTTGTAAAGGGTTTTCAATTTTGGCTTGGCATGTCTGCTTTAAAGAAATAATCCCATAACAATAATTGGCATGGCTACTCATAGGGATCTTGATGAGATAATTCTTATTGCATAACGCTGTTAAATGGAAAAAGAGTATGCTAAGGAGCAACAATTAACAATTGGTTTCTTATTTTGCACAATTGAATTTCGGTGACTAAAAATGGGATCTAGTTGATCTTTATTTCATAGAACATAAACTCATGTATTAATGATGGTATCATTGTCATTAGAAACTAATTTGGATGATAAAGCAATTCAATCAAGAAACTTGTATCGTAAATGTCTTCTTGATATAGGTGAGGTTATACTTAGTGGCTTAACACTGTTAATTGGAAGCCTTCTAGTTGGGTGGTACAATGGTGGTTGGGTAGGGTTAGAAGTGGGTAGGTCTGAATGGGAGATTTTACCAAACCCTTACAAGGAAAGAGGGCTTAGAAAAGTAAAAAATGCAAATATGTGCAGAAGCAAAATGATCATTTGATGGGAGGGAAAAAAAAGAGAAAAAAGAAAAAGGAAAAGACCAAAAAGAGCACCCTGTAGTCGCATGCTAAAGTTGCTTTTAGTAAGATTAAACCCAAAAGCTGTCTTGGGTCTCTAATCTTTTAAGGAATCTTTTGCTTTATCAATATTATTGCTGGCTGGCCTGTTACCGTTGGTGGAAAAGCTTGTCCTGATTAAGGTAAAAGGTAAAACGTAGAAAAGCTTTTGTTTTTGGTTTTTTTTTTTAACAATTTACTTTTTTTTATGCCAACTATACTTATTAACCAAGTAATCATATTAATGATTGAAGTTTTGAAACCTTTTAAAGTGCTCGTTATATAGCACAAAGACATGAGAAGCGAGTCTGAATTGAGGTTCTGCCAAGGATCCAGCTATGAAGGGCAAAAGCATATGTTTCTGCATCCCACGTCGCAGGCACAAAGAAAGCACACACGGAGACTCAGATAGTTCCTCCCAACAAAAACCCCCCGGTGATAAACCTCGGAAAGGAGGCAAACACCAAGGACATGCTTCTACAGCTCCTGGTGATCATGTTGCCAACCACCAAGATGCTGCCAATGCTGGTGGTGCCGATGGCGGCATGGCTGTTGCTATGATGGGTGCAGCGCATGTGTCTACGGTGGCCGCCACCGATGCCTATGGTGATGGTAGTGCTCATGGTTGTGATGGTTGAGGTTCTTGCTATTGAAAGTTGAATATCTTTTCCTTTTTGCTTTAATTATTGTTAATTGTGTTTTTTTCTCTTTTTTCTGAAAGAAGGGACGGCATTTTGGTTTCCTTTTACTTTTTGTCCTTTTGCTTTTCTTCTGCATTTGCTTCTGATTGAAAAGACTGAGAGTGTGGGGATGTGAATCTAATCTATATTCTTCATGCGATTAAAGTATTATCACAGTTCTGAAACGATTTTATCATCAGTTTGTTTAGTTTTGTCCATTTCTTTACTCAGTAATTTCTTTCATAGATTCATGTGGTTCTCTTTTTCCTTTTTTTTTTTCCCTTTTGTTAATGTATCAGTTTATCTAACCTTTGAAAGAAAAATTTGAAAAATAATTACTTTAAAGACATTTACGAAATTCTTTACCTCGTCAAATTTATGAAATCTCTCATTCACCTAGAAGAGACATTGATGGCCATCGATGACAACGCTATACTCTATTTCCTAGTCCTTATAGTAAATGTGTATGTTGCTATTGAATTGAAAAAATGGAATGGGGTGGGTAAGTGGATGAACAAGGAAAAAAATGGAAAATGCTCATAGTGCCTACAAACAAGTGAAATTTTTTTATATCAATGTGGAACTCCCTTCTAAAATGACATTTTATGATCAAATATCAAGAGATAGAATATAAGATATTAAAAACGAAAATAATCAAAGAATTTATATTTCATGTATCAGCCACTGATATTGTGTCATAAAAGGTCAGGGGAGAAGGGAGAAAATAGTTCCTACTGTAGGAGCATGATTTGCGCAATTTGCATGAATCATGGGACTGTGAAGTGAACATACGACCAATGTTAGGATTTAACCCTCTGAAAGTGAAGGTCCAAGAAAGGTTATTGAAGAGCCAATTCTCCTGGCTGAACCAATTTGGCAGCGTAATACTTTGGAGGGTAATAGTGCAAAATTCGAGCAGCTTGCTTTGAAGGCTTGGATTTTCAAATAAACGTCTTCAAGCTCATGCATATCTATGACGAACACCATTTACTGCTCCACATCCCTAGCAAAAAAGACAGTTGGATTACAAACATGCATCGATATTTTCAGTATATTTTGATTTCATAGTATTTTTTCCTTAAATTTAATGGTTCATTTAATCTTACAATTTTTACATTCTTTCGGTGCTTAAAAGTACATTCTTACAACGCACCTCAACTTGACTTGATGACGTTGGGCTGCAATGTTACTCATGCCATCTTGATTTATTGGCGTCTCTCTTGCGGAATAAAATGTTCATCATCAAACCATGACCTAGGTGATAATAAGAAAAGTTGTTTATATTAGTGTGAGAATTTTTTTATTGCTAAGAATGAAATTGCGTTTCATAGTTCAAGATAAAAAATGAAACATTCAAGTAAAAAACATTAAATGATTCAGAATATTGATGTAGCTGCCAAGAAAGAAGACAAAAATAAAGTCGAAATTGTAGCTCTCCAGGGAAAACAAAGACGAAAGAGGGGAGAGGGGGGAAAGATGAAAAGAAGAAGTTAGGGACTTGGGGAAGAACAATATCAATTGGCTATCCATGCATAATTTTAAAGGAAATGGTTGCAAATACTCACTCACCATCATTATGGGTAGCAGTATTATGTTTAGAGTTCTTATGTAAAGTAGTATAACTTATTTAACTTCATCAACTTGCATACCTGTTAGCAGTAACAATGCCGTCTTCGGAGACAGTAAACGCTGGACCACAAGGACCTGTAGCAACATCACTTCAAGAGATATTATCATTTGTAGCAGCATTACTTCATAAGATGTTATCATCTCCAATATTGTTAGCGGTTATGTTCATTGACCTTGATTTGTAGTACGATCAAAAGTGATATATTGATACATTATAAAATTCATTTAGTGTGGTAAACTTACAAAGTTGTAGATGAATTCCGCATTTGTGCACTTCAAATCCTCCATGGAATTCTATGGACACTTCCATTTCATCTCCACTTTCCAAACTATGCGTATCTTGTAAGCGATGACTCATGGTCGTTGCGAGATAAATGCAGTGTGAATCTGAAGAAAAGCAGTAGCCTCGGGACAGAACATATCCAAACTGGTCGCCACTCAGACGTTTTGCAAGTTTAAGACGGTATATATGACAAGGAGCTGCGGTAAAATGTTGAGGGACTTTTGTATGAAAAGATAGATTCTTCCCACGAGTTTTATTGTAAAATGAGATTGCCACAATAGGACCAGCACTTGAAGTACGATTTGGAGCATACGACAATGGTTCATAAGAAGCACAAACAAGAATCTCGTCAATTAGATTCTTTGAAGGGGTAGGTACCCTGAAGGATATTAAAGATCCGATTGTCTGGTGGCTAAACCAATTTGTAATCTCTGAGTTTTGAAGAAAAATTATAGGAAACTCAATGACCTCTCTTGATAGCTCCTACCAAAAAAGAAAAAAATACTGTCATTAAGAAGGAAGCGCATATTGAGAGAGAGAGAGAGAGAGAGAGAGAGAGAGAGAGAGAGAGAGAACCTTTAAATAATGCTTTAGAAAAGCATCGTCGGAGACAAATACAAGTATCCACCTGGGCAAATTAATCTCACGGGATTTAGATTCAGAAAAAATTGGTGAATATTCCATGTCCAATGCATTTGACAATCTTCCCCATGGAGTCCCTTCCGCCCTTAACCACGACAAACTTGTAGGGACTTCCGAAATTGATTGAAGATCGGCACAGTTGGTTAGGTCTAAACGTAAGAGTTTAGTAAGGCCACTAATACCGCAAGGTGTACTACGAAAATTGTTTCCACATAATTGCAATTTTTTGAGTGAAGGTAAACTTCCCCAATCAACAAGAAAGTTATCTTCAGACAAACCACAATAATTGAGGTTTAGCTTATCTAGGAAACGAAGTCTAGAAATGAAAGCTAGTGGCAAACTCATGCTGGAGGAGCTTTTGGTTGATGCATAGCATGACAAACATGACGAGAAAGAATTTGAGAATCTTTGTTTACATCCAAATAGTTCAATTTGGTGACTTTTCAAAAGAGTAAAGGAGGATGATCTTTGCTCTGTAGTAGTTTCATTACCTTGAACCCTTGTCAAAGCCATCCTAGACCCCGCTTGTTCCAACAACTCAAAGAATTTAAAGCAATGTGACATGTTAAGAGCTCTAAGAGATTCTAAGTTACCAATGCTACTAGGAAGATTTGAAAGGCTTAAGCATCTATTCAAATTCAGGTTAACAAGTCCTTTCAAACTTCCAATGGACTCATGAATTTCAACCAAACTAGTGCAACCTTCAAATATCAATGTCTCCAAATGTGGGATCCCAGAAAAGTCTGGTGATTTGATGAGATCTTTGCAGTCTTGGAGATTAAGGACTTTTAGCTCATTGAGTACCTATAAAAACAAAATCAAAAGGAAAGAAAATAAATGAAAACTCCTTTTGCATTATACATTTAACCATCTATAGAGATATAAAAAGTATTGCAAGAATGTAATACTTTGTAACCCTTCCAAACTTGTGTGAGTTTGCTTTCTTGGAGATCAAGAACAACAAGCTTCTCCAAATGAAAATCTCGTGGCAGAACTTTTAGTGGGCACCTATGCCACCAAAGCCATCTTAGCTCACTAAATGGAATGTTAAAGTCTTCTACTAGATGTGTAACATTGATTTGGAGCAATCTTAAATTCTTCATATTTGTAAATGCTTCAGTTTTCAAATATATGCCTTCTAATTTAGGTGAATTTAAGCTGAGACCCTCCACATATTGTGATCCCTGGCAAAAAACAAAAAAAAAACATAAGTAATGCACATTCTCAAGTTTTGAAAACTAGAGTACCATTGACTAGGATTAGAACTTACTAAGATTTGAAAGTATAACTTGTTGACTTACATGAATTATGAACAATACTATCATCATATTCAAAGTAGGATGCACTACTTAGAAAAAAGATAAATGTATAAGCCTCTTACCATATTTTTTCTTAGAACATTATGGACATCTTCATGAAACCACAATCTGCTATAGTTTTTTGGAATATATCCAGCTTTTTCACGAACAATATTTCTTCCCATCTCTTGAATTAGACTATGCATCCACAAATTGTCCATGACATCAATTGTCAAAAGAGATCTTTGTTTAAGAATTCCCATGCCACTATTAGGAAAGAAACCACATCCATCAAATATTTTGGTTACATAGTCTTTCTTCATACCAACAAAGAAGCATGTAATATCAAGAAATATGTCCTTTGTATATTCATCTAATGAATCAAAACTTATTCTAAGTACTTTTTGAATATTTTCATGTGGTTGTCTTTGTAACTTTTCCAATTCACTTTTCCATTCATCATGACTTGTTGTTTTCAAAAAAGAACCCAAAACTTTGAGAGCTAATGGAAGTCCTTCAACATACTTCACTGCATTAATTGAAAGCTCTAGGAAATCCTCTTTTGGATTTGCTTTATTAAAGGCATGCCAACTAAAAAGTTCAAGGGACTTTGATTCATCCAAGGGTAAGACCTTATACTTTTCATCTACTTGTAGTTGTGCTAGTAATTTTTCATCTCTAGTTGTGAAAATGATTCTACTTCCCAAGCCAAACCAACTCAAGTCTCCAAGCAATTTATGTACTTGGTCCAAGTCATCCAAGTCATCAAGAACAATGAGAACTCTTTTTCCACCAAGCATTTTCCTTATCAATACAATTCCTTCATAAATGTGATCAATCATCACATCTTTTTTCAAGATTTCATGAAGAAGTTTTTTTTGTAATCCAACTAAGCCCTTTGCCTCTTTTGAAATTTCTTTGATGTCTAAGAGACAACTACTGCCTTCAAAGTTCAAATATATGTGATTATAAACAGCTATTGCTATGGTGGTTTTTCCAACACCACCCATCCCATAGATGCCAATAGTGTGAACATCACTTTTTTCAAAAGCTAATAAAGCTTTTACTTTTGCAACTCTAGAATCTATTTCTATCACATGTTCAGGAACATGAAGGTGAACTTGATTTAGTTCACGCAAAACTTGGTCCACAATCTTCTCAATGACCTTTCCTTCATACCTAATCATTATAGTACAATAGAATTAAAAATTATATAACAAAAATGAAAAAATTAAGAAAAAAGAGAGTCATCCATGCCTAAAGTATATCGTCATCTCAAACACTTGAAACTCTTTTATCATGCTACTAATAATCTTTTTAATTTTTATTTTTAGTTTTATTTCTTGGATAAATTCAGGGATTAAATGTTTTAAGGAAAGTATGGTTATATAAAATTCCCCTTTATGGGTAAGACATTTGATTAGAAAGACAGTTTTAATCCTCAAAATTCTAGAACCAAGATCTCCTAAGTGGCTTGATCTTTATATCGTGGAAGGGTGGACATGAAATAGGAAACAACAACCAGTATATCAAGTCAAATGTCACTGGGCGTGAAAGAGAAAAACATCGGGCAACTGAACTCAAAAATCACTATTAAGGTAAACTTTATGGATCTGTATTAGATTTTCGCATGTCTTATAAACATAATTATAAAAAAAAAGGTGCGGAAGAGCAAGAGACAAGCAAAGTACAAAATTACCCATCTGCAATACTCGACACATCCCAACCAGAAAGACTCCCAACCTTAGCAAGAGCTTTTCTCCACCTCTCCACCTTCCCCATTTCCGTGTGAAACCGCTTTTCACGCTCAACAAATGCCTCTGCGAAAATCCCGGTCTGTTTTCGGACATCTGAGGGGTCCACATGATAAAATATGGGGAGAAGAGTGTGGTCTTCATTTTCTCCACAGCAGTCTACGATCTCTGCAAGTTCATCAAGGCACCAGGTGGAGGAAGCATAGCCTTTGGAGAAAACTACAATATAAATCCTTGATCCACAAATCGCCTTACGCAGTTCATCAGAAATGATCTTCCCTCTTGGAAGCTCCTCGTTATCTCGAAAAGTACGAACTCGAACTAGAACCAAAGCCTCATAGAGACGATCAGTAAAGTTCTTGCGCGTGTCTCCTCTGAAACTCAGGAAGACGTCGTGATCCCAACGAGCTTTGGAAGGAGATGAAAGGATCTGAGCAGCCATGGAAGGGCTTCAAGATCAGAGCAGGAGTCAAGAAGCGTGTAATCGAGAGTGGGAAAAGAAAAAGAGGGCTTATCGTCTCTTCAATCAACGCGCTTGCTTATCAGGGTCGCGTAGTTTTAGCGACGGGCGGCAAAAGTTGTGCATAGTATCTCTTTGCGGTCAAGTCGATGACTGTAATCGCGCACCGACACCATGATCTCTTCAACGAATCCAACATCCTAAGAAACTTCAAAAAAAAAAAAAACTATTTCCTCGAGACCCTCCTTATCTCACAACATAATTTACAAGATAACGAGTATGAGTAATGTTCCATTTGTACATGAAATTGACGGATCGGGGAAGAACAGTGATGGAAACTCATACATCTCTTCACTGGTGGAGATGTATTCCCTGCTTTTCACTTCTATCATTTACAAACTAAGTCGTAGAATCAGGTGAGAAGAAATTATTATTTGTTTATAGGAAACAAAAATAAGTAAATGAAAGTCTACTTTTATAAAGACGTCATTGATAAATAAGGCAGGCTCCAAAAAACAATATGTTTGTATTTAACAGTGATTTATAACGCTACCATAGGCAGTTTGGTATAGCATAATGTGTATACACATTTCTACATATGCAAATGCCAGCTTCTTTTTTTTTTTTTTTCGTTCTTTTTTAATCAAACTTCGCAACAAGATAATTTGATCATCCAACTTACCAAAGTTTATAAATAAATAAATAAATTCAAACCTTTTTTAAGTTCAAGTATGCTTTAATGCATTTATAAGTAACATAAAAAATAAAGATGAAATAGAAGTATTGACTTCCTATCATATATTCTTATAAAAATAAGATGAAAAATACAAGTGTCTCTTAATCAATGTAACAAACTAAAATTTTTCAATTAGAATTAATTGTTAAAGGAGGAAAAAAAGTTGGAGGAAGAAAGCTAAGGGAAGTTTCAGGTGTTCTTCTCGTACAGGAAGTCATTTCCCCATTGGAATCGAATATTGGGGCTTGAAGCTGACAGAGGAAGCTTCCTGCCTATTTCTTTTTTTATTTTATTTTTTTATTTTTCAATTTCTTTTCTCCCGAGGAAAAAAGAATTTGAATGTCACATGCAAAGTCTTACAAAAATCTGCAGTCTGGAAGGACGGTCTCCCAGTGATCGTTTAGTCGATCATTCCCCATCATTATCGTCAAAGGATCGGTTTACAGGGATTTATGGGTTCTAATGGCCGATCGAGTTCAATCCACAAGTTTCTTTTTCTTCTTGGCTATGGTAAGAGACACAAAACTTGAATTTTCATTCCACAACCGACTACAGTGGCTATCTATACTTCTTTCATCTAGTTAAACATTCATATGCTTTAGGATAAGACAAAAATAAGTAGAGAACCCATAATTCATGCAGCAATATTTTTATTTGGTGTCATAAAATTTTACGTTAATGATGGGGTAGAAAATAGCCATTGAGGTAGGAAGATGGTATGCTCAATTTGCTTACGAATCACTGGATTATAAAAAGAATATGCAATCACTCATTGATTTAACCCTTTTGAAAGTGATAGTACAAGAAAAGATATTGAAGATTCAATTCTCGCTGAACCAATTTGGCATTTCAATACTCAAGAGGGAAACTGTGTAAATATTGAACATGACAAATGATTGATAGGAACGGATTGCTAGGGCTTCCCTGCATCTGAATGGTACACTTGAATGTGTATTTCTCACAAATGCACTGGAGCTTTACCTGATGATGCTAGCTGCAATGTTACTCCTGCCATCTTGATTTATTGGCTTGACTCTTGTGCAATAAATTGTTAATGCCCATTCTACTCCTCAGTCCATGGTAGGAAATATAAAGGTGGATGCTTCACCTTGGCGATAATAAGAGAAATCCTTTATAGTAACATGGGATTTCTTTTTCTAGAGTAAAATTCCATTTTAGAGCTCAAGATAGAATAAATATTCAAGCAAAAAACAATCAAATCATTCATAATATAGATGTAGCAGGGAAGAAAGTAAAAATATTAAAATAATAAATAAATAAATAAAAGAAAGAACGAGGGAAAAGGCGAGAGCGGGGAAAGAGGAAAAGAAGAAAAGCAAGAACCCGGATAAGAACAATATCTAGATTGACTTTCCATGCATAATTTCAAAAGAAAGGACTTACAAGTACCGTTTGGTCAGCATTATTGTGGTTAGCAGAATTATGTTAGGAGTGTTGGGTACTAAGTTACCAACGAGGAGAAACACGTACATAACAAAAACGGCTTCTTTTACAAGATTGTGCATTGTTTCCGTCCTCCAAATTCGCTCAAGACATATCTCCACAGCCTTAGTATTGATATTACAATAGCTTTAACAAATCAAAAGAGTTGGTCAACAGATTATGTGCGTGAAGGGGCGTCATTGTGCATTTGTTGCTTCCACACAAACTCAAAGCATGTGAAGCAATCAACAGCATGCTCACATGTGAAAACTAAGAAGCAACCAGAATTGATCACAACATAACATTTTGCTGCCCAAAAACTACCAAATTATCATATATGAGAAACTGATAACTCTATTCTATGACAAAGCACTTGTTAAAGTTTACTCATAACTCCGGCAAGAGGCATATGCCTAAATTGAGACAAATTTTCAACACTGACAATGCCTTGAAAACAGTACACCAGATCATTAAAGCTTGGGAAAAAGAATATCAGCCAATCTTAAAAAACAATATTGAAATGAGAATAGGTGGTATCTCGTTAAAGTTTTATCGACTGGCTGCTTTTGATTTCACTTACTAGGAAACGAACCAACGGGAGTAGATTTCATTTACCTGGCAGTCATTGTTAAGCTTCTCATGAACTGCAACAGCACATCAACGAACAATTTCCTCCGCCGTGTTCATCACGCTTTGGTAGTCTGATCTGCTCCATGCATTGGAAAGTCACCACATTTAAGTGCTGCCCACAGAATACACTTTATGATGTTGCTTGATGTCATAATAAAATTGTTAATTTCAGTGAATCAAATTCTTAAATGATATCCCAACCTAACATTGGAATAAAATGTTGGAAAAGTACTTTTCCAGGGAAAAATATCATCCTACTGATGGTTCAATGAAAAGTATCAACGGATATGCAAATTGTAGCATGAGGCATATGTCCGGAAGTATCATAAAGCTGGCAGCCTTTCAGTCAAATTATAAAAAATTATTTATTAAGAAAATATAATGAAAAACTTGAATGCTCTTGGAGGCCTTCTTCTAACTTTCGGAAAGGGAAGACAAGAAAATAACCTACGTTTGCTCTTTCCCTGAATATATCAGCCACTTCAGGATTTGCAATCATATCTACATACCAAAGGTAACATACAGATACAGTCCAGATATCAGGATTCAAACAATTTGCAGGCAGCCAGATTAACTTGCACCTAAATGCGGAATCAGCTGTTAAGAAGGAAACATGTATGACCCTTGAAAGTAAAAATTGAAGTCGAATACATATATAAGATGTTCCATTGCCAAAAGTGAATTTAAGGACTTCAGCAATATATTTTGTTGTTATATGGACAAACCAATACAACTAATTGCAAGAATGATTTAGTAACTTAAAGGAACATAAACTGCTAAGATGTGAAGATAAACACTTTACTACATAAGACTCGTAGTGAACACAATTGAAATTGGTAGTTCGTATTTGATAAATCCACAACAAATTTATACAAAATGCACATCCAGGATTTACTCAGAATTTTAATTAGCTCAACCGGCACACCATATACTATAACCAGAAGTCCTTGGTAGAACTAGAAAAGTCAAAATAACTCAATAAATATTTCACACATCCTTCATATATGATCGCCTACATTTGCAGACATATTTTGAAATCATTTCAAGCCTAGTTCCCTTGTAGACAAAACTTCACACTTGCATTACACAAAAATGCACACATGTGCATGCACAACCACAACATTAACAGTAAGTCACCCTTGGCGGTAGCGCTTATCCACATCAGTTAGACCATGATATTTGTCCAGCAGTGGTAGTAGAGGTTTAGTTAAGATGGCAAATGAATTCACACAAGCAGCAAGTTCTCCTGAATATAAACGAAACAAGAAAAATAATTAATTCAAAATTATTCGGATCAAGATTCAGAATAAATATCAACAATAAAAGGGGCTTTGTTAGAACCAAAGAAAGTTTTTTACTCTGATTGTCCTTAGAAAAACTTAATAGGCAACAGATCATAATGTCGAAAGCAATTAGGTAAGAGTAGAGTTGCTGAGGTGTTTATGCAAGCCAAACAATGACTATAATCACTAAAGTGTGATCTCTAATCCCTAACGTCAATTTTTTCCAGCGGCATATTAAAGAAAGATTGAAAGATGCCACATCCTTAACACATAAGCAGTATATTAGGACCCTAGTTAAAAATTTAAAGAAAAAAGGAAATAATAGAGAATATCACTTCTACAGTTTCTACAATCAAACAAAGCGCCTATGCTAGAGAAAGCAAAGCTAGAGGAAATGATCCATGCATCTCCTCCCTTGAATTCTGAATTCTTTTATGCATGACATGTAGTCTTTTGTTCTTAGGGATCTAACCGTCTTCTCAGAGGCCATCAAAACCAGTCTAAATGATCAAGAAGTGATCATCTAAATTTATATATAAATATTTTTCGGTGTATATCAACTATTATCAGCAATAAAACAGGGTAAGCTTAAAGGAAATCTGCTTCAAAAAATAAAAAATGCATACTAAGAAATCGAGGAAGACATACCCTTCTCTGTCTGCTTAATTGAACCGCTTGCACCAATATCACAAAGGGCCTTTAAATAGTCAAATTGATCATCGACAAGCCTCTTCTTCTCACAGTAAAGCTGACAGAAAAATTTTCATTACTTCAATAAGTGCCTTGGTACACTTATGAGAAACTGATAACTCTATTCTATGACAAAGCACTTGTTAAAGTTTACTCATAACTAGAACAAGAGGCATAGCCTAAATTGAGACAAATTTTCAACACTGACAATGCCTTGAAAAATAGTACCCCAGATCATTAAAACTTGGGGAAAAAGAATATCAGCCAATCTTAACAAGCAATATTGAAATGAGAAAAGGTGGTATCTCGTTAAAGTTGTATCGACTGGCTACTTTTGGTTCCATTTACGAGGAAACAAACCAACGGGAGTAGGTACCAACTATATGCTACCGATCCGAAAGTGAAATAATTTACCTGGCAGTCAATGATAAGCTTCTCATGAACTGCAAGAGCACATCTACGAACAATTTCCTCCGCCATGTTCATCATGCTTTGGTAGTCTGATCTGCTACATGCATTGGAAAGTCACCATACTTAAGTGCTTCCCACAGAACACACTTTATGATGATGCCTGATGTCATAATAAAATTGTTAATTTCAGTAAATCAAGTTCTTAAATGATATCCCAACTTAACATTGGAATAAGGTGTTGGAAATTGAAGTCCGACACATATATAAGGTGTTCTATTGCCAAAAGTGAATTTAAGGACTTCAGCAATATATTCTGTTGTTATATGGACAAACTAATACAACTAATTGCAAGAGTGATTCAGTAACTCAAAGAGACATAAAAAGCTAAGACATAAAGATAAACGCTTTACTACATAAGACTAGTAGTATTCACACTTGAAATTGGTAGTTCGTATTTGATAAAATCCACAAAAATTTATTTTAAAATGCAGATCCAGGATTTACTCAGAATTTTGATTAGCTCAACCGGCGCACCACACGCTATAAACAAAAGGCCCTTGTACAACTAGAAAAGTCCCAATAACTCACTGAATATTTTACACATCCTTTGTATATGATTGCCTACATTAGCAGACATATTTTGAAATCATTTCAAGCCTAGTTCCTTTGTAGAAAAAATTTCACACTTGCATTACACAAAAATGCACACATGTGCGTGCACAACCACAACATTAACAGTAAGTCACCTTTGGTGGTGGCACTTATCCACAAAAGTTAGACCATGATATTAGTGCGGCAATGGTAGTAGAGGTTTAGTTAAGATGGCAAATGAATTCACACAAGCAGAAAGTTCTCCTGAATATAAACGAAGCAAGAAAAATAATTAATTCAAAATTATTTGGATCAAGATTCACAATAAATATCAACAATAAAAGGGGCTTCGCTAGGACCAAAGAAAGTTTTTTACCCTGACTGGCCTTAGAAAAACTTAATAGGCTACAGATCATATTGTCCATACCAATCAGGTAACAGTGGAGTTGCTGAAGTGTTTATGCAAGCCAAACAATGACGATAATCACTAAAGTGTGATCTCCAAACCCTAACATCAATTTTTTCCAGCGGCATATTAAAGAAAGATTGAAAGATGCCACATCCTTAATACATAAGCAGTATACGAGGACCCTAGTAAAAAATTTAAAGAGAAAAGAATATCACTTCTATGGTTTCTTCAATCAAACAAAGCACCTATGCTAGAGAAAGCAGAGCAAGAAAGCTGAGCTAGAGGAAATGACCCATGCATCACCTCACTGGATTCTGAATTCTTTTATGCATGACATGTAGTCTTTTGTTCTTAGGGATCTAAACATCTTCTCAAAGGCCATCAAAATCAGTCTAAATAATCGAGAAGTAATCATCTAAATTTATATATAAATATGTTTCAATGTATATCAACTATTATAAGCAATAAAACAGGGTAAAAATCTTAAAGGAAATCTGTTTCAAAAAATAAAAAATGCATGCGAAGGAATCAAGCAAGACATACCCTTCTCTGTCCGCTTAATTGAGCCGCTTGCACCAATAGCGAAAAGGGCCTTTAGCTGGTCAAATAGATCATAGACAAGCCTCTGCTTGTCACAGTAAAGCTGATAGGAAACTTTCATTACTTCATTAAGTGCCTTGGTACACTTATGCTGGAATATACTGCACCAATCAGGTTTTATTATATATGCAGATTTGGATTAACCACGTAATCTTGGCTCGATGAATAATCGAATAAACAATGGTAATCAAACTATAATCAAGAATGTAAAGAAATATTAATCAATCCGAAAATAGAGCTTTAAAAGGGAATAATCACACAACAAGAATTTTTTTTACGTGATTCTGACCAATATAACTTAGCCTAACTTCACCTCCTTTAGCAAATCACTACAGGGTACCCTTTTAAAATCAATTCTCAGATTACAGAACGTAATACATCAGAATATCGTTAATCTCTTGGATTACAGAAAATTACAACTTCAATCCCTAAAAAGTAAACAACCAGCACAGGACATATATTTTCCTAATAACCTCAATCTTATCAAATAATACTGAGATAGAATCAATTTTGAGGTATGCAGATAAAATCCCTAATCTTCACCAAAACCCAAATGTCCTGGCGTTAGCAGTCTTATGATGAAAAGAGGAATAAACTCGTACTGCTATGAAAATTGAAATATAATGGAGCTTTGAATGGGTTGAAGACTCTTCTGCTTTTTGAGTGCTGGATTTTTCTCGCTTTCATCACCGCATTCACTTCATCATTCAGAGGCTCAATCATCCATCCCCCAACGGACTTATACCTATTAAATGCAAAGACCCCGTTCTGTTGCCCCATGGGTGTAGCACCTGGACAGAAAGGACATCGAGAGGTAGCAGCTTTTCTGGGAGAGAATTAAGGCTTTCCTCTTCTAGAAAGATAGCATCGGACGTAGATGAGATCGCCGCGTTGAGGCTCCTTCCCCAACCGACGGGCCAGCTTGGTGGGTCATAGAATAGAATAGAGGGAAGCCTTTTTATATTGTCAACAGAGATAAGATGCTCCCACGTGCTGGACAGCCTTCTGTACATTTAAAATACATTTGCAACAACGAATATAAAGTCTGTTTGTTTCAATTTTCAAAATATCAGTAATACAATAATTTGATTGAATATTTGTCGTTAATTGGAGAAAAGGTAAAATCGTCAAAAATATTATTAATATCAATGAGATTTTATGTAAAGTGTTATCACCTATTTGACTTCATCATCTGGACAATAAGTGCAAATACATTATCTCTGGAGATGGATGAAGAAAACCTGTAGCAACATCACTTCAAGACATTATCATTTGTAGTTTTATCATTTGAAAAGATATATCATCCCTCATATTGTTAGTTGTCATTTGTAATACTATCAAAATTGACAAGTTGACACATTTTAAAATCCATCTTTTATTGTATTAAACTTACGAAGTGGTAGGTGAATTCCACATTTGTGCACTTCAAAGTCTCCACGGAATTTTAAGGACACTTCTATTTCATCTCCACTTTCAAAACCCCTTGTAGCTCTACCTCTAAAACTGCATGTGCGATAAATGCGGTGCGAATCTAGAGAAAAGTAGCAGCATTTTGGCAGAGCATAGTCTCCATAACCCTCGTAGTTAACTGGGACGCGGTATATATGACAAGAAATAGCAGCAAAATGTAGAGGGACTTTTGTCTGATGAGATAGATCCCAACCACGAGTTTTATTGCAAAATGAGATTGCCACAGTGGGACCTTCACTTGAAGTACAACTTGGAATAGAGGGCAACGGTCGATAGGAAGCACAAATAAGAATCTCGTCAATTCGACCCTCAGAAAGTGGAGGAACCTGAAAGGATATTAAAGAACCGATTGCCTGGTGGCTGAACCAATCTGGAATGTCTGTATTTTGGAGAAAAATGATAGGAAACTCAACATCCTCGCACGTTGGCTCCTATATTAAAATAAAAAGATGACGTCAGTAAGAGAAAAAAAAAACATATATATAGATAGAGAAAGAGAGACTAACTTGAGAAGCATGACGGTAAACAAAAATGAGAGGTGATGATATCAACTTCTGTAAATGATCCTCGGAGTCACATTCACAAAAAGTAGGTGAATGTTCCATGTCCAATAAATTTGAGAATGATATCCATGGAGTGGAAGATGCACTTATGATCCATATACTTGTTGGGACTTCCGAAATTGATTGAAGATTCCGACAATCATTTAAGCGCAATGTTAATAGTTTAGGAAGGCAACTAATCCCACGAGGTGTATTACAAAAATAATTTCCAGATAAGTTCAACATTGTGAGTGAAGATAAACCTTCCAAATCAATGGGGAAGTTATCTTCAAACAAACCACAATAACTGAGATTTAACCTTTCCAAGTAACGAAATCTAGAAATGGAAGCTAGCATTGAATTTATCCCAATTGAGTTTTTGGGTGATATATAGCATGACAAACATGACGTCCAAGAATTTAAGCATCTTTGTTGACATCCTAGTAATTCAATTTTGTGATTCTTTGAAAGATCTAGAAAGGATAATCTTTGCTCAGTATTAGTTTCATTTCCATGGAACTTTGCCAAAGCCATCATATTCCCCACTTGTTTTGATAACTTAAAAATTGTTGAGCAACCATGCATGTCAAGAGTTTTAAGAGATTCTAAGTTACCAATAGTGTTTGGAAGATTTTTAAGGCTTATACATCCACTCAAATTTAGCTCAACAAGACATTTCAAATATCCAATGGACTCATGAATCTCAACCAAGCTAGTGCAACCTTCAAGTATTAGTATCTCTAAATGCTGGACTCCAGAGAAGTTTGGTGTTTTGGTGAGATTTTTGGAATTTCGGAGATTAAGGACTTTTAACTTGTTGAGTACCTATAGAAAAAATTCAAAAGAAAAGAAAAAAAATGAGAATTCCTTTACATTATACATGAAACATCTATAGAGAAATAAAAAGTACTATGAGAATTTTATACCTTATAACCCTTCCAAACTTGTATGAGTTTACTTTCTTGGAGGTCAAGAACAACAAGCTTCTCTAGATAAAATTCTTGTGGTAGAAATTTATGTGGGCAGTTATGCCACCAAAACCATCTTAATTCATTGGATAGAAATTTGAAGTTTCCTATGAGATGGACCATGCTAATTTGAAGTAATCTTAAATTCTTCATAGTTGCAAATGCTTCTAATTGCAAATGTACATCTTCCAATCCAAGTGAATTCAAGCTGATACCTTTCATGTGATGCGTAACCTGGCAAAAGAAACAACTGGATAAGTAATTCACATCCTCAAGTTTTGTAAACAGGAACTTAAGTTCCAAGTATGAAGTATTAGATGTAAACTTAAAATGTAATTATGAATCATGTTATCATATGATATTACCTACAATGCATACTTAGGAAAAAGATAAATGTAGGAATCTCTTACCATATGTTTGTTTAGAACATTCAAGACATCTTCGCAAATCCACAACCTGCTATAATTTTCTAGAATGTTGCATGCCTTTTCACGAACAATTTCTCTTCCCATCTCTTGAATTAGAGTATGCATCCATAAGTCATTGTCCTCATTTGTTATAATGAGAGATATTTGTTTAAGAGTTTGTATACCACCTTTTGGAAAAAGGCCACAACCTTCAAATATTTTAGTTGCATAATCTTCCTTTACACCAACAAAGAAACATGCAATATCAAGAAATATCTCCTTCATATAATTATCCAATGAATCATAGCTTATTCTTAGTACTTTTTGAATCTTTTCATTTGGTTGTCTTTTCAACTTTTTCAATTCACTTTCCCAAACAACATAATTCTTTCCTTTCAAAAAAGAACCTAAAACTTCAAGAGCTAATGGAAGTCCTTCAACATAGTTCACTGCCCTATATGAAAGCTCTTGGAAATCCTTTTTTGGATGGGCCATCTTAAAGGCATGCCAACAAAAAAGTTCAAGGGATTATGAGTCACTCAAGGGTGAGACCATATATTTTTCATCTATATCTAATTGATTTAGTAAATGTTCATCTCTGGTAGTGATAATAACTCTACTTCCCAAGTCAAACCATCTCAAGTTTCCAAGCAACTTGTTTACTTGGTTTGAGTCAACCACATCATCAAGGACAACAAAAATTTTCTTTTTATTAAGCCTTTTCTTGATCAATTCAATTCCCTCATCAACTTGATCAATCCTGAAGTCCTTTTTCAAGATGTCATAGAGAATTTTTTTTTGCAATTTAACTAAACTACCAGCAACTTTTGAATTTTCTTGAACATCTAAAAGACAACTACTTCCTTCAAATTTGAGACATATTTGATTATAAATGGCTTTTGCTATGGTAGTTTTACCAATGCCACCCATACCATAGATGCCAACAATGCGAATGCCATTTGTTTCAAGATTTAATAAAGCTTTCACACGTTCAACACTATATTCTATTCCTATTGGATGTTCAGCAACACAAAGGTGAATAGGGAGTTCACCCAAAACATGATCTACAATCTTCTTGATGAGCTTTCCTTCATACCTAATCATCATGGTAAAATAGAATATAAAACAATAAGATGAAAAAAGAAAAGAATTTAAAAAGATAGAAATTCGTTTATGCCCAAAGGACATTACCATCTCTAGCATTTGAAACTCTTACATCATAGCAAGCAGCAAAGTAATATCAAATTCAGAATGGTCATCGTTTAAATATATTTCCAGATAATTTTTTTATTTTAAATTCATTGGTATGCTATAAACGATCTTTTTATTTTTAATTTTTTTTTAATTTCCGAGATAAATCCACGAATTAAATGTTTAACGAAAGTATGACCACAACATAATTTCCTTCAAGGTTTGACATTTGATTAGAAAATTAATTCTAATCCTAAGAATTCTAGAACCATTGTCTCTTTTTATTGGTATGATCTGTCCATTGTGGTGGGGGGTGGAAATAACGTAACAAGAAAACATCAACTTACTTAAACCCAAAAGCGACTGAACATGAAGGAGAAAACCATTAGTCAACTTATGGTTTATGTGTATGTAACAAATTTTTGTCCATATGATAAAGAAAAAGATATAAGAAAAAAAGGCATGAAAAGGAACGAAACAAGGTAGTATAAAATTACCCATCTACAACATCCCAACCAGAACGGCTCCCAGCTTCAGCTAGAGCTTCTCTCCACCTTTCCACCTGCGCCATATTAGTCTGAAACCGCTTTTTATACTCATCAAATGCTTTTGCAAAAGTCCCAGTCTGTTTTCGGACATCTGAAGGGTTAATATGATAAAATATCGGGAGAAGAATGTGATGATCGTTTTCTCTACAGCAGTCCACCATCTCCGCAAGTTCACCAAGGCACCACGTGGAAGAAGCATAGCCTTCAGAGAAAACCACGATAAAAATCCGTGATCCACGAATCGCCTTGCACAGTTCGGTAGAGATGATCTTTCCTTTTGGAAGCTCTTCGTCGTCTCGGAAAGGATAAATACCAACTTGAACCAAAGCGTTGTAGAGGTGATCAGTGAAGTTATAGCGCGTGTTTTCACCTCTGAAACTTAGGAAGACATCGTAAGCCCAACCAGTTTCGGAAAGAGATGAAAGGGACTGAGCAGCCATAGCAGGCGTATCGATCAGAGAAGAGGCTAAGGAGAGAGCGCGGAGTTCAGAATAAGGGAGAGAAAACAGAAGGCTTATCCTCTCTTCAATGAACTGCTTGCTTAATTTGTACGAAGTACCGATGCGATTACCCCCATCTTTATTTAAAGCTGCACCAATGCGACTGCGAAGTTAGTCAAGTGCCCCATGGAAGACGTTCTCGAGTCAATATAGCAACTCCTTTGAGGTCCAGCTGTTGAATTTTCATCTAAGACTGGGTAGGCAAGCCTGTCATTAATGTGTACGCATCATTTCACAACGCTTTTCTATCGAGAGTGCTGCATTATCATTTCTTTTTTTCCTATCCACTCAATGTTGTTTCTAGCTCTGTAAGAGAAAGAAAAACTGTGCACGGACCAGGGGAAAACACTAGGCGTTAGTGCAAAGTCTTTATCCATTTAACTCCGTTTACTCTCCTCTCATAGCTACTGCAGAATTCTCATCCCCACGACATTGTTTGTGCTTGTTAAAGGAAAGCAAAGCTCTGCGTTATTTTAAGGGCACACGGAAGACGGCGCTTAAAATGGCGAGCTATTGTAAAGCAGAGAAGGGGCAAAGCGATCCGTTGCGTTTTGTCGAAAAGGCCAAAAACAATCCCTCCTTGGCTGCCTCCAAACATTGCCAGTCTATCCTTCACTGAAAATGGCGAAATCGAAATCATACATCTTTGATTAATGCTGCAGAACTCTGTCACTGCCAGAACCTAATGTTCTAAAATCAAAGACATGCAAACAAAAGAGGATCCTAACTAATAAAAAATTGTGGAGCCTTCTGTACAATTATTGACTGAAAATCGTTCTACCGTTCGTTTTGAGAAATATTTGTTGATATACTTCAGATGCATGCGTCAATAAGGGAATAGAGTGGTGGAGATAAACATATGTTGTGTTGGGAAAAACAGCAAAACTAGAGTCACGAGAATGGCATACTCTTCATAACCATGAAAATTAAACTAAAAGCACTACAGTCTTCATGACTTAACAAAATAAGGGTGGCCTTAGTGCTTGTCGTGTTAAAAAGTGAAACTTGTTTTTCCAACCTACATTTAAAAGGGACTTTATGTGAGATTTATAGGTGAAGTAATTGTAACCTAAACTTATATAATAAAAATTATTTCATGGTGAAAGTCCTATTCCATTTGAAATTACTGTAGAGTTCTTTCAGTCGTTTCTTTTTTATGGTATCGATGCCAATAAAGCTACTTTAACCCTTTAGTTGAATCTTTTAATTTTGTTTTGACATGTACAAAGTTGATTTGGAACAATCTCAATTTTTTGTGTTGCCTTGTTTATAGCCACATCATTAGATATAGGTCAACCTATGTTAATACCTTCTATGTCTTCCAATCCCCCGTAACTAAATATATAGTTGGATTAATAATGGACATCCTTAAATTTTGTAAAATTCAAAATAACCTTCAAGTGGATTAGACTTTTTTCAAGCGTCAAAGCCTCAATTGTTGACTTAAACACGATAGTTTAGGATAACATTAATACCTGAGAAAACTAGGATGCAAACTTCAAAAAATGATAAAACTTTCATCTATATGCATATAACACAGGACGGTTGCTTTTTAACAATGAATCAATTATTTATACATATATGCAATGGTTATGTATATTTGCACTGTTATATTGTAATATATAGTGCAGGGACATAAAGGTCAGTTCACTGTTTGATAAGTGAATGATTATGATGTATTAACACATCGTGTGAGGTGTATGGACTATGTGTGCATGATACATGAGTGAGCTGTGAGAGTGAGCTTGTAACAGAGAGAAGCTTTGCTTCCTTGTAAGCCATTGGAGAAAAAGAGAAGAGTTGCACCCAAAGTGGAAGTGGGGTACCTTTTTAAGCCCGACCACTCTACATACTTATGTTAGTGTGTGTGTGTTGATTAATGCTCCTTGGAAACCCATAAATAATTGTTACTAAAGCTCAAGTTCGAGTTTTTACTTCCAAGGAGAGATTTCTCGATCAGAGCGTTTTGGAGCTAAATAGGGCATTTAAGGTATGTATCTTCTTCTTTTCAACTTGTCTAAGTGTTTTTCGGCTTGATAGTGGTCATTGGTGGCTAGAGATTGCCGGAAAATCAACTTGAAGCTCATGGATCACTATTCACTTACATGGTTGAAGAGAGAAAAACCTTTTAATATGCAAAAATGATCAAAATACCCCTCTGAACTTGTCCAAAAATTCTTAAACAACCTTCAAAAAACCCTCAAAAAATACCAAAATAAATACCCCAGAAACTGATTAGAAAAACCTTTTGGCGCGTGTGATTTATGTGTGAAACAATGATGTGCACGTGGCTGCGTGTGGGGGCCTGGCACGTGTACTACACGTGCAGTCAATAGTCAACCAAAAGTCAACAGTCAATGGTCTCTTGTCAATTGTCAAACGGTCAACAGAAGATCAAGTTAACAGGTTGGGTTCTAGGTCAAGTTGGGTCGGTCAAATTTGGATTGGGTTGAATCAGATCTTTGGGTTAAACTAGATCGGACTCAGTTAAACAATTAATGGTCAACAGTTGAATTGTTGACCAGTCAAGTCTTTTTCACAAAAACGGGTCAAAACAAACCCAGTGGGAAATTGAGATTTGTATCTTGTTGGGTGGATTTTAGTGGAAAAGTTATTGTCATTAGACTCGTGGTGGTTGGATCTACCTTTTGGTAACTTTTGTGTCATCGAAAACAGCTGTGGAGCAGCTGAAATCGGCAAAAACCAACTAGAGAGAGAACCGGGTCTATTTTGACCCATTTTTGTGAAGAAGACCCGACTGGTCAATTGGTCAACCATTGACCATCGACTGTTTGGCTATTAATTGTTTAACCAAGTCCGATCTGGTTTGACCTAGAGATTTGACTCGACCCAGTCCGAATTTGACCAACCTGACTTGACCCAGAACTTGACCTGTCAACTTGATCTTCCATTAACCATTTGACCATTTGACTATTGACCATTGACCATTGACTTTTAGTTGACCGTTGACTACGCGTGCTATACACGCGCCAAACCCCTACACACAGCCATATGCGTAACATTATTACGCATGTAAATCACATGTGCCAAAAGGTTTTTCTAATCAATTTTTGGGGTATTTATTTTGGTATTTTTGGAGGGTTTTCTGGAGGTTGTTTGAGAATTTTTGGATAAGTTTAAAGGGGTATTTTGGTCATTTTTACATATTAAAATCTTGAGAAAATTATAATATCAATTAATGATATTATAAAGTAACCGGGTTCCTACATTTTATCATAAAATACATTTTTAAAGTATTTGTGACACATATTCAAATAAATGTTGATTATTTAAATATTTCTTCAAGAAATATGAAATATACTTGAATATATTTTAGGAATATGATACTTGGTTTGGTGAAACTGCAGGAAAAATATATTAGCTTAAGTTCAATATATGTAATACATTATAAATGCATTGATATTGGACCGAGTATTGATATTGGACTATGTTAATGTTGGACTGGATATACATGCTGAATATATATTATTATTGGACTGGACTTTTGCTGCTGGACTATGAGAATATAGGTGCGGCCTAAGTTCATGTCAGCTTGCCTAATCCTGTTCCCATTATGGTGTCGCATTGATCACTATCAGAGGCTTCCCATTACGGTGTCGTCTTGATCACATCAGAAGCTTCCTTGATACACTTGCTGGCTACGATGTCGTCTCACTTAAGGGCACATAAGAGACGCTTATCTCTCGAGGGGTCATGCCCTATCTACCTCATTCTCACCCCGACGCTGCCTTCGTCTCTCTCAAGCGCCGAAGCTTCAACGGGATGAATCTGGAGGAGACGGGCTGTTAGAACGGTCGAATTTTGAGTCAAAAGGTTGAAATGAGGCTGATTTGATGGACAGTCTACTATTCCCAACGGATAGAAGGCTATGGCTCAGGTTTGATTCAGAAAAAGAAAACCCTAGATTTGCTTCTATTTAAAGGAGGTGTGTTCGTAAAGTTTTATTGTTGATGACGAACATATATTTGAAGCATTCTCTTTATTAAGATAATCTACTTAGCTTACTTACCATTTGATTCGAGATCATACATCATTCAGTGGTTTACAAGGTCTTGGTGATATTTGATTATTTGGTTTAATCTTTGATTATATCATCAATTATAGCTTGTATTACATTATTTATGTGCTGATTTCACTTATAAACATTCTCTGCACATAAATCTTGAGAAAAATTTGAAACCCTAATTTCTCCAAATTGGGGATTCGTAATAAGAGCTTTGTATCTTGATATATTTGTTTGAATAGCTCCTTTGATCAGCAATATCCTATAAACTAACATATTATTTGGGGATTTGCTATCGTATATGATCTTTGATCATTATTTGTATTCAGACTTGATAATTCATTTGAGAAGGAATTAGTTGGATTAAGGAGAATGTATTCTCATAATCAGATTGAGTAAAGGTGACTTCAATCAGTTGGATTGAAAGAGAATAGGGTGGACGTAGGACTTTAAGATAGAGTGCCGAACCACCATGGTAAATTGGGTGTTGATTCTCTTATTCTTTCTTTGATTACATATTTCTATTTGATTGTAAATCATCATACAAGTTATTAAAGTAATTTATTAGAATTTCTTTAAAGAAATAAGATTCGGTACAATAACAATTCAAGCCCCCCTTCTTGTTAGGCCATAAAACCCAACAAAAATAGTAAGCCAACAAGTATGTCTGATACATTGGGATCTGTTAGACAAGAAGACCTTTGGTTCAATTAGGTTGGCTCAAAACCCCTTAATTATAGTGAATGTCAATGAAGAAACCATAACAAAGGGTTGTATAAAGGCTTTGGAAAGAATGTATCAAACACATTTTTCCACGAATAAGGTGTTCCTCACTAAAAAGCTCTATAAGATGAAGCATGATGACAGTCGTCCTATGTAGGATCACATGAATGAATATAATTCATTGGTTCATCAACTAAAAGCAATTAGTGTTGAGTATTGATGATGATGTTAATGCAACAAATTTCTTAACCACTCTACCAAGTAGTTGGGATCCGTTGGTTATGTTCATTACTGGATCAGCTAAAGGGAAGCTAAATTTTAATGATGTTATTGGAACAATCATGTTAGAAGATTTGAGACGGAGATCTTTAGGAAAAGCTTTTGATTCTAAGCCTTTTCCTGCTTACTCAGCTAGTAGTAGCAACATGGGTAGATATGGGAGGAGAAAAGATAGAAATGAGGGACAAAGAGGTAGAAATCGTGGTAAGTCAAGGCCTAGAAGGAGATCACAGAGTAAAAAGTCAACCAAGAGAGAATGTTGGAATTGTGGTAAGATTGGAAATTTCAAGAAGGATTGTTGTGCTCCTAGGAAATAAACTAATCAGAGATAGATTAATCAGACTTCAAAGGATACATCGGATGATAATTCAACAAACTTTGTAGAACTAATGGTACTTTCTACTACTACTATAGCAGATGATTCATGGGTGATACATTCAGGTGCCTCCTATCATGCTACTCTATGTAGAGAGCTCTTCACGAGTTACTCTTCGGGTGATTATGGTGGAGTGTTACTAGGAGATGACCATTTATGTAAGATTGCAGGTATTGGTAAGATTGTTTTGACTTTGTCAAATGGTTGTTTACTTACTTTGAATGATGTAAGGCATATTTTAGAACTTAGAAGGAATTTGATCTCGATTACTACCTTTCACAATGAAGGGTATTGTACCTATCTAGGTGAAGGTGGCTACAAGATCACTAAAGGTGCATTGTTGATGATAAAGGGTAAGAGAGATGGCACATTGTGTTTATTGAAGAATGTGCGGTATAACTCTGTTAATGTTGCAACTCGTAATGATTCAAGACTTTGGCGTTTGAGGATTAGACACATGATTGAGAAGGTTCTCGAGGTATTGCAATCTAAGAGAAAGTTTAAAGGCTTGAAAGATGTTGATTTGGAATTCTGTGAGGGGTGCACATTAGGAAAGATGAAAAGAGTTAGATTTATTTGAGATGGGCCTAAAAGGAGGAAAAGGAAATTGAAGTTAGTTCATATGAATGTATAGGGGCCAGCCCAGGTTGCTTTGCTTTGAGGTTCGAGGTACTTTGTGACTTTTATTGATGATTGCATAAGAAAGTCTTGGATCTATATGATGAAGAACAAGTCTGATGTGTTTAAGGTGTTTAAGAAATGGAAGGCTTTGATTGAGAATCAAACCAATATGAGGATCAAGGCTCTTAAATTTGATAATGGGGGTGAATATTGTAGCAAAAAGTTTGATGACTTTTGTTCGAGAGAGGGAATTAGGAGGATTAAGGTTACCCTAGGAACTCTTTAAGAAAATGGAATTGTACAGCGGTTGAACAGCACTATTCTAGAGAGAAGGAAAGCTATGATTCACCATGCAGGACTTTCACAGTATTGTTGGGGCGATGCTTTTAATACAGTGGTATTATTGTTGAACAGAAGCCCTTCTACAATGTTGAATTTTGATGTTCCCAAAGAAAGATGGATGGGAAAGCAAGTTGATTACTCATGCCTTAAGGTATTTAGGTGTGAGGCATATGCGCTTATTAAGGATCAAAATAGGGGTAAGTTGGACCCCAAAGTGTATAAGTACTATTTCCTAGGATATGGTGGAGATGAGTATGGTTATAGACTGTGGGACGGTGGAAAGAAGATGTACAAGTTCTGAGATATTGTCTTTAATGAGGATAAATTGTGTAAGGATAGGAAAGAGCAAAAAGTGCAAAAGAAGTCTGATGTGATTGATACAGACTTAATGCTTCAGAGAAATCAGTTAGTGATAATTCTCAGGAGCCCTCTTCCCCAGCTTCATCTTTAAATAGTACACCAGATGTTTAAGAGAGTACATTAGAGGATTAGTCTAACACTCCACTTGCTACTCCATTAGTAAGGATATCCACTAGAGAGGCATGCTCCTTCTAGGTATTTTCCATCCTTGAATTATATTATGTATACTGATGTAGGTGAGCCTGAGAATAGGCAGGAGGCCTTAGATTGTATTGCAAAGGCCAAGTAAGAACAAACTACGAATGAAGAGTATGACTCTTTGTTGTCTAACCAAATTTGAGATTTGGTTTAGCTACCTAAAGGTAAAAAGGCATTCTATTCAAGATGGATATACAAGATCAAGAATAAGGTATATGGAAGTAAGCACTATAAAGACTTGTTGTCAAAGGATATGCGTAGAAAAAGAGGATAGACTTTGAGGAGATATTTGCTCCAATGGTTAAGATGACTTCAGTACGGGTGATGTTGAGTATGGTAGCTATTTTGGATCTTCATCTAGAGCAATTAGATGTGAAAACAACCTTTCTTCATGGGGATTTGGAGGAAGAGCTTTAATGTATTAGCCCAAGGGACTTGAGGTTAGAGGAAAAGAAAAGTTTGTGTGTAAACTCGAGAAGAGTTTGTACGGTCTGAAACAGGCCCCTAGACAATGGTATTTAAAATTTGATAATTTCATGGGGTAGCAAAATTTTGAAAGATGCTCGAGTGACCATTGTGTGTATTTTAAGAAGACATCATCATGTAATTTTCTTATCCTAATCTTGTATGTTGATGACATGCTTGTTTGTGGAGCAAATATGCAAGATATAATTGGTTTGAAGAATAAACTCCAGAGTCGTTTTTCAATAAAAGATCTTGGAGTGGCAAAGCAAATTCTTGGTACGAAGATTACTCGTGATAGAAAGAAGCGTGTGTTGAAGCTATCTTAACAGGATTATGTTGAGAGATTGGTTAAGAGGTTTAACATGAAAGATGCAAAGCTAGTGGCTCAACCTCTTGCTAGACATTTTAGACTATCACTGAAAAATTGTCCATAGACAAATGAGGAATGGGAATTCATGAAGAATGTTCCTTACATTTTAGTGGTGGATAGTTTGATTTATGTCATGGTTAGTACAAGGCTAGATATTATGTAGCTAGTTAGTGTGGTGAGCAGATTTATGAACAAACCTGGAAAGATGCATTGGGATGCGGTTAAGTGGATTTTCAGATATTTGCAGGGAACGTCTTTCTATTGTCTTCATTTTAGAGGTTTAAAACTCAATCTTCAGGGTTATGTGGATGTTGACTTATCAGGAGATCTTGATGGTGGTAGGAGTATCACAGGTTACATCTTTATAGTTGGAGGAACAACTATCAGTTGGATGTCCAAGTTACAATCAGTGGTAGCATTGTCTTATACGGAAGCAGAGTACATAGCAACAACTAAATGGGCAAAAAAGTTCATTTGGTTGTAGGGTTTCTTGGAGGAGCTTGGCCATATGCCAAAGGATAGTGCATTATGGATAGATAGTCAGAATGCCATTCACCTTTCTAAGAATACAACGTTTCGTTCCAAGTCAAAGCATATTGAGAGGAGATATCACTTTATTAGGCAAATGGTGGAGGATAGATGTGTGAAGTTGAATTTGGCGGACATGTTGACCAAAGTGGTCAACAAAGACAAGTTGAGCTTATGCTTAACTTGTGTTGGGCTCAAGAGCTAAAGCTCAAATAGGGGCAGCCTCTTTACATTGTTAGCAGCTATTATACATATGGTGTAAGGATGTTGCACTATATATTCTATGGGGGAGAATTGTTATATTGTAATATATAGTGTAGGGACATATAGGTCAGTTCATTGTTTGATGAGTAAATGACCGTGATGTATTAACACACTGTGTGAGGTGTGTGGATTGTGTGTGCGTGATACATGAGTGAGTTGTGAGAGTAAGCTTGTAACAAAGAGAAGGTTTGCTTCCTTGTAAGCCACCAAAGAAGAAGAGAAGAGCTGCCCCCAAAGTGGAAGTAGAGTACATTTTTAGGCCTGAACCACTCTACATACTTGTGTTAATGTGTATGTGTTGATTGATGCTCCTTGGAACCCCATTAACATGTACATGTTCATTTATATTTAATGTGTACATGTCTATTACTTTATGCAAGTACCAAAAGGAAATCTTCATAGGACAGTTGCTTTTTAGCAATGAATCAATTAGTTATACCTAATCTCATTCTTTTTCTAAATAAAGTTAGCGCACATTTAAATTTAACCTAAAGTTTAAATTACTAAAGATGTAGGCTAGACAATTATTCTTCTATCCGCCAAATTATTGCTTGGTGACTTGTGCTGCATGCTCTATGTGTGGGACTTGAGAAAAGAAAGAAGAAATCCTAAACTTTACAATAGTCATTGCATTGATAGTGTAACATATTTTTTCTATCCATATAGTATCATTTATAACTCTATCAAAAGAAAGAAAAACAACGCACAGACTAGGGAACACACTTACCTTAATGAAGAGACTATTTATTCACATAACACAATTGACGCTTCTCACATAACTATTGTGGAATTCCAATATATAAGACATTGTTTGTTCTAGTGAAAGAATTTTTTTTCTATTCACATCATTTGTTCCAATGTAGCATATGTTTTTTATCCACACATTATCATTTATAACTCTGTCAAAAGAAAGAAAAATAGTTCATGAACTAGGGAAAACACTTTGCCTTAGTGAAGAGACTTTATTTATTCACATGACCCAGTTGACACTTTTCACATAACCATTGTGGAATTCCAATCCACAAGACATCATTTGTTCTAGTGAAGAGAATGGAAAGCAATGCCTTTTTTTTTTTTTTTTTTTTTTCTAAGGGCATTTGGAAGACTAAACTTAAAATGGTGAGCTTTTCATAAACCAAAGGTAAAGAAAAATCTCTACTTAAGTGCCTTCTAGTAGCTACATTATTAATGAAAGTAAAAGCAAAAGCAAAAGCAAAAGCAAAAGGGGAAGTAAGAAGGGGAAGAAAAAAGTTGGAGAAAGAAAGCTATGGAAAGTTTCCGATCTTTTTCTCATGCAAGAAGTCATTTACCATTGGAATTGAATATTGGGGCTTGAAGTTGACAGAGGTAGCTTCCAGCTTGTTTCTTTTTTATTTTTCTATTTCGTTTCTCTAGAGGAAAAAAGAATTTGAATGTGACATGTAAAATCTTACAAAAATCTACAACTTAGAAGGAAGGTCTCCCATATGATCGTTTCGCCAACCATTACTCTATCATCATCAAATTTTGTGACAAAGTTCTTGAGGCCCACAATGCAAAACAATGAAAGTCAAAGTTTGTCTTTCTATGAACGAAAAGTAATAAAGTTTGACTTATCATCTTTGTTAATCCATCTATCACTTCAAGTTGTATGGACTTCCCTAAATGATGAGAACCACAAAAGGAAAAGCACATGAATGAGAAAGGACCAAAAAAGACTACAAATCTATTAAAACAAACCCATGAAATCTTTCAGGATCTTACTGCACATACAAAGAAAATATTTTTTTTTTATGAATATGTGAGTTTATTCATCGAAGAAATACAAAGAGAATATTATTATTATTATTATTATTATTATTATTATTATTATTATTTTTTAAAGATGCATAAAAATTATGAAGTTTAGGATAATACCTACATCTCTAACCTAAGGAGAAATTCTTCACTGTGATGAGGAGAGTTACAATGTATACAAAAAAACCTTTGTTTTCTCTCTATCTTTCACACTAATCTCTCTAATCTTATAACTAGGTTTTCTCATAGTGTTCCCTTTTATACTAACACCTAGAAAACACAAACTAAATAGGACTGAGAAACCTTATAAACTTTTTACAACATAAACATGATAGTTACATATTTACCCTTACTAATTTATTCTAAACCTAATAATTTTTCCCTTTTAGAGTAACATTAGTACAACATCCTTACATTATAAGAGAAATAGCATTGATCCCTAGACTTGACTTTACTTGGAGTCCATTCTAGCAACCTATTGACATATCTTAAGCTTTTCTCTTATCAGTGGCTTTGTTAACATATTTGCTCCATTGTCATTAGTGTAAATCTTCACAAGATCTAACCACTTGGATTCTAATACATCTCTAATCCAATGATATCTGACATTAATATGCTTAGATCTTGAATGAAATGATGTATTCTTACTAAGGTAGATGGAGGTTTGGTTGTCGCTATAAAGGATAATCATCTCTTATTTTATACCAAGTTCCTAAAGAAACATCTTCATCCATAAAACTTTTTTTTTTTTACCTTCAATGGTTGCTATATACTCTGCTTTTATTGTAGACAAGGCAACACAATCTTATAGCCTAGATTGTCATGAAACTGCTCCCCTTGTGAAGGTGAGCATGTACATTGTTGTAGATTTCCTCCCATCATGGTCTCTAGCCATATTTGCATATGTGTATCCAACCAATATAGGCTCATCATTACTAAAACATAAACACCACTTAAGAGTTCTTTTATGGTACCTAAGTAACTACTTCACAGCTTTTCAATGTATTTTTCTAGGATTTGAAAGAAAACAACTGGCTGCTTGAACTGCATGAACAATGTTTGGTCTAATGCTTACTACAACATACAACAAGCTACCAACCACAAATGCATAACATGTTTTCTTCATATATTCAATCTCACTCTTACTTTTACACTTCTGTTCCTTATTAAGCTTGAAATAACTTGCAAGTGGAGTACTTACTGCTTTTACTTTACTTATGCCAAATCTTTAAAATATCTTCTCTATATACCTTTTAAGATAGCCATAACTTTCCATGTTCTCTATCACCTTTAACTTCTATACCAATGATTTGCTTTATTGGTCCCAAATCTTTAATTGCAAAAGACTTGTTTAATTTCTTCTTTAGTTCAACAATTTTTTTAATATCCTGACCAACAATCAACATATCATCAACATATAAGAGTAGGATGACAAAATCACTACCTGCAAAGTGTTTCACAAACACACAATGATCTGAGCTGGTCTTGTTATAATCGTGTTGTAACATGGATGACTCAAACTTCTTGCACCACTAACCAGGTGCTTGTTTTAAACTATATAAGCTCTTCTTCAATTGATATACAATATTCTCCTTACTCTTCTCTATGAAACCTTCAGGTTACTTTATATAAATATCTTCCTCAAAGTCTTTATGAAGGAATGTAGTCTTCACATCGAGCTGTTCTATTTCCTTCAATTTATTAGCCAAACCAAGAATGACTCTAATCAATGACATCTTCACCATAGGAGAAAAAATATCCTCAAAGTCAATACTTTTCTTCTAATCATAACCTTTCACAACCAACTGTGCATTGTATCTTGGTAGTGAATTGTTTTCTTTTGACTTCAACTTGTAGACTAATTTATTTTTAAGTGCTTTTCTACCTTTAGGCAACTCTACAAGGTCATAAGTGTGATTTTTTTTTTGCAAGGAATTCATTTTCTCTTGCATTGCTTTCTTCCACTATTTCTTGTACTCATATTCATTAGCTTCCTTATAGTATTGTGATTCTCCCTTATTAGTCAACATTAAATACTCATGTTGTGGATATTTCAACAAAGGTTGATGCTTTCTGCTAGTTTTTCTCACTAGGGGTTGGGTTGATGATTCAACTGGATGATTATCAACATGTCCTCTAGATTCTTTAACAATTGCAATTTCAAAAACTTCTTCACTTGCTACATCTTTAAGTGACTTTTCGTGTGTAGTTCCCCTTTCATGTGTGCTTACTGGAGAAGAAAAAGGTGGGGGTTATGTCCTTAAGACTTTCATTAATAACTCTTAGATTTTTAGTTTACTTAAGATCTTCAATAGTTTGATCTTCAAATAAAATAACATCTCTACTTCTGACCATTTTCTTTATAGTTAGATCCTATAACTTATATTACAGCTCATCGTGTCTATAGCCCAAGAAGATGCAATCTTGAGCTTTATCATCAAGCTTGTTCCTTTTATCCTTAGGAATGTGAATAGATGTTTGACAGCTAAATACTTATAAGTGCTTAAAAGAAATCTCTTTGCCAGTCCATATTCTCTCAAGTGGATCACTTTCTAATGAAACTGAAGAAGACAAGTTAATGAGATCTACTACAATACATATAGCTTCACCCCAAAATGATTGAGATAATCTAGAATGTGAAAGCATACACCTTGGACATAAAAAAAAAAATTGAATGAATCAAATTAAGAACATGTTTTCTTCTAAATGGGGGCCTTCTCCAAAATGAGATTCTACATTGCTTTACAACTAAGTAGTAATCACAAGGCTTTAACTGCAAATCAACACCATTAACTCATGATATGATTTTGTTCTTTATCAAACATGTGGTTATCTTCCACCATGTTTACATTGCCCTTTTGATTACTAGGTTCAATCTTATAGAGAGTACTAACCTTCTACCATTTTGCAAGTATGAAAGAACTTTTACTGAGTTTCCATTTACCTTTATTAAAATAATTATCATATCCCTCATCATCAAGGATGCTAGTAGAAATCAAGTTGAAACAAATCTCAAGAACATGCCTGACATTCTTTAGTACTAGCTTACATCCAACACTAGTCTCCAAAACTACATCTCTAATGTCAACTATCCTTGCCTATGCATTATTTTCCAAGCTAACATACCTAAAATCACCACTCGTATAAGATGTGAAGAACCTTTTATGTGGGGTAACATGAAAAGAGGCACTTGTGTCAACAATCTAAGATGAAACTTGACATGTGATGTTGATATGAGGATTACAAAAGATCGTAATATCTTTAATATTAGATGTAGTTGCTATTATGTCCTTTTCAACTTTCTTTTCTTCATTCCTTAAGCCTTCTACGGTCTCTTTTATAATGACTATGCTTACTACAATGATAGTACTTAACATCTCTCCTTGAGTGTGATACTCCACGTGATCTATCAGAATTTGGTGTTCTACTTTTGCTTCTATCTTTATTTTTGTTTGCATATATGTTTTTTCCCCTCCTTTCTATAACTAATACTTTTGTATGTTCAAATGCTCCTTGCTCATTTACTTTAATTTCTTCATTAAATAAACTTTCATGGACTATCTTCATACTTAGAACGCTGCCTGGAGCTGTGTTTGTGAGAGTAACTACCAATTTCTTTCAACTATTAGGTAAGCTACTCAACAGTAACATTGGTTGCAATTCATTTTCTAAAACAATCTTTACCATTGCCAGCTGGTTTACTGTTTGGTGAAATCTAAATGCAAGTGAACATGTCGAACAAGTAATATAATGATAAGAAAGATATCGTCCCACAGAGATTGGTGATTACTAGACCAATTAATTACTAACGGTGAATAACTCCTAGAATTTATCTAGCAAACCAAATTGATGGATGATAAATTAACTAACTAAGTTTAAGAAAACTTAATAAAAGAAATATGTTAGAGCATATGACTTCACCATAATTACTAGGTACTAACATTGATTATTTATGCTTGCAAGAGAGATAATATCTATGTGATGGCGGAATTTCCTAATTTATTTACTATCCTATATCTAGGTATAGCAAACCTTCTTAGTTCATTAATTCACTATATCTCTATATGTGAATTGAAACAAACCAAATGCATTAGGATCTATGAATATTCCCAGTTTACACCGAAAGCCACACAAACAATATGGTATATGTCTATCCATATTTAATCTATGGTTACATATTACTAGAAGCAACTGCATACTATTTCTTGTCGGTCTTTAACATGCAAATCAAGTCATCTAAGTGGTAGCTAATCACCTAAAAGCATTAAACTCCATAATATGTAACTTCACATAAATAAAATATCTTGTAAAATATAATAATCATAAGATTCATACCATCATAATTAGGTTACATCGTAGCTCTAACAAAAATAAACTAAAACATAAAGAAATAATAAGGAAGAATGGTAATAAGAAATAAAGAAGGCATCTTGAATCCAAGAACAAGAAGTCTGTCACCTTTTTTGTCTTCTCTTCAAGAAAACCTTGAATTCTTGGCTTCTTTCTTGAGTTGTGCTCAATTTCCTCCTCCCTTTCTTTTGCCTCTTCTCTTCTCTTAAATAGGGTTTAGGTTTAGACCTATCTCCTATCCTAGTAGAATTAGGTTTTAGAGACCTAAAACAATTGGGTTTTGAACTCCTAAATTAATTGAGACTTGAATTCCTAACATGACTGGGTTTTCTATTTAAATAGAAAATCCAATAACAATAGAAAATCTAATAACAATTATCCAAAGCCCAAGCCCATCTTGACTTTCTTGATCTTGATATTACAATTTTGCCACACAATAAGCATCAGGTTCTCCATGTTCATCCCTTTTCTCCTTGTGCTACAAAAACAAGACAAATTCAAATAAATAAAAGGAGTTCAAATATTTTCTCATAAACATTGTATTATTTATTGCCTAAAAAATAGGTAAAATAACTCTATAAAAATAGAGTTATCAAAACCCCCAAACTTAACATTTTGCTAGTCCTCTAGCAAAAGCAATAAACAATATATGTTTTAGATAAAACCCTTTCATGATATCCTCCCATAATTGCTCAACTTAACAATTCAAAGAAAAATATAGCTTTCATCCAAACACCACAATTGTTTCATAAGATAAGATAGACTCTTAACTATGTTGACCGCGTGTGTGTGTGTGAGTCCTTATCTTTTCAACTATATGCACTCCAAATAGATTCACATTAATATACAATCTCTTAAAATCTTTAACCAAACCTTATATGTTTGCTTTTCATTCCTCTCTCCACTAATGTAAGCCAATCATCTAATCAAAAATCAATAGGACTTTTATAAGCTTGTAATGTAAGGCTGGGCTAGGGATAAGATGAAAGTCATTTAAGCTAAATTCACCCATGAACACATTGCTTTCTAGGATCTAATTTAAGCTTTTGTCACTTCCTTTCTTTGCTTTATTCTTTTTTTTTCCGCAAATGATCTTTCTATCACCACTTCTCTCATTTATTTTTTTCTTAAAAATACTTGATTTCACTTGGATTTTGACACTCACAAAAGTTACAATCATGCTTGCAATCATAAAGCAAGTAGTAGGACTAGAAATGTAACCATTATAATATTATCTTGTTGATGACATCCAACTACTATGCAGAAGTCAATTTCTGAACCTTTAGTTGCTTGAATTTGACAATAAGCAATAAGAGAATTCCATTCTTGGACAAATGTTGCTTTTTTTTTTTCATTCACAAAAGCAACATATTATGCTACATAATCATTGTAATCAACATCCTTCCCCTCGACTTCTCTTCACTCAAATAGACTTATATCCTAAAAGTCAATATGTTCAAAGGTGTAGGACGAAAAGATAATTTGTCAAAGGCTCAAAGGTATATATATATGTGGGTGTCATAAAAAAAAAAGATAAAAATCAAGGCTCAGTGGGGTGACTGATGATAAATAAATAAGGTTGGCTTGAAAGGCTCAAACGATCCAAAGAATGGCCTAAATCATTTTCTCAATTAGATACAGCCTAGGATTTCGCTTCAAGAGGAAATCAAACAAATTCTAAGATCGAGATGAGATTTAAGAAAATCACATACTTCACATGAATGTTCTTTAGAAATACACACAATTTCAAAAATGAAGGACTTTTAGTGCTCAATAGGTGGATCAACATAATCAAAATCACACTTAACTCACATCACAATTGCAGGTTTGAACAAAATCTATATCTTTCAAAGAATCACCAAGAATTCACAACATGGGATGTAATCATGACATAAAAAAAATTTCAATCAAATTTAGCACAAAGGTTCTTTTCCTACCCCCAAACTTGAATGAAGCATTGTCCTCAATGTAAAAACAAAAGAAATCAATAATAAAGAAGGAATAAGAAAACTCCCTTGATTGCAGGTTGTAAAAATGGAGTTGTGATGAGCATATGGTGACAGCCTTCTAACCAAACTACTAACAGAATACTTGGGTTGCCTCCCAAGAAGCGCTTGCTTTATAGTTTTCAGCCAAACTATCCTCCACATGTTGCTCAAGGAGGATGAAACTCCAATAGTTTAGGAGACAGCTTGTGTCGTTTGATTGTTGAGCATTCTTCAATTAACACAACTGTCTCATATACTTCTAGCTTTCTTTTGTTCTCCAATTTCTCTTTCAAAAGTTTTGCACAACTAGATATGTGACCTAGAGCATCTGCAAAAGGAATGTTAATGTGCAGTTTTAAAGATATCTCAAGGAATTCCAAAAACTGCTTATCTTTTATGCGTTGCTGGAATCTCTGGTTAAATGGAGTTTGAGGCATAAAGGACATAGGATTTTTTGGAACAAGGTTGCTCCTAGGTGCCTCCTCAAGTTGTATGCTGACATCTTTATCATTATCTTTGAGACTCTCCTTGTCAACATCAACTTCTTATACTTACTTGCCACATGTTACGGTTATTGCCTCTGTGGTATCTATAGGGTTTTTCTCCACATTGCTAGGCAAAAGACCTTCCTGATTCTCTAAGATCATGTTCATTAGCTGACTCATCTGCACCTCTAATTTTCGGATTGAAGCTTCTTATCTTTGAAAGCTCACTTCTTGATTATGAAATTTTGCTTCAATCCCCTCTGTAAAGTTTTGGGTGGTGACAGCTAGCTCATTGATCATGTCCTCAAAGTTAGGTTTCACCTCTTCTGTTTGCATAAATGTTGGTTGCAGTCTCATCTCATTTGGGTTACTGTATGAAAAAGTTTGATGGTTATGCCATCCCGGATTGTACGTGTTAGAGTAATAATCATTTTGTGACCTATTAGGAATCCCAACAAAATTAGCATAATCATTATAATAAGCATAAGGGTTACCTACTTGACATTCTGTGCTTGCATGTTCTTCACCACAAAATTCACATGATCTACTTTGATGTCTCACAACTGGAGTATTTAGGTTGTCTATCTTCTCATTGAGCACTTCCAATTGTGCAGACATTATGGTGAAGATATCTACTTCATGGACTCCACTTGCTTGATGCATTGGTAGTCTCTTAGTAAACCATTGATAGTTATCAAATGCCATCTCCTCTAGAAAATTAAATGCCTCTTCTGGTGTTTTGCTATGTAAGTCCCCTCCTGCAGCTGTATTAATTACACAACGAAGATTCATACTACACCCATCATAAAAAGTTTGTACTTGTAGCCACGTGGGTAATCCATGATTTGGACATATCCTCAAAAGTTCCTTGAATCTCTCCCAAGCTTCATATAATAATTCATCATTCATCTGCTCAAAAGTGAAAATATCGTTACGCAATTTAGCAGATCTTGCAAAAGGAAAGAACTTACCAAGAAATTTTTTAGCCAAATCATCCCATGTAGTAATTAATCCTGCAGGAAGTGAAAAGAACCACTTTTTAGCTGTATCTCTAAGAGAAAATGGAAATAGTTTCAACTTGATAACATCTTCTATAACTCCATGATCTCCAATCATGTCACAAAATTCAAGGAATGCTTCAATGTGAGCTTTTGGATCCTCATTTGGAAGCCCACTATATTGCACAGATTTTTGAAGCATCTTGATGAGCACAAGCTTGATCTCAAAGTTATTTGCCTGATTTGCAAGCCTAATGTTTGATGTAGCATTCCAAAATGTTGGTGCAACATAGTCTTTTAAAAGTTTATATGTATCATCATATCTCTCTATCCTTGTTACTTAATCTTTCAACAATAGCAACTTAACAAAGATTTTTTCTTTTTGTTTTTCAAGAATTAAAAGAAATGATTTTTTTTTATTTTTCAAGAATTAAAAGAAACGATTTTTTTATTTTTCAAGAATTAAAAAAAATTTTAAAGGAAAATAAAAGCTAGATTAAACCTAGAAATTATTCGGTATTAATATTAATCAGCAGTAAAACAACCAATCCTCGGCAACGGCGCCAAAAACTTGTTCGGTGAAATCTAAATGCAAGTGAACATGTCGAACAAGTAATATAATGATAAGAAAGATATCGTCCCACAGAGATTGGTGATTACTAGACCAATTAATTACTAACGGTGAATAACTCCTAGAATTTATCTAGCAAACCAAATTGATGGATGATAGATTAACTAACTAAGTTTAAGAAAACTTAATAAAAGAAATATGTTAGAGCATATGACTTCACCATAATTACTAGGTACTAACATTGATTATTTATGCTTGCAAGAGAGATAATATCTATGTGATGGCGGAATTTCCTAATTTATTTACTATCCTATGTCTAGGTATAGTAAACCTACTTAGTTCATTAATTCACTATATCTCTATATGTGAATTGAAACAAACCAAATGCATTAGGATCTATGAATATTCCCAGTTTACACCGAAAGCCACACAAACAATATGGTATATGTCTATCCATATTTAATCTATGGTTACATATTACAAGAAGCAACTGCATGCTATTTCCTGTCGGTCTTTAACATGCAAATCAAGTCATCTAAGTGGTAGCTAATCACCAAAAAGTATTAAACTCCGTAATATGTAACTTCATATAAATAAAATATCTTGCAAAACATAATAATCATAAGATTCATACCATCATAATTAGGTTACATCGTAGCTCTAACAAAAATAAACTAAAACACAAAGAAATAATAAGGAAGAATGGTAATAAGAAATAAAGAAGGCATCTTGAATCCAAGAACAAGAAGTCTGTCACCCTTTTTGTCTTCTCTTCAAGAAAACCTTGAATTCTTGGCTTCTTTCTTGAGTTGTGCTCAATTTCCTCCTCCCTTTCTTTTGCCTCTTCTCTTCTCTTAAATAGGGTTTAGGTTTAGAACTATCTCCTATCCTAGTAAAATTAGGTTTTAGAGACCTAAAACAATTGGGTTTTGAACTCCTAAATTAATTGAGACTTGAATTCCTAACATGACTGGGTTTTCTATTTAAATAGAAAATCCAATAACAATAGAAAATCTAATAACAATTATCCAAAGCCCAAGCCCATCTTGACTTTCTTGATCTTGATATTATAATTTTGCCACACAATAAGCATTAGGTTCTCCATGTTCATCATTTTTCTCCTTGTGCTACAAAAACAAGACAAATTCAAATAAATAAAAGGAGTTCAAATATTTTCTCATAAACATTGTATTATTTATTGCCTAAAAAATAGGTAAAATAACTCTATAAAAATAGAGTTATCATTTACCAAAAACTTAAACTTACTTAAGAACTCTATCATAAACCTTCCTACCTTATACTTCAAATTGATTAACCTCTTAAGTAGAAAAACCTTGATTTAAGGAGTCTTGCATTCATAGAGAGTCTCAAGCTTCTTCCATAGCTCACTTGCTTTAGTCTCTTGCATAATATGGTGATCAATATTGTTCTTAACAAATTATTTGATTAAGAAACAATTTTTCTTATTCAACTTCTCTCACTTTTTATCAGTCAGCTTCTCAAGTCTAGTTGAATCTCTTTTCACAACATCACATAAATCTTTACTAATCAAGTAATCTTTCATCTATGCCTTCTAAGTTTGGTAATTAAATGAATTTAACATGATTACACCTCTATTGAAAGTATTCATATCATTCATACAATCAATAAACTCCCTTTTGACTTCCCCTTCAAATAGAAATCAAAAATAAAAATTACCAAAATACCCCTCAACAAATGCCAACAAAATTGACCAAAAATACCCTTATGATTATGCCTAAAAGAAGCCCAAAATATCTCTTAAAGAATCATAGAAAATAGTGCAAAAAAGGGCATAGAAATCACTTGAAAATTCTGTCCAACACTTATAGCTCACACTTGCAACCAACAAGTCAAAGTCAATAGTCAACGAGTCAACGGTTAACGATCAATGTTCAATAATCACACACGCATCGAGTTTGGATCTTGGGCTGGACCAGGTCTTGAAATCTGGTCTATGGGCTCTAGTCAACAAATTCTAGGTTAACTCAAAATCTGGGTCAATTAGTTAAAACTCCAAATCAAGTTAGTAGGTCAACACGGGTTGATTTGCGGATCGAAGAACATGTTTTCTTCCACCGTTGTTCTTCACTGATTTTTGTTGTTCCATGAACATTTATGATGGAAAAAGAACTCCAATCAATAGATTGGATTTCTGTGAGTCTATGGAATGCCACTTTGCTTCACAAAATGGCCAAACAAAAGAGGAATTTCAAATCCCCTTTTTTTGCCACACGGGTTCAATGCAATCCTCAGCACTCCAATGCATTTTTTGACCAAAGCCGGATGTTTCTGGCCATAGAGAAGTCGTAAATCACACAAACAAAGTCCAGGGAAGAAAATCCGTACCTCAATCACCGATTTTGGCTTCTTCCATCATGTGTTGCACAATAAGTGTTTGACAAATGGTTTCTTTGAACAAAACCTTTGTTGACAACTTCTCCTTTGTGTGGAGTGTGTAAAGTTCATGCCGAATAATTGTTCTTCCACTAATTGCCTAAAAAAGAACAAGCCTTGGCCCTAATTTAGGAACCTAGGGACCAATACTAGTTTGCTAAAAACAAACCCATGAGTCTTAAACTAGTGGAATCTCTCAGGCACCCACAAAAAAAGAATATTAATCAAGAAAAGACATACAAAAATTATTAGATTCAGGATAATCCTTACATTCTCGACCTGAAGAGAAGTTTTTCACTAATAAGGAGGGTTACAATGTATATATATTTATCCTTACTAATTTACTCCAAACCTAATGAGAGAAAAGGAAAAGCACATGAACAAGAGAGAATGGCCAAAAAAGACTCACAAATCTAAACACAATTATTTGCTACAAGAGGAGGCTTTGTTGTTCCTTCCTACGCTACAAGCAATGGCAGTCCATCGATGGAAATTTTGATAATGACTTTTAGTTGGTTTTGGTTTCCATCCATGAAAGTTAATTAGCGACCTGACTTTTCTAATGCTAGCTATACAAGGTTGATGGAATGGTAGATTACCGCACATCAATGACCATTCATTAATATAATATCTATACTAGGACAAGACATATCATTAAACCTCTTGCTTGGTTGTGAAAAGCAACCCTGAAATTTTATTCATCATACTTCCCCAGTGCTGCAACATGCTTACGTAAAGCATCTATGGATCCAAAATTTCACTATCCCAGAAACATTTAATCTTCATATTATGCACCTGACTATATGTTGCCTTTTCAATGACAATTCTTTTTCACATCTCCTGAAACAAACGGTACATCTGTAACTTATTTTCATAGTAAATCGTTATGTGTGATCTTTCTTGAAGAACTTTGAAACCGATCTCAAATGAAAACCATGACCAATGGGAGAAAGAGCTTTGGAGTGTGTAGCTAAGAGTGGAGGAAGAGAAAATGCAGGTTTCGCGTCTCTTTGATCAATGCAATTGCTTTTAAGTGATGGACCGATTATTTTTCTCCAACTTTATTTTCTCTTAAGAATGTCTGAATTTCAGCCCAGTAGAAAATTTTAAGCATTTATAGACTTCTTTAACAAACAGTTTTTTGATTTTTCTAAGCTGGTGACAATAGATCAGAGGCATGATTTTGTTAGATGTGTGACGGGTTGTGTAGTAATAAAGGATGTGAATTTAAATTTATAATATGCATTTCTTGTGATTATAAAACAAGTTTTGTGTGCTTTTCTGTAGCAATCATTGTAGTCAAAGTCGGTTTATGGGGTTTATAGGTTGTAATGGCCGATCAAGTTCAATCCACAAGTTTCTTTTTTTTCCCGGCTATGGTGAACTCAAAGGAAGAACTCAGCATCAACAGAGACTGCACCTGAATTTGCATTCAACAACTGACTACAGATGCTGTGTTTCTTTTGTGTAGCTGAATATTTATATGCTTTCAGATCGACGGCTTTAGGCACTCCTACACTCGACACTTATGACTTCGATCACTTGGGAGAGTCTTCAGCAGTCGTCACAACGAACCCTGCATGCGATCAAATGCCTTCGGAAGCTAAATCTGACGATTAATTGCCTCAAAGTTATGTATGAAACTTTTTAACTTACTAAATTTGTGAAGTCTCTTATTCACCAAGAAAAGAAACCTTTAACTACACGGACCTTAGGGAGCCACCAGTAAAATTATGTTTCATTTATCCCTCGGACCTTACAAAAATGTGTATAGTGGCATTCGTCGAAAAAAAAAAGACGGAAAAACATATGAAGTGGTAGAAAGATGAAGGAAAAAGTGGAAAGTGCTCACAGCACCTACTAGCGAGTGAATTTCTTTTTTTACCAAAAAAAAGAAAATACAATTGTGACAATATTGAATGTCTTCATGCTATAAGGTAAACAAGATCTAATTTGACATTTCATGATCAAATATCAAGAGATAGAATATAAGGTAAACAAGATAAAATAAGTAGAGAACCCTTAATTCGTGGAGCAAACATTTATTTGGCATCATAGAATTGAATGTCAAGGAAGGTGGGAGAAATAGCGCTTAAGGTAGGAGCATGGCTTGCTCAATTTGGTTATGAATCATTGGATTATAAAGAGAATGCGCAACCACTCCTTAGATTTAATCCTCTGAGAGTAAAAGTAGAAGAAAAGATATTGAAGATCTAATTCACCTGAGTAGACCAATCTCGCATTACAATGCATGAGGGAAATTGTGTAAAATTGAACGTGACGAATGATTGCCAGTCTTCTTGCATCCGATCGATACACTTGGAAGGTTTGGATTTTCAAATATAGGTTTCAAGCTCATGCATATTTAGGTCGAACACCATTTATTGCCTCTAATCCCTAGCAAAATAGACAATTGGATTATGAGCATGCATAGATGTTTTCATTATATTTTGATTTGATAGCATGTTTTTTTCATCAATTTATTGGTTCATTTGATCTTTCCACTTCTATATTCTCTCAGTTTCTGAAAGTGTATTTCTTACAAACACACCGGAGCTTTACCTCATGATGTTAGCTGCAATGTTACTACTTACTACTGCCATCTTGATTTATTGGCTTGACTTCTGTTCAATAAATTGTTAATGCCCATTCCATTGTCCACGGTAGCAAATGCAAAGGTGGATGGTTCACCTGGGTGATAATAAGAGAAATCCTTTACATTGATATGGGATTTCTTTTTCTAAAGTGAAATTCCAATTTAGCATTCAAGATAGAATAAATATTCAAGCAAAAAACAATCAAATGATTTATAATATAGATGTAGTAGTGGAAAAGGTTAACAGAACTAATGCCGAAATTCTAGCTTTCCAGGAAAAACTAGGATGGAAAAGGTGAGTGAGGGGAAAGTGGAAAAGAAGTCAAGAACCCAGAGAACCACAACATCTAGATTGACTCTCCATGCATAATTTCAAAAGAAAGGACTTACAAATACTTCTCGGTCAGCATTATTATGGGTAGCAGAACTACGTTAAGAATGTTGGGTCCTAACTCAACTAAGAAGAGGAACACGTACATCACAAAATGGCGTCTTTTACAAGATTGTGCAGAGTTTCTCTCCTCCAAGGTCGCTCAAGACATATCTCCACACCCTGCACATATACATGACAATAGCTTTAACAAATCAAAAGACTGGTCACCAGATTATGTGAGCGAAGGGAGCGTTCATTTTGCATTTGTTGCTTCCAAAGCAATTCCAAGCATGTGAAGCAATCAGCAGCATGCTGATTTCACTAAAAAGGTGGTATCTCCTTAAAGTTTTATCGACTGGCTGCTTTTGGTTTCATTTACTAGGAAAGAAACCAACGGGACTAGATTTCACTAAAAAGCAGGTATCTGTTAGACGCTACGGAACCGAAAGTGAGAAATAATTTTAGCTCGTCGTCAATTTTGAGCTTCCCATGAACTGCAAGTGTACATCTACAAACAATTTCCTCCACCAAGTTCATCATGCTTTGGAAGTCTGAATATGATTTTATACATCTATGATCAAATACCAAGAATTGATAAGACCTTCATTCTAAAGATTTGAAACATTAACAAAATTGCATATGCTACATAAGGGAAATGAAAATAAATTGCCATACCCGTGTTCTAGTTAAGCAAAAGAAAAAAAATATAGGAGAGTCTACCTCTATTATAAAATAGATATCCACAACAACTTATTATAGAATTCACATTCAGGATTTAATCAGAATTTTGATTAGCTCTTGCGGCACACCACACACTATATCTTGAAGGCCTTGGCGCAACTAGAAAAATCACAAATCTCCTAACTCACTGAATATTTCACACATTGTTCATATATGGTTGTCTGCATTAGCAGACATATTTTGAAATCATTTCAAGCCTAGTTCCTTTGTAGAAAAATTTCAGACTTGCATTACATAAAAATATGTACGCATGTGCATGCACAAGCACAACATTAACAGTAACTCACCTCTGGCAGGATCACTTATCCACATCAGCTAGACCATGATATTTGTCCGGAAATTGTAGTAGAGATTTAGTTAAGATGGCAAATGAATTCACACAAACAGAAAATTCTCTTGTATATAAACCAAGGAAGAAAAATAATCAATTCAAAATTATTTGGATCAAGGTTCACAATAAATATCAACAATAAATGGGGCTTCGCTAGGACTGAAGAAATTGTTTTACTGTGGCACTAGAAAAACTTAATAAGCAACAGAACATGTTGGAAGTCAGAAACCAATCAGGTAACGTTGGAGTTGCTGAGATGTTTATGCAAGCCAAACAATGACTATAATCAATAAAGGAAGTGTGATATCCAAATCCTAAGATAAAATTTTTTCCGGGGGCATATTAAAGAAAGATTGAAAGATGCCACATCCTAAATACATAAGCAGTATACGAGGGCCCTAGTCAAACATAAAGAAAAAAGGAAATAATAGAGAATATCACCTTTAGGGTTTCTACAATAAAAAAAGCACCTATGCCAGAGAAAGCAGAGCAAGAAATCTGAGGTAGGGAAATGATCCACGTATCCCGTCCCTCACTTCTGGATTCTTTTATGCATGACATGTAGTCTTTTTTTCTTAGGGATCTAAGCGTATTCTCAGTGGCCATCAAAACCAGTTAAAATGATCGAGAAGTAATCATCTAAATTTATATATAAATATGTTTCTATGTATATTAACTATTATAAGCAATAAAACAGGATAAAAAGCTTAAGGAAATCTGACTCAAAAAATAAAAATGCATACTAAGGAATCAAGCAAGATACACCCTTACAAATACTTCCTGGTCAACATCATTATTGGTAGCAGAACCATTAAGAGTGTTGGGTCCTAAGTCACCTAAGAAGGGAATCACGTTCATCACAATGATGGTGTCTTTTACAAGATTGTGTGTGTACATATATATGACAATAACTCTAACAAATCAAAAGACTAGTCACCAGATTATGTGAATGAAGGGGGCTTCACTGCGCATTTGTTGCTTCCACAGCAATTCCAACCATGTGAAGCAATCACCAGCATGCTCACATGTGAAAACTAAGAAGCAACCGAAATTGAGCACTACATAAAATTTTTCTGCCTAAAAATCTACCAAATTATCATATATGAGAAACTGATAACTCTGTTCTATGACAGAGAAGTTGTTAAGAGGTTCGACACCCCCTTCCCCCTCCCCATGTGCGTCTGCTTTTTTTTAATTAAAAACAAAGACAGAGCAGTTGTTAAAGTTTACTTATAACTGGGGCAAGAGGCATGCCTAAATTGAGACAAATTTTCAACACTGACATTGCCTTTGAGACAGCACCCGAGATCATTAAAGCTTGGGAAAAAAGAATATGAGCCAATCTTAAAAGCAATATTGAAATGAGAAAAGGTGGTATCAAGTTAAAGTTTCATCGACTGGCTGCTTTTGGTTTCATTTACCAGGAAACCAACCAATGGGAGTAGATTTCACTAAAAAGCAGGCATATGGTAGATGCTACTTAACTGAAAGTGAGAAATAATTTACCTGGCCGTCATTTTTAAGCTTCCCATGAACTGCAAAACCTGAATTGCCCCGAAATCATCACGTAGCGTCAGAAAGGCAAGCTTCAAATGCTTTGAAAGACAATTCTTCCCGCTATGAAGACATGATCGCTCGGACCATTAAACTCCTTGCCAATCACCAGGTATTTATACATATCCTGCAGCTGATTAGCAGTGTGAATCCTTTCCCATTTATACACATATGGCTCCAATCCCTTGCTCCTTAATTCTCCAACCTACACAAGAAGCAACACTTATTATGAACTCCTCATTTTGGTTTCAAAACGAAATTAAAAAAAAAAAGAAAAATCCATTTTTAAGCTACCTTTTCCTCAGCAACAAAACAGGCTTCAAAAATGAAGCCTTTTGCATTCCAAAATTCCAACTTCCTTTTTCTAATTACCTGTCATCACCGTATTCGCTTCATCATTTATAGGCTCAATCATCCATCCTCTAACGGACAATTACCCATTAAATGCAAAGATCCCGGGCCTTTGCTCCAGGGATGCAGCACCTGGACAGATTGGACATCCAGAGGTAGCGGCTTTTCTGGGAGAGAATGGGGCTTTCCTTTTCTTGAAAGATTGCATCGGACATAGATGAGATCGCCGTGTTCCGTTGAGTAAGAACTCCTTCACCAACTGATGGGGCTGCTTTACATCTTCTCTTCACAATTTGCAAAGACATTCCCTTGGTTCACGTCGCCCACGGATGTGATAGTGCTTCAGGGCTTCCCGTAACTTACATGCAATTATGAGTAATGTTATCATTTAATTCAAAGTAAGATGCTTACTTGGAAAAAATGACAAATGTATAAGCCTCTTACCACATGTTGGCTTAAAACATTACGAACAACTTCATGAAACCATAATTTACTATAGTTCTTTGGAACATAAGTTATTTTTTCATGAACAACATTTTTTCCCATCTGTTGACTTAGTCTATGCATTTGCAACTTATCCATGACATCAATTGTTATGAGAGACTTTTGCATAAGAAATTTCATGCCACTATTTGGAAAGAAATTACTACCATTGAATATCTTGATTACATAGCCTTTCTCCATACCAACAAAGAAGCACACAATATCAAGAAACGTCTTCTTTGTACAATTATCTAATAAATTAAAACTTATTTTAAGTATTTTTTGAATGTTGTCTTATGGCTGTTTATGTAACTTGTTGATTTCACTTATCCATTCATCATAACTCCTTTTTTTCAAAAGAGAACCCATAACTTTGAGAGCTAATGGAAGTCCTTCAACATACTTCAATATACCAATTGAAAGCTCTAGGAAACTTCTTTTGGATTTGCCTTATTAAAGGCATGCCAACTGAGAAGTTTAAGGGATTGTGATTCATTCTAGGGTGGGACCATATATCTTCTACCTTCTTCTACCTTCTTCTACTTCTAGTTGAGTTAGTAAATGTCCATCTCTGGTTGTGATAATAATTTTACTTCCTAAGCAAACCAACTTAAGTTTCCAAGTAATTGGTGTACTTGGTTCAAGTGATCCACATCATCAAGAACACCAAGAACTCTTTTTCCATCAAGTATTTTCCTGATCAATTCAATGCCTTCATGAATATCATCGATCCTCACATCTCTTTTTAAGATTCCACAAAGAAGTCTTTTTTGTAATTTAACTAAACCACTATGCTTTTTTGCATTTTCTGCTATTCTAAAAGACAATTGCTTCCTTCAAAATCCAAATATATATGGTTATAAACAGCTCTTGCTATGGTAGTTTTTCCAATGCCACCTATCCCATGAATGCCAATAGCGTGGACATCATTTTTTTCAAAAGCTAACATAGCTTTCACCATTGCAACTCTAGACTCTATTTCTATTTATACATTATCATCTTAGTCACTTGAAACTCTTTCATCACAGGAAGCAACTAAGTTATATCAAATTTAGTATGCATAGCATTTAAATATATTTCTACAAAGTGTTTTTGTCAAAATATTATGGTTGTGCTATAAATAATCTTTTTATTTTTTATTTTTATTTCTGGGATAAATTCATGGATTAAATTTTTTAAGTACGGTTACAATATGATTCCCCATAAGGGTAAGACATTTTATTAGAAACCCAATTTTTAATCCTAACAATTATAGAACCATGATCTTCTTTAAGTGCCATGATCTTTATATCGTGGTAGGTGGACATGAAACGGGAAAACAACCAATATTTCAACTGAACTCAAAACTACTTTTTTTTTTCTTTTTTTTTTCCCTCGATCTATTTTTAGGTAAACTTTATGTGTATATCATGGATTTTTGCATACGTTAGAAAATATATACATATATATGTATAGAAAAGTCACGAAGAAAGCAAGAGACAAGCACTGCATAAAATTACCCATATGCAATACTCGAGACATCCCAACCAGAAAGGCTCCTAACATTAGTAAGGGCTTTTCTCCACCTCTCCACCTTTGTATCGGTGTGAAACCGCTTTTCATGCTCAGCAAATGCTTCTGTAGAAGTCGCGCTCTGCTTTCGGACATCTAATGGGTCAACATAGTAAAATATCGGAAAGAGAGTGTGGTGTCGTTTTCTCTACAATTGTCTGTGATCTCTGCTAGTTCGTCGAGGCACCACGAAGAAGAAGCATATCTTTGGAGAAAACTACAATGTAAATCCTTGATCCACGAATTGCCTTACGCAGCTCGTCAGATATGGACTTTCCTCTTAGAAGCTCCTCGGTATCTCGGAAAGTACGAATTTAAACTTGAATCAAGGCTTCATAGAGAGGATCGGTGAAGTTCTTGCGTGTATCTCCTTTAAAACTCAGGAAAACGTTGTAATCCCAACGAGCTTCGGAATGTGACGAGAGGATTTGAACAGCCACGGAAGGGTTTAAGGATCAAAGCAATAGTTAGAGAATGCGTAGCTTATAGGGGGGAAGGAAGAAGAAGGTTTATTGTCTGTCAATTTGAAGAAGATCAGCCTTCAAAGCCACTACCTCAGTCAACTCAAGAAAAGCAGTCTAGTCAACCAACTTAACAGTTACTAAACAGTTTCTGTTTAACGGTTTTGCAGTTACAACTAACTTCCAGTTTTAATGCTTTTCTGTTGTATCAATTAATTAAAGCTTAGCCCCTTCATGTAACCGATATATAAGGCACTTACGAGCTCTGTAAAGTTATTATTCTCACTGCAATTCAATCAGTAGTCATGCAGAGCAATCAAGACTTTTTTCTTTTTATTTTCACTTTTTTCTTGGGTAAAAATATAAATTGTATTAATAAATTTTAAAATACAGATGTACAGGAACATTTCCCAACATTTTCACTATTGTTCTTGGTATCAACAGTCTATCTTAGTACTCTGCTACTTCTCTATTCAAAGCCATGGTAGAAAAGCTTGCATATCCTTTTCCCAGTGGTATCAACATCGCTAATTTTGTCTCCTTGAAGCTCACCGAAGCAAATTATATTCTATGGGTGCAAATATGTGCAGAAGCAACATGATCATTTGATGGGAGGGAAAAGAAAAAAAAAAAAGACCAAAAAGAACATCCTGTAGACGTATGCTAAAGTTGCTTTTCCAAAAGCTCTCTTGAGTCTCCAATCTTTTGCGGAATCTTTTGCGGAATCTTTTGCTTATCAATCTTATGCTAAAGTTGGTGGAAAAGATTGTTGTGAATAAGGTAAAAGATAAAAACGTAGAAAAGCTTATGTTCTTGGTTTTCTTAACAAATTCTTTTTTTTTAAAAAATGCTAACTATACTTATTAACCAAGCAATCATATTAATGAATGAAGTTTTGAAACCTTTTAAAGTGCTCGTTATATAGCACAAAGACATTAGAAACAAGTCTGAATTGAGGTTCTGCTAAGGATCCAGCTATGAAGGGCAAAAGCATATGATTCTGCATCCCAAGTCGCAGGCACAAAGAAAGCATACACGGAGACTCAGAGAGTTTCTCCCGACAAAAACCCCCCGGTGATAAACCTCGGAAAGGAGGCAAACACCAAGGACATGCTTCTACAGCTCCTGGTGATCATGTTGCCATCCACCAAGATGCTGCCAATGCTGGTGCTGCCGATGGCTGCATGGCTGATGGGTGCAGCGCGCGTGTCTACGATGGCCACCACTGATGCCTCTGGTGATGGTAGTGCTCATGATTGTGATGGTTGAGGTTCATGCTATTGAAAGTTGAATATCTTTTTCCTTTTTCCTTTAATTACTGTTAATTATGTTTTGTTTCTTTTTTGAAAGAAGGGGACAGCATGTTGGTTCTTTAACTTTTCCTCATTTTTGTTTTGAGATCGGAAGAAGTGGGAGAGTGAACCATTTGTTGATTCTCTAAGGTGGTGATAGATCATAAGCATGCCTTCGATTGATGTGTGACAGATTGTGTAAAAACAGAGGTGGTGAATTTGAATTTATATTATCAATTTTCTGTGATTATAACATCATGTGTAGTTTTATGAGTTTTGTAATAGATTTTTCTTAAGTTTTGTGTACTTTTCTGTCACAATCATCGTCATCAAAGGATCGGTTTTACAAGGTTCAAGGGTTTTAATGACCGATCAAGATCGAGCCACACGTTCTTTTTCTTTCTAGCTACGGTGAATAGAAAAGGAAGAACTCAGCGTCAAAAACGACGCTGAGGTAGGAGCATGGTTTGCTGAATTTGCTTATGAATCACTGGATTATAGAGATTGGGCAACCATCTTTGGATTTAACCCTCTGAAAGTGAAAGTACAAGAAAAGATATTGAAGCTCTAATTCTCCTGGATGAACCAATTTGGCACGACAATACTTAAGGGAAATTGTTTAAAACTGAACATGACCAGTGATTGGTAGGAACGGATTGCCAGGGCTTCCTTGCATCTGATCAGTACCTTTGGAAGGCTTGGATTTTCTAATATACGTCTTCAAGCTCATACATATTTAGGTAGAACACCACCTATTGCTTCTTATCCCTAGCAAAATAGACATTTGATTATATTTTGGTTTGATAGCTTGTTATTTGCGTAAATATTCATTTCATCTTACTATTTCTATATTCCCTCAGTTTCTAGAAGTGTATTTCTTACAAACACACCTGAGGTTTACCTAATGATGTTAGCTGCAATGTTACTCATGCCATCTTGACTTGTTGGCTTGACCCCTGTGCAGTAAATTGTTAATGCCCATTCCACTCCTTTGTCCGTGGTAGCAAATGTAAAAGTTGTATGCTTCACTTAGGTGATAATAACAGAAATCCTCTGCATTAATTTGGGATTTGTTTTTTCAGAGTGAAATGCTATTTTAGAGATCAAGATAGAATAAACACTTGAATAAAAAATAATCAAGTGACTCAAAATATGGACATAACAATCAAGAAAGTTTACAAAAATAATGTCAACTAGGAGAGGGGATAGAGGAAAAGAAGTCAAGTAGATATATTGACTCCTCATATCTAATTTTAAAATAAAGGACTTACAAATTATTTTTGATTAACATAATTATAAGTAGTAGTATTATGTTTACAGGCCTTGCCAAAAACAATATTACCTTCTCACTTGCCTTCTAACTTTATCAACTTGTCTTAACTTTTATGGTAGCAATACCATCTTTAGAGACCGTAATCCATGAAGGAAGAGGACCTGTAACAACATTGTCATTTGTAACAATATTATTTTAAGCGATGTTATCATCTTTAATATTGTCAACTATCATTTGTAGTAATATCGAAATCGACAAATTGATACATTTCAAAATTTATGTATTGTAGTCAACTTACGAAGTGGTAGGTGAATTCCACACTTGTGAACTTCAAAATCCCCAGAAAATTCTATGGAAACTTTCATTTCATCTAAACAATCAATCAGCAGACGAGATAACTTCTCATGATCTGTGCGATAAATGCGGTGAAAATCTGACGAAAAGAAGTAGTTGCGTTGCAGGAAATAGCTTAAACGATAAAGTGCAACTGGGATGCGGTATATATGACAACAAGCTGTAACAAAGTGTAGAGGGACTTTTGTATGAAGAGATAGATTCCCGCCACGAGTTTTATTGTAAAATGAGATTGCCACAATGGGAGCATCATTTGAAGTATAATTTGGAGCAGAGGCTAGGGGTTGATAGGAAGCACAAATGGTGATCTCGTCAATTCGACCCTCCACCAATGGAGGTACTTGGAAGGATATCAAAGATCCTATTGCTTGGTGGCTGAACCAATCCGGAACCTCAGTATTCTGGAGAAAAATTATAGGAAACTGAACGTCCTCGCTTGACAGCTCCTATATTAAAAAAAAATGATGTCATTAAAAAAAATGTATATATATATTGTGTGTGTGTGTGTGTATACACAGAGAGAGTGAGAGACAAAGTACCTGGATAGAATTACCATGATGGACACGTATGAGAGGCGATGATATCATTGTTTGCAAGTTAACGTGATTGTGGGCTTCATATTCAAGAAAGAAAGGTGAATATTCCATATCCAATGGATCTGAGAATTGTCTCCATGAGGAATAGCGAGTTACATGTATGACCCATAAACTTGAAGGGACTTCCGATATTGATTGAAGAGACATACAATGATTCAAGTCCAAATACAACAGTTTAGGAAGGCGACTAATACCATGAGGTATACTGCAAAACTTATTTCCAACTAAGTACAAGTGAATGAGTGAAGATAAACATTCTAAACTGTCAGGGAAGTTATCTTCAAACAAACCACAATAACTGAGATTTAGCTCCTCTAGGTAATGAAATCTAGAAATGGAAGTTAACATTGAGCTTATACCAATGGAGTTTTTGGGTGATATATAGCATGACAAACATGATAACAAAGAATCTGATAATTTTCCTTGACATCCTAGTAATTCAATTTTGTGATTCTTTGAAAGACCCAAAAAGGATAATTTGCACATAGTAGTAGATTCATTTCCATTGAGCTTTGTCAAAGCCATCGTATTTTCCAGTTGCTCTAGGCACTCAAAAAGTTTAGAGCAATAAGATAAATCAAGAGTTTTAAGAGATTCCAAGTTACCAATGCTAGTTGGAAAGTTTGTAAGGCTTATGCATCCTTTCAAATTTAGCTCAACAAGGCCTTTCAAACATCCAATGGACTCATGAATTTCAACCAATTTGATGCAACCTTCAAGTATTAGTGTCTCTAGATGTTGGACCCCAGAGAAGTTTGGAGATTTGATGAGATTTTTGGAGTTACAAAGATTAAGGACTTTTAGCTCATTAAGTACCTATAGAAAAAGAAAAAAGAAAAACCAAAAGGAAAGAAACTTGATGAAAATTCCTTTTGCATTATACATTAAATATATATAAAGAAATAAAAAGTACTACAAGAATATTATACCTTATAACCCTTCCAAACTTTTATGAGTTTGCTTTCTTGGAGTTCAAGAACAACAAGCTTCTCTAGATAAAGATGTAGTGGTAGAACTTTTAGTGAGCAGTTATGCCACCAAAGCCATCTCAATTCATTAGATAGAAGTTGGAAGTTTTCTTTGAGAGGTGTAACATTGATTTGTAGAAATCTTAAATTCTTCATATTTGTAAATGCTCTAGTTTTTAAATTTATTCCTTCTAATTTAGGTGAATTTAAGCCGAGACTTTCCACATCTTGTGACCCCTGAAAAAAGAAATGCATAAGTAATGCTTATTCTCAAGTTTTGCAATACTAGAGTACTATTGAATTGAATTAGAACTTACTAAAATTTGAAGTATCACTTGTTGACTTATATGTAATTAGAAATAGTATTATCATCAAATCCAATGTAGGATGCATACTTAGAAAAAAGATAAATGTATAAGCCTCTTACCATAGTTTTGCTTAAAACATAATTGACATCGTTGTGAAACCATAATCTGCTATAGTTTTTTGGAATGTATGTGGCTTTTTCACGAACAGTATTTCTTCCCATCTCTTGAATTAGATTATGCATCTGTAAGTTATTCATTTTATCAATTGTCACAAGAGATCTTTGTTGAAGAATTTCCAAGCCACTATTAGGAAAGAAACCACAACCATCAAATATTTTGATTGCATAGTCTTTCTTCATACCAATAAAGAAACATGCAATATCAAGAAATATGTCCTTGGTATACTTATTCAATGAATCAAAACTTATTCTAAGTATTTTTTGAATTTTGTCTTGTGGTTGTTGCTGTAACTTTTTCAACTCACTTTTCCATTCATCATGACTCCTTTTTCTAAAAAAAGAACCCAAAACTTTGAGAGCTAATGGAAGTCCTTCAACATAATTCACTGCATTAATTGAAAGTTCTATGAAACCCTCTCTTGGATTTGCCTTCTTAAAGGCATGGCAACTAAAAAGTTCAAGGGCTTGTGATTTGTTTAAAAGGGGGACCTTATATCTTCCATCTACTTCTAGTTGATCTAACAATCGTTCATCTCTAGTCGTGATGATAATTCTACTTCCCAAGCCAAACCAACTTAAGTCTCCAAACAATTTATCTACTTGGTCCAAGTCATCCACGTCATCAAGAACAACAAGAACTCTTTTTCTACCAAGCATGTTCTTGATTGATACAATTCCCTCATAAACATGATCAATCCTCATATCCTTTTTCAAGATTTCATGAAGAAGCTTATTTTGTAATTTAACTAAAACACATGTCTCTTTTGAAATTTCTTTAATGTCTAATAGACAACTGCTTCCTTCAAAATTCAAATATATTTGATTATAAACAGCTATTGCTATGGTAGTCTTTCCAATGCCGCCCATGCCATAGATGCCAACAGTGCAAACGTCACTTTTTTCAAAAGCCAATAAAGCTTTCACCTTTGCAACTTTAGAATCTATTTCTATTGGAAATTTGGCAATATGAAGGTGAACTTGATTTAATTCACACATAACTTGGTCTACAATCTTCTCAATGACCTTTCCTTCACACCTAAACATCATAGTAAAATAGAATTCAAAATTAGAAGATATAAACAATGGAAAACATTTTTTTTAAAAAAAAAAGTGTTACGCATGGCAAGCAACTAAGTTATATCAAATTCAGTTAGCATTTAAATATATTTCTACAGAGTGTTTTTGTCAAAATATTATGATTATGCTGTAACTAATCTCTTTATTTTTTTTATTTTCATTTCTGGGATAAATTGATGGATTAATGTTTTAAGGAAAGTACGGTTACAATATAATTCCCCATAATGGTAAGACATTTAATTAGAAACGCAATTTTTAATCCTAACAATTATATAAGCAAGATCTCGTTTAAGTGGCACGATGTTTATATCGTGGTAGGTGGACATGAAACGAGAAAACAACCAATAATTCAACTCGGAAGTAACCGAACGAGAAAGAGAATACCATCCGGCAACTGAACTCAAAAACCACTTTTTTTTTTCCTCAATCAATTTTTAGGTAAACTTTATATGTCCATAATGGATTTTTGCATATGTTATAAAAATATATATAGACAGAGAGAAAAAGGCACGAAAAAAACAAGAGACAAGAGCTGCATAAAATTACCCGTCTGCGAACTTGGAGACATCCCAACCAGAAAGGCTCGCAGCTTCAGCAAGGGCCTTTCTCCACCTATCCACCTTCCTCGTATCAGTGTGAAACCGCTTTTCATGCTCAGCAAATGCTTCTGTAAAAATCCCTGCCTGTTTTCGGACATCTGAAGGGTCAACATAATAAAATATCGGAAAAAGAGTGTGGCTTTCGTTTTCTCTACAACTGTCTATGATCTCTGCTAGTTCTTCGAGGCACCACGTAGAAGAAGCATAACTTTTGGAGAAAACTACAATGTAAATCCTTGATCCACGAATTGCCTTACGCAGCTCGTCAGAGATGGACTTTCCTCTTAGAAGCCCTTCGGTATCTCGGAAGGTGCGAATCTGAACTTGAATCAAGGCCTCATAGAGACGACCGGTGAAGTTCTTGCGTGTGTCTCCTCTAAAACTCAGGAAAACGTCGTAATCCCAATGAGCTTTGGAAGGTGACGAAAGGGTTTGAGCAGCCATGGAAGGGCTTAATGATCAGAGCAAGAGTTAGAGAATGCGTAGCTGAGAGGGGCAAAAGAAGAAGAAGGTTAAAATTGTTTCTTCAATCGACGCGGTTGCTTAGTTTCCCAGAAGCTGCGGGCGGCAAAAGTTTGTGCAAAGAATCTCATGCCATTGTCCCGTGTCCCCACCTTAGTTTAATGCTTAGCAATGTGAGTGGCAGAAGTTCATCATGTGCCCACAGGGGTCATGGAAAACATCCCAAGTCTCCGATAACTAAAGTAATCGCAGGGGGCCAAAAAGTAATAATATTTTCGATGAATCCAATTTCTATTGTAGCTTCCTACCATTGCTTTAAGAAACTTAAATAAAGACTGTTTCCTTGAGACTCGTTGTCATCTCACAAGATAACTTAATAGGTAGAAAGGTCCTATTCTAAATGGAGTATACAGGATAATGAGTATGAATAATGTTCAACCTGTGCATGGAGGGTCAAGAGTTAAAGAATTGTTTGGATCTTAGGATATCCCAGATAAGAAGGTTCAACGAGTAACTCACAAATTGTATATCTATAAGAAAATGAAATAAGAGAAAAGCTAATGGGAATTATCATGCATATTAATAGAAAATTGAAAAAAAAATTATAAGATTATCCTAGTTAGTAACCCAATTATGAAAATTTTGTTAGATATTTCTTATAGCACTTGTACTAATAAATCCATTTTGGCTCTTCAAATGAATTTTTCAGCTTTACTTTGACATGTACAAAGTTGATTTGGAGCAATTTCAAATTGCGTTACAATTTTCATAACGATATCATTTGATATAGGTGGAGTTATGTTAATACCCTTTATATCTTTCAATCCCTAAAAAGATATATAGTTGGATTAGCAACCCACAAATTTGAATTTTATAAAATTCAAAATAAACTCAAATTGGACTAAATTTTTTTAAAGTTTAAAAGTCTCAATTGTCCACCTGAACACAATAGTTTAAGATAATGTTAATGCCCAGTGAATCTAGGTCGCAGACTTCAAAAAAGGATAAAACTTTCATCTATACGCATACAACACATATGCCATGGTTATGTAACTTTGCACATGTTAATATACGTTAAATGTGGACAAGTCTCTTACTTTTGCGAAATACCAAAAGGAAATCTTCACATGACGGTTGCTTCTTAGCAATGAATCAATTATTTATGCCCAATCTCATTCTTTTTCTAAGCAATGAGTTAGCCCACATTAAATTTCACCTTAACTTTAGATTACTAAGACGTACACCAGGCAATTATTTTTCTGTCGGCCAAATTTTAGCTTGGTGACTTGCGCTGCGTGCTCCGTGCGTCAGACTCAAGAAAAGAAAGTAAGCAAGCATGCTTGTCATTATTACTTACAGGCTGAGCGCAGGCAGGCACGGCTGTCCTTACAGACTGCAAGCTGCCACGCATTACCTCACACCAGTCATACTAATAAGAGTGCTGCATATTTTTTCGACCCACAGCGCACGGATTAGTGAAAAAGACTTTATTTATTCACTTAACGGTTGACGCTTCTCACATAACTATTGTGGAATTTCCATCCACACGGCATCGTTTGTAATAGTGAAAATAAAAGAAAGTGACGCCTTCTCTTTTTTCTAAGGGCATCCGGAAGACTAAGCTTAAAAGGGTGAGCATTCCGCAAAGTAAAAGAAGTGGGGAACCAAGAAGTGGGGAACCAGGACTAAGGGAAGTTTCGGGTCTTTTTCTTGTACAAGAAGTCATTACCATTGGAATTGAATATTGGGGCTTGAAGCTGACATGGGTAGCTTCCTGCCCGTTTCTTTTTTATCATTATTCTTCTATTTCTTTTCTCTAGATGAAAAAAGAATTTGAAGTGACATGCAAAGTCTTACAAAAAATCTGCAACTTAGAAGGACGGTCTCCCATCTGATCGTTTAGCCGACCATTACCCCATCATCGTCAATTTATGAACGAAAAGTCGCAGAGTCGGACTCAACATCCTTGTTAATCCATCAATCCCTGCAAGTTGCATGGATTCCCTAAATGATGAGGACCTCAAAAAGGAAAAGCACATGGACGGGAGAGAAGGACCAAAAAAGACTAACAAATCTAAACACAGTGCCGCAACATGCTTATATAGAGCATCTATGGATTGGAAATTTCACTGTCCCAAAAACATTTAATCTTCATATTGTTGCCTTTTCAATAACAACTGTTTTTCCCATATCCTGAAACAAATGGTACCTCTGTAACTCATTTTCATAATAAATCGTTATGAGTGATCTTTCTTTAAGAACTTTGAAACCGATCTCAAATAGAAACCACAACCAATCGACGAAAGAGCTTTGGAGTGCATAATTGAAAGTGGGGGACGAGAAAATGAAGGTTTCGCGTCTCTTTAATCAATGCGATTGTTTTTTAAGTGATGGACCAGTTATTTTCCTCTAGCCTTCTTTTCTCTTAAGAGTGGCTGAAATTTCACTGCAGTAGAAAAATTTATGCATTTATAGACTTTTTAATACACAATTTATTGATTCTCTAAGGTGGTGACGGTAGATCAGAGGTATAATTTTGTTAAATGTGTGACGGATTGTGTTGTAATAAAGGATGTGAATTTAAATTTATATTATGCATTTCTTGTGATTATAACATCATTTTTAGCTTTATGAGTTCTATAATGGATTTTTTTTTCAAGTTTAGTCTACTTCTCTATAACAATCATTATAGTCAAAGGATCGGTTTACAAGATTTATGGGTTGTAATGGCCAATCAAGTTCAATCCACAAGTTAAGTTTCTTTTTCTTCCTGGCTATGGTAAGAGAAACAAAACCTGAATTTTCATTAAACAGCTGATTACAGACGCTGTGCTTCTTCTTTAATCTAGTTAAATATTCATATGCTTTCGAATAAACGAGACAAAATAAGTAGAGAACCCATAATTCATGCAACAATATTTATTGGTGCCATAAAATTATAGGTTAATGAAGGTGGCAGAAAATAGCCCTTCAGGTGGGAACACGGTATGCTCGTTTTGCTTATGAATCACTGGATTATAAAGAGAATGTGCAACCACTCATTGATTTAACCCTTTTAAAAGTGATAGTACAATTGAAGATTTAATTCTCCTGGCTGAACCAATTTGGAATCACATACTCAAGGGAGAGATTGTGTAAAAATTGAACATGATGAATGATTGATAAGAATGGATCACTAGGACTTCCCTGCATCCGAACGGTACACTTGAAAGTGCATTTCTTACAAATGCACCAAAGCTTTACCTAATGATGCTAGTTGCAATGTTACTCCTGCCATCTTGATTTATTGGCTTGACTCCTGTGCAACAAATTGTTAATGATCATTCTTCTCAGTCTACGGTAGCAAATATAAAGGTGGATGGTTCACCTTGGTGATAATAAGAGAAATGCTTTATAGTAACACGGGATTTCTTTTTCTAGAGTGAAATTCCATTTCAGAGCTCAAGATAGAATAAATGTTCAAGCAAAAAACAATCAAATCATTCATAATATAGATGTAGCAGGGAAGAAAGTAATAAAATAAAATAAATAAATAAATAAAAGGAAGAGCGAGGGAAAAGGCGAGAGAGGGGAAGGGGGAAAGGAAGAAAAGCAAGAACCCGGAGAAGAACAATTTCTATATTGACTTTCCATGCATAATTTCAAAAGAAAGGACTTACAAATACCACTTGGTCAGCATTATTGTGGTTAGCAGCATTATGTTAAGAGTGTTGGGTACTAAGTTACCAACGAGAAGGAACACGTACATAACAAAAACGGCTTCTTTTACAAGATTGTGCATAGTTTACCTCCTCCAAGTTCGCTCTTTAAGACATATCCCCACACCCTTAGTATTGATATTACAATAACTTTAACAAATCAAAAGAGTTGGTCGCCAGATTATGTGCGTGAAGGGGCGTCATTGTGCATTTGTTGCTTCCACAGCAATTCCAAGCATGTGAAGCAATCAACAGCATGCTCACACGTGAAAACTAAGAGGCAACCAGAATTGATCACAACATAACATTTTGCTGCCTAAAAACTACCAAATTATCATATGTGAGAAACTGATTACTATAATCTATGACAAAGCACTTGTTAAAGTTTACTCATAACTAGGGCAAGAGGCATATGACTAAATTGAGAGAAATTTTCAACACTGACAATGCCTTGAAAACAGTACACCAGATCATTAAAGCTTGGGGAAAAAGAATATCAGCCAATCTTAAAAAACAATATTGAAATGAGAATAGGTGGTATCTCGTTAAAGTTTTATCGACTGGCTGCTTTTGATTTAATTTACTAGGAAACGAACCAACGGGAGTAGATTTCACTAAAGAGCAGGTACCCGGTATATGCTACTGAACCCAAAGGGAGAAATAATTTACCTGGCAGTCATTGTTAAGCTTCTCATGAACTGCAAAAGCACATCTACGATCAATTTCCTCCGCCATGTTCATCACGCTTTGGTAGTCTGATCTGCTCCATGCATTGGAAAGTCACCACATTTAAGTGCTGCCCACAGAATACACTTTATGATGTTGCTTGATGTCATAATAAAATTGATAATTTCAGTGCATCAAATTCTTAAATGATATCCCAACCTAACATTGGAATAAGATGTTGGACAAGTACTTTTTGAGGGAGAAACATCATCCTACTGATGGTTCAATGAAAAGTATCAACGGATATGCAAATTGTAGCATGAGGCATATGTCCGGAAGTATCATAAAGCTGGCAGCCTTTCAGTCAAATTATAAAGAATTATTTATTAAGAAAATATAATGAAAACTTGAATGCTCCTGGAGGCCTTCGTCTAACTTTCGGAAAGGGAAGACAAGAAAATAACCTAAGTTTGCTCTTTCCCTGAATATATCAACCACTTCAGGGTTTGAAAAGGTAACATACAGATACAGTCCAGATATCAAGATTCAAACAATTTGCAGGCAGCAAGATTAACTCGCACCTAAATGCGGAATCAGCTGTTAAGAAGGAAACACTTATGACCCTTGAAAGTAAAAATTGAAGTCGAATACATATACAAGATGTTCCATTGCCAAAAGTGAATTTAAGGACTTCAGCAATATATTTTGTTGTTATATGGACAAACCAATACAACTAATTGGAAGAGTGATTTAGTAACTTAAAGGAACATAAAACGCTAAGATGTGAAGATAAACGCTTTACTACATAAGACTAGTAGTGAGCACAATTGAAATTGGTAGTTCGTATTTGGTAAATCCACAACAAATTTATACAAAATGCACATCCAGGATTTACTCAGAAATTTAATTAGCTCAACCGGCACACCACACACTATAACCAAAAGGCCTTGGTACAACTAGAAAAGTCAAAATAACTCAATAAATATTTCACACATCCTTCATATATGATCGCCTACATTTGTAGACATATTTTGAAATCATTTCAAGCCTAGTTCCCTTGTGGAAAAAATTTCACACTTGCATTACACAAAAATGCACACATGTGCATGCACAACCACAACATTAACAGTAAGCCACCCTTGGCGGTAGCGCTTATCCACATCAGTTAGACCATGATATTTGTCCAGCAATGGTAGGAGAGGTTTAGTTAAGATGGCAAATGAATTCACACAAGCAGCAAGTTCTCCTAAATATAAACGAAGCAAGAAAAATGATTAATTCAAAATTATTCGGATCAAGATTCAGAATAAATATCAACAATAAAAGGGGCTTTGTTAGAACCAAAGAAAGTTTTTTACTCTGATTGTCCTTAGAAAAACTTAATAGGCAACAGATCATATTGTCCAAACCAATCAGGTAAGAGTAGAGTTGCTGAGGTGTTTATGCAAGCCAAACAATGACTATAATCACTAAAGTGTGATCTCTAAACCCTAACATCAATTTTTTCCAGCGGCATATTAAAGAAAGATTGAAAGATGCCACATCCTTAACACATAAGCAGTATATGAAGACCCTAGTTAAAAATTTAAAGAAAAAAGGAAATAACAGAGAATATCACTTCTACGGTTTCTACAATCAACAAAGTGCCTATGCTAGAGAAAGTATGAGCAAGAAAGCTGAGCTGGAGGAAATGATCCATGCATCACCTCCCTTGAATTCTGAATTCTTTTATGCATGACATGTAGTCTTTTGTTCTTAGGGATCTAACCATCTTCTCAGAGGCCATCAAAACCAGTCTAAATGATCAAGAAGTAATCATCTAAATTTATATATAAATATGTTTCGGTGTACATCAACTATTATCAGCAATAAAAAAGGGTAAGCTTAAAGGAAATCTGCTTCAAAAAATAAAAAATGCATGCTAAGGAATCAAGCAAGAGATACCCTTCTCTGTCCGCTTAATTGAACCGCTTGCAACAATATCACAAAGGGCCTTTAAATAGTCAAATTGATCATCGACAAGCCTCTTCTTCTCACAGTAAAGCTGACAGCAAAATTTTCATTACTTCATTAAGTGCCTTGGTACACTTATGCTGGAATATACTGCACCAATCAGGTTTTATTATATATGCAGATTTCAATTAACCACGTAATCTTGGCTTGATGAACAAGCAAATAAACAAGGGTAATCAAACTATAATCAAGAATGTAAAGAAATATTAATCAATCCAAAAATAGAGCTTTAAAAGGGAATAATCACACAACTGGAATTTTTTTAACGTGATTCTGACCAATATCACTTAGCCTTACTTCATCTCCTTTAGCAAATAACTAAAGGGTACACTTTTAAAATCAATTCTCAGATTACACAATGTAATACATCAGAATCTCATTAATCCCCTGGATTACAGAAAAATACGACTTCAATCCGTAAGATATAAACAAGCATCACAGAATATATATTTTCCTAATAACCTCAATCTTATCAAATAATATAGAGATAGAATCAATTTTGAGGTATGCAGAGAAAATCCCTAATCCTCACCAAAACCCCAACGTCCTAGGGTTAGCAGTATTATGATCAAAAGCGGAGTAAACTGGTACTGTTATGAAAATTAAAACCCCAACGGACATATACTTATTAAATGGAAAGATCTCGTTCTGTAGCTCCATCGAGAGGTAGTGGCTTTTCTGGGAGAGAACGAAGGCTTTCCTCTTCTTGAAAGGTTGCATCGGACATAGATGAGATCGCCATGTTGCGTTGAGGCTCCTTCCCCAACGAGATTTTATGTGAAGTGTTATCACCTATTTGACTTCATCAACCGTACACGCATCAGAGATCTGGATGAAAAAAAACCTGTAGCAACATCACTTTAAAACATTATCATTCGTAGTAGTATCATTTGAAAAGATATATCATCTTTAATATTGTTAGTTGTCATTTGTAATAACATCAAAGTGGACAAGTTGACACATTTTAAAATCCACGTATAGTATTAAACTTACGAAGTGGTAGGTGAATTCCACATTTGTGCACTTCAAAGTCTCCACGGAATTTTATGGACACTTCTATTTCATCTCCAGTTTCAAAATGCCTTACATCTGTAATTCCACCAAAACTCCATGTGCAATAAATGCGGTGCGAATCTAGAGAAAAGTAGCAGCATTTTCGCAGAGCATAGTGTCCATAACCACGGATGTCAACTGGGATGCGGTATACATGACAACAAGGTGCAGCAAAACGTAGAGGGACTTTTGTACGATAAGATTGATACCAACCACGAGTTTTATTCCAAAATGAGACTGCCACAACGGGACCTTCACTTGAAGTACAATTTGGAATAGAGGGTAGTGGTCGGTAGTGGTCGATAGGAAGCACAACTAGTAATTTCGTCAATTCGACCCTCTGAGAGAGGAGGTAGGCGGAAGGATATTAAAGAACCGATTGCCTGGTAGCTGAACCAATCTGGAATCTCTGTATTTTGGAGAAAAGTGATAGGAAACTCAACATCCTTGCATGGTAGCACCTATATTAAAATATAAAAAAAAATTGATGTCATTAACACACACACATATACATATATATATATATATATATATAAGAGAGAGAGAGAGAGAGAGAGGGAGGAACCTGGTAAACAGCATATAAAAAAAAATTGATAGGTGATGATATCAACCTCTGCAAATGATCCCAAGATTCACATTCACAAAAAATAGGTGAATGTTCCATGTCCAATGAATTTAAGAATGGTCCCCGTAGAGTACCGAACCCAACTATGAGCTATAAACTTGTTGGGACTTCCGAAATTGATTGAAGATTCCGACAATCATTTAAGTACAATCTTGATAGTTTAGGAAGGCAAGTAATCCCACGCGGTGTATTACAAAAATAATTTCCAGATAAGTTCAACATTATGAGTGAAGATAAACCTTCCAAATCAATGGGGAAGTTATCTTCAATCAGACCACAACAACTGAGATTTAACCTCTCCGAGTAACAAAGCTTGGAAATGGAAGCTAGCATTGAATTTATACCTCTCCGCAAGTTCACCAAGGCACCACGTGGAAGAAGCATAGCCTTCGGAGAAAACCACGATAGAAATCCTTGATCCACGAATCGCCTTGCACAGTTCGGTAGAGATGATCTTTCCTCTTGGAAGCTCTTCGTTATCTCGGAAAGGATAAACACCAACTTGAACCAAAGCGTTGTAGAGATGATCAGTGAAGTTATAGCGCGTGTTTTCACCTCTGAAACTTAGGAAGACATCGTAAGCCCAACCAGTTTCGGAAAGAGATGAAAGGGACTGAGCAGCCATAGCAGGCGTATGGATCAGAGAAGGGGCTAAGGAGAGAGTGCGGAGTTCAGAATAAGGGAGAGAAAACAGAAGGCTTCTCGTCTCTTCAATGAAGCGCTTGCTTAATTTGTAAGTGGTACCAATGCGATTACCCCTATCTTTACTTAAAGCTGCACTAATGCCAGTGCGAAGTTGGTCAAGTGCCCCATGGAAGACGTTCTCGAGTCAATATAGCAACTGCTTTGAGGTCCAGCTGTTGAATTTTCATCTAAGACTGGTTAGGCAAGCCTGTCATTAATGTGTACGCATCACTTCACAACGCTTATTCTATCGAGAGTGCTGCATTATCATTTCTTTTTTTTCCTATCCACTCAATGTTGTTTCTAGCTCTGTACAGAGAAACAAAAACTGTGCACGGACCAGGGGAAAACACTAGGCATTAGTTCAAAGTCTTTATCCATTTGACTCCGTTTACGCTCCTCTCATAGCTACTGCAGAATTCTCATCCCCACGACATCGTTTGTGCTTGTTAAAGGAAAGCAAAGCTCTGCGTTATTTTAAGGGCACCCGGAAGACTAGGCTTAAAATGGCGAGCTATTGTAAAGCAGAGAAGGGGCAAAGCGATCCGTTGCGTTTTGTCGAAGAGGCCAAAAACAATCCCTCCTTGGCTGCCTCCTAACATTGCCAGTCTATCCTTCACTGAAAATGGCGAAAGCGAAATCATACATCTTTGATAACTGCTGCTGAACTCTGTCACTGCCAGAACCTAATGTTCTAAAATCAAAGACATTCAAACAAAAGAGGATCCACCGAATAAAAAATTGTGGAGCCTTCAGTACAATTATCAACTGAAATTCGTTCTACAGTTCGTTTTGAGAAATATTTGTAGATATACTTCAGATGCACGCGACATGAATAAGGGAATAGTGTGGTGGAGATAAACATATGTTGTGGACGTAGCGACAGCAAAACCAGAGTCGCTAGAATGGCATACTCATAACCATGAAAATTAAATTAAAAGCACTACAATCTCCTTGACTTTAAGAAATAAGGGTGGCCCTTGTGTTTGTTGTGTTAAAAAGTGAAACTTGTTTTTCTAACTTACATTTACAAGGGATTTCATATGAGATTTATAGGTGAAGTAATCGTAATCTAAACTTATATAATAAAAATTATTTTACAGTGGAAGTCCTATTCCGTTTCAAATTATTGTAGAGTTCTTTCAGTCATTTCTTTATGATAATATTGGCCAAAAAAATTACTTTAACCCTTTAGTTGAATCTTTCAATTTTGTTTTGACATTTACAAAATTGATTTTGAGCAATTTCAATTTTTTGTGTTGTAGTTTTCATAACCACATCGTTAGATACAAGTCAATCTATGTTAATAACCTTTACGTCTTCCAATCCATAATAAGATATATAGTTGGCTTAATAACTTGCATCCCTAAAGTCTATAAAATTCATAATAATCTTGAATTGGACTAGACCTTTTTAAAGCTTAAAAATCTCAATTGTTGACCTGAACACAACAATTTAGGATAATGTTAATACCCAAAAAAATAAGGACACAAACTTCAAAAAACGATAAAACTTTGATCTATACACATACAACACATATGCCATTATGTGTATAGATCCGCTTGGGCAAATTAATCCGCTTGGCATATAGATTCAGAAAAAAATGGTGAATATTCCATGTCCAATACATTTGACAATCTTCCCAACCGAGGCCCTTCCGCCCCTAAGCAAAACAAACTTGTAGGGACTTCCGAAATTGATTGAAGATCGGCACAGTTGCTTAGGTCCAAATGTAAGAGTCTAGGAAGGCGACTAATACCACAAGGTGTACTACGAAAATTGTTTCCACGTAATTGCAATTTTTTGAGTGAAGGCAAACTTCCCCAATCAACAAGAAAGTTATGGTCAAACAAACCACAATAATTGAGATTTAGCTTCTCCAGGAAACGAAATCTATAAATGAAAGCTAGTGGCAAACTCATGCTAGAGGAGCTTTTGGTTGATGCGTAGCATGACAAACATGATGAGAAAGAATCTAAGAATCTTTGTTTACATCCAAATAGTTCAATTTGGTGATTTTTCAAAAGAATAAAGGAGGTTGATCTTTGCTCAATAGTAGTTTCATTACCACGCACCCTTGTCAAAGCCATCCTAAAACCTCGCTTGTTCTAACAATCAAACAATTTAAAGCAATGTGACATGTTAAGAGCTTTAAGAGATTCTAAGTTACCAATGCTGCTTGGAAGATTTGAAAGGCTTAAGCATCCGCTCAAATTCAGATTAACAAGTCCTTTCAAACTTCCAATGGACTCATGAATTTCAACCAACTTATTGCAACCTTCAAATATCAATGTCTCCAAATGTGGGACCCTAGAAAAGTCTGGTGATTTGATGAGATCTTTGGAGTCTTGGAGATTAAGGACTTTTAGCTCATTGAGTACCTATAGAAATAAAATAAGAAAGAAATAAAATAAATAAAAATTCCTTTTGCATTATACATTAAACATCTATAGAAAAATAAAAAGTACAGCAAGAATGTAATACTTTGTAACCCTTCCAAACTTGTGTGAGTCTAATTTCTTGGAGGTCAAGAACAACAAGCTTCTCCATATGAAAATCTCGTGGTAGAACTTTTAGTGGGCACTTATGCCACCAAAGCCATCTTAACTCACTAAATGGAATGTTGAAGTCTTCCACTAGATGTGTAACATTGATTTGGAGCAATCTTAAATTCTTCATATTTGTAAATGCTTTAGTTTTCAAATATATGTTTTCTAATTTAGGTGAATTTAAGCTAAGCCCCTCCACATATTGTGACCCCTGGCCAAAAAAAAAAAAAATTGCATAAGTAATGCATATTCACAAGTTTTGTAAAACTAAAGTACAATTGACTAGTATTAGAACCTACTAAAATTTGAAAGTATCACTTGTTGACTTGCATGAATTATGAATAGTTCTATCATCAAATTCAAAGTAGGATGCATTACTTAGAAAAAAGATAAATGTATAAGCCTCTTACCTTATTTTTGCTTAGAACATTATGGATGTCTTCATGAAACCACAATCTGCTATAGTTTTTTGGAATATATGTAGCTTTTTCACAAACAATATTTCTTCCCATCATTTGAATTAGACTATGCATTACCAAATTATCCATGGCATCAATTGTCAAAAGAGATCTTTGTTTAAGAATTTCCATGCCATTATTAGGAAAGAAACCACATCCATCAAATATTTTGGTTGCATATTCCTTCTTCGTACCAACAAAGAAACATGTAATATCAAGAAATATGTCCTTTGTATATTTATCTAATGAATCAAAACTTATTCTAAGTATTGTTTGAATTTTTTCATGTGGTTGTCTTTGCATCTTTTCCAATTCACTTTTCCATTCATCGTGACTTCTTGTTTTCAAAAAAGAACCTAAAACTTTGAAAGCTAATAGAAGTCCTTCAACATATTTCACTGCACTAATTGAAAGCTCCAAGAAACCCTCTATTGGATTAGCCATCTTAAAGGCATGCCAACTAAAAAGTTCAAGGGACTTTGATTCATTCAAGGGTAAGACCTTATACTTTTCATCTACTTGTAGTTGTGGTAGTAATTGTTCATCCCTAGTTGTGAAAATGATTCTACTTCCCAAGCCAAACCAACTTAAGTCTCCAAGCAATTCGTGTACTTGGTCCAAGTCATCCACATCATCAAGAACAATGAAAACTCTTTTTCCACCAAGCATTTTGTTTATCAATGCAATTCCTTCATAAATGTGATCAATCATCACATCTTTTTTCAAGATTTCACGAAGAATTTTTTTTTTGTAATCTAACTAAACCACTTGCCTCTTTTGAAATTTCTTTAATGTTTAATAAACAGCTACTTCCTTCAAAATCCAAATATATGTGATGGTAAATGGCTATTGCTATAGTAGTTTTCCAAGACCGCCCATACTAGAGATGCCAACAATGTGAACATCAATTTTTTCAAAAGCTAATAAAGCTTTTACTTCTGCAACTCTAGTATCCATTTCTATCAAATGTTCAGGAATATGAAGGTGAACTTGATTTATTTCACGCAAAACTTGGTCCACAATCTTCTCAATGACCTTTCCTTCATACCTAATCATCATAGTACAATAGAATTAAACATTATATAACGAAAAAGAAAAAAACTTAGATAAAAGAGAGTCATCTATGCCCAAAGTATATCATCATCTCAAACACTTGAAACTCTTTTATCATGCTACTAATAATCTTTTTTATTTTTATTTCTTGGATAAATTCAGGGATTAAATCTTTTAAGGAAAGTATGATTATAATATAATTCCCCCTTAAGGGTAAGGCATTTGATTAGAAAGGTAGTTTTTAATCCTCAAAATTCTAGAACCAAGATCTCCTAAGTGGCATGATCTTTATATCGTGGTAGGGTGGACATGAAATAGGAAACAACAACCAGTACATCAACTCAAATGTCACTGGACGTGAAAGAGAAAAACATCCGGCAATTGAACTCAAAAAATCATTTTTTTTTCTCAATCAATTTTAAGGTGAACTTTATGGGTCTATATTAGACTTTCACGCATCTTATAGAATTATAAAGAAAACAAATGGCAAAAAACCAATAGACAAGTAGAGTATAAAATTACCCATCTGCAATACTCGACACATCCCAATCGAAAAGACTCCCAGCCTTAGCAAGAGCTTTTCTCCACCTCTGCACCTTCCCGATATCCGTGTGAAACCACTTTTCATGCTCAACAAATGCTTCCGTGAAAATACCAGGTTTGTTTTCCGACATCTGAGGGATCAACATGATAAAATATGGGGAGAAGAGTATGGTGTTCATTTGCTCCACAGCAGTCTACGATATCTGCAAGTTCAACAAGGCACTAGGTTGAGGAAGCATAGCCTTTGGAGAAAACCACAATATAAATCCTTGATCCACAAATTGCCTTGCGCAGTTCATCAGAAATGATCTTCCCTCTTGGAAGCTCCTCGATATCTCGAAAAGTACGAACTCGAACTAGAACCAAAGCCTAATAGAGACGATCAGTAAAGTTCTTACGCGTCTCCTCTAAACCTCAGGAAGACGTCATGATCCCATCTTGCTTTGGAAGGAGATGAACAGATCTAAGCAGCCATGGAAGGGGCTTAAAGATCAGACTAGGCCTCCAGGAGCGTGTAATTAAGAGTGGGAAAAGAAAAAGAGGGCTTATCGTCTCTTCAATCAACGCGGTAGCTTTTCAGGGTCGCGTAGTTTTAAGTTACGGGCGGCAAAAGTGGTGCAGAGCATCTCTTGCGGTCAAGTCGATGACATTGATGGCGCACCGACACCCCTTAATTTAATGTCGTACCAATGTGATGTAAGAGGGAAGTTCGTCATCGCTGGCTCATGAAGATCATCTCAAAGTCTCGGGTAAATAAAGCGGTAAATAAAGCAACGGCAGACGGCCACATTGTGACAAGCTTTTCTTTACTGTTGGAAAGAGAGAGAGTGAGCCGTGTTTGTGAGGAAGGATGTAAGAAAAGGTGAAAATGGGGAGAAAGGCCAAAGTGTGGAATTGAGATTTTCTGTTATGCAAACTTAATCATCTTTACAAGCAACCTATTACATTTATAATGTAAGAACCTAACTAATATAGGAAACTATATTTATAACATAATTACAATATATCGAGCATGATTCTAGTGCTTAATATGGTAATGTTGTTGGTAGGATTCTATGTGCATTAATACTCTCTCTCAAGTCGGAGATTTGTACAAATCAAATACTTTGAGTTTGGAGAGAAGGTGCCAATGTTGTTTACTACAAAGTGCCTTGTCAACAAGTCTATAAGTTGTTCTTGAGTGGAAACATGTTGAGTTGTAATGATACCCTGTTGAAGCTTTTCTCTCACATAATGACATTCCACCTCAATGTGTTTCGTACATTCATGAAAGATGAGATTTGCTACAATCTTTTCTGCTGCCTCATTGTCGTAATGTAGTAAAATAGGACGCTTCATGTGAAACCCAAAATCCTTTAGTAAACCAATGATCCAAACTATCTCACAAGTGGTGACTTGCATGGCATGATATTCAGCTTCAGTGGATGAAAGTGACACAATGGGTTGTTTCTTCGAGCTCCATGAGATCAGTGAGTTTCCCAACATGATGCAGAGTCTTGTGGTAGACTTCTCGTCATAAGGCAAATACTATAATTTGAGTCACAATACACTTTTAGCTCAAATGATGAAGATAAAGGAAACATGAGACCAAGTCCTGGACAACTTTTGAAATATCTAATCACTTTAAAAGCAGCGTCCATATGGGACTACTTCGGATCATGAATGAATTGACTAAGAAGTTGAACTGAGAAAGTGATGTCAGGCTTGGTGAGAGTTAAGTAAATCAATCACCCCACTAGTTGTTTGTAAACATATGGATCTACAAGAGGTGGATCGTTGGGTTTTTCGCTGGAGCTTTCATCATACTCAATGCTTGTGAATTTTTTGCTCTGTTCCATTGGGATAAGGGATGGTTTAGATCCTGTTAGACTAGCTTCATAAATTAGTTCTAGCGTATACTTGCGTTGACTCAAAGAAATCCCTTCTAGAGAACGAGCTATTTCGAGGCCTAAGAAAAACTTTGACAATCCAAGATCCTTCATGAAGAAGGTAACATGCAAGTACTACTTGAGTTCTTCAATAGTGTCTTGATTGTTTCCTGTAATCAAAATATCATCAACATAAATGAGTAGAGCTACGAAAAGCAGTACCTCGCCGTTTGGTGAACAAGGAGTAATTATGATAAGATTGAGTGAAGCCATGATCAAGCAATGCTCCGGTGAATTTTTCATTCCATTGGTAGAGGCTTACTTTAACCTATAAAGTGATTTTTGCAATCGACACACCAGAGACTCCCCCTGATTGCGAAATCTGGGGGGAAGCTCCATGTAAACTTCCTCAGAAAGATCACCATGAAGGAAGGCATTCTGGATGTCTATCTGGTAGAGAGGCCAATGGTGAACAGTAGCAATGGTAATAATGAGGTGAATAGTGACATGTTTAGTAGTGGGAGAAAAAGTATTCTGATAGTCGATGCCTTCTTGCTAATTAGAACCCTTAACAACCAAACGGGTTCTGTAGCGCTCAAGGGAACCATTGACACGATACTTCACTTTGTAGGCCCATTTTCATCCAATAGGACGACAACTAGGGACAAGGGAATGACATCCCATGTGTGATTTGCCTCAAGAGCGGAAAGTTCAACATCCATGGCATGCACCTAATTGGGATTGGTGGCAGCCTCATGATAGGTGGTAGGTTCAGAAATGGCAAAAATGGAAGCTATGAAGTGTTGGTAAGGTAGGGTGGTAGTGATGGAGAGATACAAAGTTGGAGGTGGGATAAAGAGAGGTGCATGAGGATTGGGGGATAATAGGGCATAGGTAGTTTGTGCTCCAAATCGGCAGATGAGTAGGGTGATTGGAGTGTTGAAGGGGAAGATCAGCAGGGGTGGTGGGTAGGGAAAAAGGAGCTAGGGCCAAAGGGAGAGGATTTGGGGTAGGTGAAGGATTAGATATAGGAAGGGGAACAGTAGGAACTAGGGAAGGTGGAGAGGGATCGGAGGGAGGGTTAGTAGGAAGATCCACCAGTAATGAGGATGAAGTGTAAGTATCAGATCCGAAGCAAGCTGGAGAAGACAAGGCCGGTGGGCTATCATGGGAAGAGTAGAAAGGGAAAACTGTTTCTTGAAAAATGACATTACGACTAACAAAAAAATTATGAGAAAGAGGGTCATAGAGGTGATAGCCTTTTTGATAAGAAGGATATCCTATAAAAATGCAAGGAAGAGCCTGAGGACTAAACTTGTCACGAGGGCTAACAGTGGTGGCATAACATCGACAACCAAAAACACGAAGATGGTCGAGGATGGGAGGTTTACCAAATAATTTTTCAAAAGGGCTAAAGTCGTGAAGAGAAGAGGAAAGAGATGGTTAATAAGATAAGTGGTAGTGAGAAGACATTCCCCTCAAAATTGAGAGGGAATGTGTGCTTGAAACATTAATGCGTGAGCCACATCAAGAAGATGACGATGCTTGCGTTCGACGATACCATTTTGTTAAGGGGTGTAGACCATAAGAGGACTCATGAATGATGCCATGCTGAGAGAGAAAAGTACGACAGTCAGAGGAAAAAAATTCAGTGCCGTTGTCAAAATGAATCCGACGAGCAGAGTAACCTGAATTGAATAGGGGTCATGGAGACAAAATATTGAATTTTGGAAAAGACTTGGCTTTTAAATTTAAGGAGGAAAGTCCAAGTGACGCGGGAAAAGTCATCAACAATGGTGAGAAAATATCAGGCACCATCGTGGGTGGGGGCCCGGTGAGGACCCCAAACATTCATGTGGACAAGCTCAAAAATATTATGGGTAGTAGTGTGACTTGTGGGAAAAGGTTGGCGAGTTTGTTTAGCCAAAAGGCATATCAGGCAAGAGAAAGAAGAAGGGCAAGAAATGAAATATTTGTGCGAAGAAAAATTGCGTAGGGAAGAATGATCAAGACATTGATATAAAAGTTCATAAGAAATGCTATTATTTATAAAAATGGAATTACAAGAGGGAAACTGTTTGGGAGTAGAAAAAGTTCTTTTTAAGGAAAATAAATATTCAAAAAAAATTGAACGAAAATTTATGGGAAATTTAGAACAAAGAAAGTAAAGCCCATGATTAGCCTTGCCGAGCCCAGTTAGATCTCCAATCGTACGGTCTTGAAATACATAAAAATCATCGAAAAACAAAGCCAAACAATTATTGTCACGGATTAGTTTTTGGATGGATAATAAATTGTGTTTGAATTATGGGGCAAATAAAACATTATTTAAGTGAAGGTTGGGGTAAGGGCGACAATGACTAATGTGAGTGACAGGGTGAGTTGAGCAGTCAGGTAATGTTATATTGATGGGGGTGATGCATGGATGGTATGAACTTAAAAGTGTAAAATTACAAGTGATGTGATCACATGCCCCCGAGTTCATAATCCATAAAGATGAAATAGATGGAGCAAAGGAAGAAACGGTACCTGAAAATGGGTCAAATGGACCCACTTGGTTGAGGAGAGTCAAAAGCCTTTGTTGTTGGTCAGCAGAGAGGTTGAGGCCCGTGGAGCCTTCACGTAATTTTACTCCTACACCCAAAACTCAGAAAAGTGTTCTAGGAGCTCATTTCTCATGCCCAATACGGAATGATAAGAGAAGAACGTGGCTTCTGTAACAACAATGAAAATCCTTGATCCATGAATGACGTTTCAGTGAAATGGTCCCCACTTAGAAGCTCCTCGTCATCACGGAAGGTGCAAAGTGCTGTGGTGATGTTGGATAAAGTTTTTGCGGATGTCTTCATCTCTGAAACTCAAGAAAGCATCGTGATCCCAACAAGTTCAGGACTCAGGTAGTTCTTCACGGAGAAAATGGTTTTCTTTCACTTTTCCTCATTTTTCTTTTCTTCTGCTTTATTTTATTTTATTTTTTATTTTTTATTTTTGGTTCTTGAGATTGGAAGAAATAGTGGGAGAGTGGACCATTTGTTAATCCTCTAAGGTGGTGAGGGTAGATCAGAGGCATGATTTTGTTTGATCTGCGACAGATTCTGTAATAAAAGAGGATGTGAATTTGAATTTACATTATGCAGTCCCTGTGATTATAACATCATGTGTAGCTTTATCGGTTCTGTAATAGATTTCTCTCAAATATTCTGTCACAATCATTGGTTTACGGGGTTTAAGCGTTGTAATGACCGATGAAGATTAACAAGTGATTAGAGATGCCCTACTTCTTTCCTCTAGCTGAGTATTTATATGTTGTCGATCGACGGCCTTAGGAATTGATTCCTATCTGCAAACTTTATTAACACCTAAACTGAACACTTCTGACTTCTTCCGCTTGGGAGAGTCGTCAGCGGTCGTCAACACCCCACGTTCTGGTTCTAGAACCCACATGTGTTTCTATTCCCAGGCTTAAAACGGAGTCTATTAACAAAAGACCAAACCAACTCAAAATTCTGAAAACCAAAAATTTTATCTATTATGGTGATTTCTTTCATAGATTCAATATGGTTCTCTTTTTGTGAAGGAATCGGTTCTTGCCCTTGATCAAATGCCTTAAGCCAAATCCAACGACTAATTACCTCAAAGATATGTATACAATTCTTCAACCTACTAAATTTGTGAAATCTCTTATTCACCAAGAAAAGAAACCTTTAATTTCACGGACCTTGGGGAGGCACCAGTAAAATTATGTTTCATTGTATTCCTTAGTTCCTACAAAAATATGTATAGTGCCCTTTCGTTGAAAAACAAAACGGAATTGAGTGGTAAAAGGATAAACGAAATAGTGGAAATTACTCATAGTGAAATTTTTTGTATTAATGTTGAATGCCTTTTTTAATATGATATTCATGATAGAGTATAAGGTAAACAAGATAAAAAGTAGAGAATCCATAATTCACGGAGCAAACATTTATTTGATGTCATAGAAGTAAAGGTCAAGGAAGGTGGCAGAAAATAGTCCTAGAGGTCGGAGCATAGTTTGTTCAATTTGCTTATGAATCACTGGATTGTAATGAGAATGTGCAAGCCCTCCTTTAATTTAACCATTTGAAAGTGAAAAATATAAGAAGTGATATTGAATATGAAATTTTCCTTGTAAAACCAATTTCACATTACAATGCTGAAGAGGAAAATGTAAAATTGAGTGACACACTTAGGAAGGCTTGGATTTTCAAATATTCGACTTCAAGCTCATGCATAGTTAGGCCGAACAGCGAAAGACTAAAAGAAGGAAGTCAAGGATTTGGAGAAGAACAATATCTATATTGACCCTTCATGCATAATTTTAAAACAAAGGACTTACAAATACTCCTTGGTCAACATATTTATGAGTAGCAGTATCTTGTACAAAGACCTTATATAGAGCAAAATCACCATCTGAGCAACGTGCCTATCATTTATAAGTAACAACATCATCTTCAGAGATAGTAATCCATGGAGGAAAATCACCTGTAAGAACATCACCTTAAGACAAATTATTATTTATAACAATATAATGTTAAAACATGTTATCATCTCTAATATTGTTTAGCTGACTTTTCCATTTGTAGTAATGTCAAAATAAAAAATCTGACATTTTAAAGTTCTTGTGTTACAGTCAACTTACGGAGTGGTAGATGAATTCCACATTTGTGCACTTCAAAGTCTTCATGAAATTTTATGGACACTTCTATTTCATCTCTACTCTCAATTCTCAATATACTTCTTGTCCCTTCGCATACGCGATAAATGCGGTGTGAATATGAAGTAAAGTAGTCGCGGAATCCCACAGCATAGTGAGGGTCATCAGGCCCATAGATGTCAATTGGGATGCGGTACATGTGACAAGAAGCTGCAGCAAAATGTAGAGGGACTTTTGTACGAAGAGATTCATTCCAGCCCCGAGTTTTATTGTAAAGTGAGATTGCCACAATGGGACCATCACCTGAAGTATAATTTGGACCAGAGAATAGCGGTCGGTAGCAAGCACAAATAGTAATCTCGTCAATTCGGCCCTCTAAAAGTGGAGGTACTCGGAAGGATATTGAAGATGCAATTGCGTGGTGGCTGAACCAGTTCGGAACCTCTGTATCTTGGAGAAAAATGATAGGAAACTGAATGTCCTTGCTTGGCAGCACCTATACATTCCAGAAAAAAAATTAATGTTGTTAAAAAAGTGTGTATGTGTATGTGTATGTGTATGTGTATGTGTGTGTATGTGTGTATATATATGTGTGTGTGTATATATGTGTGTGTGTGTGTATATATATATATATATATATAGAGAGAGAGAGAGAGAGAGAGAGAGAGAGAGAGAGAGAGAGAGAGAGAGAGTACCTGAATAAAACCCAAGTTAACAAATATGAGAGGTGATGATATCAACCTTTGCAAATCAACCTGATTATGGGATTCACATTCAGAAAAAATAGGTGAATCTTCTATGTCCACTGAATTTGAGAATTGTATCCAAAATAGAGTGTTAACTGCATGCAAGACCCATAAACTTGTTGGGACTTCCGAAATTGATTGAAGATTCATACAATCATCCATGTACAATTCCAATAGCTTCGGAATGCGACTAAGGCCACGAGGTGTATTATAAAAATTATTTCCAGATAAGGTCAAGCTTTTGAGTGAAGACAAATTTTCCATGTCAATAGGAAAGTTATCTTCAAACAAACCACAATAACTAAGATTTAGCTCCTTCAAGTAGCGAAATCCAGAAATGAAAGCTATGATTGAGTTTTTGGGTGACATATAGCATGACAAACAAGACAACAAAGAATTTGAGAACTTTGTTTGACATGCTAATAATTCAAATTTGTAGTTCTGTGAAAGACCCAAGAGGGATAATCTATTCTTAGTAGTAGCTTCATTTCTAAGAAGCTCTGTCAAGGCCATCATATTTTCCACTTGTTCTGAACATGTAAAAAGTTTGGAACAATATGATATGTCAAGAGTTTTTAAAGATTTTAAGTTACCAATGCTAGTTGGAAGGTTTGTAAGGCTTATGCACCCTCTCAAATTGAGCTCAACAAGGCATTTCAAACCTCCAATGGACTCATGAATTTCAACCAAGTTGGTGCTACCTTCAAGTATCAATGTCTCCAAATGTAAAACCCCAGAGAAATTAGGTGATTTGGTGAGATTTTTGGAGTTATGTAGATTAAGCACTTTTAGCTCATTGAGTACCTAGAGAAACAAAATCAAAGTAAAATAAAATAAATGAAAACTTCTTTTGCATTATAAATTAAACATCCAAAGAGAAATAAAAAGTAATGCAAGAATGTTATACTTTATAACCCTTCCAAACTTGTATGAGTTTGCTTTCTTGGAGGTCAAGAACAACAAGCTTCTCCAGATAAAAATCTTGTGGTAGAACTTTTAGCGGGCACTTATGCCACCAAAGCCATCTTAACTCATTGGATGGAAGTTTGAAGTTTTCTATGAGATGTGCAACATTGATTTGGAGTAATCTTAAATTCTTCATATTTGTAAATGCTTTAGGTTTCAAATTTATGCCTTCTAATTTTGGTGAATTTAAGCTGATACCTTCCACATCTTGTGACACCTGGCCAAAAAAAGATAAAAACAAAAGAAAAGAAGTTGCATAAGTAACACACATTCTTAAGTTTTGTAAAACTAGACTACCATTGAATTGGATTAGAACTTATAAAAATTTGAAAGTCTCACTTGTGGACTTACATGCGATTATGAGTAGTGTTATCATTTATTAAAAGTAAGATGCATACTTATAAGAAAGGAAAACGTATAAAGCTCTTACCATATGTTTGCTTAGAACATTATAAACATCTTCATGAAACCACAGCCTACTATAGTTTTTTGGAACATAAGCAGCTTTTTCACGAACAACGTTTCTTCCCATATCTTGAACTAAATTATGCATTCGAAACTTGCCTATTTCATCAATTGTCATAAGAGATCTTTGTTGAAGAATTTCCATGCCACTATTAGGAAAGAATCCACAACCATCAAATATTTTGATTGCATAGTCTTTCTTCATACCAACCAAAAAACATGCAATATCAAGAAATATGTCCTTTGTATAATTATCCAACGAATCAAAACTTATTCTAAGTATTTTGTGAATTTTGTCTTGTGGTTGTTTGTGTAACTTCTCCAATTCACTTTTCCATTCATTATGACTCTTATTTTTCAAAAAGGAACCCAAAACTTTGAGAGCTAATGGAAGTCCTTCAACATACTTCACTGCACTAGTTGAAAGCTCTAGGAAACCCTTTGTTGGACTTGCCTTATTAAAGGCATGCCAACTAAAAAGTTCAAGGGACTGTGATTCATCCAAGGGTGAGACCTTATACCTTTCATCTACTTGTAGTTGAGCTAGTAAATGTTCATCTCTAGTTGTGAAAATAATTCTACTTCCCAAGCCAAACCAACTCAAGTCTCTAAGCAATTCATGTACTTGATCCAAGTCATCAATGTCATCAAGAACAATGAGAACTCTTTTTCCACCAAGTATTTTCTTTATTAATACAATTCCTTCATAAATGTGATCAATCCTCACATCTTTTTTCACGATTTCATGAAGTAGTTTCTTTTGCAATCCAACTAAACCACTTGCCTCTTTTGAATTTTTTTTAATATCTAAAAGACAACAACTTCCTTCAAAACCCAAATATATGTCATTATAAATAGCTATTGCTATGGTGGTTTTTCCAATGCCTCCCATGCCATAGATTCCAACAGTGTGAACGTCACTTTTTCCAAACGTTAATAAAGTTTTCACCTTTGCAACTCTAGAATCTATTTCTATTAGGTGTTCAGCAACATGAAGGTGAACTTGATTTAGTTCACGCAAAACTTGGTCTAAAATCTTCTCAATAACCTTTCCTTCGTACCTAATCATCATGGTACAAGAGGATTCAAAATTATATATAAACAATGAAAAAAATTCAGATAGGAAGAGTCAACTCTTTTATCATGGCACATAACCAAGTTATATAAAATTTAGTGTAAATAGTGTTTAAATATATTTCTACAAAGTGTATTTGTCAAAATATTATAAGTTATTGCAACGGATAATCTTTTTAAGTTTTTATCTCAATTTCTCGGATAATTCTTTGAATCAAGGAATCAAGACAAAAAAAATCCTCCTTTGGCTCTAAATTGTGTAGAGGACAAAAAGAGGACAAAAAAAGAGAGAAAATCTTACTGGAACAAAAAAGGATTCCTTAGGTAAGCTTTGATACCATTTAAGAAACCAAAATTGTATAAGGAACAGGAATCAGAAGACTTGAAGAACAAAACTCTCTTTTCTCAAAAATCTAGATTAAACTCAATTAAGAAAAAATCAACCTAGTTGTTAAACAAATAAGTTGAATACGCGACTATGGGCCGGGTTGGACAAGCCCAAAACCGGCACCCAAATAATGAAATGTCGGGTTGTTATACGCCCAACCCAAGTATAAACTCAACAGTTTTAAACAAAATATGGTTACAATATAATTCCCCTTAAGGGTAAGACATTTGATTAGAAATGCAGTTTTTAATCCCCCGTCTAGAACCAAGATCTCCTTTTAAGTGGCATGACCCTTATGGCGCGGCAGGGTGGACACGGAGCAGGAAAACAACCAATATTTCAACTCAAATATGACAGGACTTGAAAGAGGAAAAACATCAGGCAACTGAACTCAAACGTCACTTTTCTGTTCTCAATCCATTTTTAGGTAAACTTTCTGAGTCTGCGATAGATTTTTGCATATCTTGTAAAGATAGATTAAAAAAGGCATGGAAAAACAAGAGACAAGCACAACATAAAATTACCCATCCGCAATACTGGAGACATCCCAACCACAAAGGCTGCCAGCCTGAACAAGAGCTTTTCTCCACCTCTCCACCTTCTCCGTATCCGTGTGAAACCGCTTTTTATGCCCAACAAATGCTTCCGCAAAACTCCCGGTCTGTTTTCTAACATTTGAGGGGTCAACGTTATAAAATATCGGGAAAAGAGTGTGGCGTTCATTTTCTCTACAAAAGTCCACGATCTCTGCAAGTTCATCAAGGCACCACGTTGAGGAAGCATAGCCTTTGCTAAAAACCACAATTGAAATCCTTGATCCTCGAATCGCTTTGTGCAGTTCGTCAGAGATGTTCTTCCCTCTTGGAAGTTCTTCATCATCTCGAAAAGCACGAATTCCGACTAGAACCAAGGCCTCATAGAGACGATCGGTGAAGTTTTTGCGCGTGTCTCCTCTGAAACTCAGGAAGACGTCGTAATCCCATCGAGCTTCGGAAGGAGATGAAAGCATCTGAGCAGCCATAGAAAGGCTTGAAAATCAGAGCACGGTGAAGGAGCGTGTAATTGAGGGAGGGAACAGAAAATGAAGGCATATCGTCTGTTTAATCAACGCGGTTGCTTTTCAGCTGCGGGCAGCGAAAGTCGCGTAGCGGATCTCATGCAGTCAAGTCGATAACAGTGATGGCGCACCGATTAATCTAATGTGACGTAAGTGCAAAGTTCGGCACGTGGAACATCTGACTCGGGTAAATGAAGCAGCCGCGGGGGCCCACATGTTGACAAGCTCGGTGACAAGCTTTTCGTTACTGTTGGAAAGAGAGAGAGAGAGAGAGAGTGAACCCTGTTTGGGAGGAAGGAAAATGGCTGATTAAAGTTGCTTGGTTTGACTTTCCATCATTGTTTTAATATTAAAGAGAGTATTGTTTCACGTGAACTTTTAAACTAATAAATAATGAGATTTCTTACTAAAATGAGCTCAACTGTGTGGTTTTTTTCCTCCCAAAAAAAAAAAAACATGGCTCAGTCAACAACACATATTCATAAGTCGTTTTTCCCCGTCCTTAAATCTCCTTCTCTTCTGGTTCCTTTTTTCGAAAATACCCCTGCTGTTGCTGATCTCAATGTCTGCTTCGCACAACTCTATCGAGTCGCTGTAATTATAGGAATTATGGGATAATATCATCAAAAATCGTTTAGAGCAAGTGACGCTAAGTAAATTGTTTCTGTGAATACATATGCCAAGAGATAATGTGCATTCCCACAGAGCCCAGTATTTAGTATACGACTGTACATGGTATATTTTGAATTATTTGGAAGAAAAATCTTCAATTATGGATAATATTCTCCTATAAATTCCATGACTTGAATATTTTCAAATTTCGATTATGGCAATTTGTGTTTAAGAGTGCCGCAGATTTTTATCCACACACTGTAGTTTACACCCCCTCCTATAACTCTACCAAAAGTTTTTATACACGTAGGATGATACTCTACGATTGTAAGTATGGACAGCCACTAGAGGGTCACGAGTTGATGAATCGTTTGAAGCATAAGATATCCCCTGATATGAAGCACACACAAGTTGTCCACAGATTTTGTATTTATAAGAAAATGAAACAAGAGAAGCAATTGTGGATTATCATTATGTTACGTGAGTAATCTGGGGGGGGGGGGGGGGGCAACACCGGTCTACGAAGGGGCTGGATGTCGTGGAGCCAAGGCTCGTGCTTTTGTTTTCGACCAATGATGAAAGAGAAAGTGTTAGGAGAAGGGAGTGATTTTCTTGGAACACGTTTTCCTTAGAGGGGAAAACAACCTCGTTACAATTTCAGGGTTACAAAAGATATCCCTAAGGGATCACAAAAGCCCGGTATTTATCACCACGTAGTTGCTCCTAGCTACTATGCACCTACCTACTAGTGCCCATACCAAATCTTACCAAAATATACAAGAGCTACACTCCCGCCCTTACTTCTAAGGTTGCTTCACGTCTTCTTCTTCATTAAGATATTAGCCCTTACTCCCTAAATGCCGACAGAGACTTCTGCACCAGAGTACAAGCACACTTATCCAAAAGTGCACTCAATTCTTTTGCAGAGGTGACTGTCGTGCTGGACGCTATCTCAGCGTCCCACCTCAATAGTCCCTGACATACCTCCCCCCGTGACATGATCCTTGTCCTCAAGGTCAATTTGGGGAAAATCTTCCTTTAGCTCCTGTTCATCCGCCCACGTTGCATCTTCAGGATCTAACCCGCTCCACTGTACCAACACCTGGGAACGCCCCTTATGCACTCTTTTCTCCAGAATAGCTTCTGGAGGGACCATCCACTCATCTCCTTCTTCGGCAAGCTGGGGAAGGTTCTCGGCAAGCCGGGCCTGTGGTGATAAGAATTTCTTTAGTTGCAAAACATGCACCACTGAGTGAATTCGACTCCCCTTCGGCAAGTCAAGTTTACAAGCAACTGCTCCAATTTTACCCGTGATCTCATAAGGCCCAAAGAAACGAGTAGATAATTTAAGGCTCCTACGAATTTTCAAAGATGTCTGTCGGTAGGGTTGAAGTCGTAGGAAGACCCAATCCCCAACTTGATATTCTACTTCAGTCTGTTTTTTGTCGTATTGAGCCTTCATCCTTTCTTGAGCTTGCTGGAGTTGGAGTTTTAACTCCTTAAGCACTGTATCGCGAGTTTGCAGCTCAGCATCTACCGCTTCAACTTGGGCAGTCCCAGGAACATAAGACAAGATAGTTGGTGGGGACTTGCCATAGACCACTTCGAAAGGAGTTTTACGGGTTGAGGAATGGACTCGAGTATTATGGCAATACTCCGCCCAAGGGACCCATTTTCCCCAATCCTTCGGCCTGGCACTTGAAAAACAATGCAAATACATTTCCAAGGATTTGTTGACCACCTCTGTTTGCCCGTCCGTCTGTGGGTGGTACGAAGATGAGAAGTTGAAGGAAATCCCTTGCAACTTAAATAACTCGGTCCAGAATTTGCTCGTGAACGTAGCATCTCTGTCACAAACAATAGACTTTGGAAGGCTGAATTGATTAAAAATATTCTCATAGAAAACTTGTGCGATGGAGCTTGCTGTGTAGGGGTGGCTGACTGGAATGAATCTCGAAAATTTGGACAAACGGTCGACCACCACCAGCACTGTGTTTTTGCCGCGGGAAGGGGGAAGTCCTTCAATGAAGTCCATGGAAATGTCTTCCCATATTTGGTTAGGGATTGGCAGCGGACTTAACAACCCAGTAGGGTGTCGTGTTTCCCCCTTGTGTCTTTGGCAAGTTTCACACGTTCGTACACATTTCAAAACATCTTCCCTCATTGAATGCCAGAAAAATACCGCTTGCATCCGTTAGAGGGTCTTATGAAACCCTTCATGGCAACTATCATGCACTTCTCGTAGAATGATCGGCACCAAGGGCGATTGTCAGAGGAGAAAGACGCGCTTTTTGAAAAACAACACCCCTTCTCGAAATTCCCAAGGACCCGTGAGCTTAGCTGCTTGGACCTGTTTAACTAGGAGTTGTAATTTCGGATTGGATGCGGTTTCCTCTCGGATTGGATCAAGCCACTTGGGAACTGAACTAGATATTGCATAACTGCTCGTGGGATGGATAGCAGCTTCCTCCTCCCACTTTTTTCCAGTCATCGCCTTTTCTTCTTCCACTTCATTTTGTCTAGACAGGGCGTCAGCAACACGATTTTTACTTCCTGGTTGATATTGGATATCAAATTCAAACCCCATGAGCTTCTGTAACCACCGTTGTTGGGCTGGAGTAGTGATCTTCTGCTCCCATAAAAACTTCAAGCTTTTCTGATCACTTTTGACTGTAAACTTTCTACCCAGCAAGTAGTGACGCCAGGTCTTCACTGCTAGGACCAAGGCAAGAAGCTCCTTTTCGTATGTAGACAGGGAACGATTTTTTCCATGAAGGGCACGACTGAAAAAGGCTAGTGGTCGGCCTATTTGGGATAGGACTGCTCCCACGCCCGCATTAGAAGCATCACATTCTACCAGAAATTCCTAAGTAAAATCTGGAAAAATTAGTACGGGAGCTTTGGACATTACCTCCTTTAGTTGATTGAAGGCAATTTCTGCCTCAATTCCCCATTTGAAAGTGCCCTTCCATAATAACTCAGTTAGGGGTGCAGCTAGTTTCCCTTAGTCTTGGATGAACCGACGATAATATCCCGTCAAGCCGAGAAAACCCTTTAGAGCCTTGATGGATCTGGGAGTGGGCCATTCTTGCATTGCCTGAATTTTTTCCTTATCCACCGAGAGTCCTGCCTTCCCCACAAAGTGACCCAGGAATTTTATCTTGTCCCTGCCAAATTCACACTTTTCCAATTTTGCAAAAAGATTATGAGCCTGCAAAATAGTTAGTACCTTTCGTACATGAGAGTGATGCTCATCCTCTGTTTGGCTATATACTAGGATATCGTCAAAGAAGACAATGACGAATTTCCTAAGAAATGGCCGAAAAATCTCGTTCATCAATGCTTGAAAGGTGGCCGGGGTGCTGCAAAGCCCAAACGGCATGACGAGAAATTCATAGAGTCCAAATGGAGTATAAAATGCAGTTTTTTCAATGTCTTCGGTCCTCATCCGTATTTAATGGTAGCCCACCCTTAGATCAAATTTTGTAAAAATTCAGGCTCCCTACAATTCATCAATAAGTTCATCAACAGTAGGAATGGGGTAGTTGTTTTTTACCATGAGTCGATTGAGGGCACGATAATCTACACACAATCGCCAGCTCCCGTTGGCTTTTTTTACCAAGAGCACTGGGGAGGAATAAGGGCTTTGGCTAGGTTTGACAATGTCGTTTTGCCTCATTTCCCCGACCAATCTTTCTATTTCCCCTTTCTGGAAATGGGGATACCGGTAGTTTGGTGCTAAGACTGGAGCACTGCCTTGCTTTAGGCGGATTGCATGGTCACAACTCCGCGGTGGGGGAAGTTGTGTGGGCTCAATGAAGACGCCACCATATTCGCGTAGGAGTTCCTGCAATTTGATTTCGATTTCCACCGGTTTTGTCTTGTTGAGTTTTCCAAGGCTGGCTTTGCTTGTCATGAGTGTCATGAGCTTATCCGAGGTGGAAAGCTCCTCACAAATTGTGGTTGACACATGTCCCACTTCAGCCTCCATTAGTGATGGGAGGGCTGTTAGCATTTGCAATTCCATCACCACCTGCTTTCCAGTGTCTCCCCGAAGCCTTTTCTTTGAGGGCCGTAACAAGTCATCTTCCGCCTGCGTTAAACCTTGCAATTCCATTGTTTTCCCTTCCACCCTGAAAGCCATATATAGTTTAGAAAAATCCCATTGAATGAGACCTAACTCACCCAACCAAATGGTTCCCAGAACTGCTTCAGAGCCCTTCAATGGAAGTAGAAAGAAGTCAACCTTCTGGGGAATTCCTTGGAGGGTCAGGCGTACTCCTGTGCAACATTCGTCACTCACCACCGAGTCTCCGTTGGCCACCATGACATTGTACTTTCCTTTTTTATCTGGCTCCATTCCAATTTTTCTTGCAATATCTTAGCTTAAGAAATTATGAGAGCTACCAGAATCAATCAAAACAATTACCTCTGTGTGGAAGTCGACTAACTTGCCAGACACCGTCATTGTTCTGTGATTTTTTCCCTTGTATATTGCCTGCAAAGAGATTTCTGGTGGCGTGTCAAGTTCTTTCACACCCTCTTCAGTCTCCTCCCTGCCAGCCTCTGTTTCATCATCGGCCATTAAGGGACCTATGAGTAAGAAGGCAAGTTTACACTTATGGTCGGGTAGATACTGCTCATCGCAGTTGAAACACAAGCCCTTGGCCCTTCGCTCGGCCATCTCACTTGCTGAGAGTTTCTTTATTGGCATTGACCGTTTATTGTCGGCATCTAGTTTGGGTCACTGCTTTTTCTGTCCGTTACTGCTAGAACTCCTTTCTTGCACCTTAGACTCATATAAACGAGCCAACCCCACTGCTGCTACCAAGTCAGTAGGTTCTCTGGCCTGTACATCAATTCGAATGGAGTCTTTCAAGCCTGTGATGAAGCATCCGGCCACTTGTTCTTGAGTGAGTGATCCCGCTTTTATAAGGAGTTTAGTGAACTTAACCTGGAATTGTTCTACAAAGCCAGTTTGACGCAGCTTGGTTAGATCACCAAAAAAATGACGATACTTGGATGGGCCATATCTCTGAAACATGGCTTCTGTGAGTTGCAGCCAAGATAGTTCGCTTGTTGGACTTTGCTCCTTAAGGACTTTGTACCATATGTGGGCATCGCCATCTAAGTTCCATGAGGCCAGCATGACCTTCTCATTTTCTGGAATTTGGTGATAAGAGAAGTATTGCGAGGCTTTATCGACCTAACTCGTGGGATCTTCCCCACCTACATAGTGCGGAAAGTCCATTTTGAGAGGTTGGTGACAATTGTGGGTCACCGGGCCTTGTCCTCTAGGGGTGGAACCTTCACCATGCTCAAACTTTGGCTTGACTTTTAGTTCATCCATGCGAACATTCATTTCCGCAAACTGGCGTTGGATTGCTCCCATCATCTCCGCCAGTTGTATGCCCATTTCTGCTTTCATATCAGATACCACTTTGGAAAAGTGAAGTTCAGCCATGACCAGTGTCGGCGACGGAACCAATCTGTTACATGAGTAATCTGGGGGGGGCAGCACCGGTCTACGAAGGGGCTGGATGTCGTGGAGCCAAGGCTCGTGCTTTTGTTTTCGACCAATGATGAAAGAGAAAGTGTTAGGAGAAGGGAGTGATTTTCTTGGAACACGTTTTCCTTTGAGGGAAAACAACCTCGTTACAATTTCAGGGTTACAAAAGATATCCCTAAGGGATCACAAAAGCCCGATATTTATCACCACGTAGTTGCTCCTAGCTACTATGCACCTACCTACTAGTGCCCATACCGAATCTTACCAAAATATACGAGAGCTACACTCCCGCCCTTACTTCTAAGGTTGCTTCACGTCTTCTTCTTCATTAAGATATTAGCCCTTACTCCTTAAATGCCGACAGAGACTTCTGCACCAGAGTACTAGCACGCTTATCCAAAAGTGCACTCAATTCTTTTGCAGAGGTGACTGTCGTGCTGGACGCTATCTCAGCGTCCCACCTCAATAGTCCCTGACACATTACATATTAATAGAAAAGGCAAAAATTTTGTAAGACCACCTTAGTTATATGAGATTTTACATGCATGTTAAGGATAAAGATTCTTGGAATGAATTTTTTTTTTATAGAAATGTTAAATAGCACTTATATATCAATAAATCCATTTTAGCTCTTCAAATAGACTTTGTAACTTTCCTTTGACATGTAAAGTTGATTTAGAGCAATTTTATATTTAAAAAAAAAATGAAGTATGTAGAGACCAACTTTCTATAACAGAAGTGTTATCTACATAGCTTCTCTTAGTTGACTTATTTGTAATTTTTATGAGCTTTAATCTAAAAGTGAGTCACACTTGTTTTTTAGTATATTTAGACTAGACAAATTTGGTAAAGTATTATTGCACAACAAAGCCTTCATAAAATCATTAATAATTAAAACTTTGAACTATAATAGATAATTAAAGTAATTAAATGAAAAAATTTGACTATAAAACTTTTTAAGCTTTTCTTTTTAGTATGTATTTATTGTATATGGTTTAAATGAAATTGTGGATGTTTATAAAATAAGGCTATTAAGATATCAATTTTATTGCATAAAATCAAAAAAGTAGTATGTGGAACAATATCTCTATTTAAAAATATTAAACTTTCTTGGTGAATATTTTATTGTGTTATAGTTAGAAGATTTCAATCTCAATTTTCTCTTAAAAGAATAATAATGTTGGAGTATGCCTTAAAAAATTTATATTCTCTTATTCTTAAATGAATAAACTTACATATTCATAAAAAAGAAAAGAAAATATAGTAAAAGAAAAACTATTGTGAATCATACATTTCTTGTCTAGAGCTCTAATTTTATTATGGTGCATGTCATGAATTACTAGGTTCTCCGAACCAAAATTTTCAAGTAGAGATCTCTAATGGCACTAATGCCAATAATACCATTTTAGCCCTTTACTTGGATTTTTCAATTTTGTTTTGACATGTACAAAATTGATTTGAAGCAATCTCAGCTCTTTTTACGTTTGTGAATGTTGCACTTTCAAGAGCTATCTCACCAGATACAAGTAGAATTAATTTGATACCCTCCATGTCTTTCAACCACTAACAAGATATATAATAGGAGTAGTAATTCACGTCCTTAAATATTGTAAAACTCAAAATATTCTTAAATTGTGCTTGACCTTTTTGATGCTTCAAAGTCTCAATTGTTAACTTTAACACAATAACCAGAAACGTTAATATCTTTTAAAACTAGGAGTTTGATCTGGAACAATTATAAAACTTTCGTGAATATTCATATGACACATGTATCATGGGTATGTGTATTTGAACATTCTCATATTCATAAAATGTGCACATCTCTCTCTTACCAAAAAGCAATAAAAAAAGGCCATTGAATTAACCAAATAGGCAAGTACAAAAGAGATTTAAGTACAAATTGGAGGATTTATAGATAAAAAAGAAATTGTGCGTGTCAAATGAATCAAAGAAGGTAGGGTTCCTCTTCAAACCATTTGAGTTAAAATTGATTATTGTTCATATACATCTTCAACTATGCATGCTATATTAGGTCTCAAAATTTGGATATCTGTAGACAAGGAAGGGTAAACCTTACTTGAGTTATCTTTACATTATGGCAACTTATTTTGAGACATCCGGTGCGTCCATAATCAATTATCATAAGTATCTTTCTTCCTTAACTTTAAACTCAGTCCTCGAATAGAAACTAGAACCAATCAGAGAAGGAGCTTGGGAGTGCGTAGTTGAGAGTGGGGGAGAGGAAAAAAAAAATGGTTTTATGTTTGTTTAATCAATGCCGTTGATTTTGAGTGAAATACGATTTTTTTCTCCGGCCACTTTTTCTCTTAAGAATGTGTACGGAGCAGATATAATCCTTTTATAACTTCAGGGTCAACGAACGCTGATGCGACGATAACCATATTTAAATACAATCACATGGGAGCCCCCATGTTGCCGAAATTTGACAACAGATGTTTCTTCCCCGAAAAAACCCTCCCCGGACAAACCTTGTGGTTTAGCTTTCCACTTTTGTGTGCAAAGGGAGACAAAGTGACGGATATGTTGGAGATGTGGGAAAATCAGCGATCAATGATGATAACGTGTGGCTGGAGGAAAACCAAGACCAACAACAACCAAATATTATTTTTAATTCATCCAATGACATTTTATTCAAATCTAGCCAATTTTTTTTTATTCTTCTAATTTTTTTTTATTCAAACCTAAGTTCTATTATTTTGATAAATTTAAAGAAAGACTAATTCTACTAAGTCATTGCGTTTTTTATAATAGAAGATAACATATTAGCTTAAAGTATTTTACATTTGATACGACGTACAAGATAACAAATATGAAATGACTTTATTAAGAGCAAAGATTTATAGAATGCCTCGTTGTCCAATGTTTACATAATTTATTTTGGATGGTACGAAACTTCATTGATTTTCAATAAATATTCTAAAATCAAGACAGTATTTTTTGAGCTGTGAGATGGATTTTTTTTTTCTTTTTTTCATCATTTTCTTTACTTTGATGTTATCTTTCCAATAATTATATGGCTTTTTTTTTGTATTTTCTTTATGGGAGGTATATGTTCATCGTATCTACCTTTTCCTCATCTTTCCTATTTTTGAAAATGAATTTGTAATAGCCCATTGATAACATCTCCGGTTATCTCTGAAGGAAATCGCAAATGAGCACGGATTTTGCTGAAATTTGACTGCAGAAAATAAGTCTTTCCAAGACAAATCTCGAGCTCTAACTTTTCATTTTTGTGTACAAAGAGAAAGGAAGTGAATTATATGATTGAGAGGTGGAAAAATGATAGATCAATGTTGATTAGGTGTAGCTTGAGGATATCCAGGACCACAACAACAGAATATTGTTTTTAATTCATCCAATTATCTTTTATTCAAATCTACCAAAGGAATTCTATTCTTTTATTCAAACCTAACATCTTACGTAAGTTCTCTTGTGGCTTTGGTAAATTTGAATAAGACCAATTCTACTAACTCATTGCGGTCTTTATCGCAGAAGATAACATATTAGCACAAAAGATTCCACACTTGATGCGTCATACAGGAAAACGTGTATGAAATGACTTTGCTAAGTAAAAGATTTCTAGAATGCCTCATTGTCCACTATTTACATAATTTATTTTGGATGGTATAAAACTTAATTGATTTTAAATAAATATTCTAAATTATGACATTGTATTTTTTAAGTTGTAAAATAGTTTTTTTTTTCTTTTTTCCTTTTGTCATTTTCTCTATGTGAGGCATATGTTCATCATATCTACCTTTTCTTTACTCTTCCATTTCTTTTAAATGAATTTGATCTTAGGAAAAAAGTCTTCCTAGGACAAACCTTGTGCTCTAATTTTTCATTTTGTGCGTAAAGAGCAAGCAAATGGATTATGTGTTTGAGAGGTTGGAAAATGATAAATTAATGTTGATTAGCTTTAGTTTAAGGAAAACTAGGACTAACAACAATGAAATGTTGTTTTCTAATTCATCTAATCATCTTTTATTCAAACCTAACATCTTACATAAGTTTCCACCATTGTTTTATAAAACTCAAATAGACAACAATCCTACTAAGTCATTGTGATCTTTATCACAAAAGATATCACATTGACTTAAAAAGTTCTATGCATGATACAACATACAAGATAATGAGTATGAAATGTTTCTATTAAGTCATTTATTTTTTTTGTTTAGAAATATAAAATCCTTCCAAGGCAATGCTATTTTGAGTGAGATATGGAGGTTTTTAACTTTAATCTTTTCATAGATATGTGACTTTTGTAATATTAGAGTATGCCTATGTGCTTATGTACTTTAATATTTATTAATACATTTTATCTTTTTACCAAAAAAAAAAAATCTTTGTTAAGTCAAAAGATTTTTAGAATGCCTCATTATCCAAGTTTTATGTAATTTATGCTAAATGTTATGCAACTTAATTGATTTTAAATATTATAAAACTACTACATAGTATTTTGTTTTTCTTTTCTTTTTTCATTTTCTCTACTTTGATGTTATCTTTGCTATAATTATGTAGCTATATTTTTCTTTCGTATTTTCTTTATGGGAGGTTTATGTTGATTGTATCTACCCTTTTTTTTTTAAAACCCTGCCATCTTTTGAAAATGCATTTGGTATAGGCCATCAATAACATTGTTAAAGGAAGTCACGGAGGAGCTCAGATTTTGTTGAAATTTGCCCTTAGGGAAAAGGCCTTCCTTTGATAAACCTTGTGCTCTAACTTTTCCCTTTTGTGTGTAAAGAGAAAGCAAGTAGATTATGTATTTGAAAAGTTGGAAAATGATAGATTAATGTTGATTATCTGTACCTGGAGGAAAACTAGGACCACCGACAATGAAATACTACTTTCTAATTCATCTAAGAATTTTTTCTTCAAACCTAACATCTTACATAAGTTCCCACCATTATTTTGAAAAGCTCAAACAAAGAGTGCTTCAACTAACTCATTGCAGTCTTTATCACAAAAGAAAACATATTAACTTATTAATTTATTAACTTAGTACATTATTTTTTATTAATACAAACTTACATTTCTACTAAAAAGAAAAAAAAACATATTAACTTAAAATTCTATGCCTAACGCAACATACAAGATAATGAGTATGAAATGTCTTTACTGAATCAAAATATTTTTAGAATGCCTCATTGCCCATTTTTTATATAATTTATGAATGTTATGAAGCTTAATTGATTTTATATAAATTTTGTAAAGTTATGACATAGTATTTTTTGAGTTGTGAAGTGGATTTTTTTTCTCATTTTCTTTACTTTGAAGTTATCTTTGAGATAGTTATATGGCTATTATTTTTTCTTTTGCATTTTCTTTATGGGACGTTTGTGTTCGTCCTATCTACCTTTTCTTCACCCTTCTATGTTTTTCCGAAAATGCATTTGCTATTGCCCGTCGATAACACTAGGATAGTAGTGGCTGAAATTCAGGCTAGTAGAAACATCCATGCATTCATAGACTTCTCCAATAAACAATTTGACATTTGTTGGGAAATTCATTGATAGAGGTTTGAGGAAGTTCAAGAATTATCCATCATTAATGTTTTTAGAAGCCAGATCACAAATAATTGCCTTTTAAATCATTACAAGTGAGATTATTCATTTTTATCTATTCCACAATTATTGTTTGTTAAATCAAAATAATTCGGTTTGAGATTCTTCAAAAAAAGACCGCAAAGGTTTTGAAGTTTTGAAATATTGGTGGTTACTTAAATGAAACTACAAGTAGTGTTATCATCTAATTTAAAGTAGAATCTGTAGTTAGAAAAAAAAAAGATAAATGTAAAAGTCTCTTACCATATGTTGTTTTAGGACATTTAAGACATCTTAAATTGGATTATGCACATAAATTTTTTTCATATGTCTTGAATTAGGTTATGCATCCACAACATGTTTTCATCATCGATTATCATAAGAGATGTATTTTAGGGAATTTTGGTATCACTACTTCAAAACAATTCACAACCTTGAATATTTTTGTTGCATTCTTTTGTCCATACTAATTATAAAACACATAGTATCATGAAATATATCGCTTGTATAACTATCTAAAGAATCAAAGCTTTTTTTTAGAAAAAAAAAAAGGAGTCAAAGCTTATTCTAATTACTTTTCGAATCTTTCCATATGGTCTTCATCATAACTTTTCCAATTCCTTTCCCATTCAACTTTTAGTCTTGTTTTTGTTTTTTTGAAAAAAGCTAGCGAATGAAAGTCCTTCAATGTAGTTCACTGCACAAATCGAAAGCTCTAGGTACTTTGATCTTGGATGGGCCACATCAAAGGCTTGCCAATTGAAAAGTTCAAGAAAGAGTAATGTATGCAACGTTATTTTAAGGATACGGAGTCTAATTCCTATTTTAAACTAAAACTTTGATCATTAGAATTGTTTGAATGGACTTTCCAAATATTCTTCTGTAGATTTTGGGTACTATGCAGTTTTTGTCTGGGCCTTTGCGCATCTGTGTAACTGCCGGCTTTTTTTATCTCGTTTTTGTTAAACACGTCAGCTGCCATAAGACTACACGTGGCTAAAACTAGCCACGTCAGCCTTGCATCACGAAAGGATGGTGTACTGCGAGACGTTGGTGTGCCGCTTCTCTCCCCGAAAGTTTCGATCCCTTCCAGAAACATCCGGCCAACACTCCATCACCGGAAATCTTCCATTTCAAGCACAGAATCATGCGATCTTCTCAAGCTTGTCAACAAAATCAAACCACCTACCACGTCGAGTCTGGATTTGGGAAAAACTCCAAATTCTCTCAAAGATTCATACCACTCAAGATCAATATCGTAGATATGTATAAATTCAATTGTATTAAGTTTTTCGTTTTCCCTTTTTATGTATGTTTAAGGATTCCTATAAATTGGAATCACTTTGTATAGTGTTATCATCGAAATCAAATACCATTTCTGCAGTTATTGTTCTTGGTGTTCTTGAGTTGTTCTTGAAGGAAAATAGGAATTTATTTGAATTCTTATTTTGCAATTGTTTTCATGGGGTCAACTAACAAATGAATAGAGAGAGCGAAAGCACTATCAACAGAGGTCTTGCAGCTCTCTGCATAGCTTCAACAAGTCACACAAGCATATAATGATCTTTTATAAGTCTCTTTGTCTCTCCGTCTCTCTGTTCTCTGTTTCTCTCGCTCTCATCAAATTCATTCCTATTTTGAATCATCGATGCTCTTTTTCTTTATTTTTTTGGTAAAATTTGCAAATATAAATCCTTGACATAAAGCGTTGAAAGCAGTATCACCAAGATCAAGCAAGATGGATCTATGACCATTATTTGGATGACTGCATTGAAAACACTCTCACAAAAAGTAGTTTGTGGTGATATTTTCGTCTGAGTTCTCCAAACAAGAATACTCAACTCATAGAATGAATATCTTTTGCAAGTACGTGTTCGATGAAATTTAAATGCAAGTGAACATATTGAACAAGTAATATAGTAGTAAGAAAGATATCGTCTTACAAAGATTGGTGATTATTAAGTCAATTGATTACTAAGCCAACTAATTCCTAATGAAGAGCAACTCTTAGAATCTATCTAACAAACCAAATTGATAGATGGTAGACTAATCAACTAAATTTAATAAAACTAAATACATGAAACATCTTAAAGTGTCTGATTTCATCATAACTATGAGGTACTAGTGTAGATTATGTATGCTTGCAAGAGGAATAATATCTATGTAATAGCGGAATCTCTTAATTTATTTACTATCCTATGTCTAGGTATAGTGAACATATTTGGTTTATCAATTCACTATATTTCTATATGTGAATTGAAACAAATCAAATGCATTAAGATCTGTGAATATTCTCAGTTTATACTGAAAGCCACATAAATAATATGGTATATATCTATCTATATTTAATTTATGGTTACATATTACAAAAAATAACTGCATATCATCTCTTGTCGATCTCAAACATGCAAATCAGATCATTTAATTGGTAGATAATTACTTAAAAGCATTAGAGACATTTATATGTAACTTCACATAAACAAAATATCTTACAAAACATAATAATCATAAGATTCATACCATCATAATTAGGTTAAATTGTAGCTCTAACAAAAATAAACTAAAACATAAAAAAATAATGAGGAACAATAATAATAAGAAATAAAAAAGGTATCTTGAATCTAAGAATAAAAAGTCTATCATCCTTTTTGTCTTCTCTTCAAGAAAACCTTGAATTCTTGACTTTTGTCTTAAGTTGTGCTCAATTTTCGCATCCCCTTCTTTTGCCTCTTCTCTTATTTCAAATAGGATTTAAGTTTAAACTTATCTGTTATCTTAGTAGAAGTCGGTTTTGGAGATCCAATACAATTGGGTTTTAAATACTTATATTGATTAGGCTTTGAACTCCTAACATGACTAGGTTTTCTAAATAATTAGAAAACCTAATAACAATGGAAAATCTAAAGTTCAAACCCATCTTGATTTTCATGATCTTGATATTTTGACCATATAATAAATATCAGGTTCTCTATGCTTATCCTTTTTCTCCATGCCTCCTTATACTACAACAACAAGGTAAATTCAAATAAATAAAGTGGAATTCAAATATTTTTTTATAAGCATTGTATTATTTATTACCTAAAAATAGGAAAAATAACTCTATAAAAATAGAGTTATCAATACGTCAAAATTGGGTTTACACGTTGGCTTAGCATTGATTAGCCTTGGAGCTCCAACTTCGGTGGTATAATTGTGGTTGGGTAGAGGTAGAAGTGGGAAGATCATAAGGGTAAATTTTACTAGATCCTCATAAGGAAAAGGAATCTTAAAAGTGAAAAGTGCAAATATGTACAGTAGTAGCATGATCATTTGAAAGGCGGGAAAGGAAGAAAAAAGAATGACAAAATTACTCTATGTTCATGTTTCCCGACACTTTGTTAGGGAATGGTAAACTAAATATCATGTCTTGGTATGCCTCGTAGTGTTGTTTTTAGTACAATTAAACCCAACACTTTTAGTGGGCTTTCACTATTTTAAGGAATTTTTAGGTTTATCAGCATTATTGTTGGCGGGCATGTGAACATTGGTGGAAACGCTTTGTACTGAATAAGGGGGAAAAAATTTATCAATAAGTTTTCGAACCGGTGCTTTTGTTTTTGATTTTATACCAACAATAATAATTAACCAATCAATCACATTAATGATTAAAGTTTTAGAACATTTTAAAGTGCTTGTTATATAGCACAAAGACTCCCACAATTCTGAATTAAGGTTCTGCTAACGATAGGGCTATGCAGGCCAATGTTAGAGGTGTTGATGGTGGCCCAGCTGTTGTTATGAAGGGTGAAGTGCATATGTCTAGGATGGCCAACATTGATGCCTGTGGCTATGCTAGCGCTCATGGTTGTGATGCTTGAGGTTAATGAAATTGAAAGCGGTATAAAATTTTCCTTTTTGCTTTAAGTATTGTGAATTATGTTTATGGCTTTTTTAAAAAGGTACGGCACGTTGGTTTTCTTCACTTTCCCTCATTTTTCTTTTCTTCTACTTTTTTTTTTTTTTCTTAAGATTGGAAAGAGTGGGAGAGTGGACCATTTGTTGGTTCTCTAAGGTGGTAATATTAGATTAAAGACATGATTTCGTTTAATGTGTGATAGATTGTGTAATTATTAATAATACAATTAATGTACAATTCCTTATGAATTAGGTCCTTTAATTGCATTAAGTTTCCCTAATTAGATATTGGATACAATTTCTTATTAGGTCCTTTGATTGTATTGGATTTCCCTGATTGGGTATAATTCTTTATTTGATCCTTTAATTGTATTTGATTTTCTTGATTGATGTTAGGTATATAGTTTCCATGTATAACTAAGTATAGAAATATATACAAAGATAGAGTCTTGTGAAGATTATTACATCGTAGATTCAATATAATCGAATTCTCTCAACTTGTCGACTCTTTATTCTTCCCTTCTTTTCCCAATATTTATACTTTATGGTATGGTATCAAAGCTAGGTTTTCTTTCTATACTAATCACTTTTGCAAATGATTTTCCTCCTGGCCATCACAAATGAGTTTTGAAGTGAGAATCCATCCTACCTTTTTTTAATTTATTTTTTCTTTTTCTTTCTCACATTCCTAATTGCCTTCTAAATCCTAGTTGTCGTCCACTACCATGTCTAAATCCAACATCCTTTCCATTAGCAACCCATCATCCTTTTGAATGCCTCATTTGCGCAACCCTGTCATGCCTCCTTTATGCACCCCCTTTCCTTAATGGTTGTTGATTTGCAAACCAAAAGTATTGTCCCACAAAAGCTTGCCAACAAGTTGATTTGGAGTCTCTACTCAAAGTAAGTGTGCACCATCTTCATCGTGTGCCATAACCTTGGCTTTTTTGGATCACTCTTTGAAGTCTTTAGTCGTTGCATGGTGGGACCAGTGCCATGCCAACCTTAAAACCTAGTGAATGAATTTCATGGAATGAGTGCTTGTAAGCACGGTTTAACAAGCCTAAACTAAGTGAGATTTAGAGCGTGCTATAGGATAGCTTCAACAAGATGTTTGGGACTTAAAAGTTTGATCTAAAGCAAGTATTGATGAGCTAAAGCTCTCTGAAGGCCATAATAGTTTAAATATGACCTTTTTTTACTTTTGCTTGCATGATTTATAAAGTGAACTAGAAACCTAGCAAGCCTTGATTCATTGCATCTTTGACTCTTGCATGTGCAGTGTCAATTAACTTATTGCAAGAGATGGATCAAAAAGACAAGGTGGTGAAGTTTTTGCTCAAGCTACCAAAGGAGTACTAGAATGTTTGCACCTAGATTTTATCGTGTGACAACCCCCCATTCTCCCCTCCTTTAAGCAAACTTATGCCATGGCAAAATAAGAGATCCACCAAAAGACTTTTGGTGATCCTTTAGTTGGCATTAGGATGACATTTACTGCTCTTCAATATGGTTTTGGTAGTAGTAATGATTCTACATTAAATCTAAGTCATGTGGGATAGGCGAATGCACGCACAGGCCATCTCTCTACTTTTGGGTTAGCTCTTCCTTAAGGCCTTGCGATTAGGCCTTATAGGTCTAGCCCATCCTACCTTAGGACTATCTTACCTTGGCCAAAGCCCATTTGTAGCCATTACAAGAAAGTGGATTATGCTAAGGAGTCCTACTTCTTCCTTATTGGGTACCCACCTAACTAGAAACCCAAACAATGAAGAAGATGGAAGAAACATTTTAGGTGGGCTAAGCCCACAACCCATAATACTTATGCTAATTCTTCTTCTTTACCTAACCCTTTTGGGTTTGGGTCTTAGTATACAAACTAGGCTTATCCCTTCACTACTTATGGAAGTCTTCCTCCTATGGGAGAACATATCCACCACCTACTCCCAGTTTAGGTTTGTTAGGCCTTATGCCTCATTCTCCTAAAAGTGTTTATATGTGATCCACCAGGTTGAAATTAACCATAGATTAGCAAAGCAAATTGGTCCATTTCCTCAATTAGATGGGTTATTCAGATCCAATTGTGAAATTTATAGGTATACGCACTCCATTTTTTATTTTATTTTATGGATTATCAATTTAGGGAGAACTAACTACATCACTCGTGATTTGCATAGTTTGGCATCTTATTATCCATGTGCATCACCTCTATTTGTGCAATTACTAGATAAAACCCATAGTCTTGTCACCCATATAGAAATATACATGCCTAACCCACACTTGGTTATCCAACATGTCTTATTTGCACCTTGCTTTGGCCATAACCTTTTATCTATCATGAAGCTAACTCATGACAATTAGCAGTCAAGGAAGAGTGGAGAAAACAGCACTAGATGTAGATGGTGAAAAATTTGGTGAACTCTTGTATGTTTGGAACAAAAGATTGTTTATTGATCAAGCAAAACCAAAACTAGTTACAAAAGAAAAGAACTCTTAGTGTGCGGCTATATGAAAACATTATAACCTAAAAGGCTATATATAAATAGAAGTAAGGCTTATACAAGGAAACCTTAGTATCCTACAAAATAGGAAAAATAGATTGAGATCCTACAATATAGGAAAAATATGTCATAGAGAGAAAATTGTCAATCTTCAACACCCCCTTTCAAGCTGAGGGTCGAAAGAAGTCCAAGACCCCAAGCTTGCTAAGGATATGATAGTGTTGATTTGTCCCTAAAGCCTTAGTCAAAATATCTGCAGGTTGGTCAACATTCCTAACATGTGCTGTGTTGATTAAACCGTGACGTATTTTTTCTCAAATAAAATGACAAGAAACATCTATGTGCTTGGTCTTCTGATGAAAGATTGGGTTTTCTGTCAATTTTTGTGCTACCTCATTATCACAATATAACAACATTGGCTGTGTAACATTAATTCCCATATCTTTTAATAGATTAACCACCTAAACAATCTCACAAGTAGCAGTTGCATGGCCCTATATTCGGCCTCTGTTGAAGAAAGAATCACAACTAGTTACTTTTTACTTTTCTAAGAAATTACTAAATGTCCCAAGTGTAAGATAAAATCCAATAGTGGATCAACGTGTCATAGGGCATTTTGCATAACTAGCATCATAGAAAGCTTGCAAGAGAAAATCATCATCTGAAGGAAAGAATAAACCAAGCCCTATTATTCCTTTGAGATATTTAACAATACAAAGAGCTACCTACCAGTGAGATTGTTTGGGAGTATGCATGAACTAACTTAAGAGGTGCACTGGAAAAGCTATGTCAAGGCATGTCATATCAAGATAATTCAACTTACCAATCAATTGTTGATAACTCAAGATGCTCTCAAATGGTGGATCATTTATTTGTGGATGAACTCACTCATAATATTTTAAGCTAGTGAATAAGACATTTATCTCCACGGGATTTTCAACAGGCTTTACAATTGATAGTCCCAATTCAGAAATCAATTATGAGATATACTTACATTGACTGAGATGCATGCTATTTGAATCTCAAAGGATTTCAATCCCAAGAAAATACTTAAGTTCTCCGAAATCCTTGATTCGAAATGTAGAATAGAGATAAGCTTGTAAGGTTTCAATTTCTTATATATCATCACCAGTAATTAAAATGTCATCCACATAAATAAGCACTAAAATAATATTACCAGCTTGTCCCTTAGTGAAAAGAGAATAGTTGTACAACGACTGTCGATAACCAACAAACACTAAAGCTTCTATAAACTTATCATTCCATTGTCATGAAGCTTACTTTAACCCATATAAAGATTTTTGCAACCTACATACTTTGGACCCCCTTCAAAAGGACTCCTAAGTGGAGGTTTCATATATACTTCTTTATTTAAGTCTCCCAGTAGAAATGCATTATGGACATTCATTTGTCAAATAGTCCATTTACGTTGTAAAGCAATAGATAACGCACTTCTAACTGTCACCAATTTTACTGTAGAAGAGAAAAGTCTTATGATAATTGATCCCTTCTGTCTGACTATAACCTTTTACTACTAGACGAGCCTTAAAGTGCTCGATACTCCCATCAGCATGATACTTAATCTTATATACCCATTTACATCCTATGGGTTTTCACCGTGGTGGTAAGCTTACCAGTTTTCATGTTCCATTTGATTTTAATGCTTTCATTTCTTGATCCATGGCATCTCGTCATCTAGAATCCTTAATTGCCTCATGGTAGAACAAGGGTTCTATCTCAAGTGAAATGGCTGCTATGAAGTGTTGATGTGGAATGGCTAAATGTGTATAAGATACATAGTCAAAGATGGGGTATTGTATGGATGGACTGACAACGTTGTTGCAGACATAATCTTGAGTCCATATGGGTGGCTTGGAAATTATATTAGATCATCTAGGAAGTAATGGAGGAACTATAGGATCATGTATGGTTGGTAAGGAAAGATCATTTGTTGTCTCATTATCATAAGTGTAAACAGGAGGCAATGTAAAAAGAGGATATGAAATTTCCAAGGTAGAATCATTGGGTTGGTTACTTGATGTATTGAAAGTAGTAATATCTAGTGTAGTATGAGTAATAGTATCAGGAATGAGATTTGATTGTGTATGAGGGGACCTGAGTATCTAAATTAGGGTTAACTTTGATAACTTGTTGTGCAGGCTCCTCATCTTAAGATGACATCATAGAAAATTATGAAGAATGGGACCCAGTCTCTATGTTTGTAAAAGGGAAAATAGTTTCATGAAAATGAACATCACGACTCATAAAAAATTTCTTTTTTTCAATGTCATAAAGTTTATAACCTTTTTTGTCTAAAAGAATATCCCGTGAAAATACTAGGAATAGCTCGATAAGCAAATTTGTCTTTATGCCCTACTACTGAAGCATAGCAAAGACAACTAAAGACTTGAAATCTTGAGAGGTCAGGAGCTTTCCCATGAATTACTTCATAAGGAGATTTCTCATGTAAAACTGAAGAAGGAATGCGATTGATAATGTGTGTGACAATAAGTATACACTCACCCCAAAAACATTTAGGCATATGACTTTGAAATTTTAATGCTCGTGCAACATCTAATAAGTGGCAATGCTTACGTTCTACCATACCATTTTGTTGTAGGGTAAATAAACATAAGCTCTCATGCATTATACCCTGTGATGAAAACAACTTGTCACATGATGAATTAAAGAAATTAGTTGCATTATCAGAATAAATGCATTTGATCTCAATGTTAAAATGATTCTTAATTATATTAAAGAAACGTTCTAAATGTGATATTGTTTTAGTCTTATGTTTCATGAGGAAAGTCCAAGTCTCTCATGAAAAATCATCAACAATGGTTAGAAAATATTTCAAACCATCATGATTAGGGGCATGATATGGTCCTCAAATATCCACATGGATTAAATCAAAAAGATTGTTGACATTCTCAATGTGAACAGTGAATGGATCATGTGTTTACTTAGCAAAAGGACAAACTGAGCAATGAAAATCTGAAGATGGAAAATCTTTGAAATCATTCAAAAATTTAAATTTAGATGAAGACATGTGACCAAGTCTCAAATGTCATAAATGAAGACTAAGGTCATTGTGTGTTGAAGTAATTGAAAGGGCAGGTGCAATACTAGAAGATTGGCTAACATTGTTATTCTTAGAGTATATAAAAAAAAGTCCATGTCGCATTCTACCAATTCCTTTGATGTCACTTGTAGAGAGGTCCTGAAACACACATAAATCAACATAAAAAACCACTAAACAGTTATTCTCAGTAGTGAATTTAGCTACAGACAGTAAGTTATATTTGAAATCATGAGAGTAAAGTACCGTGTGCAATTTCAAATTGTTGGCTAAGGTTATGGAACCAGAGTGGGTGACCTAGGTTAGTTCTCCATTTGGAAATTTAACAGATCTAAACTTAAACATGCATTTAATAGAAAATTCTAAACAATTAAAATCAACAATAATATGATCACTGGCCCCACTATCTATAATCCAAATGTAAGGAAAAGATTCTGAAATACCTGTTCCATTAGCATGAAAGGTCCTACCATAGTCCTCTTTAATCAGATAGATAATGTGGTCATACTGGTTTGATGTGAAAGTACAATGACTATGCTCAGCAGTGGCTAGATTAGCAGTAGCAAAATTCTTGTGACCTGTAGGATAGCCATTAAGCTTGTAACAAGCATTTTTTTATGCCCAAAAAGCTAACAATGCTCACATTGAGGCCTGTTAAGATAATAATAACTTTTCTTATAGTGCCCCTTGCGCCCACAATACTTACATTTAGGTTTATTAAAAACCTTACACAACATGGTAGTCATAAGGTGGTGATGCCGTTTGCAATGGAGAACATGGCAAATAAAATCAAGGACACCGAGTGTTTGATAAAAGAATTGTGAGATGCACAAAGCCAAAAATTCTCCAAGAAAATTAATTGTTCGACAAAGTATTCAAACCACAATAACAAATCAAAATAGTCATAAAGCACGGAAGCGAACGAGAAAATACCAAGGTTTTAGTGCGGACAGCAGAGTCAAAATCGATAAACAAATCACAATTCTTTCTATCGAAGAGAAAGAAAATACCAAATAAAGGTTGCACCTTTCTGTCAGAATGAAAGAGAAAACCAAATAATGAGTTCCTGTTGTAACAAAATAAAGATTGCACCTTTTCGTCAAAATAGAGAGAAAATAACCCTCGTAGCTTTATTGAAGAAAAGGACAAAATGGTGGCAAGATCAAGAAAACCAATGAGAAAACCAATTCTTTTGTTTAGCTAATAAAAGAAAAAGACAAAAAATTGGCAATACCAAGAAACCCAAACCGAGAATGCCAAATGGTTCAACTTTCTTATTAAACTAAGAATACCAAGAGAATTAAACCAAAATAATAGAACCTCACGAAGAGAGAAAAGCCATTGCCACACCTTTTTTGTCAACTCAGAGAGAGAAAGTCGTTCTCCTTATACATACGGCTCGACAATGTGAATAAAAACTAAACAAAGAACCCAAAAAAATCGTTGCCTTTTGATACCATGAAGAATTTGGTGAACTCTTGTATGTTTGGAACCAAAGTTTGTTCATTGATCAAGCAAACCCAAAACTAGTTACAAGATAAAACAAAGCCGTAGAGAAAAGAACTCTTAGTGTGCGACTATATGAAAACTTTATAACCTAAGAAGCTATATATAAATAGAAGTAAGGCTTATACAAAAAAACCCTAGTATCTTACAAAATAGAAAAAATAGATTGAGATCTTACAATATAGGAAAAATATATCATAGAGAGAAAATTGTCAATCTTCAACAGATGGGTAGTTTGCTTAATTTGCTTATGAATCAATGGTTTACAAAGAGAATAAACAAGCAATCTTTAGAATTTATACCCGCGAAAGCGAACGTGCAAGAAAGGATATTGAAGATCTACTTCTCGTTGAACTAATTTGGCGCTGCAACAATCTCGAGGAAAATTGTGCCAAAATTGACCAACACGCTTGGAAGGTTTGGATTCTCAAATGTACATGGTTCAGGTCATGCATATCTAGGAGGAACACCTTCTGTTGCTTCTGATCTCTATCAAAATAGATCGTTGAATTATGAACACGCATCAATATTTTCATCATATTTTGATTTGATAGCATGCAATTTCCACAAATGTATTGGTTTATTTCATCTTACCATTTCTATATTTTCTTAGTTTTAAAGTGCTTTAACACGCCTGAGCTTAACCTGATGAAGTTAGGCTGCAACTTCACCCGTGCCATCTTGATTTATTGGCTTGACTCCTACGCAATAGGTTATTGATGCCCATGCCGGCCCTCAGTCCACAGAAACAAATTCAGGAGTGGATGGTTCAAATGCAACTGGGTGACAATAAAGATAAAGAGTTTATATTAAAACAGGTTCTTTTTTTAAAGTGAAATTTCATTCTAGAGTTCAAGATGGAATATTAAACTTCCAAGCCAAAATAAACAAATGATTCATATTATGGATGAAGTCGTCAACAAAGGAGACTAATAATGTTGAAATTCCAACTTTATCAAAATAAAAAAATACAAAGAGCAAAGATTGGGTAGGGGAGAAATAAGGAAAGAAGAAAGTCAAGGAATTGTGGAAAAATAATATGTATTTACTCATCATGTTTAATTTTAAAAGAGAAAGCTTACAAATATTTCTTGATTACCATTCCTATCGGAAGCATTATTATGTTCATAGAGCTTAGGCCAAGCAATATCACCTATCTGATATCATCAACTGGTATACCTTTTAATAGTAACAACATCATCTTTGGAGACAGTAATTCATGGAGATAAGGAAGATATTATCATAGCATTACTTTAAAAAATATCATCATCTATTGTTAATCGCCGACCTTTACATTGGTAATAATATCAAAATTGACAAAATGATATTTTTAAAATTCATTTATTGCAATCAACTTACTAGATAGCATATGAGTTCCACATTTGCGTACTTCAAACGTCAAATCACTTGACCGCCTAAAGTCTAATACCGAATAAATGCGGCGTGAATCTGAAGGAAAGTGATAACGTTGCTCCAGTGAATAGAATTGGCTGTCTTTAGACGTAGCGAAGTCAAGGGGGATGCGCTATAGACGACAACAAGCTGCAGCAAAATGTAAAGTGACTTATGTATGAAGCGATGCAGTGGAGCCCTTAGTTTTATTGCAAAATGAGATTGCCATAACGGGACCATTATTTGAAGTCAAATTTGGAGGATATGGCATCGGTCCATAACAAGCGCAAACAACAAACTCGTTAATTAGACCCTTTGACGGTGGAGGTACTCGAAAAGATATAAGAGAGCCGATTGCCTGGTGGCTGAACCAATCTAGAACTTCCGTACTTCGGAGACAAATGATAGGAAACTGAATGCCCTCACTTGGCAGCTACTGCGTTAAACAAAAAGAATTGATGTTATTTAAAATAAAAAAAAAGGTATACATATATATATATATATTGAGAGAGAGAGAGAGAGAGAAAGAGGAGAACTTGGATGGAATCCTATAATAGTATAACTAATATGAGAGAAAAAGATATCAGCCTGATCATGGAATTCATATTCATAAAAAATTGGTGAATGTTCCCTGTCCAATAAAAATTGAGAATCTTCTCAATAAAGGAGTGTCTTTTGCACTTATGCCTCATAAACTTGTAGGAATTTCAGAAATTGATTGAAGAGCAGCAGAATAGTCAAGGTCCAACACCATTAGTTTACGAAGGCGATCAATGGCATGAGGTTTGTTGTGAAAATTATTTGTACATAAGTTCAAATATACGAGTGAAGATAAACTTTCCAAATCAATATGAAAATTATCATCAAACAAACCACAATAATTGAGATTGAGCTCTTCCAAGTAATGAAATCTAGAAATGCAATCTAGTGGTGAACTTATGTTGACTGAGCTTTTGGGTGTTGTATAGCATGACAAACATGACAACAAAGAATCTAAGAATTTTTGTTGACACCCTAGTAATTCAAATTTGTGATTCTTTGAAAGACCCAAATAGGATCATTTTTGCGTAGTAGTAGTTCCATTTCCATGGACCTTTGTCAAAGCCATCGTATTCTCTACTTGTTTTGACAACTTAAAAAGCTTTAAGCAATTAGACATATTAAGAGTTCTAAGAGTTCTAAGAGATTCCAAGGTACCAATGCTGCTTGGAAGATTTGTAAGGCTCATGCATCCTCTCAAGTTTAGTTCAACAAGTCATTTTAAACATCCAATGGATTCACGAACTTCAACTAACCTAGTGCAACCTTTAAATATCAATATCTCCAAATTTGGAAACTAAGAAAAATTCGGTGATTTGACAAGATCTTCAAGATTTTGGAGATTAAGGACTTTTAACTTGTTAAGTATCTATAGAACAAAATCAAAAGAATAGGAAATTAGTGGAAGTTCCTTGTGTATCATAAATTAAACATCTATTAATAAAAGGTATTACAAAATTTTTGTACTTTGTAACCTTCCAAACTTGTACAATTTTGCTTTGCTATAGGTCAAGAACAACGAGGTTTTCTAAATAAAAATCTTATGGTATAAATTTCATAGGATACTTGTGCCAATAAAGTTGTTTGAGTTTGTATGATATATGTTTGAAGTTTCCTATGGGATGTGTAGCATTGATTTGGAGCAATCTTAAATCATTCATATTTGTAAATGCTTCAATTTTCAAATTGATGTCATCTAATTCAAGTGAATTTTAGTTAAGACCTTCCAAATCTTGTGAACCCTGACCAAAAATATAGATATAGATATATATAAGTGATGCATATTCTCAAGTTTTGTAAAACTAGAGCACCATTGAATTGGATTAGAACTTACTAAAACTTGAAAGTATCAATTTTTGACTTACATGTGATTATGACTAGTGTTATCATCTAATTCAACCTAAAAGATGCATAGTTGGGAAAGAAAAAAAAGATAAATGCATAATTCTCTTGCCATATGGTTGCTAAGTACATTGTAGACATTTTCATGAAACCACAACCTACTATAGTTTTTTAAAACATAAGCTGCTTTTTCATGAATAATAATTCTTCCCATATCTTGAATTAGACTATGCATCTATAACATATCCATGTCATCAATTGTTATGAGATATCTTTGTTTGAGAATTTTCATGCCACTATTAGGAAAGAAACCACAATTGTAAAATATTTTGGCAATGTAGTCGTTCTTCATACTAGTAAAGAAACATGTGATATCAAGAAATATATTCTTTATACAATTATCCAATGAATCAAAACTATTCTAAGTACTTTTTGAATCTTATCATGTAATTGTCTTTGTAACTTTGCCAATTCACTTTCCCATTTATCATGGCCCTTTTTTTTTTTCAAAAAAGAACCCAAAACTTTGAGAGCTAATGAAAGTTGTTCAACATACTTCCTTTCAATAATTGAAAGCTTTAAGAAACCTTTTATTGGATCTACCCATTTGAAGGCATGCCAACTGAAAAGTTCAAGGGACTTCGATTCACTTAAGGGTGATACCTTATATCTTCTATTTACTTCTAGTTGAGTTAGTAAATGTTCATCTTTTGTTATGATAATGATTCTACTTCCCAAGCCAAACCAACCCAAGTCTCCAACCAATTTGTTTACCTTGTCCAAGTCCTTCACATCATCAAGAACTACAAGACCTCTTTTTCCATCTAGCATTTTCTTAATCAATTCAGTTCCCTCATGAATGTTATCAATCCTCACATCTATTTTCAAGATTTCATGAAGAAGTTTCTTTTGCAATTTAACTAAACCTTGAGCTTTTTTTGAAATTTCTTTAATGTCTAAAAGACAACTTCTTCCTTAAAAAATCCAAATATATTTGATTATAAATATCTATTGCAATGGTAGTTTTCCCAATGCTATCCATTCCATAAATACCAATAGTGTGAACATTACTTGTTTCCAAAGTTAATAAAGCTTCCACCTCTGCAACTCTAGAATCTATTTCTAAAGATGTTCAATAACATAAAGATAAACTTGATTTAGTTCATGTAAAAATTGGTTTACAATCTTGTTGATGACTTTTCCTTTATACCTAATCATCATAGTAAAATAGAGTTTAAAATAATAAGATATAAACAATGAAACAAAAAATAAAAAATAAGAAAAGAGTCATCCTTGCTCAAAAGAAATTATCATCTTAATCACTTGAAACACTTTCATCATAGCAAGCAACTAAGTTGCATCAGATTTAGCGTGGATAGCATTTAGATATATATCTTAGAGTGTTTTTGTCGTAACATTATGGCTTTCCTATGAATAATTTTTTTCCTTATTTGCAATTCGTGGATAAATTCATAGATTAAATGCTCTAAGGAAAGTATGGTTACAATATAATTCCCTTAAGGGTAAGACCTTTGATTAGAAAGGCAACTTTTAATCCTAACAATTCTAGAACCAAAATCTCCTTTAAGTGGCATCATCTTTACATCGTGGTAGTGTAGACATGAAAGAAAAAGATATTGTCATCCTATAAAAGACTGGACATGACAGAGAAAAGCATAAGGCAACTGAGCGAAAAAAATACTCTTTTATTCTCAATCCATTTTAGGTAAACTTTATATCTTTGTCATGAATTTTTGCATATCTTATAAAGAAGAAGATATAGAAAAGACATGAAAAAAGCAAGAGACAATTGCAACATGGAATTACCCATCTGCAAAACTTGAGACATCCCAACCAGAAAGGCTTCCAGCTTTAGTAAGAGCTTCTCTCCACCTCTCAACCTTCTTCATATCAGCATGAAACCGCTTTTCATGCTCAACAAATGCTTCTGCAAAAGACCTGTCTGTTTTCGAACGTCCGAAGGGTCAACATGGTAAAATACCGGGAGAAGAGTGTGGCGTTCGTTTTCTCTACTACAATCCATGATCTCTACAAGTTCATCAAGGCACCATATGGATGAAGCATAACCTTTGGAGAGAACCACAATGAAAGTCTTTGATCCACGAATTTCCTTGCGGAGTTCGGTAGAAATGATCCTCCCTCTTGGAAGCTCTTCATTGTCTTGGAAGGTACAAATTCCTAATTGAATTAAGGCCCTGTAAAGATAATCGGTGAAGTTCTTTCGAGTTTCACCTCTGAAACTGTCATGACCCACGGCCCAGGGTGGCCCAAGACATAACAAGGCCCATGGGTGAAAGATAGAAAGGGGGAAAACACGATTCCATGCCCTAGCTTTTGGAGAGAAGAACCGTAGACTTGCTGTGATGCCGTTAGTGGCCTGACTTGCCTAGTGCTGTAGGTTCTAGTAGATTGACGTAGATCTGTAACATAGCTTGTAGTGTAAACTTGGTAGTTTGAGTGGCTGTAGAATGCCCTTATTGTAGAACTCTTGTAATGATAGTTGCTGTAATGGAGGTATTTTCATGGTTATGCTTGCTGAAGTTTGTTGTGTGAGGAGATAGAACTGGCTGTGGTGTGCTGCGTTGTGTGCAATCTCTGTGAATTTGCAGGAAGTTCTTTACAGAAACTCAAGAAGACATCGTGCGTCCAACAAGCTTCGGAAGTTGATGAAGGGTTCTGAGCAGCCATGGAAGGGCTTATGGATCTAGAGAGTGCGCAGCTGAAATTGGGGGAGAGAAAAAGAAGATTTCTTGTATGTACTGGTTTTCTAGTTGGCTTCTAGCTCTACAAGGTCCCCTGTAACTCTCCGATGAATTTACAATCTCAGAGGACTCATTGCCCTTGTTATCATCCCGGCATTGACCAGGAACAGTATTTCGGTTTTATTAGTTTTATGACTACTGGCATTATTAATTTATACGGTTTCCCCAATTCTCAAGGTAGTCTCTCTAGTCCACATTGAGCCTGTCTCTAAAATACCCCGTCCAAAGTTTTGAACATTTCAAACTCAGCCATGTTGTAAATGCTTTCAATTCTTAATCTGACCTAAGTAACATTTCACTGCGCTAAGATCTTGATCTTGAGCTTGAGTTTGAGCTCGGCTTGACACAAACGAACCTTATTTTTAAATAGCATCATGACTAAACCAGAACGACAAACTTGTGTAGGTGATGATGATACCATATGATCCTGACATGATTTAGGTTTTTATTTACAATTAATACTTTGGTTGATTAATTTACTTAACTCGGTTTAATCTTATTATGTGTCTGGCTCGTAGTTCCTTGGCTTAATTATTATTCCCATTTAAAAATTATAGGGACCATAGATGGAAACGGGAAAATAGATAAAGAAAGAGACTACAAGTAGATGAAAATCATAGTCTGACATAATACTGATGGATCATAGTGGCAGCTGTCATGGCTTGTCCTTAAGTTCAATGGCAGGTGATCCGATAGTGTTCTCTGTGTGTTACTTCTTTATGGTCAAAGAAAGCTTAAAATGTCTATCTCGCCTTTAAGCAAAGCAAAAGATTAAGCAATCCGACGTCGACGTGATTCTCATCCCCTCCATGGATGAAACCCTGCTCTTATGCTTGCTTACCCATTCTGCCTGTTGACTTTGCAATGTGTGTAGCTGGAAAAATCAAATCGTAGTTCCCGTTGCCTTTGTAATTTCAACTGGTGCCAAATTGCATCCCAAGTTGCTGATCTTAGCAGGTTGAATTGGGATTCTTGCATCGTTTCCAGATTTTGAGCTCCCTTGCCTGCTGTGACTGATCAATCATTCTGAAAGTTGGAACTGATTATATGTGGGACTTACTATAAGCGGACCTATCTACTTGCATCTTCTCTAAAACTAAATGGCAAATAATTTTTACTTTGGTCGCAATTCAACTTCAAGAACGGATCCATCCCCTTTGGATCAAACTTCAGAGCCGCAAGTGGCAGCCAGGAACTCTGCCTGTCGGTGTGCGTGATACTCGATGAGGATGGAAAGAGAGAAGACAAGTTCCATCCCGGCCAAGGGCTTCTGATAACTTGAAGTATAATATTTATTTACTCTCCACATATTATTACAAAAAAGAGGATCAGTTTATTCCTGTCCAATGCAAAATGAGGAAAACCATGTGAAAACTAACTAATCTACATATATATTTGTCAGTCTCAATTATTATCGGTACCCATTTGAGTTCTTAAGCAGCAGCAGCATCTTCAAAGATCGCATCCTCTGTAGCAACACCACCTTAGGAGACGTTATCATGTGTTGTAACAATACATTAAAAGATGTCATCGTCTCTGGCATGATCACTTCCAGTGAACTCATCATCTGTAATAGCATAACCTTCAGAGGCAGAGTCATTTCCATACTCATCCATGACATTGAGTTCATCAACTAGTACATGAATTCCACATTTAAGCACTTCAAAGTCTCCATGGAATTCTACGGACACCTCGATTTCGTCTCCACATCCAATCTCCATCCCATTTTTAATTTCTTCTGCGCAATGGATATAGCAACTCTTAAAAAATCTTCGAGGAACATAGCAGATTTCTGGCACAAAATACTTTTGGTTGCCTCCAGTCGATTGGGTCATGACCGGGACCTTATATACTAGACAACGAGCTGCTAAGTGTAAACTGTCAAATGCTTCTGTGACAAGAAATTGATAGAAGCCTCTTGTTTTATTGAACATGAAGACCACCACCAGAGGATCAGAAATTGAAGTAGAATTTGAACCATAATACATCTCTTGATAAGAAGCCCAAACAAGTAACCCACGAAATTCACCCTCTAAAAGCGATGGTACATGAAAGGATATTGAAGATCCTGCTGCTTGAGGGTAAAACCAATCTGGAATGTCACCACTTTGGAGAAAAATGGTTTGAAATTCAACGATACCCTTGCTCAGTTGGTTCTATGTCAAAAGAAAGATTTACATTGTTAGCAATGATGGTGGGAGGGAGGGGGTTGTGTGTGTGAGAGAGAGAGAGAGAGAGAAAGAGGCGAACCTTAAAAAAACCTGGAGACAGTAACGCTGCCATGATGTTGAACGACGATCTCAAACTCCACAAATTTCCCAAGTCAACCAGATTGTGGCATTTATGTAGAGAGAAAATTGTTGAATGTTTCCTCTCGGAAAAGTTTGGGAGTCTTTTCAACGACGTGCAGCCCCTTGCATATAACATTGATAACCTTGGAGGGAGTCCTGAAATTGACTGAAGATCCCTACACCTATCTATCTCTAGATCAAATAATTTAGGAAGGCTTTTGATGCTATGAGGTAGGGTACGAAAATTATTTCCAGATAACTTCAAAATCATGAGGGAAGACAAACTCCCAAGATCAATAGGAAACTCGTCTTCAGACAATTGGCAATAACTGAGATTTAACTCCTCCAAAGAACGAAGCCCAGCAATGGAAGACGGTAGCAGACTTATGCGGACCGAGATTTTCGGTGATATCCAGGATGGGAAGCATGCTGAGCAAGAATTTGGGATTTCTCTTCTACCTACAAAAAGATTGATGTTGCTATTCTCCAAAAGATCAAAGGAGAATTGTTGACCAACAACAGCTCCGTTTGCATTGAAGACTGTAGAAGTCATCATATTCCTCATTTCTTCCGGTAACTTGTCCATTCTTAAACAATATGACATGTCAAGAACTTTAAGAGATCCCAAATTAGAAATGCTGCTGGGAAGATTCCTAAGGCGTACACATCCTCTTAGGTTCAGCAAAACAAGCCTTTCCAAACATCCAATGGATTCATGAAGTTTTGCCAATCTTGTGCAACCTTCAAGTATTAATTTCTCCAGTTGTGCGACTCCCAAGAAATTTGGTGATTTTATAAGATCTTCAGAATAACTAAGGTTAAGGACTTTCAAATTGTTGAGTATCTACAAAAATGAAATTATAAGAAAAGAAAATAAGTGAAAAGCTATCTCAATCATACATTAAAAAAGTAAATAAAAAGCATTGTAAAATTTTATACCTTGTAACCTTCCCATATTTTTACAACTTTACTTTGTTGCATGTCAAGAACAACAAGGTTCTCTAGATGAAAATCTTGAGGTAAACATTTTAGAGGGCACCTATACCAACATAGCCATCTTAGTTCTTTGGATAGATTCTTAAAGCTTCCCATAAGATGTACAACATTCATTTGGAGCAATCTTAAGTTCGTCATATTTGCAAATGCTTCAGTTTTCAAATCTTCAAGCACGGGCAAATTTAAGCTGAGACCCTCCACTACTTTTGATCCCTAGCAAAACAAGCGATTGAATGAACAAGTTAAACCTTCATCTTTTAATAAAGTTTGGACAACATTGAATTTGATTAATGCTTTTTAAAGTTGCAAAGTAATAGTTGTTGATGCAATTCAGCTAAGAATAATGTTCACATACTATTCAAACTATAATGCATGCTTAAAGAAACTTTAAAACTCTTAAACATTCCATATAACATGTTTATCACAAATTTGTGTATATGCCCATATCTATATGCTTTAAATGTATATGCCTCTTACCGTATGTTTGCCAAGTACATTTAGGGCATCTTCATGAGACCACAATCTGCAATACTTTTCTGGAATGTTGAATGCCTTTTCACGAACAATCTCTCTCCCCATGTGTTGAATCAAACTATGCATTCTCAACTTATTTTTATAATCAATTACAACAAAAGATCTTTGCACAAGAAATTGGATGCCACTATCAGGAGAGAAGCCACAACTTTTGAATATCTTCATAGCATGCTCTTTATCCATACCAATAAAGAAACATGCAATATCAAGAAATATATCTTTTGTAAAGCTATCCAATGAATCAAAGCTTATTTGAAGCACTTTATGAATTCTATCATGTGATTTTCTTTGCAATTTTTCCAATTCACTCTTCCATTCAGCAACACTCCTTCCTTTTAAAAAAGATCCTAGAACCTTAAGGCCCAGTGGAAGTCCTCCAATATATTCCACTGCACTAATTGAAAGCTCTTTATAACCTAGCCTTGGATGGGCCAAATCAAAGGCATGACGACTAAAAAGTTCAAGGGAATGTGACATATTCAAGGTTTTGACCTTGTATTTATCATCTACTCCAAGTTGAGTTAATAAATGCTCGTCTCTAGTTGTTATGATTAATCTACTTCCCAAGCCAAAGCATCTTAAATCTCCAAGAAAGTTATATAATTGCTCCAAGCTATCTACATCATCAAGGACAACAAGAATTCTTTTGCAATGAAGCCTTTCCTCAATCAAAATTATTCCTTCATCACTATGGTCAATTTTGAAATCTTTTCTTAGTATATCACGAAGAAGTTTTTTTTGTAGCTTAACTAAGCCATTGAATTTTTCTGAAGTTTCTTTAATATCTAAAAGACAACTACTTCCTTCAAATGCATAACATATTCTATTGTAAACAGCTTTTGCTATCTCTGTTTTACCAATGCCGCCCATCCCATAGATGCCTACAATGCCAATATTATTTTTTCCAATATTTAATAAAGCTTTGACCTTTTCAACGGAAGATTCTATACCGATTGGATTCTTAGCAACAACCAAGCGAATGGGTTTCACTGCACACAAAATTTCATCAACAATCTTCTCGATAAACTTTGCTTCGTACCTAATCGATAAATATAATATATAAGACAATAAGATAAGAAGAATAAAGGGGAAATACAAACAAAAAATAAACAAATAAGGAGGTTATCCTCTTGGTTATTTCAGATTCGATGACATAAGAACCAATTAAATTATGATTACAATATCATTCCGGTTAATAACATTTTTTTTAGTAGGCGTTTCTAATTTTCACGACTCTAGAACCAGCATCTCTTTTTAGGTAGCATGATCTAATAATGGCGCAGGGTCGACATAAGACATTAAAGCCAACAACACGTTAAACCTAGCTTTTTAACATGTAAAGAAAAGGAAAAGAATAATTAAATAAGAAATTCATAAAAAAAATGCAGGAAGACGTAGCATAACATTTACCCGTCTGCAAAACTCGAGAGATCCCAGCCGGAGAAGTCCGCCGCTTCAGTAAGAGCCCCTCTCCACCTCTTCACTCTCGCCCTCTCTGGTTCTGTTTGGAGCTGCTTTTCATGCCAAGTAAATGCCTCTGCAAAACTTCCGGTTTGCTTTCGGACATCTGAGGGCTCGACGTGATAAAATATGGGATAAAGAGTGTGGCCGATCGCACTCTTACAACAGTCCACAATTTCGACGAGTTCGTCAAGGCACCACGTAGAAGAAGCATAAGCTTTGGAGAAAATTACAATAGAAATTCTTGAACCACGAATCGCCTTGCATAGATCGGTAGAAATTGTCTTCCCTCTTTGAAGCTCTTCGTTATCTCGGAAAGTACGAATTCCAACTCGAACTAAGGAATTATAGAGGTGATCAGTAAAGTTCTTGCGACTGTCTTCACCTCTAAAACTCAAGAAGACATCATGATCCCACCAAACTCTGGGGGGTGATGAAAGGAAGTGAGCAGCCATGGAAAAGGAGGAGATGGAGATCGCGTGGTTGAGGGTGAGGGAGAGAGAAAGATTCTCAAGTTTTTATCGACGCAGGTGCCTCTGAAAGTCGCTCAGTTATCAAAAGCTGGGACCAGTGAACGTGGTGCGAAGTATCCTTCCCTTTTGATCAAGTCAATTATGGTGTGTTTTGAATAGTTGAAGTCCCTATCCGTCGGCCGACCTGAAGCTATTTTCTGTTAAACACAGGTCGCGGAACTATCTGAAAGCCTATAGTAAGTGACGCGATCATAGAGGAGCATAAGTGTGTTGAATTTCGCACATAGATTGCTCTTCCCGGCAAAGAACTTCCCCCGACAAACTTCTTCGCTTCTTTCGTTTTTGGTTTTTGTTCGGAAAATGACAAAGACTAATTGTATTAAACCACTGCAGTCGTTGATTAGGCTTAGCATGCGGAGAACCCAGACCACCCGACAACCAAATATTATTTGTCAATTCATCTAGTGATCTTTTATTCAACCCTAACATCTTATATAACTTCTCGTCGTTGTTTTGATAAACTTAAACGAAGACTAATCGTATTAAACTACTGCAGTCATTATTAGTGCAAAAGGTTCCGTTCCTATTGCATATACAGGATAGTGATTATTGTTGGAATTTGGTCCCATGCTAGAAGTGGAGTTTTATTCTTAGAACCTTGGTTTCTATCTTTCCTTAAGAGCCTTTTTGGGAGAATACAGTGAGGTCCACTTAATATGAGAGGAATATGTTGAGATTTTATCCCACATTAAAAGTAGAGTCTTATTCTTGAAGTCTTATATGAGTTGGTGTCTTTCTTTCCTTAAGAATGTTTTGGGAAAATACCATGGGCCCACTTAATAGCTAAGAATAGGAAAAATGAAGACAAGTTGATCCAGTAAATCAAAAGATCTTCTAGAACATCTAGTTATCTGGGTAACTTTTTCTATATATTAAGAGACATATTAGAAACAAAAAGAGAATTTTCCAAAAATGAAGGTTTTTTTTTAGCTACATGGATTTTTATTTTTTTATTTTTTTTATTCTTTCACATGTTTAACTCAACATCTTATGTTGATAAAGGGAATCAATTTTTTTTTCTTCCCCTTTTTTTTTTCTAAGATTTTGCTTGCTGGTATTACTAGAAATAACACATGACAAAAAAAAAAAATCAGAGACAGTTAAGAACAAAAGGGTACATATTTTATTTAGCTTGACTCCATACAAAAGTGCACAACAGAAATAGTAAAAGTAGTTGAGTTTCTAGTTTCAAAATGGAGCCCAATTAAAGGGCCACTTCCTAGGAAGCTTCCAGTCAGGATAGGATTATGGCCGGTGGGAAGCTGCCACCATGTCACATTGTTCATCTGCAAAACTTTTTTCACCTCGCTCTCCCCTTTCGTCAGCAAACAAACAAAAACCTATTCACGTGTAACTTTTTTGGTTCACACGGCAAAACTGTCATGAATCCCACTTTTTCATCAGAGTCGAGTCAAGTCAATGTACCAGAAGAATCACAGCACGTGACAAAAGCATGGTGAGCCCAGAGCGCGTTGTCGGTAACGAGTATGTCGATGCTCGATCTTCCACGCCGGATTCTCTCCCCGTTGTCTGGGATGCGCTTTTAGGTACTTGATACTGGTCGGACATTATAGATGATACAGTGTTGTAAAAAAATTATTATGAAATTAATGTGTAAGACGAAAATCTTACTTAAAAAAAAAAAATTAAAATAAAACTCAAATGAAAAAAATTTCAATCTTATAGTTAAATTTAAATTTAAAATTTTAATCTTTTTAATATAATATCAGAATTTAGATTAAATATATTTTACTCTAAATAATATCAAAAAAATTATGAAAAGTGAGTATAAGTTAAAAGTTTTAACCATAACAAAATATTCTTAAAATGAAACTTAAATGGTACAAGAACCCTCCAATCTTAAAATTATTTTTTGAGTTAGTTTTTAGGCCTTTTAACAAGATTTATATGTAATAAATATTTTTAATTTAAAGCAACATGTCACATTGTTGGCGGTTTGAGGCTCGTTTTGTAGGGAAGAGGATAGGTTGGTCGTTGACTGTTGGGTTGAAGAGCCGTGAACTCTGAAGTTACAAAAATCCATGAAGTCTCCTTAAAAGCTAGAGATGTTAAACTGCAAAGTCTACTAGGAAGGCTTGACCCGTTTAGTGCCCTTAAAAATTTATTTGATGAATTACGCAATCTGCCAATCGTTCAGTAGTGTAAGGCGTCTGCCACCCGATGCATTCCATCTCATTATCCTTTGGTCCTCTTGTTATATATCAACCATTGAACATTATAGTGTTAAGCCATGGGTACTTGCCATTTATATTGTCCTCATTGAGTATTTTTTGTTGTATACGGTCAACCCATCTTTTAGCAACTAGCATATACGGTGTTGCCACCTAATCCCTCCACACCTTGGGAAATCAGTCACGGAAAGCCAACATGGTAAGTTGTTGTGCATGCTCCTAAGGACGAATTAAGCCATAGTTTGACCTTACCCTCACTAAACCTTTGGTAACACCTTGGAAGGTCAACGTGGATTGAACTTTGGAAACAACTCATGCTGGCCTTGGAGCAACCATTAAATAGGGTGCTTGATGCAACCGAGTCATGATACATGGTGGCATTTGGTAAGTTGGTGATGAAGAGTGGACATTGTCACTGTTCATAATTGCCATATTATCAATTCTCTCTCTCAAAAGTATGACCTACTTGACTATGGATTTTCAGGAGAAAGACTGTCCTAAGCAAAATAAGGAGTTCCGTGAAAGTATGGTAACTGAGACCGCCAACTTTGCCAGCATTCAGTGCCTAACTATACTCCCTCAAGGTTAATGGTTGATTTAAGGAAAGAAGTCTAATTCCTTCTGTTATGTGAACGTGACTTGAAGCAGAGCAAGTCCTACCACGGAAAAAACATTAAACTCTAATAGATGGGATTTCCCGGATGGGCTCTTCCATATTTTACAGAAGATTTTGATTACTACTTTGGGTTTTGTTTGGACCTCTACGCGTCCGAGTTTGGGACGCTAAAAATTCTATGCGAATGCCTTTTCTGTTTTGTGTTCATAGGGCGTACTTGCTAATGAATAGAGCAGTGAGGAAGAACTATCTGCAGAGGTCATGCAACTCCGAGAATGACTTTAACAAGTCACACAAGCATGTGATGCTCTTGCGTAACCATAGAGGATCCTCTTTCTTTGTTGTAAATTCATCCTATTTGGAATCGTGGATACTATGTTCTTGGTTTCTTTTAATAAAGTTTGCAGATATAAACCAGTGCTACAAAAGTTTGAGAGAGTCTCATCAAATTGAAGCAAGATGGATCTATGACCGCTTGGTAATGTAGAGAAGATGCCTTGTGCTGATATTTCTGCAAGAACATTTATCTGTTAAGGCTTTTAAATTATGGCTGGGAACATTTGCTTTACATAATTTCATAACGATTATTGACATGAATGTTTATAAAGATGTATATGAGATAATTCTTTATGACATCACCTTGTAAAACGGTAATAGGAAAAGCAGAGTAATGACAATTAGTGATTATTTCTCTTCTTCTGCGCTGTGCATTGAGATTTAAATCATAAAAGATTCGAGTAAATTAATTCTTGTGACCAATTTAGATGATGAAGATCCTCCAACTCTTAGGGGCCCTCTTTTAATTTAAGTTTCATCTTACGGGTATTTTCTTCTTGCAGACTCTTGTTCTACACACAAACACTTTGCAAAGTTCTCAGCCACACAGCATCGTGTGCTTGTTATAGAGGAAGGAAACCTGTGCGGTTTTCCTTTTTCTCTTTTTTTCTATTTTTTAAGAGCATCCAAAAGACAGAGCTTAAAATGGTGAACTTTTGTAGAGAAGAGGGAAACCAAGCTAGGCGTTTTGTTAGAAAGAGCAGAAAACAATCCCTCGTTCTCAGCTGCCTACTAATATTGCAGAGTCCATGATTCACCAAAAAATGGCGAAAGTGAAAGCAAGAAATGAAAAAGAGAAGAAGCCTTCAGTATGAGCATGAACCGAAAACCGAGAATCTTATTCTACCGTTCATTTTGACAAATATTTGTCGATATACTTGTGTAACTCCTGTAATACTCCTTTTAGTGTATATTGTGATTATTTGAGGATTTACGTGATTATTTGTTTAAAATCAGAAAAGGGAAGAATATCTAGAGTTAAAGTACAGAACTTTAATTCTAAAATTAAGTTTAGAATAGTTGTCCTAGGCTTTACATTGAGGCGATGTAAGTTTAGGATAGTTATCCTAGACCAGTTAAACAAGATTTAGATCATTGTCTACGGAAAGTTTCAAATGGACTTTGTTTTTCTTCTTTTCTATGCTAACCAAACCAAAACTTCACGTCTTGGTAATGATTTTGGGGTTTTGCAAGGACTCCAAGGAGTGAAAGATCTTTCCAGGGGATAAAACTTTTGGCTTGGTTAGATCATGGTCATCGCCCATTTGGTGAGAAACGACCCTCGCCTGCTAGAAAAGTCTCAATCTCAACGACCTGCACTTATTACGGAACCATATACTCAGAATTCTTTGGTGTACCAAACGAAAGGAAGATAGAAATCTAGATCCCAATCTATGATTAATGCAAATAGAATTTTTGACAATCTGCTCGAAGCTGCAACTAGGTGTTGATGGCTTTATTTATATACCATTAGCACACATGTCAACCTCCAAAGACAAGGAAGAACTGCTTTGTTGAGTGCTGCGTTTGATACCTATTGGGTGTGGCGTCGGAATCGGAAACAGCCAATCCACGCCGTTTAATGAGGCCTAGTTTTTATAAGAAGGACTGAAAGAATGCAAAACAGTTAACAGAGAACTCAAACCAAATACGCAAAATTCAGACTCTCTTCTCTTCCCTCTTCTTTCCTTTCTTAGCTTTACGCTTTTCCTTGGAAACCCAAACTTCAGCAATAGACCGTTAAAGATGAGTCAAGAAACGCAAACAATCAAACAGGATAACGTTCAACCTCTCAAATGGGTCCATGGAGATGAAATCTAACATTAAAGGTACCGCTCGTAGCATGCATAACCTAACATGGCTGCTCCACAATCGAAGCAGATACATGGAATGCATGAAGCCGATATATGTCAGCCTTGTATTCCAGCTTTTCATTCCTACAAATCAAAATGACCGAAAATAGTAATCCACTAGGACCTACGTTCAATAAATTCTGCTTTTACCGAAAGGAGAAAAATTAAAGTCGACAAGAAAGGTAACCACACAGCTGCTCACGCCATCTACTTAGATAAGCGGATGCGTGTATGTATCACACAAGTTTTTTCTCAAACATTCCACACATTTTTCCTTAATCCGCCAGCAACAAATGGAAGAATGTGAAACAAAAGAACCATGTAATCAGCGGCAACAGCTACTTCCACGTTTTACCAGCGACCAAACAACTCAGGCAGCTGACTCACCCCAAAAGGAAGAAAAAAAAAAGTGTAGCTAAAGTGGGGCAACTGAGAATTACTGAGAAAAAGATAAGATCAGAGCTCACATGAGCAGCATGTAACCCAAAAACTTAGTGACCAAAGGAACTCTTATTAACTGTTTATGAATTATTCTCACATCAGGCGAAAGCGAAGTGCCTCTGTAGAATCAGAGAAAGAGAATGTTCGTTTTCCCAAGTATGAGTTATAACTGGTTGAAGAATCTCCCTATTAGATACATTTATTTTCACTCAATCACCACATAGTTCTACCTGCTTTCAAGAAGAAACAGCAAACTAGACCATGTTGTACTTCCAAGCTCAATAAAGCTGGAACAGAATCGCGTCGACGGATTCAATCACATAGTTGTGGGTTGAAGAGGCTAGAGTGGTACAGAATCATGAACCAGAGTTTTCACGAACATATATTCTTAAATTTAGCTTCTGTAAAGCATTACTGCAGATAGAGCTCCTTAATTGAAGCCTCACCTGAGCAGACTTCAACAGAGTTGTGTTGAGATTTCACGCCAGAATCTGAAACGCCTGAACTCTGCTCCCATCGGGATGCTTCAAGGTCAAGGCTGCTGTGCATAAAAAATGCAGGCTCCCAGGGTACTGGAGGAGTGATGGAGGGGCTATTGAGCATGAGAACCACCGAAGCCATCGCTGGCCTGTCGACTACATTTTCTTGAACACAGAGTAACCAATGTGGATGCATCTGAGAAGTTCAGAAGTTGAGCCTGTCGTTATGTTGGATGTACTATATTTGAAGCAGTCTCCGGTCTCCAGTTTTTCCATGCCTAAATGCGTAAGCACAACATAATAGATTCTTAGTTATTTACGCGTCCTGATGCTAGAAATAGATGACAAGGAAATGCAACCAATTACAGTGGTACTTATGAAACTTAGAAGATCGTCCACTTTCTCTCCATTTAGGAAGCAATTATTCTTCTGCCCACGTACTATCTCCAACACCAATACTCCAAAACTATTGACATCAGATTTTGTAGAGAATTGTCCATACATTGCATATTTTGGTACCATATATTCACTACATGTAACATTAATAACAACTTAATATGAATGGTACTTGACCCTTCAGTAGTTAATTTCAAAAATTGGTTAAATCTTAGATTGGACTTTTGTATTATCATTTTGATATGGAATAAACAACAATCTATTATAAAAGATACTTACTAGGTTCCAACAATTCTATTAGTATATTCTTGAGTTTGATCCAATAAAAACAATCTTGCCATACTAAAATCTAAAATTTTTGTATTCATTCCTGCATTTAAAAGAATGTTGTTAGCCTTCAAATCATGATGAATAATCAAAAGTTGAGAATTTTCATGGAGGTAAAACATTCCTTTAGCAATTCCTTTTATGATCTTGTAACGCTTATCCCAATCTAAAAGCTTATGCTTAATTGGATATGCATTTCCAATCAAGTGATAAATTGTAATACGTTGCATTTCATCCAATATAAATTAGCTTGAGATAAAAAGAAATTAGCATTTCATCCATAAGGAAATTCTTATGGACAAGTAATATAAATATGCATCGTTCTCACAAAATAGTTTGGTAAACTGTTTATTCACCGAAGAAGGAAGGGGGATTAGGTTTATAAAATCCAAAATTTGGAATAAAGTCCTTTTAGGACATATGCTTTGGAATCTCATAAATCTCTCAAAAGTCTCATTATGAAGTAAATTGATTCACAATACAAAGTATAAAAGAACCTCAATAATGTAGTTGGACATAAAAGGTATCATGGCTTAGAGTTGGTGAGGTCTCTCAAGTTAACGCTCACACTTACCTTTGTTCTATCAAGTCCTACATATTATTACCAAAAGATTTATAATGATCTTCGGCAAGTTGGAAAAACGATGGATTGGTATGATTTAATTTGGACAAGTGGCATTAGCAAACATAATTTCATTGGATGGCTTGTTTGTAAGGATAGACTTTTTATAGCAATAGAAATTGTACAATGGCTTCCTTCGGTAAACATATATTGTGATTTTTGTCAATCTCATTTATAAAATAGAAGTCATCTTTTTTTTGAATGTACATGAACAAGGATGATTTGGAAAAGTATTATTGCTCAAAATGGAATCTGACGAGACATTGGAGGATGGAATGAAGAACTACAATGGATGATCAAAGCAATAAAATGAAGGAATTTAGCTATCAAACTTCTCAAGATATCTTTCTTAGCTTGTATTTATTGTATATGGGCTAAATGAAATAGAAGACGTTTTTAGGGAAAAACAATGGATATCCCTATTCTCTTGGCGAAAATAAAGAAGATAGTACGAAGGAGAGCTTCTTTGTTTAGAAATATAAAATTTTCTCAATGCAATATTATTTTGAGTGAGATTTGGAGGCTTCCAACTTCCATCTTTTCATAAATATGGTGACTTTTATAATACTGGGGTATACCATTGTGCTTTTGTACTTTAATATATATTAATACAATTTACTTTTCACTAAAAAAAAAAAGTGCAAACATACCAAAAAGAAGTGATCTAGGCTTGAATTTGGCAAAAACTCATATACTAAAAGTCTTTCATTTCCTTCCAAGCAAAAGCCAAGGAGTTTAACAAGATTGCGATGTTGGAGCTTTGCTACTAATCAGACCTCATTTTTAAATTCTAAATCTCCTTACTTAGAATTAGAAGACAATCTCTTTATAGCTATAACTTCACCTTTAGGTAGTATACCCTGTAAATGTGCAATAAAATGCATGTAAGCACCAAGTTTCAGCATGTATATACTCTTCCACTTAAAAGTATGTTAATCACCTTATACACAACACCAAATCCACCTTGTCCAAGCTTATTTTCTTCTGAAAAGTTATTTGTTGCAATTCTAACAGTGTCAAAGTCAAATTGCAAGGATTCCACGCTTCCAATTTCATCAATGGCTTCACATAGAAATAAATGCATCAATTAGGCTCATAAATATTTTCAAATGCCAAATGATAAATTAACTCTAATTAATGGGCTTGTTTCTGGTTTGTCATAGGAAGTCAATTTTTGGACAGAACTTCCTCGTTCAATCTTTCTTGACTTGAGCTAAATATTGTCTTCAAAATTTAAGCCTAGATTATATCACCTTATGTGCGAATCAATATTGGAAAGTTTGTACTCGTAGCAGTAGTAGAATGTTTTTCCAGACATTATGCATGTTACTTATGGATGCTGTGCTTTGCTAACCATGTGTCATCTAAATATGTGTTTCCTTTGCAATATTCCTGGGCCTACTTTTCGAGTAATAAATAAATAAAATGGAACTTCTACTTACTTTCAAGTTTCTTTGCTGGCCTCCTGACTTTGACATATACGCAGACGGAGATGACTAGTACCACAAAAGCAACAATTGGCATAGTTATTATGATAATAGTCCTAGATGTGATGCTCTTACTTCCTGTAAAAACCATAAAAATCAGTTCTCGTTAGAAATTTCTAAGGTTGAATTTCACAATTAGCATCCCATCTATATTTGTGAAACAATCTTAGAAGCTTCATATACTCAAATACATTTGTCGTTAGATCCTTATGAATTATAAAATAGCTTGATTGAGAATTATGAACCACATCTTATAACCACATAATTAGTTATGTTATATGCATAATAGGTCTTGATACCTTTGGTTGTATTTGTGTTGGTTAATGGTGAAGGAGGGGATACTGCAGGTGCTACCGGAGAAGATGGAGATGACGGATAAGCTGTCAAGTCATAAAATTGTCCAATCTCATACCTGAAATTACAACTGGGTCCGATGACTCGCCCGCCTATCCTTCCTTCGCAGCATAGTGAGAAAGCATTCAATGCCCAAGTAAAGCAATCGTTGCATTGTTGCCCAGATAGATCAGGTACGCACTGCACAAGTCCGTATATTGTCAAGTTGTCTGGTCCACTTGCACTATTTACTGCGAACTTATGAAGAGAACCACCAGCTGCGGCTTGACTCATTAGGCTTCCCAACAAGCTCGTAACATCACTATTGAATTGATCAGCATATTGGGCGGATACGTCCGTGTAGATATTCCACACAAAGAAACTTTGAGTGGTTTCTACAAGCGAAAAATGGGGCAATTAGAGTAATTTAACATACATAATTCGTACCATCCAATTGCCTCCTCGTTGGGACACAGCTGTTTGAGACGAGAGGTAGCGTTATAGAGGCAACCACGGCAAACACCTGGATTAACATCTCCTCTGCAAAGTCCAATTGCATACACCTCGTTGGAGTTACTGCCATAAGAGGAATTGTAGAAGCCGTAGTCAATTTCGGTGTTGGAGTAGAGAGATTGGAGGAGGTGGTTGAGGTTTGCCTTATAGGTACTGTTTGCGGTGTAGTTACCCCTATCGGCGGGACAGAAATGTTAAAGGAAATCTGGCAGCGCAACTGCTTGAACATTGAATATCAAGTTGGCAGAGAGGAGGAAAGCTAATCTAGAGGAAACCATTGCTAGGGTGTTCTGTTAAGTTGTAGTGTTGTGGCCCTGAAGATTGCAACAGGCTTTTATTGAGAAAGGTGAACTAGTGGATTGATTTACAGTCTTGTAAGGTTTCAGTTCTTCCTCTTCTTCTGTGTTGTTCGCACGACTTTTTCGAACATGGATTGAGGGGCTTTTCATGCTTTGGATATTAATCCGGCAGGTTATACAGCAGGTTGGCCTTGACGGAAGTGGATTAGGACAAGAGACGCATGGTCCGTGGACAAGTTGACGTCTTCGCGTGACAAACGCCTCTTAATTGTTTATGGAAATTTAATCCATATGATTAATGTGCAGAGTCATTACTGTGCTAGTAGACGACATCAAAGGCCAGGTAGCAACCGGACAGTTAATAGAACAGAGATTGTCCTGTCCTTGAATCCATTGAAGATGGCTGCGTAAGAGATGGATACTTTGATAGTAAAGCATCAAGGATGGATTCATAAAACAAGTGATATTATTGTTCAACAAGAAACATAGAACCGACTTTCCCTTTTTACATGAAAATGGAAGGTTTAATTTCTTCATCAAGGAATCCTATGTGGATGGATCGCTTGATTTCACTTTGTTGAACTAGCCCCCAGAGTGGATCTATAAGATTGAAAGCCAAGCCCTCCCTCCATTTCTTACGTCCCAGCAGATAGTCACAAGGCCAGACGTAAATCTAAAGAGAGAGCATGTTTGCTTTGTTAGTATCATGTGAAATAGAACTAGAATTAGGGTACACCCCAAGCTTTTATATTTATATTATTCTTTGATGAATAAACTCAAATATTCATAATTAGGCTTAAAGCAAAAAGAAAAGGTATCCAAATACAATTTTTTTTAAATGAAAAGTCAAGAATTATATATCATTGTAAAAAATTACAAGAGTGTTCAATTACAACATCATCATTTAGGCTCAAACACTATATTTAGCAAACTCCAAAGCTTTTGCAAGAATTTATTATAATTTATAGGTTTTACTCTTTTGGTAAATGAAATCTTTTCTCTCATGTCCTTTTTTATTTTAGCAATAATAATCGAACTGTCTAAAATTTATTATTAAATCTTCTTCTATTTCTTTTCCTCCAGATATGATATAATATGGCCTTGAAAGAAATGTCAAGCAAGGTTGCTACAAAACTCTTACTCTTTATAACCCAGATCATCCAACATATTTCAGCTTTCTAGTATTCAATTATTTGAGTTAATTCATTCATACCTAATAGAGTCTTCCATATGTAATTTGTGAACCTGCATTTAAAAAATAAATGTTCTTGTAACTCTTTTCCTTGTTAGCAAAGGTTTTGCATTGTAAGTCTACTAAGCTATTCCACATAGCCACACGATCTACTATGGATAATTTGTCTTTCAAAATGATTTAATTGATAATATTATGGTTTGGTACTCTTTTTTTCCATACAAGTCTTGTCCATTCAGAATCTTCTCTATTCTCTCTTAATGCGACATAACTTTTGGCAATAGTGTATTTTGAGTCTATCATTAGTTGTGTGAGTTCACTTCTTACTTGTAAAATATTTTTAAAACTCCAAGGTATCCAAATACAATTATGTTTACTTTGCTCTATAAACCTTCTTGGTAAGGAAATAGCTAGGAAAAAATTACCTATTTTCCTACCTCCATAGTATTCCTAAAACTAACTATCGAAATGAATGGCATCAAATTTCAACGAAAAGTATCTATAGATTATTAACTATAGCCATATATATTCACTTCAAAACAAGCTCAATTTTATTAACATTATCTAATAGATAATTTATAAATTCTTTTTAAAAATCTTTTGTTTTCGTCAATTCATAAGATAGGAACACACTTGGTAGTGTTTTTTCGTGATATGTATACATTGAAATTGTAATATACATATTTATTGATGCAAAGCACTCATAATCATAAGGTCAACTATTAGCAAACTTATTAAGATCTTTGGCAAGAATCACTAATTTTCTCGACATTTTTGATTTGTTGTGACAAAGCCAATCTTGTCATTTCAAATTCAAATATCACTTATTCTAAGATAATAATGAATAATTCAAAATTAATAATTTACTCAAATATTGAAAATTTTAAACAATTTATATTAGAATTCTATCATGTCTTCCTCAAGCTAAATATGAGTGCTTGCATGTATTCACATATAAAATCCAAAGCCTAAAAGGAAATATGTACGTTCATGTAATCTGAGGGCAGAAAAAAGTTATGAAGTAATTAAGACTCTAATTCTTTTCATCAACAAATTATGGCCTTGAAGCTTGGCCATCAACGAAATCTTATTGTTGAATACAGATTAGCGCTTGTACCCTTTAAACGGTCTTTTCTTAACCTGTACATGGGTGTGTGGTCATACATGAGGAAAGATCTCTTTATTTTACAGGAATGCCAGATGACAAACGAGTGTGGAATGTATGTTGGATATTTTATCTTGATAATACGTATAGAAAAGAAGACATGCATAATACTTTCAGAAGGATCTTGCCCTTCTTGGGCTTCACGTAAGCTATGATATTTGTAACAAAAACTAGGTATTTCAGCAGACCTTTAACTTTTATATTTCACTCAAGATGCAATTGGCGCATTAGCCATGGTGATGCCATGATCTTATTCTTATACTTTCTTTTGTCATCTACCTTTTTCGGTTATTTCTTAGAGAAGGTCATCCCTAAACGCCTCACCTTGATGTTGCACGGTCTGTTATGGATCCCTACTTCTATACACTTTTCTTTAACAATGACTGGTTGACTTGATCCTCTTGACAATAATAAGATAATATATGAGTACGTGCTGAGAAAGTGGAAAGATTCGAAAATTCTCCACGTTCACAAAACATTATGTCTGAACTCTTGCTGCGTGAATTCAAAGATTATAGAATAATGCTTCCATATTTATATATTCATATAAAGATAGAAAGGGAAGAGACAATCCCTAGTTGTGTTCCGCAATGGATATGATTATGGGAATCCGCCCGGAACTAGCTTATTTGGCCATGAGATAGTTCTAATCAATCAAACTCGTGCATGATTCACGCAACTAGGGAGACAAAATTCAACCAGTTTATTGTTGCCCCAGTCATCACTAACATTTCGGTTGAATATACTTGCATAATATAGAATCATGAACCATAGTAATCTTAAATCACAACTAGACGTTCTTAAGCGTAGCTTCCTTATGTCATTGGCTAGCCTTGAAAAAAGCTACTTCTGTGCCTCCCATGTGCAGGTAAGACCCAAAACAAATGCGCCCATCCCAGGTGCTCCTCCCCCTCCATCCTGTTTTACTTGCCCGGCTCCCACCTTGTTCAATCACTGAAAGGATTTAGAAAGCTTTCGTCTCAGTTTACTACTTTCCAATTTCTGCAGATGAAAAATCCAACCATCGCTGTCTTCGAACAGATTGGTCCATCACTAATGGAGATCTTAAGAAGGGGGGAGATCATAGAGCTATTGCTAGGGGAAAGTCAAGTAAGCATTTACAGCTCTTCTACCAGTGGCAAAATATGCTTTTGTTGGGACCTTCTCGAGCGGTATGCATCTAATTATAATAGCGTGGAAATGTATAAGAAAAAATATTGGATAGCATTTTCTTTTTTTATAGAAATTAAGTTTGGATTAATATAATTTAGTGCATATGAGCATATATCTTAACATTACAAAAGTTATGAAAGCTACAGAAAAAAAAATGAAGACTAAAAGTCTCTAAATCTTACTCAAAATGACATTTTCATTAAAGAATTTTATATTTTAAAACAAAAAAGCTCCTCATTGTATAATTTTCTTTACTTTTGCTTACCGAGTTGGGATGTTAGTTGCTTTGCTTTGAAGGAGTATTCTATTGCATTTAACCTAGATACAAAAAAAGCAAGATAAAAAGGATATCTTAAAAAGTTTAACAGATAAATCTCTTTCTTTAGTTCTTTTGATTATCTATTGAAGTTGTTCATTATATCCTTTAATATGACATCAAATTCCATTCCATTCCGAGAAAGGGTATTCTTCAAATCATCATAGTTCATGTACATTAAAAAAAGAGATTTATTCTTACTTCTATGTAGAATTGACAAAAATCATAATATATGTTAATTAAATGAAGTCATTATATAATTTCTTTTGCTGTAAAAAGCCTATTTTGATAGACAACCCATCTAATAAAATTATGTTTACTAATACCATCAATCCAAATAACCTAGGTCAAACTCCAGTTTCTACCTAATGAAGCCCTTTTCGTAGATAAATTACATTGAAGGTTGACCAATATGTGGTGCACTAACAATTCCCTTCAAACTTGACATGATAAGGTTGAGTTTGCACAATAAGTTAACGAAGACATACTTGGGGAGAGTTTTTGTAAAAAGTTACCAAAGGCCAAAAGATGGATATACGATTTTCAATGTTTAAGGAGTTACCTATAGGTTTTCTAAGTGTTAAGTTGGAAGGATTCTGCTTGTTGTTATTGAATCCTTTGTTGGTTGAGATGGAAGGGACAAAGCATCTTCCTTGTGAGGTAAGTTATGAGGAAGTTATTTACGCTGTGAGTGATGTTTTGATCTCTCTTGTTGCAATGCAAAATTAAAAGAGTATAAACATCAATTTTTGTGTTGATATTTGATGAACTTTTTCTCACTATGTGAATAATGTATACTGAATCCTCGATTGCGTGAGATGGAAGGGCCAAAGCCTCTCCCTTGTAAGGTAAATTATGAGGAAGTTATTTGCACTGTAAGTGATCTTTGGATCTTCCTTATTGCAATGTGGACTTAGTAAAGTATTAACATCAATTCAAACTTGACATGATAAGGTTGAGTTTTCACTACAAGTTGACGAAGACATACTTGGGGAGAGCTTTTGTAAAAGCTACCAAAGGCCAAAAGATGGATATACGATTTTCAATGTTTAAGGAGTTACCTATAGGTTTTCTAAGTGTTAAGTTGGAAGGATTCTGCTTGTTGTTATTGAATCCTTTATTGGTTGAGATGGAAAGGACAAAGCATCTTCCTTGTGAGATAAGTTATGAGGAAGTTATTTGCACTGTGAGTGATCTTTTGATCTCCCTTGTTGCAATGCAAAATTAAAAGAGTATGAACATCAATCTTTATGTTGATATTTGATGCATATTGAATCCTCAATTGTGTGAGATGGAAGGGCCAAAGCCTCTCCCTTGTGAAGTAAATTATGAGGAAGTTATCTGCACTGCAAGTGATCTTTCGATCTTCCTTATTGCAATGTGGACTTAGTGGAGTATTAACATCAACTTTTGTGTTGCTGTTCGATGAAGCTTTTCTCACTATGTGAACAGTGCATTGTTGCTCTTTATGAAACCACCCCCCCCTCCCCTTAAAAATTGATGTGGTAACGCTAAGTTTTGTTTGTAGTGGCTATAGATGGCTAACTTTTGTTGTAGTTAAGCATGCTTTAATGGACAGAACATGTGGCTGATTCATCAACATTCTTTAGAATGTTCAAGTTTTAATGAGGTGTCTTGTTTAAGTCCTATGAAGTAAAAGATACCCATCTAGTGAAGATAGGCTATCTATTATTGTGGATAGCTTGTCAGTATTCTTAGGAATGTTTGAGTTGTGTCAAGGTATCAAGGTACCTTACTTGACTCTTATGAAGTGAATTACGCTTATGTACTAAAGATGGGCTATCTATTATTGCGCTATCCTTCAAAGATGGGCTGTTTTTGTTGTGATACCCCTTTGAACTTTTCATTGAAATTTGGTCTGAGAGATTCAAGTATGCTGGTCAACCAAAGTACTTCTTTTGTTTTGGTGTTGGAGGAGGGGGTGTGGGGGAGGGAGAGAGCGAGAGAGATCCCTCTTCTTTTCCTTCTTTTGTGTCGATTTGTTTGCGCAGATCTAGGTTGGCTTGGGAAAGGTATTGTCCCTTCCTACACTTTCTTTTTCGGCTTTGAGCATCTCTTTTGAGCTCTTATAGAGTATTAGGGGAGAGAGAGAGATGAGGGAGACTCTAGTCTTGCTTTGTATGATGAATGCAAGATTCAACGACAAGTTAGACAACAAGAGGAATTATGCGGTCTATGCTTGAAGCTGAAACGAGGACAAAGAAATCTTGCATATTACTTGTTTTCTAAAAAAAAAAAAAAACAATGAATACTTGGCCAACACTGGTTGAGTTTCTACTTCCTTTTTGAATTTTTTTTTTCAGATGAGTGATGAGCCTTCCATTATAGGTATTCCAAGTGAAACTCAAAAGCAAAGCACGTTAGAGAGAAAAAGTGGAGACTTGGAGGTCTAAGGAAGCTCTACTCTCCATTCTCTATTAAAGAGATAAGAAAATGAAAAGAAGCAAAAAGATAAGTGAGAAAGCAGGGTGCCTAGTAGGACCTTCTGCTTTGATACTACGTAAAATTGTAAAGGTACTCAATAGTATGGTAGTTAGCGAAAAATTGGGCTACACCTCCTATTTATTTTCTGGTAACAATACATAAGCTCGACTTATCCTTTTATGCAAAAAGATCAAGTAACAAATTCTTTTGGTCTAAAGTTACTTTGCCCATTATTCTATTACTACAATTACAAGGAAGCTTTAAGGAAACTTGGAGAAGCCCACTACAGTTGGGACAATGCTTCCAAGCTAATTACTCATTGACAAATGGTAACCGACCTCGCCATCTGCTTTATCCTAGGTGGAAACCATAAGGACTTGCAATTTCATTTCACCATTTCGCTGATGGTTAGTGATGGTAGATCGGTACGAGTTTGGTTCTTCACAAACAACTAAGGTTGCAAGCTTCCTTGATGTAGAACCACGCTCGTATCTGGTAAAGGCTGATGTGGATCAGGTGATTTGAGATTAGAGTTGACGTGGTAGTTTTTAAACTCAGGGTTGACTTCGTTGACCACGTTTGTCTATGAAGCTGGGGCATGTAGAGCATGCTTTGTTCTAGGCCAAGCATACAGGGCATGCTATGCTCTAGTTTTTTCTTGATGAATCTCCATTTGAGGACGGACTACATTGAAGGCTTGATCAATTTGTGGTGTGTTGTCACTTTGCAGAACCCTACTGTTAGCAGATTACTTGGGGAGATTGTTGGGTTTGGTAGGGCCCCAACGTGGCCAACAGGATGACCTAATGGCTGCTAGTGCACCATGCTGATGGTTTTTCTTGTGAATATATATATAAAAAAGCATTTAAAATACCTTTAGAAGTAATATTTCCCTTGGCTTCACATAAGCTATGATATTTAGAAGATAAGTTTTGATGAACATACTTGCTTCACTAGAGATACAATTAATGAATAATCCATGATGATGCCCCAATCTAACTCCTTTTCTTTGTTTTTTTCCTCTACCTTCTTTCTTCTTTCTCAAAGGTTCACTGTTAAAGACATCATATTGATCGCAGGTAGTCTAACAGGAATCCATCTATTGAGATACTTATGTTTAGTGATGTTTGATCAGTTTGATCCCATTAGAAACAATTAAAAAGGTTTAGCATATTATCCAATTCTTTTACATTTTGACGATGTATTCAACCACTCTGCCCGGGCTTGTGGAAACTTTTGATTGTTTTCTTGGTTGATAATGCCTCAAAAAGACAAAAGCAACCACCCATGTTTTTTACCTACCCAAAAGTAAAATCTATATATGGGTCTGCCACTAGCTTGTTTGGTATAATAACAAGTTCTATTCAAACATTGGCGATATCATATCGTGCAAAGGCGGCTAGGAGATAGTCCATTTTAACGGAAATATTTTTCGATAAAAGAGAATTCTGTAAACTAATAACTAATTCTTTTTTTCCCACAAAGTCAATCAGCAAGATCTCAGTTGAATAGACAACAGTAATTTTGAACAATGAAGCGTGGTGCCGCTCAAGTGCAAATTAAACAATCCTAGTTCCACCTTCTATAATTCATTGGCTAGCTTTCGACAAATCTATTTTTGGATCTCTCATATGCCTCTAAGAACCATACTAAATGAACCCATCCCGGGGATGCTACCAAAGTAGAGTAGGGGTCTTCCTCCCCCTCCCTACGTTTGTTTTTATTAAAAAATAAATAAATTATGATGGTAGTGGCCCTACTCTCTCTATTGTTATTCATTATACTACGGAAAAAAATACAATTAAAAAAACTGGTTAACGACCAGATATGATATTTATAACTTATTTGACATGTTTTGTGAATATTCGTAGGAAATTGTGCATGATTTCAAGATTTTGATCTATTAAAGCACTTCCACAAAAATTGTGAAAACAATAAAAGAGAAAAAATTGAACTAATCAAACTCTAAATAAATAGTAACAAAAATGCGTTATGACTGCCATATTCAGACCATCTTTGTAAATTAATTGGCTCTTATCAACCACGACAATAACTCATAATTGACCTCATAAATAAATTCTTGACATGTTTAATGGATGATTTCCAATGAAAATTCAAGTGACTATACTCCAGAAATAATGAATAAAGACAGAAGATGGACAAGAATTATCTATGAGTGAAAAGGTCAGTGGGGAGATAGACAAGGAATCAGTTGAAGCAAAGGGTGTTCAAAAGCTAAACCAAACAATTTATTTTTTTCATTTGTATCTCCCAATCAAAGATGTTTTCATTTCCTCAACCACCAAAATATTCTAGTTGCACATAAAAAAATAAAAAATAAAAAGGAAACTAAATCAAGTTATTCTTCCAAGCACGAGAAACCTGCTTGGAGAATTTCTGCTACGGATTCAACTAGCAATTTGTCTACAAAATACATTTCTATGGTCTAGAGTCATGGACAAAGTAGTGATAAATACATTTTCCTAGTTGTAGCTTTTGTAAAGCATTAGCGTGGATAAAGCTCAGTAATTGAAACCTCATTTGTTGAAGCTTGGACAAAATTGTCCTTAGATGCCTCATTAGACACAGAAAGGTCGATACAACGCTCCCATCGAGACTTTACTGAGTCAATGCTATTGTCCATAAAGAACGCAGGCTGCAAGGGTATTGGCAAAGTAGCGGAGTAGCTATTAAGCATGAGAAACACTGAAGCCATAGTTGGTCTCTCAATTGCATTTTCTTGAACACATAGTAACCCAATGTGGATGCATCTCATAACTTCATTTGTCATGTGTGGCCTTATTGTTGGATCCACTATATTTGAAGCAGTCCTTGCTCTCCAGTTTTTCCACACCTACAAATATGCATGCACAATGTCAATCCAACAATCTCGTTACACAAATATAAGTGTAGTGGCACTTACATAGTTGAGAAAATCTTTCACATTCCCTCCATTTTGGAAGCAATTGTTCCTTTGTCCACTCACTATCTCCAACACTAGTATTCCAAAACTGAATACATCAGACTTTGTAGAGAATTGTCCATGCATTATATACTCTGGAGCCATATATCCACTGCAAGTTGAAATCAATAATGACTTAGTTTTTTAATTTTAGATTTTTTTTAAATCTTACTTTGGGCCTTAAGATCATTTTTGGTGAAATTTAAACATAAATTTTATTCTCATCAATACTTACTAAGTTCCAACAATTTTACTTGTATTTTCTTCACTTTGATCCAACAAAAACAATCTTGCCATCCCAAAATCTGAAACTTTTGGATTCATTTCTGAATCTAAAAGAATGTTACTAGCCTTCAAATCTCGATGAATAACACGAAGTCGAGAATCCTCATGAAGATAAAGAACTCCTTTAGCAATTCCTCTTATGATCTTATAACGAATTTTCCAATCCAAAAGTGGACGCTTTGTTGAATCTATAGTTCCAATCAAGTTAATAATTTAGTAAGACAAAAGATTTGAGAACTATTAAATCCATGCAACTAAAGGTAAAAAGAAATTGTAAACATACCAAAAAGGAAATAGTCGAGACTTGTATTTGGCACAAACTCATATACCAAAAGCCTTTCTTGACTATCCAAGCAAAACCCAAGAAGCCTAACCAGATTGCGATGTTGAAGCTTAGCTACTAATAAAACTTCGTTCTTAAATTCTAAATCCCCTTGTTCAGAATTTCTAGACAATCTCTTTACAGCTACAACTTGTCCATCAGAGAGCATACCCTGTTAATATATAATATAATAAAGTGCACATAACAACCAAAAGTTTAAATATTATCAAGATTTGACATATATTTGGCACCATTCTACACATGATTACGTCAATTACCTTGTAAACAGCACCAAATCCACCTTGGCCAAGCTTATTTTCTTCAGAAAAGTTATTTGTGGCAGTTCTAATAGTACCAAAGTCAATTTGCAAGGATTCCTTACTTCTAATTTCATCAACAGCTTCACATAAGGAAAAAGTCAACATATTAGATACATGAATCAATTAGGCTTAAAGTTAGAATAATGAGTTTATTACCTATATGCAACAGCAACGGTCTTTTTAATACAAACATTTAAAATATTGAATTTCAAATGCCAAATGACAGAGTAATGCTTATTGATGCAACAATTTCCATTTTGTTGTTGGAAGTCAGTTTTCCACGAAACTTCCAAGATTGATCTTACTTCGGGGTTCTAACTATGGTCATATGAAGTTGTTTCAAAAATTATATCACCAAACGTGCCAAAAGATGCTGGAAAAGTTTTACTCGTCAAAGCAGCAAAATGTTTTTCCTTAAATTACGTGTGTTACTTTGGATGCCTTTGCGACACTAAGTAGGTGTTGTCTGAATGTATGGTTTCGTCTATGACATTTTCGATGCCTAGTTTTTGAATAATAAATGACAAAGCCAAACTTTAACTTACTTTCAACTTTCTTTGTGGACCTCCTTGCTCTGAAATATACGAAGGTAGAGATGACAAGTACCACAAAAGCAACAATCGGCACATTTATGACTATGACAGTCTTAGTTGTGTTGCTCTGTCTCTCTGTAAAAACCATAAATGTGTTCTAATTAGAAAAATCTGAGTTTTGAATTCTGGAGATGGCATTTCGTGTACGTTTGGAGAAGCAATCAAGTTAACTTATAACATATCTACCATATACAAGGCTAATAAATAAAAGAAATTAAAAAAGCTCATCCAGATTCTTATGAGTGGAGAAAATAGGCTAATTACATCCTATGACCACATAATTTCTCAGATTACAAGAATAATCAATTGGTACCTTCTGTTGTCTTGTTGTTGCTTGATGGATTAGGACGAGAGATTGGTGGTGCTAGTGGAGCTAATGGCGGTGGGGCAGCAGCTGTAGAGTCATAGAAGCGGTAATTCTCAAACCTGATATTACAACTGGGTACAATGACTCTCCCACCTTTCTTCCCATCGCAGCATTTAGGAATATCTTCCAACGCCGAACGTAAGCAATCGTTGCATTCTGGCTGAGATAAATCAGGTGTGCACTGCACAAGTGCATGAATTTTTTGAGAGGCTGGTCCCGTTGCATTGTTTGCAGCAAACTTACGAAACGAATCACCAGCAGCAGCTTGACTCATTAGGCTTTCCAACAAAGTCCTTCGGTCTTCATTGAATTGAGCTACATCAGCGGCTGTTACGTTGCGCCCGTTCCACATATAGAAACGTGGCCAGAGTTCCTCGACGCCAAAAATGGAGCGATATGAGTAACGTAGCGTGCAGTTGTTATACCAGCCAAATGCCTCCTTCTGATTGGGACAGTTCTGTTTGATAAGAGACGTAGCGCTTTGGAGGCAACTACGGCAAACATTTGGCTGAACATCTCCTCTACAAAGTCCAATTGCATATACCTCGTCCGAGTTTTGGCCGTAAGAGGAACTGTAGAAGCCATAATTGATTTCCGATTTGGCGTAGAGAGAGCCAAGAAGGAGATTAAGGTTTGCCTTGTAAGTACCATTAGCGCTGTAGTTTCCCTTATCGTTTGAGCAGAGATGATATTGGAAGTTCGGCTGCGCGACTGCCTGAGCAATGAATATAAAAATTGCTGAGAGGAAGAGAACGAATCCGGAGGAAGCCATTGCCGGTATGTCCGATGAAATTCTATGTTTATGGCCTTGGAAGATTATGATAGGCTTTTAATGAGATGGTCAAAAAGTGTGTTGGACGATGGATGCCATGGATTCCATGATCTTGAAAAATCGAACGTGGAATTGGAACACTAACCTTTCATACTTAACTTCTTTAATTTAGCTTCAAGGACTATTCACAGGTTTTGGATGCGTGGACCTGTCACTAAAGTTGGCCGGCGCAGCGCAGCAAAATAAATCATTTGAAGCTCAGGGAATATACGTCAAGAATGGAACCTGAACACACGTTTTGCCCAGGACATGAAACCATTTTCTACAGAAACATTAGGAGGCATTATCTGATCTCTGAGAGAATGAAGACTAAACTGAAGCACTGATTATGACGTTCGATTCATTCTTCTTTCTGCGTGGTTCATGCTAGTATTTTAGACTTGATATTGTTATTTGCACCGAGGGCCTTATTGTGTTTCGGATTCTAATCCGGCCACAGTACTAGCGGCGTGTTGACAGAGACAACAGCGGTATAGAGGACAAGCCACGATGCCTAAAGGATATCTTCCTACAAAGTCCGTGGACTAGTTGCCACTTTCAAGAGACAAACGCGTACTACCTAGCAGCGATGCGAGTGCTTCTCAGGAGACTTGCCTTGAAACTTACTTCCGACATAAGGAAAATGTCAAAAGTTTGCAGCGTATCATTGATGAAAGGAGTCAAACTACTGGTGAAAGTGACAAGATTTACAAATTTAGAAGAGTTGCAGTACACGATGAAATTAACAAACTAAATAAGAAGTATGGACAATTAGTAAATTATCCAACATTGAAGGCAACTGAAGATGAGCTGGGTTTACTGAGAACCAAGTACGAGAATGTATAATTAATGCAAATTGAATATTCTCATCGTAAATGGACAAGCGCATGACACCGTGATATAGGCCAACGATACCGAGGGAAATCCACCAAGAGAACAGCGTCTCGGGTCGGAGAACGATGGTCTTTAGTATTATTATGTATACGGTGTCATTAGCTGTCTAGTTAACGTTAGGGTGTCGTGTTGATTACTCTGTCAGAGCAGGTCGAGTCTGCACTTGGTATGGTAGTTTACGTGCGCTGAGGTAACAGAGCATGGGCACTCAGGGGTGATTGTATGATGCAGACAACGTTTCCCATTTATAAGGGAGAACTAAGTAAATAATTCACGAACTATCAAAATAGCGCAGAAGAAGAAGTTCTCAGAGCTGTTCATGCTTGATCAGCCGGTGCAGCGTCCCATCACTAGATCCCAAACAGTATTCCATAACACAGTGCAACTAGCCTCTTGAAACAATCAAAAACTTGAAATATAAATACACAGTTGCTCCAGACATCAGTGAATTACAAACTGGAAATAGGAGGCAAGCTAGGGTTTAGCTATTTTATACCTTTAGTTATTCCTAAGACCCCAAAAGGCAATAATAAATGATATGTTTATTGGTGAGGTATGTAATGGTTAGGTTATGATATATCCCGTTCGGTTTTCTTGATTTCAATTACATAAATGATATGTTTTTTTGAAAAAAGAAACACTCCAAAAGGTAACCCTCTCAAAGAAAAAAGGAAATACTTTTAATTGACCATAATTTTCAAACAACCAAAGTAATAAAAAAATGTTTTGTAAAAGAAAATGGTAACTATTACAATGTGAAGATTCACCCTAAAACTTTAAAGTATTAGATAAAAAAATTTCATCACTTATACGATTAAGGGCCTATCTTCACACTTTTAATGTAAAACAATATCTATATTTAACAGTAATATAAAAAAAAAGGTAAATCACAAAATGATCCAACCTATTATGGATTAATTATTATGCATGCAAATATAATGAAACCTACAAGGTTTTGATGCCTCTAGCATCGAGTTAGCTTATTTCCATTGTTTTAGCAAGAGAATAATTTCATACTAAGAAGCTATATGATACTCAAAATATTTATTTATGTTCACCGCCGCTATAACCAAGAATCCTTTGTTTTGGCATGGATTTATTTGGATAGCCAAATTATAATAAGACTTAACAGAATTAAGAAAATGAAAAAGAAAAAATTAGAATCACCTAATTTAGTTTGCCTCCTGCGCCTTTTTTGAAAACGGATAGAATCCTCAAGGCATATCGGTGAAACCCCAAAAGCATGTCCGTGTAAAACGGGTTTTATTTTGCCAAGCATTAAGTTGTTTCCGTCAAGACAAAAGAGCAATGGTCCAATTACTCAATTAAACATGCCACATGTTATCATCTTTTAACATTGAATAAATTCGGTCTAGTGTTCGCCTTTGTCTTCTCTTTTTTAACCCTCAAAAAAGCATACCTTTTGACTTGCAAGTCGATGTGACGAAAACATGAAATAATTAGGTCAAGTTCAATATATTGGAAAATCTATTACAACGAATATTTTGCATTCCTAATTACTTGAAGTATATTGGTTGGAAGGGTTCGAGGATTCTATAACAAGGGTTTTCTCTTGAGCACAGAATTTCAATAAAAAAATCAACGAGATGACATATTCCTCAGTGTTACTTTGTCCGTCAATTTTTTTATTTACTATTAAGTTTAAATATCCTTTTTGCTTAGAGAAATAAAATATATCAGCCAACAGCATTAGTCTCCATAAAAACTCTTTGAAGCAAATGACGCATCGACAACAAGACGGCATGGTAGAAGCAATTCCGGTTTTCTCAAAACACAGAAGAAGATACAAAAGGGAAGGGATGTCAACCGGGACTCGAGGGTCTATTATCCAGCTGAGGACCGGGTGTGACGGATGGTGGGTATGGAAGACAGGTGCAATGTTGGTAAGAGGACAGAAAGTTTGATTTCTGAGGAGGAAAATAAAAGATAAGAAAGACTTGACATCATTTTGCGGCGGAGGTGGCCATCAATTTGTGGAAAGAAAAGAAAGAGAAAGAGGTAAGGTTCAAATTTGACATTCAATTCATTTAGATATATAGAGAGAGCAAAAGTTATACCTGCCGACATGCCCTGGGTCCTAGATGCAATGTAAAAAATAATTTCCAAGTAAAGACTTGACTTCTTTTTGCATAGATATGCGTTTTGCGGCGAAACTGACCATCCCTTCGTGGAAAGAAAAGAAAGAGGTAAAAGTCTCAATTTTACACTTAATTCATTTTTGAGAGAGAGAGAGAGAGAGAGAGGAAAAGTTATACCTGCCGATATGACCCCGGTCAAGATGCAGTGCAGAAAAATATGTAAGAGACTAAAAATTGAGAAATTAATACTTAGTTTATACGCAATATTTTTAGTCTTATGTAAGAGACTAATGTAACTAACTTTTATGAATATAAAATCATTGTAACGTGAACATTAAAAACAAAAGAAGAACTTAAATTTATTGTGCTAACTATGGAATATTAAAGAAATACTATTACAAATATTATATTACTCATAAGATTTAAAAAGTTCTCGTGCCACACATACATGACAGTAAAAGTCCTAAAGATCAACTGGAAAACAAGTTTTTTATTATTAAGCTAAAAGGTGGTAGGCATAGAAGATAGAGGGGCGGAAAATGGTGTGGAAATTTGGACAGAAGGTTTCATTTTCAAAGATGTGAATAAAAAAATAAAAAGGAAAGGAAAAAGTAAAAGAGACGGAGAATGATGAATCTAGTCTCTTAATTAAATGGAAGAATAGACTTAGCATGTTTTTCACGGGAATAGATTTTGCGGAAATTGGCCATGATCTCATGGAAAGAAAAGGAAGAGGTATGACCCAAATCTGATATTTAATTCATTTAGGAAAAAGAGAGGAAAAGTAATTAAGAATTGACTTATATTATTTTAATGGTCAAGACATAATGCAAAAAGTAATTTCTTTTTAACTTTGGATTAGGCATCTCAGCAAATAAATACAAATTCAGAAAACAATTATGGTTACGAAAAGATATATATATATATATAGTGCAACTTAATATCAAACTCATTGTTCAATGCTCACCATTATTCGACAAAAATTTTGGAACAAATCACAATGGTTGATTGCCCTTAATAACCATGTTAATGACAAAACACTAAATATCCTAAAAGGTAGTCTTTTTAGAATCTAACCAGAGAAATGTTCACACAAGAATCAATTATTCTTGAGAAATGTTTTGTGCAACGTAAACATCTAAGTCAAAAAAGTTCTATATAACTATTTTTGAGAACGAGGAATGAGCAACGTTCACACAAGAATTATTCTTGAGAATTGTTTGGTGCAACATAAGCGTATAAGTCATAAAAATTTCTATAATTATTTTTTAAGAAGAAGAAATGGCATAAATATGACATTAAATTGCTTTAGTGGAAAAGAGAGGAAAAGTTATACCTACCTACATGCCCCAAATTAACTTAGGTTATTGCATCGGGTTCAAGACATAACGCAAATGATGTCGGGTCTCTCAACTGATAAACACAAATTCGAGGTGTCCCCCTTGGCCTACTAGCAAGAGCACCAAGTGTGTGAGTTGTAATAACAAATAAATTTTTTTAAAAAATTTTGATAAACAAAAATTCAAAAAGCAATATCTTTACGATATATGTCTAATGCAACTTAAACATCAAGCTAATCATCTATTGAACAAGTCTAAACTATTGTGTTGTCCTTATTGCTAGCTATTCTTGATTCATAATATTCAATAATTATGTTAATAATTCAAAATTAAATATTCTGAATAAAAAATTTAAAATAAAATTAAGGGAACCATAATATTTGCAATTTAAAATTTTAAGTAATTAATAATTAGTTTATACATGATATTATAAGTCTTATGTAAGAAATTAATGTGGCCGAACTTTTTGACTTAAAAGTCATTGTAATGTAAACATAAAATAGAGAATTCACATTTGTTGTGCTAATTGTAGAATATTAACAAGAATACTACTACAAATATTATATTCTCATAATGGTGAGTGGTTCTTGTGCTCAAATAAAAGTCTTAAAAGAATGACCAAATAAAACAAGTTGTCTATTGCTTAGCAAAAAGTGGTTTAGCTTGATGCAAAACGTGTAAATGTTCAGGCAAGCTTTCTTGATCAACTTTCTCTATGTGTTAAAATTTCCTATAATTCACCTTCCACTAAAAAGACAAGTATAAGTCAATTGGCAACCTCCTCATCAAGACAATATAAGCTTGATATGGTTGATTGAAGCATCATTAGTAATAATGCTAGAAAGGGAGCACTTAAAGACAATAATGAAAGCATTATCGTGACATTCTCAATCAAGTTGACACAAAGAAGCAGCAAATGTGAAAGCCTACACCTTATTGGTAGGCCTTATGTAAAGGACAAAATCAATTATCCCACATCATTGAATTAGATTCTTTTTACTTAGACCAATGCTTACTTAAAAAATGGAGGACCTATTAGAAATTGAGGTATGTTATTTGCCAATGTCTATCCATGATTCTTGCACAAATGCTCATGCAGCATGTATGTTGAAATGGTAATATAACAGCATATTGTCTTGCCAATTATAGGCATATAATTTAGAATGTGAGAATTTTCAACTAGCCTGGATCATTACTTGAGCTTGCTTAGTGGTCTTCCAAAAAGACCAATTAAGCTTAGCCAATTATAGTTCATCATAGGACTAAGTGTATGTGCTACCCAATATTGTGTTTTTTTGTGGCAACTTCATATTTAGGTTATTAGCCAATATTGTAAGGGTTAGGTCACATTCTACCCTTGTATTTATACAAGACATGATTGTTACATCCAACTTTGTTAATATCAATAAATTTTTCAAGATACTACTATTTTTTAAAGAAGAAAAAGAAAAAAGAAAAAACCAAACATGTAAATGATGTAAATGATATGGTAACATTATCAAATATATCAATCTAAAAAAGAAAAAAGACTTGCCAAAAACAACTATAGTAAAGTATAATGAATTGATGAACTATTAACATTTTCATTAGACAATCAATAAAATATCACCAACTTGTATATCATTTAATACTTTTATTTACATTAATTAAATAATTTCATTTGGGTAATATAAATTGTTAATATCTTCATATAAAATCAAGTCTAGCAATTGTTATTTTTATATAATTATAATTTGTAATTTTGTTCTCATATGATAAATTCATATAGTGTGCTTTTCATAGAACAATACTTCTTTTGTTCTTCATTAGCATTTTCATTAGAACTAAGTATCAATTGACCAATTAGATAAGCCAACATCAATCCTATCTTATCTAACTCAAATTTATCCTCTACTTTAAATTAAAATTAAATGTAAATATTCATCTAATTATTAAAATTGGCATACGAGAATGGTTATATTTTTTTGTGGCTAGGTACACAAGCTCTTGATGTGATTTCCTTTTCGGCCTACTACGAAGTCAGAAGTAGGCTATGGAGTTCTTAGATTATTCTTGTGAACAAGTAGTTATTTGATACTCATCTAAGGTTTAGTTCAAGGAAAAATGCTCAATCGGATGCGCTACACTTTAACCAGTCAAATGGTCATCATATGTTGTGGGAACAATCAACAAAGTGGTCATCATGTTTTGGAAATGAAAGAAACATACCTACTCCAAATTCCAAACATGAATTGCACAATTCAATTTTTTAGTTAAAAATGAGGGAAACATCAAACTTCCATAGCCCATATCTAATATTCAATTCATTTAGTTAAGAAGAAGAAGAATCGTACCTACATGGATGGATAAAGTCATGGCATCAGGGTCAAGATGTAACATAAAGGGCAATATTTCTCCATCCTTGAAGTTGCGTTTCTTAATTGATAAACACAAACTCAAAAAGTAATTATTTTTAGGAAAAGATACATGTCATAGTACGACTTAATACGAAGTTCGTCATTCGATGGTCTTTGTTTGATAAAATCTTCGGAGCAAATCCCAAACAGCCGATATGTAATGTTAATACTATGTTAATAGTTAAAGACCAAATATTTCTAAATTTTTTTCCTTAAATACAATAAATGAAATCGTAATATCTGCAATTTTTGAACAATTAAGAAAGTAATCATTAGTTTATTCATGATATAATTAGTTTTATGTTAGAAATTAATGTAATTGAACTTTTGGGCTCAGAAGTACTTGTATTGTGAACATAAAACAACATTCAAATTCATTCTACTAATTATAGAAGATTAATGGGAATTCTGTTACAAATATTCTATACTCGTAATAGGGAGTGGTTCTCGTGCTACAAATGTATGACTGTAAAATCCCTAAAGAACAACCGTGTGACACATGTTATTTGTTGTGGAGCTAAAAAAAGAAAAGGTTTAGCTTGATGCAAGACATGAAAATGATCTAGCAACACTATCCAATATACTAGTCTAGGATAGAAAAAAGACTTTTTTTTATAAAAAAAAAAGAATATAGGAAGTATAACTTAGTGGACTCATAGTGCACAACTTTTGCCAACAACAAGAAGAATTATAAGAATATTTATTCTTTAATTGTAAGTTCACAAATTACATTTAAAGGGCTCTACCTAGTATGAATAGATTATCTCAAAGACTTGAATAATTAAAAGAAGAAGTACATTGGATGATTAAGGCTATTAAATGTAGAATTTTTGCAACAATCTTACTCAATGTATCATTTAAAGCTATATTATATCATATTTAAAGTGAAAAGAATAGAAAACAAAATTAATGGTAAAAGTCTAAACAATTCGACTATTATTCCAAACATCAAAAAAGACATAAGAGGTAAAATTTCATCAATTAGGAAAGTGCAACCTATAACTTATAATTAGTTTTTGTAAGCACTTTAAAATTTTTCAAATACAATTTTTTAGCCTAAATGATGATGGATAATCTTATAACTGTATATATATATTTTTTATGATATATAATACCTAACATTTCACCAAAAAAAATATAAAGAATTAAAAAATTAAAAAATTAAAACATATTTATTTGGAAATTGTATCACTTTATGTTTCCAATACCACTTTATGTTTTTATTTAGAGTAATTAAGTATATTTGTTTACAAAATATAACTCATGAATATCTTTGCATAAAATTAAATATAAATAAAGTTCTTGCAATTTTTATTTTTATAAAATTAGACTTTGTAATTTCACACTCATATGATCAATACGTATAGTTTGCTTTTTGTACTCCTTTTGTTCTTCATTAGCATTCCAATAGAATTAGTAGCATTTGATAGTTTAGATAAGCTAACATGGAAAGAAACAATTGAGTGCGGGAAAAATTGGTCCTTAAACCTTAACAAGAAAATATAAGGGCATGAAAAAATCATCCATGATAGTTAGGACATAATGCTTGTCATGATTTGGATACCTATATGCACCCACAAATCCATGTGTACAAGATCAAAAAAGGTGGTAGTCACAATGTGTAACTGTTGGAATATCTATTTTGCTAGATATCTCTAAGAAATTCAGGATAAGTAATGTATTTGCCATGTGAAAAAATATATCTCTAAGAGCTAAACCCAAATGATGATGCTACAAAATTTAATTGACATTAATACTAATATTGTTCCTAAAAAAGAAGTACACACTCAAGTTAAACAAAAATGAGTATATTGATAACAAATACGATTCACACAACTCAGTAGGTCTTTAAGAGTCGACTAAAGGAAATATTTGTCCTGTAATTTTGAAAGCTTTCATGCAGTACAAGTAGGAAATCCTTGGGCCTATGTTCTTCCTTCCTTCAATTAGTTCATTAACTCTACACATATAGTTCCCATAACTGCACCTCACTGGTTCTTCCAATATATCTATTTTAATCCATGGATCAGCAAGGAAAGAATAAAATTTAGGGACTAATATGGCTGAATGGTTTTGATCCCACAACCAAACTTTGGCCAAACCATCTTCTGGCCCAGGCAAAGTCCCATCTACCCACCCGAACTTGTTTTTTCCATTTAGTTGATTTTGGACCTAGCAGCCCCATAGTTTGTAAGCGGACTCATTTAGGAACTTATAGAAGGAAAAGGTAAAATAGAGAAATAAAAGAGCGGAAACTTTCTGCATTCATAAAGCTTCGAAGTTTGTTGTGGGTTACAAAAGGCTTACTCTATACTTGGTAAGCTTGGCCTTTTATAGGCACCCTAGTCCGCTTGTAAACTTCCTAGAAGTTTACCCCAAGACTTTAAGTGCAGACCCGACCAGCACTTCCTCCCCTTTTCTTCTTAGCTTTACAATTTCTCTCATTCAAATGACATTTTCCTCTGTCAGTATCGTGCAGCAGGGTGCGTGACTGACCAACGTTAGATAGTAGGCTTGATCCCTCTTTGTCAGTAAAGCCTTGCAGTGTGGTGCGGGTCAGAGTGTCACCGTCTTCCAGCTTTCATACGAGTTGTCCTCAGAAACTTCCAGAGTTCTCTTGTATCTCATAAAGGCCGACTTTGCCATGCTGATAGTATAACAGTTGGTTGGCATGGTCCTTCCCGTTTTGCCAGGTGTTAGCAGTGTCGGACTGGTTTGGTGAGGCAGCGTGTGGTGAACATATGGTTGCCGTGGCATGCTGTGGTTGAGCTGACAATCACTGGGTGACAAGTTGTTGAACTTGGCAGTTGAGGCATATTCACGCGTGGGTGAATCATCCACAGCATGGCTGAGAGTGTGCAGTACATGAGGTGGCACACCATTGTGCAGCCAGCGATCTGCACGTAGAATAGTTGGCCGATGTCTGCTTTTTGTCACAGCATGCATGGCATGAGCAGTCAGACCCCCGAAGTTCCAGAGAGTAGCATTTTGACCCTGGCAGTGGGTTTGCGACGGTGAGAGGTTAAGATCCGTACCTTGCACTGAAGAGGATTCTTTTACACTTATCGGTGACAAGGGAGGTACCAGGCATGTCAGTAGCAGAGAGAAAGTAAGGGTCTTTGTAGGGATTTTGGCTATGGCTAAAATCAGACTGGTCTAAGGACGCCACTAGGAGGGTTTCATAAATCAGTCGGGAGGAGGAAAAAGATTGGGGGACACAGAGATGATTTTTATAAAGTTTGAAAGCAAAACGTCTGTGAATCAACCGAATCAACCGCTAAGGCCATCTGCACTTCATGCACTGTATAGTTTGGCTCGAAATGCCCACGCAAGACTAATGGCTCAGCCAAGTGAAAACCGAAGTTACGCCTCAGTCTTCATAAGCTATCACTGTGGTGAAGCGTCCAGCGAAGCTTTTTCTATCAAACAAAGCCACCACGTGTTCATGTCAACCAAAGGAACTAAAGCTGCAGTGGGTTCCACCAAGGTCACAAATTAGGAGGGCTGACGAGAAGGAAGAGGCTGAAGACTTTCTGAAGAACGGACGGACCGACACATGTTGAGGGGACCAACCCGTGACTTTTATAAGCCTTAGGAAATTGAATGGAAGCCTAGTATAGGTTGGATGCTCTATAAAAAGCCATGTGGACATGGCCATCTTAGATATATGGTGTATGCCACTTTTGTTATATGGTCCAGTGCTTGAAATAATATACTAAAACCTCTTGCTATCTTGATTTTGTTGTGTTATTATCCAATTTATCCTAACTCTGATTTTCTTCTAAACAAAACGACATCTCTCAAGCCACCCAATCCACCAACTTGAAATGTCTAGAATGGGTTGAGAAAAAAATACCTTCATTCAAGACTACGCCGACTGCATCGAGAAACAGACCTCCACCGATCCGTGAGAAACCTATGTAGATTCGTGAGAAATCTTCACAACCGGAGGACAACGAGAATTGGGCAGAGCAAAGTAATTGAAAATCAAGGCAAACGACACCTTCTCATTTTCGCAACAAGCAGTGGAAAGGAGACAACACCAATTTCAAGAAGAAAATGGAATGGAACGATAAAAAAAAAAAAAAAAAAAGGGTTCAAGAGACGAGAAATCCTACTTCAACACCATGTTGGCAAAGGTAAGTGATTTCCTTGAAGGCAGTGAAATTATTGAGCAAAATCAAGAATATCAAGACATATAGGCCCGAACACTAGAAATATAAAGCTAATATTAACACTTGCCGAAGACTACAAGAACCCCTATATACTTTTTTACTGGTTACAAATTCTACGGGCCTATACAAGATAAATGGGCTACAGCCCAATGTAAATGAAAATGTACCCAAAAAGGGAAAGAAAACCCAAGAAGCCCAACGTGACACAATGAACACCAGTATCTCACATAGCGATCGCGGGTGGTCCGAATGAATACCAAATTAAGATACTTATTTTTAGTGATGATTGGTAGGTTTGACCTTATTAAAAATTATTAGAATTATTTTTTTAATAATATGTGAGTTTATTTATTTAAGAGCAAGAAAATTTAAAAGCTTAAAAACATATTGTAATATTACAATTTACTTAAAAGAAAATCGAGTTTGAAATCTTTTAGTTATAAATAATAAAATATTTGTGTAAAAGAATTTAATATTTTTAAATAAAGATGTTTTCTTACATACTACATTTTAAAAAATTTATTTTGAAAACATTTATGATTTTATTTATACTATATATAATAGATACATGCTAAGAAAAAAAAATTTAAAAATTTTATAGCCAAAGCATTTCTTTAGTTACTTTAATCATCTACTATAATTTAAAGTTTTAATCATTGATAGTCTTATGAAGGCCTTATTGTGCAAGGATATTTAATCAAATTTACTTAGTTTAAGTACATTAAAAAAATGTGACTTACTTTTAAATTGAAACTTACAAAAATTTAAATACAAGTCAATTAAGAGAAACTATTAAAGAAGCACTTTTGTTACAAGAAGTCTATCCTTACATAAGATTCATGTAATGAGGTTGTGTTTACTGATTATATTTGATCATGTTAAGTCATATCATTCAACCTATTAACTCGGTATAATAAATTATTAGGATTATTATTATTACTGTTTTATTTTAGTGGCATGTACATGGTTTACGCCCAACCCTATTCTGTATTTACTGTTTTGTTTCCAGCTTGTACGTAAGTGATGTATAAGAACTCAGACTCTTTGATTCTTTCGGTAAGTGTGAATATACACCCGGCCTCGGGCATTCTGAAATCGATGTCTTGTAATTGCCTTGCGTGAGTTATGCTGGTTGAATGGTGTCCATTTATGTGAAGGCGGACGAGAATCGTCAGAAATAGTTTAATTGAAAACAAAAAAAAAAATCGCATAATATATGGCTGATCCTGTTATGGCTACGTGCAGATATACTAGAGAATGAGAGAATGAGAGAATTCCCCATTTTTAGAAAACACAATTCCTTTTTTCTTTTTTCTTTTTTCTTTTTTCTTTTTTGTGAAATTTGTGAGACTCAAAACTGCCGACGCAAACGAATCAACTCCAGAAAGAGAACTAAAGAAATTTTACGGGGCTGGCACCTTGACTGAGTAAGTTTAGCATATTATTCAATTTTTTCACATTTTGACGGTGGGTTCAGCCCCTCTGGCAGGACTTTCTGGAAGCTTTTGATTCTTTCTTTGGTTGATAATGCCTCGAGAAGTCAAGAGCAGCCACCCAAGTTTTTCACCTACACAAAAGTAAAATCTAGACATCTGGGTCTAGCCTGTTTGATCTAACAAGAAGTTCTATTCAACATTGACGAATCATATCGTGTAAAGGAGGCTAGAAGATAGTCCATTCTGACGGCAATATTTTTCGGTAAAAGAGAATTCTGTTCAAATAATAACCAGTTCTTTGTTGCCACATAGTCAATCAGCAGGATCTCGGTTGAATATACAACAGTAAGTTTGAATGACGGACCATAGTGCCGTTCAAGCACAAGTTGTCTGCAGAATACAATTCTATGGTACAAAGTCATGAACCAAAGTAGTAATAAATGCATTTTCCGAGTTGAAGCTTCTATAAAGCATTTGCGTGAGAAAAAGCTTAGTCATTAAAGCCTCATTTTCTGACCCTCAGACAGAGTTGCCTTTAGATACCTCATCAGACTCCGAAGGCCCAATGCTGCACTCCTATCGGGATGTGTCTGAGTCAATGTTACTATGCATAAAGAATGCAGGCTGTGAGGGTACTGGCTAAGTGGTGGAGTAGCTATTAAGCATAAGAACTACTGAAGCCATAGTTGGTCTCTCAGCTGCATTTTCTTGAACACATAGTAACCCAATGTGGATGCATCTCATAACTTCATTTGTGGTGTGTGGCCTTATTGTTGGATCCACTATATTTGAAGCAGTCCCCGCTTTCCAGTTTTTCCATGCCTACAAATATGCAACCACAATTTTAGTATGGCAATCTCATTGCACAAATATAGGACAATAGAATGTAAGTGAATTAAACAATTTTGTATTTTCAATTGATGGTTTATAATACTTGACATTTTACCTAAGAAAAAAATGTAAGTGTTATGATACTTACATAGCTTAGAAGATCTTCCACATTCTCTCCATTTCGGAAGCAATTGTTCCTCTGCCCACTCACTATCTCTAGCACTAATACTCCAAAACTGAAGACATCAGACTTTGTAGAGAATTGTCCATGCATTGCATACTCTGGAGCCATATATCCACTGCATATTTACACCAATAATAAATCAATTTTTTTAATTATAGAGTTTTTTTTAAAATCTTACTATAAGTATTAAGATTATTTTCAGTCAAATTTAAACATAAATTTTATTCTCATACGTACTTACTAAGTTCCAACAATTCTACTTGTATTCTCTTGAGTCTGATCCAACAAAAACAATCTTGCCATGCCAAAATCTGAAATTTTTGGATTCATTTCTAAATCTAAAAGGATGTTACTAGCCTTCAAGTCTCGATGAATAATACGAAGTCGAGAATCTTCATGAAGATAAAGAACTCCTTTAGCAACTCCACATATGATTTTGTGACGAATTTTCCAATCCAAAAGTGCACGTTTAGTTGAATCTACAATTCCAATCAAGTCAATCACTTAGTTAAACAAAAGGTTGGAGAACTACTAAATCCATGAAACCTAAGGTAAAAGGAAATTACACACATACCAAAAAGGAAATGATCAAGACTTGTATTTGGCACAAACTCATATACCAAGAGCCTTTCAATGTGATCCAAGCAAAACCCAAGGAGCCTAACTAGATTACGATGTTGAAGTTTTGCCACTAATAAAACTTCATTTTTAAATTCTAAATCTCCTTGTCCAGAATTTTTTGACAATCTCTTTATAGCTACAACTTGTCCATCAGGTAACTGACCCTGTTAACATATAATAAGGTGCATATAACAACCAATAGATTAGAAATTATAAAGATTTGGCATATATTTGGCACATTTCTACATATGATTGTGTCAATTACCTTGTAAACAGCACCAAATCCCCCTTGTCCAAGCTTATTTTCTTCAGAAAAGTTATTCGTGGCAATTCTAATAGTGCCAAAGTCAAATTGCAAGGATTCTACGCTTCTAATTTCACGAACTCCTTCACATAAGGAAAAAGTAAGCATTAGTTGGATGAATCAATTAACCTCAAAATTAGAATAATGTGTTATTATCTATATGCAACAACAACGGTCTTTTTAATACAAACATTTAAAATATTGAATTTCAATTGCTAAATGATAAAGTAATGCCTTATTAATGAAACAAATTCCATTCTGTTATTGAATGTAAGTTTTCCAAAGAACTTCCCAAGTCAATCTTACTTCGGTGGTGCTAATATTGTTTAGTGAAAAATTTTCCCAAATTATGCCACCTAACGTGCCAAAAATGCTGGAATGTTGCATTCATCAAAGCAGCAAAATGTTTCTCCTGAAAGTACGCATGTTACTTTGGATGCCTGTGCGACGCTACGTATGCGTCGCCTGAATAATATGGTTTGTCTTTGACATTCTCGAGGCCTACTTTCTCAATAATAAATGACAAAGCCAAACTGTTACTTACTTTCAACCTTCTTTGCGGGCCTCCTTGCTCTGAAGTATACGAAGATGGAGATGACGAGAACCACAAAAGCAACAGTCGGCACAGTTATGGCTATGATGGTCTTAGTTTTGTTGCTCTGGCTCTCTGCAAAAACCATAAATCTGTTCTAATCAGAAAATTCTGAGTTTTGAATTCTGGAGGTAGCGTTTCGTGTACATTTGGCGAAGCGATTAAGATAACTTATAATATCTACCATATACAAGGATTAAGAAGAAGAAAGAATCAAAAGTTCAATCAGATTCTTATGAGTTGATAAAATAGGCTAATTACGCCCTATGACCACATAATTTCTCAGATTACAGAATAATCAATTGGTACCTTCTGTTCTATTGGTGTTGGTTGATGGTGGTGCTAGTGGAGATGATGGCGGTGTCGCAGCAGCTGTAGAGTCATAGAAGGGGAAATCCTCAAACCTGATATTACAACTGGGTACAATGACCCGCCCACCTTTCTTCCCATCGCAGCAGTTAGGTATATCTTCCAACATCGAGCGTAAGCAATCGCTGCATTCTTGCTGGGATAAATCAGGTGTGCACTGCGCCAGTGCGTAAATTGTTTTAAAGGCTGGTCCAGTTGCATTGTTTGCTGCAAACTTACGAAGCGAATCACCTGCAGCGGCTTGACTAATTAGGCTTTCGAACAACGTCCTCAGGTCTTCATTGAATTGAGTTATATCAGCGGCTGATATGTTTTCCGGGTTCCACAGATAGAAACGTGGCATGACTTCCTCGACGTAAAAGATGGAGCGATTTGAGTAGCGTAGCATGCAGTAGTCATACAATCCAATTGCCTCCTTCTGATTGGGACAGAGCTGTTTGAGAAGAGACGTAGCATTTTCGAGGCAACCCCGGCAATCATTTTGGTTAACATCTCCTCTACAAAGTCCAATTGCATAAACTTTGTCTGCGTTTTGGCCATAAGAGAAATTGTAGAAGCCATAGTTGATTTCGGTGTTGGTGTAGAGAGAGGAGAGAAGGGTATTGAGGTTTGCCTCGTAGGTACTGGTAGCGCTGTAGTTACCCTTATCGTTTGAACAGTACTGAGAAATGAAGCTCGGCTGCGCGACTGCTTGAGCAACGAAAATGAAAATGGCTGAGAGGAAGAGAACCAATCCGGAGGAAGCCATTGCCTATTTGTCGGATTAAATGCTATGTTTGTGGCCTTGGGAGATCATATAGGCTTTTAAAGAGAAGGTCAAAAAGTATGTTGGACGATGCAATTGATTATTCCGTTGTCTTGAAAAATCGAACGTTGAATTGGTACACCGACCTTTCGAAATTAAGTTCTCTGTCAATAAAGTTGGCCGGTGCAGCGCAATCTAAAATATAACATTTGAAGCGCCGGGGATTACGTCAAGAATGGAACCAGAGCACATGGCCCAGCGCACGAAACTATTGTCTACAGAAACATTAAGTGAGCATTATCTGATCTCTAAGAGAAAGGAGCCCATTTGTGCGAAAGTTTGATTCATTCTACTTTCTCGGTTGTTCATGGACCGAGGGCCTTCTCGTGATTCGAATTCTAATCCGGTCATTAACAGCGGCGGGTTGACAGAGACAACAGTGGTAGAGGACAAGCCACGATGCCTATGGGTTATCTTCCTGCAAAGTCCGTGGACTAGATGCGGATCCACCGAACTTTTTTTTATCTCCATTTTGCTGTAGTAAGATTGAACCATTCTCCAAAAAAGTACATCTTTTTACTTGGTAAACAGCACAAAATCCACCTTGCTTAATCTCATTTGTTTCAAAAGTAGTTGCAGGTTTGACGAAGAAAAACTCTTATGAGAATTTGCTTGCTTCTAGTTTCCTAATCTTGACCTTAAGCACAATTCAGAAAAGTCCTCTTTTGAATTCTTAAAAAGCCATATCAATTTACATAAGATTTTCTTTTTCATAAAAGTTCCTTTTGATGTTTCATGCATTTATTAAACATACATGATGGATTAAATTTGTAACTAATATAATCATACGTAGATAATAGTATAGACTTATAATTACGATTGCCTACAGCCATCCTTATGATAATATAACTACCATTATTAAAATGTTAGGGAAATTACAAAACTCACCTTCTACCTCTAGTCCTGTTTAGTGCTGAGATACCATAATGACCCTTACAACTTGTTATATTGGGATATCCTTCGATCTCAAGAAGTTCTAAAGGCAAAAATAACATCCCAAAACAAAAATTATTGAGAACAAACGAAGAAAAAAGTCAAATATGAAAAGCTAACAGAATAATTTCAATTGAAATATAATAAGGAATTAGATCCAATTTCTGATTTAGAGCTGTCTTTACAAGAAATGATGCCGGGAACTCATTATTGGTTACTTTAAGTTTATTTTTTAGATATATTTTAGTGTAGACCCACCATTGAGCTAAAATAAAATATTAAAAAAAAAAAAAGAAGAGACAGTATACGTCCCAAGTCCACCTTGTGTTTATTCCATGGCAATTTAAAATCATTCATATAGTTAGTATTTTATGAAAATATTAAGTGGACAGCTGTACACTTTCATTATCTCTTCGTTGTTCAGTGGGCTTTCACATGCGTTGAATAACAACCTATCTCTGAGATCCAGTTGATAGGACAGAAGTGATCGGCGCAAATAATTTATGGTTTGTGCTTTATAGATACAGACAAAGACCAGTCAAAATTTTCGTCTTTCAAAGTTGACAAAATAGACAAGGCTCATATTTCCACGTATAAACAATTGTCTTCTACTGAAAAGCCAAAAAGAAGAGAAATACAACCGAGAAAAGGGCGTTTTACGAGTATTAACAAGCATTAATACTCATTTTAGTATTAACAAGCTTGGATTTTATGCCTCTTTTTAACGTGCACGGAATCACAAAGGCTTTCGTCTTCGACATGGCAATTGATGGCTGGAAAAGAGAGGTAGTGGGAAAGGGGGTGGAAAGAATTACCTCATGTTGCTTCAAATGGACCTTAAGCGAACTGAAATATTACCGAGGATATAACTCAGTCACTGAAGCCTCATTTGCTGACACTTGGAAGGATCGGTCTGATGATATGTCTGATTCCAGATTGCTGTGCATAAAATATCCAGGTCGTGAGGGTACTGATAATGTCATAGAGTGACTGTCAAGCATGAGAATAATTGAAGCCATTGTTGGTCTATCTGCTACATTTTCTTGAACGCATAGCAATGCGATGTGAATGCATCGGACTATTTCCATTGTTGAATTGTTTCTCAATATGGGATCGATAAGATTTGAAGCTATCCCTTCCCTCCAACTTATCCAAGCCTGCAAGATAATTACACGCTAGACTTAATATCAAGAGACCAAAATTTTTTCTTTACAAGTGTGTGTGCATTAACATTAATAAAATTATGGTCTAATGAAATATCTATAAATAATTTTACTTACATAGCTAAGAAGATCTTCCATATTTTCTCCCACACGGAAATAACCATTCTTTTGCCCTGATATTATCTCTAGTATTAGTACGCCAAAACTAAAGACATCAGATTTTACTGAAAAATGTCCACGCATTGCATACTCAGGAGCCATATATCCACTGTATAAAAACACCAACAATAGAATTGTTACAAAAGAAAATGAACCTTCCAAATTTTTTTATAAATTCTTTCAATTGATTCTAGAATTATAGGAAGAATGATATGATTTCCATTTGCCAACAAAATGACATATAAATGATAATATAAATCATGCAATGTTATAATTGATTTTGCTAGAATTTATTCAAATACTTACTAAGTTCCAACGATTCTTCTTGTGTTTCCATGAGTTTGATCTGATATAAACAATCTTGCCATGCCAAAATCTGCAATTTTGGGATTCATTTCTAAATCTAATAAAATATTATTAGTTTTAAGATTACGATGAATAATACGAAATTGTGAATCCTCATGAAGGTAAAGAAGGCCTCGAGCAATGCCTAATATGATTTTGTAACGACTTCCCCAATCTAGAAGAACACGTTTGATAGGATCTGCATATTCACTTCACTATATCAATGTACTTATCATGTACATATTAAATTGTATTCATTCAATCTAAAATAGGATATTATGAAATTTAAAGGAAAAGTATGACCATACCAAATATGAAGAGATCAAGGCTTGCATTTGGCATAAACTCATAAATAAGAAGCCTTTCATTTCTTTCCAAAGAAAACGCTAAGAGTCTAACTAAGTTACGATGTTGAAGCTTAGCCATTAGCAAGACCTCATTCTTAAATTCTTGATCTCCTTGTCCAGAACCACTTGACAACCTTTTGACAGCTATTTCTTGACCATTTGAAAGCTTACCCTAAATATATGCATAATAAATAAGTATACAATAGATTTTAGCTTCTTATACCAAAAAGATGACTTTCTACAACATAGTATTTCCAAATTACCTTGTAAACAATACCAAATCCACCTTGGCCAAGCTTATTTGTGTCAGAAAAATTCTCTGTTGCAACTTTGATTATGTCGAAGTCGATTTCCAATGCTTCAGCACCACTAATTTTATTCACTGTTTTGCACGAGGAATATGTTTGTGCACACGAATTAGCTACAAAAGTGCATTGCTTAAAGAAGTTGCATACAACATTCATATATAATTCGTCCACCAATGCTTAATATGACAACAATAATGTGCTCTTCTAGACTACTCCGTGTGCATTGGTGAAAGTCATTTTTTGGGACACACATCTTTTCATATCTAGCTCATCTTTCCTTTTAAAAAAAACGAACCAACATCAAATCAATAATAGATACTAAATCTATCATCTTCCAATACACAACTTATCTTTTTAACAAACTCTCCAAATCACATCAAATCACATCATCTTCTTTATTAGTTATGGGTCATTCTTATCAACATTGTGCCATAAAAATAAGTGTAATATTTTTTTTACTAAGTAAAAGGGATGATTATATGTCCCGAGATCTCCCATGGCTCACTTAATACTTATAATCTTTTTTTTTTTATTATTACTATTATTACAACTACTATAAAGAACTAACTTTAATAATAGATCTATCACATATATTTTACTTGTCTAAATTTGGTGTTTACTTTTATACTCTGTAGAAAGAAAATCTTGAAATAAACAAAAATGAGAAACTTGTACTCACTTTCAGCTTTCTTCCTTTGTCTTCTCACTCTGAAACAAATGCAAACACAGCCGCAGGTTGTTAAAACCACAGTAACAAGAACCACCACAACTATAATGGTAGTTCGGGATGAGTTACTCTCCTTCCCTGCAAAAGCCACAAATTTGTCTGGATGAAAACATTACAGATATTCGGATAACTTGTAAATAGATTTGCAATACAGTAAAGTACAAAAAGCTTACTGGCCTTGGTTCTTTATTATATTTGTTAGGTAAAAAGATAAAGGAAACAAAGATGTGAATCATTATTTTCTGGAAAAGATAGTCACGGTTCTAAATAGATCAATTATATCACTTATTTAGACAAAATTTGAAGATCTTTTCCTTTATGAACAGTTTGTATACTATATTTGGTTGTGGAAATAGATTGAAGAAGGAGAATAGGAACCATACCCTTTGCCGACGGAAGAGGAGATGGTGATGGCGGCGATACGTCAGGAATATTGCTATAGAAACGGTCGTTCTCATACCTCAAGTTACAGCTAGGTGTAAGAACTCTCACTCCTGCGGCGTCATCACAACAAGTTGGAATATATCTGATAGTCGAATTCAGGCAATTGCTGCATTCTTTCTCATCCAAGTCAGGAGTACACTGCAGAAGTGCATATATAGTAAAGTATGTGGTGTTCGCAATTCCAGTTGCAAGCTTCCTAAGGGATCCACTGGTTGCAGCCTCACTTCTTAGCGTTTCGAGCAAGGCCAGTCGCACTTGCTTGAACGTCCCACTCGGTTCCTCTACTTTTAAGCTGCTTTGCAGAGCTCCCACAGGCTCAGACTCCATGACACCAAATATAGATTTGTTCGAATATCGTACGGTACAGTTCATGTACCACATGATGCCTTCCTTCTGGTCTGGGCACCACAATAAGAGCTCGTGAGCAGACATATTGACACAGCTAGTGCAGGCACTTGGCGTTTGGTCTCCTCTGCAAAGCGCGACTGCGTTAACTTTGTCGGAGTTCTCTCCGGCGGAGAAATTGTAAAACCCATTATCGATTTGCTTCCTAGAAGAGAGGGTGGAAAGGAGGCTGTTGAGATTCGCCCGGTAGGTACTGTTTCTTGTAACATTACCAGTAGTAGAACACTCATGGACGATGTAGGGATCTCGTTGCGCAACGGTGGAGATAACAAGCTGGATAACTATGGCACAGAATATGAAAAGCAGCAGTCTCGAAGTATCCATTCTCGTTGTCGCTCTGTGTTCTGTATAACAGGAAGATTTTTGATAGCTATGCTCTACTGGGTACGCGTGCTAAGGATCAAAGGGAATGGTAAAGTTGCATATGCTGCAACTTGCAACTACTTTTCATTATTGGACGCCCATGGTTTTTGAACAAAACGGAATCCAACTTTGGCTTTCTCAATACTTTTGTCGTCGGAGAGCAAGTTGGCAAGTTGGTGCACTGGCGTGAAGGTAGAGTTGGTGCATCCATTAAATTATTGTCAATTATACTAATATAAAAAATTGTTGTTATCATCATCTTTGTCCAGATGAGTGAGGGAACACAAGTTGATACTCGACGAAAGCCAAAAAGGGATGGGGCCGATCGAAGAGGGCGGCGGAGGAAGAAAGTATATTGTATTTCTATGGTTTTTGGATGTTTCAAAAGAATCTGTACAGCCATATTTATAATCGCTACACTACATACATTATAAAGGAAATTGTTCCATAAAGGAATCAAAATCAATCAAAGCAAATGAGCTTGCTTTCATGGTCGGAGCTGGAGCTGGAGCTGGGGCCGCCCCGTGCCAAGAAAGGAGAGAGGAAAACGCACATAACCCTATGCTCTAGGTGCCATATGGATGGTGAGGTGCTGAACGTCTTGGCAAGTGGCAGAATGATGTTGACGTCGCGATCCACGTTCCGCACATGGCCGATGTCCCATTGGCTAATGGGTTACTGTCCAAGGGAAGGTGTATGATGTTAGCAAAGCTTTACTCAATCTCAGTGCTATTACTATTGCAGTGGATACGATCTTGTACAAAGTTTTCTTAAAAGGTAAACTTTGTTGTCACCTACAATGTTGAGAAATTTTTCTACAGCATTCTTTTGAACATTTATTGCAACTTTTTTCTTGATTCGATTTATTATTTAGTGTAGTTTTGTTGTTTAGATTTTTGCCTAATCCTAAGAAAGTACATTTAAAAACTGCCAAAAGGTATTTAGGTAACTTATGGACACAATTTATTTTGAAATTTAGTGTCCTAGGAGCATTAAATTATGTAGGTTAGTGCAATAGACGCGATTCAGCATAAGAGACCATGACGACGTCGTTTTGCGTAACTAACCTTTGTATTCAATTTATTACATTTAGTCCGTATTTAAATTTTGAATTCAAAATGGCATTTAGGAGCAAAAGCGATTAGAGTCTACCCATTTCATTCCGCAGTCCATGGCTTCTCCCATTCTTGCTCTCTCTTTCTCTGTCGCTCCAGAACTCCCAACGTTCTTGTTTCTGCTTGAATTAGTTGCCTCTGATTGTCAAGAAAGCTTGTTGACGGGTGATTCCGGGAATGGCAGGAAGACGGTCGATCATTCAAAATACTCCTCCGCGATGGTGCCTGTGAGAACTATCTGCGTTGGGGATGGTTCTCCTAGCCGCATTTCGATCATGGGAGTGACTGTAAGTTCCAGATTACCTTCCTTAATCCAAAGTTTCAACTAAATTGTCCTTGTATTTCTTAGCAATGCTGCTTAATTTGCTGTTCTGTATCTGCAAGAGACTTACAGCGACTCAACGGGCTCTTATGGACGCGAAGGTCTTGTCCGTGTTCTTAAGTGGCGGAAACCCCCACAAGGTGGCCATGTTGGCTTCAGGGTAATATATCTCTGTCTGTGTATTCCTTCTTCTGTATGAATACTTAGGAAACAGATTCTGGGATGATTTCACGGCCTGGTACACAAGTTGACAAAAGAAATGAAATCCTTTTCGATATTAATCGTGTGAGAAGGAAAATTCTTATAGATTTTCATGTGCGAGTTCGAGGCCGTGAGATACAATTCGGGCGATCGCTGGGATTGTTTCAGCCTTTTGTGGTAAATGCTTTTAGATTTGCTTTTGAATGCAATTTTTCGAAGAGCTTAGTGTATGTACTGACAAATTTTTTGTTTTCTAATTTGGGTTGATAATAGGCTGCCCTTGGGTTAATCAAGCTTTCCCCATCAAAGAAAAGTTCAATCCAAATTCTACGTAATGTGAGTGGAATAGTGAAGCCCTTAAGGTATTCGACCTTTTTCTTAACTTACCACGGGAATTTTACTTTCTCACTTATTTTTTCAAGGTGAACATCCTCCCTGACAGAATGACATTGGAAGGGCAGGAAAGTAGGGGAAGCCTTCCTACTATCACAAGCCGTGATTCAAGTTTCAACAGAGACAGGAGCGCAAGTGAGGAAGACTTAGGAGGGGGAAGTAAGAGTTGACGTAAAATGAATCAGCTGTCACGGCATGGCATTTGATTTTTCACGAATTCTATTTCTCTAATAGACTGTAAGGTCGGTTTTCCAACATGTTCTGCGAGTTTCCCCTGTTCTTTTTGGAAATTGCGTACTGTTGCCTTTTCTGCTTGGCGAAACTGTTTCAAGAGATGGGTCATGCTTTCTGGTTGATGTTTTGAAATCAATAGTTGTGGTAGACAAACATTTTCTTTATATAGTTGGAGACATCTATCTATATGATGCTTACAGTGATATTACTTTGAATAGGTGATTAGGAAAAGTAAGCACTTATCTACAGGTTGGAATGATTTGAAAATAGTTTTTCACACAGGATGAAATAGGACAGTGATGAGTAATGCTTGGGATCCGTTGAGCAAGTTTGTATATTCATGATTTAGTACAAACTCAATCCCAATTCTGCCTTTAGTCGTTCAAGTTACCCTACCTGTTTCTCAAACTTTAAGAATTATAGAAATAGAAAGGGAAAAACCCCCTGTACAAGTTATGAATTCTTTCTTTTTCCCGGGAGGAGGGGACCGAAGAGAAAAGAAGAAATTGAAAGCTTGATTAAATGATGAACTTTGATGAATGATTATGCTGGGAAGCTACCTTTCAGTTTCTTTTGGTGTGTGTACAGTCTCTTGCTTTTGTTTTTCGGCTATTTTTGGAATTAAATATTAAACTATGTGAACATCAGTTATAGTTTTGAAGATCTATCTATTTGTTGCAGCACAAGGAAAAGTACCAGTGGGAGGTAGGAAATACGCAAGTAATAGGTGCACAACTTATCACCTTCAATGGTTATCTCACAAAGCTTTCTCAAAAAGTGTCCAAAAAAACTCAAAAAGAAAAACAAAGAGAGGAGAAAACAGAAGAAGGATGAAAACGTTAGAACAAATATGACAAACCTACTCAAGCAGCCTTGAATAGCAACCCGACAGATCCACCAGCCAGTTGCCTTCTTTCATAATCAATCACTCTCTCATTCCTTCTCCCTCACCATTTTTCTTTCATCTGTGAAGCCTCTTCCTCTTGAATTATTAGCTTGGTTCAGCAGTCCACACCAGCATGAGATGTAAAAATTCAACTCCTCTTGGCTTTAACTGGTTGTCAATAAATGTTATTTTCTCTGAATAGGACTGTGCTCTGCAATGGAGGAAGAAAAGGCAGCGCCTTTTCATGTGAACAACAGATTTCTTGGCATTGAATAGCTTGCTTGTGGAAGACAATATTATGAAAAGGTATTCCTCCTCTTTACTTTTCTATAAGTTGATCCAAAGAAAAGAAGAATAGAAAACTCCCTCAAGTTATTGGAATCTTTCTTTTCTATGGTTAACATGAATAAAAAAAGGTCCTTTTAAAATTTACTTATATGAGGATAAGTAAGAAATAATTCTTTTTCATGGAAGAGAATTCATATAGTTAGGTGATAGAGAAGTTCACAAGTAATCTCTCTCCATCTCTTGCACGATATGATTATAGTAATATTTCTATATTATTCAATTGGAAATTGTTGTTAAAGTTCTTTATTTATGGATCATGCACCCATAAGAATGATACAATGATAAATGTTCTATATTTATGCCAAATGCTTGGGGAATTTGTTGTGCATGCTAATTATTACCTAGCATTTTAGTGTCTTTTTGTACTTTTTGCACTTACCAAAAGAGATATTATCAACAATTAATCCATAAGTATGATTGGTTTCATTGTCACACAAATTCATTTTCATACTTTTATTATAGTGTTGTGATTAACTAATTTACGTTCAAAATTGTATGACTAATAAAATTTAGTGGGAAGTATATTACAACTTGTAAATTGTAACCTACTGTTACCAATCATCTTATCAAAGTCTTTTTAGAAGGTTTGCTGAAAATGAATTTGGTTCTTTGACTTACAAATGGTGCAAAATTAATCTTCATGATTAAGATGACGTAGTTGTTCTACTACTCATGTAGATGATATTTGATTTCAATGTACAATTTCCATGTTAGAAAGGTAATCTACATAGATTCTTTGGTTTTGTATGTTTAATTATTTCTTCTATTCTTTCATATTTGTAGAAATCATGGCATCTATGTTTTTCCTAGGAAGCTTGGCGTGTGTTTGGCTTATGATTCAGGTCATATTTTATGTTGCTAAATTCTTGCTCATGAATAGATATGTGAACAGTTCCTTTGAGTGCTGTGCTTGTTCAGGCCAATCTAACCAAACGCTTTCATTTCTGCCTGTAGAATGATTTGGTGCCTGGATGGGGATTGGATTTTGCTCTCAGGAGATGCGTAGAGATCAATGGGCTTTTCTTTCTTTCTCGCTTCCTGTCTTTCTTTCTTTTTCTCATTTGCTTTCATGCCTTTTCTCGTTGTATGATGTAGCTAACGTTTGCTTGATATCTTGATAGCCCAGTTACCTTTTATTGATTTCTTTTCCTGTGTATTTTGCAAAGGACCAAGGTAGCCTATTGAAGGTCTGTGGTAGTAATGCCTATCGGGATTTAGAGCCCCTTTGTTGGTGGATTGCTGTCACTATCGTCTTTTTTGTTTATTCATTAGAGAAATTCTTATATAAAGATTGACTTTCTTGATTGTGATCTTGAATCTTGTACATCAAAGTCACAGTAGTTTTTTTCCTTTTTTTTTTAAATGAGAAAAAAAGGGACTTTGATGTCGAGTGGTAGGAGGGTAAGAAATTGATAGCAAAAGGGCAAAACTAAGTATATGGAACATCGCCGTTTAAGTCCTTTTGGTCCTGGTAGTCTGAACAGGGTTCAAACATTTTTTTCTCGTCCTCATGGACTATCACTCTGCAGGTTTCATGCATCTTTCCTACATTGTCTGCTTTTGGTTCTTGTGGATCCTAAGTGTTTACTTTCTGACCATTTAAGTCAATTTCTCTGTGTTTTGGGAGCTAAGAATAATTGATGAGTTTGTATCTCCAGCCATCGTCTTTGGTATTGACTTATTTGGAATTCTTTTTTGGTAGTTCACTGGTTTTATAGTAGGATTACGAGTGTTCTTTACCTATGGCCTTAGCAGTAAAAGACAAGTAGCTGTTATCTTACATTGCAGACATCTAATATCGGTTTATATGTTCATGTGCCCCCTTCCTCTTAGCAACCACTAAGCAAGAAATCTGGTTCTTTTTTAGAGATACAATGAATAAATAGTTCATTTCACTCCCTCTGTTATTTAGGTGAGGATCAGGAATTATAGTTAGAACAATATCTGAACTTCTATGCACTCCAACTTTTGCATGTCAGTAAAATTAGGAGCTCTACAAAGGTACAAGGTGGTTCAGGAGCACCAAGGGTAGAGATTCGTTTCTTGTATTTGGTTGAATGCTGCTAGTGAACTTGTTGAGGTTGGTCTTTGTTGGGATGAGCCTGGAACATCAATTTGATTTTTGTATCTTATGTCTTTAACTAAAAAGGAGGTTACTTATACATCCGATCAGGTTCATTGAAATGGAATCTTTTTTTCAGGATAAGAGTTGGAAATTTTGCAATCTTGCTTCATGGACAAGATGTCTAGACATGAATACATTCAACTTGGCTTTCCTTACCATTATAGTATGTATTCCATTTCAGTTTTGGAACCTAATTCTTTTAGTTTTTAGTTTTTAAGCAGCTTGGAGCCTAGTTATTTATTTATTTATTTAAATAATGATGAGTTTACCTTATTTCTATGTCGAAATTGTGTCCTAGGGTTGTTGAACTAACAATTTGGGTTGAATGCAAATTGTTTTTGGTGGTTATGGTTTGAGACCGTATAAGGTAAATAGAACACATCCTTGTTTCTTCTAATAGGAGTACCATGTTGCTGTTTTTAATATTTATCATATTGTGTTTACTTTTCTATATTTAAATTTTCAATTTTTAGTTGGATTCTTTTGTGCATTATTTGAATATAAAGAAACTAATGAATTTTTCGATGATGAAGCTATTGCATCTCAATGGTAAAATTGCATCCAAGGTGTTTGTGGTTAGAACTTAGCATGAAAACACACACACACAAAGGCATTTACATGCACACATATATAAATACTTGAATCTGTATTTACATTCATGCAGTACTTTCATATGTATATAGACTTGCATAGATTTATACATGCATGCACACATAATTGCATCTAGACTTGCATATATACACGTATAATTCCATACATGTGTGCATGCACAAATGTCCTTAGTTGCATATATAAATGTATACATTTATTCATCCTTGCATACTTACTTGCATACATGCATACACAAATACATACTTGCATCCACATACATACATATTTGCATCCATACTTGCATAGAGACATATATTCACACAAACACATGCATATTAATGTGCATGCATGCAAACATGCAAACCTACATTCGTAACCGTATAAATCCTCTCATCCACACACACATACTTCCATAGTTTGTGTATATTCATACTCACATATGTACTTATATACTCACATAAATATATAAGGTTACCCTTTTTGCTCTTTTTACTCTTTGGTCATCTTGTTATACTTTTGTTTGTTGATTGCCTTCTTGCATTATTTTGATTTAAAGGGATTAATGGTCTTTTCATGCTTATGTTACCTCATTTCTATGTTGAAATTTGCCCCAAGGTTATTGATCTACCACTTTAGGTTGAATACAAACAACATTTGGAAGTTATGATTGGAGAGAATATTTGGTAAATAGAAGACAAACTCAGGTAATCTTTTCACTAATAGAAATATTCATCATCCTGTTTTACTTTTTTATCTTTGAACTTTCAACTTTTAAATGGATGCTTTCAAGTATTACTTAGATCTAAAGAAATTGAGGAACTTCTTGGTGGTGAAGCTGCTACACCTTGATGATAAAACTCCATTGAAGGGGCTTTATGGTAAGAATCTAGCGTGACCACAAACATATACACACAGACTTGCCTATTTTCATATACATATATATGCATACATGGATACACACTAGCATATATGCATACATATTGCATGCATGCATACTTGCAAGCATACATATTTGCATATATGCACACTCAAATACATGTCAACACGCATATTCTCATATACACATTTTTGCATAGATGCATAATCCCATATACACATACTTGCATAGATGCATATTCGCATACTTGCATACCTGCATACATGCATACACATACATACTTATACACATACACATTTGCATATATCCATATTTCCAAACATACACACACACACTTGCATACACATATTTGCATACTCGCATACTCACATACACGCATACACGCATACTCGCATACACGCATACTCGCATACACGGATACATGCATACTCGCATACTCGCATACTCGCATACTCGAATATACGCATACTCGCATATTTGCATCCACGTCCATATATGCATACTCACATACAAGCATGCTTGCATCCATGCCATCATTCCCATATACATGCATGCTTGCATTTGTATATTCACACATGCATGCATGCATAAGTCATACTTGCAAACATATGTTGCATAAGTAAGAGCCTACACGTTCCTGCATTTTGCAAATGCATACAAACTTAGACCCATACAAATCTACTTGCTTATATGCATACATATGCATATACAAATTCAAATAGATGCTCACATAGCAAGATACATGCATATGTAAAAACCAACACTTGTATATACATGCATGCTTTCATAACAACATACATGCACTTCAATATATACATGTAAGATAAGATATGTTGAGTTTGGGGTGAATGAAAATTAGTTGGTATTTGTCCTTGTGCTCTTCTAACTCTAATTATCTTGTTGTAGTTTCTTGCGTTGTAATTCTTAGGTTAAGAATCTTTTCAACAATCATAGTACCTCATTTTATGTTGAAATCTTGTTGGAGGGCTTTGAAGCAGAAGTTTAGGTCAAACCCCAATTACATGGTATGATTGATACTTTGAATTAGACCCTAGTTATAATTTTTTCTTTCTGAATTATAACATAGTTACATTTACTTTTTTTTTCTTTATGAGATTAAGTTTTTTGCTCTTTTTACTCTTTGGTCATCTTGTTATACTTTTGTTTTTTGATTGTCTTCATGCTTTATTTTGACTTAAAGGAACTAATAATCTTTTTCATGGTTATATTGCCTCATTTCTATGTTGAAACTTGCCCCAAGGTTATTGATCTACCACTTTAGGTTGAATACAAACAACATTTGGAAGTTATGGTTGGGGAGAATATTTGGTAAACAGAAGACAAACTCAGGTAATCTTTTCACTAATAGAAATATTCATCATCTTGTTTTACTTTTTTATCTTTGAACTTTCAACTTTTAGATGGATGCTTTCATGTATTACTTAGATCTAAAGAAATTGACGAACTTCTTGGTGGTGAAACTGCTACACCTTGATGATAAAACTCCATTGAAGGGGCTTCATGGTAAGAATCTAGTGTGAGCACAAACACATACACACATACTTGCTTATTTTCATGTACATATATATGCATACATGGATACACACTAGCATATATGCATACATATTGCATGCATGCATACTTGCAAGCATACATATTTGTATATATGCACACTCACATACATGTCAACACGTATATTCTCATATACACATTCTTGCATAGATGCATAATCCCATATACACATACTTGCATAGATGCATATTCGCATACTTGCATACCTGCATACATGCTTACACATACATACATATACACATACACATATGCTTATATCCATATTTCCAAACACACATACACACTTGCATACACACATATTTGCATACATACTTACTCGCATACTCGCATACTTACATACTTGCATACTCGCATACACGCATACTTGCATACTCGCATGCACGCATACATGCATATACACATATAGGCATTCTCGCATACTCGCATACACTCATACACGCTTACACGTATACACACATACACGCATACTCGCATACACGCATACTCGCATACACGCATACTCGCATATACACATACTCGCATATTTGCATCCATGCCCATACATTCATACTCACATACAAGCATACTTGCATCCATGCCATCATACCCATATACATGCATGCATAAGTCATACTTGCAAACATATGTTGCATAAGTAAAAGCCTACACGTTCCTACATTTTGCAAATACATACAAACTTAGACCCATACAAATCTACTTGTTTATATGCATATACACATACATATGCATACACAAATTCAAATAGATGCACACATAACAAGATACATGCATATGTAAAAACCAACACATGTATATACATGCATGCTTTCATAACAGCATACATGCACTTCAATATATACATGTAAGATAAGATATGTTGAGTTTCGGGTGAATGAAAATTAGTTGGTATTTGTCCTTGTGCTCTTCTAACTCTAATTATCTTGTTGTAGTTTCTTATGTTGTAATTCTTAGGTTAACAATCTTTTCAACAATCATAGTACCTCATTTTTATGTTGAAATCTTGCTAGAGGGCTTTGAAGCAGAAGTTTAGGTCAAACCTTAATTACATGGTATGATTGATACTTTGAATTAGACCTTAGTTACATTTTTTCTTTTTGAATTATAACAGTTACATTTACTTTTTTTTATCTTTATGAGATTAACTTTTTTGCTCTTTTTACTCTTTGGTCATCTTGTTATACTTTTATTTGTTGATTGTCTTCATGCTTTATTTTGATTTAAAGGAACTAATAATCTTTTTCATGATTATGTTACCTCATTTCTATGTTGAAACTTGCCCCAAGGTTATTGATCTACCACTTTAGGTTGAATACAAACAACATTTGGAAGTTATGGTTGGGGAGAATATTTGGTAAATAGAAGACAAACTCAGGTAATCTTTTCACTAATAGAAATATTCATCATCTTGTTTTACTTTTTTATCTTTGAACTTTCAACTTTTAGATGGATGCTTTCATGTATTACTTAGATCTAAAGAAATTGACGAACTTCTTGGTGGTGAAACTGCTACACCTTGATGATAAAACTCCATTGAAGGGGCTTTATGGTAAGAATCTAGCGTGACCACAAACATATACACACAGACTTGCCTATTTTCATATACATATATATGCATACATGGATACACACTAGCATATATGCATACATATTGCATGCATGCATACTTGCAAGCATACATATTTGCATATATGCACACTCACATACATGTCAACACGCATATTCTCATATACACATTTTTGCATAGATGCATAATCCCATATACACATACTTGCATAGATACATATTCGCATACTTGCATACCTGCATACATGCATACACATACATACTTATACACATACACATTTGCATATATCCATATTTCCAAACATACACACACACACTTGCATACACATATTTGCATACTAGCATACTTGTATACACGCTTACTCGTTTACTCGCATACTCGCATACATGCATACTCGCATACACGGATACATGCATACTCGCATACACGCATACTCACATACACGCATACTCGCATATTTGCATCCACGTCCATATATGCATACTCACATACAAGCATGCTTGCATTCATGCCATCATTCCCATATACATGCATGCTTGCATTTGTATATTCACACATGCATGCATGCATAAGTCATACTTGCAAACATATGTTGCATAAGTAAGAGCCTACACGTTCCTGCATTTTGCAAATGCATACAAACTTAGACCCATACAAATCTACTTGCTTATATGCATATATGCATACATATGCATATACAAATTCAAATAGATGCACACATAGCAAGATACATGCATATGTAAAAACCAACACTTGTATATACATGCATGCTTTCATAACAACATACATGCACTTCAATATATACATGTAAGATAAGATATGTTGAGTTTGGGGTGAATGAAAATTAGTTGGTATTTGTCCTTGTGCTCTTCTAACTCTAATTATCTTGTTGTAGTTTCTTGTGTTGTAATTTTTAGGTTAACAATCTTTTCAACAATCATAGTACCTCATTTTTATGTTGAAATCTTGCTGGAGGGCTTTGAAGCAGAAGTTTAGGTCAAACCCCAATTACATGGTATGATTGATACTTTAAATTAGACCTTAGTTACATTTTTTCTTTTTGAATTATAACAGTTACATTTACTTTTTTTATCTTTATGAGATTAACTTTTTTGCTCTTTTTATTCTTTGGTCATCTTGTTATACTTTTGTTTGTTGATTGTCTTCATGCTTTATTTTGATTTAAAGGAACTAATCATCTTTTTTATGGTCATGTTACCTCATTTCTTTGTTGAAACTTGCCCCATGGTTATTGATCTACTACTTTAGGTTGAATACAAACAACATTTGGAAGTTATGGTTGGAGAGAATATTTGGTAAATAGAAGACAAACTCAGGTAATCTTTTCACTAATAGAAATATTCATCATCTTGTTTTACTTTTTTATCTTTGAACTTTCAACTTTTAGATAGATGCTTTCATGTATTACTTAGATCTAGAGAAACTAAGGAACTTTTTGGTGGTGAAGCTGCTATACCTTGATGATAAAACACCATTGAAGGGGCTTTTTGGTAAGAATCTAGCGTGAGCACAAACACATACATGCATACTTGCTTATTTTCATATACATATATTTGCATACATGGATACACACTAGCATATATGCATACATATTGCATGCATGCATACTTGCAAGCACACATATTTGTATATATGCACACTCACATACATGTCAACACAAATATTCTCATATACACATTCTTGCATAAATGCATGATAACTCTATTTTTATAGAGTTATTTTATCTATTTTTTAGGCAATAAATAATACAATGCTTATGAGAAAATATTTGAACTCCTCTTATTTATTCAAATTTGTCTTGTTTTTGTAGCACAAGGAGGCAAGGAGAAAAGGAATGAACATGGAGAACCTGATGCTTATTGTGTGGCAAAATTGTAATATCAAGATCAAGAGAGTCAAGATGGGCTTGGGCTTGGGCTTTGGATAATTGTTATTAGATTTTCTATTGTTATTGGATTTTCTATTTAAATAGAAAACCCAGTCATGTTAGGAATTCAAGTCTCAATTAATTTAGGAGTTCAAAACCCAATTATTTTAGGTCTCTAAAACCCAATTGTTTTAGGTCTCTAAAACCCAATTCTACTAGGATAGGAGATAGGTCTAAACCTAAACCCTATTTAAGAGAAGAGAAGAGGCAAAAGGGGGAGGAGGAAATTGAGCACAACTAAAGAAAGAAGCCAAGAATTCAAGGTTTTCTTGAAGAGAAGACAAAAAGGGTGACAGACTTCTTGTTCTTGGATTCAAGATGCCTTCTTTATTTTTTATTACCATTCTTCCTCATTATTTCTTTATGTTTTAGTTTATTTTTGTTAGAGCTACGATGTAACCTAATTATGATGGTATGAATCTTATGATTATTATATTTTGTAAGATATTTTATTTATGTGAAGTTACATATTACGGAGTTTAATGCTTTTAGGTGATTAGCTATCACTTAGATGACTTGATTTGCATGTTAAAGACCGACAGGAAATAGCATGCAGTTGCTTCTTGTAATATATAACTATAAATTAAATATGGATAGACATATATCATATTGTTTGTGTGGCTTTTGGTGTAAATTGAGAATATTCATAGATCCTAATGCATTTGATTTGTTTCAATTCACATATAGAGATATAGTGAATTAATGAACTAAGTAGGTTTGTTATACCTAGACATAGGATAGTAAATAAATTAGGAAATTTTGCCATCACATAGATATTATCTCTCTTGCAAGCATAAATAATCAATATTAGTACCTAGTAATTATGGTGAAGTCATATGCTATAACATATTTCTTTTATTAAGTTTTCTTAGACTTAGTTAGTTAATCTATCATCCATCAATTTGGTTTGCTAGATAAATTCTAGGAGTTATTCACCGTTAGTAATTAGTTGGTCTAGTAATCACCAATCTCTGTGGGACGATATCTTTCTTATCATTATATTACTTGTTCGACATGTTCACTTGCATTTAGATTTCACCGAACAATGCATAATCCCATATACACATACTTGTATAGATGCATATTCACATACCTGCATACCTGCATACCTGCATACATGCTTACACATACCTACATACCTGCATACATGCATACATGCTTACACATACACACTTAGACACATACACATGCATATATCCATATTTCCAAACACACACACACACTTGCATACACACATATTTGCATACTAGCATATTCGCATACACGCATACTCGTATACACGTATACACGCATACACGCATACTCGCATACACGCATACACGCATACTCGCATACTTGCATACACGCATACTCGCATACTCCCATACTCGAATATACACATACTCGCATATTTGCATCCATGTCCATACATGCATACTCACCTACAAGCATGCTTGCATCCATGCCATCATACCCATATACATGCATGCTTGCATTTCTATATTCACACATGCATGCATGCATAAGTCATACTTGCAAACATATGTTGCATAAGTAAGAGCCTACACGTTCCTGCATTTTGCAAATGCATACAAACTTAGACCCATACAAATCTACTTGCTTATATGCATAAACGCATGCATATGCATACAAAAATTCAAATAAATGCACACATAACAAGATACATGCATATGTAAAAACCAACACATGTATATACATGCATGCTTTCATAACAGCATACATGCACTTCAATATATACATGTAAGATAAGATATGTTGAGTTTGGGGTGAATGAAAATTAGTTGGTATTTGTCCTTCTGCTCTTCTAACTCTAATTATCTTGTTGTAGTTTCTTATGTTGTAATTCTTAGGTTAACAATCTTTTCAACAATCATAATACCTCATTTTTATGTTGAAATCTTGCTGAAGGGCTTTGAAGCAGAAGTTTAGGTCAAACCCCAATTACATGGTATGATTGATACTTTGAATTAGACCTTAGTTACATTTTTTCTTTTTGAATTATAACAGTTACATTTACTTTTTTTTATCTTTATGAGATTAACTTTTTTGCTCTTTTTATTCTTTGGTCATCTTGTTATACTTTTGTTTGTTGATTGTCTTCATGCTTTATTTTGATTTAAAGGAACTAATGATCTTTTTTATGGTCATGTTACCTCATTTCTATGTTGAAACTTGCCCCATGGTTATTGATCTTCTACTTTAGGTTGAATACAAACAACATTTGGAAGTTATGGTTGGAGAGAATATTTGGTAAATAGAAGACAAACTCAGGTAATCTTTTCACTAATAGAAATATTCATCATCTTGTTTTACTTTTTTATCTTTGAACTTTCAACTTTTAGATGGATGCTTTCATGTATTACTTAGAACTAGAGAAAGTAAGGAACTTCTTGGTGGTAAAGCTGCTAACCTTGATGATAAAACTCCATTGAAGGGGCTTTATGGTAAGAATCTAGCATGAGCACAAACACATACACACATACTTGCTTATTTTCATATATATAGATATGCATACATGGATACACACTAGCATATATGCATACATATTGCATGCATGCATACTTGCAAGCACACATATTTGCATATGTGCACACTTAGATACATACCAACACGCATACTCTCATATAGGCATTCTTACATACATGTATATTCCCATATTCACATACTTGCATACTTGCATACTTGTGTACATGCATACACAAGTATACTCACATACACACATACACATGTATACACCCATATTCACAAACACCCACACTTGCATACTCATACACACATACACATGCAAACATCCATATTCCCAAAAACACACACTTGCATACACACATATTCACATAATTACAAACACACATACTTGCATACTTGCATACTTGCATATCCACATACTTGCACTTATACTTGTACACACGCATACATGCATACTCGCATACTCGCACTTATAATTGCACTTATACTTGCATACACGCATACTCGTATACAAGCATCCACACATATTTGCATCCATGCCCATACATGCAAGCTCACATACAAGCATACTTGCATCCATGCCCATACATGCAGGCTCACATACAAGCTTACTTGCATCCATGCCATTATACCCATATACATGCCTACTTGCATTTGTATATTCACACATGCATAAATGCATAAGTCGTATTTGCAAACATATGTTGCGTAAGTAAAAGCCTGCACATGTTCCTGCATTGTGCAAATACATACAAACTTTGAATATAGATATACTTGCTTCTATCCATATACACATACATACACATAGAAATTCAAATAGATGCACACATAACAAGATACATGCATATGTAAAAACCAACACATGTATATACATGCATGCTTTCATAACAACATACATACACTTTACCATATACACATAAGATAAGAGATGTTGAGTTTGGGGTGAATGAAAATTAGTTGGTATTTGTCCTTGTGATCTTTTAACTCTAATTATTTTTTGTAGTTTCTTGTGTTATAATTCTTAGGTTAAGAATCTTTTCAACAATTATAGTACCTCATTTTTATGTTGAAATCCTATTTGAGGGCTTTGAAGCAAGAGTTTAGGTCAAACCTTAATTACATGGTATGATTGATACTTTGAATTAGACCTTAGTTACATTTTTTTTTTAACAAGAATACACTTTTTGTGCTTTTTTACTCTTTGATCATCCTATTATAGTTTCATTTGTTAATTACGTTCATGCATTATTTGGATTTAAAGGAGCTAACAATATTTTTCATGGCTATGTTACCTCATTTCTATGTTGAAATTTGTTCCAAGGTTATTGATGTATCAATTTATGTTGAATACAAATTGCATTTGGAAGTTATGGCTTGACATGATAATTGTTAAATAGAATACAAACTCAGGTAACCTTTTCTCTAATGAAAATACCATGTTCTTGCTTTTAATATTCATCATCTTGTTTCATTTTTTTATGTTTGAATTTCCAGCTTTTAGATGGATGCTTTTGTGTACTACTTAGAAATAAAGAAACAAAGGAACTTCTTGATGGTGAAGTTGCTACATCTTGATGATAAGATTCCATTGAAGGGGCTTTCTGGTAAGAATTTGGCATAAACATAAACACACATGCGCACATGCACACATGCACACATACACACTTATGTAGTCACATATTTTCATATACACATATATGCATACATACTTCATGCATGCATGTGCAGACACTCATATTTGTATATATGCATGCTTATGTAGACATGAACACACACATGCTCATATACACATTCTTGCACACACACATATTCCTATACACACATATTTGCATATATGCATTATTTGCATACACGCATACTTATATACACACGTACCTACATACCCATATACATGCACACACGTATACTTGCATAGACACATACACATATGCATACATACATATTTCCACATTTGCATACACGCATACTTATATACACACGTACCTACATACCCACATACATGCACACACGTATACTTGCATAGACACATACACATATGCATACATACATATTTCCACATTTGCATACTTATATACTCGCATACACGCATATACGCATACTCACATACATGCATCCACGCATACTCGCATACACACATACTCGCATATACACATACATGCATACACACATACTTGCATACTTGCATACACACATACACACATACTTGCATACATGCATACACACATGCTTGCATTCTTGCATATAAGCATAATCATATACATGCATACATGTATACTCGCATACATGCATATTTTCACATTTGCATACTTGCATACTCACATACTCGCATACATGCGTACATGCATACATGCATACTAGCATCCACGCATCCACGCATACTCACATACACGCATCCATGCATCCACGCATCCACGCATACTCGCATCCACGCGTACTTGCATACACCCATACACACATACACGCATACTCACATACTCGCATACACCCATACACGCATACTTGCATATTCGCATATAAGTGTACTCATATACATGCATACATGCATACATGCATATTTTCACATTTGCATACTAGCATACACGCATACATGCATACTAGCATATTCACATACTCACATACATGCATACTCGCATACTCACTTACTCGCATACATGCATCCATCATACCCACATGCATGCATGCTTGCATCTATACATTCGTACATGCATGTGTGCAAAACTTATACTTGAACGTTAATGTATGTGCATACATAACATCCTACACACATTCTTGTACTTTGCTAATACATATAATTTGCGACCCATACAAGTATATTTGCTTATATACATATGTGCATATATACGCACAAAATTTCAAATACATGCACAAATGGCAAGATGTATGCACATATTGACCAACACATTTATATAACAACATACTTGCACTTTAACAAATACACATATAAGATATGTGAAGTTTTGTGTGGATGAAAATTAGTTGGTATTTGTCCTTGTGTTCTTTTAACTCTAATTATCTTGTTTTAGTTTTTTGTGTTGTAATTCTTAGGTTCTAGATTTAGTGGAAGCAAGGATCTTTTCAACAATCATATTACCCTATTTTATGTTGAAATCTTTTTGGAGGGCTTTAAGGTAGGAGTTAGGGTCGAATCCCAATTACATAGTATGATTGATACTTTGATTTAGACCTTAGTTACATTTATTTATTTATTATGGGAATACACTTTTTCTACTCTTTTTACTCTTTGATCATCCTATTATGATTTCATTTGTTGATTGCATTCATGCATCATTTTTGGATTTAAATGAACTAATGATCTTTTCCATGGTTACGTTACCTTGTTTCTATGTTGAAATTTGTCCTAAGGTTATTGATCAACCAATTTAGGTTAAATACTAATGGCATTTGAAAGTTATTGGCTTGGTTACCTTCTCTCTAACGGATACACCATGTTATTTCTTTTAATATTCATTATCTTGTTTTACTTTTTTATGTTTGAATTTTTAACTTTTAGATGGATGCTTTCGTATAAAGTTGCTACATCTTGATGATAAAGTTCCATTGAAGGGACTTCATGGTAAGAATTTGGCATGAACATAAACACATACACAAATACACTCCTATACACATGCGCATACATGTATATGTGCTACATGTCCCATGCATGCATACTCATAGGCACACATATTTGCATATATTCACACACACATAAACATAAACATACACATTCTCATATATGTATTCTTGCATACATGCATACAATGTATAAATGCATACCTGCATATACACACATATTCACATTCATGCATACCCACATCCTTGCATACATGCATACTTGCATGCATATTTGCATATTTGCATATTCAAGTACATGCACAAACACATACTTGCATACATGCATACACACATACACGTATATACATTGACATGCATAAGCACATACTTGCATACACGCATACACGCATACACGCATATTTATGTACATGCATAAACACATACTTGCATACATACATACACACATCCACGCATCCATGCATCCATGCATACTTGAATACATGCACACACGCATATTTGTATACATGCATATTCGGATATAAGCATACTCACATATAAGCATACTAGCATTTGTACCATCCACACATACATACATGCTTGGATCCATACATTCATACATACACATACAAATTCAAATACATGCACACATAACAAGATACATACATACATAACAACCAACACTTGTATATACATGCATGCTTTCATAATAACATACATGTAGTTTAACATATACATATAAGATATGTTGAGTTTTAGGTGAATACAAATTAGTTAGTGTTTGTCCTTGTGTTTTTTTAACTCTAATTATCTTGTAATTATTTGTGTTGAAAAGTTCTTTTATTTAGAGGCTGTAAGGATCTTTTCAACTATCATAATATCTCATTTTCATGTTGAAATCTTATCGGAAGGCTTTGAAGTAGGAGTTTGGGTTGAATACAACTACATGGTATGTATGGTTTGGAAAGATGATAGATAATTTGAACTAGATCTTAGTTGCATTTACTTTTTATTTATTTATCATAATATAGTTTTGTTGCTCTTTTTACTCTTTGGTTATCTTGTTTTAGTTTTTTATGTTACTTGCTTTCATGCATTATTTGGATTTAAAGGCGATAATGATCTTTTTTATAATTAAGTTACCGCATCTCTATATTGTAATTATGTTCCATTGGATTTAACATTTTGGTTTCATTTCGTTTAGTTTTTTATTATTATTGTTATTTTTTTAGCTATGATTTGAGAGGTTATTAGGTAATTAGATGAATACTTACATGCATACATTTTGCATGTATATATACATGCATCCATACTTACATTGATATATTCATACTTGGCATAATTATATACTTCCATTTTTTCATGCACATACGCATATTTGAAAGCATATAGGTACTTTAGGGCTTTGATAAAATAGTCTCCAAGGGGCTTTGCCCTAAGATTTTACCATTTCCATGTAATTAATATATGTCACTAATTTGATAATTATAATGTTATCATTTTCATATAATTACGATTTTATCATTTTCATCTAATTATGACTTTGTCAATTGATAATTATCATTTGACGATTTGATTTAGTTTCGAGTTTACTACCTCTAATTATGATTTTAGCAATTCATGTAATTACCATTTTCTCTAATTACAATTTTACCACTTCTATGTAATTACGATTATAACATTTCATGTAATTACAACATTTGCCAATTCAATAATTACAATTTTATCATTTTAATGTAATTACGATTTTACCATTTTCATGTAATACAATTTTAGCATTTCTATGTAATTAGAGTTTGCCAATTGATATTACGACTTTATTATTTTTATGTAATTAAGACTTTACCACTTTCTGTAATTATTATTTTAGTATTTTCATGTAATTACGAGTTTGCCAATGATGCAATTCGAATGATAGAGATAATTACGATTCTATCATTTATGGGTAATTACGATTTTACCATTTGACTTAATTACGAGTTTGCCAATTTCATAATTACGATTTTGCCATTTCATTTAATTACTATGTTACCACTTTTTTTTATTACAATTTTACCATTTTCATGTAATTTAGGCCTTAGCACTTACTCTGATTACAACTTCATTATATTCATGTAATTCCAAGTTTTTCAATGAGGTGATTACAATTTAGCATTAGATGTAATTATTTTTCTATTTAATTTAATTACCAGTTTGGCAATTCTACAATTATGACCATTTGATTTAATTACGGCTTTGCTACTCTCAAAATTACGATTTCCCCATCATGTAATTACGGTTTTAACATTTTCATTCAGTCACGACGTTCCCAATTCCATAATTACAATTTTACCATTATTTAGAAATACGATTTTACCATTTTAATGAATAACGTTGTTACCATTTCGATGTAAAAGAAGGATAAAACCATAAGATAAATACCAGCAAAGAAAAAATAAACAAAAAATAAAGATGAATCATATGCAAAGGATAGTATCATCTTGATCGAGAGAGACTACAATGTCATGACGAACAATTGTCTCGTGTTAAATCTATTATAGATAATCCTTGAAAACACATTCACCACGGCGCACTTTGGCTTATATCGATAACATTGGTTTCCTAGTGGCGACATCTCGTGGTGACAGAAACCGTGTGTTCATCGACTTCGTACATGAACAATCTGGCAATGGCTGCCAAATACATCCATATTTCCATAAATTAATATTCAGCCCAATTTCGCAGAGGCTCATTATCGCCGCTGACTGACCTAAAAAACCGACAAAGTGGCCCAAGGCAATTTTTCAGATGTGACTCCTGTAACGAATAGCATTCCGCCACGTCCTAATCTCTACCCCATTTATCAGAAACAGTCCTAGGTGTCTCCTTTCTTCATGCCCCGAGTCAAAAAAAATAAAAATAAAAAATAAAAAAAATGCAATAAGCACTCTTTGGAGAAAATGACAATAAAAATACTTGATCCAAAAGTTGAAAAACAGAAAGAGATAAGATATTGCCGCAATCGCTTCAGCTGGAGAAATTTTCTGTCAGTTTCTATTACAATTTTCAAACAATGAATACAACATCTTATCTTGTACAAGTTACACTTTATTTTCGTATGCGTGTACCACAACACAACAAGCTATTCTACTGTAATACGTGTTTACAGACATCAAGTGCTGCTGTCTGTAAAGCCTGAGGCTGACGTGAACTGGAGTGGTGCAACGTGGACTGTGTCAACATCCCCTCACAAGCTGCCAGGTTAGGCTAAACTGTCAGCTTGGAACGAAAAAGACATAAGGGCGTTGTGAAGTTATCAACAGCTTAATTAGTACAAGAAATAAATTGTAAGTAGAGTTGATTTACTGGAGTGCTATAATTCGATAGAGACGGTCTTTCCCCTTGGAAGCTCCTAGCCATCTTGTAAGGTAAGAATCCCGAATCGCATCGTGTCATGTATACGTGATCGGCGAAGTTCTGGTACGTGTTTTCACCTCGGAGCCGAGATCTTATATACAACAACGTTGGTGAAGAGAAATCAACGCTGAGGTCCCACAAAAAAGTGAAAGGAAATAAATGAATAAATCAATGGGTGCGGGACCCACGATAAAAGGAAAAATGTGAAAAGAGATTTATATGGGAACCGTGGAATTATTTAGAGAGCGACGTGACGGAGAATTGAAGAAAAATCTGTCTTGGGCCCCACGTGAAGAATTTTCTCGTTGCAAAGCAAGAACTCTTTAGGCGTCGGAATTTGTCTAGAGAATGGCATGAAAAAATCAGCCTATGAAATTGTCCAGAAAGCTGAAGAAACCGACTTGAGAAGTCGGTTAGGCGTTCTACCCCAAGGTGCACTAAGGAAAGTGCCAAAAGAGGGGGTGCCGAGTGGAGGCACAAGGACGGGTGCGGAGTGGAGGCACCAGGATGCGCTAAGAAAAGTGCCACTAGAGGCGTGCCAATAGAGGCGCGCCAATGGAGAAGGCAGGCGCTAGGAGGGCATCTAGAGAAGGCAGCCGCCAGGAGAGCGCTAAGAGAAGGTGCCAAAGTAGGCGTTCAAAGGAGTGTGGTCATGAGAGCTGCTAGGAGAGAGCAGTATAACCAACCCAAGTCCGGCAACGCAGTCCTGTGATACACAACACTCCATATGATTCTGTGAAGGAATGTGTGTCCAATAAAGCGTGAGAAGTGTAGAGGTGTTAGACGTGTAAAGTGAGGAAAGAGAAGTAGGGTAAGTGTCTTTCATTGGCCTTGTAAAGAGTTTGTTCTGGTATTAAATGAAAAGTCTTGTACGTTTGTCCTCCGTTTGTGTGCAATTCTTGGGTCCACTTGAGCTTCTACAGTTGGTAGCCTCCAATCAAATTGGTTAGAACTGGGATATCATATGCCAAGGAACTGCGAAGTTAAAACCGTAAAGAGCTTCTCTAAGAAGAAATTTATAGAAGCCTCTACTTTTATGTGAACTGCAGCGGATTATAAGTTGGAAGTATCATTTGGAGCAAAGGAGATCTCTTGGAAAAAAGCGCAAACAAGTGACCCCCGAGTTTCATTCCCTGAAAGGTGAAAGTATATGGAAGAACATTCAAGATTCAGTTGCTTAATGGGTGAACGAATTTGGAAACTCACTACTTTGGAGGAAAATGGTGCCAAATTGGACGATACTCGTTGTCGATTGATTCAGTTCAAAAGAAATATTTACATAGTTAGAGAGAGAGAGAGAAGGACAGGGTTATGAAAGTCATTTCCAGATAACATTACACAATCTTGTGTGAAGAGAAACTCACAAGATCAATTGGAAACCCGTCTTCAGACAAAGCACAATGACTGAGATTTAGCTCATCCAGAAAAAGAAGTCCAGAAATAGAATGTGGTAGCAAAGGTGGGCCGATCGAAATTTTTGGTGACATCCAAGATGAAAAGCACGACGAGGAAGAACTGGGCGTTCTCTTTTACATCTCAAAGTTCAATGTTGTGATCTTCCAAAAGATCAAAGCAGAATAGTCGTAGCTTATTAACGGCTCCATTGCGTACAACTGTGTGAAAGCCATCATATTCCCCGTTTGCTTCGGTAACTTATCAAGTCTCAAGCAATAAGAAATGTTAAGAATTTGAAGAGAATGTAAGTTGTAAATGCTAGTCGCAATATTCCTATGGCTTGTGCATCCTTTTAAATTTAGCAAAACAAATATTTTCCAAGATCCAAATGGACTCGGTAAAGTTTAACCAATTTTGTGCAACCTTCAAATATGAATTTCTCTAAATGTGGGACTCCGGAGAAACTTGGTGATTTGTTGACATCTTTAGAATAGCTGAGGTTAAACACTTTCAAGTTGTTGAGCGTCCATGGAAACTTAAACACACACACACATACACACAAAAGAGAAAATTGAAATGTTATTACTTGTTATATGTTTGAAATGAGGAAGGAAAAAGTATGCTAGATTGTTATTTTTTGTAATCCTCCCAGATTTGTATGGTTTTACTTTGTTGTACATCAAGAACAGCAATATTCTTTAAATGAAAGTATTGTGTTAGAAACTTGAAAGGTCACCCATGCTAACAAAGTCTTATTTTTTTGGGTAGAGGTTGAAAGTATACCACGAGATGTGCAACATTGATTTAAAGCAGTCTCAAAAATCATATATGCAGATACTTAAGTGTTGAATATTGTGTGTTTAAGTATAGGTTCATTTAAAATGAGACCATCCTCTTGTGATCCCTAATAAAACATAAAATTGTGTATACAATTTACATCTTGACCTTATAGAAGACTACGACACCAGAATTCGATTACAGCTTTTTAAAGATATGAAGTACTGCATGTTGATTCAATACAATCAATTATAAGCCAACTTCGTATGCTATTTCAATTATGACGCATGCTTGAACCTAAATAAAACTCTCACAAACATCCACATAACATGTCTATTTTGTTTATATGCATTAAATGTGTATGCTTCTTCACATGCATTTATTTAATACATTTAATTTTTTTTACAAGATCTTAATCTGCCATACTTATCTGTAACATTGAGGATTTTCTTCTCACAAACAATCTCTTTTTGTATTGAATCATGTTTTACATCTGCAAGCTACTTTAAAATCAATTATTAGGAAGGATCTTTTATCTATAATTTTGATATCACTATTTGTAAAGCAACCATAGCTTTCAAGTATCTTAATTGCATACTTTTTTATATATATATATATTCTACTAAAGAAATGGAATATCAAGAAATATATCCTTCATAAAGTTATTTGAAAATTATAACTTGTTCTTAATCTTTTTGAATCCTCTGGCAATGTTTCTTTCAAATTTTCAATTTCACTTATACATTCATATTTGCTCGAAACTTTAAGACCTAACAAAAGTCCTCCAAATATATTTCACTGCATTGATTGAAAGCTATTGGTATCACAATCATGGAGGGGAAAATATACAAAGGCATGCCAACTAAAAACTTCATTGATATAATTTACTGACTTGTATTCGTAATCCATACCTTGTTGAGCTTATAAATGCTCATCTCTAGTTGTTATGATGAATTTACTTCCCGAGTCAAGACATCATAAGTTTACTAGCAATTTTTGCAATTGATCCAAGTCATCAGCATCATCAAGAATAACAAAAATTCCTTTATAATAAACCTTTCGTTAAATCAAAGTGATTAATTTTCTACTATGTTAACCATCAAATCCTTTTGCAATATACAAATTTTTTTTGTAACTTAATTGAATTGCTGAACTTTATTGATGTTTCTTTAATCTTGTTGGCACCTACAAATCAATAATATATTCAAGTACAAACAACTTTCGCTATCAATGCCAGGTATTCTATAGATGCCTATAATGCAAACCACAACATTTCCAAGATTCTGTTCTAGTTGAATGCTTGGCAACAACCAAGCAGGTGGGTTCGCTATGTAGAAAATTTCATTGACAATCTTCTCATCAACCCTTGTTCCCTGCCTAATCAATATTGTCCTAAAGAAGGCAACAAGATAAGCGCAAGTAAAAAGGAAACCAAACAAAAATAAAAGAAGGAAGAGTCATCTATACTTGAAGTACATTACCAAAAAGAAAAATAGAAAGTCCGTGGAAGTCTAAATCCCGTCCAGAGGAAAATGAAGGCCATCTGAACACAAAGTAGTCCACGTATTATTTGTAAATCCACATATGTTCAAATCATAAAAACAAAGAGGGAGGAAAATTCAAACCTGAAGGTCACAACTCTTCACAATGACTTTGGAGAACTCATTCTCAGTAGCAGTATCACCTTCACGACCTCAACTTCAGCAACATTATCTTCCAAGACCCCATCTTCTGCAGCAACATAACCTGAAGGGACGTTATCCATTGTAGCAGCAATACGCCAAGAGATGGTATAGTCTCTGGAATCATCACCTTCACTCAACTCATCATCAGTAAAACCATAGACTTCAGACACCGTGTCCATTTCATAGTCATCTAAAGCATTCTGCGCGTCAACTAGTTCATGAATTCCACATTTATGGACTTCAATGTCTCCGTGGAATTCTATGGACATCTCTATTTCGTCTCCACTTCCAATCTCCATTCCATTTCCAATTCCTTCTGCACAGTGTATATAGCAACTCTTCGAAAATCTGCGAGGAATGCAGCAGATTTCTGGTACAAAATACCGTCGGCATTCTCCAATCGATTTGGTTATAAGCGGGATCTTATATGCTAGACAACGAGCTGCTAAGTATAAAGTGCTAAAGGCTTCTGTAAAAAGAAATTGATAGAAACCTCTAGTCTTATTGTACATGGAGACTACCACTAGAGGATTATACATTGAAGTAGAACTTGGGAGCATAAGAGGCCTCTTGATAAGAAGCCCAAACAAGCAACCCCCGAAATTCACGCTGCAGAAGTGAAGGCACATGAAAGGACATTGAAGATCCGTCTGCTTGATGCCTGACCCAACGTGGAATCTCACAACTTAGCAGCAAAATGGTATGAAATTGAACGTCTCTGTTGCTCAATTGATGCTACATCAAAAGAAAGATTGTGATCGTCACACACACACACACACACACACCCGAGAGAGAGAGAGAGAGAGAGAGAGAGCTAACCTGAAAAAAACCAGGAGATACTAACGCTTCCATGACAGTGAACAAAGATCTCAACCTGCGCAAATTTTCCTCGTCGACCAGATTGTGGCATTTATGAAGAGAGAACATTACTGAATGTTCCATGTCGGAAAAATCTGGGAGTCTTTTCAATGACGTGCAGCCTGTTGCATATAACATACACAAACTTCTAGGGACTCCTGAAATCGACTGAAGATCCGTACACCTATCGATCTCTAGATCAAATAAATTGGGAAGGCCCTTGATGCTCTGAGGTAAGGTACGAAAATTATTTCCAGATAATTTCAAGATTTTTAGTGAAGATAAACTCTCAAGATCAACAGGAAACTCGTCTTCAGACAAGGCACAAAAACTCAGATCTAGCTCCCCCAAAGAACGAAGCCCACAAATGGAAGAAGGTAGCAAATTTATACGGCTTGAGATTTTTGGTGATATCCAGGATGACAAGCATGACGGGCAAGAATTTGATAGTTCTCTTTTACATCCAGAAAGTCCAATGCTGCGATTCTCCAAAAGATCAAAGGAGAGTTTGTGACCAATAACAGTTCCGTTTGCATCGATGAGAGGCGAAGTCAACATATTTCTCATTTGCTCAGGTAACTTGTTCAGTCTTAAACAAAAGGGCATTTCAAGAATTTTGAGAGATCCCAAATTAGAAATGCTGCTCGGAAGATTCCTAAGGCATACGCAACCTCCCAATTTCAGCAAAACAAGCCTTCCCAAACATCCTATGGAGTCGTGAAGTTTAGCCAACCTTGTGCAACCTTCAAGGATTAGCTCCTCTAATTGTGGGACTCCCCTGAAATTTGGTGATTTTGTCAGATACTCGGAATGACTGAGATTAAGGACCCTCAGGCTCTTGAGTATCTATGAAAGTCAAATTATAGGAAGAGAAAACAAGTGAAAAATTATTTTCAGTTAAACATTTAATCTTAACGAAAAAAGTAATAAGTATTATAAGATTGTTATACCTTGTAACTTTTCCACACTTTTACAGCTTTACTTTGTCGCATGTCAAGAACAATAAGGTTCTCTAAATGAAAATCTTGTGGTAGGCATTTCAAAGGGCACCTTTGCCAATATAGCCATCTTAGCTCTTTCGACATATGCTTAAAGCATCCTCTGAGATATACAGCGTTCATTTGGAGCACTCTCAAGTTTGTCATATTAGCAAATGCTTCAGTTGCCAAAATTGTATCCTCAAAACAAATAATTGAATATATAATTTATATTTTCATCATGGATAAATTTAGCACATCTTTGAATTCCATTATAGCTTTTCAAAGCCGCAAGTATCAAATGTTGACATGATACAACTAAAAATAATATTCCTATATTATTCGAAGTGTGATGCATGCTTGGCAAAAAGATAAAAATATCATGCATAATGAATTTACCATGTGTGTATTTGTACATGTTTATATACTTTAAATAGATATGATTCTTACCGTAAGATTGCATAGTACATTCAAGGCATCTTCATGGGACCATAGTCTACTATACTTTCCAGGAATGTTGAGTGCCTTTTCACGAATAATCTCTCTCCCCATGTGTTGAATTAAGCTATGCATCCTCAACTTATTTTGAGAATTGATTATCACAAGAGATCTTTGTTCAAGAAATTTGATACCGTTATTAGGAGAGAAACCACAACCTTCAAATATCTTCATAGCATATTCTTTATTTATACCAATAAAAAAACATGCAATATCAAGAAACATATCTTTTGTAAAAGGATCCAATGAATCAAAGCTTATTTGAAGTACTTTTTGAATTCTATCATGTGATTTTCTTTCTAATTTTTTTAATTCACTCTTCCATTCAACCACACTCCTTCCTTTGAGAAAGGAACCTAAAACCTTAAGGCCTAATGGAAGTCCACCAATGTACTTCACAGCATTGATTGAAAGCTCTCGGTAACCCAGCCTTGGATGGTCCAAATCAAAGGCATGTCGGCTGAAAAGTTCAAGGGAGTGTGGGTGATTCAAGGTTTTGACCTTGTATTTGCCATCTACTTCAAGTTGAGTTAATAAATGCTCGTCTCTAGTTGTTATAATTAATCTACTTCCTGATCCAAAGCACCTGAGATATCCAAGGAAGTTGTACAACTGCTCCAAGTTATCTACATCATCAAGGACAATAAAAACTCTTTTGCAATGAAGTCTTTCCTCAATTAAAGTGATTCCCTCATCACTATGGTCAATTATGAAATTCTTTCTCAATATATCATGAAGAAGTTTCTTTTGTAACTTAACTAACCCATTAAACTTTTCAGTAGTATCTTTAATATCTAAAAGACAACTACTTCCTTCGAATGCATAAGATATGCTATTATATACAGTTTTTGCTATCTCCGTTTTACCAATGCCACCCAAGCCATAGATCCCAATAATGCGTACATTACTTTTTCCAATACTTAATAAAGCTTTGACCTTTTCAACTGAAGATTCTATTCCAATTGGATTCTTGGCAACATTCAGGCGAGTGGGGTTCACTACACACAAAATTTCATCTACAATCTGGTCGATGAACCTCGCTTCAGACCTAATCAGCAAATATCATTCAAAAGACAATAAGATAACCACAAGTAAAAGGGGGAATAGAAAAAAATAAAATAAACAAAAAAAAGTCATTTTTAGCCAAAGGACATTATCATCTTGGTCATTTCGGACCACAATGATATAATAAGCGATAAAGTCATTTCAATGTTATCATGGATAACGTTTAAGCATATTTTTACGTGATCTTTTGTTGACGTTTAAGTATGTTCATACAAAAAATTTCCCACAACGGCATGCCGTAAACCCATTTTTCCTTAAGTCTTTTTTTCCTTTCCACGGAAAAAGCCCGTAATTAGTAGTTTTAAGAAAGCATGATTACAATATCATTCCTGTCAATGACAGTTTATTCGATAGGCGTTCTTAATTTTCACGATTCAAGAACCAAGATCCCTTTTTAGGTGGCATGATCTTTATATTGCGGTAGGGTGGACATAAGACAGAAAAACATCTACGACACAAGTCTAAAGCTAGCTTTTTAACTTATAAAGAAAAAGAAAAGGCTAACTAAATTCGAAATTCATAAAACAGCGTAGAGAGACCGTGGCATAACATTACCCATCTGCAAAAGTCGAGAGATCCTTGCCGGCGAAGCCCGCGGCTTCAGTAAGAGCTCCTTTCCACCTCTTCACCCTCGCCCTCTCCATTTCTGTTTGAGACTGCTTTTCATGCTTCGTAAAAGCTTCCGAAAAATTTCCAGTTTGTTTTCGAACATCCGAGGGCTTAACGTGATAAAATATAGGATAAAGAGTGTGGTCATTGTTGTTCCTACAACAGTCCACAATTTCGGCAAGTTCATCAAGGCACCAAGTGGAAGAAGCATAATTTCCGGAGAAAACCACAATGGAAATCCTTGATTTACGAATCGCACTGGGCAGTTCGGTAGAAATTGTCTTCCCTTTCGAATCTCTTCATTATCTCGGAAGGTACGAATTCCGAGTCGATCTAAGGCATTATAGAGGTGATCGGTGAAGTTCTGGCGAGTGTCTTCACCTCTGAAACTCAGGAAAACATCGTAATCCCAACGAACTCTAGCAGATGATGAAAGAAATTGGCCAGCCATAGAAAAAACTTGTGGATCAGAGGAGGAGATAAAAAGTGCGTAGTTAGGGAGGGGGAGAGAAAGAAAGTTTCTCATGTTTTTATCCACACGGTTGCCTCTCTAGTGTCGCTTAGTTCTCAGAAGCTGCGGATAATGAAAGTTGTGCGAAGCATCTTCCCGTTTTGGTCAAGTCACGTTTTTACCGGGAGCTTATTTTCTTCGAAACAGGTCCCCTTACTATCTGAAAGTCTACGCTAAATAAAGCGATCACAGTGAAGCCCAAGCGTGCTGCAATTTGCCCCCATGTAGTTCATCCCGGAAAAACTTTCCCTTGACAAACTTCTTCCTTTTCTTCGGCTTTTTGTTCTTGGTGGAAAGAGTGAGAAAAGTAACCGTGACTGGGAAGTGGGAAAATGACTGATTAACATTTGATTCTGTTTAGTATGAGGAGAACCTAGACCACACAGCGACCAATATTGTTTGTTAATCAATCTAATGATCTTTTATTCAAACCTACCATCTTATGCAACTTCCTGCCATTGCTTCAATAGACTTAAACAAAGACTAATCGAATTAGACTACTGTAGCCGTTAGTGGTGCAAAAGATTCTATTGCCAATGCAGCATGCAAGATGAAGATAATTTGATCCATTAAGTCAAACGTTTTGTAGAATGCCTCATTCTCCATGAACCTTCTTCCGTTTGTTTCACGGCATAATAGATCGGAAAATAGAATTTCCTAGCAATGATGATTTTGGGAATTGTTAAATGGACATTGTTCCTTCTTCTACTTGGTGTTTTCTCATATAAACTACTCTTCAATTTTCTCTGTATTTTCTTTCAGAAAAGGAATCGAGGCCTCGTAAAGTTGATTGTGAAGTTTTTGCTCAAGTCCCCTATGAAAATCAAGGAAAACAGTGGTAACCCTAACGAGTGAGAAGTACTCAAAGAATCTGAGCAACCAAGAAAGGGCTCAAGGATCATAACAGCGAGTAATTAAGAGAAAAAAAGATCCTCTCTCTTTAATCAATCCGGTTGCTAAGTTTCCCAGAAGCTGCACGCCTTCAACTTCTTGCGAAGTTTGTCATGTGGTATACGGGTCATGAAAAGACATTCTGAGGTCAATAAAGCAAACAGCAAAGGGGTCCGCGTGGAAATTCTGCGAGTGACGATTCTTCCCAAAAACAAAAATATGAAAAAGCTTCTCGTGACAAGCTCCTTCTTCTTCTTCTGCTGCACGCCTTCAACTTCTTGCGAAGTTTGTCATGTGGCATACGTGTCATGAAACGTCATTCTGGGGTCAATAAAGCAACGGCAAACCGAGTGGAAATTCTGCGAGTGACGATTCTTCTTCTTCTTCTTCTTCTTCTGCTAAGTGCCGTATCAACGGTGATTAGTTTAGCTTGAGTAAAACCTGACCCTGACCACTCATTAAGTAGATATTGTTTGTGTACAAGCTCAAGTGAGTCCAAATAATAATTTAAGGAGGTCAGAATATAACTTATAATATTGTTAAGATCACAATGTTCTTACAAGATTGAAAAATGAAAAACAAAACTATACAAACGATTTTACAACTTACTAACGTGTACAAACACTTTAAAGCGGGGGGTCCCTCGAGGCAGCAACCGGTTAATTTCTGAGACGCATGGTTCTCACGTCAAGTCAATGACACCGATCGTGCATTGCCGCCCTTTCCATTATTGCAGTACGAAACTAATAGAAAAGTTTCCAGCCACAAACTTGTTGCTTTTGCATTTCATTTTGTTGGGAAAGAGTGACAAAGTGTACAGTGTGTTTTGGAAGTATTGTGGCAAAAGGTTCCGCTGTTAATTCTTATAACTATTTAATAAACCTTGATTGAGTCAAAAAAAACAAAATCGTCCAGAACATCTCAATATCCATTCTCCAGGTAGTTTTTTCAGGCTGTTATTTAATATAATGAACATATTTATAACTTAATATATTTTGGGTTGCGAAAAATGGATTTTTCAAAGATTCTTCACTCATTATTCTGAAGTTAACTGGAAAAAATTTTCGTAAACTACCTCACAGCATCGGCTATTGTAATTGGAGGGAGGCCTGAAATTGTTTGCAGTGTCATGCACTTATCTATCTCTAAATCAAATAATTTAGGAAGAAGCATAAGCTTCGGAGAAATCCACAATGGAAATCTTTGATCTAGGTATTGCCTCGGGCAGCTCGGTAGAGATTGTTTTCCCTCTTCGGATTTCTTCGTTATCTCGAAAGGTACGGATTCCAGCTTGAACTAGGGCGTTATAGAGGTGATCAGTGAAGTTCTGACTAGTGTCTTCACCTCTGAAACTCAAGAAGACATCGTAATCCCAATGAACTTGAGAAGATGATGAAAGAAACTGGGTAGCCATAGAAAACTTATAGACCAAAGGGGAAGATATAGAATGCGTAGTTGAGAGTGGGGCGGGAAAGAAAGTTTCTTATGTTTTTATACACGCGATTGCGTCTCGAGTGTTGCTTAGTTCTCAGAAGCTACGCCTAGTGAAAGTTGTGCGAAGCATCTTCCGCTTTTGGTCAAGTCACGATTTTACCGGAAGCTTATTTTTCTACTAAATCAAACTATCTGAAATTTCTACGGCAAATAAACGATCTTCTTCCCAAGTGCGCTGAAATTTCGCCCCAGTTAGTTCTTCCCGGAAAAACCTTCCCACGACAGACTTCTTTGTCTTCTTCTGCTTTTTGTTCTTGGTCGTAAACAGTGAGACAAGTTACCGTGATTGGGAAGTAGGAAAATGACGGATTAACATTGATTATGTTTAGTATGAGGAGGACCTAGACCCCCTGCGACCAAATATTGTTTGTTAATTCCTCTAATGATCTTTTATTCAAACCTAACATCTTATGTAACTTCCCACCATTGCTTTGATAGACTTAAACAAAGACTAATCGTATTAGACCACTGCAGTCATTATTGGTGCAAAAGATTCTATTGCCAATGCTGCATACAAGATAACGATAAGGAGTAGGAAGAATGAAGACAATTTGATCCATTGAGTCAAAAGTCTTCTAGAATGCCTCATTATCCATGAAATTTCTTCTGCCTATTACGCGGCATAATGGAACATCCTAGAAATGATGGTATTTGGAATTGTTAGATGGACGTTGTTCCTTCTTCTAATCTGGTGTTTTCTCATATAAACGATTGTTCAATTTTCCTCTGTATTTTCTTTGAGAAAAGGTATTGATTCATCTTGTCTTCCCTATTCTCCACCTTCCCATTTTCTGGATTGCATTTGTTTCAGCGCATCGGGCTCCATTCGAGATGGATACTAGTGGCGGCTTCATTTCCTTTACTATAGAATTCCCCCATAAACAATCTGACCTTGGCTGGGAAATTCGTCAATATAGGCTGGTGGAAGTTAGAGATCATCGCTTTAATTGTTGATTTGCCGTGGAAGCAGCAATCTCAGAATAATGTAGGGTACAACGTAAAAGAAGGTGCACGGCCTGGAAGCGGGTCATCCATGGAAGCTAGGTTGTGTCTAGTCAAACAGCCCCCCAAAAAAAAAAAAAAATCCTCTAAGAATCAATCCGTTAAAGGCCCCACAAATCTCACAAAATATCTCTTTTGTAACCACAAGTGATAGTACAATTTTGCCTATAAAAAGTTGGATCTACAACGTTGTAGATCATCCAATTCAATCTAATCTAATTCAATCCAAAAGCAACTGCTCTATTCATATTGTCTACTCAGTTCGTCATCTATTTTCTTTAATTCAGTTTCTACGCTATCTTTCCAACAATGTTCTAGCCTTTTTCTTGCTCGTGTCTTCACTATTTTTCAGCATCACTTGTGGAGTTTGATCTCTTAAAACAGTCGGCCAAACATTACAAATAGAGGATGCCCACTACCATTCCTAATGAGCCCAAACTTTGATTTTCTTCTCATTATGATAAAACCGGATGAATTGTATGTTGGTGAAAATGGCCAACCGTCTATTTGACTGTTCATTCACTCTCCGCAAATATATAAAGACAAAAATGATGCTTCCAATTACCCAAAATTGGAGTCCTAAAAGTAAAAGAAGAAATGGTAATCTCTCATTTTGATGAGTATAAGCAACCTAACTATTTTCTCGAGTTAGTTTTTTTTTTTTTTGCTGTGTTTCTATAAGCAATTCACAATATTAGTTTGACTCCCCCCTTCCCCCCAACAAAAAAAAAAAGAAAAGAAAAGAAAGAAAAAGAAAAAGAAAAAAAAACAAATAATTGAAAAAAATCATAACATTATCATCCACATATAGATTAAACACATAATTATATGAATATATACACCCAAACCTAACAAATTTAAGAGATTTAGACTAACACAATATCTTACGTCCCTTATAAATTATTCTTATTAGATTCTCTCATATTTGTTTTTCTCTTTAAATGAATATCTCATGATTTTTTTTACTAACTAGAATTCATAAAAGGAGTTCTTTTATTGAAACAACTCACTCACTAGATTTTTTATACTTCTCATATTCATAGAGAAAAATTATAATTTTTACAATTATATTCATGTCCATACTGTAATAAGATATTACAATAATACTTTTTAACCTAATTATTCCATTAATCTTAACAAGTTGATAGATAGTTATTAAACATAGACTCGGTATGGAGGGAGCATTTTGACTGATGACTTTTGCAACTTTTGGAAGTTGTTCGTTATCTCAAAAAATAAGAATTCCAACTTGAAACTAGGCCTCTTAGAGTGGATTGGTGAACTTTTTGCTCAAATCCCCTCTGATACTCAAGAAGACAGTGGTAATCCAACGAATTTTGAGAAGTAATGGAAGAATCTGAGCAACCATGAAAGGGCTTAAGGATCATAAGTGGAGCTAGGAGCGTGTAATTGAAAGTGGGAAAGAGAAAAAAAAGATTCTCTTTCTTTAATCAATCCGGTTGCTTTTTAGCGTTGCTTAGTTTCCCAGAAGCTGCACACCTTCAACATCGCGCGAAGTTGGTCCTGTGGCAGATGGAAATTTTCGTGGCTGACGGTATTTCGCAAAAGGAAAAATATGAAAAACCTTCTTGTGACAAGGCCCCTTATTCTTCTTCTTTTCTTCTTTTCTTTTTTCTTTTTTCCTTTTTTGAGTGATTAGGTTTAGTTTGAGCTAAAACATGACCCCTGACCACTTAGTAAGTAGATATTGTTTGTGTAAAAGCTCAAGTGAGTCCAAATAATAATTTAAGGTGGTCAAAATATAACTTATAATATTGGTAATATTACAATGTTCTTACAGGATTGAAAAATGAAAAACAGAACTATACAAACTATTTTACAACTTACAAACGTGTACAAACACTTTAAAGGGCCCGAGGCAGCAACCGGTTAAGTTCTCAGAAGCATGGTTCTCAGGTCACGTCAATGACACCGACAGCGCAATGCCGCCCTTTGCACTATTGCTGTACTAAACTAATCGAAAAGATTTCAGCCACAAACTCGTTGCTTTTGCACTTCATTTTGTTGGGAAAGATTGACTGGGTAACACTGTTTTGGAAGTATTGCAACAGAAAGTTCCACAGTTAATTCTTATAACTATGTGATAAGCCTTGATTGATTGAGTCAAAAAGTCGTCCAGAACACCCCAATTTCCATTATCAATGATTTAAGAAAACTCAATAATTATGTGATTCTGCAGATGTGAATTTTAAGTTAGCATAGATAAACTCTTGACATCTCTAGTTTTTACAGTAAACAAAGATGAAGAAAAGAAAAAACATCTTAAGTTCTTTGTATTTAAAAGTTCATCATAGAAGTATGTCTCTCTAAGTGGCTTGATTAAGAAACATCAAGCCACCTGAAAAGTATGATCATGAAGAAAAAAGTATAATCACCCCTCAGCATGGGTGGGATTAAGCTAAACGCATATTCAACCTAATTCGAAAAAATAAAAGTTGTAATCATCCTTCACAATGGGCTTGGTTAATTAAACCCACACTGAGCCCAATTCCGTGAGGCCCATTCATGAAAAACTGACCTCGAGAAGCCACACTAGGCCCAAACGTTCTCTCTCCCTGTGACCCCCACTACTGCTTGGTCACTGCAATCAATATCATGCCGCCATAATCTACATCTAGCCTTAACTCATGAAAAGATTTCGCTGTTCTCATTCCCAGCCCAAGGCCAGATTGGGAACCATGATTTTGCAGATTTCATCTTATTAAGAAGAAAAGTAGAAACTCATGGATATGGGGAAATGCAATACTTCCGTCAAAAGCAGAAAGATGTACATTTTAACACTAAGAGGTTCAACATATAAACATACATACGCTTGATCATAAAAAGAAAGGACCAAAGACTATTCATAGTTCTCGGTCCCATTATTATTAGTACAGTGTTATGTTCAGAGACCTCATTCTCTCTAGTAGTATCACCTGTATGACTCATCAACTGCAGCAACATCATCCTCAGACTCCATTCTCAGCAGCAATACATCATTATCATCATGAGACGTGGTCATTTGTAATAGCAATACATCAAGAGATGTAATAATCTCTAATATCATCATCTTCACTGGACTCATCATCTGTAAGAGCATAACCTTCAGGAAACGTGTCATTTTCATGTTCGTATATTTTTGCATTTGGCTCATCAACCAGCACATGAATTCCACATTTATGCACACCAATGTCCCCTTGGAAGTCTATGGAGACCTCTATTTCGTCTCCACTTCCGATCTCCATTCCATTTCTTATTTGTTCTGGACAGTAAAAATAGCAGCCACCTAAAAAACTGAGAGGAATGTAGCAGATTTCTGGCACAAAATAGCGTTCGTAGCCTCCAATGTATTTTTTGGTAATCGGGATCTGATACACAAGACAACGACTTGCCAACTGCAAAGGGTAAGGACATTCTGTATGAAGAAGTTGACAGAGGCCTTTAGTTTTGTTGTAAATTGAGATCGCCATTAGAGGACCGTGACTTGAAGTATAATTTCCAGCCTGGGCGATCTCTTGGTAAGAAGCACAAACAAGTAACCTGCGAATTTTTCCCTCAGAAAGTGAAGGTACATAAAAGGATATTAAAGACCCCATTGCTTGATGGCTGAACCAATTTGGAACCTCGCTACTCTGGAGAAAAATGGTATGAAATTGAACGGGACTCCTGCTCAATCGACGCTACATCAAAAGACCAAAAGCAATATGGACATCGTTAGGGGGGGCGGGGGAAAGAGGTAGAGAGAGGGAGAGAGAGAGAGAGAGTACCTGGAAAAAACTTGGAGATACTAACGCTGCCATGAGGGTGAACAAAGGTTTCAGACTCTGCAGGTGATCCAAGTCAACCAGATTGTGGCATTTAGATAAAGAAATAATTACCGAATGTTCCATATCTGACAAATTTGGGAGTGTTTCCAATGACATACAGCCTTTTGCATACAACAGCGATAAACTTGGAGGGAGGCCTGAAATTGTTTGCAGTGTCATGCACTTATCTATCTCTAAATCAAATAATTTTGGAAGGCCACTGATGCTATGAGGTAGTTTACGAAAATTATTTCCAGTTAACTTCAGAATAATGAGTGAAGACAAACTCCCAAGATCAACGGGAAACTGATCTTCCGATAAATTACAATAGCTGAGATTTAGCTCTTCCAAGGAACGAAATCTCGAACTCGAAGCTAGTAGCGAACTTATACGGATTGAGATTTTTGGTGCTATCCAGGATGAGAAAGATGACGAGTTAGAATATGTGGATTCTCTTAGATATCCAAAGAATTCAATGTTGCGAGTCTCCAAAAGACCGAAGGAGAATGGTTGATGCCTTATAACAGCTCCATTGGCATGCAACTCTATAAAGGAAATCATGTTCCCCACTTGCTCCGGTGACTTGCCAAGTTTTAAGCAATAAGACAGGTCAGCTATTTCAAGAGATTCCAACTTGGTAACACTGCATGAAATATTCCTCAGGCTTCTGCATTCTCTCAAATTCAGTGAAACAAGGCTTTTCAAACATCCAATGGATTCATGAACTTCAACCAACCTCATGCAACCTTCAAGTATCAATATCTCTAAATTTGGGATTTTGGAGAAATCTGGTAATTTGATGAGGTCTTCAGAATAACTGAGGTTAAGAACTTTTAGCTTGTTGAGTGTCTATAAAAATAAAGTCATAACAAAAGAAAATGAACAAAAATTCTTGTTAGTTATACATTTAACATTAATAGCAAATAAAAAGTATGTACGAATGTTATACCTTATGATCCTTCCAAATTTGCATGATTTTACTTTGTTGCATGTTAAGAATTGAAAGATTCTCTAGATGAAAATTTTGTGGTATAAATTGCAAAGGACACCTATACCAACAAAGCCATCTTAGTTCTGTTGGGTGGATATTTGAACCATTCTGTGAAACTTAAAGCATTGATTTGGAACGATGTCAAATTCTTCATATTTGCAAATACTTCAGTTTCCAAAGGTACATCTTCAAGTGTGTGTTGATTAAATTCAAGATCCTCCCCTACTTCAGATGCCTAACAAAATAGACAATTGGATGTAAAATATACACCTTCATCCTATGTAAAACAAATACACCATGAATTTGATTAAAGATTTTTAAAGCAATAATTATGAGTAATGTTCACATAATATTCAAACTATGATGGATGCTTTGAAAAATAATATAATTCTCTTATGTACAAACATAACTAGAATATCATGTAGTCAATAATTATGAGTTGGCAACCCATGTTGCCTAGGACCAAAAGGTCCCAAGTCTAGTACTTAATTCCCTCACACCCTTATTTACCAACAAAAAAAAAACCCTAAAATATTATGTGTTTGTATGTGAAAGTATTATAGAGATTGTTGACAAGTATCTAATTCAATTAGAAGCAAGTGTAACCTAAGATCTCTTGGTCTGAAATTCAACATTGAGTGCATGCATGCATGTGTGTGTTTATAGGAAAAGAAAGTGTTATATGGACTAGAAATACAAGCATCTTACCATAAACTTTCTTAATACATTTAAGGCATCTTCATGAAGCCACAATATACTAGAATTTTTAGAAAAATTGATTGTGTTTTCACGAACAATCTCTCTTCCCATATCTTGAATAAGCTTGTGCATTCTTATTTCATTTTTGTAATCAATTGTCAAAAGGGATTTTTGCTCAAGAGTTCTAATACCACTATTTGGAAAAAGACCATAACCTTCCATTACTTTGATAGCATATTCCATATCCAAACCAATAAAGAAACATGTAACATTAAGAAATAGATCCTTTGTATAACTATCCAATGAATCAAAACTTATTTTAAGGACTCTATAAATTTTGTCATTGGCCACTCGTTGCAACTTTTCTAGTTCATTCTTCCATTCAACATGGCTCCTTTCTCTTAGAAAAGAACCTAAAACCTTAAGAGCCAACGGAAGTCCTTCAAGGTATTTCACCACATTTATTGAAAGCTCAATGTAATCTTCTCTAGGATGTGCCATGTTAAAGGCATGCCAACTAAAAAGTTCAAGGGATTGTGATTGATTCAAGGTTTCAACCTTGTATTTCTCATCTACCGCTAGTTGAGCTAGCAAATGTTTATCTCTAGTTGTTAAAATAATTCTACTTCCCAAACCAAACCATCTTAAATCTCCAAGTAATTTGTTCACTTGATCTAAGTCATCCACATCATCAAGAACAATAAGAACTCTTTTGTGATGAAGTCTTTCCTTAATTAAATTTATTCCCCTACAAAAAGTGTCAATTATAACATTCTTCCTCAATGTATCATAAAGAAATTGTTTTTGTAATTGAACCAAACCATCAAAATTTTTTGAAGTTTCTCGAATGCTTAAAAGACAACTACTTCCTTCAAATCTATTACATATCCGATTATACATTGCTTTTGCTATCTCTGTTTTACCAATGCCACCCATCCCATAGATGCCCACAACACGAATATCACTTGCTCCGAGATTTAATAAAAGTTTAACGTCTTCAACACAATAATCTATTCCTATTGGATGTTCCGAAACAGCTAAGTGAGTAGGATTCACTTCACATAACAGTTCATCAAGAATTGTCTCAATAAATCTTGCTTCGTACCTAATCATAATACAACAAAAGGAAGACAAAGTCGTAAGATGAGTAACAGCAAAGAGGGTAAATAATTTAATAAAAATAAAAAAAAAGATGAGTTGTATACTTTCCAAAGGAAATTATCATCTTAATCACCTGAGACTACCAAGTAACGACGAACAATCATTTTATCGCAAATCGGATATTGATAGCCTTTAAATACACCCTTACATAATATTTTCCTAATCTACTCGAGTGCTATAGATCAGTTTTTTTTGTTTTCTCCTTTCATTTCAATGGTAAAGGCCATTGATTAATTTTTATTAGGGAAACCATTAATTCAAGGAATGATATTGCCTGGAAGGCGCTCTTAATCTTTACAATTGTGGAACAAAAATCTCCCTTAAAACGGCACGATCTTTAGATTGTGTTAGTGTGCACATGAATCCAGAAAACCATGAATTAATTCGCCTCAGAAACTTTTTTTTTTTTATCAAAACCATTTTTAAACAACCTTTATTTGTTTCTAATCAATTACCGTCGGACATACAAAGAAACACAAAAGGATTGGGAATAAAATAAGGCATGAAAAAGCACAAGTGGCCGTAGCATAACATTACCCATCTGCCACATTCCGGGGATCCCAGCCAGCATATTCTGCAGCTAGAGTAAGAGCTTCTCTCCACCTTTGCACCATCTCTCTCTCCGTTTCACTTTGAAACAGCTTTTCATGCGCAGTAAATGCTTCTGCAAAAGTTCCGGTTTGATTTCGGACATCTGAGGGACTCACATGATAAAATATCGGATAAAGAGTATGAACTTTGTTTTTCTTACAACAGTTCACAATCTCCGCAAGTTCTTGAAGGCACCACTTGGAAAAAGCATAGCCTTTGGAGAAAATCACAATATAAATCCTTGATCTTCGAACTGCATTTACTAGTTCATAAGAGATGGTCTTCCCTTTTGGAAGTTCCTCGTTATCGCGGAAGGTACGAATTCCAACTCGATCCAAAGCGTTGTAGAGGTGATCGGTGAAGGTCTTGCGGGTATCTTTACCTCTAAAACTCAAGAAGACATCGTAATCCCAACAATCTCTTGAATGAGATAAAAGCAACTGAGCAGCCATGGAAAAGCTTATGGATCAGAGGAGACAGAGATTGCGTAGTTGAAAGTGGGACAAGAAAGAAAGTTTTTCATGTTTTCATCGTCGCTTCTCGATCGTCGGTTACTTCTCAGAAGATGCAGCTGGCGAAATTTGGGCAGAGTATCGCTTCAATTGGGTCAAGTCAATGATAGTGATTGCACCCCTACCGCACTATGATTCCCCTTTTATTATTGCTGCACTGGCGATTTTAGCAAAACTAATTTTCTTTTAAAAAAAGGTCAGGAATCCATCGGAAATTCTTCGGCAAATAAAGCAATAGCGGTGGAGATCAAGCGCGTTGAAACTTGATATCAGATAGTTCTTCTCGGAAAGAATCGTCCTAGACAAACTTCTTCCTTTTCTTTTATTTTTCTTTTTTTTGTTTTTCCTAAAGAATGAGAAAGTTAACATTCTTTGGAAAGTAGGAAAGTGACAACTATTAGACAAAGAATCCCAAACTAAAAAGGAAAACATTTAATATGTCTTGTAAATTTAAAGAAGCTATTTCCTCAAAGAGGTACTTATTAGGAAAGGTGTATCTAGGACTTTCACCTAGATACAATCCTAGAAATGATGTATCTAGAACCAATCTTTTGTTGCTTGGACTATGAGGGAATCTTAAACAAAGAATATCACGTTAGATATAAAAAATTTTATAATGTGTCTTATAAACTTAGACAATCTTTCTTTTCAACTAGACCTTTTTTAAGGGAAGTGAACTTGGCCCTTTAACGACAACATCATCGTTGATTAGATTTACAATGAGAATCTTGACCATTTGACAAAGAAATATTTGTTAATTTGTCTAGTGATGTTTGTTTCACACCTAACGTCTTTATATAACTTCTCAACATTGTTTGTTTATCCTAAACAAAGACTAACCATTATAGTCATTATTAGCTCAAAAACTTTTGTTACTAAAGCAGCCAATAACATAAGAAATAAGAATAGGAAAATTGAGAAAGTTGATCCATTAAGTCAAAAGTCTTCAAGAACACTTCATTTTTCATATACTACATTTTCTTTATTATACATCATAATTAGGTATCAAAGCCAATCCTTCCCCTATGTTATCAAATTTAATCTCAAAAATAGGCTAATCCTTCACTAATAAAAAGACCAAACTTGGATTGTTGAAAAAAAGTTAGACAAAGTCTCGTATTAGAGAGAGAAAGAAAAAAAGGTACTTGTAATATTGGTTATAAGCTTATACACTCCCCTTTCCTCAATCAAGCATTTTAATGAGAGGTAAACTTGAGCCTTTCATAACAACATCAATGTTGATTAGGTTTAGAATGCAAAGAACCTTGGCCAACTAACAATCAAATATTATTTGTTAATTCATCTAATGATCATCTATTCAAACCTAACATCTTTATATAACCCCATTATTACGTTGATAATCCTAACAAAGACTAATACTTCCATTCAATTAGTTTAAAAAAATTTGTTGCTCAAGTAGCCAACAAGGTAACAAATAGAAATAGGAAAAGTAAAGAAAAATTGATCCATTAAGTCAAATTTTTTTAAGAACACCTCACTATCCATCTAACTTATTTTTCTTTGTTACACAATATAATTAGGTATTTGAGCTAGTTCCTCCTTCATATTATCCAATCCATCCCAAAAATAGGCTAGTCCTTCACCAATAAAAAGACTAAACTTGGATTGTAGAAAAAATGTTAGGCAAAGAGTCTCATATTAAAATATATATATATATATATATATATATACTTGTAATATATCTTACAAGCTTATACACTCACCTTTTCCTGATAAAGCATATTAATGAGAGATAAACTTAAGCCTTTCATAACAACATCAATGTTGGTCAGGTTTAGAATGCAGAGAACCTTGACCAACCAACAATCAAATATTGTTTGCAAATTCATCTAATGATTTTCTATTCAACCGAACATCTTTATATAACCCTATCATTACTTTGATATCCTAAACAAAGACTAATACATCCATTCAATTAGTTTAAAAATTTTTGTTGCTAAAGTACCCGACAAGGTAACAAATAGAAATAGGAAAAGTAAAGAAAATTGATCCATTAAGTCAAAAGTTTTTAAGAATACCTCACTATTGATGTAACTTACTTTTCTTTATTACTCAGTATAATTAGGTATTTGAGCTAGCTTTTCCACCATATTATCCAATCCAATCCCAAAAGTAGGCTAGTCATGCACTAATAAAAAGTCTAAACTTGGGTTGTAGGAGAAATATGAGACAAAGAGTCTCATATTGGAGATTACCATACTTGTAATACACTTTATAAATTTAAACGCTCCCTTTTCTTGATTAAGTACTTTGAAAAGAGGTAGACTTGAACCTTTCATAAGAACATCAATGTTGATTAGGCCTAGAATGAGAAGAACCTTGACCAACCATTCATCAAGTACCGTTTGCTAGTTTGTCTAACCATAAAGGATCGTTAGACTAACTAACAAATTTTCTGCAGCATCTAGGGAAGTTTATGGTTATAAAATTCTTTTAGAAAAAAAAAAAAGGAAGAAGTTTGCAGTGTTGCCACATTTCTTCGGGACATGAAGTTTCAACTAATTCAAATTTGATTTATGCTAACACCAATTACTTTGTTGGACAATGAGAATCTCTCTACACGAAGCAAATAGACAAGCGAGTAAATGTCCACTCGTACGAGATCCTGGAAAAATGATTTGATCCCAGGGGATCGACGTTATACCCATAAATTAGTTCAAATAAAGCTAATTCACACATGCTTTAATTCCAGAAATAATCAAGTAATCCATAAACATTTATAACAATGACATAAATGTAGAGGAAAAGTGAGAAAAGAGAAAATAGCTTCAATGTTCCTGCTTTCAAAGAAACAAAAATGGGGGAAAGGAGAAAATCCCTTTAACAAGTTAGATCTCGTCAAAGTCCACGCAAAACGAAGCCTTCTATATTTCAGCATATCCTTTTTTTTAAAAAACAAAAAACAAAAAAAGAAGGGGTATATACAGTTTGTACACGTAAATATGCTAAATTATAAACTAAAGACTTAAGAATATCCACATTGCTTCAGTCACAATTATATAGGCAACAGTTTTATATTATAAAGAACTAATCACCAGCTGGAATATCAACAATATGACTTCATCCAGCAGCAGCACGATCTTAAAAGACTACCTCCTCTGTAGCAACATCACCTCGCACTTCGAGAGAGATTATCATTTTTAATTATCATTACATAGAGAGATGTTATTATCCATAATACCATGACCTTCAGTGACCTCATCATGGGATGTAAAGACCATCCGCTTTGGAACCTTTTCTTCATCTATAGCAGCATTTTAGTCTCCATTTATTCCATGTGGCTTATCAAATAGTAGACGACTTCCATATCTGTACACTTCAAAATTTTCATAGAATCTTATGCACACCTCTAATTCGTCTCCACCTCTCATTTCCATACCATATCCTTTCTCCTTTGGCCAGAATACATAGCAAAAGGATTCAAAGTTTACACGCAAATAGTAGATATTTGGCAAAAACCAGCGTTGGCAGCCTTGAATTCTCTCTGTTATAATTGGGATCTGAAATACAAGACAGCGAGCTGCCAAGTTAAACGAAAAGGGGCTTCTGTACAAAGGAATTATGTTAAGAGCTTGGGCGTAAGTCCTGGTTAAGGGTCGGTTAACTGGAAAATCTCCCAAAAGGGAGTTACTGGCTTGTTTCTTACGAGCAATGGTGGCTGTGGGAAAGGACCTCGGGAGAGACAGAGAGCAGGAGAGAGAGAAAGAGAAGTGGGTCTCTTTCAAGGGAAACCCGAACCTCCAGTGCTTTTTGAGGGATAACTTCCTGTCTTTCATTTCCATTCCAAGTCTTTAAATAAATGTCCTAGTTTTGGACGGATTCAGAACTAAAGACTACAAAAACAACTGACATGTGTTCCTTAACAGCAAGTAGTGCCCAGTCCTACGCTACAGCGTTTTACAGACCTCATTTAGGACGAGTGTCAGGTGCAGCCTACTGAAATACAAAAGTAACTTAAATTCATTAAAGCAAATAGCTAGACAAGCCACCAGACCCGACCACGTTCTTTGCTAGGAACACTGTACAAAATTGAGTCTAAGGACTCACGTTCCCTCGCTGGCCAATAAGCCATCTGTCCCACTTGCACGCCATATACGTTCCACGGACCTTGGCTACTAATGAGTCTTCTGTCAAATCAGCACGCCATGTGTCTTTGTGATCGTATCAAATTGACAGCAGGATCCTCTGTGATTGGAAATATGGACAGCCACTTGGGGTTCAACAACTGAAGTATCATTTGGAGCATAGGACATCTCTTGATAAGAAGCACCAACAAGTTACCCACGAATTTTACCCTCTGAAAGTGAAGATATGGGAAAGCACATCGAAGGTCCATTTTTCTTATGGCTGAACCAATTTGGAACCTCACTAGTTTGGAGGAAAATCCTCCGAAATTGAACATCAGACGTGCTGGATATATGCTGCATCCAAAATAGATATGTAATCATTTTGAGTGAGTGAGTGAGTGAGAGAGAGAGAGAGAGGGAGAGAGAGAACCTGCAAAAGACTTTCAGATACTAATGCTGCCATAATAGTGAATGAAGATTCCAAGCTCTGCAAATTTCTCAAGTCAACCAGATTGTGGCACTCAGATAGCCAAAAAAATAGGCGACTGATTCATGTCCCAAGAATTTGGGAGTGCTTTCAATGACCTGCAACCTCTTGCATTTAGCATCCACAAACTTGGTGGGAGTACTGAAATTGATTGGAGATCCGTACAATCATCTATCTCCAAAAAATACAATTTGGGAAGTCTACCAATGCTACAAGGCAGTTCACGAAAATTATTTCCTGATAACTTCAAAATTAGAAGCGATGGTAAACTTCCAATATGTACAGGAAACCCATCTTCGGACAATTCACAATAGCTAAGATTTAGCTCTTCCAAAGAATTAAGTCTAGAAACGGAGGCTAGTAGCAAACTTCTGCTGATCAAACTTTTTGGTGATGTACAAGATGAGAAGCATAACAACCAAGAATATGAGCATTCTTGTTTACTTCTAGGACTTAAAGCTATTTCCTTCTTAAGTTCAGAGCGGCTTTTATAATTAGGTTTCCCAACGAGCATATCGTTCTTATGTTTTGAGCAGGACAGAGCCTTGCGTCTATCCTCCTTTTCTAAGCGAGACAGATTGGTGCCCCTACCGTCATGTACAACGTAGGACGACAGTTCATGGCTCTTATTGGTCTCAATGAAGAATCCATCACAGATATGTTTGAAGTGGTCATCCACCGCATCACTATGTTGATAGATCATACTAGTAATCCTTTTATACAGCTCTTTAAAAGCTACATTCTCCACTTGCTCTGGTAACTCGTCCAATTTTAAGCAGCAAGACACGTCAAGAATTTCAAGAGATTCTAAAAAGAAAATGCTGCTTGGAAGATACCTAAGGCTTTTGCACCCCTTTAAATTCAGCAAAACAAGGTGTTCCAAACATCTAATAGACTCATGAAGCTTAACCAACCTTGTGCAACCTTCAAGTAATAATTTCTCCAGATGTGGGATTCCGAAGAAATTTGGTGATCTAGTGAGATCTTCGGAGTTGCTGAGGTTTAGGACTTTCAGCTTGTTGAACATCTATAGGAACAAATTCATAAGAAAATAAAATAAGTGAAAAGCTATTGTGAATTATAAATTTCATAAAAATATAGAAGTAGAAAATATTGTATGATAAAAGATTACCATACTTTGTAACTCTTCCAAAGCTCTAAGATTTTACTGTGTTGTATGTCAAGAATAATAAGGTCCTTTGGATAAAAAATTTCTGGTAGAGATTTCAAATGGCACTTATACCAATATAGCCATTTTAGCTATTTGGTAGGATCTTTCAATTCTACTTTGACATGTTTTGGGTTGATTTGTAGCAATCTCAACCTTTTCACATGTGCAAGCATTGCAGTTCCCACGGGTATGTCACCAGACATAGGTGGACTTATGTTGATACCCTCCACATCTTCCAATCCCTAGCAAGATATATAGTTGGATTAGTAATCCGCATCCTTTAATTTTGTAAAATTAAGAATACCCTTGAATTGGACTAGACCTTTTAATATAATAATTAGAAATAATTATCAATGTTAATTATCATATACAAACAATGATGCAAACTTAGAAAAATTATAAAACTTTCATGACTAAGCATAAAACACATATATCATAGATACATCTATTTGTTAGGACCATCAAATATTACCATTATGTCAAATGCAATTATTGTTAATGAGATGCATATCCTATTCTTTAAACACCCTTTAGCAATGCTTGAATGCTTGCTAGCCATTAGGCACATACACACATAACCCATTAAACCCAATAGCATTTCCACATTGTCATATACATGAAATGAGTACATGTCTCTTACCACATTTGTGTGAAGTAGGCGCATGAAATCTTCATATAGCCATAACCTACTATATGTTATTTTCTCAAGAACAATTCATTTTCCCATATCTTGGATCAAACTATGCATCCTTAACTTATTTTCATAAGTTAGGAGTGATCTTTCTTCCAAAACTTTCAAACCAATTTGTGGATGGAAACCACAACCTTCAAATATTTTCATAGCATAATCTTTATCCATGCCAATCAAGAAACATTTCCCTTGTATAGTGATCCAATGAATCAAAGCTTTTTCTAACTATTTTTTGAATCTTCTCATGTGGAGTCCTTTGCAATTTTTCAATTCATCTTGACATTCATCATTGCTCCTTATTTTCAATAAAGAACCCAAAACCTTTAGCGCTAATGGAAGTCCTTCGCTATATTTTACTGCATTAATGGAAAGCTCCAAGCATTCTGGCAATGGATCAGCCATCTCAAATGCATACCAACTAAAAAGTTCAAGGGATTGCGACATATTCAAAGCTTTGACATTATATTTTCTCTCAACTCCTAGTTGACTTAGCAAATGTTCATCTTTTGTGGTTACAATGAATCTACTTCCTAAACCAAAGCATCTTAAGTTTCCAACTAATTTGTGTATTTACTCCAAATCATCCACATCATCAAGGACAACAAGAATTCTTTTGTGTTGAAGCCTTTCCTTAATCAAGTTGATTCCTTGATCAACATTTTCAATCTTCAAATTCTTTTTCAAGATATCAAAAAGAAGTTGTTTTTGTAATTGAATTAAGCCATCAGACTTTTCTGAAGTTTCTTTAATGTCTAAAAGAAAACTACTTCCTTCAAATCTATAACATATATGATTATAAAGAGCTTTTGTTATGGTTGTTTTACCAATGCCTCCCATCCCATAAAAGCCCACAATGCCAACATTTGTTGTCCTGGGATTTAATATAGTTTTCACCTCTTGAACACGAGAATCTATTCCCACTTAATAAATGGCAAGATCCAAGTGAGCAGGCATTAGTTTACACAAAATTTCATCAATAATCCCTTCAATGAACTTGGCTTCATACCTAATCATTATATGTCAAATTGAATACAAAATATTAAGATACTCACAAGCCAAAGGAAAGATAAAAATAAATAAGTAAATAAAAATTTGATAGACACCCTATATCAATCATTTGAGGTATTTCACATTTCTTATCATGTCATTTAAGTATATTTATATATAATTTTAGATCAACGGTCCCCTCAATAAACTTTTCTTGGTACCAAATCATTATTGGTCAAATGGAATATAAAGGATTAAAGATCAGCGGAAGTAAAGATTAAAAAAAAAAGGATGAAACAATTAAAAATGAACGCATATATCTTAAGAGCATAAGAGTAAGGGAATATAAACTGAGGACTTTAAGGTCAAAAGTCAACAGCTTTGTCGTGAAGCTATCAATCCCAATTTAATTGCTTAATGAACATTGCTTCACACATAACCATTAATGATCAATTTGAATCCAGAACATTAAGAAAAGCACATGCAAAAGTAAAAAGAATAAGAAAATGAGATCCAAGAACATTATCCTTTAACTCATTTGAGGTATTTTAAACTTATTATGGATATTGTTTAAGTTTATTTATACAAAAAAATTTAAAAACAATCCCCCATAGACTTCGCTTCGTACGTAAGGTAAAAAAAAAAGGAATGCGAGAGTCATAAATGCACAAACCAAGGCAAAAAATATATATAAGAAAAAAATGGGGCACCTAAATCTTAAGAACATTCTTATCTCAATCATTGAGGTATTTCAAATTAATTATGGATATTATTTAAGTATATCTCTTCATATATTTTTTTTATAACAATCCCCCCAGTGTCCAATTAACTATGGATATTATTTAAGTAAATCTCTACATATATTTTTTTTAAAACAATCCCCCAATGTCAAATTAATTATGGATATTATTTAAGTCTATCTGTACATATTTTAAACAACAATCCCCTCAATGAACCTTGTTTCGTACCTAATCATTATAGATAAAAGGATACAAAATATTTAGAAAGTACAAGCCAAAGGAAAAGAATAAAAAAAAACGAGACCCCTATATCCCTTGAACATTCTTATCTCAATCATATGAGTTATCCGAAATTTCTAATGGATATTGTTTAACTACATTTATATATAAGTTTGCTTCATTAGTCCCATACGGAACTTCACTTTTTATCGTACCATTACATGTCAAATGGAAAATAAATCATTAAGATTAGCAAAACCCAAGTAAAAAGAGGGAAAATAAAAGTAAAAAAAAAAAAAGGAAGAGAGAGAGTCAAAGAATAAAAAAGTGAAACGCCCATATCTCAATAATATTCTTGTCTCAATCATGTGAGGTATTTTAAATTTATTACAAATAATATTTAAGTATGTTTCTACATAATTTTTTTCTTTCAAGAAAAGCCTTATTGAACTTGGCCTTCTAGAATCAATTTTATAGGGAAAATGGCATACAAATCATTAAAGAAGCACAAGCCAATCGGAAGAAAAATAAAATAAAAGGGTAAGAGAAAAGTGACACCTATGTCCCAAGAACATTCTCATCTCAATCATTTGAGTTATTTTAAATTTATTTTAGATAATTAATCATTTATATTTTTTCAAATTATTTTGTCTTAATGACATGCCATGAACTTTTTCCTTACAGAAACTCACTAATTTAATGTTTTAAAGAAATTGTGGCTACAATGCCATTACTCTGAACTTGGAAGGCAGTTATAATCTAAGCAATTCTAGAAAAAAGATCTGTACTTTTTTTGGCAATCCAAATCTAAATTGTTTTAAGGAATTTTCTTTTTACATACATGAAGAAAAGGAAAAGAGCAAATAAAAGAAAAGCAGGAAAAAGCGCCAAGGAAGCGGAGTATTTACCCATCTGCAACAGTCGAGGGATCCCACCCGGAACACTCTGCAGCATGAGCTAGAGCTTCTCTCCACCTTAGTGCGGTCGCCATTTCACCCCGCGCTTCATGCTTATTAAATGCTTTAGCAAAGGTTCCGGCCTGTTTCCGAACATCCGAGGGGTCTACGTGATAAAATATTGGGAAAAGACAGTGGCCTGTGCTATTCTTACACTCCTCCACCATCTCAGCAAGTTCATCAAGGCACCAGCGAGAAGAAGCATAGCGTTTGGAGAAAACCACAATGAAAATTCTTGATCTACGAATCGCGTTACGTATTTCGGTAGAAAGAACTTTCCCTCTTGGAAGCTCCTCGTTATCTCGGAAGGTGCGAATTCCGACTTGATTCAAGGCATGGTAGAGGTGATCGGTAAAGATCTTGCGGGTGTCTTTACCTCTGAAACTCAAGAAAACGTCGAAATCCCAGGCGTCGCAGAGGTGATCAGTGAAATTTTTGCGAGTGCCTTTACCACTGAATCTCCCGGAGGAGTCTTGATCCTCAGTGTTGCTCGAGTGATCGGTGGAGGCTTTATGGGTGTCTTCACCTTGAAACCTCGAGGAGCCGTCGGGATCGCTGGCTTTGCCCGGGTGATTGGTGTAGGTCTTGCAGGTGACGCCAGCTCTTTGACCTCGGGGAAACGCTGCGATCCCTGGATTTCCCTAGGTAATAGTTGCCGATCTTGGGGATAACGGGCCCAGTAGCAGTGGAAGCTGATGAAGCAAGCTGAATAGCCATGGAAAAACTTACGAGTCAAAGGAGAACAAGATACAGTGGTAGTTGAGAGTGGCAGACAAACAAGGCTTCTCTTGTTTTTAGAGAATTTCCATTTTTCAGTAAACCCTGTTTCCTGGAAGCAGCCGCTGGTGAAAAACGTGCAAAGATTCAATTTTTATCTATTAAGTCGACAATAATGACAAATGCCATTGACTAATGGATTGGCACATAAACCATATCAAAAGTTAAGTGGCCTCAATAAAAACTCAAATGACCCTTAAGAGAAAGGGAAAGGGCCATATTAATAAGGCATATTGTTTACCCATCCGTAATCGATGTGGGACAATAAAAAACACCAGCTTCAAAGGAGAACAAGATACAGTGGCAGTTGAGAGTGGCAGACAAACAAGGCTTCTCTAGAGAGAGAGAGAACCTGGAAGAGACTCTCAGATACTAATGCTGCCATAATAGTAAATGAAGATTCCAAGCTCTGCAAATTTCTCATGTCAACCAGATTGTGGCATTCAAATAGCCAAAAGATAGGTGAATGATTCATGTTCCACGAATTTGGGAGTGCTTCCAATGACCAGCAACCTCTTGCATTTAACATCCACAAACTTGGTGGAAGCACAGAAATTGATTGGAGAGCCGTACAATTATCTATCTCCAAAAAAACTAATTTAGGAAGCCTACCAATGCCACTAGGTAGTTCACGAAAATCATTTCCTGATAACTTTAAAATTAGAAGCGAAGGTAAACTCCCAATATGTATAGGAAACCCATCTTCGGACAAATTACAATAGCTAAGATTTAGCTCTTCCAAAGAATTAAGTAAAGATAGAGAGGGTAGTAGCAAACTTCTGCTGATCAACCCTTTTAGGGATTTACAAGATGGGAAGCATGACAACCAAGAATATGAACTTTCTTCTTGACGTCTAGAGCTTAAAGCTATTTCCTTCTTGAGTTCAGAGCGGCTTTCATAATCAACTTTCCCAACGAGCATATCCTTCTTATGTTTTGAGCAGGACAGAGCCTCGCACCTATCCTCCTTATCTAAATGAGACACGGTGGTGCGCCTATCGTCATGTACAACGTTGGACGACAGTTCACAGACATGTTTGAATTGCTCATCCACCGCATCACTAGGTTGATAGATCATACTAGTAATCCTTGTATACAGCTCCTTAAAAGCTATATTCCCCACTTGCTCTGGTAACTCGTCCATTTTTAAGCAGCAAGACACGTCAAGAATTTCAAGAGATTCTAAAAAGGAAACGCTGCTTGGAAGATATCTAAGGCTTTTGCATCCCTTTAAATTCAGCAAAACAAGGTGTTTCAAACGTCCAATAGACTTGTGAAGTTTAACCAACCTTATGCAACCTTCAAGTATTAATTCCTCTAGATGTGGGAATTCAGAGAAATGGGGTGATTTGGTGAGATCTTCAAAGTTGTTGAGGTTAAGTACTTTCAAGTTGTTGAATATCTGTTTCATAATAACATAAAGTAAGTGAAAAGTTATTATAAACTTTACACCTCATAAAAATATAAAAGTAAAGAATATTAAAAGATTATCAAACCGTACTTTATAATTCTTCCATAGCTCTAAGATTTTACCATGTTGCATGTCAAGAATAACAAGGTTTTTTGGGTAAAAATTTTTTGGAAGAAATTTCAGATGGCATTTATACCAAAAAAGTCATTTTAGTTCTTTAGATGGATCTTCCAATTTTACTCTAACATGTATAGAGTTTATTTGTAGCAATCTCAACCTTTTCACATGTGCAAGTGTTGCAGTTTCCATAACCAAATCACTAGATATCGGTGGGCTTGAGATGATACCCTCCACATCTTCCAATCCCTAGCAAGATACATAATTGGATTAGTAATCCACATCCTTTAATTCTTGTTAAAATTAAGAATACCCTTGAATTGGACTAGACCTTTTCTAAGCTTCAAAGTCACAATTGTTGACTTGATTACAAGAATTAGCAATGTTAATATCTTGTACAAACCAAGATGCAAACTTAGAAAATTGTAAAACTTTCATGACCAAGCATAAAACACATATATCATAGATGTATCTATTTGTTCAGACCATCAAGCATTACCATTGTATTAAATGCAATTGCTGTTAATGAAATGCATATCTTATTCTTTAAAAACCCTTAGTAACAATGTCTGTAAGCTTGCTAGTCATTTGGCATATACACACAAAACCCATTAAACCCAACAACATTTGCACATTTAGATATGAAATGAGTATGTGTCTCTTACCTCATTCCTGTGAAGTATATGCATGACATCTTCTCAAGAACAATTCCTTTTCCCATATCTTGAACCAAACTATGCATCCTTAGCTTATTTTCATAATCAATTGTCATGAGTGATCTTTCTTCAAGAACTTTAAAATCAATTTGTGGTTGGCAACCACAACCTTCAAATATTTTTTATAGCATAATTTTTATCCATGCCAATAGAGAAACATGCAATATCAAGAAACGTTTCCCTTGTACAATGATTCAATGAATCAAAGCTTTTTCGAAGTACCTTTTGAATCTTCTCATGAGGAGTCTTTTGAAAATTTTCAATTCTTCTTCCCATTCATTGTTACTCCTTCCTCTAAAAAAAGAACCCAAAACCTTTAGTGTTAATGTAAGTCCTTCAACATATTTTACTGCATTTTTGGAAAGCTCCAAGAAATGTGGCATTGGATTAGCCATCCCAAAGGCATGTCAACTAAAAAGTTCAAGGGATTGTGACATATTCAAAGCTTTGACCTTATATTTTCTCTCAACTCCCAATTGATTTAGTAAATGTTCATCTCTTGTAGTTATAATAAAACTACTTCGTGAACCAAAACATCTTAAGTTTCCAACTAATTTGCATAATTGGTCTAAATCATCCACATCATCAAGGACAATGAGAATTCTTTTATGACAAAGTCCTTCCTTGATTAGGTTGATTCCTCTATCAACATTGTCAACCTTAAAATTCTTTTTCAAGATATCAAAAAGAAGTTGTTTTTGTAATTAAATTAAACCATCAGACTTTTCTGATGTTTCTTTTATGTCTAAAAGAAAAGTACTTCCTTCAAATCCATAGCATACTTGATTATAAAAAGCTTTTACTATGGTTGTTTTGCCAATGCCTCCCATCCCATAAATGCCCACAATGCCAATATTTGTCGTCCCAATACTTAATAAAGCTTTCAACTCTCGAGCACAAGAATCTATTCTCACTTGATTACTCGTAACATCCAAGTGAGCAAGCATAAGTTCACACAAAGCTTGATCAACAATCCCTTCAATAAACTTGGCTTCGTACCTAATCATTTTACATTGAATTGAAAATAAAATATTAAGATAAGCACAACCTAAGGGAAAGATAAAAGTAAATAAATGAAAATTTGAGAGACACCCTGTCTCGATTATTTAAGGTATTTCAAAATTTCTTATTATGTCATTCAAGTAATTTTTTTTATAATTCTAGATCAACAATCCCCTCAATAAACTTTTCAAGATAGAAATCAATAGAAAGCATTAAGATCAGCACAACCAAAATAGGAAAAAAAAAAGGATAAGACAATAAAAATTGAGACACTTATATTAAGACCATAAGAGCAAGGGATTTTAAAGGAGGACTTTAAGGACAAAAGTCAATAGCCTTGTCATTAAGCTGTCAACCTCAGTTAAACAAATAAATGAACATTGCTTCATCCATAAGTATAATTGGTCAAATGGAATTCAAATCATTAAGAAAAGCAAAAGCGAAGGGAAAAGAATAAGAAAATGATATCCAAGAACATTATCGTTCAAATCATTTGAGGTATTCCAAATTTACTATGGATTTTTATTAAGTTTATTTCTACAAAAAGTTTAACAACGATCCCCCCGTAAACTTTGCTTTGAACCTAAGACCAAAAAAAATAAAAATGAGGAATGCAAACAGTCATAAATGCACGAATAGGCCAAAAAAAAATTAAAATAATAAAAAAAAACGAGGCACCTACATCTCAGGAATATTCTCGTCTCAACCGTTTGAAGTATTTCAAATTTATTACAAATGTCATTTAAGTATATTTTTACATACTTTTTTCTATCAAAAATTTCATTATTGAACTTTGCTATCTAGTATCAATTTTATAGGTCATGGAATATTAGTTATTAGGAAAAGCACAAGCCAATGGGAAGGCGGGGGAAAAAGAATAGAGACAAGTGACCCCTATCTCCCAAAAACATTCTCATCTCAACCATTTAAGGTATTTCAAATTTATTTAGAAAATCAATCATTTATATTTCTCCAAATTTACTCTGTCTTAATAGGATGCCGTAAACCACTTTTCCCTTCCAGAAATTCACTAATTTAATATTTTAAAGAAATTATGGCTACAACAACATTGCGCTGAAAGATATGGCATTACATTTGGAAGGCAGTAATAATCTTAACAATTCTGAAACAAGATCTATACACTTTTTTTTTTTTTTTTTGCAATCCAAATAGAAATTACTTCATGGATATTTAGTTTTACATACGTAAAGAAAAAGCAAATGAAAAGAGCAAATGAAAAGAGCAAATAAAAGAGAAACAAGAAAAAGCAGGAAAAAGCACAAGCGAGCATATTATCTACCTGTCTGCGACAGTCGAGTAATCCCAGCCGGCACACTCCGCAGCATCAGCAAGAGCTTCTCTCCACCTTTGCACGGTCGCCATGTCACCTCGAAACTGTTCTTCATGTTTAGCAAATGCTCCAGCAAAAGTTCCAGTTTGTTTTCGAATATCTGAGGAGTCCACGTTATAAAATATTGGCCAAAGACAGTGGCCTGTGATTTTCCTACACTCCACCATCTCAGCAAGTTCGTCGAGGCACCAGCGGGAAGAAGCATAGTCTTTGAAAAAAAACCACAATGAAAATTCTTGATCTACGAAACTTGTTAAGTAATTCGGTAGAGATACCTTTCCCTTTTGGAAGCTCCTCGTTATGTCTGAAGGTAAGAATTCCGACTCAATCCAAGGCATGGTAGAGGTGATCGGTAAAGGTCTTGCGGGTGTCTTCAACCCTGAAACTCAAGAAGACGTCATAATCCCAGGCGTTGCACAGGTGATCGGTGAAGCTTTTGCGACTGTCTTTCACTCTGAATCTCGGGGAGGCATCGTGAGCCCTGGCGTTGCACGAGGCATCGGTGACGGTCTTGAAGATGCCACCAGCACTGAAACCCAGCTCAGGAGCTCTGGGAGCTGGCTGAATAGCCATGGAAAGATTTACAGGTCAAAGGAGAAGGAGATAGAGAATCGTAGGTGAGAGTGGCGGAGTAAACAAGAAGGATTCCCTTATTTTTGGAGAATTACCCTTTTTAATTCAACCCTGTTTCCTGGAAGCAGGCGCAGCCGCTTTGAAAGTTGTGCGGGGATGAAATCAGGATCATCAAATGCAAGAGCGCTTTTTAAGTGAAAATCATCTTTCTTTTCTTTATCATTATTGAATGTTTTCAATCAGCTTTGAATTACTGTAGAAGGAGTTAAAGAATAAAACAATAGAAAAATAAAAGTATGAATTGCAATATATTATAAGTAATTCCCAACGATTTGGGTTTGTATAGTGAGCCATATTTTATAGTGTTATTGAGGCTAATAAAAAATAGAAATGAATTAGATACAATTATAAATATATGTCATCGAGAGCTTGGATTGAATAAGATTTTTGAATTCCTTCTATATCTTGGTTTGAGTGAACTTTCATTTTGGTTGATGATAGGAGAGGATTGATTTGAACTTTGAATTCTTTCTTTCTTGGAGTGCTTTATTGCCGAGATGAGCATGGGTAGGATTGATTCTTTGGTTTGGTGAAATACTTTTAAAAAAATAAAGGAAGAAGTTTGCATTGTTGCCACATTTCTTCCCCAAAGACCTAGGAATATCCACATTGCTTCCGTCACAATTATATAGGCAACAGTATTATATTATAAAGAACTAATCACCAGTAGGAATATCTGCAACATGACTTCACCAATCAGCAACACAATCTTCAAAGATCTCCCCCTCTATGGCAACATCACCTAGGAGAGAGCATCATTTGTAGCAGCATTACGTAAAGAGATGTTCTTATCCACAATACTATGACCTTCAGTGAGCTCATCATGGGATGTTAACAGCATAACCTTTGGAGACTTTTCTTCATCTATAGCAGTATTTGGCAATAGCATAGACTCTCGGACCCTGTCTTCATCTATAGCAGCACTTTGGTCTCCATTTATTACATCTGGCTTATCAACTAGTAGATGAATTCCATATTTGTGCACTTCCAAACTTCCATAGAATCTTATGCACACATCTAATTCGTCTCCACTTCTGATCTCCATACCATATCCTTTCTCCTTTGGCCAGAATACATAGCAACAGGGTTCAAAGTTTACAGGCAAATAATAGATATTTGGCAAAAACCAGCGTTGGCAGCCTTCAATACTCTCTGTTATGATGGGGATCTGAAATACAAGACAGCGAGCTGCCAAGTGTAAACGGAAGGGGCTTCTGTACAAAGAAATTGACAGCAGGATCCTCTACGGTTGGAAATACGGACAGCCACTTGGGGTTCAAGAATTGAAGTATCATTTGGAGCGTAGGACATCTCTTGATAAGAAGCAGCGACAAGTAACCCGCGAATTTTACCCCCTGAAAGTGAAGGTGTAGGAAAGGATATTGAAGGTCCATTTTTCTTATGGCTGAACCAAATTGGAACCTCACTACTTTGGAGGAAAATACTCCGAAATTGAGCATCACACGAGCTCGATGTACGCTACATCTAAAAATACATCTAGAATCATTTTGGGTGAATGACTTAGAGAGATTGAGAGGGAGGAAGAGAGAGAGAGAGAGAGAGAGAGAGAGAGAGAGAACCTGGAAAAGACTCTCAGATACTAATGCTGCCATAATAGTGAATGAAGATTCCAAGCTCTGCAAATTTCTCATGTCAACCAGATTGTGGCATTCAGATAGCCAAAAAATAGGTGAATGATTCATGTTCCACGAATTTGGGAATGCTTCCAATGACCTGCAACCTCTTGCATTTAGCACCCACAAACTTGGAGGGAGTACTGAAATTGAATGTAGAGCCGTACAATTGTCTATCTCCAAAAAGACTAATTTGGGAAGCCTACCAATGCTACAAGGTAGTTCACGAAAATTATTTCCTGATAACTTCAAAATTAGGAGCGATGGTAAACTCCCAATATGCACAGGAAACCCATCTTCGGACAAAGCAGAATAGCTAAGATTTAGCTCTTCCAAAGCATTAAGTCCAGAAACGGAGGCTAGTAGCAAACTTCTGCTGATCAAACTTTTTGGTGATGTACAAGATGAGAAGCATAACAACCAAGAATATAAGCATTCTTCTTTACTTCTAGGACTTAAAGCTATTTCCTTCTTAAGTTCAGAGCGGCTTTTATAATTAAGTTGCCCAACGACCATATCCTTCTTCTGTTTTGTGCAGGACAGAGCCTTGCGCCTATCCTCCTTATCTAAGCGAGACAGAGTGGTGCCCCTACCGTCATGTACAACGTTGGACGACAGTTCACGGCTCTTATTGGACTCAATGAAGAATTCATGACAGATATATTTGAAGTGCTCATCCACCGCATCACCAGGTTGGTAGATCATGCTAGCAATCCTTTTATACAGCACTTTTAAAAGCTATATTCTCCACTTGCTCTGGCAACTCGTCCAATTTTAAGCAGCAAGACACGTCAAGAATTTCAAGAGATTCTAAAACGAAAATGCTGCTTGGAAGATACCTAAGGCTTTTGCACCCCTTTAAATTCAGCAGAACAAGTTGTTCCAAACATCCAATGGACTTGTGAAGCTTAACCAAACTTGTGCAACCTTCAAGTATTAATTTCTCTAGATGTGGGATTCCAAAGAAATTTGGTGATATAGTGAGATCTTGGGAGTTGCTAAGGTTAAGGACTTTTAGCTTGTTGAACATCTATAGGAACAAATTCATAAGAAAATAAAATAAGTGAAAAGTTATTGTGAATAGAATAATTTCATTAGAATATAAAAATAGAAAATACTGTATGGTAAAAGATTACCATACTTTGTAACTCTTCCAAAGCTCCGAGATTTTACTATGCTGCATGTCAAGAATAACAACATCCTTTGGGTAAAAATTTTCTGGTAGGGATTTCAAATGGCACTTACACCAAGAAAGCCATTTTAGCTCTTTAGTTAGATCTTTCAATTCTACTACGACATGTGCAGTGTTGATTTGTAGCAATCTCAACCTTTTCACATGTGCAAGTATTGTAGTTCTCATAGGTATATCACCAAATATAGGTGGACTTATATTGATACCTTCCACATCTTCCAATCCCTAGCAAGATGTATAGTTGGATTAGTTATCTGCACCCTTTAATTTTGTAAAATTAAGAATACTCTTGAATTGGACTAGACCTTTTAATATAATAATTAACAATAATTAGCAATAATTAGCAATATTAACTATCTTATACAAACTAGGATGCAAACTTAGAAAAATGATAAAACTTTCATGACTAAGCATAAAACACATATATCATAGGTACATCTATTTGTTAGGACCATCAAGTATTACCATTATATCAAATGCAATTATTGTTAATGAGATGAATATCCTATTCTTTAAAGACCATTTAGCAATACTTTTATGCTTGCTAGCCATTAGGCGCATACACACAAAACCTGTTAAACCCAATAGCATTTGCACGTTGTCATGTACATGAAATGAGTACATGTCTCTTACCACATTTGTGCGAAGTGCGTGCATGAAATCTTCATATAGCCATAACCTACTATATGTTGTTTCCTTAAGAACAATTCCTTTTCCCATATCTTGAATCAAACTATGCATCCTTATCTTATTTTCATAATCAATAGTCATGAGCGATCTTTCTTCCAAAACTTTAAAACCAATTTGCGGATGGAAACCACAACCTTCAAATATTTTCATAGCATAATTTTTATCTATGCCAATCAAGAAACATGCAACATCAAGAAAAATTTCCCTTGTATAGTGATCCAATGAATCAAAGCTTCTTCTAAGTATTTTTTGAATCTTCTCATGTGGATTCCTTTATAGTTTTTTCAATTCATCTTCACATTCATCATTGCTCCTTCTTTTTAATAATGAACCTAAAACCTTTAATGCTAATGGAAGTCCTTCACTATATTTTACTGCATTAATGGAAAGCTCCATGTAATCTAGCAATGGATCAACCATCTCAAAGGCATGCCAACTAAAAAGTCCAAGGGATTGCAACATACTCAAAGCTTTAACCTTATATTTTCTCTCAACTCCCAGTTGAATTAGTAAATGTTCATCTCTTGTAGTTACAATGACTCTACTTCCTGAACCAAAGCATCTTAAGCTTCCAATAAATTTATGTATTTGGTTCAAATCATCCACATCATCAAGGACAACAATAATTCTTTTATGTTGAAGTCTTTCCTTGATCAAGTTGATTCCTCTATCAACATTGTCAATCTTTAAATTCTTTTTCAAGATGTCAAAAAGAAGTTGTTTCTATAATTGGATTAAACCATCAAACTTTTCTAAAGTTTCTTTAATGTCTAAAAGAAAACTACTTCCTTCAAATCTATAACATATATGATTATAAAGAGCTTTTGCTATGGTTGTTTTACCAATGCCTCCCATCCCATAAATGCCCACAATGCCAACATTTGTTGTTCCAAGTTTTAATAAAGCTTTCACATCTTGAATACGAGAATCTATTCCCACTTGATAAGTGGCAACATCCAAGTGAGCAGGCATCAATTCACATAAAATTTCATCAATAATCGCTTCAATAAACTTGGCTTCATACCTAATCATTATATGCCAAATTGAATACAAAATATTAAGATACTTGCAAGCCAAAGGAAAGATAAAAATAAATATATAAATAAATAAAAATTTGAGAGACACACCTCATCTCAATTATTTTAGGTATTTCACATTTCTTATCATGTCATTTAAGTATATTTCTATATAATTTTAATTCAATGGTCCCCTCAATAAACTTTTCTTAGTACCAAATCGTTATTGGTCAAATGGAGTATACAACATTAAGATTAGCATAAGTAAAGATTAAAAAAAAAAGGATAAAACAATAAAAAATGAACACCTATATCTTAAAAGCATAAGAGTGAGGGATTTCAAATTGAGGAATTTAAGGTCAAAGGTCTACAGCTTTGTCATTAAGCTATCAATCCCAATTTATTTGCTTAGTGAACATTGCTTCACACATAACCATTAATGATCAAATTGAATCCAAAACGTTAAGAAAAGCATAAGCAAAGGGAAAAAGAAAAAGAAAATAGAAGAATAAGAAAATGAGATCCGAGAACATTATCCTTTAAGTCATTTGAGGCATTTCAAATTCATTATCGATATTGTTTAAGTTTATTTCTGCAAAAAAAATTAATAACAATCTCCCATAAACTTCGCTTCGTACTAAAGGTAAACAGAATGGAATGCAACAATCATAAATGCACAAACCAAGGCAAAAGAAAAAAAGAATTAAAATTATATAAAAAAAAAACAAGGCACCTACATCTTAAGAACATTCTCATCTTAATCACTGAGGTATTTCAAATTAATTATGGATATTATTTAAGTACATCTTTACATATTTTTTTTACAACAATTCTCTCAATGTTAAATTAACTATGGATATCATTTAAGTAAATCTCTACAAAAAAAAATTGACAACAATCTCCCATAAACTTCGCTTCGTACTAAAGGTAAACAAAATGGAATGCAACAATCATAAATGCACAAACCAAGGCAAAAGAAAAAGAATTAAAATTATAAAAAACAAGGCACCTACACCTTTAGAACATTCTCATCTTAATCACTGAGGTATTTCAAATTAATTATGGATATTATTTAAGTACATCTCTACATATTTTTTTTACAACAATTCTCTCAATGTTAAATTAACTATGGATATCATTTAAGTAAATCTCTACATATTTTTTAACAACAATCCCCTTAATGAACTTTGTTTGGTACCTAATCATTATAGAAAAAAGGATACAAAATATTTAGAAAGTAGAAGCCAAGGGAAAAGAATAAAAATAATGAGACCCCTACATCCCTTGAACACTATCATCTCAATCATATGAGTAATCTGAAATTTCTTATGGATATTGTTTAACTACATTTCTATACAAGTTTGTTTCATTAGTCCCATACGGAACTTCACTTCTTACCGTACCATTACATGCCAAATGGAAAACAAATCATTAAGATAATCAAAACCCAAGCAAAACGAGAAAAGAAAAAGTAAAAAAAGAAAAGAAGAAGAAAGAGAGTCAAAGAATAAAAAAATAAGATGCTATGTCTCAAGAATATTCTCGTCTCAATCATTTGATGTATTTCAAATTTATTTAAATATTATTTAAGTATGTTTCTACTTAATTTTTTCTATCAAAAGTAACTTTATTGAACTTTGCTTTCTACAGTCAATTTTATACGGAAAATGAAATATAAATCATTGAGAAAAGCACAAGTGGATCAAAGAAAAATAAAAGAATAAAAGAATAAAAGAAAAGTGATACCTATCTCCCAAGAAAATTCTCATCTAAATCATTTGAGTTTTTTAATTTATTTTTAATAATCAGTCATTTATTTTTTTGCCCATCCAACAGGTCAAGGGTTTAAGACACTCTCTTCCCTTCTTGTGCGTAAGTTGTAATAAAAAATAATTAAAAAATATTTTTCTTCAAATTATTCTATCTTAATGGCATGCCATAAACCAGTTTTTCCTTTCAAAAACTCACTAATTTAATGTTTTAAAGAAATTTTGGCTACAATATCGTTACTCTGAACTTGGAAGGCAGTTATAATCTTAGCAATTAATCTTCATACGAGTATTGTCACTTAGTGATAAAAAAAAATAAAAGAAAAGCAAAGCACAAGCGAGCAGGGAATTTACCCATCTGCAACAGTCGAGTGATCCCAACCGGCACATTCTGCAGCATAAGCTAGAGCTTCTCTCCACCTTTGTATGCTCGTCATTTTACCCCGCGCTTCATGCTTACCAAATGCTTCCGCAAAAGTTCCGGCCTGTTTCCGAACATCCGAGGGCTCTACGTGATAAAATATTGGCCGAAGACAGTGACCTGTGCTATTTTTACACTCCTCCACCATCTCAGCAAGTTCATCAAGACACCAGCGAGAAGAAGCATAGTGTTTGGAGAAAACCACAATGAAAATTCTTGATCTACGAATCGCGTTACGTATTTCGGTGGAGAGAACTTTCCCTTTTGGAAGCTCCTCGTTATCTCGGAAGGTACGAATTCCGACTTGATCCAAGGCGTGGTAGAGGTGATCGGTAAAGGTCTTGCGGGTGTCTTCACCTTTGAAACTCAGGAAAACCTCGTAATCCCAGGCGTTGCGCGGGTGATCCGGAGGCGTCTTGATCCTCAGTGTTGCTCGAGTGATCGGTGGAGGTCTTATGGGTGTCTTCACCTTGAAACCTCGAGGAGCCGTCAGGATCGCTGGCTTTGCCTGGGTGATTGGCGTAGGTCTTGCAGGTGACGTTAGCTCTTGACCACAGGGAGACGCTGCGAATCCCTGGATTTCCGTCGGTAATCGTTGACGATCTTGGGGATGCCATCGCCACAGAAACCGGGCCTAGGATCAGTGGAAGCTGATGAAGCAGGCTGAATAGCCATGGAAAGACTTACAGGTCAAAGGAGAACGAGATACAGGGGTGGTTGGGAGTGGCGGGCAAACAAGGCTTCTCTTGTTTTTGGAGAATTTCCATTTTTCAGTCAACCCTGTTTGCTGGAAGCAGCCGCTGGCGAAAGACGTGGAAAGATTCAATTTTTATCTGTCAAGTCGACAATAGTGACAACGCAATTGAGATCAGGAAATTTTTATTAAGCTCAAGCAAATTGGATTAACTCTTGCTGTTTGTGTAATGTTTTCATATGCAGCCCTTGTTGACTTATGCATTACTGGTTTTCTCCATGTGGTCCTAAGTGCAATAATTTGGTTTCTTTACTATGGGCTTAGATTGTGTATAAAAAGGAAGGATTGGTTCAGTTTTGAATCACTTAAGGACGTTTTGTGTTCAGAGGGAAAGTCTTTTGTGTTAAATGCTTAGAACATTTTTTGCTTATGTGAAATATTGTAACTCGGCCTTTTGATCACGTGAGCATGGTTTCTCTTCTCTTCTCCCTTCCTATTTTCTCCCTTTATTTTTTATTTTACTTCAATGTTTTTCCTTTTACTCAACTTCTTTATTTTTACCGGAACTATGTTCTTCTCATGTGATTTTGATTTTCAATAGACCGTATAAAACCAAGGACCAATGGATAATAGGATGTTCCAATTGCAGCCTTCATATTTTCCTCGGGACGTTAATTTCTTGACAACTATGATTAAATTATGTTTTACTAGACTAATCTGTGGGTTACGCTGGAGTGATCCACCGACAATCTCACCCAAGCTCATTTCATGTAAATTTATGTTATTAAACTGTCTAAAATTCTCTTATAAATAAGGCAAATCTTCGAGGATCTCATATGTGTCGAAATTTGGCCTAGAGTACTCATGTTAGGGATTAATCATATTACATAATTATCCATGCACAAATTGAGCATACAACATACAAGTATACACCCAAATACAATAAATTTTAAAATGCTTAGACTAATTTTATGTTTTATATCTTTCATAGTCTTTTTTCATAAATTTTCTCTTATTTTTCTCTTAACAAACAAATAATTATCTTATGAAATTCTTTTATGACCTAAAATCTATAAGACACTTATCACAAACTTGTAAGGCTCTACAACCAAACCTCAGAGGACCTCTCTCAAACAACCAACCCCATAAAGGGCTTTCTAGTACAATTTAGCATAAATAAATAAGTTTGCGGCCAATTCAAGATCGGACTCTCTAAAAAGAGGTTGACAAATCACTTTTTCTTTTCACCCACATTGTTAAACTAGGGAGAAGTTGGAGAGAAACGAGCTCCTATTGTTTCATTTACTTAAAAGTTGATTTCATCTTGCTTATCAAACGGTAACGAGAACCGTTGTTAAGGACAAAATTAAGCGTGCTTCTGGTTACATGGCTATCACCATTCTCCCAACCTACTGAACGAAAACTAAGACGCAACCATCTACCAACTAGACTCCTTCATGACCTCCTAGACAATTAAAACCACTAAGCTTCTGATATTCCTCGATGAGCACCCAGCCATGGAACTTTTATTATTCAGTCACATGGTTACAATCAATTCACATATATTAAAATATCAATCAATGTTTGATTGGTCCAAGTTAATGTAATTTATTATTTAGTAAAATTTCCTTTTGATCACTAAAATAACAATAACATCTTTTTCAAGAAAGCACATTGTAGTACATATTTACTATACGTAATACCTGTATTAAGATTATAATTACTAATAGTATTGAATTTTTTTTAATACATAGGATAAAAGGAAAAATTATGTGTCGAATAAATTATTACCTAATATATAAAAATTATGGTGAATTATTTCCATTAAGGCATGAGTTTAGAAGTATAATCAACCTTGAATTTGAGCATGATTAGGTTAAGCCTGCAGTGAGCCCAATTAGCTGAGGCCCAAACGTAGCTTTGTTTCCTGTGACCGCCACTACTGCTTCATCAACTACAGCCACTGGCTTTCCGCCGCTTTTAGTTTCAGTCCGTAGCTCCCGGAAAGCCCTAGCGAGTCTTTCCTTTCACAAACACGCACAGCTTCTCAATCGGAGGGCATGGCTCCGGCTCAGCAAACGAAGCTCCGGTGGGGAGAACTTGACGAGGACGATGGGGAAGACCTGGACTTCCTGCTTCCCCCGAGGCAGGTAATTGGCCCGGACGAGAATGGGATCAAGAAGGTGGTGGAATACAAGTTTAGCGATGAGGGAAACAAGGTGAAGATTACAACCACCACGCGCACCCGCAAACTTGCCAACGCGCGCCTCAGCAAGCGCGCCGTAGAGCGCCGCTCATGGCCTAAGTTCGGTGATGCTGTCCACGAGGATGTTGGTAGCCGCCTCACCATGGTCTCCACCGAGGAGATCCTCCTTGAGCGCCCAAGAGCTCCCGGTCCGTTTCTTTATCTCTGTCCTTCCCGCCTTTTTGCAAGTGTTTTATTTCGTTTTTGTTGTGCCTTAGGGTTTTTTTCCTGTGTGGGTACTGAATTATTGTTATGTAGAAGGTTTGGTAGGGGATTTTGGTGTTGAATTGGTAGAGTAGTTATTTGGGGAACGCTCTGATGAAGTTAATGGAGTTTCTGGAAAAAGAGAATTTAGTATGAAGGTGGGTAAATTGCAAATTCTGATTTTTGCTTAACTTTTGGGGCAAATTATGTGGGATTGGCTATGGTTCTGTTTGTTTTGGTAGACAGAAGCTATTTTTGGTGATAAAAGTTTCTGGGTGAAGTTCTTCTTCGATCCTCAGAGTTGACGGTTTGGCTAAATTTTACCATGCGGGCTTTGAGAATCATCGTTTTATCCTGCTAGCTTTTTCATTATCAGAAGTTCATTTCCTTTCCCGCTCTACATCGTTTCCAGGTTTTAAAATGGTAGCAAGAGGATGAATTTATGCATATGAAAGTGGCGAATCATCTTTGTGCATGTTGATTTATTTATTTTTTAGAGTTCTTTTGATTTTAAAATTATGCAGTCCATTGGGACTGTGATGCGTGTAGTTTGCTGATTGTTGTGTTTAATCTACTACTGAAATTACATTGATTTCTTTAGGCAGTAACTTTGGGTATAAGATTTACTTGTCTAAGAAAAATCTGGCGTGAGATTTACAGTTTTACATTGTTTTGTTACTTATTCCTTCTAACTCGTCCATTGAATGGCCGCTACATTGCGAACCATTAGTGATTCTTCTTCTTAATGGCTTAAACCCATGTATGCTATTGCCCTTGTTATGTTTTTGTCATTGTTTGGTTGGTCAGGCATAACTGATGGTAATTTTCTTTCTTGTTTGGGTACCATCGAATACAACCTTCTAAAATGTGTTAGTAATATTTAACCAAGAGTGGTGTCATGTGAGTACTTAGGGTTCACTGCAGATAGGGTCCTGGAGTAGAATTAGGGATGCAAGGAGTTTTCTTGATTTTGAAAACATTTTTTGAGAGGGAAAAGGAGTTAGCAACAACTGAGAAATTAGGTTGAATGTTTCAGAAGAAAAGGCTAGAAAGGATCTTCCTACGTAAAGCAGGGTACCGGGGGAAGAAAACGGAGGGAGGGAGTGGTTTCCCTCGCTTGGATGATTTCTCCCTTGACTAAATATTTATGATAAAATGGGCTACGAAACCACTTTTGGAGGACTGCATCTTATGTGACATAGATCTTTATATGTAAATTTTTGACTGTCATTGAGATATTTGAATCTGTTCTACATGGAGATTTTGAATTCAAATTTATATTCTGCAAGACTTTTGGTCAAAATGGGTATTATTAATAGGACTTCTTGAATTATGTTATTTGATTATCTTCAACTGGGTGCGGCTCACATCGGATCATGTCCTTGAGATAGTTTAACAACCTTGCCATTCTGCTTAAATGATTATAGACTCTTCTAAGAATGGTGCCATTTTGCTTAAATGATTAAAGACTCTTCTAAGAGTCGTGGCATTTTGCTTAAATGGTTAAAGACTATACTTGAAGCGTATATAAGAAGCCATTCAACATGGGTGTGCTTTTCCCTGTGAATCTATTACTAGTTTTTTGTCGGTATTGCCTTTAGAATTGTTTTTATTTTGTTACCCGATATGCCCTAAGTTTTGTTGTTGATGCGAAGTTGCTCTTAACATTGTTTTTATCCAACTCCAAGCATATGATAAGGGATAAGGACTTTGTCAAGTTTATTAATAGCTTTTTGAACTTCTAACAGGCAGCAAACCAGACGAACCAAAGGTTGGAGGAGACTCCTTGGCTCAACTTGGAAAAGGAGGTGCTGTCCTTATGGTCTGCAGGACTTGCGGTAAGAAAGGTGACCACTGGACTTCAAGATGCCCGTACAAGGATCTTGCCACACAGGCTGAGGGATTTGTTGAGAAGCCTTCTGGCTCAGAAGCCACAGCTGCTGCGTCTGGGGCAACCAAGGGAACTTATGTTCCTCCAGGCATGAGAGCAGGGGCTGAAAGAACTGGCTCTGACATGAGGCGCAGGAATGATGAAAACTCTGTTCGGGTCACCAACCTCTCGGAGGATACACGGGAGCCCGACTTGCTTGAGCTCTTCCGGCCTTTCGGTGCTGTAAGCCGTGTTTATGTTGCTGTTGATCAGAAGACCGGCATGAGTAGGGGATTTGGCTTTGTTAACTTCGTGAACAGAGAAGATGCACAGAGAGCCATCAACAAACTTAATGGGTATGGTTATGATAATTTAATCCTTAGAGTCGAGTGGGCCACTCCAAGAGCAAACTAGATCATGTAAGTGCCATCTCCTATCAATGAGTAAACTAGGATAGTATTAACTAGCCAAGTAGTATTGCTTTTGGCTGTTCAGCTGCTTTATTCTGTGTCAATGCGTCTTGAAGGTTTCCTATGGGCTTGGTAATTGATAAGTTGTTTACGTAGTCTGTGGGCGTTTTCGCCCAAGGAGTTGTCGACCAGAAAGTAGTAAAAAAGTTGGGGGGAACATGTTGATGAGACAAGTGCCTTTTTTATATAAAAAAAAGTTGTATAAACTATTTAATAGAAGATTTTTCTAATTAGTGCAAATGAATTAGATAAAAGAGCTTGCTGCACTACTTGCATCAAAAGTTGTGCAATTTGTAGTTCTCTCAAGTGCTTCTTAAAAGCCAAAAGTATGGTTTACGTGGACATTAGGCAGCTCATGGTCTACTTGGGAACTTGCAATATATTGGGATACAAAAGGAAAACATCTTCGGGAAGCAAAATATGCTACCAAGAAAAGGGTCACTCATCCCGGACAGGGTTAAAAGAGATCTTGTAAAACGAAGAATTACAATCTACTTCGAAATTTGTAATTTACTGATATTTAGAAGGAAAACATTTTTAAGAAGCAAAATATGTTAGTAATAAGAAGAAAATGTTACTCGTGCCCATCAAGTATAGTTAAGATGGTAAAAAAGATTTGGGTGAAAAATCTTATAAAATAAGTGATTATAATCTACTTAGGAATTTGTAATCTATTGGGATACAAAAGGAAACATTTCTAAGAAGCAAAATATGCTAGTAAAAACAAGAAAAGGGCTGTCTATGTTTTGAGATGGTAAGAAAGGCTCAGTGTAGTCAAACAGTTATCTTAAGTTTGAATTTACTTGTTATATTTTTGATTTACCGTTGCTCTAATTTTAAATCATCAAACAAAGTTTGACAGAGTTTTGGGTTGATACAACGACAAAAAAAAACAAACAAACAAACAAACAAACAAGGAGTTGCATTTGATATCCATGAATATGTTCAAAGAAGTGGGGTAGGACTTCTAGATCACAAACACGAGGTACTCTTTCCTTAATTTTTTCCCCCTCAATCCCATTGATACCATATTAAAATATTAACTCCATAAAATTCACGGGTCATCAGACAAATCAAATATCTTATCTACAGTAGATCAACTTTTGCATGTCATGACGATGATACGTCCATTTACCACACAAATGGCTTTCAACAACAAAATCATATGGGAATCACGGCCCACCACCCCCTTTACACCTCAGTCAGGAAAGCACGTTTAGATGTTTTGACCAAGAATCCTCTAGATCCATGACTAAAATACACCATATAATAGTTCTTCATTCAACTAAGTATTGTTAAACCTGAATCTCAGAAACCAAACAGAAAAATTTTAAGGAAAGGTTGTCTTCAAAAATCTAAAAGACCCCATCTTTGGAGTAAAACCTTAAATAGAAAGAAAGAGATGACAAGTCCGAAAATCCTGCCTGGTCAATCCCAATCCCACCTCCCCCGCTGAAGTTAGATCTGATCAAACCCAATCTTCTGTTTGGAGCGTGAGAAGATTTGGGAAATGTTAAGCAGCAGCCATGTGAAGATTTTTGTTGGGGTTTGGTTAAATATTCTTTGGGACTGGTCGTGGGGTCAAAAAGATGTACAGCGCATTGGTTGGAGCGCAGTGCCACAGAGCACTCCATAGATAGCAACGACGTGCGCAAATTCATATCCTCTCCTTTGCCACCACCACCAATCTTGTTTTCTTTATATATATATATATATATAGAGTTATATATACAAAGACCAAAGAAGGGCCCAGATTCCCCTTGGACAGTCTGTCTCTTCTCGTGGGTTGCATCTGGCTTCTCCATAGCCTCCTCACTGAGACACTGTCACTTCCTTTCTCCCAAAGGGTATTGTATTGTATTGCATTGCTCTCTGCTGGAGATCGAGGTTTTAGTCAGCAGCGTTTCAATGGCTTCGATCATCGAATCTGGGTGGCTGGTAGTGTCCTTAACACCATTATTGTGGCATTCTGGTTGATGTTTTCTGTTCATCTTTACAACCTTTTGATTATTTGACCCCAGATTTGTGTTTTGGTCCAGCATTTTGGTTGTATTACCTGTGTGTAGAATACGCATATCCGAATAGGGGTTCGTCTTTGTTTATTTATTTATTTTTGGATGATTGATTAAGATGGAAGATTCGGTTCGTCACTGCTTCCGAAACTTTAATTGTCGATTACATGATTTGGGTTGATGGGTTTTCCTTGTTCACTTATGGATGGTGACATTTGGAGCGCCGTCTATTCCATAGTGTGTATATATCCTATTAGGTCAACGCCGTTGGTGATGGACTCGTCGATTGAATGTGAAGCTATGTTCTTTTACAGATGTTTATATTCCTATTAGGAACTGTGCGCGATGATACTTGAAACAGAAAAAAGGGATGCTGGTATTGAGAATCTGGAATCAAGAACCCTGATAATGTGGGATCCTGAAATATGTTATGAAGATCTCTTCGACCCGGGATTTGGCATCGAAGTTTCTGTCCTTTTGTTTTGTTTTCCGGATCTGGTGTTTAGGAGGTTGGGCTCTAGTAGGGATTTGAAACCCCTAGTTTGTGATAGGAGACATGTGGCTTTTGCTTGCCTGGATCACACAAACTTAGTTGTCGCTGTAGGCACAGGAGAGTTTCTAGTCAGATTATCTGACTTGTAATCATTACATTTTGATTCATCATGTTTCTTTCTTCTCACAGAAGTCCATGAAAAGTATGCAAAATATTGGCTGTCATAATGTTGGATGTTACACTTTTTTGAATATACCAGCTGCGTTCTTTTTTTTTTTTTTTCTCAGACCTTTGAGGACTTAGTCTGAGCCCTGGAACAAGAATCTGTGAGTGCATTGGTGTCATTGTACTCTATACCCTTTAAGGACAATTAAGTCATTCACCATGCTTCCCCCTCACTTTCCTTCTTCTTCTTTTTTTTTTTTTTTTGTCTCTTTTCCTGAAAGTGGAGGGGACTAGGTTGTTGGGTTTTAGTTAGGAAGATAGTTTTTGGTCAAACCATTTCATTATCAGTATGAATGGACTCAATTGTCATTTCGGTGCTGTAGGAATACTTTAAGTCTTCTCCAGTGGAAAGAGAGAAAGGTGTATCATTTTACTGTCATGATTTCTGGAATGATGATTTTTACTTCTAGAAATTTTGTGTTTCTTCTCTCTTAATTGTTATAATTTTTATTCACTGTTGGGTTAACATCGTAGTATTTCCTTTTGACCATGCAGTGTCTGATCACGCATTTCAGTGACTTTCAACTGGCATGTCTTGGGAGTTTCTTTCTTCATGAAAGTGTCTTCTTTCTATCTGGACTTCCCTTTATATATTTTGAGAGGGCAGGTTGGCTGAGCAAATACAAAATTCAGGTTCATTTCTTTTACTATGCCACTATTCTTGCATTCAATACATTCCTACTTTTTAAAGCTAAACTGTTGGGCAAGTTATGCTCTTGTCAAAGCATCAGAGTTGGCAGTGTCGAATGGCCGCAGGTCATTAGCAAAAAATTTCATGGCACAATTGAGGTGTTTACTCATAGCTTCCTGTCATGCCAGGCACTGTTTATTCGAGCAATAAAATACTATTGGCATCTTATTATTCTGTGGAGCTAGCTATGAAACTTCAATTCTTTCTTCTCTTTTACAATGGGAATGATCATTTATGCATGTAGAGTTTTGTTTCTGTTCGGGCCCATGATGTTTCTTCTCCATGCCCCTGATGCATAACTAGTTAGTGATCACTACATTTATACATGAGGTGCTTCCGTTCCTTTCCTTTCTTTTCTACATTCTTGGTCTTTGCAAGAGTTCAACATCATTTCTGGAATTTCAGGCTGCTAAAGATTTGTTTTCAGAATTTTAACCCCTCTATTGGAAATAATTGTGTCATTTGTTGGTACTTTCATAAATAGTACTGTACGCAGGTTTGAATGCTTTACTGGAATGGGCCTTTTTTTTTTTTGTTAGTATTTGTATAGAGTTTTTTCTTTTTGTTTAGGCTTTGATCAACATTGCTGGTTGCCATGTGATAATGCTTGTTAGTGATAGCATAATGAACACAATTAATGTCTAAAGAGTGGTTGTGGAAGAGATGTCTCTAGTTTTCTCAGTTATATTATGTCCAATTTCCATTTTTTGATTCTTACAGCTGCTACCAATTTATAATACATGATATGTATGTTTGCCCTTTTCTCTTTTAATCAATATAATTTCTTTCTCTGTTGGCTTCATTTGGTTAAATACTTGTTTATGTTTCTTATGCAGACTAAAAATAATAGCCCAGCAGCTCAGGAGAAATGTATTACTCGCCTACTGCTGTATCATTTTGGTGTCAATCTTCCAGTTATGCTTCTGTCGTATCCTGTCTTCAAATATATGGGCATGCGAAGTAGTCTTCCCTTGCCGTCCTGGTATTTTCAGGTTCTTTATATTCTAAAGCTTGTTTCTCAGATATATCTAATGCAGTTAGCACTAGATGTATGTGCTCCTAGTTATCAGTGAATATGTAAAAATGTCCATTTCATCTAGAGCATAGTCAGCAAGATCCTGCCTTTTGGTTCTGCAGGAAAGTAGTTTTAACGCAGATAATATTCTACTTCATTCTTGAGGACTTTGTATTCTATTGGGGACACCGGGTTCTGCATACCAAATGGTTATACAAGCATGTCCACAGTGTCCATCATGAGTAAGTGTAAGCTTTTTGTCAAGTGTTTTGATTTATAATAACCTTATTTTAGCTGCTTTTTGGGTGATCTTATGGGATTATCAACATGTACAGATATGCAACGCCTTTTGGACTGACTTCTGAATATGCTCACCCTGCTGAGATACTGTTCCTTGGTTTTGCTACCATTGTTGGTCCTGCAATAACTGGGCCTCATCTAGTGACTCTTTGGTTGTGGATGGTGCTAAGAGTCTTGGAGACAGTTGAGGCACATTGTGGTTACCATTTTCCATGGAGCCTCTCAAACTTCTTGCCCTTGTATGGAGGGTAAGTGTGTAGTTTTTCCTTGATGGTTCACATAGCCTGTGGTTAGCATCCACAACTTACTTGTTCTGAAGGTTTCTTTTATTCTTTTCCAGAGCTGACTTTCATGACTATCACCACCGTTTGCTTTATACCAAATCGGGCAACTACTCATCAACTTTTACTTACATGGACTGGTAATATTTTTTGCTGCACATACTGCTTGTAGCATTAGCATGCTTTTATTGTTTGGTTAAACTGTAGATAATTTTGCTGGCTCTGAGCCAAGATTCTGTGGAATATATTAAACTGATGTTGGGAGTCTTATTGCTTTGTGTTAGTTGATTTATAATGACCTTTTCTCTACTTCGGTTAATTCTTTTAGTTATAGAAAGTTGGAAAGAGAAAAAGACAAGATAACAGGAAGGGAAAAGAAGAAAATTACAGAGGATGTGATAATTATTAACAATTTTACAACAACCAGTCCTTCACCATTTTGCTAACTGAACTTTGGACTTCTATATATATTTTCAATGTGAAGTTGTGCTTCCTATTTGGTCTGTGGCAACAGTATTTTAGTTCTCTGACTTGTTAGAGAGAGGGGAGGGATGGAGAGACAGTTTTGCCACGGCAGAGAAGGCATAAACAGTTTTGGCTACCAAATAATGGCTTTTGTACATTGTTTGTTTGCTCGTAAGTATGCAAGTACCTGTCAAAATTATGGTCCAAGTTCTGTTGTCATATTTATGTAAGATTAGAGAAGGCCTAAATTCTGAGGCAGAGAGGGCCAAGAGATTCCTTCTGACTACAAAATTATGATTTTTGTAATGCACTTCCTTGCATTTGCACAGATGGGCATATGCACATGGTATGGTCTCCAGTTATCTTTTAGTTTTCCAAAAAGTACTGATTATGTCATTGATAAGTCAAAGAGTTTGTGATTTTTCCTGCTGACCATATCTTTCACTAGCCGTGTAATGGGTTGGATGAGTGCGCCATAGTTTTCATGGCTCAGCATGGTTGAGACTGTACCATCTCAAGTAATCCTTTAGTATTCAATTCTTTACATAACTCGCTTGGTGCTTCAGCTTTTTGCTTATATTTTTGCTTATATCTTCACTTATATTTTTGCTTCCCCGGACTCTCATGTTTACCATAGTCAAGTAGCTAATGTTGGACATGTTGCTTACTGTTAACCGTATTCTCTTAATGTTACCAAAATCTACAGATGAAAAAATTGTCTTATATGATAATAAAGAGAACCGGAACGGCGACATGCTTTTTTGATCAATCCTGTTAGGTTTATTTTCATGTCTGTTTCCTTTGCAATCAAACCTGTGGCATGTTTTTGCTGCCTCTACTGTTTTTCATCATAAGAAAGAGCTGGGGCTTAGTGTAAAAGTATGCTGACCTCGTTTAATGCTTGTTATGTATGATTCTGCAGGGTATTTGGAACCGATAAAGGCTACAGAAAGCTGAAAGCTCTAAAGCAGACCGGAGTTGAAGATGATGGCAAGCAAATATGACTATGAGAACTTTCCTTTCTAAATAGCGAGCCAGCATCAAGAGATTGCTTCTTCATTTAAGGTCATCTTGGAGGTCTCGATCTGTCCATTCCTCATCTTGTTTGCGACCACTTTTGTGTTTGATTGCTGTTGTTTACAGAGTGCAGTTACCTCGAATTTGTGGATAGTTTTTCTTTGGTATTCTTTGTCCTGCTACTGCTTACATGAGTGAAGTAGCTCTTTTCTTTCATGATCTTTTCTCCATCTGGACGCTAATTCCATATAAATTTACTCCCGAAATGTCCCATTTAATAATTTGATTAGGATCATGGAATCTTTACTGCCATTACCATGAAACTTGCTGAATTGTGAATGCTTATTAGTTATTTCCTTGACTTTCTTTCAGGTGGGGTGGGTGCAATGCCTAAGGCAGTAACGTAGAATCTCAAGTTCATTGTGTTTATAGCCTAGGGTACAATAAAGCAAATGATGGTATCTTTCACTGAAAGTTGAAATGTTGGTCTCAGGTATTTGGGTTGGGTTGGAGAAACGCTTCCATGACTTCTCTTTCTTGGGGTAATCTTTACTTACCTTAAAGTTTCCCCAAAAAGAAGGCGTGTAGTTTGTGATTCTTCGATATAATACTCAGAATGGCCTCAAGATGCTTCTGAGTCAAAAATAAATACATAAATAAAATTATGGGCCTGTGCTTAGTGTGTTATGCCTTGCAAATGAAGAAAATTTCCGTCAATTCTGTGCCTTACAAGTTATCTCCTTTGGAAAGTCATGTCAACTATTCAACTAACAACCTTGTACCTCAATTCGCCGTAGCCCCACCGGGCTACAAGTAGCCTATTTTAACATGTCAACATGAAAGGTAGAGTTGTCCATCTGTTTTTGAAGTCCTCGCTACCTAATCGTTTTTCCATGTGGTACAAGCGTGTTGAATATACTAAACAGTTAGATTGTGACACTCTCTCATCCGAATCCACGGCTTGGGCTAGTAAGTTGGGTTAAACTGTGACATTTTCTCTTATCCAAATTCATATTACTAATACCATTAGTAGACATCTTTTCCTAAAATGTTTCACATAAAAGGTAAAACCATCCATTCATTTTTAAGACCCTTATCACTTAAATTATTTTTTCAAATATTTGACAAGTGTGCTGAGCATGTCATGAAATAAAACCTCTTAAGTGTCTCAAGTTCGAAATTCTGCATCCCAGTTTTCATAGAAATGGGTGAAACTCGTCCTTTTCTCATCTTAAGTAGAAATTAAATATCTCAAACGTCTTTATATTATTAACAACAGCCAAACGTGACTCCAGATTTAACATCCACTAACAATAAGGGCTAATTGATCTTAAAATGTATTTCTTTGTTCGTAATGGTCAAATAAAGGTAATCAAAAGTTCCTCCCACAGCTTTAATCATTTCCTTCCCTTTCCACCTTTTTAGCTGGAAGGCTCTCATCATTTAAATTTTGGGGTCCTATCAGAAACATGTGCGATGACAAACGTGTAGACATCTGTATGGTTTTGCTCAAACCGAATCATTCTCGGACTCATTTTAAAATGATTTACTCTTAATTTGACACGATTTTGACAGATTCACTGCAACTGAAAATGCATTTGAGATGATCAACTCTATATTCCAGACCCCCTTCCCCCTCCCCTTTTCCTCGTTCCTTCCTTCCAACAAACACTTTAGACCTTATCTTACTTCATCTCCCCAAAAAAACCCTAGCCTACCACTCCCAATAAAATCACGAAACTATATTATGTAAGCCCCACGACTGTCCGTGACATTCGCTTACGTGTCCCTCTTCAGGTCCACCACGACCACGCTAACGTTGTCGCTACTGTGCCTGGCCAGCGCTAGCTTCGTTAGCAGCATCGACGCGTCCGAGCACGCCTTGTCCGATGTCCCGGACGCCGTCGGTTCTTCCTCCATAGGCGAACACGAGCGCGCGCGGCTCCTTCCTCGCAGACACATACGCGCCACCCCACACGCCGTCTCGTTGGTCACCACGTCCCACAGCCCGTCGCTGGCCAGGATCAAGCAGTCGTCATCCGCTGTTCGATCCGTAACAGTCACCTCCGGCTCACAGCTCACGTAGGGTTTCAAATAGTTGTCACCTGCGATAGCAGCAATAAAGACAATAAGATTGTACGTCGCGAGTTACGAAAAGCTATAGTGTAATATGGCCGTGGTACTGTTGCCTACCAATGGCTCTTGACATGGCGAGAACTCCGAGAACCCGAGGAACATCCCAGTATATAACCCGACCACCGGCGGCCTGGATCCGACTCAGCTCGTCTGGGCGATCCGGCTGTTCGTAGGCATCACGAGAAAAACATGCTTAGTTACCTTCGTCTTCAATATCGTATTCTTTACAGAAACTAAAATATTAAGAAACGAACGCGTGTAATGGGCTACAATATCAGAACATTCGGATCAGGAGATCCGACGGCCAACCTTTGCCAAGTTCATGGACAGAACAAGGAGGCGCTAGTAAAGCCCTTTTTTTTTTTTTTTTTTTCCTACAGCTAACCACATGTTAAGCATAATGAGCTACCTTATGATCAGATGATAGAGGAATCGGCTTGCCGTTCCGGCAAAGCACGGCTCTAGAGTCGCCGCAGTTGGCGACGATGATCTTGTCGGGCGTTACGATTGCGACAACCGCAGTAGATCCAACTGCGTCACACTCCGGCGACTGGAGTTCGCACCGGCACTTGGCTCCCAAAACGGTTTCATTCCATGCTATCACCTCTTTGTCCATGCGCCTGAAGCTTCGCTCCATGGCGATCTTCCACTCTTCCTTGCTTTTCAACTCTTCCTTCACCAGCTCATGCAGCCGCTCTCTACACTTCGTTGCCACCTAAATCAAAGCACTTATATTTCAATATCTAAGTCGAAAATCAAACTCAAGTTGTACATATATTATTATTATTTGGATTATTAAAGCGAAAAAGGAGAGTCGTACATGAGAGCAACCATGGCCGTCGTAAACTCCATAGTAATGAAATTCGGAGGTTGTTCCGCTGTCGCTGTGACAAAACGAAGTGTGAATCGCCACCGCGTCTTCCATGTCTCTCCGCCTTCCACATACAGACGCGAAGCCGTATTTCGGGGACTCACTGGCACCCTCTGAAGTCTCACCAGAAGATGATGGAGAGAGACCGACCGTAGAAATGGACAGATTCGAAGAATGATTTAAAATTGAGATGCCTTTGCTGTCCGATCTTCCGTTTTCTTCCCCAAATCCTGGATTTTCCTCATCTGATACCGAGTTCTCCACGGCGTTGTCACAGTCCCGGGTGTAAACCTCCAGCTTCCGACGCTTTGTCCCGTTCTCCGTCTCCGGCGAAGCCACGCCGGCCACGAATTTAAACCGTCGGATCTCCATTCTCCTCCGCCTAGCCGCTCGCGTGCTCCGCTCACACGGTGTCGATGCCTCGCTTTTACTCACCACTCCGCAGCAGATCTCCGCCATTCTCTTAGACCTTCAACTCATAACACAAACCCCACCTCCGGCTACGCTTTAGCAACAAAAACCAGGAAAATCAGCGATGAAGACGATTGATTGCCTTCGCAGAAAAGAAAATGGAAACAGCGTGAGAGAAGGGCAGGCTCGCGCGCTAACAAGAGACTTTAAAAGGAATACCATGGCTTTCTTTCTACGTGGGTACTTGGGGAAGAGGCCCTAGTCGCGGTTAGCTGCCCGTCACTGTCACGGGCAGCCCGGACACGTACAGTCGTGCGTGACGAAGCGTTACTCCGCCTAAACGATGTGATCCTCGCCGTTGATCCTCTCCATCTCTCCCCTCTCCTGCCTAAATCCCGAACACGTGTAGCCGCTGCGTCGGATACGGACATACGTGGTCCAATTGTACGTCAACATCTTGGTTCGGTGAACCTCCTTCCTGACACGCATGTGGTCCTACGGTCCGGTTCGCGTTTTAAATTTCCTCTTTTACGACCCAGAGTTGGTGACACGCGTCCGCGTCGTGGAGTACAATATTGAACCACGACATTGTATTATTCATATTGCCACTTTATTCCTCTCGGCTACCGTGGTCCAATCACATTGCTCAACGTATATGCTCTTGTTTTGACAGGTGGGCCCAGACATCACATCGTTGACGCTAAATAGAATATCTGGAGAGGCGGTCTCCGCATCCTGCGCCACGTGGCGGAATCTCGCACCCCTCGATTGACCCAACCTGGTGCTTATACAAAGAAATTATGGAATCAGATTTTTACCAAACAGCCGAAGGAGAGAAAGGGAAATATCGAGTGGGCTCCACTCTATTTTCCAAACCAGCCTGCGCCGTACAATGAAAGATTGATTCATGTTGGGGAGGAACAAAATCACTCAACTAGATTTCTCGTAACACGTGTTTAAGAAACACTGGATGTCGTGTAGAGTGACAGACGGACAGTAAGTTGAGTGGGGCCCGGGGAAACGTCTCCGGCCGTTGGAGGAGCAACACGTGGGAATTCTTGCTGGTGAGCAAGAATTGAAAGTGACAGGAAGCAAAGTCAGTGCCACGCGACGAACAAGACCCGGCATTGCCTTAACCCTTGTCTGAAACCCTTGACTCTAACCAGGGTTAGTCTTTTCATTTTCTAAGGGAAAGGTGCGGTTGTGTCAGGGTTAGATCATGACCCATTTCCTCGTCTTTGAAGCGGAACCCAACCGGAAAAATCAAAAAGAAAAGGAAACCCGCCGAACTCGTAGATGAGGGACACGTAGGGAGGGCGGGATTGCGATGTGGGGCTGAGAGGAAAGTGCTTGGCGGGCTGGGAAAGCTCAGGGCAAGGAAGAAGGGGGGGGGGTACGTGTCCGGAAAAGATTGACACGTAATGGGGTTGCAGTAAACGGGAAGCACACGCGTAGAGGTTTCGATGGAGGTGGATGGGGGGCAGGTTGCATGCGCGCGTAGTTTTCAGAGCTTGGCTGTCATCGATATGCATGCAGGGAGGTGAAGTTTCGACACATCGGCTATGGAGATGTGGAGCCGAAATCCGGGATCCGAGATTTGGTTCAGACAGATCTTTTCCGATTTTTCGTATTCTTTAATTTTCTCTCTCCTTTTGGGAAGAGCGCGCAAGAGAGAGAGAGAGAGAGAGAGAGAGAGAGAGAGAGAGTCTGAGATGTTTCCAGGTCTCATCCAAGCTCGGATAAGGAAGATAGGATATTTTCTAGATATTTGCTTTTTCTAAACATGGTTTTCATGTTATTACAAGATGTGAAATGATAATATGGGAAGATTGGATATAATTTTCTAATAAGCAAGAATGATTTGAAAGATTGTCCAACAAATGAAATCTTTCCAGGTAGCTGAAGCACTGAGGGAGACGTGTACAGCTCTTGAAGTTTTTGCTTCACCTACCCAATATCCTTTTGTTTCTGTTTTCTTGGTATAATTCTCCATCATTGTCAGCCCATAAGGAACGTGAGTTATACTTTGATCCTTGCCATCCCTGTCAAAAGTGTTTTAGGCACATAATCGACCAGTAGATTTTCAAAAACTTTGCTAATAATCACAGTAAATGTTAACATGTCTACTACGAAGGTATGGACATGGCCTGTCCGTTTAATATCATGGTGTTGAATTATATAATAACATACAATATTTTATTTCTTTTTTTCACTCACTAAAAAGAAGTGTGTACGAAACAAAAGTATAAAACCTTCAAATCTTTTAGAATTTATGACAAGAAAGCTTCCACAGCAAAACCTTATCTGGGTTTTTTTTTTTTTTTTTTTCCTTTTATTGAGTAAAGATATGGTTTCAGTGGTAGGTCATGTCGAAGAAACCCTTTTTATTTATTTTTTTCTTTATTTTTTTTCGTGTAATTAGTATACTTGTAGTGATTATGTCAGAGAGTTGAATAAAATAATGCATGGAAACTAGTGCATGGGTCTCGCACTCTAAATTCAGTAAGCAAAATTTCCACCGATATTTTTCAAGTCATGAGCTTCTTCAACAGAGAAACCCTTTTCCGCGTTTTCTGCACTAAAATGGTCGTTTTCGCTATGAAAGAACGCCGCGCCTTGGTGAGCCCCAGTCTGCTCCACAAGCATTAGGGATCCGACATGTGGGGTTAGCCATTTCCATTTTCGACCCAACACGACAGAGCCTGATTTGTCCCAATCAACCAAAATGGTTCTGGACCCAACAAAATTTATCTGGGCATCTAACTTTTGGGCTCCTGCTCCAAGCTTTGCCAGGAGAACGAAATATTAAAACTTCGATCTGGAAATGAAACTGCTCATTGTATTTTTAGTTATTTTGTTATCACTTTGCAGAAAAAAGAATTGTAATTATTTTGTTCCCTTCTATTGATAACTAGTATAGTATGATGTAATGAAATATGTAGGTAGAACACGAGTATACAAACTATTGTACACGACTGTTACTAACTATTTAGATTTTATCTACAAAGCTTGTGGAAACTTTTGTACATGAGAAGAGGGTTTTTATTTATATATGAAGAATAAAAGTTTCAAGAAACCCTTGCAGATGTTGCCATCTTTTCTTCCATTTAATCAACCGTTGATTTCAAGAGACATCTTGGATTATCTTTGATTAATTAGATCTTGAAGTGTGACCCCACTCTTCGATCAAACATCAAGCCAAATTGGCTAATTACTTATGCCTTCAAAACTTGTTTGGGTTGATGATCAGTCTCGACATTAATTAGAACCACTTATTGGCCTCTGTGATGGGTACATGTGCAGGGAGAAAGTTCGGCGGCATTCTATCCGAATCCAAGTGGTTCTTCTGTCTATTCGGAAAGTGAGCTCATCTTGGCATCATTAGATTTTGCCATGCACCAAAGGATTATAATGCTGGAGCATATGCTTCTAAATTCTTGAATTCTTTTATTCTTTATTTTAATTTTAATTTTAATTACGTTGCCAACATTAAAAAATAAGAAATCTATTTTTAATACCACCCTTAATTCTAATGACTCTTCAAATATCCAAGGTTATTTCGGGCTCCTCGCAATCTGTCAAAACATTGAAGGTAAAAGACAGAACGACGATGTTACTGTTTTGGAAGAGTTAAAAATATGGAAAACATCTCAATCATTTCCTTATTTGTCAAACAATAGAAAAGTATGCCATATATGTTAATTAGCCAGTATCTGTCCCTAACAAAGAATTTCAGGGCTTTTAATAGCCATCATCTTTTCCTTGATTGATAGATATTGAAGTGGTGCTGATAAACAACAACACAAGTTCGAGAGGCCAGACGCCTCTCTACGACCAAACTCCAACCTGTCACTCGGCTTGCCCATGAACTTAAGATAAACACTCAATGTATAAGAGCATGTCATTGGTGCAACAGTGGCTTTCATGAGACGGCGTGTTATTCCAAGGGGTCCCTCTGAATATTCCAAGTCGCCCCACCCATGGATAATAACCATTGAAGTATGAGGTTGATAATTTAGAGCGTTTTCCATCATTTGTTTCTTCTCCACGAAAGGGATGAATCTACTCTTGGATAGATTGTACTTTATTCTTGTTATCATCTCGTCCACTTCCATCACTGCAGTGAATGGCGCTGGACTTGGGCATTGAAGTTTCATTGCTGAACTAAATCGAACGATAAGTGTCCTTTTACAAAATTGTCACCTTCAAACATCATTTAGACTTTCCATAAGTCTTAGCATATGGTACAAGTTGTAAGCCAAATTTGTCCAAAACCTACATTTAATTGAAGACGAATCCTTAGCTCCTTTGGTTCGGGTTTAATACCTTGTACTAAGAGTTACAAATCATGAACTACACAACTTTAAAATCCCAAGTGGAAAGCAAAGTGGCTAGGCCCCAATCATGCAATGAAAGAGCTATACTAGATCTTGGATGTCCTTTAGGTACCTTTGATACCTTTTTCATTTGAATAATTCATATGAAGTAGTTATTGATGAAATTGCCTCCTAAGTAGCTATAAATGGCAAAGTTGAAAAGAGTCAAAAGTAGGATGTTACCTATATACTTTCAAAATATGTTGCATCTATTGGTAGTGTTAGAATGACTTGGAAATTGGTAGCCATGAGAATGATGAATCAAACCACTAAATTAGATTATCTCCTCCCTATTGAAAAGGTGAATAAAATTGTTGTAAAATTTTCTTAAGAAGTAATTGTGGAAGGTAAAAGTCATTTTGCTAATTATCTTGTGGATTATTTTTTAAATGCTAGTACTTCATATCACGTAGTGAAAGAAATTGTTGAATAGTTGTAAGGGTAAGACTAACCTACTAGATATTACCGTTATTAGGGATAGCTTTTTTTTTTTCTTTCAATTTTCTAATCTTCAGAAGCTAGAAGAAGTAATGAAAATTGGAGAAAGGGATATAGTTGGTAAACCTTGATTTCTTTAAAAATGGCACCCTTATGTTAGATTAAAGAAGGCCAAAATATATGTTGTTCCCATTCAGGTTAAATTGTTTAGTGTCCCTCATGCTTTATAGAATAAACTTGGTATAAGTCATATTAGTAGTGTGTTGGATAACCTTTATATATGAACAAAATTACTAAACAAAAGTTTCAATTATCATATGCTGAAGTTTGTATTTTAATGAATACTAATAGTCATATTTAAGGTTACTATAAAGTATAGTTGGATTCCTTCTTAATGTAAGAAATGTAATTGCTTTGGTTATAAAGATTGCATTGTCAAAAAAGTATGGATTCCTAAGAAGAATGTAGTCCTTTCCCAAGTTCCAATGGCATAAGTAAATAAAAAGAAGAGGGTTAAAAAGGATTTATAGTTGTAACAACTCAAGCTAATACTCATGTAGTTAGAGAAAATAATGTTGCTCAGGCTACTGATACAAGTAATATCAAGCCTAGTGTTGTTTCTTGTGCCATTCAAGGAAATAATCCCAATACAAAATTAAAATTTATTCCTATTACTAGTAAGAGAACTCTTTAAAAGAAGAAAGACAAGGATTATGTAACCTTGTTAGAAAATAGGTTTACTTAGCTTGCTAATAACATCCCACCCACTTACAATGAGCTTCCAAATCTTCTTACTAACTTTGGTGTAATGGAAAGGGGGAAAAGCCTTTAGATTAATGAATGTTTTATCATGGAATGTGAGAAGACTTAAGAAATGCTCTAAACAAAGAGAAATTATTAATTTTGTATTATCTCAAGTTCTACATGTTATCCTTTTGGTAGAACATAGACTAAAAGAAGAAAATGTAAATTTTCTCATAAATAGCATTTTTGTTGATTGGAATTACTTATAATTACTCTTATTATTACTTACATTCCATGGTTAGGAAATTCTAGATTTTATGGAAATCATTTGAGTTACAACGTTTAATTCAAGGTAACTTCATCCTATCTCTTTACTGCCACATCAATAAGTCAAGTTTTTTTTATCTTTCTTTTTCTCTCTTATTTATGTAAACAACCTAGAATCTGAACATAGGGAGTTATGGGCAAATATCAAGTTTTTCTCATTCCAAAATATTAGGAATGTTCCCTAGTTACTAATGGGTGACCTTAATGAAATTAGACATTTAAATGAATGCATTAGTCTAAATGTCATATGGATAAGGGGTATGGAGGAGTTAATGATATGATTGAAAAATTAGGATTAGTGGAATCCTATTTTATTATTTCTTTTTTCACTTGGTCTAAAAAAGCTCAAAACAAGATCTTAAAGCTAGCAAGATTGATAAAGCATTAACTAATGTAGAATAGATACACATATTTAATAAGTTTTCTCTTGAGTTCTTGCTTCCATTTGTGTTGGATCATTATGTTTTCTTAGTTAATCTAGATACTACTCATAGAAGGAAAAAGGCTTCATACAAATTATTTAATTTTTGGATGGATAGTTCTAATTTTATGGATATTGTTAGTTTTGTTTGGTAACACGAAGTCAATGGTTCCAAAATATTCAAAGTTGTGAAGAAGCTAAAAGCACTAAAGTGAAACTTTGGAATCTTAATTCTGCCTAATTTGGTGAATTAGATTAGAAGGCAAAGGTTGCTAGAAGATAGTTATAGTAAGTTTAACTCAATTTATAAGTTAATTCCTTTGATACAAATATGTGCTTTGAGGAAAGGCTTAAATTGGAAAAACTACTTGCATTGAGTAAACATGAGGAAATTCTTTTATAACAAAAATTAATGAATATTTGGTTAAAAGAGGGAGATAATAATAGCAAAATGCTTTGTCATTCTTGATGCATCAAAGAGTTAAAAAAAATCAATCACCTAGTATAAGAAGATGGTTATACTATTTCTAATTATGATGCCTTGCATAATGCTATCATTATATATTACCATAATATACTTGGTAGTTCTTATGCTAATAACATTCACATTTAAGAGCGCCGTTGGGTGAGCAAACAGACTTCGCAGAACAACCGAACCGGATAGAGCCGGCGCGTGGTGGCTCGTGCCGGCGAATGGCGGCAAGTGGGAGTGGGTGACGGCGAGCCTGGGGCTAGATTGACTATTCTGTGACAGAGGCAGCGTCTGCTGCAGTCAGATTAGGAGAAGACCGGGGGCTACGGTGGTGACGTAAGCGGCGATCGGCGATAACCCTTGGGGTAGAAGGGTCGTATTCTCTCCCACCAGCCGACAAACTCTGATTGTTGTTTTAGGGTGGGACGGAAAAGGCTCTGCGCGATGGTTTTTCCGGATTGGGTTTTGATGTGATAGGTTTTTTTTTGTTTTGGTTTTGGGTGGGAAGATATTCCGGGTGGGTTGTTCTTGGTGTTTGTGTGGTGATGGAAACAGGTTTCGCTTTCTCTGGTTTGGTTAGGAAGAAAACAAAGAGAGAGAGAAAGGAGATGAAGGCGTGAGGGGGATTTTCGTATCAGCAACACCATTGGAGGTCCTACATTAGGAAAAGGTAGATACAGAGGTTTGTGACTCTCGAACATCAATTTAGTTTTCCTACGGCCTGCCTATGGTAAAGTTGGTAGATCAAATAAATCCTGAAGCTTTTTCTGTCAACCAAAGATGCAACTTACGAACACTAGATTCAATAAACACTGAACTAATGGCCCGTAGTCGCAGTGGGACAACAGAAACTGTTGCTAGAGCCTCAAGGCCTACAAACTCTGAGATTGCAACTGAAATTGCAGCATCATTTTTCAAGTCAAGCTTGGATGGTTCAGGTAAAATTATGAACATTCAAACTTTTGATATTACTAATGAACTGGCAACTGGTAAAGTAATGGTTGCAGGAGAAAATGTTGGTGAGGGAGAAAAAAATCAAGAGAATATCTCTATGAGTGCAATAGTTGGCCAAAAGATTAGTTCATCTGTTGGAAACTCTGGGATGTCTTGGAAACATATTGCTATGGATAATTTTATGAAAATGGCCAAGTTAGACTATCATCCTCCTTCCAAAGAAGGAAATAAGCTTGTTGTAAAACCACCACTAGAGGCTATTGAGGAAGGGAAAAGTCATTTTGAGAATTGCCTTGTGGGATATTTTTTAACTGAAAATATTTCTTATTATTTGGTGAAAGGTATTGTGGAAAAATTATGGGAAAAAGAAAACTTATCAGAATTGTTAGCTACTGATGAAGGGTTTTTTTTCTTTCGCTTTTCAAGTATGAAGAAAATGGAAGAAGTTATGGAAGTTGGAGTGTGGGATGTTGCAGGTCGACCACTTTTTATTCAGAAATGGCATCCTCTTATTAGATTAGAGAAAGAAAAAATTTCTGCAGTTCCCATTTGGGTGCGCTTATATAATGTTCCACGTGTGCTTTGGACTACTAAGGGTATGAGTTATGTGAGTAGTGTGTTAGGCAAACCTTTATACATAGATAAAGCTACTGAACAAAAGTTTCGGTTATCCTATGCTAAAGTATGTATTTTGATGGATATTACTAGTGAATTTCCTGACAAGTTTGATATTGATATGGGAGGAGAAGAACCATATGAAGTACATGTTGAATATTGTTGGATTCCTCATAAATGTAAGGTATGTAATTGTTTTGAACATAAAGAATGTACTCTCAAGAAAAAAGAAATATGGGTTTCCAAGAAGTCTGTAACTCCTTTAGCTCAGAACTCTCAGAGTGATATTACCCAAGAAAATCATATTTTGATTCCTATGAAGGATCCCCCAGTAACAAGGACAGCTCCAAATTCATCTGAGACTGAAGTTTTTTCTGTTCCATCTAAAGTTGCAGTTGCAAATACTAAATCTTTCCCAGGTACCAAAGAGAATCGATATTCGGGAAAGAAAAAAGACAAGGAGCACAAAGCCATATCTGAGAATAAGTTTGCGGTATTAAAGGAGAACTCATTCATTGATCCTATTGTAGAGATTGGGATAACGGTGGCAGAAAATAAACCTCCTAATAAATGAAAGTACTATCATGGAATGTTAGGGGTTTAAATAAAAGCCCTAAATTAAGGGAGATAACTAATTTTGTTTTGATCCATGACCCTCAAGTTCTTATTTTGCTTGAACATAGAGTCAAAGCAGAAAATGCTGATGTAGTTGTAAAGAATGGGTTCGCAGGTTAGAATTATATCCATAATTACAGGTTTAGTAGTATTGGTAGAATATGGATCCTTTGGAAAGCTTCTGATATTCAACTTACCGTTAAAGAATCTTCTTCTCAAGTCATTCATTGCTTAATTGAAAAGCCCGGTATGCACTTATATTGGTTATCCGTTGTTTATGCTAGTAACTTGGAGATAGAACGTAGAGAATTATGGGCCAACCTTACTAGCTTTTCTAATCTTAATGTTAATGATGTTCCTTGGTTAATTATAGGGGATTTCAATGAAATACGAAATACAAGTGAACGCATTGGCCCTAATGTTAGATGGACACAAGGAATGGAAGATTTGAATGAAATGATTGAGACAATAGCATTGATTGAACCTCTTTATTTTGGTCCATCATTCACATGGACAAATAAAGGTTCAAGTACTGGTCTTAGAGCAAGTAAAATTGATAGAGCTCTTACTAATGGAGAATGGATTCTTAAATTTGAAAACTTTGCTATTGAATTTTTACTCCCTAATGTATCAGATCACTCTCCATGTCTTGTTAAGTTTGGTAATGCCACACGCAAGAAGAATTCTTCATTCAGGTTCTTTAATTTTTGGGTTGATTGCTAAGATTTCATGGATATAGTTAGCTCAATATGGCAACAAGAAATAGTAGGTTCAAAAATGTTTCAAGTGGTGCAAAAACTAAAAGCTCTGAAATTTTCTCTCAAGAAGTTAAATGCAACTCAGTTTGGTGACCTACATCAGAAGATAAAGGATGCTAGAGACAATTTACAACAAGTGCAACACAGATTAGAACTTAACCCTCATTGTCCTGATACTCGTTCTGAGGAAAAGACTCAACTAGAGTTACTACTTGCAATGAGTAAACATGAAGAAATTTTACTTAAACAAAAATCCAGAAACCTATGGTTGAAAGAAGGGGATAATAATAGTAAGATTTTCTTTGCATCATTAATGCGGAGGAGAGCGCAGAATAGGATCAGTAAGCTAGTATTGGAAGATGGCTCAGTACTCACAAAAGAAGACGGCTTGAGAACTGCTATTATTTCATATTATCAGTTTATTCTTGGTCAATCTAGAAATATCTTCACCAACTTTGAGAGGTATGCTTTTCTATTTCATGATGATGTAAGTGCACTTCTTAATCCCATAAGGTTTGAGCGTTCAGATGTTATTAAAGCTCTTTGGAGAATTCATGATTTTAAAGCCCCTGGTCCAGATGGATATAATAGCTTATTTTATAAAAGAGCTTGGCCTATCATTGGAAGAGATATAGAGGATGTTGTACTAGAATTTTTCTCCTCTAGGAAGCTACTGAAGACTATAAACTCTACATTGTTATCATTAGTTCCTAAGGTTCCCAATCCTTGTTGCAATAAAGACTACAGACCAATAGCATGTTGCAATGTTCTCTACAAAATTATTTCCAAGATGTTGGTTGAAAAACTGAGTGTTATTCACCCTGTAGTGGTAAGCCACAACCAAACTGCTTTCATCAAGGGACGTCAAATTTCTGAGAATATTCTACTTTGCCAAGAACTACTTCATAATTATCACAAGGGTGATAAAGGTAAACGGATGGCTATAAAAATTGATCTCATGAAAGCATATGATATGGTCAAATGGGAAGCAATATTAGGAGTCTTGAAAGCTATTAATACTCCTCAGAATCTAATTGATCTTGTTGGTAAGTGTATTACCACACCAAGATTTTCAATAAATTTCAATGAAGAGCATGCAGGTAATTTGAAAGGTACCAATAGACTGAGACAAGGGGATCCATTATCCCCATATTTATTTGTATTGGTTATGGAGATACTAAATAGAATTATTATTGCAAAGACCTCCACACAAGCTTTTAAGTTCCATTGGCGATGCAAGCCTGGGAAAATCACTCACTTGTGTTTTATTGATGATTTGTTCCTTTTCTCTCATGGTGATATAGCTTCAGTGCTTTGTCTTATAGAAGCTCTGGAGGAATTTGCTGAACTCACAGGTTTACATTACAACCCTAGTAAATGCCAAATATTTTTCTCAGGGTTATCAGAGCAAGAGCAACTTCTTATTTTAGATCATTCACCTTTCCCGATGGGTACACTCCCTATTCGATATCTTGGAGTTCCTTTGATTACAAAAAGACTTACTCATGCTGATTGTAAGGGTTTGACAGATAAGATATTTGGTAAAATAGATGGTTGGAGAATGAAACATATTAGCTATGCAGGAAGGTTACAGTTGGCAAAATCAGTCCTGATTTCCACATGTACATTTTGGATGTAAGTTTTCTTATTGCCAAAACAAACAATTTATGAGAGTGAGAAAAAGATCAGGAACTTTCTTTGGGCAAGTAATGTAGATATACGACGCTCTCATAAAGTAGTGTGGCAAATAGTTTGTTCACCCAAGAAGGAAGGAGGATTGGGATTACCAAATCTTAAACTTTGGAATAAAGTCCTTTTGGGACGTATGCTTTGGAACCTTATAAATCTTCCAGATGCTTCTCTATGGAGTAAATGGATCCACAGTATCAAATGTAAACGAACTTCAGTAATGCAGCTTGATATCAAAGGTTCCATGGCATGGAGTTGGAGAGGTCTTCTCAAATTAAGGCCTGCACTTACCTCGATTCTTACTCGATCTTCCTATTGTTGCAAAGAAATTTATGAGCACCTTCGACCAGTAAATGAAAAAGTGAATTGGTATAATCTCATTTGGCATCAGCAAACATAATTTCATTGGATGGCTAGTGTGTCAAGATCGACTTTCTACAGCAGAAGGCATGGTACGATGGCTCCTTTCAATTAACTTATATTGTGATTTTTGTCAGTCCCTTGTTGAAAACAGGAATCATCTTTTTTTTAAATGTCCATGGACAATGAGGGTTTGGAAAACTATCCTTGCTCAAAATGGAATTAGACGTGATATTGGAGGATGGAATGAAGAATTGCAATGGATGATTAGAGCAACTAAAGGAAAGGATTTGGCTGCCAAACTTCTTAAACTATCTTTTTTAGCTTGCATTTATTGTATATGGGCAGAGCGTAATAGAAGATGATTTCAAAGCAAACTAGTAGACATTCCAATCATGCTAGCTAAAGTTAGGAAAATTGTACGAGGAAAAGCTTCTTTGTTTAAAAATATTAAATCCTCACAGGAAAATGTCATTTTGAGTGACATTTGGAGGCTTCCAACCTCTATATTTTTGTAATTCTTGTAATTCTGGGGTATGCCCCTATGCTTTTGTACACTATTTCTTATTAATGCACACTTACATTTCTACCAAAAAAAAAAAACATTCACATTGAAAGGTACACTTTCTTATTTCATGAGAATGTAAATAACTTGTTGAATCTATCTACTTTTAAATGATTAGATGTGGTAAAAGTTATTTGGGATTTTCATGATTTTAAAGCTCATAATCTAGATGGCTACAATAATTTGCTTTACAAGAAAGCTTGACCTATTATCAATCATGTTGTAAAAGATGTGGTGTTAAATGTCTTTCTCATCCATGAAATTTTTGAAAGCTATTAATGCTACTTTTGTTGTGCCTAGTTCTAAAAACCTCCAATCCTACTTGCTTGAGGTTTCCAACCAATTACTTACTATAATATTTTATATAAAGTGATCTTTAAACTACTTTCAAAAGAGATAAATCTCATTTTTCCTATTGTGATTAACCAAAACCAAACAACTTTCATCAAGGGTTGTCATATAATTCAAAATGTTATACTTTGTCAAGAGTTGCTTTATAATTATCATAAAGAAGATAAAGATCAACGTGTTTGCCATTATAATTGATTTTATGAAAGCTTATGACATGGTTAAATGGAATGTGATATTAGGAGTCCTCTAAGCTATTCATACTCTTTAAATATTAATTGATTTGATTGGCTAATGCATTACTACTACTAGATTCTCTATGAATTTCAATAGTGGCCATATTGGTTATTTTAAGGGCACCAATAGGTTAAGGCAATGAAATCCATTGTCTTCTTATTTATTTAACCTTGTCATAGAGATACTTAATAAAAGTATTATTAAGAAAACATTTGCTTCTACTTTCAAATCTTATTGATATTACAAAATGGAAAAAATCACTCACATTTACTTTACTGATGACTTGTTTTTATTTATACATAGGGTTGTTAGTTTAGTGCTATATTTTATTGATGCTTTGAAGGACTTTGCAACACTTATATGTTTATATTTTAGTCCTAGTAAATGCCAGATATTTTTTAAGGTTCACTGAGTAAGAAAAAACTTTTGATATTAGATATATTCCATTCTTTGACAAAACTCTTCCTATTAGGTATCTTAGTGTTTCCTTAGATATACTAATTGTAAGGTTTTGATAGAGAAAATTATGTGAAGAATTATGGATGGGAAATGAGACATTTCAACTATGTAGGAAGGCTACAATTGACAAAATTGTTTTTTACTTCTATTTGTACTTTTTGGATGCAAATATTTCTTCTCTTAAAGCAAACCATTTATGAGATTGAAAAGAAGATTAGACACCTTCTATGGGCAAGTAATTCATAAGATCATAAAATCGACAATGTCACTTGGCAAATTATTTGCTCCTTTAAAAAGGAATGACTTGGGCTACTTAATGTTAAAGTGTGGAATAATATTTTGTAGGGATGATTGCTTTGAAATCTTATCAACTATCCAAGTTCATCTTTATAGAGTAGATGGATTAGTAATACTAAATGCAAGAGAATTTTAGTTATGCATCTTGATATTAAAAGAAATATGGCATAAAGTGGAAAAAATCTTCTTAAGCTAGGACATATTCTCACACTTATATTCTAAATCTTCTTATTGTTGTAAAGAGATATATATAAGGAATTGTGTCAAGTTAATATTGAGGTTGAATAACATAACTTGATATAATTAAGTGGAATAAGTAAATAAAACTTTATTGGATGACTCATATGTAATTGCCGCTAAAGGCTATTGAGGAAGGAAAAAGTCATTTTGCAAATTGTCTTGTGGGATATTTTTTAATTAAAAATATTTCATATTATTTAGTAAAGGGTGTTGTGAAAAAATTGTGGGGAAAAGAGAATTTATCCGAGGTGTTAGCTACTGATGAAAGGTTTTTTTTCTTTGACTTTTCAAATATGAAGAAAATGGAGGAGGTTATGGAAGTTAGAATATGGGATATTGCTGGCAAGCCATTTTTCACTCAGAAATGGCATCCTTTCATTCGATTGGAAAAAGCAAAAATCTCTGCAGTTCCCATTTGGGTGTGTTTCTATAATGTCCCACATGTGCTTGGACTAATAAAGGTATGAGCTATGTGAGTAGTGTATTGGACAAACCTTTATACATGGATAAGGCTCTTAAACAAAAACTTAGGTTATCATATGCTAAAGTATGTATTCTGATAGATATTAATAATGAATTTCCTGATAAGTTTGATATCGATATGGGAGGAGAAGAACTATATGAAGTACATGTTGAATATTGCTGGATTCCTAAGAAATGTAAGGTGTGCAATAGCTTTGGACATAAGGAATGTACTACAACAAAGAAAGAAGTTTGGGTACCTAAAAAGAATATAGCTCCTTTAACACAGAACCCTCAGCTTGATGAAGATAGTCAAGTTTTTAATTCCTACAAAGGATCCTCCTGTCCAGACCATTCAAACCAAACCTTGTCATACTCAAACAATAGGGCCAATTCCAAATCCAATTGAGATATAAGATGTTCTTGTTCCGACTAAGGGTATAGTTACAAATAATAAATCTTCTTCGGGCACCAAAAAGAATCAATCAACTGAAAGAAAAAAGGATAATGTGCAAAATGTCATATCTCATAATAAATTTGCATTATTAGAGGAGGACACATTGACTAATCCTATCATAGAGATTGGAATAATGGAGGAAGAGAATAAACCTCCCAATATATGAAAGTACTATCATGGAATGTAAGGGGCTTAAATAAAAACCTTAGATTATAGGAAGTAGTTGATTTTGTTATAACCCATGCCTCTCAAGTTATTATTTTGATTGAACATAAAGTTAAAGAAGAAAATGCAGATGTAATTGTGAAGAATGGATTCGCAGGTTGGAACTATGTCCATAATTACAGGTTTAGCAATCTTGGTAGATATAGATCCTTTGGAAAACTTCTGATCATCAACTTACAATCAAAGAGTCTTTCTTTTAAGTCATCCATTGCTTAATTGAAAAGTCAAGTATGCCCCCATATTTTTTGTCTGCTGTCTATGCTAGTAACTTGGAGATTAAATATAGAGAATTATGGGCTAACCTTAATAGTTTCTCTAATCTCAATGTACACGATGTTCCTTGGTTAATTATGGGTGATTTCAATGAAATACAGAATAAAAGTGAGTGCATTGGCCCTAGTGTTAGATGGACACAAGGAATGAAGGATTTAAATAAATTAATAAAAACTGTGGCCTTCATTGAACCTTCTTATTGAGGTCTATTTTTCACATGGACAAATAAAGGTTTAGGTATTGGTCTTAGAGCTAGTAAAATTGATAGAGCTCTTACCAATGGGGAATGGATTCTCAAATTTGAAAGCTTTGCTATTGAATTTTTACTCTTTGGTGTATCAGATCATTCTCTATGCCTAGTTAAGTTTAGTAATACTACACGCAGAAAGAATACTTCATTCAAATTCTTTAACTTTTGGGTTGATTGCTCAAATTTCATGGACACAGTTAATTCAGTATGGCAACAGGAAGTAATAGGCTAAAAAATGTTTTAGGTAGTGTAGAAATTAAAAGCTTTGAAGTCTCCTCTTAAGAAACTTAATGCAACTCAATTTGGTATTCTACATCAGAAGGTAAAGACTGCTAGAGACAATTTACAACAAGTGCAACGCATATTAGAACTTAATCCTCATTGTCTTGATACCTGTTTTGAGGAAAAGGCACAACTTGAGTTACTCTTTGCAATGAGCAAACACGAAGAAATTTTACTCAAACAGAAATCTAGAAACCTATGCTTGAAAGAAGGGGATAATAACAGTAGACTTTTCTTTGCATCATTAATGCAAAGGCGGGTGTTCGATAAAATTCTACATGCAAGTGTACATGTCGAACAAGTAATATAGTGATGAATAAGAGTATCGTCCTACAGGGATTAATGTTATCAACTTGACTAATTACTAGTGGTGAATTGATCCTACAATTTATCTAGCAAGATATCCTGAAAAGATGTTCTAAATTGAAAGGTTACTAAAGCAATTGACTTCCAAAAAGTAGATTAAATAAGCTAAGTATGCTAGAGCCTTTGATTTCACCATAGTTAGTAGATATGAATTCCAATAATTTAATGCTTGCAAGAATAATGATATTTATGAGATGACGGAATTTCCTAATTTATTCACTATCCTATGTCTAGGCATAGCGAACCTACTTAGCTTATTAATTCACTGTGAGTCTGCATATGAATTTAATAAGCTAAGAGCATTAAAATCAATGAATATTCCAATTAAAGCCACACACTCAACATGGAATATGTCTACCCACATTTGATTTATGGTTGTATATTATAGGATACATTTGCATATTCTCTCCTGTCGGTCTCAAATATGCATATCAGATTGATCAATTGATGATTAATCACTCAATCACATTAAAGATAATAACATACAACTCACATAAATATATTGTCTTGCATAATATGTCAACTAAGGAACTCATAACATCCTAACTAGGCTACATCTTAGCTCCAGCAAAAGTAATTTAGTTCATAATATTCAAATAAACAGAAATAATACAAAAAATTACACAAATCATCTAGATTAGAACAAACTAAAAGGCTGTCACCAAAATTGTCCTCCAATCATGAAATAAGATGCACAAATCTGCACATCCGGGGGTCGAAGAGATTCTGTCTGAAAAACGAAAGGAAAAGAGCAACACACGTGCCGTCACGCGCTTCCGCACGTGTCGTCACGCGCCGGTGACACGCGCCGCCGTCCGCCGCCGCGCTTCACCAAAACCTCCAGAAGTGTAGATCAGGACGCCTAGGTTGCAGATCTGCAAAAAGATTTAGCAAAATCGCCACAGGAACGCGTAGATCTGACGGAGAAGACTGGGACGGCGTTCGCCGTTCTTCGCCGGAAACTGCCGCAGATCGCCGCGAAACTGGTACAGAAATGCCGGAAATTGTGAGGTGAAGCTGGATCTACTCTCAGATCGTCGGAAGGTGCTCAGAGTTGGCCGGAAAATGCACTTCTTTGTCGGAAATAACGCCGAATGGCGATGTCCCTCAGAGTTTGGCCGAAGGACGGGAGCTGGACGGCGTTCGCACGTTCCACACGCCCGGATTCTGCGACAATCTTCTGGGTTCCACCACCAGGGAGAATCGGTCGGCTGTCGCACGACCAATTTCCTTTTTCTTTGTTTTCTTTTCCGACTTTTTCTTCTCACTCCTCTTTCGTCTGCACGTTTTCTCTCGTTTCTCCCTGCCTCCCGCGTGATAATTCCTCTGTCTCCTTCACGGTCCCACGTGTTTTCCACTTGTTTTTCCACCTTCTTTTACTTTTCTTCTTTTTCATTCATTTTTCATGATTTTCTCCTTCTTTTTCTCCTTTTTCTTTTATTTTGGGTTTGCTGCATAAAATGACACAAAATATACAAATACAATTAAATACAAATATAATTTACTAAAAATAATATAAATATTATCTAAAATAATCAAAATAACTTTATATAAAATAAAGTTATCAACACCCCCAAACTTAACATTTTGCTCGTCCTCGAGCAAAAGAACGAAACAACACATTATAACAACACAAAACAAAAACAAATTTTACACAAAAAACATTAAACAAGCTCTAAACAACATAAAATGATAAAAAAAAAAAAATTTCTCACAAAAAGTACTAAACAACATATTCTAACACCACCAATCACTCCATAATATTTTTCGAAACAACAATGCCACACCCCCAAACTTAAAATTTTGCTCGTCCTCGAGCAAAGGAACAAAACAACACATATAACCAATCCTTCCATGATATTCTCCCATAATTGTTCAACTTAACAATTCAAAGAAAAACATAACTTTCATCCAAACATTGCAATTGGTTTATAAGGTAAGATAGACTTGTAACTATGTCAACCACGTGTGTGTGTGTGCGAGTCCGCATTTTGTCTCAATTGCATGTACTCCAAATAGATCCACATTAATATGCAATATCTCAAAATCTTTAACCAAATCTCATAGGTTTGCTCTTCATTCCTCTCTCCACTAATGTAAGTCAATCATCTAACAAAGAATCAATAGGACTTTTATAAGCTTGTAATGTAAGGCTGGGTTAAGGGTAAGGTGGAAGTCATTTAAGCTCAAATAACCCATGAACACATTACTTTCTAAGATCTCATCAAAACTCTAGCCCTTCTCCAGCTTGTTACTCCATGAAGATGATCTTTCTACCACCACTTAGTCTCATTCTTTCATGTCCAATCATGCTTTGACACTATACAAAAGCCATAATCATGTGTCTAATAACAAAGCAAAACAAAAACATTTACACATTTAGCCACCTCAATCCTCTCTTATCAATGATAATCAATAATAATGTTCAACGATCTTCTTTAGAGAACTATGTGGCTTGAATCTAACAAAAGATAATAACATTATTTGATCCTAAAGCAATTTTTTTTTTTTTTTTTTTTTTTGCATTTGCATAAGTATAAGTAACATACTTATACTTATCAGTTCAATCAATTTCTTCCCATACTACACACAATCAGTTCAATCAATTTCTTCCCATACCATCCTTCTCCTCGACTTCTCTCATGATCAAATCATTCTACGCACCTGAAGTCATATGTTCATGAGAATAGGACAAAAAGATAAATTGATCAAAAAGGCTAGGAGATATATGTGCAGGTGTCATTTAACAAAATCAAGATAAGAACAAGGCTCAACGGGGTAACTGGGGATAAGTAAACAAGGTTAGCTTGAAAGGCTCAATCGATCCAAAGATGGCCTAAATCATTTTCTTAGTTAGATGCAACCTAGGATTTCGCCTCAAGAGGAAATCAAGCAAATTCTAAGATCCGGGTGAAATCTAAGAAAATCACACACTTCACATAAATGTTCTCTAGAGATACATACAATTTCAAGAAAATGCAGACTTTTAGTGCTCAATATGTGAATCAACATAATCAGAATCACACTTACATCATACCACAATTGCAAGTTTGAACAAAATCTACATCTCCCTAAGAATCACCAAGAATTCACAATAAAGAATCCAATCATAGAAATCATGGTCTAAAACAAGAAAAAGATTTTACGCAAAAATAAACTGTCTAACAAAACATTTAACACAAAATAGAAAATTTTAACACAACACTTCCAACAAAACATTTCCAGCACAACAAACTTCCACTACACACAACCTCCAACACAACCCAACAACACAGCACACTTCCAACAATAGCAGCACCCCCAAACTTAAATGAAGCATTCTCCTCAATGATGAACGAAAATAAAGCAATAGTAAGAAGGAATAAGGAAAACTCCCCTGATTGCAGGTTGTCAAAATGGAGTTGTGATGAGCATATGGTGATAGCTTCTAACCAAACTCTCAACAAAATACTTGGGTTGCCTCCCAAGAAGCACTTGCTTTATAGTTTGCAGCCAAACTATCTCCAATGTTGCTGCTTAAGGAGGATGGAGGTTAATGGTGGACCCTTGCATGTCGACTCCATCAAAATAGGGCTTCAACCGCTGACCATTCACCTTAAATGGGCCCTGAGTATCATGTGCAACTTCTACCACTCCATATGGAAGCACCTGTGTGACCGTGAACGGACCAGCCCATCGAGACCGTAACTTTCCTGGAAACAATTTAAGACGAGAGTTATACAGTAATACTTTTTGACCCACCTCAAACTCTCTTCTTAATATATGTTTGTCATGCCATCGTTTTGTCCGCTCTTTGTAGATCAAGGCATTTTCATAGGCCTCATTGCGCAACTCCTCCAATTCATTCATCTGCAATAATCTATTTTCTCCTGCACATTGCATGTCAAAATTCAAGAATTTTAATGCCCACAATGCTTTATGTTCTAATTCTACTGGTAAATGACATGCTTTCCCAAATACTAGCCTAAAAGGAGACATCCCTATGGGTGTTTTAAAGGCTGTCCTATAGGCCCAAAGTGCATCATCCAATTTCATCGACCAATCTTTTCTTGCAGCATTCACAGTTTTCTCCAAAATCCTCTTGATTTCCCTATTTGATATCTCTACCTGCCCACTAGTCTGAGGATGGTAAGGAGTTGCAATCTTGTGGGTGACCCCATACTTAACCAAAAGTGCTTCAAATTGTTTATTGCAGAAATGTGTCCCTCGATCACTTATGATTGCCCTAGGAGTGCCAAAACGGGTAAAAATATTTTTCTTTAAGAACTTAACCACAACCCTGGCATCATTTGTGGGCAATGCTACAGCTTCTACCCATTTAGACACATAATCAACAGCCACCAAGATATATACATTCCCATAAGAAGGAATAAAAGGTCCCATGAAGTCAATACCCCACACATCAAACAATTCACACACAACAACGTTAGTCAAGGGCATCTCATGTTTACTAGAAATATTCCCAGTTCTTTGGCATTGATCACATGCAGCTACATAGGAATATGCATCTCTAAAAAGTGTGGGCCAATAAAAACCAGATTGTAAAACCTTGGCTGCTGTTCTGGTGGCACCAAAATGACCACCAGCTTCTCTATCATGACAATGATGCATAATGCTGGCCATCTCTTCTTCTGGGACACATCTTCTTATCACCTGATCTGCACATACTCTAAACAAGAATGGTTCTTCCCAAAAGTAATGTTTAACATCAGAAAAGAACTTTTTCTTCTGTTGATATGACAATTCAGGGGGAAGAATGTTACCTACCAAATAATTCACAAGATCAACGTACCAGGGAGATTTTAATGATTGAAGGGTAAAAATCTGCTCATCAGGAAACTCTTCCAAGATTGGCTGCTCTTCTTCCTTTGGATTTGGAATTCTGGACAAATGATCTGCAACTAAATTTTCAGTCCCCCTCTTATCCTTGATTTCCAAGTCAAACTCTTGCAACAATAGAATCCATCTGATTAACCTTGGCTTTGATTCTTTTTTTTCAAGGAGGTGCTTAAGAGCAGAATGGTCAGAATAAACTATAACTTTGGAACCAATCAAATAAGAGCGAAATTTATCAAAAGCAAATACTACTGCCAAAAGTTCTTTTTCTGTGGTTGAATAATTCAATTGTGCACCTGATAAAGTCCGACTGGCATAGTAAATGGTTTGAAAAACTCTATCCTTCCGTTGTCCCAAAACAGCTCCTATTGCGGAATCACTTGCATCACACATCAGCTCAAAAGGCAAATCCCACTCTGGTGCAGCCATGATTGGTGCTGATATTAACTTCTCCTTTAATGTGTTAAAAGCCTGCAAGCATTCGTCAGAAAAGTTAAACTTAACATCTTTCTCTAACAAACCTGAAAGGGGTCTTGCAATTCTTGAGAAATCTTTTATAAACTGCCTATAGAATCCTGCATGCCCCAAAAATCCTCTAACAAGCTTCACTGATGTCGGTGGAGGCAGTTTTGAAATGGCCTCTACTTTGGCTCTATCAACTTCTAGTCCCTGTCTGGATATCTTGTGCCCAAGCACTATTCCCTCCTGAACCATGAAGTGACACTTCTCCCAATTCAACACCAGATTTGTCTCCTCACATCTTTGTAAAATCAAAGCCAAATTTTTCAAACAACTATCAAATGATGCACCAAAGACAGAAAAATCATCCATAAAAATTTCAATGAACTTTTCAATCATGTCAGAAAAAATAGCCATCATGCATCTCTGAAAGGTTGCTGGTGCATTACAAAGACCAAAGGGCATTCTTCTAAAAGCAAAAGTACCATAAGGACAAGTGAAAGTAGTTTTCTCTTGATCCTCTGGTGCAATAGGGATCTGATTGTACCCTGAATACCCATCAAGAAAACAATAGAATTCATGTCCTGCAAGTCTTTCCAACATTTGATCAATAAATGGTAAAGGAAAGTGATCTTTTCTAGTGGCATCATTCAACTTTCTATAATCCATACATACACGCCATCCAGTCACTTTTCTAATTGGAATTAATTCATTGTTATCATTTTTCTGAACAGTCATACCTCCTTTCTTTGGCACAACTTGCACTGGACTTACCCAACAACTGTCTGAAATGGGGTAGATGATCCCTGCATCAAGTAATTTAATTACCTCAGCTTTCACTACTTCTTGCATCTTCGGGTTCAAGCGCCTCTGAGGTTGAATAGTGGTCTTGTGATGCTCCTCCATTAAAATCTTGTGCATGCAAATTGAAGGGCTAATTCCCTTAATGTCGGCTATCTTCCACCCAATTGCCCTTTTATGCTCTCTCAACACCCTGAGCAATTTCTCTTCCCTCAATTCTGTTAAAGAGGACGATATAATTACTGGCAACTTAGCATCTGCGTCCAAATAGACATATTTCAAATGAGAAGGTAAGGGTTTAAGCTCAAGAGTTGGAGGTTCTTCAATTGATGGCTTAGGCTTTGTCATATGTTCTCCCAACTCCTCACATCTTGTTGCCTCTTTCCGTGAACATGATTGAACTGCATCCATGAACTTCACCTGCTCCTTTATCTCTTCACTTCCAATTTCCTTGTCCCTAGAATGAACCAAACATGCTTCCAATGGGTCTTTGAAAACTTCTTCTTGAAAAATATTGCTCACCATTGTATCAATTGTCTCAACTCTAAGGCAAGAACTATCATCGGAGGGATATTTCATGGCTGTAAAAACATTGAAGGTAACTGAATCATCTTGAACTCTTAAAATCAACTTTCCTTGTTGTACATCAATCAACGCTCTTCCTGTTGCAAGAAAAGGTCGACCCAAGATGAGTGGTACCTCATAATCTTCCTCCATATCCAAAACTATAAAATCTGCAGGGAAGATGAATTTATCAACTTTCACCAATACATCTTCTACAATGCCCCTTGGATACTTGATTGATCGATCAGCTAATTGCAAGGACACTGTGGTTCCCTTTACTTCACCCAATCCCAATTTACTATAGACAGAAAAAGGCATTAAATTGATACTTGCTCCTAAGTCGCACAATGCCTTTTCAAAGTGAGACTCTCCAATAGTGCATGGGATTGTAAAACTCCCTGGATCTTTCAATTTTGGAGGAAGCTTGTTTTGTAAGATGGCTGAGCACTCCTCAGTTAAATTCACTGTTTCATATTCCTCTAACTTCCTTTTGTTCTTCAATATTTCCTTAAGAAACTTGGCATAACTAGGCATTTGAGCCAATGCATCTGCAAAAGGAATATTAATATGCAATTTCTTGAATACTTCAAGGAATTTAGAAAACTGTTTATCTATCTTATGTTGTTGGAGCCTCTGAGGGAATGGAACTGGAGGTACATAAGGCTTGGGATTATCAGGAAATAACGTTCTTTTGGTTACCTCCTCCTGCTGCGTGTTAACATCCTCATCCTTATTCCCAACACTTTCTTTATCAACCTCATCTTTTCCTACTTGTTTGCCACTTCTTAAACTTATTGCCTTTGCATCTTCTCTAGGATTCTTCTCTGTGTTGCTAGGTAATGCACCTTGTTGTCTTCCTGAGACCATATTTGCTAATTGACCCATCTGCACTTCCAAATTCCTAATAGAAGCCTCTTGATTCTGAGATCTTGTTTCTTGGTTCTGAAATCTGGTTTCATATCTAGCCTCTTGATTCTGCATGGTGGTGTACATCTTGGTAATCATGTCCTCCATACTAGGCTTCGCTACCTCTGGTTGCCTGAATCCTGGTGGTGCTCTCGTTGAACTTGAGCTACTCCATGAAAAATTTGGGTGATTACGCCATCCCGGATTGTAAGTGTTGGAGTATGGATTATTCTGTGCTCTGCTTGAACTTCCAACAAAATTAGCATCTTCACTGTTTTGAGTTGATAGCATCTGACACTCTGTGCTTGCATGTCCTCCACCACAATAATCACATGCTACATCCTGAACCCTCATGACTGGACTACTCAGATTGTCTATCTTCTTGTTGAGTCTATCAAATTGTACGTTCATTGCAGTAAAAGTATCCACTTCAAGAACTCCACTGACTTTCTTCCCTGATAACCTCTCGGTAGGCCACTGATAAGCATTCGATGCCATTTCCTCCACAAGCTCAAATGCTTCCTCTGGTGTTTTGTTATGCAATGCACCTCCTGCAGCTGCATCAAGCATACAACGGAGATTCATGTTAGCCCCATTATAAAAAGTTTGTACCTGTGACCATATGGGTACTCCGTGATGTGGACATCTCCTTAATAGATCTTTAAATCTTTCCCAAGCTTCATAAAGCGATTCATTGTCCATCTGCGCAAAATTAGAGATATCATTACGCATTTTAGCAGACTTTGCAGGAGGAAAATACTTACCTAGAAATTTTTGAGCCAAGTCATCCCATGTATTGATTGATCCTGCAGGAAGAGAAGAAAGCCAATTTTTAGCCTTGTCTCTAAGAGAGAATGGGAATAACCTCAACTTGATTGCATCATCTGTGGCTCCATTATATTTGACCATGTCACAAATTTCAAGGAAAGCTTCTATATGGGCATTGGGATCATCATTTGGCAACCCACTGAATTGCGCTGAATTTTGAAGCATCTGAATAAGTGCAGGCTTGATTTCAAAGTTATTTGCTTGAATAGTAGGCCTCTTAATGCTTGATGCGGCACCCTGAACTGTTGGTGCAGCATAGTCCTTCAGAAGTTTACGTGTATCATCATTGTCTGCCATTCTTCTAGCTTCACTTTTCTGCTCTCTTAACTGCTTTCGCTGCCTTCTAAGGGTGCGTTCAATTTCTGGATCAGGATCAACAAGTTGTCCCCCTCGATTACGGGTCATACATGTCTCTGCACTCTAGAATAGAAGCAGTTTAGCAAAAAATAATCTTTTCTCTCTGCAAGAAAGAAAATAATATCAAGAAGGTAACAAATAAAAATAAAAACTAGATTAAACGTAATATCAATTCAGTGTTAATATTAATCAACAATAAACAACTCATCCCCGGCAACGGCGCCAAAAACTTGTTCGATAAAATTCTACATGCAAGTGTACATGTCGAACAAGTAATATAGTGATGAATAAGAGTATCGTCCTACAGGGATTAATGTTATCAACTTGACTAATTACTAGTGGTGAATTGATCCTACAATTTATCTAGCAAGATATCCTGAAAAGATGTTCTAAATTGAAAGGTTACTAAAGCAATTGACTTCCAAAAAGTAGATTAAATAAGCTAAGTATGCTAGAGCCTTTGATTTCACCATAGTTAGTAGATATGAATTCCAATAATTTAATGCTTGCAAGAATAATGATATTTATGAGATGACGGAATTTCTTAATTTATTCACTATCCTATGTCTAGGCATAGCGAACCTACTTAGCTTATTAATTCACTGTGAGTCTGTATATGAATTTAATAAGCTAAGAGCATTAAAATCAATGAATATTCCAATTAAAGCCACACACTCAACATGGAATATGTCTACCCACATTTGATTTATGGTTGTATATTATAGGATACATTTGCATATTCTCTCCTGTCGGTCTCAAATATGCATATCAGATTGATCAATTGATGATTAATCACTCAATCACATTAAAGATAATAACATACAACTCACATAAATATATTGTCTTGCATAATATGTCAACTAAGGAACTCATAACATCCTAACTAGGCTACATCTTAGCTCCAGCAAAAGTAATTTAGTTCATAATATTCAAATAAACAGAAATAATACAAAAAATTACACAAATCATCTAGATTAGAACAAACTAAAAGGCTGTCACCAAAATTGTCCTCCAATCATGAAATAAGATGCACAAATCTGCACATCCGGGGGTCGAAGAGATTCTGTCTGAAAAACGAAAGGAAAAGAGCAACACACGCGCCGTCACGCGCTTCCGCACGTGTCGTCACGCGCCGGTGACACGCGCCGCCGTCCGCCGCCGCGCTTCACCAAAACCTCCAGAAGTGTAGATCAGGACGCCTAGGTTGCAGATCTGCAAAAAGATTTAGCAAAATCGCCACAGGAACGCGTAGATCTGACGGAGAAGACTGGGACGGCGTTCGCCGTTCTTCGCCGGAAACTGCCGCAGATCGCCGCGAAACTGGTACAGAAATGCCAGAAATTGTGAGGTGAAGCTGGATCTACTCTCAGATCGTCGGAAGGTGCTCAGAGTTGGCCGGAAAATGCACTTCTTTGTCGGAAATAACGCCGAATGGCGATGTCCCTCAGAGTTTGGCCGAAGGACGGGAGCTGGACGGCGTTCGCACGTTCCACACGCCCGGATTCTGCGACAATCTTCTGGGTTCCACCACCAGGGAGAATCGGTCGGCTGTCGCACGACCAATTTCCTTTTTCTTTGTTTTCTTTTCCGACTTTTTCTTCTCACTCCTCTTTCGTCTGCACGTTTTCTCTCGTTTCTCCCTGCCTCCCGCGTGATAATTCCTCTGTCTCCTTCACGGTCCCACGTGTTTTCCACTTGTTTTTCCACCTTCTTTTACTTTTCTTCTTTTTCATTCATTTTTCATGATTTTCTCCTTCTTTTTCTCCTTTTTCTTTTATTTTGGGTTTGCTGCATAAAATGACACAAAATATACAAATACAATTAAATACAAATATAATTTACTAAAAATAATATAAATATTATCTAAAATAATCAAAATAACTTTATATAAAATAAAGTTATCAGCGGGCACAAAACAGGATCAACAAACTATTATTGGAAGATGGATCAGTTATCACAGAAGAAGAGGACTTGAGAACTGCTATTATTTCATATTATAATTCTATTCTTGGTAATGGTAGAAGTATTTTCATTGACTTTGAAAGGTACACATCCTTATGCCGTGATGATGTAAATGCACTTCTTACTCTAGTAAGTTTTGAACGTTCATATATCATTAAAGCTTTTTAGGGAATTCATAATTTTAAAGCACCTGGACCAGATGGATATAATAGCTTATTTTATAAGAAAGCTTGGCCTATCATTGGAAGAAATGTAGAGGATGCTATACTAGAATTTTTCTCCTCTAGAAAGTTGTTAAAGGTTGTCAATTCAACATTGTTATCTTTAGTCCTTAAAGTGCCCAATCCTAATTGTAATAAAGATTATCGACCCATCGCATGTTGCAATGTTCTATACAAAATTATATCTAAGATGTTAGTTTAAAAGCTGAGTGTCATTCTCCATGCAGTGGTAAGCCAAAACCAAACTGCCTTCATTAAGGGACGCTAAATTTATGAGAATATTATACTTTGCTAGGAACTACTTCACAATTATCATAGGAGTGACAAAGGTAAGCATGTGGCTATGAAAATTGATCTTATGAAAGCACATGATATAGTTAAGTGGGAAGTAATATTAGGAGTGTTGAAAGTTATTAATACTTCCCAGTACTTAATTAATCTTATAGGTGAGTGTATTACTACAACAAGATTTTCAATAAATTTCAATGGAGAACATGTAGGTTACTTTAAAGGTACCAACAGGTTAAGACAAAGGGACTCATTATCCCCATATTTATTTGTACTGGTTATAGAGATACTTAACATGATTATTATTGCAAAGACCTCTACATCAACTTTTAAGTTTCATTGGCGATGCAAGCATGAACGAATTACTCATTTATGCTTTACTGATGATTTATTCCTTTTTACCATGGATATATAGTGTCAGTGCTTTGTCTTGTAGAAGCTTTAAAGGAATTTGTTGAACTCACTAGTTTACATTACAATCCAAGTAAATGCCAAATGTTTTTATTAAGGTTATCAGAATAAAGGCAATTTTTTATCCTAGATTACACACCTTTCCTTATGGGTAGACTCCCTATTCGATATCTTGGAGTTCATTTGATTACGAAAAGACTTACTCATGCTAATTACAAAGGTCTAACAGATAAAATATTTGGACAAATAGAAGGTTAGGGACTAAAACATCTTAGCTTTGCAGGCAGGTTATAATTGGCAAAATCAGTCCTAATTTCCACATGTACATTTTGGATGCAAGTTTTCTTACTGTCGAAGCAAACAATTTATGAGATTGAGAAAAGGATTAGGAACTTTCTATGGCAAGTACTACAGATACACAACACTCCCACAAAGTTATTTGGCAAACAATTTGCTCACCAAAGAAGGAAGGGGGATTAGGGTTACTAAATCTCAAACTTTGGAATAAAGTCCTTTTAGAACGTTTGCTTTGGAAACTCATCAATCTTCCAAACGCTTCATTATGGAGTAAGTGGATCCACAGTATAAAATGTAAAAGAACTTCAATAATGTAACTTGATATCAAAGGCACCATGGCATGGAGTTGGAGAGGCCTTTTCAAACTAAGGCCTATACTTACTTTGGTTCTTTATACGTCTACCTATTGTTACAAAAAAATTTATCAGAACCTTCAACTAGTTACTGAGAAAGTGGATTGGTATGATTTAATTTGGACAGAGAGCATTTGCAAACATAATTTTATTGGATAGCTAATTTGTCAATATCGACTCTCTACAGCAAAAAGAATGATATGATGGCTTCCTTTAATTAATGTATATTGTGACTTTTGTCAGTCCCATGTTGAAAATAGGAGTTATCTCTTTTTTGAATGTCCATGGACAATGATGGTTTGGAAGACTATCCTGGCTCAGAATGGAATTTGACGTCATATTGGAGGATGGAATGGAGAACTGCAATGGATGACTAGAGCAACTAAAGGAAAGGATTTGGTTGCAAATCTTCTTAAAATATCCTTTTTAGCTTGTATTTATTACATATGGACAGAATGAAATAAAAGACGATTTTAAAATAGAATAGTTGACATTCTCATCCTCTTGGCTAAAGTAAGGAAAACTATACAAGGGAGAGCTTCTTTATTTCAAAATGTAAAATCCTCACAGGGAAATGTCATTTTGAGTGAGATTTGGAGGCTTCAAACCTTAATCTTTTCATAGTTGTTGAAATTTGTAATGTTGAAGTATGTCCCTCTGCTTTTGTTTACTATATATTAATGCAAACTTACATTTCAACCAAAAAAAAAAAGGCTTCTTGATGCATAAATGTATAGGTGGTCTATTAAAAGCGTCTATAAGGATCCGAGTTGGTGATGCAAAGGCTTCATAATTCTTAGCTGCAGACTCATGTCTAGCATGAATAGATTTTGCCATTGCATCAATAGTTGATGCCTTACAAAACATGAGTAGATAGTTTACAGCTTTTCCACCTTTGTTCTTGGTTTTTTGTTTTTTCCATCAGGTATAAAGCTCACTTGTACATTGAAATTTTCTTTCAAACGTGTGTTGAAATTTCAAACTAGTTAGGAATATTGGTGGGATTTGGTACACAAGTTACGTTTCGATATTGATAGGTCACTACATTAAGAAGAAAAATTCCTGAATAATAGAATAAAATATAATTCCATAGGGCATAGTTGAATTCCATGACTTGCATAGTCAAGAAAATGTTTAATTATAAAAATTACATGTATAGGTACGGCACAAGCACAAACTTTTATTCTTATTTTTCCTTGAAAAATAGAATAAAAAATTCCACAAGGTATGGTTTGCCTCCGTGATTTGCATTCTTATGAAAATAATTAATCATAATATTTAATTTTTGAAAATTCCCCAAAAGGTAATTATGTTCTTGTAATTTAAATATAAGTAATCAACTAATGTACTTTGTTAATGTAGTCTGATGTTGATTAAGTCTTTCTATAATGGGTGCTTATAAAAGCTTAACATACTAAGCACTTTAATTTTGTATTTTAATTTCATTAGAAAAAGTCCGATATAGTTTATTGGATGCATATTCAGAAAACCAGACAATTAGACTTAAAAAGAGTCTCATCCTAGGCAAATTTAGTTCCTTGGTTTTTTGACGGTAGCTGCTTTAGCAATATCAACCATTTTTAAACATCAAAACATTGTAGAAAGTGGTCTATTAGAATTCTAAGGAATCCGACTCAATTCTTACATCGCATATTCGAATGACTAATGGCTTTAACTTATAATTTAATAGCCCCCTTTCCCCAACAACTCCACACCAGCATCACCACGCACCAACCAGCACCCTGCCCCTCTTGGGTGGGGTTTGATTTGCTATTGTTTTTGGGTAAAAAATTGGAGGATGAGTATTTTCAATCTGTTTGGATCCACTTTTAGGTTTAGAAAAACTATTTTCTAGCCACAAAAAGGTCATAAATCCAGGGAGTATAATCATATGCTAGAAATCCTAAAGTTATTCCCACAAAATTTGACATATGGTTTTTTTTTTTTTTAAATCGTGCACCCACTCAACCACTCAAGAAATATCAAGCAGCACTTCCTTATCACAAAGTTAAGCCCTTCTTGACTGATATATGATATACATTTTTTTTTCCCGCTTTTCATCTTTCATCATGTAACAAAATAATGACTATTGTGTTTTCTTTAAGAAAAAAGGAAAAAGGTTCCTGATGTGCATCATGGATCGGTGAGTTTTTATGTATCTATAACATATCACTTGCAAGATAAAAAGACGAGGGCAAAGAGAGCGAACCCGATTCCTCTTGTTCCTCCTGTGACAAGAGCTGTCATCCCCTGCAGACTCCATCTATTTTCTCTGCTATTCAAGTTTACATGAGCCACTCTCTCTCTCTTACCTCTTCCCTCGGAAACTCGTGCATATCTGGTGTGTCAATGACTTCATTAAATTTAGAATGGGTCTCCTGGAGGGACCAATTCATCCAAACAACGAAGACCAAGAACCGAACAACGATTTTATTCTTTTCTCTTTTTTTGACGAGTCAAAAAAATATGGAAAATATTACGATTGTTGTTTTTTCTCTGAAACGACAGTAACGTACGTCATGCGTATTTAATTAGTCAGAAACCGTCGTAAATCTTCTTGTCTACAGTACAGCCTCCTGCCGGCTAGCCGCACAAGAGCCCCAGACTTTTGCCTACATGGATTGGCTTTCCCGAAAGCGAGATCTTTTGTTGGGGATTTGACGTGATGTTCCAACTGCTCTCTTTGAACATTCCAAAAGGGGGTTCTGCCGGCCACTAGTTTTGATTCATGTTCGTTGGCGGCATGACCTTAGTTAAAAGCGCCACCCTCTGCCTTCGCCAGTATTGTCCTCATTTAAAGAGAAAATTCGGCCTTTTAACATTTTTCTTCCTCCACTCTCTCAACCACGGAAAAAGGCTTCCATAGAAAAAATGTCCATAAGAAATAGGCTTAAATATAAAGGAATTTTGGTAGTATTTAAATATAAAAAATATTTTTAATTCATAAGTTAGTTTTTGAGTTAGATACAAATTTTGTATTATGGTACTAAACTCAATCCTATATAATACTCCTATGAATATAAGTAAGCTTAAAGTTTATACAATAAAAATAACATTGTGGAATGATTTAGGTAAAACTAATTGAAGTGAGAGAGTATGTTTTAATATGATACTAAATTCAATCCTATATTGTACTCCTCCAAATGTAAGTAAGCTTAAAGTTTACACAATAAAAGTAAAATTATGAAATGATCTAGGTAAGACCATTGAAGTGAGAGAGTATATTAACAATGTGAATGTCTTGTTTTACATTACAAAGGAAGGATCCTTTAATGAAACTTATCTGTCCTAAATATCCCTTTTTGTTAAGTTAGCTTTTGGACAGAATTATGATGTATTCCTAATAATGATTAGGAAGGATAATTCTTATATTTAGATACTTCCTAAAGGTTTTTATTTTTATTTTTATTTTATTTCTCATATGAGAATTTTGTCTTCAACATTTATTTTTTATTTTATATCCATGCACTCAATCTCAAACACTTAGATATCGAAACTTGAAATAAAAAAGTTTCAAATCTTGTTAACTTATCATTGAGTTAGTAGGTAATCAACAAGTTCTCAACACTTAGCATTTTCTCTCAAACTCAAGATGGATGAACTCAACCAACTAGAGTTTGTAGCTTGATTCATGTTACCATCTTGATTAGTGAGTTTTAGTGGAGAGGTCAATAATTTAGTCAATAAAGAGAACAAAAGGAGATGAAGCATGTCATGAAAAAGAAACAAGAAATAGAAAAGGAAAAATTAGACATCTTTCATTTTGATGCCAACAAGTATTTGGCTTAATTAGAAACAGTATTACCTAAAATCTCTTAGTTATAAATTTGACATCTACATGTGTGACCTTGGATGTGTGCACTAAAAAGAAAAAAAAGATCTCAACAAAATAGAGAAGCAACCAAGGATGATTTTGGCTTACTAAAGAAAAAAAATTGTTGTATGATTGGAAAAAAAAGACGTAAAACAAAGGGTAAATAAAATTAATGATGATTTCAAATTAAGAAGAAGGTAAGAAAGAGCAAAGGGGTTAGATTAAAAGTCCTTTTGGTTCAACCTCTTATCATTTTTTTGATTTAATATTATGACTCTAAAAATTGGAAAGAAATTTCCTAATGAATGCATTTTCAGGTGTCTATAAGCGACGTGTGCATGAGAGCTTCTTTACATAGGTCACATGAGTTTATTTTATTTTATTTTATGAATATAGGAGTTTATTCATAAAAAAAATAAGATAATACAAAAGCTTAAAAACATATCTTAGTATTACAATTCATCTGATAAAAAATCGAATTTAGAATCCTTTAAGTATGATATAATAAAATATTTACTTAGGAGAGTTTAACGTTTTTAAATAAAGATACTATTTAATAGTTATTTTCTTTTCTTTTTACTACTTTAATAGTTATTTTAACTATTCCTAATAGCTATGATCTCTTATATTTTCAAGTAAAGAAATTAAGTAAATATAAGTTCTTAGTGCAGCACAGATATAAGTTCTAAAATAGCATGTACGAGAAATAACATATTTCTTGAGCCCAATTGACCAAAGTTTTTAGATCGGTGAAAGTTGCACATAGTAATATAACTTCAAATATGTATGAAGAATTAAAAATTTCGGACAAAGTCTACAGGTTTATTGCCTTCTTTTTCTCTTAATTAATCCTTGGGTCAGAGTTATCTGGATTTTTTTTATTAATTAAATGTTGAGGTGTGAATCGTGTCAATGATAAAACATCAAGCCAAATGGGTCTGCTAGCCTTATGGCTTCTATGCTTGTTTGCATTGACGCAGACTCTCAACATTCACTAGAAAGAGCCTTACAAATATTGTATTGCATGATAGGTACTGGTAAAGATGGTGGGGTACTACGAAGGACAAATTCAGACAGTGATCTATTAGGACCCAGGGGAACGCTGCGACAATTCAAAGCTGCACACTCATATGGCTGTCATCTCTACTGCACGAAGGGATAATGCCCCATGAAACATGGGATCGAGGATTTAAATCCTTTTTGAGGTTTTTTTTATGTGGTTCGAAATTCAGTCGAGCGAAAATTATCCTTGTCATCACTTGGAGGTGCTATTTAATTGTGTATGAACTTCCATTCTTGGCTGAGAAAATCGCTAGAACATGGTACATATTTGGATACGACAATATGCTTCAACCGCTTGAGAGTAATTGCTGCGCTTAAGCAATTTACTAATAATAAATAAAATATTTTTTAAGAAAAATCTAAAAGTTTTATGGAAAAAAGAAAACCATGTAATACAAACAATGGAAAAAACCAAAAAACTTAAGGTTGTAACAAACAATTAAATTCCGACTTGAGGTATTTCATCCGAAGCCAGTCTATCTGAATGGCTTTCCATGGCAGTCAGTTTAGCTATGAATCCCCTTTCTAAACATAAAAAGAGAAAAAGGTAGAAGGTGGTCTTTTAGGATTCTTATGAATCAAACTCAATTCATATATCTTGGACTTTCAAATTTTGTTGTATGAAAAAACAGAGGGTAAATGTTTTTAATCTGATCAGATCCACTTCTAGGTTTAGAAACAGCCATTTTAGTAGACATAAAAAAGCTATGGAAGCAGAGAGCACAGTTATATGCTAGCAATCGCAAAGCTATTTCCACAGAAAACTTGTCAGAAAACTTGACATATGTTTGGGATCATCTTTTCTGTTTCATCTTCGTCCTGAAGAAGAAAAGCAAAAATTGGGTTTTTTTGGTTAAGAAATTAAACGGTCGGGTGATTTTTATGCATGCATAGCAGAACAAGAATTTCAAGGTGAAAGGAGAAGGCAAAAAGGTACGAACCCTATTCCTTTCGTCCCTCCCGTGACAAGAGCTGTCATCCCTTGAAGACTCCATCTTTTTTCTCTGCTATCCATCTTTTGTAGAGCCATCTCTCCCTCTCTTTCTCTTCTCTCTGTTCCTCATTAACTCCTCCATTTCTGTTGTGTCATTGACTTCTTAAATAACAAGTCATCACGGGTACCCTATGGTCGCAATCTATCAAAACATCAGAGCTGAAAAACCACACAAACTTGTTATTAATTTTTTTAAGAATTGTGAATGTGGACAACAGATAGCTTCTCCCTTGTCTGTCAAACAATAGTAAAAAGGACGTCAGATGTATTTCACAATTGAGTTACCGTCGGCAACCAATAATCTCAATGATTTCTAGAGCCATCTTGGATTCTTCCCTAAGCTAAGCAACGTAATGGCCTTACACCTTTGTCCATAGTATTTTTATAAGATTCGGACAGCACACAAAGATTCCAATTAATAGAGAGTTTAACACAAAAATAGAATAAAAAATTAAATAATTCTGCTCAATAAGCTTCAACCCGTGAGCTAAAGATATTATTGAAAAATCAACAGTTTAACGACCTAGCACCAAGGTTATGAATTGTAGTTAATCTTATCGATTTTAGCGCCAAGAAAATGATTTTGATCTATAGCAGTATTATCGACTGCTGGAATAGCTAATACAGGAAGAATTGACAATGCCGATGGCCCAATTGATGGACGAGGATTTATGCACCTTCGCAATGCGTAGAGGGAAAAGACTTGTCATAAAAAGTGAAAAGTGTCATCCTTTTTCGTACATATCATGTCTTGTGCATAATGCAACGTGGTTGCGTAAAGAAGAATGCAACGCGGACTTCATTAATCGTGAAGACTTTAAATGTACTCTTCCTGGTCCAGGTTCCATTAGCTTTATGTCATGTCCTCTATGAGGTGTCTAATATGAATAGTAAAGTGCGCTGTATAAATAGGAGGTGGTACTTTTCAATTCCCTCCTAGTCTCTCAGCCTCTCAACCTTTCTGTTGCAGTAACCTGTTTTTTTGTAACTTTTCCTGTTTCTTGTGTATGGGATTGACCCACAAGGTTCTAACATCAACCTAGCCATATTTATCCTCAAGCTAGAATTTTATGAGTTAAATGTTCAAAACTTAAATAATATATGTTGAATTATCTACCATATAATGCTTTCATAAAAAGATTTGTAGATTGATCTATGGTCTAGATGTGATGAGGTGCAATCACTTCTTCCAATATCTTTTTTCACATGAACCAATAGTTAATCTTAGGATCTTAGTCCGCTTACTGAAAATGAAATTGACCAGGATATGTGTTGTTGTCTCGTTATCACATTGTAAGTCATGAGCAATGGTAGGTGCACACTAAGATCCTTAAGTAACTCGTTGACCTAGACAATCAAACTAGCAAGAGCCATAACTCAATACGTAGATTTAGTATAAGAATCAAAGTCATTTCTTAGTCATTCGTAATACCAAGGATCCTTCAAGCTTAACATAATGATTTATGTTAAACCTTTATGTCATGGGATATGTGCTCCGCTCAAATTATTGGAGGTAGTGAGCTTAAAACTATAGGATGAAGAGAACAAAAGATCCAACTTTTAATGTTTCTTGGAACCCTCAAAGAAGCTTACATGTATGAGTATTTTGGCATAATCATGAACCAACTTAGGATATCCTTAAAATAATTGAATTAGACTCTTTTTATTTGGTGCAATGCATGCTATGTAAATGAAAGCCTTATTGGTACCTGGAGTATGTATTGCAACAATGCAATAGTTTGTCACATTATTAGACAAGGGAATTTTTGGGTAGACAAATTCGCAAATTATGACCATCATGTTTTAGATATGGAAACTTTTGATCAACTAGGCTTCTTAGCAAGCTCATACAACAAGGATTTCAGAAATAATTAGCTTAGCCTAGGAAATTATAGGTCTCCATTGGGTTATGTCTATACACAGCCCTTTGTATTTTTTTTTTCTTTTTCCAAATACATATGTTCATGTTGAGAATCTGGTCTATAGTTTCGTTTAATTTCCAAGGGTTAGTTTTAGATACTGCCTTTTTTGTTCCTATAATGTATAGTTATTATGCCTAACATTGTTTTTCTTAATAAAATGTGTTAAAATATTGTTATTCTTTTAAAAGAAAAACTAGCTTAGGATATGAAAGGGATAAACAATCTCCGATCTCGTTTTTGTTAGATAAATCAACCTACCTATCAATCTCTAGTATGAAGATTGATCTTGCCTAATGTTAAATAAGAAAAATTGATCTTGCCTAATGTTACTTAATCGTGCCAGAGCTAAGTGAATTCTAAAACAAGAAAAATTCTGTAAATTTTGTGTTCCATAAACACGAAACTTGTGTTGGTCTGTAAAACATTTTCAGGCACCGATAGACTATTCCCTCCCCTTGATTCTAGAAACTGGAAGGAAGATCCACGTATACCTAGATGGAGATATTCCTTGACTGGTGGATCAAAAATCCACCCTTCATCAAGAAAGAGCCTGGCTTTCGAGATGCTTGTTTGATTGTTTCACGTCAATAAAGCTGAATGGTCGTACCATGTACGGTGGTCTATGAGAGGGCCATGCAAGACTACATTATTCGGAGTGGCTAGCAAAGAAAGGTGGCAGGCCAGATAAGAGGATTAGAAGCTTTCACAAACTCAACGCCAGTTTCCTAGTAAAACTTTTTCCTTAGGACAATCAGAAGACCCATCCATAACTAATTTTGCTTTGAAACCCTAGGCAACCAACTACATTCATCTTAGTAATATGGGGAAAAAGAAGCCATGTTTGAAGGAATGGCATCTGATCCTGTGGTGGCAAAGGAGGGCTAAGGGATAGAAATGTCATTTTGAAATTTTTGTTTGGTTTCAAGTTCTAAATTTGCAGAAAGTTGGGCTACTGGTCGTACTACGTTGGGTTAAGCGGTTGGAGTTGTGGTCTTCGGTTGAATTGTTGGTTGATCCCGTCAAGTGGAAGTTCATTAGTATTTTCTAAATGAAGAGAAGGTGACTGTTCACCTGCCGTAAAACCATTGGAACGCGAGGCACGTTAGGGTGAGTCGGATATGTTTTGGACTCATTAGGCATGGAAAATTCCGAAATTCTGGGTTCGTAATGGGCCTAGTAATGACACAGTAGCTGGAAATGAGATGTGGATTTCTGCAAGATTGAGCTTTCTTCTTAATGGGTTGGTCTGAAAACCTTTGTGCTGCAGTTTGCTACGAAAGGAAAGTCATTTTATAAAAGTAGTACAATGAGATAAAGACATTCACACAGGAAATATGAAGATAACATTCCTGTCTTGTGTTGAAACCTAAGAGAACTAACTGTAGAGAACCAAGTAGTAAATTTGTTCTACATAAAGCTCGTAAGAGTATAAAACTTTGTAGAACAATTCATAAGAATATTGTACGAAATGGTATTTAGGCCACTGGCTGTAGAACAATGGAGATGGAGTTTTTATGCCAAGTTCAGATGTAACAACCAATTGATTAAGAATACAACTATGGAGAATGTCTCAACCATTGACCTTGAGAAGTGGAAGCCAAAGATTGCATAACCAAACCGATTTTAGTAATGTATTGATGTTTCATTGGTACAATACCGTTTACTGTAATATATGAAGATAAGAAAGTTGATGTTTTATAAACTCTTTTCTCCCATGTTCAATATTGGATAACCCATGTTCTACAATGCATGGAGCTCAAGAAAGTGATGTCAGACTTTTGTGGTGCAGTGTGTATCAGAAACTGAGAATTAATCCTCCTAGAAAAACAAGCATACACCTACGCGTGGTGCAACAACGCAGAATCAAAGTTTGATCCCTCTTCATGTCTTTCGCCAAATAAATCTTTGTTTTATTTCCAATCCTGACCTTGAGATTAAAAAGCATAACATAGAACATGTAGAAAACAAGGACAAAACTTACTCTATGAATCATGCGTTGATGATGTCAAGTCTAAGCAATACTATATGGACTGCTTGCAGGCCCGGTGAAACGTGTTATTAATTGCTACAACATTTGTATTGAGGATTAATGTAGAGTAATGTAGGTGTTCGGTGAGTCATTTGTAGGCTTTTTCTCTCTTACATATAGTAGGCACCATGAAGTTCAACTGAGATAGGAATAATAGATGAAATAGCAGCGGCTTTAGACCTGGCGACGAAGCCTTGAAGCATAAAGTCCTCAAAAGAATTCTTACGGTGACGTCTTCACCGAGTAATGATGGTCGATTTCTCAACAAAGGAACACAGAAATTTAGGGGTTCAGTTGGAACCCTAACCAGAGCATACAATCGAGAAAACTAGAATCTTCTTACGGTTCCCCCCTCTTCTACTGTACACAGTAACTAACACACTTGGGCATAAACTATTACACGATCTTCAGCCCGCTTACCCCTTCTAAACCAAGCCCAAGTAGAGCCCAACTATATTACATCATCCACAACCCCAAAACACAACCTACGTGCACAATTCCACAACATATAGTCCACACCGAAATTACAAACACATATCTCGGGCACAATTCCTACCCCTTAAGATTAGCCTTGTCCTCAAGGTTGCAAATCTGGAAAACGCCTCATAAGTTGAGATTCTTCCTCTTATGTAGCTTCTGCTAGAGATTTCCCTTTCTAATGAATCAGTAGCTCCTTTTTCTGCCTGTGTGCGCTGCTCCAGCACAGCTTGCCAGGTGCACGCCAATCTGGTTGTACTCACACTGTTCTAGATCTGTATCACCTGCAAATCTTTCTAACTGAGAACTCCAACTTCTAAGAAACAGTCCCAGTACATTGCAACACTCTATATGGTCCATGAAACCTGGGAGCAAGCCTGTTAAATCTGCAGGACCTCTTTTCTCTTAGCATCATAAAAGCTTTTCATTCTCGATTGCGCTGAATTCTTTTTGATCCTACTCAAAACCGGATCCCTCTTAATGGTCCAAAGCCTACAGTGAGGTCAAAAAAGAGCACGGTGGACATATAAGTCCTAAAATGAGGTGAGTAGGCTCAGAAAAGAGTGAGCAAAGCCCAAAACAAAGCAAATAAAGCCCTTGCAAGGGATTAAGACCTGCCTGGGGGCATGGGAACCACGATGGGATGATAGAAAATAAAGCCCGCTATGCTACGAAGGCAGCTCTTGGCATAAATCTCAAGAAATAGAGAAGCAAGCAGGGACGATTATGGCTTGCTGAAAAAAAAAAAACCGAAAAAAAGAAGTGTTGTATGATCCAAAAAAAGACTTAAAACAAAGGGTAAGTATAACAAATAATGATTTCAACTTAAAAAGAAGACAAGAAAGAGCAAATGGTAAAAAAGGGTTACATGAAAAGTCCTTTTGTTGCAACCCCTTATTGTCTTTTTGATTTTATATTATGAATTTGGAAATGGGAAAGGAATTTTCCATTCAATAAAAAAAAAAATTCAATACATTTTTAGGTGTTTGTAAGTGACATGTACAAGAGAGGCCATTTACATAGGTCAAATAGAGGTCTAATTATGGTAATGAAATTCTAAGGTTTTCTTAATAAGAAAATAGTTTCTTATAATAAAAAGATGAATGACAATGTCATTTATGGAAAATATTATTTTGAATGAAATTTGGAGGCTTCTAACTCTTATCATTTTATAAATATAGTAGTTTTTGTAATGTTGGAGTATGTCCCTATACTTATGTACTTCAAATTTTATTAATTCAATTTACATTTTCACCAAAAAAAAATGAATGAAAATGATGAAATTCATAGGGATCCCTATGATAGAAGAATTTCCTATAATAAAAAAACATAATATTAATATGATTCCTGTCTTTAAAAATGTGATTCATATTCTTTGTAAAGACAAAAGATGTTTTAGTAGCATAACTTTGTAAGAAAGGATAAATCGTTTTACTTGTTATCATGTAACTCTTAATTAATGAATTAGTAATTACATGACTAATTCTCATAGACTAGTTCATCAAAGATTTTTAGTACATCACTATGGTGTTGGGCACTAATTTCTATATGCAAAATCAAGCCCAAATACTTTTGGTTGTATCTAAGTCCTCTTTAATATAGTAGTTCCACAATGGTCAAAGTTGCCTTGCAACTTATTTACTTACTACTTCCATTTCACTATCTAATTAAACCTACTTATGGGGATATAATAATTGAAACAAATCATCCTTCCAAGTTAATATAGAAGAATAATATATTTTCTTCTATCGAATTATACAACAATTTCATCCATGACTCACAATAACCCCTCCTTGTACAAAATCTTTCTGTTTATCTAATTTTATAGACTAAATGATTTTTTTGCTTATAGATAAGTATATGAAATACTGTCTACATATGTTCTTAAATTTGTTTTCGCATAAATACGACTCTTGGTATCAATGGTTTTACATAACTAGTAATATTTCTCACAAATCATTCGAGGGTATCCAAGCTGAATAAGCAAATAGTACCTTATGCAATAGTACAAGCAAGGACACTAACATTTGTTTGCTTTGACTGAAAACCATATGTACTTATGAGAGTAATAAGCCATTTACGGTCATTCCACCATTAACACAAATAGTTTGTCCCGTTGTATAAGAAGCTGCAGGAAGGCATAGAAATGCTACGAAGGAGGACACTTCTTTTGGCTCTCCAGTACGTCCCATTGGTGTTTGGGAGATAACCGCTTTAGTTAGGTTTTCATCGCTATAAATCTGTTGAGGAATTAATTTTAAGAATGGAAATATCAAGAATTCAAATAAAAGAGTATGAAAAGAATTGTTACAGGTTCGGCAAGGGGAGTCTTGATGACCCATGGAGCAACAAAATTTTAAAAATGTCTCAAATTTTTCTTTGTTTCCTGCAATGTGAAAAATGTCACAAATTTATCTTTATTTCTATCTCGTAAGTACAGTGCATGAATGAGTAGAGAAAAATTGTAATCCTAATGTTGACTTAGTCTCCTAATTATTCAACCACATAAAAACTATTAACCAGGTTATACTGTTCCAAAAATAATTTTTTTATTTCTAAATTATAAAAAATGCTAATAGATATATAGGAAAAAATTCCATCGGATACGTACATTGCTTGTATGTGCTACCCAATCTTGAGAGACTACATAACCAGCTATATAAAAGAAAAAGCCTAATAGAGTTTAAAGAAACCAAAAATCAGACAATTATACTTGACTTGAAGGTTTTCATCGGAAGCCAATCTAACACGTTGGCTTTTTCATGGTAGCTGATTTAGCAATGAAAACCATTTTTAAACATCATAACAAAGTAGGCAATGATCTATTAGGATTGTCATGAATTAAATTGAATTCATATTTCATAGATTTTCAATTTTTGTTGGATACATATCGAAGGTTGGATATTTTAAATCTGGTGGATACACTCCTAGGCTTGAAAAGGCCACTTTCATAGCCATAAAAAGCTATAAAATCGTGGAGTTTGGAGCCTGATTCGGTGAAAGGTCAATAGTTTAGTCAATAAAGAATTCAAAAAGGAGATGGAGAGTGTCATGAAAAAGAAACAATTTCGACTGGATCAAGTTCGTGCTAGCGAAACTTGGGTAGAGCAACGAAAGTGATTTGTTCGGATTAAACAAATTGGATTGGGTTCATTCAAGTTGAAGCCAAAAAAGAAATTGGATTGGAGGGAGGATCAATTTCAAACGAATCGGAAACAAGTGGGATTGAGTCGGTAGGATGCACATGGCATAAATCTCCAGAAATAGAGAAGCAATCTCTATGGAGTCTAACAATTATTACGGAATTTTTTTAATGAATTTCAGTTTTGTAGTTTTTATTAGTTTGGATGGAATAAAGAAAAATGTGCCTGCTATTTTCGTGCACCACTCCAAGTGATGCAGTTAGAGCTTCTTGAGATGAGAAGCAGTTTGTGGGAAAAATTAGAAACAATTAGTGTGTTGAGATGCCAAAGTAGGAGAGAAGAGCAACGATAACCAAGGTATCACATCAAGTGGCTAGAAAAGTATGCCGCAGTTGCAAAAATAAAGGCTATTTGAATTCATACGGCCAAAAGCTTAGATAATTTAGAAAATAAAGATTAGATAGTTCAAGGTGTTGGAATTATCTAAAGGAATTTTTTATTTCTAAAATGTAATTTATCTATAAAGGGTAGATAAAACTGCACTGTTCAAGAAATTGATGAATTTCTTGAACAACAACGAAGAACACGAAGAACCCTAAAATTGTGAGAAGAAACTGTGTGGCTCAATTGGATTAATTTTTCTGCACAATGATGTTTGAATATATAGCAAACGAAACTACAATGGAAAAGAAAGAAAACCCCTAATAAAACCATATCAAATCGGCACTAATCATTTACTAATTTGGATGTCAATAATATGTGGAATGAATTTGAACATTTAGGGGGATCGTTGAAGGTTAGTGCGCAAATCTTCCCTTGTTGGGTTCGTTGAGTTTGGTGGAAGAATTACCAGGAGTCCCCTTAAGGCATGCTCTCTGTTGCCGGGGTTCCGACCAGATTTGTACAGCGTTGGGCGGAGAAGTCGGGAAAGGAGACAGCGCGCGCGAGAGGCTACTATCAGGGCTGACGTGTCCGTCCACGTGTATTGGTGAATTTGACCGAAAGCCACATGGTGCTGACGTGGCACACATATTTGTTTCTTTGAATTTTAATAAAGGTGAAGAACCCCATGGGTTCGAACATATGGATTAATAAAAATTTCCAATTCCTAAAAGGGAGGTTTCTCTTTAACAAGGCATTGTTTTTTTTTTTTTTTTAAGAAGCAAGGATAATACAATAGTAGGATATAAGCTTAACCTTTAGAAAAAGAAAAATACCCTGTATATCATACTGTCATATAAAAAACTTAAAATGAAAGTATGAAATATATTAGGTAATGTATTTGCTTAATCCTATAGTTATCTATAATTATATAGGCTTAATTGATCTTGTATGAAAATTGCTAAACATGGGCATATGAGGTAAAGTCTCTTTTAATGAGATGAGGTGAAATTTCTACTTAATGAAATTTAATTTTAATCTTGACATCCAATTACTTTTTTTTTTCAATAAACTAGAACAATACTCTAATATATTTTATTAATAAAAATTGAGTTGAAATACCATATCTTGTTGGAATTAAAGGTGGTGTTGGCTAACCCAACCAAATGTTACATGCCCTAAATAAGGGAAAAAAAAGTAAGAAAAGTCCTCAAAATAGAATCAAATTCATTTAACTCCACAATTAGTTTCTCATATGAGAAAAAATGGTGGAGAATAATCCAAATTAGAATGAAGTGTATCACCTAAGAAGCATGATAATGATTTATCAGAGTCATGCTATGGAATTGAGGACTCATTGAATTTAGCATCGAGGGAGCATTGGTCTCAAGTTTTTTAGGTCGTTGCTCCATCGTTAAGGGGCTCCAATCTAGCCTAAACACAAAAATTGTTAGCTTTAATGGTGCTAGTTATTATTTTCTTTCTCACTTTGGGTTAAAGGCATCCATTTATCACTTCAAGGCAATTAAGAACATCAATTCTCACTTTGTTTATTCTTATTACCCTAATGAGGGTTTCCCTTTTCCCTAGTAGTTCTCTTTTTGTTCTTCTGTCTTTTTGCTAAATACAAGCAGGGACGCTTATGGCTTTTTTAGGAGAAAAAAAAAAACAATTGTTGTGTGATGGGTAGAAAAGACGTAAAACGAAAGGTAAGTGAAATAATTGATTATTTCAACTAAAAAAAAGAAGGTAAGAAAGAGAAAATGGTGAAAAGGGGCTTAGTTGAAAAGTCATTTTGGCTTAACCTCTTCTCATCCTTTTGATCAGATATTATGATTTTGGATATGGGAAAATAATTTTTTATTGAATATATTCTCGAGTGTCTATACGTGACATGTACAACAGAGGCCATTTACGTAGCTCTTATAGAGGTTTAGTTATAGTAAGCAGATTCTAATGTTTTTTGATTGATTGATTTATTTATTCTTTCTAACCCACCGCCACAAAACTTTATCCGACAGGTAAAGATGCCTTGATTCCAATTAAACTAAGACTTGCCGACAATCCTTCCAAATTAATATAGAAGAACAATGTACTTTCTTCTATCAAGTTATTCAACAATTTCATCGACGACTTACAATAACGCCTTGTACAAAATCTTACTATTTATCTAATTCCATAGCTAAATGATACGTTTTGCTTGTAGATGAGTATGTGACGTACGGTCCATATATGTTCTTAAACTTGTTTTCACATACATACCTCTCTGGTATCAATGGGTCTACATAACTAGTAGCATTTCTCACAAATCGTTCTATGGTATTTAAGCTGAATAATCAAATAATACCTTATGCAATAGTACAAACAAGCACACTAACGTTTGATTGCTCTGATTGAGAGCCCTGTGTGCTTATGGGAGTAATAAGCCATTCACCGTCATTCCACCATCAAAACAAATAGTTTGTCCCGTTATGTAAGAAGCGGCAGGAAGGCACAAAAAGGCTACCAAGGATGACACTTCTTTTGGCTCTCCAGTGCGTCCCATTGGTTTTCGGGAGATAAAGGCATTAATCATGTTTTCATTACTATAAACCTGCTGAGAAATTAATTTTAAGAATGGAAATATCAAGTAGTTCAAATAAAAGAGTATGAAAAGAATTCTTGCAGGTTCAGTAAGGGGAGTCTTGATGAGCCCTGGTGCAACACTATTAACCCTTATGTTATCTTTTGCCCACTCGCATGCCAAGCTTCTTGTTAGCTGATTCATGGCTCCTGTATATACATGAAAAGTACTTACAAAACCTTTAAAATAGCAACAAAAGTACGAATACAAATATAATACCTTTGGTTGCTCCATATATGGTTGCTCCACTAATGGATAAAATGCCAGCAACTGAAGATATAAGCACAATGGTTCCCACTAATGGAGCCTTCAAAAGTGGATATGAAAGTTGGCTTAGGTGGAAAGCAGATTCGAAATTGGTAGCCATGAGAGCTGAAAATTCTTGGGATGTGTATTCCAGGGTCGGTTTATTTATAGTTGTTCCCACATTATTAACCAAAATATTTCCAATGTCAGATGCCGAACATTGCTGTTTACGAATGACTAATAGATACCCTCTAGTTGCACCAGCTCGGAATTTTAGAACTAATCGGAGGTGGTAAGTGTGAACTATGAATTGTAGACTAATGTGGTGTATTCATCAAGAACCGTGTACCATTTCAAGTTTTTGCTGTCTTGAGCTTAGTAACTTCACTGTTTCCTCATTCCCTTCTACTTTATCAGCTTTCATGCGCTCTAAAAGGCCATCCACTTCTTTTTCTTTCCCACCTCTTAGATAAGCCGTGATTAAGGTGAGGTACATTTCCCTATCTATGGCAACAACAGTCTTCAAGGAGCTTTGAGACATGTAGAAGTGGTTTACAGGACGAAAAGCAGAGACGAGTGTTCTCTAGTACATCTGAAAAACAGAGACGACTGTTTCTGGTACATCGGTGCAATGGCATGTACAGTGTGAAAAAGTATTCTACAGGGCAAAATTTCCCGATGGCTTGCAATTAAATTATTTCTAAGCTGCAGAAGTGATTGGATTCTCGGAACCCATCTTTCAACACTTCTTTCTATGGCGCCGATTTAGTTGGTGCTGTGGACCATTTCTCCACTGCCTCAGCCATCAATATTTCCTCATATTATTTTCATAGGAGTTATGGCAGATGACTTGATGCAGAGACGTTCAAACTGTACCTACGTTGGCTGCATAGTAAAATGTTGATATAGTATTACTAAACAGTGAACTTATTATTATTATCAGCACCATTATTATCATTATCGTGTTAATAATCATTATAACTAATTTTTAAGCATCTAATTAATTTTACACACTTGAGCATCGAATGTGATAGTAATTGTTTTCAACTGAACTAAGTATTCATTGACATTTTTTTATTATCTTAAACTAATGAAATTAGACATCTGAAGATTATTTATTTTCTTTCATATGAAGTTTCATCTTCAATATTTTTTCTCACATTTGAGCATATTTTTTGTTTAGGATTGAAGAGTATGAAACGTATTATTCTTTTGTATACTCATAATTGAACAAGATTAGAGCTAATCAACTTAGAGTTTGACACTATATAAAAACAAATATGACCCATAATATAACCTAAAGAACTAACTCATAAATTGAAAAAATAGAAGATGTTTAGCAAGCAAGAAAAAAGAAAGCTTCAAACACAAAAAAACAAAAAAAAACAAAACACACACACACACACACACACACACAAATGCACACATGCACACACATAAATGTCTTTTCTGCATTTGTTTATGTTTGTGTATGCCATTAAAAATCAAGCCTAAAGATAATGGAGTTAAAAGTTACAAGGATGTTGAGTTTCCCCTTAAAGGTAGAAGAAAGAGTTATATTTATCAGCTTTTCTCGCTCCGCTGGAGAGGATACATCACAAACTGAACCAGTAACTTGGAAACCCTTCTTTCTCCATTCACTTAAGCATTCACTTAGGCTGATCTCATTGCGAGAACAAATGTGTACACTTGCTCCCAGCCCTGCTAATTCTTCCACAATAGCGTACCTGGTCACAAAATGAGGTGTCTCAATCTTACAAGGATGAAAAGGCTATTGAAATTGTATAAGTTACCTTGGATTTCTTATTTTACAATGTAAATAAATGTTTGGTGCATTATTCTTTTAAATCCTGTTAATGGAGCTCATACTTTTATCCCCATTGGTTGAATCTTGGTCTTCCTAATAATTTTATGATACGGTGCATTTATTTTTTTCGGTTTTATCTGCCATTTGATTTCGCCTTTTACTATACTACACGTTTTAAAATTATGTAAGCATATTTTAATTTTATAAACAATAAAATGTCATTTCATTACTGATTTCATCTTACCTTCATTTAGCTTTCCTCTGCACCTTTTAATTTCTTATGAAGATTTCCTTTAGATCATTGCTGTGTTCGAAAACAATCTAAATTGAAACTTAAATCCTCTGAAAGATCCAGAACCTTTCTAAAATCTATTTATACTGTTCTTAATAGTAGTTATTCTTAAAGCTCATGATAGATGATGATCCATTGGGATAATTATATCCTAGCATGGATTAAAATTGTCGTTCCACTTACCCTTGATCCTTTTTATTTTATTTTTACTACTTTAATAGTTAGTTTAACTACTATTCAATTACATAACATGTGTATCGGGAGCCTGATATGTATGATCTCTTATTTGATGCTGCTCGAGCATTTTCAGGTAAATAAATTAACTAAATATAAGTTCTAAAATAGCATGTATGGGAAACAACATCTTTTTTAAACCCAGTTGACAAAAGCTTTCAATACCGCTAAGAAATAAACATACTTCAAATATGTATGAAGAACTAAAAATTTAGGGAAAAAGTCTGCAGATGTATTGCCCTCTTTTCCTCTTAACCAGTCGTTGGGTCAGATTTCCCTGGATTCGTTTTATTGACTAAATCTTTAGGTGTGAAGCGTCTCTATGATAAAACATGAAGCCAAGCTGGTCTACTGGCCTTAGGGACTCGTGCTTGTTTGCATTGACGCAGACTCTTAAAATTCTATGGAAAGAGCCTCACAAATTTGTCTACTTGTGGTCCTGCTTGAATTATTGTCTTGCATGATAGGTACTGGTAAAGGTGGTGGGGTATTGCGAAGGACAAATTCAGACGGCAATCTATTAGAATTCAAGAGATCGCTCCGACTGTTCAAAGCTGAACACTCATGGGTGTCATCCTGACATTTTCCTGCTGCACCAATGGATAATGCCCCATGAAACGTGGGGTCGAGGATTTAAAGCCTTTTTAGGGCTTTTTTTTTTTTTTTTGTTTATAAGGAGTGAAAGTCTGTCTTTCGAAAATTATTCTTGTCATCACTTAGAGGTTCTATTTTAAGTGTGTATCAACTTCCATTATTGGCTGAGAATATAGCTACAATTTGATATATGTTTGTATATATCTTAGATTCTTTTATTTTTCCTTCTATCTTTGTATGAACGGTACAATGTTTTAATCAATAAAGAAACTTTGCAATCCTAATTCTGATTAAGTTCTCTTCTAATGCTTCAACCATTTGAAAGTATCTGCCGCGTTAAGAAATTTACTTATAAAAGAATGAAATCTTTTATTTTTTATTTTTTTAAAAACATTCTAAAATTTTTATGAAAAAAAGTAGCCATCTAATTGGCTTTCCACGGCAACTAGTTTAGCAATGAAAACCCTTTCTAAATATGAAAAGAAAAGTAAGTAGAAGGTCGTCTTTTAGGATTTTTATGAAACAAACTCAATTCATATAGCTTAGACTTTCAAAATTTGTTGGATTAGAAACAGATAGTGAATATTTTTAATCTGATGAAATCCACTTCTAGGTTTAGAAAAACCCTTTCTATCGACATAAGAAGGCTATAGAACCAGTGACCACAGTTATATGCTAGCCATCCGAAAGCTATTCCAACCAAAATTTGTCCGAAATTTTGACCTATGTTTGGTCTCATTGTTTCTTTTTCATCTTTGTCTTGAAGAACAAAAACAAAGATTATGTATCATTATTGAAGAAATTCATAGATAGGGTGATTTTTATGCATCCATAACAGAAGAATTTCAAGATGAAAGAAGAAGGCAAAGAGATAAGAACCCTATTCCTTTCGTCCCTCCCGTAACAAGAGCCGTCATTCCTTCGAGACTCCATCTGCTTTCTCTGTTTTCCTTCTTTTCTATAGCCATCTCGCCCTCTCCTTCTCCCTGATCGTAAACAACCACGCAAAGCTCCAGTGGGCTAACCCCTTGCTACAACCGAACTTCAAATGACCACGTATTTGCTGTCAGTGGCTAAGCAGCAAGAGCCTTACAACTTTGTCTATGTACATTAGCTTTCATAATAGATGCGTATTTTTCTTGGTGGCTCACAATATTGTTGCGGCAATGGATAATGCCCCACGAATGGAAGGTCGACAAATTACAACTTTTTAATCCTTTTGTCTTTATCCGGAAGAGACGAGACTCACTCTTGTAAAACTTGAATTTTGTTTCCTGTCATGGCGTGGAAATGCTGCTTTATCAAGTAAACAAACTTCTACCATTTGTGGAGAATATCACAAAGATTCGACCTTTAAGTCGTTTTTTGATACTGTTCTTGATCGATGGTATTTTGTCAAAGATTGAGATGGAACAACCTACTTCTTAATTAAAAACAATTATTTGCCTGTATCTTACCTTTATTTTAAATTTATATCATTGACTTTGAAATCATTTACCCTTTTGAATGCATGACATTCACACAAAAACTTCATCAACAATATATATGTATACACAATGTATACACATGTATGCATGTGGGCATATATATACATATACACACATATCTATATGTTGTTTTTCATTACATATATAGGTAAGATATATAGTTATAAAACAAAGTACATGCATGTTATTTTCAAATTTATTATGCATAAAAATCCCATTAGTACATCAAACAAGTGTACAAAGCACATAGGTGCTTTATTTAATATTACATATAGGGAATATCAATTTTGTCCTCAATTTATGAACGTGAATGATTATTGGTACAATAAACCATTGACTGTCATCCCTCCATCAACACAGATAGTCTGTCCTGTTATGTAAGAGGCTGTAGGTAGGCTTAGAAATGCTACCAAGGAGGATACTTCGTGTGGCTCTCCAACGCGTTCCATTGGTATTCGGGAGATTATAGCTTTATACAGGTTTTCATCTGCAAAATACTACAACGAAATAGAAAAAGCAAAAATGAAATAGTATAGTCAGAAAATTATTTTTAATCATTAAAATATCAATTAATTGAAAGCAACCAAGAATGTGGAAAGGGTCATTACAGGTTCAACAAGAGGAGTTCGGGTGAACCACGGGGCAACACAATTAGTCCTAATATTATCTTTTGCCCACTCACATGCCAAACTTCTCGTTAGCTGATTCATTACCCCTAAATATATCAGAAAAATGAAAAAGTAAATAAAAATCCTAGTTTGTAGCAACAACACAATAACACCGACAATAAGCCAAGAAAGTACCTTTAGTTGCACCATAAACGGATCCAATATTCACCGATACAACACCACAAACGGAAGAAATAAACACAATGCTTCCAGCTGTTGAAGCTTTTAAAAGGGGATATGACATTTGGCTCAAGTAGTAAGCAGATTCAAAGTTGGTGGCCATGATAAATGAAAAATCTTCAACTGTAAACTCTGTGGTTCTTTTATATATGTTTGTTGCTGCATTGTTAATCTAGAGCTAGAAATTTAGAATGAAGAAAAAAAGGAAAGCTTCAAAAATAAGGAGAACTTCTCTTAGAATATATATTAATGTGCATGTTTGCATACACAAACTAAAGTGTGATTTTATACATAATAGAGGTGGGACTTACCAGAATGTTGAGTTTCCCATTGAAGATAGGGGAAACAATACTATTTATTAACTTCTCCCGTTCAATTCTCGAGGATACATCACATACTGAACCAGTAACTTGGAATCCCTTCTTCCTCCATTCACTTAGGCACTTAGTTAGGTCAGCCTTGTTCCTAGAGCAGGTATGAACACGTGCCCCTAAACCTGCTAGTTCCTCCACAATTGCGTACCTGATCGCAAAATAATGCAGATAAATATACCCTCTCCAAAAGGGAAGCTAAAGAGTTGCATAACTACCTTGGTACTCATATCCTACTGCATTAGTCTCTCAAGCTATAAGACAGCTTTTAGAATAAGAACCCTGTTTCTTTGGTTACGTGGGTAACAGGGAGGGACCATGTCATGAAGAGCCTCCTCTCTCTCTCTCTGTCACACACACACACACACACAAAACTGTATTCAACTTTCCAAAGATGAGTGCTTTATATCGGAGCTTAGATCTCAGTTAAGAAGCTTGTTCACTTGAAGAGTTAAAAAGGAGAACGGAATATTGTTAGCAAAGGTGGTTGTTTCTCTCTAATGCTTGTTTGGGTTGACAACGACTCTTAAGAAGCTCCATCACTTGGAAGTGCCCTTTAGTATGTGAATGAACTTCCGTTTTTTATGGGAGTATCACGAGAATTTGACATATATATCACATAGTGATATTACCTTAGATAGCATATTTCTTACAAGATAAAGATAGGAGATATTGCTTTATAGAATCAGTTACAAATATTTATTACAATAATCGCTTAAATTAGTTATCTTTCTCTATTTTTTAAAAAATGTAATCCAAAATTGATTAAGTTTTTCCATAGTGGGTCGGATACTCAATAACAATAATTAACATGAAATGCCGCACTGAAATACACAGATGAAATGCGAAAAGCTCCATAAAAAATCTTCTGTAAGTGACTTTATAGATCAATAAAAAGATAAGTTTTAAGATTAGCGAGAGAGTGAAAAGAAAGCAAACCCTATCCCTTTCGTTCCGCCTGTGACAAGAGCCGTCCTTCCGTGAGACTCCATCTACTTTCTCTGCTAGTGTTGTCTGCCTGAGCCATTTTTCTCTCACTCTCCGTTTCTCTCTCAAACTCCTTGATCTTGTTGTGTCTGTCATCAGCTATATATCGAGATTTATGAGTCTTGTGGCGCTGGCAAGGAGAGTAGGGAAGGCAAATTGAATTAAGTATCGAAAATAAAACATTTTGTCCTTTCCCTTGCAGGTAACGTCGTGTCAGTACACTTAGTAGACTTAGGTGAGATAGTTCTTTTCCAAAAGAAAGTAAAAAAGAAACGGAAAAAAAATAAAGACTTTGCATATGAGTGTTTCCAATAAATTTTTTTTTCTCAACAAAATAGAAGGAAACAAACCATAAATGCAGAAGACAATGTTGTGTGTGTATATAAGATGAAAGTACTATACTAACTATGCCATTCTCTATGGTAAAGATTAAATGAAAAAAAGTGATAAAATTAATTCATCCAATTAAGAAGATGTCATCTTTAGTCATTACTTGAAATCAAATTATATTCAGCCAATGTATAGGATGTATCGTCTGCCCTAAACATGAAACCTGACTCTTACTTGTACTAGAAATAGACGGTTCAATTGTCGAAATCTGGCTCTTACTTGAACTATCCTAGCTTAAGTACCATAACCATAATATCAGATGTAATAGTACCAAGATGTGACTTGAATGTTACATCCCTACGGATATTCTCCGTCAGAAATGGAAGTTGATTCACGTACTAAAAAAGGCAAGTCCAAGCGATGACAAGAATGAAGTTTAATTCATATCCTGGGATTTCATAAATTATGACCAAAAAAAAAAGAAAGGAAAAAAAAAGGAAAAAAAAAAAAGGCTGCAAAACTTTAAATCATCGAGCAGATGATTGGACGGCTTGGAAAATTCAGAGCCGCCGCCTGCATCCCGACATAGAACTCCCCCTTGTCAGCCCGTCCTTCCCAGGACCACATCTCTATACGTACCAATCAAAAAGGCCAATAATTTAGATACAGTCCAACCTGAGACATACGCTGCTTATCCACAAAAAATGATACGCGTGCTTTTGATGTGACATAAAAACCGCCACCGTCAACCGGTCCTTCCCAGGAAAACACCTCTATCCGGACCCATCACAAGGCCAATAATTTAGCCACTGTCAAGGCTTACGTCTAAGTGCATAGGAGTTTTGAAAGCTAAAATGCGGATTTAAAAAGTTAAAGAAATATTTTTTTTATTGAACTTAATTATAAGATATTATATATTTGATAGGATATTTTTATCTTACGTGTACTGGCACCTGCTGAGTGGTATTAGAACTAAATAATCGACCGAAATTTATAAGAAAAGCCAAATTGGTGATGATTTGCCACGAATGCTGTCGGAATTTCAAATAACGCAATGAGCTTGACATTCTAATATAAATCTAAAATTATGGTTGATTGAGTTTCAAATTCCTTCAATTTTATGAAGAATCACAACGGGTGTGATCTCCTAATTAAGAGGCATTCCTCTTCTATTCAGAAGATTGAAGTCAGAGTTGTAATTCTGGTGTAATTGTCGTGCGGCCAGGTAGACATAAGGTTGGCGACGAAGCGCGTGTGCTGCCCGCGCGCATCGTGCTTTTAGTCCTGCCGGCGTTGTTAAAAATACGTGGCCTTGACACATGGAGGTGACGTGGCCTGTTGACTGGTTGTGTTGATGTGGCTGTATCCTTTATTTTTTCTCTTAATATTCCTGGAAGTTGATGGATTAGTACAAACTATAAACTGGTCTCGAAGGAGCTTAAATCTTGTTGATGAAAGGCTTTTTGTAAAGATGTTTGCTAATTGATCAATGGAAGATATGAAGTGTACAGATATTTGTTTGTTTTTTATTTACTTGCATACAAAACGAAAGTCTATCTTAACATCCTTTGTTCTAGCTTGGAAAATAAGATTTGTACAAAAAATAATACACGTAGTTTTGATGTCCCTTTCTCATAGTAAGAGCAGATACAAATCCATCACTAATAGGTAGTAGAACCTAGATCTGAGGGGGACAAAGATGTTTGAGAGAGAGGGAAAGCAATCACATAGCTTACAGGATGTTTGCGCATTGCACAAAAGATTGGAAAATACTACAGACATCTTGATTATTTTATGAATTTAAGTGTTACGAGGGAAAAGCAGCAACGAAAGAATAAATAGGACGGGGATTTTATGAAAACTTTTCAAAAAGATACCCAATATAATGGAAAAAGGGTGAAGGTAGCATGAGATAAACAACTATTAGTAATATATATAGATATATATTTTAAGAAACATGAGCAATACAAGGGTAGGATATAAGTCTAACTCTTGGAAAAAGAAAAATATCTTATATATCATACTGCCATATAAAAAATTTAAAATAAAAGTATGAAATATATAGGATAGTATATTTGCTTAATCCAATAGTGGTCTATATAACTACCTAAGCCTAACTAATTGGGTACAAAAATTTTTAAATATGAGCATATGAGGTAAAGTCTTTTTTAATGAGACTCATGTGGTGAAATTTCTCCTTAATGAAATTTAATCTTAATTTTGACATCCAATTACTTTTTTTTAAAAAAAAATAAACAAGAGCAATACTCTAATATATTTTGTTAATAAAAATTGAGTTGAAATACCATATCTTGTTGGAATTAAATGTACCGTATAAGGCTAACCCAACCAAATGTTACATGCCCTCAATAAGGGGAAAAAAAAGAAAAATCCTAAAGTTAGGATTAAATACATTCAACTTTGCAATTAGTTTCTCATATGAGAAAAGATGATGGAGAATAATCCAAATTAGAATGAAGTGTATCACCTAAAAAGCATGATAATGATTCATCATGGTCATGCTTTGGAACTAAGACTCAATGAATTTAGCTTTGATGGAGCATTGGCCTCTAGTTTTTAGGTCGCACCATTCCCTCCTTAAGGGGCTCCAATCTAGCCTAAGCACAAAAATTGTTATCTTTAATGATGCTAGTTATTATTTTCTTTCTCACTTTGGGTTAAAGGCATTCATTTATCACTTCAAGGCAGTTAAAGACATCATAAATCTCATCAATAAGGCAATTCTCACTTCGTTTATTCTTCTTAGCCTAATGAGTGTTTTTTTTTTCTAGTAGTTTTCTTTTTGTTCTTTTGTCTTTTTGCTAAATGCAAGTAGGGACGGTTATGGCTTTTTAAGGAGAATGAAAAAAATAATTTTTGTATGATTGAAAGAAAAGACGTAAAATGAAAGGTAAGTGAAATATATGGTTATTTCAACTAAAAAAAGAAGGTAAGAAAGAGTAAATGGTGAAAAGGGGCTTAGTTGAAAAGTCCTTTTGGCTTAACCTCTTATCATCTTTTTGATTAGATATTATGATTGTGGATATGGGAAAGCAATTTTTTATTGAATATATTCTCAAGCGTCTATACGTGACATTTACAAGAGAGGCCATTTACGTAGCTCTTATAGAGGTTTAGTTATACTAAGGAGATTCTGATGTTTATTTATTTATTTTTTATTACCCAAACCCCACAACTTTGTCCGACAGGTAAAGATGCCTTGATTCCAGTTAAACTAAGACTTCCTGACAATCCTTCCAAGTTAATATAGAACAATAATGTATTTTCTTCTATCAAACTATCCAACAATTTCATCGATGACTTTCAATAACGCCTTGCACAAAATCTTACTATTTATCTAATTCCATAGACTAAATGATACTTTTTGCTTGTAGATGAGTATATGAAGTACAGTCCATATATGTTCTTAAACTTTTTTTTCACATAAATACCTCTCTGGTGCCAAGGGCTCTACATAACTAGTAACATTTCTCAGAAATCGTTCCATGGTATTCAAGCAGAATAAGCAAATAATACCTTATGCAATAGTACAAGCAAGCACACTAACATTTGTTTGCTCTGATTGAGAACCATGTGTACTTATGGGAGTAATAAGCCATTCACCGTCATTCCACCATCAACACAAATAGTTTGTCCCGTTATATAAGAAGCCGCAGGAAGGCACAAAAATGCTACCAAGGATGACACTTCTTTTGGATCTCCACTGCGTCCCATTGGTTTTCGGGAGATCATGGCATTAAGTATGTTTTCATTAGTATAAACCTGTTGAGAAATTAATTTTAAGAATGGAAATATCAAGTAGTTCAAATAAAGGAGTATGAAAAGAATTCTTACAGGTTCAGTAAGGGGAGTCTTGATGAGCCCTGGTGCAACACTATTAACCCTTATGTTATCTTTTGCCCACTCGCATGCCAAGCTTCTTGTTAGCTGATTCATGGCTCCTGTATATACATGAAAAGTACTTACAAAACCTTTAAAATAGCAACAAAAGTACAAATACAAATACAATACCTTTGGTTGCTCCATATATGGTTGCTCCACTAATGGATAAAATGCCAGCAACTGAAGACATAAGCACAATGGTTCCCACTAATGAAGCCATCAAAAGTGGATGTGAAAGTTGGCTTAGGTGGAAAGCAGATTCGAAATTGGTAGCCATGAGAGCTGAAAAATCTTGGGATGTGTATTCCAGGGTCGGTTTATTTATAGTTGTTCCCACATTATTAACCTAGAGGCAAACGTTCAAAAAACCAATGGAAGAAGTTTAGCAAGCAAGAGAAAAGAAAGCTTCAAAAACACACACACACACACTCACACACACACACAAATGCACACATGCACACACATAAATGTCTTTTCTGCATTTGTTTATGTTTGTGTATGCCATTAAAAATCAAGCCTAGAAGATAATAGAGTTAAGAGTTACAAGGATGTTGAGTTTCCCCTTAAAGATAGAAGAGATAGTTATATTTATCAACTTTTCTCGCTCCGTTGGAGAGGATGCATCACAAACTGAACCAGTTACTTGGAAACCCTTCTTTCTCCATTCACTTAAGCATTCACTTAGGTTGACCTCATCGCGGGAACAAGTGTGTACACTTGCTCCAAGCCCTGCTAATTCTTCCACAATAGCATGCCTGGTCACAAAATAAGGTGTGTCAATCTTACAAGGATGAAAAGGCTATTGAAATTGTATAAGTTACCTTGGATTTCTTATTTTACATTGTAAATAAATGTTTGGTGCATTATTCTTTTAAATCCTGTTAATGGAGCTCATACTTTTATCCCCATTGGTTGAATCTTGGTCTCCCTAATAATTTTATGATATGGTGCATTTATTTTTTTCAGTTTTATCTGCCATTTGATTTTACCTTTTACTATATTACACGTTTTAAAATTATGTAAGCATATTTTAATTTTATAAACAATAAAATGTCATTTCATTACTGATTTCATCTTACCTTCATCTGGCTTTCCTCTGCACCTTTTAATTTCTTATGAAGATCTCCTTTAGATCATTGTTGTATTCGAAAACAATCTAAATTGAAACTTAAATCCTCTGAAAGATCTAGAACCTTTCTAAAATTTATTGATACTGTTATCAATTTGGATAGATGATAGTAGTTATTCTTAAAGCTCATGATAGATGATGATCCATTTGGATAATCATATCCTCCCATGGATTAAAATTGGTGCTTCAGTTACCCTTGATCCTTTTTATTTTATTTTTACTAGTTTAATAGTTAGTTTAACTACTACTATTCAATTACATAACATGTGTATTGGGAGCCTGATATGTATGATCTCTTATTTGATGCTGCTCGAGCATTTTCCAGTAAAGAAATTAACTAGCTCTCTAAAATAGCATGTACGGGAAACAACATCTTTCTCAAACCTAATTGACAAAAGCTTTCAATACCGCTAAGAAATAAACATACTTCAAATATGTATGAAGAAATAAAAATTTAGGGAAAAAGTCTGCAGATGTATTGCCCTCTTTTCCTCTTAACTAATCGTTGGTCAGATTTATCTGGATTCATTTTGTTGATTAAATCTTTAGGTGTCAATCTTCTCTATGATAAAAAATCAAGCCAAATTGGTCTACTAGGCTTAAGGCCTTCGGGCTTGTTCGCATTGACGCATACTCTTAAAATTCTATGGAAAGAGCCTTACAAATTTGTCTACTTGTGGTCCTGCTTGAATTATTGTCTTGCATGATAGGTACTGGTAAAGGTGGTGGGGTACTGGGACGGACAAATTCAGACGGCAATCTATTAGGATTCAAGAGATCGCTCGGACTATTCAAAGCTGAACACTCATGGGTGTCATCCTAACTTTTTCCTGTTGCACCAATGGATAATGCCCCATGAAACGTGGGGTCGAGAATTTAAAGCCTTTTTATGGCCTTTTTTTTTTTTTGTTTATAAGGAGTGAAAGTCTGTCTTTCAAAAATTATTCTTGTCATTACTTAGAGGTGCTATTTTAAGTATATATCAACTTCCATTATTGGCTGAGAATATAGTTACAATTTGATATATGTTTGTATATATCTTAGATTCTTTTATTTTTTCTTCTATCTTTGTAAGAAGGGTACAATGTTTTAATCAATAAAGAAACTTTGCAATCCTAATTCTGATTAAGTTCTCTTCTAATGCTTCAACCATTTGAAAGTATCTGCCACGTTAAGCAATTTACGTATAAAAGAATGAAATCTTTTATTTTTTATTTTTAAAAAAATTCTAAAATTTTTATGAAAAAAGAAGGCCATCTAATTGGCTTTCCACGGCAACTGGTTTGGCAATGAAAGCCCTTTCTAAATATGAAAAGAAAAGTAGGTAGAAGGTCGTCTTTCAGGATTCTTATGAAACAAACTCAATTCATATATCTTAGACTTACAAAATTTGTTGGGTTAGAAACAGATAGTAAATATTTTGAATCTGATGAAATCCACTTCTAGGTTTAGAAAAGCCGTTTCTATCGGCATAAGAAGGCCATAGAACCAGTGACCACAGTTATATGCTAGCCATCCCAAAGCTATTCCAACAAAAAATTTGTCCGAAATTTTGACCTATGTTTGGTCTCATTGTTTCTTTTTCATCTTTGTCTTGAAGAACAAAAACAAAGATTATGTATTATTATTCAAGAAATTCATAGATAGGTGATTTTTATGCATCCATAACAGAAGAATTTCAAGATGAAAGAAGAAGGCAAAGAGATACGAACCCTATTCCTTTCGTCCCTCCCGTGACAAGAGCCGTCATTCCTTGGAGACTCCATCTAGTTTCTCTGCTATCCATATTTTCTTGAGCCATCTCTCCCTCTCCTTCTCCCTGATCCTAAACAACCACGCAAAGCTCCAGTCGGCTAACCCCTTGCTACAACCTAACTTCAAATGAACACGTATTTGCTGTCAGTGGATAAGCAGCGCAAGAGCCTTACACCTTTGTCTATGTATATTAGCTTTCATAATAGGTGCGTATTTTTCTCGGTGGCTGACAATATTGTTGCGGCAATGGATAATGCCCCACGAATGGAAGGTCGACAAATTACAGATTTTTAATCCTTTTGTGTTTGTCCGGAAGAAAGGAAACTCTTGTAAAACTTGAATTTTGTTTCTTGTCATAGCGTGGAGATGCTGCGTTATCAAGTAAACAAAATTCTACCATTGGCGGTGAATATCACAAAGATTTGACCTTTAAGTCGCTTTTTGATACTGTTCTGGATCGATGGTATTTTGTCAAAGATTAAGATGGAACGACTACTTCTTAATTAAAAACAATCATTTGTCTGTATCTTATCTTTATTTTAAATTTAGATCATTGACTTTGAAATCATTTCCCTTTTGAATTGCATACACACATATATGTATGTATGTGTGTGGGCATGTATATACACAGAGACATATTCTATGTTGTTGTTTTTCATTACATATATAGGTAAGATATGCAGTTACAAAACAAAGTACATGCATGTTATTTTCAAATTTATTATGCATAAAAATCCCATTAGTACATCAAACAAGTGTACAAAGCACATAGGTGCTTTATTTAATATTACATATAGGGAATATCACTTTTGTCCTCAATTTATGAACGTGAATGCTTATTGGTACAATAAACCATTTATTGTCATCCCTCCATCAACACAGATAGTTTGTCCTGTTATGTAAGAGGCTGTAGGTAGGCATAGAAATGCTACCAAGGAGGATACTTCGTGTGGCTCTCCAACGCGTTCCATTGGTGTTCGGGAGATTATAGCTTTATACAGGTTTTCATCTGCAAGATACTACAATGAAATATAAAAAGCAAAAAGGAAATAGTATAGTCAGATAATTATTTTTAAGCATTAAAATATCAATTAATTGAAAGCAACCAAGAATATGGAAAGGGTCATTACAGGTTCAACAAGAGGAGTTCGGGTGAACCACGGGGCAACACAATTAGTCCTAATATTATCTTTTGCCCACTCACATGCCAAACTTCTTGTTAGCTGATTCATTGCCCCTACATATATCAGAAAAATGAAAAAAAAAAATCCTTGTTTGTAGCAACAACACAATAACACCGACAATAAGTAACCAAGAAAGTACCTTTAGTTGCACCATAAACGGATCCAAGATTCACCGATACAACACCACAAACGGAAGAAATAAACACAATGCTTCCTGCTGTTGAAGCTTTTAAAAGGGGATATGACATTTGGCTCAAATGGTAAGCAGATTCAAAGTTGGTGGCCATGATAAATGAAAAATCTTCAACTGTAAATTCCGTGGTTCTTTTATATATGTTTGTTCCTGCGTTGTTAATCTAGAACTAGAAATTTAGAATAAAGAAAAAAGGAAAGCTTAAAAAATAAAGAAAACTTCTCTTAGAATATATATTAATGTGCATGTTTAGATACACATACTAAAGTGTGATTTTATACATAATAGAGGTGAGACTTACAAGAATGTTGAGTTTTGCATTGAAGATGGGGGAGACAGTACTGTTTATTAACCTCTCCCGTTCAGTTCTTGAGGATACATCACATACTGAACCAGTAACTTGGAATCCCTTCTTCCTCCATTCACTTAGGCACTTAGTCAGGTCAGCCTCGTTCCTAGAGCAGGTATGGACATGTGCACCTAAAGCTGCTAGTTCCTCCACAATTGCGTACCTAATCACAAAATAATGCAGATAAATATATTTACTCCAAAAATGTAGCCTAAAGCGTTGCATAAACTACCTTGGTACTCATATCCTATGACATAAGTCTCATAAGCTATATGACTGCTTTCAGAATAAGAACCTTGTTCCTTTGGTTACGTGGGTAACAGCGAGGGACCATGTCCTAAAGAGCGCACCCCCCCCCCCCCCCCTCGCGCGTGCAAACACTAAATATTGTTAGTGGTTGTTTCTCTCTAATGCTTGTTTGGGTTGACGACGACTCTTAACAAGCTCCATCGCTCGGAAGTGCCTTTTAGTATGTGAATGAGCTACCATTCTCGATGGGAATATCACTAGAATTTGACATATAAATCACATATTGATATTATCTTAGATAGCATATTTCTTACAAGATAAAGCTAGGAGATATTACTTTATAAAAGCAGTTCCCATTTACATTTTGCCATGTTCATTTTAAATAAAAAGCATCCAAATAATTTTCTGTTTCTAAATCCAATAAAATAAGATGTGAATTCTCTTATTGTGTAGGTGTGCAGCCTCACTATTTATTTTCTACTCCAGAAAATACTTGACCATAAAATTGTCTTTTTAAGAATTCATCCCACTTTCAATTATGTTCTTATATACATTATAAAATTGATTAAATTATTTTTTCATGAATTATCATGTATTTTATATACATTATAAAATTATATTATAAATAGTTCAAATCAAACACCCATTACCTAAGTTTAAAAATAGATATTTTAAGAATTATTACAAATATTTGTTACAATAGTCGTTTAAATTAGTTACCTTTATTTTTTAACACGTGATCGTAAATTGATTAAGTGTTTCCATAATGGGTCAGATAGTCAATAACAATAATTAACTCATGAAATGCCTTATGAAAAAGCGACGCTTTACTTCTATTTGTATCTACTGATTATAGTTACATAGAGAACACATATGAACGAACAGCTCCATAAACAATCTTCTGAAAGTGGCTCTATAAAGCAATAAAAAGATAAGTTTTAAGATAGCAAGAGAGTGAAAAGAGAGCAAACCCTATCCCTTTTGTTCCGCCTGTAACAAGAGCCGTCCTTCCGTGGAGACTCCATCTACTTTCTCTGCTAGTATTGTCTGCCTGAGCCATTTCTCTTACTTTCTCACTCTCCGATTCTCTCTCAAACTTCTTGATCTTTTGTGTCTGTCATCAGCTATATATCAAGATTTATGAGAGTCTCGTGGCGCTGGCAAGGAGAGCAGGGAAGCAAATTGACTCGAACGTCATATCTGATATAATAGTACCAAGATTGGCTTTAATGTCATATCCCTAGGGATATTCTTCGTCAGTAATGGAAGTTGATTTACGTACTAAAATGGAGTTCCAAGCGATGACAAGAATGAAGTTTAATTCATATCCATGGGACTTCATAAATTATGACCAGAAAAAAAAAAAGAAGGAAAAAAAGGCGGGAAAACTTTAAATCGTAGACCAGATGATTGCACGGCTTGGAAAATTCAGAGCCGCCACCAGCATCGCGTCATAGAACTCCCCTTGTCAGCCTGTCCTTCCCAGGACCACACCTCTATACGTACCAATCAAAAAGGCCGATAATTTAGCCACAGTTCAAGCTAAGACAAAAGTGTAAGGCTCATACGCTGCTGCTTAGCCACAAAAAATAATATGCGTGCTTTTAGATATGAGCAAACTTTCAAGGTATATTTGATTTCGGGGGCAAGAAAATCCGAGGGTGAAAATTTTGGTCCAACCGAACCAAAGCCCACCGTTTGTTTTGTGGAAGTATTTTCATAGCAATAAGAAAGCCGTAGAACAACTTGGATTGATGATTTTTTGTAGATCGATAGCAAATCAGTAATCAAAAGAGAGCGAACGCTACCTCATTTTTTCCGCTTGTGACAAGCTGTCATCTGCTTTCTATGATAGACATGTCTACTTGAGCCATCTCTCTCTCTCTCTCTCTCACATAGTGTGACCTCCGATTGTGCCTGTTACTTCTTAATTATGAAGAGTGGTTCTAAGCCTCCTACAGGCCGCAATCAAAGAGACGGGAAAGACACGGAACAAAACGTCAAAGACCTAAAAAATGGAAAAACCAAATAGATTTCTTTTCCATCTGTACTAATTTCTTAAGCTGGAAAGACTCATATGCAATAGCTGTTAATCTTTCAGTGAAATACTTAATCTAATTTCTTATAACTGTCAAAGAATATTACTTTTACTAGTATATCAGCATATTTAGTAAGTATATATGGCAAGGAAATAATCTTTATTAAAAGTAAGACCTTACTGTAATAACACCAATAACCTTTGACAAACTTATATTATAATAGACGTAATCAATTGCGGTGACAAAATGTAAATCTACAATTGAAGTTTTTGTCCAAAAAAGGACACTAGAGAATAATCCAGATTGGAATCCAATGTGTTACTTTAGAGCTATCAATCTTTCGTTCAGGGAAGGAGCAAGTGAGCAAGTCTTCTTCCTTAAACTCATTATCTAGAATCAAATACTTGTTAATTGTAGGATTGGTGGAACTTTTGGCTCTAGTCATATGAACCACCACTTTTTTGCTTCGAGTCTCTACTAGCCTGCTTCTACGAGCTGCCATTGGCTATCTACATCTGCGACTGCCATGTGGCATGTCACGATTTGGGTAATTTATTTTTATGTGGAATTTAATCATTAAATTCATTAGGCCCCACATGGACCCCACATGTGGAGAGTTGGGCCTATGTTGGAAGTAAACGGGAAGGCTTACGTTGGGTTTGGGCTTTTAAAGCCCTGGTTGGCCCATTTTGATGGGCGAGAACATTATGTAAATGTGTTCCAAATTTATTGGTAGAAATTTAGGCCAACTCGATCCAGGTTTTATGGCATTTTATTTGGTATCTGGAGCTCTGCGAAATATCATTCTTCGGGTTGGCATGCGTCGGTGTGTTTAGATTAGTTAGAATTATTATGTTTGTCCCATGCACATTTATTTATGTATTACATATATGGTGTTTATTTTCTAAGAATGTTAATCGCTTAAGGATCGTACAGTGCACGTGTGAAATAGATACTGGGTGTGAGACTAGTATGTTAAAGGATTTGTGTATAAAGCCTTGCGCTAGTGGGTTTGTTGATGCATGTGTGTATAAACCCTTACGCTGGTGGGTTTGTCAATGTATGTCTGTAGGAAGGTGTGAGCCGATGGGTTTGTTGGTTTGAAATTCATATCATGAATTAAATAATTTGTATAGATGTAAAATATAGATATGTTTATATAAATTCATACCATGAATTAAATAATTTGTATGATATAAATTATACATATATGATGGTGATACTGTATATATGAGCTGAGTTAGTTGGGCCTGTATGTTTTGGGTATTGTTGGTGGACTTCAATTGTGATTGAAATGGGCCAATTATATGTTGTTATAAATGGAGGCTCAAACGATGAGTGTGTTTGGCACGTTTATTAAATGTCACATGTTTAACGCATTTAACTTGGCTACGATCATGGCTAATGACGAATTAATAATATTGTCTATATGTGATTGTGTTAGCAATCGATTGAGATTTAAGTAATAGATAAGATGTGATCGATAAGATTAATAATAATATTGTCTACATATCATTTATTGTACTTTATAGGTTACAAAACCCTGATTGAACGTTCGAGTGATAGATAATTAGAGTAACTTATGGATGAGTAATGTCAAAACAAGTACATTTATGTTGCATGCATGTATTGCATAGCTTCCACAATGCTTCATACCTCGGGTGTGCACCACTGGTCGGAGTAGTACTCTTTTTTCATAGTTTCCTCTGTGAGCATACAACATCTAGTTGTTTGGAGGAATCCAGTTTATGGTACTAATTATGTTGAGTTGTTTTGGATGAATGGAGTAGATAGCTAAAGTTCTACTCTTCGATGTCATCTTGTTGATTGTTACTCCATCCTCCGTGGATGTGAGACTCATGTAATTCGACGATCATGCACGGGCATTGCCTCGTGAAGGTGTATAGGTTGAGGAGGCATATCACCAGCGTTGGCTGGTTCATGCGGCGTTTCTTCTTTGCCATAGCGTGGAGTGATGTTTATGATGAGGGGGATGAGGGAGACGTGGACGTAAATGAAGACTGTGTTTTTTGCATTTGGGGATGGTAATCCTTGGTTATCTAGGTTGGCCAGAACAGTTGTATATATATAGAGACATCCCCAAGCTTATATAGCACGATTGTAGGTATCCTGTGTCTAATCATTGTTACAGGTATCCCGCGTCTAATTGTTCAATGGTGCGCACATTTGATATTTGAAATGTAATTGGGTTGCACGCCAAATAGATTGTACCAATGAGTAACTTTCCTGTGGGAAAGTAATTTAACACGCATTACAAAGCATCGTCTTTGTATGATTTACAATAAGGGTACCCACTGTAGTAATTGTATAAGCCAAGTTATTTGGCCTCATAAGTTTTCCCGACATGGGATGGGCTTTCAACGACAATTGAAGAAGGTCGCATGCTTATATGGATCATCAAGTGCTTTGATGGACTTAGAGGGTCATTGAGTTAGGTCGAGGATGTTATACAAAGCATTGTCGTTGTATTCATTATAAGGTAGATGGGCCAAGAGTTTTGGCCCATTATTATGGACTACGTTGACTACATAGTTGGTTAAATTAGCCCATGTTTGGGTTTTGACTTTAAAAGCCCTGGTAAGCCCATTGTGATGGGTGGGAACAATATTTAAGTGTGTTTAAACTTATTGGTATATATTTTAGCTCTGTGTATACTTGGTGGAGAAGTTTCATTTGTCAAAGAAACTTAGTTTTGTAGTATGGAATTTGCTCTAGAATTGGATGGGGACATAAAGATATGGTTTGCCATAATGGTGAAGCTCTTTTGCAACTCAGAAGAATGTTAGGTTTCAATTTATTAGAAGCTCTTTGCTTTTATCAAGAGTAATTTCTTTGAAAATTGGACATTTTTTGTTATGTGAGGAAAATGTTTTCTACGTATATTTGAAAACTATAAGGGTTTGGAGACATGTTTTCATTGTTAAAAGGTGCACGCAGCACACCGTTTTAGTGGAATTGAGGATGAGTTCACAACGTAGCGTTTTTAAAGGAAATGGGAAAAATCCGTACTCACACTAGACCGTATAATCACACTAGTTCGTACCCCGTGAAAACTTTCTATATAGGTTGGTGTTAGTGTGACTTATGACGTGGCATGTTAGTAGCGGGTTATATAATATTACTAGCCTACTACTATGAGCTACCATTGGCTATCTACGTCTGCAATTGCCATATGGCATGTTGCGATTGGGTAATTTATTTTTATGTTGAATTTAATCATTAAATTCATTGGGCTCCACATGGACCCTACATATGGAGAGTTGGGCCTATGTTGGAAGTAAGCGGGAAGGCTTACGTCAGGTATGGGCTTTTAAAGCCCTGGTAGGCCCATTCTGATGGGCGAGAACACTATGTAAGTGTGTTCCAAATTTATTGGTAGAAATTTGGGCCAACCCGATCCAGGTTTTATGGCATTTTATTTGGTATCTGGAGCTCTGCAAAATATCATTCTTTGGGTTAGCGTGCATCGGTGTGTTTAGATTAGTTAGAATTATTATGTTTGTCCCACGCACATTTATTTATGTATTATATATATGGTGTTTATTTTCCAAGAGTGTTGATCGCTCAAGGATCGTACAGTGCACGTGTGAAATAGATATTGGGTGTGAGACCAGTATGTTAAAGGATATGTGTATAAAGCCTTGCGCCAATGGGTTTGTTGGTGCACGTGTGTATAAACCCTTATGCTAGTGGGTTTGTTAGTGTACGTTTGTAGGAAGGCGTGAGCCGATGGGTTTGTTGGTTTGAAATTCATATCATGAATTAAATAATTTGTATAGATATAAAATATAGATATGTTTATATAAATTCATACCATGAATTAAATAATTTGTATGATATAAATTATACATAGATGATGGTGATACTAGATATATGGGCCGAGTTAGTTGGGCCTGTATGTTTTGGGTATTGTTGGTGGACTTCAATTGTGATTGAAGTGGGCCAATTATATGTTGTTATAAATGGAGGCCCAAACGTCATAAGTCACAGTAACACCAACCTATATAGAAAGTTTTCACGGGGTACGGACCAGTTTGATTGTACAGTCTGGTGTGAGTACAGATTTTTCCCAATTCCTTTAAAAATGTTGCATTGTGAACTCATCCCCAATTCCTCTAAAACGGTGTGCTGTGCTCACCTTCTAACAATGAAAACATGTCTCCAAACCTTTATAGTTTTTGAATATATGCAGAAAATATTTTCCTCACATAAAAAAAAATGTCCAATTTCCAAAGAAATTGCTCTTGATAAAAGCAAAGAGCTTCTAATAAACTAAAACCTGACATTCTTCCGAGTTGCAAACAAGCTTCACCATTATGGCAAACCACATCTCTATGTCCCCATCCAATTCTAGAGCAAATTCCATACTATGAAACAAATTTTCTTCGACGAACGAAACTTCTCCTCTAAGTATGCACAGAGCCAAAATATGTACCAATAAATTTAAACACATTTAAATAATGTTCCCGCCCATCACAATGGGCTTACCAGGGCTTTTAAAGTTGAAACCCAAACTTAGGCTAATTTAACCAACAATGTAGTCAACGTAGTCTATAATGATGGGCCAAAACTCTTGGCCCATCTACCTTATAATGAATACAAAGACAATGCTTTGTATAACATCCTCGACCTAACTCATTGAGCCTCTAAGTCCATCAAAGCACTTGATGATCCATAAAAGCATGCGACCCTCTTCAATTGTCATTGAAGTATTGGGTAATTTATTTGTCATCCATATTTGTCCCCATTCAATTGTCATCCATTCAATTGTCATTGAAGTATTGGGTAATTTATTTGTCCCTATTCAATTATCATCCATATAAGCCCTTCACTATCTACGTTAGTGATTGCCACATGGCATGTCACTATTGGGTAATTTATTTTTATGTTGAATTTAATCATTAAATTCACTAGGCTCCACATGGGCCCTACATGTGGAGAGTTGGGCCTATGTTAGAAGTAAGCGAGAAGGCTTACGTCGGGTTTGGGCTTTTAAAGCCCTAGTAAGCCCATATGGATTGGGCGGGAACACTATGTAAGTGTGTTCAAATTTATTGGTATAAATTTGGGCCAACCCATCCATGTTCTATGGCATTTTATTTGGTTTCTGGAATGGTGCGAAAGATCATTCTTCGGGTTGGCATGTGTCGGGTCTTTGAAGTTGTGAGAACTATTTGTTTGTCCAACTCACATTTATTTGTGGAATATTTGGAGTTTATTTTCCAAGAGCATTGTTCGCTTGAGGATGGCTTACAGATGAGGTGGATGGAAGAAGGTGGGGTATGGTTTTAGTCGTGGTTAGAAGCAAGTTGCTTCTGGTGGTTCTAAGTATGGGAAGTCGTGGAGTCGACGGACTTATGAGTGCAGAAAGTGTGGGATGTTTTCAACGAAGTTAGCCACTACGCCGATTGTTAACACCGAAGGACATGGGGTTCTAATCAGTATGCCTGCCTTGGGCCTTGCACACGATGATTGCAAAAGCAATACTATTGAGGCCTAGAAGATCTTGGTGAATAGGTGTTTCACATTGCAAAGTGGTGAGGCAATTGGTAATGAGATGGTGGTGGACTCGAGGGCCTCTGAGAATATATTTTCGGGGATTACACAACTTATTATTGTGCATGATGTGCGACCTACTAGGACAGTGCCTTTGATCGATGTGGTGTTTTCAATGTTGAACGGACCTATGTGAGCTACGATGGCGATCGTGCATCCAGAATTGACTGGTCATTTTAAGATTGTCCATCGGACTGAGATGAAGTTTAATGACGCGTCGCCTAGTCAGACTTTTACAGTTGATCAAGATATCAAGTCATGTGGTGGTAAGGGTCCTATATGTTACACAATGTTTAAAGATTGTAGTGGGCATGAAGATGGTGACTTGCTTAATGTTAAGTGGAATGCATTGTATGCTTATATTTTGTGGGAGTCATATGATACGACTGGGCATATCTCTTGTAATATACAGTTGATGTTGGATTACTACCATTAGCTATTGTAATGGTAGTACTAATGTTATGTGTTATTTGAAATGAAATAAAGTTGTGTACGAATTACTTTAACATATCGTATGTTAAAGTAAGATAATTCAAATTTGAATTATTTTGAAAGTCCCTCTGCAAGATTCAACAAATTTGAATTACTTTGAAACTTCCTTTGCAAGATTCGATGAATCACGTGATTGACCACGTGTAATGGCAAACTATTACTGTTTATTGTGGGAAATTTGACTATAATCAAATTTAAGAAAAATAGGTACTGTTTAGATCAAACGATTGCTAAGATTGTTATGGCAATCTTGAATTACATTTGATGGAACAAGTTGAATCGTTTGAGTGGGAGATTGTATCAACTATGGAACGTGTGCGTTCCTTATATCTTGATTGATGTGGATTTCACACGCCGAGCTGCTGAATCAGCTTCTGCTTGACGTACTGCTTCAGCTTGGGCTTGCGCAGTGAACTAGGGTAAGTTGCTTAGCTGTGAATGATATGGTGCTCTGGTGGTCGGCAGATTATAAGCCAATTTGTGAGACAGAGTCTCCTGGTCCGACTAGATGTTCAAGTTCATTGTGTGGTGGAGCCATGTTTAAAGCTCTTGCAGCTTGTATTTGGGAGAATGCTATACCTGGCATTGCGTATCCTGTCCTTTGTAAGGACATTGATGAGCACTGTTGAACTGCTTGTGAGTTTCGTAAGTCTAGCTTTGGTGCGTGGATGCAATGCCATACTTTTATGTCGCCCATTGTAAGCTTGTTGGAGTTTATGGTTATTTCAGATGGATGGTATCCCATGGCACCTCCTTGGTTGGAGGTGGATATTTTGAGTGACGCTTGAATGGTGCAGAAATGAACCCTCTCGTTCATGTTGGTGTCTTGGACTTGATAATTTGCTCTCCATGGGGATTCATCTTTGCTAGAAGTGTATGATGTCCCGTAATATGTGATTTTTACAAGGCATAAAATAGGCCACTTGAATGTGGCCTGGAGATTGTCTGGCGTTTTCAACCTGTCGTCGAAGATATTTGCTTCGATGAATCCTATTGTGTTGATTAGTGTGAGAGGCTTATATGAGATCTCGAGTGTATTTATTATGATAGATCTTGAAAATGCAGTTTTCCATCAAGATGGTAGCTTCAGGTTCATTGGGGTGAGCCTGCCTATATACTTGAGTTGTGCCGAAAAGTCTTCTTCGACTGATGTTAGGGGATGGGCACTAGCTGAGCTAAGATCATCCATGGCAAGTGGGAATGAGCGTTTTGAGTATGGTGGGTGATATTTATGTGTGATTTGCCATGCGCAGCGCACTGCTTATTACTTGTTTGTGGGTGGAGTCCGTACTCACACCAGACTGTACAATCACACTAGTCCGTATCCCTTGAAAACTTTCTATATAGGTTGGTGTTAGTGTGACTTATGACGTAGCATGTTAGTAGCAAGCTATATAATATTGTGCATGTTACTTCTTAATTATGAAGAGTGGTTCTAAGCCTCATACAGGCTGCAATCAAAGAGACGGGAAAGACACGGAAGAAAAAGTCAAAGACCTAAAAAAGGGAAAAACCAAATAGATTTCTTTTCCATATGTACTAATTTCTTAAGCTAGAAAGACTCATATGCAATAGCTATTAATCTTTCAATTAAATACTTAATCTAATTTCTTATAACTCTGTCAGAGAATATTGCTTTTACTAGTATATCATCATATTTAGTAACTATATATGGCAAGGAAATAATCTTTATTAAAAGTAAGACCTTACTGTAATAACACCAATAACCTTTGACAAACTTATATTATAATAGACATAATCAATTGCAGTGACAAAATGTAAATCTACAATTGAAGTTTTCGTCCAAAAAAGGACACTAGAGAATAATCCAGATTGGAATCCAATGTGCTACTTTAGAGCTATCAATCTTTCATTCAAGGAAGGAGCAAGTGAGCAAGTCTTCTTCCTTAAACTCATGATCTAGAATCAAATACTTGTTAATTGTAGGATTGGTGGAACTTTTGGCTCTAGTCATATGAACCACCACTTTTTTGCTTCGAGTCTCTACTCTAATGAAGGTTGCCTCTTAGTTAAATATGTTGGTCAAGAAAACTGTAGGGTAAATGTTTTCAATCCACTAATTTTCCACCTACAGTTTATTGTATCTATTTTGTTCCACCCTTGACAAAAGCTATCATTCGCTGAAGACTCCATCTGCTTTCGCTGCTGCCCATCTCTGCGTCAGCCATCTCTCTCTCGTCTCATAGAAGCGCCTGAATTAGTGTTGAGCCTGTTACTCAGTTCTTTTCTATACCAATAGTTAATGGGGTCTCTAGAGACCGCTAAGCACATGAATAAGAAAATCAGAACAATATGTGAATAATCCAAAAACCAACCATTATCCCACTTTTAATGAGAAATCTTTAAGCTTCCGTTTAATCCACCTGGGTTCCGCAGGAAAAGTCTACTTTGCGTCTTGTAAGGATGTTTATTCATGGATAAGAATATTTAGAAGGTGAGAATGTATATTGTAAAATAAAACCTTTCCGTAACTGCTCCATAGTCTTCAAGCGAAAAAATCACTTTCTAACCTGAAAGAAAGCAACAAATCTTTAGAAAGAAAGTAATTATTACAACTTATACACTTAAACTCACTTATCTAAACCTTACAATTAGAGTCTTACTTAACTTACTACTAAACTAATAAGCTAGGTAGCAACATACCTTTCTCTTGTCTTAATCTTTGATTTTTTGGGTAAGTCTTTTCCTCGTTTCTTTAAATCCAATGACTCATCTACAGCAACGAGAAAAAAATACGAACAATCCAAATTCTGTTGCGTCTATTTTCAGTAAATTCACTGTCCCACATTATTCTCAAAAAAATCTAGACCACTGAACTAAAGATATGGTCTATTTTAAGGATTCCATTCGTTTTACTCTGATCTATTTGACGTGTACGGCTAATCAACTTTAGGGTACTTCAAGCGCAGGTTAGTAAACACACCGTTCCACTTTCCCAAAAGGACACTCTGAACCTCCCGCTCTTTTCTTATTGCTGTGCACTTTCAACTGTTACGAACATTTGATTATTGTCTTGCTACGTCGTCGTCACTCCATAGGTTTTTATGCAATAAATTATTATATTTCGTATCAATAGTTATTTCATTTGCTTTTTCTCCATCAGCGTGTGCGTGCTCCATGACATGGTTAGCGCAAGACAAGTGGCGCACCCCGTGTGTTCAGAGTCTTGCAGTGGCTGCTCACAGAGTGTGCATGCTCCGTGATGCGAGGAGAGTTAGCAAAAGAGGCGACCCTAGGGTAGCAAAGCACCCAAGGCAAGATGAAAAGCTTGGGGTCGTGCACACCACACGTTTCAAGGATGATGTTGATGTGGATGCAGAACACCCCAGGCATGAAGGACGCCGGGGGCGTGAGAAAGAGGGCGTGGCAACCCCCTATGCCTTCAAAGTCTTAAAGTGGCTACTCGCAACATGTGCGTGCTCCGTGACACGGTTAGTGCCAAACAAGTGGCACACCCCGTGCGTTCAAAGACTTGCAACGGCTGCTTGTGGCGTGTGCATGCTCCATGACGCGAGGAGAGCCAGCGAAAGGGGCAACCCTGAGGCACCCGGCACCTAGGGCATGACGAGGTTAGGAGAAGCAAGGAGAAAGGGAAAAGCTAGTTTACCCTAGGGGCATTGGAAACTCACGGGGCCATGCAAGGCAATAAGGGGTTTGGGTTGGGAGAGTCTTGGCTGGTGGGAGCCACGAGAACAACAAACACGCACATAAATTGCCCATGCTGGGCCGACACTAGGAGCAAGAGCAACTAGCAACCAAGTCAAAGTCCCTTGGCATGCTTGCATGAGGCACGCGGCCTTGCACAAGGGAAGGCAACAAGGCAAGCATGACATGTCTTGCTCGCCATGCCAACCCACACCTTCATAGAGTCGTGTGGCGTGGCTGGCATGCCAAAGGGACATTGGGATGTATCCGACAGGGGGGGGACCCCTTGCGGGGGATGGTCGTGGCATGAGCAGCACACTAGCGCTAGCACGGTCAGGGTGATTCGAGTGACTATGCACTGGCACTAACAAACGGCAATCGGCAAGAACATGCATTAAGGGTCTTGACATGAGGTGTGCCCCCTACCGCACACCCATGCCGAGGGGGGTCCCCATGTGCCTACCTAGCACCAACCCTGACTCGACCAACTCGCTTCTTTAAAGAGCTCTTAAGTCTAAACCTTTTTGGACATCAAGAAACATCAATATATTTAAAAAGATTGCATGTCTTTTTTTGATAAAATACTTGGAATTTTCAAATGATTTTTTTTTGTAACAAACTTAGGAAAATGAAAAAATTCCAACACCATAAGTCTCATAATTTTTTGACATGTAATTTAATTTTTATGAATTTCTAAAGCTGTAACCTTGGAAAAATCCTAGAAAATGGAAAATGGTTCAAAATCTAGATCCGCTTGTTTTGGCAACTCCATAATGTCTTGTAATGATTTCAGGAAACAAAAAAATGCCATTGGCATGGTGAAAATATGATGTTATTTGAGGACAAAGGATCCTAGGGCTACCCCTGAATGTAGCATGCGCACTTGCTCGGCACAGCCCTGCGTGCAGCAATGCAAAGTTCCTTAGAAAATCTGGAGCATCTTCAAATTTTTTTTTTTTGGTTCAATAAAAAAAAACATATTGGAAGCTAGTAACCATTCCTTTAGATGATATTATGGATTGGGAAAAAAAAACTTATATTAAAATGCTCAATCTTTTGCAAAAGCTAATCCAAAAAAAGGGTAGATATTTCTTTATATATGAGCTACTCCACAAAGTCACACCTTAGGAATGTGGAAAAACTTAATACTAAGTTTAATATGTCCACTTCTCGCAGTGGTCTAACTTGAACCACACTGTGATATCATTTTTATTGTATGGATTTTTCACTTATATTCATAGGAATAGAGACATTTATTTACATTAAACTACTTTATAAACCAACACCTTAGCGATATAAGACAATTCCACAATAATTTTAACAACTTACACATAGTATCTTTTATCTTATAATTCTCAAGATATTGTATTCTATTAGAGAACAAAGAACCTTAACAATCTAGAAACGTATTTGAGGTTATTTGACTTACAAACAATGATAAGAATTAAGATTCCATTCACAAACTATTATATATACTTCAATCGAGTTAGCCATTAATGCTGCCGTGGGTCGCTATTGATTTCGCAATAATTTAGTGATAAAGCAACTTGTGATTGATAAAGTGTGTGGCAACCTTGATCAAGATTTAAGACAAAACTTGAACCAATATAATCGCTGTCCCAAGGGTATGTAAAACCAAACTCAATAGAGATAAGCTGAACCAAAACGAATTGGTTCAATGGCCTTCTCTCTCCTATGCCTATGAGGTCACCGATGACTCTTAAGATCATCCTGAGAAGCAGCTTCAGAAACGGGCGTTATACATAGGAATCCAAGCAGCATAAGGGCCTATACTTTTGTCCATATGAGGGCCTTGGCTAAATTATTGGCTTTCATAATTGGCACACAGGGGGAGCTTTGAAAAGGACATGGTGTTCTATCGTAAGCAATGTCAATGTCAAGTATTAAGGAATTTACTCTATTGTAATGCTCCCTAAATATCTTAAATATTATAGGCTAATTCATATTTTGAGACTTCAAGCTAAACTACGTTGTTTAATTTAGCTTAAAGATTTAAACAAAGATGATGATGTCTTAAAACAAGCCCAGACAAAATCACTCAGGATTGTTCTTTCCCTCATTCTGTCATTAGTTCTAGGGTTCTCATGCATTTTGAGGAAAATCTAAACTGAGAGTAGCCATCGATTACTTAAGCACAATTGAGGAATTTTCTAATGCTTGTTTGATACTCCAACGGGCAGAATTTCAATTTGAAGGTGGCAGTTTCCTTTGGACTTCAATATTGAGAGTTTTTGTGAGTGTTGTAGCTATCCTGGAAAAGTAAAGCTCCAGATATTTGTTGTGAAGCTACCGTAATAATGTTTGTGTATTCGTGTATCATTGATTTATTGTTGCATGCCTAGCATATTAATTAGTTTATTATACTCAAAATAGATTGAGTTTTAAGTAGGTTGATGAATTGACAAACTATGAGTACGGAATTTGGGGAAAATTTTTACACTGTTTTTGTATTATGAAATTAGTGTGTTCTATGGATGTTTATGAGCCTTAGTAGTGCGTAGGAAGCATATGTTATGTGATATAATATAATATTTAATTGAATTGGGTAAAATGCCTCTCTAACTAGTTGGTTTGAGGGAAGTGAATGTATGTACCAAGATAAAGCTTGGACCAAACCACTCAATTTGCATGTTCTTATATCTTTTGGCTAGGGGACTCTCTTAGCCTAGTGGTAACTAGGTCAGATCCCTAACTAGCGAGTCTACCCAGTCAGGGGTTTGAATCTCCCTCCCCCTCCCCATATGTGTGAGTATATTAAAAAAAAAGTAAAAAAAAAATCTCTCTTGGGTACCATCTTTGTTTATATACGCATACTATTACTTGTCTTGAATGCTTAATTTTAATCAATATAGGCCATTGCAGTCTATTAACATCTAGACCTAAAACAAAAGACAGAAAATTAACAAGACAACAAACCCAATTCAAACTCCCCCATTTCTTGAGTTACTTCTAGACCCAACACTTATAGAAAATATATATATATATATATATATATACATATATATATTAACAATGACTTAATATTACCACCTAGCACCTTTTTTATTATATTATATGCAACTTATAAATGTTAATAATGTAGGAAATAAAATATGAAGGTAACATATATACATATAAAAAATCATAGTGTGTGAGTTGAATTGACTTCATAAGACGTAACAATCGTACTCATGCATCAAATGCCTTATTTATAGCACAATCATAAGACTTCATAAAAATCCTACTCATTCATCAAATAGGTTTACAAAACTGATAATATTTATAGCAAAGTCATTGTAGAATAATAGTGAAATCAAGCCATTTAAGGTAAATAAACAGATCATTCCCAAAATGACTTATTTAATATAACAATGAAACTGGCATTGTTGGTTTTAACTTCGAGTTACCAATGGTTACTTAAAATCCAGGCCATTTACTGTCACCCCTCCATCAACGCAGATAGTTTGGCCAGTTATATAAGATGCTGCTGGAAGACATAGGAATGCTACTAAGGATGAAACTTCCTTTGGCTCTCCAATGCGTTCCATTGGTGTTCTGGAGATAATCGCATTAAATTGGTTTTCATCTCCAAGATACTACATAAAAAAAAAATTGGAAATGGAATAGTCTAGTCAAAAGATTGACTTTAAAAATGAAGAACCAATTAATATGAAGAACAAGTATATGAAAACAGTCGTTACAGGATCTGCTAGTGGGGTTTTGATGAACCAAGGTGCGACACAATTTGTCCTTATATTGTCTTTTGCCCACTCGCATGCCAAGCTTCTTGTTAGTTGATTCATTGCCCCTACATATGCACGAAATATTAAAGAAAGAAACCTCGATAATAACAATAATTGTTACTATAACAATACTAACAATGATGTAACAAAAATACCTTTTGTTGCTTCATATATGGATCCCACTTTTAGTGATAGAATACCAGCAACTGAAGATACAAACACAATGCTTCCTGTTGATGAAGCTTTTAAAAGAGAATGTGAAAGTTGGCTTAGGTGGTAAGCTGATTCAAAGTTGGTCGCCATAAGAAATGAGAAATCTTCGGTTGTGAACTCTGTAGTCCTTTTCTTTATGTTTGTTCCCACATTGTTAATCTATAGGTAGAAAATTAGTATAAAAAATGCAGAAAAAAGCTTAGTAGATAACAATAAGTCTCCGAGAGTACATAACATATATATATATATATCATGCAATCTAAATTATAATAAATGCAAGACTTACAAGGATGTTGAGTTTCCCTTTAAAGATAGAGGAGATTGTGATGTTTACTAACTTTTCACGCTCAAATGGTAAAGAAACATCACACACTGAACCAGTGCCTAGGAAGCCCTTCTTTCTCCATTCACCTAGGCACTCATTTAGGTCAGATTCATTCCGGGAACATGTATGAACAATTGCCCCTAAACCGGCCAATTCCTCCACAATTGCGTGCCTGATCACAAAATAATGTAGGTAAATTTTATGTATAAGGAAAGGCAATTGAAGGATTGTAGAGTTCTACTTAGGATATGCATTGTAGGGTAGAAACCTATTGTATAATCCATATTTCAATAAGTCCTATTCTTTGTGTAACATTTTTGTCCTTGTCGATGGACTTCCGGTCTCCTAAATATTTTTCCATGACAAGGTTCGTTTAATTTTTACTTTTTATTTTCCACGATAATGTAACTATTTGTCTTAAGCAATTTTGAATTTAATTTAGTGTCATGTATATATCGAATCCTATTCGATTAAATATTTTTTTTTATTTTAAAGCTAGTAAAAATATTATTATTATGTATTAAGTAAAAAATAAAAGATAGTTCTTTAATTATTTCACGCCTCTTTGCTCAAGTATTTCTAGTCTATATTTGTCTTTCCACTTATTGTTTCTTATTTTTTTCATCAAATAAATCTTAAATTCATAAAAAGGACTAGAATATTTGCAATCTGTCCAACCTTTGTACAAAAACAAACAACCTGATTTCTAGTTTATTTGATTAATAATATTCTCAATAATGCCCCTTGCTGCACGAGGTTGACATAAAGTACGAAATGCACTAGCATAAAATTAAACTTTATTCTTGTTGAGAAATTGAGATGCTCTTATACGATGTGAAAATGGCATATTAGTTATATTCGATACTATTTATAGATAGTGTATTTCATCAAAGATAGATGTAGAACATGTTATCTTTTAAATAAATAAAGTCATTTTCATATTTGAATGTACATTTAAATATATATTATTCATTTTGAATTTTATGTAGTGATTAGAAATAGAAAAAAAAAAGTGTGCAAATGACGCTCTTTCCAAATCGTACAAGACAAGATATGTTCTCTCTTAGAAAAACAAAAGTTAAAATTGTTTTGTAAAACATATCCAGTCTTCCAAAATTAAATATCCAAAAGAAAAAATTAAGAGAGAGCGAGAGAGAGAGAGAGAGAGAGAGAGAGAGAGAGAGAGAGAGAGAGAGAACTCATAAAAATAAGTATGCTCCGGATGTTTAAAATAAGTAATTAAATTTTTTTCATCTCATTTTTTATTTTAATCATGAAGTGCCTTTTTAAAACTAATTAAGTCTAACTTTTAGCTAATGCTAATATTTACATAAAACACACAACGAAATTAGTATAATGTATGAAAATAGTATATCACGATAGTAGGAATACCAAGCCTACAATGTAAAAGGTCTCTACAATGTAAAAGAAAAAAAAAATACTATATCCATTTGAAGAATAGGTACATTCCAAAAGAAAATCAAGAGTTAGACTTGATTTGACTAGTTTCTTCATTAGTTAATCTACTAGAAGGCCTAAATGCTTATATTAAAACACTAATTCAAGAATTAGAGGATTATTTTCTTGTTTATGTTTTGCTATAATGTTTGACGCTTTAAGTGTGAGATTTTTATCTTATACACATGTCCTTACCTACCGAGTAATATTGAGCTCAAGGTCATAAGTGATAGAATAGATTCAACTTAGGTTATGATGCTAGATTGAAAAATCTAAAAGTCCGACACAAGTATAGCTTAAAAATTAAATAGACACTATCTTTATTTAAACTTCACTACAAAGGATCATCTTTTTGGTGTGAAACTCTCATCCTACACACAATACACCTTACTAACTTCTAACATGAGTTGATTTGACAATAAAGAACACACAGTTCAAGTAGTTCATTGAAAACGAATCAAACTCAGGTGTATCACAGATTCTTGTAATTAATAAAGATTATCTTACAGGATAGTCTGCACCCTAACATGATTTTTATTACTCGACTTGAGATCTGTTAGATGTGAGAGAACTTTGAAGGCATATTTAATTTCGAGGGTGTGAATTTGTAATACAACCGTACCAATGCCCACCTCTTTTTTCGCTCAAGTATTTTCATAGCTGTAAGGACTCGTAAAACATGGTCGACTACTGATTTCTATACATCAACAAACAATCATTTTTTAAGATAAGGAAAGAGAACGAACCCTATCCCTTTTGTTCCGCCTGTGACAATAGCTGTCATTCCTTGAAGACTCCATCTGCTTTCTCCGGTAGCCATGTTTGCTTGAGCCATCTCTCTCTCTCTCTCTCTCTCTCTCTCTCTCTCTCTCTCGATGCACGCATCCGCCTCTGTCTGTCGTTCTTAAATAGCAAGAGTGGTTCTGAGTCTTCTACAGGCCAAAATCAAAGAGATGGGAAAAGACTGAACAAATTGTCTTTTCCATCCCAGTTAATTTAATAATATGAAGACTAATGTGCGACAGCTCTTGATCTTTAATGAAATACTGAATTTAAATTCTTATAACTGAATCGGTGAACAATGCTCTTCATAGTGTATCGACACATTTAGTAAGTGTATCTGGTAAAAATAATAAGTACTGGGGACACTTCAAATTTTCAAAAAATGAAGTCTCATATGGTTTTTTGAGAGAAAACCTCTCAAGTTGAAAGGTTTAAAAATAAGCTTTTAAGTTATGTATTTGTTGTAGCACTAAAAACTTGTATAACACTAATAATCAAGCTTAGATTATTGAAAAAGTATTACAAAACTAAGGTTGATAATATTCTTACACTTCTTTTTTTATTCAGAAGACTAAAGTTATAAAGTTCTAAATCAACTAGTAGAGAATTAACCCAATGGTGTTTAGACTTATTATGAATACCGAACCACATCAATATTATTGTGGATTTGTATATGTTTGTTTTCGATCCTACTGTTATTATAAATTGTATGAATTCCAAACATAAAGCTTATTAAAAGTAAGCCTTTTAGCTGTTCTATAATCCATCTTTCTCGTTGCTTTCCATATAATAAATCAATAGCACTAATCCGAAAGAGGAACAATCCAAATCATGTTAGGTGTAAAGTCAATTGAGTGTCCCATATGATGATTCTCCAAGAAATTTCAAAGCAGTCAACAAAAGACACCGTCTCTTATAGGGATAAAATTCATTCATCTCTCCGCGGGCTTTGCTCCACGACCTGTCATGACCTATATTTTCCAAACATGATAACACAATAATAAGTATTTTTTCTTTTTTGTAAAATGTCAGGTGTTATATATCATTAAATGAAATAAAAAATTATTTAATTATTATATCATCATTCAAGTTTAAAAAACTACAAAAACTTATAATAGTTTATAAGTTGGGAGCCTCTGGTTCATGAAACTTGCTTTTCATATTTTTCTTGATTTTTGCAATAATAGGTGAGTTGTCTAACTTTTTATCATTGAATATTATAATATATATTATGAATATGTGAGTTTATTCATCAAAAAATAAGAGAATTTAAAAGTTTAGAGACATACCCCAACATAAAAATTTATCTAAAAGAAAATCAAAATTAAAATTCTCTAGTTATGATATAATAAAATATTCACCTAAAAAAAATTAATATTCTTAAATAAAGAGGCTCTATCATTTATTAATTTTCTAATTTTAACTAATAAAATTGGTATCTCAACAATTTTATTTTGAAAATGTCTATACTTCTTTTAGATTGTATATAAAAGACATATTAAGAAAAAAAGTTTAAAAAGTTTTATAATCAAATCATTTCTTTTAGTGGCTTTAATCATCCACTAAAATTTAAAATTGTAATTGCTGATGATCCTAGGAAGGTTTTGTTATAAAATAATACTTCACAATGAAAACATAGGTGTGACCTACTTTCTACTTGATAACCACAAAAATTGTAATACATGTTAATAGAAGAGAGCCATTGGAATATCACTTATGTAGTAGGAAGTCTATCCATATATATGAGTTATTTAATAAAGTTGTATTTGTTGATTTCATTTTATTATATTAGGTCATATCATTCAGGCTTAAAATTAACTTAGTGCAATTCTTTGTATGTCTGTTTACAACTACAATAAGTGTGAAAAGCATAGATATAAGAATATCATAATTTGAAAAAACCTCTTCAACTTTATGTCATATTTTTTCTTTTATATATCTTTTAATTAATTTTTTCTCCTTATATTCTTCTTTTCTCAATTCTTCATGATATTAAAAACAAAAAATGAAGACAAATTGCCAAATTTGTTCGATGGCCTTTAGTTTCTCGTACCCTTGTTCCACTCGGTAATGATTTTTACGACACCTTGAAAAAGGTGGAGTCAACAAACACAAGTTTTCCGCCCCGGCTAAATTATTAGCTTCCTTCATTGGATCACAGGCGGGATTCTGGTGTTCCATCGAGTGGTCGCTTTTCATTCTTAAAGTCACCCTATTAGCTTGGCGGTTTCCGAGAGTATCATTACACCAAGTGTTAAACCATTGTTGTTTTCTGCTAAGTTCAAATCAAGTATTCAAGCAGACGTGAACCTGTAGGTAGTTAGCATGCTTTACTTGAAGGGTTTAGATGCCAAAAGCTTGACTCAAGTATTAAATCACGACAGCTCAGAATGTTTTTTTTTCTGCAAATTTCAAATCATATATTCAAGCAGGCGTGAACGGGTAGGTAGTTAGCGTGCTTGTGAACACGAAAGGCTGCAGCCTTTTCTCTTTCTTCATGTACATTCATCGGGAATACAGGAGTGGATAAGAGAAATGAATAAAAGAAATGATTATGCTGGTAATTTGGACTTTAAAGGTAATAAAGGTGGGCGGAGCTAAATTTAGTGATTAAATTATGCTTGTTGCCTCGAAGACGTCGTTCTTGCTAGTATTTTTCAATTAGCTTATGACTTCCTTTTAAGTAGTGATTTATGTAGTTGGAAATGTAGCCAATGAGGCTTATCCTCATTTACCTTCAGTGGTTAGTTATAATCAAACAGCTTTCATTAAAGGGTGACAAATTTCAGAGAATATTATGCTTTGCTAGGAACTTTTGCATAACTATCACAAGGGAGACAAAGGTAAATGTGTGGCCATAAAAATTAATCTTATAAAAGCATATGACATGGTCAAATGGGATGCAGTATTGGGAGTTTTGAAAGCCATTAAAACCACCCAGTACTTAGTTGATCTTATAAGTGAGTGCATTACAACTATAAGATTTTCAATCAATTTCAATGGAGAACATACAAGTTACTTTAAAGGTACTAATGGATTGTGACAAGGTAATCCTTTATCTCCATATTTATTTGTATTGGTTATGGAGATACTCAACAGAATCATTATTTCAAAGACCTCTACAGCGGTGTTTAAATTTCATTGATGTTGCAAATCGAAAAAAATCACTCATTTATGTTTTGTTGATGATTTATTTCTCTTCTCTCATGGTGATGTGAACTCAGTCATATGTTTTATAGAAGCTTTGGAAGAATTTTCTGATCTTACAGGCTTAAAGTATATCCCAAGTAAACGTCGAATTTTTTTTTTTGGGTTATTAGAGCAAGAACAACTTCTTATACTTGACCATACTCCTTTCCCAAAGGGTTCACTCCCTAGTAGATATCTTGGAGTTCCTCTTATCACAAAAAGACTAACTCAAGTTGATTGTAAAGGTCTAATGGATAAAATATTTGGAAGAATAGAAGGTTAGGAAATAAAACATCTAAGCTATGTAAGAAGATTACAATTGGTGAAATCTGTCCTTATTTCTATTTGCACATTTTGGATGCAAATCTTCTTATTGCCAAAGCAGACTATTTATGAGATTGAAAAAAAGATAAGAAAATTCTTATGGGCAGGTAATATAGATATGCATCGTCCTCACAAATTAGCTTGGCAAACTATTTGTTCTCCAAAGAAGGAAAGGGGATTAGGTTTACTGAACCTCAAAATTTGGAATAAAGTCCTTTTAGGACGTATGCTTTGGAATCTCATTAATCTCCCATAAGGCTCATTATGGAGTAAATGGATTCACAATACAAAGTGTAAAAAAACCTTAGTAATGCAGTTGGACATAAAAGGTACCATGGCTTGGAGTTGGCAAGGTCTCCTTAAGTTAAGGCCCACACTTACCTTTGTTGTCTCGAGTCCTACATATTGTTGGCAAAAGATTTATAATGATCTTCGGCAAGTTGGAGAAACGGTGGATTGGTATAATTTAATTTGGACATATGGCATTAGCAAACATAATTTCATTGGATGACTTGTTTGTAGGGACAGACTTTCTACAGCAACAGAAATTGTGCGATGGCTTCCTCTGGTAAACATATATTGTGATTTTTGTCAATCTCATTTAGAAAATAGAAGTCATTTCTTTTTTGAATGTGCATGGACAAGGATGATTTGAAAAAGTATTCTTGCTCAAAATGGAATCCAACGTGACATTGGAGGATGGAATGAAAAACTACAATGGATGATCAAAGCAATAAAAGGAAGGGATTTAGCTACCAAACTTCTCAAGATATCTTTCTTAGCTTGTATTTATTGTATATGGGTTAAACGAAATAGAAGATGTTTTCAAGGGACAACAATGGATATCTCTATTCTCTTAGCGAAAATAAAGAAGATAGTATGAGGGAGAGCTTCTTTGTTTAGAAATATAAAATCTTTTAAATGCAATATTATTTTGAGTGAGATTTGCAGGCTTCCAACTTCCAACTTCCATCTTCCATCTTTTTATAGATATGGTAACTTTTGTAATACTGGGGTATGCTCCTGTGCTTTTGTACTTTAATATGTATTAATACAATTTACATTTTCACAAAAAATGTGGCCAATGATTTCAATGTAAATCCATATTGCTTTCAAAATGCTAAATTGATAATCTTATTTCCTTTTAAGGGAATATGCAAATGTCAAATGAAAGATGATCTCACTAATATGTGGAAGGATTTGTGAGTGATAGGAATGGTAAAGATACTATAACTTAATGATTAATTTACAAATAAAAGAATATTTAGTTAGTTAGAAATAGCAAGATATAAACATTTAGGACTATGGTTATCTTTCCTTTACTATTATTTCTCTTTCTATGTTTTTCCTTAATTATATTTGTTTTGATTAAATTCTTTTTTATATTTTGTAATGCCTATTTAATGGCTATAACTTTCAAAGAAAAAGATAGAAAAGAAGTTAACCAAACAATTTAATTTATATTTTTGTTTCTTTGTTCTCTCAGTAAAACAAGAGATTATGACAGATACCACTATAAACAACCATGTTTGTAACAGCTTTACCTTGCCTGCTCTAGTTACTACGATGGCAAATCCCTTAACTCGTCAAAAAAAATCTGCACTTTGCCCATGGAAAGCTTCTTGGAAGAACAATTTTTGTTATCAGTCCCGTGTCTGAAAAATCAGGCTTCTGGGCTCACCTCTAAGTAGGCTACCATTTCTAGGGGTCCTAGCCATGCAAGGAAGGCTGAACCCTTGGTAATGCGGTTAATCTTATTGGACCTGGATGCCTGGACCTTAAAGGAGACAGCACAGGCTTTATGCCTCGTGTTGGTCCAAGGTGAAACAGTTCGCGCAGGGTAATCCAGTTGGACCGTAGGCTTGACCCAAAACAGAAACTTATTGGTTATCTGGGTTGGTTGGCGCGTGGTGTATAATCCAAAAGCATTTGGAAAGGGGATCAAAGTCGCCTGAAGAAAGTAAAGGAGTAGGGAGAAGGTGATGCATGTCGTCGTGTCACGGTCGTGCGTGGGGCAGTATTTTCAGTAAGGGCATAACAGAACATGTGCACGGCTCTGTTTTTTGAAGTGGGGTTGGAGTAGGGCAAGACGTAGCGTGAACCTTCTGTATAGGGAATGTAACTGTATGGTGAGGCTGCATTTAGAAACAGGGGAGGCTAAACATAAGTTAGGGAATATTAATCTAAATCCCAAAGAGGTGTTCGGAAAAAAAAATCTAAACTCTTATAATTTGATTAAACTTATGAAAAAATACTGCAAAACAAGTAAAAATGCAAATATCATAATCCACATAGTTAATACAAGAGAATTTTTTATGCGAAAGATAAAATCTATAGAATTACTGACGAAGTCCACTCAAATCTTTACTATATAAATATTTAAGTTTACAATCTAATTAAGTCCTTAACAACATCAACAAGACAATGATTTGTCAATCCAATAACAATGAAATCAATAATTAATAGTAAAGAATAAGTTAAAAATATCAACTTAACAAAGAAAATTGGAGAAAAATCACTTAAATTTTCAACCAAAATCTATTGATATAGAGAGCTTCAAACAAGGATCTAACTATTTAACATAAAGAACATCCAATCTTGAACTTACTAACTAAAAAACAGTTCAATTGGATCAAGAATCGACCTTAATAAGGGTTTTAGTTCCTACAAAATTTTACTTTCTTCTTTTTCTCTCTCTTTTATTTTTTATTTTTTTATTTATTTTTTATTTTTATGATTGCCCTCAACAACTCTCTCAGTCCAATTTGCTTTATTTCATGTTTTTGTTACTGTAATAAATTCTTTATTTTTTTTATAAATAAAACAATATATTTTTGTAATCTTGATTACAATGTCATAGCTCTCCTTGAAAACTTACTCAAATAGTTTGAAGTAGATCTCTTGTTAGGCATGTTCAGAAAATCAAGCAATTAGACATTAGGGGCTCATCATGTGGGCTCTGTGAATCTCTCACTGCAATAATAAAAGACGAATGACATTCCCAAGTTTTCTGTTACAGGGTGATGCCACGCAGATGAGCAAATCGGCCAAGTAGCAGTCGTTGCAAGGGGAGAAGCTCATGTGGATGGCCATAACAGTTTTACCGGAAAGACGACCAGTTGGTTATCTATTCCGTAACTTCCGCTAATCCATATGCAAAGTAGTAAATGTTCATAACTTTGGAGATAAAACTTGAAGGTAGCATATGCATAAAAAAAATCATAATGTGTGAGCTGTATTGACTTCATAAGACTTAACAATCCAACTGATGCATCAAATGGATTTACGAAAATGATAATATATTATAGCAAAGTCGTTCTAGGATAATAGTGAAATCAAATCATTTAAGGTTAACAAATAGATCATTCACATAATGACTTATTTAATATAACAACGAAATTGGCATTTCTTGGGCATAACTTCAAATCATAGATGTTACTCCAATTTTAAGCCATGTACTGTCACTCCTCCATCAACGCAGATAGTTTGGCCAGTTATATAAGAAGCTGCTGGAAGACATAGGAATGCTACTAAGGATGAAACTTCCTTTGGCTCTCCAATGCGTTCCATTGGTGTTCTGGAAATAATCGCATTAAGCCGGCTTTCATCTTCAAGATACTACATAGAAATAAAATTTGAAATGGAATAGCCTAGTTAGAAGATTAACCTTAAAAATGACATAAACAATTAATACGAAGAACAAGTATGTAAAAATAGTTGTTACATAATCTGCTAGTGGGGTTTTGATGAACCAAGGTGCTACACAATTAGTCCTTATATTGTCTTTTGCCCACTCACATGCCAAGCTTCTTGTTAGTTGATTTATTGCACCTACATATACACGAAATATTCAAAAAAAAAAAAAACTTTATAATATCAACAATTGTTACTAAAACAATACTAACAATGATATAACAAAGTACCTTTCGTTGCTTCATATATGGATCCTACTCTCACTGATTGAATACCAGCAACTGAAGACACAAATACAATGCTTCCTGTTGATGAAGCTTTTAAAAGGGGATGTGAAAGTTGGCTTAGGTGGTAAGCCGATTCAAAGTTGGTGGCCATAAGAAAGGAGAGATCTTCGGTTGTGAACTCTGTAGTCTTTTTCTTTATGTTTGTTCCCACATTGTTAATCTATAGGTAGAAATTTAGTATAAAAAATGCAGAAAAAAGCTTAGTAGATAACAATAAGTCTCCGAGAATACATAACATATATATCATGCAATCTAAATTATAATGAAGGCAAGACTTACAAGGATGTTGAGTTTCCCATTAAAGATAGAGGAGATTGTAGTGTTTATTAAATTTTCACGCTCCATTGGCAAAGATACATCACAGACCGAACCAGTGACTTGTAAGCTCTTCTTTCTCCATTCACCTAGACACTCATTTAAGTCAGCTTCATTTCGGGAACATGTATGTACAATTGCCCCTAAACCTGCCAATTCCTCCACAATTGCGTGCCTGATCACAAAATGAAGTGGATAAATTTTATGTACAAGGAAAGGCAATTGAAGGATTGTACTAGAATATTTGCAATCCGTCCAACCTTTGCACAAAAATAATCAACCAGGTTTCTAGCTCATTCCAATAATAATATTCTAAATAATGCCCTTAGTTGCATGAGGTTCACATAAAGGTCAAAATGTTCCGGTATGAAATTAAGGTTTATTCTTGTTATCATGTTCAAATGCGATCATACCACGTGAAAATGGCATATTAGTTATATAGTGCATTTCACCAAAGATAGTTGTAAAACATGCTATTTTTTAACTAAGTAAAATCATTTGCATATTTCAATTTACATTTAAATATATATTATTCATTTTGAACTTTATTTAGTAATTAAAAAATAGATAAAATTGTACATATGACATTCTCTTTTGAAATTTTATAAGGTAAGATACATTCTCTCTTGGAAAAACGAAAGAGAAAAAAAAAACAATTGTTGTGTAAGGCATAACTAGTCTTCCCAAATTACATATCCAAAATAGAAAATAAAAAGCGAGTGTGTGTGTGTGTGTGAGAGAGAGAGAGAGAGAGAGAGAGAGTTGATAAAAATAAATATGCACCTGATGTTTAAAATAAGCAATTAAATTTTTATTTTTATCATTTTGTATTTTTTAATATCTTGAAGTACCTTTCTAAAACTAATTAATTCTAACATTTTGTTAATGCTAATAATTACATGAAAAAAAACAACTAAATACGTATAATGTACCAAATAATATCTCACTGTAGTAGGAGTGCCTAACCTTTAACGTAAAAGAAATAATAATACTTCGGGATATTTGAAGAATTGGCACATTCGAAAAGAAAGTCAAGGCACATTCAAAAAAATAAAAAAATAAAAAAATAAAAAAAATGAAACAATTAGACTTGATTCAACTAATTTCTTTATTAGCCAATTCAATTTATTAGAAGGCCTAAAGGCTTAGTTAAAAAGACTTTCATTTTGTATATATATCTATGCATACCCAATATTGTGTTCTAAGTTACAAATGGTGAAACAAATTCAACTTAGGCTTTAATGTTAAGTTAAAAGTTTAAAAACCCAAATCCAAAAACTATTTCAACACTTACACTTTCTTTATTTAAGCTTCACATCGAAAGAATTGTCCTCTAGTTTGAGACTTTTGTTTTGCTAACTTCTAACATGAGCTGATTTGACAATCGAAGTCCCTAGTCAAAATTGGAACACACAGTTGAAGCGGTTCACTGAAAATGAATCCAACTCAAAGGTATCTCAGATTCGTGTAATTAATGGCGATTAACTAGTTTGCACCTTAACATGACTGGTATTACTTGACTTGACATCTGTTAGATGTGAGTGAACTTTGAAGGTCTATTTGATTTGGAGGGTGAAAATTTGTAATAAAACTGCACCAACGCCCACCCTTTGTTTTGGTCAAGTATTCATGGCTGTATGGACCCGTAAAGCAAGCTTGATTAATGATTTTAAACATCAATAAATGACCAGTTTTAAGATAGAAAGAGAGAGGAAAGAAAACAAACCCTATCCCTTTTGTTCCGCCTGTGACAAGAGCTGTCATTCCTTGAAGACTCCATCTGCTTTCTCCAGTGGCCATGTCTGCTTGAGCCATCTCTCTCTCTCTCTCTCTCTCTCTCTCTCTCTCTCTCTTTCTCACTCTCTCACTCACTCTCACTGCACACATCCGCCTGTCTGTCGTTCTTAAATATCAAGAGTGGTTCCGGGTATCCTTCTGGCAACAATCAAAGAGATAGGGAAAAAAAAAATAGTGACAAAACGTCAAGGACCAAACAGGGACAAACCAAATAAACTTTATTTTCGTCTGTGCTTAATTTAATACTATGGAAGATTTATGGGCCACAGTTCTTGGTCTTTAACGAAATACTTAATCGACACATAAAGTGCAGCGGACACTTCAAATTCTCAAAAAATGAAGTCTCATATGGTTTTTGACCATTTAATCTTCTTCTATATATCTTTTTATTATATTTTTTTCTTATTTTCTTCTCTTCTCAATTCTTCACGATATTTTTTTTAAAAAAAATGAAGATATGTTGCCAGGTTTGTTCAAAGTCCTTTAATTTGTCCTACCCTTTGTTGTAATCGGTAATGATTTTTCGACACTCAGAAAAAGGTGGGGTCAACATACACAAGTTTTCCACAAGGGCCCCAGCTAAATTATTAGCCTCCTTTATCAGATGACAGGTGGGATTCTGGTGTTCCATCGAGTGGTCGCTCTCAATTCTTAAAGTTACGCAATTAGCTTCGCGACTTCTGAGAGTATTATTACACGAATTAAAAAAAATAGAGATCAATGATCGAACTATCGAGCCCATACGAGTTTCCCATATGATGATTCTTCGGAATATGTCGTTCTTTACCCTTGAGTCGTTTTCCATATATCTTCTTATTACATTTTTTTTCTTATTTTTATTTTCTCAATTCTTCACAATATATTTAAAAAAAACTAAGTGAAGATAAGTTGCCAATTTCTTCTATGGCCTTTAATTTCTCCTGCCCTTGTTGCTGTTGGTAAATGCTTTTTACGACACTAGGAAAAAGGTGGTGTCAACATAGACAAGTTTCCCACGAGGGCCCTGGCTAAATTATTACCATCCTTTATACATCACAAGTGGGACTATGGTCTACCATCGAGTGGGCGCTCTCAATTCTTGAACTGACACAATTAGCTTGGTGGCTTCTGAGAGTATTATTGTACCAATGAAAATAATAGAGGTCAATGATTGAAATCTCGAGCCCATAGAAACCATGGAACACGAGTTCCACGAAATCAAAATTTTCCAATATTGTTTTTAGGATTTCAAACTAAGTTAAAGGATCCAATGTAGTTAATGCCCTGTATAAAGTTCGAGATTTCCAATATTGTCCACATGATGAGGGCCCTGTCTAAGTTAATGGGTTCGACAATCGGTACACAGGTGGGGTCTGAGAAGGATGATTCTTCCATATGGTGTTCCATCAGGCAGTCACTCTCGATATTCACCACTAGACTTTTCTTGGTGGCTTCCGGAGAGTATGATTGCATCTAAAAATAAAAAATATCTGTCGTTAAGACTAAAAGGACCATATATTTATCTTATTGTTCTTTCCTTTAGAAATTTTCAGTAACTAGCATAATTTTTCGAGGTGGAAGCAGAACGAGGACTAGCATAATCTTGCTTGTTTCACCGGCCAAAATGTTAATAATTTTGAAACTAAAATATGAAGGTAGCATATGCGTAAAAAATCATAATGTGTGAATTGTATTGACTTCATCAGACTTAACAATCCTACTGATGCATCAAATGGATTTACGAAAATGATAATATTTATAGCGAAGTCGTTCTAGGATAATAGTGAAATCAAATCATTTAAGGTTAATAAATAGATCATTCACATAATGCCTTATTTAATATAACAACGAAATTGGCATTTGTTGGGTATAACTTCAAATCGTAGATGTTACTCAAATTGTAGGCCATTAACTGTCACTCCTCCATCAACGTAGATAGTTTGGCCGGTTATATAAGAAGCTGCTGGAAGACATAGAAATGCTACTAAGGATGACACCTCCTTTGGCTCTCCAATGCGTTCCATTGGTGTTCTTGAAATAATCGCATTAAGCCGGTTTTCATCTTGAAGATACTACATATAAATAAATTTGAAATGGAATAGTCTAGTGAGAAGATTAACTTAAAAAATGACATAACCAATTAATACGAAGAACAAGGATGTGAAAATAGTCATTACAAGATCTGCTGGTGGCGTTTTGATGAACCAAGGTGCTACACAATTAGTCCTTATATTGTCTTTTGCCCACTCACATGCCAAGCTTCTTGTTAACTGATTTATTGCCCCTACATATGCACGAAATATTAAAAAAAAGAAAAAACTTCATAATAACAACAATTGTTACTATAACAATACTAACAATGGTATAACAAAGTACCTTTCGTTGCTTCATATATGGATCCTACTTTCACTGATAGAATACCAGCAACTGAAGACAGAAATACAATGCTTCCTGTTGATGAAGCTTTTAAAAAGGGATGTGAAAGTTGGCTTAGGTGGTAAGCCGATTCAACATTGGTGGCCATAAGAAATGAGAAATCTTCAGTTGTGAACTCTGTTGTCCTTTTCTTTATGTTTGTTCCTACATTGTTAATCTAGAAGTAGAAATTTAGGATAAAAATAGTACAAAAAAGCTTAGTAAATAAGAATAAGTCTCCAAGAGTACATAATATACATATCTATATGGATTTGAAATTATAATTATAATAGAAGTAAGACTTACAAGGATGTTGAGTTTCCCATTAAAGATAGAGGCGATTGTAGTGTTTATTAAATTTTCACGCTCTGTTGGTAAAGATACGTCACAAACTGAACCAGTGACGTGAAAGCCCTTCTTTCTCCATTCACCTAGACAATCATTTAAGTCAGCTTCATTTCGGGAACATGTATGTACGATTGCCCCTAAACCTGCCAATTCCTCCACAATTGCATGCCTGATCACAGAATAAAATAGATAAATTTTATGTACAAGGAAAGGCAATTGAAGGATTGTAGAGTACTTAGGGTCATATTTCGTGTCCTATATGATAAAACAATTATGTATCTTAAAACAAGTAAAAATATTATAATTATGCATTAAATAAAAAGTAAAACTATCTTTGCTCAAAATGGAATTAGACGTGATATTGGAAGATGGAATGAAGAATTGCAATGGATGATTAGAGTAACTAAAGAAAAGGATTTGACTACCAAACTTTTTAAGTTATCTTTTTTAGCTTGTATTTATTGTATATAGGAAGAACGTAATAGAAGACGATTTCAAAGCAAAATAGTAGACATTCCAATCATGCTAACTAAAGTAAGGAAAATTGTACAAGGGAGAGCTTCTTTGTTTAAAAATATTAAATCCTCACAGGGAAATGTCATTTTGAGTGAGATTTGGAGGCTTCCAACCTTTATATTTTCGTAATTCTTGTAATTCTGAGATATGCCCCTATGTTTTTGTACACTACTTCTTATTAATGTACACTTACATTTCTACCAAAAAAAAAGTAAAAGATAATTCCTTAATTATTCATTTCACCCCTCTTTCCTTAAGTACTTTTAGTCTATATTTGTCTATTTACTTATTCCTTTTTAGTCTTTTTCAACAAATAAATCTTAAATTTATAAAAAGGACTAGAATATTTGCTATCCGTCCAACCTTTGCACAAAATAAACAACCAGGTTTCTGGCTCATTTCAATAATAATATTCTAAATAATGCCCTCAGCTGCTTGAGGTTCACATAAAGGTCGAAATGCACTACTATGAAACTAAGGTTTATTCTTGTTATCATGTTGAGATGCTATTATACCATGGGAAAATAACATATTAGTTATATTTGATATTATTTATAGATAATGCATTTCACCAAAAATAGTTGCAAAACATGTTATTTGTTAAATAAGTAAAAACGTTTGTGACGTATGCTTTGAAATTTCATTAATATACCAAAATGCTCATTATAAAGTAAATAGATTTACAATACCAAGTGTAAAAGAACCTTAGTAATATAGTTAGACATAAAAGGTACCATAACATGGAGTTGGCAGGGTCTCCTCAAGTTAAGGTCCACACTTACCTTTGTTGTCTGAGTCCTACATGTTGTTGGTAAAAGATTTAAAATGATCTTCGGCAAGTTGGAGAAACGGTGGATTGGTATAATTTAATTTGGACAGGTGGCATTGGCAAACATAATTTCATTGGATGGCTTGTTTGTAGGGACAGACTTTCTACAGCAATAGAAATTGTATGATAGCTTCCTTTGGTAAACATATATTGTGATTTTTGTCAATCTCATTTAGAAAATAGAAGTCATTTCTTTTTTAATGTGTATGGACAATGATGATTTGGAAAAGTATTCTTTTTCAGAATGGAATTCGATGTGACATTGGAGGATGAAATGAAGAACTACAATGAATGATCAAAGCAATAAAAGGAAGGGATTTAGCTGCCAAACTTCTCAAGATATCTTTCTTAGTTTGTATTTATTGTATATGGGCTGAACGAAATAGAAGATGTTTTTAGGGGAAAACAATGGATATCCCTATTCTCTTAGTGAAAATAAAGAAGATAGTACGAGGGAGAGCTTCTTTGTTTAGAAATATAAAATTTTCTCAATGTAATGTTATCTTAAGTGAGATTTGGAGGCTTCCAACTTTCATCTTTTCATAAATATGGTGACTTTTGTAATACTGGGGCATGTCCCTATATTTTTGTATTTTAATATGTATTAATACAATTTACCTTTCCACCAAAAAATAAAAAATAAAAATGTTTGGGTATTTCAATGTACATTTAATATATATTATCATTTTGAACTTTATTTAGTAATTAAAAAATAGATAAAATTGTACATATTACAGTCTCTTTTGAAATCGTATAAGACAAGATATATTCTCTCTTGGAAAAATGAAAGAAAAAAAAAAGTGTTTTGTAAGGAATAACTAATCTTCCCAAATTACATATCCAAAATATAGAAAATAAAAGGAGAGCGTGAGAGAGAGAGAGAGAGAGAGATTTGAATTTAAAATAAGCAATTAAATTTTTATCATCTTGTATTTTTTTATATCTTGAAGTACCTTTTTAAAACTAATTAATTCTAAATTTTTGCTAATGCTAACAATTACATAAAAACACAATTAAATACGTGTAATGTACCAAAGTAATATCTTACGATAGTAGGAGTACCTAACCTACAACGTTAAAGAAAAAAGAATACTTAGGAATATTTCAAGAATAGGCACATTTGAAAAGAAAATCAAGGCACATTCAAAAAGAAAATGAAGCAATTAGACTTGATTTGACTAGTTTCTTTATTAGCCAATTTATTACAAGGCCTAACACACAATCAAATCTATTAACTTCTAACATGAGCTGATTTGACAATCGAATTCCCTAGTCAAAATTGGAACACAGTTCAAGTATTTCATTGAAAATGAATCACACTCAGTGGTATCAGATATTCCTGTAACTAATGGAGGTTAACTTGCAGGCTAGTCTTCATCCTAACATGATTTGTATTACTCGACTTGAGATCTGTTAGATGTGAGTGAACTTGGAAGGCATATTTGCTTTCGGGGGTGTGAATTTGTAATACAACCGTACCAATGCCCACCTCTTTTTTTGCTCAAGTATTTTCATAGCTGTAAGGACCCGTAAAAGATGGTCGATCAATGATTTCTATACATCAACAAACAATCTTTTTTTAAGATAGAAACAGAGAGGAAAGAGAACGAACCCTATCCCTTTTGTTCCGCCGGTGACAAGAGCTGTCATTCCTTGAAGACTCCATCTGCTTTCTCCGGTAGCCATGTCCGCTTGAGCCATCTCTCTCTCTCTCTCTCTCTCTCACTGCACACATCCGCCCGTCTGTCGTTCTTAAATAGTAAGACTGATTCCGAGTCTCCTTCTGGCAGCAATCAAAGAGATGAGTAAAAAACAGTGACAAAACGTCAAGGACCAAACAGGGACAAACCTAATAAACTTTCTTTTCATCTGTGCTTAATCTAATAATATGGAAGGGTCATGCGCGACATTTCTTGATCTTTAACGAAATACTGAATGGGTGAATAATGCTCTTCATAGTGTAACGGCACATCAAGTTCTGCGCACACTTCAAATTCCCAAAAACTGAAGTCTCATATGGTTATTGACAGAAAACTTCTCAAGTTGAAAGTTCTAAAAATAGGCTTTTAAGTTGTGCATTTGAAGTGGAACCTAAAACTTGTGTAACACTAATAATCAACCATTAGATTATTGAAAAGTGTTATAAAACTAAGGTTGATAATGTTTTTACAGTCTTCTTCTCATTTAGAAGATTGATGTTATAAAGTTCTATATCAATCTGTGGAGAATTAACCCAATGGAGTGTAGACAAATTATGAAGACCGAACCACATCAAATTATTGTGGGTGTTTATATGTTTGTATTTGATCCTACTGTTATTATAAATTGTGTGCCTTTAATTTCTCCCACCCTTGTTGCAGTCGGTGATGATTTTTCGACACTCAGAAAAAGGTGGGGTCAACATACACAAGTTTTCCACCAGGGCCCCGGCTAATTTATTAGCTTCCTTTATCAGATCACAGTTGGGATTCTGGTGTTCCATCGAGTGGTCGCTCTCAATTCTTAAAGTTACGCAATAAGCTTGGCGACTTCCGAGAGTATTATTACACGAATTAAAAAAATAGAGATCAATGGTCAAACTCTCGAGCCCATAGACACCATGAAAAACGAGTTCCGTGAAATCAAAATCAAATATTGTTTTTAAGATTTCAAACTAAGTTAAAGTATCCAATGGTAGTTAATGGTCTTGTCTAAGTTCAAGATTTCCAATATTGTCTACATCAGGGCCCTGTCTAAGTTAATGGGTTCGACAATCGGTACCCAGGTGGGATTCTGAGAAGGATGATTCTTTGATATGGTGTTCCATCAAGCCGTCACCCTCGATATTCACCACTAGACTTTGCTTGGTGGCTTTCGGAAAGTATGATTGCGTGCTACGAAAGTAACAAAGATCTGTCGTAGAAACCAAAATGATCATATATTTATCTTCTTGTTCTTTCCTTCAGAAATCTTCAGTAACCAGCATGATTTTTCAAGCTGGAAACAGAACGCGGACTAGCATAATCTTTAGGCAGAAAGGGAACCTACTTCTTTTAGTTCCTCGGTCACCAATTTCTGCTGAACATTTGATCCATTTTTGCTACTACGGTGCCTACTTTTCAAATGCTTTTTCGTTGGGTTGTGTAACATTATTGACCTCTAGAACTTTAGTGGAACGCAGACGCTGACGTAAAACAGAAACCATTGAGACACCAGCAAACGCAACTTGGGATTATGGTCTCCTTCTGTCTCTGTCTTCTCTATTTTCCTCAAGATAAAGGAAGTTGTCAACACTTATCCGTACCTCTTTTTCTAAAGACGGATTTTGATCAAAATCTATTAGTTTTTCATTTCCAGTTAGGTATTTGTTAGAATCAGCTTGTGAAAATGATGGAGAAGTTCAGCACGCCTCATAGGAATACACTTCTCTTTCGGGCTTTTGTCTTGTCCCCTTCCCGCATGAAAGGGCCACCTAGTGGAATGCAGGGAGCCAGACAAATGTCCCATGTAACTATTTTGAGTCCAAATTGTACTTTATTTGGTTGTCTGCAAGCCCGGTCCTAATTGAAGGCTGAAGATGCGACTCAAAATGTTTTTTGTGCAAAGTCCAAATCAAATGTTCAAGCATGTGTGAACGCGTAGGTAGTTAGTTTGCCCTTTCTTTTTCTTTGTATACATGCATCGGGAACACGGACCCAAATGGAGGAAAGAAGTGATTATTCATATTCTCTTGAATGCTGGCAATTTGGATGTTGAGGATAATAAGGGAATCCAGGAGCTAAATTTAGCCATATTGCCTGGAAGACGTCGTTCCTGCTAGTATTTTTCATTTAAGTTCACTTTGCCTGCCTGTTACTACGATGGCAGATCCCTCAACTCGTCAAAAGAATCTGCATTTTGCGGATGGGGAGCTTGCTGGTAGAACGATTCTTCCTTGTTATTAGTCCGTGTCTGAAAACTCAGGCCTCTGGGCTCATCTCTTAGCTAGGCTACCATTTCTAGGAGTTCTAACCATGGTAGGAAGGCTCAACCCTTGGGAATGGGGACAATCTTATTGGACCTTGATGCCTTGACCTCAAAGGAGATGGCCCAGGCTGCAAGCCTCGTGTTGGTCTAGGGTGAAACAGTTGGTGCAAGTTAAGCCAGTTGGACCGTAGGCTTTATCCAAAACCAAAAGTTAATGGTTTTCCGGGTTGGTGGATGCATGGTGTATAACTCAAAATGATTGGGAAAGAGGATCAAAGTCGGCTGAAGAAGTAAAGGAGAAGGGAAAGGGTGACATGCATGTGGTAGTGTCATGGTCGTGCATGGAGCAGTATTTTGAGAAAGGGCATAACAGAGCATGTGCATGGCTTTGTCTTTTGAAGTAGGGTCACGTTAGGGCAGGACGTAGTGCGAACCTTCTGTATTGGGAACGCAATTGTACGGTAAGGCCACGTATAGAAACAAGGGAAGCTGAGCGTAAGTTAGGAAATGTCAATCTAAATCTCAAAGAGGTTGGGCTTTCCTCAAAAGAACCCATCCCTGTATCTTTAATCAAGCCCCATGGGGAGAATGCTCTATTCCCTATTCCTTGAGGATGAGCCCAATTGGAGGCAACAGCCCACAACAGATAGAGATTAAAGAGCCTGGAAATCACCCCTCGATTTGGGCTGTGGACCACCAGACTTCAAAACCAGTCGGAAGAACTCGTCAACTCCACTGGCTGATTTGGTCATTGAGGGGAGAGTGTCTTTTTTTTTTTTTTTAAATAAAATAAAAACACTCATACATTTGGTGTCAAACTTGGGATCAAAAGATCTTAAATAATACTTTTTTTCCCAATTGAGCTAGAGCTTGTTGGCAAAGGAATAAATTTGATAGTTCGTTGTATGAATTTCTAAGAGATATTTCATTTTCTTTTCTTGTCTCCATTATTAGCGTAAATCCATAGATCTTAGGAAACAACTTGACAAGGCATTATAACCTAGTAGAATATATTAGCCTTGCATAAAGTTTTCCAATGATTTTTTATATTTTAGTTTCAAAAAAATTTTCATACAAACTCTAGCATTTCAATACTCAATTGATTGATTTTGTGATATGATTGTATTCGAGCTTTGACATTCTGTATAAAATATGTACTGGCACAACATAAAAGTTTCTTACTTAATTTACAACAAATGTGAAATTAGTTTGTAGTGATTAATGATATGATTCATGAAAGGAGTCAAATTACCTTTAGATATAGTATGAAGCACGAGCTACAACAATAACTAATAATCCATCGCATAGTCTTTAGTAAGGACTTCTATAAAAAAACAAACAACACAAGAAAGAAACAACAAAAAGAAGAGGAAAAAAAAAATAACGCTCGAGAGCAACTGGAAACCAATAAAATTTTCTTCATTTATTTGCAAACGTTGCGAATGTGTAGGAAGCTTCACTTTATTATACGTTATATCTCCACTAGTGATTGGCGGGGAATCCTTCACTATCACGCAGCAGGAGGCTGCAGGGAGGCACAGAAATGGTACGAAAGATTAATCCTTGACGTTAAGTGCTGTTTCTGACAGAGGCAATGGAAACCCAAAGCTGTATATTCGCATACTCCACCTTAGAAGCTCGGGAAAGCAGAGGAGATACAACGTATAATAAAGTGAAGCTTCCAACCCAATTGCAGTGTTTCCAAATAAATGTTGTACGTGGTTCCCAGTTGCACTTGACTAATCTACTAGCCAATTAGAAAAGCAACGTAAAAGAACATTACATCCCCGATCAACGGAGTTGATCCTCATATCTTCTTACATCCACTCACTTGCCAAACTTCTGGTAAGTTGGTTCACTTCTCCTGCGCAAAACAAGACAATTTATGCCCATAAATTCAGACATCAACATAAATAAACAACCCATAAGCTGCCAATGAAAAAACTCGTGAATGAGAAAACTGTGTATGGAAAGGCAGACAACATACTCTCAGAACTACTAGTTTCAGTAACCATTTGTCTTTCAAACGGTTACATAGTATATCTGCTCTCCTGCAACCTCTGGTGCTCGGTGGGACTATTTATAGCTTGGCCGGGCCATCCTCCCCATGTCGGAACCAAGATTGCCTATATTACGTAGGGTTGGAAAATTTGAAGTTCCAGAGTCTTGAATCTCATTTGACACTCTTGCATGTTAATAATTTAATAATTCAAGGTCATTTTAAGAACTTGGTGCGATTTTTTATCTTTCCTACAAAAGGTATGTAGCTGCGCCATATTTTTCTTTCACCTGTGTCAGTTTTTCATTCAAGTTGGGGAGACTTCCACTCTCTAACATCTTTCTAGAACCCTTTGGATTCTTTTCTCTGGAAAAGTGAAAAACCGACGTCTTTAGAAGATGATGCTCCCATTGGAAATTACTGCAACATTATGTATCTCTTTGAATTGTTGTAAAAGTTCTAGAGAAAATAAAATTTCTAGCAGATGCTGCTCTCATAGAAAGTCTAGTCTATGGGGGACTAAATTCGTTTGTTAATTAAACTTTAGTTTATCATCATCTGGGCTGCTCTGGAAAATCCGGTATCAGTCATCCGTATTCTTCAAAGACGTGCATTTTCTAATTCTTTGGTGGACCATTCTTGGTTGTGGCTGTATCAAAGAACACCGCGCCGCCTGTGTGCCTCGCCGGTGGTCAAGGGGAACCCAATTGGACCACAGCTGTCTAACCCCAACTTGACTAGAAAGAGCAATCTAGGCCGGCAAACTGAGACGTTTGACATTACGTAAGAATAAACAAACGAGACTACCAGCCAGGTGGAAGGTTGAATGTTGACATAAAGGAGTTGGACTCCAACTCAGGCTTCGGTGTTGGCCAGAAAAGAAAGAAAATGTTACCTTTAGTATCCAATGATGTTTAGGAGATAATTTTAAAAATAAAATAACACTGTGACCTTATTACTTAATTAGTCGCGATTGTCTACGATTTAGATCAGCTTCTTCTATAAAACACCGGCCATTTGAAACCACATAAAGACTATCTTTTTTTAAATTCTGTGAGTATATAGGAAGTTATTTGATTCGTGATTTCCAATTCAGTGACTTCGAAAAAATATTCCCTGTGATTATGAAATCTTATAAACTGTGGAATCCTATCTAGAAGAGTGATAGTTGGTTAACTTTATTATTTGACCTTGTTCATCTTGTCTCTTTACTTTTTCAAATCAGCATAATCCATTAAAATTTTCTGAAAATGGTTTTTAAATTCATGAAAAATAGAAAACAATAAAACTAGGGATGGTTTTCTATTCTACTCAAAACCTTTCTCTTTCAATAGGTTTAATAAAATTAGACTAAACTTATAAAAAATTTCTCTTTGGTAGGCAACTTTTTCATTCTAAGTAAAGAATTTGTATATAAGATATATCAACATAAGATAGTATGGACAAAACCCTTATGAAAAAACCTCAAATAACATTAGATTATATTAAAAATAGCTTTTTCTAGGTTTTGAGAAATTGTGCTTTTTTTTTTAACATAATAAAACTATCTCTTACAAGCCTCTTGATAACTTCAACAATACTCATTCAAAACTTATATTGTTTCTAAACTTTTTATTATTTTGTAAGTTTATTGAGTGAATCTTTGAAGATTTGGAATCACAAAAATTTTCTCAATACTTGAATGGTTCGTTTTAGCGATTCCATCAAAGCTATCCTTCAACTCCATGTGATTGAAGTACACTTATTTAGCTTTTGGAACTAAACTACTCTGCAAAACAAATATTTAAGCTCTTTAATTTGAGGATGACATGTCATCCATGACGTAAAAAAAATGATACATACCTTGTTTGATGGCATATTTTATCAAAATAGTCTCTCTTTTTTTTTCCTTTTGGAATTGTCCATTATTTACCTTCATGTTAAAATAAGTTATGGAGCTAGCACTGTGATAAAGGAAAGGCAAAAGTTCATTTTCTTTTATTAACACTAGCTTTACTAAAGATATCAAGCACCAGAATCTGTTGTCTATTAAACAACACAAGAGGGCCAATCAGAATCTTTAGCTGATATAGAAAAATCAACAAGCATTCCCATTGGTTGAATGGTAAAGAAACATTATTATTCATACACTTTTATTGAACCTTGTCATAAGATTGGTACACAAAGTCTCTTTAAATCCAAAAACATGGGAGCACCCAACAAATAAAAAATAAATAAAAAACGCTCAGTAGCCTTTGGAAATCTAGAAGGTTTCCATCATTTATTTCGAACAATCCCTAACTGGGGAGCTTTGTTATAACGTTGTATCCACGTTAGCGGTCTGTTGGGAATCCATTTGCTGTCATCCCTCCATCTACGTAGATTGTTTGTCCAGTTATGTAAGAGGCTGCTGGTAGGCATAGAAATGCTACCAAAGACGACATCTCCTCTGGTTCACCGAGCCGCCGGAGGGGAGTCTGAGAATATATTCCTTCTAAAGCGTCGCTTTCCATCACCTACAACCGCAGTAATAGGTAGAACCAATGATTAATTTCTTGTCATCACTACAAGAATGTCAATAGTGTACGATTTGCCTAATGCCCTCTACCAATCAATAAGTCAAATAGACAAGCATAGTAAAAGAACATTACATCCTCAATCAAAGCAGTCCTTGTCGCCCCTGGGGCGACGGAGTTGGTCCTGATATTGTCTTGTGCCCACTCACGTGCCAAGCTTCTGGTAAGTTGGTTCATTGCTCCTGCATAAGTAAATTTTGCACCCATAAAATTCAAGCAACAACATGAACATACAACCATAGGCTGCAACGGAAAATAATATGGCCTTTAGTATATCACCTTTAGTAGCTTCGTAAACGGATCCACAACCTATTGACTGCAGTCCTGCAACAGAAGATAGGAGAACAATGCTTCCTCCTCCTGAAGCCTTCAGAAGAGGATGTGCGAGTTGGCAAAGGTGGTAAGCGGACTCGAAGTTGGTAGCCATGACGAATGAGAAATCCTCAGCTGTCGTCTCCAAGGTTGGTTTCTTAACGTTGGTTCCGACATTGTTTATCTGATACCAATCAGTATGGCGGAACAACATTAGTCCGAAACAATAAAAGCTTTATCGACATAACAAAGTAGTAATGAGGAGGCAGAAACAGGACCCATGTTTTCCTTATCTGTGAAACAGGTTAAAAGCTTACAAGCATATTTAGTAAAGCTTACGAGGAAGGTGCTTTCCTTACGGGTAAAACTTTTTGGACATGACAAAACTGTAACGAGGAGGCGTGGAGAGATCAAAACCTTACAAGCATATTTAGTTTGCCGTGAAATTTATCGGAAACTGTGTTCATAAGCTTCTCTCGTTGGGCACGAGACGTTAAGTCACAGACAGAGCCAGTGACATGAAAGCCCTTCGACTCCCATTCACGCAGACACTTATTAAGGTCAGCTTCATTCCGAGAGCATGTGTGCACCGTCACCCCAAACCCAGCCAACTCCTCCACAATCGCATACCTGTAAAAGACAAAATGAATAGGTCATGTCAGCGGAACAAATATGTATGAAGAAGAATGATGGCACAAAGATGGCCCAAATAGAAGTCAGATGACCGATGAAAGTTCCGCCGGTGGGGTCGTCTGATGCACTGAATCCGATTATAAAACTGAATAAAAGAGAGAGCAGAGTGACAATACCCGATTCCTTTGGTTCCACCAGTGACAAGAGCTGTCGCGCCTTGAAGAGACCATTTACCATCTTTACCACGATTATCTACGAAACCCATATCACTCAAATGATCAACAGACGTACTAAAACTATTGCGAATTACTTTAGTCGTTTGAAATGGCTGTAAGATGATCTTAGCGCGCTTGCTATCCCTGGTTCTCGGAGGAGGAGATATTTATAGTTCCACGAGACACCGCCGGTCCCACAATCGACACAAAACCAGTTACGGAGCTTGACGTTCCATGCAGCCAGATGTTTCGGTTTTACACTTAACTTCAGAGTCCTACATACGAACAATTTAACATTCAAGCTCTTCATTTAGATTCCGTACGATGGTTGATGTCTTTGCAAAACAGTTACTTGACTTCCACCTGATTTTTACATCATGTGTTTTAAGTGATTGACAAAAGACAGCACCTTCCTTACTCCACCATTGTTTCACACACGATCAAGAAAGAAAACAAGTAAATTTTGGACGCATCAATAGAGATTGGACGGTTTCTAAGGGCCTCCTTCGTTGACTGTTCATTCATCTAACAGAAACAGTTTCTAGAATCTCGTCGATCATTTTTTTTTTTTACAATTGGTCAAAGGGGGAGGGGGCGTGTCTCGAAACCGACGAGGTTCGGCGTTCAACGGATCGTGGGGCCCCCCGAGCTCCACGTGAGCGGCGGAGTAATTGACAGTATTGACAATCTTTTGTCTTTTAAAGACAGGAGACATGTAGAGAGGATTTTGCTTCCCTGACCAAGTTTAGTCGCATTTACTGTAATTAACTAAAATCTTTACGTAGACACTCATTAAATAGTAAAATTTGTAGAACCAAACTCAATTTCTATGAAGAAAAAATGCAAAGAAGAATAAACCACAGAGAAAAAAGAAAGTCTAGAGGATATCACTTTTTTTTTCTTTTTACTAATGTCATGTATTTTTACATTTGTCACAAATTTTATGGTAGAAAATAGTTCAATTGATTATCTATTACTTAGGCTTAAAAATTACATTTAAAAGTGCTAAAGTTCTTACAAATACTTATTACAATTTATAAATTTTACACCTATAATTGATGAGATTTTATTTCTAATACCCTTCTCGATTTTGGCAATAGTAGTTGAACTTTTTAAGCATTTATTTCTAAATCTTCTTCTATTACTTTTCATTCTAGCTACACTTTCAATAGGATTGTTACAAAATTTTTTCTTTTTATGACTTTGATCATCCAATTTACTTTCTCCTTCTGTTCCTCAATCCTTCAAAATAATTTGTTCATAACTAGTATTTTCCTTTATATACAATTAGTGAACCCACAATAATAAAAAAATCTCTTAGTTCTTGTTATGGTTGACATAAATTGTATCATTGGCCCACAAAAGTGTTCCAAATAGATACTTCATTTGCTATGGTAAGTCTATCTTTTATAGTAATACAATAGATAAACTATGTTAGTTTATGCATCCTTCATTTCTATATAAGTTGTGCTGACTCAATTTATTCTCTATTATCTTTCACTCAAAGTAGCTTTTGGCAATGATATTACTCTCTCATTTAGTTTAATTTCACTTTTCACTATAATATGCTAGAAAAATCATACTAAGTTCTTAAGTCATAAGTTATATAACTAAGCTCTATTTCAAGAATAAATAAATCACACAATTATAGTTTATTTCTAAGTTATAAGTTTTTTATCAAAATCTATTAGCATTAGCCTCTTCCTAATAGCTCACATCAACACCAAAATCATTATTGCTAAAATATTTAATATGTATATCATTGACTTCAAAAAAGTAGAGTCTATGTTTCATAACTAGTTAATTTAGAATTGCTAGCCATATTATAGTTGATTGTTAAGGTATTGTATACTTAAATCACTTCATTGCATAGCAACTGACTCTAGGTTGTTGGCAAATTATAGCTTGCACACATGTATAAGTAGGTACATCCACATCAATTTATCTTCTCTCATATTTTTAGACATAAGTATGAAGTTGATATGACTTGTGATTATGAGCTATGAAAACCTCTTATAATAAGTAAGTTTATCTTTTGATTTCTCATTAAATGCTAAAACCTTAACATCTCTTAGAATATTAGATGTACCTGTGTCTAGCTTTCTAATTCTACTATTAGTAAGTCCTAGAAAACTAAGAGTCATCCAACAGAATATAATTTGAGCAATAAGTCATTGGTGAAATTAAAGACATAGATCATTAGTGAAATTAAAGTGTATACACCATCATTTAAGCATCTCCATTGATATTTGAACCTTGCAATAGCTATCAAAATTGTTAAATGGCATGATAATCTAATTATCTTGACAAATACATATGGAGCTAGTGGGTCTTTTTTTCTAAACCCTCAAACAATGGTATTCATAAAAAATTTAGTTGTCTACATATAAATTGCTTTTTTTTTTTTTTGCAAAATCCAATTAAAGTCCCATTAGCTCTATTATAATTCATAAAAAGTCCTATTATGATAAGTCATATGTCTTTGCAACATCAACTTCTAAAGCAAATTTAGGAGTACACTTATCTTTGTGTTATTAGAGCTCTTAGACTATAAGCATGTGGGATGACCTCCTTTCCTAAACGAAATGGATTGATATTTGAATGTGATGTTTTAGAACTTATCATATAAGAGTTTTGACACACATTTGCATAATAAATTGTAACATATACTTGGCCTATCATTGGATACCTTATTGAGATTGGAGATTTTGGAATCCATGTTAGGTATGTGGAGCATGGTGGAAGAAAATAGTTTTCTATCATGTAAGATACATTATTTGTACACACAATATTTGAATATATATATTTACCTATTTATACAAGTGCTTGCGCACATGTATAAGTAGGTACATATATATTTGTGAGGGTGGGTGGGTGTGCTCTAATGTTGAGCCTTGATAAGCTATAGTTTTATTTACCTAGGTAATTGAGAGAAAAAAAGAAACAAATATTGTTCATTAAATTGCTTGGATGGAAAAAGTGAGATTAGGATTTCTTGTAAAGTTTAAATGGGGTAATAAATTCACAAAATACATGGAAGACTACTATGAGTATTTCCACCACAATACTGGTTTTCTTTGGAAATATTAGCTTTATTAAATTTCTTGAGTTTTGGCTAGTGAACTATGTTGTGATGTCCTAAGAGATAATTAATTTCTTCATTCCATTGTTAGCATAAATCTATAGATCTAAGGTTGAAACTTGACATGGCATTATAACTTATCGAAGTATATTAGCCTTGTTGAGAGCTTTTTTTGGTAGGCAAAGGGAGATGAAAGATTTTACCATCTCAAACTTGCACTCTCTAGTCCAAAGCTACCTTCGTTCCAGAAGAACCCAAGTATCTTGACGGCTATGTTAAGAGTTGTCTCATGAACTTTTTTTTTAATGAATATGTGAGTTCATTCATCGAAGAATAAGAGAATAAAAAAGCTTAGGAGCATACTCTAGTATTACAATTCATCTAAGAGAAAATAGAATTTGAAATTCTTCAACTATAATACAATAAAACATTCGCCTAAAATATTTTTAACATTCTTAAATAAAGATGCTCTTTCATGAAATACTTTCTTGTATTTAGCCAACAAAATTGGTATTTCAATAGTTTTATTTTGAAAACGTCTACAATTATAGTCAAATCATATATAATAGAGACATGTTAAGAAAGAAAGTTAAAAAAACTTTACAATTAAATCCTTTCCCTTAGTTGTTTTAATCATCCATTGTAGTTTAGAATTTCAATTGTCAATATTTTATAAAGGTCTTGTTGTGCTAGAATACTTTTCCAAATCTAGCTAGTCCAAATATATTGAAAAATAAGTGTGACCTACTTTGATATTAAGAACCATAAAAATTATAATACAAATCAAATTAAAAAGAGCCATTGAGAAATCACTTCTACTATAAGAAGTTTATCCCTACAAATGAGTCAACTAATAAAGTTATATTTGTTAATTCTTATTGACCATAACAAATCATATCACTCAACTTCAGTATCTACTTAGTATAATTCCTTATATGTGTCTTTACAGCAATAAAGGTGAAATTGAGTCATAGCTTTAAAACACATTTCCAACTCTATGCCATATTTTTTTTATATGGTAAGATACATAATTTAATTTTTTTTTGCATTTAGTACTATGAATTCATTTACTTCATAAGAATGAATTTGGATAATTGATAAGATTCTAAAGTAACTACCCCAATAAAACCTTATTCCACACTTTATTGTCTACTAGTCCAAGTCTTTCTTCCTTTTTAGATGAACAAATAACTTGCCTAACAACCTTATAAGTTTTATGGTCTTTCAAATTACCTATCCACAAAAAGTGCCATATTTCCTTTGATGTCTCATGAACTTTTTATCTCAATTTCAAAAGGTTTTCTTTCAAACACTAACATTTCTAAAAACACACCTCATTAATTTTGTGATATGGTTGTATTTTTTTATTTTTATGAATATGTGAGTTTATTCATTAAAGAATAAGATATACAAAAACTTAGGGGCATATCCTAACATTATAATTCATCTAAGAGAAAATTAAATTTGAAAATTTCTCACTATGACACAACAAAATATTCACATAAAAAAGTTTAATATTTCTAAATAGAGATATTCTTCCATGTACTACTTTCTTAATTCTAGCTAATAAAATTAGTATTTCAATAGACTAATTTTGAAAACATTTATGATAATATGGTTGCATTTGTAGCTTTGACACTTGTGCAAAATATCCTTTCGGCCTAACTTAAAATTGCTTACTTTATTTGTTATAAATGACGTCAAACTAATTTTGTAGCGATCAATAATATGATTCATGAAAGGGACGTACAAAATCTTTAGGAAAAGTATCAAAAACCAGTTCCAAAACGATAAACGATTATGACTCACATAAGTTTTAGTAAGGTCTTTAAAAAGACAAAAAAGACAAACACTACAAACGCACCTACCAAAAGGAGAGAAAAAAAAAAAAAAGGACCTCAAGTGCATCTGGAGATCAATGAAATTTCATTTGTTTATTTGGAAACACTACAAATGAGTGGGAAGCTTCACTTTATTATACGTGATATTCCAATTAGGGATTCGCAGGGAATCCATTCAGTATCATGCCCCCATTTGCGTAGATTGGTTGTCCAGTTATGTGAGAGGCTGCATGTAGGCATAGAAATGGTACCAAAGGTCGACAATCCTTGACGTCGAATCCTATTTCTGATATACGCAATGGAAAGCGAAGCTTTGGAACCAATATATTCACGGACTTGTCTTCGGCGACTGGGGGAACCATAGGAGATATAACGTATAATAAAGTGAAGCTCCCTCGCCTTTTGCAGTGTTTCCAAATAAATATTGTACGGGATATCCAGTTGCATCTGACACATCAAGAAGTCAAATAGACAAGCATCGTAAAAGAACGTTTCATCCTCAATTAAAGCTGTTCTTGCCGCCCAAGAGCAACGGAATTGATCCTTATATTGTCTTGTATCCGCTCACTCGCCAAACTTCTGGAAAGTTCGTTCATCTATCCTGCATAAAACAAGAAAATTTCCACCCACAAAATTCAGGCACCAACTTAAATATACAACCCATAAGCTGCCAATGAAAGTGATAGTGAATGAGAAAACTACCTTTGTTGGCTTCGCAAACAGATCCACGGCCTATTCACGGCAGTCCTGTAGCAGAAGAGAGGACAGTTCTTTGGATATGATACAATATTAATGATAAGGCGTCAGTACAATGATCATTAACAAATACTACACGGCGATATCTGCTCGGTTGTGGCCTCTGTGCTCGATGGAGCTATTTATAGTTTGGCGGGTTCATCCTTCCCACGTCGGTACAAAGAATGGCTATATCATGTAGGGTTTGAAGCTTCAAAGTTCCACAGTCGTGTCTCTCAGTTTGACACAATTGCATATGAATAATTTAATAATTCAAGGACCTTTTCTACAACTTCTTTCACACGTGCAAGTAATTGATTGAAGTTGGGAAGAATTCTGATTCGTGAGGAAGAAAAGCAACGCACTTTCTTTCACCCATCCCGTTTTGACATACGTTCTGGGATGAAAGAACATTTAGATGGCAGAAGAACGATACGTGTACATTTTGCACGTTGAACTACTTCGTCCTTCTAGATGGCCATCGAATTGATAAGCAACATCTTGTCCTATGTACTCTCGTTTATGAGAAAAGAAAAAGAGACATCTTTAGAAGATTTTGCTTCCGTTGAACATTTGGCTTCTTTGTAAAGCTAAAGGTTAGATGACAACACAACGTTGAGAAAAAGAAAATTTCTAGAAGGTGCTTCTCGGACTTCTTTTTTTTTTTTTTTCCTTTCCTTTCTTTTTTCCCTTGTTTAGTAATATCTTCCTGAGTGACAAAGTTCAATTACTAACCTCTACTTCAAGAATAAACCTTTCCTATATTTGTAACATCTCCTTAAACTTTAAACTTTTATTCTAAGCCTATTTCCATTTAGCCAGTTATAATTCAAAACCGGCACTGAAATGTGCCATATCCTGTAGCAATAAATATGATAAATAATTAAATGGAACTGGGGCCTTTTCTATTTTTTTTTCTATTGCTATATAATAAGCTTGTCAACGTTGTATTAAAATCTCAAAACTATTTTTTTAGATAGATACCAACACCTTATTGGCTCATTTCTTTCTTTTTATTAACATCGAGTCTATTTATATTTATACAAAACACTTTCTTCTTTTATTTCTCTCTCTCTCTTTTTATCAGGAGGCCATCCCTACTAATATTTATGAAACGTTTCCAACAATATGTTCATTGGTGTTTGTTGAATATGTGACTTGTAGGTTACATTTATTTATACTAGAAAGCCCAAAATTTGACTTAAGGGTTAACTCATGAGTTAGAAAGATATTTTTAAAATTTTAACTTTACCTAATGATAATAATTTTTGAATGTAAAACTTTCATCTCAACATTCCTCTGTACACTGAGTAAATACATTGAGGTCAAACTAAAATAAGGTGAAATGGACCCTCCTTTCACATTGATCATATCTTAAGACTACAAATTAATGAGAGTTAAAGCATATTGATCTAAACTCTAAACTTAAACTTCAACTTAAAACTTAATTTTGGTGATTTTTTTATACATAAACATTACCAGAAATCCTATTCTTTCTTGAGTGAATTTTCAACCCCAACAATCTAAGCACCTTGCAGAAGTCTCTCGTCACTACAGAAACTCATTTCTAACGCCATAAAGCTGAGCAGAAAATATGGTATCTGGGGGCTCAATTTATTTGTTAAATTAAACCTTTTTCCTGGAAGGGATCTTCCTAGTCTGTAGCATTTAGATTATTCACCTGAGCTATTTCAGCCATCCATATTCTTCAAAGACATTTGCATTTCCTATTTTACTGCTCGTCAATTGACCGATTCTTCGATGTCACTGCATCAAAGTATGCAGCGCAGCCTGTGTGCCTCCACATTCCACCATGGCAGTCTAACCCCGCCGCGACTAGAGAGCTCAATCTTCGGCAAACAGAGCTTCTGACCCGCGTCATGCGGGTTAAAGTGCCGTGAAGGACAAAAGAAGGAAGAGACTGCCATTCGCGTGGTAGAGATTATAGGGCCTGGAAGTCATGGGTCAATTGGTCGGTTATCAACCAGACTACTGGCCAACTTGAAGGTGGAATCCTGACCCTAGTGGTTTGGACTTCAACTCTTCTTTCAATGCACGCCACAGAGAGAGAAACTGTTGACTTACAGAACCACATAAAATCAATCGTTTCTTTTTGTTTTCTTTATTCATAAAAAATCTACTTGATTAGCGATTTCCACTTCGGTGACTCCCAAATGACATTCTCTATAATACAAGAAATCTATAAACTTTGGGACTCTATCAGAAAGATTAATATTCAGATATATTTTTTAGTTTATTTTCATAGGCTCATTATTTGTAAAATTATATTAATGAATATCAAGAAATTCTCATACTGGAATATATTAGTGTAACTTTCTATTGGTCTAATAAAGTGAATGCATGTTTTTATTATTAAATATAGATGTACAAGTATGACCCAGTACTTATCTAATATAACTATGGTAAGTCCGACCTATTCGTATAGTGCACAAGTAGTATACTAAGGTCTGTTCCTCAAGTCTCATTCATGCACATATAAACCATGTTAAGATTTAAAGGAAATCAAGTGATCGGTTTTTACGGATTTGGGCTTGCTGTGAGTATTTTGGCCCATTAAGGGCAACACCGTAACTTGGTCTAAGTCTGTTCTTTCCACAAAACGCGTTTTTCATCCATGTTTTAACACACAGTGAACAACAAGCTAAACTCACTAAACTCACTAAAATCACTTGATTCTTCACCGTGTTTGGGGCTGCCTCATCAATGGAGTTGAAAATCGGCCATACATCAAGCTCATGGAGCTAAGAACCTGTATGCTTTTCTGTTCATAAGAAGATTTATGTGTTTTATGATTTGCTAAGTGATTTTGGTGATTTTAGTCTTGCTTGAGAGCGAATTTTTCCAAGAAACTTTACTTTAGGATCTTCTTACTTGTCTCTTTAGGATAAAAGTCTTTATTTGATTGTCTTTGAAAACAATGCACAACTTTTTTATGACGTGATTTATGAAAATAGTCTTTTTAACTAATTGGGCATGACTTAGCTTTATGATAAAATTGGTTTGTCTTGAGGTAGTTCTCCCATAAATAAAATGCAAAAGTTTATCCGTAGTCTGTTGTCTATCGAACACCACAAGAGGTCCAATCATAACTTTTAGCTGACATAGAAAAACAATGAACGACCACTTCCCTCGGTTGAACAATAAAGATAAATTCGTAAAGCTAAATCTTGCTACAAGATTGGTACACAAAGTCACTATAAGCGGACACAAAACATAAGAACAACACCCAAAAAAAAAAAAAAAGACTCAATTGCAACTTCATTTATTTCAAAGACAATGCCCAATCCAGAAGCTTCAATTTATTATAACGCTGTAACCGCATCAGTGATCGGTCGGGAATCCATTTACTGTCATCCCTCCATCTACGTAGATTGTTTGCCCAGTTATGTAAGAGGCTGCAGGTAAGCATAGAAATGCTACCAAAGATGACATCTCCTCTGGTTCACCGAGCCGCCGGAGGGGAGTCTGAGAATATATGCCTTCCAAAGCTTCGCTTTCCATCACCTACAACACCAATAACATGTAAAATCATTGATTCATTTCTTGTCGTCATTAATCAACAGGCCAAATCGAAAAGCATCGTAGAAGAACATTACATCCTCAATTAATGCTGTTCTGGTCGCCCCAGGAGCAACGGAGTTGGTCCTGATGTTGTCTTGTGCCCACTCACGTGCCAAACTTCGGGTTAGTTGGTTCATTGCTCCTGCATCAACAACGCAATTTTTAGTTCAAGAATTCAGGCAACAACATAAATGTACGACACATAGGCCGCCAAGGAAGATAATATTGCGTGAGAAAATAACCTTTAGTGGCTTCGTAAACAGATCGACACCCTATTGCCCTCAGCCCTGCCACGGAAGATAGGAGAACGATGCTTCCTCCGCCTGAAGCCTTCAGAAGAGGGTGTGCGAGTTGGCAAAGGTGGTAAGCAGATTCAAAGTTGGTAGCCATGACGAATGAGAAATCCTCAGCTGTCGTCTCCAAGGTGGGTTTCTTAATGTTGGTTCCGACATTGTTTATCTGGCACCAATCAGCATGGCGGAACAAAACCTTAGTGCGCAATGAGTAAAGCCTTTTGGACATGACAAAACTGTGACAAGGAGGCATAAACAGGACCATTTTTTTTTTAAAAGAAAAAACTTGTAAAGAGATCAAAAACTTACAAGCATATTTAGTTTGCCGTGAAATTTGTCGGAAACTGTGTTCATAAGCTTCTCTCGTTGGGCCCGAGATGTCAAGTCACAGACGGAGCCGGAGACTCGGAAGCCCTTCGACTCCCATTCACGCAAACACTTATTAAGATCAGCCTCATTCCGAGAGCATGTGTGCACCGTCACCCCGAACCCAGCCAATTCCTCCACAATCGCATACCTGTGGAAGACACAATGAATAGGTCTTATTATCAGAACAAATATGTATGAGGAAGAATGTTGGCACAGAGATGACCCAACCACAAGTCAGATAACCAATGAAAATTCCGATGGTTAAGTCAAACTTTATTCATATTTATGAATCCGATTATAAAACTGAGTAAAAGAGAGAGCAGAGAGACAATACCCGATTCCTTTGGTTCCACCAGTGACAAGAGCTGTCGCGCCTTGAAGAGACCATTTACCATCTTTACCACGATTATCGACGAGACCCATATCACTCAAATAATCAACACCCGTACCAAACATATCACGAATTACTTTAGTCTTTTGAAATGGTTGTATGATGATCTAAGCTCGCTTGCAATCCCTGGTTCTCAGTGGAGCTATTTATAGTCACCCGGGGCGCTGCGTATCCCATAATCGAGAAAAACTCAAGTTACATAGGTTGACATTTCATGCAGATGTTTCGCTTTTACACTTAATTTCAGAGTCCTACATACAAACAATTTAACATTCAAGATCTTCATTAAGAATCCGTAGGATGGTTGATTTTTTTGGACAACAGGTGCCTGATTCCTACCTGACTTTCCCATCACGCGTATTTGGTTATTCACAAAGGAAAGCACGGTCCTTACTCCGCCGCTGTTTCGCATACAATCAATGAGCTGGACGGTTCCGGTTTTCTATACGGCACCCTTTGTTGTCTGTTCTTTCATCTAACTGAAACTTAAAAAACCAATAAGAAGCATTTTCTAGAAGCGTTGATCTTTTGTCTTTCTTGTTTTTTTCCGATTGGTCAGAGGGAGAGGGGGCGTTTCTCGAACTCGACAACGTTCTACGACGAATGGGTCGGAAGGCCCCACGCGCCGCCCTGAGCTGCGGAGGAATTTACAGTATTGAAAATCTTTTGTCTTTTAAAGACGGTACACATGAATACAAGATTTTGCTTGCCTGGCCAAGTTTAGTCTTTTTGAGGTTAGTCGTATTTACCGTACTTAATTAAAATCCCTATGTAGACACTCATTAAATGGTAAAAGTTCTAGAACCAAACTCAATTTCTATAAAGAAAAAATGCAAAGAAGAATAATCCACTGAGAAATAAATAGGAATTCTAGAAGATATTACTTTTTTTCTTTTTGCTAATGTCATGTATTTTACATTTATCACAAAGTTTATAAAAGAATAGTTCAATTAATTATCTATTATCTAGGGTCAAAAATAACATTTAAAAGTTCTAGAGCTCTTAGAAATATTTATTGTAATTTGTAAGTCATACAACCGATGACATTTCACTTCTAACATCTTTCTTGATCTTAACAATAATATTTGCGCTTTTTAGGCCTTGACTACTAAATCTTCATATGTTACTTTAATTCTAGATATAATATATTGTAACTTTAAATAACACATTCAACAAGATTGTTACAAAATTTTTGCTTTTTACAACTTTGATTATCTAACTTATTTTGTCCTTATGTTGCTCAATCTAAAAAAATAGTTTGTTTGTTTTTAGTGAGTATTGTCCTTCATATATAGTTACTTAACCTAGAAAGAAAAAAGAAAGAAAACTCCTTTAATTCATGTTATGATTGATATAAATTGTATTGTTGGTCTACTGAATTGTTCCAAATAAACACTTTATTTTCTATGATAAGTCTATCTTTCATAGTAATACAATAGATAATTGTGTTTATGTATCCCTCATTTTCATACAAGTCTTGCTCATTCAACTTTTTTTCTACTATCTTTCAACTTTGAGTAGCTTCTAGCAATATTAGCACTCTCCCTAACTTTTTGTCCCCTTTCATTTAGTTTGATTTCACTTTTCACGATGATATGCTAGAATAAACATACTAAGTTCTTAAGCCATAAAGTTGTATAACTAAGCTTTATTTCAAGAACAAATCATGTGTTGCAATATATTTTTAAGTTATAAGTTTTTGTTCAAAATCTATTAGCATTAGCCCCTTCCTTATAGCTCACATTGACACCACTAATACATTATAGCAAATATATTTAAATGTATCTATCACTAACTCTAGGAAAGTAAAGTCTATCTTTTGTAACTAGTTAGTTTAGAATTGTTGGCCATATTATCATTGATTGCCAAGTTATCATATATTTATATCACTTCATTACAGAGCAATTGACTCGAGGTACTTGGTGAATTATAGTTTTTAAAGCTAAGTTTATTGAAAACTTCCATCCATAGATAACATCCACATCAATTTATCTTCTTTCATATTTTTAGATATAAGAATGAAGTTGATAGAACCTATGATTATAAGCCATGAAAAGCTCCCACAATAAGCAAGTTTATCTTTTGATTTATCATTATTGCTAAAACCTTTGCATCTCTTAGACTTTTAGAAGTACACGTGTTTTACTTTCCAATCCTACTACTAGTAAGTCTTAGAAAACTAATAGTCATCCAACAGAGAATATAATTTGAGCAATAGTCATTGTTGAAATTAAAGAAATAGGTCATTAGTGAAATTAAAAGTGTATACACCATTATTTGAGCATCTCTATTAGTATCTGAACCTTGCAATAGTTATCAAAATTGTTAAGCAACCTAATAATTTACTTATCTTGACAAACAAGTATAGAGTTAGAGGGTCTCTTGGTCTAAACCCTCAACCAAGGGAGAAATATCAAGGAACTAGTCATTGATGTTCACAAAAAATTTAGCTATCTTGACATAAATTGCCACTGTCTTTGCAAAATTAGGTAAAAGTCCCATTAGTTCCATTACAATTTGAAGAAACTCCTATTATAATAAGTCAAATGCCTTTGAAATATCAACTTCTAATGCAAATTTGGGAACACTTATCTTTGTGTTATTCATGTAAGAGCTCTTAGACTATAAGCATGTGGTATGTCATCCTTCTTTCCACAACAAAGTGGATTGACATTTGAATGTGATGTTTTAGAGGGTAGTTGTTAACTTGTTATATAACACTTTTGCCACACATTCCTGTAATAAATTGCAACATAACTTTGGCTTCTCATTGGTTACTTTAGTGGGGTTGGAGATTTTGGGATCCATATTAGGTATGCAGAGCATGGTGGAAGAAAAGGGTTGTTTTTCATGTAAGTCACACTATTCATACACACTTACATATATAGCGATCATTTGTTATAATTCGCGAAACTAATTTTGTAGCGACCAATAATATGACTCATGAAAGGAATTACAAATTCTTTAGCAAAAGCATCCAACACCAGCTCCAAAACAATAAACGATTATGACTCACATAAGCTTTAGTAAGGTCTCTTACAAAAGACAAACAATACAAGCGCACCCAAAAAAGAAGGGGAAAAAGAGGACCTCAAGTGCATCTGGAAACCAATGTGATTTCATTCGTTTATTTGGAAACACTACAAATGAGTAGGAAGCTTCACTTTATTATACGTTATATTCTAATTAATGATTTCCGGGTAATCCATTCAATATCATGCCTCCATTTGCGTAGATTGATTGTCCAGTTATGTAAGAGGCTGCACGTAGGCATGGAAATGGTACCAAAGATTAACAATCCTTGACGTCAAGTTCTGTTTCTGATATACGCAGTGAAAAGCGAAGCTTTGGAACCTATAAATTCACGAACTCGTCTTCGGCGAGTGGGGGAACCACAGGATATATAACGTATAATAAAGTGAAGCTCCCTAGCCTTTTGCAGTGTTTCCAAGTAAATGTTGTCCGGGATATTCAGTTGCACTTGACTCATCAAACAGCCAAATAGACAAGCATCGTAAAATAACGTTACATCCTCAATTAAAGCTGTTCTTGCCGCCCCAAGAGCAACGGAGTTGATCCTTATATTGTCTTGTATCCGCTCACTCGCCAAACTTCTGGGAAGTTCGTTCATCTATCCTGCGTAAAACAAGACAATTTCCACCCACAAATTCAGGCATCAACATAAATATACAACCCATAAGCTGCCAATGAAAATGATAGTGAATGAGAAAACTACCTTTGTTGGCTTGCAAAAAGACCCCACGGCCTATTAACCGCAGTCCTGCAGCAGAAGAGAGGACAGTTCTTTGGATATGATACAATATTAATGAGAAGGCATCACTAGAATGACCACTAGCAAATACTACACGGAGATATATGCTAGGCAGCAGCCTCTGTGCTCGAAGGAGCTTTTATATTTTGGCTGGGCCATCCTCCCCATGTCGGTACAAAGAATGCCTATATTACGTAGGGTATGAAGATTCGAAGTCCACAGTCGTATCTCTCAGTTTGACACAATTGCATATGAATAATTTGATAATTCGAGGACTATTTCTACAGCTTCTTTCAGACGTGCCCCTAATTCATTCAAGTTGGATGAAATCAGATTTCTGAGAGGGAAAGGAACTCGCTTTCTTTCACCCACCCCGTTTTGACATACGTTCTGGGATTAAAGAAAATTTAGAAGACAGAAGAACGATAGGTTTGCATTTTGAAAGTTGAACTATATCGTCCTTCTAGATAGCCATTGAATTGATAAGCAACATCCTTCTAGAACACTATGGATTCTCGTTTTCTTGAAAAAGGTAAAGTGACATCTTTGGAAGATTTTGCTCCCGTTGAACATTGTGACATTTATAAACCTCTTTTAATCGTAAAAGATCTAGATGAACCTAAGAAGATAAAGGTCAGATGACAACACAACGTTGAGAAAAATGAAAATTTCTAGAAGATGCCGCTCCTATAAAGCCTTTATTTTTTTCTCGTTAGTAGTATCCCCCGAGTGATTTTATTTATTTATTTTTTAAAAATTTTTTATATAAAGATGGGAGCAGTACCTTGGTATCTGTTTGCAATAAAAATAAGGCTGAAAGACTATACCTTGTTGGTATAAAGGAATAAGGTATAAGTCTAACTCAAATCTAACATTACATGCTCTCTACGAGAAAAATAAATAAAAAATTCTTAAATTAGACTAAACACATTTAATTCCACATTTTAATTCAATTACTAACCTCCACCTCAAGAACAAACTTTTAGAATATTTGTAACATCTCCTTAGACTTTTAAGTTATATTCACATTGGCTGCCCCAAAAAATACGGTGTCAGCCATTCATATTCTTCAAGGACTCGTCGTCTCGACATTGAACCATGGCAGTCTTACCCCGCCGCGATTACAGAATGCAATCTTCGGCAACCAGAGCTTCTGACACGCGTCAGAATAAACAAATGCATAAAAGTTTTAGTCCCTGGCTTGAAGTCTTGTGAAGGACAAAAGAAGGAGAGACTGTCATTCGTGTGGTAGGGATTATAAAGCCTGGAAGTCATCGGTCAATTGGTCAGTTATCAACCAGACTACTGGCCAACTTGAAGATGGAATGCTGACCCAAGGGGGTTGGACTTCAACTCCTTTTTTAATGCACGCCACAAAGAGAAAGAAGCTTTTGCCTTGCTATCGTTGCCGCCTATACGAAACAGATAAAATCAGTCCTATCTTTTTTTTTTTTTCTTTGTTTATAAAAAAACTACTTGATTAGTGATTTCCACTTCAATGACTTCCAGATGACATTCTCTACGATTCATGAAATCTATGAATTTTGGAATTCTATCAGAAAGATTAATATTTATATAACTTAATTTTAGGGTCTTTTACTTGTCTCTTTACTCATTCAAACAAAAAAGTCTACTAAAATTTTTTAAAAATGGGTTTTGAATTTTATGAAGAAAAGGCAACCTTAAAAAAGTAATTTTTTTTCCTCAAAATCTTGTTGTGGGTGCAATTCATATGTCGAACACAGTAAGTCTTCCAGATATTTCTCATAAAACCTCAGGTTAAAGGTTAGATTAAGTTTCACGTAATCTTTAAACTCTTTTCCTTTGAAAAAATCTTTTTTAAATTCATCCGACTTGAACAGTTCTTTTACTTTTTCGTCATTTTAATCAAATAATCCTGAACTTCATGTGATTCAAGTATACTTAGTTATTTTTCTAACTAAAACACTTTTTAAAGACATACTTTTAAGGTCTTTTACATTAATGAAAGGTCTTCCATGATGCAAGAAATCCACCTTTTCTATAACGTGATTTATTAAAGTAGTCTTTTTAAGTAATTGTGCATGACTTAGATTTCTGATAAAATATGGTTTGTCTATATGTAGCACTCAGACAAATGAAATGCAGAAGATTATATCCCTTCTTCAAAAGAAAAGGACATAACCCCTACTGAATATATCAAGCAAACTATAGTCTCTTGTCCATCGAACCACACGAAGTTCAATCAGAATTTTAAGCTGACATAGAAAAACATGAACGACCACTTCCAAAGGTTGAACATCAAAGAGAAATTCATAAAGCTAAATGTTGCCATAAGATTGGTACACAAAGTCCCACTAAGGAGAAACAAAATCATAAGAACAGCACCAGAAAAACAAATAAAAAAAAAAGACTTAGTATCAAGTGGAAATCTGTAAGATTTCCGTCATTTATTACAAAGACAATGCTTAATCCGGAAGGTTCAGTTTGTTATAACGTTGTATCCGCATCACTAAGCGGTCGGGAATCCATTTACCGTCATCCCTCCATCTACGTAGATTGTTTGCCCAGTTATGTAAGAGGCTGCAGGTAGGCATAGAAAAGCTACCAAAGATGACATCTCCTCAGGTTCCCCAAGCCGCCGGAGAGGAGTCTGAGAATATATACCTTCTAAAGCTTGGCTTTCCATCACCTACAACACCAATAACATGTAAAATCAATGATTAATTTCTTATCCTCATTAAATTAGACTAATGAACAAGCCAAATAGACAAGCATTGTAAAAGAACATTACATCCTCAATTAAAGTTGTTCTGGTCGCCCCAGGAGCAACGGAGTTGGTCCGGATATTGTCTTGTGCCCACTCACGTGCCAAGCTTCGGGTAAGTTGGTTCATTGCTCCTACATGAACAACGCAATTTACACTAAAACATTCGGGCAACAACATAAATGTATGATCCATAGGCCGCCAAGGAAAAGTTGTCTTGCGTGAGAAAATTACCTTTAGTGGCTTCGTAAACAGATCCACACCCTATTGCCCGCAGTCCTGCCACGGAAGATAGAGAACAATGCTTCCTCCGCCTGAAGCCTTCAGAAGAGGATGTGCAAGTTGGCAAAGGTGGTAAGCAGATTCAAAGTTGGTAGCCATGACGAATGAGAAATCCTCAGCAGTCGTCTCCAAGGTGGGCTTCTTAACGTTGGTTCCCACATTGTTTACCTGACACCAATCAGTAAGGGGGAACAAAATCTTAGTGCGCAACAAGTAAAGCTTTTTGGACATGACAAAACTGTAACAAGAAGACATCGACAGGACCATTTTTTTCTTAACTGTGAAGAGATCAAAAACTTACAAGCATATTTAGTTTGCCGTGGAATTTGTCGGAAACTGTGTTCATAAGCTTCTCTCGTTGGTCCCGAGACGTTAAGTCACAGACGGAGCCAGAGACTTGGAAGCCCTTCGACTCCCATTCACGCAAACACTTATTGAGATCAGCTTCATTCCGAGAGCATGTGTGCACCGTCACCCCAAACCCAGCCAATTCCTCTACAATCGCATACCTGTGGAAGACACAATGAATAGGTCTTATTAGCAGAACAAATATGTATGAAGAAGAATGATGGCACAGAGATGGTCCAAACAGAAGTCAGATTCATGTCCATGAATCCGATTATAAAACTGAGTAGGAGAGAAAGCAGAGAGACAGTACCCGATTCCTTTGGTTCCCCCAGTGACAAGAGCGGTCGCGCCTTGAAGAGACCATTTACCATTTTTACCACGATTATCCACGAGACCCATATCACTCAAATGATAAACTGCCGTACTAAAACTATCACGAATCACTTTAGTCTTTTAAAATGGTTGCAAGATGATCTTTGCTCGCCTGCAAATCCCTGGTTCCACCGGAACTATTTATAGTTCACGGGGGACTTCGGTCCAGAATCGACAAAAGATCTGTAGTTTGACATTTGTGTCTTATAATATGGATTTCATTTAGACGGATCCCACGGTTTTACACTAATTTTCAGAGTCCTACATTGAGGATCTGGTAACAAGGTTGTTTTTCCGTACAATAGGTACTTGGGTCGTACCTGATTTTCTATCACGTGTGGAAGTGATTTACGAAAAAAGCAGCTTCCTCTCATCCACCCTTCTTTCACACACGATCATAGCAAAAGAAAGTAAGAAGAGAAAATCAAATTTTCGTTGAATTTGATTTGTCCCTTCTAGATGGCTCCCTTCATTGACTGTTCCATCATCTATGAGCTGAAAAAACGAATATCCTACATTTACTAGAAGCCGTTGACCTTTTGTCTTTTGAAGAAGGAAAAGACGTCCAGAAGATTTTTCTTCGTTGACCAAAAATAGTATTTATAGGTTAAACGCATTTACTGTCATTACTAAAATATTTGTATAGACACTCATAGGATTGTAAATATTCTACAACCAAACTCAATGTCTAGAAGATGTTCTCTTACCTCCTTTTTTCCCTAGTCTCATTTAGTTTTTTACTTTTTACCATGACAATTATCACTTGCATAAAGAGGAAGATTATTGTGAGAGAAGATAAGTATATGTGGATGGAATGTTTTTAATCAACTTTGGATGAAACTTTTTCATTCTTTAAGGACCCAAAGTTAATTGTTGTATAATTGTATGCTTCTAGATATACGATCATTCAACAAACAATGATATTATACCTAATTTATACAAATGATATTTATGGATGAAAGGTTTTTAATCAACTCTACATGAGTAGTTATCTTTTCCTAAGGACCAAAAGTTAATTGTTATGTAATTGTGTCATTATAAAATAAGAATCCCTCGATCATTAATGATTGTATAGCTGACAAGTTTAAATTGACTAATCATAAAACATACACTCTAATTTCTTGAAGACTTAAGAGATAAAAATTGTTGTTACGTAATTCTTTGGATGAATATTAGGGATGTCATTTATGAATAATAATGTAGTTGTATTGGAGACTATTTGTAAGGTAACAGTATTGTACTTATCCAATCATCTAAGGATCTAATAACTCTTTCACCATGAAAAAGGGAAACATTTTAAAGAATGTATCTTTTAATATGTGTATGTCTTTTCTTTTATACTCTTTGGAATGAAGCAAATAGTAGGATCAAATATGATGTTAATATCATATTTGATCTAATATAATGTTTTTTATGGTTATACGGATGATATTTATGGATGAAAGGCTTTTAATCAGCTCGACATGAGCAGTTATCTTTTCCTAAGGACCTAAAGTTAATTGTTATGTAATTGTGTCATTCTAGAATTAGAATCCCCCGATCATTAATGATTGTATAGCTGACAAGTTTAAATTGACTAATCATAAAAAATAGACACTAATTTCTTGAAGACTTTAGAGATACAAAATTGTTGTTATGTAATTCTTCGGATGAATATTGGGGATGTCAATTAGGAATAATAATGTAGTTGTATTGGAGACTATTTTTAAGGTAACAATATTGTACTTATCCAAACACCTAAGGATGTAATAACTCTTTCACCATGAAAAAGGGAAACATTTTAAAGGATATATCTTTTACTATGTGTATGTCTCTTCTTTTATATTATTTGGAATGACGCAAATAGTAGGATCACATATGACATTAAGATCATATTTGATCTAATATAATGTTTTTTTATGGTTATCATAAAGGTATGCTCCTAGTCTTATTTTGTATTCATAATTATTATATATTTAAAATTTACATATAAAAAATATGTTTGTACTTTCTAAGAGACATAATAGTGAAGTTTTGGCACTACATCTAAAAAACGATATGAGCTTTTCTATTGTATACATTTCTTCTTTAGTTATATTTAAATAAGTATGGTATCATGTATTTTATTGTCAATGTGAGCTATATGTGAGGGCAAATGCATGAACTTTAGATAGAAACTTATAACTTAAAAAATATAGTAAATACATGAATTGTTTGTTCTTAAAATAGAACTTACTTGTATAAATTTATGACTTAAGAACTTAGTAAAATTGTTCTAACATTGTTGTCATATACATCAATTCAAAAGTAAGTAAAATAGTAGACCGAGTAAAAAAGAAGTTAACAAAAAGATGAGATAGAGGGAGTAGGCATATTGAAGCAAAATTTGAAAAGGAATCACAAGATGCTAGCAATCAGGGTTAATATATGCTTTCCAAGGAGTCCAAGGAAGAAACAATAGACAAATAAAATGGATTAGATGGGTTCTTAGGGATGGATATTCTTAGCTAAATCATATAAGTGGGGTACTTGTTATGCTTCTATAAGATTCTTAGAAAGAATACTATATTGTTAAGTAGTTTGTTATTTCATTTAAGGCCCTATTAGTATAAGTATTGGCCACAAGTGATGTAAATGATCATTGATTTGAAATCCAAGATGGCTTAGTTTCATTTAAGGCCCTATTAGTATAAATCATCTTTTTTATTTTTTTTTTCTTTTTATGAACATAACACATAATAGTAGAGTCAACCATCTTAAACTAAAGGCTTGTGAAAAGAAGCAATAGTTGACCAAAGCCATAACCAGATGTAGTTATAGGATAGTTTGGCCAAAATACAAGAATGCTTAGTGGCTACATGGAGCTACTTCGAGATGAAACTTAGATGCTTCGAAGTAGAACTTAGATGGTTCAAGGCAGAACTTACAGAAAAACATGAGGCTTCCAACAAAGAGGAAGGTGGATGACTTCAAGAAAATCAGGTTAAAGAAAAGACTAAAAGGCCTTTCACCGTCACTTTCAGCCTAGCTGAAGCCCAAACAATGGGAGGATGAGCTGTAATAGTCTGGCAGATTAAGTGGAGTTTGTTGTCGGTAGTTGGCTATGGATTTTGGAGCAACATCCTGAGAAGGCATCATGACACTAAGTTTGCATGCCATAAAGTTAAGTTGTAGTTAGTAATTGCACTAGTAGTTGCCATCGGCTATGTGTCAGGTTCTAGGAGCTAAAAGGTATCATGTGGATTTTGTATTCTCATTTTGTATCACACATGCTCTGTTCACTCCTTTGTCTGGATTAGAGTTCCAATTTAGGTTCCAATGTAGGTTAGTAGTAAAATAAAGGAGTGATCTAACATTGTAAGCAAGTCTTTTGTTAATGAAAAATCAGAGCTAGCTTCTCCGCAACAAAGCACCTTTCTTTGTTAGTTTCACAGGTGAATATGGTGGAGAAGGAGCGTTTTATCGACCTCTTTCTCGAGGGTCTAGTATTAGAAAGTCCAGCTACCCGATCTCCAAAATCCTAGACTCATGTTAAGCTTGGTACGAGATCAGACTCCACTTAAGCTGACAAATCATAACGACACCATCCCCTAAATAGAGACTTTGTCCCCAGGGTCTATCTTAGGGAACCAATGCTGCATTTCGTCCAAATCTTTCCACATGACAAGGTAACCTGTACTAGTGCACCAGAATTTGGGGATGTTTACTGTGGGTTCTTTGATCCAGAGTAGCTCGAGGATGGCTTGTGACCAATCTGCATTTAAGGGACAGAGGACCTTAGCATCTACCAGACACTAGACAACAACATAACCTCCGACTACCAAAAATTGCCTTCATGACCCTTCTTCCAAATCTCTTAGAAACACACCTAAAAGAGAATGTTGCCCTTTCAAGAAAAAACACAGACCCAAAATTGCCCTTATAATGACTAACTAATTACAATAAACAGTACACCACAATACAATACACGGGAAGCTTGCGACACATTGTTATAGTTTGGCAAATTGACACCGTAAGAAAATGAAAAAATACAAGGGAGCATGAAAGATTTTTTTTATTACTGTGTTTTTCTTTACAATGCTTGTTATACATTTTATAGAAATGTAGCTTAACCTAGAAAAGATAAATAAATTATTTACAATAATTACAATAATATTGTGCCTAATCATAAGTACCAATATGGTAACATATTGGGTGAGGCAACTATCCATTAACACTCCCCTCAAGCCAGAGATTTAGATAAGTCAAATACGCTGAGCCTAAAGAGAAAATGTCAATATTGCTCGTTGTTGAGTGCCTTAGTTAGTAGGTTGTCTCTTATAGTGAGCACTCTCCTCAAGATGTACCAGCCTGAAGCAAACCTAGGCCAAAGGTATTTACTACACACGACCCACACGATCGGCACAACGTAGCATGTGATCATCTTCTCCGATCAGATCTCATGGCACGGGCCAATGCCAACTCTGATTGCACCTCTCATCTGACAACTTCTACTTTTAATGCTCGAACCTTTATAAATAGCTATTGAAACAAGCAAAGGTTGATGACAAAAAGCCTTTGTAGGATAGTTGATGATGTTCTGCTTAATGTAGTGGTTTAACAGGGTCAATGGTCCTGTGATTATTGTTTTCAAGCAAACTATATTTGTTATTATATTTTGCTTTAATGTAAAATTTTTTTTTTTTAATGTTTTGTTTATGTTAACGTATTTACTGTCTTTAGCAATTATAGGCAAAGAGAAAACTCGATTCCTTTAATTTACCAGTAAAATAACAGCAATTAGTCGCTAGGGAGAACAGCTGTTTCCCTTGTTCCCAATTTCAGCTCTTGTCATTTGATCGATCTTTGCAACTATAATCCATCATTTCACTTGTATTTCGCGCGGTGGATCATATTTACCTTATTTACCTGTCCAACAATAATGGTACGTAAATGCTGGCACGAAACAAAAATCATAATGGGACCGAAAATCAACATTTGTTGTAATCACTTTGCCATGCTGCTCCTTTGCTTCTTTGGATTATTGAAGAATAATATTTTCATCACACAATTAGAATTACACCTCTTTGAAATTTATATTTGTTCACCAATGACATCAAAAGACCCCGTCGTTGTAATGAGGGCCAGACTTACATCACATCTAAATCCTTTGGCTTGACTTTGCTGGTAAACTACAAAACCCCACAATCTTTGACATAGTTTTTGTTTTGCAAAGTTAAAATTCTAGCATTGGAATGTCTCAAATTTTTTATTATCTGTTGGAAGGTTATGTGTGTGAAACCATTTAAGATTGCAATATGTGCTCTTTTAGGTCCAGGGTCTAGGGATTTGCATCAAATAATGTCGAGCATGACACAATAAGTTTATCTGGGCGAGACTAAATTCAGTAATTAAAGTAAACTCAGTTATCACAGCCTTAGCTCCCCCTCATCTTTGATTTCCTAATTGACTTCTTCTTTGCTGAGCAATTCTTCCTTCGTGCAGCCTTTGCTGTCCATGTCGGCCCCCCGACTTAGTGATGCTTCGAGAGTGAAATCTAGGCTGATGAATAGGCAGAAAAAAGCTTTACCCCATGTGGGCTGAAGTTGCGTGAAGAAAAAGAAAAGGATGAGATTGTTGAATACGACTTCAATTCTCAAAGGAGTTATGCATGATCTAGAAGTCTATGTCCTACATAGATTGGAAAAGAAAAAAGTCTCTATCCCATAGGAATTAAAAAAGTAGAATTACATTTGTTAGAGAACTAACTTGTGGGAGTTAAAAGGCCTATAAAAAGGAGTCTATATAGTCCTTAGGGAGATATAAAAGAATCTAAGTGGTAATACTAATAACTAAGTATTGGTTATTTGTAAAATACTACAAAGCTAAGGTTAAAAGAGTTTTTCAGTATTTTTCTATCAAAAGATTAGAGTTGTAATAATTGAATATTTTAGTAGAAAAAAGAGGAAGTAAGACATTATTATTCCAAACCCTTAAAATCTCTTGTGTAGAAAATGAGTATAAAACTTAAGACCTCTTAAATAAAAGAAGTCTCAATAGTTTTATTATACTTCTAGTGAATTGATTGTTTTTTAGTTGGTCGTTGACCAGATTACATAGTACCTTCAAGGCAGAACAGTGCAGAAGTTTTTATTTAAGAACCTATGGAGACAACATAAAAATTTTGCCCATGACCCAATTCTAAAGTGGTCTTATCCAAGAACGTATCATGAGTTTGTCTTTCAAGTTCAACAAGGATTATGTTACATGAGTGTCTCAAGGTTTGTTTTGTGGTAAGATTACATGAAATATATTATTGGAACCACTTAAAATATGATTATTTTATTTTTGATAAGTTACATAAAATTACATTTGTAGTTCTCCAGCAATTTCAAACGTAAAAGAATAAGTTTGTTTTGGTGTGACAAGACATCTCATAACAGGTACAAAATTAAATCAAGCAGCAACGTATAAATATTCTTAATGCCAAATCTGGGAAACAAAACGGAATAGCCAGAACAGTGATTTTTACAGAGAAATACAGCCCACACAAGAGCCTACTAACAACAAGAAATCTCTAAGATTCCCTTTATTTATCTGAAACACAGTGATCTGATCAAGTGGGGAGCTTCAATTCATCACACGCTGCATCTCCATTAAAGATCAGTAGGGAATCCATTTACTGTCATCCCTCCATCTATGTAGATGGTTTGTCCAGTTATGTAAGAGGCTGCAGGTAGGCATAGAAATGCGACCGCTGGCGACATCTCCTCCGGTTTTCCCAGTCGCCGGAGAGGAGTCTGAGAATATATCCCTTTCAAAGCTTCGCTTTCCATTATCTTCCAAACCAATAAGAAGCAACATCAAGGGTTAATCACATATCATTAAAATGATGACTGCATAGTGTCAATTACGTACGTGATTGTTGTTGCACCAGAGTAATCAACAATTCAAATACAAAAGGGATCGTAAAAGAAAATTACATCATCAATCATAGCTGTCCTCGTCCCTCCGGGCGCAACGGCGTTGATCCTGATATTATCCTTTGCCCACTCCCGTGCCAAACTTCGGGTAAGTTGGTTCATTGCACCTGCATAAAAGAAGACAATTTGCACTCGCAATTCAGCAGCAACTAAAACATGGGCTGTAACGAAATGAATGTTGTACGAGAAAATCACCTTTTGTGGCTTCGTAAACAGATCCACAACCTATTGCTCGCAGTCCAGCGACGGAAGAGAGGAAAACAATGCTCCCTGCGCCTGAAGCTTTCAGAAGAGGATGTGTAAGTTGGCAAAGGTGGTAGGCAGATTCGAAGTTGGTGGCCATGACGAATGAGTAATCTTCTGCTGTCGTCTCCAGCGTTGGTTTCTTCACGTTCGTTCCCACGTTGTTTACCTGACACCAATCCATATGGCAGAACCGCCCATTCAATAACTTAGCACAGCGAATTAAGGTGTGTTTGATATAACCGAATCTTAAGGAGAGGCGTTTTTGCTTTCCTTTTTTTCTTTTATAAATATCAATGAACTTACAAGAATATCGAGTTTGCCATGAAATTGACTGGAAACTGTGTTTATAAGCTTCTCTCGTTGGACCCGAGACGTTAAGTCACAGACAGAACCACTGACTCGGTAGCCCTTCGCCTCCCATTCACGCAAACACTTGTGAAGATCAGCTTCTTTTCGAGAGCACGTGTGCACCGTCACTCCAAACCGGGCCAATTCTTCCACAATCGCATATCTGACACGCCACATAGTGATAATCCAAATTAGAAGTGCATACATATATAAAAGAAGAAATTTTGTATCACAGCCAAAGTACAGTAGCGGCGGAAAAAGGTAGAACACAAAAGACAGATGACCAATGGAATTTTTGATCCTGAAGTTGTTAATTATTAGAGAGTTCAATTCTTTTACAAGAGTTAGTTCAAGGAAAAGGGGTATTTCTTTACATATAAATCATTTCAAAACCCTATGTTTTAACAATGTGAGATAATTCTCTACCAATATTTAACATATTCTCTCATCACAATGGTCTAATCCAGATTATACAGCAATACCACTTTTATTATATGCAATCTAAGCTAAACTATATCTATATCCACAGAGATGTTAAGAAATTATCAAACTTTGATATTATATTAAAAAAATTTAATCATTTTATAAAAATTAGCTCAAGAAAAAGGAGCATTTCTTTATGTGTAAACCACTTCACAAGACCATATTTTAATAATGTAGGATAATTTCATACCACTATTTTAACATTAATGCATCCACATGACATGATTTCTCCTTCATGAGTTAATAGATTTTCTATTGTTGAAATCTGGATGTGTTTCTTGATATATAAAAGTTTTAGCTTTTTTAACAGGTCAATTTTAGAAGAGAGTAAGCCTTCCGACATTAAAGCTGAGAAAACAAAAAAAAAAAAAAAGCGAAACTAGAGAGAAACTAACCCGATTCCTTTGGTTCCACCAGTAACAAGAGCTGTCGCTCCCTGAAGCGACCATTTACCATATTTGCCACGAATATCTCCCTGACTCATAGTCACTAATTGTTTGTCTTTGTCTTTGTCTTTGTCTTTCAAAAGCTTATGTGGTAATATCAACTTGTTTGCAGACCCTGGTGCTCTGTCGATCTACTTATACTTACATGGGGGAGGTCCGTCTGCACCACAAGTTTGGTTCAGGGTTTGACATTGGAGGATGAGTTTTAATTGAATACTCAAATGTTCATGGTTATCAAACTAGAAGCTTCGTTTGACATATATCTCATTTCATACTTCTATTCCCTAAGCTTCATACTGTTCTTGATCTTCGAAACAATGGGTACGGAGCTCGTGCCTGACTTTCAAACGGCGTACGGACGTCATTCACAGAGGCTGGAGACCCTTCTAGTCTCTGAGAACGAATGGAAATCAATTTGGAGACTCTTCTAGCCCTGAGAACAAATGGAAGTAAACTTTCAGCATTCTATCTTTGATATCATCAATGATGAAAGAAAATTAGAAAATAGTAGATCAATTGTGTTAGATTTTATAGGTTGACCAGCTTCTTCCTTCTAGATAGCCTATTTTTTCTATAGTTAGGCCCTCCAAAGGCCCTGATGGATTTCCAGAAAGCAAGAAAAGTCAATAAATATAGAAGATTTTGGTTTTGGTAACCATATTTATTTCTCATATGCTAAGTTGCCTTCACCACGTGTTACTGAAAGATTCATAAAATCGCTTTGGACAGTAAACGTTCAAGAGTTAGATAAGTAAAGATAGAAAATGCCAATGACTTTTTTTTTTTCCCACCTTTCCCGTTCAACTAACATTTGAATAGAGAATTTGTAGAACCGCTGACCGACCTTTTTGTCCAATTGCTGACCGACTATTTTTTCCCCCTTTCTCATTTACTTTAATTTCGTGCCCTACCATAATGTCTAGAAATATTTCTAGTGTCTTCTTAAATCCTAAATTTCTAACAGATGGTTGATTGTGATGCCTAACTAGGATATTCTTGCTAACTGGGATATTCCTACCTTGTTAGATGCCATAGTTGAAAGAAGGTTGATTGACTTTAAGGGCTAATGACTTTACTGTGGAAGAAGGCTGAGTCATCATCTTCGTACGGGCCACTGGAAGCATCCTATTGAGAATGTTTAACAGTTCCCTTCAAGCCTAGTATACGTACTATGCCAAGTTTGCAGTAGAAGGATTGAAAAAGAAGCTTCGACAGTGGCGTTGTGACAATATCAACTATTTCGTAGGATGAATCGATATGTTTTGTGACTGGAGCTTTTAGAGCAACCTTCTCCGTCACAAAGTGATATTCAATTTCTAGGTGTTTTGCATGGCCATAGAATGAAGGTCTTGTGGTTAAATGAATGGCAGAAATATTAACACAGTACAGGGTGGGGAACATGGGTTGAGCTAATGACTTTGCTGTAGAACAAGGCTGTGACTCTTCATCTTCGGCTGGGCCACTGGAAGCAGCCTATAGAGAACGCTTAACAGCCCCAATACAGGGTGGGGGGCATGGGTTTAGCTAATGACTTTTCTGTAGAAGAAGGCTGTGACTTTTCATCTTCGGCTGGGCCACTGGAAGCAGCCTATAGAGAACGCTTAACAGCCCCAATACAGGGTGGGGGGAAGAAGGCCGTGAGTCTTCATTTTCGTCTGGGCCACTGGAAGCAGCCTACAGAGAACCTTTTAACAGTCCCAATACAGGGTGTGGTAGATTGAGCTAATGACCTTGCTGTAGAAGAACGCCGTGAGTCTTCATCTTCGCCTGGGCCACTGTAAGCAGCCTATAGAGAATGTTTTAACAATCGCAACTTCTAAGCTAGTACTTAGTTAAAGATCTTATTTTTCTACATGAAACTCTCTCTCAACACAATTCAAATTGGCATAAAAAGTAACATTGAAACAATTTCATTCCCTCACAGATCCCATTTTCCTGCAAAATAAAAGCTGTGTGGATGACTTCTTTTTTGCCTCTCATTAACCATATAGTTCAATAAGCATATTCTGACTGCTTCCTCTGAAGTTATGGAATCTGCTTTGAAACGCACGCTAAAATGCTTAATGGGATACTTGAACAGGAGAAGTGTCTTGGACAGGTAAGGCTTTATAAAGCAAGGCTTACTAACTTTTCGGCACTGTTATTTTTTCTACTCTTAGTACCTGGAGAATTTTTAGAAACTTTTAGTTAGAAGTCCCGAGGTAAAAATTTGTTATATTGTAATTGCTAGTGAATGTCATACCCTATTCCTAAAGTTAAGCACAACACCTTGCTTTTGCTCTCGCATCAAAACCCTCATCAACTGAGTTTGTTGCATTGTGTCTCATGGTGCTTGTACACTAAAACATTCAAGTGTTACATCATTTATCATTTGGCTTGAAGAGCTTGCAATAACATTTCAATCCCAAACATTCACTTACTTTTCTCCTTCTTTGGTCACTACCAAATTGCCTACAAGCATTTCCTTAATTGCTTATTGTTTATTATCATTCCTCACCATTTCTTCTTGTAATTCCTCATTCTCATACCCTGCCTCTCCTCCTTTTTCATTGTGACTCACTTGTGGATCTTCAAAGCGCACCAAGATGGCAAAAGCATTGTCCGTCTCAACGTCCTTGGAAGGCTTTACCTTATATTTCTTTCTTCAATTTCTATTCATCCAACTCGAACTTCTTGAGAGGACTCCTTATAAATTACTTTGCCTACCTCTTTGTCCACATATGGCACATCCATTTTATTTCCAATCAGGACAATCTCATTGTTAGGCACAAAAGTGACAATTGCATATTTAGAGGCTACCAAAGCATCAAACACTTTTGTATTTCCTTTTTTTTTTTCCGCAATGTGGAATCCTTTGCCTTTTGAATTGGTGTTCTTCCTCCATTCCTTATAGGGTAGGCTTTTCCCTTCTTTGTTCTTACTCCTTTGCTCTACCCTTGAGTTTCTCTTGCGTGCGTTTTTTTCTTCTTCTTGCATTTGGATACATCGTATCCTTCTATATGGCAAAATGTACAAAAACCATTATGTTAATCGAGGTCTCATAAGTATCCATCCCTACAAATATTTTAACAAACATGGAATTTTCCAAAAATAATATGCAATTATCCAGTTTTAAAAAATCTACCAATAGAATCTGTTATGCCAATTAAATAAGGAGGCTAATCGAAGGTCAATGGCAGACCTAGGAATTGGATCCACAGTGTAGCGTGCATAGATTGTTTGTGCCTTTTCATTTCATGGAACCATCCGCTTAGAAGAGATCAACCCGATTGGAGTATACAGACAAGGAATGACACTTGGACATGGAGAAAGATACTTAAGATTAGGTCCTTCATGCAAATCGAATGTTGTGTAAGGTCTTTTCATTAGGGTATAACCCTACCCATCTTGTATTGGGGTATTTTATATATAAATTCCTTGCTTAGCCAAAAAAGAAAGAAAAAAAAAAAGGCAACATGATATCTTGCTAGTTGTTGAATAAAAAATACATTATCAATCAATTGATAATACTTAGAAAATAGCATAATACATCTTCTGATTCAATACCTTCACAATTCATGAAAACTCTCTGGAATCTTGTCAAAAAGATTGATATTTAGATAAATTCATTTTACTTTCTTACTGGTCCTCTTTCAATCCATCTTTTTCCTCAAATATTTGTAGAGAACATGGCATTGCAGTCCCCCTACTTTCTCAAAACAAATATTCTTCTCATCCTTTCAAAAAAATGATAAAAATATCATTTAAAATAAATGTGTCCAAAGATATTTTTGGACAGAATGTATACCTTATTTAAGAATCTTTGAATGCCATACGCCTTTTTTTTTATGACGTAACTTGTCAAATTGGCCTTGTTTCAAGTTGTCATATGATTTTTCTGCTTTAATGTTCTAAAGTTTTCCTTATAAGTTCCGTTACTTTAAGACATGTTTAATTCTTTTTTAAGGTAATATAGTGTTCTAATCTTTAAGATTTCATTAAAGTTATATTTTTTGAACACTGAGGTTTCTTCTTTGATTGTTTTAAAACTCATAAGGAACTAGGCCTCTTGTGATGAAGCAATGAGAAAGATAAAGTTTATTTTAGTTTGTCGAGATAAGCCGTAACATGTAGGAAAAGATATCAGGCAGCAAAGTGTAATTATTCAACGCCAAATCAAACCAAATAGGAAAGGGCTGATTAGAAAAGTTGTCTAAAGAGCCAAGAAAAAGCATACGGAAGCATGATAACCTCAGACAAGGCCTATGAAACTTTTCTCCCTAAAACAGACAAGAAAAAGGAAAAAGCAAACTCAGCAGCAACTAGATATCGTAGGACTTCCTTTATTTATTAAGTGGAGAGCTTCACTTGATGATATGTTGCATCTCAGTAAAGTGTAGAGTATCCATTCACTGTCATCCCTCCATCCACATAGATTGTTTGTCCAGTTATATAAGAGGCTGCAGGTAGGCACAGAAATGCTACCACGGACGCCATCTCCTCCGTTTCACCGAGTCGACGAAGGGGGACTTGTGCATATAAAGCTTCCAAATGATCTTTTTCCATTATCTACAACACGAATAAGAAGTAGAGTCAGGGAAAAGATCATGAAAATATTGATGAATGACGATCGAGCATCGTAAGAGGACTTACATCCTGAATCATAGATGTCCTTGTCCCCCCAGGAGCAACGGAGTTGACCCGGATATTGTCTTTTGCCCACTCACGGGCTAAACTACGGGTAAGTTGGCTGGTTGCTCCTGCGTAAAACAAGACAGTTTACACCCATAATTCCGGCAACAACGTAAATACACAAGCCAAAAGCTGTAAAGAAACTGAAGTTGCATGAGCAAATTACCTTTACTTGCTTCGTAAATAGTTCCACAACCAATTGATTGCAGTCCAGCAACGGAAGAGAGGAGAACAATGCTTCCTGCTCCTGATGCTTTCAGAAGAGGATGCGCAAGTTGGCACAAGAAGAAAGCAGAATCAAAGTTGGTTGCCATGACAAGTTTGAAATCTTCAGCTGTCGTCTCTAAGGTTAGTTTCTTTACGCTGGTTCCCACATTGTTTACCTGAGATTAATCGATAGAGGCGGAACCGGCCACAAAAAAGCTTAGCACGTTTTGAAGGGCTTCTTATTTTCTTAGCCGGTAAAAGAGATCAAAAGCTTACGAGGATATCGAGTTTGCCCTGAAATTGTTGGGAAACTGTGTTAATAAGCTTCTCTCGATCGGCAGGAGACGTTAAGTCGCAGCAAGAACCCGTAACACGGTAGCCCTTCGTCTCCCAGTCACGCAAACACTTATTAAGGTCAGATTCAGTTCGACAGCATGTGTGCAAGGTGACTCCAAACCTACCCAATTCCTCTACAATAGAGTATCTGATCATAACACAGGAGATAACACAAATTAGCTGGGAGTATATGTCAATGCAGAGATTCTGATTCCTAACAAGGAGAAGAAAAGGTATGACAATTGTGGAAAATAAAGCTTGTTAATATTTTGGTTTAGCATATTCTTTCATATGTTTAAATTTCTTTCTCTATTAATTGATTGATTTATTAATTTGAAAGGAGAAGATTAGATTGCTTCTAACATGACAATTGTTTTTAACTCACATACCATCGGTGTGTCAAATTTGAGACAAAAATGTCTTAGATACCACCTACTTACCGTTGAACTAACAGTTTGTCAACTATAATATGACACTAAAACTTATATTTTTGAGGCATTGTGTTGTTTCTAAATTAGATTCTTATGATTTCACCATTTCACTCCATTATTTATGAATGAAATACTTGTAACTTCACTATATTCAAAATAATGGGAAACATTTAAAATAATGATTGTCTCATACATTAGCATCTTAATTTTATTATTCTCTTTAAGTATTCATCTCTCTTTATCTTTTCATGAACAGTTCATAAAAGTAAAAAATAAAAGAAAGCTAATGCCTTTCTAACAATAACAAAGCCTACACCAAGGGAAAATCCCAGACAAAACACAGTTGATGAAAGAAACTTTTATCGATGTAGTCGTGTGTCACCCCTATGGTACGACCTCTTCAATTCGCCCATTAGCAAGCAACTTCTCCGTTTCAAGAAGCTCAAAAGAAAAGCTAGAAAGAGAGAAAGTTGAGAGAAAATAACCCGATTCCTTTGGTTCCACCAGTAACAAGAGCTGTCATTCCCTGAAGTGACCATCTTCCATTTTTGCCACGAAGATCTCCCAGACTCATTTTGCTGCAATGCCCAATACTCTACTTTGACCAACTGGTTTATTATGCGGAAATATAAAGTCGCAGGCAGTTACTGCTGCTCGGTGGGGCATATTCATAGCTCCGATAGGCCGCGCTCCACGCATAACCGTTGACCATTAATATTCTAATTTACATGGCCTCAAAATTGAAGTTGATACAGTCGTCTCTCTCTTTCTCTTTGACTCTCCTATTTTCGAGATCCTGCTAGTAAATAGTTTGATCAGGTACGTAGCTCCCACCAGATTTTCTATCACGTGCGGAAGTAACCATATAAGTTGGAAGGGTCTTTGTAGCACGTGCTTTCCAATGCAAGTGTTTTGTTTCTTAACCATCTTTTGGAACAATTCTCCGTTACCAGTATTTTCACAACGCTGACCAACCCGTGGGGAGTGATCCGGCCACATATAACACAATCCCAAACGTATTTGTGGGGCGTCAAAGATAGTGTTGCTCTTCTGCACGGTCAAATTGTTTCCATGAGGCCTTTGCGCTCTATTGCTTGCAAGAAGAAAAGCGAAGAGAACTCAAACGAGATGCCCTACACAGCCCCAACGCTGCAGCAATTGTTATTTAAAAACAAGAATCGCATTGAAGTCCATGCTGTCCCAAACTGCTAGTACCCTAATCTATTGTACTTTATGTACAAACAATAGATCTAGTTGAATGGAAATAACACTGGTCCTTTTCCTTTTGACGTTTTAGTGCAAACCAATTGTTATAATTGCTGCATTAGTTGTGTGCTTATTTATCTTTCTTTTGTTTAGAAGTTTTCCGTATCCAGCATGATGCTTCTGTTGAAGTGACCCGGAGAGCCCAAAATAGTAAGCACCTATCTATACTACCACGTCAGCCAGTTGCATAGGGCTTCTTTCTTCTCAGGACGTGCCAGCCACAAGCAAGCCTAGCCAATTCCATTTATTATGCGCGACCCACACGACCGGCAAAGCGTAGCACGTTCTCAGCACGTTATCTTCTTTGATCAAGTCTCACGGCATGGGCCATTGCAAACTCGGATTGCCCCTCTCGTCTAGCAACTTCAATGGAAAATATCGTCCTTTTGCATTTAATGCTTGAACCTTTATAAATAGCTATTGAAACAAGGGCAGGTTGTTGACAAAAAGCCTTTGTATGATAGTCGGTTATGTTCTGCGTAATGTAGTGTTGAAGGCCAATAGCCCTACAATTATGGTTTTCAAAAAAACTATCCTTGTTTTTTTTTTTGGGACAAATATATAAGTTTATTTATTAATTATTTATTTTTATTTTCTTTTTCTTAGATGAATAAACTCACATATTCATAAATAAATAAATAAATAATAAGAAAATATAAAAATTTAAGAGCATACCACAATATTACAATTTATTTAAGAGAATGTTGAGCTTGAAATATTTTATCTATGACAACAAAACATTTGTTTGAGAGGATCTAATGTTCAAAAATAATGATGCTCTCCTACATACTACTTTTCAAATTCTAGCAAATAAAATTTGTATCTCAATAGCCTTATTTTAAAAATGTCTATGATTTTATTCTTATCATATACAATAGACATATGTTAAGAAAGAAAGTTTAAAAAACTTTATGGTCAAATTCTTTCCTTTAATAACTTTAATCATCCATTACAATTCAAAGTTCTAATCACTAATGATCTTATGAAAGCCTTGTTGTGCAAGAATATTTTGTCAAATTTGTCTAGTCTAAATACAATAAAAAAATAAGATGACTTACTTTCTACTTAAGAACCATAAAAATTACAATACAAATTAATTGAGGGGAGCTATTGGGATATCATTTTTGCAGTAGAAAGTCTCTCCATACATATGTGCCATCTAGTGAAGTTGTATTTGTTGATTCTACTTGACTATATCAAGTCATATCATTTACCCTCAACATTAACTTATTGAAATTTTTCATATGTCTCTTTACAACAATCAAAGGGTTTAGGGAGTGTAGATGTGAAAATTTGTCATAACTTGAAAAGACCTTTTCAACTCTATGTCATATTTTCTTTAATGTTAAGAAGCATAACTAAAGTTCTCCTATATTTTAGTACTATGAATTTATCTATCCCATAAAGATGAACCTAGATAATAGATGAGATTCTAAAGTAACCATCCCAACAGAATCTTATTTCACACTTTAACGTCTAGTAGTCTAAGTCCTCCCTTTTTAGGTGAGTAAACAACCTACCAAGTAACATTGTAACTTTTATGATTTTCCAAACTACCTGCCCATAAAAAGTGTTTAATCTTCATTTCAATCTCACAAATGATTTGTTTTAGGGGAGGAATATTTGGATCCAAAAAGTGTAGATAGAGGTAAGAATTGATTTTGTAAATTGTAATATTCTTACATAATTGAAATGTTTCCTTCCCCATTTATCAATTCTTTCTATAATTTTTTTTTTGTCAAAACCTCACAATTAACATAAGTAATTTTTTTATAATAAGGAGAACACCAAAATGCCTAATAGGAAGAGTTCTCTTAGAAAATGGAATATGATCTAATATCAAAAACTTTTCTTGTTCCATGAGCACAAAAAGAAAATATATGGCATCTGTTAGGATTAAAAAATAAACTACGAGTGCTACAAAGTCCTCCAAGTATCAGTGAAACATAACATTGAATTACATGTCTATGTGCAAATAAAAATAAGTCATCTACAAATCAAAGATAAATGATATTCTCCATCTTGCAGCACTAATGAAATTTGAAATTAGAAAGAAAAGTTTTCCCAATAATAATCCTATTAAGAATCTTCATAATAAAGACAAATAAATAAGGAAACAGGGGATCTCCTTGTCTTAATTATTAACGCCCCCAAAATAGCCAAAATGCTCACCATTGAAGTTTACAAAAGAATCAAGTAGTAGTAATGTATTAGCAAATCAAATCAATCATTATTGAGGAGTATGAATAGCTTGGAAAACTCCTAAGATTGTAACTCATTTAACCATGGCATGAGCTTTTATGAGATAAATTTTTAATGGCAACACCTTTATCTTCTTTGTAATAATTATGAAGTAACTCTTAACAAAACATAATATTTTTATATATCTAACAATCTTTAATAAAAGCAATTTGGTTTTGGCTAACTACAACAAAGAGAACAAGACTTATCATTTTCAAAAATAGTTTAGAGATACTTTATATAGAACATTATAGTGAGTAATTGGTTAGAATCCTTTATGAGCTAGGATTGGAGGTTTTTGGAGCTAGATACAACAAAGTAGCATTAATAACTTTCAATAATTTCTTGGATGAGAAAAAAATCTAGCACTACACCTTTTATGTCACGTCTAATAATATGTCAAGCTTTTTTTTAAAATAGACTCTTGTAGCCATCAAGACCACAAACTTGGAAATCATGAGATCCCTAAATAACTTTCACCACATTTGGTCATTCAAAAGTAAGTAGATTCAACAAGCCATTTATATTGTCATGAAATAAAAAAGCATACCTTTCAGTATGAATGTTATTAGCAAAAGAACTACCAAGTATAGATTGATAATATATAGTGATAGCATTATGCAATACATTATCATCATAAATAATGGAACCATCTTCTTGTACTAGATGAATAATTTTGTTCTATGTTCTTTTACGTATTAAGGATGAGAGAACATTATACTCATATTATCACCTTCTTTCAACCAAAGATTCTTTGATTTTTGTTTTAAAAGAATTTCCTCATGTTTACTCAATGCAAGAAATTACTTCACTTTAAGCCTTTTCTCATAACATATAACTATATTAAAAGGGTCAAGTTATAGATTAAGTTAAATCTACTACAATTGTTCTCTAGCAACCTTTATCTTTTGATGTAAATTACCAAATTAGATAGAGTTGAGATTCCTAAGTTGAGCCTTAAATGCTTTTAGCTTCCTCATAACCTTGAATATTTTAGTGCTATTGAATTCTTGTTGTCAGACAAAACTAACAATATTCATAAAATTAGGGTTAATCCATCTAAAAATTGGAAAATCTAAATGGTGTTTTTTTTTCCTTTAATGAGTAGTACTAAACTTAACTAAGAAAGGAAAATAATTTGACACCAATGAAGGCAAGAACTTGATAGAAAACCTATAAATTCGAAGAATCCATTTTGCATTGGTTAATGCTTTATCAGTCTTATTAATAGTTTTAAATCAAGTGAAGAAAGAACCAATAAAGGAGGGTTCCACCAATCCTAATTTTCCAATCACATTAATGACATCTTCCATGTCCCTTATCCATCTGACATTTGGACTAATATGTTTATTTATGTGCCGAATTTCATTAAAATCACCCATTAGAGGCTAAGGAATATTTCTAACATTTTGGGATGAGAAAAGTTTGATATTTGCCCATGACTCCTTATGTTTAGATCCTAAGTTGATTACATAAATGGCAAATAAAAAGAAAGATGACAAACCTAACTTTTTGATGCGATAATGGATAGCCTAGGACAAAGTTCTTTGAATTGAAAGTTGTAACTTAGATGATTTCACAAAATCCTTATTTTCCAATCATGGAAAGTAAGTAATTATGAGAGTAATTCTAACCAATAAACATTTTTTTATGAATATGTAAGTTTATTCATTAAAGAATAAAAAAAAATATAAAAGTTTAGGGGTATATCTTAACATTACAACTTATCTAAGAGAAAATCAAATTTGAAATTCTTTAATGGTGACACAATAAAATATTTGCTAAAGAAAGTTTAATATTCCTAAATAAACATGCTCTGATACGTATTGCTTTTGTTACTCTAGCCAATAAAATTAGTATTTCAACAATCTTATTTTGAAAACATATATGATTTCATTTAGATCATATGCAATATCTATAAGCTAAGAAAGAAAGTTTAAGAAACTTCATAGCCAAATATTTTTCTTTTGTTACTTTAACCATCCATTGCAGTTCAAAATTTTAATTGTTGATGTTCCAATGAATGCCTTATTACGTAAGAATACTTCGTAAATATGCCCAAACCAAGTATGCTTAAAAAAAAATATGACTTACATTTTAGTTAAAAACCACAAAAATTACAATATAGGTTAATTAAAAAAATAATCAAAATATCACTTCTATTGTAGGAAGTCTATCTCTTACATATAAATTATCCAATGAAATTATGTTTGCTAATTACACCTGATCATACCAAGTCATGCCATTCAACTTGAATAAACATATTATTGATGAAAAAACTTACATTCTCTTCTTTTACCCTATGCTCTATCAAAATGATAGCATATGGAGTTTGAGATAATACAAAGTTAACAATTTCTTGTATTTAGGCATTTATTAAGGCCTTTCACATTTCAATATGATATATTCATTGATTTGGAGGCTTTTTCCCTTTATCCATTACACCAAAGTTGTCAAAAATATTTGAAAGCTTTAGATGTCATTAGCAAACTAAGCAAACTTATTTTCTAACATAATTACATGATCATTGTCCTTCTTATTTCCAGGAGTTCTCCTTTTATTAGTAATAGGAGTAAATTTTAAGTTTGTATTATGGTTATTGCCTTGGGTGGTACAAGAAGCAACACTTGGCTTGACAATACTCATATTAGTAGCTTGAGCAACACAAGTTTTCCTTTATTCACCATACCAAAGTTATCAAGAAGATTCAAAAACTCTAAATGTCATTAGCAAATTGAGCAAACCAATTTTCTAACACAATTACATGATCATTGTCCTTTTATTTCTAGGAGTTCTCTTTTTATTAGTAATAGGAGTAAATTTTGAGTTTGTATTATGGTTATCACATTGGGTGGTACAAGAAGCAACTCTTGGCTTGACAATAACCATATTAGTAGCTTAAGCAACACTATTTTTCCTAACTATATGAGTGTTAACCTAAGTAGCTATAGTTGTAAGTAGGACATGAATCTCTCTTTTTTTATTTACTTGCATTATTGGAACTTGGGAAAGGGCTACATTCTTTTTTAGAATCCATACATTTTTCCTAATAATGTAATCCTTATGACCAAAGCAATTATATTTCTTACATTTAGTGGAAATCCAATCATACTCCACGATAACACCAAACACCTTATTGTTTCCTATATCAACATCAAAATTTTAAGGAAATTTACTATCAAAATATATTAGAATACAAATTTTAGCATATGATAATCAAACATTTTGTTTAGTTGCTTTGTCCATATATAGAAGTTCACCAAGTGCACTACTAACGTTGCTTATACTAATCTTGTTCCATAATACATGAGGATCATTAAACAATTTAACCCAAATGAAAATAGCACATATCTTGGCTTTCTCCAATCCAATACAAGGATGCCATTTTTAAAACAAATAAAGGTTTATCAGTTATGTCTCATACTCTAATTTCCATTATTTCCTTTAGCTTCTGAACATTAGAAAATCAAAAGAAAAAGAACTCATCCTCAACAGTGAAAACATCTAGTAAGTTATCCTTACCCCATAATTTTTTAACAACTCATTTTATTTTGTAATACAAAGTACTAGTATTTTTAAAATAACCCTTAAGACAATATGTCCCCCTCTAGGTTTAGGTTCTAGGGCTTTGCGTCACATATCGTCAAGCATTACACAATAAATTCATCTGGGGTAGACTAAATTCAGTAGTTGAAGTAAACTCGGTTAACGCAGCCTCAGCTCCACCTACTCATTGACTGCTTCTTTACCGAACAATTCTTCCTTTGTGCAGCCTTCGCCGTCCATGTCGGCCCAGCGACCCAGTGACGCTTGACAGAGAAATCTAGGCTGATGAACGAAGCAGTTTGACCCAAGGATAAATAGGCAGAAAAAAGCTTCACGTCATAGGGGTTCAAGTTGCTTGAAGAATAAGAGAAGGGTGAAAGTGACCTGCGTAGGGTCAAGACGAATGAGCCAAGAGAATATCGCCATTTTGGTATATATATATATATATATATTATGAAGTTAAAAAAGATACACAGAAAATGAGTGTCAAACTTGAGACCTTTTAATTAAAAGAAATTTCAATAGCTTTATTAGACTATTAGTGAATTGGCTTTTATTTTAATTGGGCATAGACTACTTAGTACCTTTGAAGGCTGAACAGTGGAAAATTTTTTATTTAAGAACCTGTGGTGAAAATATACACATTGCTTATGACCTAATTCTAATGTAGTCTTATTCATGAAAGTCTCATGACTTTGTCTTTCAAGTTCAACAGCGATTTTTTATAAATTCTCCTGCTGCAATGGAATGTTCGTTTGTTTTGTGATAATATATTATTGGAACCACTTAAAAATGATTATTTTATTTTTGATAAGTTACATAAAATTACGTTTGTAGTGCTCCATCAATCTGAAACTTAAAAGAATAAGTTTTTTTTTATGTGACAAGACATCTCATAATAGGAACAAATTAACTCAAGCAGCAAAGTATAAATATTTTTAATGCCAAATCTGGGAAACAAAAAGAAATAATCGGAACAATTATTTTACAGAGAAAAACAGCCCACGCTCGAGCCTATTAGCAACTAGAAATCGGTAAGATCCCCTTTATTTATCTAAAGCACAGTAATCAAGTGGGGAGCTTCAATTCATCACACGCTGCATCTCCATTAAAGATCAGTAGGGAATCCATTTACCGTCATCCCTCCATCTATGTAGATGGTTTGTCCAGTTATGTAAGAGGCTGCAGGTAGGCATAGAAATGCGACAGCAGGCGATATCTCATCTGGTTTTCCCAGTCGCCGGAGAGGAGTCTGAGTATATATCCCTTTCAAAGATTCTGTTCCCATTATCTTCAACAACAAGGAGATGTGACACCAAGGGTTAATTCCATATCAAGAAAATGATGACTGCATGAGTGTCAATTACGTAGGGGATTTTTATTGCACTAGAGTAATCAACAATTCAAATATGAAAGGCATCGTAAAAGAATATTTACATCATCAATCATAGCTGTCCTTGTCCCTCCGGGTGCAACCGCGTTGGTCCTGATATTGTCCTTTGCCCACTCCCGTGCCAAACTTCGGGTAAGTTGGCTCACTGCACCTGCGTAAAAGAAGACAATTTGCACTCGTAATTCGGCAGCAACGAAATATACAACTTGGACTACGACGAAATGACAGTCGTACAAGAAAATTACCTTTTGTGGCTTCGTAAACGGATCCACAACCTATTGCTCGCAATCCAGCAACGGAAGAGAGGAAAACAATGCTTCCTGCGCCTGAAGCTTTCAGAAGGGGATGTGCAAGTTGGCACAGGTGGTAGACAGATTCGAAGTTGGTAGCCATGACGAATGAGTAATCTTCTGCTGTTGTATCCAACGTTGGCTTCTTGACATTGGTTCCCGCGTTGTTTACCTGACAAATCCATACGGCAGATCCGCCATACGAAAGCTTAGCACAGCAAATAAAAATCCTTTCGATGAAACCAAACCTTAAGCAAAGGCATTAGGCATATTTCTCCTTAAAATCGACTTATAAGGAAAAAGCATATTTTTCGGTTCCCAAAAAGGACTACATAGTAAGAATAATGTGAGAAATTGTCACTGCAACTAGTATAAGATATCAAAAGACTTACAAGGATATCGAGTTTGCCATGAAATTGAAGGGAAACTGTGTTTATAAGCTTCTCTCGTTGGACCCGAGACGTTAAGTCACAGACAGAACCAGTGACTCGGAAGCCCTTCGCCTGCCATTCACGCAAACGCTTATTAAGATCAGCTTCATTCCGTGAGCATGTATGCACCGTCACCCCAAACCCGGCCAATTCCTCCACAATCGCATATCTGATCACACCACATGGTGGTAATCCAAATTAGCGGCACATACATAATAAAAGCAAAAATTTGTGTCACAGCCAATGGACAGTATCAGCGTAAAAAAAGAACGAAAGACAGATGCCCAATGGAATTTTTGACCCTTGAAGTAGTTAATTATTAAAATGTTTCTTCCACAAAAGCTATGTCAAGGAAAGGGAGTATATTTCTTTACATATAAACTACTTTATAAGCACATATCTTAGTAATGTAGGACAAGTTCACACCAATATTCAACATGTTCCTTCACTATAATGGTTTAATGCAAACCATGTTGCAATGTCACTTTTACTGTGTGGACTCTAAATGAAACTATATCTATATTCATAAGAGTATTAAAAAAGAAAAAGAAATAGACTTGATACCATATTAAAATGTTTAATCCTTCTATAAAACTTATCTCATGATAAGAGGATATTTCTTTAAATATAAACCACTCTACAAGCCATATCAAACAATATGGAATGACTCCATACCAATATTTGACATTAATGCATCCACATAACATGATCTCAACTTTCCTTTCATAAGTTTAACATATTTTCTAGTTTCCTTGTCGAATTGTTGAAATCTGGATTTGTTTTTTATGTACAAAAGTGTTACCTTTTTGACAGGATAATTTTAAAAGAGAAAGAAGATCTTTGACATTAAAGTTGAAGAGGAAAGAGAAAAAAACAAAAGTGAAAGTAAAAGCAGAGAGAAACTAACCCGATTCCTTTGGTTCCACCAGTAACAAGAGCTGTCGCTCCCTGAAGCGACCATTTACCATATTTGCCACGAATATCTCCCTGACTCATAGTCACTAATTGTTTGTCTTTCAAAAGCTTATGTGGTGATATCAACTTGTTTGCAGACCCTGGTGCTCCGTCGATCTACTTATACTTACATGGGGGAGGTCCGTCTGCCCCACAAGTTCGGTTCAGGGTTTGACATTGGAGGATGAGTTTTAGTTGAATACTCAAATGTCCACGGTTATCAAACTAGAAGTTTCATGTTGGCATATATCTCGTTTCATACTTCAATTCCCTAAGCTTCATACTATTCTTGATCTTCGAAACAATGGGTACGGAGCTCTCCTGCCTGACTTTCAAACGGCGTACGGACGTCATTCATAGAAGCTGGAGACCCTTGTAGCCTCTGAGAGTGAATAGAAGTCAAGCCGGAGACTCTTCTAGCTCTGAGAACGAATGGAATTAACTTACTTCCAGCATTTTATCTTTGATATCATCAATGATGAAAGAAAATTAGGAAATAGAAGATCAATTTTGTTAGATTTGTAGGTTGACGAGATTCATCCTTCTAGATAGCCTCTTTTGTTGACAGTGAAGCCCTCCAGGGGCCCTGATGGATTTCCAGAAAGAAATAGAAGGCGATAAATGTAGAAGATTTTAGGTTTGGTAACCATATTTATTTATCTTATGCTAATCGCCTTCACCACGTGTTACTGAAGGATTCATAAAATCGCTTTGGACGGTAAAAGCTCTCATTACAATGAGTTTCTTTTCTTATTTTCATGTTTCTCATTGAAATAAAATTTGAAAAGAGAATTTGTAGAAGCGCTGACCGATCTTTTTAAATCCTAAAGTTCTGTAACAAACCACTACTTTAAGAACGAACCATTGAAATACTTATAGTAATCTCTTTAAATTATAAATTTCCCTCTAAACCCATTCGCAGTGACCCCTATACAATTTGCTAGAAACAAAAGTATCACGTTGGAAAAAAAAAATCATTTTTGATAGTATTTAAATATAAAAATATTCTCTGAAATAAAAGGAGAAGACACACATTTAACACAATTATTTAGAGATTTCTATACTACGTGATTGTGGAAGTCGAAACCGTTCTATCAGATGGTTAATTGTGCTGCCTAACTAGGATATTCTTGCTAACTTGGATATTCCTACCTTGTTAGATGCAATTAAAGAATAGACGGCTATGAAATAGAACAAAGAACTGCAGACTACTGTGAAATTTATTCGAAGATTTGAGACTGCACAATGGTTCTCAATTTCTAGAGTTATTGAGGTTAGTAAATATAGAAACAAAATTGGTATAGAGTAAGTCTGATTTCATGAGAATTAGGGATTGAGAAAGGACTTCCCATTTCTTCCGAAACTTGTCTTGAAGAGTTTTACGTTCTAATTGGTGGTAAGAGAGAATTCATTTGAATTTTGAATCTCTTTCTTCTTTGATTGAGTAATTGTCGGAATTTCATGGGAAAAGGTTGGTGAATGATCTTCGGGGTTGGTGAAAGCTTTTCTGACGCCATAGGATTTGCTCAAGGTAGACTATAAATGTAGTCTTGTGTGCCTGATGTGGCTCTTGTTCCCGACATTGTTGGGTCGTGCTAATGTGGCACTAGAGGGCTTGGACTGACTTCCTTTGATGGATAAGCTTTGGTTTGCCGACGGGCTTTGGGTGCGCCTTGATAGGTGAGAGAAGGTTGATTGACTTTGTGGGCTGATGACTTTGTTGAAGGCTGTTAGTCTTCATCTCCATCTGGGCCACTGGAAGCAACCTATAGAGAATGTGTAACAGCTCCCTTCAAGCCTAGTGACCTACCATGCCAAGTTTGCAGCAGAAGGATTGAAAAGGAAGCTTAGACGGTAGCGTTGTGACAATATCAACTATTTGGTAGAGTGAATAGATATGTTTTGTGACTAGAGCTTTTAGAGCAACCTTCTCCCTCACAAAGTGATATCCAATTTCTAGGTGTTTTGCATGGCCATAGAATGAAGGTCTAGTGGTCAAATGAATGGCAAAAATATTAACACAGTACAGGATGGTGGGCATGGGTTGAGCGAATGACTTTGCTGTAGAAGAAGGCGGTGAGTCTTCATCTTCTTCTGCCCACTGGAAGCAGCCTAACACTCCCAACTTCTGAGCTAGTATTTAGTTAAAGATCATATTTTTCTACATAAAACTTGTTCTCAACGTAATTCAAATTGGCATAAAAAGTAACATTGAAACAATCTTATTCCCACAGAGATCCTATTTTCCTGCAAAATAAAAGCTTTGTTTGTGTGTGGATAACTTCTTTTTTTCTTCCCATTAACCACATAGTCGAATAAGTATATTCTAACTGTTTCCATCCAAGTTTTTAAAAACTTTTATTCATTAAACGGAATATGAATAATACTTTTTTTTCTTTTTTTTTTTATACTCACACACACATAGGAAAAGAGAAGGGAATCAAACCCCTTACCTGTTGGACTCGTAGGCCAACCACTAATCCAAAGGGACTCCCCTTTAGATAAATTTCTTTTCAATTCTCTTTTCTCAAATATCTTATGTTCTTCACAAGAGAAAGAATGTCTCCTTTTAATACAACTCGTTGCCAATTAATCAAATCAGTTAATTGTTATAACTATTTAATTATAAATCTTTATATTCATGTGTCATGATCTCAAGGGTGGATCATAGCAATCTCTATCCCCTCGAAAAGGTACTTGTCCACAAGGATTAAAATTTTAGAGATTACAGGTTTATAAAAATAAATATCTCTAATACATAAAAGGCAAGATCATTCCTACTAACTCGCCGAAATGGTATCTGAAGGCCATCCCAGTGGGGGAAGTATAGTCCTAGATCAGCCCACTGAATGCATCGAGTGACTGCCTTCTGCCACTAGCCACAAATGGGAGGCCGTCCAGCTCCATCACTCGAACTCTTTGTTGTGCGCCAACCACCGACCGACTCTAATTTAGCACTTCGCTTGGTAGTCATCTAGTTTGATGGCAAGTCTGACCCCTTCTATGGCTAAGAGATCTAACTTACAGTGCGTCGTCCGATTTTTGGGCACAAGCGAGTAGTCAAGCTCCTAATCAGGAGGAGGTCGGGACTGGCAGTAACACCCACTCATTGACCTTTTCTTCCACGAGGTTCTTCGTTTGGTTGCTGATTTGGCCAAGGTAGGGAACAAGAGACGGTCATCCTTCGCTAGCTAGAGATGTAGACCAGTCCAATTAGGTTGATGGTGGAATCCTTGTCTTGCTTCTCCTTCTCCTACTCCTCCTTCTCAGCTTGGATCTGCTTGACTTCAGCCTAAGAACAACTAGTGGCAAATCTATTGGATCAAAATGTCTTATACTACTTGTCGTGATCCATGGTAATCATAACTTCATAGTAATGAATTCAAACAAAGTAACTCTGGGATTCTAATCTACTAAAACTACAAGTACCTCTCTTTACGGGATGGCAATTCATAAATCCTAATATCAAAGGAGATAAATTGTCAAATGTCTTCCACTCTCAAATGTCTTTCATTGTTAAATGTCCTCCATTCCATTGTCAAGTGTCTTCTATTTTCTTTTCTCAAATGTCTTACATTTTCTTCAAGAGAAAGAATGTTGAGAGAGCCAATCTCATACCAAAATAAAGACCCAACACTTTGCATCTTGTAAGGCGTGGACTATCTCTTACCATTACTCATGAGTTTTGGTAGGCATGGGTCCATTCTTACATAGTATCAAAGCCATTACCTAACGCCTTTGTTGCTGGATCCTGATGTCTTCCCCTACCTCTTCTGCTATGTTCCAATACGAGTCTCAAGCCTCTCTTCCTACTATCCTAACATGTTTTGCCTCCTCTCTTTATCTTTAGATTTTTATAGTATTGCCGTAATGTTCTATGGTGGTTCTTCTTAATCTCTTCAATTGGTTTCTAAAGTTAAATTATTTCCTTTTCACAATTTTTATGACCTTATTTCAGAATTTTATCTTTCCTTCCAATGAAGAAAATATCTCTTTATTTTACTATTTATAGTTCTTTACTCACCAATGTTCATTCTGGCCTCTTATCTTATTTTACTTTGTCTATGCTCATTCCAACCTTTTGGCTATTATTTTTCTTTTCCTTTTATGCCAATGTTATTTTTTTGAAGAAAAAAAATCTCTTATTTTATATCTCTCTACTTCCTCTCTTCTCCCTCATTCATGAAAACTTTGTGGTTGTTCTACAAATCAAGATCTCTCTTGAATCCTATCTTGTCCCCCATTTGAGAAATTTTGGGGTTGATTTTTATCTCCCTCATTCATGAAAACTTTGTGGTTGTTCTACAAATCAAGATCTCTTTTGAATCCTATCTTGTCCCTCATTTGATAAATTTTGAGGTTGATTTTTAAGAAAAATCATCTCATTCCTTCTTAGTTTAGCCCGATCTATTTGAATTCTTACCTTTCTTTCTCAAATATATTCCACGTCATTACCTTCTTCTTTTTGCATGATATTGATATTGTCTTCTTCTTAAACATCAATGGTCTATTTCTTTACCTTTTCTTTAAATCTAATAGAGTATACAGTTCTCTTAACCATTAGAAATTTTGTGAATGCCTTGCTTGTGGTCAGCTCTCTCTACACTTCATCTCATCTATTGATCAACGTACTAATATCTTCACTACGGGGTTCTCCTTTGCTCGCTTCCAATTTCTTCGATCCAAGCTTACGGTTCATGCTACCCTTTTCGCTTGCAGGGATGTTAGAACGTGCTTGAGATTGTGTGATTGTACGCCTGAGTTGTTGCTGATCGTGTGACTGTATGCCCGAGTTTGTTGTTGATTGAGTATATCGCTGTAGCTTACACAGTTAACAGAATTTGTGCAATCAAAGTCTATCATCCTAGTTGTTACCAGAATCTCCGTTCGATTTCAACATGATTCAATTTTGAATGTAAATTCTATTTTTCTATTTCTAATTTGATTTTGTAAACATCTCTACAAATGGATCACAATCTGATCCATCAATCTTTATAAATAGTCAAAAATTTTATATAACACAAATCTAAGGTTCCAATCTCCTCTTTCTCTTCTTTGATGAACCTAGAATTCAGTCCAACTAGCAAAGTTGACCATGCATGGACTGAGAGGGAATGTTAAAGTGTAATCCCACACCAATGAAGAATAGCACAACTTTGAGTTTTATAAATGCCAGTTCTCTTCTGACCAACACCTTAAAATTTAATTGGGCCAACTGTGAGGCCTGGCTACTTACCAGTAATGACCTAATCACGTAATCTTTGTTGATCCCAAAATTGTTATAACAACTAACAATCTAATCTAACCTTGATCCTAAGCCATTTTGTGAAATGATCTCAAGGCTGAATTATTACATATTGAAGATAAAATATAATGGTTTGCTTTTTGGGCTTTTTTTTCTTCTTTTTTTTTTTTGGGTATTGATTTGCGGCCTTGTTTTGTCAAAAAATAAATAAAAAAATAGTTATAATAACCCCAAACCGACCTATAAGAAATCCTGGGTTCCGTTTGTTTCTAAGCAACCAACCGTTAGAAAATAAAATTTATGTGACTTGGGTACTAGGAAGTTTTTGCACAAAGTTTGTCGAGAAAAACAACTTCTTGATTTCAGATTTTAAAGTCCCAGAGTTTTTATTCCGTTGGTAACCATTCCTTTAATAACCAAGCTTCTTTCCCAATGTGCACACACATAAGGTCAGAACAACCCAACCAATAACAAAACTTACATGAAAATGCTCACACCTCCTTATTAAATAAAAACCAGTACAGGTCCAAGCTAAAACTATTACAGATTAAGGCTAGTACAAGCAACGATGGAATGCGCAAATCATACAGCAAACTACGCCAAATCCCTGCAGAAAACCAGTGACGGCACTCCACAACTATACTCTCCCAGAGTTACAGTAACTCCTTCCTTGCGTTGCCCTCCTAGGCTCCCTCTTCTTTCTTCATTTTTACTGACCCTCTCGATAAAGGGCTCACATATTCATCTTCATAATGCTCAAATTTGTAATGCTAAGGTGTGTCTATAAACTTTTATATTATCTTATTCTTAAACAAATAAACTTACATATTCATGGGGGAAAAAATAACTAATGCTCAAATTTTTCCTATGGTTTTTTTCTCTTAGTTGGAGTGTTTTTCACATAAATTATTGTCACTTGTTTCTCTCTATTTAAAAATAAATTCGATACAACAATGATTCTTGCAGCTAAATTCATCATACTTCATTAGAGGACAAAACCTATATTCAGGTCAAAGTATTGCCCAAGAGGAGTTTTCGAAATTAAGCTTTGATAAGTTGTTCGTTTGTAAAACCCGTACCATAATTATGGATGAGTTTTGAAGCTTAGGCAACTTCGTCAAATTTTTGTCTCTATTTGCTAGAACATGATTGAAGTTTTACAGTAAACTGAAGTAATTGTAGCCTACTATAATTCTAACTGTTTTGTTCAGAGTTGTTTCAAGGTTTTTGCTTCAAGCTCACATCGGATTAATATTCTTAGCATCAAGCAGCATGAAACTTATTTCCTTTAGTTGAGATCATTCGCATCACAGATACCCAGTACAATATTGTCTTCAGCACCAAACAAGAATATCAAAGACGGCCAAACAAAATCAGTTCTTCTTATAGAAAGCAAGATAAAATCCTAAAAGTTTTGCTTAGGCTGATTACCATATGCTCCAATCCGAAGTTATTATAAGGAGAAGCCATTCGCAGTCAACCCTCCATCTACAGCGATAGTCTGCCCAGTTATGTAAGACGCCGCCGGTAGACACAGAAATGCTACCAGTGACGATGTCTCCTCTGCCTCCCCAGGTCGTCCAAGAGGAGTCCGTGCATTAATGGCTTCCAAAAGCTCGCCTTTCAGGTCCTGCGGCAGTAAAAACAAGGAATATCAAGGATTTAGTTAATATCTCCAAGTTGAAGAGTAGATGAAGGTTGATAATTTAGTTGGGTCCAAGTACAACTAAGATGTACTCCCAAGTCCAAACCTTCTAGTCTTAAAACTCCACTTATGCCCTACATGAGAATCAGTGAAGAACGTGGAAGTAATAATTCACATATGGAGTTAACAATAATGTAGAAAATGTTTCATATCTAAATTTTGCTTGAAATCTGAAAATAACAAGCCAAGAGTACGTTACCTCTTCTACTAAAGGAGTTCTTGTAAACCATGGTGCAACGCTATTCACCCTGATATTGTCGATTGCCCATTCACATGCCAAACTTCTAGCAAGTTGATTCATTGCTCCTGCATATAATAAGACAGTTGACACCAACAATTCTGCGATTACATAAGCTTTACTATTAAGAGATACATTCATTTTAAAAACTAGTTCTTGAAGTAAAGAGATACATTCATGCTTAACCAATTATACGTATTTTCATCTTAATAATGTGAAATTGGATATCCACATCCCAACACTTACATTGAATCAAGTATTGCTGAAAGTGCAATTGCAATGAGGAAAGTGCCTTTACTTGCTTCATAAGTAGATCCACAGGATAGTGCAACCAAACCAGCAACAGAAGAAATAAAAATAATGCTTCCTGCTTCTGATGCCTTCAAAAGAGGATGTGCAAGTTGGCTCACATGGTAAGCAGATTCAAAGTTGGTAGTCATGACGAATGAGAAATCTTCAGCCGCCACCTTCACGGTTGGCTTCCTTTTGTTGGTTCCCACATTGTTTATCTAAAAACATTCAGTAGGGCAGAACTAACACATAAACGTTTTCCTGCTTCAAATCATAATCTAACGAGAAAGCCATGGGGCATTTAGCTGTTCAATGATGAGTCTTTCAAAAAAAAAACATAGAATACCTCTATTTGGTAAAGAAGCTCTATGGTTGAAAATCATAAGCCCATCTGGTTTGGTTTAGAAACCCTTTTAACAAGAAAGGCGCACGAAATACTATCCCATCTCCTCCTTCCAACCTTGTTGGTGTGTGAAAATGGGGTTCTCTATGCCGGCGGAGATTCACGTTCCCCCGCCCCGGCAAGACCGAAACAACCCGAAACATTCCGAGGCACCGGTATTCGGGTTCGCCGGAAAATAGAAATTTGTCTCTTTACCAAAAGAATATCAAGCTTTTATGAAATGGGAAACTCACAAGGATATCAAGTTTGCCGTGAAATTGACGGGAAACTGTGTTCAGAAGCTCCTCCCGATGGGCCCGAGAGAAAAGGTCAGAGACTGAACCAGTGACTTTGAAGCCCTTCGTCTCCCACTCCTGCAAGCACTTCTTCAGATCGGCTTCAGTTCGACAGCATGTGTGTACGGTCGCCCCAAGGCGAGCCAGTTCCTCCACAATAGCATACCTAGTGGCAACACGGATTAAATAATCTCATCAAATCTTCTGCAATCAGTGTGAATCTGACCAAAAAAAAGGCTTTTGAAAGAGAGAACAGAGAGAAACCAACCCAATTCCTTTACTTCCGCCGGTAACAAGGGCGGTCTTTCCCTGAAGAGACCATCTTCCATCTGTGATCTGAGCCATAACACTCCGTTGACCGAAACCAGCGTCACTATTACTTTCCAACCATTTCCAGTGGATTATATACTGAATTATTAGGTCGCATTAGTCTCCAAGTCGTAAGTCTATATTCTATTTTATTTGGCTTCTCCAACCATCCGTTGCCGGCCTAAACAACTAACTTATGTTGGTTAAGAGAAGGATCATCTTGGCGGCTCTATCTAAGAGAAATAAAATAAAAAAATAAAATAAAATAAAATATTGTCTTGTACAAAGAAGACATGATGGAATTTTGTAAAAAAATCGTAATATAGTTTCGTTGCCTCTCATGGTATGACGTAAGAGGAAACAGCATAGCTGTACTAGTTTATGATTCTTAGCTTCAGAATTCTGATCAATATAACCGACAACAGAGTATACATTTAATCCATTGGGAGGTTGTTAAAGTGTGTGTGCCGTGTATAGTGTATAAGGGTGATTATGGAACTTTACTGTTCACATGTACGTTGCTGTCAACTACTCCTTTATGTCTTCTTCTTCTCCATTATTCATTCATTCAATTTGGTGGTATTCTACTCACAGTGTAAAGCTACAGATCTGTAACTATTGAACCCGATTATCAATACAACGTTTGCAGAGTTTTATGCAACACCTTGTGTTCCTATTATTCAAGATGGTATCAGAGCAAGAATCCTGATTTTTGCTCGTTATTTTCCCATTACATTCCACTGCATTAACCTTTTTCCCTGGTTTCAGATTCTTCTTGCTCTGAAACCCATTACCGTTCCGCAACTTTCAGTTTCGGATTTTCCCTTTTCTTTACTTGGTCCTTTTCTCTCTAAAGCTGACCACTCCTCTATCTATCTCCTCGTGCCACCATTTTAGTCACTTGGACCTTCTCACAAACACCTCATCTACACTTCTTCTTGCTTTTCCATGGCTGGTAGCAGTGATGATGAAGCCCCACCCCGCGCGAATCGTTTTGGCCGCCCCCCTCATGGAGGTCGCAGATCTCGTGCTCCCACTCCGGGTCGGAGTGCTGCCTTAGTTGAACCTGGAGATCCCTTCTATCTTGCCCCAAATGAGACCACCGGCACATTACTTATTCCAGAAAAACTTGTTGGGGAAGACAACTTTGCCTCTTGGGCCCGTGATATGAAGATGGCCCTCCTCGGGAAGAACAAGTTCCACATTGTTGATGGCAATTTGGAAGAACCACCCCCTGTGTCTCCCTACTATCCCCACTGGGAGAGGTGTAACGATGTCGTTCTTTCATGGCTATTGACCTCCCTTGCTCCGGAATTATATCGGCGTTTCACCTACGCTACCCAAGCTCGGGATGTTTGGAAGCATATCACAGACTGATTTTCCACAACCACTAGTGACAAGATTCTTGAGGTTAAACGGCAAATCAACACTACCGTTCAAGGGGCTGATTCTGTCGATAGTTATTTACTCCGCTTGGAGCAACTCTGGGACTGTCTTTCTTCATATACCGTAATCTGCTACCCTTCTTTTTCACCCCAAGTTGAATTCCGCCGCTTCATGGATGAAGGCCAGCTCACGGAATTCCTACTTAGCCTTCATGAGTCCTTCTCTGCTCTCCGTTCCCAAATCTCCCACATGCGCCCCAAGCCCTCTCTGGACGAGGCCATCAAAATGGTGCGCCAGGAAAAGAAACAGCACTGAAAATCTTCTCCCACCGGCAATGCTTTTGGGTATTCTGTAGCTTCCTCGCAAAAACCCACGACACAGGTATTCGGGTCACATGCGGGTTCTTCATCCGGGTTTGGACCCGGAGCCCTACCCGCATCTCCCCCATACGGACTTGGGCCTTCTGACCCGCGCATGCAGCCAGGCTCCCTGCAGGCACTAAACTCAGGCCTGCTTGTCGCGCCTGGATATAACAGCCCAGCGCCCCTTTGTGGCTCCTATTACTCACATGTTGGCCCCCCCTTTGCCCAGCCCATCATTTACCAAATCCACCAGCCCTCTGCAGCTGCGGTTTCTAGCTCTAAATCCACTGGACAGCGCCATGAGGTATGTACCCATTGCAATAAATTTGGGCATCAAATGGAGGATTGTTTGTTCCTCACCAAGTGCTCCCATTGTGGCGTACTTGACCATAAAAAAGAAAAATGTTTTCGCATTGTTGGCTTCTCGCCCAAAGACAAAGGCAAACCCAAGGGTACCCAACAAGCTACTGCACATCAAGTTAGTGGGGGGAGCGATATTAGCGGGGATTTCAACAGTCCTAGTCTCACTCCTGAACAGTATACCAGATTAGCCAATGCTCACGGTAATTCCTCTAGCCGCTCTCTCAATTTTACTTGTCTTGTAGACTCTGGTGCTAGTGATCATATAACTGGTAACTTTAATTGTCTAGAATCTCCTCGGTCCATTCAGTATGAACATAGAACTGTGCGCTTACCCAATGATGAGATCATTCCTATAACACATACTGGCCATGTTATCATTCATAAAGATTATCATCTGAATGATGTTTTATATTCTCCCATATTTTCTGCTAATTTATTAGCTGCTAGCAAATATTCATATGATAATCACAGTCATATCATCCTTTTACCTTATCAATGTATCTTTCAGGACCTATGGACTGGGAGTGTGACGGGAGTGGGTAGTGTGAAACAAGGCCTATATGTGTTAGAGTCCCTTAAGGAGCAACCTCGGCATATAGTTGATAGTGCTGTCTCTGTTGGTTTTCATGATTCATGTAACAAAATTCAGACTTCTTTAAATTGTAGTATTTTACATTAACGTTTGGGTCATCCATCTATTTCTACAATGCGTATGTTGCATGACTTTATTGATGTAGACTCTTTAACATTTATTAAATCTTGTTCCATATGTCCTTTGGCGAAACAAACTCGTTCGCCTTTTCCATCTAGTACCTCTATAACTCAAGCCCTTTTTGAGTTAATCCATGTTGATATATGGGGACCATATAAGACTCTCACATGTTCTGGTGCAAAATATTCATGTGGTACATAGACTTTTCTTATGAAAACAAAAACTGAAACATTAGAAACTCTCAAATTATTTTCCATGATGGTTTCCACTCAATTTAAAACTACCATCCGTTGCATTCATACTGATAATGCACTAGATTTTTTTGGATCTGAATGCACATCTTTCCTTACTTCTCTAGGCATCATTCATGAAAGTTTTTACCCCTACACCCCTCAATAAAATGGGGTGGTGGAATGTAAACATCGACACATCTTCAATGTGGCTCGTGCATTAAAGTTTCAAGCACATTTACCTATTAAGTTTTGGGGTGAGTGTGTTCTCACTGCCACATATCTCATCAATAGAACACCCACTCACATTCTCAAGGGCAAAACTCCTTTTGAGATTTTATTTGGTAAGCCTCCATCGTTAGATCACCTTAGGGTTTTTGGATGTTTATGTTATGCCACTAATCTCACACAACGTGATAAGTTTGGACATAAAGCCATTGCATGCATATTCATGGGATATCCTTCCACTCAGAAAGGATATCACCTTTATAACATTGAAAGGGATAAATTTTTTACCAGTCGAGATGTTGTTTTTCATGAACATATCTTTCCTTTTGCACAAGTTGCTCCTATCCCTCACCATCCAGAGGTCTCTAGTCCATTTGATCATGATATACATACTTCATCATCTTCACATGACATCGGGGCATTGGATCTTGATTCATTATCTTCTTGTCCTGTCACACTTGTTGATCCAAGTCCCCCTGCTATACATGATCCTTCACCTTCTGATACACCTCCCTCTTTTGATCCTACCACTACAATCATACCATATGAATCCTCATCACCACCACCACAATCACCTCGACGTTCTGCTCGAACCCATCGTCCTCCTATATGGACCATCGACTATGTTTCCTCTGCTCAAGACACCCATACAGCTCACTCCCTCTCCCATGTCCTATCTTATCATAGACTCTCCCCTCAGCATAATCATTTCATAGCAGCTATCTCATCCATTACAGAACCCAAAACATATAAGCAAGCTGCACAAGACCCAAAATGGCGTGCTGCCATGACCGAGGAAATTAGGGCATTAGAGTCAAACCATACATGGGATCTAGTTCCTTTGCCTGTAGGTCAACGACCCATTGGATGCAAATGGATTTACAAGATCAACTATAATGTTGATGGGAGTGTGGAGCATTACAAAGCTCGTTTAGTTGCAAAAAGGTATAGCCAATGTGAGGGTATTGATTTCCAAGAGACTTTTGCTCCTGTTGGGAAAATGGTCACTGTATGCATATTATCTATCCTTGCTGCCAAACATCATTGGCAAATGCACCAGATGGATGTTTAGAACGCCTTCCTACAAGGTGACCTTGATAATGAGGTATATATGAAAGTCCCAGAAGGGATTCGTCAGAGAGCAGGCAACAAAGTGTGTAGATTGAGGAAGTCACTATATGGTTTGAAGCAAGCTTCAAGACAATGGTACCACAAGTTCACAGATGTGTTGATTAGTAATGGTTTCCATCACTCATACCATGACTACTCCCTCTTCATCAAAACTGTGGGTAAACATTTACTCATCGTTTTCTTGTATGTTGATGACATGATAATTACAGGTGGGGATGAGGAGTCTATTTCAGAACTGAAGAATTTCTTGCACTCCAAATTCAATATGAAGGACCTTGGCTTAGTCAAGTACTTTCTTGGCATTGAGTTTGCTAGATCTAAGCCTGGAATTTTGATAAATCAAAGAAAGTATGCTTTAGAAATTATTTCAAATTGTGGATTATCTAGATGCAAACCTGGAGACACTCCCATGGAGGAGAATCACAAACTCACCACTCCAAAATATGATGCCACCTTTGAGGACATTGATGATCCCCCACTCTCAGACACAACTAGCTATCAGCGCCTCATTGGGAAACTGATTTATCTCACCATTATGAGACCTGACATATGTTATGCAGTTCAGATCCTCAGCCAATTCATGCATACTCCAAAGATTTCTCATCAAGATGCAACTCTCCGCATAGTCAGGTATCTTAAACGTTCTCCAGGTTAGGGACTACTTATGCGATCTGATAGTAAGCTAGATTTGCAAGCTTATTGTGATTCTGATTATGGGCGATGTCCCATGAGTAGGAGATCTATTACTGGTTTCTGCATAAAATTTGGAGATTCTCTTGTTTCTTGGCAATGCAAAAAACAACCGACTGTTTCACGATCATCCATAGAAGCTGAATACTGTGCCATGGCAACCACCTCTTGTGAGGTCATTTGGCTATTAGGTTTGCTAGATGATTTACGGATGCCATGCCCAAGACTTGTTTCCTTATTTTATGATAATGAAGCTGCAATGAAAATAGCAGCAAATCCTATTGTCCATGAGAAAACCAAGCATATTGAGATTAATTATCATTTCATTCGAGAAAAGATTGTTAGGGGCATCATTCGGACTTCCCACATTTCAACCAAGGACCAGCCAGCCGATATGCTCACCAAAGCCTTGGGAATACGACAACATCATTTTTTTCTTAGCAAGCTGGGAACATTTGACTTATATGAAGCACCAGCTTGAGGGGGGTTGTTAAAGTGTGTGTGCCGTCTATAGTGTATAAAGGTGATTATGGAACTTTACTGTTCACATGTACGTTGCTGTCAACTACTCCTTTATGTCTTTTTCTTCTCCATTATTCATTCATTCAATTTGGTGATATTCTACTCACAGTGTAGAGCTACAGATCTGTAATTATTGAACCCGATTATCAATACAACGTTTGCAAAGTTTTATGCAACACCTTGTGTTCCTATTATTCAAGAGAGGTGATTAAGAATGTTTTAAAGCAAGACCACCTACACAAGTAAGAGCCCCTAGAACACGTCCTGCAACTACCCAAAATATCAACACCCTAACTCCAACTCGGAAGTCCTGAGATAGGCGTGAATTCTATCTAACCTAGCGTGCCTGATTGCTGATGGATTCATTAAAGTTTGCGTGTAAATCTTGTTTAAGCAAACACTCAACCAAGGCTTATATAAAGCTATGTACTCAATAAAAAGAGGTGTGATTGTGAGAAACCCTTTGGAGAATAGTCTGTCACAGCTACGTTCTGTTCTTTGTAGTGTTGTAGCAAGGCCATTGGCCCCGAGATTATGGTTTCATTAAACTACTTTTGTTGTTCTTATTTTAGTTTAATGTAAATCTTATTTGTTAGTATCTATGCCTATGTTAATGTACCTACTGCCTTCAGCCGTGATCATTTCTTTGTTCTATAGATTTTCTTCAGAATCGAACATTCCATTCTTTTAGCATTTCAGCTCAGTTAGTGCTTCAGATGACGCAGGCGTTTTAGTAATTGGGGATCTTAACCCAGCTACGTTTGTATACATATCATGTTTCTGGTCTTTGAGCTTATTGTTCTTAGAACAGAGCCAGGGAGTCAAAACTCTGATGCGAACACAAGAAACTTGTTGAGTACTTTAACGATGAAGATGATCAAAATACACCCACAAAAAAAAAAAATGTTTATTCATTTCAACACTCTTGTTCCTTCGTCCTGGGAATAGTACATGTTCAATATAGAAAACGTAATTGGAAACGGCCATCGACGGGGTATGTGATGTTTCTATGGGGCACGAAGCAAGAATCCGCTCGCGGTCTGACCTCCATCAGCGCAGATAACCTGTCCTGTTATGTAAGAGGCTGCCGGCAGGCAGAGGAATGCAACCAACGATGAGACTTCCTTCGGATCACCAGACCTTCCAAGGGGACTTTGTGAGCTTAAAGCATTCATAAGAAATTCGTTTGCAAAAACCTGCAATGGCAGCGACAAATCCCAGCAAAGGCTTAAGAGTGTGTCCAACATTTCACACTTAACATGGTATCTTTAAAGGAAGATTAGATGGTCAAGTCAAATGCAGAAACATATGGGGAAAGGGTGTTACAAATTCAAGGAGGGGAGTTTTGATCCACCAAGGTGCAACACAATTAGTCCTGATATTGTCCTTTGCCCACTCACATGCCAAGCTTCTAGTGAGTTGATTTATTGCTCCTGCATAAAACGAGAGGTCAGGACCTTGAGGTCACAACGGATAAGTTGTCTAAAAGATAAATGAACAAATTGCTGAAGCAAATTACCTTTGCTTGCTTCATAAGCAGAGCCACTTCCTGTTGCCACCGATCCAGCAGTAGAAGATAAGAAGACGACGCTTCCTACCCCTGATGCTTTCAGCAGAGGATAAGCAAGTTGGCACAGGTGGTAGGCAGCTTCAAGATTGGTACCCAGGATGAGTGAGAAATCTTCAGCTGTGTACTCTACGGTTGGTTTGATAAAGCCAGTTCCCACATTGTTTACCTAGAGGCAGAAAATGGGAAGAAACACCCCCATGAGGCTCAGTAACTACTGAAAGCTTTAGTTTTTTCACAATCAGTCCATTTCCTGCTATCCTAGATGATCTTTGTACACCTATTGGGAAAAGATCATTACACAAGTCACCGTTGGTTCATACTACTGTTCATTTAACCAAAGGTAGGCGATTTGGGGCTTAAACATGGGATGTATAACATCGAACTTCCTAACCCTGAATTATTTTGCATGCTTCAAATTTTCTGTTCTTCTTCTCCTCAACAAGCAAATGCAACAACAGGAAATCTGGGTGGTGCCGTATTTTATTATAATTTTCATCTTCAAGTTATCCCAAGTCAACAGACTCCTTTAATATCATTTGAATTAGTCCATGCATTGGATTCAGACTCACCCTTAAACACACTCTCAGAATTCTAATGCTGGATCCACCATTCATTCAAGATTTTGATGCTTAGCCTTTCTGCACAAGAACAGAAGCTGAACTTAATCAGGGAAATGGAGGACTTACCAGGATATTGAGCTTGCCCTGAAATTTACTGGAAACAGTGTTTATGAGCTCCTGGCGTTGGTCCCTGTGCAGCAGGTCACAGACTGAACCGGTGACTTGGAAGCCCTTCGCCTGCCACTCCCCCAAACTCTTATTAAGATCAGCTTCACTTCGCGAGCATGTGTGCACGGTCGCCCCAAGTCCGGCCAATTCCTCCACAATAGCGTACCTAATCACCACACAGAATGGATAACCAGAATAAGCCCAACAGAACCAACGAAAAAAAAAAATCAAGAAATCCTGCTTTCCATCCTATTCATCCCTGTAAGTCAACTAATCTCAATACCCAGTTGCAGAAACAACAATCAAAAGTGAAAACAGGAGAGCGAAGTACCCGATCCCTTTGGTTCCACCAGTGACAAGAGCAGTCGCTCCCTTCAGAGACCATCTTCCTTCCAGTCCTGCCATTTCTCCTGTTACAATTGCTACCACCAATATTGCTGCCAAGCTTTCTGTCTCCCTGATGGCTTATATATAATAATAGAGGGCGGGCAGGCGGCTCAGTGGGTAGAGGAAGATGATGCGAATCATGATATATACAGCCCCTCACTAAGGACATGACATCTTCTATTTACGTTTTGTTTATTGCAGGTCAAACTATGGTTGGTGAGGACTTTTCCGCCTGCCACCCTTGACCAGCGGCCAGCGGACGGAAAGACAAATGAAAACGGCCCTGACCTCTGTGCCGGACGTGGTTGATATATTATTAGTAGTAATACACAGTTGTTTGTCCACTAAATACTCTGTCAAGCACTAGTGATTAATATTTTGTAATTTCTTGGTTGTTGTATGCAAAAGCAATAATGAGGAATAAATATTCTCTAGAGCACTATCGTAAAAGCTTTTTATATTAGGTGAGAACTATTTTTAAAATTATATATTGTTTTAGGTACTTATTCAAAATTTTGTATTTAAAAACCAAAAGTCTACTTCAAAAGTTATCTCATAAGTTAATAGAGTATCCTTAAAGGGTTCAAAGATGCACAAAGGTTTAAATATTATGTTAAAAAAATTTCAACTCAGAAGGAAGCTAATAAAGGGTGTCCCCTTGACTCAATAGCAAAAAGTTAAGAACCCTTATTTGCAAGTCTAATAAGTCAAGGGTTTAAAACCTTATGCGCGTGAATAAATAAAAAATAGAAAAGGAAAAAAAAGAAGTTGACAATTTAAGAGACGTTATTTATATTTAAAAATTACTTGCAAATTATTTATTTTTAATATGAATTTTTTATTCTCAACACATTACATTACTTTTAAGAATAACATTCAGATAATAGTTTTTAAAAAACACATTTATGTTCAAAACCATCTGGGAAACTTTAGCAGGCCAAAGTTGTTGAAGGAGTCATCCAAAGCGTTGAGTTTCCAACATGACTTGAGTACTGTAGATCACTTTCGTTACTGAAATAATTAGTTGAAATTAGGGTATTAATGCTCTCTTAGCTCCCTTTGTTTCTTGGTCGTGAACCTGCTAATGTTTTGGAAGGTTGGGCTTGTAAGTTAATATTGGCCAATTTTTCTTCATCCATCTTTGCCCTTCGTTTGGTTGGACTTTCCTTGGTTGAATCTAAGTTGGCGTCGTGTTGTGCTGGCAAACTGAGCAACTTCAGACTTCCTAGACTGGACTTTTAGCTTTAGCAGATTGAATACTACTTGCAAAACGTGCAGGATGCTTCCTACCCCTTATTCTTGCCACAGGGCACGGGCTAGTTGGCGCAGTTGGTACGCAGATTCAAGATTGGTACTCAGGACACGAGTGAGAAATCTTAATCTTGGAGTCGAAATTAGGAAGAAGAACAAAATGATAATTTTATCAGTCCTCAACAAGCATACGCATTAGCTAAATGCAAAAGGAACTAGCAAAGAGAAACCAGGAGAAGGCCTGTAAACACACACAAGACAGGAAAAGAGTATATGGAAATGTCTTATTTGGAAGCCATAAGTAGGGGAGATTTAGCATTCTGCCTTATTTTTTAGTCATTCGTTGGAAGACAGCGATTCACTGACATTCCACCATCCACACAAATAGTCTGGCCGGTTATGTAAGAGGATGCAGGTAGGCACAGGAATGCCACCAGGGAGGAAACCTCCTTGGGCTCTCCAGTGCGGCCTAGAGGAGTTCTCGAGTTTACCGCCTCCAAAATTTTCTTGTTATTGAGAGCCTGCAATAGAAGTACGATATCACATTAAGGACTGATTTCATATTGTGTAAATAAAGAGTTTGACATTATTTCTAAGTTCGTGTACATTGTCCAAGTTTCAAGAAATATTCCCTTCTCTCTTTATGCATAGGTCCCGTAACTCTCCCACAAGAAATTCAAAAACCTAACCCTTCTTTTAATGGTAAGCAACTGCTAGTTTACGTAACCCCATTTTGGCCTGATTATCATTCTAAAAAAGACTTTAAATGCATAAAATCCTAACCTACTCAGGATTAGTTTTTTCAAAACTGATCAGGACATATAGCTTACAAGTTTTCCCATCCATTCTAGTGTAATTTCTAAAGACATGAAAGGGTATGAGAAGGATTAACTTCAGGAAAAATTGGTGAAGATCAGTGATGGTAATGCCAATTAACAGGAAGCACAAGCATGGTGAAGGAATGTCATGGCCTTACACATTCAGTTAAGAGGGTTTTGATGAACCATGGTGCTACAGAATTACTCCTAATGTTGTCTTTTGCCCACTCACATGCCAAGCTTCTAGCAAGCTGGTTTATAGCTCCTACAAAGAGAGAGGAAAAAGAGACAAAATACAATGCCTTTGAGTATCACTAATTAGATATTATGGCCCAAAAGTTAGTAATAAATTACATATTGCATAAGCTAATTACCTTTACTTGCTCCATAAATAGATCCGCTGGCTGTAGTCACTGATCCTGCAACAGAGGAGATGAAAACGATGCTTCCTGCCCCTGATGCTTGCAGCAGGGGATGCGCAAGTTGGCAAAGGTGGTAAGCCGATTCAAGATTGGTACCCAGAATGAATGAAAAATTTTCAAATGTGTACCCCACGGTTGGCTTTAAAATGTTGGTTCCCACGTTGTTTACCTAGAGGAGGGGGCAGGAACACCCCACAAGGCTGAGTAACTCATGAAAGCTTTTGCAAGATTGAACACAATCCTACTAAGGAGGCATTGTAGGTGACTAATTACATCTGACTCCACAAGTCTAAGTTGTTTTATAATGAATCTCCCCCAGAAATCAGAAGAAATTAGGATTCAATGAAGCGAGCAATACAAATTCCATGGCTAGCAGGTTTAACTCTCATGACGAGGGAGGGGAAATCAGTCTTTTTGTTAGCTTCCCAATTCCGCCAATTTTTGAGCACGCCCACGTTTCGATACAAGAAGAACAAGAGTTTCAGTCAGGGAAATTGAAGACTTACAAGGATATTGAGCTTGCCTTGAAAACAACGGGAAACTGTCTTCATAAGGTCCTCCCGTTGGGCCCGGGACAGTAGGTCACAGACTGAACCAGTGACTCGTAAGCCCTTCCTCTCCCACTCCCCCAAGCACTTACTAAGATCAGCTTCATTTCTCGAGCATGTATGCACGGTCGCCCCAAGTCCAGCCAGTTCCTCCAGGACAGCATACCTGATCACCATAAACAGAGATAACCAAAAACAAGCAAAACAAGACAGCAGCCAGTGACGTTTTCCAGAATTCGCTGTATAATCTCCTTGAGATAAGTTTGAAGTTATGTCTTCTTATTCTATTGATGAAACTCAATTCTTCAGAATCAATGGACTCCGAGGAAAAACAGGAACAAGAAATCAATATATAGAGATCTCTTTGTCATGCTTTATCATCCTGTTATTCCTGCGATGTGGCTAATGCCAACATCATTTTTGAACATGCTGGTGCAAAATTTATGTTGACAAGATTCTCTTTCTGCTGATTGAAAAATCTAAAGAAGCGTTCGTTCTATCTATATGCAGAAAGAACTAGAAAAAGAGCAACGGGGGAGAGAAGAACCCGATTCCTTTGGTTCCGCCTGTGACAAGAGCGGTTGTTCCCTGAAGAGACCATCTACCGTCCTGTGCCATTTCTCCTACTACAACTGCCGACACCGGCCCGCAACTACTGCTATATCTGACAACTTTTACACTTTCCCTCTTGCCTTTTATGGTAATAAGGGGCTGCAGCCGGCTACCAATGGCGGATGACGATGATGATACGAAGTCATAGTGAATTGGTCTTCCGAAAATCAAATATTTGTTGCACTGAATGATGATTCGTGAGAACTTCTTCCGCCCCCCATCCTAGAAATTAAAAGTGAAATAATGGAAATGGCATTAAAGTTTGCTTTGGAAGTTGTTAATACTATTTAAAAAATAATAATGCTAACCTTTTTAAATAAAAAACTATGTATGTACATCAATTCTCTTTTAAGCTGTAAAGATTAATATTTCAAGATTTGTTGACTGCCGATTTTTTCAATTTTATTATCAGAATCACAATTAAAAAACTTCTTTAGATAATTATTTTCGAAAGCATTTATGAAGTATTATCTTAGAACCAGTTATGACTCATTGGTGAAAACGTACCAGATAATCAATATCATACCCACATTCTTAGAGGACTCAAGAAACCATTTGCACCGCTTGTTACAACCATTTCGGTGCACACAGACCACTGCTCTGACCCATGAAGATCTTTGCGAATTTCTCCTAAATCATAAAGCTCAACTCGTACTAGTGAAACAGACTCTCCTAACTACTGCTGACTCCATGGATGCCAACACCACCAACTCGCAAGCCTCCAATACTACCCCCATTAGGGGCTAATAGCACCACTACTTGCTTTCATGGCCATAGTGGATGCACCCCGCACCTAATGCCAATTGCTAACTCCAACCGTCAATACCTTTTTGCCTCTACGACCATCTCCAACCGCCACTCGCAGATTCAATGCTAGATCTATTGCAAAATCGGCCATCTCGCCCGCTAATGTTAATATAGGTACACCCTTTCTAACTTAAAACGAATCGGCCCAAACACTCGTTCCACAACTTCCAATTCAAGCCCACAACATCTTGAGGTCAATACTATCATTTAAGGCCCACCAAGCCCAACTAATATGGCCCAACTTGAACAAGAATGGTATCCTGATTCTAGGGCCACTACTCACATTACTCCTAATCCTTATGGGCTTGATAACATACTTAACTATAATGGGGACTAAGAAGTCACTATTATAGTAGGCCTTTTTATAACCCATATAGGTAATATTCATACTCAACAAAATTTACATTTATCCGATATTTTAATTGTTCCACACATTAAAAAGAAATTACTTTCCATTTTTAAATTTACAAAGGATGATGATTGTGCTTTTTTATTTTATCAAAATTTTGTGTGGTACAAAGTTTGAGAATGAGCAAAATCCTACTTCATAGACCCATTGATCGAGGGCTATATCGACTTACCTTGAAGCCTTCTCAGCCTAATCCAATAACTTATCGTGCAATAGCAAATAATGTTACTAATTGGCACTATCATTAAGGTCATACATATTTTGACAATGTAATAAAGTTGCTAAAAATATATAATATTTCATTTCATGACAAAATTTCGTCCTTTTGTGACTTTTGTCGAGTTTCTAAAAGCTTTCATCAAGCCCATACGTTAACCACTCACATGGCTACAACCTTTTTAGTTCTAATACATTTTGATATTTGGGGGCTCACCTCAATTACTTCATCTAAGAATAATCGATATTATATTTGCTTCATCGATGATTATTCCAAATTTACATAGTCATATTCAATGTAATCCCATGATGATTTTTTAAATATTTGTACCAAATTTTTTACATTTATTGAGAATCAATTACAATCTACAATTAAAACTATTCAAAGTAATGGAGCCAAAGAATTTCTTTCCCACTCTTTCAAAAAGATTCTAGTCAACAAGGAAATATTCTACATAATCTTTACACCATATTCTCCATACCAGAATGGGTCTATAGAATGTAAACATAGGCATATTACCGAACTAGGCTTTCTATGCTCCACCAAGCCCACTTTCCACTTAAATATTAGAACTATGCATTTGAAACCACAATCCATATTATCAACCACTTACCAAGCCCTATCATACAAAAGAAATCACCATGGGAAAAAGTCTACAATATTATTCCTACAATCTCCTATCTTAAGATCTTTGGGTGTTTGGTTTACCCTTATTTATGTTTATATTCCAAACATAAATTAGAAAAACATTCTACACCATGTGTTTTTCTAGGATATCCCATGGGATATAAAGGTTATCAATGTTTTTGTCTAGCTACAAATAAATTATATATTGTCTTTGGTGCCTCCTTTGATGAATGTTAATTCCCATTTCATTAACAATAAATTATTCAAAATTTCTCACCACTTTGCACATCCTCTATTTCACCATCATTTCTATCTCTTCCGATGTTTCACAATTATTCTAATATCCAAGAACATTTGAATACCACACGTAATGCGACATCGAACATATCACAACCTCTAGATTCACAATTACAACCTCCTCCAAATACAACAACACAACCACCGCCTGAAAAATCAAACATAGGAATTAGTTGCTCCCTCACCTCACATTAAACTTATTAGCTGTAAATAGGTTTACAAGGTTAAACTCCACTCTAATGGTTCACCTAAACAATATAAGGTACATTTAGTTGCCAAAGGCTTTCACCAACATCCTAGCCTAGACTATATTGAAACTTTCAATTCATCGCCAAACTTATTACCGTCTGCATTGTCATCGCCCTTGCATACATGCAATGCTTAACCATTAAACAACTTGATGTTCAAAGCACATTTCTTTATGGTAACTTAGATGAAGAAATATACATGGTCCAACCACAAGGTTTCATTGACCTTACTAATCCACACTTTGTATGTTGCTTACAAAAATCTCTATATGAACTTAAACAATCTCCATGTGCTTGGAATCACAGACTTACCACCTTCCTACAACGGCTTGGTTTTATGCCTTCCAAGGCAGACTCATCATTATTCATATTAAATTGTCTTTATTTAGTCTATGTTGATGATTTCATTTTTACAAGCAGTAAAAATGTCTTTCTTAACCATATATTATTTTAATTACAAAATGAATTTGATATTAAAGATCTGGGTGATTTACATTATTTTCTCAGCATTGAAGCTTAACATACCAACATTTAACTTTTATTACACCAAGCAAAATTTGCACATGATGTCCTCCAACGTGCAAAAGTGTCTAACACACGTGGCGTTGTCACCCCATGTATTGTGTCTCACCCACCATCTTTTAATGATGGTGAACCACATCCTGATCCTACTTATTATCGTAGCATCATAAGATCCCTTTAATATCTAACATTTACTAGAGCTGATATATCATATACAATGAACACTGCATGTCAATTTATGCATGCCCTAACAACTATCCATTGAACCTTTGTCAAACACATCTTGCAATTTCTTACTGATACTCCCCGTTATGGCATCCAATTTACCAAAACCACCACATGTTCTCTTAACACTCTTTCGATGTAGGATGGGCTGGCAATCGTGATGATTATCGCTCCACTAGTGGTTACTATATTTTCCTTAGTTCAAATCTCATTTCTTGGCAATCTCACAAGCAAATAACGGTTACCCACTCAAGTACTAAAGGTGAATTCAAAAGTCTTATAGGCATTAATGCTAAACTAATACGGATTGAAGCATTACTTCAAGATCTCCATATTCTACTATCAAAACCACCAATCCTTTAGTGCGATAATCTTTCAGCATTATACCTCCCCACCAATCTCATTTTCCACTCTCACATGAAGCATGTCAAGATTGATTTTCATTTCATTCAAAAACAGATCAAGATGAAGAAAATTTTTGTCCAATTCATCTCTTTTGTTGATCAAATGGCAAATATTCTTACTAAGGACTTTTCCTCTACATGATTTAAACTTCTTCAAGACAAGTTAACTATTGGCACCAACTAATCAACTTACAAGGGGATGTTAAAGCTATAGTCTTGCCACATCACCCATAATGGACTTTCAAATTCTCCATCACAAACTAATTCCAAGAATAGAGTCAGCCACCAACCATAGAATCAATAAGTTCAAAATTCAAATCAATTCCTATACAATAAAGTCAAAGTTGGAATATTATTCTCATATTTCTAAACCGAGATAATTCTGAATTTATGTTTTCAAATATATTCCTAAATTGTAATATTCAACTACCATTACTATATTTATTGTCCTTCCTAGGTTAGTGATCTTAGTCATCAGTACAAATAAGGTCTAGTCATGTACATACTTGATTATGAAATTCCAAATACTTGTTCTCATATTGTGTTATTACCTCTATCTAAGGATTTTACTTTAATTTAAGAATTCTTTTATGAGATTTAATTATTTTGTAGAATTAATTCTTTTAACTATTTGTATACTAAAAATAGCAATTAGTCACAATAGTTGCTTAACAGGAGATGATTTCTAATTTTAAATTCTTCACCTTTACTTGAAAAAAATAAGGAATGACACTTTTCAAATTCTGCAAAATTACTCGGAGGCCATCAAAATGATTTTACTCTTTCTTATTTTGAGTGAGAATTATTGTCCTTAAATTCGAAATGGACCAAATTGGATTATGAGAATTTTAGTTTAAAAACAAAAAACAAAAGTGGTTAGAAATTGAATTTCCTTTCACTATTGAAATGCGTCAAGCCCCTAATTTGCTCTTACATTATTGCGTTAAACAATATCTAGAAGCTTCTTTTTGTTTTTTTGTTTTTATGTTTTTAAGTTTTTAAACCAACAAACTTCCAAGCCAACTGCAATACATCCAATAAAGCAAATCGAGTAACTTTTTTGGACAGCTTGATCCTCCAGACCATGGCCTAGAAACATATTTGCAAGTATAAGAAAAGGCAAAGAATACGAAAACTAACAAATATTTTAGAAATTTCAGAAATCAATCACTTCCCAACAACATCATTCAAGATTTATTTTAAACAAAGCATCTTAAAATCTGGCATTACAATGTTCTTCGATTAGGATACCAAAGTCATCCAAACCATCGAGTTGCTAGTATGACTAATTGCAAGGCTTCAAACTCATCGAAAGCCATCTAAACAAGAAAAGCACACAAGACAGAACACAGTAACTAGGAATGTCTCATCCGGTAATCATAAGTAGGGAGATTGGCGCTGTGTTTTGTTTCTCAGTCACGCCTTAGAAAGAAGCTATTCACTGTCGATCCACCATCCACACAAATTGTCTGCCCTGTTATGTAAGAAGATGCAGGTAGACAGAGGAATGCCACCAATGAGGAAACCTCCTTTGGTTCTCCGGGCCGTCTTAGAGGTGTTCTTAACTCTAACTCTTCCATAAATTTCTTGTTATTGAGACACTGCAACGGTAACAAGATGTCAGATTAAGCAATGTAAAAAAAGTTTCCTCAATTCATACACTAATTTAGAATTGGGTTGTGAACTTTCTATCTTAGTATAAAAGTCCAAGATGGCCTATTTCACCAAAGCTATGTTTAATGTGCAGAGGAGCACCTATTCTACTCCTTTTAACCCTAAGTCTTAAAGATATGTTTTTTAATATCTTTAAATATAAACATTAAAGGTTTTGAATTAACTTTTGAATTAGATAGTAAGTTTTTTTTAACTCTTTTTACAAATTGGTTTAAAAGAAGGAAATAAACCTTTTTAACATATTCAAGTGTAATTGTCAGAGACATATAAAAACATGATGAAAATTAGCTTTAGAAAAAATTGGTGACATATTTACTTAGTGATGGAAATGCTAAATAAAGAAAAGCAAAAACAAGGTGATAGATTTCAAACCCTTACAGATTCAATTAATGGGGTTCTGATGAACCATGGTGCTACAGAATTGCACCTAATATTGTCTTCTGCCCACTCACATGCCAAGTTTTTGGCAAGTTGGTTCATTGCTCCTGCAATGAGAAATACGAAATAGTATCACTATTTAGAATATAACACAAACAATAAAATGCGTCTCCCATGAATAATTTACCTTTACTTGCTCCATAGATAGATCCAATATTTAGTGAGACAACACCGGCAGCAGAAGATATAAAAACGATACTTGCGACTCCTGATGCTTTCAAAAGAGGATGTGCTAGCTGGCACAAATGGTACGTGGATTCAAGGTTGGTAGCCATAAAATTAGAGAAGTCTTCAGCTGTGTAATCCACTGTTGGTTTCCAGTGGCTTGTTCCTACGTTATTTATCTAGAACCAGATGTTAGGAAGAACAAGAATTTAAAAGTTAAAAGATAAAGACAGAGTTTAATGAGTAGCAAAAGTAGCAAAATGAACTTCTTGAAACAACATCAAAAATAAAAAACCCTGGAGGGTGACAAATATGATAATTTTCAACTTCAATCAAGAATTTATACAAGAAGTAAGACAATAAAATGTCCCATTCCTCCTTTCAGCCCACGAATAATAAGGTTGCAAAGGAGGATTTGTTTGCACCGGAACACTGGACGATCCTCCTATTGTCTTCTCAAACATAACCCCTCATTTTTTTGGTGTATGCCATGCAATTTCTGTTACATTATTGCATGTTATCTAACAAAAGATGGCTGCTGAATTGATGTCTAAAATGTACGAGACAGGGTACAGTTTTTGAATTCCAGTAGAATCCAACAATGATTTCAGAATCCACAATCATTCAACGCAGCAAGTGAAGAATACTCTAATACGAGGAAACCTCATTTTGCAGCAACAAATCTTTGAGACACTCCTTGTTTACAGATATTTATTATGCATAAGAAGCTGCGAAGTTAAAGTTAAAAATCTGCCACGAAAGGAACTTTTATCTTTCAGAAAAGTAAGTCCCTAACCTGTTCTTCGATGTTAATGACAAAATTTTATATAAAAAAATAGAATATCATTATATAATATTTAGTAAATATGGATTTATTCTCTAAACTCTTGAATTAACTTTTGAGTTAAACTTTGAATTTATTTATATAATATTAAAGTCAAGTTTATCATTTTTAACTCTTATTTAACTTAAAGCCTTTGATATATTGTTTGATGCATAAGACTCTATTGATAATAAAAGACTCATATTAGAAAGATATGGTCTTATGTGGGGTTTTTTTCTCTACTCATAAACTAACTGTTTGGTGAGATTTTGGACTTACTTGTGATCGTTTCCATGAAGAACTTCACTTAGATTCCAGTCCCGGAAATGCAGTGATATTCAACGTTAAAGCACAATCTTGTGCGTAAGCTAGAATGCTACCTAGAACGCAATAAGTTTAGCGTATTCACGACTTACAAGAATGTTTAGTTTCCTGTCAAACATTGAGGAGACTTCGTCCATCAGCTTCACTCGTTGATCTGAATGCATTACGTCGCAAACTGAACCTGTGACTTGGAAACCCTTCATCTCCCAATCTCGTAAGCAATCTTTGAGCTGAGATTCGGTCCTGGAGCATGTATGCACTCTTGCCCCAAGCCCTGCCAACTCCTCCACAACCGCATGCCTAACCACAATCACAAACGTTGTAAAAAGCTTCTATAGGTTAGTATTGTTCATACATATCCTGAAACTTATTGACTAGAGAGAGAGAGTGAGAGAGACCCGATTCCCTTTGTTCCACCAGTCACTAGAGCAGTCATCCCCAGAAGTGACCATCTTCCATCTCTGCAGCTGCTCCCGGCCTGTGCCATGATGTCCTCTTTCTATCTCTCCAACCTATTGATTTGAATGTTTCTGCAACTTTACTGTATTAGTTGATACATGACGCAGATTCGCTAGTCAATACATGATTGATACGAAATAACATATCTACCTCTTTCAGAACTATGGAACAAGAAACAAGGCCACTGTTCTTCTGCTGCCTTTCTACAAGTACCAGGACGAGCAGGAAAATGGGGTCTACAACTCCAATATAATTGGATCCAAAGTGGGAACATGTGATGAAAATTGAAGTGGACGAAACTTTTCCAGCCATTTAATGTAGTCTAATAAGAAAATTTTGCTCAGACATAGGATTCGCTAAAAGTAAAATCTGAAGAACAGAACAATAGTTATTCTATTGCCTGTTTGAGCTTAAATCCATGAAATGCCTCCTAGTGGCCTGCATGTGCTGTTGAGCAGAACAATAATAAATATGGGAAGAGTCCAATGTCCTTAGGTATATGCCAGTTTAAAATTTTGGAGTAACTTCCCGTATGTCATGAAATTACCATTTTAAAGTTGCTGTCTTGGGCCTAATGATCTATGCTACCCTAAATTATGTTTAAATGGCAGGGGAAGATAAGGTAGCACTATTCCCAAGCTAACATGTGTTGTAACTTTATAATAATTAGCGGCGAAAACGATGTACATATGTTGTATATTTGTACCAATCAGTGAACATAACGATGTCATTTTGCCCTTGTGATACTCTTGCAACTTTTGTATGTATTAGGGCTTTTTTTTTTTTTTTTTTGCCTTTATAATCACCACTGAGTTAAGAACTTTGTCCACATGTATTAGGCATTAGTTTTGTCCTTCTCCTTATGTTAAAACGACCCTGTTTTGGCTGGCTTGGTATTTATCCTTTGGGGAAAATACAGAGCTGCTGTTGGGACATCAGCCATAAAGCTGTTTTCTGGCCTCTGGACAAGCCATCCTTCATGGACTCCCTTAATGCAATTCTAGAGAATAGCACACCCAGCCAGTAGGCATGAAAACCGCAGCCATTTAAGCTTCCAGTTATTTGCAACAACTATCTCAGGATGAAATTTTGAGTGGTAGACTGCGTTTGGGAATACATCAATCAGGTAACTCCGCTTCTGAGAAAACCAGCCCCTACTCTAGGCTCGATTATATTTTTTGTGATAAGGTAGGAATATGAAAAATGCATCATATTAGATTGGATATATTCAAATTCAAGTGCAGATTGAATGAACAATAAGATTGTTTTGATTCAAACAATCTTTGTTCAATTAATACGCGGCTTCGTCATCAATCTCCTACTTATAGTAGCTACATACAGAGAAATGGAGACCAACACAGAGGGAAACTTCTATATGAATAGCCATCCATGGAAATCATTAACCAGAGAGAGAGAGACCCGATTCGTTTTGTTCCACCCGTTACAAGAGAAGTCATCCCCGGAAGCGACCATCCGCCACCCGCAACTGCTTGTTCTATTGCCCGTTTCAGCTGCAATATGCCTGAAATGCCTCCCAGCGCCTGTCTACGCAGTTAAGACAATCAATAAAAAACAATAAAAAGATGACGATGATAAATATGAGAACAGAGTCCTTGGCGGTCTCATGTGCCAACATTCGAGACTTTTGTTGATAAATACAAGAACAAAGTCCAAATGTGTTAGATGTGTTAGACTTCTGTCTAGATATTACAATTTTAAAGTCGTCATTCATGACGATTTATGCGACTCTTCTTACCAAAAGAGCAAATGCCAGAGCTATTGGCCATTTTATAAGGCTATCACTGATTGCCACCCTCAATTATGTTAGATGGCAGCGGAAGAAAAAACAGCATTACTGTAATGGCCACTGGATTAGCCATCCTTCATGGACCCCCTTGATTATGTTTTAATGGTAATGGAATTCTATGGGGTGGCACAACCAGGTCAATAGCCATAAAAAAACACAGATATATAACCCTCAACTTGTTTGCATCTGCTATCATAGGATGAAATTTCGAGTTACAGATTTTCTTTAGGGATACAGCAATTGGGTAATTCCGCTAGTGAGAAGACTAACAGCCATGTCTACTCTAGGCTCGATTATATAGGAAAATGTCAAACGCATACAAAAGATCATATGTTCATACACGGGGATATATACTAGACGAGAAAAGAAACCAAAAAAAAAGTATAGGAAAGGTTTGTTTCTAGTCAAAGCAGAGGAGGGAGTGCCAAGGCAAGATAGTGTTAAGTGCAGACCAGACAGACAGAGATCGGAGAGCAGTCTAGAGAATACGGCTAGAGTTGCAAACTCTAGTCGTGTCTTGGGTAGAAACCATTTACAGACATCCCTCCATCAACACAAATAATCTGGCCAGTGATGTAGGATGATGCAGGTAAGCAAAGGAATGCCACAAGAGATGCCACCTCCTTTGGATCTCCAAGACGCCGAAGAGGAGTTCGAGAATACACCTCTTCTAGGTACTCTTTATTGCTGAGCACCTAAGGGAATAAAAAACCAAAGCTTAAATTTTACTTCTTGCACTGAAATAGAAATTTTTCATTGACAAGCTATACACCAACAGATGCATGTGTGTTGCAATCACAACAGAAGAGCTTGAGTTTTGAACAAAAATGTAAAATCTGAAAACTAGCGGAGACAATTAGAGTTTCAAAACCATTAAATGAAAAAGAATAAACAGCTCTAGCGAAGAATGCCTCTTGATAAGTTACTGTCAAATGATTTGAAAGGAATTATTTTTCATTTCACAGCCCCTGCTGCCATGTTGTTACGGAACATTGTAGGTCAAATAACAATTCAGGGGAGCTGAAACAACTGATAATTACATTAATTTTAAAGAAGAATTACCTGCTCCACCATTGAAGTTCTGATGTACCAAGGTGCAACAGCATTACTCCTTATATTGTCTTTCGCCCATTCACAAGCCAAACTTTTAGTGAGTTGATTAATTGCTCCTAGAAACACATACCAAAAACTTTCTCTGATAAGCTCCTCAATTTCAAACTTCCAACGAATAAGCAAGAATATTTTCATGAAAGATATATTACCTTTTGTTGCACTTTGAACGGACATAGACTTTAGTGACACAAAACCTGATACAGAGGACATGAATACAACACTTCCCACTCCCGATGCTTTCAGAAGTCCATAAGCAAGTTGGGAGATATGGAAAACAGATTCAAAATTGGTTGACAGGAGTGTAGAAAACTCGTCGGCCGTGAAATCCTCCACTGGTTTCCGTATGTTAGTCCCAACATTATTTATCTGTGGATCAAAACAGACAATATTTTTAGTTCGGTAAATCGGGAAAGCAGTTGAAAAGTGATTAGCTTGATCACTTGTGCCGAAAGTCCAGTCTAATAGACATTGCAGAATCACCCACTCCATATTTAAGCTTGGGGAAAGGGTTTCGATTGAAGTCAGCCAAACTGATAGTAAATATGAGTTTAATCACTTCATCAATGTAAAAACTCAAAAGGGGAAAATAAACAGAGTATAATACCTATGTAAACACACGCAGAGCATGTGTTCAACCCAGGAGCTTACTTACGAGTATGTTAAGCTTCCCATCAAACAAGGAGGACACAGTTCCCATGAGCTCCTCTCTCTGAGCTCGAACTGACACATCACAGACCGACCCAGTAACTCCAAAACCCAAACCATCCCATTCCATCAAGCACCCATCCAGCTCACCTTCATTCCTACAACACGTGTGCACTCTCGCACCAAGCCCCACCAGTTCCTCCACAATAGCATGCCTGAAACCCGATTCAAGCAACAAACTTTCACAAACCCAAATAGAAACAAATAAACCGAAAAATAAAATCCAAAATTAGAATGTAAATATACCCAATTCCGCGGGTGCCTCCGGTGACCAGAGCGGTCATTCCCCGGAGAGACCATCTGGGATTGTCCACCGCGCCACTGTTGGAGCTTGAATGTAACATGGTTTGACACCGGATGGCTCTTATTCTGGTTTGTGCTGGTAATTTGAGCTTTGAGTGAAGTGTTCGTGAAGCAGAATAAGAGACTGATGGTGGAGGTGGAACGAGGGTCCGAGACATTTCAATGGCCAAGCGAACAGCGTCTGCGTTTAAGGGTCCGAGGAAGCTCTGCTTCTTTGCCGAGTAGTGTGTCCTTCTCAGCTTCTGAATGCAAATTAAACTCCAGAATGGATTTATCAAAGTTGAATTACTCTAAAATCAATAAAAATTAACATACAAATTAGGCAATAATTGAGAATATTAGACTGAAAATGGTTGCAATATTAGGACTTTTGACAATTTCAATACTATTCACCTTTACTTTTCCATCTCTTTTTCTTCCACTAATCATTGTTCTTTATGTCATTCCATATATGTGTTAACAATTACATGAAATTAAAAATTAACCTTAAACTTACCACTTCTGGAAGACATTGAAACTCACAAACAGTACAAAAAGATGTCTCTATAGTTCGTAAAGTCATTTTTCGGAAAAGCCTTTATTCCTTTTGATGTCACCAACTTAGTTTTTAAAGACAATATTTATCCTAGAAGTTATCTCCCACTTTGAAAAATATGTATAACTGACCTTTTTGGCCTTTTGAGGGAGACCTTTCCCTTATTTCAAATATTATATCCTAAACTGAATATAAACACTAGACTTCTATTCCCATGCGAAAAGGCCAAAAAAACAATGTTGATAGGAGATGGAAAGTAGAAGCTGACATTGCTACTTGAAAATTAACTTCAGCATCTTTTCTGCTAAGATACCAAATAAGAGAAGTCCAATCGACTCTACGTGAACATTAAATAGTCATAAATGTTCTACTAAAACAAGATTAAGTCATAACTTTTAATTGAATCCTATAAAAAATATAGTAATAATCTAATAATAATGAGGACAATATTAGAATATTTAAAATTTAACTCAAAACTTAACTTAAAATTTAAGAAATAACTCTTTTATTTAAACTTCATTTCAAAATTATACTTCTTTTTAAGATTTACAATCACAATTTGAATTGCTACCTAAAAGACTTTTTTATATGGTCAAATTATCTTGTTTGCCTTCTTAATATAAAAGAATAATGTTTGTTATATTCTCTCTCATCTAAATTTATGTTGTCATCAATGTGAGTAAGGTTTATTACCTATCTTGTACTAGGGGTTCACCCATTGCTTATACTACATTAAGAAATAAAAGTTACAAGCACCACTAAATGAGTTCACTGTCTAAACTATGTTAGGGAATGGTAGTTGCAAGCACCACCAAGTTGAGTCATGGTTTGACTCCAACACTATATGTTACTAGCTTAAATTTCAATCTAAAATATCAATCCAATAAGAAGAGTAGTTAGACTCTCTTATGTGATCAAATATTCTCACTAATCTTTTTAATATGAAAAAATGAAATTCATTGCATAATCATTTACATTTACAACCTATGTTCATGAGAAGTTATCTTGAAGAAAAAAATTAATCAACTTAAAAATTAACATAATATTAAAATGCTCAAAATTCAATTAAAAATTTGACAATTCGTTTATCTAAACTTTATTTCTTGGATTGTACGTCTCCACCCGACTTATTCATCGAACCGCAAGGCCGTCCATGCATTTTGACAGCGAGACAGAGAGACATACTCTTTCTCCTTGCTTTCTTCCCTTCTTTTTCCAGTAAATGCTGACGTAAAACTTCTGATTTTCTCATTATAAATATCAGCCCACAGGATCACATCGTAACTCCGTCTCTTGAGCTTCCACATGGCAGGCGTCTAGAGATGCATGCTGTAAGTGGGCAAACGAGGCTTTAGATCATCTGTCGAGAGGGATGCTTTTCCCAGGATTTGGCTGTCACTTGGTTCTTAGTTTTTGCAGGACTCGGGGTTGGCTGCTAAGATGGCCAACTTTGGAATCATCAACCATTAAGACGACCATGAAATGTGTGAGAGAGAAAGTGTCTAAAAAAAGCATTAACATTCCTTGACCATTGAGATGCCTTCAAAATATTTGAATTTTTGTGGACATGTAATCACAAAGCTTGAGCCTCTTATGATAATTGGGTTAGATATGTTTGATGCGAGATGAAGAAAATGAATAGACAATAATAGCATCAAAGGCAAAACCAAGAATAGAATTGCCTCCCAAAAGTTGTCTTCTACAATAAATCTTCTCGAACTTTTTCATGAATTTTGATGTTATTTATTGCGTGGAAGAAAATCGTCAATTCATTGTTGTTAATAGGAAAAAAGGGTGAAAAAATTTGGTGTCTTAAATATGTGGTCCCAAACTTCTTTGATTCTAACTGAGTCAAGATTTCTTGACAAAATAGTTAATTCACTGTTATGCTTACTATAGTTCTTTTAAACCAAGATACGTTTAGTACAGCACATAATAGATTCCACGTAAGTACAGCAAAGCCTGAGAGGCACTGGCAAATTTTCAAATAAGAAGTTTAAAAACAAAGTACTGACAAGATGTCATCTCTCCCTTGCTTTTTCTTACTCAGGAAAAGGATGTTTATAGGGTGGCGACCAATGTGAAAGAGTTAAAGTTGCAGCCAACTTATGATCACAATAATCTTAAGCGTATTAACCAAATTCTTTGCCAAAACCCTCAGTGCTTGAGTCAAAAAGTCACCCCCAAAAAAAGGAGAAAATTAAAAAAAAAAATTGAGGATGGAGAAAGTGTATAGGAAAGTTCTTTCAGTGTTACTGTTCACCCATTTTATATATATATAACAGAAGAAATTCCATGCTTATAAACCAAGAAGATTGAAGGAAAATCCAAAAACTTTTCTCGTACAAAAACATAAAATATATGTAGATAAAATATTGCTGCAAGCTTTCCCATGACTCAGTTGAAATTGTCCTTTCGTAAAGTTTAATTTGTATGACATCCAGGAAGTTACAGATCATGAATCTAGAAGGTTAAGCAGGCCTTCTAATCCCTGGACAAAACCATTACCACTACCAGCCAGTCGACAATTCTTCTGTCTCTGTCTCTCTCTCTCTCTCTCTCTCTCTCTCTCTCTCTCTCTCTCTCTCTCTATCTCTGTGGTTCCTGGGAAAATGGAGTCCGATCAGTCATCACCGGAAAATCTCGTACAGGTGACTGCAGCTGAACAAGGTGCAAGCCATGGAAGGTCCTACGACTGCACCTTCTGCAAGAGAGGCTTCTCTAATGCACAGGCATTAGGAGGCCACATGAACATGCACCGAAGGCAAAAGGCCAAGCTCAAGCCATTCCCAAGCGAATATGAAGCAACTTCGGACATCCCAAGGGTCATTCCCTCAGATCGTCCAATACCTGAGAATCCTTCATGGCCACTGGGAGCCAATTCTAGTGACGAAAGAAGAACAATAAAATGGCCTTGGATTTCTAGTCAACAAGGTTATGCCAATACGAGGGACGAAACCCATGTCGGCGACGGCTACAAGCTTCCTCTCTTTGTCGAAACGCCATCAGATAAAGATCAAACACCCTGCAGTCAACATCAAGAGAAAACTGAGGAGGGTTTAGCATCCACCGGCGCCGACGAGTCAGGTTCGCAGATAGACCTTGTGCTTAGACTGGGGCCTGGCCCTCCGGAGCCATCTGCAGAACCGGGTACTAAAAAGTTCTTCTGAATATTTCATTATGGAATGATAGTTTCCCTTATCAAAAATTGTTCTATGGTAATTATTTTGCATCTTGTTGTAAAAGGAATTCCTTTTTCATCATACTTGTTCGAGTTCTTTCCTTCAATCCTCCTCGTTCACGTGTAATTTTCATAGGTTTATGATAATTGAATGGTGTATTGCTTGTTAAACACTAACTAAAGAATTCTGTGTGTTGTTCATATTCTTTCTTCGAAGTTTCATGCTGAATCTTTTGCATTTCCAAGAAAGAAAACAAACCTTTGAGAGACCAAGTCTGAATCTTCAGTACTAATAAGGCAATGAAAATTGCTGGGAGTCAGGCACCAATTAGGGTTTGAAGAGGATGTTCCTGAGAACATCTGATATACAAACCCTAGATGGCATGAATTCTCTTATCTTGTTACCTTTCACACACAAAAGAACAACCTGGATGATTACTATGTACGAGGTACTTTTGATTGACTTGACTATCACAAGGACAAACATAAGTCCCACCAAAGGAGCGTAATTCAAAACGCGACCTTGTCTTCCTCCAAAAAAAAAAACAAAAAATGTGGTATTGCATTATCATCATCAGCTTCCCGTTTGGTTTTGAAAGGACAATTAGAAGCACTAGCTCCACTTGAGCATCAATGTCCCATTGTGTAGAACTTTTGTAGACATCTTTATTACTCAAAGACGTAGTAAAATCCCTTTTCTTCACCTTTTGAGTATGAGAAAGTTGGGAAAAGGGTTTGTTGGGGGGTGTTTTGGTGGGGATACCCACTTCGTAATCAGAGAAAGTTGGGAAAAGAACAGAGAAAGTTGAGGTTGAGTTTAAAAACCATTTGACCGTAATCTAAACCAATCAAGGAAGCATACAACAAATCAAACTTCATATTTTCTTTTATATTTTTACACAAATATTCAAACTCACACACCCAAGTGTCAAAGTTGAAATCAAAAAGTTTCAAGCAATACCTACTCCTAATTGAGTTAATTTCTTGTCAACATAAATTATACTTTAGGAAAAGTCTAGAAGCAAGTAAAACTCACCCTCTTTACCATGATCATATTATCCACGACAATATTGGCCACTTTCAAAATCAAAGTCCAAACATTGTATGATTGACAGCGCCAAAGTTTGGTCACCGTACCAAAATAAATTCATCTAATAAAGACTTCTCTTTTTACATTTTTTATATACGTTTGATGGCTATATATGATTGAGTTATCGGAAGAGATATGGGAATCTAACCGGTCTGATATCACCTCAACTTGGTTTCCTTGATGTCACCATTACTTGGGGAAGAGTCCTTGATCGTGATGATGCAAATACAATTGCTTCTTTCTTAGAGAAAGTTCGCAATCTTCTCAAACCCGAGCCCTAGCTGCCAAGAAATATTCCTTGGTAACATGTTAGCTTGCTGAATTTAACATCTTTTCCACTATTAAACTTGCATTAGATTGCATGTCAAATGATAGGGGTGTAGAGGATAAGCAGGTGGATTGTAAAGAAAGATCAAACATGTAGTTGGCAGAAATATAAATCTAGATTTCCTGATTTAGACTATCTTATGTTTATTTGGTGTGCCACTAGCTTGTTTAGGCTTTTCTGCAATAGCACAAGATAGGTGAGGCCGAAATTAAAGTCTATACATAATTTGCGCAAGTAATTTGTTCTGATTCGACATGTAGAGAATGAGGAATGAGCTAAGCCAGTGCATAAACGTCTTGGACAACATTTGAAAGATCTTATTTAGTTCATCATTGGAACTAGTTTTAGATTTCAATAACTAGGACATAACCACAACGTCTCATAGTGCCATTTCTCTCATGATTTGTAGATTTTGCAATCACTCCTCTTTTATTTGCAGTGCGTCGGTTATATTTGAGTCCTTGAATGGCACAGTAATCGAGGTATAATTGTTGTAGATAAGCATGCATCCGCTTCCTCCTGTTTCTTTGTTCCAACTTTTGTGCCAAACAGTGGAAAAGCTCAATCCATATGATACGTTTCTGCTAGATGGAAGTCATCCCAGCTCTATGTAAAGATAAACCTTGAACTCACAAGAGAGAAGAGAAAGTTATAAAGTATTTGACCCCCACAATGCTCCTAAGATTCAGAACTAAAGTGAGATTTGGGATCAAATTTAGACAGTGCCCACTTAATTTGATGTTATGTGGAGAAGAAAATGGTGAGACAGACCTGGTGCTCATTCGATTTGGCAATCCGCACCCATCATCTAACTTTCTCATAAAAATGATGAGATAAAGCAAAATTAGGTCATTTAAGTTCAAAGTCCAGTTACAACACATATGCTTAAGAACCAAAATTTTCTCTTGAACCCAAATTTAGTGGCACACTGTACTATTTGTGTCATTAGTGCAAGACAATTCAACGTACAAAATTAGACATTACTTCCTTCCATTTAAAAAAATAGCGGCCATCGGTTATCCTTATCAATCTCACACTAGAATTGCAACTCCAGCATAGTTTTGCATTGAAGAACTGCAACTTCAGCTCCTACCTGATAACAAGTATAATGTTCACAAATGGCATATAGGCCAGCTACTTATCTGTTTGAGGGGTCATAGTAGAGTTTGGATGGAGAAGATTTCGGAAGTCATCATTCCCTTCTATTGAATCATATCAATAAAAATGGAATAAGATATGAATATAATATCATCTTGTATCACCTTTTTTTCTTTTTTTCTTTTTTTTTAATAATTCACACATCCTCAATAGGTATTACCTTTTTTACCGCCATAAAAGGATCCATCCCTATGCTTAACCCTAAAGTTTGGCATTTCACCCAAATATTATCATCATTTACCCACCAGTTTCACTCTTACTTTCTAAAGGAGAGCTTGATTGTTGCTTCTTTTCTCACAGGAATGAGTATTGTTGACTGGAGAAGAAATCGCAATCAGCCCTAACTTGTAGACAAGAAGAGAAACCAAAGAATATGGGGAAACGGACACTGTAAACAAACAACCACCCAGATACCAGCAGAAAATAGAGAAGGCCGAAAGCTAGATGAAATTAACGATAGATCTAATCAGAAGAGGACATTAGATAGAACATTGACAACGTCGTCTTGCTACAATACATGTTGGAATCCACGAGGCAGACATTGTTGTGAAGCAACCAACTTGACCACAAAGTACAAAAGGGATCTCGCTTTTAAAGTTGCCAACCATCCACCGGCTAGTTTACTCCCAACAAAATATTTATGGGACCAAATCTCTAACTTGAACTCTGTCCCTCTAAGTTAGAGCAGAAGAGCTTAGCAGCATGTGGTCATGAGAAGTAACAGTTGAAACCTTATTGTGCGTAAAAAGCCGTCTATGTTTGTATTAACAACATACCATAAGCATTACATTAGGCCACTATTTCGTCCTGCATGCAGGCCCTAAACTTGACCTCCGTGAAGTTCTGATTGTCACCAACGTCGCAGCATTCTCTTCTGTTTCCAGCCTGGGAAAAAATAAAATAAAATAAACAAATAAACAAATAAACAATATGATCAAAAGATATAATATTTGGATGGGATAGAGCATGGAAGATGCAAAACACTTACCTGACCATGTCTGCTCCCGGGTGAGAAGACCTGAATTTTGGATATGAAATCAGCAGAGTGATTCCCAATGGACAAACAACGGGCTAACCTTCGAGGCGATCTTCTTACATAGCTTGTAACAATTTGGTTTCCCTCGGCCTTTTCTATGGCCTGAAAGTAGAAAACATGAGGCACCTGGCATGGATCATTTGAGGGTTGTCGAGTGTTAAACATGTATGGTGGCTTGGCGGTCGTTTTCCATGGCGTAAATGTTTGAAGAGGTCTGTGTAAAACGCTTGGCGGATAAAACTTTTCATAGATATGAACAGAGTAGCCCCATGATATGGAGAAGGACCAGTTGGTTTGCTTGTGATAGCAAATGGTCTGCTGCAATAGTCGTGACTGATCAGCTTTGGCGGCTTCCATTAGATGGTTTAGTGCTTCAAAGCGGCTCGTGATGGAGGGAAAAATGGGGTCGACTACATCGAGGTGATGAAGCGAAACGAGCGGAGACTGTGTAAGAGCTGACAGAAGTCCGGAAATGTCACTGTGAAGATCAATCTGGGAAGGAAAATAGAAATACTCAGACAAAGCTTCCTGATTGGCTAGTTTTGTTGTCTTGTTGAATGACATTAATTTATATGCACTGTACATTTTTTCATTGCTTTCATCGTCGTTATCTTTCATTGTCAAGTTGACCGTCGCAAACGGTTTAGTTTGATAGAAAATATGCCAAACATTTTTTATAACCCAACTTACAGCTATCTAAGACATTCATGAGCTGCTAAGGATGTCGACTAGTGACTGCTAATTGTTTAAGCATGAAATACTCAAGGATCGCATTCATGAGATGAACAAACATTTTCATAATTATAGTGGTTACCCAAGTACTTCAAATAAGATATATTATAATACGAGGGTATGTCTTAAGCCTTTGTATTTTTTTGTTCTTAGATGAATTAAAAAAGTACTTCAAATATGTAATTAAACAACTTGGAAGACAAAATTTACCTGATGAAACCCCTTTTCCTGGGTCAGAGAGACTCCCAAATCTGCAATACAGGACTGCAAAATATGATCACTCCCATCCAACGTTTGATAGGTCCGTATGCAGACATCTAGATTCTTCACCAACCCTTTAGCCAAAGGATAACTTAAGGCAAATCCGGCGCCACCAAATGCCATCTCAAATGAATGATCAAAGTTCGATGCCACACACTCTGAATTCGACCCTATGTAGAAGTATTTATTGTGATTATATTTGGCCAGAATTTCAACAAGATTATCCAGAAAAAAGATTGTGTCATCATCGGCCATGATGTACCATCGAACCTCATTGTTTATCTCTCCAAACAATTCCAAAAATATGCGTGCCATTCGAATTGCATTTCGATTTTTGTGCTTGTTGTACTTTTCGTATCTAGAAATATCTTGTGAGACCCTAAACGGAGGAGAAGATGAAGGCCATTGGAGTGCATTCTTGGGAGCTCTATCTAAGTAGACAAATCCTCTGGTTATGTTTGGCTGCCACCAGGCTTCGGTGTAGCTTCTTTTAGTTTCCCATGTATTTGCAGAACTTGATATTCCAAACACAAGGTGGCCAATGTTAGTTGGTGTATCTGCAATGGAAGATGAAGACCATGTGTACCTATAGTTTGCAAAGAGCGCAGGGGACCGGCAGCAGGGATGGTTGGAGAAGACAATGTAGAATAAGTACATGACAGCTCCTGAAATAGCTAGTGATTTGCATAAACTTACTACAAATTTGCCGGATAAAGCTGTTAATATTTGCTGCAGAACCCGAGACTTGGAAGCAGTGGTTAATGACATCGGGAAAAATTGAGCACTTGAATAAATCAAAATAGCCTAAAATGATGGGAACTCCAAAGAACATTTCAAGCACTAGTTTAATACATGGATGAATCCGTAGTTAGATTTCTCTTTCTTGAAGAGGTGCTATAACGTGAATGTTCGTTGCTTTTTGAGCTGTGCTTTTACAGCTAATGAATTGGATTGCGTTTTACATGCAATCTCGGAATTGCTTTAACGGCTATAACCAGTAGTTTTTGGCACCGAAATCCAAAGGTCTCAGTCGTCGCACAAAACAGGAGCCCTTTCACTCAAAACCGTTCCAAGTTTGGGTCATTTTGCGTGCATCCACACTGATTATCCTTATGGATGGCAGGAGAAAAATCATGACTGGACTGTTGAGTCTTTGGCCCTCGAGACATAGAAGCTCTGGATTGTAAGAGAAAGCTCATGTGATGCTCAAGGACTCGTCTAGAAGATTCGTGTTCAAATGGGTCATTTGGATAGATAAAAGGAGAGGGGGTTGTGTATTGAACTTAGGACTGCTTTAGTCCTAGGCAGCTTCCTGTGCTTCAAGTACTAAGAGATTTACATACATAGTGATCATTTGGCATCTCAATAATTTAATTTAGTTGCTTTTTCAATATATATTTAGGTATTTCCTTTATTAACAGAAGATTTTACAAGAACCTAGGCCCTTTCTAACACCCAGCAATCCCCTTTCAAGACCTTTATTTTGTCACATGAAACAGAGGAATATGTAACAGTTTGTATGAAGCAAGACTATAGAGAAACCCAAGAACTATGCAATTTCATTCTAATAAAAACACAAATACAGAAGGGTGAAAGAGCAGGGGGGCCGAATGCAGCGGTCACAAGATTAAAGAAGTATATTGTAGGCCTTAAACCAGCAAATTCTTCTTGCTGCAACTCATAAAACCACCTCTCGACAATAATGAAATTGAAAATACTACACATCTGCACCAAAATAGCCTCAAAGAGAAGATATGGGTCACAAAATATTAGCGCATCAGTCATCATCTACGTATATAGTTTCTTGTGAGAACAGCCCGCCAAACACCTTCCTGACTTCTGATTGTTTGGGTTCTGGCTGTTTGGATTCTGGCTTGGGCTTCCCCTTTGCTTTGAATTCAGGAAGTTTGAAGCTAGGTTGTTTGACAACAACTTTCTGGGATGGCAAAGAACGAGCCTTGGCCTGTCCCCTCACAGTTGCGATCTGCACTTTCGGTTTCTCTTCGGGTTTTTGAACTGCAGCTGTGACCTGGGAACTAAGCTTTTCCCAAGAGAACCCAGAGCCAAAGTCTTTGGCTTTGCTCAAAACGGATGACATCGAAGTTCCTGCAACCTCCGCCTTCTCTTCAGCCTCTTTGGCTAGACTCGTTGCTCGTGCCTCTTGCTCGGAGAGCTTCTTCACCTCTTCTTCTAGTTTCTTTGCCGCTTCAGCTGCTTCGAGCGCTTTCTCGGACGCTATTCTTGCCTCTTCCTCTGCTTTGGCCCTCGCAACCGATTCTGCATAAGCTTTTCTCCTCCCATCCTCAGGAATGGCACTAAAAGCAATTCCACAAACGACTTAGACGAAAGCTTAGTCTAGCAAAAGCAACAAGGATTCTATGTGTAATTATATCGCCAAAATATCAAAGTTGAACCATTCATCACGAAGATCTTCTCTGTTTCGACCTCTAAAGTAAACCATACATCTCGTCCCTCAACTTGGGCTTTTTCTCCTTTTCAATCAATTTAATTAAGCTTCAGTTTCAAACACGAAATCTTTGAGAATTGATGACATTTGCCATGTAGTATGCACCCATTTGGTGTTCTTTAACCATTGCCTTCTTTTATTTAACTAGCGTCTCAAACGCACTCACAGACCACCCGATTCTCTCTTGTAAGAACTATCTTCTAGATGTCTTTGCAATTGGACGCAGCGGAGCTGGTTGGTCCCTATCTTCTTCCAATTCATGAAGAAGCAAAAGCTATTTCTGATGGTCTATCCCATGCAAGTTGCAAGGCCTGCTGGCTCAACAACCATTAGGTCATGGGACGCATAGGTGGGTGCATGACTTACTTGAAAAGAAAAAGACCATGCAACTTGCCTGAAAAGCTCATCAATACGCCTTGAAGGTGCTGATGGATCTGTAAACACTTCCACCACCTAAAGACCCAAATAGTTGAAATTTTCAATCCACATGTCAACTAATGATGCAGAATTATGGGTCAACATGAAGTAAGAGTGAAAATGTACCTTATTTTCTGCCACTGCTGTGTTTGAGAAAACATCGGCCACTAGAGATGCTATCTTCGACTTAGCCACCTAGTATGAACTAACAATTTTAGTAACAAAGAAATTCCAAGACCAAAATAGAAAAGGAAGTTATGTAATAAAATAATGTAGATTCTATCGCATACATTACATTACTTTGTGGTCGTATGCAACGGTGCTGCTTTCAGCCGACACCACGACATTATAGGAACTCTCCGCGAAAAGTCTTCGGCCAGACTGGTCTTTATGAACGTGTAGCTGACGTCCGTTTCCACTACTTTTTCCAGAAACTCCGGAATGGTCAGCGGCTGTGATCGCGAGAGGAGGTTGTTAAAGAACGACGAGATGCCATCCAGCACATTGTACGTGGATGCGGACGTTGTGTTCCCATCGTAGACAATGGCCACGTGGCCGACTCCAGCCAGCTGGGCGGCTTGGATCACTTGCAAGGCGTCCGTCGTGGACACCTCCGACGACGGACCGTTTTCGAACGGGCCGATGGTGACGACCACCTTGCTGGCGTTTCCGATTGCCTTGGCGATGGATTCCGCGTCCTGGAAGGTGGATTCCACGGCGTTGAGGCGTTTCGAGTCTTCGTTCGATATGAACTGCGGCGGCGTCGTCGATGCAATTGTTAGCACGGAAAATCAAAACGACGCCGGATTGGTACGTCTAAAGAACTAACTAACCTTGTATTTGACAGCAATCCGAGCCAGCTCTTGAGCGGAACCAAGCTCCGGCACGCCAGCCCGGACACTGAAACCTTGACGCAGCAACGTCTGCGCAATGCGAATCCCGGCCTGCCCTGTAGCACCGGCGACGAACACCGTCCCGGCATCCTTCCGTCTCGGGTTTCCAAACGACAATCCAGAACCGGGATTACTCACGACCGGAATCAAAGACTTCACATCCGCCACCTTCCCGAAGTTAAAACGAAAAGGACTGGAGTTCCCGGAATCATCCTGCTGCGGCTCCCCCGGAGCCGAATCGTTGCTCTTGCCGAAGCGAAGTTGGAAGGGACTACCCTGTTTGGCAAAGACCGTGAACCTCGTGGTCTTGACGGTACGCTTCGAATGCCGGGACGGGGTTAGAGTAAACGAATTGGAGGTGAGAGTAGGAGCCATGGACGACACAGAACGAGGAAGTACCGATTCTGAGCCGTGTAATTGAAAGCTCGAACAGTGAGACGTATGCCTCAAACTTTTTGTTTGGTTCTGAGATTATCTGGATGGGGAGGTAAGCGAAGGCCAGCGAATGGAGTTGAGACACGTCGTCGGAGTTTATCTACTTCACGAATTTGGGCACCAAACGTTTCAATGTCACCCCGGTGCTCGAGAAAGTGACGGGCGCTTAGATATTAGCAGTTGGGACTTACCAGTACCAGTCTATCAAAGTCTATCCACCAGATTACCACAAGATTCAGGACTTGTGGCCCACAGAAAGCCAGTGCGAGTTCGAGAAAGGATATGGTAAGGAATGGAAGAATCAGCAGCTCAAAAACATGGAGTCAATATGGGAAGACTAGGACTTCCCTCGAATTGAGATTTGCTAAACTCGAAAGTGCCTAAAAGAAGAGGAAGTGCACATTCTACAGGTCTCGGTTTTGACCTGAAACAGCATACTATAGAAAAGCAACCTCCAACTCGTTTGAGATACATAGATTGTGTCCTCAGATGCCACACAGACGTCGTAAGTTGAAATTATGTTTTACCATACGTTGATCAAACCCACCACACAGATTACCCAAAATTGCTCCTCAATTCTAACAATTGTCTAACCGGTGTGCTAGATTTGAATTTGAGGTTAAAAAAAAAAAGCTTACAATCAACAGGCCCAAAAAACAAAGACAGGTAACTACTCCAAGTAGAACTTCTAATCAATCTGCCCCCACGTTACTAGTATTCTTCAAAATGTGCTTGACTATAAGAATTCTGCTAAAATTTCATGCTCATACACTAGCCTCACTTGTGGACCGATGGTACTAAGGGGTGGAGGGGCAGAAGGGTCAAAGAAAGGAAAGTCCAGGAAGACTAAAGGCTCATATATGATCTGTTTAGATACGACTCTCATGGTACTAAAATTAAGTTCAAGAAAGCTGCAGCCCACTGTTTGGGTATGTTATCATTTGTCTTTTATTCAATACTACAGAAAGGATTTCAAGATGTTAGACAATAAGAAGTTTCCTCCCACCTAGCTAGGAGGAACAACTGTCCAACCAAAAATGAAAAGCATTTCCACGCCACAATTGAAAAAGTACTTGAGCTTTTACCTATGTTGACTGAAATGAAACATCTGCACAAGGCATAGAAGCCTCAAAACAACTGCCCATAAACATATAGTCATACATTCTCATACAGAACTAACCATCACATAGACGTACATGGTGCCATCTCTATAAACCTTACTGCAGACATCAGGTCTGGATGAGTCCAACAACTAAAGCACCATGCAGTATTTCAGAACACAAAGCGAAGGAACAACTTTCAAGCTGCCAACCATATAAAGGTTAAACCAAAAGACAGTGAGAAAGGAACTAGTAGACGCATATGAAATGGATTCACCTACAGAGATAATAGTTCCCTACAAAGAGCCCATAAAAGAATGAGAACACTTCACCTGAATTGATGTTCAGAGTGGTGATCTGCACATGGTCTGCTCAACCAAATCATCTAGTTGACATTATTTTCATCTACCAATTGACCAGAAACCCAATTTAGTATCAAATTAGAATTATTGTAAATACAGGACCCTTAGGCTTAACTTTTGTCTTAAAGTACAAAACAGAAGAGAGTGCCAATTATAAAGGATTAAAAGGGGCTGTGGACCCAACCAACATGGTTTGATTTCCCACGCAGTTATTTTAAATTAAAATTTTGCACCACTTGAGCCTATAAAACAAAAAATTTCTAGATTCTAAAGCCACAAGCAACAGTCATGGAAGTGAGATACCTTGCATTCATATGGCAACAATCTCCTATAAAAAAATAAAAAATAAATTCCCAACTAAGGGAAGACAATTATTACCAGAAAATATAGCAGCAAGTTCTGCAAAAAGTTGCACTCAAGAGAATAGCTCAGGAAATCCTCATTTATCCATTTCAGCTGCCAGCAGTAAACATTGAATACATCAAACAGTAACCAATAAGTAAAAATGCTTCCATTTAACTAATAAGTAGAAATACCCAGAAAATTTAATTCATGATGTTCAACAGGGATCTAAAAGAGAAGGTTGACTCGAGGGAGAGAACAGCTTAAGGTCCCATTTGCTAGCAAAAACTTTAGTGACCAATGCCCTTCTTAGCTTTAAGTGACTCTAGAGCCTTCTTCCGCAGCTCAATCTCCAGCTTTTTCTGCTCAGACTGCATATGTTCATCATCACTTGGATGAGACTCCCTTCTAGCAGTATGTTCACCATCAGAAGCATCAGCATCAACCTGATTCTTCACCTTCAGCTTCTCTGCACGCCGTTCTTCCCTTCTCCGACGTCTTTCCTCACGTCGTCGACGCCTTTCCTCCTTCCGAAGCTTCTTCTCTTCTTTTCTTCTTCTCTTCTTAGCCTCCTTCCTGTCCTCTAATTCAGAATCATAACTGTCATTGTCATCTGAAGCCACCTCTTTTCTCTCAGATCTTTTATGCTTTCTCCTTTTTTTCTCTTCAGTTCTACCCTTATCACTTTCCTCAAAGCTGGAATCAGAGGCAGCCTGTTTACTATGATTAACATCACCAACAGAATCTTGCACAGTTTCTGGATGACGTTTGACATCATTTGAATGAGAGTGGTTCTTCTCATCAGATATTTTATCTCCTGGATAACGTGGATGTTGCCTATCACCTACTAAAGATTCTCTATACAGTGTGGGTGACTTGTGTTGATCAGGAGATTCAGGTGGAACACCCTTCCCAGAAGACTTCTCACTGTCAAAAATTTTCATAATGTCAGACCGTCATGCTTAATTATGGGTATCTGGTTAACATGACAAAATTCATTATAAAGACAAGAGTATACCTTATTGTCTCCTCATCTTTCTTTCTCAACCCCATACTATCAGAACGAGCCTGAGATCCAATAGCCCGATAATCTTTTGATCTTTTAGGAGAATATCCTTCCTTGTGGTGAACCTTCACAGGTGAATCTTTCTGCTTGTCAATAGGAGATGAATGCACAGACCTTTTACGCGAAGATTTAAATTTATAATCCACATCCTCCTCCCTATAAGACCAGTATCATCCATTGAGTATTTAAATTTACAAATCAAGGCTTTCCATTGTTGTGAGAAACATAATGAACAATCAGAAACCAGTAAAATTCAAATTTAACCTGGCATATTTAGGCTCCTCCCCATCGTCCCTTGTTTCTAGACTATCATGACGAGGTTCTTGTGTGGGACTGACACTGTCATCACGAATCATTTGCTTCCCTGCTTGCCTCATAGGGCTCCTATATGGACTAAATGACATTTCAAGCACCAAAATGGTCTGAATATACAATCAAATGGCAAATACAAAAATTATTACAATCCAAATGTCAAACAAGACACATACCTCTCTTCACTAGGAACCCTTTTCCTTGCCCGTGGTGGAGACTCTGAGGGATATGGAGACCTCTCTGGTGAAGACATCAAAACTGACACTTTACCATGGCTTTCACTCCGATTCTGTGAATCTCTCCGTGGTGACCTCAAAGAACCAGAGGACCGCTGTGCCAGTGGAGACAATTTGTCATGTACCCTGTAAGGCAGATTTACACAAAGTTAAATGAAACTACAAGGTATCTGCAAAAAAATTGACCAAGGCATAAGCCCATTTGAAACGCAACATTAAATGCCCTAAGCAGTTAGGATTTGCAATATCTCATACTTGCACAACTTAAGCAACACAGAACCTCTAACCAAATTCCTTAGACCAGCCATGCAATCCCACCAACTTGCAACCCATTTTTCAGAGCCTGGCCAAAAAGGAGAAAATAAAACTCCAACAATAAGCAATCTTGTCTTGAATACCTGATCCTTTCTTTTGATGATTGGATAGGGCTCCTTTGGTGCTTCAGAGTTTTCCTCCTAATTGGTGATGGAGAAGTACGCTGCCTAGGAGACGAAGAATGTGATTCATAGGGTGAAGGAGACCTTCGCCAAGACTGAATTGGTGATCTCCTGCGAATAGGAACAGGTGACCTACGCCGCGCAGGTGGTGGAGACCGACGTCGTGGGCTTGGAGACCTCCGATATGGCCGCCGTTCAGGGGACAATGATCCCTGTTGTAAGGGAGAGGGTGATCTTCTCTGCATAGGAGAAGGTGATTTGCGCCAAGGAGGTGAGGGTGATCTTCGTCGAATAGGCAATGGTGATCTTCTCCGTCGAATAGGTGAAGGTGATCTCCTTCGCCGCACAGGGGAAGGTGATCTACGATGGCGCATAGGTGAGGGTGACCTACGACGACGCATAGGGGAAGGTGACCTACGACGCCGCATAGGAGAAGGTGACCTACGACGAAATGGAGAACGCAACCGACGCCTCAATGGAGATGGTGATCTATAGGGTGAACGTGATCTAGATCTTCGCCTAAAATAGGATGGTCTCCGTCTTGAAGGAGAGATAGAATGCAAAGGTGAATGCCTTCTACGAGGAGTAATAGACTTCCTTCGTGGGGTGCAACGCACTCTTTCTAAAGAAGGAGAGCATCCTCGACCTTCAGGTGATATGCTCCTTGATTGGTGTCTGCCACTGAAAAACAATATAACATATATCAGAACTTATATTTGATGTATTAAGAAGAAAATCACACCATAATCATCAAGATATCAAGTTATATAGACCATTCCCTACTAAATAGAAAAAACCAAAAAAAAAGAATCTAGCTACAATAACTCAATAATGAAATATTCCTGCTGCTACTAGCAAATCAAGAAACATACCCTGAATAACTTCTAGGATTAGAGAACGATCTGCTCATTGACCTGGATGGAGAACCTCTGCACTTAGAAAACCATTATGTAAACAATTCTAGTGTCAAGCCCACAATTCATAGAATAATAGCATATGATGGAAACAACAAATACCGTGCAGATGAGGGTGACCGTCTGGCTGCATGAGGAGATCTGGAGACCCTGTAGAGATTCAATGGTCAACAATCTTCCACATCAGCAGATATGGCAACTCTGCAGTTACTTTACAAAGAAACCACTTCAGGGAAAAACAGACAAGCAAGCTATAACTAATCATGCTCCACCTTTAATATGTTTTCTCCTCCTAGTTTTTCAAATTAAAGCAAACCGTGACAACCCCCCCCCCCCTTCTTTTTTTCTCCCACAAAAAAAAGGGGCTAATGACAACTCTATCATCTACATCAAGCATGGAAAGTGGTAATAGATTGAGAACATAATCATATGAGAAACCAAAATGCAAGTAGTAACATCTAAAATTATAAGGGAAACAGTTAAAGCTGAAGTGAAACTGAACCCCACACCATGCCCTAGAAGTAAAAACAAAGAAAGCAAAAGACAAACACTACCAAAAGATTGTTGAATACAAAAGCTAGCAAAGCATCAGCAAACTGAAGCAAACAGCTGAAAAATTATAAGAGGAAAGATACAAAGGAAAAGTAATTTGGGAAAATACGTACATGTGTACATGTAAGATAAATGTAGTAAAGAGATGCTTAGTGCAAATGCACTACCCCATGCAGATTTAGAGTATCATAGCATATGATGCACATACAAGAAATAATACAAACTACAAACTGGAGAAGAAGAGAAAATAAAGAATAACAATTAAACTGCAAATGTATAATTTCATGCAGATGGTATCATGCATATGATGTACATTTAAGAAATACAAACTACACACTGGAAAAGGGGAACAAATGAAGAATAAAAACCTTCAGATCGAGATCTGATATTCAAATGTTCTCCTATCCTTTACCTGTGCCTTCCTCTCACACCATTACTTCTCCTGTCAGCTTCTTTTTCACCCTCAAGAGAGTCACTTGAAGCCCTGTGCTTTGAGTTTGGTTCCAAGGCAGAGTTAGTTGCCCTTGTATCAACCATGCCGTCCTACAGTAGTTTGAGGTAAAGGACATGAACCCAAATAATTGCAGAAGCTAGCTGAATGCCATGAAAACACAAACGAAAGTTAAAACCAAACACCCAGATCCAGAGAATGCAACTCCAGCATGAAAAATATAAGCCTTACCACCATTTTCTTTGACCTCTCTTGTTCAAGTTCTCTTTCCTTATCTTTCTTCTTCTCAATCTCAACCGCTATTCTATCAGCCTCTGCCTGGAACAAACCATTATACAAATTTTCAAAGAAGAGACATCACTTGGAAAAAAAACAAGCCACATCATGACTAGACAATTTATACCTTCTTCTTCCTAGTCTCTTCTTCTTTGGCATCCAAAAACTGCTGAGGAACACCACTTGCATTTTTCTGTGCACTAAGAAGAAGCGTCCACAGCTCTTTCATAAACTTAACAGTATTTTTCTCCATAAATCCGGTAAGTGATATTTGAACCTCCTTCCCATTGACTTCCTGCATCCAACAAACAGCAAATCATCCAAAACTCACTCAAACTAACAAGAAGCTCTCCCATCACAAAAACCTTAATGATAAACACTTAGGTCTTTGGAAGGGGTTAATAAGGCTCTAGCTATCTGATATTTGAATGTTTATATCTCCAAGGCAATTAGTATCATGGACTACTAACTAGTGGTTATGTTAATTAAACAAATAAAAAAAAATCTTGAATATCGTATACAAATTGAGATTACGTGACAATAAATCAGAAACAGAATACTAGATTACCTTTTTCTCCAAAAGACTGTAAATAAAGTTAATAAGAACTTCGTCTTCAAACCCAAGAAGCTCCGTCACCCTGTTAGCAATCCACGGTCGGATAACATCCATCTTCACCTTCGTCATGTCCACCTAAAACACAAAACACAGTCATCTAGGCATAATCGTCACAACAAAAACAATATAGCAACCACACTTCAAACCAAAACCCTGCCAATTCCTGCCATTTCACACTTCTTGTTGTAGCAAAAAATTCAAAGCATACGACGAGAAGAGACAGATATAAAATTGAAGAGAAAGAAGCGAACCAGATGCTCCAACTCAGGAGCAAACTTCTGAGACTTCATTAGCTTCGCTTGCTTGTTCGAAAACCGAGTGTCCTGGTCTGCCGACGTGCCCTAAGCACACACAAAAACTGGGGTTTCACCTCGCTTGTAAACACATATCGATAAAAACATACCCAAAACCACAATAATTATCAAACTAAACAGTTCCAACATATTAAATTGCTAAGATCTAGTAGTACGCGGACAGCAAAGGTGGATCTCGGCGAAAGAACGCAAGTTATACGCAGAAATAAACCGCTAGTGTGCACAAACATACCCGAAAGAAGCCGCCCGACATTTTCTAGAGTATGAGAACGACTGAGGTAAGCGTTCGGCCGAGACGGTGTGTAAACAAGAATCTTCGAAATGAAATGGAGAGAGAACTTGAAGACGACGGGCTTAGACCATGAATTAGCGTGCAAGAGTTCTTCGCTGGATTCTACAGCCAGCGAATTGGGAAAAGAATTTGTGCCCTAACTATATACCGCAATTACATACTTACCCCCGATATTGCGGTTAAATTTTTTTTTTTTTTTAAAACCCCCGTACGTTTTTGTTTTCTTTGTTGTTACATTCCGTTTTCATAAGATTTGCCGTTTAAAAATAATCCTTTTATCTTGTCATGATACTAAATGTGAGAAACTTAATCATCACATCAAAAAGTCTTAAAGCCTAATATTAGTTATGTTATATTTTACTTATATCAAATCATTGCCCACACACTAGTAAATATGAAGCTCTATTAGTTCTAGCATTTTGACCATAGGAATTATAATCTTGTCATTTGGTGTTATTTTTATATTAAATCAAATTGAAGAATTCTTTCAATATGACAAGGGATACTAGAATAGCAAAAACTTAACAAAAGAAAGGAAAATTCTATGACCTAAACTAAAAACCAAACTATGGCTACATCAATTAAGACACAGGAATAATACAGCCAAGATGTGGAACAATGAATGACTAAGTCTACAACATGCTTAGAAGAAAAAGATTGAAGAGACTCAAATATTGGAAGATAAAATATTTAGTCAAAGAAAAGAATAGGAAAAAACTTGACTGGAAGTCATGGTGGAAATAAAATGAGCTATGGGAGGTGGCAAAGAAGTTGGTGATGAGAGCTTATGCTCAAGCTATTGACCAATTCATAATGGCAATATAGCCTAATAAGGGGGGAGGATGCAACCTGGGACTAATGGCTTCATTCTAGAGACCAAAAATCCACAAAGGAAAAGTAAAAGGCCAAAATTGTATTCGTTGAAATGACTATATTCTAATAATGTCCAACTGCCAATAGAATCCAAAGTTCTTATTCAAACACCAACAAAACAAAATAAATGCAAAGGGAGGCCATAAAAGACAAGATATACTATGTGCTTTATGAGTTTTCTATGAATCTAACTCATTGGTGTTTGTCTTATTTTCATTGCTATAACAGAAGGATAAATTTATAACCTTGTTAGCCGCCGACTAGTGAGAACTTAATTAGGTTCTTGAAAACTTTTTGTACTCCCTTGTTGCTCTTTGATGTCCTATTGTGTAGTCATTTAGATAAATGGATTAGAAGCCTCGTACTTATATGAAGTTGTGCAAGCTTAAACAAAATTGGTTATGTGCAAGAATATCAATCTAAATTCCAAAAATTAGTCACGAAGGTAGGCATAAGGCCTTATTGATGAACAAGTTTGGTTTTTTTTTTTTCTTTTTTGCCTTTATAAGGATAAGGCTTCTAATATTCATATCCTAGAAAACATGCATATACTTTGAATCATTTGTTGTGATTGTTAAATTAGTAGCTCTTAACATGGTCCTAACAATCATTTTAAAGTAAACTAATGAACAAACCATTTAAAAGTGCCACCTCACCACATGGCAACTTAAAAGAATCATGTTGGGTTTATAAAACTCAAAAAAAAAAAAATCAAGCTAGCATTTTAACCTCAATAAGGTCATACCCTATGTCTTTACTTACAATACTCAACTCACCATTTACATTATATACTACATCTATGTGTCTTATTCTCCTTATGACATACTTGATCACCTTCTTCAATGAGGCCTCCCTATTCACTTTAGAATCCTAAACTTAAGAACAAGATACCACCCATTTAGGTTGTACAAGTTCAACTCTCTTGATGCCATCGTGACAACCATGAACATTCGTTTCCTTCACTCTTGTCTACACTCCACTAGCTTTTTGTCATCTTCATCCATTACTTCTTGTCAATATTATTTATAGCAACTTTGAAAGGATGTTAATATGGATCATGCACCTTATTATGCCATATGTAGCACAAATATATGGCCTTCACATTTGCCTTATCAAGGGCAAGCCACTCCTTGTAGGTTTTTTGGAATGTCATATGGTTAAGTTGTCCCATATTTTTTATCAAATGCTCATTCGACAATTCAACATAACCCTTAAGCTCTCAATTAATTATTTATGAGCTTCTTGTAGCTCATCATTGGCCTTCTATTTTTTCAATAAGAAAAACACTACTTGTGCCTTCCATATCATTAAGTTATTCTCATAACCTAACAAGGATTTCTTTTATCCAATAGAGGACCTCCTCCATTTTCTCCTTGTAGTCTTCATCCCACATGAATAATTCCTTAATAAGCTCTATATTTAGCAATCAAAATGTGAGTCAGACTAATCAGGATAAATGGGTTGATTCAAATCCATGAATGGGGTAAAGGTGGATTTAGTAGAGATATTTCCTACGATTGTTGGTAAGAGAACCAATTGCCTCACTGTTGCTAATGATGGAATCAAACAAATCCCTTATTGTAGATGATCTAAAGGACAAAAGATAACTGAATTATGAAAAGGATTTTAAATATAGACCTTGAGGACAAGGTCTTGGGGAAGAAGGTAGTATTGTAATGTATCTTTTTGTATTATTAGACTTAATTTATTTTGTATCTTTAATGTATGGGTTGTCGATTGCATTGTAACAATTGTAAGCCATGCTTTATGAGCTTATAAGCTACTAGGTTGAATAACAACTTTTTTTAAAACAATGAGAATGGAAGAAGATTGAATTTTCTAATGAAATTAAGGTGTTAGTTTTAGAAGTGTGTGTCTCCCTCAAGCGAGACACAGAGGTTCAAGTCTCCCTTTGATGGAACTAAGTGCACTATGAGCTTTATGTGATTCCAATCCCCTTAGTGTTTGTCTTATTTTCATTGCTATAATTGGTAGACAAATCTAGAACCTTGTCAACCGTCAGCTAGTAAGAGCCCAATTGGGTTCTTGGTAGCTTATTGTGCTTTCATGTTGCTCCTTTTTATCCTATTGTGTGGTCATTTAAATAGATTGGTTCAAGTTGCTTATGGTTTTTGCCATTGTAGATGTTTGATGGTCATGTTATTAGGTTTTTACAAGATTTATTATAAAATTGTGTTATTGTGTTACAAATATGAATGAGAGCTCGGGTGATTAAGGCTTATAAGTAGAGTGCATGTGAGACGTTTTATAGAAAGTATGTAAGGAGGTTTAGTTATTATTAATACTATCTCATTTTTACATTGCTAAAATATTAACTTCATATACTTTAAATCCATATTTATCTATTTTGAAAAGTTATGACTTGAATATTATTAATTAGACATATTCATTGATTAAATAAGCTAATTATTAAAATGACTACATAGATTATATGCTTAACATTTACTCGTTATCCACCTATGTCTGTTTGTGGGTTGATTTACACTTTTAGCTTGTTAAGCTTAATCTTTTATACACATTGAAAATGTATTATCTTGTATGTTTATAAGATTGATTCATACTCTTATTTATCCAAACATACTCAATAAGGTTGATTATTGGTGTAGCAAAATACTCTTAAATTGATCATTATACCTTGTTATTTGAAAAATAAAGAAAAGAGTAATACGTGGAGAAGAACTTCTATCATTTGTGTATTACTTAGTATTAGAAAATTTCATTTGTAATATCATTTATTCTAATACTTGAAGGATTGACTTGAAACTTAAATATTTACAAATCACTTGTAGTTTATTTAGGGTGTGTTGACATTCATGTATGTTAAAGTTGCAAAGACCTATTTGTTTGTGAACATAGGATGAATGGTTGTTGTGATCTAAAAAATTCTTAGGTATAAGAATATGTACTTGGGTGGTGTGCACTTGTTGTAGTGCCTATGTGCATTATAGGAATACTCTCAATTGAGTTTGATTGAGAGAGGGGTGAAGGTGAATGTATTATAGAACCATCCTTAAAACAAATCAGTATATGCATATCTTTCTCTCTATCTTTTTACTTCTATTGATTATTTGGTTGGTTGAATTGATTAAGATAGATTCACATTAAATTGACAAAGACATAATTAGACTAGGAAATATAAAAAGAATTTAAATAGTTTCAAACTTAATTTACTCCTTCCTTTTAAGTTACCATTAGTATTTATACACACTTTACATTCTTTAAAGGGTGCAAATTGCATGGTACCAACCATACCCCAAGATGATTGTTTAAAAGACCTTATTAGCCATGCAATTTCTAAAAGGATTGAAGAAAATAAAAGCTATTTACTTTGTTATGCTAAAGGTGGTCAAGTTTAAGTAAATCTTGAAAGAGGAAGATCTTTTTTAACCTATTTGGAATGTCCTTGCAGAGAACAAAGATATTAATTATCTAAAGTTGCCTAAATAATAGTCTTCAATTTAGAAAGTCAATCATGCTATTAAGTTAAAGCCTAAAGCCAAGCCTCTTGTCATGGTGGCCCAAGCCAAGCCTCTTATCATGGTGCCCAATAGAATGACCCCACCTAAATTACAAAAGATCAAAGAGTAGCTTAAGGTACTACTATATGCTAACTACATATGTCTCTCACAGGTGCCTTATGGAGCCTCCTTATTGTAACAAAGACAAGATAAGTCATTATATATTTGCATTGACTACAAAGCTCTCAACAAAGTAACAATTAAGAATAAGTGTCCAATTTTTCTAATTATTGACTTATTCAATGGGTTGGGGCAAACTTGATACTTTACCAAGTGGACCTCTGGTTAGAGTATCACCAAGTGTAGATAATAGGAGGGGGACAAGCTTAAGATGACATGCATGATAAGGTTTGGGTTGTTTGAATGGTTGTTTATGCCTTTTAGTTTAACCAACACATTGTGTACTAATGAACAAGAAGTTTCACCATTACCTAAACAAGTTCATAGTGTATATCACAATGAAATTAGAGGAGCTAATGGAACTCCTATAAGTGGTGTTTGTAAGAATCAATTATATCTCAAGAAGAAGTATTCATTTACCTTGAAAGAGGTGCACTTTTTAAAGCATATTATTAAGTAAGGGACATTACAAATGGATGAATCTAAAGTACAAGCTAATCAAGAATGAGAACCTCCTTTGAAAGTCATAAAGCTTGGGTATTTCCTTGGCATGGTGAACTATTATTGATTGTTTTTTAAGAACTACTTAAAGCAAGTTACCTTTTTATTTGACTTGCTAAAGGAGAAGACATGGAAATAGTCCAAAGGATGTTAACAAGCCTTCAAGAGTTTGAAGGTTTTGTGACAAAAGAACTTTTAATAATCTTCATAAATTACTCTAAGCTATTTGAGGTGCACTTGGATGTATCAAACTTCATTATTTAAAAGGGTTTTGATGTAAGATAGGTTCCTAATGGCCTTCAAGGATGAAAAGTTGAATGATATAGAACATAAACATGCAGTACAAAAAAGGAAGATAATAACCATCATTTGTTGCTATAAATGTATAACATTATTTATTTGGCTTCCAATTTGTTATTTAGAGAGACAACATTGTTCTAGTTCCCCAAAAAAGTTATCCTTGATGCAAGCAAGGTAACAAGACTTCAAGTTCAATTATTGGATGAAGTACAATCCTAGGAGGGTGAATACAGTGGCCAACACCCTTAAGGTAGAACTTGCAATTTATGAGCCAAGCCATGTGAGACATGGTATAGTTCGTATAGAAAAGTATGTCTCACGATCCTATAACTAAGTAAGTCCTTTAACTCACAAGAAAAGAGAAAGCTAAGTAATTTTGGATGGTATGATACTATAGCTTCAAAATTTTCACATTAATTGATCACTTTTTGTCTAAAACTAAAACTTTATTTATATTCTTATATAGTCATAGTCCATGCCATTTACTTTCTCTAATGTTATGCTATCAACCAACTAGAATTTGTCTATTCTATAGATCGTATTATGGTAATACTCTTTGTGTTATTATTCACTAGAAAAAAAGTTTTGGAGGGATTTATGATAAAGGATTATATTCTTTCAATGACTTTTAATTTGTGAAAAAAATAAGAGAAAATTCAATGATTATTAGTGCATTAAAAATGCATTTCAACAAAAGTAGACAAAGTATTTCATGTGTCAATCATAGACAATCTACAACCATAAATAAGTACTCATTAGACCATGACTACTAGGTTAATATTAGAGCAACCCTAAATTGGAACATTGAAGAACTACCAAAAAGAAAATTAAATAGCATTTGTAAAGAACTAAGGACTACAAATTGACTTCAATGTAGTAACCATTTGGTATAGTTGGTCATTTGGACAAGTTCCAATTAGTATTAATTTGTTTCTAGATGCGAGGAACAATTAAAGTAGAATTCTAACCCATGGTCTCTAGCCTCGTCTATAGGTAAAGAGCATATGGGTTCATCATTTTGATTTAATAATTATACTTTTTTAAATGGATTTGATTATAAATTTTTATTACGCATAATGAAATGATGGTATGTCGACACGTCATAAAGTAGCCGCCATGATCCACTTGCTTCCGGCATAAGCAAAGATCAAGCAAGTTCACTCGGCATGCGAAGCTAAACGACCTTTGAATTCTCGTTGAAGTGATGTCAGAATATAACAAAATACAAAAAAAATTGCATGGGAAATATTGGTGGGGCCCGTTTTGAACGATTACAGGGGCCCACCGTCCATGGGCGGTGAGTGATCTGCTTCCGGCCTGTCTGTCCCAGCGAATCAAACGCTGCGCACGCCGCTTACGTCCCCGAAAAGACTTTCCCATGTGAGGAGGGAGCAGGATCAGGATCGTGCAGATCGCGCCACGTGGAACCCACGAATTTAATCGGATGCAAACCTATTTATATTCCACTCTTTATTCTTCCTTTCTAGTCCGTCCTTCTATCTCCTTCGGCGTTCTCTCTCTTTCCTGCTCGCTCGCTCACTCTCAGACACCGTCCAAACCCTAGGCCTCTCGAATCTGCGGGCGCGGGGGTTTGATTTCCATGCTTCGTTCGGATCTTTGGTGCTGAAGTTTCTTCCCGAGGCTTTGCGGAGAATATCAACCGATTCGGTCGGAAAATCGGAGCTGTGGGAGATTCGGAAATGGCGGCGTCGACGAGCACCGTTTACATATCGGTCATCGAGGACGTCATTAACAAGGTCCGCGAAGAGTTTATCAACAACGGAGGACCAGGAGAGGACGTTCTCAAGGAGCTTCAAGGAGTAATTAGCAGTTCTTTTTATTGAATTTTTTTTTCATTGTCTCGTTTCGTTCATGTTAGGGCTTTGTTATTGGGAATTTTCCATGGGGAGAGGTTAATTCTTCAATTTTTAAGGGATCAGTCTTGTTTTGAGCAAACTGTTTTGTGGGTTCGATCTGGTCATTTTTAGGGTTTTGAGATTTTCCCTATGCTTGGGTTAGATTGTCTTTCTGTGGAGCTATGTTGAGCTATTTTGAGCTTTCTACTAGCATGCCTTAGGTGCTAGTGCTGGGTCTAGCTGATTTTGTTTATATTCTGGGAAATTTGTAGACGTGGGAGGCAAAAATGATGCAAGCTGGTGTAGTAATTGGTCCAATAGAACGGACAGGCGCACCCAAGCCCACACCTGGAGGTACTGTCCCTCCCGTTCACGATCTTAACGTGCCATACGAAGGGACTGAGGAGTATGAAACTCCCACAGCTGAGATGCTCTTTCCTCCCGTAAGTTTGTGCATTTTTTCTTTTGCCGAAGCAATCTTTATCTAGTTTTTGAATTTTAAAGTCAGTTGTGAGTTCAATTGGTGGAGAGTTTAATGTGGTTCACTTTAAAATGTAGACGCCGTTACAGACTCCCATTCAAACACCTTTACCGGGAACTGCAGACAGCTCGATGTATAACATTCCTACTGGATCTAGTGACTATCCCACTCCAGGAAGTGATGCTGGTGGTGGAGGGGGCAGCAACAATAATGAGGCTAAAGCTGGAAGACCTAGCCCCTTCATGGTAGACACTAAATCACTGGCACCATTTTGTGTGTTAGTTTTTATTATGAAAGCTATAATGGTCACTTATTAATTCATTGGAGAGGCGTCTATAGCTATTTTGTTTAAAATATGGCATTAGTGTAATGGAAGACTTAGTATTCTTAGCGTCTGTTTGGTTTAGTAGTTTCAAATTGCGAGTTTAAAAGAAAAATAGTGAATTCAGAATGTGGTTAATGAAACGTGATATCTGAAGAACAGTTAAGCATTTGATAAAATCTGTAAAAATGCTGTTTCTGTTAATTGGGTTGTAAAGACTATGGATCTTTAAAGGCCATCTTGTCTAATTTGTGAAAATGTTAGTTTTGCCATATTTTCAACCACTCCATTGTTTCTAAACACATTCCAAATGAGAGAGTTTCTTGATTTTGTCTACAAATCCATGCTTGACCTGCAATGGGGCCAAATGCACACTTAGCTAATCTGTGACCTAAGGATGCTTAAGTTGTAATTGTTCTCTGTTACAGCAACCTCCTTCTCCTTGGATGAACCAAAGGGCACCACTTGATGTTAACGTTGGTAAGTATGATGTAAAATCAACCTCGCAGGTATATGTTTATTGTTTTATAATTCTTACTGTTGCACTTGTGTAGCTTACGTGGAAGGGCGAGATGAGTTGGACAGAGGAACCTCTAATCAACCCACAACACAGGTAATCCCTGCTGTTACTTCATACTGCAGAGGAAAAAATCATTTGTAAAGAGGTCTAGATGACTTGAGGTGTATAAACTTCCTTTCCGGAAGTCATGCTTCGAATCTCTTTTTGTCTAGGATTTGCCACATAATGCTAGTAGTACCATACACTATCTGTTGTCTTATTGTTGGAAGAAATTCCAGGACTTCTTCACAATGTCTGCTGGGAAGCGAAAACGTGAAGATTTTGCTTCACAATATCAAGCTGGTGGCTTTATCCCTCAGCAAGATGGAGCTGGGGATTCTGTGTCTGAGGTGTTTGAGATTGAGGTTTGTTTCCTCCTCTTTTTTTTTTTTTTTTTCTTGAACCGATAAGAATGCCTTCCTTGGTTTGGATGAGTTTGGTTGATTTAGTATTCTAATAATCTATTTTTCCGAGGACTTCAATTTGGCTTTCTTGAATTTTAGATTTCCTTGGACTGTACGATTTGTTTAAGGAGATAAACTGTTGTTCTGCTGCATTTTTGTCTTCGAAAATTCATAGTTTTGATTGGAAGTTTTTAGTATGTTTTGAGTCCAGCACAGAGTTGGGCGTGGTATGTATTACTGATGATGTCTGGATATTGAGTACGGATGTAGATAAAATGAAGTCAAGTAGTTTTTTTTAGATCGGGATGATCTAGTTGAAGTGGTTTGAAATTCTACTGACCGTGGGTGTTAGAGAAGGTGGAGGCACTGCAAATTGAAGAGAGTGAGTATTATCATTCGGAAATGGAGTTGATGGACAGGTGGTGAATTATTTTGCGATGATTTTGTCAGTTTCTTAGCTTGAAGAAAGTGGAAAAAGCCCCTTTGGGAAAATAGGCATTTCCTTCCTTGGTTGCTTCTCAGGATACCACATCAGTACCATTTACCAGAAGACAAGAAATCTCTCCTTTACCAACTTTTCCACATGTTAGAACTTTGTTTAACTGGTTATTTGGGAGAAGGCTCAATTCAAGATACTTAGAAAGACAGAAAGCTATTACCTGTTTACTAATGATTTTCACTAGGCCATCTGTATTTCAATTGCTGGTGTGATGGGGTTCCTACCACCTGATTCCTACGAAGTCAAAGCTTTCCATACAATATAGTAGTTGAAATCACCCTTGCAGAACATTGTTGATGGATATGCTGGTCTCACAGAAGCTTTTATTTTTAATTTTTATTTTTATTTTCTTGGCCCTAGTTATTTTGGGATTGGCTAATTTTATTGGCTCAAGAAATAAGCGAGGACCTTTTTTCCCCCCCCTAGAACCAGTTCAAGCCTAATGATGCTTCTAGTATTTGGCTACTCATGATGTTCTCTTTTTCTCGCTTAGCCTACTAGTTTAATTGTGAGGTTTAAGGTTCAACACCCCGTGTATGTGTTGCAATATTAAAAAAATAAAGAAAATTAAAAAAAAATGATGTTCCCTTTTGTGATGGTCATAGTCATTGAATTAGTTGTTGACATTTTGGGGTTTTACTCACTTGGTTAAATTTGGGGTGTCAATTTTTGCCCATCTTCACAGCAGAAAGTGAATGCAAGACAATTCTTTTTGTTTGTGAGGTAAAAGGGAATTGTGGAACTTTTTGTATATGTCTTGAATAAATAAACTCAGATGTGTTAATTTTTTTGGATAAATAATATTAGATTCATTGTGAGAAGCTCTTCTCTCCCCCTTTACATTGCCAAGAGTGAGGAAATTTGTTGTTTTATATCTGCCTTTTGTTTTTGAAGGATTTTGACCTTTGTTGGTGAACCGGGTCCTTCTATAATGACATCTTTTGCAATCTCAGAATTAAAGTTTTCCTGTGTAGCGTTTGCTTTCGCACAATCTTAGACTCATTGATTGGTAACTTTTCAGGTAAGTGGAGGGAATTCTAGCATTCTGGCCTCTGCAAATAAAGAGGTTGTGGCACACGTGGCAAGGTCATCTTCAAAGATTCCTCAACTTGATGGACCAATTCCCGATCCTTATGATGATGTCCTCTCTACACCCAATGTGAGTAGGATCTGCAATTGTGAGACACAGTCTGCAAACAGATCTTTTTCCTTTATCATTCTTTTTCTCCCTTGTATATGGATTAGTATGCATAACAACCTTAGTGCCATTAGCATATTTCCATTTGATATTTGCTATTGATATCCTAGCCTTATGTCTCATATCATGAGTTAAACGTTATGTTGATGCATTTTCATTGGGTTTCCTGTGGAGGCTGTTCTTGTGATCCAATGGAGGACCCATCTGTCTTGCGTATTCATATAGATCCTGTCCTTTTTTTTTTTTTTTGTTTAAATTTCTTTTGCCTCTTCAAAGGTGGATTGTTTGATCACAGTTACATGGGCTGCATATTGAATGTGTAACTTATCAAAAATAGAAGATCTTTTATTAAATTTGGTCACGTGGGTGGTCACCTATTCTGTGGAAATTGGATTGGAAAGTGTCATCATTGAGCTATTGATTTATATCTTAATGATGGGAGCTGCTAAGAGGGGGAAGATTGTTTCTGTCAATGAACTCTTGGTCAAACGAGGAGGTAATTCTCTAAGGATAGGATGGAAGGTGAGGCTGTGTGATTAGAATCCATTGTGTGCGTGTGTTAGTTATCAAGAGTAGAGAATGGTTTTCTCCTTCCTCTGTCTTGTCTGACCTAAGAAGCATTGGGCTTGAATGTGGCACGGTATTTGAGTGCTTCTAGGACTTGGTCCGTATTTTTCCACAGGGAACATATTGGTTCATGCATCTGATCATGTATAAAATAAGAATTTCTAATGGATTGATGACTTGTCAACTGAAAAGACTCATAATCAGTTATCTGGGATAAATTGACGGTTTCATAAATAGTGGCTGGATAAAGAAATAAAAAAAATTTCTCACCAAGTTCCACTCTCTCTCCCCTCCTCTCTTATCTCACAGATATACAACTATCAAGGAGTTTTCAATGAAGACTACAACATAGCCAACACACCAGCTCCTACTGGTAAATCTGAGATTCTCCTGATTTTTGTGATTAAAAGTTTGTTTTGGTTAAAAGTAGTGTGGCATAAGCTTATCTTCGCTAAGGTTGGGGGTGCCTGTCTTTCTATTTATTTCAGATATACCAGCAGGTACTCCTGCTGCAGTTCCTCCAAATGATGTTGGAGAAGATGATGATGACGAGCCGCCACTGAATGAGAATGATGATGATGATTTGGATGATGTGGATGAAGTAGAGGAGCAAAACACACAACATTTGGTTTTGGCTCAGTTTGATAAGGTGATTCACTCTTTAAGCGTATGCTTGTGTGTAATCATCGACAACTAAAAACCATATTGGGCTGCTATGTTTGCTCTTCTGACTATTATACATTTGGGTGGGTAGGTGACACGTACCAAGAGCAGGTGGAAATGCTCATTGAAGGATGGGATTATGCATATCAACAATAAGGACATACTCTTTAACAAGGTTAGTCTTCGTCAGTGATCGATTGGAACTTTTCTCTTTTAATTTATTTACTTTTCATCCTGTCCTGGACGTCGGCCTCAAAATTATTTGTGGAATGCTTCCTGTCTTTTGTAGGCAACAGGAGAATTCGACTTCTGATTTTGTTGCAGAGTATCCAGTCTTCCATATCCTGGCAGTTGCTCTTGCAGAGCAAATCCTGAGGCATCATTGGTTGTTCAGTTATTTTTCCTTAATTGTTGTTATTAATTGGGAGCTTGAAGAACGAGAGAGATGCTTGATACTTTCTAAGACTAGCATGGGATGGATGTTGGCCTGTTGTACATAAAGCAAATGAGCATTTTCGGCCGTTAAATAGGATTATAACTTTTGAGGCATTTGCAGAAGATTGTCATATCTAATGGAATATGTAGTTCCATTCACTGTATACTCAAAACATTTTGGTTAATCTACGAACAGCAGTCTGTTATATTTTCTTGCTGCTTATTCTGGTAGTTCGTGGAACAGTATGAACTCCAATTCTGAATGCTTTTGTAGTGTTTTTTTTTAATAATTATTATTGTTATTTTCCCTCCTTTTGCTTTCAGTTGATGGTGATAATATGCCACTAGCCTGGCTCATTAAATGCTCCCTTTCTTCAAGTTCCAGCTTTATTGCTTTCCCTTACGTAGGGGAAGAGCTAGAGTTCTCATTTGGCCATCTATAATTGTCTGGCAAGCCAGTGATTACTTGAAAAATGTGAAGCTAGATGTTAGGGACTTGGGATTCTAACCCAAAAGAGTAGCCTTATGGGATGGAATTTTAGACTATGAGAAGGTGACACTTAATTGTTAGGGATGATAATTACATCAGAAGTACATGACTACGACATGAATTTAGAAGAAAGAGAATATGGAAGACATTGTTTTTATGTTGAAAAGCAAGTGGAAGAACTTGGGTTGGGTTTATAAAAAAGTTTGAAAACTTTACCTAATTGGCGAGTTTTTGGATCGAAATTTTAAATCCATGACATAGAGCTCTCATTTTTACCATTATTGTGTATCGTGGATTATTCACCATAACCCCTTTTATAGCATTATTTAAGTCGTTTGCCATGTTAGGAAACATGTGCAAGGTTTCCAGAGGAAAGATTCCTAATACGAATCATAAAAGAGGAAATTGGTTCTGTATCTGATTATATTACCAATCAGTGTCTGATTATTCATTTCTGGAATTCTGTAACTGGCTCTGTTATTGAAGATTGCCTAAATGAAAGAGGAAAATTGTTTATAAAAGATAAAAATTGCTTTTTACATACACATGCAACGGACATAAAAATGTGTTGATGAATTTATCACCCCTGAGATCATCAGACAGAAAGGCTGGGAACATTCCCTTGTCCTTCTAGCAGAAAACATCACAATGATCGACCAACGCTGTATTGTAGAAAACACAAAGATTGTCACTGCACATGTTCGACCAGCACGCATTGCGATTGAAGGAGACTAAGCAGGGCCGGTGGCTCCGTGAAGGTGGGCACGGCCGGGTGTTTCCAGCCGCCCGTTGGCGAGTCCGTGCCTCCCTTCTCCTCATTCTCACTCTCCGACGATCTTTCCTCGACCTTCTCCGGCAATGGCTCCGGGGAAAGAACCAGCGGCGATAGCAATGGAATTGGCTTCGGAGTTTCGCCAGAGGGAGCGAACACCTCGGTTGGGGTAGCAACGACGACCTTATCAAGCTGAAGAGACGCCGGAGCGCGCTTTTGTAGCCTCGTGGGAGCCTTCCCCGCATTCTGAGAAACATCGCCGGCGTTCTCCATTGTTGACATCCAAACTCACAAGAATCTTTAACCCACAAAAATCCAGTCACTCTTATCGAAAACCCCAAGAGCCTGAAGATAATAAAAACAGGAAGCAAGAGGAGCGTCGTAAATACGACTATCTCTTGAGTGAGCGTAAACAGGGGGTCCGTTTATGGCGGATTCAAAGTCAGAAACGGCAAAATCAAATTTGAACCGGTCATTTGCTTATTTTACACATGGCCTTGAGGATCGTATGGACCGTAGTTATTATCGGGGCTTATTTCTTCAAAGTCAAAGAGAGTCATTTTAACAATCCCAGAGGAGAGGTCGGGAAAGTGCGTGGCGGGCATGGCGGAAATGGCGGAAATGGCTGTCCACACTCCTCTTACTCTGAACCATCATCGGAGTCCAAGCAGCTTCAGTTGACAACCCCGTTTGATTGCCCCACCTGAGACCGAACGAAGCATATTCTGAGGTTGTCCGGTTGTTTAGTGCTATAACGTCAAGGGGACGGTTTTATTTTTAGTTGTAACGTGTCCGGAAATCCCTGTCGGCTTTTTACTTTTTGTGTATACTCTAGTTGAAAACTAGGTTTGTGTCCAAATGTATTTCTAAAATGGGTTAGACAATATACGTATATGCTAAAAAAACTTATTTTCTTTTTTAAAATAGGTAAAAAAAAAAGATAAGTATTCTATTTATATATTTGCACCGGCTAATGTAAGAAATTTAACTTGGTTTGAGTCCAAATGTATTTCCAAAATAGGTTAATCAATATACATATATGCTAAAAAAACTTATTTTCTTCTTAAAATTAGGAAAAAGAGGTAAGTTAGTATTTTATTTTTTAAATTTTTTAATACCATCCATTTTTGTTGTAATTGTAGTGGGATGAAATTATATATTTTTTTTTTGGAGTATTATCACGTGAAAGGTTGTAAACTCGAGCAAGTTAAGTTTGTCTTTCATTTTAAAAATGATTTTGTCACAAGATGTTGAATAAGAAGAAAGATTGAATTTAGAGAAAAAGGATAAAATTATTAAAATATAATGACTAACTCAAAATATACTTAAGTTTAATAAAAAATATATAAATAAAGAAATTTAAAATTAGGATATTTGCTTTATAAAATCTCTTACAAAAGCCATTCTTATCATTTTTGTGAACACTTCTTATTATTTCATTACATCCATTAGACATATGAGATATTTTAATATTCTATATTTTTATTGTAATTAAGGTGGACTAAAATTAGTTATAACATGAATTTATTTAGTTGATTATACTCAACCTATGGAGCAAAAAATAGGTTCGTTCTAACATCCTTTTAATTCTATTTCATGGTTCATAATAATTAAGTATAATCTTAAGTTATTGGACTCTTTAGAGGCCGGATTTATGCTGACACATAACATTGACGTCACCATAGGGAGTCAATTTTTTTTTTTTTTTTTTTAAATCGATTTAGAAGGAAGTAGAGGTAAAGCAAATTACACGTAATCGTGAGACATCCAACAAGAGGAGATGCATGAAACTTGGAACGTTAGATGGCTTATCATCGGCGACAAGAACATCAGAAGTCAGACTGTAAGCATCAAAATTGGGCCACTAAAAACTTCCCAACACGAAACGAATAAGATAAAGCGGGAGCCACCTCCACGTTACGCCTTGATCGTTGTTTTGGGTCAAACTGTCTCGCATGGCTTGCGGTGCTTCCACACAGCCTTTCTTCAACCTCAATCTGTCACTGTCACACCCCACTCGCCGAGCAAAGCCATTACAAGATCTCCAATCTTACACCCAAATTGGAGGACAACCATGTTCGACTTGTACCACTCGCTTCCAGGCCGAGTTCCCCGTAATCTCCAATACACCTCTGCTTTCTGCCCGTGGAGTCGGATTCAAAGTGAGGACCCAAAATTCCCCGTTTGGCATTTTTGCTTCTGTGTTTTGTTGGGTGATAGTTTTTTTGTGTGGCGGGCAGGTGCGCGCGCAGAAAGAGTATGTTTCTGGAGGAGAAGATAATTCGCTTGTCTCTGACGCAGCGAATCAGGAGGATTTTGCTTGGTCTTCTGTGATTTTGCCGTGAGTCAATACCACTTTCTCTTCTGTTTTTTTTTTTTTAAGGGATCACATAAGAAAAACTGTCTCATTCTTTTGAAGTTTTTTGGTTGAAGCCATGGTTTTCAGTATATTATGAATGCAATCGCAAAAAACTGGACCTTTCAACCTTGATTACCTTGTTTAACTAATCCGTTTAAATTTGGGGTGAAAGGAAGATTAGTTCTTAAAAAATGCTACTAAACAAGGCCTAGTTCATGGTAGTGGCACTTGTATCTTATTTTGGGCTGAATTAAGAGAGAAAAGGGTGAATCAAGAAATAATACGTTACTGAGGTTTTAGTAATAATTCATTGCGTACATTTAACTTTGCTTCTGCAATTTTTAGGTTTCTGTTCCCAGCCTTGGGGGGTTTGTTATTTGGGTATGACATTGGTGCCACCTCTGGTGCTACCATCTCATTGCAGGTGCTTGTTTGTCGCATTGACTTTTTCTTATATATTTAGTTTACTTTTGGTAATCGCTCTTGTTGTTTTGATAGTCACCGGATTTGGGTGTCCTATGCAGCCCATTTAATCATTTACATTCTGGTGTTACTTGATGGTTTAACAGTCACCTGAGCTCAGTGGAACAACTTGGTTCAACTTTTCGGCCATTCAGCTTGGACTTGTGGTATGGTCACGGATCATCTTTACATCACTTCTGCCTTTGTTCGGGATACTTGCAATTTATTTTTTCTTTGTTATGTTCGATCTGTTCTTTCAATTTGTATGTGAATACAGGTCAGTGGCTCTCTTTATGGAGCTCTTCTTGGTTCTCTTCTTGTCTATCCACTTGCAGACTTCCTTGGTATGTCATTGTTTATTCTGGCCAGAAGTTTTAGAGGTTTTTCTGATTTTCTTTCTAATGTAATGGTTTTCTCATGAAGGGAGGAAGCGAGAACTCCTTATAGCAGCTGCCCTGTATCTGGTTGGTGGCCTTATCACTGCCTATGCTCCTGGCCTTGGTGTGCTTTTAGTAGGAAGGCTGCTCTATGGTCTTGGTATTGGTTTGGTGGGCTTGTTTGAAACTCCCCTCCCATTTTATGCAGTCTTAGTTGCCATGATGTACCTAGTCTTCTTCTAACCTTCTTACGAATAAAATACTTTGACAGGCCATGCACGGGGCTCCTCTCTATATTGCAGAAACTTGCCCATCTCAGATTCGTGGAACTCTAGTATCTTTGAAGGAGCTCTTCATAGTACTGGGGATTCTGGTATTGTTTGCTCTTATGTTAGTCTCTCGATTCACTTTTTTGTCTGAAACGAACTGAGAAGGAAATGAACTTTTCTGCAGTTGGGTTATTTTGTTGGAAGCTTTCAGATTGATGTAATTGGTGGGTGGCGTTACATGTTTGGAGCCAGTGCACCAGTTGCTTTAGTTATGGGACTAGGCATGTTGAGTCTTCCATCATCACCACGCTGGCTGCTTCTTAGGGCTGTTCAAGTAAAGGGGTCTTTAGAAGATTACAAAGAGAAGGCCATGCTTGCCCTGAGCAAACTAAGGGGCCGTCGTCCTGGTGACAAGTTGTCTGAGAGGCAAATAGAAGACACCTTTGTGTCATTACAAAATGCATATGCAGATCAGGAATCAGAGGGCAATTTCTTAGAGGTCTTTCAAGGCTCAAGTTTGAAAGCCTTCCTGATTGGCGGAGGTTTGGTCCTTTTTCAACAGGTATTGGTTCCTTTTCACTGCCATTAATACCCTTTTACATTTATCTTTAAACTGAAGTTCAAACAAGATGTAGTGAAGAAATGTGGAGTTTTCCTTCTGGCCAGCAAATTAACCAACTGACCCCGACAGATAACTGGGCAACCGAGTGTTCTATATTATGCAGGTTCAATTCTTCAGGTACTTGATGTTCGAAATCAAATCCGTTGTTTTGTAAAAATTGCTTTTACTTATTATAAGCTGGTCTAATTGTTTTTATTCTTAATGATTCTGATATCCTAGACTGCTGGATTCTCTGCAGCGTCTGATGCTACCCGAGTTTCTGTTGTGATTGGCGTGTTCAAAGTATGTTTGGTGATAATTCTCATGATTTCTTAGAACATTGGGGGAAGAGTATCGTTGCCTTTATACCTCGTGGTAATGCTAATAACAGTGAATATCTTCCTTCTGCAGTTACTGATGACGTGGGTATCTGTTTTAAAAGTAGATGATCTTGGGAGAAGACCACTGCTAATTGGAGGTGTCAGCGGAATTGTATACATCATATAACTATCAATTTATTATTATTCTTTTCATTCTGGAACATTCATTTATTTAGAAAAAAATATGATGAAAGCTTAACTATGCTTTTCTTTAAATTACCACAGGCTATTTCGTTATTTCTACTTTCTGCTTATTATAAATTTCTTGGAGAGTTTCCTATTGTTGCTGTAGCTGGTCTTCTTCTCTATGTTGGATGCTACCAGGTAAGAATTGTCTTTTAAAGATTGGACTTCACTGAGCCTTCTTTTTGGAATGTGACCTTCTCATATGGTCTTTAAAGGAGTCTGAATTGTATTTTCTAGCATCTGTAGAAAATCTACGTTTAAAAGCTACCTTGATTGTATAACTTTGTTGAAAAAAGAAAAAAGGAAAAAAAGAAAGGGAAAGCTTTATACCTAATGAGTAATGACAAGAGATTTCCTGACAATAGATTTCTGTGCTTTGAATGGTATTTCAGATATCATTTGGGCCAATCAGTTGGCTTGTGGTGTCAGAGATATTCCCACTTCGGACAAGAGGGCGAGGAATTAGTCTTGCAGTTCTTACCAACTTTGGCTCAAATGCCATTGTGACCTTTGCCTTCTCACCATTGAAGGTATCGAATTGCTTTTGTCAATCCATTACTTTCAAAGATAGAAGGCCATTGTTCATAGTTTCCATTCTCCTATAATTGAATATGGTCTGCTAATATTGCAGGAGATTCTAGGAGCGGAAAATCTCTTCCTTCTTTTTGGGGCCATTGCCTTGCTATCACTTCTCTTTGTATTGCTGGTTGTCCCAGAGACCAAAGGATTGAGCCTGGAAGAAATTGAGTCCAAAATTTTGAAGTAAAAGTTCATACATTTCAGAATGATCAGTTGAGCTTCAAATATGCCGATAATTTTGTTTAGCCCATGGACTTGTATCCTGGATGGCATAGGAAGGTCATCTTTTTGAAACTTCATCAAACCATCTGTATTACCATTCAATTAGATGAAAACAACCTATTCTTGTATTTTAAGGAAGTCATCAAGAGGTTGCTACTTTAGTTCTGGCCTCATGGTCGTATCTCAAAAGCTAATTTGGGCATTCAATCAAAAGGACTGATGTAAAGACAAAAGTGCATATTCTTAGTATATTTATAGTTCCTACACTTAGCACATAGATTGGGCGGTTGTTAACTGGGTTAGAATCTTGGTGGGAGTAAAGGAGATACTAATACTGTACTCGATTGCCAAAAGTGTAGGAAGAGAAAGAAAAGCAATTCAGGGTTATCAGCTGACAGGTTAATGAGTTATTGTTTATTCTTATTAGCTAACTACAAGTATCTGCCATCCTGGGCTAACATCAGGTATCTACTTCAATGGGTGAAAGAGTATGCTTATGAATTAGCTGGAGTTTATAGAGCTACTTTTAGGACCAGAATTACTGATCAAGTGCATTTGGGTTTGGACCTCTTTTATACCAGAGTTTCCAAATTCATATATATAGGAATCAGATTTTTCGAGAAAAAAAAAAAAAAACACTTACCAGTTTGAGTGGGAAGAATAATCTGGTAAAATTTTGATTTCGGGCCTAGAGACTCGTTTATGACAAATCTAGTTGCCAATACAAATTAATTGTGTGGACAAAACAAATCTATTTAGGTAGATTCAAGAAACAACAAAAGATAATAGATATTTCCTAGAACTGAAATGGTCATTATTGTTGGTTTGGATTTTATATAACAATCATTACTTTTATGGCGCCCTATTTCCCCGATTGATTCCATGTGTTAGTTCTCGTTAATTCAACCTTTAAGCAGCCCAAAAAGGCCATGAATGTGTCCTTGACTGTTAAAATGCTTGCTCAGGAGCAGGAAAATGTGAAGAAAGTTCATTTGGTAGACGTATTTGAGTGAAGTAGAGCCTAAGAAGAGACTATTATACAATATCAATTGCTAACTCTATATTGAATGAAGAACTGTATACATCATATACTTCACAACATCCAAGCGATCTATGATCTAGTGTGCTGACACAGAACTGATTCAACGACCACTTATCAGGATTGAGTCAGTGGTAGACATGGAAGCATGAGAAGCCTGGGTAAAAGGAAGGGAAGAAAACACAGTAGATGAAAGGTTACTGGTAAATGCGCCAGAAGAAGTACTGTCATATTCTAATTCCGGCAGATCAGCATCCCGATTCAAAAACTGCATCACTTGTCTCATGCTAGGCCTAGCTGCTGGCGTTGCTATAGAGCAAAGCAGGCCTAGTTTCAAAACCAAAACCATTTCCTCCAACACATAATTACCTTCCAATCTAGGATCACAAGCATCGAGTAAAGCTCCTCTTCTCCAGCACTCACCGACCCAATCAACCAAAATTGCCCGTTCAGGCGGTCCCTGTACGTCTATAGGCCTCCTTCCACAAGCTACCTCCAGCATGAAAGCCGCAAAAGCAAACACATCACTGGAAGTGGTTGCTCTTCCCGTTCTGGTAAGCTCCGGAGCCAGATAACCCAAAGTCCCAACCACATTGGTCGTTTGGGGATTGGTTCCATGGTTGCTTAGTTTCGCAAGGCCAAAATCTCCTAGCCTTGCATTGAATTCAGCATCCAAGAGAACATTGCTTGCTTTTACATCTCTGTGTACAACAACCTGTTCCCACTCTTCGTGGAGGTAAAAGAGACCCGATGCTATTCCTTTGATAGCTCCAAATCGTTGAACCCAGTTAAGGGTTGAGTTTTCGTCGCCATACAGGAAGTTGTCAAGGCTTCCGTTGGGCATATAATCATATACCAACAGTAGTTGTCCCTTTCGCCGGCAATAGCCCAGAAGCTGCACCAAGTTTCTATGCCTCAGTCTTCCCATGCTCACGATCTCAGCCACAAATTCCTTTATCCCTTGCTTGGAATCATGGGATATCCTCTTGACTGCGATTTGTGCATTAGACGAAGGAAGTATCCCTCTGTATACCTTTCCAAAACCTCCTTCTCCAATAACCTCTGTGTCTCTAAAACCTTTGGTTGCTTTGTGGAGTTGCTTATATCTGAACCTGTGAGGACCGTACTCCTCTTCCCAATCTTCTCGTATTTCTTCATATTTCTTCCTCCTTAAAAAGTAAGCAACTCCAATGATCACTATCAGAACAACTGCTACTACTACGATAACACTGATCATTACCAATCCCGGTTCGTCTTTTGCTTTTGTGTCACGGGGAACTGGAGGTAAGCTTGAGACATCAAGGTCTTTTGCAGGTCCACTTGTATTAAAGCTCCATCCCAGAATGTAATGGTTACTTGCAACTGTACCTGTGGATGAAGAGAACCCAACATACATAGATTCAAACAGAGTTTGAGACAGATCAATGGGTGTTGACAATAGAGGCCGGCACGGTTTTGGGATTGTGGTTGGAGCTAGTGTTACATTCATTAACTTTTCTGCTTCATCGTAGTCTATCCAAACATGCGTTGGATTCCCACTGATGAGCTTGAAGCTTATATTCTTCCCTTCTTCATCCGAAAAATACATCGCAGGAGCTGATTCGTTTGATTTGAGGCCGTTTACGTCGACTCCCACATGATTATCTTGAATATCAACAAACTCAGGGTCCAGAATAGTATCAAGCTCGATGGCCACGACGTGGTTAGTCGGAAGGCCGTTGTTTGAATCGTTGAAGATCCCCAGATACCGATTTGCTTGAGCATCGGTGAAGTCCGTGGAGGGACTGATGGTGAAGGCAATACCGTGAGCACCGATATCTTTGTACTGTGGAACGATGGCAAACACAAAGTTTGTAGAGAACGAGAAAGATGAAGTTAAACTCGATGAAGAACCGTTGAATCTTATTGGAAACTGATAGAAAGCACGACCAATTTGCTGGCTTGAAATGTTGGTGAGCTGCAACAGACCACTGCTATGGATTTTCGCCGTTCCTTGAAGATCAAGACTTGCTTGATTGAAACCATTGTAGATGAATTGGTGTTCATCTTGAGCAAGAGCCATGGCAATTCTAGAGGCGTAGAGAACAAACAGTAGTTCAAGCAGTCTAAGAACTTTAGCCATGGGAAGAAGACACAAAAGCTTCCTGTTCTGGAAACAGGAGGCTTTATTTTGCTTCAATGCCTAAAACTTCTACAGAAATGAGTTGTTCTTCTCTGCCAATATGTCATGGTAAACGTCAGGATCTTTATCTCCATTGTCGTGCCACCAAACAAAGACCTCAGAGACGATTTGACACCGCCAATGCAACTTGATTGTCCTTGCGACTTATCGATAGGACGACAAATAAATTGTACGGCAACATTTATAGCATTATTAAATTGATTTTTGAGATATTAATAATAATCTAAATTTATTAGCATGAGCCTTAGGTGTGGTTGGCAAGGTAGGGAGGATGTGTGTCGGAAATCTTGCAAAGCAAGAGAGACGACTTTCATTGATGACTTGCTATCCCCTACAAAATGAGACAACTTTTCACTTGTTTTGTTTTTCCCTTACTTGGTGAATGGAGGTTCTTTGCTTTATTCATTTTATTATTCTTAATAAGTACTTAAAATTTGAATTTTATAGTTTTCCAAGAATTAAGGGTCAGTCAATAATTAACTTTTGTACTAATATGATAGCGAAACTTGTTTGATTTTTCTTAAATTGACATCTTCAAAATAATGATAATTTTTCTGACAAATGAGTAATTTCTGAAAAAGAATTTTGCGTTACCACAACTAGTCTTTTAGAAGGGAGACCATTAGAGTTTTCATTGTTAAGCATTAATATACAATGGGCCGCGTCGCCGCTACATTCCTGTAGCTTGATGTAACAGATTAGTTGAATTGAATCAAACTCAGAGGACGACAAGCTTGAAGCTTGACGAAATAGAAAAGATCAGCCGAAGATGATAAGATTTTCAAATCATATTAATTTTCGTTGTTCTTTGAACGTGGTGACCTTCTTATGTGTAAACGGGATCATGAATCATTGGCGGCATAGCTGATTGTCAATGTGGGGAAGCGATTGAAACTTAACTTGTGGTCTGCAAATAAGATTTTACAGAGAACGATCTAGTTTCTCTAATGAACTTTCAACCCACGTGCTAAGGAAAAAGATGTTCTTTGACGCTGATATCATGCAGAAAATCCACACGCAAATGGTTGAAATAAGATGCAGAAGACTATGATAAACCTTTCTTGGTTGAATTATCTTCACCTATTTGCAAAATCGTGTGAACTATAAATGCCTTTTAGCAGAGCACTTGAATGTTCAGAACTAGGAGAACATGGAGAGACTTCAATGGGAAAACGATTAGTTGAACGAGGATATCATCAAGATAGGAACCGTCCATGTTGGCTTTTAGGTGGTTGATTATGTTGTCGTATAATAGGATGAAAATATAACATCTGAAAGGCCACTTAATCTGGCTTCTGCAGACACTGCTTACAATGATCTGTAAAGTTATCAACAACTGAATTGAATTCGTTCTGCCATGTAAAGCTTAAGCAGACTACAACCAAATACATTTAGAATCCTAAATAGTCACAGAAATTCTGTTCTGTGTCACTGGTTGTTTTGTGCACAAGCATAGATCCATGATCTTGTCTTCCCAAAGCATGAGACAGCCACTTCAGCGGCCGGTTTTGATTATTGAATCAGATACAGATATGGAAAAAGTGGACGCCTGGGAAGAAGGAAATGATCTGGAATCAGAAGATGGATTACTTGCCGATGTACCAAAAGAAGTACTGTCATGTTCTAGTTCCAGCAGAATAGCGTCTTGATTCAAAAAGTGCATCACCTGCCTCATGCTAGGCCTAGCTGCAGGCGTTGCATGTGAGCAAAGCAGGCCTACTTTCAAAACCAATTCCATCTCCTCCGCCACAAAATTGCCTTCCAATCTAGGATCACAAGCATCGAGTATAGCTCCTTTTCTCCCGCACTCACCGACCCAATTAACCAGAAGTGTCTTCTCAGGCGGTTCCCGTCGCTCCATAGGCCTCCTTCCACAAGCCACCTCGAGCATGAAAGCCCCAAAGGCATATACATCAGTGGAAGTGGTTGCTATTCCTGTTGTAGCAAGCTCCGGGGCCAAATAACCCACAGTGCCAACTATATGAGTGGTTTGGGGATTGGAATCGTGGTCATATAATTTTGCAAGTCCAAAATCTCCTAGCCTTGCATTGAATTCAGCATCTAGTAGAACATTACTTGCTTTTACATCTCTGTGTAGGACAACCTGTTCCCATTCTTCATGGAGGTAAAGAAGGCCACATGCTACTCCTTTGATAATTCGAAATCGTTGGAACCAGTTCAGGTCAAGTTTTTCATCGTTATACAAGAACTTGTCAAGGCTTCCGTTTGGCATATAATCATAGACCAACAAGAATTCTCCCTTTCGCCGGCAATAGCCCCGGAGCTGCACCAAGTTCCTGTGCCTAAGTCTTCCCATGCTAACGATCTCAGCCACAAACTCCTTCATCCCTTGCTGGGAATCGTGGGAAATTCTCTTGACTGCAATTTGTTCACCAGACGAAGGAATTATTCCTCTATATACTTTTCCAAAACCTCCTGCTCCAAGAATCTCCGTTTCATTGAAGCCTCTGGTTGCTTTATGAAGATCCTTATAACCGAACCTGTGAGGACCGTAATCCACCTCCCATTCTTCACGAATTTCTCCGTATTTCTTCTTCCTTAACATGTATGCCACTCCAGTGATCGTTATCAGCAAAACTGCTGCTGCTATGAGAAGAATCGTCATCAATACTCTTGATTTCCCTTTCCCATTGCTTTCTTGGGGAACTGGAGGTAAGCTTGAAATATCAAGGCTTTTTGACGGCCCACTTCTATTAAAGCTCCATCCTAGAATGTAGTGGTCACTTGCAAGCGTACCTGTGGCTGAAGAGAAACCAACATACATAGATTCCGAGAAAATCGGAGACAGATCAATAAGTTTTGATAACAGAGGCCGCTTCGGTTTTGGGAGTGGGGTTGGGGCAAGTGTCACATTTAGTAACTTTTTTGCTTCATCGTAGTCTATCCAAAGATGCATTGGATTCCCACTGATCAGCTCCAAGCTTATATTCTTCCCTTCATCCAAAAAATACATCGCAGGAGCTGATTCAACTGATTGGAGGACGTTCACATCGATTCCCACATGATTCTCGTTCTGATCTTCAAATTCAGGGTCCCGAACAGTATCAAGCTCAATGGCAAAGATGTTGTGCCCAGTAAGGTTTCTATTTGAATTATTGAAGAGCCCCAGATATTCATTTGCTAAAGCATGGGTGAAGTCCCTTGAGGAACCGATGGTGAAGGCGATGCCGTGACCACCAAGATTTTCTTCAGGAACAATGGCAAACACAAAGTTAGTGGAAAATGAAAGAGATGGAGATGAACTGGATGAAGTTGTGTTAAATGTTATTGGAAATGGATAGAAAGCTCGGCCAATTTGCTGCTCTGAAATGTTGGTTAGCTGCAATAGACCATTGCTGTGTATTTCTGCGATTCCCTCAAGGGTAAGATTGACTTGGTGGAAGCCATTGTAGATAAAGCTTTCATTTTGAGCAGGGGCCAGGGTGATTGTGGAGAGGTAGAGGAAGATCAGAAAATGAAGGGATCTAAGAACTCCAACCATTGGGAATAGAGGAACAGAGCTTTCTTTGGTTGTGCAGCTGGCTTTTGTTTGTTTAAAGTCTCAAAATTTTCTGCCAGGAATTTTGCTTGGACATTTGTATAATAATACCCTCAAAACTGTATCAAGAAAAATAAAAAATGGTTTAATCTAGTTGTTGAAAATTATGAAGCATCCATCGAGTTGTTGCTTTGATCATAGACCATTGCGAGATTTTTTCAAGGACCTAGGATGGTCTGAATCCTCCCTTGGTTCTTTCTGAGTAAAGTCTTGGTCATCTTTCGATGGCTGGACAGAAATTGAAGGAAACTTAGGATAGGCTAGCAACTTTCGTTGTCAACAGTTCAAATCAGCTTATCATCAACTTGACCTTTCAAGTTGCGTTGCAATGAATTCTTGGCGGCAATAGCTGGTTAATTTTTATTGGAGTATCGCCAGAATGGGTCAAGTGATTCTAGAGATTTTTTTGGATGTAGCAAAACGAAAGAAAAGAAAGCTTTGGATGTTGATTTTATGCAAAAAGATTCAACTTTCCTCTGCTTCCTTGTGCTCAATCTGTCAAAGTTATATCAACATCAGATCAACTAATTTCGCCAAGTTGGTACATATGCATATATTGGAATGTGAAGCTACTGCGTTTCCTCAACTGACCGCTACAATTGAATCTGCGGTTAAGAAATATGAATTCAGCAGGTGGATTTGAGGCGGCTTAGACGATTATGTTACATATGGCTTTTGTTTTCTGATGGCGATCCAAGTTCAAGAAAACAAATAGGAAATCTGAATTGCAGTTTTTCTGCACAGTACCTTCCGTACACCATGCAACTAAATTCAGAAGAAAAGATGCTAGTGTGAGGAAACCCAGAATAACAATGGTAGCTGAAGAGGCAGAGAAGTCCTGCAAGGTCACAAGCTGAAACTTTTGTTAGTGAAAAGTGGGTTTGGGGGGGGTTGAGGGAAACCTCTACTAAGTGGTCACTAAAGATAAGTCACAATCAACCACCTTTCCCCCTTCCGGAAAAGACAAAAAGCCCTCCTCAAATACAACTCCTTGTTCCACAATTTCCTCCTCACAAAGCTTTCTCACAGAGACCGTTGAATCAGTTTCTGACTCAAGCTCTGCACTCTCTGTCCCAATCAGCACGTCTGATCATGCAGACCATTCAAACTCAAATTCAAACTGAGAACACAGCCGTTAGATACAAACGGGATTATAGCCGTTTATATTGCAACTTGTATATAAAGAGAATAACTTGTATACCTCTTAAGGTTTTTGTTTGTTTTTTGTATTCTGTTTCAAACTTAATATACAGAGATCACGTTTTCAACAGCCTTGAGACTTCTCTTCTCTTCCTTGAATTTTCTATATGGTATCGAGCCATCCAAGGCAATCGTGATTTCTATATCTCCTATCCTACAATTTTTTTTTTCTCACTGTTCCTTATCTACGGCCTACAACCTCGCTCTCTCTCATGACCACCTCCTCTTCTACAACCCGTCCCTTATATCCATACCCCAATACCATCAATATTGCAAACTTTGTCAACATTAAACTTACTGAGACCAATTACCTTCCTTGGGTTACCCAAGTTAAGTCACTTGCCAAAATTCACAAACTCCTTGGCTTCCTCACTGGTGAGACAACTAAACCTTCCAAAACTCTTACTGTTGATGGGAAAGAAGAAAGCAATCCCGCCTTTGAGGCCTGGGAACAAACCGATGACCTTGTTCGGTCTTGGCTCCTTGGATCCCTATCTGAGGACCTTTTTGACTATATCTTTGATCTTGAAACTGCTTCGGAGATTTGGACTGCCTTGGCCAATCACTTTGCCAAGCAGTCAGAAACCAGAGAGTATGACTTACACTCTCAACTTCATCACCTTAAGAAGGGTACCCGCCCCCTCTCAGCCTTCCTGCATGACTTCAGAACTATTCTGAATCAATTGTCATCCATTGGAAAGCCACTCTCTAACACTGGTAAAACTCATGCTCTGCTAGAGAGCCTTGGTCGTGACTATGAGTTCTTTAGAATGACCATGTCTCGACCCCCTTTACCTCCGTTTGATGAAGCTGTCACTCAACTTCATACTTTTGAGGCTCGCCTTCTGCGCTATAATCAGACCTTTGTTGATTCTTCTGTCTTTGTTGCTCAAAGGAATCAGCGTGGTGGTGGTCGACATTCTCATCGAGGGGGCCGTTCTGGACAACAATTCTCATCTCAGGGCCGCGGGTTTACTCCTGCTACTCACACTGCCCGTGCTCCTCCACGACGCCCTCCCTCACATCTTTTTTCCTCTCATCAGACCCCACAACGCCAGCCTCCTAATCCAGGTACTCGTTCTCTTGTTGAATGTCAAATTTGTCTCAAACGAGGCCATACTACCATGCAATGCTTCCGACGCTTTGATCACAGCTACCAGGACTAAGCAGTCCCCGCTACTCTTACTGCCGAATCAGATAATGAGCCTCTTGCCCATGATTGGGTTGCCGACTCAGGCGCCTCCTCTCATGTTGTTGATGATGCAGGTAAGTTGACTCATTCTATTCCCTATAGTGGTACCGATGGGATCATGGTTGGTAATGGCCATCTTATTCTAATCACCCATATCGGTGAAACCACTCTAAATGGATCTATTCCTCTCAAATCTGTCCTTGTAGCTCCGGATATCCAAAAGGATCTTCTTTCAGTTCCTAAGCTTATTGAAGATTTTCCATGTTCTGTTGAGTTTGACTCCTCTACGTTCTGTATTAAGGATTTGCAGACCAAGGCAGTATTAGCTCAGGGAGTTAAGCGAGGTCGCCTCTACCGGTTGCCTACTCATGGAGATTATGCTCTTTTTTCTTCCCGGCAGCAGGTTATGCCTTCAAATATTTGGCACTCTAGACTTGGTCATCCGCATGAAGACATCCTTCATTCTCTCAAGAAGCAAAATCTAATCTCTGTTAAAGGCACATCTCTGATTTTGTGTCCCCATTGCTGTGCTGGGAAAAGTACTAAGCTCCCTTTTTACCCTCTACTCATTGTGTATCTTCTCCTCTTGAACGTGTACACTCTGATTTGTGGGGACCAGCCCCGGCTTTGTCTAAAGACGGCTTTTGCTATTATGTACTATTTATTGATGAATTTAGTCGATTTACTTGGTTATATCCACTTCGACGGAAAGCTGATCTATTTGATATTTTTATTCAATTTCGCTCTATGGCTGAAAAACAATTGGGTTATCCTATCAAAACTCTGTAATGTGACAATGGCGGTGAATTTGTTAGCCAACGGATGGTTTCTTATTTGTCTCAACATGGAATTCTCCACCATTTGTCTTGTCCATACACACCCCAGCAGAACGGTCTTACTGAACGCAAGCACCGTCATATTACTGAGTTGGGTAGAACTCTCATTCATCAAGCTGGATTACCCAAGGCGTTTTGGACTGATGCCTTTGCCACAACAATTTTCCTCATTAACAGATTACCTTCAACTTCCTTAAATGGTGTCTCACCTTATGAAAAGTTATATCAGAGGAAACCAGATTATTATATTCTACGCACCTTTGGCTCTGCTTGCTATCCTCATCTTCGGCACTTAGCCACAGATAAATTATCTCCACGCTCCCTTGAATGTGCCTTCCTTGGATACAGTCCTTGGCATAAGGGATACAGATGTGTTCATATTTCGATTGGGCAAACCTTTATTTCTCGCCATTTGTTGTTTAACGAGGAGCTCTTTCCATTTCTTCAACATAAGTCACAGAAGCATCCTTGCACTCCATCTACTTCTCAAGTCCCATCTTTGCCGTCGAGGGAAATTATTGTTCCTACTCCTATAGCTTCTGCTGGCCTAGTCCCATCGTTGCCGACATCTATGACCAACTCCTTGGTTCACTCCCCCACTACCTCTTCCTTTACATTGGTGCCCTTAAACTCTCCTCCCATAACACGCCACCTTCCTGAATCCTTGCCAAATGACCCTTGCCTTTCACCTCACAATCCCACGTCACCTACTGCACCTACACTGCATGACTTAGCCCCTCCTTCCTATAACCAACCACCTACGGACATGCCATGTGACCAGCCACCTACGGACATGCCATGTAACCCACTACCTCCTTTATCTCCTACAATTGCTCCCACATCCGATCTTTCTCTCTCTAATCTTTTTCCTGCACCTACACCCACTCTCCCTTCTTTTAATATCCCTACCATTCCCATTCCTCCAACCCGTACTCATCCGATGATTACCCGCAATCAATCTGGAATTATTAAACCCAACCCCAAGTATGCTCTCACCACTTCCCTTGCTCCTACTACACCTACCTCCGTGAAACGTGCTCTCCTTCATGATGGCTGGAAAATGGCAATGGATGAAGAAATGCGAGCCCTTGCTCGCAATAAGACATGGACCCTCATTCCACCTCATCCTTCCCAGAATTTGGTGGGTTGTTGTTGGGTGTACAAAACAAAGCTTTCCCCGGATGGTTCAGTTGATCGCCTTAAAGCTCGGCTTGTTGCCAAGGGCTTTCATCAAGAGGCTGGTATTGACTTCCTTGAAACATTCTCTCCTGTTGTGAGACACACCACCATTCGGCTAGTTCTTTCTATTGCCTTAGTTAAAAATTGGCCATTGTTGCAATTTGACATCAACAATGCGTTTCTTCATGGTTCCCTCTCACAACCTGTTTTCATGCACCAACCACCTGGGTATGTTGACTCATCCAAACCCCATCATGTATGTAAATTGAGTCGTGCCCTTTATGGCTTGAAACAAGCTCCTAGAGCTTGGTACGATCGATTTACAAACTTTATGTTTGAACGTGGTTTTCTCATCTCACCCAATCACCCATCCTTGTTCATTTACCAATCTAACAGTATACACTTGTGGCTATTGTTATATGTAGACGATTTAATCGTCACTAGGAGCTCTCAACTGCATCTTCAATCCTTTATTTCTGCTATAAGCTGTGAATTTCCTTTAAAACAGCTTGGTAGCCTTCATTTTTTTCTTGGCATTGAGGTTCACCGAACTTCCACTAGTCTACACCTAAGCCAAAGACAATATGCCTATGATCTTCTCTCTAGAGCCAGCATGGATCATTGTAAATCAATTGCTACACCATTAGCAACGAAGCCTCCTCAAATCAAACATGGCTCATCCACCCTTTCCCAACCTTCTACGTTTAGAAGTTTAGTTGGTGCCCTCCAATACTTAACTCTCACCTGCCCGGATCTCTCATTTGCTGTTAATCGGTTATGCCAAGTTATGCATGCTCCAACTCTCTCTGACCACCATAACCTCAAGCGAATCCTTCGTTATGTTCATGGCACCATTGATCTCGGTCTTCATTTTCACTCCCGAAGCTCTCTTGACCTCTATGGATTTACTGATGCGGATTGGGGTGGATGTCCCTCTTCTTGCTGCTCAACATCAGGATTTTGCTTCTTCCTTGGAGCAAATCTGATCTCTTGGAGCTCCCGGCGTCAACCTACTGTCTCCAGATCCTCCACAGAATCAAAATACCGTTGCCTTGCTTCCGCTGTCGCTGAATCCACCTGGATTTGTGCTCTTCTTCGTGATCTCTCAGTGTCTCAACCTCATCCAACTTTGCTGCATTGTGATAATATCTCAGCCCTCAACCTTACCACTAAACCAGCTCTCAATGGAAAAACCAAACACATATCCATTGACTATCATTATATACGTGAAAAGGTTGCACTTGGCTCCATCACCACTGTTTTTGTTCCCTCTTCCTGACAGCTTGCAGACATTCTTACTAAACCCCTGCCACGGCTTCCTTTCTTTTCCCTGCGTTCCAAACTTGGCGTGGTACCTTATACCCCGCCAAGTTTGAGGGGGCCTAAAGATAAGTCACAATCAACCACCTTTCCCCCTTCTGGAAAAGACAAAAAGCCCTCCTCAAATACAACTCCTTGTTCCACAATTTCCTCCTCACAAAGCTTTCTCACAGAGACCGTTGAATCAGTTTCTGACTCAAGCTCTGTACTCTTTGTCCCAATCAGCACGTCTGATTATGTAGACCATTCAAACTCAAATTCAAACTGAGAACATAGCCGTTAGATACAAACGGGATTATAGCCGTTTATATTGCAACTTGTATATAAAGAGAATAACTTGTATACCTCTTAAGGTTTTTGTTTGTTTTTTGTATTCCTTAAGCTGTTGTATTCTGTTTCAAACTTAATATACAGAGATCACGTTTTCAACAGCCTTGAGACTTCTCTTCTCTTCCTTGAATTTTCTATAGTCACTTCAGGGGTTTTGAGAGATTCAAAAAAAGTAGTGCCGGGCTTTGGTAACAGTTCCTTTTGGGGAGGTTATGATCAAAGTATTGAAGAAACTGAGGAAGCTATAGTGTGGTTTGTGAGCCATAAATTAAACGTGGCAGTCTTTTGACAAAGCTGGATAAAGTCCATTATTGTAGAAGCTCTCTAATAGTCATTTAGTCATTCAACAGAGTCATTTTGACTAATATTTGGTCTTTGGGCCTAAGTATGTTTATTACGGATGATAATAATGTTTAAAGTCACATATGCAAGCTTGGCCCTTTAGGGGTGCATTTGCAAGCTTTAAACTCATAATGAGATTATCAAAGATTGAAGTAAAAAAGATTATGATACTTTAAAAAGCACTTTTTGAAACATAATGAGATGAACTAACTCTTCCATGTTAGCAAACGAGGAGCTTGTGGAGAAGCAAACGGGGATATCGTCAAGACAGGAACCTTCCATGTTAGCTTCCCTGATCCTGGAGACTCTTTTAGGCGGTTAGATATGTTGTCGCGTTAAAGGATAAAAGATTAAAATCTTCTACATGGTACTAAGACTGGAAGGCCACCCAATCTGGCTTATGGAAACAATTCTAAAACCGATCTGTAAAGTTAGCAACAACTGAATTGAATTCCTTCTGCAATGTAAAGCTTAAGCAGACTGCAAACAACTACATTTTAGAAGTCTCGATATGTAGAGAAATTATCTGTCTCACTGGTTGGCTTGTGCACAATCATAGATCCGAGATCTTGTCTTCGCAACGCATGAGAAAGCCACTTCAGCGGCGAGTTGTGATTATTGAACGAGTTATAGATATGGAAAAAGCGGACGCCTGAGAAAAAGGAAATGATCTGGAATCAGAAGAGGGACTACTTGCCGATGTACCAAAAGAAGCACTGTCACGTTGTCGTTCCAGCAGAACAGCATCACGATTCAAAAACTGCATCACTTGCGTCATGCTTGGTCTAGCTGCTGGTGTTGCATGTGAGCAAAGCAGGCCAACTTTCAAAATCAATTCCATTTCCTCCACCACAAAATTGCCTTCCAATCTTGGATCACAAGCATCGAGTATAGCTCCTTCTCTCCAGCACTCACGGACCCAATCAACCAAAGTATCTTTTCAGGCGGTCCCTTTCACTCTATAGGCTTCCTTCCACAAGCCACCTCGAGCATGAAAGCCCCAAAGGCAAATACATCAGTGGAAGTGGTTGCCATTCCTGTTGTAGCAAGCTCCGGAGCAAAATAACCCACGGTGCCAACTACATGGGCAAACAAGAAAACGTCTAGCAAATACAATATAGATTCAATATTTCTATAAACAAACAAAAAAACATCATTAGCAAAGCATAGATAGGTGATCTTCTTTTTTAAAAAATTCTAATGATATTTAAAACTTTTAGAAGATACTATCTTGGGTAGAATTGTGTTAAGGATCTTCATCACAATGACAAAAGGAAAAGGTGACAGGGGATTTCCTTGTCTAAGATCCTTAGCCCTTTTGAAAACTTACATGAGAGCTATTCATGTTTATAGAATATCCAACAGTAGTAATATAACTTTTAATCCAATATTTGAAGTTGACTGGAAATTTATTCATTTCTTATAGAAGTGATTGACAACCAATTAGGAAGCTCCCTTAGGATAGATTCAAGAACAAAACATCTAAATCACCTAATAATTTCCAAAATGTGTATTGAAACGAACCTATCTTTGCTTCTTTGAATTGAGATTAAGATTGTAGTAGGAATGAAAAATTGGTTTTGACAGTAAGTAGAATGTGAGTCAAAACTTGGCTTTTGCATGTATTGTCACCTTTAAGACATGTTTGACATATGCAAGAGAAGATGAACAAGTCCAATTGAAATCCTAAGGGGGATTTGGAAGAAATAAGTAGTAGGAAAGTAATGAAAGTAATGAAAGTAATGAAAGTAATGGAAATGGGGAATCAAGTAAAGAAGTAAACCAAAATAAGTGAGGAGGTAGAATCGAAATTAAAAAGTTAAGGATTTTGAAGTTAATTAAATGGAGAATGATGCTAGCACTAAGGATATAGTTTTACTCCTAAAGGAGAATGTTGTGTACGCTGAAAATACTTCTATAGGACAAATGTTTTGCATTGGCAATATGGGCTTATAGATGGCTATTCAAGTACAAGTCAAACTCCTATGTGTTGGATTGGTAAAATGGGCCAATGGATTGGCTGTTCAAGTAGGAGTTTGGCTTGCCTAATTCCCCTAGTGTTGGGTAATTACTCTAGGTGGTGTCCTGGTTTTCTTTCTTTTGTTTCCTTTTATGGTTTACTTTAATGTATGAACATAACTGCCTTGCATAGCGTAGGAGTGTTATGAACTTTTTTAGTTTCCTTTAATTAGTTTTTGAATGTATTCATGTTCATATTCAATAAGATTATAATTACATTTGCATATCTCATATTGTAATACTTATCTTAAATAGAATATCTTCAATTTGAAAATTTAAATGTTGTAATTTGACATATTGCATTTCAAATCCCTATAATGGTTATACATTCATAGATATGCTCTAGATGTGTAATTGATCCCATATTCCATAGGCTAAAGGGTGTGAACACCTATATAAAGGGATCCTTGTGGATCATTCCACTCATATATTCTCTATGCTCTTTTTCCATTTTCTCTAAAATAGCCAGAGTTATGTGACATTTTTAGCTAAATGTTAGCCAACCCGTTGGAAGATAACCTATTAAGTTAAGGTGATGTCCCACCCTTTGCGGAAGAATATGCTCTTTCATATTCTTTTTCTCTAACCTCCCTTCACGTTGATCATGGTTAAAGGCTAACTTAGTTCCTAACCATCAATTGAAGATTGAATGTACTTACTTTAAGTACATTACACAAAGCTCTAAAAGGCCACTAGGTACATGTGAAAATGTTAATGTACCAAAAGAAGTAGAGAAACTAAGGAATACAAAGGCTAATGGTAAAGGCATAAGGGTAAGTAAACAATATGTGCCGATGTCATCAAACAACCGTAAACCGTAAGGAATTGGCAAGGCCATATAGGAACAGTTAACGCTTACATCGGGGAAAATTAGGCCTTTCTTCAACAATCAAGTTCCATTTGTTGGAAAATGTAGGCCTAGAAGAAGGAGAGACGGACAATTTGGACGATGATATTGTCCAATGAAGGACTATTAATGAAAATGTAGCTATTATGCAAAGGATAGTCAAAGACATCGACAGGAAGGTAACACGTGGGAATATAATGATAAAAGTCGAAATGTTAAAGGCTCATCTTCAAATGGAGTGGAGCTTTATCCTAAAGGTGACGGAAAGATTAAGCTTTTCTCAAACATACAAAGACCTGATTTTTAATTTTTTATCAAACAATTAGTTGTACATACAGCCTCAAGGTATAGTTAATCATTTTTATTTTATTCTTTCAAGTATGAGCTTCCTTAAAGATGCCAACCATTGAAATGTTGTCTTTCTTTAATGGATCACTTGCTATCCCCTACAACACAAGACAACCATTCACTTAGTTTTTCCTTATTTGGTAAATGGTGATTCTTTGTTTTATTCATTCTATTATTCTAAATGAATGCTTAAAATTAGAATTCATAGTTTACCAAGAATCAAGGGGTCAACCAATAATTAACTTTTGTATTAATATGATACCGAAACCTTTTTGATTTTTCTTAAATCTATATCCTGAAAATGGTGGTAATTTATTTGCCAAGTGGGTATTTCCTGGAAAATGAACTTTCCTTCATTAAAAATGGTCTTTTTAGACGCCGGAACCATTTGAATTTTCAGTGTTAAGCATTAAATATACAATGAGCTCACCTCGTCTGCACATTCGCTAAGATTAATTGAATTGAATCACACTCAGAGGATCACAAGCTTGAAGCTTGACGAAATAGAAAATATCAGCACAAGATTAGTTTTTCAAAGCATTTATTGTATGATCCATGTTGAAGTCTCTTAGTTTGAAGCATGCATAATAAAAGAAGAAAAACTCCATTGTCAATAGTTCTTTGAACGTGGTTGAGATTCTTTTGCGTTAACAGGATTATGAATCGTTGGTAGCATAGCTGATTGTCAACGTGGGGAAGCGATTGAAACTTAACTTGTGGTCTGCAATTAAGATTTCACAGAAAGCGATCTAGTCTTTCCCATGGACTTTCAACCCACGTGCTATCAAAGAAAAGATGTTCTTTGACGCTGATTTCATGCAAAAAATCCACCTGCAAGAGGTTTCATTGAAATAAGATACAGAAGACTATAAACTTTTCTTGGTTGAATTATCTTCATCTATTTGGAAAAAAATGTGAACTATAAATATGCAAGTGTGTGAATACACACGCAAACTTATATTTATATTCATTTTTTCGATCATGACATGTGAAAGTATTTCTAAAATAAATCTGGAGACTGAGAAAAAAGGACCATTTACAAATCATACTACAGCCTTTTCAATTTCTTCAAAGCCAAAAAGCTTTTTAATAAATGAAGCATCAGTCTATCCCGTTTCCTCCACTATTGTCTGGTTTTATTTAGGTGTATTTCTTGGGAAATGCCATTAAGCAGGGCACTCGAACGAAGCTTCTATGCTCAATATGACTCCTGGAAAGCTACATGGGAACGTGCGTGCAGAGGACTATGAGAACGTGAAGAGACTTCAATGGGCAAAAAGTTAGTTGAATGAAGGAGCTTTGGGAAAATGAAAGAGATGAAGATAAACTAGATGAAGTTGTGTTAAATTTTATTGGAAATGGATAGAAGGCACGACCAACTTGCTGCTCAAAAATATTGGTTAGCTGCAATGGACCATTTCTGTGGATTTCTGCGATTCCATCAAGGCTAAGATTGACTTGATGGAAGCTATTGTAGATAGAGCTTTCATCTTGAGCAAGGGCCAAGGTGGTTATGGAAAGGCAGAGGACGATCAGAAAATGAAGGGATCGAAGAACTCTAACCATTGGGTACAGAGGGACAGAGCTTTCTTTAGTTTTGCAAACGGCTTTTGTTTGTTTAAAGTCTCAAAATTTCTGGTTGGAATTTCGCTTGGATATCTATATCTTTATCTTTATAACCTCAAAACTGTATTAAGAATAATAAAAAATAGTTAATCTAGTCGTCGAAAATTCACAAAAATTATTAGGAAGTATACATCGTGTTGTTGCTTTGATCATAGACCATTGCAAATCTTTGTCAAGGACCCAAGATAGTTTAAATCCTCCCTTGGTTCTTCTTAGTAAAGTCCTGGTCATCTTTCCAAGCTGGACCAAAATAGAAGAAACTCCAGGATACGGCTAGCAACTTTCATTCTCAAGAGTTCAAATCAACTGCTTATCATCAACTTGTCCTTTCAAGTTGCATTGCAATGAATTCTTGGCAGCAATAGCTGGTTAATCTTTTATTGAGTAGTTCTAGAATGGGTCAAGCGATTCTAGAGACTTTTTTGGATGCAAAAAAGCGAAAGAAAAGGAAGCGTTGGATATTGATTTGATGCAAAATGATTCAACTTTCATCTGCTTCCATGTGCTCAATATGTCAACGTTATATCAACATCAGATCAACTAATCTTGCGTAATTTGTATGGATGCATATGTTGGAATGTGAAGCTACTGCATTTTTTCAATTTACGGCTACAGTTGAATCTTTCGTCGAGAAACATGAATTCAAGATGTGGAATTGATGAGGCATGGACGATTATGTTACATATGACTTCTATTTTCTGATGTTTCAAGAAACCAAATTGGAGATTCGAATTGCAGTTTTTCTGCACAATACCATCCGTAAACAATACAACTAAATTCAGAAAAAAAGATTCTAGTGTGAGGAAACCCAGAACAACAATGGTAGGTGAAGTGGCAGAGAAGTCCTGATCGTTTTAGAGGAAATCCACAAGGTCAGGAGTTGAACTTTTGGTTTTGAAAAAGAAAAGAGCCTTTGTTAATTTATATTGTGATTTTTGTTAGTTCGATTGACAACATGAGTCATTGTTTTTGATTGTTCATGAACAATGATGGTTTGGAAAATTATTCTTACTTCAAATAGAATTCAATGCCATATTAGAGGATATAATGATGAATTGCAATGGATGATCAGAACAACTAAAGGAAAAAATTTGATTGCAAAACTTCTTAAAATATCTTTTTTTAATTTATATTTATTGTATATAAGCATAACAAAATAAAAAAAGATTTCAGAATAAAACAGTTGATATTCCAATATTGTTGGCTAAAGTATAAAAAATCGTCTAAGGGAGAGCTTATTTATTTCAAAATATAAAATTATAATAGAAAAGTATTATTTTGAGTGAGATTTGAAGGTTTTTAACTTCTATTCTTTTATAATTTTTGTAATTCTTGTAATGTTGGGATATGCTTTTATACTTTTCTATACTACTTTTTATTAATACAAACTTACATTCCTACAAAAAAAAAAAAAAGCTTTTGCTAAATGGTCATTTCAATGGTTTGAGAGATGGGATATCCAACTTTGTCAAAAGACTGTCATGTTTCTCTCAGCCAATCTGGAATTGTGGCTCTTAAACCACACTGTAGGTTCTCTAGTTTCTTCAATACTTTGATCACAACCTACAAGGATCTATGGCCGCCACGTCGCAATGGCAGGAGCCGTTACCAGAGCCCTAGTACAAATTTTCCCGCCATTTTTTGCTTTTCTATTTTGCTTTTATTGCTCAAAGTCCATTGTTGTAGAAGCTCTCTAATGGTCATTTAGGTTTATATTTTCTTAAGCTTAAAACATAGTCATTTTGACTAATATTTGGTCTTTGGGCCTAATTATGTTAAGACGGAAAATAATGTTTAAAGTCACATTTGCAAGCTTGGCCTTTTAGGGGTGCATTTGCAAGCTTTTTTAGGGGTGCATTTGCAGCTTGGCCTTTTAGGGGTGCATTTGCAAGCTTTAAACTCATGATTAGATTATCCAAGATTGAAGTGAAGAAGATTATGATACTTTAAAAAGTTAGTTAGATGGATTCTAAAAATACTCATTACTTTATAAGCTATTCGTAGGGACTTGTTTGCAAGCACTTTGTGAAACATAATGAGACGACCTAACTCTTTGTTAAGGTTCTAAAACATAATGAGATGACCTAACTCTTTGTTAGGGGGTGCATTTGCGAGCTTTAAACTCATGATGAGATTATCCAAGATTGTAGTGAAGAAGATTATGGTACTTTAAAAAAGTTGGGTAGATAGATTCTAAAAATACTCATTACTTTATAAGCTATCCATAGAGATTTGTTTGCAAGCACTTTCTGAAACATAATGAGACGACCTAACTCTTTGTTGGGGTTGTGACGGAAACAGCGAGTTCTGGAAGAAGCTTGTCAACTCAAAGCGGTCCTTAACGGCTGAGCAGCCGAAGATGACTCGCGGAGAAGTAAACAAGTAAAGAAGCGTTTGAAAAAGTAAACGAGGATACCAACAAGAGAGAAGCATTCTGTGGTCAGCAACTTGATCGTGGAGGCTCTTACATGTGGTTAGTAAGTATTGGACTCAGAAAATACTTTTGTAGCAAATTGGGTTGTTTTCTGGTAACCCAAAAGACAAAGCCCAGGTTAATCTCTTATAATTTTTGTCTAGTTTTGAACTCTTAAAATATGCGTAGCATGAGAAGAACATCTATTCTAACCTGAACCCAAGTTACATTTGGTATATGAAAGAGTATTAATGAAGGAAGTTCTAAATTGGAAAGATATAATCCATAAATAGTGTTAAATATTAAAAATATAGTTTTTAATAATCTGATGCTGGCGGGCTGTCGATGATTTCGTTGCCTTTTCCAATACGCGGAAGTATTGTATTTCTAAACTTTGTCGTGATGAATACTTTTGTCTTAATCAGTACTGTTTTATATCTTTATCTGCTTTTTCACCTAACATCCGTCTATTTCTTGATGCACTGTAGAAATTACGGCTCCAATCTGCATCTTTTCTCCTGTCTAGTCGGTTTTATCGGCTGTTTTATCAACTAAACATGTTTGCGGATATGAGTGAATGCAATAAAATGACGACTTTAAAGCTTGCAACAACTGGCTAATATGTAAGCTTAAACAGTGTAGTACAAAATAGCATGCTCGGGTTCTGCATCCATAAGAAAAACAGTATAACTCACATTTATCACAAGTTTCTTTCTATGCCATGCTGGTTGTTTTGGTCTCCGGATTACATCCATCGTCTATTATGCACGTAGAATGAGACAAACACTTCAACGACCAATTGTGAGGATCGAATCACTGCTTGACAAGGAAGAAGCATAAAGCAGGGAAAAAGGATAGGACGTGAAGTCAGGTGTTTCGTCAATTGTAATTGTATCAATGAAACCTCCATCTTGCGTTAATTCTAGAAGATCAGCATCACGATCCAAAAACTGCATCACTTGCCTCATGCTAGGCCTAGCTCCTGGCGTTGCGTGTGAGCAAAGCAGGCTTAATGTCAAAATCAGGACCATTTCCTCCACTGCGTAATTACCTTCCAATTTAGGATCACTAGCATCCAGTATAGCTCCTCTTCTCCGGCACTCACCGACCCAATCAACCAAACTAACCCGTTCTGGCGACCCTTGTTGCTCCACTGGCCTCCTTCCACAAGCCACCTCGAGCATGAAAGCCCCAAAAGCAAACACATCAGTGGCAGTGGTTGGCCTTCCTGTTCTGGTGAGCTCTGGAGCCAAGTACCCCACAGTCCCAACCACATTGGTCGTTTGGTGATTGGTACCATGGTCGATCAGTTTTGCAAGGCCAAAATCGCTCAGCCTTCCGTTTAATTCAGCATCCAATAGAACATTACTTGCTTTTATATCTCGGTGTAGAACAACCTGTTCCCACCCTTCATGGAGGTAAAGAAGGCCACATGCTACTCCTCTGATGATATGAAATCGTTGAGCCCAGTTAAGGCTTGTGTTTGAGTTTCCATATAAGAACTTGTCAAGGCTTCCGTTGGGCATATGATCATAGATCAAGAGGAGTTCTCCCTTCCGCCGGCAGTAGCCCAGGAGCTGTACCAAGTTCCTGTGCCTTAGTCTTCCCAAGCTTGCTATCTCTGAGACGAATTCCTTCATACCTTGCTTGGAATCGTGGGAGATCTTCTTGACTGCAATCGCGACTCTAGACGAAGGAAGTATTCCTCTATACACCTTTCCAAAACCACCTGCTCCAAGAAGTTCTGTGTCTTTGAAACCTTTCGTTGCTTTATGGAGATCCTTATAGGCAAACCTCTGAGGACCATAATCCTCTTCCCAATCTTCACGTAGTTCTTCATACTTCTTCCTTTGTAAAATGTAACCAGCTCCAATGATCGTTATCATCACAACTGCCGTTGCTACGAGGACAACTATGATGAATGCTTCCGGTATCTCTTTCTTCTTCCTCTCTCGCGGAACTGGTGGGAGGCTCGAAATGTCAAGACTTTGCGCTGGTCCACTTTTATTAAAGCTCCATCCTAGAATGTAGTGGTCACTTGCAAGTGTACCTGTGGATGAAGAGAAACCAACATACATAGATTCCAAGAGAACTCCAGACAGATCAGTCTTCGATGACAATAGAGGCCGATTTGGTTTTGGGACTCTGGTTGGGGCTAGTGTTACATTCAGTAACTTTTCTCCTTCATCGTAGTCTATCCATAGATGCATTGGATTCCCACTGACGAGCTTCAAGCTTATATTCTTCCCTTCTTCATCTGAAAAATATGTCGCCGGAGCTGATTCTGTTGAGTTTAGGCCGTTCACATCGATTCCTACATGATTCTCTATGATATCTCCAAATTCGGGGTCTTCAACTGTGTCAAGCTCGATGGCCAAGATGTGGTTTGAAGAAAGGCCGTCATTGGAATTATTGAAGATCCCCAGATACCGGTTTGCTAGAGCGTGAGGGAAGCTCCTGGAAGGACTAATGGTGAAGGCAATGCCATGACCACCAGGATTTTCCACTTGAGGAACCATGGCAAACACGAAGTTTGTCGAAAACGAGAGGGATGAAGTTGTGTTGAATTTCACTGGAGACTGATAGAAAGCACGACCAACTTGTTGAAGTGAGCTGTTGGTCAGCTGCAACAGACCATTGGGGTGGATTGCTGCCATGCCTTCGAGATGCAGGTTGGCTCGATTGAAGCCTTGGTAGATGAAGTTGGTTTCATCTTGAGCAAGGGACTTGGTAATACTGGAAAAATAGAGCAGTACGAGAAAGTGAAGCGATCTAGGAACTGTAGCCATTGGGAAGAGAGGGCAGGAACTTCTTTTCTGAAGACAGACGGATTTTACTGGTTTACATCTAAAAGACGACTGTCTACTGCAATTTTTCTCGGAAAAGAAGTTCCACAACTTCGAAAAACTTTCCAAGTGTTATTGGACAGCATTGTTCATTGTTCATCTGGGCGGTCAACTAAATAGAGAACAACAGCGTGAAGAAGCTTTCACGGGGTTACCTGTGAAACGAGGAAGCCGCCATTTATCGTAGACAGCCATTGGCCCTCCAAAGTGGGCAAAAATCTTGGTCAATGTCAACCATAGAACATGATTTTTCCATTCCTTCCTGGCGGGATTCATGGCAGAGGACCAGAAATGGTCTCTGTCCTTGCTTCATACCTTCTGCATAAAGTCTTGGCAATCTCACCATCACGAAAAACAGACTGAAGAAAAATACCATCACCGAACTGTTAAACATTGATGAGGTTTTGTGTGTAGCATGAAAGTTCCACAAAATTTTTTTAAAGTAAAGTTTAAAAGAAAGAATGATTCATTAAATTTTGAATTAGCTTTTGGATTAAGTTTTAGACATTTTAACTTGAAATTGGAGTTCAAGTTTAATCTATTTTATCTAATGTGACCTTGAACTTAATATTGCTTAGCGTGTGGGTACTGTGCGACCTTAAGCCTAATATTACTTAGTGTGTGGAAATATGTGTACAAGATAAAAATCTTATATTATAAGAAAAGATTCCTAAAGTGAACTAAATAAAAAAAGAGAGAGAGAGAAAGTCCTCCAACTCTTGAGTTAGCTTTTAAAGGAAGCTTTGACCTTCTAACTCATATAACACCATAAATAGTTCTTTTTTCTTCATTCTTTGGCCACGAGGGAGGAAATTTCATGCTTAAATCAACCTGACCTTCCATAGCAGTCTCTATTAGTACTCCAACAAGAATTTGAACGGATAACGTCAACTGAGGAAAACGTGAAATTGGATTGCAATAAATTCTTGATAACAATCGCTTGTCACCTTCGGAAAAACTTGGAGGACTGGTCATCTGTAATTCAGTTCTTGCAGAGTGGGGTTAGCTCCTGAATTTTGGTCCACACGGTGAATTAAAGAAAGGTAAGGTTTGGAGGCCTATCCGATGCAGAAAATTCAACCTTCTTGTGCTTTCACGGTTCCCATATGAAAGGGTTGTTATTGACCCCAATAAAGAAGTCATCTCTAAGTAAGCTATGAGGATAAAAATGCAGAACAAACACAAAGGGAGGGTTGTTAGACATTTGGATAGCCACTTTGAGCTCCTGTTTAATGGCGTTTGATAGAGAGAATTATGGTAATTTAAGTCTCAATCACGGGTCAATGTCACAAGTTAGGCACGAACTGAATATTACAGATCAAATCTCTTTCTACAGAGATAAGGAATGTGATTAACGATTCCGACACCCTCCCTTAAATGGATGCTAGTATATTAATCAGTGTCGTTTTGGTTAAAAACTGTTGTCGGCAAGAAAAGGAGTAGGACAAGATTGACCAAATCGAATTCAAAAGTAAACCATCGAGCCAAATAATTTGGAACAAACAAATAATGTCGATGTCGACTTCAAGACTTTAGTTATACGCATCAAGACTTTGAAATGAACGGAGATATGTGGAAGAGAGTGATTTGCTGGTCAAAAGTCTCACGAAATGAGTGAATATCTACCTCATATACTTGGGTCTGCTTATGAAAAAGGGATCTGAAAACATTTTGGTAGGAACTGGTCTTGTCTCTTCGCAGTGGAAAAAGATTCGTCAAATCCAATTTCAAAAGGTAAGCCAAGCAACCAAATGAATTGAGAACAAAAAGATGGTATGACATGATATTCAATTTCATATTTAGAAACTCCTTATTTTTCTCACTTCTAAGAAATCAAAGCACTCATATTATATCCAGCAACCAGATGATGTTAATGGAACATCCAATATTGTAGAAATAGTTTGAGAATGGTTGGTGAAATATTCACTATATTAGAATTATACTCCGATCCTCCTGAATATTTATTGCATGTTATTTGATTAATTTTATATCCATTTTAAGTGTTAAATCTCCTATTCAGGTGTTGAAACCCGACTCACCGCTTAATATCCTATTTTTATTTGTGAAGTTGCTAGGTCGAAGAAGGAAATGATTCCTTTTTCGCCAAGTTCTCCAAGAAAGAATGGATTTTTACCATCCCTTTGATGGAGATGCCAAGCGACTGAAGCAAGGAGAACAAGAATCATATGGAGTGTGCTGATTTAGCCAACATATGGAAATTCCTCATCATACCAACACCATATTCAACTGCAGAACATTTAATTTCTCTTACTATCGAAGTGTCAGGTTATCAATGGAGTTAGCGATGCTAACTCAGCACTGCTGTCAAAAATCAGGGGTCCAGCATGCAATAATATCCTGTGTCACATAAAAGTTGCTGAAGAGGGAAGATAATAACCTGAAGTGGCTGACGATGGATGGTGATGGTGATATTCTTGGATTAGTTCAGCAGGCGTAATAGCTGACTAGCAGAAGCATTGAGGTCGTTTGTCGCTGTAGGCCGTGATGTAGGGTCCATCGATTGGTCCTAAAGCATGTGGCAGGTTGGATCCTTGCTTCCAGCAGGATTGGGAGGGGAGGGAGATTGATGGTACATGTTAGTGGTGTGGTCCACCCACTATCAACCCAACATTAAGGATAGCAGTTGCAAACACTACTAGGGCATAATAGTTACAATATTAGTTAGGATGAGTAGCCAGTTTTCTTATATGACCAAATTTTTTCTAATATGAGATAATGAAGTCTGTTACCCAAGTGTTTAGAGTGAGTTATTGTCAGAAGCCTAATGGCATTAGGGGTTGAGTTTTTAAATAATAAGGTATGCGCTTTTAATGAACAATTTAAACTTTTGCCCTAATAGTAAGGTAAAGGGGTTGTAATAAAACTTATTTTGTAAACATATGTTCCGTCTCCTATAAAACATAAACTCAAGAGGAAGGTGTTAAAAAATCAATACTAATGAAGCACTCATATGACAAGTAACAAGCTTGATGGGTATAAAACGATGCGATGATATTTACCAATGCCATGTTAACGATGCCACACCAGTAACATATTTCACATCAGAGACGATATTTTGCCTAGCGCCATGTCAGCCTTGGGGGTGTTTGAAGCAACACATGCGTCGAACTTGGTCTTCCCCGAACCAAATGCAATCAATTACTCACCGAAAAATCTGTGATTTTTCAGCGACTTAACAAGACATGATGGCTCAATAATCTTCAAATTTAAATCTTTAATCATCTATAAATGGACCCAGTAATATCAATTTGTAATAATTCAATTCCTCAAATTTTACAATATCTATCCCCAATTTTCCGGCTGCTTCTCCGATCACCAATTCTAAATTTAGGGTAATGTTTGCAATTGGTTAGCATGTTTGGTGAAGAAAAGGGGATTTGGTTAACGCATTTTTGTCAAAAAGAGGTAGGAATGTTTAAGTGAAAAATGTCAAATACCATGGGTGGAAATTACAAGAAAGGAGAATAGGTAGTAGCAGTGGGCTTTTTTCTTTTTTTGTAGACTGTGTCAACAAACCGTGTGTTTTGTGAGCTTAGTTTTATTGTCTTTAGTTTGATTTTTGTTCATAAACTATTAACTAAGTTTCAAAAACAAAAATATTCAACCGTTCATTTCAAATTCTTCCTATCATCATAAAACTATTTTGTGCCTAGAATATGAAATAGAACTTTCTTTTAATTAATACTTTATGTCGTAGAAATAGGGTTGACAAATTTAATGTAGACTAGATTGCCTTCAAAATGATAAATTGATGAAGATCTCATTTATTCCTAGGGGTGATCTCATTATAACATGAAAGGAATGTTGTGTAAAACGATAAATTGGTATGTAAAGCTTAGAAAAAATGTAAGTGATGTGTTCTAGTTAAGCCTAAATTAATTATTAAAATAGACTTTTCTCTAAGCTTAAGATATTATTTCAGATATTGGTTAAATAGAGAATTAAATGGAAAACATAAAATCACACAAGAGAACACAAACATTTACATTGTTTGGCTAATAATTGCCTACATCCATGATTAAAGTTAGGAGAGATTTCTTTCCTGACTTGCAATCAATAGTACATAAGTTTTCTCACATGAATTCTCTACTAAACACACTCTTCAAGCACTCGTTTAAAGATATAAGGAAGTGCATAAGAGTTAAACAAGAATGACTTACATATTTCCTTCTTTTCTTCACTGTTTTGTACATGTTGCACACCAATTTGTACTATAATCAACACTCAGATTTACACAGATATGGCTGGCAAACTCTTTCTTGGTGTTTCTCTCTCACACTCTCTCTCTTTCTCTATTTTCTCTTTGTTATCTTGTGTCTCATTATGATCACCCAAATGGGAGTATCATTTTTTAGCTTCAAACCTTAAACCACTCCCAAGTGTAACTACTTTCTCTGGAGAATAACAAGAGGTGTTAGTGGTTGAGAAACAAACTCCCTGTATCTCCCAAATGAGAGTATCTTTTTCCAACTTCAAAACTTAAACTGCTTCCAAGTGTAACCACTCTACCTTGAGAATAGCAAGAGGTGTTAGTAGTTGAGAAACAAACTCCCTATATCTTACTAACCACATGCGATAAGAGAGACAGATTTAAGGAAGTGGGAAGTAGTGCCACCTCATCAATAACAAGAGAGTTAAAAAGAGAGGAAACGTGCTAATTATAAGCCATGTCCAACAAAGAATTGTAGGATTGGTCAAGATCTTCATTGACTCAATAAGTAAATAGGTGGGTCGACATCTTTACGCATTTTCAAGGAAGATACTCACTATTCGAATGATATGAGACATATTGTTGAGTAGAATGCATGGTAATATTTTGATAATTAGCATTCACAAGATTTGAAGGACTTAATGGCTGTAGACAAGATTTATTTCTAGTTGCTTTGTTTACTAGTTTTTCTTTTTTATTTTATTTTATTTTATTTTTTTTATTTCCTAATTGTTGTTTTCATAGTTTGTAAAGCCCATTTAAATGTAGTAGGTTTCAATGGAAAGGTAAAGAAGAAAATTATCTAAATAATTTTCTTTATGTTTTTGTTTTTGTTTATCTATTCTTTTATAAAATAAGAGTTTATAACAATAATAGTTACGGACAACGAGGTTCGTTAAAAAAAGGCCCTATAACTCTATCACTTCGAGGAGGCATATCATTAACACCATATTGGTTGCATAAGGCTCCATTGATCATCAAGATCGAGAATCAAACATGCAACAAATATAAAAGCATATAGAGGATATTATGTGGTTGAGGACAAACAATTCCTACCTTAATAAAGAAGCAACTCTCTTACCATATGAGAGACTTCAGATATTTAAGAACCACAAAATAATCTTCTTTTCGTGACAAATTCTTTTCTTTAATTATGTGATAGTTTCTACTAAATAGCATAGCACATGTCAGATTTTCAAGCTTCATATCTATTGGTAACGTGAGAGAAAATTTAATTTTTACTTCACAACTAATTTTTTTTCACTTGGAGTCCGAACTTGAGGAAAACCCATGCCCCGTAGGGCAAATGGCCTCTGAAGTTTTTTTTTTCAAACAGTCCATTTTCTCTTTCATGGCATCCTCCTAGTTGACCTTTGCCTGTAATTATTTGGAAGACTTCTTGAATATTTTTTTTTAACCGTGTTTTTCTTCCTAAGACCTGTTTGCTTTTGGGCTATTGTAGCATCTATGACACCATGGCCTACTACTCTGCTTTGAGCTTTGGTGGAAAAATGGAATAATAAAACATATGCAACAAATACCAAAAACATGGAGATCTTACATCACTTGGGATAAATCATCCATAGATCTGTTGCTGAATGTTTAAGAGATTGCATATATCTAGAAGCAGATGGTGTTGTTTATAGGCAGCGCAACAAGCCAATGCACCTGTACTCAAGGTTGCACCAATCCAAACTAAAGTTGACATACTTGGGTGCTAGACATTTCTAGGCCCCTAGACACTAGACTTCGTAAATGCTGCCAGCCCAGTAATGGACCACCGTACCAAATGTCGATGCCTTTTACTATACGGAAAATTATTATATATGATAAATGTTTCGTTGATGTGAACTTTTAGCTTCACCAGTCCTGGATTTATATGTCACCTGCTTTTCCCCAAATATCTGTCCATTTTCTTGATGGAGACCAGAATGGTTTTACAAATATGGCTTCTGTATCGTCTGGATGCATGAATGGAATAATGATTACCAAGATTTGTGCATGCTGAAACGAATTGGGTTTGAAGTAATCTGTTGTGAAGCTGGCTTAGTGATTTTCATTTTCTTCGAACAAAAAGATATCTAAAACTTGTAAATAGGATTAAAACTTGGTTAAGCAGTCAATCACGTTTCTGCAAAAACTGCTCAAATAAAGATCTGTAAAGCTTGCAACAAGTGAACTGAAATCGGACTACTATGTAAAGCTTACATAGACTATTACCAAATGCTCCAACTCTAAATCCGTTGAACGAGAACAGTATGCGTCAAGTCATCACAAGTTTCTTCTTTTCTCACCAATATTCAAGCGTCAGGCAGGCGTATTTGGTCCCGGGACATATCCACGATCGAGTATACCTATAACATGAGACAACCAATTCAACGACCAGTTGAAAGGATCGATTCATCGGTACAGGTGGAAGGAGCAGCAGCCAGGGAAAAAGGATCAGATATGAAATCAGATGATACACCAAGCGTAAATAAACCAAAAGAAACTCTGTCTTGCGTCAAGTCCGGAAGATCGGCATCGCGATCCAAAAAGTGCATCACTTGTCTCATGCTAGGCCGAGCTTCTGGTTTTGCATGTGAGCATAGCAGGCCCATTTTCAAAACCAGTTCCATTTCATCTACCGCGCAATTACCTTCTAATCTAGGATTACAAGCATTGAGTATAGCTCCTTTTCTCCAGCACTCGCAGACCCAATCAACCAAAACAGCCCATTCTGGCGGTCCCTGTTGGACTATAGGCCTTCTTCCACAAGCCACCTCAAGCATGAAAGCCCCAAAAGCAAATACATCAGTGCAAGTGGTTGGCTTTCCTGTTCTAGTGAGCTCGGGAGCCAAATAACCCAGAGTCCCAACCACATTGGTCGTTTGGGGATTGTTTCCCCGTTCGCTTAGTTTTGCAAGGCCAAAATCTCCTAGTCTTGGGTTTAATTCAGCATCCAATAAAACGTTGCTTGCTTTTACATCTCTGTGTAGAACAACTTGTTCCCCCTCTTCATGGAGGTAAAGAAGGCCAGATGCCACTCCTCTAATGATCTGAAATCGTTGCTGCCAATTGAGGTTTGAGTTTTCATTCCCATATATGAACTTGTCAAGGCTTCCGTTGGGCATATAATCATAAACCAATAGTAGTTCTCCCTTTCGCCGGCTATAGCCTAGGAGCTGCACCAAGTTCCTGTGACTTAGTCTTCCCATGCTAGCTATCTCTGCGACAAATTCTTTCATACCTTGCTTGGAATCGTGGGAGATTTTCTTGACTGCAATTGGTACATTTGACGAGGGGTGTAAGCCTCTATATACCTTTCCAAACCCTCCAACTCCAAGAAGATTTGTGTCTTTGAAACCTCTGGTTGCTTTGTAAAGATCCTTGTAGATGAACCTATGGGGGCCGTAATCCTTTTCCCAGTCTTCGCGTATTTCTTCATATTTTTTCCTTCTTAGTATGTAAGCAGCTGCAGTTACCGTTATCAGCACAACAGCAGCTGCTGCTGTGTGTAAAGTTATGATTAATAGTCGGGGTTTCCTTTTGATTTTCCTCTCGTGGGGAAACGAAGGGAGGCTCGAAACATCAAGGCTTTGCGCTGGTCCACTTTTATTAAAGCTCCATCCTAGAATGTAGTGGTCACTTCTAAGCGTACCTGTGGATGAAGAGAAACCAACATACATAGATTCCAAGAGAATTCCAGACAGATCAATCTTCGATGACAATAGAGGCCGATTTGGTTTTGGGACTCTGGTTGGCGCTAGTGTTACGTTCAGTAACTTTTCTCCTTCATCGTAGTCTATCCATAGATGCATTGGATTCCCACTGATGAGCTTCAAGCTTATATTCTTCCCTTCTTCATCCGAAAAATATGTCGCAGGAGCTGATTCTGTTGAATTTAGGCCATTCACATCGATTCCTACATGATTGTCTTTGATATCTCCAAATTCAGGGTCTTCAACTGTGTCAAGCTCGATGGCCAGGATGTGGTTTGAAGAAAGGGCCGTCATTGGAATTATTGAAGAGCCCAAGATACCGATTTGCTAGAGCGTGAGGGAAGTCCCCGGAAGGACTAATGGTGAAGGCAATGCCATGACCACCAGGATTTTCCACTTGAGGAACCATTGCAAATACGAAGTTAGTAGAAAACGAGAGGGATGAAGTTGAATTGAATTTCACTGGAGACTGATAGAAAGCACGACCAACTTGTTGAAGTGAGCTGCTAGTCAGCTGCAACAGACCATTGGGGTGGATTGCTGCCATGCCTTCAAGATGCAGGTTGGCTCGATTGAAGCCTTGGTAGATGAAGTTGGTCTCATCTTGAGCAAGGGACATGGTAATACTGGAAATATAGAGCAGTAAGAGAAAGTGAAGTGATCTAGGAACTGTAGCCATTGGGAAGAGAGAGAAGGAATTTCCTTCCTGAAGACAGACGGATTTTACTTTGTTTACATCTCAATGAAAGCTGTCTACTGCAATTTTTCTCAGAGAAGTAAGTTCCTTTCAAAAGTTGTTGGACAGAACTGTTTATCTGGACCGTCCACTAAATACATAACAACGGCGCGAAGAAGGTTTCTTGGTTATCGTAGACAACCAATAGCCCTCCGAAGTGGACAAAACATTTGGTCAGTGTCAGCACTCCGTAGAACATGATTTTTCTTTCCCCTCTTGGTCAGATTCTCGGCAGGGTACCAGAAACGGTCACCGTCCTTGCTTCATACCTTCTGTATAAAGTCTAGGCTATCTTACCATCACGAGAAATAGGCAAAAGAAAAATACCAGCACCGACCTGTTTAAAGTTGATGAGGTTTTGTGTGCATAAAACTCCATGGACAGTTTCTTTTTCTTCATTCTATGGCACCCGGGGAGAAAATTCCATGCTTATATCAAGCTGATCTTTCATAGCAGCCGTCTATAAGTAATCCAACAAGAATTTGAACAGACAACCTCAACTGACGAAAACGTCGAGTTGCATTGGAATAAATTCTTGATAAGAATCGCTTTTCAGCCACGGAAAAGGTTGGAGTAGAGTCGATTCAGTTGTTGCAGAGTGGGGTCATCTGCTGAATTTTGCTCCAGACGATGAATAAAAGTGAGGCAAGTTTTGGACGCTTATTCGATGCAGAAAATTCAACTTCTTGTTCTTTCATTGTTCCCATATGAAAAAGTTGAAATTGATCGCAAGAAAGTTGTCATCTAAGTAAGCTGTGGGAATAAATATGCATACCAAAGACAAAGGGAGATTTGTCAAAAAGAAAATTTTGTGTAAAGACATTTGGGTAGCCAATTTGACCTCCTGTTTAATGGCGTTTGAGAGAGAGAATTACGGAATTTAGGTCTCAAAACGAGTCAACATTATAATTAGGATCCCTGTTACCTGATATTTTCTAGGCACGAACTGAATATTACAGATCAAATTTCTTTCTACAGAGATAAGGAATATGATTAACGGCTTTGACAACCTCCCCTTAAATGGTTGCTAGTATATTAATCAGTATCGTTTTGGTTAAAAACTGTATTATCGGCAAGAAAAGGAGTAGGAAAAGATTGATCAAATCCAATTTCAATAGGTAAACTATGCAACCAAATAATTTGGAGCAAACAAATCATGTCGTTGTCGGCTTCGAGACTTTAGGTAAAGGCATCAAACCTTGAAAATGAATGGAGATATGTGGAAGAGAGTGATTCAATTGTCAAAAGTCTGATGAAATGAGTGAAAGTCTACCTCATATACTTAGTCTGCTCATGAAAAATAGGGTCTATAATCCTTTCACTGGCAGCTGGTCTTGTCTCTGTGTAGTATAAAACGATTGATCAAATCCAAGTTCAAAAGGAAAGCCAAGCAACCAATGAATTGGGAAAAAAACAGATGGGATGACATGATATTCAACTTCAGTATTTAAAAGGTCATTCTTATTTTTTTCACTTCTAAGAAGCACCGAACTTATATCCACCAACTAGATGTTGTTAATGGAATATCCAATATTCTAGAAATATTTTGAGAATGGTTGGTGAAATATTCACTATCAAGAATTATACCCTGTATCATGAATATTTATTTCATGTTTTAAAAACAAACCCGGGACACTTATTTTAGCCCATTCATAATAATTGTTTTAATCCCTAAACGTCATTAGGAGAAAGATATGATTTTTTTAAGTTCTCAAAGATGAATGGATTTTTACCATTCCTTCGATGGGGTTGCCAAGCGACTTGAAGCAAGGAAAGCAAGAGTCATATGGAATGTGGTAATTTAGCCTACGTATGAAAATGCCTTGTCATATGGATACCACATTCAACTGCAGAACGTTTAGTTTCTCCTACTATCGAAGTGTCAGGTTATCAGTGGAGTCAGCGATGCTAACTCAGCGCTGCTGGCAGTAAATGAGTGATCCAGCATGCAATAATATCCTCCGCTACATAAAAATTGCTGAAGAGAGAAGATGAGCCTGAAGTGGCTGACCGTTGATGGGACGGTGATATTCTTGGAATCGTTCGGCAGGCATAACAGCTAACTAACAGAAGTGTTGAGATCGTTTGTCGCTGTAGGCCGTGATGTCGAGGGTCTATCAATTGCAATTAGATCTTCCTGCAGAATTGTGAGGAGAGGAAGATTGTTGGTACGTGTTAGTAAGCGGAGGGCTACGGAGAGGTGCTGGCGTGTCTCGAGTGAGATATTGCCAGAAGCCTAATAGTATTAGGGATTGAGTTTTTGAGGAATAAGGTATGAACTTTCACGAATAGTTTATACTTTTGAGCTAATAATAAGATACAAGGGTTCTAATAAAACTTATTCTGTAAACACGTGTTCTGTCTCCTATAAAACAGCGACTCAGGGAAGTGTTAAAAAATCAGTACTGATGAAGCACTCACATGACAAGTGACAAGCTTGGAGGGTCTCAAAGGATGCAATGATATTTCCCAATGGCACGTCAACAATGCTACATGAGTAACATATTTCACGTCAGAGATGATATTGCACCTACCACCACGTCAGCCGTAGACGTGTGTCTTAGGGCAACCCAAGCGTCGAACTTGGTCTTCCTGAACAAAATGGCAACAGTTACTCACCGAAAAATCTCTAATTTTTCAGCCACTTAACAGGTCAGAATAGTTTAAAATATTCAAATTTAAATCTTTAGTTGTTTGTAAATGGACCCATTAACATCAATTTGTAATTAATCAATTATAAATACAATTCCTCAAATTTTAAATTATCTATCTCTTATTTTCCGGCTACTTCTCCGATCAGCAGTTCCTATTTAGGGTACTGTTTTCAATTGGTTAACTTGGTAGGTGAAAAAGGGAAATTTGGTTAAAAGTAGGCACATTATGTGAAAAATGTCAAAAAATACTATTGAAGTTACACTCTCAAACTTGGTGCGGTTAATGGTGCACCCCTTAGGGTCACATTAGGCAGTACAAGTTACCTACCATAATAAAAGTTGATGCAGCGGGTTATCTGTTGTACTGTTGTTGAGTGTGCAGACAATTTTGTTAGTCAAATCAAAAGAGCATGCTTGTTGGTGAAGAAAGGACACCTTGCTTGCTCAACAAGCTGTCCGAAAGGCGTGAAGAACAGAAGATAGATTTTAGAAAAGAGGGTGGGAGGGAAGGGGGGAGAGAGAAAATAGAGTTGCTTGAATGTAGGACTTTTTGTAAGCTCCGATATTAATTAAAAGAAAAGCTTATTTAGATAATCTAGAACAATAACTTAAAAGACTTATACGAGGCAATTTCAGTTGTTAAAAGAAGAGATGCCATAAGAGAAAACATAATTTATCTTTAAGTAGTTTACTTAGCTCTAGCCATAGTCACTCGTATAGTTTAATGATAAAAGTAATTTAGCAATAGTTTTGTAATATTATAGTGTTAGTTGTGATTTGATTATTATTGTAGTTGGGATTGAAATTGTTGTTGGATTTTTTATTGTTATATATTGTTAGAATTAGAGTAAATTGAATAAGACGAGATATTCTTCATTGCAAACTCCTATATTCTCTTGATTGTGTGATTGAATAAGGCTTGAGTCCTAATAATGGTATTAGGAGACATCGATTTGGTAACCAAAAGCAAGATCAAGACAAGGGCACAAATCATGGCAGAGAACGAATCGAGATTGTAGAGCTTGGAGGAAATATTTCAAGTTAGGAGTGATTCTTACTCCATAGAGTTTCAAAAACCTCATGCTTCTCAAGTTGAATAAGTCCATTCATAGTAGGATTTTCAAAAAATTCCAGCTAATTGCTCCACTTTTTATAGAAGTAGTCATAAAAATTCTTTGTAGGAGTTCCAAAAAAGTAACAATATGAGATGAGCTCCTTTTTCCGTTGAAAGAGTTTCAATTCTACTAGAATTTGTTGTTGTCATTAACAATTGATGGTAGTGTAGCTCCAACCTTAATGCAAGCGATTGGCCAAGAAGTTATAAGCACAATTGGCCGGTTAATTTTGTAATTTCCAAGTGGTAATTTGCCCTAGCCATAATTGCACATGGTTGGCGCATGCTAGATGGATCGAATGACTTTGTCATCATCAATGGCATGGACTTGCAAGACTCACCATTCAATGGCCATTAAGTGGTTACAAATTATTAGCCTAAAACCAATAGGTTGAGTCCTGCACTAAACCTTAACCTCTCAGGTTATAATGCTGACCTACCTCCAAACCAGGTGATTTTTGGCCATGGACCACCACAGGTCCCTTGCTAGAGTGAGATAATGGCTGAAAGCAACCAACTAAAGGACTTTTCTCATAATTTTGTGAAGTTGAGTAGTAGGCCACATTGCAACCTAAGCAATTTTGCAAGCAACCCATGCATGAATCCCTCATTATTCAACCATGTGCTACTGCCTAAGGGTATTAGAGGATTGACCCACGATCGTCATGACCATCCTTTACTATGGGCTGGTTAGCCATTGCCATTACCATTATCGGTAGCACCATATAGATATGATGGGCTTAAATTCTAAATGGGCTAGGGACCTAATTCAAATAACCACCTATGGGCTAAGGACCTAATCTTCGTGGGAATGACACGGGTTGGGGCCTAATCTAAAGGGATATTAAATGGGTTAAGGGCCTAGTTCACAAGGATAACAAGTGGGTTATGGGCTTAATTTACATAGTTAACCTATGGGTTGAGGGCTTAGGATAGCAAATGGTTCAATTTTCAAAGACCTAATTCTAAGAGTTTGAGAACCAAGAACAATATGTAAAACTAAGATAAGGGACTAATTTTAGAGTGTTTGGACTACAAGGACAACTTGATGGAGTAGGATGTGGGCCTAATTTTGGGAATTTAGGGCAGCATGGAGTAAAAGGATTTAGACCTCCTTTCAAGTAAACTTCTAATTGATTTCTAGTTGAATGCTAATAAATTATAGGTAATTCAACATCTAGAACACAACATCTTAATTTTCCAAAGTTTAGAGATTCTAACTCAAGATAGTGGATTACTTATTATGAGTTTTATTTCCACTTTGACCCTATAAATGAGGATGCAAAAATAAAATATGCATTGATTTATTTCAAGGAAGAAGCTACTGGATAGGTTAGGAATTATCTTAAATGAAAAAGACAAGTAAGTTGAATTCGATTTAAAGAGAACGTATATGATAAGTTTGTGATGGAGCATTAGGAAGAAGAATTAGGAGCATTTCATTAGAAAATGCAAACTTCCATGTTGATCACTTATATTATGGAGTTTGACAAATTGAGGTTTAAGGTGCTAGTAAAAAATAAGGGGTGGACAAAGAAAACATTCTTGGAGGCCTTTTTTGTTAGGCTAAAAGAAAACCTTTAAGAGCTTGTTATATTGTTGAAACCCTAGAACCTTTAATAGGCATTTAAACTAGCTTTAATGTGTGAGAAGTACATGCACTTGTTGAATAACATGAGATAGTGATAACTAATATAATGTTTTTGATGATTTAAGCAGCAATTATACCGGTATGTTATTTAAAGTACCTTAAGTCAAACACTAATTATGGACTTTCTTATGGACAGGCCGTATTAACATGGAGTAAAGAGATTAAAGGCCTGAATGTCTAGACCCTATGGAACCCAGCCCAGGACAAGCCTAAACGCTGATTCGTGAAAAAACTTGCTTGAACCAGCCCAAGCGCCTATGATGCAAACTGGATCCAATTAAATACGATCAAACCTAATACCTACTTATCCTGTGCGTCTTGTGCCTCCAAGGAACAATGTCGTGTCACTTAAAGGGCAAACAAAAAAGGAAGGAGGGCTGAACAAAATCAAAGAACTTGCCTTCTCCTTTCAAAATCAAATCCCTAAAATCCTCCATGATCGATGCCTTGATTCTCGATGAAATCTTTGATATGATTCATGCATAAATGGTAACAAGAGTAATTATAGAGTGTTACCATTGGAGAGCTGAAGATCTATAAGAAGAGGAGCAAAATATTAAAGAAAAATATATCTCGATCGAACAAAAAAGTTGAAGCTGTTGTGCAAATCATTCAAGAGGTCTACAATCTGTAAGAGATTTCCTTTTCATACAAGTAGTAGTGCTCTTTAGAAATTATTATATCTCTGCTTGTATAAACCCTAAAAATTGTGTTTTTTAATTGTTTGTTTCAATATTGTGCTCTGTTGTGTATTCTCTAATTATTGAAGCAAATAGTTATGACTATTGCTGAAATATTAGTTTGTTTGAGAACAGATTGTAATCCTAGGATTACCTTATATTTATAATCATGAATATCAAAGGCACCCTTTAAAACTTGTGTAGTTTGATTTATTTTTTTGTTATTGCCTCTTTATTGATTTTATCAAACCAAATAACAAGGAAAATCAACCCCCTCTTCTTAGGTGACTTAGGACCTTACAAGTGGTATTGAAGCGGGTTCTAGGAATCTAGAAGTATTTTAGAAAACCTAGAGATCATGGCAGCAAGTCACCCAACCATTTTGCCTTATAATAGACCACCTACTTTTGATGGTTCCAACTATAGCCATTGGAAAAACATGATGAAAATTTTTGTCATAGGTTTTGATCCTAAATTAGGGAAAATAATTGTGAAAGGGGTAAAGATCCCTAAAAAAAGTGTAGATAAGTGGAGCGATGAGGTTACTTTAGAGATGAGTAAGAATTGTAAAGCCATGACTACTCTGTACTCAGCCTTAGCACCTATAGAATATAATAGAATCTCCACATTAGAAACAGCTAAAGAAATCTGGGAAAAATTAGAGTTTGTGCATGAAGGTACTAAAAAGGTAAAATAGTCTAAGATTTCTCTACTTGTGCATGATTATGAACTGTTTAAAATGAAAAGTACTGAAACGGTTGGTGAAATGTTTGGTAGATTTATTGATATTATTACTGATTTGAAATTGCTTGGTAAGTACTATAGAAATGATAAGTTGGTTAAGAAAATATTAAGTTGTTTTCCTGAATCATGGGATCTAAAGAAAATAGACACTTTGTCTCTAGATGAGTTATTAGGGTCACTCTAAACACATGAATTAGTTATGACAAGAAGAGAGAAAGAAAAAGTAGATGAAAAGAAAATGAATAAGGGTATTGCTTTTAGGGCAGGAGAGTCTGAAAATGATAGTGATGTTGATGATGATTTTGCTATGCTAGCTAGAAAGTTCAAAAAGTTTTATAGAAAGGATAGAGCTAGGAACAATGAAAACTATTATAGGAGAAAAGAAAATGAAGGAAAGGTATGTTATGAATGCAAGAAAACTAGTCATATACGAGTAAATTGTCCGACATTAAAAAAGAAAGATGAGAAGTATGACAGGAAAGATAGGCGAAAAGCCATGGTGGCCACTTGGGATGATGACAACTCATCATCTGATGAGGAGGAAGAAGAGGTAGCAAACCTATGCTTCCTAGCCGCATGTGATACATCTAAGATGGAGAATCTATCCCTTCTCGAAGACGATGAAGGAAATCTTGCCAACTTGGGTCTTATGGCAACATGTGATGAAACAAATAATGAGGTAACGTTTCCTTCCCTATCTGAAAATTTTAGTTTTGAAGAATTACAAACTACATTTAATGAGTTACTTGATGATTTCAATGACCTGAATGGCAAGTTTTCTAAATTAAAGAAGAATAATATTTTGTGTGAAAGGGAAATAAAGAATTTAAAATAGGAAAATAATGAATTAAGAACTAAAAAGGATACACAACTAATTAAAGAAACTAAAATTGATAAGAATAGGACAAAAGATAGCTTGCTAGAAGAAAAGCTAAAGAATACAGAGAATAAGTTAAAAAGAACAAAAGAAATATTAAGCAATTTTACAAAAGGCAGTAGCATGCTTGATAAGATCATAAACTCACAACAAGGAATATATGATAAAGCTGGTTTAGGATACAAATCAAAACTTAACAATAAGAAATTTTGTTCTATATGCAATGCTTTGAGCTTACTACATGTTTTTTGTGTGAATAAATCTGCCAACATATGTCATCACTGTAAATTTCATGGTCACTCTATAGAAAAATGTCCAGTAAGACTCAGAAAGCATTATGTTGTCAAACGGGTATAGGTTCCTAAAGGAACCAAAGAAACTATCTCTGAAGGACCCAAGAAAACTTGGGTACCAGTAAAGTCAAGGATAAATTTTTTTTGTGTAGGGCCATATAGAGGAGAACAAAAGTACACCAATGGACTGGTACTTGGACAGTGAGTGCTCAAGAGACATGACTGGTAATAAAGAACTCTTCACTAGCTTTACTAAGGTGGATGGAGGTAAGGTTTCATTTGGAGATAACTCCAAGGGAGTCATCAAGGGTTTCGGTAATATAGGTAACTCTCCATCTTGTTGTATAAAGAATGTCCTGTATGTTGAAGGATTGAAATTTAACCTTATTAGTATTAGTCAAATTTGTGATAGAGGCATGTGTGCTAAGTTTACATGAAAATGTTGTAGGCTATACAACAAAGATAAAAGTATAAATGTGATGTGTAGAAGAGTTGGAAATGTTTATTTACTTAAGTTGAACATTGATAATCCTCTTGACATGTCTTTGATGTCTCATACAAACGATGAAAACTGGGTATGGCATAAAAGATTAGGTCATCTTAGCTTTAGCCAAATGGAAAAAAATCATTAAGAAAAATCTGGTTAGGGGTTTGCCTAATCTTAAGTTTGAGAAAAATCTTGTTTGTGATGAATGTATGAAAGGAAAACAAACTAAAAATAGCTTTGAATCGAAGGATATTATTTCCACAACAAAACCATTGCAATTATTGCATATGGATTTGTTTGGACCTATGAGGATAGCTAGCCTCGGGGGAAAATATTTTGTGCTAGTTATGGTAGATGATTTCTCAAGATTTACATGGGTTTTCTTTCTGTCCAGCAAAAATAAAACTTTTAGTATCTTTAAAACATTTTGTAGACAAGTTCAAAATGAAAGGGGTTCTCAAATAAAATTTATTCGGTTTAACCATGGTGGAGAATTTCAAAATAATATGTTTGATGACTTCTATGTTGAAAATGGAATAAAACATGAGTTTTTTGCCCTTAGAACTCCCCAACAAAATGGGGTGGTTGAAAGGAAAAATAGATATCTCCAAGAAATGGCTAGGACTATGTTATTAGAAAATAACTTACCTAAGTATTTTTGGGGAGAAGCTGTGAACACAGCTTGTTATATTCTCAATAGAGTTTTCATAAGAGTGATCACCAAGAAAACTCCATATGAAATACTGAATAATAAAAAACCAAATATTGCTTACTTTAAAGCATTTGGTTGTAAGTGTTTTATTCATAACAATGGCAAAGACTCCCTGGGTAAGTTTGATGCTAAAAGTGACGAGGGTATCTTTTTAGGATACTCAACCCATAGCAAAGCTTATAGAGTTTTCAATAAGAGAACTTTAGTAGTTGAAGAATCTGTCCATGTGGTATTTAATAAATCTAATAACTCTTTGTCGAGAGAAAATGAGTTTGATGTTGTAGATCTGGTTTCTCCTCAAATAACACCCTCAACAACACTTGAACAAGGGCCATTACAAGTAGAATCTGAAGGTGCTCCTGTTGAAAAGGAACCCTCATTCCCTAAGGTGCGTGGGGAGGTAGATCCTACACAAATTATTAAAGACAGCATACAATCAGTAAGAAGTAGATCCTCACTTCAAAATTTTTGTGAATTTATTGCATTTGTTTCCTAAACTGAACCTAGAAGAATAGATGAAGCATTTAATGATAGTAATTGGATTATGGCCATGGAAGAGGAATTAAATCAATTTAAAAGAAATGATGTATGGACCCTTGTTAGTAGACCAACACATCAATATGTCATTAGAACTAAATGGGTGTTTAAGAACAAACTGGATGAACATGGGAATATAGTTAGAAATAAAGCTAGATTAGTAGCTAAGGGTTATAATTAAGAAGAAGGGATAGATTATGAAGAAACTTATGCACCTGTAGCTAGACTTGAATCTATAAGACTTTTACTTGCATATGCCTGTTATAGAAACTTTAAATTGTTTCAAATGGATGTCAAAAGTGCCTTTTAAATGGCTTCATAAAGGAGGAGGTATATGTTGAACATGAGGACAATAATGTTTTGCTTGTTCAAATATATGTGAATGATATTATTTTTGGCTCAACAAATGAAAACCTAGTGGAGAAATTTGCTTCTCTCATGAAAAATGAATTTGAAATGAATATGCTTGGTGAACTTAATTATTTCTTAGGATTACAAATTAAACAAATAGATTTGAGTATCTTTATTAACCAAAATAAGTTCGTTTCTGATTTATTGCAAAAGTTCAACTTAGGGACAGCTAAGCCTATTTCCACTCCCATGAGTCCATCTATTAAATTAGATGTTGACTCAAATGGGAAACCCTGTGATGCAAAAGTATATTAGAGCATGATTGGCTCCTTACTTTATCTCACAGCTTCACGTCCTGACATACTCTTTAGTGTTTGCATGTGTGCCTGGTACCAATCTAATCCTAAAGAGTCTCATTTAGCTATTGTGAAAAGAATTTTTCAGTATCTTAAAGATACTCCCCTGTTAGGCATATGGTTTTCCAAAGAGTCAAACATTGTTTTACATGCATATAGTGATGCAGATTATGCAGGATGTTGCACTGATAGAAAGAGCACTACTGGTTCATGTCATTTCTTAGGCAGCATGCTAGTCTCATGGGCTTCAAAAAGCAACAAAGTGTTGCTATCTCCACCACAGAGGCAGAATATATTGCTGCTGGGAGCTGTTGCTCCTAGATCCTCTAGATGCAATCTCAACTCGAAGATTATGGCATCCCAAGGCAAACTGCATCAATCAAGTGTGACAATACTAGTGCTATTAACCTCACAAAGAACCCCATTTAGCATTCCAAAACCAAGCATATAGAGATAAGGCATCACTTCATTAGAGATCATGTCACACAAAAACACATTGCTATTGAATATGTCCATACCTCACAGCAATTAGTTGACATATTCACTAAGCCATTAGACACATATAGATTCTGTACATTATGTAGAGAGTTAGGCATGTGTACATACAATCATATAAATTAGCCTAAATTGCATCACTACAATAATAGATATGATCATTGCCTGTCCATACTCCTTTAATGTTGTTGGATTGGTTTTTCATATCTTACATGGGATGTTTTTCTAAACATCCCCCATTGTCTCTTCTTGTCCCACTATGGCTGCTATTAAAATGTTGTTGTCCATCAAGCCCTGGTATGATCTTTCCTTTTCTTATTAATTGTTATCTGAGGTAGTAGGTGGGTCTTTATTTAGTAATCTTAGGTTCTGTGCATACTTTTCCATTTTTTTTTTGTTTCCTGACTAGGCACGCCTTGCTTCCCTCCTTACTACTCTTTCCTATCTTGCTAATGATGAAAAAAAGGGAAAGATTAAATGCTGCTATACATGCTATATTTAACGTCTATACATGCTATATTTAACATTCCCATACTATTCATGCTTCATACCGAATATTGGGTTTTATATCTTCATGTCTTGTATTAGCCCTCACTCTTTTGGCAACCATTTCCTTATTGGATATCACAATCAATTATCTCCATTTAATGCTTTGTATATGCAATTCTGAAAACTATTTGCCATGTAGAATATTGCATTAATGTTTCACACCTTCCACATTTAACACTGTTCATATGGCATATTGATAACTCTATTTTTATAGAGTTATTTTACCTAATTTAAATAATAAATTCTCTAATGTTTGTGAGAAAATATTTGAATTCCTCTTTATTTACTTAAATTTGTCTTGTTTATGTAGCATAAGGAGGCATGAAGAAAAAGAACAAGCATGGAGAACCTAGTACTTATTATATGGCAGAAGATGGTCAAATTATCAAGGTGAAGGAAATCAAGATGGGCTTGGGCTTGGGCTTTGGATAATTGTTATTAGATTTTTATTGTTATTATTTTTTTAAATAATTAGAAAACCTAGTCCTATTAGGAGTCCAAAGCCTAATTAATATAGAAGTCTAAAACCCAATTATATTGGGAATCCAGAACCCAATGCTATTAGGATAAGGAGAAAGTTCTAGATCCCATACCCTATATAAAGGAGGAGCCCTGCATAGAAGAGAAAAAAGAAAGAAGTTGTCGCTGAAACCAAGGAGGAAATTGAGCTCAACTCAAGAGAGAGGCCAAGAATTCAAGATTCAACTCAAGAGAGAGGCCAAGAATTCAAGATTTCTTGAAGAGAAGACAAAAAGGGTGACAGATTTCTTGTTCTTGGATTCAAGATGCCTTCTTTGTTTCTTATTATTGTTCTTCCTCATTATTTCATTATGTTCTAAACTTCTTTTGTTAGAACGAAGATGTAGCCTAACTATGATGATGTGAATCCTATAAGTTTTTATGTTTTGCAAGATAGTTTATTTATGTGAGTTATATATTATTATGCTTAATGCTTTTAAGTAATTGGCCACCACTTGAATGATTTGATGTGCATGTTAGAGACTGAAAGGTAATAATATGCAATTGCTTCTTATAATATATAACCATGAATTAAATGTGGATAGACATATACCATGTTATTTGTGTGGCTTTTGGTGATAAGATGATCGAAAGATTTATTGTAAACCAGGAATATTCATAGATCCTAATGCATTTGGTTTGTTTCAATTCACATATAGAGATATAGTGAATTAATGAACTAAATAGGTTTACTATACCTAGACATAGGATAGTAAATAAATTAGAAAATTCTGCCATCACATAGATAATATTATTCTTGCAGGCATAAACTATAGAAATTCATATCTAGTAGTTATGGTGAAATCGAAAGCTCTAAGATGTGTCTCATCTTGATTTTTCTTACTTGGATCCATTTTTAATTAGTATTGAGTTTTCGTTTTAGAAATTTTAAATTTTAATTCATCTTCAACAATATTTTGATTTGCTAGATAAATTTTAGGATTAATTCATCATTAGTACTTAATTAGTTCAGTATTCACCAATCTTCGTGGGACGATACTTTTCTCATCATTATATTACTTGTTCGACATGTTCACTTGCATCTAAAATTCACCGAACACATATCATTTAATTTTGACATTTGAATTTGAACCTAACACTGCCATATTAATATATTCATAGCATTAACTACTACGCCTAATATGGAGACCTAGACATCATGATCATATTAGAAATCCATATTTAGCAGTTAGTTTATGATTGTGATTGCTCTATATGATCAATTATATATATACGGCAAAATAATAGGGGGAGCAAATGGAAATGTAAATCTGCACATGATATTACTGCCTATACTTCATTGACAGGGGGAGCAAACGATATTTATACGTGTGCATATCATTGAGTGTATCATGTCATTGATCATATCACATTGTCAGGGGGAGCAAACATGAATTAAAGACTTATGTTTTCATCATTATAAAAAAAGGGGGAGATTGATAACTAATATAGTGTTTTTGATGATTTAAGTAGCAACTATACTGATATGTTATTTAAAGTACCTTAAGTCAAACATTAATTATGGACTTTCTTATGGGCAGGCCATATTAACATGGAGCAAAGAGATTAAAGGCCTGAATGTCCAGACCCTATGGAACCCAGCCCAGGACAAGGCCAAACGTTGATCTGTGAAAGAACTTGCTTGAACTAGCCTAGGCGCCTATGATGCAAACTAGATCCGATTAAATACAATCAGATTCGATACTTACTTATCCTGTGCGTCTTGTGCCTCTAAGGAACGATGTTTTGTCACTTAAAGGGCAAACAGAAAAGGAAAGAGGGTCGAACAGAATCAAAGAACTCGCCTTCTCCTCTCAAAATTGAATCCTTAAAATCCTCCATGATCGGTGCCTTGATTCTCGATGAAATCTCTTATATGATTCATGCATAAATGGTAACAAGAGTAATTACAGAGTGTTACCGTTGGAGAGCTGAAGATTTATAAGAAGAGGAACGAAATCTCGAAGAAAAATATATCCCGATCGAATGAAAAAGTTGAAGCTATTGTGCAAATCATTCAAGAGGTCTACAATCTGTAAGAGATTTCCTTTTCATACAAGCAGTAGTGCTCTTTAGAAACTATTATATCTTTGCTTGTATAAACCCTAAAAATTGGGTTTTTTAATTGTTTGTTTCAATATTGTGCTTTGCTGTGTATTCTCTGATTATTGAAGCAAACAGTTGTGATTATTGCTGAAATCTTAGTTTGTTTGAGAACAGATTGTAATCCTAGGATTACCCTATATTTGTAACTGTGAATATCAAAGGCACCCTTTAGTGTTTTACTAAAGGAGGTGGAGTAAGGCTTGTAGAGAAGCCTGATTCACTTTAAAACTCGTGTAGTTTGATTTATTTTTCTGTTATTGCCTCTTTATTGATTTTATCAAACCAAACAACAAGGAAAATCAGTGACACCTAATTCAACCCCCCCTTCTTAGGTGACTTAGGACCTTATAGATAGGACTTCTTGTAGGAGTTGACCGACACCATGATTTTGCCACATTAAGGGGTAATAGAGAACAGACTTAAGATTCCAAGGCTTTGACCATTGACACAAACATGAGAATTCCTAATAGGCGTGTCATGGATGCTTAGATGTAGATTAGGTAAGAGTAGGGGTTATGTTATTACTACACTAAGAAATGATTCAAAGGATATCAATGCAAGGTGAGACAAATATTTATGATAATAGAGGAGGGCTAACAAGATATAGAGACTTATAAATGTTTTGCATTTTTGTACTAGGATTCCTTAAGGAGAAAGGTTATTTAAAAGGGAGAAGATTGTTAGGACTAAGCATAGCTTAATATTAATTGAAAAGGAGGCTCACTCAAATAACCTAGGACAATGAGACAAAGGACTTATATAAAAAATTCTTAACTAGCAAAATTAAAGATGCCATAAAAAAAAACCTAATTCATCTTTGAATAGTTTACTTAGCTTTAACCATAATTGTTTTTATAATTTAATGATAAAAGTAGTTTTACAATAGTTTCATAGCATTATAGTGCTAGCTATGGTTTAATTATTATTTATTGTTTGAATTGGGATTATTGTTAAACTTTTGATTATTATATGTTATTTGAATTAGAGTAAATTGAATAAGACTAGGTATTTTTCATTGTAAATCCTTATATTCTTTTGATTATGTGATTGACTAGGGATTGAGTCCTAACAAAGCTCTTGAGAGAGGTATCATCCTTATAAAAGTAAGAAGGGAATATCCAGGGTTTGGGTTAAGAAAAAGCATTTTGTAACTTTATGTTCTTCACTCTAATAAGAAGAAATTTTTCATGGTTTTTTTGTGGATGTCAATGCACTACTGAACCATGTAAAACAAATTTTTATTCTCTTTTCTTTTTTTTTTTTTAAAAAAATTTGTTGTCTTTTTGCTTTTAGTTTGTTAATTATTGCTTTAGTCTTTCAATAGCTTGTCAAGCTATCCTAAAACTACTTTTATTTGTTGCTTACTTAACAAGCAAATTGAAATGATCCTAAACAACAAACACAATGAGTAAAAAATATTAGTAAGAGTCGTTTTTGTTTCTAGAATGTGTAAATAAACAATGTGTTTTGTAAGCTTAGTTTTTGTGTCTTTTATCTTGTATCTCTATTCATACATTGCTAATTATAAGTTTTAAAAACAAAAATACTTAACTACTCATTCCAAATTCTTCCTGGAATCATCAAAACTCTATAACTCTATCTATGAAGAGGCATGCCACTATCACCATATTGGTTGCATAAAGCCGCATTAATCATCAACTTGAAGCTTAAATTTAAGTCATTAGAATTAGCAAAGGAGCCTCAGAATGTATACCAAAATACATTCATTTGATCATTAATGAAAAATAGGTGATGGGTTAGAAAGAATATGGATAGATCAAGAGTAAAAAATGCAACAAATATAAAAGCACATAGAGGATGTTATATGGTTTAGGATAAACAATTCCTATGCTTATAAAGAAACAATTCTCATACTATTGCAGATATTTCATACTATTAATGCACACACTTGCTTACATTCCTTACACACTAGGTCATGAGTCAACTTAGGCATTTTCCACGTGTTTCTCTACTAAATTGGCTGCCACATCCATTGATGTGTTGTGTTAGCTTGTGTTGTCAGTCCTTGCACCGTGTTAGCTTCAACCTCGTGACACCTAATTGTAGTGTTGCAAGGAAATTCTAGCCATGGAGATTGTTGGGGTAGAAGCGATATATTGCACATTAATTGGCACACAAATCAAGTAATAAAGCCACATAAGACATAAATTTAAAGTAGTGACAAATCCATCCTACCTCCACTGTCACTAGTAGATTTATCGATCCTTTCTCCCTTTTTATTGATAAAATCATCAAGAGTACAAGTATTATTTTTTACTTTCTTAATTTAGTTGCTCTTTCTATCAAGCTCTTGGTTACATGTAGAATTCTTACAATAACTCCAACAATGACTTCCTTTAAAATTCAAGGGCTCTACAAGTTTTTAGCATCATCCCTTCATGTATCATACCACTAAGCCATGTTAAGCCGTACAAGGCTTTGAGTTGTGAGACTTTTGAGCTTCCTTGTGAGCCACCAGGCCATTTCCAAGCAGTCTCTCTTTATAGGATTCATGAAACCCTAAAAATAAGCCTAAAGAAAAGGTTGCAATATTACCTTCATCACCTATTCTAATTCTAAATACATTAAAGGGTGAATAAGATATTATTGCCCCCTCTAATTATGAAAAATTAAAATAGAGATGCCGACACCTGCAATCCAAAATTAACGTAGATTTTGTACATAATTTTCTTTTGTATTTTAAGTGATTTGTTCGATTTTATTGTGGCATGATTTCACATATATTAACATTGTAAATGAGCTTGTAATTGTTGAGAATTTGTCAATAGAAATAACATTTTTCATATTGTTGTATTCTTCCTCTTTCTAGCCTCATTTTGGTTTTCCGATGGTTGATTTTTTCTTTTCTAACTTAGCATTTAAGAATCATAGAAGGATTTTCTTTTTGTGGCAACTTCTTCTCTTTAATTATTTTTGTATCTTCTACTAAATCACATATGTGTGTAGGATTTACAAACTTCATATCTATAAGTAGCACGAGAGAAAGTTTAATTAACAAAATAATCATCTTTTCTTTAATACTAATTTTGATTGTACCAGTACAAAATTTTCCAATTAGAGTTAAAATTGTGTAGAACCCGATGCCCATAGGCTAAATTGCTCTTGAAGATTTCCTTAGTAATAGAAGTCCACTCTCTCTCTCATGGCATTCTCTTGTTGAGCTATCTCTCCAATAATTTGTAAGGCTTCTAGTATGATTTTTTTTTTTCCAAGATGTTTTCCTCCCTCAGATGTTTTTTCCTTCATTCCTTTTTGCCTTTGGGCTATTGCACTACTCTGCCACCTCGGGCTGCTATTCTGCTTTGGGCCTCGGTGGATGAATAAAGACAGAGGAGGGCAGAGCAACGACCCAGGTTCCGTAGAATACGAGGTGATGATGAACTTTCCTTTCCGCGTTTCTTTGGATCATGTCCTTAGTAAAAAGTAATGTTCGGTACTACTTTGTTATGAATAATTAATGAATCGAATAAGAAAAATATATAAAAAAAATACAAAATATTTATATAATTTTTGGTAAATCATCTCTAGATCCGTAAAGAAACAATGCTCACTGTTTGGGAAATTTCGCATATCTAGAAGCTAATAAAAAGTATCTCATATCTTGCTCTTCTCTTCATACATATATCATTAATACACGTAAGATTTCTAAATCCTAATATTATATGTCAAATGAAAAAAAATGTTAATTATAAAGTTACAGAAATCAAGAAACCATCAGTTAACTCAAAGATTGCCATGTTTTCATGTTAGGAATTGACAGCATAACTATGCTACCCACTATTCGTTGCTTTTTCTTTTTTTTATTATACCTCTAGAAATTGAGATTAATTTTACCCTGTTCACTTTTATTGCAAAAGAACTATCTTAGAAGAGCTCAAATGGGTCTTTACGTCAGTATTTGGTTATGCTTGAAACGTTGGATTCGTATCGAAAAAAGAGACAAAACTTGCTGAGATTATGATCACAACTCATGCCCGCATGCATAATATGCATCATTACCTAACTTTACCATATGATCATCACACACCGCCGTCCCTAAGGTCGCATCCAATAGCTTTCAGGCTGTAGCGTCTTCAACCTTAAAAACATCTGTTCATGTGGCGTAAGCTAATCCACAGACATATTAAATTGCAAGTCCTGTGCCAGTGCGCCACAGAGACCAATGATTCTTGGAGACGTAACAAGAGAGGAAGTTTCACTTATTAGCACACTGACCTGGAGGCTCTTTTAGGTGGTTACAAGATCTTTCGAATCAGATAGTGTTGTTTATAGTCAATAAGACAAGCCAATGAACCTGTCCTCAAGGTTGGACCGAACCAAACTAAAGTTGACAGATTTGGGTGCTAGCATTTCTAGACCCCTGGACGTTAGACTACTTAATGCCGTCAGCCCAATAATGGACTACTGATTACCAAATATCGATGCCTTTTATGATATGGAGAAGTATTATATTCCAGAATTTGTTGGAGATGTGAACGAATTATATCTTACCTGCTTTTCACCTAATATATGTCCATTTTCTTGATGGAGACCAGAAGTTTTTAACGAATATGACTTCTATATCTTCTGGATGCATGAATGGAGAAATGATTCTCAAGGTTTGCGCCATGGTGAAACGAATTGGGGTCTGAAGTAAACTGTTGTGAAGCTGGCTTAGTGGTTTTCATTTTGTTCGAACGAAAAAAGAAAAAAAGAAAATCCCAAGATTTGCAGTAGTACTAAAACCGGATTAGGAGCCCAATCTGGTTTCTGCAAAACTGCAGAAATACGGATATGTAAAGCCCGCAACAAGTGAACTGAAACCTGACTACTATGTAAAGCTTAAGTAGACTCTACTAGCAATCAATTATCATGCTTAATCTCTAAATCCGTTGAAAGAGAACACTATGCGTCAATTCATCATAGGTTCTTCTTTTCTCTCCAATCTTCAAGCGTCAGGCTGGGATATTTGGTCCGGGGAACATATCCATGATCGAGTATATCTATAACATGAGACCCAATTCAACGACCAACTGAAAGGATCGATTCACCGGTGCAGGTGGAAGGAGCCGAAGCTAGGGAAAAAGGATCAGACACGAAATCAGATGATCCACCAAGCGTAAATACACCAAAGGAAGCTCTATCTTGCGTCAAGTCTGGAAGATCAGCATCGCGATCCAGAAACTGCATCACTTGCCTCATGCTTGGCCTAGCTGCTGGTGTTGCATGTGAGCATAGCAGGCCTAGTTTCAAAACCAGTTCCATTTCATCCACCTCGTAATTACCTTCCAATCTAGGATCACAAGCATCAAGTATAGCTCCATTTCTCCAGCACTCAGAGACCCGATCAAGCAAAACAGCCCGTTCTGGTGGTCCCTGGTGCACTATAGGCCTCCTTCCACAAGCTACCTCGAGCAAGAAAGCCCCAAAAGCAAATACATCAGAGCAAGTGGTCGGCTTTCCTGTTCTAGTGAGCTCCGGAGCCAAATAACCCAGAGTCCCAACCACATTGGTCGTTTGGGGATTGCTTCCATGGTCACTTAGTTTTGCGAGGCCAAAATCTCCCAGTCTTGGGTTTAATTCAGCATCCAATAAAACGTTGCTTGCTTTTATATCTCTGTGTAGAACAACCTGTTCCCACTCTTCATGGAGGTAAAGAAGGCTAGATGCCACTCCTCTAATGATCCGAAATCGATGCTGCCAATTGAGGTTTGAGTTTTCGTTCCCATATATAAACTTGTCAAGGCTTCCGTTGGGCATGTAATCATAGACCAAGAGGAGTTCTCCCTTCCGCCGGCAATACCCCAGGAGCTGCACCAAGTTCCTGTGCCTTAGTCTTCCCATGCTAGCTATCTCTGCTACAAATTCCTTCATACCTTGCTTAGAATCGTGGGAGATTTTCTTGACCGCAATCGGTACTTTTGACGAGGGGAGTAATCCTCTGTATACGTTTCCAAAACCTCCAACTCCAAGAAGATTTGTGTCTTTGAAACCTTTGGTTGCTTTGTGAAGATCCTTGTAGATGAACCTATGGGGGCCATAATCCCTTTCCCAATCTTCACGTATTTCTGCATATTTTTTCCTCCTTAATATGTAAGCAGCTGCAGTGACCGTTATCAGCACAACAGCTGCTGCTGCTGTGAGTAAAGTTATGTATAATACTTGTGGTTTCCTTTTGATTTTCTTCTCGTGGGGAAACGAAGGGAGGATCGAAAGGTCAAGGCTTTGTGCTGGTCCACTTTTATTAAAGCTCCATCCCAAAATGTAGTGGCTGCTTGTAAGTTTGCCTGTGGATGAAGAGAAGCCAACATACATATTTTCCAAGAGAATTCGAGACAGATCAATGGGTGTTGATAGTAAAGGCCGATTTGGTTTTGGGATCGTAGATGGTGCTAGTGTTACATTCAGTAACTTTTCTGCTTCGTCATAGTCTATCCAAAGATGCCATCTGAGTTCCACTCATGAGCTCAAGCTTATATTCTTCCCTTTTTCATCCGAGAAATGCATCGCAGGGGCTGATTCAGCTGATTTGAGGCCATTCACATCGATTCCCACATGATTCCCGTTGATATCATCAAATTGGAAGTCTTGAACTGTGTCGAGCTCGATGGTCAAGACGTGGTTTGTAGAAAGGCCATTATCTGAATCATTGAAGAGTCCCAGATACCGATTTTCCATAGCACCCGGGAAGTCTCTGGAGGGACTGATGGTGAAGGCAATACCATGACCACCGGGATAATCCACTTCAGGCACTATGGCAAACACAAAGTTAGTAGAAAATGAGAGGGATGAAGATGTGTTGAATTTCAATGGAAGCTGACAGAAAGCACGGCCGATTACTTCAAATGAATTGTTAGTCAGTTGCAATAGACCATTGCCTTGGATTTCCGCCATTCCTTCAAGATGCAGATCGCCTTGATTGAAGCCATGATAGATGAAGTAGTTTTCATGTTGAGCAAGGGACATGGTAACGATGGAAACATAAAGCACTGTGAGTAAACGAAGAGATCTTGGAAGGGTAGCCATTGGGAAGAAAGGCAAAGAGCTTCCTCTCTGAAGACAAGACAGACAACTTTATTTTTCTTTGAAGTAGCTTGGTAACAACGAAAGCAACATTTCCATTAGACAGAAGCTTGATCTTATCGAAAAAGGTCCGAAGAATTATTGGACAACGTTGAATATCCAATTTTGTTCTGACAGGATTCCCGTGATCGCAGGGTCTTTGTATCTACTTTTAGGCTCGTAATCCAACAATGAAATACTCTCTTTGTTAAATGTTGACCGCCCACTAAGTGGAAAACACAGAGTTTAAGAACTTCGATCGGGTTAGCTGTGAAAGGACGATGCTATTCATTGTAGGCAGCCAATCGCCCTCCAAAGTGGACAGAAGCTTGGTCAAATAATGATTTTTCTATACCTTCTCTGCCAGATCCATGGTAGGAACCAGAAATGGTCCCCATCCTTGCATTATACCTTTTGAATAAAGTCTTGGCGCTCTTACCATCACCGAAATCAGAAAGAAGAAAAATGCCTGCACCAACATGTTCAACGTTTATGAGGTTATTATGTGCATACAATACCTTGGACAGTTTCTTTTTTTCTTCATTCTATGGCCTCCGGGGAGAAACTTTCATGCTTATATCAGCCTGAGCTTTTATAGCAGTCATCTACTGAGTTTTGGTTCTTATGATAAGTGAAAGGAAGGGAAGCTTTGGAGGCTTATTTGACGTAGAATTTGAATTCTTTTGCTTTGGTCGTTCCCAAAATGACAAAGGTTATATTGACATCAATTATAAAGAAGCCATCTAAATTGGTTATAATAACAAACTTTTTGTCCTATTATGTGCGATTGTAAGCTTTACTGGGCGAATAAGGTTAATCCTAAAACAAGATTAACATAAACAAAAAGAAGAATAAAGATTAAGTCCAATAAAAGAGTGACTAAAGATGAAGTTCAATGTAAAGTGTGAATAATGAAATCAACAGAAAAGGACGATTAAGAATAAAGCTCAACATAAAGTAGTGATTAAAGACAACCACAAAGAGTTGAATAAGGTCCATGGCATGGCAAATAAAAATGAAACCTGCAAAGGGCTTGGTAAAGCCCATGGTTGGATAATTAAGCCCAAGTTGGGATGTGGAAAAAGCCTATAATAGGGTGACAAAACCCATGAAATGAGAAAAAAGTAAAATATCCACCAAGAATGAAAAGACCCATGTTGATGTTAAAATTTATAATGAAGTTAGAAAGATCAATGATGAAATGGAAGATTTTCAGTTTAAGATCTATCATAGAATAGAAAACCTATAATGAGGTTAAAGGTCTATGTTGAAATTAAAAACGTATGACAAGCTTAAAGATTTATGATAAGATTAAATACAACCAATGTCATAAATCAAGAAAAATGCAAAGAAGAAGTCTTAAACCCCCAATCCGTTGGTCTAGCAAGTTGAGCACCCCTAAGCTTCCTAGAAACCGAAAGGGAGGTTGATATAGGGATATTAAAGTCTGTGAAAGAAAAGTTCTATTTCTGATTAAAAAATTGAGATGGAAAACAAATGTCGAGTAAAAGTAATGGTAATTTAGGGAAAATGTAGAGAAGATAAAACGGTGAGAAGTGATCATGGAGAAGTTTGTTCGGCTCATTCTCCTCACTAGCTTCTTGCTCCTCCTCGCATAATCGCACCTTTGGGCCTTCACTCGCCCTTATCACACCTTCCTTAGGTCTGGTGCTTTGATTGGTTCATTTGCCTTCATATATAGAGGCCCTTTGTTCGCAACGGCATGTGGACCTTTTCCACCTTCGGCTTTGCCATTTGAATTGAATTAATCCAAAATTCAAGAAACACAAACGAAAGGAAAAAAAGAAAAGAAAATCTAAAATGATCTGTAGGCATTTTAAAATTGCGTAAAAATATTTTTTTCACCAAACTGGGTTTCTCTACTTTAGACTACACGAATCTTAACAATATCTTCCAACTCTGCAGATCGATCGACATTCATGCACAGTTCAGATGGATTGGGGTTGAAATATCGGAGTCTGGAGAGTCGCTTCAAAGAACGCAGAACAAGAAAAACTTGTACAGAGCACTAAAACGTGATGAGCCACTTAAATCTGGACAAAGCGTACACTACCCACAAAAAGATCAACAAAGCTTGCCAGACTTCAATAGAACTATGTAAAATCCAACTTACTATTCTAGCTAATATCTGTTTACAAGTCTAGATTTAGTAAGAAACACTATCCATCGTATTCATTGGCAGTTTCTTCCCTCTCTTCTTGCCAATCTAAAAATGATCTATAAGCTTTGCACAAGTCACTGTTTGGTTTCATCCCAAGCATCGATACATGAGTAGCCTAGCCGTGACATGACCCAAGCAACTCAACGACCATTTTTCAGGACAGAATTAAAGGTAGACATGGAAGAGGTGGAAGCCTGGATAGAAGGAAACGACGATGAAAAATGAAATGATTCATCGATAAAAAATGTACCAAAAGAAGCTTTGTCTTGCGTTAGTTCTGGAAGATCAGCATCACCATCCAAAAACTGTGTCACTTGCTTCATACTAGGCCTGGCTGCTGGCATTGCATGAGAGCAAAGTAGGCCTAATTTCAAAACTAAAATCATTTCTTCCCCTGCATAATCATCTTCCAACCTGTGATCACAAACATCGAGTATGGCTCCTTTACTCCAGCAATCAAACACCCAATCAACCAGAACTAACCGCTCAGGCGATTCCTTCAGTTCTATAGGCTTCCTTCCACAAGCCACCTCGAGCATGAAAGTCCCAAAAGCAAACACATCAGTACAAGTGGTTGCCCTCCCTGCTTTAGTAAGCTCTGGAGCCAAATAGCCAATGGTGCCAACGACCTGGGTTGTTTGGGGATTAGTACCATGGTCGTATAGCTTTGAAAGACCAAAATCTCCTAACCTTCCGTTGAATTCCGCATCCAGTAGAACATTGCTTGCTTTTATATCCCTGTGTAGAACAAGCTGCTCCCACTCTTCATGGAGGTAAAGAAGGCCTGAAGCTACTCCTCTAATTATCCGAAATCGCTGAGGCCAGTTGAGCTTTAAATTTGGATTGCCATACAAGAACTTGTCAAGGCTTCCGTTGGGCATATAATCATAGATCAAGAGGAGCTCTCCCTTTCGCCGGCAATAGCCCAGAAGCTGCACCAAGTTCCTGTGCCTTAGTCTTCCCATGCTGACGATCTCAGCCACAAATTCCTTCATCCCTTGTTTAGAATCGTGGGAGACTCTCTTGACTGCAATTTGTGCATGCGACGAGGGAAGTTCTCCTCTATAAACCCTTCCAAAACCTCCTGCACCAAGAAGTTCTGTGTCTTTGAAACCTTTCGTAGCTTTGTGAAGATCCTTGTAGGTGAACCTGTGAGGACCATATGCCCCTTCCCACTCTTCTCGAATTTCTTCGAATTTCCTCCACCATAAGAGGTATGCTGCTCCGATGATTGTTGTCAGCACAAGCGCCGTTGCTATGAGCCAAGTCATGATCAATAGGCCTGGCTTCTCTTTCCTTTTTTCCACTCGGGGCAGGGGAGGGAGGTCCGAAACTTTTAAGCTTTGTGCTGGTCCGCTTTTATTAAAGCTCCATCCCAGAATGTAGTGGTTACTTGCAAGGTTGCCTGTGGCTGCAGAGAAGCCAACATACATAGATTCCAAGAGATCATGAGATAGATTAACCGACCTGGAAAGTAGGGGCCGATTTGGTTTTGGGATTGTAGTTGGTGCTAGTGTTACATTCAGTAACATTTTTGCTGCATCATAGTCTATCCAGAGCTGCATTGGGTTTCCACTCATGAGATCCAAACTTAAGTTCTTCCCTTCCTTATCCCAAAAATACTTTGCAGGAGCTGATTCAACTGATTTGATACCATTCTCATCGATTCCCACATGATTCTCTTCTAGTTCTCCAAATTCAGGATTTGGAACGCTATCAACCTCAATGGCCAAGATGTGGTTTCCAGAAAGGCCGCTGTTTGAAGCATTAAAGAGTCCCAGATAGCGAGTTGCTAGAGCATGGCTGAAATCCGTTGAGGGACTGATGAAGAAGGCAAGGCCGTGACCACCTAGATTTTTCACCTGAGGAACCATGGCAAACACAAAGTTCGTAGAAAATGAAAGGGATGAAGTTCTGTTGAATTTCACGGGAAATTTGTAGAAAGCATGACCGATACTTTGCTTTGAACAATTGGTTAGCTGCAATAGACCATCGCGGTGGATTTCTGCCGATCCATCAAGATGCAATTTGGCCTGACTGAAGCCATTATAGATGAATTGGTTTTCATCTTGAGCGAAGGCCAAGGGAACGACGGAAACATAAAGCAGAATGAGAAAGCAAAGTGATCTAAGAACAGTAGCCATTGGGAAAATGGTTCTGCTTTTGGCATCCATAGAATTTTCTTTGTTTAAATGGCTCCACTTGCCGAGAAATGAGTTTTTCTTCGTTGCCCATGTGTCATGGTAAACGACAGTACCTCACCCAACAGATAATTTCACCAGGAGAATCGGTTGTCAGCTTGGAATCATAATGGAAAAGTAGCCCTGCATCTTCTTTATGCGATGCCCCATATACATTCTATTAATCCATTATCGGTAATTACATTAGTTTCAGAATTTGTCTGTTTACGGTGAAAAAGGAAAAAGAAAAAACCTCATGCATATCTCTCTCTCTATGGGTATTCTAATTTGATTCGTTAGTGGATAATAAGTCAATCATTGAGAGAAAAATCTAGATTTCATTATTTTATAGTAATACACTACTTGTAACTCATGCATTAAGTTAATCAAAATTAGTAGCAGCAAATACCATATTAAAAAATGACTTTAAGCCATGCCCCGTCAAACGTGATTTCGAAACCTAATTTTTTATTGTTGAATCAATAATGTTCGAAGTGGAAATAGCTTGTTTATCGTATATGAAAGTCCTAAAAGATCGGATATTTTGTTCTTCGCAAGGAGGTTTTCAGCCTTAAAAACTTTGGACAACCAAAAACAGGAACTTCAGATAAACACTGTCGGAAAGAACCAATCAATGATCCTATTGACTTAAAAGCATGACTAGAAAAAGCGATTTCTCTTGTTTAATTCCTTTGGATGCCATTGATGTCAATATCATCTTTATCTTTAGACTTTTTCCATTAGATAGAAACCAGAAACAACTTCGTGGCGTGAATTTGGGTCAGTCTCAGTAGACCATTGCGGTGGATTTCTGCGATTCCCTCCACAGGCAGAGTGGTTTTATTAAAGCCATGGGAGATTAAGTAGTTTTTATCTTCTATGGGAAATGAAATGATCTAAGAACAGTAACCATTGAGAACAGAAGGAAGGAGCTTGCTTTAATTTGTTTACATTTCGAAAAGGGTCTATATTCAATAGCTTGATCTAAATAAAATTTCGAAAATCATAGGACAGGATTCTCATATAAAGTTATTGGTTTTATTTTATTTTACAGTAGCATTAAGAAAGTTTTTGGGCGGCTGCAAATGAAAGAGGCCGACATTGATATATGCAGAGAGGAGGAAGGTCTAGAGTAGAGTGGAACTGCTCTTAGTCCTCGCTTCATAACTTTAATTGAAGTCTTTGAAATCAGAATAAGCTACTCTTTTCGGTCCTGTTAGCTTCATCTTGTTGGAACTTATGATATAAGCATAGGATTGGACAAAAGATGAGTTGTTAGGCATTTGGATAGCCCTTGCGGGACCTGTTGTGTTTGGTAGGGTACTATCAGGCGAGTTACGGTGACTGACTTTAAGTCTCATACATGGTCAATGAGTATCAATTAAGATTCTTAGGTTCGAATATTAAAAGAATATTACAGATAAAAATCTCTTGTCATACACATAACACATGTAGCCATCTGTTCAGAACAGAAAGATGATGTCGCTGTCGACTTTAATGAAGACTTTGGCAAAGGGGTCAAAACGTGAAAATCAATGCAGATATGTGGAAGAGAGCAATTGAGAGGAAAAATCCACCTCATATGCTTGGTGTGCTCATAAGAAATATGATTTGTAATGTTATAAAAGTGGGTGATCTTATCTACATATAACAGGAAAAAGTGAAGCAATTGTAAGTTTAAGAAGTGTTGTCATGTTGTAAGATGAAACATTGTAAGAAAGAGAATATTGAAAACATTGCCTAACATTAAAAAGGAAAGTGAGAGGTCTTGGATTTATAAAAGGTATGGTAATTTTGCCTATTAAGCTAGTCTTTTAAATTGAAATTCTAGGCCTATGACAAAGGGGTATTAGAATCAACCCACAATCTATTTCTAATGCCAACACCAAGTGCTTAGAGGTGTGTAGGTAGGGGGTACACAATTGTAAGGATGACTATATGGTCATATCACACATAATGTCATGTTTCAAGATAAAACACTTCAAGAAAAAAAACATAGAGGACATTGTCTCATGTTGAAAAGATAAGTGACAAATCTTAAGTTTATAAAAGGCTTGATAACTCTATTTAATAGGCTAATTTTTTAGTTTGGAATTCCAAATTTGTGATAGTGTGCCATGCAACTGACTAAATGATATAGCGTGACATTCATTTCAATGAAGAACTTAGAAAGTCATTCCAATTTCTTGCACTTTCATATTCAAATGATGTGATTAGAAGTATCCATAAGAAGATGCAATGTAAAGAAATAAATTGACTCACTATTGGTAGATGTTTAAAATTCTAAATCCAAAAATATGTGACAGTCCCAAGATCATTAGCATTGTTTCAAAATTTATTAACTTCTTGCTTAGAGACATGTTCTTTTGTGATGTCTTCCACTCCAATAAACTTTTGAGCTTTTTTTATAACTTATGAACATTTTTCTTTTACTAGTGTGGGTCTTTATATAGTTGTCAATAAATTATTTTTTATTCACCTTTGTTCATTCCTTGTTGGTCATTCCTTAAAGTCTAGCACCACAATCAAGCTATTAGTGCAAATAACCTTACAAAGCAAATACACAAATTAAATAAGAATGAAAGTTAAGTATTTAATTTGAGTTACAACAAATATGTTCTCAAATATATGAGATTTAAATGATATTAAATCAAGAACAAATGCTCTTAACTTTCTTTATCAGTAAGTTGTTAATGTAAGCATATTAGAGAATGTTTAATAAGGTGCAAAGAGATATAGTTTAAGCTTAGCACCACAATCAAGTATATAAGTATCAAGTTTGTCCAAAAAATTGTGAGCTTCAAAATTTCATATAATGTGTTAGTTTCTCCAATCAAAACTCACCAATCTAAAGTAAGCATTCAAGTGTAAAGATATGCTTGATGAACAACAAAGATTGATTAAGGATTTAACTTAAAATTACAAATAATTTTTTAAGCATATAATGATAGAAAGTTTCAAATTCAAAGCATAGTCAAGATTTACAACAAAAAATTGAGAAAGAGATATAGATCAAATAGTGCTTCCTCAAAGATTAAAATAAGCTAAGATTCATGGAAAACGGTCGAGTATAAAATGATCAAATAAACTCTTTTCCATTCAGACCTTTAAGCTTTCATTGTGAAAAAATTGTTCTAATTTTTTTCTATAAGAAAAAACTTCAACAAGCTAAAACGTTAAAGTTATAATAAAACCCACAATGTTATTAAGTTACCTTTGATCTTGCCATTACTATTTGTCGAAAAATCTAACTATTATGTAAGGTTAATGTGAGAGAGAAGAGAGAAAGAGTTTGGTTATGCATAGAGAGAGAGAGAGAGAGAGAGAGAGGGAGAGAGAGAGAGAGAGAGAGGGAGAGAGAGAGAGAGAGGGAGGGAGGGAGAACAAAAAAAAACTCCTATGTGAAGGAGAAAAGCCAATGTGAAACTCATTGTTTCACCAAATGAGCTCAATTTAGCTAAACAAACTTTCAGCCTAATGAATCAACAAGTTACAAATTTTAATTTTAAGCCCAACCATAACTTATAAGCTTTTTAATAAGCATCATTTAGCTCATAAAGAAAGAATATTTTAGCAACAACAGGAACTAACTTCTCATGTGAATGGAGAAATAAAATAACTTATTCTCTAATATAAATATAAAGCCAACTATAATGCTTATTATAATTATAACTATTATGAATGTTAACCTTATATTTATTTACTTTATGATACAAAATGTTATATGCAAAAATCCATTTTGCAAATATCTTTCTTTTTCCAATTGTCAAAATCATATATAAGATTAAATATACCTCATATTCCTTATACCCTTGAGACAAATGTTGAAGAATGAAACTTTTTAGTGGACAGATGAAGCCCTTTAGTCCTTTGAAAAGTTAAAATAGGCTATGAAATCTATGCTAGTACTAGTTATCACATATTTTATAAAGCCTTTTGTGTTAGAAACAAATGTGAGTTATGGGGGAATAGGCACAATATTGATGCAAGATGGGACATTGATTGCTTAGCTTAGTAAAGCATTTGCTCTAAATCATTTGACATCTTAACATATGAGAAAAATTATTAACGATTGTAAGGGTGGTACAAAAGTGGATGTTGTACTTGCTAGGTAATCATTTCATAATATGTATAAATCATAGTAGTCTCAAACATTTGTTGAAAAAAAGAGTGATTATGCCAACTCATCATAAATGGCTTACCAAGTTACTAAGATGTTATTTTGAGATTTAGTGTAAGCAAGGAAGTGAGAATGGGGCTACAGTTGCACTTCTACAATTACCAGGGGACTTTAAACACATGGAATGGTAGATCATATTCATGTTGCATTCCAATTGGGTGCATAAGGTGCTATAGTGTTTTGAAAGGACTCCCTCATTCAAGATATTGTGGAGGAATTAATAATTGACCTTTTAGGTTGCTTAAGTTACCAATTGGCCAACAAGTTGCTATAGTAGCAAGACAAGTTTGTAATGGGAGATTAAGGGTCATTCAAAGAGTAAATAGTACAACATTTGAATGAGTTGACCATTGGAAAGCATTTAGGGTTAGGAGAACTTTAAAGAGAGTACAACAATAGTTTTATTGGCCAAACATAAGATAGAGAATGGAGACATGGGTGGGCAAGTGTAAGATGAGTTGGAAAAAATGCCAATACCTCAAGTTACTACAACCTTTACCCGTACCTAGTCAAGCTTGACAAGATATCATCATAGACTTTGTGGAGGGTTTATCTAGTAGTGAAGGCAAAGACTATATTTTGTAGTTATTGATCTTTTTACAAAATATGTTCACTTTATTAGGTTGAGCCATTCTTTTTTAAGAGCTCAAGTAGCAGCAATTTTTATAAATGGGGAGACCAAGCTACAAGAATTTTTGCAATCAATTTTGAGTGATCAAGACATTGTATTCCTTAGTAAGTTATGGGAAGAGCTTTTTAAAACCTTGGGTGTGAAGCTTTTTGTAGTACATCATATCACCTATAAATGGATGGCCAAACAAAGAGAGTCAATTAGTGTATAAAGTAGTACTTATGCTATTCTAGTTGTGAGAGACTAAAGAAGTGGTAACCATGGCTGTCTATAGTGAAATGGTGGTATAACACTAGTTAACATACTGCCCTAAAGATGATGCCTTTAAAGCATGGTATGGGTACCAATGCACTTGGCTCTTTTACCATAACTTTGAGCTCACAAGTGAGCAAGAGTTGGATGAGTTATTTAAAGAATAGGTTGTTAGAGTATAATTAATTAAGTCCCATTTGTTAGAGAGACAAGCTCAGATAGTGTCAAAGGCTAACCAAAGCCATTATAAATAGAAGTTTGAGTGGGTGATTTAGTTTATTTGAAAGTGTAGCTTTATTGTCAGTTGACATTTTCTAAGAGAAGAGATTATTTTATACCTTGTAGTCTACTTAGCCTTAGCATTCTTATAGCTTTTGTAATAGCTTATTAATAGTCTTCTAATTATTGTTATTTGTTTATCTTTCATCATTGTGACTAAATTTGGATGGTTGATGTTTTAATTATTGTTGTCGTTAGATTGGATTTGAATTAATAAACAAGATATTACTCTATTAGGGCTCTTGTGTTCTTAATTATGGTTTGTGTAGGGCTTGAATCCTAACACTCACAAGAAGATTTTCTTAATTTGGGCATTTTCAATAAACATGAAACATATTCATGTTTATCAAATTCATAAAAAATGACAATTGTTGACAAGTTATGAGATAGACAAAAGCTTTTGCAAAGTATCCAAAGTAACAAGGACCTTTTTTAGAGTTATATTTATGTTTTGTAGAGGTGGGTCCTTGCCAAGTGTTTGATGAAACCTTGAGTGACTCTCTTCGTGCATATGATATGTTCGACGAAATAGGCCAATGATTTTGCTTCCCAACTCCTATTGTCTTGAAATAGTAAGGCAAGATGTTTGAGTAAATGCCTGTAAGAACCAAAATGCGTCTAATCATCATTGCTTCCATCATAGTGCAACTAACCTCATTCTAACACTACTTTGTTAAGAAATCAACGTAGCAAGAATAATACAACTAAGTAAACAATGAAGGGAAATAAATGGAAACATGAGGATTTTCATGGTTTAAGATTATTCTTATGTCCATGATATTAAGGAACAATCTTTTTCGGCCTTCTAAACATTTTTCTTTTCTCTCCACTCAAGGTGGTTCAATTGAGAAAATGATGAAACCCTAGAAGGGCTCATTATATTAGTCCATCATTTATAGGTGGAAAAGACAAATACCTAACAATAATGAAGTAAGATTGTACTTTGTAATTAATTCTATGAAATATTAATTAGTACTTCACTGGGACATCTTGAGATATAATAAAACAAAGCTAAATATTCTTTCCTATGTCATTACAAAAATAGAGAGCATTTGAAAAAAGCTTATTAACTCAAAAGCAAGTCCCAAAACTTTTATGCAGCACCAGATGACTCTTGGAGAATCAAACGATTACCTAAGAAAGCAATCTTGGAGAAGTAAATTAAGACGGCATCAGGAGAGGAAATTTCTGTGATTAGCACCCTGATCGTGGAGGCCGTTATAGATGGTCAAATGTCGTTGAGTTGCACGATTTTCTCGAAACAAACAGACTTTTTTATAGGCAGCCCAATATGTACCTGCTTCGGAGGTTGCAGCGATCCATCTTTGACAAACTTTGACCCAGCGGCCAAGAGCCATATAGGAAGCTGACAGAATTGAGTGCTAGACATTGCGACTTAAATGCTATCAGCCCTATACCGATGCTTAGTTCTCCAATACGGATGAGCATTATATTCCTAAATTTGTCGTAGAACCTTGTTGGCTAGGTTCATGACAACGACCGAAAAGGTATGAATCCTTGCTTCATACATTTTGAATAAAGGCTTAGTAGTTCTACCATCAATGGGAGATTTGTTCAATGTGGATGAAACTGATATATGCCGAGAAGGACCTCGCGAAGTTAGATAGGTTTATAGTCTAACTTAAAAACTAATTTACAAAATAGAGGGAAAGTTTTCTACTTAAAGATTGTTAATGATCATACTCCTTTTATATAGAACTTTTGTCATTAATATGTTTATACATGTTTCACATATCTCTAAAATTAGGCATACTTAAAGAGTTCAAAATTAAATGATAGTAATCATGAATTAATCAAAATTCTATTACTATATTAGAAAGCTTAAAATATGACCAAATGCTACCTTATTGGCGTAGGAGATTATTTTTAAATTTCAATATTACTTAAAAATCATATATTTACGAAACTTTTATTCTCAACATTTTCTTTCTTAACTATTCGGGTCAACTAGTAATATAAACAAAATCTTTCAAAGAAGTATGTAAGTTAAAACAAGAAACTTGAACCAACAACAACAGTAACTGAGCAATTGCTCGTCAACCTCAGAAAGGGATTGACAGTTCACAAATTATCTTTAAATTAGAGTTTGTCGGGGTGGTCATGTATGATTCGCTGTTTAAACAATTTGGTTAAATAGTGCTAAAGGCTGTAAATTAGTCTTTCAATTAGCAGTGATAATAATTTTCTCTTTCCTCTTCTCATGATCACCCAATTGGACGTACTGTATATTCACATTGTAAAGAACAAAATGTGAGTTGTTGGAGATTTGGATATGTTTTGAAAGACCTTATATATTTGGTGTAGTAAGATTAATCAAATTGCAGTAGTCTTAGTCATGGGTCAATGATATCGAAAAGGTATGAATCTTTGCTTTATACATTTTGAATAAAGGCTTAGCAGTTTTACCATCAATAGGAGATTTGTTCAATGTGGTTAAAACTGATATGTACCGAGAATGACCTCGCGAAGTTAGATAGGTTTATAGTCTAACTTAAAACCTAATTTACAAAATAGAGGGAAATTTTTCTACATAAAGATTGTTAATGATCATACTACTTTTATATAGAACTTTTATCATTAATATGTTTATACATGTTTCACATATCTGTACATATTAAGCATACTTGAAGAGTTCAAAATTAAATGATAGTAATCATGAATAAGTCAAGATTCTATTACTATATTAGAAAGCTTAAAATATGACCAAATGCTACCTTATTGGTATAAGAGATAATTTTTAAATTTCAATATTACTTAAAAATCATATCTTTATGAAACTTTTATTCTCAGCATTTTCTTTCTTAATTGTTCGAGTCAACTAGTAATATGAACAAAATCATTCAAAGAAGTATGTAAGTTAAAATAAGAAACTTGAATCGACAACAACAGTAACTAAGCAATTGCTCGTCAACCTCAGAAAGGGATTGACAGTTCACAAATTATGTTTAAATTAGAGTTTGCTAGGGTGGTCATGGTTGATTTGCTATTTGAACAGTTTGGTCAGATTGTGCCAAAGGTTGTAAATTAGTCTTCCAATTAGCAGTGATAATAATTTTCTCTTTCCTCTTCTCATCATCACCCAATTGGACATACTGTATATTCACATTGTAAAGAACAAAATGTGAGTTGTTGGACATTTGGATATGTTTTGAAAGACCTTATATATTTCGTGCAGTAAGATTAATCAAATTGCAGTAGTCTTAGTCATGGGTCAATGATATCGAAAAGGTATGAATCCTTGCTTCATACATTTTGAATAAAGGCTTAGTAGTTCTACCATCAATGGGAGATTTGTTCGATGTGGATGAAACTAATATGTGCCGAGAAGGACCTCGTGAAGTTAGACAGGTTTATAGCCTAACTTAAAACCTAATTTACAAAATAGAAGGAAAGTTTTCTACTTAAAGATTGTTAATGATCATACTCCTTTTATATAGAACTTTTGTCATTAATATGTTTATACATGTTTCACATATCTTTAAATATTAAGCATACTTAAAGAGTTCAAAATTAAATGGTAGTAATCGTGAATAAATCAAGATTAGAAAGCTTAAAATATGACCAAATGCTACCTTATTGGTGTAGGAGATTATTTTTAAATTTCAATATTACTTAAAAATCATATCTTTACGAAACTTTTCTTCTCAGCATTTTCTTTCTTAACTATTCGAATCAACTAATAATATGAACAAAATCTTTCAAAGAAGTTTGTAAGTTAAAACAAGAAACTTTAACTGACAACAATAGTAACTAAGCAATTGCTCGTTCACCTCGGAAAGGGATTGACAGTTTACAAATTATCTTTAAATTAGAGTTTGCTGGGGTGGTCATGGTTGATTTGCTGTTTGAATAGTTAGGTCAGATAGTGCCAAAGGTTGTAAATTAGTCTTCCAATTAACAGTGATAATAATTTTCTCCTTCCTCTTATCATCGTCACCCAATTGGACGTACTATATATTCACACTGTAAAGAATAAAATGTGAGTTGTTGGAGATTTGGATATGTTTTGAAAGACCTTATATATTTGGTGTAGTAAGATTAATCAAATTGCAATAGTCTTAGTCATGGGTCAATGATATCGAAAAGGTATGAATCCTTGCTTCATACATTTTGAATAAAGGCTTAGTAGTTTTACCATCAATGGGAGATTTGTTCAATGTGGATGAAACTAATATGTGCCGAGAAGGACCTTGCGAAGTTAGATAGGTTTATAGTCTAACTTAAAACCTAATTTACAAAATAGAGGGAAAGTTTTCTACTTAAAGATTGTTAATGTTCATACTCCTTTTATATAGAACTTTTGTCATTAATATGTTTATACATGTTTCACATATCTCTACATATTAAGCATACTTAAAGAGTTCAAAATTAAATGGTAGTAATCATGAATAAATCAAGATTCTATTACTATATTAGAAAGCTTAAAATATGACCAAATGCTACCTTATTGGTGTAGGAGATTATTTTTAAATTTCAATATTACTTAAAAATAAGATCTTTATGAAACTTTTATTCTCAGCATTTTCTTTCTTAACAATTCGGGTCAACTAATAATATAAACAAAATCTTTCAAAGAAGTTTGTATGTTAAAAGAAGAAACTTTAACCGACAACAATAGTAACTGAGCAATTGCTCGTTCACCTCGGAAAGGGATTGACAGTTCACAAATTATCTTTAAATTAGAGTTTGCTGGGGTGGTCATGGTTGATTCGCTGTTTGAATAGTTAGGTCAGATGGTGCCAAAGGCTATAAATTAGTCTTCCAATAAACAGTGATAATAATTTTCTCTTTCCTCTTCTCATCGTCACCCAATTGGACATACTGTATATTCACACTATAAAGAATAAAATGTGAGTTGTTGGAGATTTGGATATGTTTTGAAAGACCTTATATATTTGGTGTAGTAAGATTAATCAAATTGTAGTAGTCTTAGTCATAGGTCAATGATATTGAAAAGGTATGAATCCTTGCTTCATACATTTTGAATAAAGACTTAGTAGTTCTACCATCAATGGGAGATTTTTTTAATGTAGATGAAACTAATATGTGCCGAGAAGGACCTTGCGAAGTTAGATAGGTTTATAGTCTAACTTAAAAACTAATTTACAAAATAAAGGGCAATATTTCTACTTAAAGATTGTTAATGTTCATACTCCTTTTATATAGAACTTTTGTCATTAATATGTTTATACATGTTTCACATATCTCTACATATTAAGCATATTTAAAGAGTTCAAAATTAAATGATAGTAATCATGAATCAATCAAGATTCTATTACTATATTAGAAAGCTTAAAATATGACCAAATGCTACCTTATTGGTGTAGGAGATTATTTTTAAATTTCAATATTACTTAAAAATCATATCTTTACGAAACTTTTCTTCTCAGCATTTTCTTTTTTAACTGTTTGGGTCAACTAATAATATGAACAAAATCTTTCAAAGAAATATGTAAGTTAAAAGAAGAAACTTGAACTGACAACAACAGTAACTGAGCAATTGCTCGTCAACCTCGGAAAGGGATTGACAATTCACAAATTATCTTTAAATTAGAGTTTGCTGGGGTGGTCATGGTTGATTCGCTGTTTGAACAGTTAGGTCAGATAGTGCCAAAGGTTGTAAATTAGTCTTCCAATTAACAATGATAATAATTTTCTCTTTCCTATTCTCATCGTCACCCAATTGGACGTATTGTATATTCACACTGTAAAGAACAAAATGTGAGTTGTTGGAGATTTGGATATGTTTTGAAAGACCTTATATATTTGCTGTAGTAAGATTAATCAAATTGCAATAGTCTTAGTCATGGGTCAATGATATCGAAAAGGTATGAATCCTTGCTTCATACATTTTGAATAAAGGCTTAATAGTTCTACCATCAATGGGAGATTTGTTCGATGTGGTTGAAACTGATATGTGCCGAGAAGGACCTCGCGAAGTTAGATAGGTTTATAGTCTAACTTAAAACCTAATTTACAAAATAGAGGGAAATTTTTCTACATAAAGATTGTTAATGATCATACTCCTTTTATATAGAACTTTTGTCATTAATATGTTTATACATGTTTCACATATCTTTAAATATTAGGCATATTTAAATAGTTCAAAATTAAATGATAGTAATCATGAATCAATCAAGATTCTATTACTATATTAGAAAGCTCAAAATATGACCAAATGTTACCTTATTGGTGTAGGAGATTATTTTTAAATTTCAATATTACTTAAAAATCATATCTTTACGAAACTTTTATTCTCAACATTTTCTTTCTTAGCTGTTTAGGTCAACTAGTAATATGAACAAAATCTTTCAAATAAGTTTGTAAGTTAAAACAAGAAACTTGAACTAACTACAACAGTAACTGAGCAATTGCTCGTCAACCTCATAAAGTGATTGACAGTTCACAAATTATCTTTAAATTAGAGTTTGTCGGGGTGGTCATGGTTGATTCGCTGTTTGAACAGTTAGGTCAGATAGTGCCAAAGGCTGTAAATTAGTCTTCCAATTAACAGTAATAATAATTTTCTCTTTCCTCTTCTCATCGTCACCCAATTGGACGTAATGTATATTCACATTGTAAAGAACAAAATGTGAGTTGTTAAAGATTTGGATATGTTTTGAAAGACCATATATATTTGGTGTAGTAAGATTAATCAAATTGCAGTAGTCTTAGTCATGGGTCAATGATATCAATTAGGCTCTCTATCTTAGATTTAGTACTGCAATTGTATTTTATCGGCATGAAAAGAATATTTACTTTGTAAGTAGCGTATACAGTGTTTGACTCAGAAATAGCTAACTAGACAAGGTCAACAAGAAATTTTAGATACAATGTAAGATTAGAAGAAGTTCCTCTTCATCTTTTTGATGTTTAACATTTACTTGTAAATGTCTATTGACAATAGTAAAATTTTGTAATCAAACGAAGAGAATAACATTAGCATAGTTGTGTTTAGTAAAAAACCTCAAAATATGTAAAAGAGTATGAAAACTCACGAAGTGGAATCAATGCTGGGACATCCATATTGACTCCACACTAAAGAAAGTCTGAGAAGTACTGTTAAAACCTTTCAAACCAAGCCTGAGACACTTGTTTCAACTCGTATAAGGGCGGTTTTTCTCCATAGACGTCATTAGGGGATGAGCGTCACACAATAGGATCACTAGCATCCAGTAAAGCTCCATTTCCGCAGCACTCAAACACCCAAAAAACCAAAACTGTAGTTGATGTGGAGTTCCTTCTACGGTGCTGCTGCATTTGGTCGTCTAGTTGAGCCAATCATAGTAAGTTTAGGATCCATGAAAGGCATGCCTTGTTTCATTTTTTATTTTTTATTTTATTGTTAGGTAAAAAGGCATTCATCAATGGTATAGGGCATCAAATCTAGGAACTAGGTCCAGGGTCGCTAGCTACTGACATGTTGACAAAATAAAATAAAATAAAATAACGTTACTGGTTTTATCTCCACAGTGGGAAATTTCGAGATTCTTTCTCCGGAATGAAGTATCTCCCGTCTACGAAGACAACTTTGTTCTTGGTTAGCAGGGCTAAAGTCATGGCTTGGCTATAGGTCGCATAATTAACGGTTCCAGTGAGCTTGCAGGAAAACAATTAGACACTCGTATTTCTGGTTCGTAGCTAGTCACTATAGTTGACTGGTCAAGAGAGAGGTCGAACAAACGCGTCGCTTTCGCGTGAGCCTTCGCCGGTTTGTTGAAGAACATATGGTACTCTTACTGGGGTTGAGCTATCTCCCCCCGTGGATGAGTTTTGAGTGGCTGCTGGGTATGTCTCCAGAAGGTGCGTTGGTTGCCGAGTGATCTGCCCTTAGGTGCGGTTGCTGCTAGGCACTTTGATGGCTTTCTGACATTCCGACACTCGGCTCTCATTGAAAAGAATAAGGGATTGAAAAAACTCGTGCTCCCTCCCACCCCCTTTTGCAGTGGCGGCGGCTATGCTTCCCCTGCTCTAAACAGGGGAAACTCACGAGACTGATAGGGCTAGCTTTGAAGCTGAAGTGGTTAGCCTCCCCTAATCTCAACGTTATTAGCCCATAAACTTGATCAAAAGATTTTTGATGAAAAAGAAAAAAGAGGATAAGAAAGATCAAGTAAAAACAGTGATCGAGACAATTTTTAAATCACCTACCATTTGAAGGTCCAAATGTGAATAGCCATCATCTTTCTTCTTGCTTTTCTTTGAATCTTTGCGTCATAGCTTTTAAATAATGTTTAGGAATCTTGCCATCATTTGAAACAGCATATATTATTAGGGTGGAAGCATTACATAACACATTAACTGGGTAAACATAAAATGCATACAAAATACAAGATTAAATGTAGTCCAGATAAATCAGTCTTATTTTTGCTGTTGCTAGTAGATTTATTATTATTTTTTTGGTTACTAAAAACGTTATTAAAATATTATAAAAAAATATTTTTTGTTTCTCTTAATTCGACTGTTCCTCTATTAGAATATGTGTTGCTTGTTAGATTCTACAAATAACTTTAGCAATAACTTCCTCTCCAATTCAGGGATTTCTTACAAGGCCCTTGAGCCTTAAGTTGAGCCTCAAACCCACTAAGCATGTAAGTCAATCTTTACAAGGTTCACTAAACTCTTAAAATAAGTTTCAAGGGAAAAGCTACCAATTCAGAAACAAAGGCTTTCTTTCTTAGAAGAAAGCATTTATTTTGATCTTTTCTCTCTTTTATATTGGCATTCATCTTCTCCCTTACATTCACCTTCTGACTCGTAACCACGTATTCTCTCTGTATTTGATTCAAAGTTTCGATAAAGAAGAAAAAAAACTATAGAAGGTCCACCCAAACGGCTTAGGAAACCAATGTCAAGACTCATCCTTTCCGCTTACCTTACCCCGAATCATTTCTGCAAACTTTTTAATGATGTCTTGGTAATCTTGGCATCACATGAAATAGTTGCACTAAAGATTTCAACATCATCATTGTGGATAGAATTTTTATATGCATAAAGGAAAGTAGGAAGATTCCTTTTGTTCACGCTATGCTCTTCTATTTCCGGATGTCATTCTTAATAATTCAAACGGGCTGGGGTTGAAACATTTTAGTGTAGAGAGTGGCTTCCCACAAGGCAAATTATTTGTTTTGAAGAAGAGAAAAAGGAAGAAAAACTTTTGAAGAATACTAACAGATAACACTCAATAATGACTTAAGAAGACTGCTACAATTTGGCTGTTTAACTTTACGCTAGTAGCCAACATCTATTTCCAGGCCTAAATTTAGTGAGAGAAACTCTATACATCATCGTCATCATTAGAAGTTTCTTCTATCTCTTCTCAACAACAATTTACCTCAGCATGACAAACCTGACTCAACGACCACTATTCGGAAATGATCCAAGTGTAGAAATGGAAGGATCAGAAAACTGGGTTGGTGAGAAATTTGGTGATTGGTCTGCTTTAAAGGTAAAGAAAGAATTTCTGTCTTTTGTTAATTCTGGTAGAACAGCATCACCGTCCAAAAACTGCATCACTTGTCTCATGCTTGGCCTAACTGATGGCATTGCTTGACAACAAAGCAATCCTACTCTCAAAACCAGTACAATTTCATCCTCCACAAAATTTCCCTCCAATCTAGGATCATAGGCATCGAGAATAGCTCCATTTCTCCAGCATTCAAACACCCAATCAACTAGAATCTCCCGTTCTGATGGTCCCTGATGCTCTATAGGTCTCCTTCCACAAGCCACCTCTAGCATGAAAGTCCCAAAAGCATACACGTCAGTACAAGTGGTTGCCCTCCCAGCTCTGGTAATCTCCGGAGCCAAATAGCCAAGAGTGCCAACCACACGGGTGGTTTGCGGATTGGTCCCGTGGTCGTATAATTTTGCAAGGCCAAAATCTCCTACCCTTGCATTGAATTCAGCATCCAATAGAACATTGCTTGCTTTTATATCTCTGTGTAAAACAACTTGCTCCCACTCTTCATGAAGGTAAAGAAGGCCTGATGCTACCCCTCTAATGATTTGAAATCGTTGAAGCCAGTTGAGATTTAAATTTTGGTTGCCATACAAGTGCTTATCGAGGCTTCCATTGGGCATATAATCATAGACCAAGAGGAGTTCTCCCTTTTGCCGGCAATAGCCCAGGAGCTGCACCAAGTTCCTGTGCCTTAGTCTTCCCATGCTAACGATCTCAGCCACAAATTCCTTCATCCCTTGTTTGGAATCGTGCGAGACTCTCTTGACTGCAATTTGTACATGTGATGAAGGAAGTGTTCCTCTATAAACCCTTCCAAAGCCGCCGGCACCAAGAAGTTCTGTGTGTTTAAAACCTTTCGTAGCTTTGTGAAGACCCTCATAGGTGAACCTCTGAGGACCATAAGCCCGCTCCCAATCTTCTCGAACTTCTTCAAATTTCTTCCTCTTTAAAATGTATGCAGCTCCTGTGATCATTGTCAGCACAACCGGTGCTGCTACAATTAAAGTCATGATCGACACTCTTGGCTTCTCTTTCCTATTCCCCACACCGGGAAGGGAAGGGAGGTCGGAAACTTCTAGGCTTTTTGCTGGTCCGCTTTTGTTGAAGCTCCATCCCAGAATGTAGTGGTCACCTGCAAGGTTGCAAGTGGCTGAAGCAATGCCAACATACATAGATTCCGAGAGAACTTGAGATAGATTAACGGGCTTTGAAAGTAGGGGCCGAGTTGGTTTTGGGATTTTGGTTGGGGTAAGCGTCACATTCAGTAACTTCTCTGCTTCATCGTAGTCTATCCAAAGCTGGACTGGATATCCATTCATGACATCCAAGCTTATGTTCTTCCCTTCTTTCTTTGAGAAATACATTGCAGGAGCTGGTTCCATTGATTTGACCCCGTTCACATGGATTCCCACATGACTCTTGTCAAATTCTTCCAATTCAGGATTTGAATCACTATCAACCTCGATGGCCAAGATGTGGTTTCCAAGAAGGCTGTTATTTGAAGCATTGAAAACGCCCAAATAGTAACTTGCTAGAGCATGCCTGAATTCCATTGAGGGACTGATGGTGAAGGCAACGCTATGACAACCTTGATCCTTCACTTGAGGAACTATGGCAAACACAAAGTTTGTAGAAAATGAGAGAGATGAAGTTTTGTTGAATTCTATGGGAAATTGGTAGAAAGCACGACCGATACATTGCTTTGAAAAATTGGTTAGCTTCAAGAGACCATTGCGGAGAATTTCTGCGCTTCCATTAAGATGCAGTTTGGCTTGACTGAAGCCATCGTAGATGAATTGGTTTTCATATTGAGCAAAGGCCAAGGGAACGTTGGAAACATAGAGCACAATGAGAAGGCGGAGTGAACTATGATCGATGGCCATTGGGAAAATGGTTCTGCTTTTGGTGTCAGAAGGATTTTCTTTGTTTTTAAATCCTTAAACATCATCAGTATGTCAACCCACGGATAATTTCACCAGCAGAACGGGCCGCAAGTTTGGAATTGTGATGGAAAAGTAGTCTTGCAACCTTCCAATGTGATGCCTCCAATACATTTCATTCATTTTTTCTCGGAAATTGTTTAGGAATATTGAGCTTTGTGATCGAAAGTCTACATCTATTCAAAGCAGATTCAAGATTAGAAAGATTGTCAAACAAAATTTTGATAATTTAATATTTATGTCACATCATTTTGAAAATATATGCTTATTTCTAATATTAAGAAGTACTTTTTATGCCAATATTTTTTTTATAAGCAAATGGTGTCAAATTTGAACTTTGGTATTAATATCGGTTGAGAAAACCAACTTTGATTTTAATATCGTTCTAGAAAACGCAATCTTAGTTAAATATTAACTCAAGAATAGTAAGGGTTTTCTTCCTTATGAGGAAAATTTCAATACAAAATTTAGATAAATTAAAATGTTTGCCATTATGTTTCAATACTTTCAGTGTTGTTTAACTGCTATGGATCATTTTGAGCAAACTTTTGTAAATCGATGTGTTTAAGCGGCTATGTTCTTGTTGGCGTTCTATGTATTATTTTAAACTCTTGTTTTAAACATGTTAAAAAATGCTCATAATTAAATAACCATTAAGCATAAGTCCAGTAGAAAAATAATATCGAAACTTTGGTAATTAAATTAGTTTTTGAATTTGTCAATTTCCAATACAAGAAAACTCATCCACATCTCTCCCTTTGTGTATTCTAATTTGAATCATTAGTGTATAATAAGTCAATCATTGAGTGAAAAATCTAGATTTTATTATTTTGTAGTAATAAACAAGGTGTAACTCATGCATCAGTTAATCAAAAATAGAAGGAGCGAATATCATATTAAAAAAATAACTTTAAGCCATGCCCCATCAAACGTGATATCCAAACCTATTTGTTTACTCTTAAATCAATAATATTGGAATTGGAAATAATTTGTTTATCGTATGTCGTAGTCCTAAAAGATCGAATATTTTGTTCTTCATAAGGAGTCTTATAGCTTGAAAAGCTTTTGTCAACCAAAAATTGGAACTTTAGATATACATTGTCAGAAAGAACCAATCAATTGTCCTATTGACTTAAAAGCATGACTAGAAAAAGCGATTTCTCTTAATCAATTCCTTTAGATGCTATTTATGTCAATATCATCTTTATCTTTAGACTTTTTCCATTAGATAGAAAGCAGAACCAACTTTTTGGCGTGAAGTTGGGTCAGTCGCAGTAGAACATTGCGCTGGATTTCTGTGATTCCCTCCACACGCAGAATGGTTTCATTGAAGCCATGGTAGGTGAAGTAGTTTTCATCTTCTATGAGAAAATGAAATGATCTAAGAACAGTAACCATTGGGAATGGAGGAAGGAGCTTGCTTTAATTCGTTTACATTTCAAAAACGGTCTATATTCAATAGCTTGATATAAATAAAATTTTGAAAATTATTAGACAGGATTTTCATATCAAGTTGTTGTGCTTTTTTTTTTTTTTTTTTTTGGTCTTTTTAAGAGCAGAAAAGTACAGCATTAAGAAAGTTTTTGGGCGGCTGCAAAAGAAAGAGGCCGACATTGATAAAAGCAGAGAGGAGGAAGGTCTATAGTGGAGTGGAACTGCTCTCAGTCTTTGCTTCATAACTTGCAAATGAAGTCTCTGCAATCTAAATAAGCTTCTCTTTGGTCCTGTTATCTTCATCGTATTGGAACTTATGATATATGCATAGGAATGGACAAAAAAAGAGTTGTTAGGCATTTGGATATCCTTTGCAGTACCTCTTCTGGTTGGTGGAGTACTATCAAGCGAGCTACGGTGACTTAAGTCTCAAACACGGGTCAATGGTATCAATTAAGATTCCTAGATTCGAGTATTAAAAGAATATTACAGATCATACACATCAAGAATATAATCCATGTGGCCATATGTTCAGAGCAGAAAGATGATGCCGCTGTCGACTTTAACGAAGACTTTGATATAGGCGTCAAAACGTGAAAATCAATGCAGATATGTGGAAGATAGCAATTGGATTGTCAAAGGTCTCATGAAATGAGCATAAATCCACCTCCTATGCTTGGTGTACCCATGAAAAATATGATATGTGATCGTTTTAATAGCGGATGATCTTATCTACATATAGTAGTAAAACGTTAAGCAATCTAGGTTGACTGAGTATGCCATGCTACCAACTGGATGATATAGCATGAACCTCATTTCGATGAAAAACTTAGAAAGTCTTTCCAAGTTCTTGCACTTCCATATTCAGATGATGTGATCAGCAGTAACCATAAGAAGAATTGTAACTGGTAGGTAATCCTTCCTCTTGCCGTGGTGTAAATGTGTTTGATTGGTGGACGTGACTTTTTCTTTGGGAACTTCTCTCTTCTGGCCACATTTTGCATGATGGGCTAACGTGACTAGAATGGGCTAGGATGCTATCGTTTGAAGACGCTGTGACTTCTCCCTCTCTTAAGGCCACGAACTTGTCTATAATCCTTTGTGTTGGACTAATTCTAGTAAGTTATCTCTACTTGTGTGATCATAATCTTTCTTACTAACATTCACCCTCAAACCTGGGTTTACAAGGCTTAGTTTGACACAAAGATTGAGAAAGTCGTAATTTGGCAATGGTTTGGTAAAAAATATACCCCTTGCAATGAGGAAGGTACATAAATTGTTGTCAATGTTCTAGATGTCACATTTTCACAAACAAAATGATAAGTTACTTCTATATGTTTACTTTTCCCTTGCAACATTAGCTTTTTGCAAGTTGTAAAGTAGACAAATCATAGAAGAGATTGACGAATCGCTAATGTGGAACATTTTGGAACTAGTGAGATGTTGCTATTCTATGCTTCTTCAAATGGGAAATTTTCCTTATTAAACATCACATGCCTTGAAATACAAGTCTTCTATGTGGGAATGGGACAATAGTAATAGCTTTTGTGCTTCACCCTGTATCTCAAGAATACACAACACAGTGAATGAGGTGCTAATTTATCCTTCATTTTGTCCCTTAGATAAGGGAAGTAGGAGCCTCCAAATGTACAAATAAATGAGTATTCCAATTCTTATTCATAAAACCTTTCATAAGGTGAGATGTTTTGCAGTTCTAGTGAAGGTTATCTACTTGTGAGAAAGACTATCGTATTAAATGCTTCTATCCAATATTTCTAGAGTACACTTGCTTGGGTCATAATGGCCCCTTCTAGGCTACATGTGTTTTGTGCTTTTGTTCTTTTGTTCTTTTTAGTCAATCCGTTCTATTGTGACATATTTGGACATGAAAATTGATGCTCAATATCATATAGTTCCAAATAAGCCGAAAGTTTTGTGCTGGAAACCTTAGGAGGTGCGGGCTCCTAAGGATTTCTATTATTATTATGAAGTGAATAAACGTTTGGCACAAATTTGATTTATTTTTCAATGGACAAGATAGTGGGAGAAATTCTTAGGAGGGGCGGGCTCTCTCCAACGAGCTCCACTCAGGTTTAATTTGAGTTTTGCTTTCTGTTATTTCATTGTCAGGCTCTAAGAGTTCCCTCAATCCGATTAACTACTGCGATTTGGTATTTCATTGAATGGTTGTGTTGGATTGAAGTGGGTTTTTTGTTGTTGTTGGGGGAATTTGGATTTAAAGCCGCAGTGTTAATGCGATTTTGGAGTTTTTCTTGTGAAGCATCGTTAATTGGAATTGTGGTTGTTAATTTAGTTGGAAAATCTGGGTAAAACACATCCTTTTAAGCAACGCAGTTTGGGAGATTTTGTTGTAAGCAAAGCCGGTTACCAGAGCTTAAACTCGGGCTCAAACTCTGCAAACCCCACTAGGAGAACGACCAAATCGATTAATGTGGGTTTGAGCATCATCGTCACTGCTTCCATTCGCCATAGAAACAGCCTTCAATCTATAAATACGATGAAGTCTGGAGTAGTGCAAAAATGCGCACAGGATATGCTTGATAAAATGCCCAAGTGACAGTATAACACACAGGGGGTAGAATATAGATAGTCAGATACGAAAATGGAGGACTATAATGAGTAGATAGAACTAAAATAAGGAAGTTCAGAGAGATAATCTAGTCCAGATCTAAAGAAAGAACTGGAACCACCCAAAAAAGATTAATACCGAACAGGAATCGAGATTCCTGCTCCGATACCATCTTGAACACCATACTTTGTATAGTAACTTAGCAAAGGGTTTGACAATCAGATGAAGATTGACTACAAATATCCATTTATCAAAGGATACAAAGACGAATGAATGAATTGTAAAAGGAGGAGAAGAATAGAAGAGCATCTACAAAGAACCTAGTACAATGGTACAGTGAAATGCAACAAATGCCCCATACACGGCAGACAGACTTAACATACAGAAAAAACTTCCTTACATAACCTGCAACTTTGAGACCTCCATGCATTCATCTGTGCTCCTATCTCAGAATACAGAGCGGGTGGAAGGGACCGCATCTGAATTGGGCTTTATGCCAACCACTTCACTGGAGCTCTAGTTTAATTATACTACGATCTAACACATTTATGCCAAACTCCTGAAGCCCGTACACTTCCTTGCTCTGTTTTTAAGCTCAATTGAGCTTAACCACAAAAGCTTGGTTTAGATTGCCATTGTTACAAGATAGAAAAACCATGGGCGTTGGGCGACTCATTTGATCTCCTGGACCTAGCTCAAGCAACAGCCCCCACGTACGGCTTTTCAGGAACTCAATACTGGGTCCAACTCCTCTAAAATGCTTATCGGTTTGTTGGCTTTGGACAAACCCCACCTGAAAAAACCTTTTATGCACCAGCATTTTGGACACGATACCTGCTCACCAATGAAGGGGTGACAATTTAAGAATGTGAAGCTATCTAGGATTTAATATATTGAATAAGCTGACTAAGTTGGATAGTCAGCTTAAAGGAGGCCATTGCCACGACTAGCTACCCTGAATTGTTTTTCTCTTTTTTCTTAATTATTAAAAAGGAAAAGAAAAGAAAAGAAGATTGACGTGATTCCCAGATATTGGAGTCCTTTGAATCCCCCAAAATCGATCAATTCTATATGATGAAAGACTGTAAACCTAGATCTTATTTTGAAAGGTTAAGAGAGTTAACCAACTCGAGAACCCCGTTATCCAACATGGACAGATCAAGATCAGGATTTACGCAAACAAAAGGAGTAAAGATAGAAAGAGCCCCCAACAACTTGAGTCCTATCATGGATAGATAGCATGCATTCCAATTCTATTTATTTAGGACAATATGTGTTTTGTTTTTTACTACTTTTACCCACAGACAATCATCTATTTACAATTCACAGTAAACAAAACTGGCAAAAGAGAGGGGAAGGGGGGAGGAAGAATGAAAGAAAGGGGGGGGAAAAAGGAACAGAGACATGAATCCCATTGCTGCTCTGTCAGTATGGTTGCAAGCAGCACCATCCAACAGCATCTTCAAGGTGTGCATCATCGGGGAACTTCGATCCTTCAGCTGTTGAGCTTTAACTCTATTGCGTCATGTGAAACTCCTCTAGGGACGGTCAGAAAGATGAAAGATTGGCATGGAAAGCACCCTTATAGAGCTAGAACAAAGATGTGAATCAAGGAACGGAAAATATAGAGAGAGAGATGGATGGCGTAAGGAATAAGCAGCAACATCACCATCTCCATCCAGCCGTAGCCCACGACAACAAACCAAGAGATCAAGAAGAAGAGATTGGAGAAGGAAGCAGTGAAGAAAATTTGACAGTTAACACAAACAAAAAACAAAAAAAGGGTTTTATAATGAGTTGATGGGTGGTGTGGATTGTCGCATTGTAATTGGAGTGTCCGCTTCTCTCGCTTTCCAGAAGACACCGTTTGACTGTCTGGTTTTTCACGTGCTCTCTGTTTAGTCAAGTACTCGTAGTTACTACTATTCAAGCAGTAATAAGCAAACCAGCAGATGTCACTCGTTGGCTTGAGAGTAAGTACTAAGTAAACAATAAAGGAAATTAAAAGTAAAAAAAAGAATTTACATGGTTTAAGATTTTCCTTATGTCCACGATATTAAGGAGCAATCTTTTTCTATTATAGAGAGAAAACAAGTTATTTTGTTTCTTTTTGCTCTCAAAGTATTTTTTGGCCTATAAACCTTTTTCTTTTCTCTCCACTCAAGGTGGCTCAATCGAGAGCATGATGAAACCCTAGAATGACTCATTATATTAGTCCATTGCTTGTAAATGGCAAAGACAAATACATAACAATTATAAAGTGTAGCTATGCTTTGTAGTTAATTCTATGAAATAATTAGTACTTCATTAGAACATCTTGAGATATAATGCAACAAAACTAATTTTTCCTCCCTAGGTCACTACAAAAATAGAGAGCATTTGAAAAAAGTCTTATCAACTCAAAGTAAGTCTCCTAACTTCTAAGTAGCACCAATTAATCGGGGGACTCCCTTTGGTCTAACAGTAACTTTGTTAGGATCTTTGATTGACAAGTCCACTTGATCAGGAGTTCGAATCCTCTTTCCCCTCTCCCACGTGCATGAGTTGTAATAGAAAAAAAAAACACCAATTGCTTGAGTAGACAATCTTAGAGAAGTAAATTAGGATGAGATTAGGAGAGGAAATTTCTGTTATTATCACCCTAATCGTGGAGGCTGTTATTGGTGGTTAAATGTCTTCAAGTTATACAATTTTCTCAAATCAAATAGGTTTGTTTATAGGCAGCCCAACAAGCTAATGCACCTGCCTTGAAGGTTGCATTAATCCATTTGTGACAAACTTTGACCTAGTGACATTTCTATGTAAATGTTGGTAAGGAGAAGAAATAAATTTGACTCACTTTGGGAGCAACATATACAATGTTTGACCTATCACCAAGAAGTTTTAGATGCAATGCAAGATTAGAAGAAGCTCCCCTTCATCTTTTTGATACTTAACATTAACCTCTAAATGTTTATTAACAAGAGAAAAGTTTTGTAATCCAACAAGAGAATAACATTAACAATGTTGTGTTTAGAAAGATACCTTAAAATATGTGAAAGGAAATACCAATAGTCTCAAAGTAGCATTTATGTTAGTACATCCATATAGACTCTACACTAAAAAAACTTTGAGAAGTATTGTTAAAACTTCTCCACACTAAAGAAAGATTGTGATACTTGTTTTACCCCATATAATAATAGTTTTACTCCATGACACTATTAGGAGATAAGCATCAAACAATAGGAGGAAAAAACATACAAATTTCTTCTTGTTGATCTATAGGAAGAATACATTTCTAAGATTCATTTGATCAAGCAACAATAACAAGAATCATTTGAACTTCGGTACTTTAACCTCCACAGGAAAATGTCACATCATATCAATAACATAGTTATGGCTACTGTCATGAGCCACAATTCTTGCCTTCAAATTATTCAAGGAGCTATACGATAGGAACGCAACAGAATTAATCATTTTGCAATCAGTGGGAATTGCAAAAGACGGCTAGGGACAATGTTCTATGTTTGATTCATCTTATGAGCATTTCCCTCCTCCTGCATAGCTTTTTCAATAAGACTCATGTTTCATAGCATGGTTATGTAAGAAGCACTGGCAATTAAGGGTATCTTAGCAGCTAAAGACGCAGGTGAAGAAAGATCACCAAGAGATTAAAGAGGTTAAGGGACAATTGAGTGTTGGAATGGGGGGTGGGGTGGGTTGGGGTGGGTGTGTGCGGGGGTGGCATTTGTAGACATATCATGGGGTTGATGCTTTTTGTACTCAACCTTATTTGAAGGTAGCCGTAGATGGAGCGTCAAGGGATGGTTGCAATCTATCTATAGAGAGGCTTCCAAATTAGCCACACTTGTGTTTCTGCAAAGACAAACGAAGAAGAAAAACTTCTAACAGGTACTAAATCTTGATGACCCACGCAATCTGGATTGAGCCACACCACACGGCTCACGATCTGCGAAGCTGCTCTTCAATACTTTGACTTAGGCTAGAAGTTAACAGTATTTGTAAACGATATATAGCTTTCCAGTCTAGACGTGGTATGACCCAAACGACTCAACGACCACCTTTGAGGATTGAACCAAAGGTAGACAGGGAAGGAGCCGAAGCCTGGTCATAAGGTAAAAACAATAACAAATCAAATGGTCGGTTGCAAATTTACCAAAAGAAGCTCCGTCTTGCGTTAATTCCAGCAGATTAGAATGACTTGCTTCATTCTAGGCCAAATTTCAGGCACTCATCTTAGTCTCAAAACCAATACCATTTCTTCCACAAGACAATTACATTCCAATCTAGGATCACTAGCACCCAGTAAAGCTCCATTTCTGCAGCACTCAAACACCAAATCTACCAACACTGTAGTTGGTGTGCAGTTCCTTCTACGGTGCTGCTGCACTGCTCGTCTAGTTGAGTCGATCATAGTAAGTTTAGGATCCATGAAAAGCGTGCCTTGTTTTGTTTTATTTTATCTTTTTGTTAGGTAAAAGGGAATCATCAAATGTATAGGGCATCAAGTCTAGGAACTAGTTCCAGGGCAGCTAGCTCTTGACATGTTGAAAAAAAAAAACATTACTTATTCTATCTCCCACGTGGGAAGTTAGGAGATTCTTTCTCCGGAATGAGGTATCTGCCATCTACAAAGACAAATTTGTTCTTGGTTAGCAGGGCTAAAGTCATGGCTTGGCTTTACGATGCATAATTACCGGCTCCAATGCGCTTGAAGGAAAACAATAAGACCCTCGTTGTATCTCTGGTTGGTAGCTGGTCATTGTAGTTGAATGGTCAGGGGTGAGGTCGAACAAACTGGTTGCTTTCGCGTGGACCTTTCCTGGTTTGTTGAAGAACGTATGGTGCTCCTATGAGGTTGAGCTATCTCCCCCAACGGACGAGTTTTGAGTAGGTAATGAGCATGTCTTCAGAAGTTGCATCAGTTGCCAAGTGAACTGCCCGTAGGTGCGGTTGCTGCTAGGCACTTCGATGGCTTTCTGACATTCCGACACTCTGCTTCTCCGGAGAGAACAACGGATTGAAAAAACTCATGCTTCCTCCCGCTTTCCCTTTTGCAATGGCGGCTGCTATGCTTCCCCTGTTCAAAACAGAGGATGCTCACGGGTAGGGAAAGTTCCCTCACAAGGCCAGCTTTCGTGCTGAAGTGGCAGTTCTGCACTAATCTCAACGTTATTAGTCCATAAATTTGATCAAAAGATTTTTTGTGAAGGAGAAAAAAAGAGGATAAAAGATCAAGTAAAACCCGTGATCGGAGACGATTTTCAAACCCCCTACCATTTGATGTCCAAATGTCAATACCCATCATTTTCCTTCTAGCTTTTCTCTGAATCTTTGCTTCGTAGCTTTTAAATAATGTCCTGGCAATCCTGCTATCACTTGAAATAGCATGAACAAAGATTTAAATGCCCATTTTTTCAATGTAGACGCAATTTGTGTAGGCATGCTGCATCTTGTAAAGGTTTTTCTTCTTGTGCTATGCCTTTTACAATCAGCTTTCATCCTCAATAATTTATGTTGGACCGATCAAGATGGAGTTTGTTGTGCTTATAAGTTTATGCAATCTCTCTCCTCACAAGGCCTCCTGAGGAAAAGGTAAATTTAGACTTCCATTATGATATTAAAGCTAGTTCTTTGGTATGATTCAATCTAATCCTAAAAATGTGCCAATCACTTCATCAGGAGAATTGAGGTTTGATTGTAGTGGCCAACACTAATCAAGAAAAATGAGCTTATGGTATAATTTATGAGCTTAAACAACTGCTTTTTTCACACAATCCCTTGGAAAAGAGGTGGATTTGGACCTCCATTAAATCAATTGAGTTTAAAATATGTTAGTGTCTAAGCAAGAATTTTTTTTTTTTTTTGAAACAAGAAAAACTTCAACTGCATGCTAAAACGTGATGACCCTCTCAATCTGGATAAAGTAAACACCATCCAAACAACGATCTACAGAGTTTGCTACACTTCAATAGAACTAAAAGTTTAACTTAGGCTAAAGCTAACATCAGTTTCCAAGTTTTGATTTTAGAAAGAGAAACTCCAAACAATAGGAGTTCCTTCTCTCTCATCTACAAGCAACCTAGAGCATGAAAGCGGCAAAAGCAAACACATCGGTTCAATCGTTTGCCCTCCCTGCGCTAGTAAGCTCTGGAGCCAATGCAGTTGCAGTGTTTGCGTATAAGTAGTAAGTAGAGAAGATGATCAAGGATACAACGTGATAATAAAAGATGGTCCCCTTCATCATTGTTATCCGACAAAGAGAATAAAGTGTTTGACATTTTTGTGTTTAGCAAAAGATCTTTGTTAGATGCATGCACTTTTAAATTCCAAGAATCCGTGAGAGTTTCAAGTTTTTTCCATTAAAAATGATGCATGAAAAGAATATGAAATTTCAATTGTAGAAGCAATTACCATCTATATTGTCTGGTACTAAAGAAAGTTCAAGATAAAGGAGAAGGCTCAAGGCTGAATTGGAGAGAAAATAAACCCTTTGAATTAAAGGCATGACCAAGAATCCCATATCTCTTATTGAATGATGTGAAGGTTTTGACATTCCTTTAAAGGAAGATGGAGAAAACAAATACAATTGAAATGTTGAAGATAGGAATAGTTAATTGATAGAAGATCATCAATTGAATTAGTTATAGTAAAGAGTTCTTTATTCCAAATTTAAGTTGGACCAAAGACACAAGAAGTAGTGCCCTAAACCACATAAAGAAAGAGGGTGATATTTTCATTCAAGATGCTAATCTATTATAGAGTCAAGAGACAACTATTTTGAATCAACACCAAGAAGTCTTGTGGATAGTCTTCAACTATGGTTTGGCCCAACTCAAACTAAGCTCAAGCCTCCTATTACAAGAGTTGCAATAAGAAAAAAAAAAGATTAAAAAAGAGATTCATATTGGTAAAAAAGCCAAGAGAAAGAGAGAGAGAAAGAGATTGCTTAAATTAAAGAGAAAGAAAGACAAAGTCTTTGTTTGGCAATGAATTTTGTACTAAGAACATCTTAGTTGTGTATTTTTGACAATAGTCTTTGAGAAAGGATTTCATTTTGTAAAAAAAAAAGAAAAAAGAAAATTATAGAATTCTTAGTACTGATATATATTGTATACACTTCAAATATGATATATGAGAGTAAATTCTACTTAGAATATTCTTCATATATTCTTTGCTCTAGCATCTATATTTACACAAAAAAAAAAAGTAATGTGTAACTATAAATGCAATACATAATTTTTCACTTTAAATTCAACTTCTTTCCTAGGCTTTCTTTCATAGACGAAAGTGTTCATTTTGGCCTTTTCTCTTTCATATTGGCATTCATTTTGTCACTGTCACCCACCTTGTGACACTTACCTATGTTTTTCTCTATGTCTTGTTAATCTTCGCACCACATGAAATAATTGGACTAAAGAGTTCAACATCATCAATGTGAACAAAATTTTTATATGCATACAAGAAAGTGGAAGATTATTTTTGTTCATGCTATGTTCTTCTATTTCCAAATATCATTCTCAATAATTTAAATAGACTATGATTGAAACATTTTAGTGTAGAGAGTGGCTTCCCATTAAGCAAATTATTTGTTCTGAAGAAGAGAAGGAAGAAGAAAATTTCCATGGAGTACTAAAAAGAAATTAGCCACTAACAAATAACACTCAATAATGACTAAAAAGCTTGCTACACTTCAACAGTTTAACTTTAGGCTAGTGGCTAACATCTATTTCCAAGTCTAAATTTAGTAAGAGAAACTCTATATATCATCATCATTGTTAGGAAGTTTCTTCTATCTCTTCTCGTCGGCAGTCTACAAGTAGGACCCAACTCACCGACCACTGTTCACGAAAGATCCAAGCGTAGATGTGGAAGGAGCAGAAATTTCGATTGGTAAGAAATCAGAGGATTGGTCCGTTTTAAAGGTAAAAAACGAAGTTCTATCTTTTGTTAATTCCGGCACAACAACACCACCGTCCAAAAACTGCATCACTTGCCTCATGCTAGGCCTAGCAGATGGCATTGCTTGAGAGCAAAGCAAGCCTACTCTCAAAACCAATACCATTTCATCCTGTACAAAATTTTCTTCCAATCTAGGATCGTAGGCATCTAGAATAGCTCCATTTCTCCAGCACTCAAACACCCAATCAACCAGAATCTCCTGTTCTGGTGGTCCCTGGTACTCTATAGGTCTCCTTCCACAGGCCACCTCCAGCATGAAAGTCCCAAAAGCATACAAATCAGTACAGGTGGTTGCCCTCCCTGCTCTAGTAAGCTCTGGAGCCAAATAGCCATGAGTGCCAACCAGACGGGTGGTTTGGGGATTGGTACCATGATCGTATAATTTTGCAAGGCCAAAATCTCCTAGCCTTGCAATGAATTCGGCATCCAATTGAACATTACTTGCTTTTATATCTCTATGCAAAACAACTTGTTCCCACTCTTCATGGAGGTAAAAAAGGCCTGATGCTACTCCTTTAATTATTCGAAATCGTTGAAGCCAGTTGAGCTTTAAATTTTGGTTGCCATACAAGTGCTTGTTGAGGCTTCCATTAGGCATATAATCATAGATCAAGAGGAGTTCTTCCTTTTGCCGGCAATAGCTCAGGAGTTGCACCAAGTTCCTGTGCCTCAGTCTTCCCATGCTAACGATCTCAGCCACAAATTCCTTTATCCCTTCCTTGTTTGAAATCGTGTGAGACTCTCTTGACTGCAATTTGTACATGCGACGAAGGAAGTATTCCTCTATAAACCCGTCCAAAACCTCCGGCACCAAGAAGTTCTGTGTCTTTGAAACCTTTCGTAGCTTTGTAAAGAGCCTCATAGGTGAACCTGTGAGGACCATAAGCCCCCTCCCAATCTTCTAGAACTTCTTCAAATTTCTTCCTCCTTTAAATGTAAGCGGCTCCTGTGATCGTTGTCAGCACAACCGGTGCTGCTATGATTAAAGTCATGATCGATACTCCTAGCTTCTCTCTCCTACTCTCCACGCCGGGAACTGAAGGGAGGTCCGAAACTTGGAGGCTTTTTGCTGCTCCACTTTTATTGAAGCTCCATCCCAGAATGTAGTGGTCACCTGCAAGGTTGCATGTGGCTGAAGCGATACCAACATACATAGATTCTAAGAGAACTTGAGATAGATTAACGGGCTTTGAAAGTAGGGCCCGATTTGGCTTCGGGATTGTGGTTGGGGCTAGCGTCACATTCAGTAACTTTTCTGCTTCATCAAAGTCTATCCAAAGCTGCATCGGATTTCCACTCATGAGATCCAAGCTTATGTTCTTCCCTTCTTTCTCCGAAAAATACATTGCAGGAGCTGGTTCCATTGATTTGACACCGTTCACATGGATTCCCACATGACTCTTGTCAAATTCTCCAGATTCAGGATTTGAATCACTATCAATCTCGATGGCCAAAATGTGGTTTCCAAGAAGGCTGTTACTTGACGCATTGAAGACTCCCAGATAGTAACTTGCTAGAGCATGCCTGAATTCTGTTAGAGGGACTGATGGTGAAGGCAACGCCGTGACAACCTTGATCTTTCACTTGAGGAACCATGGCAAATACAAAGTTTGTTGAAAATGAAAGGGATGAAGTGTTGTTGAATTTCATGGGGAATCGGTAGAAAGCACGACCAATACACTGCTTTGTAAAATTGGTTAGCTTCAAAAGACCATTGGGGAGAATTTCTGCGCTTCCATCAAGAAGCAATTTGGCTTGACTAAAGTTATCGTAGATGAACTGGTTTTCATATTGAGCAAAGGCCAAGGGAACGTTGGAAATATAGAGCACAATGAGAAGGTGGAGTGAGCTATGAACTATGGCCATGGGAAAATGGTTCTGCTTTTGGTATCAGGAGGCTTTCTTTGTTTTTAAATCCCTCAACCTGCCGACAATCGAGGATATCAACTTGTGGATAATTTCACTAGCAGAATCAGCCGCAAGTTTGGAAATTGTGATGGAAAAGAAGTCTTGCAACTTTTCAATGCGATGCTTCCAATACATTTCATTCATCCTTGCTCGGAAAGTGTTTTGGAAATTGCGCTTTTCGTAGAAAGTCTACCCCTATACAGAGTAAAGTCAAGACTAGCAAAGTCTTTTCTTTCTTTTCAGGAGTTTCAGGAAATTTTGATAATTTGATATTTATGTTATATATTCATCTTTGAGAAATACTTTTTATAGGATTTTTTTTTTAAAAAAAAGAATCAAATTTCAACTTTGGTTTTAATATCGTTTTAGAAAACTGAATCTTACTTAACTTTTATCTTAAGAATAATAAGTTTTTTCTTCCTTATAAGGAAAACTTGTATACAAAATTTATTTAAATGAAAATTTATGCCATAATATTTTCAATACTTTGAGCATTGTTAATTGCTATGGAACATCAGAGTAAAGTTGTGTAAATCCAATATGTGATTAAGCGGTTATGTACTTGTTGGCCTTCTATGTATTTTTTTAAGCTCTTGTTTTAAACATGTTATAAAATTCTCATAATTAAATAACCATTAAGCATAAGTGTGGTTGAAAGATAATACTTAAACTCTAGTAATTACATTAGTGTTGAGTTTGTCAGCTTACAATATAGAAAACTCATCCACAAATATTCTAATTTAACTACATTAGTGTACAATAAGTCAATCATTAAAAGGGAAATATAAATTTCATTAATTTGAGGTGATAAATTACTTATAACTCATACATATTATTGATAGTATAAATGTCTAATTTCACATTGCTAAAGTGTAAGTGTGTGCTTGGTTTAATGTGATTGTATTTCTCCACTTAATGAGCCAATTTTGAGATAAAAATGAACTTATTAACATAATATTATAATCTAAGTTTTTCCTTTATATCCTTCTAGATATGGATAAGCCAAAAGTCTACACAAAAAGTATTATCATAGGATGGTGTAGGTTTGACAATTGATGGTATCAATGTTTAGTCCTACTTTCTTGAAGTGTAAATATATGTGTTTCGTTAAATGTGAGTACGTCATTTAACTTCAAGAATCAGTTCTTGTGTTGAGAATGTGGTTCTTAACATATGCCAATTAGTCAAAATTAGTTGGAGCATGTATCGTATTAAAAAAGGATCAGTGTTTCGGATTCATATAAATGAGGATAAGGTGCTTAGGACCCACTTTCGAGGTTACTTGCTAACCGGAGTGAAAGCAAAGATACTGGATCCTATTGCCCCGTCCAACAATATACCACATTTTGAAAATGACTAAGTCATACCCCGTGAAGCAATGCTTACGGAATTGGAAATAATTTGTTTAAGTATTAAAGTCTTAGAAGAGATGATATTTTTTTCTTCCCAAGGCATCTTTAAGCTTCAAAAGCTTACCCCAGCTGGAACTTTAAACATACGTTGTGGCAAAGAACCCCTTGACAAGTCTAAGAGATTGACTTAAAAGAATGACTAGAAAAGCGATTTCTGTTAATCTATCCCTTTGATGCGATTGATATAATATGATCTTTATCTTTTCACTTTTTCCTTTAGAAAGAAAGCAGACCAACTTCTTGGCGTTAATATTGGTTCCGATGCAGGAGATCGTTGCGGTGGATTCTTGCAATTCCGTCCACATGCAGCGGGGCTTAAGTGAAGCCATGGTAGATAAAGTCGTTTTTATTTTGAGCATGTCCAAGCCCTATGAGAAAATGAAGCAATCTAAGAACAGTAGCCATTGGGTGGGTGCAGAGGAAAAGAGTTTCCTTTCCGTAGACAGTAGTAAGACCCAACACTCTGTATATTATTGTACTCTTGTTTTAAACCTGTTAGAAAATTCTCATAATTAAATAGTCACTAAAAATAAGTATGGTAGAAAGAAAATACTTTCTGAACTGGAAATAATTTGTCTACCCAAAATCAAAGTCCTACAAGATAGGATATTTTGTTCTTCGAAAGGTGTCTTTGAGCTTCAAAAGCTTATCCAACCGCAAGCTGGAACTTTAAATATATATAGCCACAAATGACTAGAAAAGCGTTTTATGTTAATCTATTCCTTTGATGCTATTTATGTCAACATGATCTTTATTTTTTCACTTTTTCCTTTAGATGTAAAGCACAGCCAACTTCTTGGCGTGATTTTGGATCAGCTGCAGTAGACCATTTCAACAGATTCCCTCCACACCCAAAGTGGCTTTAATGAAGCCAGGGTAGATGATGTATTTTTTATTTTGAGCAAGGGTCAAGCCCTATGAGAAAATGAAATGACCAAGAATAGTAGCCATTCGGAACAGAGGGAAGGAGCTTCCTTTCCGTAGACAGAAACCTTTAATTTTTTTGCGTCTTGAAAACATGGTCTGCAAATCAGTGGCTTGATCTAACTAAAATCTTGAACACTCTTTAAATAACTGAATACTTCGGTTACTAGCGTTACACAAACTTTTATTTTTACTTCAAAATACACACATTAAAGGCTTTTATAGGCATTCTAACTTGAGAGACTCTCTTTATATGTGTGGAATTTCCTCTTTGAGAATTTGAAGTTCCTAACAAATTTTTTCCTTGACAAAATTATCAAAGGCTTGCACATTTTTAGAAAACTCCATGCTCTTCTTCTCTTTGATCTTTCTATGTTTCGATAGAATTCCCGCTGATCTCTTTGCAACTCTATCTTTATGCTTTTCTAACAACTTGACCATTTAGGAAGCTAACATTTTTTCTTTTCTTCCATTTGCCTTGAAGTATTACTTTTTGAATTTCCTAAGCCAATTACCTTCAACCATTGTACGTATACACATGTAATGCAAACATTTCCAAAGAAATAACATTGTAACTATATGTAAGTACATATCTTCTATTTCATAATCTCTTGATAGAACCATTATGATGGTTGAAGCTAACACTCCCAATGGCTTCAATCTTCACCTTATCTTTGTTTACTACAGCAATGAAGTCATGATCTCCTCCTTTATTCAAGATATCAAAACAAGCTTCTTCTTTATATGTACAAGTACTAGCATTAAAATCTAACATTCACTTCTCCTTTTGTTCAAGTGAGTTCTTTTCCTTTTAAATCTATGAACACATGTTAATAGAGAAACAATTTTGCTGATTATTCTTTGGACTTCTGAAAATTCATCAAATCCTTCATAATTATTCCATATATTGCCCTTTTTTTACCATAATAACACTCTTTATCTTCATGATTTCTAATCAAGACTTTGATTTTTCCCTTGAACTACCAGTATTCATAGAGTCCTCCTTGGAGAAGAATTCACCATAGTCATCACTTTCTTACTCTTATCTCCATTCTTTTGTCCCATTAATCTATGATTATTACATAAAATCAAGGTCATCTCATCCAACTTGAATGTAAACTTGCCCACTAATAGAGGCTATACAAATGATTTGTAAGATTTTTGGCAAGGATGATAGTATAAGTAGGGTTTTTTTTTTCTTTTTTCTTTTTTTCTTTTTTCCTTTTTTCCTTTTTTAAGTTTTTTATAAATGTAAGTTTGGATTAACAAATAATTGATGTACATAAGTAGAGGCATATCCCATCATTATAATAATTACAAAAATTATGAAAATGTGGAGGTTGGAAGCCACCAAATCTTACTCAAAATAACATTTTTTTATGAAAAATTTATATTTTGAAATAAAGAAGATCTCCCTTATACAATTTTCCTTACTTTGGCCAATAATATTGAAATGTTAATTATTTTGTTTTGAAATTATCTTCTATTATACCCTGCTTCTATATAGTAAGTGCAAACTAAAAAAATATTTTTTTAAAAAATTCAACAAAATCCATTCCCTTACTTGTTTTGATTATTTATTGTAGTTCTTTATTTCATTCTGAGTAATAATAATCTTTCAAATCATCTTTGTCCATGTAGTGATAATAGTCTTTAAAATTGATAAAAATCACAATATTCAAATGAAACCATCATATAATTTCTTCCACTATTGAAAGTTTACCTTAATAAACTAGTCATCTAATAAAATTATGTTTATTGATGTTACCAATTCAAATTAAATCATATCAATCCATCTTTTCATTAACTGGTTGCAAGCCTATAAATTTCTTTGTGGTAATAGGTGAATCTATGGAAAATTGAGGTAACAATATGCCTTAGTTTGGGAAGGCTTCTCTAACTCCATATCATGGACCTTTTTATATCAAGTTGTATTATTGAATTTTTTTATATTTTGTATTATAAATCTACTTACTCAATAAGAAAATGTTTGGAAAATTAATGAGATTCTAAAACTTACAGTCTAAAAAGACTTTTTTTAGTGAAAAAATTATTTACCGAGCTACTTTGTGAGAACATTTTGTATCTATATTACTCACTTAGAGAAAATTAACTTTTTAACAATCTCATAAATTATTTATTTTGATAGTAGGAATACTTACATCTACAATGTACATGTGGATATTAAGACTAATTTTACCAATTGTAGCCTTCTATATAGCTAAGATATTCCATCCTTCAACCTTTTATTTTTTCAAATATTTTATTTGTCAAACTCCTACAATCAGCTTGAGTTGGACTTTTCATGATCAAGGGTGAATGATCTAAAATAAGAAACTCTTCTACTTTAATAACCCTAAGAAGTATATTTGACATTTGTTTGGGTAATAGTGTAGACTTGTGAGTTCAATAAATTGGTTCAAAGTTTCTACAAGGTAGAGCATTACAATGAGAGAAAAGGAACAAATCATAGCAAAACACAATGAGTGGTTTTTTTTAAAGTTTACATTGTAAGTGAAACTTAAATGCTGATGTGAAATTTTTTATAATAATAATTCTATTAAATATCTCCATAACAAGTACAAATAAATATAAGGATAATGGGTTCCTTTATCTTAATATATTAGTACTTGCAAACTAACTTGCACGCTCTTCATTGAAACTTATTGAGAATTTTGTTGTAGTAGTACACTCACCTTTAAAATGAACCAAGTATAGGAAAGTATTAATAACTTTCAATACTTTTGATAGTGCTTCCTACTTAACCATTTCATATGCTTTCATGAGATCACTTTTTTAGTTACATGCTAACCTTTATCTCCCTTATAATAGTTGTGAAGAAGAACCTAGCAAAAATTAATATTTTAAGAAATTTGTCATCCCTTTTATGAGAGAAGTTTGGTTGTGGCTAACCACTTTAGGGAGGATAACACTTAGCTTTGCAACTAATATCTTTGAAATGATTTTGTAAAGAATATTGCAACATATTATTGATTTATAGTCCTTATTGCAACTAGGATTGGAAACCATAGAGACTAAAGATACTAATGTGAAGTTTGTAACCTTCAACAAATTTCTAAAGGAGAAAAAGTCTAATGCAAAATCCTTTATATCTTTTCTAATGCTAGGCTAGGCATTCCTATAGAGCAAGTTTTTATATCCATCTAGTTCAAAAGCTTTAAATTATGAATTCTTCAAAGAGCTTTAGCAACATCTAAATGTTTAAAACTAGTGGATTAAGAAGGACATTTATGTTTTCATGGAATAGGAAAGTGTATCTTTCAGAGTAAGTGGAGATACTTCTAGTACTACTAAGGATAAACTTAATATGAAATAATAGCAATCCTCAAGCATTCATTCTCTATGATAATTATGTCATTCGCCAATACTAGTTTGCTAAACTTGTTTTGAGCTTTCCTTTGCATGAACAATGCAAAGAAAGTCTTGTTGTTATTATCTCTTGCTCTCAGCCATAGGTTTTTGGATTTCTATTTGAGTAGGATTTTTTCATGTTCACTCATTGCAAGGAGTAACTCTAGTTATGTTTTTTCCTCAAAACATGTATAAGACAATGAGGATGAAGTTCTAATCTATACTTTCCTCTAGTATTCTTTATCTTTTAATACAAATCACCAAACTAGTTTGCATTAAATTTCTTGAAATGAGATTTTAAAGCTTTTAGTTTTCGCGCTAATTGGAACATTTTTTAGCATATTACTTCCTATTGTCATACTGAACTAACTACATTTATAAAAGTCTAAGCAATCAATCTAAAAATTAAGGAATCATAATGGAGAATTTTTCTTACATGTAGTATTATAAAACTTAAACAAACATAGAGAATGATATGATATAATAGGGAGTAAAAACTCAAATGGAAAATCTATTAAATTTAAGAATCCATTCTCCATTAGTAATGGCTTATTAATTTTACTAACTCTAAGACTAGTATTCAGACCTTTATTTGCCTATGTGAACAATAAACCTAGAAAATGAGGTTCAATCAATGTCATTCTCAAACATTTCATACAAGTTCTCTATTCCTTGCGTTCATCTAACATTAGGATCAATACACTCATTTATATTTTTTATTTCATTAAAATTTTTTATAATTAACTAAGGAACATCATTGACATTAAGATTAAAGAGGATAGTCCACAATCCTCTATGTTCAATCTCCAAGTTATTTGCATAGACAACAAACATCAAATATGAATATATATCTAACTTTTCAATTAAGCAATGGATGACTTGAGATGAAACCCTATTTATTATGACTTGAAAATCAAAAGTTTTCCAAATGATCTATATTCTATTAAGACTATTGAACCTGTAGATTGCTTTTCTTTAATCTATTCTTCACTACTTAGCAATTCAAACAATTTTACATATCATTTTTCAAAATCATTTATCTGATCATTTGAGATCCATACTTTCATCTATCTTTGAAGAGTAAAGTTCTATATCAAGACACAACTATTGGGATGTAAAATTCATTTATAATGTTTTGGGTAACCATATGGTATTAAATATAAGGAACCTTTATTCAAATTAATTTTTATTATAAAGATATGATAAACCAACAATTGATTAACTTTCCGATGAGCAAGGCTGAATGTGCTAATTCCCTAGGGTCAAAGGTGTGGCGTACGCAACCTAAGTAATCTAGCAGTCTTATACGGCCCAGGAACATCTCGTGCAGCCCAGACTGATGCGGGCCAAGGACATCGTAGGCAACCCAGACTCACATGGCCTAGACTTGTCCTTAGCAATCCAGCATCCCACGACCAAACTGTCTCGCTCAGTCCAATAGCTTGCGACCCAAACTCCGTCTGCACAAGTCACGCAAAACGCTGCCGTCAGACTTACCTTGTTACCTCAACGTCGAGCTTGGTATTCTTATTATATGCTTATTTAGGTGTTCTGTACTCGTTTGGTGCACTATTACCGATTGATTGATGTGATAACAATTGTAACTATTGCATTAAGATTGGATATTAAAATTGAAGGGACCCTATATTAAAATGCTAAATAAGGTGAAGTATGACTAAAAAGTAGCCCAATTCACTTTAAAAAGTCCTTTTGTGTTGACTCTTACATACTGTTCAAGTCATTTGTGTATGCAATTTAATAAACAATTACGAAGATATTTGTTACTCTACTCTCATACTAGTTGCTAGTGGTTGTTTGTTTGGGTATTAAGTTAATCTGTTGATTATTAAGTCTCTTTTTGGAATTTGACCTATTCATAGTCACCTTTTAAGTAGTGATGTTTTACTCTTATAAGAGAGTCCAAAAAATATGTATAGAATTAGGATACTTAACTCAAAATATATTAAAAAATTATATCTAATTCAACTCTCTTCTCATTTTAACTGACTTAAGGATCCAACTACTTTTTTTGTCAAAGACCATGACATATAGTAGCTGTATGTCAGGATCTTGTAAATAGACTTGAGCTTTGGGATTTTAGGCTAGATTTGCTTACAACTATTGGTGTGTTGTTGGCATATGGAAGGCATAAAGAGTACAAATAGTTCATTCTTTGTTCTTTAGCCCAATTTAGCTATAAATCTAGCAAGGTTCCCCCCGCTTGGGGGACCTACAAGTTGAGTGAGAAAACAAGGAAGTTTTCTGACTAATTAGATATCCGTGAGCTGCATATGATCCCTTGGTGATGCGCCCTGAAGGCAATGTTTTCATAAAATAGGACCCTATAGAAAACGGAGAGGTAGTTTTGTGTATGATCAATGGTTTTAGTTGTCAATCTTCTAATACAAATTACACGGAACTAGACCGATATCTTTTTACATTTCTCTTTGGATTCCAAACGTCTGTTCTCTAAAATAAAGGGAATTCCAAGTGCGGTTCCTTTTAGGGATTTCAAAAGAGGCGAACCATTCTCTGGTTTGATGCCCAGACCAAACTGTGTCCCTGAGAAGCATAATGTTTTCTACATTGGACGAATAACAGGGTGAGTTGGCTGTGTATTAAAAGAAGTCCTTCAGATGTCTTAATTATAGAAGAGTGAAGTGTACAAAAGAAAGAAGAACATATAGTATTATTACGAGCTAGGGGATAAGATAAACTTGAAGCTTATCAGTGGGAATCCAATGAATCTTTGGGTAGACTATGATGAAGCAGAGAAGTTACTGAATGTAACAATTGCTCCGACCAAAATCCCAAAACCGGATCAACCTCTATTATCAAAGACCATTAATCTGTCTAAAATTCTATTGGAAGATATGTATGTTGGCTTCTCATCAGCCACAGGTCTCGTTGCAAGTGACCACTACATTCTGGGATGGAGCTTTAATACAAGTGGACCAGCGCAAAGTCTTGACGTTTCGAGCCTCCCTTCGCTTCCCGGAGGGATGAAAAAGGGAGAGAAACCAGGAGTATTGATCGTGACTTTACCGATAGCAGCAGTAATTATGCTGATAACAGTCACAGGAGCGGTTTAAGTCCTAAGGCAGATGAAATATGAGGAAGTACGTGAAGATTGGGAAGAGGGTTGTGGTCCTCACAGGTTCAGCTATAAGGATCTTCACAAAGCAACCAAAGGTCTCAAAGACACAGAACTTCTAGGAGCTGGAGGTTTTGGAAATGTATACAGAGGAATACTTCCTTCCTCTAATATGCCACTAGCTGTCAAGAAAGTCTCCCACGATTCCAAGCAAGGGATGAAGGAATTTGCAGCTGAGATAATAAGCATGGGAAGACTTAGACACAGAAACTTGGTTCAGCTTCTGGGCTATTGCAGGCGAAAGGGAGACTCCTTTTGGTCTACGATTACATGCCCAATGGAAGCCTTGACCAATTCTTGTACGGCAATGAAAGCTCACACCTCAACTGGCTTCAACGATTTCGAATCATCAGAGGAGTGGCATGTGGCTTACTTTACCACCATGAAGGTTGGGAACAGGTTGTTCTACACAGAGATGTAAAAGCGAACAATGTTTTACTAGATGCTGAATTCAATGCAAGGTTAGGAGATTTTGGCCTAGCAAAATTTTATGACCATGGTAGCAAGTCCCAAACAACCCAGGTGGTTGGGACTGTGGGTTATTTGGCTCCGGAGCTTACTAGGACAGCAAAGGCAACCACTTGCACTGATGTATTTGCTTTTGGGGCTTTCATGCTCGAGGTGGCTTGTGGAAGGAGGCCAATATAGCCACTGGGTCCGCCAGAACAGGTAATTTTGGTTGATTGGGTCTCTGACTGCTGTAGAAAAGGAGCTTTACTGGATGCTAGTGATCCTAGATTGGAAGGTAATTATGTGGTTGAAGAAATGGTATTGGTTTTGAAGCTAGCCCTGCTCTGCTCACATGCAACGCCAGCAGCTAGGCCTAGAATGAGGCAAGTGATGCAGTTTTTGGATGGCGATGCTCATCTTCCGGATATACCGTACGAGATTGCTTCTTTTCATGCATCTACAAGTTCTGAATCATCAGATTTGCTTTTGCCGTTCCCTTTTCCCCCAGATTCTGCCTTTTCCATTTCCACCACTGATTCAATTGTTCAAAGGGTCGTTGAATCTGGTTTGGGCAGACCAGATGATGAATCTATTCTTGGGACCAAGTCAACAAGCCTGACATAGAAAGGTTATACACCCCTTGGTTTTTGGAGAAAGGAGAAAGACCTTGCATGAATTTGAAGTGTAATGTTCCTTCAAATGTATCTAAACCTCAACCATGATATTTTGTTGTAGTCCACTTGAGCTTTACAAAGTAGGACAAAGATAATTTAGCTGTTGCATTAGCAAGCCAAAGATGTTTTATAAGTTTTGTTAACTAGTTTTTCAGTAAAGAAGCAGAAAGCCAAAAAGTGGGATCCGTAACAAATAGGCAAATTACGTGGCTCAGCACCTAATTCCTGTATCCACCGCAGAACAAAGAGGAACTTTCTTTATTTTTGATGTTATTCCGGAGTGCAAGCAACACTAAACTCTCTTCGCAGGTTGTCCCCCCACACCTTTTTTATACCAAAAAAATGTATTTTTCTTTGAAGTGAACTACCTTTTAGTTGATTCTGTGACGTTCAGAACAATTCTAAAAGTTTCATTTTTGTCTTAGCTGAAGCAGCACAATGTTTAGGATTAAACAGGGCAAGGCTTAGGGTACTTTTAGATCCGCTGATAGCATACTGGTTTTTTTAGGTAGGCTTGGTTCGTAATTGGCGGTGATCACTTTGAGAATTGATGCATTTATGAGCCACCCACATAATGAAACCTAATTGTTACTAACAATAGTTGATTGAAGAAAGAGGCATTTTTTTGTATTATGTTTACGTGGTTTAATTGTTGAGGTTTTATATTTAATATTCTTAGCAAAAGAACCAGAAGATATCTAATGTAGTTTATTACTTAAAACGTGTTTTGTAAATTTCAGAGTTCGGAGAGGATTTGCCTTCCTGGTTAGCGGGATTATGCTTGACTGATGCAAAATATGGTTCGATGTCTTAAAAAATGTTAAAGACTTTGGAGGTTGCTTTTAATTTAGCTCCATTGGCAAACTTCTGGCTCCCCTGTTTTTGGTCTTCACATGCTTGGGCGTTAGGACTACTTACTGTTAACTGTGAGCTCAATTCTAGGGATCATAAGTTTTAAACCCATGCTAAACAAGAAATTAAATCAAACATTCTTATCTATTGTTGTCTCCAAAGTGAGCTGTTGCTTTCATTGTTAGATTGTTGAATATGTGAAGAAATCTATAGCATCTATGATAAAAATAAAATAAAAATAAAAAAAATAAAAAAGGTGCAGAAGATAAACGAGAAAGCTATGGGAATACACCTTAACCATGGTCTCTATTCACAATTATTGAAAGAATAACTAGTGTTTACACTTAAACACATCAAAGCAAAAGAAGGAATACGATCCATTTTATATGATAAACATGGCCCAAAGAGAAAAAAGAAGCAAAAGGTCCACAACAACTCTCTTTTCAACATTCCTCCTTTAGTTGGAGATGTTATTAAATCAAATACTCAAAGTTTGGGTAAAAGGTGGTGATGCTATAAGCTACATAAAGTTTTGGTAAATAAATTAGTGACCTATTCTCACGTATTAACTTAATAAATCTTAATGAACCTTATGATTTTTTCTCATATAAAATGGTATTCAACTTTCATATGCTTCATTCTTTGATGAAAGATGGGATTTCCTACTATTTGTCTAGCTAATTAATTGTCACAATACAATGAAATTGGGTGGGGAATGACAACACCAAGGTCTTTGAATAGTCTAACTAATAAGATAATCTCTCAAACGCTATATTACATAGCTCTATATTCCAACTCAACTAAAGATCAAGACACCATAGTTTGTTTATTGCTTAAACAAGTTGCCATGCAAAAAAGCATTCTAAATATCTAATTAGTGAAGACACCAATTTCTAATAGAGGTAATCTTGACAATTAATCTCATAATCACTAATTTTTCTATAAAGGAGAGTGTTTCATCGTAATCTATCCCTTCTTGTTGTGTGAACCCTTTGGCCATTATCTTGGCTTTATACCTCTCTATTGTACCATATGCATGGTACTTTATCTTATATACTCACTTATATTTTATTATTCTATGACTACACAGTAGGTGATACTACATCTCACATATGATTGGCCTCAAAGGCCCCTAACAGATAACACATAGCATTAATCTAGTTGCCTAATGATACGTCTTAGGTTTGGGTCATATTTAAAATGGATAAAATGAAATGCTTGTAATATGGGTTGAAAATGTCATGTAAGATATGGTTTGAAATGGGGTGTTAATAGTTTAACCCTATAAATGTGATTGAACATAAATAGTTGGCAATCCAAATGGTCATATTGGTGGTGATAACCCTTGAGGTGCTTGAGGTAACTATTTTGAAGAAGGCTCAACAAGTGGGTTAGGTGGTTGTTCCAAAGTAGGTAACAATGGTGGATTAGATAAGGTTTCCAAAGGAGAACCTAAAGGTTGGTCAAGTGAAGTATCCGATGGTGTGTCATGAACTAGTGGCTATGAGGTCTTTGAAGATGGCTTAGACATTATGGGTGACAAATCGTGTGACTGAACAATGCTTGGTATAGGTGTCATTTGATTTGAGAACAAATCATAACAAGAACTTATAATGGGTCTACCAAAAAGAGGAAACTCATACTCATAAAATACAACATCTTAACTGATAAAGAATCTTTTCATATTGGGATCATATACTTAGTAACCTTTTTGTAAAGAAGGATAATCAAATAAATACAAGGTGTGGCCATGGAATTGAATTTATTCTTAGCACATAAGACAATAGCCTTACATTGACAACCAAATAGTTGCAAGTGATATAACAAAGGTGGTGTGCCATAAAAAGCTTAAAAGATGACAAATTTCCAAGTTTAGCACTTGGTAATCGATAGATTAGTTAAGTAGTAATCATGATGCATTCTCCCTCGAAGCATATCGGGGTATGTGCTTGAAACATCAAAGCTTAAGATATCTAATAAATGATAATATTTGCATTCTATCATCTCATTATATTGGAGAGTATATACACGTGAACTTTAATGGATAATGCCATGGGAAGCTTAAAAATTAAAAGAAGTAGTAGAGAAAAAATTGGTGTCATTGTCTATCCAAATGTGCTTGACTTTGGTATCATACTAGTTTTGAATTATAAGAATAAAAGATTGAATAGTTATAAAAACTTAATCCTTGGAATGTGGTAAAAAAAATTAGGTTACATGCAAGAAATCATTAACAACAGTTAAGAAATAGCACAATCTATCATGATTGGGTACTTGAAGTGGGTCCTATAAATTCATATGTAGAATGTCAAATATGACATGACTAACAGTTTTCTTTATAGAAAAGTAGATCTAGTTTGTTTTGCCAATGGACCAATTGAACATGAAAAATGTTTTGGGCACTATATAGGTTTGCCATATACAAAATGTATTTTCTACGAGCTGTGTCCAAATCTATGTTGCCATAGAAGGCAATTAATATTCATATGAGAATTAACATTACAAAAATTGTTCATATTCATTCAAAACAAAAGAGAATAGACTAATCAATACGCTTAGGTAGTTCATCTAAGCTAGATTGCAAAAAAATATAGTCCTTCAACTTTACCTAGCTTGATCACTTGTCCAATTGTATGATATTGGAAAATGAAAAAAATCATTGAAAAATGACAATGCAATTATGATCAGATGTGAGTTTTTTAATTGATAGCAAATTAATTTTCAATTAAGGAACAAACATGACATGATTCAAAAGTAAGAATTTGGTGCGGTGAACATGTCCTATGTGTGTGACATAAACATATTTATCATCAAGCAACTTAATGGATAGCAATTAAGGCACACATGCCTATAATAATATAAGGAATTTAAATCACACATGATATGGTCACTTGCACCCAAATTAATAATCCGATGATGCTTAAAGGACCATACTTGAGGTGAGGGTTTCATACCTTCATAGTTGTCGGGACGAGCTGGTGGAAGGACAATCTTGAGGGCTGTTAGCATCTATGACAGTTGACCCAATGAAAGAAGGGAATTTTGGGTCATTTGTCCCAAAAATCCTTTAAATGGTGCGCTACCAATAGGTGAATTTCGCCCTTTAATTCCTTGATCTTGATTCTATCCTCGGGCATATCTTGTTGGTTACAATCCATGATACCCAATGAAGTTCTGCCAGATTGTTTGTTGTCCAGGCCTAAAAGAACTAGGCACATATGAAATCAGGACTAGCCTTTGCGCACCTAGATAGTAAACTTGCAGAATTGACGACTCAGGTGTGACTCCAATGGGAAACCCAATACCAGGTGTTTTCTAAAAAGCAGCTAGAAAAGCAGTTTTAGAAACTACTTTTTTCTCTCCTTCCTTGTAGTTCATTTGAAACACAGATGCTATTGGTGTAGCTTGTTTTCCTTTCCCCTTTGGCGTCCATCCAAGTGGATATCTAATTAAACTGTAACAGTTCTGAGCTGTGTGCCCAATTTGCAATAGTGGCAGCAAATTGTGTGCCCTTTTAAGTTAACCTTTGTCCCCAGTGAGTTCTTGCCACACCCATTCGCCGGTGGTGAAGAAGCAATGGCGAGGATTACTCTATCGAGTGGGATTTTGTCAGTGACATCATCCTTCCAGCATCAGTTCTTGTCTTAGTCAATTTGAAGCCCTTGTCAACATTGGGCAACGTTTTTCTAGAGAGAATGTTTGTCCAGTAATTGCTGAATGAGTCTGGTAATTTCAACAAAAAATTCATGACATTAGGCTTATCTATTCGTTCATTGAGCCTCTCATTCACCTTGCAAGTGCAGTTTCCATAGGAGCACCAAATGGGAGTTCCTATGGTTGCAATCTTGATCGATAAATTGTTGATGTTTAAATAACATTCTTAAGCACTCATCCCTTTCATCCTATTTTTGAATTGCTTTTTATCAAAACTGGTAATGTTAAGCCCCATGGTGCTCCCAAATCTAACCTTAAAAGCTTCCTAACAAACTTTTACATCTACCTTATGAGAGACATATATAACTGGGCCTTACATTGATGTCTAAAACCAACTAATGAAAGCTGCATGAACCTTACATGAACAAGGTTCAAATATGGAAAAACACTGAGTAGAGCAATTTTTCTATAGAAAAAACGAAGAGAAAAATGGCCAAAAACTTCTCCAACTTCAGATATATAATTGTCGTGCGCCCGAAATTTCAAGGTTTTCTTTCTTTCTCAGAAATTCACTTACCGCCATGAGTTTGGTTGATCTATACCGAAGAATTTTCTTTTTTCAACAAAAATGGGAGCTTGGATTTGATTTTCGGTTGGAAGATCATGAAAACCTTAGAAAAAATGGGTGATTCTAATTCAGACAGTGACTCTGAGTCTCAAAATCAAACACACATGCATACTAACACACGTTGATGACGACAAGACCATGCTTGCCGACCACTTGAGATGGACACCTATACCTGGTGTTGAGGATTGTTCACAAGTTTAATAGGATTGTGAATGTTTTGGAACTGCTATTTCTAGTCCTTAAATCTGACTTCTTTTTTGATTTCATAAGAAGGAGGCGTATAGTGATTAATGTAAACAAGTTTTTAAATAACGTCGGAGCTTCAAAGTTGATGACTTTCGAGAATTTCAATTCCAATCAGGGATATTTGGGGAAGATATTTCTTGTGTTCATTGATACCACCCACAATTTCTGGTTGGAAGGATTTAGAAGTTTTACATGACGGAAGCTCACCTTCTACCTAAAAGTGGGGGGATGATTTTCTTTCTAAGGTTATGGCATTGGTGGTGTATTTGTCAAGACAACATTCATCATGCAATGAGGCCCGCTATAAGCTTGTCAAGGTTTCAGTCGTTGTTCAAGAATTAATTTGTTTCTTTGGCAAAATTAGAAGCTTGAACTTAATTTAATTTTGTTAAACAGAGTTTGAATTATTTTTTTTGTTTTGTTAAATGCAATCCCGAAAGAAAGGATGGCATGGAAATATTTATTTAAAAAGTTAAGGTGTTTTTCTCGTTGATGGTGTTATTTATTTATTTTATTTCTCCTTGTTTGTTCCAGTGTATAAATCCCGTAGGTCCATTAGTTTCTGGCGATGGCTATTCTTGAACTAAAGTTTTCTAGGGAAATACTTCTTGATCTTGGAGGACAATTGTTACGAATCTTGAAGATAAGCCAGCGATCAAGTACCATCCTCACAAGTGGGGTAAGTTCTTCATCTTTTTCTTTCGTTCTTTGTTTTCTGGTTGATTGTTTTTTTTTTTTTCCCCCTTAACAGCTAGCCTTTCCTTTTCTCTAACGGCTATTTCTAATGACTATTTTTTTTACTTTTCTTTTTGAGTTTTTCTAATTAGTATACTTGCTTTTTGGCAATTCTTTCATCTTTTTGGAATGTTTTTGGGTGCAATCTTTCAATATAATTGTGGGTGTTGGATTTTTATCAAATCTGTGGTGTTTCTGTGTAAATCTATGTGAGAAGTTCGTAAAGCATTACAAGTGGTGTTTGTTTGTTTTTTTTTTTTTTTTGAGTCTTTCTAATTAGTTGCCTTGCCTTTTTTCAATTGATTGATTTTGTTGTAGTTGTTACTTGATCTTGCAACATTTGTTTTTTTTCATGATTTTGTTGTTGTCTTGGATCTATTAGGTTTAATTGTCAAGATGATAGTATCCATTCACATGCTTCCCAAACCAAAACTCGTAGACTTAATCTCTTAGGATACCCGTGGGGGTTAGTATTCAATTAGGAAAATTTGGTGGACCTATCATTCTTTCTACCTAATTGATAGGCCTATCATCTTCAGCAGCTTGTCTTTTCCGTAATCATAAAGGACACTGGTCATAAGTTGAACAAGTGACTTAATTGAGTGCAAATTGATCTTACGAAGACATGATTTGAAGCTTTAATTTGATGTACCTAGTTTGAATAAAGATCAAATCTGCGCTTGTACTCTATTTGGTGGAGAAAGTGTTTGACCTTATGTAATTGAAATATTTTTATTGCTTTTATCCCTTAGAAAAAGATCTAATTCTCATATGATTGAATTTTGGATGTTGCTTGCTTGCTTTTTAATATGCAGAATTACTATATTTTGCTTCTATCATTCTACTATAGCTAATTAAAGCTTTTCATAAAATCTGTGCTTGTGCTCTAGATGGTGAGGGAAGTGTTTGGCTCCTATGTGATTGAAACATTTTTGGTGCTTTTGTCCCTTAGAAAAGGATCTACTACTTATCTGATTGATTTTTGGATATTAATTGGTTGCTTGCTTTTTGAGATTCAAAATTACTATTTGTTGCTTTTATCAATCTACTAGAGCTTGCCAAATTTGAAGCTTTAATTTGATATACACTATTTTGAATAGAGATCAAACCTATGCATGTATTCTATTTGGTAGGGAAAGTGTTTGGTCCAATCAAAAAGTGTTTGGACCCTATCTAATTGAAATATTTTTGCTACTTTTATCCCTTTAAAAAGGATCTACTACTCGTTTGATTGATTTTTGGATGTTGATCGTTACTTGCTATTTAAGATGTAGAATTACTCTTTGTTGCTTTTATCATTCTACTAAAGTTGGCTAAATTTAAAGCTTTAATTAGATGTACTCTATTTTGAATAGTGATTAAATTTGTGCTTGTACTCTATTTGGTGGGAAAAGTGTTTGGCCTCCAAGTAATTGAAATGTTTTTGCTATTTTTATCCTTTTAAAAAGAATCTACATCTCATTTGTTTAATTTTTGGATGTTAACTTGGTTGCTTGCTCTTTGAGATGTGGAATTATTATATGTTACTTCTATCATTCTACTTAAGCCTACCATTATCTAACCAGCCTAATTGGCTTTCTCTTGTTCTTTGTTGAATCATATGCAAGACTTGATTTGTGCTTAAGAGCTTTCTTCTCTCTTTCTAAGCTCTCTAATTATTGATTTTGAAGAAGAAAATTGTGTTTAATGAATATAAGGGGTGATATATCTAAGGGCTACTCTTAGGATTTGTATTTGAACTTATTGGTGAAGAAATAATTTTCTATTATATTAACAAAAGGGCGAATGGGAAATGCTCCTTTGAAATGAAGTGATTGGGTATAACTTTTATGGTGATAATGAGATATTGGGGAAAATGTTTAAAGAAATCAGAAAGCATTGTCTCTATTTTTTCACTAACTTGGAGAAGAAAATGAACAATGGATCAAGGATCAAGAAATGCACAAAATGTGGAATTTGCAGAGTCCAAAATGATAAGCCCATCTATTTTATTGAAGAGGAAGAGTACGAAATTGGTTCTAAACAAAGTTTCAAGTTCATGCCAAAGAAAATGTTCAATGCTAATGAAAAATGGATCATGCATGAGTATTAGTAAGATAAACTCTTATTAAAGGAGGACCAAGTAAGTCTTGGTTATTGCTTACTATTTCTTCTTTTTTCCTTTTTCTTTCTAATCATATTTCTCTCTCCATTTATATATTAAATTGGTAACAAAGCATTATAGGTGTTTAATATATTCCTTTGTATTTTATAGCATTAGTAAGTGGTGAATAAGGATCTAGTCTTCTTTTATAAATATTACATAGCTATGTTGTTTGTTTCTTTGGTTAAATACACCATTTAATTCCTAATATTGAAAGTTTTTAGACATGGTATAAGAGTTCTAAAGGTTTTGTTGAGTAATGAGCAATACAAATTCTATTTCCTTTCTAGATGCATGCATAAAACAACTAAGATTCTAATTAGTCATCTTATAATGAAGATATGAAATTTTATTTTATTTCTTTTCCTTTTTGGTTATTACACACAAATTTAGAGAATAATGCAAGATGAATGTGCTGGCTAGGATAAAAGCATGTTTTTGATTTGATATTCATAATCTTAAACTCTTTTGTCATTCAATAGTCAATCACTAATACTACAATTACTTTACCTTTGTAGAATGAATATGTCCTCTACATGAAATGGAGAAGGAAAAAGAATCCACTTGCATTTATATCTAGTGAAATGAATTTATACCTAGTGAAGTATGGGATGTTCAGCCATACTTTTGACAGAATAATTTGCAAAAACTTAATATTTTAAATCATCATCTTCATGGTTGTTTTAAGAAAGTTCAACATGAAGTGTTTTAATGAGCAATTTTTGAAGATTTGGATTAATATTTGTAACTCTCTTATGCAAATGATGAGTTGTACAGAATAGTTCAAAAGAACGAACTAATTGATGATATATCTAGCAAACTGCATTTTCTTTAATTAGTGTTTTAGTAAATGTAAAATTCGTTAATTGTATGTTTTTACGGACTTTGGAACTTGTATAGTTACATGTTTAAGAAAGTAAATATATGCTTGGGATGCATATTCTATATTCTTTAAAACGACATTAGGAACTTTTAGTTAACCTTTCACATGTTGCACGAACAAAAAGCGCCAGAACCATAGTCTGACGTCTGTAGTAAATACACTATTGAAAACTTCCAAAAATCAGCTAACTAGTGACTAATTAACTTGCAAAGAAAGCATTAGTATAGAGGGAGAGAGAGAAAAGCATTTTTCTTTCACTCTTTTTTTCTTTCTTTTGTGAAAATAAATCACATCAAGAATCAAGATAACCAACTTAGCACAAGTCTAAATTAGAGGATAAAGAAGGCTTATGTGTTACAATTCATTCAAACAACCAATCAGTAAGACCCAAGGACAGTCCATGTTACAAAAACCAAGCTAATCAACAAAAGAAAAACTAAGCATTTCTCCCATTTCCCATATGTTCCAACACCTTTTCAACTTTCTAGATAGTCAAACATGCAAACCTTTAGTTGATTTCTTCAAGCACTAAATGGCTATGCTCCTCTCATTGAATGGAAACACTCCTCTCTTAATTATCTTTGTTAATTGCTCTCCTTGTTCCCGTGTAAACACATGTATTATATATTATAAACCCCTCGTGGACAAAATCAATTCAAAAATAGTAAAATTTGTTCATAGTATTACTGCACTTTTCCTAGGGTTTTTCCTTGGTATTCAGAGCAGGTCGTCATGCAACAACTTAACCCATTTTCTCAACTGGTTTCTTGAGCTATTTCCACCATGGCTAAAAGATCACCTTACCCTTTTCTTAGCATTATGAATGTCCCAAGCTTTGTCACTCTCAAGCTAAATGATGGAAACTATCTTCCCTAGCTAACTCAATTCAAAGCCCTTGCTTAGACACAAAAAGTTATGGGTTTTTTAACTAGTGAAACACTAGCACCTTTAACCATGTGCAAGCTTGATAATGATACTGAAGAACAAAATCTAGACTATAAGTTGTGGAAGCAAACTGATAGCTTGATCAAATCATGGCTAATAAGCACTCTTGTAGAAGAGATGCTTGGCCTTGTCTTTGACCATGAAATGCCCAAAATATTTGGACAACTCTTACCAACTATTTTTGTACAACATATTAAAGCTAGGGAGTTTAATCTCCTTTCACAACTACACCATTTGCAAAAAGGAACAAAGCTCTTGTCCACTCACTTGGCAGAGTTCACTTGAATTTTAAATCTTCTCAGCTTTATCAAACGCCCTTTGAGTGATTCTGCAAAATCTTTTTGGCTTTTGGAAACTCTTGGCTAAGATTATGAAATTTTTTAGACCGCCATGATTAAACCACTAGTTCCTCTTATCAAGATATTGTCTTTCAATTACAAGTATAAAAGACTCGACTACGCCGATTCTCTCTAGCTCTCAATGAAAATATGGTCTTTGCTACTCAACATGCATTATGTGGTGGATGTGGTTAAGGGGTTGGCTCTGGTTTCACCTCTTAGGGTCATGGTTTTCCTCCCTCTACCAATGAAACAAGACTTATGGTGCAAGATAAATGAAGAAGAACATTGGTTGACTAGGAAATGTTTCTTAAAATCAAGGAAATTCTAGACGAGAGCTTTCTATTTGTTAGATATGTTAGAAGCATGGTCATATTGCACTCCACTGCTATCGAAGGTTTGATCACAGTTATTAGTCTAAAGAAATTCCTTATGCCTTGGTTGCTTTACAAATCATAAACCCAGTGGAAGAGGACTAGGTAGCAGATACTAGTGCTTTTGCTTACATTGTTGACTTTGAAGGTAAGCTAGAACACTCTAAACCTTATTTTCGCTTAAATAAGATCTTAGGTGGTAATGGGACTAGCATTCCTATCACACATAGAGGAACATCAATTCTTAGAGAATGTAAGATACCTCTAAACTCAGTTCTAGTGTCTTTAGAAATAACATAAAATTTGTTATCAATATCTAAATTAACTTTAGATTATCCTTGCAAAGTATAATTTAATGATAAATGTTGGCCAATTAAGGATCTAAAAAGCCAGCAGGTGCTTTTGAAAGACATTAGGAAAGGGGATCTTTGTGTTTTGCCTGGAAGGAGATGGAACCTAGCATTGTTTTCTACCTAGCAATAGGTTGCAAATGGGTAAACTTGGCACATAAGACTTGGGCACCCTAATCCGACTATTTTGAAGTTAATTAGTGAACGGAATTTAATTTTGATGAAATGACAAAGACCTGATTTTGTTTCCTACACTAGTTGCTTAGTTAGTAAAAATGTGCACTTGCCTTTTGTTTCTTCACAAACTCGAAGTGTAGTTCCTTTAGAAAGACTACACAATGATTTGTAGGGATTGGCACCTACACAATTAAGTCGGGGGTTTTTGTATTATGTCTCTTTCATAGACAAATGTACCAGGTTTACCTAGATTTATCCCTTGAAAAATAAATTGAATTTGTGCCATGTCTTCATCAATTTCAAGAATATGATTAAGAAACAATTTGAGGCTTTTATTAAATCTATTCAAAGTGATAATGGTGGAGAATATAAAAGTTTAGAATTTTAAACTTACTTAGAAACTCATGGAATTATTCAACGATTCTCATGTCCCTATGCACCTGACCCAAAATCACTCCAAGAAGTTGGTTGTGCATTCTATCTAAAGGAAATAGTGAAAAAAAATAAAGATCATATAGACATAAATAGCATCAAAGGAATAGATTAACGTAAAACACTTTTCTTGTCATTTGTGGCAATGTATGTTTAAAGTTCAAGCTTTTAGCTAGGGCAAGCTTTTGAAGCTAAAAGACACCTTTCGGAGAACAAAATATCCCATCTTTTAGGACTTTAATATTGGGTAGACATATTATTTCCAATTTAGAAAGCATTGATTTAACAATAAATAAATAGATTTATGACAAATTTAAGCATACTTCAGGACAAACCATTTTCCAATTTAAGCCATCAAATAAAGTTTGGTAGAAAGTTTAGGTCATTAAAAATGAAAGGTTTCAATATCACGTTAAATAGTTGAATTTGTTTGACGGGGTGTGGCTTAGTCATTTTCTAAACCATGGTATACTGTTTGATATGGAATGGCCTGGTTTTTTTTTAGTAAGATATACGCTCCTACTAATTTTGACTAATTGGTATGTGTTAAGAAGTGAGTTTCCTACTTAAAATTTGGTTGTAAATTGGAAATACATACTTATATTTAATCAAGTACATACATTCACATCTTTGCAAAATAAGACTAAACATTAGTATCATTATCATATTTCTCACCACAGTGGTCTATTTTTTCTTTAAAAAAAGAAAAAGCTTTTTTAGTATTACAACATATGAACCCAATTCACACATTTCAAGTGTCGAACTTTAGACCTTAAAGTTAGAGTCCCCTAGGTCTAAGGTAGACCACTTCGTAATATTGCCTTTTGCGTAGACTTTGGGCTTATCCATATTTATATGAATACTAAAGAAAAAATTTAGATTTTAATACTATATTAAGAAGTTCATTTTCATATAAAAAATTAGCTCATAAAGTAGAGAAATGTACCTATATTTAACCAGGCACAAACTCTGATACTTTAGCAATGTGAGATTAAACATATATACCGTCAATGGAATGCGAGTTATGACTAATTTATTACTTCAAGATAATGCAATCTATATTCTTCTCTTAATGATTGACTTATAAGACACTAACACATCAATTTAGAAACTAACAAATATAGAAGCTAATGTAATTACTGAAATTTAAGTATTTTCTTTCCACCATACTTGTTTTTAATGGCTATTTAGTTATGAGAATTTTCTAACAGGTTTAAAACAAGAGCTTATAATAATACATTGAAGGCCAACAAATGGTGGATCCTACAACTGTCTACGGAAAGGTAGCTCCTTTCCTCTGCACCCAATCGCCACTGTTCCTAGATTACTTCATTTTCTCATAGGGTTTGACTCTTGCTCAAGATAAAAACAACTTCATAGAACATAGCTTCATTCAAGCCCCTCTGCAAGTGGAGGGAATTGGAGAAATCCACCGCAATGATCTCCTACGTCTGAACCAAAATTCACGGCAAGAAGTTAGTCTGCTTTCTATCTAAAGGAAAAAGTAAGATAAAGATGACATTGACATCAATAGCATGAAAGGGATAGATAAACAGAAATAGATTTTCTAGACATCAATATCTTATAGACTTGTCAATATCTTTGTCACAACGTATAATTAAAGGTGCCTTAGGAAGAACAAAATATCGTATCTCTTAGGACTTTAATGTTTGACAAACAAATGATTTTCAATTTCGAAAGCATTGCTTGACGGGGTATGGCTTAGTCATTTCCAAATAGTGGTATATTGTTGGACGGGGCAACAGGATCGAGTATCTTTGCTTTACTCCGAGTGGCAAGCAACCTCGAAAGTGGGTCCTCAGCACGGGTCACTTTTTCAATACGATATATGCTCCAACTAATTTTTGACTAATTGGCATATGTTAAGAACAATATTTTCACCTCAAAAGCTGATTCATAAAGTGAAATGACATACTGACATTTAAGGAAACTCATATTTACACTTTAACAAAGTATGACTAAACATTGATACCGTCAATGGTTAAACTTGCATAATTTTATGATACTATTTTTTATGTAGACTTTGGGCACATCCATATCTAGAAGGCTGTCAATAAAAAACAAAAATTATAATATTATACTAAGAAGTTCATTTCTAGATGAAAGTTAGCTCATTTAGTGGAGGAAATGTACTCACATTAAACCAAGCATAGACTTACACTTTAATAATATTAAATTCGAAATTTATATCATCAATAATATGCATGAGTTGTATTCCCTTTTAATGATTGACTTACTATACACTAATATAGTCAACTCTAAATACCCGTGGAAAGAGATGTGGATGAGTTCTCTTATATTGTAAGCTGACAAAATAAAAAACTAATCTAATTACTAAAGTTTAAGTATTATGTTTTTATAAGACTTATGCTTAATTGTTATTTAACTATGAGACTTTTCTGACATTTTTAAAACAAGACTTTAAAATAATACATAGAAGGCTAACAAGTATGTAACCACTAAACCACATATTGATTTACAATAGTTCATTCGAATGATCCATAGCAATTAAAAAATCAAAGTATTGAAAATATTATGGCATAAATTTTGATTTATGTAAATTTTGTATCGAAATTGTCCTTACAAGGAATAAAAACCTTACTATTCTTGAGTCCATATTTAAAAAAGATTGAGTTTTATAAAATAATATCAAAACTAAAGTTCAAATGTGACACCCCTTGCTTGTAAAAAAATATTCTGGTAAAAGTGTTTCTCAATATTCAAAATGATAATGTGTTGAAAATGATGTGACATGAATATCAAATTATCCAAATTTTATTTAAAAATCCTTGTAGTAAGAAGGAAAAGACTTAGCTAGTCTTGAGTCTACTTTTTATAGGAGTAGAATTTCTATCACAAAGCTCAACATTCCGAAACACTTTCCCAGAAAGGACGAGTGAAATGTATCGGAAGCATCACATTGGAAGGTTGCAAGACTACTTTTCCATTCCAATTTCCAAACTTGCGGCCGATTCTGCTGGGGAAATTACCCGTGGGTTGATATACTCATTTGTCGGCAGGTTGAGGGATATAAAAACAAAGACAAGCCTTCTGATACCAAAAGCAGAACCATTTTCCTAATGGCTATATTTCATATATCACTCCGCCTTCTCATTGTCCTCTATGTTTCCAATGTTCCCTTGGCCTTTGCCCAAAATGAAAACCAATTCATCTACAATGGCTTCCGTCAGGCCAAACTGCGCCTTGATGGAAGCGCAGAAATCCACCGCAATGGTCTATTGCAGCTAACCAAATTTTCAAAGCGAAGTATCGGTCGTGCTTTCTACAAATTTCCCATGAAATTCAACAAAACCTCGTCCCTTTCATTTTCTACTAACTTCGTGTTTGCCATGGTTCCTCAAGTGAAAAATCAGGGTTGTAACGGCCTTTCCTTCACCATCAGTCCCTCAACAGATTTCAGCCATGCCCAAGCAAGTCAGTTTGTGGGACTCTTCAATGCTTCAAACAAGTGCCTTCCTGGACCACCCATATTTGCCGTCGAGGTTGATAGTGTTCCAAATCCTGAATTTGGAACATTTGACGACAATCATGTGGAAATCCATATGAACGGTGTCAAATCAATTGAACCAGCTCCCACAATGTTTTTTCCGGATAAAGAAGGAAAGAACATAAGCTATGATCTCTTGAGTGGAAATCCAATGCAGCTTTGGATAGACTATGATGAAGCAGAAAAGTTACTGAATGTGACGCTAGCCCCAACCAAAATCCCAAAACCAAATCGGCCCCTACTTTCAAAGCCAGTTAATCTATCTCAAATTCTATTGAAACCTATGTATGTTGGCTTCTCTTCAACTACAGATATCCAGGCAACCCAGCACTACATTCTGGGATGGAGTTTTAATAAAAGCGGTTCAGCACAAAGCCTGGAAGTGTCGGACCTCCCTCTCCTTCCTGAAGTGGGCAAAAAGAAAGAGAAGCTAGGAGCGTCAATCATGACTTTAATCATAGCAGCACCGGCTGTCCTCACAACGATCACAGGAGCTGCATACATTTTGAAGAGGAAGAAATTTGAAGAAGTTCAAGAAGATTGGGAGGGGTCTTATGGTCCTCATAGGTTTACCTATAAGGATCTCCACGAAGCTACGAAAGGTTTCAAAGACACAGAACTTCTTGGTGCCGGAGGTTTTGGAAGGGTTTATAGAGGAACACTTCCTTCATCTAACGTACAAATTGCAATCAAGAGAGTCTCCCACGATTCCAAACAAGGGATCAATGAATTTGTGGCTGAGATAGTTAGCATGGGAAGACTGAGACACAGGAACGTGGTGCAGCTCCTGGGCTATTGCCGGCGAAAGGGAGAACTCCTCTTGATATATGATTATATGCCCAATGGAAGCCTCGACAAGCACTTGTTTGGCAACCAAAATTTAAAGCTCAACTGGCTTCACCGATTTCGAATCATTAGAGGAGTGGCAGCAGGCCTTCTTTACCTCCATGAAGAGTGGGAACAAGTTGTTTTGCACAGAGATATAAAAGCAAGCAATGTTCTGTTGAATGCTGAATTCAATCCAAGGCTAGGAGATTTTGGCCTTGCAAAATTATATGACCACGGTACCAATCCCCAAACCACCCGTGTGGTTGGCACTCTTGGCTATTTGGCTCCGGAGCTTACAAGAGAAGGGAGGGCAACCACTTGTACTGACGTGTATGCTTTTGGGACTTTCATGCTGGAGGTGGCATGTGGAAGGAGACCTATAGAGCATCAGGGACCTCCAGAAGGGGTGATTCTGGTTGATTGGGTGTTTGAGTGCTGGAGAAATGGAGCTATTCTAGATGCCTACGATCCTAGATTGGAAGGAAATTTTGTGGACGATGAAATGGTATTGGTTTTGAGAGTAGCCTTGCTTTGCTCTCAAGCAATGCCGTCCGCCAGGCCTAGCATGAGGCAAGTGAAGCAGTTTTTGGACGGTGATGCTGTTCTGCCGGAATTAACGAAAGATAGAACTTCGTTCTCTACCTTTAAAACGGACCAATCATCTGATTTCTCGCCAATCCAAATTTCTGCTCCTTCCATATCTACGCTTGGATCATTCGTGAATAGTGGTCGATGAGTCGGGTCTGTCATGCTACTTGTATACTGCTATCCGAGAAGAGACAGAAGAAACTTTCTGACAATGACGATGATGTATATAGTTTCTCTTACTAAATTTAGACTTGGTAATAGATGTTAGCTGCTAGCGTAAAGTTAAGCTTCTTAATCATTATTGAGTGTTATTTGTTATAGTGGCTAATTGCTTTTAGTACTCCATAGATGTTTTTCTTCTTCCTTCTCTTCCTCAGAACAAATAATTTGCTTAACGGGAAGCCACCCTCTGCAATGTTTGAATCCCAGTCCGTTTGAATTATTGAGAATGACATTTGGTGATAGAAGAACATGGCATGAACAAAAATAATCTTCCCACTTTCCTGTATGCACATAAAAATTTTGTTCACATTGATGATGCTGAACTTTTTAGCCTAATTATTTCATTTGATGTAAAGATTAACAAGACATCATTGAAGAAGTTTGTGGAAATGATTCGGAGGAAGGTAAGAGGAAGAAGTTTCCTCTTGATAGTTGGACCATCTACAGGGGTAAATTAACACCGTTTTCTAAAGGACGATTTTGGGTGGGACCCTCAATACTCTTTTTCCTTTCTTGCCAAAAAAGGAGAGAATACATGGGTAAGTGTCACAACGAAGATGACAGTGACAAGATGAATGCCAATATGAAGGGCAAAAGGCCAAAATAACCGTAGGAAAGAGGTTGAATTTGAAGTACAAAATTATGTATTGCATTTATAATTACACATTACTTTTTTTGTTTATATATAGATGTTAGAATAGAGAATATATGAAAAATATTCTAGGTAAAATATACTCTAATTTATAGTATATTTTTAATGAATACAATTTATATTGAATACTAAGAATTTTATGATTTTCTTTTACAAAAGGAAATCCTTTTCTCAAAGATTATTGTTAAAATCATGGAACAAAAAAATTCTTAGTGCAAAATTGATTACCAAACAAGGGCTCTCTCTCTCTCTCTCTCTCTCTCTCTCTCCCCCTCCCTCCCTCTCGGTTAATTACCAATATGAATATCTCTTTTAATCTTTTTTTCTCTTATTACAACTTTTATAATAGGAGGCTTGAGCTTAGTCTGAGTTGGGCCAAACCATGGTTAAAGACTGTCCACTAGACTTCTTCTATCAATTAATGGTCTTCTATCAACAAAGTTACCTTACTAGTCTTCATAATTTAGTTTCTATCAATTAACTATTTATATCTTTACAATTTCAATTGTGTTTGTTTTCTCCATCTTCCTTCAAAGGAATGTCATAACCTTAACATGATTCAATAAGAAATATCGGATTCTTGGCCATGTCCTTAATTCAAAGGGTTTCTTTTCTCTCCAATTCAGCTTTGAGCCTTCTCCTCTATCTTGAACTTTCTTTAGTACCAGACAATATGGATGGTAATTGCTTCTACAATTGAAATTTCAAAGTCTCTCCGTGCATCATTTTTCATGGAAAAGATCGTGTAACTATCATGGATTCCTGGGATTTAAAAATACATGCATCTAACAAAGATCTTTTGCTAAACGCAAAAATGTCCAAACACTTTATTCTCTTTGTCGGATAACGAAGACGAAGGGGATCATCTTTTATTATTACGTTGTGTCGTTGATCATCTTCTCTACTTCACTCTTTATACGCAAAACACTGCAACTGCATTGGCTCCAGAGCTTACTAGCGCAGGGAGGGCAAACGCTTGAACCGATGTGTTTGTTTTTGGGGCTTTCATGCTCTAGGTCGCTTGTGGACGAGAGCGAAGGAACTCTTATTGTATGGAGTTTCTCTTACTAAAATCAAGACTTGGAAACTGATGTTAGCTTTAGCCTAAGTTAAACTTTTAGTTCTATTGAAGCGTAGCAGATCATTGTTTGGAGGTGTTTACTTTATCCAGATCGAGGGGCTCATCGCTTTTTAGCATGCAGTTGAAGTTTCTCTGTCTGTTTCTTGTTTCTAAAAAATAATAATAATAATAATAATAATAATCTTGCCTAAATTTGAAGTGACTCTACACTAACATATTTTAAACTCAATTGATTTAATAGAAGCCTAGATTCCACCTCTTTCCTTAGGGATTGTGTAAAAAAAGCAGTTGTCTAAGCTCATAATAAATACCACAAGCTCATTTTTCTTGATTAGTGTTAGCCATTACAATCAAACCTCAATTCTACTAGTGAAGTGATTGGCACATTTTTTGAGATTAGAGTGAATCGTACCAAAGAACTAACTTTGATATAATTATGGAAGTCTAAGTTCACCTTTTCCCCAAGAGGCCTTGTGAGGAGAGAGATTGCATAAACTTATAAGCACAACAAATTGCATCTTGATCAGTCGAACATAAATTATTGAGGATTAAACTGATTATAAAAGGCATAGCACGAGAAGAAAGAAAAAACTTCACATGATGCAATATGCATGTAGAAATTTCGTCTACATTGAAAAAATGGGCATTTAAATCTTTGTTCATGCTATTTCAAATGATGGCAAGATTGTCGGGACATTATTTAATAGCTACGAAGCAAAGATTCAGAGAAAAGCAAGAAGAAAAATGACGGGTATTGACATTTGGACCATCAAATGGTAGGGGGTTTAAAAATCGTCTCCGATCACAGTTTTTACTTGATCCTTTATCCTCTTTTTTCTCCGTCATAAAAAATCTTTCGATCCAATTTATGGGCTAATAACGTTGAGATTAGAGCAGACCAGCCACTTCAGCACAAAAGCTGGCCCTGTCGGACGACATGGAGCCGATGTGGCGGCGAGGGAACTTCTCTACCCGTAAGCTTCCCCTGTTTTGAACAGGGGAGGCATAGCAAACGCCATTGCAAAAGGGGAAGTGGGAGGGAGCACGAGCTTTTTCAATCCCTTGTTCTCTCCAGAAAGAGTCCAGTGTCGGAATGTCAGAAAGACATGAAAGTGCCTAGCAGCAACCGCACCTAACGGCAGTTCACACGGCAACCGATGCACCTTCTGAAGACATGCTCAGCACCTACTCAAAACTCGTCCGCTGGGGGAGATAGCTCAACCCCAATAAGAAAACCATAGGTTCTTCAACAAACCAGGAAAGGCTCATGCGAAAGCAACCCGTTTGTTTGAACTCTCCCGTGACCAGTCAACTACAATGACCAGCTACCAATTGGAGATATAACGAGGGTCTTATTGCTTTCCTTCAAGCTCACTGGAACCGATAATTATTCGACCTAGAGCTAAGCCATGACTTTAGCCCTGCTAACCAAGAACAAAGTTGTCTTTGTAGATCGGAGATACCTCATTCCGGGGAAAGAATCTCCTAACTTTCCACTGTGGGAGACAGAACAAGTAATGTTTTTTTGTCAACATGTCAATAGCTAGCCGCCCTGTACCTAGTCCTAGATTTCATGCCCTATACCTTTGATGAATCCTCTTTTACCTAATAAAATAAAAAAAGAAAAAAGAAAAAGAAAGGAAAGGAAAGGCATGTTTTTCATGGATCATATACTTACTATGATTGGCTCAACTAGACGATCAATGCAGCATCACTGTAGAAGGAATTCCACACCAACTACCATTTTGGTTGTTGGGTTTTTGAGTGCTGTACAAATGGAGCTTTACTGGGTGCTAGTGATCCTATTGAATGCAATTATCTGGTGGAAGAAATTGTATTGGTTCTTAGACTAGAATGAATACCTGAAATTGGGCCGAGAATAAAGCAAGTGATTCTAATCTGCTACAATTAACGCAAGACGGAGCTTCTTTTGGTACATTTGCAACCGACCAGTCATTTGATTTATTATTGTTTTTTCCTTATGACCAGGTTTCTGCTCCTTCCCTGTCTACCTTTGATTCAACCCTAAAATGTGGTCGTTGAGTCGGTTGGGTCATACCATATCTAGACTGTAAAGCTATATATCATTTACAAGTAGGGGAGTGAGGATGAAGAACTTCTAAGGCAAATGATTCATAACAATGTTAGCTTCTAGCCTGTCAAAGTATTGAAGAGTAGCTTTGCAGATCGTGAGTCATGTCGTGTGGCTCAATCTAGATTGTGTGGATATCAAGTTTTAGTACTTGGTAGAAGTTTTTCTTCTTCGTTGTTTTTTTTTTTTTCCAGAAAAACAAATGTGGCTAATTGTTAGGAATTTGCCAGCATAACTCCTCCACAAGGGATTAAAGCACCCATACACACACGCGCCAAAACAAGAGATTCTAAAGGTTTAGACCAACAATGTCTTACTCCTTCTTTCAAATAAATTCTCTTAACTTTAGTTTTGTAATATTCTGCAAATAACTCAACACTTAATTATTAATATTGCCAGTTAAGTTTTTCTATATCTCTCTAGGGACTACATAGACTTCTTTTTATAGGCCTTCTAATTTTAATGGGTTAGTTCTCTAACTAATGTGAGATACACAATTCTTCTCTTCTAATTCTTATGGGATAAAAACTTTTTCCTTTTCCAAACCATGTAGGACATGGACTCCTAAATCATGCAAAACTCCTTTGAGAATTCGAGTCACATCCAACACTAATTTGGAAGCATCTTTATAGACAGATTGCACCCATCCCTTGCTGCTCCATCTACGGCCAGCTTCAAACCAGTTTGAGTCTGAAAAGCATTAACCCCATGATATGTCTTCAGATCCCTCCCACCCACCCCACCCCCACCCCACCCCATTCCAACACTCAAATGTCCCTCAACCTCTTTAATCTCTTGGTGATCTTTCTTCACCTGCGTCTTTAGCTGCTAAGATACCCTTAATTGCGAATGCTTCTTACATAACCTTGCTATGAAACATTAGTCTTAGTGAAAAAGCTATGCAGAGGAGGGAAATGCTCATTAGATGAATGAAACATAGAACATTGTCCCTCACTATCTTTTGCAATTCCCACTGACTGCAAAATGATTAATTCTGTGGCGTTGCTATAATATAGCTCCTTGGATAATTTGAAGGCAAGAATTGTGGCTCACGACAATAGTCAAAACTATGTTATTGATATGATGTGACATTTTCTTGTGGAGGTTAAATTACCCGAAGCTCAAATGATTCTTGTTATTGTTGCTTGATCAAATGAATGTTAGAAATGTATTCTTCCTATAGATCAACAAGAAGAAATTTGTACCTTTTTTATCTCCTAATAGTGTCATGGAGTAAAACTATTATTATTTGGGTTAAAATAAGTATCACAATTTTTCTTTAGTGTGGAGAAGTTTTAATAGTACTCCTCAAAGTTTCTTTACTGTAGAGCTATATGGATGTACTAACACAGATGTTACTTTTCGTAATTTCTTTTACATATTTTGAGGTCTCTTGCTAAACACAACATTGTTAATGCAATTCTCTTTGTTGGATTACAAAATTCTACTCCTGTCAACAAACATTTAGAGGTGAATGTTAAATATCAAAAAGATGATGGGGACCTTCTTCTAATCTTACATTGTATTGAAAAATTCTTCGTGATCTTGTCTATTTTGCTATTCCTAGGTCAAACACTGTATATGCTGCTCACAAAGTTAGTCAAATTTGTTTCTTCTCCTTACCAACATTTATGTAGAAATGTCTAGCACTCAATTCTGTCTGCTTCCTTTACGACTACAGGCCACTCGGTCAAAGTTTGTCACAGATGGATCAGTGCAACCTTCAAGGCAGGTTCATTAGCTTGTTGGGCTGCTTATAAACAAACTTAACTGATTCGAGAAAATCGTTAACTCGAAGACATTTAACCACCAATAACAGCCTCCAGGATCAGGGCGCTAGTCACAGAAATTTCCTCCACTGGTCTCATTCTAGTTTACTTCCCCAATATTGTTTACTCAATTAATTGTTTAATTCTTCAATAGTCATTAGGTGCTGCTCAGAAGTTGGGAGACTTGCTTTGAGTTGATAAGCCTTTTTTCAAATGCTCTCAATTTTTGTAGTGACCTAGGGAAGAAAATTTAGTCCTGTTGCATTATATCTCAAGACGTTCTAGTGAAGTACTAATTATTTTATAGAATTAATTACAAAGTACAGCCACACTTTATAATTGTTACCTATTTTGTCTTTGCCACTTATAAGTGATGGACTAATATAATGAGCCATTCTAGGGTTTCATCATGTTCTCACTTGAGCCACCTTGAGTGGAGAGAAGAGAAAAGGTTTATAAGGCCTAAAATACTCCGAGAGCAAAAAGACACAAAAATAACTTGTTTTCTCCCCCTATGATAGAAAAAGATTGTTCCTTACTATCATGGACATAAGGAAAATCTTAAACCATGTAAATTCTTTTTTTTTTTTTTAATTTCGTTTATTGTTGACTTAGTACTTACTCTCGAGCCAACGAGTGACAGCTGCTGGTTTGCTTATTACTGCTTGAATAGTAGTAACTACGAGTACTTGACTAAACAGAGAGCACGTGAAAAACCAGACAGTCAAACGGTATCTTCTGGAAAGCGAGAGAAGCAGACAACCCAATCACAATGTGACAATCCACACCACCCACATCAACTCATTGTAAAACGCTGTTTTTGTTTTTTTGTTTGTGTTAACTCTCAAATTTTCTTCACTGCTTCCTTCTCCAACCTCTTCTTCTTGCTCTCTTGGTTTGTTGTCCTAGGCTACAGCTAGATGGAGATGGTGATGCTGCTGCTTATTCCCTACGCCATCCATCTCTCTCTTTATATTTGTTAGAGAAAGATCCAAGCTTTGAATCCTTGACAGCACACATACCAGCTTCTCCACTAGAACTCGCCACCTCCAGCCTTACTCGCCTTCTCGCCGCATGTACAAGCCATGAGCTAGCCACGTATGGATACATTTGATGACCTTGAAGAACGTGCCAAGCCAAAGATATATCATCCCAACCTTATCCAATTTTATTACATCAGAAAGCGTGCTGACCTTATCTTCATGTTATTTTGTTAGATTAGGAAGCATGTCAACTCTTCCTATAAATATGACCTAAGGCATTCTTGTACGAATCATCCAAAATTATTGTATTGAGTTTCTTGCTTGTAAGACAATAAATTCTTTTTATATTTTGAAATAACATATTATTTTTCAAATATGTTATGTTTTATATAAAGATATAACAAGGCATTTAAGTCCTGTGATTATGACTGTCAAACAACTTATGATGTCATTATATTTACATTATATTTATTTATATGTAAGTTGTTTCTACTAAATTTATTTCTCTCGCTTATGTTTTCACTCTAATATTATTTATTTTATGTATTTTTTTTAGGCATATTGCTTCCTTTGTTGAATTTTTGTTCAAACTATCGAACGTTCCAAACTCAAGTTAAACTCCGCTGCCATGTTGAACAATACAACAAACTTTGATTTTCTTCAATATTTTCCGTTCCTTGATTCACATCTTTGTTCTAGCTCTACAAGGGTGCTTTCCACGCCAATCTTCCATCTTTCTGACCGTCCCTAGAGGAGTTTCACATGACGCAATAGAGTTCAAGCTCGACAGAGGAAGGGTCGAAGTTTCCCGATGATGCACACCTTGAAGATGCTATCGGATGGTGCTGCTTGCAACCATACTGACAGAGCAGCAATGGGATTCATGTCTCTGTTTTTACTAACTCTAGAACTTGTAAAGTTACATGTTTTAAGTAAGCAAATAGCTGCTTGGGATGCATATTCCATATTCCGAGAAAGGTCAAGAACACTAGGAACTTGAATCTCCTAAAATTGACATTCTGTTAACTCATCAGACCAGCTTTTAGTCGGCCTTTCACATGTTGCAGAGCAAGAAGCTCCAGAACCATAATCTGACATCTACAGCAAATACACCATTGGAAACTTTAAAAAAACCAACTGCTCATTGACCAATTAACTTGCAGAGAAGCACTGGCGTAGCAGGAGAGAGAGACAAGTGCATCTTATCCCCTGGCCAAGATGTGGTTTGTAGGAAGGCCTTTATTGGAACTATTGAAGAGTCCCAGATAACGGCCTGCAAGAGTATCGGTGCAATCCGTCGAGGGACTGATGGTGAAGGCAATACCGTGACCACCAAGATTTGGATATTGAGGAACCATGGCAAACACAAAGTTTGTAGAAAATGAAACAGAAGAGGTTAAACTGGAAGATTTTGTTTTGAATTTTATGGGAAATCTGCAGAAAGCGTGGCCAATTATGTCACTCGTACAGTTGGTTATCTGCAGCAGACCACTGCGGTGAATTTCTGCATTTCCATCAAGGTGCAGTTTGCCCTGACTAAAGCCATTGTCGATGAATTGGTTTTCATTTTGAGCAAAGGCCAAGGGAACGTTGGAAACATAGAGCACAATGAGAAAGCGGAGTGAGCTAAGAATTATGGCCATCGGGAAAATGGTCCTGCTTTTGGTATCAGAAGGCTTTTCTTTGTTTCAATGCCCGAACCTGCCGACAAATGGGTTTTCCCTTGTTGCCATTGTCATGGTAAACGTCAGTATATCAACTCACCGACAATTTCACTAGGAAAATTGACAGCTGAGTTTGAAATTGTGATGGAAAAGTCATCTTGCAACTTGTGATGCCCAAATACAAAATAAATAAATAAATGCCCAAATGCATTTCATTCATAATTTGTCGAAAAGAGATTCCAAATATTGAGATTTGTAACAAAAAGTTTATTTTTATCCAAAGTTAATTTAAGAGTAGCCGAGTCTTTCTTGTTCACAAGGAGGATTCTTATAAAGAATTTGAATAATATGATATTTATGTCACATTATTTTTATTACATCCCCTTATTTCAATAGCAAAGAAATACTTCTCTTAATATTTGTTTTTTACATTTGAACTTAAGTTTTGATATCATATTTAAAAGATTGATCTTATCTAAAGTCAATTCACAAATAATAAAGTTTTTTCTTCCTTATATTGAGAATTTTATATGCAAGATTTAGAAAAATTAGAATTTATGCCATAACGTTTTCAATACTTAAAGTGCAGTTTAATTGGACCGTTCGAGTAAACTTTTGTAAATCAATGTATGATAATGGAGGTATGAACTTGTGGGCCTTCTACATGTTATTTAAGCTCTACTTTTGAACCTGTTAGAAAATAGTCATAATTAAATAATAATTAAAAATAAGTCTTGGAGAAAAATCATACCTAAACGTTGGTAATTATAAGAGCTTTGTTCATTAAGAAACCTATTTGTTTATTCTTAAATCAATAACTTGGCAATTGGAAATAATTCGTTATCGACTGTTAAAGGCCAAAAGGTTTCGATATCTGGCTTCAATAGTTTACCCCAATCGGACGCTGGAACTTTAAATATACATAATCAAAACAAGAACCAATCAATTATCCTTTCAAAAAGTCTGAAAGACTAACTTAAAAGCATGATTAGAAAAGCGATGTCACTTTATCTATTCCTTTGATGCGATTTATGTCTCGATTATCTTTCCACTTTTATCGTTAGATAGAAAGCAGTACCAACTTCTTGGAGTGAATTTTGGGTCAGCTGCAGTACATTATTGACTTGAATCTCTAAGATTCCCTCCACACGCAGAGGGGCTTAGTTGACGTCAGGCTAGATAAAGTAATTTTCATCTTCTATGGGAAAACAAAAGTCATCTAAGAACAGTAGTCATTGCTAACAGAAGGAAGGAGCTTTCAAGGAATATAATAAAGCGAAGACAGAAGTTGTTGCACGTATCAAACTATGTCCATTGATGATTTTTCTGTATATCTACTGTACAATTTATATATGAAATAAATTTGTACATTTGAAAATAATGATGGGTTTTAGTTAGTGATTGGTTAAATATGTTTATATTCCTCCATTTCATAAACCAATTTTAGAACTGGAAATGAACATCTTAATATTATATCATAACTTAAATTTTCCTCAATATCCATATAAATATAGATAACACTAGAGTCTACACAAAAAGCTATATCATGGGATGGTTTGGATTAGATCATTGCAATGAAAGGAATGTTAATAATATCATTGTCTAGTCTCATTTTGTAAAGACGTAAGTGTTAGTACTTGGTTAAATATAAGAATGTACTTCCACTTCATGAACCAATTTTTAAGTAGGAAACTTGCTTCTTAATACTTATCAATTAGTCAAAATTAGTAGGAGCATATATCGTATTAAAAAATGACTAGGCCATGCCCCGTCAAACAATACACCACGGTTTAAAAAATGACTAAGCCACACCCCGTCAAACAATATACCACGATTTAAAAGTGACTAAGCCACACCCCATCAAACAATATCAAACTAATTAACGTGATATCGAAACCTATTTGTTTATTGTTATATCCATGCTTTTTGAATTGGAAATAATTTTTCTATCAAATATTAAAGTCCTAAAAGATAGGATATTTTATTTTTCAAAATGTGAGAATGGGTCATTAATCTTATAAGTAATAAGCTTTTTTCACCTAATGTCTCAAAATTTTGAGATATATCTTCATACTCTAATATGATATCAAAGATAGCGATGAGCCTTAGTTTTATAATTCCCTAAGTCCCATAGTTAGATTTTTGTCCACGATCAGTATTTGTGTCAGCATGTACATGAGGAGGAACATCAAAGATAGATATTGTCTCAAATTATAAGCATGAGGATGTGTCATTTATCTTATAAGTTATGAAATTTGTTCACCTAATATTTTAAAATTTTAAATGAGTCCTCATACTCTAATATCTTTTAACTTCAAAAGCTTACCCCAACCACAAGTTGGAATTTTAAGTTGTTACAAATGACTAAAAAAGCTTTTTATGTTAATCTATCCCTTTGATGCTATCTATGTCAACGTGATCTTTATCTTTTCATTTTTTCCTTTAGACAGAAAGCACAATCAACTTCTTGGCGTGATTTTGGGTCGGCTGCAGTAGACCATTGCAGTAGATTTATGCGATTCCCTCCACACGCAAAGCGGCTTTAATGAAGACCTGGTAGATGAAGTAGTTTTTACTTTGACCAAGGATCAAGCCCCATGAGAAAATGAAATGACCATAAAATAGTAACCATTGGGGACAGAGCGAAGGAGCTTCCTTCCCGTAGACAATGGCCTTTAATTTATTTGCATCTTGAAAATATGATCTGCAAATCAATAGCTTGATCTAGTCAAAATTTTGAACGCTCTTTAAATAACAAAATACTTGGTTACTATTGTTACCTGAACTTTTAGTTTTAGTTCAAAATGCACATCTTAAAGGTATTTATAGGCATTCTAACTTGAGAGACTCTCTCCAAAGTCATGTGGAATTTTTGTCGAGGAAAAAATTTGTTAGGGACTCCAAATTCCCTTAAAGTATTACTTTTTGTATTTTCTAAGCCAATCACCTTTACCATTTGATGTATACCCATGTGAAGCAAACTTTTCTTAAAAAATAGCATTCAAACTATATCTAGGTACATATATTATATCTTGTAATCTCTCTATAGAATCACTATCATGGTTGAAGCTAATACACCTAACAATTTCAATCTTCACCTTTTTTTTACTTTTTTTTTTTTAAAAAAATATAGCAAGGTAGTCAAGATCTTCTCCCTTATTCAAGATATCAAAATAAGTTTCTCCTATATATATATAGGAGAAACTTATTGACATGTTTGTCTCTGTTGACATGTTTTCATTGATTTAGGAGGAGAAGAATTCACTTGAACCAACTAAAAAGTGAATACTAGATTTTGATGCTAATAAATCATTGACAACATGTCAACAGAGACAAATTTTATTGATTATCTTTAGAGTTTTGAAACTTCACCAAGTTCTCCACAATTATTCCATATATGGCCCCTTTTTTTTAGGATAATAACACTATTCGTCTTCATGGTTTTTAGGCCAAGATTTAAAGATCTTTCAATCAAGCTACCAGTGTCCCAAAGAGTGCCCCCAGAGAAGGAACTTTCACACCGTTATCTTCATTTTTTTTATCCCATTATTTTCTTGCTATCACATAACATCAAAGTCATCTCATTCAAATTGAACATAAACTTGTCCACCAAAAGAAACTATACAAATGACTTGTAAGATTTTGGCAAGGATGATAATAAGAGTTTTTTCCTCTTCTTTCATCTATTCTTTACTACTTAATAGCTGATATAATTTTGCATATATTTTTCAAAATTATTTATATAACCATTGAGATTTGTACCTTTATTTATCCTTAAAGAGTAAAGCTCTATATCAAGACACAACTATTGGGATCTACTCATTTATAAAGTTTTATTATTATTATATGATATTCAAATTAATTATTATTATATAGATAATACAACAACAATTAATTAACTTTCCAATGAGCAAGGCTATTGAAATAAAGTCTGAAGGCTCAAACGTTCAGCCCAAGCAGTCCCTCAGTCTTATGCGGCCGAGGGACATCCTGTGTAGCGCAGACTAATGCCGCCCAAAGGACATCTCATGCAACCCAGACTCATACGGCGCGGACTTGTCCTGCGCAATCCAGCAGCCCACGACCCATGGGGCCCAAACTTGTGACCTTAATGCCGAGCTTGATATTTATATTGTATGCTTGTTTAGGTGTGTTCTGTACTCATTTGGTGTACTATTACCGATTGATTAACGTAACCCATTGTCAATTTGGATTGTGATTGAATATAAAAATCAAAGGGACCCCATTGTAAAATACTAAAGGAAGTGGGAGTAGGACGAAGAAAAAGTAGTCTAATTTACTTCAGAAAAGATTTTATGTTGACTATTACGTAGGAACCCACAAGCAAGTATTTTCTAATTTGTGTTGGTTTTATCTAGTTTTCTTCTTTGGGAGATTTTCAAGATTCTCGACTTGGATACAGTGGCAAGACATTGCGTGACTTGTTTGAAGCCCTACCTCGAGAATGGATTACTGAAGGTCTGATGGGAGCACACTTATGAGCAAGGGACTTCATTTGTCTCCGGGAGTGTGAGTGAAGTGCTAATTTGGCAGTACAGTGAATGATGCTTAATACACTAACTTCACTCTTTGTGTGTTTTAAACCATGTACATTTGCTGGCCTATGATGTATGTTGATTTATCTTCCAGATTTGGGTGGGATATTGGGTGATATTTAAAAGAAAATTGGAAAGCCCTTCGTATGGTTGGATAGAAGCAAAGCAGGGAATTTTGGCTTTGTACAGAGCATCCAGGGTGACATCCTTGTATCATTTTGCTTTGGAGTAGCTTGTGTCCTAGCAAATGACGTTATAAAAGTCGTCTCTTTGGATAGGCGACAGCTTGTGTGGCTCAAAGCTGAAATTGACAAGCCAAGGTTTCATCAAAATAAGGACCTGTAAAGTTTGCAACATGTTAAAAGGGTTCACACTCTGTGAAGTTTAAGAAGGATAGAAGCTGCCTCCCTTATGACGTGTGGTGGGAGCTAAGTTATCAGTGAGGTTAAGGCCAGCTGATGCTACGTACGTCTTTCTGTCACTCAGAGAACAGATGATATCCTCCTCTTCTTAAAGAGAAGCGCTGCAATTCGACAGAGCAATACAAAAGATAGAACAGAAAACTGGTCGAAACAACGTGAAAAACAGAACACTGGGAAACAGTTGATAGAAAGCTTTGTAACACTTGAGATTTGTGACTGTGCTCATGTGTTTTCAAAAAGGGTGTAAAGGGATAATCTGGGAAGAGAGTTTAGTGTTGCTTGTACTCCAGAATAGCGTCAAAAACAAAGAAAATTCCTCTCTCTTCTGCGGTGGATGTAGGCACTAGGTACTGAATCTCGCAATTTTCCTGTTTGTTATTGATTCTACTTCTTGACTTTCAACTTCTTAACTGAAAAACTAGTTAACAGAACATATAAAACATCGTTGGCTTGCAATCACAACAACTGACTTGTCTTTGTCCTACTATGTAAAGCTCAAGTGGAAAACAACAAAATATCAAGGTCGAAGTTTAGATACGTTGGAAGGAAGATTACACTTTAAATTCAAACAAGGTTCTTCTCCTTTCTCCAACAACTGAGTTTATAACCGTTCTACATCACGCTTGTTGACTTGGCCCCAAGAATAGATTCATCATCTGCTCTGACCATACCAGATTCAACGACGACTTGAACGATTGAATTCAGTGCTTGACATGGAAGGGGCAGAATCCGGGGGGAAAGGGAATCCCAAAAGCAAATTTGATGAATCAGAACTTGTAGATTCAAGAAAAGAAGCACTCTCGTACGGTACATTTGGAAGATTAGCATTGCTATCCAAAAACTGCATCACTTGCCTCATGCTCGGCCTAGCTGCTGGCGTTACATGTGAGCAAAGCAGGGCTAGCTTCAAAACCAATACCATTTCTTCAACCACATAATTACCTTCCAATCCAGGATCACTAGCATCCAGTAAAGCTCCTTTTTTGTAGCACTCAGAGACCCAATCAACCAAAACCACCTGTTCACGCGGACCCTGCTCCTCTATTGGCCTCCTTCCACAAGCCACCTCGAGCATGAAAACCCCAAAAGCAAAGACATCAGTGCAAGTGGTCGCCCTTCCTGTTCTCGTAAGCTCCGGAGCCAAGTAACCCACAGTGCCAACCACCTGGGTTGTTTGAGGATTGCTACCATGTTCATATAATTTTGCAAGGCCAAAATCTCCTAGCCTTGCGTTGAATTCAGCATCCAATAAAATATTACTTGCTTTTACATCTCTGTGTAGAACAACCTGTTCCCACTCTTCATGGAGATAAAGTAAGCCACATGCTACTCCTCTGATGATTTGAAATCTTTGAAGCCAGTCGAGGTATAAGTTTTGATTTCCGTACAAGTATAGGTCAAGGCTACCGTTGGGCATGTAATCGTAGACCAAGAGGAGTTCTCCCTTTCGCTTGCAATAGCCCAGGAGCTGGACCAAGTTTCTGTGCCTTAATCTTCCCATGCTAATTATCTCGGCCATAAATTCCTTCATCCCTTGCTTGGAATTGTTGGAGACCTTCTTGACAGCAATTGGTATATTAGAGGAAGGAAGTAGTCCTCTATATACGTTTCCAAAACCCCCAGCTCCAAGAAGTTCTGTGTCTTTGAAACCTCCAGCTGCTTTGTGAAGATCCTTATAGCTGAATCTGTGAGGACCACAACCCTCTTCCCAAGCTTCACGTACTTCATATTTCTTCTGCCTTAAGATGTAAACCGCTCCTGGGACTGTTATCAGCACAATTGCTGCTGCTATTAGTAAAGCCACAATCAAGACTCCTGGTTTCTCTCCCTTTTTCCTCCCTCGGGGAAGGGGAGGAAGGCTCGAAACGTCAAGGCTTTGTGCTGGTCCACTTGTATTAAAGCTCCATCCCAAAATGTAGTGGTCACTCCCAACGAGACCAGTGGCTGAGGAGAAGCCAACATACATATCTTCCAATAGAATTTCAGACAGATTAATGGTCTTTGCTAATAGAGGTTGATCTGGTTTTGGGATTTTGGTCGGGGCGATTGTTACATTCAGCAACTTTACTGCTTCATCATAGTCTATCCAAACATTCGTTGGATTCCCACTGATGGGCTTCAAGTTTATCTTATTCCCTAGCTGATAATACACTGCAGGAACTGATTCAATTGACCTGTTATTCACATCGATTCCCACATCATTGTTTGTGACATTTCCAGCTTCAGCGTCAAAAATGGTATCAAGCTCGATGGCCAACATGTGGTTTGTAGGAAGGCCTTTATTGGAACTACTGAAGAGACCCAGGAACCGACCTGCAAGAGCACCCGTGAAATCCATCGAGGGACTGATGGTGAAGGCAATACCGTGACCACCAAGATTTGGATATTTAGGAACCATGGCAAACACAAAGTTTGTAGAAAATGATACAGAAGTTAAACTGGATGAGTTTTCTTTGAATTTTACGGGGAATTTGTAGAAGGCATGGCCAATTTTGTCCCTTGCAGAGTTGGTTAGCTGCAACAGCCCACTGCGGTGGATTTCTGCGTTTCCATCAAGGTGCAGTTTGGCCTGACTGAAGCCATTGTAGATGAACTGGTTTTCATTTTGGGCAAAGGCCGAGGGAACGTTGGAAACATAGACCACAATGAGAAAGCGGAGTGAGCTAAGAACAATGGCCATCTGGAAAATGGTTCTGCTTTTGGTATCAGAAGGCTTTTCTTTGTTTCAACGCCCCAACCTGCGGACAAATGGGTTTTTCTAGAAAAAGAAAAAAAAAGTTTGGTAGAAAAGGAGTTTCCGAACATTGAGCATTGTAATAGAAAGTCTATTTTTGTCCAAAGTTAACTTAACACTAGGCAAGTCTTTCTTCTTCGTAAGAAGGATTTTCAAATAGAATTTGAATTATATAATATTTCTGTCACATCATTTTTATTACATCTTTTTGTTACGATATGTAATGAAATATTTCTTACAATAATCTTTTTTCTACAAATAAAGGATTGTTATATTTGAACAGAAGTTTTGATATTATATTAAAAGTTTAATCTTATCTAAATGTCAATTCATGAATAATAAGGTTTTTTCTTCCTTATAAGGACAATTTATACTCAAGATTAAGAAAATTGACAGTTTATGCCATAGCATTTTCAATACTTAAAGTATGCTGTAATTAGACAATTCGAGTAAACTTTTGTAAATCAACGGGTGGTAATGCAGTTATATACTTTTTGGCCTTCGGTGTCTAATTTAAGCTCTTGTTTTAAACCTGCTAGAACATAGTCATAATTAAATAATTATTAAGAGTAAGTCTGGCAGAAAGATAATAACAAAACATTGATAATTAAATTATTTGTTTATTTATAGTACATTGTTGAATTATTAAAAGGAAGATCTAGATTTCATACATATGATTGACAATATATGTATCTACTCTTATATTACAAAAGCGTGAAAATGAGCTAACTTTTAAAATATGAATAAATTTCTTAACATAGTATTATGGCCTAAGTTTTTCCCTTCATATCTTTATAGGTATGAATAAATTTAAAGTCCACAAAGAAAGTGGCATTACAAGATGATTTAAGTTGGTTCATAACAAACTTTTAAGGTCAAAATAGACTTCTTAACATATACCAATTAGTCAAAATTGGTAGGAGCAAACAATATCGAGACCTATTTGTTTATTCTTAAATTAATGACTTTGCTATTGCAAATGTTTCGTTACCAACGTTAAAGTCCAAAAAGATTGGGTATTTTGTTCTTCAAGTGGGGTCTTTTAGCTTTAAAATATTACCCCAAACGAAAGCTAGAACTTTAAATATACATTGTCACAAAAGAGCCAATCAATTTTCCTTTCGAAGTCTAAAAGATTGACTTATCAGGATGATCTTTTATCTTTCCACTTTTTTCCATTAGACAGAACGTACTACCAACTTCTTCTCTTTTCACTTTTTTCCACTAGACAGAACGTACCACCAACTTCTTATCTTTTCACTTTTTTCCATTAGACAAAACGTACTACCAACTTCTTGGCATGAATTTTGGGTCAACTACATTTGAAAATAAAATTGATCTAAGAATAGAGGTAATTGGGAATAGAAGAAAGGAGCTTTTGCTGAATATAATAAAAGAAAGAGAGAAATGTATGCACTTCTCAAACTAAGTTTGTCATCGATGACTTTTTGCGTATCTTCTGTACAATTTATATAGGAAATAAATTTGAAAATTTGAAAATATTGATGGGTTGTACAAGTTTGAACCGATTAGCATCCTTAGAATCAAGGTTTGAAAAAAATATTATAGACACATCTTTTGTTATAAACATTAGGAATGTAGCCTTTACAGCCATGCAAGCTTAAAATAGTACTATCAACTTTGTAAATCCATTAGTACAAGAATCAACATGTGAAAATTAATGCAAATATGTGGAAAAGAGTGGTTTTATTGTCAAAGGCCTCATGAAATGAGTGGAAATTCATCTCTTATGCTTGGTGCGTTAATGATTTAAAATTTCTCAATATAAAATATTTGGAATTTACATTATTTCTAGCAATAGTAAAATTGACAACAAAAACACATAAATGTAAGTTAAAGCTATTTGACCTCCACAATTTGTCTACATCCATGAGATTAGTTCTCCACTAAATAATCTAAATTATACAACTACAATCATTTAAATAGAATACAGGCTCTAAAACTTTCTTAACCTTAACCTTAACTTTTTTAACACTTTTTATATCATTGGTTATTAATGATACTAAGTTTTTGGTTCTACTTCAATATATACAATTTAAAGAGTTTTATAGGCATTCTCACTAGGAAGCTTGTATCCAAAGCTATGTGAAACTTTCTTTTTGAGAATTTAAAGTCCCAAACAAATTTTTCCTTAATGAAAATTTACAAACACCTACACTTTTTTAGGAAACTTTGCTTATTCTTTTTGATCTCCTTGTGTTTGGATAGAATTTCCACTAGTCTCTTTATTGCCTTACTTCATGCTTCATTTAAACAACTTAACTAGGAGCTCTTACATGGGTACCACAAGGAGAAAGATAGTGCCATGTTTGGCTTTAAAATAAAAATTATGAGGGCATATGATTCATTAAATTGAGACATTTTAAAAATGGTAATGGAAGTAACGAGCTTTCCAATTTGTTCTATTAAGTGATGATGACTCGTACAAAAATAACTATGTTTTCAATTGACATCAATAGGTTGCTTGTTAATTAACTTTTTGGTAGTAGGGGCTTAGACAAGGGGACCCATTATTCCACACTAACTTATTATTACTATAGAAGCATTATTAAGCTACTTGGATCGCTTTAAAAATATAGTAGGCTTCAATATCCTTTTTGGTAGTAGGGGCTTAGACGAGGGGACCCATTATCCCATACTAGCTCAAAGAAAGGTTTGACACATATTTGCTTTGCTATTGACTTATTTTTTTAAGAAAAGGGGACAAAACCTTTATACAAGCTCTTATAGTAGGTCTTTATAAGTTTTAATTACTATATGGATTTTAACCAAATCTAATAAAGAGTAGTGCCTATATTTGTAACATCGCCCCAAAGTTGTGGAACTTCATCATAATATTGGGATGCCCCATTGGAGAATTTTTTGCAAAATATTTAGTAGTTCCTTTGTCATTAGAAAAATTAGAAAATCAAGATTGTAAATTTTTAGTGGAAAGGATCCTTAGAAATATACAACACTAGACTATCAAATTTTTGTCATATATAGGAAAAGTTTAGCTCATAAAGATAATCTTATTCTAAATGCAAATATATTATCTCTTTTCACACTTGCTAATAAAATACTAGAGTAGAAAGACCAAATGATAAGAAAAATCTATGTGGTTTGGTTCAAAATTGAAGATACATAATGCCAACATTGGTTGGCATTAGGCATGTGCTAGTAAAGCTAAAGATGAACTAAGCATTTGAACTGTCAAATATCATGGATAAACTTCTATCTTATCACAAATCAATGATTTTTTGGGTTGTGGACAAAAACTTATTAATGCAAAAGCCGGATATGTATCTTGGATAAACTTCTATACAAGTATCTTTGGAGTCAACTTTGTTGTTTTTGTTGCTTTGATAGAATTAGCAAACTAGCTACTTTGTGAAGTTAAAGAAGGATAGAAGCTGCCTCCCTACTAACGTGTGGTGGGAGCTAAGTTATTGGTGAAGTTATTAGGTTAATGCCAGCTGATGCTACGTATGTCATGCTGTCATGCAAGAGAACAAATGATATCCTCCTCTTCTTAAAGAAAAGCGCTGCAAATTGACTGAGCAATACAGAAGATAGAAAAGAAAATTGGTTGAAACAACGGGAAAAATAGAACATTGGGAATCAGTTGATAGAAAGCTTTGTAATACCTGAGATTTGTGACTGTGATCTTGTATTTTCAAAAAGGTGTAAAGGGATAATCTGGAAGAGAGTTTTAGTGTTGCTTGTACTCTAGAATAGTGCCAAAAATAAAGAAAATTCCCCACTTCTATTGTGGATCTAGGCACTAGGTGCTGAACCTCATAATTTTCCTATTTGTTACCGATTCTACCCCTTAACTTTCAACTTCTTAACTGAAAAACTATTTAACAGAACCTATAAAACATCATTGGTTTGCAAACACAACAACTGAATTTTCTTTGTCTTACTATGTAAAGCTTAAAGTGGACTATAACAAAATATCATGGTCGAGGTTTAGATACGTTGGAAGGAACATTACACTTTAAATTCAAACAAAGGTTCTTCTCCTTTCTCCAACAACTAAGGGGTGTATAAGCTTTCTATTTCATTCTTGTAGACTTGGTCCCAATAATAGATTCATCATCTGGTCTAACCATACCAGATTCAACAACGACTTGAATGATTGAATTCAGTGCTTGACATGTAAGGGCAGAATCTAGGGGAAAAGGGAATGGCAAAAGCAAATTTGATGAACAAGAACTTGTAGATTCACGAAAAGAAGCACTCTCGTATGGTACCTTAAAAAGATGAGCATCGCCATCCAAAAACTGTATCACTTGCCTCATGCTAGGCCTAGTTGCTGGCCTTGCATGTGAGCAGAGCAGGCCTAGCTTCAAAATCAAAATCATTTCTTCAACTGCATAATTACCTTCCAATCCAGGATCACTAGCATCCAGTAAAGCTCTTTTTCTCCATCATTCAGAGTCCCAATCAACGAAAACTACCAGTTCAGGCAAACCCTGCAGCATTATTGGCCTCCTTCCATAAGCCACCTCGAGCATGAAAGCCCCAAAAATAAAGACATCAGTGCAAGTAGTTGCCCTTCTTGTTCTCATAAGCTCCGGAGCCAAATAACCCAGAGTCCCAACCACATGGGTTGTTTGGGGATTGCCACCATGTTCATATAATTTTGCAAGGCCAAAGTCTCCTAACCTTGCATTGAGTTCAACATCTAGTAAAACATTGCTTGCTTTTACATCTCTGTGTAGAACAACCTGTTCCCACTCTTCATAAAGGTAAAGTAAGCCACATGCTACTCCTCTAATGATTTGAAATCGTTGAAGCCAAATGAGGTTTAAGTTTTCATTTCCGTACAAGAACTGGTCAAGGCTTCCATTGGGCATAAAATCACAGACCAAGAAGAGTTCTCCCTTTTGACTGCAATAGCCTAGAAGCTGGACCAAATTTTTGTGCCTAAGTCTTTGAATGGTAATTATCTCGGCCACAAATTCCTTCATCCCTTCCTTGAAATCGTGGGAGACTTTCTTGACAGGAATTGGTATACCAAAAGAAGGAAGTAGTCCTCTGTATACATTTCCAAAACCTCCAACTCCAAGCTGTTCTATGTCTTTGAAACCTCTAGTTGCCTTGTGAAGATCCTTATAGCTAAATCTTTGAGGACCATAGTTCTCTTCCCAATCTTCACATATTTCTTCGTACTTCTTCCTTCTTAAGACGTGAACTCCTCCCGGGACTGTTATCAACATAATTGTTGCTGCTATCAGTAAAGTCACGAACGATACTCCTGATTTCTTTCCCTTTTTCCTCCCTTGGGGAAGGTGGGGAGGCTCGAGACGCCAAGGCTTTCCGCTGGTCCACTTGTATTAAAGCTCCATCCCAGAATGTAGTGGTCACTTGCAACAAGACCAGTGGGCGAGGAGAAGCCAACATACATATCTTTCAATAGAATTTCAAACAGATTAATGATCTTTGACAATAGAGGTTGATCTGGTTTTGGGATTTTGGTCGGGGCAATTGTTACATTCAGTAACTTTTCTGCTTCATCATAGTCTATCCAAACATTCATTGGATTCCCACTAATAAGCTTCAAGTTTATCTTATCCCCTAGCTTATAATACACTGCAGGAGCTGATTCAATTGACCTATTGTTGTTCACATCGATTCCCACATCATTATTTGTGACATCTCTAGCTTCAACATAAAAAATGGTCTCAAGCTCGATCACCAAGATATGGTTTGTAGGAAGACCTTTATTGGAACTATTGAAGAGTCCTAGGTAATGACTTGCAAGAGCACCGATGAAATCCGTCATGGGACGGATGGCAAAGGCAATGCCATGACCACCAAGATTTGGATACTGAGGAACCATGGTAAACATAAAGTTTGTAGAAAATAAAACCAAAGAAGTTAAACTGGATGAGTTTGTTTTGAATTTTATGGGAAATTTAAGAAAGTAAAAAACTTCGAGGGAGCAGAATGAATTTCTCTATTACTGTGATTAACTTTACAATGTTTGCTATACATTTATAGGGACATAGCCTAGCCTAGGAAAGGTAACCTAAATATTTACAATAATTACAATGATATTGTGCCTAATCACAGGCACTAATATGGTAATGTATTAGGTGAGGCAGCTGTCTATTAACACTCCCCCTCAAGCTGGAAATTTGAATAAATCAAATACTCCGAGCTTAGAGAGAAGATGCCAATGTTATTTGCTGTTAAGTGCCTCAATGAGTAGGTCAGTAGGTTGTTCCTTGGTTGGTACATGTCGTGTCATAATGATTCCTTGTTAAAGCTTTTCTTTGACATAATGACATTCAACTTCAATATGCTTTATGTGCTCATGAAATATAGGGTTTGCTGCAATTTTTTCCGTGGCTTCATTGTCACAATGGAGTAATGCTGGACGTTTCATGTAAAAACCAAAATCTTTAAGTAACCCAATGATCCAGACTATTTCATAAGTGGTAAGTTGTATAGCTCTGTATTTTGCTTCAACTGATGATAAATACACAGTGGGTTTTTTTTTGGAGTGCCATGAAATCAGAGAGTTTCCCAATATTATACAAAAGCCTGTGGTGGATCTTCTTGTCATAGAACATGTGCTGTAATCAAAATCACAATATACTCGCAACTCAAATGACGAAGATGATGGGAACATGAGACCAAGGCCTAGGCAGCTTTTAAGATATCTGATCACTTTCAGAGTAGCTTCCATGTGAGATTGTTTTGGATTATGCATGAACTGGCTAAGAAGTTGGACTGAAAATGTGATGTCAGGCTTAGTGAGTGTGAGATAAATCAATCATTTAACTAGTCACTGATAAATTAAAGGATCGTCAAGAGGAGGATCATTCATTTGTTCTTTCGATCTAGCATCATACTCAAGGCTTGTGAATTTTTTGTTATACTCCATGGGAATCATTGATGGCTTCAAACTAGCTAAGCCTACTTCAGAAATAAGTTCCAATGTATATTTTCACTGACTTAATGAAATACCATCTGGAGATCGAGCAATTTCAAGTCTTAAGAAAAATTTTAAGGGACCAAGATCCTTCATAAGGAATGCACCATACAAATATTTTTTGAGGTCTGAAATGGCTGCTTGACTGTTTCCTGTAATCAAGATATCATCAACATAAATGAGTAAAGCCATAAAAGAGCTACCTTTCCTCTTGGTGAACAATGAGTAATCATGGTAAGACTGGCTAAAGCCGTGTGCAATCAAGGCACCAGTGAACTTGGCATTCCATTGTCGAGAAGCTTGCTTCAACCCATAAAGGGATTTTCGCAATCGACAGACTAGATGCTCCCCCTGATTGCGAAATCCGGGGGGAAACTCCATATAGACCTCCTCTGAAAGATCACTATGAAAAAAGGCATTCTGAACATCCATCTGATAAAGGAGCCAATGATGGACCGCGTCAATGATAATGATAAGCCGAACAATGACATGCTTGGCTGTGGGAGAGAAAGTATCTTAGTAGTCAATGCCCTCATGTTGATTATAGCCCTCGGTAACCAAACGGGCTTTGTGACGTTCAATGGAGCCATCAGCATGATACTTCACCTTAAAAACTCATTTACATCCAATAGGACGACGACCAGGGGGTAAAGGAACACTATACCAAATGTGTTTAGCCTGAAGGGCAGTAAGTTCAACATCCATGGCTGTAATCCAATTGGGGTCTTGGGTGGCTTCATGGTACGTGGTAGGTTCGGTGATGGCAGAAATGGAGGTTATGAAATGTTGGTAAGGGGAGTTACAGTGGTAGAGGGAGACATAGTTAGATATCGGATAAAGGAAGGTTTGGGAAGGGGGAGGTAAGGTAGGACATATGTAGTCGAAGGTCCATATAGGAGGGCGAGTGGGACGGCCAGATTGACGTAGTGAAGGATTAGGAGGCTCAGTGGAAGGAGCAGTAAGAGTGTTAGTAGGTTGGGGAGGTGGGGTAAGGGATAGTGGCGATGCAAGATCAGGGGTGTCCAATGAAAGGTTGGAGGGGAGAGGCGGGGCAATGGAAATTATACTTGAAGGAGCTGGTTTAGGAAGATCCACAGGCAATGATGAGGAAGTGTACGTGTCAGGATCCAGCACAACTGGAGGTGACGAGAGGGCTAGGCTGTTCAAAGAAGAAGAAGAAGAAGAAGAGGAAGAAAAAGGAAAAACAGCTTTTTGAAAAACAACATCACAACTAACAAAAAATTTGTGGGACTGAGGGTCATAGACACGATAACCTTTTTGAGAAGGAGGATAACCCATAAAAATACATGGAAGGCCACGAGGACTAAACTTATCTCGAGGGCCCAAGGTGGTGGCATAACAACGACAACCAAAAACACGAAGATGGTCAAGGATAGGAGGTTTACGAAATAATTTTTCAAAAGGACTAAGACCATGAAGAGAGGAAAAGGGAAGGCGGTTGACAAGATAGGTGGCAGTGAGAAGGCATTCCCCCCAGAATGGTGGGGGGATGTGGGCTTGAAACATTAAAGCACAGGCCACGTCTAATAAGTGCCGATGTTTGCGTTCAACAACTCCTTTTTATTGAGGAGTGTGAACGCATGAGGTCTAATGGGAAATGCCCTTCATGGAAAGGAAGGAACGACACTTAGAAGAAAAAAATTTAGAACCATTGTTAGAATGAATGCGACGGACAGTGGCATTGAATTGGGTATGAACTAGGGAGATGAAATATTAAATTTTGAAAAATACTTGGCTTTTAAAGTGAAGGAGGAAAGTCCAAGTGACACGAGAAAAGTCATCCACAATGGTAAGAAATAGCGTGCACTGTTATGGGTGAGAGTTTGATGAGGACCTCAAACATCCATGTGGACAAGCTAAAAAATGGAGTGAGTCAGAGTGTGACTAATGGGAAAAGGTTGGCGAGTTTGTTTAGCTAAAGAAAAAATAGGACAAGAAACAGGAACACCAGAAGAAGAAAATTGTTTTAAGGAAAAATGACCAAGACATGGATGCAAAAGATCATAACTAATATTATTAATAAAAACTAGAGTACAAAGAGATTGTTGTTCGGAAGTGTTCGGTGAATTTTGAATACAAGTGAACATGTCAAACAAGTAATATAATGATAAGAAAAGTATCGTCCCACAGAGATTGGTGATTACTATGCCAACTAATTACTAACGGTGAACAACTCCAGAATTTATCTAACAAATCCAAATTGATAGAGAATAAACTAATCAACTAAATTTAATAAAACTAATTACACAAAATATGTTAGAGTGTCCGATTTCACCATAACTATGAGGTACTAATGTAGATTTTGTATGCTTACAAGAGGGATAATATCTATGTGATGGCAGAACTTTCTAATTTATTTACTATCCTAAGTCTAGGTATAGGAAACTTACTTAGTTCATTAATTCAATATATTTCTATATGTGAATTGAAACAAACCAAATGCATTAGGATCTATGAACATTCCCAGTTTACAATAAATCTTTCGATTATCTTATCACCAAAAGCCACACAAACAACATGGTATATGTCTATCCACATTTAATTCATGGTTATATATTATAAAAAATAATTGCATATTATTACCTCTCAGTCTCAAACATACACATCAAATCATTCAAGTGATGGCCAATCACTTAAAAACATTAAGCATAATAATATATAACTCACATAAATAAAATATCTTGCAAAACATAATAATCATAAGATTCATACCATCATAATTAGGTTACATCGTAGCTCTAACAAAAATAAACTAAAGCATAAAGAAATAATGAGGAAGAATAATAATAGGTAATAAAGAAGGCATTTTGAATCCAAGAACAAGAAGTCTGTCACCCTTTTTGTCTTCTTTCCAAGAAAACCTTGAATTCTTGGCCTCTTTCTTGAGTTGTGCTCAATTTCCTCCTCCCTATTTCTTTTGCCTCTTCTCTTCTCTTAAATAGGGTTTAGGTTTAGACCTACTCTTATCCTAGTAGAATTGGGTCTTAGAGATCTAAAACAATTGGGTTTTGAACTCCTAATTTAATTAGGCTTTGAACTCCTAATATGATTAGGTTTTCTAATTATTTAGAAAACCCAATAACAATAAGATCTAATAACAATCATTCAAAGCCCAAGCTCATCTTGACTCTCTTGATCCTGATATTACGATTTTGCCACACAATAAGCATCAAGCTCTCCATGTTCATCTCTTTTCTCTTTGCCTTCTTGTGCTACATAAACAAGATAAATTTAAGTAAATAAAGAGGAGTTCAAATGTTTTCTCACAATTATTAAAGTTATTTATTGCCTAAAATAGGTAAAATAACTCTATAAAAATAGAGTTATCAGGAAGTATAAACAATGGACTTTAGGGAATTTAAATATTCAGAGAAAACAGAATTAAAATCTTTTGGCAAAGCAAAACATAGAAAGTAGAGTCCTTGATCAACCTTGCCGAGCCTGATCAGATCCCCAGTCGAACGGTCCTGAAATACACAAAAAACATTGAAAAAAATGGCTACACAATTGTTATCACATGTTAATTTTTGAATAGATAATAAATTGTGTTTAAAACATGGGACATATAAAATATTGGTGAGATGCAATCGTAGATAAGGTTGACAACGACCAATGTGGGTGACAGGACTAAGTGAGCAATCAGGCAAAGTAATATTAAGGGATGCAACACATGGGGAAAATGAATCAAGAAGAGATAAATTACAAGTGATATGGTCACTAGCCCCTGAATTGATTATCCATAAGGATGAAATGGGAGAAAGGGAAGAAACTGTACCTGAGAATGGGTCTAAAGAACTCATTTGGTTAATGAAATTCAAGAGCTTGTGCTGTTGATCGGCAGTGAGAGTAAGATCGGCAGTGAGAGTAAGCCCAATGGATCCGCCATATATGCTACTTGGGCTAGGTGGATGATGACTCAAGATACCCAGACTAGGTGTAGGTGGATAGCCTGAAGAGCCCTGAAAAGAAGATCCCCCAATGAAGTCCATAATTGAGGGATGAGTGGGGTCATAGCCAAGTGAAGGCAGAGAATCAAATGCGATAACATTATGGGCTAAAGGCCCTTGGCCAGTGGGCTTACGCTTATTATTACCACGCTGCTTGGGCCTGTTGCTAGAAGGGTAGCCCACTAATTGGTAGTAGGACTCACACAGGTGTCCAGGCCGCTTGCAATGACTACAAATGGGCCTAGATGTGGGAGGGGCTTACTAGGCATGAGGCGGGTTAGGCCCGTTGGGCCCACCAAAGGATAAAGGCCCAGAGGACGAATCATAGGTCCAACCCATTTAGGCCAGAGATGCACCTGACCCAACTGTGGCACGACTAAAACGGTGCATCACTATTGAGAGAGGAATGGCCGTCAACAGCAACACACTGGAGCAAGTCTTACTTCGCCAGCGAATAAAGCTTCTCCATGCTTGGTAGCTCGTCACGTGACATGACGTTGGAACGAAGGGTAGAGAATTCATCCGGCAAGGCCAAAAGAAGTTGCAGTGATCGATCCTCCGCCTCACGACGCCGAAATTGCTTACTAGTGTCATAAGTGCCGCCATAACAACAGTGAAGAGGAGGTTGTTGGGCATCTGAAGCACCCCAAAGCTCCTTCAAACGGAGGTAGAAAGATGTAAGCTCAGCGCTGGAGGCACTGGGAGACAAGCGGAGAGTGTCGATGGCCTGTTTGAGGGAAAATTTTTAGGTCTCGTTAATTCGATCAAAACTATCTTGAAGCAATTGCTAAACATCGGTGACACTAGGAGTAGTGGAGACCATAGTCTTGAGGGAGGAATCAACAGAATGAGTTAACCAAGTCTTCATAGCTGCATGACATTGGTCCCAATGGGTAGCAACATCACCATCACCAGTGGGGCGTGGGAGCTTGCTAGTTAAAAAACCCATCTTATTCCAAGCAAGGAACACTGTTCTGATTAGCTCGCTCCAAACATGCCAATTGGCCTCACTGGTGAGCTTTTGGGACACAATGCATGCCGGTTGAAGATCGGCAGCAGTGAGATGGTATGGGTTGTGGAGAGGAGAGATAGTGGAGCTATTGGTAGTGGCCATGAGGGAGGTGAACAACTAGGGTGGTGGCTAGGGTTTCAAAATTAGGTAATTAAGGTTGAGGGTAAATTTGGTAAGTGAGGAAAGGTGAGGGCAGCTAGGGTTAATGGTAAAGGAAGAAGAGAAAAAAAAGCGGCTAGGGTGCATTGGAAAAGAAGGGAGAAAACGGCCGGGGTTTATGAGAAAAGATAAAATATTAAGGAAGAGAAGGTATTTCAGAAAGGATGGATGAAGTCAACTAAAAAAGGGAGAAAGTGAAAAAGTAAAGTGGAAAGATGGAAAGGAGAAGTCGGGGAAAAAGACAAAAAGTGTGAAAGGTGAAAAAAGTAGTGGGAAACAAGAATGAGAGAGAATAAAGTGAAAAGGTGAAGTGGGTATTTGGAGAAGAAGAAAGAAAAGACAAAACAGAGAGATGATTGTGTTGGAAAACGGAATAGAAACAAGACAAAAGAAAAGGAAAAAGTGGAATGGGAGAAGAGGACAGACCAAAACGAAGACGGAGGTGGATAAAGAAAAAAAGACCAGCAAGAGGCTCACGACTCGATGGAAAAATTGTGGAAGAAAAAAATTACGGCGGAAGCTAGGATCGTACGGCGATTGATACCATGTAAAAAAGTAAAAAACCTCGAGGGAGCAAAATGAATTTCTCTATTGCTGTGATTAACTTTACAATGTTTGCTATACATTTATAGGGACATAGCCTAGCCTAGGAAAGGTAACCTAAATATTTACAATAATTACAATGATATTGTGCCTAATCATAGGCACTAATATGGTAATGTATTAGGTGAGGCAGTTGTCTATTAATAGGAAATTGGTAGAAAGCATGGCCAATTTTTTCCCTTGTAGAGTTGGTTAGCTGCAACAGACCACTGCCATGGATTTTCGCGCTTCCATCAAGATGCAGCTTGGCTTGACTGAAGCCATTGTAGATGGATTGGTTTTCATTTTGGGCAAAGGCCAAGGGAACGACGGAAACATAGAGCACAGTGAGAAAGTGGAGTGAGCTAAGAACGATGGCCATTGGGAAATGGTTCTGCTTTTAGTATCAGAAGACTTTTCTTTGTTTCAATGCCCCAACCTGCCGATAAATGGGTTTTTCTTTGTGATGGAAAAGTAGTCTTGGAACTTTTCCAATATGACGCTCAAATACATTTCATTCATCCTTTTTAGAAAAAGAGTTTCCCAATATTGAGCTTTGTAACACAGAGTATTTTGTCCAAAGTTAATTTAATAGTAGCCAAGTCTTTCTTCTTCGTTAAGAAGGATTTTCAAATAAAATTTAAATGATATAATACTTATGTCACATTATTTTTGTTTCATTTCTTTATTACAATAATAATGTAATGTTTCTTACAAAAGTTAATTCATGAATAATAAACTTTTTTCTTCCTTATAAGGAGAATTTCTACTCAAGATTTAGAAATATTACAACTTATGTCATAACATTTTCAATGCTTTAAGTGTGGTGTAACTAGGCCATTTGAATAAACTTTTGTAAATCAATGGATGATAGTTATATACTTGTTGGCCTTCTACGTATGATTTAAACTCTTGTTTTAAACCCGCTAGAAGTCATAATTAAACAATCTTTAAGAATAAGTTTGGTAGAAAGATAATAACTAAACATTGGTAATTACATTACTTGTTTATTATAGTATGTTCTAGTATTATTAAAAGGAAAATTTATATTTAATTATCTTGATAAATTAGTTGCAATTCATACATACTATTGACAGTATATGTATTTAGTCTCATATTACAAAAGTGTGAACATATAAATTGGTGAAATGTGATATGCTTCTCTACTTCATAAGCTAACTTTTAAAATATAAATAAACTTTTTAACATAATATTATAGTCCAAGATTTTTTCCTTCGTACCTTTATAAATATGAATAAACTTAAAGTTTGCAAAGAAAGCAACATTACATAATGGTTTAAGTTGGTTCATGAACAAACTGTTAAGGTCAAAATAGACTTCTTAACATATCACATTTAGTCAACATTGGTAGGAGCAAATATCGTATTAAAAATGACTAAGCCATGGCCCGTCAAACAATATCGAGACGTATTTGTTTGTTCTTAAAATCAATGACTTTGCAATTGGAAATAATTTGCTATCAACTATTAAAGTCCAAAAGATTGGATATTTTGTTCTTCACATGGCATCTTTTAGCTTCAAAATCTTACCCTAACCGAAAGCTAGAACTTTAAATATACATTGTCACAAAAGAACCAATCAATTATCCTTTCAAAAGTATGAAAGATTGACTTGAAAGTCTTAAATGTATGTTGTCACGATGATATTTTATCTTTTCACTTTTTTCCATTAGACAGAATGTAGTACCAACTTCTTGGTGTGAGTTTTCAGTCAGCTACATTAATAAATAAAGGTGATCTAAGAACACTAGCCATTAAGAATAAAGGGGAAGAGCTTTTAATGAATATAATAGAAGGAAGAGAGAGATGTATGCACTTCTCAAACCATGGTTGTCATTAATGATTTTTCTGTATATCTCTTGTACAATTTATATAGGAAATAAATTTGTAAATTTGAAAATAATGATGGGTCATACAAGTTTGAATCAATTAGGATCCTTCATTAAGGTATGAAAAGAATATTACAGACACATCTTTTGTTACAAACATAGGAATGCAAACCCATGTAGCCATGTAAGTTGAAAATAGCATTGTCGACTTCAGTAAAAACATTAGTAAAGACATCAAAATGTGAAAATTAATGCAAATATGTGGAAGAGAGCAATTTTATTGTCAAAGTTCTCATGAAATGAGTGAAAACTCACCTCATATGCTTGGTGTGTTAATAATGTAGAATTTCTGTATAAACTATTTGGAATTCATATAATTCCTAACAATTGTAAGATTGGGCACAAACATACACACATGTAAGTTTAAGTTGTGTAACCTCCACAATTTGTTTACATCCTTGAGATTAGTTCTCTACTAAATAATCTAAAACTATAAAACTCTAGTCATTTAAATGGAATAAAGAGTCTAAAACTTTTTTAACCTTAACCTTAACCTTTTTAACACTTTTCAAATAGTCAAATCCTTATTTATTAATGATACATAAGTTTTTGGTTCTACTTCAATATATACACTTCAAAGAGTTTTATAGGTATTCTCACTTGGAAGACTATCTCCAAAGCTATATGAAACTTCCTCTTTGAGAATTTAAAGTTCCAAACAAATTTTTTCCTTGATGAAAATTCTCAGACACTTGCACTTTTTTAGAAAACTTTGCTTATTCTTTTTGAACTTCTTGTGTTTGGATAGAATTTCTACTAGTCTCTTTATTGCTTTACCTCCATGCTTCATTTGAACAACTTAACTAGGAGCTCTTACATGGGTTCCACAAGGAGAGAGATAGTGACAAGTTTGGCTTAGAAGTTGATATTATGAAAGCATGTGATTCACTGAATTGAGATTTTTTTATAAAAACAAAATGGTAATGGAAGTAATGATCTTTCTAATTTGTTCTATTAAATGGTGATGACTTGTATAAAAATAACTATGTTTTCAATTAACATTAATGGGGTGCTTTTTAATTAAATTTTCACTAGTAGAGGGCCTAGACAAGTGAACCCATTATCCTATAACAACTTATTTCTACTATAGAAGTATTATCAAAATACTTGTCACACTCTACAAATATAGTAGGTTTCAATATCCTTAGAGATGCTCAAAGAAAGGTGTAACACATATTTGCTTTGCTATTTACTTATTCCTTTTAGTAAAGGAGATAAAAGCTTTATACAAGCTCTTATAGTAGGTCTTTATAAGTTTAAATTAATGTATGGATTTTAACCAAATCTAATGAAGAGTAGTGCCTATATTTGTAACATTGCCCTAAAGTTGGGGAACTTTATTATAATATTGTGATATCCCATTGCAGAATTATCTATAAAATATTTAGGAGTTTCATTTGTTATTAAAAAAATTAAAAAATTAAGAAATTAAGATTATGAATTTCTAGTGAAAAGAATCCTCACAAATATACAACACTAGACTACCAAATTTTTATCATATATAGGAAGAGTTTAGCTCGTAAGGACAATCTTATTTTCAATGCATATATATTGTCTCTTTCCATACTTCCAAATCTTAAGTAGATAGATGAAATGATGGGAAAATTTTTGTGGTTTGGCTCGAAATTGAAGATACATAATACCAAAATAGGTTGGCACTAGGTTTATGCTAGTAAAACTAAAGATAAACTAAGCATTTGAAAGGTCAAAGATTGTAATAGAATTACATAAACAAAGTGCATATGAAATTTACTAACCTCTAAGTCTAATGTTTTTGGATAAAATTCTATCTTGTCAAAAACTGATGTTTTTGGAATGTAGAAATGGGAAATGATACTTGAACATGTACATATACCTACACAAAATTTTAGGTGATTCAACTTGCATGTTTTGCCTACATCTTTGGAATTAATTCTCCATTAATTAATTTGAAATTTTATAACTGCTGTTTTTTTTTATAAATAAAGATTTTAAACCCTTTCAAACTTAGTTTTATTTTATTTTTTCAATTGCGCAATACTTGATTATTAGTGTTGCACAATTATTTGGTTCTATTTTAAAATGCACAACTTAAAAGGCCCATGCATAGGCCTTCCAGCAGTGGAGATTCTCTCTCCAAAGTCATATTGTGCTTCTTTTAGAATTTGAGAAGTCCCCAACACAAGCTTTGTATGAGTGTTTGCATTAACAAGGCAAGAATAAGATTTTTTTAATACAAACTTTGAACAAGCTTTTGCATTAATGATAGAGAACTATTTTCACTACAGGATGCTCGGCTTACAAAGAGCCAGGAACCGAACTCAACTAATCTACACATATTTATCGTGAATAAAAGAACAACAATTATGTTATGACCCAGCCTGACCCAATACAAGTTAAGGAAAAGGCCCACTCAAATATCCTAGGAAAACATGCGTTGGATGGTGTAGCAAGCATGGGACAAAAGGTCTCTCTCTTTTGCAAGCGAAGTTTACTCTACCAAGGAAAATAAAGGAAAATTTTTCCCTTCTAAGCCACACTACGCCTAGGAACGAAGCAATGGTCAAGTTGGTCTCTAAATTGGTCGTCCAACAGGGAATCCTCACGGCATGTTAGGCCATCTCCCCCAACACATCAAAAATAGGATTTGTGATCCTGTTAATAGCATGACTTATTTTCTCGTCGCATGTGACTTATGAGTATCCTTTGTGTACCACTGAGCAATGAGAAGTTTCACAAAGCAATTGCTGTCTGGTGGCCTGTAAGGGTCGGGCCTAGCCCGTGAGTAGTTTAAGGAGGCCACTTCAAGACTTAGTGCAATTAAGATTTCAAAACCTAAGCCAATTAGGGCAACGTTTTTATACAAGGTATTCTCAATCTCCACAAGAGGTATGCTATTAGAAAAAGATCTTATTTTATCTTATTAGTTTTAATCTTAGCCCTAGCATTATCATAAGTTAGGAATAATTTATCAATAGTCTTGTAATCCATACTTTGTTATTTAATTATTGTTCATTGTTATGATTGATTTGGATTATTAGTGTCTTGATTATTATTATTGTTGGCTTGGATTTAAATTAATAAACGAGGTATTGTTCTATTTGAACTTTTTTGTTTTTAATTATGGGTTGTGTGCGGCTCAAGCCCTAACACTGCCCGAAGTGGAGGAGATTTGGGTGCGTAGTGGTGTTGAACATGGAATGCTCACTAGGTGTTTGACAAAAAACCCTGAGTGATTTTCTTCCAAGGAAACTGTGTATATGCGGTGTTTGACGAAATACCCCAGTGGTTTTCCCTCCCAAAACCTATTGTCTTGAAAAAGCACCAAAGGTTTCCGAAAAAACGCTTCTCAATTGAGCTCCATTTTGAGCAATCAAAGGTAACCGAGGATGGAAGAGCAAAAAGGTCAACCTGAAAAGCAGTCTTCACCTACTGTTGCAAATCCTGCCATCACTTCATGTCGAAAGAAGAAGAGTGAGGAAGCCACTGTCTTGGAGGATTTGAAGGATCACATCGATGAGTTCATCCATGCTTCTATGGATGAACACAACACTTGCTTCAAGAAGACCATACAAAAGATGTTTGGAATTTCAAAGATTGTTGCAGAAAGGAACTCTGAAGCTACAGGAGTTGAAAGTTCTATGCCTCTCCAGACAACAGTGTCAGACTAGAATGTCTCCTTGATCGAGAGCTTTCTTTGTTGTTTTAGGCCATTTTCTTCAATGATAAAATAATGCTGGACTCTGTTTCTTGTTAGAGCTTTGACCCTGCGTAATCCTGCTTTGAAAGAGAATAAAGGAAGAAAATACAGATTTATGGTGTTCGAGATTATCCTTATGTCCATCATGTGAAGGAACAATCTTTTTCTATTATATAGAGAGAAAACAAGATAGGTTTCTGTTTCTTAGCTCTCAAGTTTTTTCAGCCCTACAAACCTTTTTGCTCTCCTCTCAAAATAGCTCAACTAAGAATATGATGAAACTCTAGAATGGTTCATTAGAAATTAACACACTGTTTATTAGTGGAAAAAACAAATAACAATTATGAAGTGAGACTTTACATTGTAATTGATTCTAGGGAATATTAATTAATACTTAATTAAAAGATTTAGAGATACAATGATGCAAGGCCCCTATCGTTTAAGCAGCACAAGATGACTGTAGGATAAGTAAACTATTACTTGATGTAATTTAGTTTTGTAGAAGTAAATTAGGATGCCAACAGGAGAGCAACTCTCTATGATTACATCCTGATCCTGGAGGCTCTAATAGGTGGTCATATGCATTCGAGTTATCAGATATTCTCAAAAGCTTGCAGGCAGCCCAACAAGCTAATGTACCTGTCTTGAAGGTTGTACTAATCCGCCTACGACGAACTTTGACCCAGAAACCTGGAGCAGTAAAGGAAGCTGAGAAAATTGGGGGATAGACATTTCTATCCTGTAAGATACTTCAACTACTTAAAGACAGCACAAGAAAAGAATACTGATTCCCAAGTTCATCGTGATGTATACGTTTATCTTAATCAGGCCTTCTTTTGTTCCTTATCTGCTTTTCACTTTATACCTGTCTGTTTCTTGATACAGACCAGAAATGGTGTATCTATATGGTGAAAAAAACTGGTTTAGCCATTCAAATCTGGTTTCTGCAAATATTGATCAATATAACAATTTTTAAAGCTTGAAACAAGTGAATTGACTTTCTTCTACTATGTAAAGCTTAAGTGGATTACAACCGAACATCATGGTCGAGGTTTAGATACATTGAGAGGAACATTACACGTCAAATTCATCACAAGTTTCTTGTCCTTTCTCCAACAGCCAAAGGGTGTACAATCTTTCTATGTCATGCTTGTTGACTTGGTCCCAAGAGTAGATTCACCATCTGGTTTGTCCATTCCCAACTCCGTGACCACTTTAACGATTGAATCACTACTTGAAACGGAAGGGACAGAATCTGGAAGAAAAGAGAATGACAAAAGGAAATTTGACGATTCAGAAGTTGTGGATGAACGAAAAGATGCACTCTCATACGGTATATCCAGAAGATGAGCATCACCATCCAAAATCTGCATCACTTGCCTCATGCTAGGCCTAGCTGCTGGCCTTGCATGTGAGCAGAGCAGGCCTAGCTTCAAAACTAATACCATTTCTTCAATCACGAAATCACCTTCCAATCTAGGATCACTAGCATCCAGTAAAGCTCCTTTTCTACAGCACTCATAGACCCAATCAACCAAAACTACCAGTTCAGGCGAACCTTGCAGCTCTGTCGGCCTTCTTCCACAAGCCACCTCGAGCATGAAAGCCCCAAAAGCAAATAAATCAGTGCAAGTGGTTGCCCTTCCGATTCTAGTAAGCTCGGGAGCCAAATAACCCACAGTCCCAACCACAAGGGTTGTTTGGGGATTGGCACCATGGTCGTATAATCTTGCAAGATGAAAATCACCTAACCTTCCATTGAATTCAGCATCTAATAAAGTTTTGCTGGCTTTTACATCTCTGTGAAGAACAACCTGTTCCCACCCTTCATGGAGGTAAAGTAGGCCAGATGCTACCCCTCTGATGATTTGAAATCGTTGAAGCCAATTGAGGTTTAAGTTTTGGTTTCCATACAAGAATTGGTCAAGGCTACCGTTGGGCATGTAATCGTAGACCAAGAGGAGTTCTCCCTTTCGCCTGCAATAGCCCAGGAGCTGAACCAAGTTTCTGTGCCTAAGTCTTCCCATGCTAAGTATCTCAGCCACAAATTCCTTCATCCCTTGCTTAGAATCGTGGGAGACTCTTTTGACAGCAATTGGTATACCAGAGGAAGGAAGTATCCCTCTATATACCTTTCCAAAACCTCCAGCTCCAAGTAGTTCTGTATTTTTGAAACCTCTGGTTGCTTTGTAAAGATCCTTATAGCTGAACCTGTGAGGACCATAGTTCCCTTCCCAATCTTCACGTACTTCTTCATATTTCTTCCTCCTTAAAATGCATCCAGCTCCCGTGATTGTTATCAGCACAACTCCTGTTGCTACTAGTAAAGTAATGATCGATAGTCCTAAATTCCGTTTCCTTTTCCCTTGTCGGGGAAGTTGAGGGAGGTTCGAAATGTCAAGGCTCTGGGCTGGTCCACTTTTATTGAAGCTCTATCCCAGAATGTAGTGGTCACTTACAAGTGTACCCGTGGTTGAAGAGAAGCCCACAAACATAGTTTCGAAGAGAATTTCAGACAAATCAATGGTCGTTGACAATAAAGGCCGGTTTGGTTTGGGGATTCTGGTCGGGGCTAATGTTACGTTTAGTAGCTTTTCTGCTTGATCATAGTCTACCAGAGATGCATTGGCTGCCCACTCGTGAGCTGCAAGCTTATATTCTTCCCCTCTTTATCTGAAAAATACGTTGCAGGAGCTGACTCAATTGACTTGAGGCCACTCAGATCTATTCCCACATGGTTGCCGTTGATATCCCCAAATTCAGGGTCCTGAACTGTGTCAAGCTCGATGGCCAAGATGTGGTTTGAGGAAAGTCCGTTATTAGAACTATTGAAGAGCCCCAGATACCGATTTGCTAGAGCATGGCTGAAGTCCTTGGAGGGACTGATGGCGAAGGCAATGCCATGACCGCCAAGACCTTGCATCTGAGGAATCAAGGCAAACACAAAGTTTGTAGAAAAAGAAAGTGCTGAAACTAAACTGGATGAAGTTGTGTTGAATTTTATTGGAAAGTGGTAGAAAGCACGACCAACTTCTTGGCGTGAAACGTTTGTTAGCTGCAACAGACCATTGCGGTGGATTTTTGCCATCCCCTCAAGAAGCAGATTGGCTTGATTGAAGCCATTGTAGATGAAGTCGTTTTCTTGGAAAAGGGCCAAGGCAATATTGGAAACACAGAGCAATATGAGAAAATATAGTGATCTAGGAACGGTAGCCATTGGGAACTGAGGGAAAGAGCTTCCTCTCTGTAGACAGACAACTTGCTACACATTGCTTTCAAAGAAGTTTATTCTTTATATACCAAATGGCCTGATCTAGTCGCTTAAAAACAATGTCCAAAAATTACAGCATTCATCGCGTGGTTGCTGTTGTTTTAGCTGCCTTAGACCAATGTGTTTAAATTCATTAGTGTATATATAGTTTCTTTATTTGTTATTCTAAAACTCTGAACTTTTAAGGTGCTGTCAGAATCTATTTATCTATTTTTTGGGTGGTGAGGTTGAGGTGGTGATTAAATAATAGAAAGATAAATTTTATGTTAAAGGACTGCTGTTCACTTAGGACAAAACATTCAGCATTAAAAAGGGTATTTGTAATGTCAAAACTCATCGTTTCTATGCATTACAACGCAGTTACTGTCGGTGTATGGTATTTCTAATACCTTCTTGCCTAGATTCATGACAAGGACAGAAAAGGGTATCAATCCTTGCACAACAAACATGCTTAATCAATATTTGTACACCAATTATACTTAAGAGGTCTAAGGTTGGAAGTTGGAATGGATCAATCAGAAAGCTAATTTGTTAGTTAAAAGAACATTTTTCTATTCAAACATTATTAATGATCTCATATTTTTAATGGAAGACTTTTATTTCCAATAATTTTCTTCTCAATCATTGGTTGTGTCAACTTGATCTTTCAAAAGATGTCATGTGTATAAAAGAAATAAACTTGAATAGACAACAGTAACTGAGCAAACATCACAGTGGGTAGCAGAATTCTTGGTAGTAATCGCTCGCCAACCTCGGAAACCAATTGACAGTTTTAGAAATTATCTCTAATTAAGAACTTGCCGACCATGGAGTTGGTGGGCATCTTTGATTCAGGGTTTGAACACTGCGGTCAAATAGGGACAAAGTTGATAATGACATCATAAAGCAGTTTCCTAAGTTAGCAATGGTGATAAACTCGTTTTGCTTCTCTCATCTTCACCTAACCGGAACATTTTGTATATGCACATTACAAAGGACAAAAGGTAAGTTGTTGAAGATTTGGATCTCTTCTGTTTGGTGGAATATTGTCGATCAAATTGCATTAATTTAGGTCTTAGTCATGGGTCACTGAAATCAATTAGAATCCCTATCTTAGATATAGTGCTGCAAGAGGATCCTTGGTGATGTTTAGAAGTATCTGTGTTCTTTTAACTCATTAGCTGACTTGCAGACTAAGTTTGAAGTTTGGTACTAATAAGAATGTAAGCTCAGCTGCAGTTATAGCTACGTCAGAAACTCAAGAAAGAAAGTCGAAGTTGCAAAAGGAAAACCAGCACCGACAAAACGAAAGCAAAGTGGACCTGTTGAAAGACCCAAGAAGCCTTACCGGGGCTTGAAGCAAAACTTTCCCGGTGCATTAATAACGCTGGATCTCGAAGGAGCACAGCAGAATGAAATTTGTTTAAGATCAACTCAAGCACTTTCAGTGTGTGGGACTGCAGGGGGTTAAAAGTAAATTTGTTTTTTAACTCTTAAAATTTTTAGGTTGAATTTATGTTTTCTCACACTTGAAATAAGTGGTTTAATGTCAAAGACTTCACGAAATGAGTGAAAATCCACCTTATATGCCTGGTGTGCCCACAAAAAAAGAGAATTTGTGACCATTTTCATAGAAATTAGTCTTGTGTGCATGTAATGGCAAAAGATTGAGCAAATTCAGGTTTAGAAGGTAAAGACCTACTACCAAATAAGTTGAGATATTTCAATCTCATTGGTAAGATTTATAAACTTGTTCCTATCTCTTGCACTTCCCGCAGATCCAAGCATGAACCAAGTTTGATGCACCAACCAGATGTAGAACACCCTATTGTCCGACAACTAGACCCTCTAGCATCATTATAAAAAATAGGGTCAACAACATTTGTTTACCATATATTGAAGAACCAAGAAGGTTTGTAAAATGATATGATGATCAGTAGCCATAAAAAGATGCTAAATTGTTCAGTACCATTTGTAGTCTCAGGTCCAAAAATAGCTAAGTAAACAAGATTATCAAGAAGTATCAGATACAATATAAGATTAAAAGAAGGCCCCCTTCGTCTTGTTGATATTTAGCATTAATCTCTAAATATCATTTTGTAATCCAACTAAGAGAACAACATGAGCATAGTTGTGTTTCGCTTCAGACCCCCAAAATATAGTAAAGGAAGCATGAAGACTCTCAAAGTTAATCATTCAAAGCAGAATCAGTGCTGGTACATCCACATTGAATCACCAATAAGGAGTGTTTGGAAAGTGCTTGTTAAGACTTTTCAAAACGATCCCGTGACACTTATTTTAACTCACATAACGACCGTTTTAATCCAAAGAGATCTTCAAGAGGTGAGCCTCACAAATACATACAAATTTCTTCCTTTTGGTCAACAAGAAAAATACATTTTTAATATTCATTTGATGAAGCAGGGTCAACAAGCATCATTTGATCTTCAGTGATTTAACCAACATAAGAAAATGTCTCATCATATCAGATCATAGTTTTAGCAGCTGCTTCAAACCACAAATCTTGCTTGATAACGATCCCAGAAGCAATATGACTGGAGCTTAACAGAAAAAATCAATTTGCAAGCAAGGTGAATCCCAGAAGATGGGCAAGTGACTATGTTCTATGTCTGATTCATCTGATTCATGTTATAGCCTTCCATAACTAAATGTTAGTATAAAGAGTGGCTTACAGTTAAGCAACATTTGCATTTTTGAAAAGCAAAAGAACAAGAAAAGCTTCTACAGAGTACTAAAATGTGATAAGCCACTCAATTTGGATTAAGCAAACACCATTCAAATAACGATCTACTAAGCTTGCTACACTGCAATACAAAGCAACATTGTCTGTAAGTATAAATTTACCGACCAAAAATCTATGAATCATATCGCTTAAACGTTCTTCACCCTTCCTTGCCTTCCTATGACTGATTTACTGGCTTCCCAGTCTACCTCTGCTGTGACCCAACCAACTCAACGACCACTTTTTAGTATTGAATCAAAGGTAGACATGGAAGGGGCAGAAGCCACGTCGTCAGGGAACATTGACAAGAAATCAAATGAATGGTTGATTGCAAATGTACCATAAGAAGCTCTGTCTTGCGTTAGTTCTGGCAGAGTAGCATCGCCATCCAAAAACTGCATCACTTGCCTCATTCTAGGCCTCATTTCAGGCATTCCATGAGAGCAAAGCAGGCCAAGTTTCAAAACCAATACCATTTCTTCCTCCACATAATGACCTTCCAATCTAGGATCAGTAGCATCCAGTATAGCTCCATTTCTCCAGCACTCAAACACCCATTCAACCAAAACTACCCGTTCTGGCTGTTCGTGTAGTGCTATAGGCCTCCTACCACAAGCCACCTCGAGCATGAAAGCCCCAAAAGCAAACACATCAGTACAAGTGGTTGCCCTCCCGGACCTTGTAAGCTCTGGAGCCAAATAGCCAATGGTACCAACCACACGGGTGGTTTGAGGATTGGCACCGTGGTCATGTAATTTCGCTAGGCCAAAATCCCCTAGCCTTCCATTCAATTCAGCATCCAATAGAACATTGCTGGCTTTTACATCTCTGTGTAGAACAACTTGTTCCCACTCTTCATGGAGGTAAAGAAGGCCAGAAGCCACTCCTCTAATGATTTGGAATCGTTGCTGCCAATTGAGGTTGGAGTTTCCATTCCCAAATAAGAACTTGTCAAGGCTTCCATTGGGCATATAATCATACACCAAGAGGAGTTCTCCCTTTCGTCGGCAATACCCCAGGAGCTGCACCAAATTCCTGTGCCTCAATCTTCCCATGCTAACAATCTCAGCCACAAATTCCTTCAATCCTTGTCTCGAATCGTGGGAGACTTTCTTGATTGCAACTTGTAAATTGGACGAAGGAAGTGTTCCTTTATAGACCTGTCCAAAACCTCCTGCCCCAAGAACTTCCGAGTCTCTGAAACCTTTGGTTGCTTTGTAAAGATCCTTATAGGTGAACCTGTGAGGACCGTAATCCCATTCCCAATCTTCACGCTCTTCTTCATATTTCTTCCGCCTTATGATGTAAGCTGCTCCCAGGACCGTTATCAGCACGACTACTCCTACCATGAGTAAAGCGCTGATCAATACTGCTTTGTCTTTCCTTTTCTTCTGGTGGGGAAGGGAAGGAAGGCTTGAAACGTCTAGGCTTTGTGCTGGTCCACTCGTATTAAAGCTCCACCCCAGTATGTAGTGGTTACTTGTAATAGAACCTGTGGCTGAAGAGAAACCAACATACATAGTTTCCAAGAAAACTCGAGACAGATCAATGGACTTTGATAAAAGAGGTCGATTGGGCTTCGGGATTTTGGTTGGGGCTAGTGTTACATTCAGTAGCTTTTCTGCTTCATCATAGTCTATCCAAAGTTGCATTGGATTCCCAGTGGTGAGGTTCAAGCTTATATTTTTCCCTTCTTTATCCGAAAAATACATTGCAGGAGCTGATGCAATTGATTTGACGCTGTTCTCATCGATTCCCACATGATCCTCCTTGAACACGTCAAATTCAGGGTCAGGAATAGTATCAAGCTCGATAGCAAAGATGCGGTGCGTACTAAGGCTGCCATTTTGATTATTGAAGAGCCCCAGATACTCATTTGCGAGAGAATCGGTGAAGTTCATCGAGGAACTGAAGGCGAAGGCAATACCGTGACCGCCTAAGCCTTGCAGCTCGGGAACAATGGCGAACACAAAGTTTGTAGAAAATCGAACGGATGTGTTCAAACCGGATGAATTTGTGACGAACTTTATTGGAGATTTGTAGAAAGCACGTCCATCTTCTCGGGGTGTATTGTTGGTCAGCTGCAGTAGGCCATTCCCGTGGATTTCAGCGAGTCCTTCAAGTTGCAGCTTGGCCTGACGGAAGCCATTGAAGATGAATTGGTTGTCACCTTGAGCAAAGGCCAAGGTGATACAGGAAAAACAGAGAAGTATCTGAAAGTGGATTGATCTAAGAACCATAGCCATTGAAAAAAGGTTCTTCCTTTAGAATCAGAAGGCTTTTATTTGTTGAAACAGAGTTCTTCTTCTTAATCAAGTGTGCTATCTTAAACACTAGTATCTCAGCCAGCAAACTATTTCATCAACAGAATCGATTGTCAACTTTGAGTTGTGGTCGTTAGTTCTACAACTTTCGATTGTGGTGGCCCAAATGCTGTCTGATCGTCACGTGAAGACGCAGGCGCATTGTATTGGTCCTTGTGTTCTTTCCTTTGTCAGCTAGTCAGTAAAACCACAGTAATTATGATAGAAAACATAAGCCTGATTTTTGCTTTAACTATTCTCTTAGTTTATCATGATTTCATGAAAAATGCACAATTTGGTCTATAAATAATGGCTTCTATTGCAGAAAAATGCATAGTATCTCTCTCTATGGCCAAAAAAAAAAAAAAAATCTAATGCGCTGTAAGTCAAACATTAAATGATCTAACTTTATTGTCCGTAAATATGAACTGATTTTAGGAGTAAGGTTTATTAGAGATTAAAATGGGTAAAAAATGTTACTACTTTGTTAAAAGGCCATGTCTCTGGCAAGCCCTATTCAATTACTCTTAAATAGACTCAGGCCTTATAAAGTCTAGGTCTATATAAGGCTCCCATAAGACGTTACATCCCATCACATTTTACATGCACAACATTTGGCAGCTCCTCCTTAGGGTTTCTTTTTATGGTACGAACTTAGGATATGGTGTTTGGTTCACCAATTATAACAAATGTGACCACTTTGCTGAAAAGTTATGACGTAATAGCAAACTTCCTCAATTATTCTTGAATATTGTCCTCAAATTAAGCTCCACAAGTTGAGCCTATCTCCTACTAGTCTATTACAAAACGGTAAAGTACTAGAAATTCTAGCTTCAAAAACCTATGCCAACCGGACAAAAAAAAGTAAAAAATTCAGGGTTACTATGGTTATAGAAAACCAATCAATTAACCTTTTGAAAAATATGAAAAAAGGACTGTAAAACATGTCAAGAAAACCGTTCTCTTTTAATCTCCCTTTTGACGTTGTTGATGTCAATATCAGCTTTATCTTTATACTTTTTCTTTAACAGGACCAGAAAAAGGATTCTTCCCATGCCTTTTGCTCTGGTAAATGGTAAGAGCAGTACATTGCCATGTCAAACTTACCATCACTTGAAATATAAAATAAAAATAAATACAAAAAGAAGAACCTTCATGATGATAATATTTGCAAGGTGACTAAAAGCTATACATGTAAAGAGGACGTTAAAGTTTTCCATGGTGGGGGTGGCCGCTAAACAAAAGCCGCCACCGCTCGAAGACAGTCAATGATCACGCCATACCTTCTTGGTGGGATTCATGGCTGAGGGACCACAATGGTCCAAGTCCTTGCTTCAGTGCTTTCTGTGGAGTAACATTGACGGAATTATTGTAAATTATGTCATTAGGCATGAAAAAGATGTCACAGTTGAGAATTTCTTGTGCAGAGATAAGGGAAGCAATATAAACGCTGCCAAATAATTTTAGGACAGACAGACAATGTCGTTGTCGACTTTTATAAAGGCACCAAAACGTGGAAATCAATGGAAATATATGAAAGGGAGTGAAAGTCCACTTTGTATACCTGCTGTGCTCATGAAAAGCAGGACTTGTAATGGGAAGACATAAATAGCGAGCTAGAGATCAGTGTTGGGCCCAGAAATAGTTAAGTAAAGAAGATGACCAAGAAGTTTAGGATACGACGTAGGACTAAAAACAGTCTTTGACATTGCTGTGCTTAGCAAGGAATCTTTGTTAGATGCATGCACTTCCAAATCCTAAAAAATGCATGAGAGTTTTTAAGTCTTTGTATGAAAAAGGATGCACAAAGCGACTTTGAATGGAGGGCAAGAGATAGAAACCTACATCTATTGCTGATTTGGTGAAAGCTTACGGTATTCTTTGAAAGACAGATGGAGAAACCATGTACAATCAAATTAGTGAAGATGGAAACACACAAACTAAAAAGGTAATTTTGAAGATGTAAGATGATAAATTAAATTAGTTGTAGTAAAAGAGTACTTTAATCTAAAATTTAAGTGAAATTAAATAATTAATAAATAGTAATTAGACAACATAATAAAAGTGGATGATATTTCATTCAAAATGCTATTCTGTGGTAGAGTGCAAAGATAACTATTATGAATCAACACTAACAAGTCTCATGGACAGCTTTTAAATATGGTTTGGTCCAACTTGAACTAAGCCCAAGCTTTTTGTCTTAAAAGTTATAATAAGAAATTAGGAAAAATTTTCACATGCAAATAAGAAATTGGAAATATTATTTTTGTTAATACTATGCTATGCTATGCTATGCTATGCTATGCTATGCTATGCTATAACCAAATGTGATTCTCAGTAATTTAGATAGACGGGTTGAAACATGCCAAAGTAGAACTTATGAAGATCCTCATAGGTGAACTTGTGAAGATGTAAGATGATAAATTAAATTAGTTGTAGTAAAAGAGTACTTTAATCTAAAATTTAAGTGAAATTAAATAATTAATAAATAGTAATTAGACAACATAATAAAAGTGGATGATATTTCATTCAAAATACTATTCTGTGATAGAATGCAAAGATAACTATTATGAATCAACACTAGCAAGTCTCATGGACAGCTTTTAAATATGGTTTGGTCCAACTTGAACTAAGCCCAAGCTTTTTGTCTTAAAAGTTATAATAAGAAATTAGGAAAAATTTTCACATGCAAATAAGAAATTGGAAATATTATTTTTGTTAATACTATGCTATGCTATGCTATGCTATAACCAAATGTGATTCTCAGTAATTTAGACAGACGGGTTGAAACATGCCAAAGTAGAACTTATGAAGATCCTCATAGGTGAACTTGTGAGGACCATTACCCTCTTCCCAATCTTCACGTACTTCTTCATGTTGCCTCCGATGTACGCAATTCCTAAGATCGTTATCAGCACAACCGCTGCTGCTATCAGTAAAGTCCGATTAATCCGATTTGTTAAGATCAAATACCATAACCAGGAAATGATTTAGTTATGCACCTTGCAACAACATGCCCTTAAACCCTTTTGTTATGAAATTGGAAATAATTCATTTACCAAATACATAAGTCCTAAAACATACAAAATTTTGTTCTGCACAAGTAGTCTTTTAGATCGAAAAGCTTGCTGCAACCAAAACCTGAACTTCGGGTTCCTGTTAATGCAGAGAACCATTCATTTCTATTTGAAAAAGTCTAAAAGATTGACTAGAAAGCGTAACTAGTAAAAAGCTCCCTTTGAATTTCTTCGATGCCAGTGTCAATATTCACATCTTTCCTTAGTACCTTTCAAATAAGGCGCTGCGATGTGAATGGACCTTTTATACGTCAATAGGATGTTTAAGCACTTTCTCCAATTCCACACGACTCCTTGAGGTACCACTGATGGCGAAGGGAGTGCTGTCGCCGCCACCCAGATTGTTCTTTTGAAGAACCACGGCAAACACGAAGTCTGCAGAAAATGTTGACGAAATTTTTACATGCATACAGGATAGTGGAAAGATTACTTCTGATCATAATTTGCTCTTCTAAAACCAAATGTCATTCACAATTATTTAGATTGATTGGTTTTGAATACGTCCGTGTAGAGAGTGGTTTCCAATTAAACAAGTCATTTGTTGAAGGAGAGAAAGAAGAAGAAGTAGTTGTACAGACTTCCGCAATTTGCCATTTTGTTTGGATTACACAGACAACACTCGATGACAATCTAAGAAGCTCGCTAAACCTCAATAATTTGACTAAGGCTAGTAGCTAATATCTGCTCCTAAACCTATATTTAGTGAGGCAAACTCTACACATCATCAACATGAAGTTTCTTTTGTTTCTTACCAACAATAGTTTGCCGGTGGCATGACAGACCCAATTCAACGACCACTCTGTAGGAATGACCAAACGGCAGACATGGAGGGAGTAGAATTCCGGGTCGAAGGACATGACGATATGAAATCAGATGATTCATCGATTTTAAATGTACTAAAAGCAGCTCTATCTTTCGTTAATTCTGGCAGAGCAATATCACCATCCAAAAACTGCTTCACCTGCCTCATGGTTGGCCTAGCTGCTGGCATTGCGTGAGAGCACAGCAAGCCTAATTTCAAAATCAATACCATTTTGTCCTCCACATAATTACCTTCTAATCTAGGGTCACAGGCATCGAGAATAGCTCCATTTCTCCAGCACTCAAACACCCAATCAACCAAAATTACCTGTTCTGGTGGTGCCTGTTGCTCTATAGGTTTCCTTCCACAAGCCACCTCAAGCACGAAGGTCCCAAAAGCATACACATCACTGCAAGTTGTTGCCTTCCCTGCTCTTGCAAGTTCTGGAGCCAAATAGCCAATAGTCCCAACCACATGGGTGGTTTGGGGACTGGCACCGTGGTGGTATAGCTTTGCAAGACCAAAATCTCCTAGTCTTGGATTCAATTCAGCATCCAATAGAACGTTGCTTGGTTTTACATCTCTGTGTAGAACAACTTGTTCCCACTCTTCATGGAGGTAAAGAAGGCCTGATGCTACCCCTTTGATAATTCGAAATCTTTGAGACCAGTTAAGGATTAGACTTGCATTGCGATACAAGAATTTGTCGAGGCTTCCGTTGGGCATGTAATCATAGACTAACAGAAGTTCCCGCTTTCGCCGGGAATAGCCCACGAGCTGCACTAAGTTCCTATGTCTCATTCTTCCCATGCTAACGATCTCAGCAACAAATTCCCTCATCCCCTGTTTGGATTCGTGGGAAACTCGTTTGACTGCAACTTGAACATTAGAGGATGGAAGCGTTCCTCTATAAACTTTTCCAAAACCTCCAGCTCCAAGAAGTTCTGTATCTTTGAAACCCCTGGTTGCGTTGTAAAGATCCTCGTAGGTGAACCTGTGAGTACCATAACCCTCTTCCCAATCTTCACGTACATCTTCAGATTTCTTCCGCCATAAGATGTAAGCACCTCCAAGGATCGTTACCAACACAAATGCTGCTGCTATGACTAAGCTCAAGACTACTGTTTTCTCTTTTCCTTTTCTCTCCCGCGGAAGGCGAGGGAGGCTCGAAACGTCAAGGCTTTTTGCTGGTCCACTTGTATTGAAGCTCCATCCCAGAATATAGTGGTCACTAGCTAGAGTACCAGTGGATGAGGAGAAGCCAACATACATATATTCCAACAGAATTTCGGACAGATTAATGGACTTTGATAATAGAGGTCGATTCGGCTTCGGGATTGTGGTTGGGGCTAGTGTTACATTCAGTAAGTTCTCTGCTTCATCATAGTTTATCCACATATGCATTGGATTCCAACTAGTGAGATTGAAGCTTATATTTTTGCCTTCTTTGTCAGAGAAATACATTGGCGGAGCTGCTTCAATTGATTTCATGCCGTTCACATCGATTCCCACATGATTCTCGTTGATGGTGTCAAATTCAGGGTCGACAATGGTGTCAAGCTCGATGGCCAAGATGTGGCTTGTATTAAGGCCGATATTCGAAGAATTGAAGAGTCCCATAAAATGACTTGGAAAAGCATGGGTTAAGTCCGCCGAGGGACTAATGGTGAACGCGATGCCTTGACCACCGAGCCCTTGCTCTCCAGGAACCATTGCAAACACAAAGTTTGTAGAAAATGAAGTAGACGAAGTTAAACTGGATGAGGTTTTGAATCTTACGGGAAATTGGTAGAAAGCATGGCCCATCTTTGTGGATGAAGTATCGGTTAGCTGCAACAGGCCACTGGGGTGGATTTCTGCAAGTCCATCTAGACGCAACTTGGCCTGAGTGAATCCATTGTAGATAAATTGGTTTTCACCTTGAGCAAAGGCGAAGGGAATAATGGGAACGCAAAGAAATAGAAGGAAATGGAGTGATCTAAGAACTATAGCCATTGGGAAATGGTTTCCTTTCTGTATCAGCAGGGTTTATTTAGAAAACTTAGACCTGGCATGAATGATTTCAATCCGAAATCAAAGACTAAATAGTTAAGGATTATCAGGGTTAAGATATTAGTTAGGATCCCCATTACTGAAATAATCTTTTCTAGGCATGAAATGATTACATGCAGCTAGAAAATTCCGGAGTAAACAAATGATGTTGTCATTGTCAACTTTGTTAAAGGCATCGAAACGTGGAAAGTAATTGAAGATACGTGAACGACAGTAATTTGATCATCAAAAGTCTCGGAAAAGGAGCTAAAAGTCCACCTCTGTTTGTGCTAGTCAAAAGCAGGACATTGGATAGACTCACTTTGTGGCCAGCATGCGCAAAGTCACGCCCAAAAATAGTTAAGTAAACAAGATTATCACGAAGTTAGGGACCAAAGTAAGATTATAAAACAATGAAGTCTTTGATATAGTTGTGTTTGGTAAGAGAGTTGAATTTAATATGATGCATTTTCAAATCCCGCAAATATGTGGGAGGTCCAAAGATGCTTTATATAAAATGGTAGCACAAAGCTCAGTTTATCAAAAGCTGATACTTCAATGGTGAAGCAATTGATCATTTCAAGGTCTGATCATTCCTAGGACTAAAACGTCAGTTATTGATATCAGCAAGAAAGCTTTAGAGTTCGTAGTAAATTTAGTTTGTTTGATTATTAGTGACAAAATGGATTTCAATATACACCAAAAAAAAAATTATTCTGATGAAGAATGTAATTTTTCATCAAAAAATTAAAACCTTTGGGTAATATTTAATCATGAATTTGTTACTTCAATCTATAAACTAATTTTTAAGTTAGATTGTAGGCTTAGGCTTTTTTAATATAGTATTAGAATTCAATAAAATATACTCCAAAGATTCAACTTAAGTATTCTCAATGTTTAGGGTGTTGAGAAATTAAAATCTAAATTGCAAAAATAAAATCCTTAATAATGGTACAATACATATTTATTTTTTTAACTCATCAATTAACTTTTAAGTTGAACTTTGAATATTTTTAAATATTACATTATCATTTAATTTCATAGATAATCTTAGGTTGAGGCTTGAAGATAATAATGTCATCCTCACTACATAGTAAGTTTGGTGGTTTGACAAACTCAAAGACTTTTATGTTATACTCAACTAATCTTGAATTTGTTGGCCATGAAAATTCAAAAAGTTCTATTAGGACCCTTAAGTGCTATCACTAGGATCAAAATTATGGTTGATAATTAAGACATTTTTCTTATTTGTTAACAGTGATCCAATAATACCCATGGACTTGTTAGCCATCCATTGGCCTGTTCATGGCATGCACCAACAATTTCTCCCCTTATGAAACTTATTAGTGTGTGTGGGGGGGGGGGGGGGGGGGGCTCAAACTTGTTACTTATTCTGATACCATTTCTTAGGATTCTGAGGCTTTACCTAATAAAGGAAGGTTGAAACATGTCTAGTTTCTAATCAAGTTATTTGTTTTGAAGAAGAGAATGTTAGAGGGGGTATTAATGAGGCAACCAAGTGTTACTATGGATGCCCACCATGAAGGTTTGACATGGTAGTAGAATGTCATGGTGGAGTTTTAGGGTGTTAAGAGTTATTGGGCCCACCTCTCTAACAAGAAGTTCTCCTTTTGACTCAGTAGTTGGATTCATAACATTAAGGCTTATGATGGATCATTTCAGCACCTGTGATTCCCAATTACTTTTTTAGTGAAGTCTCAAATCCCTACTCCTTATTTGTCATTCTTTTGCTCATCTTGTGGAAGTGGAGGCTTGAAATGTCAATACCTTGTGCTGGTAACAAGTCTGTTAAGACCATTGCAGTGGAGGCTCGAAATGTCAAGACCATTGTAGAACGGAGTGGTCACTTGCAAGGACATAAGAAAAGCAACATACATACATTCCAACAAATTTTAGATAGATTAACGGACTTTGATAATTCATCAATGTAAGTTGAAAATGCATAATCTTTTTTTCAAAAAACCCATTTTCTTGATGAAAATTTGTATGAAAAACTACAATAGAGATAAATTACCAATAATGCATGCATACCAATTAATCCGATTTATTAAGAGCAAATACTATAATGAGGAAATGACTTAGCTATGCCCCTTCCAACAAATGCACTTAGACCTTTTTTTCTGCTTTCTTTTTAAATAACTGAGAACCCCAACCAAGCTTACTTGATGGCATAAATTGAGAAGTAGCAACCTACCCTAAAGCATACTTAAGTTAATAAAAAATGTAGTTGAAGGAACTTGAACTCTGGAATGTTTACTTGCCATCTCAATTTCACTTGAGTTGCACCCTTAGACTTTTGTGTTTATCCTTAAATCAACAGTTTTGGAATTGAAAATAATTTATTTACCAAATATCTACATCCTAAAATGTATAAAATTTTGTATTCCACAAGAAGTCTTTTTTCTTCAAAAGCTTTTTGCAACCAAAACTTGAACTTCGGCGTTCCAGTCAATGCAGACAACCATTCATTTTTCTTTGGAAAGCTTAAAAGATTGACTAGAAAGTATAAGTAGGAAAAATATCTCTTTCAATTTCTTCCAGTTAAGGATTAGATTTACGTTGTGATACAAGAACTTGTCGAGGCTTCCGTTGGGCATATAATCATAGACCAACAGAAGTTCCTGCTTTCGCCGGCAATAGTCCAGGAGCTGCACTAAGTTCCTACGCCTCATTCTCCTCATGCTAAGGATCTCAGCCACAAATTCCTTTATCCCTTGTTTTGAATCGTGGGAGACTTTCTTCATTGCAACTTGAACATTAGAGGATGGAAGCGTTCCTCTATAAACCTTTCCAAAACCTCCAGCTCCAAGAAGTTTTGTATCTTTGAAACCTTTGGTTGCGTTGCGAAGATCCCTATAGCTGAACTTTTGAGGACCATAACCCTCTTCCCAGTCCTCACACACTTCATATTTCTTCTGCCTTGTGATGTAAGCTGCTCCTGGGACCATTATCAGCACAACTGCTGCTGCTATGAGTAAAGTCACGATCCGTACTCCTGGTTTCTTTCTCTTTTCACTCTCTTGGGGAAGGGAGGGAGGCTTCAAATGTCAAGGCTTTGCGCTGGTCCACTTGTATTAAAGCTCCATCCTAGAACGTAGTGGTCACTTGCAGCGAGACCAGTGGCTGACGAGAACCCAACATACATATATTCCGAGAGAATTTCAGACATATTATTAATGGTCTTCGATAACAGAGGTAGACTTGGTTTTGGGATTCCGGTCGGAGCGAGTGTTACATCCAGTAACTTTTCTGCTTCATCATAGTCTATGCAAAGATTCATTGGATCACCACCATTAAGCGTTAAGTTTATACTGTTCCCTCTGTAATCGTACATTGCAGGAGCTGATTCAATTGACTTGAGTCCATTGACATCGATTCCCACGTCATTACCTGAAAGATCACCATATTCAAAGTTCAGGAATGTGTCAAGCTCGATGGCCAAGATGCGGTTTGTAGAAAGCCCATTACTGGAAGCATTGAACAGTCCCAGGTATTGACCTGGAAGAGCAAGGCTGAATTCCCTTGAAGGAGCAATGGTGAAAGCAAGGCCATCACCACCATTTTTCCGATGTTCAGGAACCATGGCAAACACAAAATTAGCCGAAAATGAAAGGGATGAATTTAAATTGGACGTGGTTTTGAATCTTATGGGAAACTGGTATAAAGTGTGGCCCATCTTTGGGGTTCATAAATTGGTTAGCTGCAACAGACCATTGGGGTGGATTTTTGCGGTTCCATCAAGATACAGTTTGGCTTGACGGAATCCATTGTAGATGAATTGGTTTTCACCTTGAGCAAGGGAAAAGGGAATGTTGGGAACGCAGAGAAATAGGAGGAAATGGAGTGATCTAAGAACTATAGCCATTGGGAAATGGTTTCCTTTCTGTATCAGACGGGTTTATTTAAAAACTTGAACCTGGCATGAATGATTGCAATCCAAAATCAAAGATTAAATAGTTAAGGATTTTCATGGTTATGATATTAATTAGGATCCCCATTACTGAAATAGTCTTTTCTAGGCATGAAAAGATTCCAAGCAGCTGATAATTCCAAAGCAATCAAATGATGTTGTCGTTATCAACTTTGTTAAAGGCATCGAAACGTGGAAAATAATTGAAGATACGTGCACGAGAGTAATTTGATCATCAAAAGTGTAAGAAATGGAGTGAACAGTTCATCTCGGCTGGTGCTTATGAAAAGCAGGACGTTGAATAGACATAGAAGGACTTACTTTTTGACCAGCATACGCAAAGTCGCGCTTAAAATAGTTAAGTAAACTAGATTATCACAAAGTTTAGGATACAAAGTAAGGTTATAAAAGAATGAAGCATTTGAAATTGTTATGTTTATAAAGAGAGTTTATTTTAATATTGTGCACTTCTAAGTCCAACAAATATGTGGTAGGTCCAAAGATATTTTATATGAAATGGAAGCACAGATGTCAATTTATTAAAAACTGAAACTTAGATGGTGGAGCAAGTGATTATTTTAAGGTCCGATCATCCCTAGGGCTAAAATGTCAGTGATTGATATCAGCAGAAAAGCTTTAGAACTCGTATTAAATTTAGTTTGTCTAATTATTAGTGACAAAATGAGTTGTAAAGTACATAAAAAATTCTAAACATTTTGATGAGGAATGCAATTTCATATCAGGAAAATAAATTTTTTGAATAACATTTAATTATGAATTTGTCACTTCAATCTATAATCTAATTGTTAGGTTAGACTCTAGGCTTAAGCTTTTTCTACATGGTATTAGAGTTCAATGAAATCTACTCAAAACTCTATAATGTTACAATATAGATTTTTCTCCTTAACCCATCAAATTGTTTTTAGGTTGAAATTTGTATATTTGTACATATTAATCTCCTAGTTAATTTCAGGGATAATCTTGGATCCAGAGGACAAAAACCATAGGTTGACTCCTCAACAACAAAAAAACTACTAGAAATTCTAGCTTCAAAAGCCTACACCATAAAAAAAAAAAAAAGGAAGAGAAATTCAGGTTACTATGTTATAGAAAACCAATCAATTATCCGTCTGAAAAATATAAAAAATGGAATGCAAAACATGTCAAGAAAAACGATCTCTTTTAATCTCCCTTTTGACGTTGTTGATGTCAATATCATCTTAATCTCTATACTGTTTCTTAAACATGGCCAGAAAATGACTTCCCATGCCTTGTGGCTGCTAAACAAAAGCCGCCACTGCTCGAAGACGACCAATGATCTTGCCATACCTTCTTGGTGGGATTCATGGCTGAGGGACCACAATGGTCCAAGTCCTAGCTTCAGTACTTTCTGTGGAGTAACATTGACAGAATTATTGTAAATTATGTCATTAGGCATGAAAAAGATGTCACAGTTCAGAATTTCTTGTGCAGAGATATAAACTCCGCCAAATAATTTTAGGACAGACAAACAATGTCGTTATCGACTTTTATAAATGCATCAAAACGTGGAAATCAATGGAAATATATGAAAGGGAGTGAAAGTCCACTTTGCTTACGTGCGGTGCTCATGAAAAGCAGGACTTGTAAGGAGAAGACATAAATAGGCAATCTAAAGATCTGTGTTGGGCCTAGAAATAGTTAAGTAAAGAAGATGACCAAGAAGTTTAGGATACTAAAAGAGGGCACCTCATCTTTGTAGTCCGACAAAGAGAATAAAGTCTTTGACATTGTTGTGCTGAGCATGGAATCTTTGTTAGATGCATGCACTTGTAAATCTCCAAAAAATACATGAGAGTTTCAATGTCTTTTGTATGAAAAAGGATGTACGAATAGACTTTAAAAGTTCAATTATAGGAGCAATTACCATCCAAATTGAATTGTACTTAAGAAAGTTCAAGATAGAAAAGGCTCATGATTGGATTGAAAGAAAAGAAACCTTTGAATTAAGGGCATGAACAAGAAACCTACACCTATTGCTGTTTTGGTGAAAGCTTAAGGTATTTCTTCCAAGACAAATGGACAAACAAATACAATCAAAATCGTGAAGATTGAAATACATATATATAGAAATGAAATAATGCAAACTAATAAGGTGATTTTAGAGATGAAAGATGATCAATTAAACTCATTGAAGTAGACAGTGCTTTAATCCAAAATTTAAGTAAAACTAAATACTCAATAAATAGTGATTAAGCCACATAATGAAAGTGAATGATATTTCATTCAAGATGTTATTTTCTTACCGAGAGCAAAGACAATTATCATGAATCAAAACTAATAAATCTTGTGGACAATTTTTAAATATGGTTTGGTCCAACTTGAAATAAGCCTAAGCTTTCTATTTTAGAAGTTGGAAAGATTATTTTTGTTCGTACTATCTGCTATAACCAAATGTGAGTCTAAATAATTTAGAGAGATGGGTTGAAACACGTCAAAGCAGAAGTTATGAATAACCTTATAGGTGAACTTGTGAGGACCATAACCCTATTCCTGAGATCGTCATCAGCTCAATCGCTGCTGCTATCAGTGAAGTCCGATTGATCGGATTTGTCAAAAGCAAATACCAAAACCAGGAAATGACTTAGTTATGCACTTTGCAAAAACATGCCCTTAAACCTTTTTGCTATGGAATTGAAATAATTCGTTGGCCCAATATCTAAGTCCTAAAACATACAAAATTTGTTCCGCACAAGTTGTCTTTTAGATTGAAAAGCTTGCTGCAACCGAAACCTGAACTTAGGCGTTCCTATTAATGCAGAGAACCATTAGTTTCTCCTTGAGAAATCTAAAAGATTGACTAGAAAGCATAACTAGTAAAAAGACCCCTTTCAATTTCTTTGATGCCAGTGTCAATATTCCCATATTTCTTTCGCACCTTCTCCAATTCCACACGATTCCTTGACACACCACTGATGGTAAAGGGTGTGCTGTCTCCACCCAGATTTTGCTTTTGAAGAATCACGGCAAACAAAAAGTTGGCAGAAAATGTTAACAAAATTTTACATGCATACAGGACAGTGGAAAGATTACTTTTGACCATACTTTGCTCCTCTAAAATCAAACGTCATTCTCAATTATTTAGATTGATTGGTTTTGAAGTAAGTCCGTGTAAAGTGCGGTTTACAACTAAAAGAGCCATTTGTTGAAGGAGAGAAGGAAGAAGAAGTTCTACAGAATTCCGCATTTAGCCATTTTTTTAAAATTAAACAGACAACACTCGATGACAATCTAAGAAGCTCGGTAAACTTCAATAATTAGACTTAGGCTAGTAGCTAATATCTGTTCCTAAATCTATATTTAGTAAGGCAAACTCTACACATCATCTGCATGAAATTTCTGCTGTTTCTTACCAACAATAGTTTGCCGGTGGCATGACATACCCAATTCAACGACCACTCTGTAGGAATGATCCAAAGGTAGACATGGAAGGAGTAGAAGTCCGGGTTGAAGGAAATGACGATAAGAAACCAGATGATTCATCGATTTTAAATGTACTAAAAGCAGCCCTGTCTTTCGTTAATTCTGGCAGAACAACATCACCATCCAAAAACTGCTTCACTTGCCTCATGGTTGGCCTAGCTGCTGGCATTGCTTGAGAGCACAGCAAGCCTACTTTTAAAACCAATACCATTTCTTCCTCCACATAATTACCTTCTAATCTAGGATCACAAGCATCCAAAATAGCTCCATTTCTCCAGCATTCAAAGACCCAATCAACCAAAATCACCCGTTCTGGCGGTGCCTGTTGTTCTATAGGTTTCCTTCCACAAGCCACCTCAAGCATGAAGGTCCCAAAGGCGTACACATCGCTGCAAGTTGTTGCCCTCCCTGCTCTGGCAAGCTCTGGAGCCAAATAACCAGTAGTCCCAACCACATGGGTGGTTTGGGGACTCGCATCATGGTCGTGTAGTTTCGCAAGCCCAAAATCCCCTAACCTTGGATTTAATTCGGCATCCAATAGAACATTACTTGGTTTTACATCTCTGTGTAAAACAACTTGTTCCCACTCTTCATGGAGGTAAAGAAGGCCCGATGCTACTCCTTTGAGGATTCGAAATCTTTGAGGCCAGTTGAGAATTAGATTTACATTGCGATACAAGAACTTGTCTAGGCTTCCGTTGGGCATATAATCATAGACCAATATAAGTTCCCGCTTTCGCCGGCAATAGCCCAGGAGGTGCACTAAGTTCCTATGCCTCATTCTACCCATGCTAATGATCTCAGCCACAAATTCCTTCATCCCTTGTTTGGAATCGTGGGAGACTCTCTTGACTGCAATTTGAACATTAGACGATGGAAGCGTTCCTCTATAAACCTTTCCAAAGCCTCCTGCTCCAAGAAGTTCTGTGTCTTTGAAGCCCTGGGTTGCGTTGTGAAGATCCTCGTAGGAGAACCTGTGAGTACTATAACCCTCTTCCCAATCTTCACGTACATCTTCAGATTTCTTCCACCATAAGATGTAAGCACCTCCAAGGATCGTTATCAACACAAATGCTGCTGCTGTGACTAAGCTCAAGACTACTGTTTTCTCTTTTCCTTTTCTCTCCCGGGGAAGGCGAGGGAGGCTCGAAACGTCTAGGCTTTCTGCTGCTCCACTTCTATTGAAGCTCCATCCCAGAATATAGTGGTCACTAGCTAGAGTACCAGTGGATGAGGAGAAGCCCACATACATATCTTCCTGCAGAATTTCAGATAGATTAATGGATTTTGATAATAGAGGTCGATTCGGCTTCGGGATTGTGGTTGGGGCTAGTGTTACATTCAGTAAGTTCTCTGCTTCATCATAGTTTATCCACATATGCATTTGATTCCAACTGGTAAGATTGAAGCTTATATTTTTCCCTTCTTTGTCCGAGAAATACATTGGCGGAGCTGCTTCAATTGATTTCATGCCGTTCACATCGATTCCCACATGATTCTCGTTGATGGTGTCAAATTCAGGGTCGACAATGGTGTCAAGCTCGATGGCCAAGATGTGGTTTGTACTAAGGCCGACATTCGAAGAATTGAAGAGTCCCATAAAATGACTTGGAAAAGCATGGGTTAAGTCCGCCGAGGGACTAATGGTGAACGCAATGCCTTGACCACCGAGCCCTTGCTCTCCGGGAACCATTGCAAACACAAAGTTTGTAGAAAATGAAGTAGACGAAGTTAAACTGGATGAGGTTCTGAATCTTACGGGAAATTGGTAGAAAGCATGGCCCATCTGTGTGCCTGAAGTATTGGTTAGCTGCAAGAGACCATTGGGGTGGATTTCTGCAAGTCCATCTAGACGCAGCTTGGCCTGACGGAATCCATTGTAGATAAATTGGTTTTCATCTTGAGCAAAGGCGAAGGGAATAATGGGAATGCAAAGAAATAGAAGGAAATGGAGTGATCTAAGTAGTATAGCCATTGGGAAATGGTTTCCTTTCTGCATCAGAAGGGTTTATTTAGAAAGCTTGGACCGGGCATGAATGATTGCAATCCGAAATCAAAGACTAAATAGTTAAGGATTATCAATTAGGATCCCCCTTACTAAAATAATCTTTTCTAGGCATGAAATGAGTACATGTAGCCTAGATAATTCCAGAGCAACACATGATGTTGTCGTTATCAACTTTGATAAAGGCATTAAATCGTGGGAAATAATTGAAGGTACGTGAACGATAGTAATTTGATCATCAAAAGTCTCGGAAAGGGAGTAAAGAGTCCCCCTCTGCTTGTGCTAATCAAAAGCAGGACTTGAATAGACTCCCTTTGTGTGCAAAGTCACCCCAAAAATAGTTAAGTAAACAAGATTATCATGAAGTTAGGAAACAAAGGAAGATTATAAAACAATGAAGTCTTTGATATAGGTGTGTATAGTAAAGGTGTTTTTTTTAACATGGTGCATTTTCAAATTCCGCAAATATGTGGGAGGTCTAAAGATGCTTTATATGAAATGGAGGCACAAAGCTCAATTTATCAAAAGCTGACACTTCGATGGTGAAACAATTGATCATTTCAAGGTCTGATCAGTCCTAGGACTAAAACGTTAGTTCTTGATATCACCAAGAAAGCTTTAGAGCTCATATTAAATTTAGTTTGCTAATTACTAGTGATAAAATGGGTTTTAATATACAGAAAAGAAAATTTAATTGGTTTGATGAGGAATGTAATTTTTCATCAGAAAATTAGAACCTTTAGGTAATATTTAATTATGAAATTGTTACTTCAATCTATAAGCTAATTTTTATGTTAGACTATAAATTTAGACTTTTTTAATGTAGTATTAGAGTCTAATAAAATATACTCTAATATTCAACTTGAGTATTCTCAATGTGTAGAGTGTTGAGAAATTTAATTCTAAATTATAAAAAAAATCTTTAATAATGTTACAATACATATTTATTTTTTTAACTCATTAACTAACTTTTAAGTTGAACTTTGAATATTTTTATATATTACATTCCTTTTTAATTTCATCAATAACCTTCGGGAGTGAAGACAAAAGCCATAGGTTGAGGCTTAAAGATAATAATGTCATCCTCGCTACATAGTAAGTCTAGTAGTTTGACAAATTCAAAGACTTTTATGCTATACTCAACTAATCTTGAATTTGTTGTCATTGGAATTCAAAAAATACTATTAGGATCCTTGAGTGATATCATTAGGATCAAACTATAGTTGATAATTAATACATTTTCTTATTCGTTAATAGTGATCCAGTAATGCCAGCAGACTTGTTGGCCATCCATTGGCCCGTTTGTGGCATGCACCAACAATTTCCTCCCTAAGCAAACTTCTTGGTAAAAGGGTTGAACTTATTACTTATTTTGACACCATTTCTTAGGATTCTCTGGTTTTACCTTATAAAGGAGGGTTGAAATATGTCTAGTTGGTGGGGACTCCCCTGACCTAGTGGTAAGACTCCTAACTAGCAGTAGAATGCCACGGTGGAGGCTAAGGATGAATTCTTTCAGTGGCTGCAATTCCCGGTTACTTCTTCAGTGAAGTCCCAATCTCTACCCCTCGTTTCTCTTTCTTTTGCTTCTCTTGAGGAAGGGACTGAGGCTCGAAACGTCAAGGCTTTTTGCTGGTAAAACTCCATTGCAGAACGGAGTGGTCACTTGCAAAGACACCGTGGCTAAGGAGAAGCAACATAAATATATTCCAAGAGAAATTCAGACAGATTAAGGGACTTTTATAATTCATCAACGTAAGTTGAAAATGCACAATTTGTTTTTTTTTTTTAAAAAAAACCCATTTTAATGATGAAAATTTATATCAAAAACTACAATAGAGATAAACTACCATTAACGCATGCATACCAATTAATCTGATTTATTAAGAGCAAATACCATAATGAGGAAATAACTTAGTTATGCCCCTTCCAACAAATGCTCTTAGACATTTTTTATTTTAAAATAACCGAGAACCCCTACCAAGCTTATTTGATGGCATAAATTGAGAAGTGCAGTTTGTCTAAAGTATACTTAAGTTAGTCAAAAATGTAGTTGAAGGGATTTGAACTCAGGATACTTGCTTACCATCTCAACTACACTTGAGGACCACCCTTAGACTTTTATGTTTATCCTGAATCAATAGTTTTAGAATTGCAAATAATTCATTTACCAGATATCTACGTCCTAAAATGTACAAAATTTTGTTCTCCACAAGAAGTCTTTTTTCTTCAAAAGCTTTTTGAAACCAAAACTTGAACTTCGGCGTTCCAATCTATGCAGAGAACCGCTCATTTTTCTTTGGAAAGCCTAAAAGATTGACTAGAAAGCATAAGTAGGAAAAATATCTCTTTCAATTTCTTCCATGTCGGTATCAACATTCCTATCCTTCTTTGGTACCTCTCAAGTAACGTGTTGTGATGTGAATGAACCTTTTATATGTAAATAGGATGTTGAAACGTTGTCCCCGGCGGAAAAATACATTGAAGGAGCAGATGCCTCTCTTCCAATTACACACGATTCCCTGACGGACTACTGATGGCGTAGGGAATGTTGTCGCCACCTGGATTTTTCTTTTGAAGAACCACGGCAAACACGAAATTTGCAGAAAATGGAACGGACAAGGTCCTGTTGAATTTTATTGGAAGAAAGCACAGCGTGAAGAATTGTTGGTCAGGTGCGAATGGTGTTGGATTTTTTTGGGAAACTAAAACAAATTATGTAACGAATATATGCACGTAAAATATAAAGAAAATATTAAAGATTTTTACAGGCTTAAAAAAATTGGTTAATTAAAATTATTATCAATACCTTGATCTTTTTAAATTGATTGAAAAATTATTAGACTACATTCAAATATCTAGTTGTTGAAAATCTCATTAAATGAGTGAAAGCCCATCTCGTATGACTTGTGTGTTCATGAAAAGCAGGATTCAAATTGGAAAGACGTAAATGGACTCCCATGGTGAGCTACAAATGTAGTGTTGGGCTTAGAAATTGTTAAGTGGAGAAGATTAGCAAGATGTTGAGGACAGTATGTAGGATTAAAGAAGGCCCAATTGATCTTCATAATCCAATAGAGGGAATAAAGTCTCTGACATTGTTATGCTTAGCAGAAGATCTTTGTCAGATGCATGCACTTTTGAATACAAAAGATTGATTAAATGTTCAAGATACTTTATATGAAAAAGCATGCACCGAGAGACTTTGGAAGTTCAAACGGAAGAAGCAATTACCATCCTTATTGACTTACGCTAGAAAAAGTTGATGGCAGAGAGAGCTCAAGGCTAGATTAAGGCCATGACCAAGAAACCAACATTTAATCTTGATTAGGGCATTCCCTATAAGGAAGATGGATAAGAAAATACAATGGGCATTCCCTATAAGGAAGATGGATAAGAAAATACAATCTAATGAGTAAAGAAAATACTAATTTTAAAGGTATTTTCATCTAAAATTTAAGTGGAACCAAAGACTCAAACAATATTGACCAAACCACATAAATAAAGAGGATGATATTGTCATTTGATGATGCTATTTTGTTGAAGAGACAAATGTCATGAATCAACACTACTAGTCTTATCAATAGTCTTCAACCACGGTTTGGCCCAACTGAAGGAAATAGAAATTTAGAAGGAAAATATTGATTGATAATAGTCCAAGAAAAAAAAAAGAGACACATTCATAGAGTAAGAAATATGAGAAACAATTTCTTGCATAAAGAGATCATAGAATTTTTAGTATTGCATATAGATTGATATATTAATAACATACTATGAAGTAGATTTTTTTTAATTTTTTTTAATTTTTATAAAATAAGGACAGTATCTTAACAAATTTTATTAATACCAATAAGATTAGGCATAATAACTATACATTGGATAAGTACAAAGAACAAGGTATATTCCTAACCCTTAGAAAACAAGTTACTTACATATTAAGTCGTCACACATAATTAAAAATAAGCACAAAATACATTGGGCAGCACATTCACTTAATCCTATTATGATTTATAATTGCCTAGGCTTAATTGATCTTTAACATAAACATCTAAGCATGAATGAGACAATGAGCCAAGTTGATCAAAAATTGTTACATTCTCAATGGCATGACCATGATTGGCAAGACGGTCTGCTATCATATTTCTCTCACGATACACATGACATATAAGTGCATGTAAAGGAATTATAGTCAAACACTATGAAGTAGATTACCTTTACATAGAATATTCTTTCTATATTCAAAAACTAAGCACAATAGTCCGCCAGTGACACGGTAGATCCCAATTCAACGACCACTCAGTACGAATGATCCAAAGGCAGACAAGGAAGCTGTAGAAGTCTGGGTCAAAGCAAGTGATGATGAGAAATGAGTTGATTCGTCAGTTTTAAATGTACTAAAAGCTACTCTGTCTGTCGTTAATTCTGGTAGAGCAGTATCACCGTCCAAAAACTGCTTCACTTGCCTCATGCTTGGCCTAGCTGCTGGCATTGCATGAGAGCACAGCAAACCTACTTTCAAAGCCAATACCATTTCCTCCTCCACATAATTACCTTCTAATCTAGGATCACAAGCATCCAAAATAGCTCCATTTCGCCAGCATTCAAAGACCCAATCAACCAAAATCACCCGTTCTGGCGGTGCCTGTTGTTCTATAGGTTTCCTTCCACAAGCCACCTCAAGCATGAAGGTCCCAAAGGCGTACACATCGCTGCAAGTTGTTGCCCTCCCTGCTCTGGCAAGCTCTGGAGCCAAATAACCAATAGTCCCAACCACATGGGTGGTTTGGGGACTCGCATCATGGTCGTGTAGTTTCGCAAGCCCAAAATCCCCTAACCTTGGATTTAATTCGGCATCCAATAGAACATTGCTTGGTTTTACATCTCTGTGTAAAACAACTTGTTCCCACTCTTCATGGAGGTAAAGAAGGCCCGATGCTACTCCTTTGAGGATTCGAAATCTTTGAGGCCAGTTGAGAATTAGATTTACATTGCGATACAAGAACTTGTCTAGGCTTCCGTTGGGCATATAATCATAGACCAATATAAGTTCCCGCTTTCGCCGGCAATAGCCCAGGAGGTGCACTAAGTTCCTATGCCTCATTCTACCCATGCTAATGATCTCAGCCACAAATTCCTTCATCCCCTGTTTGGAATCGTGGGAGACTCTCTTGACTGCAATTGGAACATTAGACGATGGAAGCGTTCCTCTATAAACCTTTCCAAAACCTCCAGCTCCAAGAAGTTCTGTATCTTTGAAGCCCCTGGTTGCTCTGTGAAGATCCGTATAGCTGAACCTTTGAGGACCATAACCCTCTTCCCAATCTTCACGCACTTCATATTTCTTCTGCCTTATGATATAAGCTGCTCCTGGGACCACTATCAGCGCAACCGCCGCTGCTATCAGTGAAGTCACGATCCATACTCCTGGTTTCGTTCTCTGTTGACTCTCCTGGGGTTTCTTTCTCTTCTCACCCTCTTGGGGAAGGGGAGGGAGGCTGGAAATGTCAAGGTTTTGCGCTGGTCCACTTGTATTGAAGCTCCATCCTAGAATGTAGTTGTCACTTACAGCGATACCAGTGGCTGAGGAGAACCCAACATACATATATTCCAAGAGAATTTCAGACATACTAATGGTCTTCGATAATAGAGGTAGAACCGGTTTTGGGATTCCGGTCGGGGCGAGTGTTACATTCAGTAACTTTTCTTCTTCATCATAGTCTATCCAAAGGTTTATTGGATAACCGCCGCTAAGCGTTAAGTTTTTACTATGCCCTCTGTAATCATACATTGCAGGAGCTGATTCAATTGACTTGAGTCCGTTGACATCGATTCCCACGTCATTGCCAGAAACATCACGAAATTCGAAGTTGAAGAATGTGTCAAGCTCGATGGCCAAGATGTGGTTTGTAAGAAGTCCGTTATTGGAAGCATTGAAGAGTCCCAGGTATTGACCTGGAAGAGCAAGGCTGAAGTCCATTGAGGGAGCAATGGTGAAAGCAATGCCATCACCAGCAATCTTTCCATGTTCAGGAACCATGGCAAACACAAAATTTGCCGAAAATGAAACGGATGAATTTAAATTGGACGTGGTTTTGAATCTTATGGGAAACTGGTAGAAAGCATGGCCCATCTTTTCCGTTGAAGAATTGGCTAGTTGCAACAGACCATTAGGGTGGATTTTTGCGGTTCCATCAAGATGCAGTTTAGCTTGACGGAATCCATTGTAGATGAATTGGTTCTCACCTTGAGCAAAGGCAAAGGGAATATTGGGAACGCAGAGAAATAGGAGGAAATGGAGTGATCTAAGAACTATAGCCATTGGACTTGGTTTCCTTTCTGTAAAAGACGGGTTTATTTACAAACTTCGACCTGGCATGAATGATTGCAGTCCGAAATTAAAGATTAAATAGTTAAGGATTATCATGGTTAAGATATCAATTAGGATCCCCATTACCGAAATAATCTCTTCTAGGCATGAAAAGATTCCAAGCAGCTAGATAATTCCAAAGCAAACAAATGATGTTGTCATTATCAACTTTGTTAAAGGCATTGAGACATGGAAAATAATTGAAGATGGGCTTATGAAAAGCAGTCCACCTCTGTTGATGCTTATGAAAAGCAGGACATTGAATAGACATATATGGACTCACTTTGCGACCAGCGTATGGATTGTCACCCCCAAGAATAGTTATGCAAACAAGATCATCATGAAGTTTAGGATATAAAGTAAGACTATAAAAGAATGAAGTCTTTGATTTAGATGTGTCTAGCAAAAGAGTTTATTTTAATACAAAGCATTTCTAAAAACCATAAATATGTGGGAGGTCCAAAGATGTTTTATATAAAATGGAAGCACGAAGGTCAATCTATCAAAAGCTGAAACTCCTTTTTTTTTTTTTTTTTAGAAATGTAAGTTTGCATTAATAGAAAATAGTATATAAAAGTATAGAATATACCCAACATTATAAAAAATTGTGAAAAGATAGAGGTTAAAATTTTTCAAATCTCACTTAAAATAAAATTTGTATTAATAAAAGATAACATACAAAAATATAAAGGTATACTAGAATTACAAAAATTGATAGTGATGCATTCCTAGCCTTAATTGACTACATCATGCCTTCGATGTTATTACTTTCAAGAAATTAAAGTGCTTAAAGCATGCCTTACACTTTAGATGAAAAAGCTGAAACTTAGATGGTGGAGCAATTGATTATTTCCAATTCCAATCATCCCCAGGATAAAAATATCAAGTGATTGAAATAAGCAAGAAAGCTTTAGAGCTCATATTAAATTTAGTTTGTCTAATTATTAGTGATAAAAGGGGTTGTAAGGTACATAAAAAATGCTAATTATTTTGATGAGGAATGTCCTTCCATATTGGGAAAATAGAATTTTTGGATAATATTTAATTATGAATTTGTCACCTAAATTTATATTCTAATTTTTAGGTGACTCTAAGCTTAGGCTTTTTCTATATGGCATTAGAGTTCAATAAAATCTACTACAAACTCTATAATGTTACATATAGATTTATTTCCATAATCCATGAACTATATTTTAGGTTGAAATTTGTGTTTCTTTACATACTACTTTCCTAGTTAGTTTCATGGATAATCTTGGAGCCAGAGGACAAAAACTATAGGTTAAGGCCTATACAATATCCTCACTAAACAATAAGTTTGGTAGTTAGAAAAAAGTTAAAGACTTCCACTTTACACTCAACTAATCTTGACTATGTTCCTATTAGGAATTCCGAAGATACTATTAGGACCTGTAAACACTACTATTAGATCACAAGTTATAGTTGATAACTAAGATGTATTTCTTATTTGCTAATAGCAAACCAAAAAAATCTAAGGGCTTGCTAGCCACCAATAGGCAATCGACCGTGTGGCATGCACCAACAATTTTCCCTCTTACCAAACTTGTTGGAGTAGGTGGTGAAACACCATTTGTTAGGATTTTCATACGTTATTACTTGGCCAAAATCTATATGTAATAAAAGGGGTTGAAACATGTTAGTGTAAAGGGGGTTTCTAATTAAACAAATTATTTGCTTTGAAGAAAAGAATGTTAGAGGTGGTCTTGGTGAGGCAACCAAGTGCCACTTTGGACAGCCACCTTGGAGGTCAGAGGTGGCAGTAGAATAACATGGTGGAGGCGGAGGTTCATTCCCTTAGGAGGCCGCAATTCTCCGTTAATTCCGCATCAAGAAACACAGGCACTTAGAAGAGGATATTGGGCCGCTTAAAGTCGGAATTCAGAAGGATGGTCTCCCTCTCTTGATCACCGGTACCACACACCCTGATTGGCATTACCTGTTGAGAGTGACAGTGTTTTCGTCAAATCAGAAAATGAAAGTTTCATTTGTTGAACCTGAGCTCTGTTTCATACCAGAGCCGCTGATTTTTGAGGCTTGAAGAAATAGCCAGGATGCCCACACTAATCACTTACAGGAGAAAAGAAATGGGCAGTGCAAAAAGTTCCTTTGTTGTACACTGCTTATACTCTCAAAAACAGGATTCCTTGCATCCCGTGCAGCTTATTTTGTCTTTCTTTTTTCAACAATCGGTTGTATTGCGCTACAGCTTCTTGTAAACTGTTTGGAAGTGGATAAAAGCGAACCTATAATCCATCAATTGTTTGCTATCGCAGTTCTTTCCACTCGGTTTTGACGGAGAAAGATGAATAAAAACTTATGCAGAGTACTGAAAGACTTAATTTAGCATCTAATAGAATATTGCTTACTTTTACATCTTTGTGTAAAACAACCTGTTCCCACTCTTCATGGAGCTAAAGCAGACCAGATGCCACCCCTCTGACGATTTGCAATCGTTGAGCCCAGTTAAGGCTTAGGCTTACATTGTCATACAAGATCTTGTCCAAGCTTCCGTTAGACATGTAATCGTAGACCAGCAAAAGTTCTCGCTTTCGGCGGCAATAGCCCAGGAGCTGCACTAAGTTCCTATGCCTCATTCTTCCCGTGCTAACGATCTGAGCCACAAATTCCTTCATCCCCTGTTTGGAATCGTGGGAGTCTCTCTTGACTGCAATTTGAACATTAGATGACGGAAGCATTCTCCATAAACCTTTCCAAAACCTCCTTCGCCAAGAAGTTCTGTATCTTTGAAACCTTGGGTTGCCTTGTGAAGATCCTTATAGCTGAACCTGTGAGGACCACCACTCTCTTCCCAATCTTCGCGTACTTCTTCATATTTCTTCCGCCACAAGATGTAAGCAGCGCCTGGGACCGTTATGATCACAAGTGCTGCTGCTATCAGTAAAATCATGATCAATACTCCTGGTTTCTTTTCCTTTCTCCTCCCTTGGGGAAGGGGAGGGAGGCTCGAAACGTCAAGGCTTTGCACTGGTCCACTTGTATTAAAGTTCCATCCCAGAATATAGTGGTCACTTGCAACGAGACCAGTGGCTGAGGAGAACCCAACATACATATATTCCAAGAGGATTTCAGACAGATCAATGGTCTTTGATAAGAGAGGTTGATCTGGTTTTGGGATTTTGGATGGGGCGATTGTGGCATTCATTATTTTTTCCGCTTCATCATAGTCTATCCAAAGATTCATTGGATTCCCACTAATGAGCTTCAAGTTTATCATGTCCCCTAGGTGATAATACCTGGCAGGAGTTATTTCAATTGATTTGATGTCGTTTACATCGATTCCCACATCATTATCTGTCATATCTCCAACTTCAGAGTCTCAAATGGTATCAAGCTCGATGGCTAAGATGTGGTTTGTAAGAAGGCCTCCATTGGAAGTATTGAAGAGTCCCAGGTAGAGACCTATGAGAAAATGGAATGATCTAAGAACTGTAACCATCGTGCGTTGTAAAAAAGAATAAACCGGTATGTATTGTGTAGTTAGAACGTCTGTGTTATGTTCTAATTGAATCCCAATTGATGCTCAAACTGCACTACATAAATATGCAATGCACGATGAGTTTCTGGTTTTCGACATTCTGATCGCTCTCTCTCAGTGTTTTTTTGTGCTAACCTCTTCAGAATGAATCTACATGTGGTGGAATGCGCTAAAATGTTGACTGCATCTCTGAACAAGTGTCAAACCAAGTCTTTTTTCCGTTTATTAGTCAATAACAAAATGATACGACAACCTGCTGATTATGAGTCACACCTCGTCATAGAGAAAATGGTTCTCCTTTTTCTATCAAAAGGCTTTTCTTTGTTTCAGTACCTAGACCTGCCTAGGAGGAAGACGAATACAAATTTTGTCTTTTTGGTTCCGTACTGACGTAAATTTTTAACATCCACTTGATATAAAGCAATGACAACAAGAATCACTTGAACTTCAGTTTTGGCTATTTCTGTGACCAACTAATCTTGCCTTACAATGATCCGTGGAGCTAATGATGGAGCTCGACAGTATAAATCAATTTGTAACCCACGGAAATTGCAAGAGATGTGCAAGGGACAATTATCTATGGTTGATTCATTTAATGAGCATTTAGCTTCTCCTATGTAGTTTTTTTGCCAAAGCTTATGTTTCACAGCACGGACATGAAAGGTGGGATTGAAAAATTAATGATAATTTAGCAGTTAAAGATGCAGGTGGAAAAAGTTCACGACCAAGCATTAGCCTAATTGTTGTGATTGATAGTTCTACGCTTTTCCATGTGGTGACCCAATAGCCTTCTGTTTATCATGTGAGGATGTAAATGTATTCTGCTCATCCTCACTTTTCTCCTTTGTCAGCTAGTTGGTAAAACTTCTGGAATCTCGATAGAAAGCATTAGCCTAATTGTTGCTTTAATAGTTCTCATTACTTTATCATTTTTATTTTATTTTATTTTATTTTATTTTTACTAACGCACCCCAATAAAGGAGATAAAAATTTAAACTCATAACCGATAAAACTGTCGGTCAAGATTTGAGTTAGAGAACACCACTGAGTCAGGTCCTATCCCTTCATTACTTCATCGTAATTACAAGAAAAGTGCATAGTTTGATCTATAACTAACGTAATGAAAAACTTTATAATGAGTCTTACATGTAAACAGTATGTTGAAAAGTGTTAGTTGTTGGAAGCACGGGTGCACTAACAGCGTTAAGGACCCTGTCGAGGGTGGCTGCAAAAATAAAGAAGGTGCCATGGAATGGTCCAATTCCCTACTTCCATAGTTTCCGGGGAGTACAGTTGAGAGAATTACTGTTGTTTATGTTTCGAACACTGGTTTAAGATATCAATCGTGCCTAAAATTGATGTTACTTATCAAAATATCTTATGCAGAGATAAGAGCAAGCATTTTCCTCTGTTCCTTCTGAATTTTGCAGTTTCCTCGAATCATAAATAAGAGCAAGCATTTTCCTCTAATCAGAGGTAAAGTTTAGCCGAGAAAAACGGAGTTTCTTCTATGGAAGCGGCACTCTTTCCTTGTAGCAGACGGTGCCAATTTCTGCAGCTTGAAGAAATAGCCATGATTCCGACCCCAATCACTTGCAGGAGAAGAGGAAATAGGCAGTGGAAGAAGGAGATGGTTTCGGCTAATTAAGAGACTTAAGTTTTCCTATTTCGAAATGCCTTTGTTCTCTGTTTTTACTCTCAAAAAGGGGATATTGCATCCGTGCAGCTTTCTTTGTTTCGACAGAGAGAGAAGAAGAAAAATTTCTGCGGAGTAGTAAAACGCAATTAAACTCTCCAACAAGAAACACTCAAATAACGATCTAACAAGCTTGCTACACTTCAACAGTTTGACTTACGCTAATAGCTAACATCTTTTTCCAAGTCTAGATTTAGTGAGAGAAACTCGACACTTCATCATCAAAAGTTTCTACCATCTTTTCTCAACAACAGTCTACCGGTGGCATCATAGACCGGGCTCAACGACCAGTATTCAAGAATGATCCAAGGGCAGATGTTGGGACAGTAGAAGCCTGGCGTGGCAAGAAATCAGATGATTCATCCGTTATAAATGTAAAAAAAGATACTCTCTCTTTTGTTAATTCCGGCAAACCAGCATCACCATCCAAAAACTGCATCACTTGCCTCACGGTGGGCCTAGCTGATGGCATTGCGTGACAGCAAAGCAAGCCTACTTTCAAAACCAATATCATTTCTTCCTCCACATAATTTCTTTCCAATCTAGGATCACATGCATCAAGAATAGCTCTATTTCTCCAGCACTCGAACACCCAATCGACCAGTATCATCCGTTCTGGCAGTCCCTGATGCTCAATAGGTCTTCTTCCACAGGCCACCTCTAGCATGAAAGTTCCAAAAGCATAAACATCTGTACAAGTGGTCGGCCCCCTCGCTCTCACAAGCTCTGGAGCTAAATAGCCAATAGTGCCAACCACTCGGGTGGTTTGGGGATTGGTACCATGGTTGTATAATTTTGCAAGGCCAAAATCTCCTAACCTTGCATTTAGTTCAGTATCCAATAAAATGTTGCTTGCTTTAATATCTCTGTGTAAAACCACCTGTTCCCACTCTTCATGGAGGTAAAGAAGGCCAGATGCTGCCCCTCTGATAATTCGAAATCTTTGAGGCCAGTTAAGGCTTAGGTTTATGTTGCGATGCAAGAACTTGTCGAGACTTCCGTTAGGCATAAAATCATAGACCAACAGTAGTTCTCGCTTTTGTCGGCAATAGCCCAGGAGTTGCACTAAGTTCCTATGCCTCATTCTTCCCATGCTAATGATCTCAGCCACAAATTCCTTCATCCCTTGTTTGGAATCGTGGGAGACTTTCTTGATTGCAACTTGAACATTAGATGATGGAAGCGTTCCGCTATAAACCTTTCCAAAACCTCCAGCTCCGAGAAGTTTTGTATTTCTGAAACCTTGGGTTGCGTTGTGAAGTTCCTTATAGGTGAACTTGTGAAGACCATAACCCTCTTCCCATTCTTCACGTGCTTCGTCAGAATTCTTCCGCTTAGAGATGTAAACAGCTCCAGGGATCACTATTAGCACAACCGCTGCTGCTATGAGTGAAGTGACGATCCGTACTCGTGGTTTCTCTCTCTTTTTCCTGTGATGAGAAAGGGAAAGAGGAGGGAGGCTCGAAACGTCATGCCCGTGCACTGGTCCACTTGTATTAAAGCTCCATTCCAAGATGTAGTGGTCACATAACACAGAACCAGTGGCTGAGGAGAAGCCAACATACATATATTCCAAGAGTAATTCAGACAGATCAAGGGTCTTCGACAATAGAGGTTTTTCTGGTTTTGGTGTTTCAGTTGGAGCGAGTCTTATGCTCAGTAACGTTTGTGCTTCATCATAGTCTATCCAAACCCTCATTGGATCCCCACTGGTGAGATTCAATCTTGTTTCCTCATACATTGGTGGAACTGATTCAACTGACCTGATGTCGTTGACATCGATACCCACATGATCCTCCGAACTCTCTCCCCAATCATCGACGTTACCATAACAGTCAAGCTCTATGGCCAAGATGTGGTTTGTAGGAAGGCCGATATTGTATTCGTTGAAGAGTCCCAAGTAAGCGCCTGCAGTAGCGTGGGTGAAATTCGTCGAGGGAGCGATGACAAAGGCCAAGCCGTCACCACCAGACTTTGCATCTTTAGGGACCATGGAAAACACAAAGTTCGTTGAAAATGAGACAGATGAATTTGAATTAGATGAGGGTTTGAATCTTTTGGGAAATGGGTAGAAAGCATGGCCAGTCTTCATTACCGACAAATTAGTTAGCTGCAACAGACCACTGGAGTCGATTTGTGCCATTCCATCAAGATGCAGTTTGGCCTGACGAAATCCACTGTAGATGAAATGGTTTTCATCTTTAGGAACGGCCAAGGGAACATTGGAAACAAAGAGAACGAAGAGAAAATGGAGTGATCTAAGAACTATAGCCATCGGGAAAAAGGGTCTCCTTCTTAAACTAGGATGGTTTTGCCCTAGGGTTCGTCGATGGAGAAGGCGAACGATCGGGTCAACGGAGAAGAGTATGACAAGTATCGATTGGATCGATGTGACGTTGTGCAGAAATACCACTGGTTTTAAAGAGCGATGTGACCTTGATTTAAATACCAACTTAAATGGCAGGGGCTTTCGTGTAACTTGTTATCCTCAATTTCCCCGAAAAAGCAACATGCCCAAAAAAAAACAAGCAAATCGTTCCCTTCAACTACGATCCTAAAGCCACCGCCCTTTCGACGCTTATCCAAAAAACCAGCAAAATTCTTATTTTAAATCTCAACCAGAAACGTGGGCCCCAGTAACATGCTAATACTCTCTTCCGCGCATAAGAAGTCATTGCATTTTCGTGGGCCCCAGTAACATGCTAACACTCTTTTGTGAATCAGAAGTCTTTTCTTAGTATAAATACCTGCCTTTACGTGGGCCCGAGTAACATGGTAACACTTTCTTTTGTGCATCAGAAGTCTTTTCTTAGTATAAATATTATGCTGGACCTGCCTGTCAGGCAGTGCAATCCATTGAACCTTTCTTCTTAAGTCAATAGTTTCAGAATTAAAAATAATTTGTTTATATAATTTTGAAGACCGAAAAGTTGGAAATTTTTGTTTTATAAAAGTTGTCATTAAGCTTCAAAAGCTTAATGAAAACAAAAAAAAAAAAAAAGAAAATCTAAACTCCTATTATAAGAGTTGATTTAAATGATTTGAGGCCTATTACTTCCATTCCCCCATGATTATTTTTGAAGAGTTGCTTCAAGCATGACGGCCGAGATGTGGCCTGCGGAACAGCCATTACTTGGGTTATCGAGGGTCTTTATAAGTTAGGAAACTTTCTTCCCTCAAATTAGCTTCTAAGAGAGAAGGAATACATCCATTCATCAAAAACACAATATATTAGTGTAATGATAAAAATATAATATTTATCTAACTTCGACACTCTCTCTTATTGTATCTATGACAAAATGTTTTACAAGAACTCAATTTACAATCAAAAAGGTGTTTCACTTAAAATCTAATTACAATATTATTTTAAAAAGTGTATTGGCTTCAACATGTAAAGAACACTACAAGTCACTATATTGCTAGAAAAAGTAGAAAGTTCCTTGGGGCATTCATGGTGAACTCAATGCTGATATCACAGGGATCTTTTGTTTGACGAACCACGCCAAGCAGAAAGTTTGTAGAAAGCGGAAGTGATGAGGCCGTGTTGCGTTTTCATTGGAAGAAAGCACAACCAACCCTTTGCTGTTAATTGTTGTATTGGAAGGTTACCATGGATGATATAACAAATACATATGTAACAAATGCAAAAAAAAAAAAAAAAAATCAAAAATATTACGTGGTTTGATAAAGGACTAGTTTACTTATTTTTTTAGGCTTTCATACTATTAAGAGTCATCATAAAAATTTTCCCTTCTAATAGCCTTCTTTTCACCGTAATAGTTCATTCAAATGACATAAATATATAAGACTTTTTAGCGCACAGATAATTGGAAGAAATTTTGATTGAAAAAAAAAAAATTCTTCTTTTATGTTTATCCCTAATTTCAACTACAACAGATTTCTACGACTCCATCAAGGCACAAAGAGGCTTGACTGAAGTCATGGTAGATGAAGTTTTATGTTAGGACAAGGGCCAAGCATTATTAGAGAATGAAGCACCGAAGAAGTGTTGCCTTTGGGAATAGCGCGAAGGGACTTCCTTCCACAGAAAAATTTACTTCCTGAAAACAATCTACCATCAATGGCTTGATCTAATGAAAATTTAGTAATAATTGTTAACCTACATTCGCATATACTGTTGTTGGGCGTTTTGCTGAGGTAAAGCAAAAATATGAGTCCTCCAATGCTCTTTGCCGTTGGTGAATGACAGGATCAAGGAATATGCCTATCCTTCTTTGGCACCTTTCAGATGATGGGTCATCTGAATGAACCTGTACGCGTAAATAGGATCTTGAGACACTTCCTTAGGCGGGAACATACATACTGGAGGTGATTCAACTGATGTGAGGCCTTCCACTTCAATTGCCACATGATTCCTTGAGGTATTGATGAGTTATATTTTTTATTTTTTAATATTATGTCAGATTTAAGTGATATCAGATAACATTTACCTATTTCTAATCTCTAACTTATATTAATCTGTATTTTAAATAAGGATCGTCCACTAAACATAAAACAGTAATGTTAAAAATCTTTCATGAAGTTTGTTGCCAAAAGTAGAGGATGCAATTGATGAAAGCCAACCAATCACCTTTCTATACCTTCTCGATGAGATAATGGCAGAGGACTAGAAATAGTCTGACTTTTCGCTTCATCACGTTTGAATAAATTTTTGTCATGCAAAATAAACTTTTTCTTTCGGTCCTACCATCTTTACCTAATTGGAGTGTGATTTATGCTCACATTAGAAAATATTATCTAGATTCCCAACAACTCTTATTTTGTCCTCTTCTGTTGTGGAATACTATTAAGCAAATTAAAAACTTTAGGGTTGAATAATGGGTTAAGATATCAATTAAAATCTTTTCTAGGTATGAAAAGAATACACGCAAGCAGAAAATTTGAAGTACAAGAGTTCTACGATTCCATTGATTGAAGCCATGATAGATGAAGTTTTCCTCTTGGGCAGGGGCTAAGCGTGGAAAACAAGTAAGACAAGACTTCTCTGGCTCTGCGAACATTCTCTCAGACAGATTCGGGAACATAGCAACATTGACCGAGAAAGAAGTAGCGGAAAATACATTAAAGAAGAACTTTATTTCACAACAGTGGAGACAACGGCAACTATTTAATGACTTCGATGACAAGATTTCAAATACTGGAGGTGATGGACAGATACATTTTCAAATTCCCACTCTTACGCCATGACTTTCGGTGCCGACTAAATCCTGCTTTGAAGTCCAAGGATGAAACTTGCATACATGTGTTCTGCGTAATCACAACTAGTAGAAACGCTGAAAATGTATGTTCCTTTTTGTTTTCACACCTGGAAAGTGAGGTCAAAGTCATTTTTACCTGTCATCGGTCACCACCTTTGTTCTTTTGGTTCTTTGACTAAGTCTATGCACGTGCTTGTGTTCAAATATGTATTATATAGTGGGCCCTTTTATGTATTTGTGATGGCCAATTAGTCAAATAGCGGGCCCATTAGAGGCCTGGTTGTCAGGCAGTACATATGTTTGCAAGTTTGATCCGTCAACATCCAGGCAGGGTTTTAGTCGGCAACAGGAGTCACGGGCAGCAGCATATCTTCAACAATGGCATAAGAAGTGGGGGAAAGAGAGAGAGAGAGAGAGAGAGAGAGAGAGAGACGAAAATTTCTGTCTATCAGCTCCAGTATGTGAAACCTTGTGATCGGAGTCGTTGTAAAGTCGCAGTTATCTCCACAATTGTTAAATAAAGTTCACTGTTTAAGGTATTTTTCACTTGTTCTTTGTTTTCTTTATCGAACAATGCTGCTGTTTTCCCGATCTATGTCTAAAATAATAATTCAGAGTGCTTGTCGGGTCCTGACTAGTTTGGTCTTACTCGGTTCCCACGCCTCTCTACCAAGAGAAAATGAAGAATCGAAGAACTGTTGCTGTTGAGAATAGATTCCTTTCTCTGATACCTCTCGAGAGACAGACGTATTAGTAATCTTGGCATTGCTTGAAATAATAAGCTAAATGTTGGAACAAGAAGCTATGCATCACGCATAAAATGCACTAACATCAAGCTATTGAAATCAAAGAAAGAAATCAATACAGTTTGTTTAGAGTGGTTCAGCAAATGACGCTTCACTCATGCTAAGGATCACAACCACAAATTCCTTTACCCCTTGTTTGGAATCGTGGGAGATTTTCTTTACTGCAACTTGAACATTACAGGATGGAAGCGTTCCTCTATAAACCTTTCCAAAACCTCGAGCTCCAAGAAGTTCTGTATCTTTCAAAACCTCTGGTTGCATTGTGAAGATCCCTATAGCTGAACCTTTGAGGACCATAACCCTCTTCCCAATCTTCACGCACTTCTTCATGTTTCTTCTTGCTTATGATGTAAGCTGGCCCCGGCAGCATTATCAGCACAACTGCTGCTGCTATGAGTAAAGTCGCGATCCATACTCCCGGTTTCTTTCTCTTTTCACTCCCTCGGGGAAGGGGAGGGAGGCTTGAAATGTCAAGGTATTCCTTGAAAGACAGATGGAGAAACCAAATACAATCAAATTAGTAGAGATGGAAACACTTATTAATAGAAATGGAATAATACAAACTAATATGAAAGGTGATAAATTAAACTAGTTGTAGTAAAAAATATTTTAATCCAAAATTTAGGTGGAACATAATAAAAATAGATGGTGTTTGATTTGAGATGATATTATGCCGTGGAGTGCATAAACGACTACCAAGAATCACTACTAGCAAGTCTTGTGGACAGCTTTTATATATGGTTTGGCCCAACTTGAACTGAGCGCAAGCTTTCTGTTTTATCAGTTGTAATAAGAAATTGGAAAATTTTTTTACATGCATATAAGAAATTGGAAATATTATTTTTGCTAATACCATGCTCTGCTATAACCAAACTATTGGGTTAGTCCAACTCATATTTGGGATTTATTATTGGGTCTTATTAGGGTAATGTAGCCCTAAGGTTTAAAAGAAAAAATATAAGTTTTTTCTAGGGTGTGGCCGTCAAAAGAAAAGAGAAAAAAAAATAGTAAAATTTTACAGGAATTAAAAGCCTTGCACAGTAGTTGATCAAACGCTTAACTAAAGTCAATCCGTGGTCTGATTGAGCTTATTTTTTGTTAATGAGTTTGGAATTGGGTGTTTTTTATTGTAAATGGTTGGATAATTATTTGGAATTCTTTAAATGAGCAGATCTTGGTAAAAAATCTGAGTGATTTTTCTCCAATTTTTTTTTGTTAAGTTGATGTTTATAACTTGTACTTCACTATTAATTAGTGATTTTATTGTTATTGGATCAATAAATTTTTATTCTATTGCTATTGTTAATGACTTGATTGGATTGTAAGCCTAACAATTTATATAGTAAAAATTTGAGTGAACTTCGTGATCAGTCTTATGGTTTTTATCTTTCACATTGGAGGAGTTTTCCATTAAAAATTCTCTTGTTGATTGTAATGTTTGCATCTTTTACTTGTGATTCAAATACATTGTTAATATTTTAATATTTCTTCATAGGTTCAATCAAAATGAAAAATTCTATATGTTTTTTTCCTATCACAAATGTGATCCCAAATAATTCAGACAGATTGCGGTTGAAATATGTCAACGTAGAACTTGGGAAGATCCTTACCGGTGAACTTGTGAAGACCGTAACCATGTTCCCAATCTTCATGTATTTGTTCATATTTCCGTCGACGTAAGCAATTCCTGAGATCGTTATCAGGACAACTGCAGCTGCAATCAGTGAAGTCTGATTAAGCCGATTTGTTAAGAGCCAATACCATAACCAGGAAATGACTTAGTTATGCACCTTGCAACAACATGCCCTTAAACCTTTTTGTTATGGAATTGGAAATAATTCATTTACCAAATATCTAAGTACAAAAACATACAAAATTTTGTTCTGCACAAGTAGTCTTTTAGATTGAAAAGCTTGCTGCAACCAGACCTGAACTTCGCCGTTCCTATTAATGCAGAGAACCATTAATTTCCCTTTGAAAAGTCTAAAAGATTGACTAGAAAGCATAACTGGTAAAAAGATCCCTTCCAATTTCTTCGATGCCAGTGTCAATATTCCTATCTTTCTTAGGTACCTTTCAAAGAAGGCTTTGCGATGTGAATGAACCTTTCATACGTCAATAGGATGTTTGAGCGCTTTCTCCAATTCCACACGATTCCTTGAGGTACTACTGATGGTGAAGGGAATGCTGTCGCCACCCAGATTTTTCTTTTGAAGAACCACGGCAAACACGAAGTTTGCAGAAAATGTTGACGAAATTTTTTACGTGCTTACAGGACAGTGGAAAGATTACTTTTGATCATACTTTGCTCTTCTAAAACCAAACGTCATTCTCAATTATTTAGATTGATTGGTTTTGAAATTCGTGCGTGTAGAGAGTGGTTTCCAACTAAACAAGTCATTTGTTGAAGGAGAGAAAGAAGAAGAAGAAGTTCTACAGGCTTCCGCAATTAGCCATTTTGTATGCATTAAACGGACAACAATCAAAGACGATCTAAGAAGCTCGATAAACTTCAATAATTTGACTTAGGCTAGTAGCTAATATCTGTTCCTAAATCTATATTTAGTGAGGCAAACTCTACACATCATCAACATGAAGTTTCTTCTGTTTCTTTACAAACAATAGTTTGCCGGTGGCATGAAAGACCCAATTCAACGACCACTCTGTAGGAATGATCCAAAGGCAGACATGGAAGGAGTAGAAATCTGGGTCGAAGGAAGTGACGATAAGAAACCAGATGATTCATCGATTTTAAATGTACTAAAAGCAGCACTGTCTTTCGTTAATTCTGGCAGAGCAACATCACCATCCAAAAACTGCTTCACTTGCCTAGTGCTTGGCCTAGCTGCTGGCATTGCATGAGAGCACAGCAGACCTACTTTCAAAACCACTACCACCTCGTCCTCCACATAATTACCTTCTAATCTAGGATCACAAACATCGAGAATAGCTCCATTTCTCCAGCATTCAAAGACCCAATCAACCAGAATCACCCGTTCTGGTGGTGCCTGTTGCTCTATAGGTCTCCTTCCACAAGCCACCTCAAGCATGAAGGTCCCAAAAGCGTACACATCACTCCTAGTTGTTGCCTTCCTTGCTCTTGTAAGCTCTGGAGCCAAATAGCCAATAGTCTCAACCACATGGGTGGTTTAGGGACTGGCACCGAGGTGGTATAGCTTCGCAAGACCAAAATCTCTTACCCTTGGATTCAATTCAGCATCCTCTAGACCGTTGCTTGGTTTTACATCTTTGTGTAGAACAACTTGTTCCGCTCTTCATGGAGGTAAAGAAGGCCCGATGCTACCCCTTTGATAATTCAAAATCTTTGAGACCAATTAAGGATTAGACTTACATTGTGATACAAGAACTTGTTGAGGCTTCTGTTGGGCATATAATCATAGACAAACTGTTATGGAATGTCAATATTCCTCTAACGTTACATTAGGACATTTGACGCTATGTAACATATTTCCTTAATTGTTCCTTTCCTTGTATAGTCTCATCATAGGTCTATATAAAGACCTCTCATTGTACATTGTAGAATATAGCAGTATCAATATAAAGAGAGATTCCTTCCACTCAGTTATAATTTGTTATATGGTATCAAAGGCCAGCTCGGTCTATTTGTTTCCGCTATTTTTTCTCATTTTTTTCCCGAGTTCATCGCTTCTCTCTACTGCTTTTTTTTCCTTTCCCGATAGTACCCCTATCTTATCCTTTATTCCCGTTTTACCTAGCCCCTAACCCTAGCCGTCATTTTTTTTCATTTTCCCAAATTACCCCCGCCCCTCTTTCGAATTACCGCCCTGCCACTAAACCCTAGCCGCCGCTCCTTCGATTCTAACCACCAATCTCCGCCGTCTCAATGACTTCAACCACTGCCAATCCTTCCAATTCCACCGCCACTCTAGCTCAATCCACCACCATCCCACCTCCATCCACCCCCGGTTCATCTGCAATCCCCACTGTCGCCCCTCTTCGCGACCCATATTTTCTTTCGGCAGCCGATTTGCAAGCCGGTCCTGTTGTTCCTCACCATCTCGTCGGTGAATCAAACTATGTAGTTTGGGCTAAACAGATCTACACCATTTGTCTCGCCCGGAACAAACTGGGTTTTCTCACAAGTGATCTTCCCCGACCGACCGACGACCCCGATGCCATTGCTCGCTGGGATCAGGCGCACGCTGCTGTGAAATCCTGGCTCGTCAACTCCGTTGAACGATCCCTGGAACGTCTTGTCTCCCGATCCAAATCTGTTTCTGAAATTTGGGATCTCCTTGCTGATTCTTTTGCCAAAGTCTCCGGCACTCAGCGTTATGGACTTCGTCAGGCGATTTCCGACCTGCGACTCTCGAGCGGCTGCACCACAACTGAGTTAACTGACTTCTTCATTCGCTTAAAGGATCTTTGGAGCGACCTTGAAACTCAAGAACCGCCGATCCGTTGTGACTGCGGGTTGTGTTCTTGCAGGATTAACGATCGTCTCCACGATCGCAAGCAACAAGAACGCTCGATGAAGTTTTTGATGGGGCTCCCCGAGGAGTTTCAAAATCTGCGAACCCAGATTCTGTCTCGTGATTCCTTACCTACATTGGAGCGCACCTACGCTCTGTCAAAGCAAGAAGTTCACCAGCGGAGTGGAGCCTCCGCTGGTGACGTCGCCGGTTTTCATGGTCTCTGCATATCCTCCGGCGACGACGACCAAGCCTGGTCGAATCAGGCGCAAGGCTGGCACGGGTCATGCTCCTCTTGCACATCCGATCCTTGGGCCCCTCGCAAGACTGGCCTGCCTTCTGCGGGCGGTCGTGCACAGCTCACCAGCGCTGCTTCCTCTGGGCCCAATCTTGATATGCGGGTCTATACCCACTGCAAGAAAGCGGGCCACGTTCGCGAGGCTTGCTTCCTTTTAGTTGGGTACCCACCTAATTGGCAGCCCAAGCATCGCGGCGGATTTTCTCATCGCAGGCCCAATGGGCCTGGGCCCACAGCTCATAATTCGGCTTCTAACATTTCTGTTTTTTCAAATCCATCATTTACCTCAGGCTCCTATGGTGGGCCTCCTTCGGGTCTTCTTCCACCACCTAGCCCGGGATTATTGGGCCATACTTCTCCGGCCCCTGGAAGTGTTTTTGGCGGACCTTCTGGACTGATTTTGACACCTGATCAACAAGCCAAGCTTATTTCTATGCTCAATCAAGCGGGCCCCACCGACTTTAGTGCCAACTTCACAGGTATTTCTTCTCCCTTAGACTCACTTAATTCCAATTGGATTATCGATTCAGGGGCTAGTGACCACATTACCTGTGATTTACGCTATCTTGATTCATTTTATCCATGTGCATCTCCCATTTTTATCTGCTTACCCAACCAAACCCGTAGTCCAGTCACTCATATCGAACATTTTCGCCCTAGCCCCCAATTAATTTTACGCCATGTTTTATATGCCCCTCATTTTCGCCACAATCTTTTATCTATTCAAAAACTAACCCGTGATAACAATTGTGTGGCTTTGTTTTTCGATAAATTTTGTGTCTTCCAGGACCGTATGGCTGGGGCGCTGATAGGGCTCGGCAAGGCTGAAGGGGGACTTTATTTTCTTTGTTCTGTTATTCCTAAACATTTTCATTCCGTTTTTTCTGCATATTTGTCTTCTATTTTAAATTCCAGTTGTACTCTCAAGCAGCCCCTTGCTTGTAACTCAATTTTTAATAATGAATATTTTCTTTGGCATCAACGTCTGGGTCATTCTTCATTAAAATCTTATTTTACTAATGGGAAAACCATTTCTTGCCCAAATTTTTTCTCTTGTGACGTTTGCCCCTTGGCCAAACAAACCCGTGCTCCTTTCCCTTCCAGTACATCTGCCATAACTTCTATTTTTGAACTTATTCATATGGACCTTTGGGGTCCTCATCGCCATCCTACCCATGATGGAGCCCGTTATTTTTTAACAATCGTTGATGATTTCTCTCGTGCCACTTGGACCTTCCTCCTTCATTTTAAAAGCCAAGTTTTTTCCAAAATTCAATCTTTCCTGTCCATGGCTCATACTCAATTCAATGCCACTGTTAAATGCATACGCTCTGACAATGACACTGAATTTTTTTCCTCCGAATGTTCTTCTTACCTCCGTTCTCGTGGTATTATCCATGAGAGCTCTTGCGTTCATACCCTGTAACAAAACGGGGTGGTTGAATGAAAGCATCGTCACCTTCTCGATGTCGCTCGTGCCTTACTCTTCCAAGCCCATCTACCCCCTTCCTTTTGGGGCGTGTGCATCCTTACTGCCACTTACCTCATCAATCACCTTCCGTCTTCCTCTCTTCGAGGCATCACCCCTTATGAACGTCTCTTTGGTACTTGTCCTCTTCTTGACCATCTTCGTGTTTTCGGCTGTCAATGTTATGCTACTACTGTGGGCCCTCGTGACAAATTTAGTCCCCGTGCCACATCTTGTGTTTTCATCGAGTATCCCTCCTATCAAAAGGGTTACAAACTTTTTGATCCTGCTACTCAAAAAATTTTCGTCAGTCGTGATGTCATTTTCTGTGAAGACATTTTTCCTTTTGCTTTGCAGGTTTCCCCTTCATCCCCCAAAGGCTCAGCCACTCCCTCAGCACCCATCGTACCTCCTGTGGAATCCTACTCTCCATCTGCCTTACTCGTTGATGAACCTCCTTCTCTAGATACACCACCTTCTACTCCTGACCCTTCGTTTTCCGTTCCTTCAGCTCCTGCTCCTTCTCCACCCCTCCTATTACGGATTGTCCTTCTCCATCCGTCCTTACACCCCTACCTTCATCTTCTCCCCCAGAACCCTTACCTTCTTCTCCCATTGTTCGTCGTTCTAGTCGTCCCACTAAACCACCCATTTGGAGCTCTGATTACATTTGTCCTACCCTACCCTCCTCTTCCTACATTTATCCCATTTCCAATTACATTTCTTTGGACCACTGTCATCCCCCATACCGTCATTTTGTTGCTTCCATTTCTGCCATCCCCGAACCCACTTATTATCATGAAGCTGTTCAAGACCCCCACTGGGTCGTTGCCATGGATAGTGAACTTGATGCTCTTGAGGCCAATCACACCTAGGATGTGGTCCCCTTACCCCTTGGTCGTCGTTCTGTTGGTTGCAAGTGGGTCTACAAAGTCAAATACCGTGCAGATGGTTCTGTTGAGCACTACAAAGCCCGCCTTGTCGCAAAAGGCTATAGTCAATGTGAAGGTTTTGACTATCAGGATATTTTTTCCCCTATTGCTAAGCATGTTACTGTTCGCCTTCTCATTATTATTGTTTCAGTGCATCATTGGCCCTTGATCCAGATGGATGTCCAGAATGCTTTTCTTCATAATGATCTCTCTAAAGAAGTTTATATGGCTCTTCTACTCGGATTTCGCAATCAAGGGGAGGGACTTGTATGTTGATTGCGCAAATCCTTATATGGTCTTAAACAAGCATTTCGCCAGTGGAATGCCAAATTTACTTCAGCCTTAATTGCATATGGCTTCCGGCAATCCTGGCATGATTACTCTCTATTCACCAAAACTCAGGGAAGTTCTTTTGTGGTTCTACTCATTTATGTTGATGACATTTTGATCACAGGAAACAACAAGATAGCCATATCAAATTTAAAGACCTACTTACACTCCACATTCTCCATGAAGGATCTTGGACAATCAAAATTCTTCCTCGGTATTGAGATCGCTCGATCTCCACATGGCATTTTCTTGAGTCAGCGAAAATATACCTTGGAGCTCATCTTTGAAGCCGGACTAGCTGGATCTAAACCATCAGTAATTCCTATGGAGCAGAACAAAAAGTTTACAAGTGTTGAATATGATATAAGTTCCAAAGAAGAGATTCATGATCCGCAGCTCAAAGATCCTTCTACCTATCAACGTCTAGTTGGGAGATTGATTTATCTAACTCTCATTAGACCAGACATTACCTTTCCTGTCCAATTACTTAGTCAATTTATGCATAATCCGAAACAGTCACACATGGAGGCAGCTATGAAAGTCATTCGATATCTCAAGAGTTGCCCAAGTCTTGGACTGATGTTTCCCTCAACATCAAAATTGGAGCTCAGAGCCTATTGTGATTCAGACTACAGTACTTGTCCTATGACATGCCGATCAACCACGGGTTTTTGTATAATGCTTGAAAATTCTCTAGTATCCTGGTGATCAAAAAAACAACCAACAGTCTCTTTGTCTTCCGCAGAAGCTGAGTATCGAGCCATGAAAGTCACCACCTGTGAGATAGTATGGATCATGGGGCTACTCCGCGATTTTGGTTTTTATCTTTGACAGCCAGCTCTACTTTTTTGTGATAATGAAGCAACAGAAAAAATTGCGGCAAATCCGATATTTCATGAGAGAACCAAACATATAGAAGTTGATTGCCATTATGTGAGAGAAAAATTGCAACAAGGAATAATTTCGACTGGTCATATATCTACCAAGGAACAGCCTGCAGATTTGTTCACTAAGGCCCTTTATAGTAGGCAACACTGACATCTTCTATCCAAGCTCGGAGTATTTGACTTGTTCAAATCTCCGGCTTGAGGGGGAGTGTTATGGAATGTCAATATTCCTTTAACGTTACATTAGGACATTTGACGCTATGTAACATATTTCCTTAATTGTTCCTTTCCTTGTATAGTCTCATCATAGGTCTATATAAAGACCTCTCATTGTACATTGTAGAATATAGCAATATCAATATAAAGAGAGATTCCTTCCACTCGGTTATAATTTGTTACACAAACAAAAAATCCCGCTCTTGCTGGCAATAGCCCAGGAGCTGCACTAAGTTCCCATGCTAACAATCTCAGCCACAAATTCCCTCATCCCCTGTTTGGATTCATGGGAAACTTTTTGACTGCAACTTGAACGTTAGAGGATGGAAGAGTTCCTCTATAAACCTTTCCAAAACCTCCAGCTCCAAGAAGTTCTGTATCTTTGAAGCCTGTGGTTGCATTGTGAAGATCCTTATAGCTGAACCTTTGAGGACCATAACCCTCTTCCCAATCTTCACGCACTTCATATTTTTTCTGCCTTATGATATAAGCTGCTCCTGGGACCACTATCAGCACAACTGCTGCTGCTATTAGTAAAGTCACGATCCATACTCCTGGTTTCGTTCTTTGTTCACTCTCCTGGGGTTTCTTTCTCTTCGCACCCCCTTGGGGAAGGGGAGGGAGGCTTGAAATGTCGAGGTTTTGCGCTGGTCCACTTGTATTAAAGCTCTATCCTAGAATGTAGTTGTCACTTACAGCGATAACAGTGGCTGAGGAGAACCCAACATACATATATTCCAAGAGAATTTCAGACATAATAATCGTCTTCGATAATAGAGGTAGAACCGGTTTTGGGATTCCGGTCGGGGTGAGTGTTACATTCAGTAACTTTTCTTCTTCATCATAGTCTATCCAAAGGTTTATTGGATAACCGCCGCTAAGCGTCAAGTTTTTACTATGCCCTCTGTAATCATACATTGCAGAAGCTAATTCAATTGACTTGAGTCCGTTGACATCGATTCCCACGTCATTGCCTGAAACATCACGAAATTCGAAGTTGAAGAATGTGTCAAGCTCGATGGCCAAGACGTGGTTTGTAAGAAGTCCGTTATTGGAAGCATTGAAGAGTCCCAGGTATTGACCTGGAAGAGCAAGGCTGAAGTCCCTTGAGGGAGCAATGGTGAAAGCAATGCCATCACCAGCAATCTTTCCATGTTCAGGAACCATGGCAAACACAAAATTTGTCGAAAATGAAAGGGATGAATTTAAATTGGACTTGGTTTTGAATCTTATGGGAAACTGGTAGAAAGCATGGCCCATCTTTTCGGTTGAAGAATTGGTGAGTTGCAATAGCCCATTGGGGTGGATTTTTGCAGTTCCATCAAGATGTAGTTTGGCTTGACGGAATCCATTGTAGATGAATTGGTTTTCACCTTGAGCAAAGGCAAAGGGTATATTGGGAACGCAGAGAAATAGGAGGAAATGGAGTGATCTAAGAACTATAGCCATTGGACTTGGTTTCCTTTCTGCATTAGACGGGTTTATTTACAAACTTGGACCTGGCATGAATGATTGCAATCCGAAATCAAAGATTAAATAGTTAAGGATTATCACGGTTAAGATATCAATTAGGGTCCCCATTACTAAAATAATCTCTTCTAGGCATGAAAAGATTCCAAGCAGCTAGATAGTTCCAAAGCAAACAAATGTGTCATTATCAACTTTGTTAAAGGCATTGAAAAAAAGAAAATAATTGAGGATACGTGCTTATGAAAAGCAGTCCACCTCTGTCGGTGCTTATGAAAAGCAGGACATTGAATAGACATATATGGACCTCCCACATATTTGTGGTATTTAGAAATGCATCGTATTAAAATAAACTCTTTTGCCAAACACATCTAAATCAAAGACTTCAATCTTTTATAGTCTTACTTTATATCCTAAACTTCATGATGATCTTCTTTGCATAACTATTTTTGGGATATAAAGTAAGACTATAAAAGATTGAAGTCTTTGATTTAGATGTGTTTGGCAAAAGAGTTTATTTTAATAAGATGCATTTCTAAAAACCACAAATATGTGGAAGCACGAAGGTCAATTTATCAAAAGCTGAAACTTCCTTTTTTTTTTTTTTTTCTTGAAATGTAAGTTTGCATTAATAGAAGGTAGTTTACAAAAGTATAAATATATACCTAACATTATAAAAATTACTAATATTATGAAAAAATAAGGATTAAAAGTCTTTAAATTTTACTCAAAATGAAATTTATATTAATAAAAATAGTATACAAAAATATAAAAGTATATTTTAGCATTACAAAAAGTGCCGATGATGTGTTCCTAGCCTTAACTAACTAGGTTGTACCTTTGACGCTATTACTTTGAAGAAATTAAAGTACTCAAAGCAAGCCTTACACTCTAGATAAAAAAGTTGAAACTTTGATGGTGGAGCAATTGATTATTTGAAGGTCTAATCATCCTAGGACTAAAACGTCAAGTGATTGAAATTAGCAAGAAAGCTTTAGAGCTCATATTAAATTTAGTTTGTCTAATTATTAGTGACAAAATGGGTTGTAAAGTACATAAAAATGCTAATTATTTTGATGAGGAATCTTATTCCATATTGGGAAAATAGGTTTGTTTGGATAATATTTAATTATGAATTTGTCACCTTAATTTATATTCTAATTTTTAGGTTAGACTATAGGCTTAGGCTTTTTCTATATGGCGTTAAAGTTCAATAAAATTTACTCCAAACTCTATAATGTTACAATATAGATTTATTTCCATAACCCATCAACTAGATTTTAGGTTAAAATTTGTGTTTCTTTACATACTACTTTCCTAGTTAGTTTCATGGATAATCTTGGAGCTAGAGGACAAAAGCTAAAGGTTAAGGCCTATACAACATCCTCAGTAAACAATAAGTTTGGTAGTTAGAAAAAGTTGAAGACTTCCACTTTACACTCAAGTAATCTTGACTTTATTCCTATTAGTAATTCAGAAGATACGATTAGGACCTTTTAACACCATTATTAGATAACCACTTATAGTTAATAATTAAGATGTATTTCTTATTTGTTTATAGCGAACCAAAAATGTCCATGGGTTTGATAGCCACCAATTGGCCATCCACCGTGTGGCATTCACCATCAATTTCCTCTCTTACCAAACTTGTTGGAGTAGGTGGTGAAATATCATTGTTAGGATTTTCATACGTTATTACTTGGCCAAAATCTATAGGTAATAAAAGGGGTTGAAACATGTTAGTGTAAAGGGGTTTCTAATTAAGCAAATTATTTGTTTTGAAGAAAAGAATATTGGATGGTCGTCTTGGTGAGGCAACCAAGTGCCACGGTGGACAGCCACCTTGGAGGTCTGAGGTGGCAGTAGAATGACATGGTGGAGGCGGAGGTTGATTCCTTTAGGAGGCCGCAATTCTCCGTTAATTCCGCATCAAGAACCACAGGCACTTAGAAGAGGATATTGGGCCGCTTAAAGTCGGAATTCAGAAGGATGGTCTCCCTTTCTTGGTCACCGGTACCACACACCCTGATTGGCATTACCTGTTGAGAGTGACAGTGTTTTCGTCAAATCAGAAAATGAAAATTTCATTTGTTGAACCGGAGCTCTGTTTTCATACCAGAGCCGCTGATTTTTGAGGCTTGAAGAAATAGCCGGGATGCCCACACTAATCACTTACAGGAGAAAAGGAAATGGGCAGTGCAAAAACATCCTTTGCTCTGAAGAGCCTTTGTACTCTGTTTTTACTCTCAAAAACAGGATTCCTTGCATCCCGTGTAGCTTATTTTGTTTTTCTTTTTTCTCCAATCGGTTGTATTGCGCTACAGCTTCTTGTAAACTGTTTGGAAGAGGATAACAGCGAACCTATAATCCATCAATTGTTTGCTATCGCAGTTCTTTCTACTCGGTTTTGACAGAGAAAGGTGAATAAAAATTATGCAGAGTACTGAAACGCAGTTAGCCGCTCAAGAACATCGTTCAGTAACGATCTAAGAAGCTTGCTAGACTTGAACAATTTTGACTTAAGCTACTAGCTAACATCTGTTTCCAAACCCGAATTTAGTGAAGGAAACTATATATCTTCATTAGCATGAAGGGTTCCTTCCGTCTTTCTCGACAAGAGTCTACTGGGGCATGACAGACCCGACTCAACGACCACTATTCGTGAACGATCCAAGGGTAGATATGGAGGGAACAGAAGTCTGGTTTGGTAAGAGATCAGTTGGTTCTCCGATTTTAAATGTTGAAAAGGAAGCTGAGTCTTTCGTTAATTCCGGCAGCCCAGCAGCACCATCCAAGAATTGTGTCACTTGCCTCATGGTAGGCCTGGCTGATGGCACTGCGTGACAGCAAAGCAAGCCCACTTTCAAAGCCAATACCATTTCTTCCTCCACATAATTACCTTCCAATCTAGGATCACAAGCAGCAAGAATAGCTCCATTTCTCCAGCACTCGAACACCCATTCAACCAACATTAACCGTTCTGCTGGTCCCCTTTGTTCTATAGGTCTCCTTCCACAAGCCACCTCCAGCATGAAAGTCCCAAAAGCATACACATCACTGCAAGTGGTTGCCCTCCCTGCTCTTGCAAGCTCCGGAGCCAAATAGCCGACAGTTCCAACCACATGGGTGATTTGGCGATTAGTGCCGTGGTTGTATAGTTTTGCAAGGCCAAAATCTCCTAGCCTTGCATTTAATTCAGCATCTAATAGAACATTGCTTACTTTTACATCTCTGTGTAAAACAACCTGTTCCCACTCTTCATGGAGGTAAAGCAGACCAGATGCTACCCCTCTGATGATTCGAAGTCGTTGAGCCCAGTTAAGGCTTAAGTTTACACTGTCATACAAGATCTTGTCCAGGCTTCCGTTAGGCATGTAATCGTAGACCAGCAAAAGTTCTCGCTTTCGCCGGCAATAACCCAGGAGCTGCACTAAGTTCCTATGCCTCATTCTTCCCGTGCTAACGATCTCAGCCACAAATTCCTTCATCCCCTGTTTGGAATCGTGGGAGACTCTCTTGACTGCAATTTGAACATTAGAGGACGGAAGCGTTCCTCTATAAACCTTTCCAAAACCTCCTTCACCAAGAACCTCTGTATCTTTGAAACCTTGGGTGGCCTTGTGAAGATCCTTATAGCTGAACCTGTGAGGACCACAACCCTCTTCCCAATCTTCGCGTACTTCTTCATATTTCTTCCGCCTCAAGATGTAAGCAGCTCCTGGGACCGCTATGAGCACAATTGCTGCTGCTACCAGTAAAGTCACGATCAACACGCCTGGTTTCTTTTCCTTTCTCCTCCCTTGGGGAAGGGGAGGGAGGCTCGAAACGTCAAGGCTTTGCACTGGTCCACTTGTATTAAAGCTCCATCCCAGAATGTAGTGGTCACTTGCAACGAGACCAGTGTCTGAGGAGAACCCAACATACATATATTCCAAGAGAATTTCAGACAGATCAATGGTCTTTGATAAGAGAGGTTGATCTGGTTTTGGGATATTGGTTGGGGCGATTGTTACATTGAGTAATTTTTCCGCTTCATCATAGTCTATCCAAAGATTTATTGGATTCCCACTAATGAGCTTCAAGTTTATCTTGTCCCCTAGGTGATAATACATTGCAGGAGCTGATTCATTTGATTTGATGTCGTTTACATCGATTCCCACATCATTATCTGTCATATCTCCAACTTCAGAGTCACGAATGGTATCAAGCTCGATGGCCAAGATGTGGTTTGTAAGAAGGCCTCCATTGGAAGTATTGAAGAGTCCCAGGTAAGGACCTGCAAGAGCACGGGTGAAATCCACCGAGGGAGAGATGGTGAAGGCAATACCGTCACCACCAAGATTTGGATATTGAGGAACCATGGCAAACACAAAATTTGTAGAAAATGAGACAGATGAAGTTAAACTTGATTCGGTCGTTTTGAACTTTATGGGAAATGGGTAGAAAGCATGGCCAATTTTTTGGCTTGAAGAGTTTGTTAGCTGCAACATACCATTTTGGTGGATTTCTGCGATGCCATCAAGATGCAGTTTGGCGTGACGGAATCCATTGTAGGTGAATTGGATTTCATCTTCAGCAAAGGCCAAGGGAATATTGGAAGCACAGAGAACTATGAGAAAATGGAGGGATCTAAGAACTGTAGCCATTAGAAAATGATTCGCCAATTGAAAAGATGGCTCTCATTTACTAACCTTGCCATCCAAAATGTTGCCATCACCAAGCCAACCATTTTTTGACTTCTGTGCAAGTATGGACAACAAGATAGAAACGTTTGACTCCTTTAGTTCCGTGTTCACAAAGAGATTTCAACACCTAAACCATTGACCTCCTTGAGTAGAGAGTGGCACCGAATTATTAACATCAAGCTATTCTGGTCGGCAATCCTTTTTATAAATAGGAAGATGATTCATATTTGCAAATGTATGAGGCCTGAGAGCAAAAGCAGTGTGTTGTGAGAAAACCAAGAAAGTAGAAATATTTGTAATATAGTTCAAAGGGTATATTTGAGGTATGAGTTTGAGAAAAACTTTGTATAGTGGTTTCAAATTGTAGCAGTAAATTTTTCTCTGATTTCACCGTGGCAGTAGGTTTAACTTAAGCTAAACTATGTATATCTCTGCGTTCTTCTTTTTATAGATTATTGCTTTGTGTAACTTTCATATACTTCGAATTCATGCCATACAAGATTTTGATGAGCTATAGTATGCATAATTTCTTTTTTCTTTTTTTAAATAAAAACCTATTTTGTGGATGAAAATTCTCTAAAATTGAGATAAATTCCTAGCAACTCTAGCACATCAATTAATCCAAATTATTAGGAGCAAATGTCACACTAAGGAGACGGCTTATATGAAAGTTTTCTACAATAGATATAAGTTAGTAACAACTCATGCACACCAATTAAACCAAATTATTTGGAGCAATTTTCATATTAAGGAGATGACTTAGTTATGCCCCTTCAAACAATATGCCATTAATATTTTTTGCTTATTTTTTAAATCAATGGTTTTGAATTAAAATATTTGCTTATAATATTTCGAAGTCCTAAAAATTAGAATATTTTGTTCGATATATAAGTCGTCATTTAGCCTCAAAAGTTTAGTGCAACCAAAAATCGAAAACCTAAAGTTCCTATTATAGCAAATAACCATTCAACTATCCTTTGACAGGTCGAAAAGATTGACTAAGAAGCATGACTAGGAAACGATTCGCCATTTCATCTTTGTACTTTTTCTAAAGTACTGAGAATAAGATAGTTCTTCTAATGCCTTTTGCTTTGGAATGGCATGAGTGGGGAATATGCGTTTCCTTCTTTGGTAGCTTTCGAATAATATATTCCAATATGAATGAACCTTTCAGATTTAAATAAGACGGTGACAACCCTACATCCTAGCAGCTGATTCAAATAATTGAGCCTATCGCTTCCATTCCCACATGATTATCTCTGAAGGGTTGATTTCCAACATGTGGTCTGTTGAGAGGCCCTTCAATTATTAAGAGTCCTTATTAGTTAGGTCACTTTTTCTTTTGAATTGGCTTATTAAAGAGGAGCAAGTCCACGTATAAAGATTACAACATAGCACTATATGGGTAATATGGTATATATATAGAATTTTAACATGGCTTCTAACTTGAATATAGGAAAAAGTTTTCAATAAAAACCCAATCTATAAGTGAAGGTTTATCTCACTTGAAATCTGATTTTGATACTATGTAAAAAATGTATCAACATATTCACTATGTAAAGAACACTATAAGTCAACATATTGACTGTGTATGCACAAGAACTAGGAGGGCAGAAAATTCAGAGAGAAAATATAGCTAATGCGTGCGTGCGGGCTTTTACTCAATGCTACTGGTTACAAAAGGCTCGAAGAATCGTTGAGCCAACGTTCATCATGAATATTTGGCTTAGGTGTCAAGCAAATTTGCCAGTGTTTCCTCGCCACCGACAGGGTCTCTTCATCTTCAACACAGTGACACGTTCCTAGGCCGGTGGTTGTACCTCAGACTTTCCAACACAAATCTTGAGTATTAACCAACACCTTTGTCCTTTCCATATCCACGTCTGATTCTGATAAACGCTGAGTTGGGGAGTTGTGGATTGTCCAGGCCACTGCTGGGTTGGTTGGGTCTCTCTGTTTTGCTTGCTGCATCTGAGTGCGACGACTTTGCATGATATCAGTGCAGAGTTGGCTGTCTGTTAAAGCGGGACGTTTTGGGAGAATAGTGTTCTATGAGAGCAAAGCGTGCCTGGGTTGATTATTCATGAACATTCATCAATGCCTCAGGATCACCTTCGTTTTCATTCATACCCTGGATGCCAATTTGCTAGAACAGGGGAAAGTCCTTGGGGATATTCATCGGGAACGCAATGCTATCACCTCCTACATCTTATGTTTGATGGACCATGACAGGCACGACCAATTTTTTACATAGACTGTTGGCTAGTGGCAACTGACCATTGCAATGGATTGTATTGGAAGATTCACATGGATCATATAACAAATACATATATAATAGATACAAAATAATATCAAAGATTTTAGACGATTTGATGTAGTCGTCATTATATCTATAAAGCATCAATTTACTTATTATTTTAGGCTTTCATCATATTAAGAGTCGCCATAGAATTTTTCCTTTCCAATAGCCCTCTTTGGAATGTAATGTTTCATTCAAGTAATAATATAGAATGTATATATTTTTTTAAAGCATAAATTACTTGGGAGAAATTTTGATTTACTAAATTTCTCATTTTATATTTATCCCTAGTTTTGGCTATGACAGATTTCTACGGCTCCATCAAGGCGCAAAGTGGCTTGATTGAAGCCATGGCAGATGAAGTTTTCCTCTTTGGCAAGGGTGAAGACTTACGAGAAAATAAAGAATCGAGGGACTGTAGCCGTTGGGAATAGAGTTAAAGGGCTTCCTTCCGTAGACAGATTTGCGTCCCGAAAGCAATCTACCATCAATGGCTTTTTCCAATTAAAATTCTGAAACAATTATTAGACTACATTTCATATACTGTTGTTGGGCCTTTTTATCTATTTATTCATCCATATTCACATGATATGGGATCTATTTAACTATTTTTAGTCTCATAGATATAAATCTGAGTTCAAAATGAGAATCCATTAAACAGAAAAAGATGGCGTTTAGAATCCTTCACAATGTTTACGACAGAGCAAAGAGGCCAACCAATGGTTTCTCTATGCCTTCTTGGTGTGGTTCATGGCAGAGAACCGGAAATAGTCTCACTTCTTGGTTCATCACTTCTGAAGGATTCAATCATCTTTACACACTTGGAATGTGATATATGCACACACTAGAAATATTATCCAAATACCTATAAACTCTTCTTTTTGTCGTCTTCTGTTGTGAAGTATTGTTGAGCAAATTGCAATAATTTAAGTTTCAATCATGCGTTAAGATATCAATTAGATTCCCTGTGCAGCAGTAATCTTTTCTAGGCATGAAAAGAATACAGGCAAACAAATAATTTCATAATAAACAGATGATGTTGTCCTTGTCAACATTTTTAAAGGCATCAAGACGTGAAAACCATTGAAAATTGGAGATACGTGAACGAGAGTAATTTGATCATCAAAAGTCTCAGGAAATGAGTGAAAAGTCCACCACTTATGCTTGCTGTGCTCGTGGAAATTGGGGCTTATAATGAAAAGACAAGAAAGGACTCACTTTATGACCAAGATATGCAACGTGAGCCCAAAACCAATTAAATAAACCAGTTTGCACAAGAAGTTTTGGATACAAGGTAAGATTTAGAGAAGGCCCTTTCATCATTCTTGCGTTTAGCAGGAGATTTCATTTCATGGATATATTTCTAAATCTCACAATATGTGAGAGGTCCAAGATCTTTTTCCTAATCCATAAACTAACGTTCAAACTTGACTTTGAATTTTGTTACGTGGCATTAACAGTCATGATGAAATGTGCTCGAACCCTATTCAACCTGAGCATTTTTGGTATGCGGGGATTGTTAAGAAATATAATCTCACTTTAGAAAAATAAATATAATGTCTTAAGATGAATTTTCTAATCCAATTCATAAACTATCTTTTAAATTGAACTTTAAACTTTTTTCTATATATTCCTCTTTGTATTAGTTTCCTGAATAGTTTTAGTCTTGTTTAAATGGGATTGTTAATCGTATACCGTGAACTGGAATATGGAATTATATAGAATTGAATGATTTGTTGATCAAAAGTATATTGTTCTGGAGTCTTGGGCCAAAGCTGCCCCTTCCTAGGCAGCAGTTTTAAGAAGGTGAGCACATGTTTCACCAACCTGAAAGTTGCATCTAGAAGCCTAAACCTTTTCTGCAATCTGACGAGAAAAAGCAAACTCACGGGGACAGTGGAGAGGCCTTGCCTTTAATAATTTTAGGTAATACCATTTTAGACTGATATTGCTTCTAGGTGGCAAAAACTAAAGTTTCCTAAATGCCAAACACACCATACAAAAGCTTAAAGGGAGTGATTTGGCTGTTGTAAATCTCGTTAAATTACTGAAGTCCACATAGTATGCTTGGGGTGCTTACGAAAAGCAGGATTTGCAATGGAAAGACATAATGGACTACCTTTGTGTGCTGCAGATGCTGGACCGTGAAAAAGTTAAGTGAAGAAGATGACCAAGAACTTAAGGATAAAATGTAAGATTAAAAGAAGGCCCCTTCATCTTCGTAGCCAATAAAGTCTTTGACATATTTGAGCTTAGCAAAAGGTCTTTGTTAGATGCAACAACTTCTAGACTTCAAAAAATCTGTTGAAGGTTGAACGTGTTTTATATGAAAAGGATGTGCAAAAAGACTCTGAAAGTTCAATGGTAAGAGAAATAGCCATCCATACCAACTTGTACAAAAGAGAGTTCAAGGAAGAGGAGAAGGCTTAAGACTATATTGAGAAAAACAAACCCCTTGAAGTAAGGCAATGACCAAGAATGCCATATTTATTACTAATTTGGAAGAAAGTTAGGGCATTGTTTAAAGGGTGATGGACAAGAAAAAACATTCCAATGAGTGAAGATTATACAAAATATGCAAACTGATAAGGTAATTTAGGAGATGGAAAATGATTAAGTAACTAAATAATAATAGAGAGTGTTTTATACCAAAATTTGAGTGGAGTGAAAGACTAAAGAAATAGTGACCAAAACACATAAAGAAAGAGGATGATATTTTCATTCCATGATGTTGTTTTGTTGTAGAGTAGAAAAACAAACATCTTGAATTAATAACTTCATCAAATTTCATGGATAATCTTCCAATATGGTTTAGTCCAACTTAAACTAAGCCAAATGTTGCTTTTAGGAAAATTGTAATTATTTGTATAAAAAATTGAAGGAAAAAGAAAAATTTGGAAGAGGTATGTTGACTTATAATAATGTGGGAGAAAGAGAGATACATTGTTGGGGTAAGAGAGTGTTAGGTTTGGAGTAAATTAGTAAGGGTAATTATGTAATTACCATATTTGTATTGTGGGTAGTTTATATGGGTTTCCTAGTCTTATTCTATTTAAGTCTCCTAGTCCTATTCTATTTGGGTTTTCTTGGTACTTGTATAAAAGGAAACCTTATAGGGAAACCTAGGTATGAGGTTGAGAGAGATTGAGAGAAAACAGAGGTTTTCTGTAAGCACTGTAAGCTCTCCTCATCATAGTGAAGAATTGCTCCTTAGGCTGGGGACGTAGGGATTATCCCGAACCTCGTAATTTCCATGTGTTCTTTACTTGACTAATATTCTCTTTGTGTGTGCGGTGAGATCCTGAGAGATTCCGTGAGTTTAGATTCACGGGTTTGTTTTCTGACAAACTGGTATCACAGCCTAGGTTCCTAAATTAGGGCCAAGGCTCGTTCTTTGTCAGGCAGTTAGCGGAAGAACGATTGTTTTGGTGTGTATTTAGCACACTGCACATAAGAGGGAAGCTGTCAACAAAGGCTTTATTCAAAGAAGCCTTTTATCGAACACTTGGTGTATAACGCACGAAGGAAGAAGCTAAAATCGGCGTTTGAGGTACGGATTTTCTTCTCTAGCCTTCGTTTGTGTGATTTCTGACCTCTTTGTGGCCGGAAAATTGATTGGAGTGCTGCGGGTTGTGTTGAACCCGTGAGCCTGAAAAGGGGATTTGCGATTCATCTTTCGTTTGAGCGTTTTGTGGAGCGATTTTGAGTTCTATAAACTCGTTGGAAGCCGATCTATTGATTGGTGTTCTTATTTCGTCAAAAACCGCTTTGGAACGGCGGTAATCGGAGGAGAAACGTGGCTGCAACAGCAAAAACAGGTTCTGTTGACCCGATTTTGACCTAGAGTTGACCCAGTCAAAGTTTGACCTGTTGACCCAGTCAAACTTTGACCCGTTGACTGGATCCGAAGACCCGGCCCAGCCCAGATCCAGACCCGATTCGTCAACCCAGTCCAGCTGTCCGTTGACCGTTGACCGAGCGATCGTTGACTTTGACTGTTGACTGTTGACCGTTGACCGATTGAGCGTTGACTTTGACCGTTGACCGTTGACTTTGACCGAACAAAATTTTCAGGTGATTTCTGTGCCAATTTTTGCAATATTTTTCTGGTATTTTTTGGGAGATATTTGACTATTTTTGGGCATAATCAGAGGGGTATTTTGGTCAATTTGGTTGGCATTTGTTGAGGGGTATTTTGGTAATTTTGCACTTTTGATTCCTATTTGAGGGGGAAGTCAAAGGGGAGTTTATTTTTGTTGTGATGGATGATATGAATACTTCTGGTAAAGGTATGACCATGTTAAATTCATCTGATTTCCAAACTTGGAAGCCGCGAATGGAAGATTACTTGATTAGTAGAGATCTGTATGATGCTGTGGAAGGAGATTCTGTTAGGCTTGAGAAGCTGACTGATAAAGAATGGGAGAAGTTGAATAAGAAAATTGTCTCTCAAATCAGACAATTTGTTGAGGACAGTATCTATCACCATATTGCGCATGAGACTAAAGCTAGTGAGTTATGGAAGAAGCTTGAGGCTCTCTATGAATGCAAGACTCTTCAGAATAAGGTTTTCCTACTTAAGAGGTTAATTAACTTAAAGTATAAGGTAGGATGGCCGATGACAAAGTTCTTGAGTGAGTTTAAGTCTTTGGTGAATCAGTTAGCAACGGTAAAGATTGTTCTAGAAGATGAACTGCAAGCAATGTTATTGTTAAGTAACTTACCTGATAGCTGGCAGACATTGGTAGTCACTCTCACAAACTCAGCTCCGGGCGGCATTCTGAGTATGAAGTCAGTCCATAAAGGTTTGCTTAATGAAGAAACCAGAATAATTGAGCAAGGAGCACATGGACATATAGAAGTATTGGTTACAGAAAGGAGGGGGAGAAACAGATATGTAGACAGAAATAGAGATAGAAGCAAGAGTAAAGGTAGAAGCAAGAGCAGAGCACCAAATTCTGATAGATCACGTGGAGTCTCACGTTCGAGGAAAGATGTCAAGTGTTATCATTGTGGTAAGTCTGGCCATTATAAGAGAGACTGTAGAATACTCAAGGGAGAAGAATTAAGGAATAGAGAAAAGGAAGTTGAAAAAGATACAGTGGCAACTACATCCGGTATTGGGGATATTATGATCTTTTATGATTCTCAGATCAACATCTCATGTCAGGTTTCGTCTTGGATTGTTGACACAGGTGCCTCTTTTCATGTTACCCCACATGAAAGGTTCTTCACATCTTATTCAGGTGGTGATTTTGGATGTGTTAGCTTGGGAAATAATGCACAGGCAAAGATAGTTGGCATTGGAGATGTAGTCTTGGAGACTAGTGTTGGATGTAAGCTAGTTCTGAAGAATGTCAGACATGTCCCTGAGATTTGTTTCAACTTGATCTCTGCTGGTGTCCTTGATGATGAGGGATATGATAACTACTTTGGTGACGGTAAATGGAAACTTAGTAGAGGTTCTCTTGTACTTGCAAAAGGATAGAAGGTCAGTACTCTCTATAAGACTGAAGCTAGTATTCAGAAAAACAAGGTAAATGTGGTGGAAGATAATCACATGGAGTTATGGCACAAGCGACTTGGACATCTCAGTGAGAAGGGACTTCAGCATTTGATAAAGAACAAAATCATATCAGGAGTCAATGGTGCTAATTTGCAGTTGAAGCCTTGTGATCATTGCTTAGCTGGAAAGCAACGTAGAGTCTCATTTCGGAGAAGACCCCCGTCTAGAAGAAAACATGTTCTTGATTTGATTCATTCAGATGTGTGTATGTTGAAGGTGAAAACTCTTGGTGGCACTATGTATTTTATTACCTTCATTGATGATCATTCTAGAAAGGTATGGGCTTATGCATTGAAGACTAAGGATCAGGTTTTAGAGGTCTTTAAACAGTTTCATGCTATGGTTGAGAGAGCAACTAGAAGGAAACTGAAGTGCGTCCGTGCAGATAATGGAGGTGAATACAGAGGGCCGTTTGAAGAATATTGTAAAACTCAGGGTATCAGGCTTGAGAAGACAGTTCCTAAAACTCCAAAGCATAATGGGGTTGCAGAACGGATGAACAGAACTATAGTTGAGAGGATCAGGTGTATGCTTTCACATTCTGGATTATCTCAGTCATTTTGGGGTGAAGCTATGTGTACTGCAGTAGATCTTATTAACTTGTCTCCTTCAGTTCCATTAGAAGGTGATCTACGTGAGAGAGTATGGACTGGTAAGGAGGTTTCTTTCAAGCACTTGAGAGTATTTGGCTGCAGGGTGTCTGTTCACATTCCTAAGGACGAGAGGAACAAGCTTGATGATAAAGCTCGAGATTGCATCTTCTTGGGCTATGGACATGATGCTTTTGGATACAGATTGTGGGATCCAACTGCAAAGAAACTGATTAGAAGCAGAGATGTTATTTTCTTTGAAGATCAGACTATTGAAGATCTTAAGAAGACTGAAAAACCAAGAGTTGTTAATGAAAGTCTTAAGGATATAATCCCACCTTTTTCTTCCCCAGTAAGTGCACATGAAGGGGGAACTACACAGGAAGAGCCACTTGAGGATGTAGCAAGTGAAGAAGTTCCTGAAACTCCAGTTGTTGAAGAATCTGAAGGACATGTTGATAATCATTCAGTTGAGCCATCAACCCAGCCCCCAGTGAGAAGATCTAGTAGAGAGCGTCAAACTTCGATGAAATATCCACCACATGAGTACTTGATGCTAACTGATGGGGGAGAACCGCAATGCTATGAGGAAGCTAATGAATGTGAGCACAAGAAAGAGTAGAAGAAAGTTATGCGAGAGGAGATGAATTCCTTGCGGGAAAACCACACTTATGATCTTGTGTCGTTGCCTAAGGGTAGGAGAGCACTTAAAAATAAGTGGGTGTACAAGTTGAAGTCAGAAGAGAATAATCCACTACCAAGGTACAAGGCGCGGTTAGTTGTGAAGGGTTATGGTCAAAAGAAAGGTATTGACTTTGAGGAGATTTTCTCTCCTGTGGTGAGGATGTCTTCAATCAGAGTTATTTTTGGTTTGGCTGCTAGACTAAACTTGGAGGTAGAACAACTTGATGTGAAGACTGCATTCCTTCATGGAGACTTGGAGGAAGAGATTTATATGGAACAACCTGAGGGCTTCATAGAGAAGGGCAAGGAGAATCTTGTATGTCGACTGAAGAAAAGCTTGTATGGTCTAAAACAAGCACCTCGTCAGTGGTACAAGAAGTTTGAGTCATCCATGTTATAGCACGGTTATAACAAGACCAGCTCAGATCATTGTGTGTTTGTGAAGCACTTTCTAGGTAGTGATTTTGTCATCCTACTCCTATATGTTGATGATATGTTGATTGTTGGTCAGGACATTAAGAAGATTGCTGAGCTGAAAAAGGATTTAGGCAAGTCTTTTGCGATGAAAGATTTGAGACCGGTAAAGCGAATCCTTGGTATGGAAGTTAAACGTGACAGAGAACATGGAAAGTTATGGCTATCTCAGGAGAAGTATATAGAGAAGATACTTCAGAGATTTGACATGGACAAGGCAAAAGTAGTAAGTACTCCATTTGCAAGCCATTTCAAGCTAAGTAAGGAGCAGAAGCCTGAAAGTAAGAGTGATGTTGAATATATGAAGAAAATACCTTACGCATCTGTGGTTGGTAGCTTGATGTATGCAGCAGTAAGCACTAGACCAGATATTGCTCATGCAGTTGGAGTAGTTAGTCGTTTTCTTTCAGATCCTGGTAAAATGCATTGGGAAGCTGTGAAGTGGATACTCAGGTACATTAAAGGAACTCCTAAGTTGTGTTTGTGTTTTGGTAATGATGAGCCTGTATTGGTTGGATACACAGATGCAGATATGGCTGGTGACCATGATGGAAGGAGATCTACAACAGGGTACATGCTCACCTTCACAGGGGGAGCAGTTTCATGGCAGTCTAGGCTACAGGATTGTGTTGCTTTGTCTACAACAGAAGCAGAGTATATAGCAATCACTGAGGGTGGAAAAGAAGTTCTATGGATGAAGACGTTTCTTCAAGAACTTGGTATAAAAGAAGGGATGGTTATCCTTTATAGCGACAACCAAAGCTCCATCCGCCTTAGTAAGAACACGTCATCTCATTCAAGGTCTAAGCACATTGATGTCAGATATCATTGGATTAGAGATGTATTAGAATCCAAGCAGTTAGATCTTGTGAAGATCCACACTGATGATAATGGAGCAGACATGTTGATGAAGCCGCTGACAAGAGACAAGCTAGAGACTTGTCAGCGGGTTGCTGGAATGGACTCCAAGTAGAGTCAAGTCTAGGGAGCAATGTTCTTTCTTTTATGGTGCAGGGATGTTGCACTAATGTTACTCCAAAAGGGGGAAATTGTTAGGTTTGGAGTAAATTAGTAAGGGTAATTATGTAATTATCATATTTGTATTGTGGGTAGTTTATATGGGTTTCCCAGTCTTATTCTATTTAGGTCTCCTAGTCCTATTCTATTTGGGTTTCCTTGGTACTTGTATAAAAGGAAACCTTATGGGGAAACCTAGGTATGAGGTTGAGAGAGATTGAGAGAAAACAGAGGTTTTCTGTAAGCACTGTAAGCCTTCCTCATCATAGTGAAGAATTGCTCCTTAGGCCGGGGATGTAGGGATTATCCCGAACCTCGTAATTTCCGTGTGTTCTTTAATTGACTAATATTCTCTTTGTGTGTGCGGTGAGATCCTGAGAGATTCCGTGAGTTTAGATTCACGGGTTTGTTTTCTAATAGAGAGAATGGTGAAGAAGGTCCTTACTCATAATTAGAATGTTTTTGCTTTATGCTCCTAACTACTTCATTGAGAAATGCTTCCTTTTTTAAAAAATAGAATTGTAGATTTTTACCATTGAATATCCAATTGAATAAATGAAGAATATATTATGAATCATATTATAGTCTATTAAGATATTAGTATTAGAAATTCTAAAACTCAACCCAAAAGCTAGCTTAAGAATATAAGAGAACTTCTTTAATTTAAATAAACTCTCAGGTGCATGTCTAGGTAATGTGATACAATCTAAACTATTGATACAACCTTTCATCATAATGGATGAATATCAATCATCAATGGTGCCAAATAGTAAACTTATAGGAATGCTAAGAGAGAAACTTGGGATGCATATTGGCCAAGGGAAAAATGTAGCTTTGATACTATGTTGTAATAAAATATTAAGATTAGAAGGCACTAAGTCCAACCAAAAAGTTAGCTTAAGATTAAGTGGAAGCTTTTTCAAATTAAAGGAAGATGGTGCCTAAGGCTTACTAGGTGCATAATTAATGTGGACACATTCGTGACTAGGTCGTTTAGGTAGATTCTAACATATATGGCTTACATGGCATAGGTGACATGATAGACATTATTTTTTTTGGGATTTAATATTCCCTGCAAGCTAATGAGTTGGTATAAACGATCACCTTATCTTGGAGGTGCTTGAATGGCATGGATAAGAGTTCTTTAGTAAAGATATCTACTAATTGATCAACCATAAAGATGAAGTAAGTTAAGAGTTCTTGATTTTTGATTTGCTTATGAATGAAGTGAAACCTATCTCGACATGCTTGGTGTGAGCATGGAATACTAGATTAATGGAGAGATAAAAAGCTAAAAGGTTGTCACACCAAAGGATAGAATTTGGGAAGCTTATAGTGAACATCTTAAAGAAAGGTTACAATCCAAATTATTTCCAAGCAGTGTTAGCAAAACTTTTAAATTTAGCTTTGGTACTACGTTAGGCAACAATCTTTTGTTTTCAAGAATACTAAGATATGACATTAGAGCCAATGAAGATGTAAGAGCTACCAATTGATTGAGGATCATTGCAATCACTAACACATCTTGCATTAGAATAGGCCTATGGGTGATTAGAATTAGTTCTAATGATTTGAATCCCAAAGTAAGGAGTATCTATAAGAAAGAAAAAGTACACATTTGGCAAAAGTCTAATGAGTTATGGTAAGAGCATGCATTTATTGGTAGGAAAAATGGATAGCATAGGAAAGTTCAAGCCTAGTAAAAGTAAGGTATTGTAAGGGTCCATCAATGCTCTTATAGTAGGTTGGATTAGAGACAAGTTTAGCATCATAAATAGATATGGGTTGACCAATGGAACATTGTGTAGAAACAACACAAGTTTCACCCACGTTTGCTCTTTAAATGATTTCATGAGCAAACTTAGCTTGATGAAGTAATAGAACATTGGAAGGATATTAAGCTTCAATGCCACAATACTAAGGTCTTTGATATCAAACTTGTGTTGCAATTGGACAAGAATTTATGTAATGGAGCATGGAACTACTTATAAACATTATGTAAATCCACATATATGAGAAGAAACATATCATATTGCAAGGTAATTAAAATGATCAATAAGAATTAGCCTTAGAAATGGAAAACCCAATCTTTTGAAGAAATTGACTAAGGCATTGATTCCATATATGAGGAGCTTATTTTAAGCCATAAAGGGAATGTCAAAGACAACATATAGGATGAGCTTTTTGAGGTTTGACAAAGCTTGTTGCATAAAGACCCTTTCATAAAGATGACCATGGAGAAATGTGTTTTTAACATCAAGATATTTAATGATGCAACCTTTAGAATAAGCAATGGATAATAAAGTCTTGATTTTGAATAGTTTAGCTACTAGGTTAAAGGCTTTATTAGAATCTATGTTTGGGTGTTGGTGAAACGCTTGCAACTGGATGCATTTTGCAACACCCACAAGACTCATCATATTGAATTTTTATTTTATAAACTCATTGTAACCAATGCAAATAACATTAGGAGATAGTGAAACAAGCTCCCATGTTTGACTTTTTAATAAAGCAATATATTCATCTACCATAGCTTTAACTATTAAGGATAAAATGAAGCCTTAGTGAAATACAATGGTGCCTTGTAGGTGTGAGTAGAGGTTATTAAGGTATAGGTGTAGTTACGAGTAATAGTATACCTATATATAGTTCACCATTAAGCTATATAGTCATGAGATGACTAGAAGAAGATTGTAGGGCTAAAGATATTGGCAAGGAAAATGATGGGATGAATGAGCTTTGAACCATGGACCTAATGGAAAAGACATTGTGGGACTTGAGCCCATGATAGGAGGATTAGGGTCTAAGAAGACTTGTAGTTCTCAATGTTTTTGAATAAAAAGCCTTAAAGAATTGAGTAGTGATAATTGTAAAGTAATGTAAGTGGCCTAAGTGTTTGAAATTTGTTTTTGCTTTTGCTTCATATGAAAAGAATATGTATTTTCATCAAAAATAGAATATACAACAATATAGATTTGGTTTTTGGGGATGCAAAGAAACTAATATCCTTTACCTTCACTGGGGTATCTAAAAAATACAAAAGTTTTAGAATGAGGATTTAACTTATGTTTGGAATGTGGCCATAGATAGGATAAACAAGGCACCTAAAGCATAGAGATGAGAAATAAAGGGTATTTGTTTAAATCACATTTCCCATGGTGTTTTGTTGGTGATGGTTGAGCTAGGAAGTTTATTAATAAAGTGAATTGTGGTTTTAATTACATACTCCTAATAATTAAAGGAAATATAGACTTGATTCTTAAGTAAGGCCTAGTTTCAATGATGTGTTAGTGTTTGTTTTTAATAGATATATTTTTAAATGGAGCATAGGCCTTAAAATGCATTGGTAAATGTCCAATTAAGACAATAAAGTTTCAAAAGGTGCACAGCTAAATTTAGCAGCATTTTCCATTGAATATTTTTTATTTTTGTTTGAAGTTGAATTCCAACAAGTATTTGGAATTTGTCAAAAAATTTGGAGAAATTGATCCCTTGATTGGAATGTATATATCTAGGAAAATTTGGAATAATCATCAATTATAAAACCGATTTCCTTTTGAGGATAATATTAGAGCAAGTTTCAAAATATCAAAATAGATTAAGTCCCATGAGGCCTATGAAATTTTGTTTGTAGGTGAATGTTCAACTCTAGCACTCTTGTTAACACAATGTCCATAACAAGAAGGAGGATTGCCACGAAAGGAAGTTTTATTTATGTGAAGTAATCTTATTATAATTTTGTAGGTAGCATGCCCTAACTTAAGATGTCATTTTTCAAGCATATCTAAAGATATGGTAAGCATAACTAGGGATTACCCTAACTTATTAGGCTTCAAAAGGTAAAGCTTGTGATCAAGTGGTCCATTTAATAAGTTTTGACTAACATAAGGATACTAAACAATAACATTTTTTGGATAAAATATAAAGGCACAATTATTGTCTCTCATAAATTGAAAGGCAAATAGTAAATTCTTTGAAATTGACGGAACTATAAGAATATTGAAAATATTTAAATTTAATGGACTGGGAAATTTACCTATTTGGGTAATAGGTACACCATCACCATGTAGGGCATGAGATTTTCAAAGACCATTAGATCCATAGCAACGCGGTTAATGGCTCCTAAATTTGGAAACCAAATTGCTATGGATCTAATGGTCTTTGAAAATTAGGTTGAGGTTAGGGGACCAAACAGCTAGTGCGCTACTCATTGAATCCTTCGGTGGTGGTGCCTATAAATTTGGCACCAAAGTGCTTTGCGGCAATTTTCACTAGCCAGGACAAAATTGACCATCGGTGAATTTTGGAAAGCCAGCATAGTTTGGAGTAAGAAATGGCATAGATGGCCAACATCATAGTCAATACCGTGTCTCCATTTCCAAGATGATCGAGGAACCAGTGTGGATTTATGGGTCGTTGCCAGTGGAGAAAGTAGTGGGTGGAGCCTTCGTTTATTTACCCAACTCCAAGTGGGCCTTCTGCGCGAGGAGAAGACCATAGAAGTCTTCTCAGGTGAGGGTCACTATCTAGGTTTACATGGTGATGCTTATGGCCAGAGGAGCATAGGGAACTCGGAGTCCATGAAACAAAGGAGTTAAAAATTCAAGGACCATTGGATCCATAGCAATATGATTGTCGCTCCTGAATCTGAAAACAACACATCATCTAATTGGGCTGAAGGTGGGGGCCGAGCTAGGTAGTGGGCCTCTCATTGAATGCGGCTTCGGCTTGAAAATTGGAGCCTGCTTGTTCAAGCTGATTGCGATAGGCTTGGCAATTGGTGCCTTAATACCCGGAGCGCCTACAGATTTGGCTCTAAAGTGTTTTGCAACAGTTTTCACTAGTGAGGACAAATTGACCATTGGTGGATGTTGCAAAGCCAACATAGTTTGGAGTAAGAAATGAGGCCGGTATCATGGTTAATACTGTGACTTAGTTTCTAGGATGATCAATGGACCAGTGTGGATTTTTGGGTCATTGCCAGTGGAGAAAGTACTTGGTGGAGCTTGTGTTTATTTAGCTTACTCCAAATGGGCCTTTTGTGTGAGGAGAAGACCACACAAATCTTCTTAGGTGAGGGTCACAATCCAGCTTTGCATGGTGATGGTTGTGGCCAGAGGAGCATAGGGAACTTGGAGTCCTTGAAACAAATGAGTTAAAAATTCATTGTCGAAGATGGTTTCTCTGATTATGCCAAGTTCGTTGACGAGGGCATTCAAGACTTGGAGAAATTTGGAGATAAAACAGTGCCCTTTTGTAATGGACTAGAGGCGGTGTTGCAAGGTAAAAGCACGGAATGTGATTTGGTGATGAATTTAACTATAAGAACACACTAAGCTTTACAGCAGGTCCAGAATTTGGACAATGCCATCACGATTGGGTTGGAAGAGATGTTGAGGATCAAACCAAGGGCTGTTTGATCCCGTTTGTGCCACTCCATGGGCTCAAGGTTCATGATTCTTATGATAGAATTGCTGACATTAGTAGTGGTGGCATATTTTGCCGCGCAGAAAAGTGAGCCATCAAGGATGGGGAGCAATTTGCCTGCCCATTCCGGCTTTTGACACAAGATAATATTTTTTTAATTTTGGTCAGCCATTTGTGGAAGATCAGAAATAAACAAGGGGCTTTCACTAGAGGCTGATTGATGCCAAGATGGAAATAGATAATTTGAAGAAATCGCTTGATTTCTTGAAACAAGTCCAAAGCTAACGGAAGCTTATGAACAGATGTTGACATAGAAAAATTGCATGATTAAAGCTGTACAAAAAACCTAATTTTACAGGCAAATGAATGAATATTCAAGAACATAAGTTAACCCTAACAAATCAAAGACAGATCAAATATTAAATTTTTCCAATTTTGCACATTGTCTTGAGTGGAAAGAGTTTGAATTTGTTGAATAATCCGTGGTTAGTAATGCAAAATCTTTCCATTCTCAAATTAATTAGGGTTGTTGAGATGCTCGGCTGGTTCTGCATTGAATGCAATATCCAAGTGATTTCTCTAAGGCCGGATTCTCGATCGGGTGCATGGGGTAGTCAGCAGATTTCTTGGCGAAGAGGAAGATGGCATACGAAGCACACGAGGTGCCTCGATGGATTAATAAGTTTTCCGTGTATGCTTACATGGCATTTCTGATTTGGCATAGGTGACATGTCAAAGATTCTGGTTTTTGGGCTTTAATATTTTGCTCATTCCAAGAAGTTCTAGCTTCAAAAGCTTACAGCAACAACAAATTAGAAATTCCGAGCCACTGTGGTATTAGAAAACCAATCAATTGCTCCTTTGAAAAATCTGAAAGACTAATGGACTGAAACTGTGATCAGAAAAATACTTACTTTTAAGCTTCCTATTGACGTTGTTGATGTCAATATTATTTGTATCTTTATACTTTTTTTAAAAAAAATATGGCAAAAAAAAAAAAAAGAAAAGATTCTTCTCATCCTTATTGCACCGTTTAGTGACAAGGATAGTATATTGCAATGACAAACTTGCCATCACTTGAACTAAAAAGAAAGGAGAGACTTTATAATAGGAGTTTTATATGTATATATAATGTTAAAACATTTTTCCTTTTCGGAAACATGCATCCATTGCCGTAGTTGATTCTGTCCACTAAACAAAAGGTAATGCCGTTAAGGACCTTTCCCGAGAGTAGCTACAAAATAAGGGGCTGCCATTAATCGAACCCTTCCAACAATTTTGCTATACCTTCTTGATTATATTTAGGAGGTCCAAAAAAGGTCAATTCCTTACTTCAATAGATTCCGTGGAGTATGGTTGAGAGTATTACAATTGTTTGTCTTGAACATCGGTTAAAGACATAAACTATGACTCAAAATGATGTTATAGATGAAAATATTTTCTATAGAGATAGAGGAATCAATACATGGATCCAAATAATTTTAGAATAGACAGACATTGGCATTGTTAACTTTGATAAAGGCAAGAAACTGAAATATTTGAAAAGGAGTCATTTGGCTATTGAAAATCTCATTAAATGAGTCAAAGTCTACCTTTGTGGCTGGTGTGTTCGTGAACAGGATTTGTTAGGGAAAGGCAAATGGATTCCCTTTGTGAGCTACTAATTGATGTGTTTCAATGGTGTGAGCCGTAGAAATTGTTGATAAGATTAGCAAGAGGTTTAGGATACAATGTAAGATTAAAAGAAGTTCCCTTTCATCTTTATAATCCAATGGAGAGAATAAAATCTATGACATTGTTCTACTTAGCAAAGATCTTTATTGAATGTATTCACTTTTGTTAAGTCTTGCATGAGAAAAATAGAACTGAAAAGTTACATGGAAAGAGATGGATTCCTTTTCTTAATATTTTAAGATTTTAAGTTAGACATGAACTTTTCACTATAAAATCTAACATAATATGTAAAAGAGGAGTGTTAAATATTGGTGTGAAGTTTTCCTACATTACCATAATATAGGCATGTACAGTGTTTATATATAACCAAATACCCTTTTCTCTTAAACTAGTTTTTGTGGAAGGATTGCACATTCTAATAAATATTGAATCCCAAAACTTCCTAAGAGGTTCAAGATGCTGTACATGGAAAAGGATGCATGAACAGACTTTGGAAGTTCAATTGTAGAAGCAATTACCATCCATATTGAATTGTACTAGAGAAAAAAAAGTTCAAGGTAAGGGAGCAGGCGCAAGGTTGGATTGAGGAGCAAAGAGAAAATCATTTCATAAAATTGATGAAAACCAATTAAGGGCTACAGTGTGACAGCTTGCTTGAGTTCTTAAACAAAGGTCAATGCTCATCATGTCAGCATCATCTTCAACAAAGGTCGATTTTGTGCAACTGAAATCATCGTTGCTGCCACCATCTCCAACTTTTTGATTAATTTTGATTTTTTAATTAAGATCTTTTTGTTTATGACTCTTTCAATGATTGTATATATTCTGATCAAATTAGACTTGTAATTTTCTGAAGATTAAGTCAATAGAAACCATATTTTTTATTTCCTATTCCTTCACTTTTCTGGCCTTCTATCCACCTGATCCTACATCTTAACTTTAGCGACTTAAAATGGTCCGAGTCCACACTTCATTAGTTTTGTGAAGTACTATTGAGAGAATTTATGATTATTTACATCTCAAACATTAGGTAAAGATATCAGTTATGCCTGAAAATGATGTTGTAAATCAAAATCTCTTGTACAGAGATAATAGATGCAATACTTGCATCCAAGTGATTTTAGAATAGATAGATAGTGTTGTTCTCAAAACAGACAGGTCGTGTCAGTGTCAGACTTTGATAAAGCATCAAAACACAAAAATCAATGGAAACATGTCAAAGGAAGTGATTTGGTGGTTGAAAATCTCACTAAATAAGTGAAAGTCCACCTTATATGGTTGGCCTGTTCATGGAAAGCAAGATTTGCAATGGAAAGACATAATAGGCTTCGTTTGTGAGCTAAGGATGCAGTGTTGGCCATAAGAATGTTAAGTAGAGCAGGTGGCAAAGCGAATAAAATTGCTTCCCAAACGTCTAAGCAATGCCAAGATTGCAATTTCGTCCACATTGTAAAAGTAAATGAAGGTCCTCTTCGGCTTTGTAGTCTGACAAAGAGAATAATTTTTTTTACATTTTTATGCGTAGTAAGAAATCTTTCTTATATGCGTGTACTGTTCAGTCCTCAAAGTGCATGAGAGGTTTAAGATGTTTTATATGTAAATGGAAGCAAGAAATAACTTTGAAAGTTCAATGGTAAAAGCAATGGCCATCAACATTGACTTATAAATTTGAAAGTTCAAGGAACAGACGAAGGCTCAAGGCTGTATAGAGAAAAAAGAACCGCTTATAATTAAGGCCATGACTAAGAAATCCACATCTATTGTTGATTTGGGTGAAAGTTTTAAGGCATTGCTTAAAAAGAAGGTGAACAAGAAAATACAATCTAGGTGAGTGAAGAATATACCAAATTATGTAGACTAAAGATAATTTTGAAAGTGAAAGATGATTAATATAAAGAGTGCTTTGATTCAAAATTAAAGTGAAACCAAAGACTCAAGAAATAGTTATTATACCACATAAAGAAAGAGGATGATTTTTTCATTCAATGGTGATGTTTCATTGTAGAGAGACAAATGTCATAAATCAACATCATACTTTTCATGTATAGTTGTCTACTTTGATTTGGTTTAGCTAGGACAAAGTCCATGACCCTTTTTATAAAAATTTTAATCTTCTATATAACCAAAAGAAGGAAACAGAAAAATTAAAAGAGAGAGATTGACTGATGTGGTGGATGATAAGGAGAGAGAGATAAGTTGTTGGTGTAAAGAATGTGAGAGGAAGTACTTGTTTAGCGATTAATATTGTAATCAAACTTTTGTTCTCATGAAAATAATGTCTGAAAGGTTTCCTTACAAAAAAAAAACCACAAAATTTCTAATATTACATACCCAATTGTATGTTTTGAGAATATTATATGAAAAAAATTACATTCTACGTATAATATTCTTTTTCCTAATATCTATATATAATTGCGAATGTAATGCAGAAATTAGAAAGTTAAACACAATATAAAATTTCTCTTTTCAAACCCAAAACCCCTTCTACGCTTTCTTTCTTAGAAGAAAGCCATATCTTCGACTTTACTCTTTCCAGTTGGCGTTTATCTTCTCATTTTCTTTGCAATCTAAAACTTAGCCATGTATTCCCTCCTTGATTTGATAAAAAGAATTTCAATACAAGAGACAAAAAGGGGATAGGTCCACTAAAAATTGTAGTTCGGGGAACAATTTAAAACTATTCCATTCATTGGTCTACTCATCCTTTGTTCTTGCCTTTCTCTAAATCTTTTCGCCAATGTTTTCGGTGTTGTTGTCTTTGTAATCTTGGCATTGCTTGAATAAAGACTTCAATATCATCGATGTGGACGAAATTGCAACATCTTTCTGAAGATTATGTTTGTTCATGCGTTGTTGTTCTTTAGGCAAATGTCATCCTTAATTATTCAAACCAACTAAGGTTACATTAAAGGAAGAAAAAGTTTTGTTTACAAAATGAAAAGCCAAAACATAAGGCTAAGAACTTTGTTTGCGATGAGAAGAAAAAAAAAACTTTGGATTTCTCCAAATTTTAAATTCTTCATTGGTTGATTTTCAAATGGTTACAAGGGTCCCTTTTAAAGAGCCGGCTCAATAACTTCAGAGCCCTAACGCCTCGGTAAGGCAATACTATAAGCCTCATAATCGGGCATGAAGAGAGTCTTTTACAATCAATGTAAACATATGGCCTAAGTAATGCGTGCATGCTTCACAAGCTTGCTACACTTCAATTATGAATTAGGCTAGGAGCTGACATCCGTTTCTAAGTTAAGATTTAGAGAAGAAAATTCTATACATCATCATTATAACTTCTCTTCTCAACAACAGTCTTCTGGTGCCTTGATGAACACGACTCAACGACCACTATCCAGGAATGATCCAAGGGTAGATAGGGATGGAACAGAAGTTTGGCTCAGTAGGAAATCAGATGATTCGTCCATTTTAAATGTAAAAAAAGAAGCTGTGTCTCTTGTTAATTCCGGTAGATCAATATCACCATCCAAAAATTGCGTCACTTGCCTCATGCTAGGCCTTGTTCTTCATTGTGAATGGTTGGATCATCGTTTGGAGCTCTTGAAGTCAGCAGATCTTGGTCGAAAATCTGGGTGATTTTTCTCCAACTTTTCTTGGTTAAGTTGTTGTTTACAACTTGTTCTTCATTATTTATTGGTGATTCTATTATTGTTGAATCAGTAAATCTTAGTCCTGTTGCTATTGTTAAGGACTTGATTGGGTTGTAACCTAACGATTTATATAGTGGAGATTTGGGTGGACTCCGTGATTGGTCCCGTGGTTTTTTATCCTTCACATTGGATGAGTTTTTTCATGTAGAAATTCTTTTGTGTTGATTGTGATTTGATTATTTTACTTGTGATTCAAGTACATCATTGGTGTTTTAGTATTTCCTTACAGGTTCAATCAAAGTGGAAAACGTTATACGTCATTTTTCCCATCAGGCCTACCTGATGGCATTGCTTGAGTGCAAAGCAAACCTTCTTTCAAAACCAATACCATTTCTTCCTCTACATAATTTCCTTCCCATCTAGGATCACGAGCATCTAGAATACCTTCATTCCTCCAGCACTCAAAAACCCAAACAACTAGAATCGCCCGTTCTGGCAGTCCTTGTTGCTCTATATGTCTCCTTCCACAAGCCACCTCGAGCATGAAAGTCCCAAAAGCATACACGTCACTACAGGTGTTTGCCTTCCCCGCTCTAGTAAGCTTCGGAGCCAAATAGCCAATTGTGCCAACCACATGGGTGGTTTGTGGATTTGTACTGTGGTCATATAATTTCGCAAGGCCAAAATCTCCTAACCTTCCATTTAATTCAGTATCCAATAGAACGTTGCTTACTTTTACATCTCTATGTAGAACAACTTGTTCCCACTCTTCATGAAGGTAAAGAAGCCCCGATACTACTCCTTTGATGATTTGGAAACGTTGAGGCCAGTTTAGGATTAGATTTGCATTTCCATACAAGAACTTGTCCAGGCTTCCGTTAGGCATATAATCGTAGACCAACAAGAGTTCTCACCTCCGCCGGCAATGGCCTAGGAGCTGCACCATGTTTCTATGCCTCATTCTTCCCATGCTGACGATCTCAGCCACAAATTCCTTCATCCCTTGTTTGGAATCATGGGAAACTCTCTGGACTGCTACTTGAACATTAGACGAAGAACGCATTCCTCTATAAACCTTTCCAAAACCTCCTGCTCCAAGAAGTTGTCTTTGAAACCTCGGGTTGTGTTGTGAAGATCCCTGTAGGTGAACCTATGACGACCCTAACCCACTTTCCAATCTTCACGTACTTCTTCCGATTTCTTCCGTAATAAAATGTAAGCAGCTCCAGGGATCGTTATTAGCAGAATTGCAACAGCTATGAGTAAAGTCAGAATCAATACTCCTGGTTTTCTTTTCCACTTTCCGGGAAGGGAAGGGAGGCTCGAAATTTTGAGGCTTTGCGCTGGTCCACTTGCGTTAAAGCTCCATTCCATAATGTATTGGTTACTTGGAACGGCACCGGTGGCTGAGGAGAAACCAACGTACATAGAATCCAAGAGAATTTCAGACAGATCAATGGACTTTGATAATAGGGGTCGATTTGGTTTCGGGATTCCGGTCGGGCCAAGTGTCACATTCAGTAACTTTTCTGCTCCATCATAGTCTATCCAAAGATGCATTGGATTCCCAATGGCAAGCTCCAAGCTTATATTCTTCCCTTCTTTATCCGAAAAATACATTGAAGGAGCTGATTCATTTGACCCGAGATTGTTCACATCGAGTCCGACATGATTCCCGTTGATATCTCCGAATTCTGGGTTTGGAACTGTATCAAGCTTGACGGCCGATACGTGATCTGAAGGAAGGCCGTTATTGGAACTATTGAAGAGTCCCAGGTATTGACTTGGCAAAGCATGGGTGAAATCTATCGTGGGACTAATGGTGAAGGCAATGCCCTGACCACCAAAATTTTGCGCTTCAGGTATCATGGCGAAAGCAAAGTTTGTAGAAAATAAAAGAGATGAAGTTAAACTGGATGAGCTTGTTTTGAATTTTATGGGAAATGGGTGGAAAGCATGGCCACTTTGTCCATTAGAGAAATTGGTTAGCTGCAACAGACCATTAGAGTGGATTTCTGCGATTCCATCAAGATGCAGTTTGGCGTGACGGAATCCATAGTAGATGAAATGGTTTTCATCTTCAGGAAAGGCCAAAGTAAGATTAGAGAGAAAGAAAACTAAGAGAAAATGGAGTGATCTAAGGACCGTAGCCATTGAGAAAATGGTTCTCTTTTCTGTGAGAAGGCTTTTCTTCGTTTAAAATATCTGAACCTGTCTATAAATGAGTGGAATCCCATCAATCAAGATTAAACACTTGTTACGAATTATAACTGGAAATGGATAATGACATTACTTTCTAACAGTAAAATATGAAATCATTGTTCTGATATTTCATCATGATAATTTGGAAGTGCACAACATCTTTTTTTAAAAGCCCCAATTTATTGATGAAAATTTATATTAAATTTCTTTAAATTGAGAAAAATTAGCAGTAACTCTTAGAAATGAATTAATCCGAATTATTAGGAGCTAGTATCACTAAGCAAACCACAATAGTTTTCTACACTAGAGATAAATTAGTAGCAACTCATCATTAGGAGCAAATATCGTAGAAGCAACTTATGCACATCAATTTATCCAAATTATTAGAAGAAAATCTCATATTAAGGGAACGACTTAGTGATGCCCCTTCTAATAGCATGCCATTAAACCTTTTTGTTTATTGTTAAATGGATAGTTTTGGAATTAGAAATAAGTTGTTTATAAAATTCTGGCCTAAATATTTAGTAAAAAATAACTTTCCACAAAAAAAAAATTTAATGTCCTAAAAATTAAAATATTTTTTTGTCCCTAAATTTTTGTATTCTTTTACTCTTCAATGAATAAACTCACAAATTAATCAAAAAGTATATATTTTTGTCCTTGTACAAATCAATGTTTGGCTTCAAAAGCTCGTTGCAACCAAAAACTGAAATTCTGTATTCCTAATATGAGAGATAACCATTCAATTATCCTTGGGCAAGTTTAAAAGGTATATTGACTTCTTAAAACTAGCTTAAAAGATATGAGAAATCGTCAATATATAAAGAACAAAATAAGTTAGTACATTATATAAGATACACATTAAAATTAACAACCCTAGATGCCAAATTGCTAAAACTAAGGGGAGGTTGCTTGGGGTATTCATTGTGAATGCAATGTTGTCGCTACTAAATCTTTTGTTTGAAGAATCATGGTAAGCACAAAGTTTGCAAAAGAAAGAAGGAATGAGGTTGTGTTGAATATTATTAGAAGAAAGAACGACCAGTTTTTTTGGTGAATTATTTGTTAGTCGCAACAGACCACTCCAAGGAATTGTATTGGGAGATTTACATCAATCATATAACGAATATAAAAGAATACCAAAGATTTTAAGTGGTTTGACAAAATAGTCACTATATCCATAAAGCATTAATTTACTTATTATTTTAGATTTCATATCATTAAGAGTCGGCAAAGATTTTGTTTTTCCTTTCTAATAGCCTTCTCTTCCTTTTCACTGTGACAGTTCTTTTAAATGACATAATACATACAAGATTTCTTAGCACATAGAAAACATTGACAAAATTTTTATTTTATGTATATCCCTAATTTTGAATACAACGAAGTTCTACGATTCCATCAAAGGGGTAGCTTGGAGGAAGTCATAGCAGATGAAGTTTTCCACTTGGGCAGGGGCCAAGCGTGGGACATACTTTGAGTGGGAAATGGGTATGACAGACTTGTCAGGGCCCAACCGAGACAGCAACGCTGCCCGAAAAGGAAGTCAAAGAAGCGGTGAAAAATACCTTAAAGAAGAACTTTATTTGACAACCGTGGAGATAACGGCACCTATATCACGACTTCAGTGGCAAGATTTCAAATACGTCAGCTGATAGACAGATATTTCCCTCTCTCTCTCTCTCTCCCCAACTTGTAATACAATGACCCCCGTTGTCAACTAAATCCTGCTTCGAAGTCCAACGATCAGACTTGCATACGTGTTCTGCGGGATTACAACTAGTAGAAACGCTGAAAATATGTATTCCACTTTGTTTTTTTACCTCGACATGGTTGCCCAAGTCATTTTCACCTTTCATTCGCCACCACCTTTATTCACCTGGTTCTTTTTCCATGTACCAAATTGAACCGCGTTCGGCTGGTTGACCAGAATGATTCTATGACATAATACCTCAAAGTGATTGTTGGAGAATGAAGAAAAAGGCAAAGAGAAGGACAAAAGAACTCCTAGGCCTGGTTTTCACGCAGCGCGTTTGTTTGCAAGTTTGATCCGTGAACCTCGAAGCAGGGTTTAGTCGGCAGCAGCATATCGTCAACAATGGCATAAGAAGTTGGGGGCTTGTCGGGGGGGGAAGAGAGAGAGAGAGAGGAAAATGTCTGTCTATCAGCTCCAGTATGTGAAACCTTGTCATCGGGGTCGTAATAAAGTCGCAGTTATCTCCACAGTTGTTAAATAAAGTTCATCTCCTAAGGTATTTTCAATTGTTCATTGTCTTCTTTGTCACATAATGCTGTTATTTTCCCGATCTATGTCTGAAGGAATAATTCTGAGTGCTTGTCCGGTCCTCACTAGTTTTGCTTTACTCGTTTCTCACGCCTATCTACCAAGAGAAAATAAACAAGAGATTCCTTCCGTTGACGGATTTACATCCCCTAAGCAATCCATTATCAATGGCTCGATCCAATTAAAATTTGAAAAAATTATTAGACTGCATTCCCAAATCTTTTTGTTGGACCTTTATTAGATTATGTTCACTTGAAATCAGTATCTATTTAACTATTTTTAGTGTCATGAGTCGTAGATAGAGAGATCTTTGCTTAAAATGGGTATCGTCCACTACACAGAAAACAATAGCTTTTAAGAATCTTTCATAGGATTTGCCGCCAAAAAAAAGAGGTCGTCTTAGATCGAAGCCAACAAGTGATTTTTATAAGGATTTTATATCTTCAAATGCCTCAACCTGGCCAGAAATGAGTTTTTCTTGCTAAACGTCTCATGCTAAAACATCAGTACCTCAAACAAGAAACTATTGCATCAACAGAATCTACTGCCTTCTATGAATTGTATTTGGTAGTTCTACAACTTTTCCATGGGATGGCCCAAATGTCCTCTCTTCATCATGTTTCATCCTCATCTTTTCTTTTGTCAGCTAGTCGGTAAAACTTCAGGAATCACGATAGAAAGCGATAGCCTAATTGTTGCTTTAAGTATTCTCATTACTTTATAATGATTGCAAAATGTTCTAATTTGACTTTGTTGATGCCCTCTAAGCCAAACATTAAAAGTTGTCTTTGTAGTCCGACAAAGTGAATAAAGTTTTTGACATTTTTATGCTTAGTGAGAAATCTTTGTTTAGTGCATTTACTTACGAATTCTAAAAATACATGAGAGGTTCAAGATATTTTATATTAAAAAGGAATCATGAAGAGACTTTGAAGTTCACTAGTAAGAGGAGTTGCAATCTATGTTGACATGTCAAAATGAAAGTTCAAGAAAAAGGAGAAGGCTCATGGGTAGATTGAGGGGGGGGGGGGGGGGGGGAAACCCTTTTTAATTAAGGCCATGGCTAAGAAATCCACATCTATTGTTGATTTTGCTTAAAACTAAGATGGATAAAAAAATACAGTCCAAGTGAGTGAAGAATATACCAAAATATGTAGACTAATAAGGTAAATTTAGAAGTGGAAAATGATGAATTAAACTAATCATAATAGAGAGTGCTTCAATCCAATATTAAAGTCAAATCAAATATTGAAGAAATAATGACTACACTATATAAAGAAAGAAGGTGATATTTTCATTATAGGATGCTATTTTATTATAAAGTAGAGAGACTTAAGCCATGTGTCAACACACATCTTTTCATGGATATTTATCAACTATGGTTTAGCCTATATCAAACTTATCCCAAGAACCCTTTTAGAAAAATCATAATCCTCTATATAAACATATAAAGGAAATAGAAAGGAGAAAGAAATATATTGACTAATATTAGTGCAAGAGAAAGAAAGAGAATGGGAAAGAAAGTCATTTTTTGGCAATCAATGTTGTAATCAAATTATTCTTTTGTGCTCTTGACAATAATGTTTTGAGAAGGGATTGCTTGCAAAAGAAACCATAAAATATGTAGTACTATATATATGATTGTATGTTTCAAGAATATACTACGAGTTAAACAACGTTCTATACATAACATTCTTTGTCCTATGTATCTATATACAAATGAGAATGTAATGAATAAATTAAAAAGCTAAATACAATATATAATTTCTCTCTTTAAATTTAGACTCCTAAGTATCTATGAGTTAGGAAAGCCTTCTTTTCTAATTTTCTCCTTTCGAATGGCATTTATCTTTTCACTATCATTTACATTGTGAAACTTAGTTATCTATTCTTTCCTTGAATCTAATAAAAACATTTCATTATAGGACAAGAAGGGGGATAGATCCATTAAAAAATGTAGTTGCGAGAACAATTTCCAACATCCCATTTAATGGTCTACTCATCCTTCCTTTATTTATTTATTTTTTTTGGTAGAAAAATAAATTGCATTAGTAAATATTAAAACACAAAAGTATAGAAGTGTACCTTAACAATATAGAAGTCGCTATATGTATAAAAAATATAAGTTAGAAACCTTAAAATTTCACTTAAACTAATATTTCGTTGAAAATTTTTTATACCTCTAAACAAAAAAACTCTCCCTCATATTACTTTCTTCACTTTAATTAAGAAAATAGGATTATTAATTTTTTTTCCTAAAAATGTCTTCTATTTATTTTTCTCTATATACAGTAAATGCAAGCTAAATATTATATCTTAAGAAGTTTAATAGCTCAATTCCTTCATTTAATTACTTTGATCTTACATTACAGTTCTTTATTTCATCCTTCAATATCACATTGAATTCCATTCTAGACAAGGATACCACTCTAAATCATCCTTGTCTATACACATTAAAAAAAAAAAGATGACTCTTATTTTCTATGTGTAACTAATAGAAATCACAATATATATTTACCAAAGGGAGCTACTACAGAATCTTTGTTATTACAAAAAGTATGTCCTTAAAAACAAGTCATTCAATCAAATTATGTTTGCTAATACTACTAATCAAAATTAGATTAGATTAATTTACTATTTCATTAAGTTTCTAAACATCATTATAAATGTTTTCATAACAATATATAGAATTGGAGAGAATAAAGGTAAGTATGGGCTTTAGCTTAAGGAGACTTTACTAACTCCAATTATGATACATTCTATATTTGTCTACATCATTCGAATTTTGACACCTTGCACTGAAATCCATTTATTTCATAATAAAAATTCTAAAAGATTTACAAGATTCTAAAGCAAATATCCAAAAAAGACGTTATTCTAGATTTTAAGATTTTGTAAAGTTAATGTCCCTTCCCTTTTTAGTGAACAAATAATTTGTCAAGTTACTTTATGATAATTATGCACATCTTTATTACTTGCTCCCAAGAATTTCCTTATTTTTTTTTCTTCAATCTCATGAATTATTTGTTTCAATAGTAGGAATACTTGCATTCATAATGTACATATGGAAATGAGGATATATTTTACCAATTATAATCTTCTTGCATGGTTAAGATGTTTCATTCCTTAACCTTCTATTCCATCTAACCTTTACAATTAACTTAGGTTAGTCTTTTTGTGATAAGGGAAACTATAAGATATCTAATTAGAAGTGAATGCATAGGCAATGGAGTATGATCAAAGATAAAATGTTACTCTAGTTTTAATAAACCTAAAAAGAAAATTTAACATTTTCTTGCGTTGTATTTTAAATATGTAAGGTTAGCAAATTTTTTCGAAGATTTTATAAAACAATGGATAGAGTTTACATCACCCTGATTGACTTTTTTTAGATTTGCAATGCTATTCTAGAGTTCTTTGTAATAATGATTCTATTGAGTATCTTTATGACTAGTACAAATAAATATGGGGATAATAGATTACTTTGTCTTAATCCATTTTGTACCTTTAAAATATCTTACATCTTCCCCATTGAAGTTTATTGAAAATCTTGTTATAATGATATACTTGCCTATAAGATCAACTAAATATTAAGGATAGTTGATGACTTTCAGAACTTATGGTATTGTTTCCTGTCTGACCATGTCATATGCCTTTATAAGATTAATTTTATGTCCATACATTTACCTTTGTATCCTTTATGATAGTTGTGCAAAAGTTTTTGATAAAGCATAATATTCTTTGAAAAAAGTTATTTGATTATGGCTAATCATTAAAGGTAAAACGTGGCTTATCCTTTAAGTAAACATCTTAGAGATGATTTTACATAAAACATTACAATATGCTATTGGTCAATAGTTTTTATTGCAACTTGGACTGGGAAACTTAGGAATTGAAGAAAGTAATGTGAAATTCGTAGCTTTCAACAAAATCTTAGACGGGAAGAACTTTAGTGCAATATTTTCTGTCTTTTTCAATGATAGGCCATGTTTTGTTATAGAATAGGCTATTATACCCATCAAGCCCAAGAGCTTTAAAATAATGGATTGCTTAAGTGTTTTAATAACATTAGAATGTACAAAATTTGGTTGACTAAGTAGTGGACTAATGTTCTTATGAAATAAAAAGCATGCCTCTTCTAGTTGGTAGGAATATTTTCAAAGTTGCCAAGAATACACTAATAGCACAAAATAGCAAACCTTAGTTCCCCCTTATCTAGCATTTACTAGTATGTTGATCTTGTTTTTGAGCTTTCCACCACAATAGTGATGCAACAAAGATCTTAGTATTGTTAACCCCTTCTTTTAATCATACATTTCTCAATTTTTGTTTGAGTAGGATTTCTTCATAATTACTAATAGCGAAGTAACTCTCAAATTGTAATTTCTCTTTAAAATGTGCATAGGATTATAAGGATTAATTTCTAAATTATTCTAGGTTTGCTTTAGATTTTCACTAGCATCCTTCACCTTCTAATGCAAATCATCAAAATGGGTTGTATGAGTTTCTTGAAAGGTGTCTTTAGCCTTTTTTTTTTTTTTGCCATACTAAACTTGCTTGAGTATTATAGAAATTAAAGAATATGAGTAGAGATTTCTTCTTGCTAGCTAAATATGGAGAGTGATCTAATACATTAGGAAAAAGAATTCAATTGTAAATGTATCAAAAGTAAGTATCCATTCTACATTGGTAAAGGCCTTGTCAATGTTGCTAGCTTTAAAAGTAGTTCCTAAACTTTTATTTGACCATGTGAACAAAAGATTAGAAATGGGAGATTCAATCAATGTTATATTTTCAATTAATTCATTCAAATTCTCCATTCGCTATATCTATTTAACAGTTGGGCCAATTTACTTATTTTATATTTCTTATTTCATTAAAATCTGTCATGAGTAAGAAGGAACATTGTTTACTGAAGCTTGTAAGAATGACCCATAATTCTCTACATTTAACTTCCAAGATACTTGCATATATAACAGATAATAAGTAAGGATGCATACTCGGCTTTTCAATTAGGCAATGGATGAACTAAGATAAGGCCATTTTATTGTAAGTTATAGTTCTAAAGTTTTCGAAATAACCCAAATTCTACCAAGACTACTAGAACTATAATTGTGAACATTTTTCCAAATTACAAATCTAGACTTAAAGAGTACAACTGTATTTTCTTCTTTAGCTCTATGTTCAATCCAAATAATAATATAGGTTTATTGTTGTACAGTTGCTTACAACTAAATATAGCAATATTCTCGTACAATCGTTGGCTTCCCAATATTTTATTTTCTTACTAGTAGATTCGCTGAAAAAGTATGTTCCCTTTTGTTTTCAGACCTCGCCAGGTCGCCAAATTCATTTTTACCTGTCATCGGCCACCACCTTTATTCTTTTGGCATGTAAAACCTTGTCATCGGAGTCATGGCATAAGAGGCTGGGGGAGAGAGAGAGAGAGGAAACTGCTCCTCTATCAGCTCCAGTGTGTGAAACCTCGTCATTAGAGTCATTACAAAGTCAAGGTTTTCTCCACTGTAGTCGAATAAAGTTCTTCTTTTAACGTATTTTCCACTCGTTCTTTGACTTCTTTGTCGAAGAATGTTGCTATTTTCCAGAATCTGTCTGCAAGAGTACCTCAGAGTCTTTTTTGGGTCCTGATTAGTTTGGTCTAACACGTTTCCCACTCCTACCTACCAAGATAAAATGAAGAATCGAAGAACTGTTTTCAGAATCTATTTAACTATTTTCAGTATCGTGAGTCATGGAAATCTTCGCTTAAAATGTGTCGTCCACTACACCGAAAACAATTGCGTTAAGAATCTTTCATAGAATTTACCACGAAACAAAGAGGCAGCCTTTGCTCAAAGGCAGGGAATGATTTTTCTAAGTTTTTTATTTGTTGAAATTCGTCAACTTGCCAAGAAATGAGCTTTTCTTCCTTGCCAAATGTGTCGTGTTAAAACGTTAGCATCTCAAGCAAGAAACTATTCCATCAACAGAATCATTTGTCTTCTATGAATTGTGATTGGTAGTTCTACAACTTTTCCATGTGATGGCCCAGATGCCTTCTGTTCATCATGTGAAGATGCAATTGCATTCTTTACATCCTCATTTTTCTCCTTTTTCAGCTAGTCGGTAAAACTTCAGGAATCTCCATAAATGTTCATGTCGTTGTATGGAATATTTTAGTGGATCTATAATGTAACTTTTGTCAACAAGTAAAAGAATCACAAGAACATTTATTTTTTAAATGAAAGTTCACAAATTACATATAAAAGGCTCTGTTAGGTATGAATGACTTAATTAGAATAAGTAAATATTGGAGAGCTGAAATATGTTAAATAATCAAAATTGTCAAAAGTAAGAGTTTTGCAATGACTTTGTTCAGTGTATTTTTCAAGATTGTATTACATAACATTTGGAGGGAAAGAAATAAAATAAAATTCAATGATAAAAGTTAAGACAATTTAATCATTATTGTTAAAATTAAGAAAGATGTGAAAAGGAAGAAATCATTTATTAGGGGAGTAAAGTCTATAAATTGTAATAAGTTCTTGTGAGAGTTTTGAAATTTGTCAAATGCAATATTTGAAATTAAATTATAATGTTATAACCTTATAATTTGTAATTCCTTTATGGTGATATATAATTCTTGACATTTCATAAAAAGTAATAATAAAATATATACATACAAAAATTTTCTTTTATATATCTCTCTACTGCTTAAATGAAAAATCTAAAGATTTTCTAGTTTGACTTCCTTAGTGCACTATAAGTCAAACAGTAAAAGATTTAAATTTTCTTAAATATGGCCAAAAAGTTATTCTTCATATGCCATTTCCTCTGGTAAATCACAAGAAGAGTATATTACAATGACAAAGTTACCATCACTTGAATCAAAAACATGAAAGTTTATAATGAGGGTCTTACATGTAAACAGGATGTTGAAAAGTTTTGCTTGTCGGAAACATGCATTGGAGCAGTTGATTCTGTCCACTAAACGAGAAATAACAGCGTTAAGGACTTCTCTCGAGGGTGGCTGCAAAAATAAAGAAGCCGCCATTGATCGAACAGTACCAATAATTTCGCCATACCATCTTGTGTTATTCATGACAACCCGGGATGGTCCAATTCCTTGCTTCAGTAGTTTCCGTGGGGTACAGTTGAGAGAATTACTATTGTTTACATTTCGAACATCGGTTAATGATATCAATCATGCCCGAAATTGATGTTACATATAAAAAATTTAGCATAACTAAAAACTCAAGAAATAGTGACTAAACCATATAAAGAAGTTAGAAAGCACCTAGTTTAGTTAAAAACATGTATTGCTTGGAAACTTTTCATCTTAAGTTTAACGGCTAGGTTTGTGTAAAAAAACAAATAAATACATAAAGAAAGAGGGTGAATTTTCAATCCAAGATGCTATTTTGTAAAGTAGTAGACAAATGTCATGAATCAACAAAATGAGTCTCATGGGTAGTTTTAACTATGTTTTGCCTGACTTGAATTAAGCCTATGACCTTTTTTATAGAGAAATTGTAGTCTTGTATGTGAGAAATTGAAGAGAATAATAAATAAATAAATAAATAAAAAGTAAAAAAAGAGATATTGATTGACAAGAGGTCTGAAGAAAGAGAGATACATTGCTCAAGTAGAAAAGAATGAGAAAAAAAGTTCATATTTAGGAATTTTTATTTTAATCAAAACTTTTTTGTTTTTTGCTCTCAAATAACAATGCCTTGAAGAAAGGATTTTTTATGTTGAAAAATCATAGAATTCTTGGTATTAATATACCGTTTATATATATTTAGAATAGAGTATGAATTAGATTGCAATCTACATAGAATAATCTTTGTATATTTTCTTTCCTCTCTATGTATAAATATAGATGTAATGTATAAATTCTTAGTATTCATGTGTATATTTTCAGCCTCTCTTCTGAGTTTTCTTTCTTAAAGTAAATCCTTTTCTTTGAACTTTCTCTTTGGGATTGGCGTTTCATCTTCTTACTCTTAATCACTTTGTGAAAATTTGCCGTCTATAATTTGATCAAAAGATTTCGATTTTGGCGAAAAGGGCAATAGAGGATCCACTCGGTTAGGGGAACCAGCTTAAGCTTCCCCATTTGAAGGTGGCTTCACTCGGAATGGCACTACCCCTTCTTCACAGTATGGGAATGGCCATCCCTTGTTTCCTCTGTACTATCAAATTCCTCAAATCATGAATAAAAACAAAATTTTTCCGCCAATCAATAGTAAAAGTTGGCTGGAGAAAAACGGAGTTTCTTCTGTCGAAGCGGTGCTTTGTTCTTGAAGCATACGGGGCCGATTTCTGCAGCTTGAAGAAATAGCTATGATTCCGACGCCAATCACTTGCAGGAGAAGAGAAAATAGACTGTGGAAGAAGAAGATCGTTTCAGCTATTTAAGAGACTTAAAATCCCATGTTTTCACAAGCCTTTGCTCTCACTTTTTACCCTCTCAAAAACGGGAATCCTTGCAAGCGTATACATTTATTTGTTTTGACAGAAAGAAAAAGAAAAATTTCGGCTGGGTACTAAAACGAAATTAGCCACTCTAACAAGCAACACTTAAAGAGCGACCTAATAAGCATGCTACACTTGGACTATTTGACTTAGGCTAGAAGCTAACGTCTGTTTCGAAGTATAGACTTGGTGAGATAAACTCTATAGATCATCATCAAAAGTTTCCTCCATCTTTTCAGGAAGGCAGTCTACCAGTGGCATGGCAGACCCGGCTCAACGACCACTCGTCAGGATTGATCCAAGGGCAGATATGGGAGGAATAGAAGTCTGGCTTGGTAAGAAATCAGATGATTCGTCCGTTTTAAATGTAAAAAAGGAAGATCTCTCTTTCGTTAATTCCGGCAGACCAATATCACCGTCCAAAAACTGCACCACTTGCCTCATGCTAGGCCTAGCTGATGGCATAGCGTGAGAGCATAGCAAGCCCACTTTCAAAATCAATACCATTCCTTCCTCCACATAATTTCCGTCCAATCTAGGATCACACGCATCAAGAATACCTCCATTTCTCCAGCACTCGAACACCCAATCAACCAGCATCACACGTTCTGGAGGTCCCTGATGCTCTATAGGTCTCCTACCACAAGCCACCTCGAGCATGAATGTCCCAAAAGCATAAACATCTGTATAAGTGGTTGCCCTCCCTGCTCTCATAAGCTCCGGAGCCAAATAGCCAATAGTTCCAACCACACGGGTGGTTTGGGGATTGGTACCATGGTCGTATAATTTCGCAAGGCCAAAATCTCCTAGTCTTGCATTGAGTTCAGCATCTAATAGAACGTTGCTTGCTTTTACATCTCTGTGCAAAACCACCTGTTCCCAGTCTTCATGAAGGTAAAGAAGACCAGATGCTACCCCTCTAATGATTCGAAGTCGTTGAGGCCAGTTAAGGCTTCTCTTTATACTGCGATACAAGAACGAATCAAGACTTCCATTAGGCATATAATCATAGACCAACAGAAGTTCCCGCTTTCGCCGGCAATAGCCCAAGAGCTGCACTAAGTTCCTATGCCTCATTTTCCCCATTCTAACGATCTCGGCCACAAATTCCTTCATCCCTTGTTTGGAATCATGGGAGACTTTCTTTACTGCAACTTGAACATTAGAAGATGGAAGTGTTCCGCTATAAACCTTTCCAAAACCTCCAGCTCCAAGAAGTTTTGTTTCTCTGAAACCTTGGGTTGCGTTGTGAAGTTCCATGTAGGTGAACCTGTGAAGACCATAACCCTCTTCCCATTCTTCACATACTTCTTCAGAATTCTTCCGCCTTAAGATGTAAACAGCTCCCGGGATCATTATCAGCACCGCTGCTGCTATGAGTGTAGTGATGATCTGTACTAGCGGTTTCTTTCTGTTTTTCCTGTGATGGGGAGGGGGAAGTGGAAGGAGGCTCGAAATGTTAAGGCTATGCGCTGGTCCACTTGTATTAAAGCTCCATCCCAGGATGTAATGATCACTTAAAAGGAGACCTGTGGCTGAGGAGAAGCCAACATACATATGTTCCAGAAGAATTTCAGACAGATTAATGGTCTTCGATAATAGAAGTTGTTCTGGTTTTGGGATTCCAGCTGGAGCGAGTCTCACACTCAGTAACGTTTGTGCTTCATCATAGTCTATCCAAAGACTCATTGGATTCCCACTGGTGAGCTTCAAGCTCACCAGCATCTAATAGAACGTTGATTCAACTGACCTGATGTCGTTGACATCGATTCCCACATGATTCGCCAAGCTCTCTCCCCATTCAATGTTATGAACGGCGTCAAGCTCTATGGCCAATATGTGGTTTGTGGGAAGGCCGTTATTGGAAACGTTGAAGAGGCCCAAGTAACCACCTGCATAAGCGTGGGTAAAATCCGTCGAGGGAGCGATGATGAAGGAAATGCCGTCACCACCAAGCTTTGCATATTCAGGAACCATGGCAAACACAAAGTTTGTTGAAAATGAAACAGATGAATTTGAACTGGATGAGGGTTTGAATCTTATGGGAAATGGGTAGAAAGCATGGCCACTATTCATTTCCGACAAATAAGTTAGCTGCAATAGACCATTAGGTTGGATTTCTGCGATTCCATCAAGATGCAGTTTGGCCTGACGAAATCCATTGTAGATGAAATGGTTTTCATCTTCAGGAACGGCCAAGGGAACTCTGGAAACAAAGAGAACTAAGAGAAAATGGAGTGATCTGGGAACTGTAGCCATTAGGAAAAAGTTTCTTTCCGTGTCAGAAGGCTTTTCTTTGTTTAATAACCGGGACCTTGTTAACTAATGGCTTACTTTTTTCAACGTTTCCGAGAAGTTCCAGCCACCTTCGTTGACCCTTCAAAATGTGGTTTCAACTTGCCGAGAAAGTTAGAAACTTGGTCACTGGGAAAATGGTTTATTCGTAAATCAATAGTTTTGGAATTGGAAATATCTTTTTATAAAATTATGAATTTCTAAAAATTAGGATACTTTTGTTCTATAAAAGGTTTCATTTAGCCTGAAAAGCTTAATGAAACCAAACACTGAAAATCTATATTCCAAGTATAATAGATAATCATCAATTTTCCTTTGACCGGTTTAAAAGATCGACAACGAAGCATGATTGGTAAAATGATTTCCTCCATTTCTTCAATGTTATTATCATCTTTATACTTTTTCAAAAGCACGGGTGGAGCCACTGTCCTTTCTCTTTACGTATGGCAGGATCAGGGAATATGAATGAACCTTTCATATCTAAATAAGATGTGGGCAACCCTACATTACGAGATTTGAGGCCTATCACTTCAATTCCCGCATGATTATCTTTGAAGAGTTGATTCCAGTATTACGGCCAAGATTTGGTATGCCAAATGGCCATTACTGGAATATTGAGGGTCCATATTAGTCAGATTACTTTCTTTCTTGAAATCATCCTCTTAGAGATAGGGAATACATCTATTCATAAGGAACACAACATATCATTATATTGGTAATACAGGATGTATATCTAATTTTGACACACCCTCTCACCATAAATATAAGAAAATGTTTTTCACAAGAATTCAATTTGCAAGTGAAAAGGTATCTCAAGGTATCTCACGTACAATCTGATTATGCTATCATATTAAAAAGTATATTGATTTCAACATATAAAGAACACTACGCGCCACTATATTATAATGAAATACACATTCAGTTTTAGTGACCCTAGATATTGATTTGCCAGAATAAGGGGAAAGTTCCTTGGGGCATTCATGATGAATGCAATTCTGACACTACCTAGATTTGTTGTTTGAAGAACCATGGCAAGCACAAAGTTTGCAGAAAACAAAAAGGATGAGATTCTACTGACTTCTATTCGAAGAAAGCATGAACAACCCCTTGCTGTGAATTTTTGGTTAGTAGGGATCAACCTATGCAATGATTATTAGAAGAATAACATCAATCATATAACAAAGATATATATAGAAAATACAAAACAATATCAAAAACTCTATGTAGTTTGAAAAAGTAGTCAATTTATCCATAAGTACCAATTTATTTTTTTGATGGAAAGGTAAGTTTGCATTAATAAAATTTAGTCTACAAAAATATAAAAACATATCTTAGCATTATAAAAGTTATAAAAGCTATGTAAAGATAGATGTTAAAAGTCTCCAAATTTCATTCCAAATAACATTTTCTTAAATAAATTTTATATTTTGAAATAAAAAAACTTTCTTTTATACAATTTTTCTTACCTTTATTAACAAGGTTAGAATGTTACTTGTTTTATTTTGAAATTTTTTTTCAATGCATTCAACCCATATACAATAAATAAAGCTAAAAAATATATCTTAAAAGGTTTTGGGGTTAAATTGCTTCCTTTAGTTGCACTGATAGTCCATTATAGCTCTTTGTTTCATCTTGGAACATAATGTTAGATTGCTTTTTAAGTGAAAATTATCTTCCAAATCATCATTGTCCATGTACATTAGAAAAAAAATGATTCTTATTTTTGACCTAGAACTACTATAAGTTAACTAAAGTGAGTCAAAGTACAATTTCTTTTCTTGTAAGAAGTTGATCTTAATAAACTAATTGATAACTCTATTTTATATAAAGTTATTTTGTTTATTTTAAGTAATGTTTAATATAGTTTTTATTAAATTATATTTGTATTTAATTATATTTATGTATGTTTTTGCTGTTTTATACAGTCAACCCAAAATAGAAGAAAAAGAAGCAATAAATCATGCAAAATCAATGTTTACCATTTATCTATGAAGCACGTGAGAAGCAAGGAGAAGAAAAATCGTGACCTATTGGGTTTTGGAAGCCGATTAACAAAACGGGAGTCGGGTCGTGTAGAAAGGAAAGAAGGAGAAAAAAAAAAAGAGAGAACAAAGAACAGAGGAGAGATTCCAGCTGCTAGGACCTTGCCGGAAAAGCAAAGGCCACGCGCGACAACGTGGGACTCTATAGATGCCGGTGGTTTGGTGAAAGCCGACCGTGACGTTCTTTTCTGGCAAAGGTACCCATTCTCGACCATTCTTTTCCGTTTTCTGGCTAGATTTGAGAGATTTCTGATGATCTGTAAGCAGATTTGAATTCCTAGAGAGATTTCTGACATTTCTATACCAGTTTCGCAGCGATTCACGGCAGTTTCTGATGAAGAACGGCGAGTGCCGTTCGAGTCTTCTCTACTAGATCTACATGTTTCTGTGGTAGATTTGCGCGATATTTTTACAGATCTGCAACCTAGGCATCCCAATCTACGTTTCTGGAGGTTTTTGTGAAAACCTATGCATAGAGGCATGTGCGAAAGCACATGACGGCGCATTTTAGCTCATTTTTCTTCTGTTCTTCAAACAGAACCTCTTCCTCCTCCTAATGTGCAAAGTTATGCAATTTATTTTGCAATTGGAAGACATTTGGTGACAGCTTTAATGTTTTTAAATTCCAGAATGCTTTGTTCACGTTTTTACACTGATTTAGTTCATTTAAATATGTTGTTTTAGTTTAGTGTGTTAGAGCTATGATGGAACTTAATTATAATGTATGAATATTATGATTATTTACGTTTTGTGAGATATTTTATGAATGTGAAGTTGCATGTTATGGAGTTTAATGCTTTTAGGTGATTAGCTACCACCTAGATGACTTGATTTGCATGTTAGAGACCGATATGAAATAACATGCAGTTACTTCTTATAATATGCAACCATAGATTAACATGGATAGACATATACCACGTTATTTGAGTGGCTTTCGGTGATAAGATGATTGAAAGATTTATTGTAAACCAAGAATATTCACAGAACCTAATGCATTTGATTTATTTCAATTCACATATAGAGATATAGTGAATTAATGAACTAAATAGGTTTACTATACCTAGACATAGGATAGTAAATAAATTAGGAAATTTCAGCATCACATAAGTAGAATCAATCTAACTAGCATGGATGATCAACATTTGTACCTCGTAATTAGGTAAAATTGGATGCTCTAACATCTTTCATTGTTCAGTTTAGATTAAATTTAGTTATTAAATTCACAATTTACCATTTTGGTTAGCTAGATAAATTCTAGGAGTTGTTCACCATTAGTAATTAATTAGTTTAGTAAACACCAGTCTTTGTGGGATGATATCTGTACTCATCATTATATTACTTGTTTGACATGTTCACTTGCATTTAGATTTCACCGAACACTAATCATCCAATGAAATTATTTTGTTAATTCCAATAATCTAAATTAAACATACCAATCTACTTCTTCATTGATAGTCAAAAAGTCCTTGTAAATTTCTTTGTGGCAATAGACATACCTAGAAAGAACTAAAGTAATAGTTGTCCTTCATTTGAGGAAATCTCTTCAACTTCATACCATGGAAACTTCAATATCAAAATGCATTACTAAGGTGTTTTACATTTTATACTACAAATCTACTTATTCCATAAGGAATAGTCTACAAAGTTAATGAGATTCTAAAGTAGAAATCCCTAAAAGAATTTTATTCTAAAAATTTAGTAATCCTAATCCCTTTTCTTCTTTGGTAACTAACTTATTTGTCAAGCCACTTTGTGAGAACAATATATATTTGCATTATCAACCCATAAAAAGTTCCTCATCTTGTTTTCAATCTTATAAATTGTTTGCTTTGATGGTAGGAAAACTTACATCTAAAATGTCCATGTGAAAATTAGGACTGACTTTGACAACTATAGCCTTCTTGCATAACTAAGATGTTTTAATCTAATATTTTATTCTTCTAAATATTTTGTCCATCAAACCCTTATAATCAACATAAGTTAATCTTTTAATGATCAGGAAAACTCTAAGATATCTCATAAAGAATGTGCCTACAAAGAAGGGTAAGTCATCTAAAATAAGTTGTTCCTTTTCTAATAATCCTAAAAATAATAATTTACATTTGTTTGGGTCATAATGTAGACTTATGAGTTCAAATTTTTCCAAGACTTCTACAAGATAGAGTACTAAAACTATATCATCATGAGACACTAGCAATGGAATGTTTCTTGCTTTTAAATTTGTGTAAAGCAACATGTTCCCACTCTTCGTGTAGATAATCATGAGGCCAGTTTAGGCTTTGATTTATGTTATAGTACAAGAACTTGTCAAGGCTTTTGTTAGGCATATAATCATAAAAGTAGAAGTTCCCTCTCTCACCGGCAATAGCCTAGGATTTGCATTAAGTTCCTATGCCTCATCCTTGCTATGCTGACCATCTCAGCATCAAATTCTTTCATACCTTGTTTGGAATCATGGGAGACTTTGTTAATTGCAACTAGAACATTACATGATGGAAGCGGTCCTCTATATACCTCCTTGAAACCTCCTTCTCTAAGAAGTTTTGTGTCTTTAACATTGTTTGGATTTTGTTCCACACCAAAAGCAAAGTTATAAACATAGATGCAAGTGGTTACCCTCCTTGCTCTCATAAGCTCTAGAGACAAATAGCCAATTATGTCAACCACACGAGTGGTTTTGAGATTGGTATCATGGTGGTGTAATTTCATAAGGCCAAAATCTCCTAACCTTGCATTTAGTTCAGCATCCAATAGAATATTACTTACTTTTACATCCCTGTGTAGAACCACTTCATGGATGTAAAGAAGGCTGTATGCAACCCTTCTAATGATTCGAAATCATTGAGGCTAGTTAAGGCTTAGGTTTATGTTGCCATACAAGAACTTGTCAAGACTCCCGTTAGCATAGAATCATAGACCAATAGAAGTTCTAACTTCCACCGGCAATAGCCTAGAAGCTACACTAAGTTCCTATGCCTCATTCTTCCCATGCTAACTACCTCCATTACAAATTCCTTCATCCCTTGCTTGGAACTGTGGGAGACTTTCTTTACTGCAACTTGAATATTAGGTGATAGAAACGTTCTGTTCGGTGAATTTTAGATGCAAGTGAACATGTCGAACAAGTAATATAATGATGAGAAAAGTATTGTCCCACGAAGATTGGTGAATACTGAACTAATTAAGTACTAATGATGAATTAATCCTAAAATTTATCTAGCAAATCAAAATATTGTTGAAGATGAATTAAAATTTAAAATTTCTAAAACGAAAACTCAATACTAATTAAAATTGGATCCAAGTAAGAAAAATCAAGATAAGACACATGTTAGAGCTTCCGATTTCACCATAACTACTAGATATGAATTTTCATAGTTTATGCCTGCAAGAATGATATTATCTATGTGATGGCGGAATTTCCTAATTTATTTACTATCCTATGTCTAGGTATAGTAAACCTATTTAGTTCATTAATTCACTATATCTCTATATGTGAATTGAAACAAACCAAATGCATTAGGATCTATAAATATTCCTGGTTTACAATAAATCTTTCGATCATCTTATCACCAAAAGCCACACAAATAATATGGTATATGTCTATCCATATTTAATTCATGGTTATATATTATAAGAAGCAATTGCATATTATTACCTTTCAGTCTCTAACATGCACATCAAATCATTCAAGTGGTGGCCAATCACTTAAAAGCATTAAGCATAATAATATATAACTCACATAAATAAACTATCTTGCAAAACATAAAAACTTATAGGATTCACATCATCATAGTTAGGCTACATCTTCGCTCTAACAAAAGAAGTTTAGAACATAATGAAATAATGAGGAAGAACAATAATAAGAAACAAAGAAGGCATCTTGAATCCAAGAACAAGAAGTCTGTCACCCTTTTTGTCTTCTCTTCAAGAAATCTTGAATTCTTGGCCTCTCTCTTGAGTTGTGCTCAATTTCCTCCTTGGTTTCAGCGGCAACTTCTTTTCTCCCTTGCTTCCCCCCCCTCTTCTATGCAGGGCTCCTCCTTTATATAGGGTATGGGATCTAGAACTTTCTCCTTATCCTAATAGCATTGGGTTTTGGATTCCCAATACAATTGGGTTTTAAACTTCTATATTAATTAGGCTTTGGACTCCTAATAGGACTAGGTTTTCTAATTATTTAAAAAAGACAATAACAATAAAAATCTAATAACAATTATCCAAAGCCCAAGCCCAAGCCCATCTTGATTTCCTTCACCTTGATAATTTGACCATCTTCTGTCATATAATAAGTACCAGGTTCTCCATGCTTGTTCTTTTTCTTCATGCCTCCTTATGCTACATAAATAAGACAAATTTAAGTAAATAAAGAGGAATTCAAATATTTTCTCACAAACATTAGAGAATTTATTATTTAAATTAGGTAAAATAACTCTATAAAAATAGAGTTATCAATACCCCCAAACTTAACATTTTGCTAGTCCTCGAGCAAAAGTAATAATTTGCATATGCTTTAGACAAAGCCCCTTTAAAAAAAATTCTCCATAATTGCTCAACTTAACAATTCAAAGAAAAATATAGCTTTCATCTAAACACCACAATTGTTTTATAAGATAAGATAGACTCTTAACTATGTTAACCATGTGTGTATGTGTGAGTCCTTATCTTTTCAACTATATGCACTCCAAACAGATCCATATTAATATGCAATTTCTCAAAATCTTTAACCAAACCTCATAGGTTTGCTTTTCATTCCTCTCTCCACTAATGTAGGCCAATCATCTAACCAAGAATCAATAGGACTTTTATAAGCTTGTAATGTAAGGCTGGGCTAGGGGTAAGATGAAAGTCATTTAGGCTAAATTCACCCATGAACACATTGCTTTCTAGGATCTAATTTGAGCTTTTGTCACTTCCTTTCTTTGCTTTTTTTTTATTCTTTTCCATCTAAAAATGCTTGATTTCACTTGGATTCTAACACTCATAAAGCCACAATCATGCTTGCATCAATAAAACAAGTAAAAGTACTAGACATGTAGTCATTATACTCTTATCTTGCCAATCATTTCAATTACTATGCTTAATGGCTTTAACTCAAAACATTGAATGGCATAAATATGATAAGGAATGATAAGAGGATTCTATTCTTGGGCAAATGTTGTACTTCCTTTCTTTTCTATTCTTTTTTTTTTTTTTTTGCAAAAATGGAATACTATGCCCACTTAATCATTGTAATCAATTTCTTCTTCCCATGCTCCATCTTCCTTTCAACCTTTATTCATCTCAAACAAACTTTCATCCTACAAGTCAACATGTTCATGGGCGTGGGATGATAAGATAAGTTGTTCAAGGCTTATGGCTATATATATGTGGGTGTCATTAAAAAAAATGGATAAGAATCAAGACTCAGCGGGGTGACTGGTGATAAATAAATAGGGTTGGCTTGAAAGGCTCAAACGATCCAAAGAATGGCCTAAATCATTTTCTCAATTAGATGTAGCTTAGGATTTCGCCTCAAGGGAAAAATCAAACAAATTCTAAGATTCAGGTGAGATCTAAGAAAATCACATACTTCACATGAATGTTCTCTAGAGATACACACAATTTCAAAAATAAAGGACTTTTAGTGCTCAATAGGTGGATCAACATAATCAAAATCACACTTAACTCACACTACAATTGCAGGTTTGAAAAAAAAATCTATATCTTCCAAAGAATCACCAAGAATTCACAACATGGGATGTAATCATGACATTAAAAAAAAATTCAATCAAATTTAGCACAAAGGTTCTTTCCCTACCCCCAAACTTGAATGAAGCATTGTCCTCAATGCAAAAACAAAAGAAAGCAATAATAATGAAGGAATAGGAATGAGAAAACTCCCTTGATTGTAGGTCATATCCATGTAAAGCTCTGAAAATATGGTGGTGACAAAACTTCTAACCAAACTGCTAACAAAATACTTGGGTTGCCTCCCAAGAAGCGCTTGTTTTATAGTTTTCAGCCAAACTATCCTCCACATGTTGCTCAAGGAGGATGAAACTCCAATAGTTTAGGAGACAACTTGTGTCGTTTGATTGTTGAGCATTCTTCAATAAGCACAACTGTCTCATATACTTCCAACTTCCTTTTGTTCTCCAGTATCTCGTTCAACAATTTTGCATAATTAGATATTTGAACTGGAGTATCTGTAAAAGAAATGTTAACGTGTAATTTTAAAGATATATCAAGGAATTCCAAAAACTGCTTATCTTTTACGTGTTGCTGGAATCTTTGGGGAGATGGAGTTGGAGACATAAAGGACATAGGATTTTCTAGAACATGGTTGCTCCTAGGTGCCTCCTCAAGTTGTATGCTGACATCTTTATCATTATCTTTGAGACTCTCTTTGTCAACATCAACTTCTCCTACTTGCTTGCCACATGTTGGGGTTATTGCCTCTATGGTATCTTCAAGACTTTTCTCTATATCACTAGGCAAAGGACCTTCCTGATTCTCTGAGATCATACTAATGAGCTGACTCATCTGCACCTCTAATTTTTGGATTAAAGCTTCTTGTCTCTGAAAACTCGCTTCTTAATTCTGAAATCTTGCTTCAATCCTCTCTGTAAAGTTCTGTGTGGTGCTGGCTAGCTCACTAATCATGTTCTCATAGTTAGGTTTCACCTCTTCTATTTGCCAAAATGTTGGTTGCAGTCTCATCTCACTTGGGTTACTCCATGAAAAAGTTTGATGGTTGTGCCATCCCAGATTGTACGTATTTGAGTAATAATCATTTTGTGACCTGCTAGGAATTTCAACAAAATTAGCATAATCATTATAATAAGCATTAGGGTTACGTACTTGACATTCTGTGCTCTCATATGCTCCACCACAAAATTCATATGATCTACTTTGATGTCTCACAATTGGAGTATTTAGGTTGTCTATCTTCTCATTGAGCACTTCTAATTGTGTAGACATTATGGTGAAGATATCTACTTCATGGACTCCACTTGCTTGATGCATTGGTAGCCTCTTAGTAGACCATTGATAGCTATTGGCTGACATTTCCTCCAAAAGGTTATACGCCTCTTCTGCAGTTTTGCTGTGCAAATCCCCTCCTGCAGCTGTATCAATTACAAAACGAAGATTTGTACTACACCCATCATAGAAAGTTTGTACTTGCAACCAAATGGGTAGTCCATGATCTGGACATTTCCTCATAAGTTCCTTGAATCTTTCCCAAGCTTCATACACTGATTCATTGTCCATCTGCATAAAAGTAGTAATATCGTTATGCATTTTTACAGATTTCGCCAAAGGAAAGAACTTACCAAGAAATTTATGAGCCAAATCATCCCATGTAGTAATCAATCCTGCAGGAAGAGAAGAGAACCAATTTTTAGCTGTATCTCTAAGAGAAAATGGAAATAGTTTCAGCCTAATAACATCTTCTGTAACTTCATGATCTCCAATCATGTCACAGAATTCAAGGAATGCTTCAATGTGAGCATTTGGATCCTCATTTGGTAGCCCACTATATTGCACAGATTTTTGAAGCATCTTGATGAGCATGGGCTTGATCTCAAAGTTATTTGCCTGATTTGCAAGCCTAATGTTTGATGTAGCATTCCAAAATGTTGGTGCAACATAATCTTTTAAAAGTCTATATGTATCATCATATCTCTCCATCCTTGTTACTTAATCTTTCAACAACAGCAACTTAACAAAGATTTTTTTCTTTTTGTTTTTAAGGAATTAAAAGAAACGATTTTTTTATTTTTCAAGAATTAAAAAAAAAATTTAAAGGAAAATAAAAGCTAGATTAAACCTAAAAATTATTCGGTATTAATATTAATCAGTAGTAAAACAACCAATCCCCGGCAACGGCGCCAAAAGCTTGTTCGGTGAATTTTAGATGCAAGTGAACATGTCGAACAAGTAATATAATGATGAGAAAAGTATCGTCCCACGAAGATTGGTGAATACTGAACTAATTAAGTACTAATGATGAATTAATCCTAAAATTTATCTAGCAAATCAAAATATTGTTGAAGATGAATTAAAATTTAAAATTTCTAAAACGAAAACTCAATACTAATTAAAATTGGATCCAAGTAAGAAAAATCAAGATGAGACACATGTTAGAGCTTCCGATTTCACCATAACTACTAGATATGAATTTTCATAGTTTATGCCTGCAAGAATGATATTATCTATGTAATGGCGGAATTTCCTAATTTATTTACTATCCTATGTCTTGGTATAGTAAACCTATTTAGTTCATTAATTCACTATATCTCTATATGTGAATTGAAACAAACCAAATGCATTAGGATCTGTGAATATTCCTGGTTTACAATAAATCTTTCGATCATCTTATCACCAAAAGCCACACAAATAACATGGTATATGTCTATCCATATTTAATTCATGGTTATATATTATAAGAAGCAATTGCATATTATTACCTTTCAGTCTCTAACATGCACATCAAATCATTTAAGTGGTGGCCAATCACTTAAAAGCATTAAGCATAATAATATATAACTCACATAAATAAACTTTCTTGCAAAACATAAAAACTTATAGGATTCACATCATCATAGTTAGGCTACATCTTCGCTCTAACAAAAGAAGTTTAGAACATAATGAAATAATGAGGAAGAACAATAATAAGAAACAAAGAAGGCATCTTGAATCCAAGAATAAGAAGTCTGTCACCCTTTTTGTCTTCTCTTCAAGAAATCTTGAATTCTTGGCCTCTCTCTTGAGTTGTGCTCAATTTCCTCCTTGGTTTCAGTGGCAACTTCTTTTCTCTCTTGCTTCCCCCCCCTCTTCTATGCAGGGCTCCTCCTTTATATAGGGTATGGGATCTAGAACTTTCTCCTTATCTTAATAGCATTGGGTTTTGGATTCCCAATACAATTGGGTTTTAGACTTCTATATTAATTAGGCTTTGGACTCCTAATAGGACTAGGTTTTCTAATTATTTAAAAAAGACAATAACAATAAAAATCTAATAACAATTATCCAAAGCCCAAGCCCAAGCCCATCTTGATTTCCTTCACCTTGATAATTTGACCATCTTCTGCCATATAATAAGTACCAGATTCTCCATGCTTGTTCTTTTTCTTCATGCCTCCTTATGCTACATAAATAAGACAAATTTAAGTAAATAAAGAGGAATTCAAATATTTTCTCACAAACATTAGAGAATTTATTATTTAAATTAGGTAAAATAACTCTATAAAAATAGAGTTATCACGTTCCTTTGTAGACATTTCCAAAACCTCCAGCCCCAAGAAGTTATGTCTTTGAAACCTAGGGTTACGTGGTGAAGATCTTTATAGGTACCTCTAAGGACCATAACCCTCTTCCCAATCTTCACGCACTTCTTCCGATTTCTTCCACAAAAGGATGTAAGTAGCTCCAGGGATAATTATTAGCATAACCATACCTGTTATGAGTAACGTTAGAATCAATACTAGCGGTTTCCCTTTTCTTTTCCCCTCTCAGGGAAGGGAAAGAGGCTCGAAACTTCGAGGCTTTGTGTTGGTCCACTTGCGGTAAAGGAACTAGTGGCTGAGGAGAAGCCAACGTACATAAATCCTATAAGAACTTCAGACAGATCAATCGACTTTGATAATACAGGTCGTGTTGGTTTTGGGATTTTTCTTGGGGCAAGTGTTACATTCAGTAAATTTTCTCCATCATTATAGTCTATCCAAAGATGCATTGGATTCCTACTAGCGAGACCCAAGCTTATATTCTTCCCTCCTTTATATGAAAATACATTACAGGAACCGATTCAATTGACTTGAGGTTGTTCACATCGATTCCGACATGTTTCCTATTGATATCTCCAAATTCCTGGGTTAGAACTGTATCAATCTCGATGGCCAAGATGTGATTTCTAGGAAGGCTATTGTTAGATCTATTGAAGAGCTCTAAGTAATGACTGGCAAGAGCATGGGTAAAATTTGATGAGGGACTAATGGTGAAGACAATGCCATGACCACCAAACTTATGCACTTCAGGAATTATGGCAAAGACAAAGTTTGTAGAAAATGAAAGAGATGTACTGAATTTTATAGGAAATCGATAGAAAGCATGGTCACTTTTTACTTTGAAAAAGTTGGTTAGCTGCAACAAACCATTAGGTTGGATTTTTGCGGTTCCGTCAAGTTGCAGTTTGGCCTAACAGAATCCACTATAGATGAATAGGTTCTCACCTTGAGCGATGGCTAAGGGAATGTTGGGAATGCTAAGAAATAGAAGGAAATAGAGTGATTTAAGTACTATAGCCATTAGGAAATGCTTTCCTTTTTGTATCAAAAGGGTTTCTTAGTTTAAAAGCTTGGACCTCCCATCCATCATAGCGATCTGAAATCAAGATTCAATAGTTGATACTTGTTATCATTGAACTGATACAGCTTTAACATCGGTATGGAATCAAACTAGGATAAGGAAAAGAGACATGAATAAGAACTTGAAGGAGCAAAGTGGTTGTGTTTTCATTCATACAACACCAAGAGCTTTCAAAATGACTTTTACAGAGCCAAAGAAAGCTACACCCCAGTTACAGATATGGAGCTCATGACTTTCATTTATGCTTTACATAGCTACATTACAAAGCATCCAATAAAAAAACAAAAGGGAATAGGTCAGAGTCCCTATCACCGTGAGGTTGCACCATGCCTCTACTGCACTAGGTACTACACATACCATGCTTTATCCAACTACTGCATAAATGAGTTAGTTCCAAGTCATGGTTATAGAGTTACTTCCGTGAGCCCTGGTTTCACTTCAGCTAAAAGCACAGTAACCCTATCATTCTAACACCCTTCCTTAACAAGGTTACCCTCAACCCTAATCAACTCCCTGAGAAATTCATCTTGCGCTCGAGGTAGACCTTTTATGAAGATGTCTGCTTGCTAGATTTCACTTGGACAGTATTCAAACTTTACTACTTTGGCTTCAACTAGTTCTCTAACATAATGGACTTTAATTCCAACATGTTTGGTCCTTGAATGATGACTGGGATTCTTGGTCATTGCAATAGCAGACTTGCTATCACTTAGGATGATAGTTTCATGATCTAGCTAGAAGTCCATTTCCATGAGTACTCTTTTAAGCCATACTGCTTGACATGCAGTAATTGCAACTGCCACATATTTAACTTCAGCAGTTGATAAGGAGATAGAGCTTTGTTTTTGTGCACACCAAGAGAACGCTGCTGATCCTAGATTAAACACATACCCACTTGTGCTTCGTGAGTCCTTTGCATTTCCTCCCCAATCACTGTTAGCATACCCAAGCAATTCAAAGTTTTCAGTCTTGTGGTAGAATACTCCAAAGTTCTCTATCCCTTTAAGATATCTCAAAATTCATTTCAGTTTACTAAAATGCAACTTGGTAGGTTTTTGCATAAACCTAGACAGTAGAGTGATTGCATACATTACATCTAGCCGAGTTGTAGTGAGATACAACATACTCCCAGTAAGGCTCCTATAGGCTTGCCCATTAACCTCCCCGGACTAATCTTTAGTTGCTGTTTTCTTTCTAGCAACTAATGGAGTGTCCATAGGATTGGAATCAACTAGATGATGCTTTGTAAGAAGAGCTTTAGCATACTTTGTTTAAGAGATGAAGATCCCTTCTTGCAGTTGAAATACTTCTAGTCCAAGAAAAAACCTCATGGAGCCCAAATCATTCATCTCAAAAGCTTGCATCATGTCCATTTTGAATTCTGCCAACAACTTAGGATCATTTCTTGTAAAAATTAAGTCATCCACATACAGAGATACTAGCATGATAGAGTGTGTTCTACGAGACACAAACAAAGTTGGTTCACTAGCACTGCAGACAAAGCCATGGTTGACAAAATAAGCACTTATCTTACTATACTAGGCCCTTGGAGCTTGTCTTAGACCATACAAGGCCTTGTTCAGCTTTAAAACTTTGTCTTATGCTTCAGAAACTTCATATCCTTTAGGTTGTTCAACATACACCTCTTCTTCCAAATCACCATTCAAGAAGGCAGCCTTCACATTGAGTTAAGACACATGCCAACCATGCTGAGCTACAATAGAGAGCAACATCCTTATGGTCTCCAATCTAGCTATTGGAGAGAAATTTTCATTAAAATCAACACCCAGAATTTATGAGTATCCTTTAGCAACTAGTCTAGCTTTATGCTTGATAATATGGCCTTCAACAATCTTAGTTTTGAAGATCCATTTGAGCCCTACTACCTTTTTTCCTTCTGGTAAATCTACTAAGGACCATGTTTTATTTTGCTGAATGGTTCTTATTTCCTCATTTATAACATCTTGCCACTCCTTTTCCACTAATGCTTCTTCATAAGAAATCGGATCCAAGGTTGCCATGTTCAGCTTTCATATATATCTTCTAGATCCCTCATCCTTATGGGAGACATGCTTGAGAACTCCTTTTCTATCTCTGGTGATTGCTTGCTATCAACTGCAGATTATTGTTGAGCTGGAGTGGTCATTCTAGTTTCAGTTTCTATTGGAACTTCTACATCATTCATCATGCCATCATAGAGCTTCTTAGACATATCAGGAACCAAAATGCTACTCAGTTCTTTCTTACTTAAGGTCCAATTCCATGTAGCATCTTTATCAAACACCACATCTCGAGTGACTTATAGCTTGTTTGAGGATAAATTTAACACTCTATAAGCTTTGGAGACTTGACTATTTCCCAAAAAAATTCCTTGTTCAACTCTTCTTTCCAACTTGCTTCGTAGTTGTGCTGGAACATGAATGTAACACATCGATCCAAACACTTTCATGTTTTCTACACTTGGTTTCCTTCCAGTTTAGGCTTCAAATGGAGTGATCTGATCAAGGGCAACTATGGGACTTCGGTTCAATACATAGACTGTTGTGTTAACAGCCTCTGCCCAAAATTCATTTGGTATGTCTTTCCCTTCCAACATGCTCCTAGCCATTCCCATAACTGTGCGATTTTTCCTTTTAGCAACACTGTTCTACTGCGGAGAATAACTTGCTGTTAGTTGATGCTTAATTCCATTCTTATTGCAATAAGTGTTAAACTGTAAGGACATGTATTCTCCTCCTCTATCAGACTGTATAACCTTCACATCTCTACTGCTTTCCTTTTCTACATTGGCTTTGAACTTCAAAAAGGCCCCAAATGCTTCAGATTTCTCTTTAAGAAAGTCCACCCAGCAGAATCTACTTGCATCATCTATAAATAAAATAAAGAATCTTGTCCCTTCCTTGGTAGGGGTCCTCATACGGCCACAAATATCGGTGTAAACTATTTCTAGAAGCTTAGTTTGCATTCTTTTCCCTTTAATAAGAAACATTTGTCTACTGTTTTTCCTAAATTGACATTCTCCATATATTGTGTCAACACACTTCACCTCAGGGAGACCTTCCACCATATTTAGGTTGTGCAGATCCTCAAGGGACTTGTAATTCAAGTGTTCAAACCTCTTATCCATAGTAGAGATGTGTCCTCAGTTACATGTAATGTACTTTGGTTAAAGTATTCAAATCTTAGCAGAAAGTTTCTTGCATTTCCCATATCAATAGCTGTAACTTCTACATTCATATTTGTATCTTCAAAGATATGGCACATTTTTCCTTTAAACAGAAGAACATATTTGGGCTCCATCATTTGTCCAACACTTAGCAGATTTGAGCCTAGAGATGGAACCAACAACACATCCTTGATCACTTTCACTCTTTTGCTTGTCTGCACCGACACATTACTTTTTCTAACAATCTCAACACATCTATCATCTCCCAGCCTCACTCTAGACTTGAAGCTATGGTCTAAAGAGCTAAATACACTCTCAAATGGGGACATATGACTTGTGCACCCACTATCAACATACCATAAACTTGGATTGACACTCATGACAGAGAGACTTGTACAAAACAAAGTATCCTTAACAGATTCTTCTTCATTCTCTACAAAGTTTGCTTGTTGTCCATTCTTTAATCGTCAATTTTTCTCTACATGCCCGATTCTCCCACAATGATGACATTTAGGTTTGTCTTTGTGCCAATAGAACTTCTCAAGATGATTAGTTCTATTGCATATTTTGCAAGGAGGGTATCTATCCCTTCCATCAACTGAAGTGTCCCTCGGTTGAGAGGTTCCTTAAGATTATTTGGATCTAAGATTCAACCTAGTCTTAAAGGCTATTTTAACATTTATCATGTCTCTCCTTCTCATTACCCTTTTTTCAAAAGCTTCCAACGACCCTACTAGTTTTGATACAATCATGGTTTTGAGGTCTTTAGTTTCTTCTAGGGTCATTACTATGAAATCAAACTTATTTGTGAGACTCATGAGTATTTTCTCTACTACCTGTGAATTTGGAATATCCTCACCCAAGGCCTTCATTTGATTTACTATCTCATTAATCCTCCCAAAATATGCCATTACTAACTCCCTTTCTTCCATGCTAAGCCTTTCTAAATCACCTTTAAGGCCTTGAATTCTAATAACACGTACCTTAGGAGTTCCTAGGAACTCATTTTGAAGTGTAGTCCAAGCAGCTTTTGGAGTTGTTGCCTAAGCTATTTGGTTGAAGGCTGCATCTATCATGGAGAGTTATAGCATGACCAATGTCCTGAGCTCCCTTTCTTGATTTCTTCTTTGGAACTCACGCTAATCTAGTGTCAACTCTGAATCTGGTCCAAGACTTGGTATCCCATTCTCAACCACATCCCACAACCCTTGATACTTGAGGTAAGTAGACATTCGGATGGACAAATTTTGGTAATTAGCACCATCAAATGTAAGTAGTGGAAGCTGTGAAGTGGAAGCAGGTAATGGTGGTGGTGGACTAGAAGCTACAAAGGAGGAGGATGACTCGTTTGAAGAGGATGAAGCCATGGAGAACTAAACTCAAACACACAGTGGGCACTTTTTGTAAAAGCTGGTCTCAAAAGCTTGTAACCTTGTTGTGATGCCACTGATACAGCTTTAACATAGGTATGGAATCAAACTAGGATAAGGAAAAGAGACACGAACAAGAACTTGAAAGAGCAAAGTGGTTATGTTTTCATTCATACAGCACCAAGAGCTTGTAAGATGACTTTTACAAAGCCAAAGAGAGCTACACCCTAGTTACAGATATGGAGCTCACAACTTCCATATATGCTTTACATAGCTACATTACAAAGCATCAAATCAAAAAACAAAAAGGAGTAGGTCAGAGTCCTTATCACCATGAGGTTGCACCATGCCTTTACTGCACTAGGTACTACATATACCATGCTTTATCCAACTACTGCATAAATAAGTTAATTCCAAGTCATGGTTGTAGAGTTACTTCCATGAGCCCTGGTCTCACTTCAGCTAGAAGCATAGCAACCCTGTCATTCTAACATGAATGACAAATAATGACATTGCTTCCTAAAGGGAAAAGTACTTAAAGAGCTATCCTATGATTCATCACAATGGTCTTTCCTGTCAGTGAATGGAAGGGTCAAGGAGAATTCCGATCCTTTTTTCTTGCCTTGACTTCATCTAACTTCAAGACTTTCACTTCCATTCACACATGATTCCTTGAGGTAGTGATGATTTACCTATTTATTTATTTATTTTTGAAGTTACATCATATCAAAATCCATTAAGAATCCTACATAGGGTCTGCCGCCTGACAGAGAGACCGCCATAGATTGATGAGATCATGGCAGAGGACAAAATATAGTATTAGTTTTTGCTTAGTCACTTTTGAATAGTCTTGGCAATCAAAGTAAGCTTTTTCTTTGGAACCTATCAAATATTTACCCAACTAGAGATATTTGGAAAAGAGTAATTTGATCATCAAAAGTGTCAGGATATGAGTTATGAAAAGCAGGACATGTATGAATAGACATAAATGGACTCACTTTGTGTCCGGCATGTGCATTGTCACCCCCAAACAACAGCTAAGTAAACAAGTTCGTCATGAAGTTTTGGATATAAGGCAAGATTACAAGAAGTTTTGGATATAAGGCAAGATTACAAGAAGGCATCTTATCATTGTAAGACAATGAAGTGCTTGACATGGTTATGATTATGTTTAGCAACAGAATTTTTTTTGTTTTCTATTAATATGATGCATTTCTAAATCCCACAAGTATGTGGGAGGTCCAAAGATATTTTATATGAAATGGAAGCACAAAGGTCAATTTATCATAAGCTGAAACTTTAATGGTGGAGCAATTGATTGTTTCAACGTTTGATCGCCCTTAGGACTAATATACGCAAGAAAGGTTTGGAGCTCATATTCAACCTAGTTTCTTCAATTATTTGTAACAAAATGGATTGTAATGTATTATAACATATACAAGACAATTCTAATTATTTTGTTGAGGAATGTAATTTCACATCAAGAAAATATAATTGTTGGGTAATATTTAATTATGGATATCAACTTATAAGCTAAACTTTAGGTTAGACTTTAGACTTTAGACTTTCTTATGTGGTTCTAGAGTTTAATAAAATGTACTCCAAACTCTATTCAACTTGAGTATTCTCAAAGTGTGGCATGTTGAGAAATTTAATTCTAGACTGGAAAAATAGAATCGTTGATAAAGTTATAATATGAATTTATTCCCTTAATCCATTAGTTAACTTTTAGGTTATGCTTTGAACATTCTTACATATTTCTTTCATGATTAATTTCATGGATAATCTTGCAAACAAAGGACAAAAACTCTACTTTAAGGGGGTGAAGTCAACAACAAAATCCTCACTAAACGGTAAGTTTGTAGCTTGGAAGGCTCTAAGACTACCATGTTACACTTAACCAATCCTAAATTTGTGGCCAGTACGAAGGAATTCCAAATTATACCACTGCAATTTCATCAGAGAATAATCAAATAATACTCTATGTGGAAAATAATGTAATTGATATTATATTTTTAATACAAACAATCATCTATTTAGAACTATGGATTTTTATGTTTTTCTTATGTAGGGAATCCTTTCTCAAAGACATTGTTGTCAAGAGCTCAAAAAAAAAAAACAAAGGTTACAATAGGGATGGCCAAACAAGGGCTTCCTCTTCATTCTCTTACTCTTTTATTTATTTATTTTGATAACCTAGAACTCTTACCAAACTTTGCTTGATAATTTAAACTAAGAAACATTGGTTTCTCTCAAAGCATGCTCAAGCTAATTAAAAATGTAGTCAAAGGAATTTGAACCTAAAATACTTATTCTAAAAGGTCTCTCACATGAGTCCATTCTCTCTTACTTTAGCAATGTGTCTGTCTTTCTTTCTCCAAAAATTTAATGTGACATGATGAATTAATCACTATATTCATGAACCACCAATTTACTTATTATTTTAGGTTTTCATATTATTAAGAGTCATCACAGATATTTTAAGAGCCACTTCTAATAAACCTCTCTTTATTATTGCTGTGGCGGTTCATTTAAATGATATAATATATACAAGATTTTCTTAAAACATAGATAGCATAGACAAACTCCTTATTTTGTGGACATCTCTAATTTTGAGTACAATAGAGTTCTTCGAATCCATTATTGAAGCCATGATAGATGAAGTTTTCCTCTTGGGCAAGGGCTAAGCGTGGGAAACAAGTAAGACAGACTTCTCTGGCCCAGCAAAGACTGCGAGGTGTTCTCTCAGACATTAGATTCGGGAACATAGCAACATTATCCGAGAAAGAAGTCAAAGAAGCAGCGGAAAATACCTTAAATTAGAACTTTATTTCACAACCGTGGAGATAACGGCAACTATTTAACGACTTCGATGACAAGATTTAAAATACGGGAGGTGATAGACAGACATTTTTCAAATTCCCACTTCTTACACCATGACTCTCTGTGCCGACAAAATCCTGTTTTGAAGTCCAAGGATCAAACTTGCATACATCTACTCTGCATAATTACTCCTAGTAGAAACGCTAAAAATGTATGTTCCTTTTTGTTTTCAGACCTCGACACGGTCGTCAAAGTCATTTTTACCTGTCATCGGCCACCACCTTTATCCTTTTGGTTCTTCGACTAATTCTATGCACGCGCTTGCTTCCGGGAGACGCTCCAGCGGACCTTTCCATGCCCATGTATCAAATTGAACCGCATTTGTAGTATGTGAAACCTTCTCATCGGAGTCATCCCTCAAGAAGTAGAAGAGAGAAAACCGTGTCATCAGAGTCGTTACAAAGTCAAGGTTCTCTCCACACTTGTCGAATGACGTTCTTCTTTTAAGGTATTTTCAACTGGTTCTTTGACTTCTTTGTTGGATAATGTTGCAATTTTCTAGAATCTGTCTGCAAGAGTATCTCGGAGTGTTTGCTGGGTCCTGACTAGTTTGGTCTTACACGTTTCCCTCGCTTACCTACCAAGAGAAAATGAAGAATCGAAGAACTGTTTTCAGAATCTATTTAACTATTTTCAGTATCGTGAGTCATAGAAATCTTTGCTTAAAATGAGTATCGTCCACTACATAGAAAACAATAGAATTTACCGCGAAACAAAGAGGCAGCCTTTAATCGAAGCCAGCCAATGATTTTTCTAAGGTTTTTATTTGCTGAAATGCGCGAACCGGCCAAGAAATGAGTTTTTGATACTTGCCAAATGCGTCGTGTTAGAACATCAGTACCTCAACCAAGAAACTATTCCATCAACGGAATCGACTGTTTTCTATGAATTGTGATCTGTAGTTCTACAAATTTTCCATGTGGTGGACCAATAGCCTTCTTTTTATCATGTGAAGATGCAAATGCATTCTGCTCATCCTTGCTTTTTTCCTTTGTCAGCTAGTCCGTAAAGCCTCGGGAGTCGCGAAAGAAAGCATTATCCTTATTGTTGCCTAAATGCTTCTCATTACTTTATCATGAAAATGCATAATTTGATCTATAACTAACGCAATGACAAACTTATCATCACTTGAATTATAAAGAAAGGAGAAACTTTGTAATGAGAGTCTTACATGTAAACAGGATGTTGAAAAGTTTTACTTGTCGGAGACATGGATGCACTAACAACGTTAAGGACCCTCTCGAGGGTGGCTGCAAAAATAAAGAAGCAGCCATGGATCGAATGGTACCAATAATTTCGCCATACCTTCTTGATGATTTTCATAACCCGAAATGGTCCAATTCCTTGCTTTAGGGTACAGTTGAGATAATTACTATTGTTTACGTTTCGAACATCGTTTAAAGTTATCAATCATGCCTGAAATTGATGTCACATATCAAAATCTCTTGTGCAGAGATAATGGGTGCTATACATGCATCCAAATAATTTCAGAACAAACAGATATTGTCGTTGTCGAATTTGATAAAGGCATCAAAATGTGAAAAATCAATGGAAATATGGGAAAGGGATTGATTTCGTCGTTGAAAATCTCATTAAATGGGTGAAAGTCTACCTTGTATGGCTGGCGTGCTTACGAACAGGATTTGTTAAGAAAAGACATAAATGGACTCCCATTTTGAGCTGCCGGCGTATTGCTGGGCTTAGAAATAGTTAAGTAGAGAAGGTTAATAGGAAGTTTAGGACACTAATGTTAGATTAAAAGAGGATCTCCCTCCTCTTTGTAATCCAACAACGAGAATAAAGTCTTTCATATCGTTTTATTTAGCAAAAGATTCTTGTTCAAAGCGTATACATCTGAATCTCGAAAATATATGAGAGGTTTAAGATGCTTTATCTTAAAAAGGAACCACAAAGAGATTTTGAAAGTTTGGTTGGAGCAACTGCCATCCATATTGACTTGTCCTAAAGAATATTCAAGGGTGGATTCAAAATAACCCTTCGAACTAAGGTCATCACTAAGAAATCCACTTTTATTGTTGATTTTGGTGAAAGTTTAGGGTATTGGCTAAAAGGAAGTTGGACAAAATAATACAATCCCGTGAATGAAAAATATACTGAGCAGACCAAATACTGACTAAACCAAGAAATAATGATACGTGTGACATCAATTTGGAAGTGAAAGATGGGAGAATTCTATAATAATTTTTTTTAGCATAATTAACAAGTCAAGAAATAGTGACTAAACCACATAAAAAAGTTAGAAAGTACCTAATTTTGTTGGGAATAGGTATTACCTAGAATCTCTTAATTCCAAGTTTAACACTCAAGTATGTGCACTAAGAAAAAGAAAAAATACATAAAGAGAGAGGGTGATTCTTCAATCCAAGATGCTCTTTTGTAAAGTAGAGAGACAAATGTCATGAATTAGTATAACAAGTCTCATGGATAGTCTTTAACTATGGCTTTGCCCAACTTCAATTAAGTCCATGGCTCCTTTTATAGAGCAATTGTAGTCCTCTATAAGAAAAATTTAAGAAAATTATAAATAAAGAAAATGAAAAGAGAGACGTTGATTGATAATAGTGCAAAAGAAAGAAATAGAGGCACATTGCCCCAGTAAAAGAGAGAGAGAAAAACTCCTTATTTGGGAATAAGTATTTTAATCAACGCCTTTTTGTTATGTGCTTTTTTGTTTTGTATATTTTCTTTCCTATCTATATGCAAATGGAAATGTATAGTTAGCCTCGTCTGAGTTTTCTTTCCTAAAGGAAATCCTTTTCTTTGATCTTTCTCTTTTGGATTGGCGTTTTATCTTCTCACTCTTAATCACTTTGGGAAACTTTGCCATGTATTTGATCAAAAGATTTCGATGTAGGCGAAAAGCGGGAATAGAGTATTCACTAAAAACGTGGTTAGGAGAACCAGCTTAAACTACCCTATTTGACGTTGGCTTTACTCGGAATTCCTAACCCCGCTTCGCAGCATCGCGATGGCCTTCCCCTGTTCCCTCTGAATTTTCAGTTTCCTCAAATCATAAGTAAGAGTGAACATTTTCTTCTAATCAGAGGTAAAAGTTGGCCCGAGAAAAACGAAGTTTCTTCTGTAGAAGCGGCGCTTTTTTCTTGTAGCAGACGGTGCCAATTTCTGCAGCTTGAAGAAATAAGCCATGATTCCGACACCAGTCAAATGCAGGTGAAGAGGAAATAGGCGGTGGAAGAAGCAGATGGTTTTTACTAATTAAGAGACTTAAGTTCCCCTATTTAGCCTTTGTTCTCTGTTTTTTCTCTCAAAAACGGGATTCTTTGCATCCATGTAGCTTTCTTTGTTTTGACAGAGAGGGAGTAAGAAAATTTTCTGCAGATTACTAAAACGCAATTAGCCTCTCTAACAAGCAAACACTCAATAACGATCTAAGAAGCTTGCTACACTTCAACAGTTTGACTTACACTAATAGCTAACATCTGTTTCCAAGTCTAGATTTAGTGAGAGAAACTCTATATATCATCATCAAAACTTTCTTCCATCTTTTCATGAAATCAGTCGACCAGTGTCATTGCAGACCCGGCTCAACGACCACTCTTCAAGATTGATCCAAGGGCAGATATGGGAGGAGTAGAAGTTCGGCTTGGTAAGAAATCAGATGATTCATCCCTTTTCAATGTAAAAAAAGAAACTCTCTCTTTTGTTAATTCCGGCAGACCAGCATCACCATCCAAAAATTGCATCACTTGCCTCATGCTAGGCCTAGATGATGGCATAGCGTGAGAGCAAAGCAAGCCTACTTTCAAGACCAATACCATTTCTTCCTCCACATAACTCCCTTCCAATCGACGATCACATGCATCAAGAATAGCTCCATTTCTCCAGCATTCAAACACCCAATCAACCAGCATCACCCGTTCTGGCGGTCCCTGATGCTCTATAGGTCTCCTTCCACAAGCCACCTCGAGCATGAAAGTCCCAAAAGCATAAACATCAGTACAGGTCGTTGCCCTCCCTGCTCTCGTAAGCTCCGGAGCCAAATAGCCAATAGTGCCAACCACACGGGTGGTTTCGGGATTGGTACCGTGGTCATATAATTTTGCAAGTCCAAAATCTCCTAGCCTTGAATTGAATTCAGCATCCAAGAGAACATTGCTTGCTTTTATATCTCTATGCAAAACAACTTGTTCCCATTCTTCATGGAGGTAAAGAAGGCCAGATGCTACCCCTCTGATAATTCGAAATCGTTGAAGCCAATTAAGGCTGAGGTTTATGTTGCGATACAAGAACTTTTCGAGACTTCCGTTAGGCATATAATCATAGACCAACAGTAGTTCCCGCTTTTGCCGGCAATAGCCCAGGAGCTGCACTAAGTTCCTATGCCTCATTCTTCCCATGCTAATTATCTCCGCCACAAATTCCTTCATCCCTTGTTTGGAGTTGTGGGAGACTTTCTTGATTGCAACCTGAACATTAGACAATGGAAGCGTTCCGCTATAAACCTTTCCAAAACCTCCAGCTCCGAGAAGTTCTGAATCTCTGAAACCTTGGGTTGCGTTGTGAAGTTCCTTATATGTGAACCTGTGAAGACCATAATCGTCTTCCCATTCTTCACGTACTTCTCTAGAATCCTTCCGCCTTAAGATGTAAACAGCTCCCGGGATCGTTATCAGCACAACCGCTGCTGCTACGAGTGAAGTGACGATCTGTACTCGCGGTTTCTCTCTCTTTTTCCTGTGATGGGAAACGGGAAGAGGAGGGAGGCTCGAAACGTCAAGGCTTTGCGCTGGTCCACTTGAATTAAAGCTCCATCCCAGGATGTAATGATCACTTACCAAGGAACCTGTGGCTGAGGAGAAACCAACATACATATGATCGAAGAGAAATTCAGAAAGATTAATGGTCTTCGATAATAGAGGTGTTTCTGGTTTTGCTGTTTCAATTGGAGCGAGTCTTACGCTCAGTAACATTTGTGCTTCATCATAGTCTATCCAAAGACATATTGGATCCCCACTTGTGAACCTCAAGCTTTTTTCAAATTGATCCCCATACGTTGCGGGAAATGATACAACGGAAGTGATGTTGTTGACATCGATTCCCACGGAACTATTTGTAAGATCTCCCAAATCAGTGTTCATAACTGTGTCAAGCTCGATAGCCAAGATGTGGTTTGTAAGAAGGCCATTACTGGAAGCGTTGAAGAGTCCCAAGTAACCGCCTGCCGAAGAGTGGGTGAAATCCGTCGAAGGAGCGATGGTGAAGGCAATGCCGTCACCACCAAGATTTGGATATCTAGGAACTATGGCAAACACAAAGTTTGTAGAAAATGAAACACATGAAGTTGAACTGGATGAGGTTTTGAATCTGATGGGGAATGGGTAGAAAGCATGGCCACTGCTCATTTGCGACAAATTAGTTAGCTGCAACAGACCATTGGACTGGATTTGTGCGATTCCTTCAAGATGCAGTTCGGCCTGACGAAATCCATTGTAGATGAAATGGTTTTCATCTTCAGGAACGGCCAAGGGAACACTGGAAACAAAGAGAACTAAGAGAAAATGGAGTGATCTAGGAACCGTGGCCATTGGGAAAAAGGTTCTTCTTTTCGTGTCTGAAGGCTTTTCTTTGTTTAATAACCGGGATCTTGTTAACTAATGGCTTACTTTTTCCAACATTGCCTAGAAGTTCCAGCCACCTTTGTTGACCCTTCAAAACGTGATTTCATCTTGCCGAGAAAAGTTAGAAACTGTGGCCATTGGGAAAATGGTTTACTCGCAAATCAATAGTTTGGGAATTGGAAAAGCTTAATGAAACCAAAAACCGAAAATCTATATTCCAAGTATAATAGATAACCATCAATTATCTTTTGACCGGTTTAAAAGATTGACAACGAAGCATGATTAGTAAAACGATTTCCTCCATTTTCTTCAATGTAATTATCATCTTTATAGTTTTTCTCAAGTACCTGCAGAGGCAATGCCCTTTGGCTATACGAATGGCAGGATCAGGGAATGAATGAACCTTTCTTATCTAAATACGATATTGGCAAGCCTACATTCCGAGAGTTGATTCAAATGAGTTGAGGCCTATTACTTCAATTCCCACATGATTATCTTTGAAGAGTTGATTCAGGCATTACGGCCCAGATTTGGTATGCCGAATGGCCATTACTGGAATATTGAGGGTCCATATTAGTCATATTACTTTCTTTCTTGAAATCAGCCTCTTAGAGATAGGAAATACATCTATTCATAAAGAACATAACATATCAGTATATTGGTAATGCAGGGTGTATATCTAATTTTGACAGACCCTCTCACCATAAATATAAGAAAATGTTTTTCATTATAATTCAATTGGCAAGTGAGAAGGTGTCTCACATAAAATCTGATTATGATATCATATTAAAAAGTATATTGATTTCAATATATAAAGAATGCTACAAGGCACTATATTATAGTGAAATACACATTCAGTTTTAGTGACCCTAGATATTGATTTGCTAGAATAAGGGGAAAGTTCCATGCGACATTCATGATGAATGCAATTCTGACACTACCTAGAATTGTTTTGAAGAATCATGGCAAGAACAAATTTTGCAGAAAACAAAAAGGATGAGATTCTATTGAATTCTATTCGAAGAAAGCATGACGAACTCCTTGCTGTGAATTTTTGGTTACTAGGGATCAACCTATGCAATGGATTATTAGCAGAATAACATCGATCATATAACAAAGATATATATATCAAATAAGAAGCAATATCAAAAACTTTATATGGTTTGAAAAAGTAGTTACTTTATCCTTAAGCACCAATTTATTTTTTTAATAGAAATATAAATTTGCATTAATAAAATTTAGTGTATAGAAGTATAACAACATATCTTAGCATTACAATTTCTTTTGTTGTAGAAAGTTAATTTTAATAAACTAACCACCCAATGAAATTATTTTATTAATGCCAATAATTTAAATTAAATATACCAATCTACCTCTTCATTAGTAGTTGAAAGTCCTTGTAAATTTCTTTATGGCAATTGACATACCCATAAAGAACTAAGATAAGAGTGGTTCTTTGTTTGAGGAGATCTCTTTAACTTCATACCATAGAACCTTTAATATTAAAATGCATTACTAAAGATTTTACATTTTATATTGCAAATCCACTTATTCCATAAGGAATAGTATACAAATTTAATGAGATTCTGAAGCAAATATCCCAAAGAGAATTTTATTCTAAAGATTCAATAATCTTAATCCTCATTTCTTCTTTAGTAACTAACTTGTTTTTCAAGCCACTTTATGAGGACAATGTATATTTGTGCTATCCACCCATGGAAAGTTCCTCATCTTGTTTTCAATCTTATAAATTGTTTGCTTCAATGGTAGGAAAACTGGCATCTAAAATGTCCATGTGAAAATTAGGACTGACTTTGCCAACTATAGTTGTCTTGCGTAACTAAGATGTTTCATTCTCTAATATTTTATTCTTATAAATATTTTATCTATCAAACCCTTATAATCAACATGAGTTAGTCTTTTCATGATCAAGGAAACTCTAAGATTTCTAATAAAGAGTGTACCCATATAGAAGGGTGAGTCATCTAAAATAAGAAGTTGTTCCTTTTCTAACAATCCTAAAAATAATAATTTACATTTGCTTGGGTCATAATATAGACCTGTAAGTTCATCAAATTTTTTGAAGGCTTCTGCAAAATAGAGTATTGAACTATATCACCATGAGAATCTGTGCTTGTATAATTTTAGAAGGCCAAAATCTCCTAGCCTTGCATTTTGATTCACCATTCAATAGAACATTTCTTGCTTTTAAATTTGTGTAGAACAACATGTTCCCGCTCTTCATGTAGATAATCGTGAGGCCAGTTTAGGCTTTGACTTATGTTATAGTACAAGAACTTGTCAAGGCTACCGTAGGCATATAATCATAAAAGTAGAAGTTTCCTCTCTCATTAGCAATAGCCTAGGATTTGCACCAAGTTCCTATGCCTCATTCTTCCCTTGCTGACGATCTCAGCTGCGAATTCTTTCATACTTTGTTTGGAATCATGGGAGACTTTGTTGATTGCAACTTGAAGATTACATCTATACACCTCCCCGAAACCTCCTTCTCCAAGAAGTTGTCTTTAAAACTGTTTGGATTTTGTCCCGCACCAAAAGTAAAGTTTCATTCTTGTAGACTTATAAAGTTGTTTCCTCTTTTTGAGTGCAAAATACCGTGGAACCGACTTAATCGAAACCTTGGATTACGCTGTGCCTTAAGATGTAAGCAGCCCCAGGGCCGTTATCTGCAAAATTGCTGCTGCCATAAGTAATGTCACGATCAATGCTCCTCGTTTCTCTTCCTTTTTCCTCCCTTGGGGAAAGGGAGGGAGGCTCGAAATGTCAAGGCTTTGCGCTGGTCCACTTGTATTAAAGCTCCATCCTCAAATGTACTAGTCACTTGCCACGAGACCAGAGGCTGATGAGAAGCCAATGTACATATATTGTAAGAGAATTTCAGACAAATCAATGGTCTTCGGTAATAGAGGTCGACCTGTTTTTGGGATTCCCGTCTGGGCGAGAGTTATATTCAGTAACTTTTCTGCTTCATCATCGTCTATCCAAATATTCATTGGATGTCCATTGTAGAGCTTCAAGTTTATATTGTCCCGTTCGGCCTCATACATTGCAGGAGCTGATTCAAGTGATTGGAGTCCGTTGACGTCGATTCGCACGTGATTATCTGAAGGATCTAGAAATTCAACTTCGTAGTCCATAACTATGTCAAGCTCGATGGCCAAGATGTGGTTTGTAGGAACTCTGCAAGAGCATCGGTGAAATCCGTCGAGGGAGCGATAGTGAAGGGAATGCCATCACCACTAAGCTTTGCATATTCAAGAACCAAGGCAAACACGAAGTTTGTAGAAAATGAAACAGATGAATTTAAACTGGATAAGGTTTTGAATCTTGTGGGAAAATTGGTAGAAAGCATAGCCGACCTTTAGGTTTGAAAGATTGGTTAGCTGCAACAGATCATTGCGGTGGATTTTTGCAATTCCATCAAGATGCACTTTGGCCTGACGAAAGCCATTGTAGATTAATTTGTTTTCATCTTCAACAAAGGCAAGGGAATAGTGGAAACATAGAGAACAATGACAAAATGGAGTGATCTAAGAACTGTAACCATCGTGTGTTGTAAAAAACAATAGACCGGTATGTAATGTGTAGTTAGAACGTTTGTGTTATGTTCTAATTGAATCCGGATTGATGCTCAAACTGCACTGCACAAATCTGCAATGCACGTTGAGTTTCTGGTTTTCGACATTCTGATTGCTCTCTCTCAGTGTTTCTCTGTGCTAACCTCTTCAGAATGAATCTACAACAATCTAACCACTCCCTTAACTGCATGTGGTGGAATGCGCTAAAATGTTGACTGTATCTCTAAACAAGTGTCAAACCAAGTTGTTTTGCCGTTTACCTAGTCAATAACAAAATGATAAGACAACTTGCTGGTTATGATTCGTACTTCATCAAAGAGAAAATGGTTCTCCTTTTTCTATCAAAAGGCTTCTTTTTGTTGCATTACCTTGACCTGCCTAGGAGGAAGACAAATACAAATTTTTTGTTTTTGGTTCCGTACTAAGATAAATCTTTAATATTCACTTGATAAAGCAATGCCAACAATAATCACTTGAACTTCAGTTTTGGCTATTTCTTTGACCCACTAATCTTGCCTTACAATGATCCATGGAGCTAGTGATGGAGCTCAACAGAATAAATCAGTTTCCAATCAACGGAAATTGCAAGAGAAGCGCAGGGGACAGTGATCTATGGTTGATTCATCTAATGAGCATTTAGCTCCTCGTACGTAGTTTTTTTGCCAAAGCTTATCTTTCACAGCACGGTTATGTAAGGTGGGATTGAAAAATGAATGGTAATTTAGCAGCTAAACATGCAGGTGGAAAACGTTCACGACCAAGCCAGGTTTGAAACTAGCTGTCGGTAGAGAAGCAACCGATAACATCAAATGGATAGTCAGAGTCTCAATAATTAGGAGCAAATATCATACTACGAAAACGACTTCTATCAAATTTTTCTGAATAAATTGCAACTTATGCATGCTAATTAATCTACATTATTGGGAGAAAATATCATATAAAGGAAGTAGTTATGCCCGTTCAGACAGCATGCCATTAAACTTTTTTTGTTTATTCTTAAATCAATAGTATTGGAATTTGACATAATTTGTTTATAAAATTTCAAGGTCCTAAAAGTTCGAATTTTTTTTTCTGCATAACCGTCATTTGGCTTCAAAAGCTTACAGAAAAAAAAAACCGAAAATATGAATTCCTATTAGAACATATAAACAATCCCTTTGACAGGTCTAAAAGATTAACAAAGAAACATGAGTAGAAAAGAAAATTCTTCTATTTCTTCGATGTCAGTATCATCTTTTATACCTTTTTTAAACAACAAGCAAAAATAAGGTTCTTCCAATGCCCATTCATTTTGGTGAATGGCAGGATCAGGAAATACGCCTATCCTTTAGTACCTTTCAAATAATGTAAGAAATATGAATGAAACTTTTATATCTAAGCAAAGTATTGGCGAGCCTATATTGTGGGAGCTAATTCAGATGATTTGAGGCCTATTCACTTCCATTCCCGCATGATTATCTATAAATATTTTATTCAAACAGCATGGCTGAGGTGAAAGGCAATTGCTCGAATTACTAAAGGGTCCTCGCTAGATAGGTTCCTTTCTTTCTTGAAATCAGCTTATAAAAGGGAGAAATACCTCAACTTACAAAGAACATAATATATCAGTATATTAGTGATACTAGACATGTATTGAATTTTTACACAAACTTGCTCCTTGAGTATGAACCACTTTCCACAACAACCCAATTTACATCTGAAAAGGTATCCCACTTGAAATCTGACACATGTTAAAAAGTAAATTAATTTTTTAAAATTAGAATAGAAGAATACCTATTCACTCGAAAGTATGAGTTCCTATTAAAAATTAATTAATTAGCTTCTTAAATAGAAGAATACCCTAACATATAAAGAATATTATAAGTCAATATATTGATAACTTAAAATATAAAATAAATTTTAATGAGGTTGTGTTGGGGTATTCATGGAGAACGCAATGTTGTCAACACCAAGATCTTTTGTTTGAAGAACCATGGCAAGAAAAAGTTTATAGAAAATGGAAGGGATGAGATTGTGTTGAATTTTGTTAGAAGAAAGCACCCCTAACTCTTTGCTATGAATTGAATTGGAAGATTAACATGGATCACATAACAAACACATATGCAGCAAATAAAAAAGGATATCCAAGATTTTTCTACAGTTCCATCAAGGCGCAGAGGAGCTTGATTGAAGCCAAGGTAGATGAAGTTTTCCCCTTGGGCAAGCCAAGCACGATGAGAAAATGAGGAATCGAAGAACTGTTGGCGTTGGGAGAAAAGCAAAGAGGCTTCTTTTTGTAGAGAGCTTTACACCCCCGAAAAAAGTTTACTATCAACGGCTTAATCTAATTAAGATTTCTTAACAATTATTTGACTACATTCGCATATACTGTTATTGGACCTTTTATTTAATTATATTAACCCGATATCAGATCTATTTAACTATTTTTAGTGTCGAAAGTCATAGATAAAAGTCTGTGATTACATTGAGAATTGTCCCATGAGCAGAAAACAACAGCGTTAAGAATATTTTGCGAGATTTTCCATGAAACAAATAGGCTGCCATTGATCGAAGCGAACCAATGATTGCTCTGTACCTTCTTGGTGTGGTTCATGGTATAGGGCCGGAAATGGTCTCAGTTCTTGCATCGTCACTTCTGAACAAAGTCTTGGCAAGATAAGTAAGATTATTTCTTTGATCCGATCAGCTTCACTCAATTGGAGTGTGACCATATTATCCAAATGCCTAACAACTCTTCCTTTGTCCTCCTGTTCTGAAGTAGTGTTGAGTGAATTACAATAATTTAAGTTTCAATCATGCATTAAGATATCATGTAGGACCCCTATTACCCCAATAACATTTTCTAGTTATCAAAATAATATGAAAAGAAACTGATGATGTTGTCGTTATCAACTTTTTTAAAGGCAACAAAACCTGAAAACCATTGGATGGATGTATTTTTGAATCCGACAACGTGAGGGAGGTACAAGATTAAATGGAAGCACAAAAGGTCATTTGATCAGAAGCTAAAACTTCGATGGTAGAGAATCTATCGCTTTAAAGGGTTGATCATTATTAGGACTAAGATATCAGCATTATATTCAATTTGATTCATATGATTATTAGGGAGAAATAGGGTGCGTCATACACAAAGTCTAATTATTTTATTGACATTATTTTGGCCTAATATTTTTAAGCTCCAACACCACTTGTTAGTTACATTTTAAAAGACCTCACCACTTATAAGTTATATTTTAAGCCTTCACTTATATGAAGCGTTTTTTTTTTAACTTTTGTATACCCAGATGTGGAACTACCTCCAATAGTAGTACTACAACTTTTCCATGTGGTGGCTTAATTGCCTTCTGTTTATGGTATGAAAATGCAAATGCATTATATTCGTCCTCACTTTTTTCTCCTTTTGTCAACTAGTCAGAAAAACTTCAGGAATCACGATAGAAGGGAATAGCCTGATTGTTGCCTCAATGATTCTCATTACTTCATCATGATTACATGAAAAATGCATAATTTGATCTATAACTGACGCATTGACAAACTTACCATCACTTGAATTATAAAAAAAGGAGAACCTTTATAATGAGAGCCTTAGATGTAAATAGGATTTTGAAAAGTTTTACTTGTCAGAAACATGCATGCAATGCAGTAGTTGATCATGTCCGCTAAACAAGAAATAACAGCGTTAAGGACCTGTATTGAGCGTGGCTGCAAAAGGCTGCCATTGATTGAACAGTACCAATAATTTTGCCAAACCTTCCATGGAGTACGGTTGAGAGAATTACAATTGTTTTCTTTCGAACATCGGTTAAAGATATAAATCATGCGTGAAATTGATGTTACAGATCAAATCTCTTATGCAGAGAAAATGGGTGCAATACATGCATAAAAATAATTTTAGAATATATAGACGATGCTGTTGTCGACTTTAACGAAGGCAACAAAATGTGAAAAATGAACGGAAATATGGGATGGGGATTGATTTAGTTGTTGAAAATCTCATAAAACGGGTGAAAGTCCACCTTGTTTGGCTGAGGTGCTTATGAACAGGATTCGTTGGGGAAAGACATAAATGGACTCCTATTGTGAGCTGCTGAGGTAGTGTTGGGCTTAGAAATATTTAAGTACAGAAGGTTAGTAAGAAGTTTAGTGTTAGAGAAGCCCCAAGCTTCCCACACGCCTTGCAGTGCATATAAGCCATCGACCAACCACGTTAGCCCTGGCAACCTTCGAGCGACCCGGATGCGATCCGACTTCACGTTCTTCCTCATTGTGAAACCGTAGCCACCACCAATCGGAAATCGCCGCCAATTTTATATAGGATCTTTGTAATTAAATTATTTTTCTTATTTGATTCACGTGTAAATGTTATATAGATTGATTCTTGCTTGTAATCGATTGCATTTGGTATTTTTTCTGATCAATAGAAAAGCCCAAAAATTTATTCCCGTTCTTCGATATTTGGTTTTTTGTGTTATCCAGCAACCTAGGGTTTTGCTGTCGATCCTCCTCCGCTTCTTGTTTTCTTTCATTTATGATACAAATGGAAGATTAGAAGAGGATCTTCTTTTCGTTTGTAACCCGACAAAGAGAATGGTCTTTGATATTGTTTTACTTAGCAAAAAATCCTTGTTAAATGCATGCACATCTGAATTTCGAAAATATGTGAGTGGATCAAGATGCTTCATCTAAAAAAGGAAACTAAGAGATTTTTGAAAGTTCAGTGGTTGGAGCAATCACCTTCCATATTGACTTGTGCTAAAGAATGTTCAAGGGTGGATTGAAAAAAGGAACCAAAAAAAAAATTGAATTAAGGCAATCACCAAGAAATCTACTTTTATTTTCTATTCAAGTGAAAGTCTAGGGCATTACCTACAAAGAAAACGAAAAAGAATAAAATCCCATTAATGAAGAATATACTAAAATGAAAATTAATATTTTGGAGGTGAAAGATTACAAAATGCTTTAACAATAAATTTAAGCATAACCAAAAGCTCAAGAAATAGTAACTAAGCCACATAAAGAAGTTAGAAAGCACTTAGCTAAACTAGGAGTAAGCACTTCCTGGGATCTCTTGGTTTTAGGTTCAATACCTAGGGATGTGAGTTTTTTTTAGTGTGAAAAAAGAAGCCTACTTAAAACAAAAAAAGAAATAAAAAAAGATAATTTTTCAATCCAAGATGCAATTTTGTAAAGTAGAGAGACAAAATGTGATAAATCAACACAACAAGTTTCATATATAGTCTTGAATTATGATTTGGCCCCATTTGAACTAAGCCCATGCCCCTTTCTAGAGAAATTATAGTTCTCTATATGAAAAATTGAAGTACATTAAAGAAGAAGAAAAATTAAAAGAGAGAAATTGATTGAGTGTAGTGCAAGAGAAAGAAAGAGAGGTACATTGTTGAAGTTAAAAAAGAACAAAGGAGGAAGCGCTTATTTGGCTATTAGTATTGTAATCAAAACTTTTTTGTTTTGTGCTCTTTATAACAATGCCTTGGAAAATGGAATCTTTGTATGGAAAAATCATAGAATTCTTAGTATTAATATACAGCTTATATATATCTAGAATAGACTATGGATTAGACTACAGTCTACAAAGAATATTCTGTGTATATTTTCTTTCCTATTATCTATATATAATTTGAAATGTATTGTGTAAACTAAAAAGCTAAATACAATTCATACTTTTCCTCTTACGATTCAGCCTCTCTTCTAAGTTGTTTTACCTTCTCACTCTTAATCACTTTCTAAAACTTTGCCATGTATAATTTGATCAAAAGATTTCGATGTAGGCGACAAAGGGGAAGAGAGGATCCACTAGAATCGTGGTTAGGAGAACCAGCTTAAACTACCTAATTCGACAGTGGCTTCACTAAGAATGGCATTACCCCCGCTTCATAGAATCGTAATGGCCTTTCTGTGTTTCCTCAAATCATAAATAACAACAAATTTTTCCTTCCTATCAGTTGTAAAAGTTGGACCGAGAAAAACTGAGTTTCTTCTGTCGAAGCGGTGCTCTCTTTGCGTAGCAGACAGTGCGGATTTCTGCAGTTTGGAGAAATAGCCATGATTCCGACGCCAATCATTTGCAGAAGAAGAGGAATAGGCGGTGGAAGAAGAGGATCATTTCGAATAGGTTCCGGTGTTTTGACAAGCCTTTGTACTTTGATTTTACTCTATCAATAACAGGATTACCTGCATCTGCATCAGGAACAGAAGTCTGGCTCAATAAGATATCAGATGATTTGTCCATTTCAAATGTAAAAAAGGAAGATCTCTCTTTCGTTAATTCCAACAGAGCGGTATTACCATCCAAAAACTGCATCACTTGCCTCATGCTACGCCTAGCTGATGGCATTGCGAGGTAGCACAACAAGCCTACTTTCAACATCAATACCATTTCTTCCTCCACATAATTTCCTTCCAATCTAGGATCACATGTGTTAAGAATAGCTCCATTTCTCCAACACTCAAACACCCGCTCAACCGGCATCACCCGTTCTGGTGGTCCTTGATGCTTTATAGGTCTCCTTCCACAAGCCACCTCAAGGATGAAAGTCCCAAAAGCATAAACATCAGTACAGGAGGTTGCCTTCCCTGCTTTCATAAGCTCTGGAGCCAAATTTCCAATAGTACCAACCATATGGGTGGTTTGGGGATTGGTACCGCAGTCTCCTAACTTTGCATTTAACTCAGCATCCAGTAGAACAATGCTTGCTTTTACATCTCTACGTAGAACCACCTATTCCCACTCTTCATGGAGGTAAAGAATTCCAGAAGCTACCCCTCTAATGATTCAAAATCATTGACCCCAATTGAGGCTTAGGTTTGTGTCGCCATACAGGAACTTGTAGAGACTTCTGTTAGGCATATAATTATAGACCAACAGAAGCTCCCCTTTTCACCGGCAATAGCCCAAGAGATGCACTAAGTTCCTATGTCTCATTCTTCCCATGCAAATGATCCCAGCCACAAATTCCTTATCCCTTGTTTGGAATCGTGGGAGACTTTCTTGATGGCAACTTGAACATTAGACGATGGAAGTGTTCCTTTATAAACCTTTCCAAAACCTCCAGCTCCAAGAAGTTCTGTATCTCTAAAACCTTGGGTTGCATTGTGAAGATCCTTATAGGGGAACCAGTGAGGACCACAACCCTTTTCCTAATCTTCGCATACTTCTTCATATTTCTCCCTCTCTAAGATGTAAGTAGCTCCCAAGACTGTTATCAGCGCAATTGCTGCTGCTATCAGTAAAGTCATGATCCATACTCCTCGTTTCTCTCCCTTTTTTTGCTATTGTGGAAGGGGAGGAAGGCTCGAAACATCAAGGCTTTGCACTGGTCCGCTTGTATTAAGGCTCCAACCCAGAATGTATTGCTCACTTGTAAAGGGACCAGTGGTTGCGGAGAAGCCTACATATATTCATAGAGAATTTCAGACAGATTAATGTTCCTAGATAATAGAGGCTTTTTTGGTTTTGTGATTCCGGTGGGGGCGACTGTTACATACAGTAACTTTTCTGCTGCGTTATAATCCATCCAAAGGTTCATTGGATTCCCACTTCTGAGGTCCAAGTCTGTCGCCTTATATCCGTCATGATAATACATTGCCGACGTTGATTCAACTGAATTGAGACTGGCAACATCGATTCCCACCTCATTATCTGTATGATATCCATATATAATGTCCACAACTGTGTCAAGCTCGATGACCAAGATGTGGTTTGTGGGAAGCCCTTTATTGGAAGCATTCAAGTCTCACATTTAACAGTCCCAGGGAGCGATGATGAAGGCAATGCTATTACCACCAAGATTTGGATATCTAGGAACTATGGCAAACACAAAGTTAGTAGAAAATGCAAGGATGAATTTAAACTGGATAAGGGTTAGATAAAGTTACTGAATCAAATATTATGATTGCAAAAATGTAATAAAATAATAAGAACAACTAAATGAAAAATAGAATAGAAACTTGTATTCAGAAAGTGCTTCAGTGATTTCTATAGTGATGAAGTCGGCTCTATTTATAGGCCAATGATTGTTCTTACAATTGGAAAATGTAATAAATAAAAATCAAGATTATATCTTCAGATTTGATGAAGGTTTGGTGAAGAAATCATATTGAGAAGTATTTCGAAATGCTCCCATTCTTGTGGAGATCTTTTCTCGACATCGCTTAGTGCCACAATGTAGTCCAAGTACGTCATGTTATGGTTGGTAGAGAGTGTAGAGATGCCAGGTTGGGGAAATAAGAGATAAAGGGCTAACGTGTCTCTTATTTACTTTTGTAATTTCCATGTCATGTTATAAGGTTGACTTGGCATGTAGATGTGGCATTGTTATGACTAAGCTAACATGATGCAGGTTGGATCCTTCTTTGTTTAATACCCCCTACAAGCTAATAGGTCAAAACAAACCATGAGCTTGTTTTGGAAAAGCTTGACCCATGTGGACGAGAAACCTTTGGTAAAGATGTCTACAATTTGGTCAACTAAAGAAATAAAATGAATAGATATTTTCTAATTTTTTATCTACTCACAGATAAAATGAAAGTCAATCTCCATATGTTTTGTTTGTGTACGAAACATAGGATTAGTGGAGAGATAAAGAGCCAAAAGGTTGCCACACCACAAGGTAAGTGGTTTAGGAAGTTGGATATAAAGATCATGAAGAAGAGCTTCTATTAAAATAAGCTCAACTGCAGTGTTAACTAGACTTTTAGGTACTTTAACGGGTAACTATTTTTTGTTTGTAAGATCACCATGAGATAAGATCAAGTCTTAAAAAGACACAAAAACCACCTATTGAATGGTAATCATCTAAGTAACCAATCCAACTTGCATCAAAATAAGCATTAAAAGAAGCTTATTTGCTAACAATGAAGGTGATACCATAATAAGGGGTGTTACTAAGAAAGAGTAGGATGTGCTTGACAAAGGTCCAATGGGTGGATGTTAGAGCATGCATGTATTGACAAGCAATATTAATAGTGTAAGAGCTGTTAGGTTGTGTTAAAGTAAGGTACTGTAAGGCTCCTACTATGCTACGATAGTGAGTGGCATTGGAAAAAGGCTTACCATCGGTTACACATGGAAGGTGTTCAATGATGCAAGGCGTGGAAACTCTATAAGCATCATCTATATTTGCAAGTTTGATAATATCTAACACAAACTTGGCTTGATGTAAGAAAAGACCATTAAAAGTGAATTAGGCCTCAATGTCAAGATAGTAATGGAACACCCCAAGGTTTTTAATGTCAAATTCATTTTGTAATTGAGTAAGTGTATGTGAGAGCAGGGCATTGTCACTTCCAGTAAAAATAATATCATCCACATAAACTAGTAAGTAAATACTATATATGGAGGCACGAAAGATGAAAAGAAAGGAATCAGCATGAGAATTAACAAAGCCTAATTTAATAAGAAACTAGCTTAAGCACCAATTCCAAGCTCGAGGAACTTGTTACAAACCATAGATGGAGCAACCTACGTGACATACTACTATATAATTTTGAGGATCAATGAACCCCTGTGGTTGAGACATGTATACTTCTTCATCAAGAGTACCATGAAGAAAAGCATTTTTGACATCAAGTTGCTTAATATTCCAACATTGCAAATAAGCATGGGATAAAATAGTTTGGATGGTTATCGATTTAGCTATAAGATTGAAGGTTTCATTGTAGTCTATACCTGAATGTTAGTGAAAACCTTTAGTAACTAAGTGGGCTTTGTGGCATGTGAAAGTGTCGTCAAATTTAAGTTTTGTTTTATACACCCATTTGCATTCAATGAGGGTAACATTGAGAGGAGTTGGTACAAACTCCCATGTTTTGTTTTTTTATAAGAGTAATGTATTCCTCTGCCATAGCTTGATGCTAATAAAGGTTGGAGGGAGTCTTAGTAAAACTAAAGGGGTTTTTCTAAAGGTGTGTTAACATAATAAGAGCATACATATAATTACATGTAATGGTACATCTAGCAATGGTGTCACCCTTTAGTCTAGTCGTTATAGAATGACGAGGTAGTAAAGGGTCCATAGGTGTAGAAGCTGTGGGAGGAGAACTTGATGGAAGAGAGTTCCCTAAAGGAGGTGGTGGAGGTCCTATAAAAGGAAAGGACTCCAAAGGGTGAGATACTTCCATGGATGACCTCTACATTGGTGGTAGCATAAGTAAAGTAATTATTAAAGGTGAATCATTTGTAGAGCATAAACTAGTTGAAGTTGAGAAGGGATAAGTGGATTCATCAAAGACGACATATGTTACTATAAACATTTGTTTTTTCTTTTTAAGTAGAGGCATTGATATCCCTTATATCCTGAGGGATAGCCAAGAAATACATAAGGACGTGATCTAAGGTTAAGTTTATGTTTTGCATAAGGCCACAAATAGGGATAAACCAAGCATTTGAAAATGCATAAATGAGAAATAAAGAAGACTTGATGAAATAAGCATTTCTAGGGCATTTTATTTTGAATAACTAGGCTTAGAAGCTTGCTAATAACATGGATGGCTGTCTCAAAAGCAAAGTCTCGATAATAGAAAGGAGTATGAGCTTGATGTAGAAGAGAAAGGCCCATTTCAACTATATGTCTATGCTTGCGTTCAGCAAACCCATTTTGATAAGAGGCATAAGGACTAGATATTTGTTAATGAATACCTAAATTTTGTAAGAGGGTGCGAAAAGCCTTAGATGAGAATTCAATGGCCCTATCACATTAGATATTTTTTACTTCTCATATTTAGTTTATTTTTAACTAATTTCTAAAAATTCTCAAAATTTGTAAAAAAATGAAATTAGGATTGAAAGGTATAAATCCAAGAGAATTTTGAGTAATAATCAATGAAAACAATATAATATTTGTTTTCTTGAAAGGATAAAATGGGGGCAAGGTCCTAAATATCAAAAGGAATTAATTCAAGCGAAGTTCATGAAATATTCATGGCAAGGGGGTAAGGATTTCACACACTCTTACTCAACCTTCAAGCAATGCAAGAAGAAGGAATATTGCCAAAAAATTCAACTTTATTCATACAATAGCATCTAAAGCAGAGTTCAAAATAAGAGCAAGAGTCGTTTGATCCTTCTTAAGTCATTCAAGATAGGCTAGATTGGTCACTTGTACAATGGTACCATCAGTGTTTATTTAAGTTGCAAACTCTTCGAGATATGGTAGGGACATTGTTCGGTGAAATTCTAAATACAAGTGAACATGTTGAATAAGTAATATAATGATAAAAGATTGGTTATTACTAGACCAACTAATTATTAACGATGAATAACTCCTATAATTTATCTAGGAAACCAAATTGATAGCTGATAGATTGACTAATTAAATCTAAAAAAACTAAATACAACAAATATATTAGAACATCCGATTTCACTATAATTACTAGGTATTAATATTGATTATTTATGTTTGTAAGATGGATAATATCTATGTGATGGTGAAACTTCAAATTTATTTACTATCCAATGTCTAAGTATAACAAACCTATTTAGCTTATTAATTCACTATATCTCTATATGTGAATTGAAATAAACCAAATACATTAGGATCTATGAATATTCCCAATTTATACCGAAAGCCACAAATAATATGGTATATGTCTATCCATATTTAATTTATGGTAACAAATTACAAGAAGCAATTGCATATCATCTCCTGTCGATCTCAAACATACGAATCAAATCATTCAAGTAGTAGCTAGTCACTTAAAAGTATTAAACACAGTAACATATAGCTTCACATAAACAAAATATCTTACAAAATATAATAATCATAAGACTAATACCATCATAATTAGATTATATCATAGCTTTAACAAAAGTAAACTAAAACATAAAGAAATAATGAGGAAGAACAATAATAGAAATTAAAAAAGGCATCTTGAATCTAAGAACAAAAAGTCTGTCACCTTTTTTGTCTTCTCTCTAGGAAAACTTTGAGTTGTGCTCAATTTCCTCTTCCCTTTCTTTTGTATCTTCTTTTCTCTTAAATAGGATTTAGGTTTAGACCTCTTTCTTATCTTAGTAGAAATGGGTTTTGGAGACCCAAGACAATTAGGTTCAGACCTCTTTCCAAAGTTCAAGCCCATCTTGATTTTCTTGATCTTAATATTTTGACCATATAGTAAACATTAGGTTCTCTATGCTTATCCTTTTTCTCCATACCTCCTTATGCTACAAAAATAAGGAAAATTCAAGTAAATAAAGAAAAATTAAAATATTTTCTTATATGCATTGTATTATTTATTGTCTAAAAATAGGTAAAATAACTCTATAAAAATTGAGTTATTAGACACATCCACAATGTAGAGCAACTCATTGGCTTGGAGGTAAGGCACAATGTGTGTCTTCCAACCAAATAATTGTGTCACTCTAAATGGACTACAACTTATGGAATTGAAAAAGTCCCATTGGGAGTTGTTTGAGAGGTAAAGGTTGTTCATGAGTCAAAAAATTAGGATGCCATTTTCTGTACAAAGTAGAAATCAATAAAAAGAAATAAAGGATACCTCCTAGCAATACTAATACCAAGATAAAGTTATTGCAATCAAATATTATGATTGTAAAAACTTAATAAAATAATAAGAACAACCAAATGAAAAAATAGAATATAATAGAAAACTTGTATTTAGAAAGTGTTTTAGTGATTTGTACAATGATGGAGTTGGCTCTATTTATAGGCCAATGGTTCTTTTACAATTGGAAAATGTAATAAATAAAAATCAAGGTTATATCTCCTGATTTGATGAAGGTTTGGTGAAGAAATCATTTTGGGAAGTATTTTGAAATATTCCCATTCTTGTGGAGATCTTTTCTTGTGTTATGATATGCTTGGTGCCGTAATGTGGTTTCGTATTAAGGAAACAACTTTGTTATGCCCCTTCAAACAACATGTTATTAGACCTTTTTGTTCATTCTTAAATCAATAGTTTTGAAATTAGAAATAATAGATAACCATTCAATTATCCCTTGTCAAGTCTAAAAGATTAAATAATATTTTAATATAAATGTATTCCTTTAACTCATAAATTGGGCTTTAAGTTGCACTTTAAATCCTTTTTTACCTATTTCTCTCCATATTAGTATGTTCACTAATTTTTTATACTCAAAGGATTAGTTTGAGTACGGAAGACAACATCCTTGTCACCATCATGTTGCCATTATACCAAAAGACTAGGTTTGATAGGTATTTTGTAGGATTTCATTTTTTAGGATCATAACATTTTATCATGATTTTAAATCCAATATCATCGACAATCCACACTCTTCTTAAGTCCCCATGCGTCTAAGTTTCAACCTTGACAAGCTCACCTTGAGCCCCCAAAAGCCCAAGTCTAGTCCTTTGATAGTATACTCACGAGCAAATACTTAAACCTAGGAGGTAGGCATACTTCGATAAAATTGTGAGACCATCCTATTACCACTATGCCAAAAGGCTAGATCTAATGGGCATTTTGTAGGATTTCACTTTTTATTATAACTTTTTAGGTTTAATGGTTGTTTCAAAGTTTTGCAATTACCTTATTCAATATATCTTTCAAAATTACATTGTATCACACTTAGAGTAAAAAGAATAGAAGAAAATTCAATGATAAAAGTATAGACAACTTAACCATTATTAGAAAAAACAAGAAGGATGTGAAAGGAAATATTTCATCAATTAAGAAAATGAAGCATATAAATTATAATAAGTTCTTACAAGAACTTTGAAATTTGCTTAATGTAATTTGTGTACCTGAATGATAATATTGTAACTAAATGATTTTGCATTTCCTTTGATAATATACAATACCTGACCTTTCACCAAAAATGGAATAAAAAAATTTAGGTCTAGTGCAGTTTGGCTTGATGGAATCCATTATAGATGAATTGGTTTTCACCTTGACCAACCGCTTAGGGAATATTGGGAATGCAAAGGAGTAGGAGGAAATGGAGTGATCTAAGTACTATAGTCTTTGGGAAATGCTTTCCTTTTTGTATCGTAAGGGTTTGTTTGTTTAAAAGCTTGGACCTATTATCCATGATAGCAATCTAAAATAAAGATTGAACAACTAATAATGATAATTCTTCAAGAAGAACTAATAATGGCATTACTTTCTAGTTGGAAAACTACTTAAAGAATTGGTCTCATGATTCATCACAGTAATTTGAAAATCAACAATTTTCTTTTTCAAAAAGCATGAAAGTTCATACGCAACTTTTCTATAATAGAGACTAATTAAAAGTCACTCAAGCATACAATTAATCCAAATTATTAGTAGCAAATATCATGTTAAGGAAATGACTTAGTTATACATGCCTTAAACCTTTTGTTTATTCTCGAATCAACAATTTTGGAATTGGAAATTATTTGTTTATGAATATCAAAGTCCTAACAAATATTACAACCAAGTACTCTTTTAGACTGAAAAGTTTATTACAACCAGAAAGTGAAATTCAACATTCCTGTTATTGTAGAAGCCGTTCACTTTTCTTTGAAAAGTAAACAAGATCGACTTAAAAAGCATAACTTTGAAAAAGATTTATTTTAATTTCCTTGATGTAAGTATTGTCGTTATACTTTTTCTAAAGTAAAGCAAAAATATGAGTCTCCCAATGCTCTTTCGTGTTCGTGAATGGCAGGAACAAAGAAAATTCCTATCCTTCTTTGGTACCTTTCAGATAATGTGTCCCATTTAGATGAACCTTTTATATTTAAATGGGATGTTGAAACCATTTCTTAGGGGAAACAATACAACGCGGGAGCTGATTCAATTGATTTGAGACCTTCCACTTCCATTCCCCTATGATTCCTCAAGGTGCTGGTGGGTTTTAATTTTTATTTATTAAGTTAGATTCACGTGATATCAGAATCCATTTACCTGTCCTATGTCTCCTAACTTACAATAACCTATATTTAAAATGCCGATCTCCACGAAACAGAAAACAATAGCATTAAGAATTTTTCATGGGGTTCGCTTCCAAACAAAGAGATTGTCATAGATCGAAGTGTTCGGTGAAATCTAAATGTAAGTGAACATGTCGAACAAGTAATATAATGATAAGAAAGATATCGTCCCACAGAGATTGGTGATTACTAAACCAATTAATTACTAACAGTGAACAACTCCTAGAATTTATCTAGCAAATCAAATTAATAGATGATAGATTAACTAACTAATTCTAAGAAAACTAAATACAAGAAATATGTTAGAGCATATGATTTCACCATAATTATTAGGTATTAATATTGATTATTTATGTTTGCAAGAGGGATAATATCTATGTGATGGCGGAACTTCCTAATTTATTCACTATCCTATGTCTAGGTATAACAAACCTACTTAGTTTATTAATTCACTATATCTCTATATGTGAATTGAAACAAACTAAATGCATTAGGATTTATGAATATTCTCAGTTTACACCAAAAGCCACACAAATAACATGGTATATGTCTATCCATATTTAATTTATGGTTACATATTACAAGAAGCAATTGCATATCATCTCCTGTCGGTCTCAAACATGCAAATCAGATCATTCAAGTGGTAGCTAATCACTTAAAAGCATTAAACACAGTAATATGTAACTTCACATAAACAAAATATCTTGCAAAACATAATAATCATAAGATTCATACCATCATAATTAGGTTACATTGTAGCTCTAACAAAAATAAACTAAAACATAAAGAAATAATGAGGAAGAATAGTAATAAGAAGTAAAAAAGACATCTTGAATCCAAGAACAAGAAGTCTGTCACCCTTTTTATCTTCTTTTCAAGAAAACCTTGAATTCTTGGCCTCTTTCTTGAGTTGTGCTTAATTTCCTCCTCCTTTTTTCTCTTTTGCCTCTTCTCTTCTCTTAAATAGGGTTTATGTTTAGACCTATTTCCTATCCTAGTAGAATTGGGTTTTACAAACCTAAAACAATTGGGTTTTGAACTCTTAAATTAATTGAGACTTGAATTCCTAACATGACTGGGTTTTCTATTTAAATAGAAAATCCAATAACAATAAAAAATATAATAACAATTATCCAAAGCCCAAGCCCATCTTGACTCTCTTAATCTTGATATTACAATTTTGCCACACAATAAGCATCATGTTCTTCATGTTCATCCCTTTTTTCCTTGCCTTCTTGTGCTACAAAAACAAGACAAATTCAAATAAATAAAAGGAGTTCAAATATTTTCTCATAAGCATTGTATTATTTATTGCCTAAAAAATAGGTAAAATAACTCTATAAAAATAGAGTTATCACGAAGCTAACCAATCATTTTTCTACACCTTTCATTTCTTAATAAAGTCTTGGCAAGAGAAGTAAGCTTTTTCTTTGGGTCCTATCATCTTTACCCAATTGGAGTGTGATTTATGCACACGTTAGAACATATTATTTAGATGCCCAACAACTCTTCTTTTAGGTTTCAGATCATGAGTTATGATATCAATTAGGATCCCCATTATTGCAATAATATTTTCTAGGCGTAAGAATATATTCAGCCAGATAATTTCAGAATAGACAAATAATGTTTTCGTTGTCAACTTTGTCAAAGGCATCGAAACGTGAAAATTAATTGGAGATACAGGAACGAGAGTAATTTGATCGTTGAAAGTCTAAGGAAATGAGTGAAAAATCCACCTCTGATGTTGTTGTACTTATGAAAAGCAGTCACGTACGAATAGACATAAATGGACTCACTTTGTGACCCGCATATGCAATGTCATTCCCAAAAACAGTCAAGTAAACAAGATTGCCATGAAGTTTTGGATGTAATGTGAGATTAAAAGAAGGCATCTTATCATCACAAGAGAATGAAGTCTCTAACATAGTTGTGTTTACCAAGAGACTCTAACATAGTCTCTAACATAGTTGTGCATTTCTAATCCCACAATATGTGGAGGTCCAAAGATCTTTTCTATGAAATGGACGCATAACGATCAATTGATCAAAAGGTGAAACTTTAATGGTGGAGAAATTGATTGTTTCAAGGTTTGTTTTTTTTGGACAAAAGTCAAAAATATATATCATCGTAAAAATTACAAAATTGTTCAATTACAAAACATTATCATTTAAGCTCAAATATTACAATTGATAAATTCCAAAACTCTTACAAGAATTTATTATAATATGTAGGCTTAACTCCTTTAGTAGATAAAATCTTTCATATTATATCTTTTTTTATTTTGACAATAATGGTTGAGCACTCTAGACTTTTATCATTGAATCTTCTCTTATTTCTTTCTCTTCAAATATAATACAATATGACCTTGAAAGATATACTAAATAAAGTTGTTACAAAACTTTTCCTTTTAATAACCTTGATCATCCAATATATTTTAGCTCTTTAGTGTTTAAGTTTTCGAGTTAATTCAATTATGCCTAACAATGCTTTTCAGATATAGTTTATAAATTTACATTTAAAAAATAAATGTTCTTGTGAGATTGTTTCAAGGTTTAATCATCCCTAGTACTAAAACGTTAGCGACTAATATCAGCACGAAAGCTTTAGAGCTCGTACTCAATCTACTCTGTCAAATTGTTAGGGACAAGATGGGTTGTAATGTGCACAAAACAATTCTAATTATTTTGTTGAAAATGTAATTAGACATCACGAAAATAAAAATTTTCAGGTTATAGTTTAATTATGAATTTGTCTCCTAAATTCATACTTATTTTTAAGTTAGACTTTAAATTTTTTTATATGGTATTAGAGTTTACTAAAATCTACTACACACACTATTCAACCAAAATATCTCAATGTGCAGAATATTGAGAAATTTGGTTCGAAAATGGAAAAATAAAATCCTTGATAACATTACAATATAAATTTATTTAGTTAACTTATGGAAAAATAAAATCCTTGAACATTATTACATCCTACTTTGCTGATAATTTCATGGATAATCTTGGAGGCTGAGGGCAAAAACCGTAGTTTGTGGGGTGAACACAACAACAAACATCGTCACTAAACGGTAAGTTCGGTAAAGCCTAAAGACTGCCACGCTACAGAGACTAACCTTGAATTGTGCCAATCAGGAATTTCATCAACATTAAAAACCACTTTCAATAACTCCATCATCAAGTCCCTTATAAAGCTCCACTGAGGCTTCAAGCTTTGATTACTTTGATCATGACCACCACAACAGTGGCTGCCACGTTTTCAACCGTGGAAATGCTAATGATTTATTTATACTGCTTTTGTTCCGTAAAATTTGTTGCAGAAGATCACTCTCTTCCTAGCACAAACGCATCAAAACGTGTCGACTTGTGGAAAATGTCGTTGACATTGAGAAACATGATAATCAAGGGAAACACGTGAGAGGGAGTGATTTGGTCGTTGAAAATCTTATTAAATGAGTGAAAGTCCACCTTGTACGGGTGGTGTGCCCATTAATGGAATCCTTTTGTGAGCTGCTGACGCAGTATTGGGCATAGACTTAGTTAAACAGTAATATAGCCAAGAAATTTAGGATATAATGCAAGTATAAAAGGTCACCTTCATCTTTGTAGTTCGTTAAGGATGATAAGGTCTTCGACATTGTTATGCTTAGCAACAGACCTTTGTGAAATACATACAATTCTAAATTCCAAAAAATCGTAAGAGGTACAAGATTTATGAAAAAGAAGAACAAAGAGACTATGCAAGTTCAGTGCTAAGAGGGAGCTATCCTTATTGACTTCTAAAAATAAAAGTTCAAGGAAAAGGCAAAGGCTAAATGCTGGTCAGAGAAAAACAAAACCCTTGAGGTAAGGCCATGACCAAGAAACCAACATAAGCCAATCGAGTAACGGAAGACTAAATTAAAACATGCAAATTAATAAGGTAATTTCGAAGATGAAAGATGATTAATTAATAAGAGCAAACTTTTTTCTTCCAAGCAGAGGTAAAACTTGGTTGGAGAAAACTAAATTTCTTATTTTGTTGAAGCGGTGCTCTGTTTTTGTAGCAGATGGCGCCGATTTCTGCAGCTTGAAGAAATAGCCATGACTCTATTACGTGCATCATTTAGGAAGCACATATAGGCCTTTCATTGGGTTAATTCACACTCATTCGGGATGGGTTGTGAGAGGTTAACGGAGGATTTTGCATCATCAAAAGGGACAGTGACCTTTTGCATCATCAAAAGGGACACAGTGACCTTTTGCATCATCAAAGGAAAAATACCTTGGTTTTCATGAGGAAAAACATGACCTATGATTTAAGGGATTACAAAAGCTATCCTTTGCCTTCACACGGTCTGCTCTTATAACTTCCCGCCCCTCTGTTCGAAGCAACATACAGTAGCAGGCATGGAAACCCAACCTCCCCAACCCCGCCCACCAAAACTATTGACGAGGCTACTCTCTACACAAAACAGTAGAACAGGACATAGTTTTGCACAAAGGCCATATTGGCCATTCCGAATATCCCAACACACCACGCTAGGACTTGCCCCCCAAAACCACGTCAACACTCTTCCCCCTTTCTGCCTCTCCTACGTCCCAGACATCACCCAAAAGACACCACCGTCACCCTTAACTTTATTGGTGTAACAGCTTACTCCTTCCTCTATTTAGCCAGTAACGCCCGCCTCTTTCACCCATCTCGATTTACGTCGTGCTTAATTAATCTTTGGAATGTAGGCACGTAACAGTTTCCCACACCAATCACTTACAGGAGAAGAGGAAATGCGTGGTGGGAAAAGAAGTTCGTTTCCGCTAATTAAGAGACTTAGATTTCCCTGTTTTGACAAGCGTTTGTGCTTTGCTTTTACTCTCTCAAAAAAGGGATTCCTTGCATACGTAGAGCTTTCTTTGTTTGACAGAGAAAGAAGAAGAAAAATTTCTACGAAGTACTAAAGCGAAAATAGCCACTCTAACAAGCAACACTCAATAACGACCTAATAAGCTTGAAACAGTTTGACAGTTTGTCTTGGGCGAGTAGCTAACATCGGGTTCCAATTCTATACATCATCAAAAGTTCCTTCCATCTTTTCTCGGCAATAGTCTACCAGAGACATGATAAACCCGACTCAACGACCAGTATTCGGGAACGATCCAAGAGTAGATATGGAAGGAGCAGAGATCGGGCTTGGTAAGGAACTAGATGATTTATCCATTTTAAATGTTAAAAAAGAAGCTCTCTCTTTGGTTAATTCCGGCAGACCAGCACCACCATCCAAAAAGTGCATCACTTGCCTCACGCTAGGCCTAGCTGATGACGTTGCGTAAGAGCAAAGCAAGCCTACTTTCAAAATCAATACCATTTATTCCTCCACATAATTTCCCTCCAAGGTAGGATCACAAGCATCGAGAAGAGCTCCATTTCTCCAGCACTTGAACACCCAATCAACCAGCACCGCCTGTTCTGGTGGTCCCTGATGCTCTATAGGCCCCCTTCCACAAGCCACCTCGAGCATGAAAGTCCCAAAAGCATAAACGTCACTGCAAGTGGTTGCCCTTCCACGTTTGATAAGCTCCGGAGCCAAATAGCCAATATTGCCAACCAGACGGGTGGTATGGGGAGTGGTACCATGGTCATATAATTTTGCTAGGCCAAAATCTCCTTAGCTTGCATTTAATTCAGCGTCTAATAGGACATTGCTTGCTTTTACATCTCTGTGTAGAACAACTTGTTCCCACTTTTCATGAAGGTAAAGAAGACCCGATTCTACTCCTTTGAGGATTCGAAATCGATGAGGCCAGTTGGGGCTTGAATTTACATTGCCATACAAGAGCTTGTCGAGGCTTCCATTGGGCATATAATCATTGACTAATAGAAGTTCTCGCCTTCCTCGGCAATGGCCCAGGAGCTGCACTAAATTCCTATGCCTCATTCTTCCCATGCTAACAATCTCAGCCATAAATTCCTTCATCCCTTGTTTCGAGTCGTGGGATACTTTTTTAACTGCAACTTGAATAATAGATGATGGAAGCATTCCTCTATAAACCTTTCCAAAACCTCCAGCCCCAAGAAGCTCTGTATCTTTGAAACCTTGGGTTGCGTTGTGAATATCCTTATAGCTGAACCTTTGAGGACCACAACCCTCTTCCCATTCCTCAAGTACTTCTTCAGATTTCTTCCTCCTTAAGATGTAGACAGCTCCTGCGATCGTTATCGGCACAACCGCTGCTGGTATGAGTAAAGTGATGATCAGTACTCCTGATTTCTCTATCTTTTTCCTCTCCTTGGGAAGGGGAGGGAGGCTTGAAACGTTAAGGCTTTGAGCTGGCCCACTTGTATTAAAGCTCCATCCCAGAATGTAGTGGTCACTTGCAAGAGTACTAGTGGATGAAGAAAAACCAATGTACATATATTCCATGAGAATTTCAGACAGATCAATATTTTCAGATAATAATGGTTTTTCTGGTTTCCGGATTCCGGTGGGTGCGAGTGTTACTTTCAGCAACTTTGCTTCTTCATCATAGTCTATCCAAAGATTCATTGGATTCCCACAGTTGAGCTCCAAGTCTACCTTGTCCTCTTGGTCATAATACGTTGCAGAAGCTGAGTCATAATACGTTGCATGAGATGATAAAACAGTCACCTCATTTTGTGTAAACTCTCCTTCTAAAGTATCAAGAAGTTGGTTAAGGTTGATGGCGAAAAAATGGTTTGTAAGAAGGCCGCTATTGGAAGAATTGCAGAATCCTGAGTCTATGCCTAGAGTAGCGGAGGTGAAATTCGTCGAAGAAGCGATGACAAAGGCAATGTCTTCACCACCCACCTTCGGCATTTCAGGAATCATGGCAAACACAAAGTTTGTAGAAAATGAAACAGATGAATTTAAACTGGGCGAGGGTTTGAATCTGAAGGGAAATTGGTAGATAGCATGGCCCATCTTTTCGTGTGAAATATCGGTTAGCTGCAACAGACCATTGGGGTGGATTTTTACGATTCCATCAAGATGCAGTTTAGCTTGACGGAATCCATTGTAGATAAATTGGTTTTCATCTTCAGGAAAGACCAAGGGAATATTGGAAACAAAGAAAACTAGAAGAAAATGGAGTAATCTAAGAACAGTAGTCATTGGGAAAATGGTTCTTCTTTCTGTACTAGAAGGCTTTTCTTTGTTTAAATACCTCGACCTTGTCAACCAGTGGCTCAATTTTTCCAACAGTGCCAGCAAGTTTCAGCCACCTTTGTCGACCATTCAAAATTTAGCTTCAACCTGCGGACAAATGTTGATAATTGAAAGAGAGCCATCTTTGTTGACCACTTCAAATGTGACAAAATTCCTAATTGAAAGAGTTCAGCATCTGTTTTGCTCGTCAAGAAGAAAGTAGCGTCACAACGATTAACGTTAAAGTATTTGAATTAGCATAAGAGAGGATGAAAATACTTGTAATATACTGTGACGGGGTAAATTTAGAATATGAGTTTGAGAGAAATACTATATTATATTTCTACGTTACAACAATAAAGTTCTTCCTTTGATTTCGTTATTTAGATAGGCTTCAATGAAGCCTAATTATGTAGATCTATGTATTCTTCCTTTTGTAGAGTTTTATTGTCTTGTTTAATTTCTCATATGTCTAAGTTTTGATTACGAATACTACTGGTGTGAACAGACATTTTGTACGTGAAAGTAGTTTGTCATAATATAACTGCCAATAAAAGCGTGCAATCCCAAAATCAAGATTAAACAGTCATTAAGAATAATAATTGGACAACTGAGATAAATTACTAGAAAATCATACGCACCAATTAATTCGAATTATTAGGACTAAGTTTCATATTACGGAAACGACTTAAATATGCCATCAAACAGCATGCCACTATACCTTTTTGTTTATTCTTAAATCAATAGTTTTGGAATTGAAAATAATTTTTGTTTATAAAATTTCGAAATCCTAAAAATTAGAATACTTTGTTCTCTAAAAGCTGTCATTTAGCTTCAAAAGTTTAATGAAACTGAAAACTGAAAACCTAATTCCTATTATAACACATAATTGATACTTAAAAAGATCGAGTATGAAGCATGACTAGGGAAACGATTTCTTCCATTTCTTCAATGTCTCTATCACCTTTATACTTTTTCTCTATGCTACTTCCAACTGCCCTTTTGCTTCGGTGAACGGCAAGATCAGGAAATATGCCCTTTTCTTTGCTACCTTTCAAATAATGTATTGCAATATGGATGAACCTTTTATATTTGATAATATGTTGACAACCCAACATTGCAAGAGTTGATTCAAATGATTTGAGGCCTATCAATTCAATTCCCCCGTCATTATCCTTGAAGAGTTGATTAAAGGATGACGGCCAGGTATACGGAATGAAACCAGCTTATAAGAAAGGAGGACTACATCCACTTATGTAAATAGAGAAAAGAATTAGAGAAAGGTAAGAAGAAAGGAAGAGTAGACTATCAAATGAGGCAATTTGAATTGTTTTCCTTCCCATAGTTTTTAGCGGATACTCTATCCCCTTTCTTCTCCTCCATTAAATCCTTCAATCAAATTCGAGAAGACAATACATGGGTAGATGTCACAAAGTGAATGTCAGGAAGGAGATAAACACCAATTCAAAAGAGGAAAGGTCAAACAAAAGGCTTTTTCCAAGCAAATAAGACCCAAAAGACAGGCTGAACTGAAAACGGAAGATTGTGTATTGTATTTAGCCTTTTAATTTATACATTGTATTCCCATGTGTATAGAGATTTTAGGAAAGAGATTACTATGGATTTTATGTTTTTCTTATGTAAGGAATTCTTTCTCAAAGACCTTTTTGTTAAGAGCACAAAAAAAAAAATGATTACAATAGGAATGGCCAAACAAGGACTTCTACTCCATTCTCCCTTACTCTTTTTTTTTTTTTGTTGATAACTTAGAACCCTTTCCACACTTTTCTTGATAACTTAAACTAAAAAGCAATGGCTCCCCTCAAAGCATGCTTAGGTCAATTAAAAATGTAATTAAGGAAATTTGAACTTAGAATACTTATTTTGCAACATCTCTCACATAAATCCATTCTCTCTTGCTTTAGCAATGTGTCTTTCTTTCTTTCTCTTGCATTATTATAAATCAATATCTTTCCAAAAATTTTATGTGATTTGATGAAGTAATCCATGAACCATCAGTTTATTTATTAGAAGAGTTCTAATAAGTAAACTGATATAATATATACAAGAGTTCTTATTGCCGTGGCAGTTCATTTAAATGATATAATATATACAAGATTTCTTAAAACATAGATACCATTGACACAACCCCTATTTTGTGGAAATCTCTAATTTTGAGTACAATAGAGTTCTACGATTCCATTGATTGAAGCCAAAGTAGATGAAGTTTTCCTCTTGGCCAAGGGCTACGTGTGGGAAACAAAGACTTCTCTGGCCCAGCAAACACTACGAGGTATTCTCTCAGACATAGATTCCGGAACATAGCAACATTGTCCGAGAAGGAAGTCAAAGAAGCAGTGAAAAATACCTTAAAGAAGAACTTTATTCAACAACCATAGAGATAACGGCAACTATTTAAAGACTTCGATGAAAGATTTCAAATACTGGAGGTGATAGACTGACATTTTCAAATTCCCACTTCTTACGCCATGACTCAAGGCGCCGACTAAATCCTGCTTTGAAGTCCAAGGATCAAAATTGCAAACATGTGTTTTGCGTAATTACAACTAGTAGAAACGCTGAAAATGTATGTTCCTTTTTGTTTTCAGACCTTGACACGGTCGCCTAAGTCATTTTTACCTGTCATTGGCTACCACCTTTATTCTTTCGGTTCTTTGACTAATTCTATATACGCGCTTGCTTCCGGGAGACTCTTTCTATTCCCGTGTACCAAATTGAACCGCGTTTGGAGTATGTGAAACCTTGTCATCGGAGTCATGGCGTAAGAAGTGGGGGGAGAGAGAGAGATAGAGGAAACTGTCCATCTATCCGCTCTAGTAAGTGAAACCTTGTCATTAGAGTCGTTACAGAGTCCAGGTTTTCCACTGGTTCTTTGACTTATTTGTGGGAAAATGTTGCTGCTTTCCAGAATCTGCCTGCAAGAGTGCCTTAGAGTGTTTGTTGGGTCCTGACTAGTTTGGTCTTTCACGTTTCCAACGTCTACCCAGCAAGAGAAAATGAAAAATCGAAGAACTGTTGTCAGAATCTATTTATCTATTTTCAATACCATAAGTCATAGAAATTTTTGTTTAAAATTATTATCGTCCACTACACAGAAAACAATAGCATTAGGAATCTTTCATAGAATTTACCGCGAAACAAAGAGGCAGCCTTTGATCGAAGCCAGCTAATGATTTTTCTAAGGTTTTTATTTGTTGAAATACGTCAACCTACCAAGAAATGAGTTTTTGATACTTGCCAAATGTGTCGTGTTAAAACATCAGTATCTCAACCAAGAAACTATTCCATCAACGGAATCGACTGTTTTCTATGAATTGCGATTGGTAGTTTTACAACTTTTCCAAGTGGTGGACCAATAGCCTTCTGTTTATCATGTGAAGATGCAAATGCATTTTGTTCATCCTCACTTTTTTCTCCTTTGTCAGCTAGTCTGAAAAACTTCAGGTATCACGATAGAAAGAAATAGCCTAATTGTTGCGTCAATGATTCTCAATACTTTATCATAATTACAGAACAATGCATAATTTGATCTATAACTAACGCAATGAGAAGAGTCTTACATGTAGACAGGATGTTGAAAAGTTTTACTTGTCGGAAACATGGATGCACTAACAGCGTTAAGGACCCTTCTCGAGGGTGGCTGAAAAAATAAAGAAGCCGCCATTGATCGAACGGTACCAATAATTTCGCCATACCTTCTTGATCATATTCATGACAACCCGGAATGGTCCAATTGCCTGCTTCAGTAGTTTCCGGGTAGTACAGTTGACAGAATTACTGTTGTTTATGTTTCGAACATTGGTTAAAGATATCAATCGTGCCTGAAATTGATGTTACATATCAAAAGATCTTATGCAGAGATAAGAGCAAGCATTTTCCTCTAATCAGCGGTAAAAGTTAGCCGAGAAAAACGGAGTTTCTTCTAGGGAAGAGGCGCTCTTTCCTTGCAGCAAACGGTGCCAATTTCTGCAGCTTGAAGAAATAGCCATGATTCCGACACCAATCACTTGCAGGAGAAGAGGAAATAGGCAGTGGAAGAAGAAGATGGTGTCGGCTAATTAAGAGACTTAAGTTTTCCTATTTCGAAAAGCCTTTGATCTCTGTTTTTATTCTCAAAAAGGGGATTCCTTGCATCCGTGAAGCTTTCTTTCTTTTGACAGAGAGAGAAGAAGAAAAATTTCTGCAGAATAGTAAAACGCAATTAAACTCTCTAACAAGAAACACTCAAATAACGATCTAACAAGCTTGCAACACTTCAACAGTTTGACTTACGCTAATAGCTAACATCTTTTTCCAAGTCTAGATTTAGTGAGAGAAACTCTACACTGCATCATCAAAAGTTTCTACCATCTTTTCTCAACAACAGTCTACCAGTGGCATCACATACCGAGCTCAGCGACTGATAACTCTATTTTTAAAGAGTTATTTTATCTATTTTTTAGGCAATAAATAATACAATGTTTATGAGAAAATATTTGAACTCCTCTTATTTATTTGAATTTGTCTTGTTTTTGTAGCACAAGGAGAAAAGGGATGAACATGGAGAACCTGATGCTTATTGTGTGGCAAAATTGTAATATCAAGATCAAGAAAGTCAAGATGGGCTTAGGCTTTGGATAATTGTTATTAGATTTTCTATTGTTATTGGATTTTCTATTTAAATAGAAAACCTAGTCATGTTAGGAATTCAAGTCTCAATTAATTTAGGAGTTCAAAACCCAATTGTTTTAGGTCTCTAAAACCCAATTGTTTTAGGTCTCTAAAACCCAATTGTTTTAGGTCTCTAAAACCCAATTCTACTAAGATAGGAGATAGTTATAAACCTAAACCCTATTTAAGAGAAGAGAAGAGGCAAAAGAAAAGGGAGGAGGAAATTGAGCACAACTCAAGAAAGAGGCCAAGAATTCAAGGTTTTCTTGAACAGAAGACAAAAAGGGTGACAGACTTCTTGTTCTTGGATTCAAGATGCCTTCTTTATTTCTTATTACCATTCTTCCTCATTATTTCTTTATGTTTTAGTTTATTTTTGTTAGAGCTACGATGTAACCTAATTATGATGGTATGAATCTTATGATTATTATGTTTTGCAAGATATTTTATTTATGTGAAGCTACATATTACGGAGTTTAATGCTTTTAGGTGATTAGCTACCACTTAGATGATCTGATTTGCATGTTAAAGACCGACAGGAAATAGCATGCAGTTGCTTCTTGTAATATGTAACCATAAATTAAATATGGATAGACATATACCATGTTATTTGTGTGGCTTTTGGTGTAAACTGGGAATATTCATAGATCCTAATGCATTTGGTTTGTTTCAATTCATATATAGAGATATAGTGAATTAATAAACTAAGTAGGTTTGCTATACCTAGACATAGGATAGTGAATAAATTAGGAAGTTCCGCCATCACATAGATATTATCTCTCTTGCAAGCATAAATAATCAATATTAGTACCTAGTAATTATGGTGAAGTCATATGCTCTAACATATTTCTTTTATTAAGTTTTCTTAGACTTAGTTAGTTAATCTATCATCCATCAATTTGGTTTGCTAGATAAATTCTAGGAGTTATTCACTGTTAGTAATTAGTTGGTCTAGTAATCACCAATCTCTGTGAGACGATATCTTTCTTATCATTATATTACTTGTTCGACATGTTCACTTGTATTTAGATTTCACCGAACAGCGACCAGTATTGAAGAATGATGCAAGGGTAGATATTGGGGCAGTAGAAGTCTGGCTTGGTAAGAAATCAGATGATTCATCCGTTATAAATGTAAAAAAGGATGCTTTCTCTTTTGTTAATTTCGACAAACCAGCATCACCATCCAAAAACTGCATCACTTGCCTCACACTAGGCCTAGCTGATGGCATGCGTGAGAGCAAAGCAAGCCTACTTTCAAAACCAATACCATTTCTTCCTCCACATAATTTCCTTCCAATCTAGGATCACATGCATCAAGAATATATCCATTTCTCCAACATTCAAACACCTAATCAACCAACATCACCCGTTTTGGTGGTCCCTGATGCTGTGTAGGTCTTCTTCCACAAGCCACCTTAAGCATGAAAGTCCCAAAAGCATAAACATCAGTACAGGTCATTGCCCTCCCTGCTCTCATAAGCTCCGGAGCCAAATAGCCAAGTTGAAAAGAGAGGATCGCCGGAAAACTAACATCGGCGAAGAAATTCAGATGAGAAAATTCTCAAGTGATTTATAAAAATTAGGTTAATTACAATTGTTGGTGTTTATAGAATTTATCAACAAATCGAATGCTATACAAAAGGAAACAAACGATTTACAATTAATTCGGAAAATCTTCTTACCGAATTTGGTGACGATGAGTAGATAGGGTTCCGCTCGCAGAGATGAGCGGAACAACACGATGGCTGTGCTGACGTGGCTAGGGTTGACATGTCCCAGAGGTTGACGAGGATGATGATGTGGCAGCTGATGGGGAGCGTGACGTGGGTGAGGGACTGTTTAACATCCCCCCAACAAGCTGATGGGGTAGTATGCAGTGTCAGCTTGGATCGTAGAAGGCGAAACCGAGCAGAAGAAAGACCTTTGGTGAAGATATTTGCTGGTTGATCCACGGAGGAAATGAAATGGATAGAAAGTTGACCACAAGCAAGGCATTCCCAAATGAAGTGGAAATCAATTTCAACATGTTTGGTATGAGCATGAAACACGGGATTACTGGTCAAGTAGAGGGCAGAGAGATTGTCACACTAAAAAGCAAGTGGGTGTGGGGGCACAGCATGAAGATCCCGAAGTAAGTACTCAATCCACATTAACTCAGCAGTGGTGTCTGCGAGGCATTTGTACTCAGCTTTAGTGCTGGAACGAGCAACAGTGCATTGTTTTCAGGAGCTCCAGGAGATAAGGTTGCGCCCAAGAAAAATACAGAAACCACCTATGGAACGACGATCATCACGATCACCAGCCCAACCGACATCTAAAAAATCATGAGGGGCAATGGTGGTGGAGCAGGTGAGGAGAAGACCCAATTGGGGAGTTTCAACTAAGTAGTGAAGAATGCGTTTAACCGACTGCCAATGAGCTATAGTAAGGCGATGGAGGAACTGGCACGCGGTGTTAACAGCATAAGCGATATCAAGGCATGTGAGGGTGAGATATTGAAGAGCACCGACAATACTGCGATAGAGAGCTGGATCAGGTAGAGGATCACTGGTCCACACTAAGAGAGGTTCATCGGTTGTGCAAGGAGTGGAAGCTGCTTTGGCATCTTGCATCTTAGCACGATCAAGAATCTCCAACATGAACTTGGCCTGGTGAAGAATGAGGCCATCAAAAGAGTGTTGGACTTCCATACCTAAAAAATAATGAAGAGAGCCAAGATCTTTGATGGCAAACTTACGTTGAAGAGTGAGGAGAATATTGGCAAAAGGGGCTTGAGGAGAGCCAGTAAGCATAATGTCATCCACATAAACTAGTAGAATGAGGTTGTAGCTGGCAGTGTGCCGAGTAAGTAACGACGTATTAGTGGCAGAGATGCTGAAACCCAATGTCACAAGGAAAGAGCTCAAAAGAGTGTACTAAGCTTAAGGTGACTACTTCAGCCCATAGAGAGACCAATGAAGTCGATAGACATGATTCAGGTGTAGAGAGTCACGAAAACTGGGAGGTTGCTCCTTATAGACTTCCTCAAAGAGATAACCATGTAAGAAAGCATTAGAAACATCTAACTGACGAATGGGCCAACCTTGAGAGTAAGCAAGAGCAATAATTGTGCGAATAGTGACTGGTTTGGCAACAGGGCTGAAGGTCTCTGTGTAGTTAGTACCTTCTTGTTGATGAAAGCCCTTAGCAACTAAGCGAGCTTTGTAGCGTTCCAAAGTGCCATCAGAATGAAGCTTCACCTTGTAAACCCATTTACAAGCAATGGGATGGATGCTAGAGGGAGGAGGCACAAGGGTCCAAGTGGAGTTGCGGATGAGAGTAGTGTATTTGGTGGCCATGGCTTCACACTAGTAGGGTTCCCGACTAGCTTGGGAAAAACAAGTGGGTTCTGGATAGGGGTGAGTAGAGGCAATAAAGGCATAAGTGTGCTGGCGAGTTAAGGTACGGCGAGCAAGGGTGCCATCCTGAAGGCGAGTGACCATGTGGGGTGGGGTTGGGTCCAAAGGTGTAAGTAAGGTAAGAGGGGTAGAGGGTGTAGGAGCTGTTGGTGGGGGAAGGGAAAGGGGACCTACAGGGGTAGGAATGATAGTTGGTTCGGGTTGGGGGGAAGGAGGGAAGGAAAGGAATTGGTGGAAGGGGGGGTAATAGGGAGAGGGGGTATAGGGATGGGAAGTATAGTGGAGGGATTTGGGTGGGGGGATGAGGAGGAGGAAATAGTGTGATAGGGAAAAACTTCTTCAGGAAAGATGGCATTTGCAGCGATGTAAAACTGGTGAGTGGTGGGACAATAACACTGGTAACGTCGGTAGCCTGGAGGGTAGCCCAAGAAGACACAAGGCTGAGAGCGAGAATCCAGCTTGTGAGCAACATAAGGCCAGAGATGTGGAAAGATAGCACACCCAGAAACTCGAAGGGTGGAGATATCTGGCACTTGATTGAACAAGACCTACCATAGAGAGCGGTGGTCCAACACTACAGTGGGAAGGCGATTGATCAGGAAAACCACTATCTCAAAAGAAAATTCCCAGAAATGAAGTAGGACTGCAACCTGAGTGAGGAGACTGAGACCAATTTCCACTATATGTTGATGCTTGCGTTTAGCGGTGCCATTCTGAAAGGGTGAGTAGGGGCAAGAAATCCGTTGGTGAATACCATGCTCTATGAGATAAGCCCGAAGTCTAAAGGAGAGAAACTCAGGAGCCCCGTCACACTGGATAGCTTGAATCCTGCAATGTAACTGATTTTCAACAAATTTATGGAAGGTGAGAAAAATATCATAAAATTGAGAGCGGGAGGAAAAGGTGTATAGCCAGGTGAATCAGGAAAAGTCATTGATAAAACACACATAGTATTTATTATTATTGAAAGACGTGACAAGAGAAGGACCCCAAATGTCGAAGTGAACAAGTTGGAGAGGGGCAGTAGCTTGAGAGTGGGTGGGGGGTGGGGATGGCCGTGACTCTTACTAAGAGCACATGCAATACATGGGGGAAGACGAGAAGACGAGACAACTATGTGTGAAGACTTGAGCAGATAGAGAAGTGGCTTAGACGAAAGATGACCAAGGCGGTGGTGTCACAAAAGGAAGGAGCTTGTACGAAAGGCAGAGAGCGCAACCGGAGCAAGGGCAACGCTAGGAGGGGAGACTCGATAGATTCCTTGATCAAGTTGACCGTGGAGCAAAATCTGACCGGATGATGGAGAAATAGCCCAAAAATTAAAAGCTGAAAAAATAATATAACAATTATTATCAGTAGTAAATTTGGAGACGGATAATAAATTTTTAGTAATAAAGGGGACAACTAAAACATTAGAAAGCTGAAACTGAGAGGTGACAAGGTTACTTGTGTGGGTGATGGGGAGGGAGACACCATCACCCATTGTGAGTTGTTGGGAGCCCACATAGGGAGAAAGCCCTGAAAGGGCAGCGGGGGAGTCCGTGATGTGATGGGACGCCCCGGAGTTAGGATGCCACAAAGTGGCATCTAAGGAGGAAGGAAGGGTGTTGGGAGGGGCATAATGGGCTAGAGGGGGTGTAGGGGGGGAGATGGGAATAAAAGGCCTGGGGGTTATATGGGCCTAGGGTGTTATAAGAGGGAGGGGACTGATAGGAAGTGGGGCCTGGGTAAGGGTTAACGGGGTATAGGCTGGGGCTACTATAGGAGCCTAGAGTGTTATACCTGGGTAGGGCGTAGTGGGCCTGGGGTGGGTGGGCTGGAAGGTAATGGCCCGAATGGGGATAAGATGGGCTCGGCTGGGGGTGGGCTGGGGCGGTATTGGGGTTTTGGTAGCCCAGGTTGTACCGCTCCCGGTAGGCATTGCTCTGGTGGCTGAGGTGGCGGCAAAGCTAGCAGAACGACCCCCTGCAGTGGTTCTGACTGCCAGAGCGTGACAGAAGTTGCTGGTGAGCTAGGGGGTGGGGAGAAGGCCTCCTGTGTGGTGCTGCGTTGAGTCAAAGGGCAACGGTGGTGCCACCGTGGGTGGTGGTGGTGCATTGCCAAAAGTAAAAGCACCGATGTGAGCAGTAAACGTTACTGGTGACAGTGCAGGGGCACGTAGATGCACCTGCTCCTCGTGGGAGAGCAGAAAAGAATGGAACTCTTCACGGGTTAGGGTTCCCGGCTACCGCTGAATAGGGTTAGAGGTGGTGAGATCCAAAAAATTGTTGCCGAGACCGCAAAAGATCTGCATGTAATACTCTTTCTCGGAGATCTTTTCGCCGATGGCAGCGAGGGCGTCGATGATCTTCTTCGCATCCTCTAAAAAGGTGGTCACCGATCGGCTCCCCTTCGTGAAAGATTGGAGCTGGATCCGGAGACTGGTGTCATGGGCGTTGGATTTAGCTTCATAGGAGAAGGCCAAATAGGCCCAGGTGGCGGCCGATGAATGAAAATTGGTCAACTATGCGACGACCGAATTCGTTGATGCGGCGAGGATCCAGTTGAGGGTGGCTTGATCACGAATCAACCAAGTAGTGTAAGCAGGGTTGGGTGTGGGATCGGAGGGGGAGAGGGTTTGCAACGGAGCTTTCTCGGTGGATGGGAATTAAACAGGTTTTCCAAATGACGAAATTGTCACCGTCAAACCGTTCAAGGGAGGTAGGGGACGGGATGAGCAGGGTGGTTGGCGTGGGGGTAGCGGAAGCATTTGAAATAGGTGGGATGGGGGATTGGGAGGTGGTGATGGAGGGAGAGATAGAATCAGCCATGGGGATCGAGTGGCATTAGCTGGGGGCTCTTTGATTCCAAGTTGAAAAGAGAGGATTGCTAGAAAACTAACGTCGGCGAAGAAATTCAGATGAGAAAATTCTCAAGCAATTTATAAAAATTAGGTTAATTACAATTGTTGGTGTTTATAGAATTTATCAACAGATTGAATGTTGTACAAAAGGTAACAAACAATTTACAATTAATCCGGAAAATCTTCTTGCTGGATTTGGTGACGACGAACGGCTAGGGTATCGCTTGCAGAGACGAGCGGAACAACACGATGGTTATGTTGACGTGGCTAGGGCTGACGTGTCCCAGAGGCTGACAAGGATGATGATGTGGCAGCTGACGGTGAGTGTGACGTGGGCAAGGGGCTGTTTAACAAGCCAATAATGCTAACCACATGGGTGGTTTGGGGATTGGTATTGTGGTCATATAACTTTGTAAGTCCAAAATCTCCTAGCCTTGCATTTAGTTCAGCATCCAATAAAATGTTGCTTGCTTTAATATCTCTCTGTAAAACTACCTGTTCCCACTCTTCATGGAGGTAAAGAAGGCCAGATGTTACTCCTCTGATAATTTGAAATCGTTGATACCAGGTAAGACTGAGGTTTATGTTGCGATACAAAAGTTGTCGAGACTTCCGTTAGGCATATAATCATAGACCAACAGTAGTTCCCGCTTTTGCCGGCAATAGCCTAGGAGCCTCACTAAGTTCCTATGCCTCATTCTTCCCATGCTAACTATCTCTGCCACAAACTCCTTCATCCCTTGTTTGGAATTGTGGGAGACTTTCTTAATTGCAACTTGAACATTAGACAATGGAAGCGTCCCGCTATAAACCTTTCCAAAACCTCCAGTTCCGAGAAGTTTTGTGTCTCTGAAACCTTGGGTTGCGTTGTGAAGTTCCTTATATATGAACCTGTGAAGACCATAACCGTCTTCCCATTCTTCATGTACTTCTTTAGAATCCTTCCGTCTAAAGATATAAACAACTCCCGGGATAGTTATCAGCAAAACCGCTGCTACTATGAGTGAAGTGACGATCTGTACTCGCGGTTTCTCTCTCTTTTTCTTGTGATGGGAAAGGGGAAGAGAAGGGACACTCGAAACATCAAGGCTTTGCGCTGGTCCACTTGTATTAAAGCTCAATCCCAGGATGTAGTGATCACTTAACAAATAACCTGTGGCTGAGGAGAAGCCAACATACATATGTTCCAAGAGAAATTTAGACATATTAATCGTCTTCGATAATAGAGGCTTTTCTGGTTTTGGTGTTTCAGTTGGAGCAAGTCTTACGCTCAGTAACGTTTGTGCTTCATCATAGTCTATCCAAAGACATATTGGATCCCCACTTGTGAGCTTCAAGCTTGTTTCCAGTTGATCCCCATACTTTGCAGGAGTTGATACAATGGACATGATGTTGTTGACATCGATTCCCACGTCATTATTTGTAAGATCTCCCAAATCAGTGTTCTTAAATGTGTCAAGCTCGATAGCCAAGATGTGGTTTGTAAGAAGGCCGTTATTGGAAGCGTTAAAGAGTCCCAAGTAACCGCTTGCAGAAGAGTGGGTGAAATCTGTCGAGGGAGCGATGGTGAAGGCCATGCCGTCACAACCAAGATTTAGATATCTAGGAACTATAGCAAACACAAAGTTTGTAGAAAATGAAACACACGAAGTTGAACTGGATGAAGTTTTGAATCTTATGGGAAATGGGTAGAAAGCATGACCAGTATTCATTATTGACAAATTAGTTAGCTGCAACATACCACTGGGGTGGATTTGTTGGATTCCATCAAGATGAAGTTTGGCCAGACGAAATCCATTGTAGATGAATTGATTTTCATCTTCAGGAAAGGCCAAGGGAATACTGGAAACAAAGAGAACTAAGAGAAAATTGAGGGATCGACGAACTGTAGCCATTGCGAAAATGGTTCTCCTTTCTGTATCAGAAGGCTTTTATCTGTTTAAATTCCTGGACCTCCACATAAATGAGTGCAATCCGCTAGATCAAGATTAAATACTCGCTAAGAATAATAATTGGAAAAATGATATGAAATCATTGTTCTGATAATTGATCATGATACTTTGTAAATGAAATTTGTTTTTAAAAATCCTTTTTCTTGATGAAAATTCATATAACATTTTCTCTAAAATTTGTAAGAACTCTTGCACACCAATTCACCCTAATTCTTAGGAGCAAATATCACATTAAGAAAGCAACTTATACGAAATTTTTCTACACTGGAAATAAGTTAGTAACAACTCATGCATACCCATTAATCCGAATTATTAGGAGTAAATCTCATACTACGGAAATAATTTAGTTATGCCCCTTCAAACAGTATGCGATCCAACCTTTTTGTTTATTCGAAAATCATTGATTCTCGAAACGGAAATAATTTGTTTATAAAGTTTTGAAGTCTTAAAAAAATAGAATAGTCATTTTTTATAAAAGTTGACATTTAGCTTCAAAAGCTCAGTAAAACAAAAAGATCCACTACGAAAATGATTAAAAACTCAATCATCATCGAGTCCATTATCAATTCCACAGAGGCTTCAACCTTAATTACTTTGATAACAAACACTGGACCAATGGCTATCACGTTTTCAACCGTAGGAAATACTAACAGAACTCCATCACCAATTTCTCCCACCCCTATATTTGCTGTATTTGTGTTCTTTCGAAGATGCTATTGAAAGTGACTGAGAAGAAAATGAAATCACTACCTATAAAATTCTCCGTACTCTTTGTATTCTATCACTATCAAGTATGAAGCCGTAGCCCTTTCTGTTCTACAATTACATTAACATAGCCACAGAAAAGAATGGAAAATGTTCAGAAAAAGAAGAAAAAAATGGTGGGAATACCTTCAATTTTGGTTGCATACGATGAGCTGAGGTATGGTGTTATGTCGAATTGTGTGGATTGTTGACCCTAAAGGATATTATTTGTGACGCAGTTGAGCTTGAGCGTTTCTGGTTCTGGAGTTTTGGCCTCAAGCTCAGCCTCCCTGGGCAGCAGTTTTAAGAAGGGGAGCACACGGTTAACCAGCCCGAAAGTTGCATATAGAAGTGTAAAGATTTTCGTACAGACCGCTGAAGAAAAGCAGACTGACGAAAACTAGTGGATAGATGTTCCCTTCGATACTCCCGAAAACCAGCAAGCCAACACCACAGAAAAACACATGGTTGATTCTCTCTTTCCAGCTCAAAGTCATCAAAATGCGTGGAGTTGTGGAAAATGTCGCTGTCGACTTTGATAAAGCATCAAAATGCGAAAAATCAATGGAAACGTCTAAAAGTTCACCTTATTTGGGTGGCGTGCTGGCGTGACAAGAAGCTTTCTGTCGGTGCACTAAACAAACACACGACCTTATAATTTTACAAATATTCCAACACGTGCTCATGGAAACCAAGATTTGTAATGGAAAGATACATGCACCGAGTAGTTGATTCTATCCATTAAACCAAAAGTAACATTATTAAGAAACTTTCGTGGGTGGCTGCTAAATAAAGAAGCCGCCATTTTTTTTTTCTTTTCTTTTGACCGTGAAATATTTTAAACTTTTTTTTTAACTGACATATATTGTTTATAGTCTAACCAAAATTATAGATATTTCAAAATAAGATTATTAAAATACTAATTTTATTGGTTAGAATCAAGAAAGTAAAATATAAATAAAATTATTTTTAAGAACATTAATTTATTTATGAAAAATCTTTATTATATCATAATTAAAATATTTCAAACTTGATTTTGTCTTAAAAAAATTATAATGTTAAGATATTTTTTAAGTTTTTGTATCATTTTATTATTTGATAAATAAACTTAAATATTCACAAAAAAAGGAACTCGGAACATATTTGACCACAAACTACTGAACCAAGGTATGTTAACAAAGGCATTTGTTTTGCTATATCATAGTTGAATAATTTTAAACTTGATTTTATATTAGATTAATTGTAATATTAGCAAAACAAATGCCTTTGTTAATAAACTAATGTTAGGATATATTCTTAAATTTTTATACTATCTTGTTTTTTTATAAATAAACTTACATATTTATAAAAAAATAAAGAAATAAAAAAATAAAAAGAGACTTGGGACCTATTTGACCCCAGACTACTTAACCAAGGCACGCTAACAAAGAAGCCGTCATTGATCAAAGCGAACCAATGATTTTCCCGTACCTTCCTGGCGAGATTCATGGCTGAGGGACCGATTCATTTCTTCAGTACTTGTGTGAAGTACCATTCAAAGAGTTAACAGTAACTAATGTCTCGAATATCGGTTAAAGATATCAATTAATCATGAAAATTATGCTAAAGATCAGAATCTCTAGTGCAAATATAAAGGATGAAATACATGGAACCAAATAAATTTAGAGCAGGCAGTTAATATCGTTGTCGACTTTGGTAGAGCATAAAAACATGGAAAGCAATGAATACAGGTGAAAGCAAGTGATTTGGTTGTTGAAAATCTCATTAATGAGCCTTTTGTATGGCTGATCTACCAAGGAAAAGCAGGATTTGTAACGGAAAGACATGAATGGACTTCCTTTGCGAGCTGCAGTTGCAGTGCTCTCTTATTAGAAATAGTTAAGTCCAGAAGTTGACCAAGAAGTCTCCGCTACAATGTACTCTCACTTCAAATCTTATCAGAAGATTTTAATGCCGAAGAAAAAAGGGGGAAACGATTTTAGATTAGTCTATTAGAAGGTCCACTCATTCTTTCTTGGTACTTTCTCCTAATCGTTTCTCTGTACTTTTTCCGTGATGTCCTGGTAATCTTGGCATTACTTGAAATAATTACACTAAAGATTTCAATATCATCAACAAAGTCAAAAGTTTTACGTACATACAAGATATTGGGAAGATTATTTTTGTTCATACTTGGCTCTTCTATAACTGAACATCATTCTAAATAGTACAGACCGACTGGGTATGAAATATGCTTGTGTAGTCCGTGGCTTTAAATTAAGGGAAAGAAGAAGAAAAACTTCTACGGAGCTTGCTACAATTCAATAATTTGACTTCGGCTGGCAGCTAATATCTGTTTGTAAGTCTAAATTTAGTGAGGGAAACTCTATGCATCATCATCAAAAAATTTAGAAGTTTCTTCTGCCTCTTCTCACCAATAATCTATGGGTGGCATGACAGACCAGACTCCACGACCACTATTCAAGAATGATCCAAGGGTAGATATGGAAGGAATATGAGCCTAGTTTGGTAAGAAATGAAATAATTCTTCCGTTTTAAATGTACAAAAGATGTTCTCTTTTGTTAATTTTGGCAAACCAGCATCACCATCCAAAAATTGCTTTACTTGCCTGATGCTAGGCGTAGCTAATGGCATTGCTTGAGAGCCAACAAACCTACTTTCAAAACCAATACCAGTTCCTCCTATTCTTTCTCGGCAAGACAAGGTCTTCTCGGTAGCTGTTAAGAGTTATCATTGAACGACTGGTGATGACATTACTTTCAAGCAAGAAAACTATGCACGACTGGTAATGACATTACTTTTTAGCAAGAAAACTATGTAAAGAATTGTTGTGATAGTTTATCTCAATAATTTGAAAATGCACAACTTTCTTTTTCAAAAAGCATGAAAATTCGTATGAGGATTGTCTATATAGAGATAAATTAGAAGTAACATATGCATACAATTAATCCGAATTATTTGTTGCAAATATCATGTTGAGGAAATGACTTAGTTATGCCCCTTCGACATGCTATCTAACCTTTTTGTCTATTCTTTAATCAAAAAATTTGGAATTGGAAATTAATTTTTTATAAATATAAAAGTCGTAACAAATATCATAACTTGTTACCCTCAATTACTTTCTAAGCTTCAAAAGCTTATTGCAACTGAAATTCGGCAGTTTTATTATTGCGGAAAACTATTCATTTTTCTTCAAAAAGTACAAAAGTTCCACTAAAAAGCATAACTTTGAAAAGCTTTATTTCCATTTCTTCTATAGTAAAGCAAAAATATTAGTCTTCCAATGCTCTTTAGTTCCTTTTAGATAACGTGTCGCATGTGAATGAACCTTTCATATGTAAATAGGATGTTGAAACGCTTTTTAGGTGGAAAAATAAACTGCACGAGCTTATTCCACGGATTTGAGGCTTTCCACTTCCATTCCTACATGATTCCTCAAGGTACTGATGGTTTTCTTTCCCTCCTGTTTTTCTAATTTTATTTATTAAGTTACATTCACGTGATATCAGAATCGATTTGTTTATTTTAAGTCTCGTAATTTTTAATAATCTATATTTTTAATACGGATAGTCGAGTAAACAAAAAGCAATAGCGTTAAGAATCTTTCATGTGGTTTGCTACCAGACAAACAGACTGTCATTGGTCGAAGCTGACCAACCATTTTTCTTTGCCTCCACGATGAGATCATGGCAAACTCGGTTTTTGCTTCACCGCCTTTGAACAAAGTCTTGGCAAGCAAATTAAGCTTCTTTATTTTGGTCCTATCGCCTTTATCCATTTGGAGTGTGATTTATTTACACATGAGAAAATATTATCCAAATGCCCAACAACTCTTCCTTTGTCCTCTTCCGTTGTAAAGTAGTGTTGAGGGAATTGAAATATTTTAGGTGTCAATCATGGGTTAAGACATCAATTAGTATCTTCATTGCTACAATAATATTTTCTAGCCACTAAAAGAATACGTGTACCAAATAACTTCACAACATGTTAAAGACATCAAAACGTGAAAAACAATTGGAGACACATGAACGAAAGTAATTTGATCATCAAAAGTTTTGGAAATGAATGAAAATTCCAACTCTGATAGTTATCCCTACCTATGAATAGTAAGACATGTTTGAATAGTATTAGAAGGCTCAAAACTTTAATATAAAATTAACTCTAAAGTTTATGAATACTTTCTTCATTTAAATTTTACTACAAGAAATGAAGTTTTTGTTGTGTCACATCCCCACATACCAAGTGTTATGCATACCAAGTTATACATACGATAAATTCAACCTAAATTTAAATATTATGTCAAAAGGCTCAAAAACTCAACTTAAATGTTATTTATAATTCATTTTTATGCTTAGCAAGAGACTTTTATAAGATACATACACTTCTAAATCCAAAAGTTCATAAAAGTTTCAAGATGTTTTTATGAAAAAAGGACAAATAGATTTGGAAAGTTCAATGGTAGGAGGGATGGCTATCTATATTGACTTGTAAAAATGAAGCTCAAGAAAGAGGAGAAGGCTTAAGGATAGGTTGATAAAAACAAAACCCTCTGAAGTAAGGCCATGATCAAGACACCAACATCTATTGCCAATTCAAGTGAAAGGCTAGGACAATAATATTAAAAGGAAGAAGTACATAACAATCGAATGAGAAAACTAAATTGCGATATGCAAACAAATACGGGTAATTTTGAGAATGGGAAATGATTACTTAAATGAATAACAATAAATAATACTTTAATCTAAAATTTAGGTGGAGTCAAAGACTCAAGAAATAGTAATTGAATTACATTAGAAAAAGGGTGATATTTTGATTCTAAGAGGTATTTTGTCATAAAGTAGGAAGACAAACATCCTAAATCAACAGGGAGCCCTGATGTGGCAGTAGATGTCGCCATGCAGTGTGGAGGTTCGTTTCTTTCGGTGGCCGCAATTCTCCGTTGCTTCCGTATGAACAAACACGGCAACTTGAGAAAAGGATATTCCGGCGCTTACAGCAAGAATTCAGCAAAACGGCCTCCTTTTCTTGGCCAGCGGCACCGCACGAAGTGATTGGATTCACCTGTTGGGAACGGTAGTTTCACTCCGATTGGCACGATCCCTGCTTCGCAGAATCGGAATAACCTTCCTTTGCTTCCTCCAATTGTAAACAAGAGCAAACTTTTTTCTCCGATCAGCGGTAAAAATTGGCAGGAGAAAAACGCAGTTTCTTTTGTTAAAGCGGCGCTCTGTTTTTGTAGCAGACGGCGCCAATTTCTGAAGCTTGAAGAAACACCGACGATTCTCACACCAATCACTTGCAGGAGAAGAACAAATAGGCGGTGGAAGACACCGACATCTCGGCTTTTTGAGAGAATTCGGTTCCCCTGCTTCGACAAGCCTTTGTACTCTGTTTTTACTCTTTCAGAAACGGGATTCCGTGCATCCGTGTTGCGGTTTTTGTTACGACAGAGAAAGTAAAAGAATAATTTCTGCAGGGTACTAAAAACGCAATTAGCCACACTAACAAGAAACACTCAATAACGATCTAAGAATCTTGCTACATTTTGGTAGTTTGACTTACACTGGTAGCTAATATCTGTTTCCAAGTCTAGATTTTATGGGGGAAACTCCGTACATCATTATTAGGTATTGAACTTGGGGTTCCATCTCAAAACACTAGTGCATAGAGAGGAGTAGTCCAAGCCTATATAAAGTGCAAAGTTGCGTGCCATGGTACCGATGTGGGACTGGCTTCCCAACACTCCCCCGCAGTCACACATCACGTGGGCTTAGGCCATGGCAGTGAGAGGTGGGGTCTATCACATCACCACACGGACACGTGGGTTGGCTCCGATACCATATTGAACCTAGGGTTCCATCTCAAAACACTAGTGCATAGAGAGGAGTAGCCCAGGCCTATATAAGGCGCAAAGTTGCGTACCACGGTACCGATGTGGGACTGGCTTCCCAACATTAGGAATTGTCCGACTCAACGACCACTATTCAGGAATGATCCAAGGGTAGATATGGAAGCAACAGAAGACTGGCTTGGTAAGAAATCAGATGACTCATCCATTCTAAATGTTAAAAAGGAAGCTCTCTCTTTCGTTAATTTCGGCAATCAGTATCACCATCCAAAAACTGCATCACTTGCCTCAGGCTAGGCCTAGCTGATGGTATTGCCTGAGAGCACCGTAAACCTACTTTTAAAACCAATAACATTTCTTCCTCCACATAATTTCCTTCCAATTTGGGATCACATGCATCAAGAATCGCTCCATTTCTCCAGCACTCGAACACCCAATCAACCAACATCATTCGTTCTGGCAGTCCCTGATGCTCTATAGGTCTTCTTCCACAAGCCACCTTGAGCATGAAAGTTCCAAAAGCATAAACATCAGTACAAGTGGTTGCCTTCCCTACTCTCATAAGCTCTAGAGCTAAATAGCCAATAGTACCAACCACTCGGGTGGTTTGGGGATTGGTACCATGCACGTATAATTTTGCAAGGCCAAAATCTCCTAACCTTGCATTTAGTTCAACATCTAGTAGAACGTTACTTGCTTTTACATCTTTATGTAGAACCACCTGTTCCCAATCTTCATAAAGGTAAAGAAGGCCAAACGCTACCCCTCTGATAACTCGAAATTGTCGAGGCCAGTTAAGACTTAGGTTTATGTTGTGATACAAGAACTTGTCGAGACTTCCATTAGGCATATAATCATAGAGCAAAAGAAGCTCCCGCTTTTGCCGGCAATAGCCCAAGAGCTGCACTAAGTTCCTATGCCTCATTCTTCCCATGCTAACTATTTCCGCAACAAATTCCTTCGTCCCTTGTCTAGAGTCGTGGGAGACTTTTTTGACTGTGTAACGAAGGAACCACTTATCCAAAAGCCAGAATTGACTAGTAGTATAACCCGTCAATTACTTTTAAGCTCGTTATAGGTCCACCACACTCCACAGCCCGACTCTTGACAGGCCACATTTGAAACCCCTTGGGCTTGGACTCACAAGCCTAGTCTTACACTACAAGGGGGCCCGATCTCACGCTCTCTCAATTATCTCCCACCCATGTTGCCTCCTTGCCTCCTAGGGAAAAATCCCAGCAAACCCTTGCCCGGGAATCAAACCACGGAACGGGTGCCTGTTTTGATATCAAATTATAACGAGGGAACCACTGAACCAAAAGCCAGAACTAGCTAGTGGTGTGGCCCCTCAATTACTTTTAAGCTCGTTATAGACTACAACTTAAACACCAAACGATGCAAGCGTCCCTCTTTAAACCTTTCCAAAACCTCCAGCTCCAAGAAGATGTGCGTCTCTGAAACCTCGGGTTGCATTGTGAAGATCCTTATAGGTAAATCTATGAGGACCATATCCCTCTTCCCAATCTTCACGTACTTCTTCAGGTTTCTTCCGCCACAAGATGAAAGCAGCTCCGAGGATCGTTATAAGCACAATCCCAGCTGCTATTAGTAATCTCAAGACTACTGTTTTCTCATTCCTTTTGTTCCCTTGGGGAAGGGAAGGAAGGCTCCGAACTTCAAGACTTTGTGCTGGTCCGCTAGTATTAAAGCTCCATCCTAGAAGGTAATGGTCACTTGAAATGGAACCCGTGGATGCGGAAAAACCAACATACATATGTTCCAAGAGAATTTTAGACAGATTAATGGACTTTGACAATAGTGGTCGATTTGGCTTTGGAATTCCAATCGGGGCAAGTGTTACATTCAGTACCTTTTCTGCTTCATCATACTCTATCCAAAGGTGCATTGGATTCCCACTGGCGAGCTCCAAGCTTTTATTCTTCCCTTCTTTATCCGAAAAATACATTGCAGGAGCTGATTTAGCCGGCATGAGGTCGTTCATATAAATTCCTACATGATTCTCGTTGGTATCTCGGAGTTCAGGGTACAAGACTGTATCAAGCAAAATGGCCAAGATGTGGTTTGTAGGGAGACCGTTGTGGGAATTATTGAATAGGCCCAGGAAATGACCTGCTAGAGCATGGTGAAATCCGTGGAGGGAGCGATGGTGAAGGCAATGCCGTGACCACCATGATTTGGATATTGGGGAACCATGTCAAACATAAAGTGTTACGGGCTTCAATTAAGAGCTGGGCTTAAGTGGCGGGCCTACTCGGGTTGATTGGTTGGAAGCCCAATGGTGTAGGCATTTGGCAGGACTAAGGGGGGATCGAAGGGGCATTGACCATTGTTGGAAGTTTCTGGAGTCTCGGTCGCAGACTCGTCTGGCGGTTTGGGTTCCCGACAACGAGCCCGTCTCTCTTCTCATTCTTTTGTCACTTTCTCTCCATTTCGATCCGTCCCTCTCTTTTCTTTCCTCCCTTTTCTCTTGTCTCTTTTACCTTGTCTCTATTCCCTTTGTCCTTTTCCTAGATCCTTTGGTGGGGTGCGCCCAAAAGCAGTCAAGATTCCTCACAACGCTCGTTCTCGCAAGGGGATCCTCGGTCAGGCACCGTCCGAAGGTCCAATCACCCGATCGAAGGCGAAGATTCCGAGTCAAGCTCTGGAGGAAGGAACACCACTGTTACATAAAGTTTGTATAAAATGAAACAAAAGAAGTTAAATTGGATGAGGTTGTTTTGAATTTTATCGGAAATGGGTAGAAAGCATGACCACTTTCTACTGTCGAAAAATGGGTTAGCTGCAACAAACCATTGGGATGGATTTTTGCAATTCCATCAAGATGCAGTTTGGCATCACGGAATCCGTTGTAGATGAAATGGTTTTCATCTTCAGCGGTGGCCAAGGGAATAGGGAAAACAAAAAGAACTATGAGAAAATGGAGTGATCTAAGAATTACAGCCATTGGGAAATGGTTTCCTTTCTGTTTCAGAAGGCTTTTCTTTGTTTAAATACTAATGGCTCACTTTTTTCAACATCGCTGACAACTTCCAGCCACCTTTGTTGACACTTCAAAAGAGGGTCTCAACTTACCGAAAAAGTTCTTTGATCAAAAAATTCTGCATTTGTTTTGTTCATTGAGAAGAAAGTGACCCCGCAAGAAAGTAATTGGGTATCTCTTCAACAAATGGCGAGATAATTCATATTTGCATAGATATTGGAGATGAGAGAAGAAAAAGAAATACAATGTGTTGTAGGAAAACCGAAAAAAAAAGAGTAGAAAAACTTATAATATACTGCGAAGGATATATTTGAGATTTAGATTTGGAAAAAACACTAATGTTTTTCTAAGTTTTAATAGTAAAGTTCTTCCTCTCACTCTATAGTAAAAATAAGCTTGAATTAATTTAAACTGTGTTAATCTTTGTGCACTTCCATCGTAGAGTTTTATTATCGTGTTTAATTTCACAGATATCTAGTTCAAACTATCCTAAATTTTAAGCAGCGATACTATTCATGTGAACAATAACTCCTTCTGATGTGAATAGTACTAAAGGCATCAAAACTTACGGGCTTGTGGAAAATGTTGTTGTCGACTTTGATAAAGCGTCAAAACGTGAAAATCAATGGAAGTTCACATATATGCTGGCGTGCTCATGAACATCCTTTCTAAGCTGAAGATGATCTCTTATAGTGACCCTTTTAAAACGGCGTTGATGTCAACTTTATCTTTGTACAGTCTCATAAATATAACTAGAAAAATGATTCTTTTAAAGTATTTTCCAATGTTTCTTTCACCTGTTTGTCGGAGAACGTGGCTATTTTCCCGAATATGTCTGCAAGAGTATCTCAGAGTGGTTGTTGGGTCCTGACTAGTTGGTCTTACACGTTTCCCTCGCCTTCCCATTAAGAGAAAATGAAGAATCGAAGAACTGTTTTCAGTATCTATTTAACTGTTTTCAGAATCGAAGAAAAATTATTCTTCCCGTGATTTTTGGAAAATAGCAAAAATAGTATATTGCAATGACTAGCGTAACATCACTTGAATTAAAAAATAAAAAATAAAAGGAATAAAGAAGAAAGCTTATAATAATTTTCCTAGCAGTGTGAGTGGAAGTTTTTTAAACCAAAAGTAATAGCATTAGGAAACTTCAATGGGGTGGCAGCGGAATAAAGAAGCCGCCATTGTTTTTTTTCAAAAAAAAAATGGCAGACAAAGGGCCAGTGGAGCTTGATGTTTCAAACTTGTGACCTTTTTAATCCCAGCCTACCGAACCAAAAACATATTGACCAAGAAGTCGCCATTGATCGAAGCTAACCAATGATTTTGCCGTACCTTCCTGGTGAAATTCATGGCTGAGGGACCGATTCTTTCTTTAATACTTCTGTGGAGTAACGTTGAGAGAGTTACAGTAATTAATGTCTTGAACATCGGTTAAATATATCAAATAGCAATGAAAATAGTTTCGCAGATAAGAGTCTCTAATGCAGAGAGAGATAGGGAATGCAATACATGCCACAAAATGAATGAAAATAAGCATATAATATTATTTTGGACTTTGGTTGTGCATCAAAACGTGAAAAGCAATGGAAACAAGTGAAAGGGAATTATTTAGTTGTTTAAAATCTCATTAAATGATTGAAAGTCCACGTCGGATGGCTAATATACCCACGAAAAGGAGGACTTTTAATGGAAAGACAAACGGACTCCCTTTGTGAGCTATAGATTTAGCGCTCGGCTTATTAGAAATACTTGAAGTCAAGAAGTTGACCAAGAAGTGTTCGAATGTGTGCTGTTGACCGTTGATTTAATCTATCTGGTAGCCACGTGGTTGTCACTCATGCTTTCCCAACCATCCTCTGTACACGCCCCCTGTTCTCTTGCTACAGATGCAAGAACACTAACACATTTAACAGGGACGAAGGCGTTGAGCTTCGTTTACGTTACAGCTTATATGTTCATGCTTTGGTTTATTTTGTAACTGTCTTGGGATCTTATTTCTCGCAAAACCCTTGTAATTGGTTCGCTTGTTAAATCTATAAACAAAATTTATCCATGAATTTGTGTTCCTATCACATATTTTGACATGGTATCTACGAGCAGGTCCACGACAAGCTGCTGCATTCAATTCTCTGATTGCAAACGGCACTCCATTTTTCTTGTTCTTTGTTCGATACACAACCGCTTCCGTACAAAAAAACACTCTTCAACCAGTTTCTATTTGTTTTCTCTTTTTTTCTTTTTTTCCTTTTTCGGCTTTTCTGGTAGCAATAGCGGCCTTTTTTGGCTTCTCCCAACCTTTTTGACACATCGTCATCTCTAAACCCTGCAAATTTTCTTTTCGTGGCTCTAGTTTAGACGACGTTATCACAAAGGAGAAAGGAAGAAAGACAGAATGTGGCAAACTTGTATATTGCTTTCTTAAAAAGAATTGTACATGTGAGTGCCCATTTATAATGTGAGGAACATACCACAAAGGAAATTATATGCAAAATAAAGAGAATAAATACTTCATATAAATAACAATAATTTCTCAAATAAATAATGTTATAACAAAAGAATAATAGAACTAAGTAGGAAATATATATTCCTAAAAATGTATACATATCTCCAACACTCCCCTTTAAGTTAGTGGTTTTTGTAGTTTATAGACGTCAAACACACCAAGCTTGTGTAATAAATACATGTGTTGTTGTTGATAGAGAGCCTTTGTGAAAATGTCTACAAGTTGTTCCGTAGTGTTTATCTTGTATGTCTTGATAATGCCTTCTTGAATCTTGTCCTTTGTAAAGTGACAATCCACTTCAATGTACTTGGTTCTCTTATGAATTATTGGATTAGCTACAAGTTTTAGAGTTGCATTATTATCACAGAAATAGTAAACTAGGACTATTTATCCATACTCCAAGATCATGTAGTAATCCTCTCAACCAAATAATTTCACAAGTGGTTTTAACCATAGCATGACATTTTGATTCAGCAGAGGACAATGATATAGTTGATTGTTTCTTCGTCTTCTAAAACAGAAGAGAATTGCCTAGTTTGATAACAAACCTTGTTGTTGATTGTTAGCTCATAAGGCATGTGGCATAATTGGTGTTGCAATATGCCTTCATTTTCATGTTGTAATCTCTAGATAGAAAAAGTCCAAGACTTGGGCATCCTTTCAAATATTTTACAACTTTTAAAGTTGCATTCATATGGGACTATTTTGGAGCATGTATGAATTGATTAAGAATATGAATAGCATAACAAATATCTGGTCTCGTCATAGTGAGGTAGATGAATTTCCCAACTAAGCGTTGATACTTAGAGGGACCTTTGAGTAACTGTCTTTTTTTTTTTTTTTTCTTCTGGTGATGATATCCCTACATCAAATTATTGTGTAGTGAGGCTCAAATTTTATTCAAAAGGAATATTGCAAGCTTGTAACCAAATAGCCCCCACTTCAAAAATAATTTCCAGAACAAATTTGTGTTGACTAAGACAAATGTCTATTTTTGAACAAGCAATCTCAATACCCAAGTATTATTTAGGTAGTCCTAAGTCTTTAATGTGGAATGTAAAGTGCAGGTACGATTTGAACTAACCAATGGTGAAAGCATCATTTCCCATAATTAAGATCTCATTCATGTATATGAGTAAATAGATAGAGGAAGTACCATAGTGCCATGAGAAAAGGGCATAGTCATAATGAGATTGTCGAAACTTTATTGACAGAAAAGCTTATGTAAATTTAGCATACCATTATTGAGAAGCATACTTGAGACCATAAAAGGACTTCCAAAGACAACAATCCCAAGACTCCTCCTATCTATAAAGGCCCAAAGGAAGATCCATGTAAATTTCTTCAACTAAATTGCTATAGAGGAATGCATTATTGACATCCATTTGATGTAAGGGCTAGTCACAAAAAATGGCAATAGCCAAAAAGGAACGAATAGTGCCTTCCTTAGCCACAGATAAAAAAGTATCTTGATAATCAAGACCTTCTTTTTGAGTATAGCCTTTAGCAACAAAACATGCCTTGTAACGTTCAACAGAATCATTAACTCAGTACTTGATCTTGCAGATCTATTTGCAACTAATAACGCACTAGTGTACAAGTTAGGGAATAACATCCCAAGTGCAATTATCTACCAGGGCATAAAGTTCAACCTCCACGGCTTGCTACCAATGGGGATTAGTGGCAGCCTCATGGTAAGAAGAGGGTTTCATCTTAGCAAAAATCCAACTAATACAACAAAGATAATCCAGGGAGATGAGCAAAGCTGACATAGGAAGTGATGGGATAGTGAGACCTAAGGTGCTAAATGATAAAACAAATGTAGTCCTTTGTTCAGGTAGGAGGTCGAGTGGCATGACTAGAGCATTAAAAAGGAGGAGCCAAGGCCAAATCTGTAAAAGGTGGCACATAAGGATCAATAGCCAATGAATCATTAGGGGAACCCAAAGAGTCGGGTGTGTCAAGTGAAGCCTCTAGTGTAGAAGACAACGTAAATGGACACACTAGTGTGGGTCCCATTGATACCTCTAAAGATGGTAAAGGAGGAGTAGTGGGCTCAATGAGGACCATGAGTGGTGTGAATGGAGTTGGATCATCAAAGAGAAATTGTCAAAGACCTAGGAGGGGCACAGGGTTAACTTTTGGTGTATTCACCTCTTTAAAAGGGAACACAGTTTCATGGAAAACAACATCACGACTAATAAAAAAGCTACCTATAGTTGGATCATAAACACGGTAGCCTTTTTAAAAGGATGGATAACCCATGAAGATACAAGAATTGGCACGAGGTGCCAACTTGTCGCGATGGCCTATAATAGTGGTGAAACATAGAGCTCACTATGACAATGGCAACAACAAGATTCCCTTGCTTCAATTCAAAGAGTTTTTGCTTAATTTGGAAGAGGTAGACTCGATTAGGGTGGCCATAAAGATCATAAAGAGCATCCCAAAGAACTTTCAGGTCTTCTATGGATGGAAGAATGGTGGCAACCTCTGTGGTAAGAGTGTTCCCAATCTAGGTACAAACCAATTGCAAACATTTCCACCATTGTTGTGCGAGGCGATCAATGGCTAGAATAGAAATAGTGCCATCAAGGAAGTTGTCCTTGTCTTTGGTGACAAGGGCACAACACAGCTTTTGGGACCAAATGAAGAATGTATTCATGCCAATGAGATGTTAGGTGATGAGTTGCAACTCAAGGCCATTAGAAGCTATTGTGTAGAGAGGGTTGATGGGTTTAAAGTGGCTGGTGGTAAAGTAAGGCAAAAAAATGAGGGCTAAAGTTAGGTAGGGATTAGACCCAAATCCTGGATATAGGTACAGATAAGGATTGGAGCCCAAACTCAAGGACCTAAATGAGGGTGAACCACCCATGAGAGGATGGAACTGGTGGATAGTCTAGGGAGGGGAGAGGAACCAAGGCTCAAGGAGGATGGAGACAGGCTGAGAAGAAAGGCTTGAGAAAGGGCAAGATGGTTAAGGATAGGAAAGTAGTAAGGGACCCAAGACACAGGTTGTGCAGAGGGGGGAATTGTAGGGCCTAAGGTGTTTAATGAGAGAAAGACATCAGGAACCCTAGAAGAGAGGCTAATGAGGGTGGGAAATGGAGGAGAGTTAGAGGAGTTTATGAAATCCTTAATAGAAGGAGCATTAGGGTTAATTGGAAAGGACATGATCATAAGAGAGGAAAGAGAAAAAAAATAAAGAATGGAAGCTTAAGGCTAAGAAAAAAAATTAGGCTCTTGATACCATGTCACAAAGGAGAAAGGAAGAAAGACAAAGAATGTGGGAAGCTTGTATATTGCTTTCTTAAAGAGAATTATACATATGAGTATCCTTTTATAATGTAAGGAACATACAACAAATGAAATTATATACAGAATAAAGAGAGTAAATACTTCCAATATAAAACAATAGTTTCCTAAATAAAAAATGCTATAAGGAAATAATAATGAAGCTAAGTAGGAAACATATATTCCTAAATATGTATGCGTATCTCAAACAAATGTCATTTCCTATTTATACGTATCTCCAATAGAGCTTTTAGATTACATGTATTGTATAGGATTTAAATAATTTATAGATGTTTTTAAAATAAGACTATTAAAATATTAATTTTATTTGTTAGAATCAAGAAAATAAAATGTAAAAAAGTATTTCTTTTTAAGAACATTTATCTATTTAAGGCAAATGTTTTATTGAAATGAACTATGTGCATTGACCTTTATGAACATTCAATTTACACCTAAAGTCACACAAATTGTTACGATCCTAAATGTAATTGAACCCACCATGCCAATAGGCTTAGGTCTTTTAACTCAATGGTTGGGTTTGTTACATTTAGTACTAGAGCCAAACTCCATATCTCGAGTTCAAACCATAAAATGGGCAACTTGGCAAAAAAGGTTACTTGGCAGAAAACATCATGGGCTGAAAGGGCACCTAAATGCAGGAGGCCAATATGGAACTGTTGTAGAATGGGCTGCCAAGGTAACAAATGTGGAGCATGGTGGAATGTTACAATCCTAAAGGTAATTGAACCTACCATGCCAATAGGCTTAGGCCTTTTGGCTCAATGGTTGGGTTCATTACACAAACCATAAGGTTTATAAGAAGCAAGTATGTTATTTTATGTTGGTCTTAAACATGCAAATCAAATTATTTAGGTGTTAGTTAATTACTCAAACACTTTAAACTTAGTAATATACAACTTTATACTCATAAAATATCTCACAAAACATCATAATCATGATGTTCATACTATCCTAATTAAGTTAGATCATAGCTCTAATAGCTCTAACAAAGTAAATTAAAACATAAAGTTAGAATAAATAAAAGTAATGCAAAAACTTAAACAAAGCATTCTATAAATTAAAATCACAAAAGTTGTGATGTAGGAGTGACTGTGTTAGCCTATATGTCTTGTGTCATTAAATACATGTTTAGGTCACAACATGATCCAATGGATCCAAGAAAGGCAAAGTTGAAGAGCATCTTAACAAGTGTCTAGAATATTCACTAGAATCTCCTAGATAGTTTTAGGTTTCGTCATTAATGACAGAGGTGTCCTAAATAGTTGTTAAGTCTTTAATTTCTTGAGTTTTCTTTATTTTTGAAATTATTTCCTTTTATTTGGTTTTCCTTAATTATTTGAATTTTTAATTTATTTAGGATTTCCATACTTATCATATCTCTAATTTGTCTAAGATTTTCTTATTTGTCAAAATCCTGATTTGTCAAGACTTGCTAGATTTTAAGGATTATTGATTTACTAAAATCCTTAATAGATTAGGTTTTAAGGATTCATGATTTACCATGATCTTGCTAGAATTAGGTTTAGCTATCTATTTAAATGAAATGTTGTTTCAATTGTAAGCAAATTATGCTTGTTTTCCAGAGAATAAAAACTCCTAAGTTGTGTTATTCATATTTTGCATCTTTTATCCTATTCTTGTTAAAGATTGATGGTGGAATATCTCTTTGTCTAATGGCATTGTCTTTACATTTTGGAGCTTATTGACATCTATCTTTTGTTTTGTTATTTGTATTTTTGTTTTTATCCCTTCTTCCTTACCTAAACATTTACTTTTTTCACAAAAAACCCCAAAACACCAAAAAACAAAAAATATTTTTACATATCACCTATAATTTGAGCTCACTCTAGCTCGCCCCCTCCCTTGCCCACCCCCCACCTTCCCCTTACAAGAATATGCATCAAGCTATCACCAAAATGCTATCAATTCATAGAAACATTGCACAAATCTACACATTAAAGGGAGAAAAATAGGTTATGTAGCAAACCCTACAGTAGGACATGTTAGGGCCTAGCTCAAGCACAAATGTCAAATATTGAAAGATGAGTAGCAGTTATAATCTTTTGCAATTGTTGTCATTTTATCCTTAGTTAAGTGGGTTTTGAGTTTTAGAATAAGTGAGTCATTATTCTCATTTTTAGAAGGGCTATAAAGATGGGGAGTTAGGCCTAATTCAAGGGGATTTGATCAATTGTCAATTGTAACCAACTAAGGTCTCAAGTTCCCTTCTAATGAACTCTATAAAGGTCTTGAATTCCCTTCCATTAAACTCTACTATCTCAATTCACTGAGGAAATTTAGCTTTTGCTTGTTTTCATATTCATCATTCAAAATAGGGAGAAAATCAAAGTTCGGAAGGCAAATTAAGAATGATTTATGATTAAATCCTCCTCGCCCAAATACTTGTTTGTTTGCTAAATCCACATTGAAGGTCCTGGACCGTTGCAAATTGGTATCTAGAGCCATGGCTATAAATGAAAATTGCCAAGATTCAAATCTAGAGTAGAAGGTTGATTCGTTGATTGATATAATGAACCAGCTCTTTTCAGCTTTGAATGCCAAAATTGATGGTGTATTAGTTCACTTTAAGCCACCAAAAGACTTAGGCGAAACTTCATTTGGTCCAATTGGGAAGGTTTGCAATAATGAAAGTGACCACTCATGACCATATTCAAACTCATAGAGTAAGACTCGATTTCCCTACCTATACTAGAAATTTGAATGCTTCCTCTTGGATTGATCGAGCACTCTAGATTTTTTATTTCAATGATAGACTAGAGAATGATAAAGTCAGGCTTGCCTCTTGGCATTTAGACAATAAGGCATAATTGGTTTATCAATTGCTACTGAAGGAAAATCTTTGTTGTGCAATTACTTAGGAGGCATTCACTAACGAGTTGTTAAAGCAATTTGGCACAACTCTTTACAAGGATTACTTCAGTGAGCTTACCAAGCTCAAACAAACCGGGTTAGTACATGACTATCAATTTCAATTTTGTAAATTGTTTTTATGTTCTAGTCATGTGGATGAACAACTTTCTATATTCTTTGATAACTTTTTGTATATCATTGTGGTCGGAAAACCTAATCTATGTATAACAATTGTCCTATTTTGATAATCATAATAAATAAGGAAATCCTCCCTAATACTTACACAATTACAAGAATAAAATGAATAGACGAATTTTGGTAATTTCTCATATATTTAATGTGATGAATCAACACAACAAGTTTCATATATAGTCTCTAACTAAAGTGTTGCCTAATTTGAATTAAGCCCATGTCCCTTTCTAGAGAAATTTTAGTTCTTTATATGAAAAATTGAAGGAAATTAAAAAAAAAAAAGTTAAAAGAGAGATACTGATTGAGTGCAGTGCAAGAGAAAGAAAGAGAGGTACATTGCTGGAGTAAAAAAGAACAAACGAGAAAATGCTTATTTGGCGATTAGTATTGTAATCAAAACTTTCTTGTTTTGTCCTCTTAATAACAATGCTTTGGAAAATGGATTCTTTGTATAGAAAAATCATAGAATTCTTAATATTAATATATAGGTTATATATATCTAGAATAGACTATGAATTAGACTACAGTCTGCATAGAATATTCTTTGTATTTTTTCTTTCCTATTATCTATATATAAATTGAAATGTAATGTGTATAGTAAAAAGCTAAATACAATTCATAATTTTCCTCTTACAATTCAGCCTCTCTTCTAAGTTTTCTTTCCTAAAAGAAATTCTTTTCTTTGATATTTCTCTTTCGGTTGGCGTTTTATCTTCTCACTCTTACTCACTTTCTAAAACTTTGCCATGTATAATTTGATCAAAAGATTTGGATATAGGCGACAAAGGGGAAGAGAGGATCCGGTAGAAACGTGGTTAGGAGAACCAGCTTAAACTACCTCATTCGACGATGGCTTCACTTCGAATGGCATTAGCCCCGCTTCACAGAATCGGAATGGCCTTTGTGTTTCCTCAAATCATAAATAGGAGTAAATTTTTTCCTCCTATCAGTGGTAAAAGTTGGACGGAGAAAAACGAAGTTTCTTCTGTTGAAGTGGCGCTCTGTTTGCGTAGCAGACGGTGCCGATTTCTGCAGCTTGAAGAAATAGCCATGATTCCGACACCAATCACTTGTAGGAGACGAGGAAATAGGTGGTGCAAGAAGAGTTCGTTTCCACTATGTAAGAGACATAGGTTCCCATGTTTTGACAAGCCTTTGTACTTTGTTTTTACCCATCAATAACAGGATTACCTGCATCTGTGTAGCTTTCTTTGTTTTGACATAGAAAGAAGAAGAAAGTTTTCTGCACAGTACTAAAATGCAATTACCCACTCTAACAAGCAACACTTAGTAACGATCTAAGAAGCTTTGCAACACTTCGGCAGTTTGACTTATGCTAATAGCTAACATTTGTTTCCAAGTCTAGATATAGTGAGAGAAACTATATACATTATCATCAAAAATGATCTGACTCAACGACCACTATTCAGAAACGATCCAAGGGTAGATATGGGAGGAACAGAAGTCTCACTCAGTGAGAAATCAGATGATTTCTCCATTTCAAATGTAAAAAACGAAGATTTCTCTTTTGTTAATTCCGGCAGACCAGTATTACCATCCAAATACTGCATCACTTGCCTCATGCTAGGCCTAGCTGATGGCATTGCGTGAGAGCATAGCAAGCCTACCTTCAACATCAATACCATTTCTTCCTCCACATAATTTCCTTCCAATTTAGGATCACAAGCATCGAGAATAGCTCCATTTCTCCAACACTCGAACACCCAATCAACCAACATCATCCGTTCTGGTGGTCCCTGATGCTCTATAGGTCTCCTTCCACAAGCTACCTCGAGGATGAAAGTCCCAAAAGCATAAACATCAGTACAGGTGGTTGCCTTCCCTGCTCTCATAAGCTCCGGAGCCAAATATCCAACAGTGCCAACCACACGGGTGGTTTGGGGATTGGTACCATGGTCATATAATTTTGCAAGGCCAAAATCTCCTACCTTGCATTTAGCTCAGCGTCCAGTAGAACGTTGCTTGCTTTTACATCTCTATGTAGAACCACCTGTTCCCACTCTTCATGGAGGTAAAGAAGGCCAGAAGCTACCCCTCTGATGATTTGAAATCGTTGACACCAGTTAAGGCTTAGGTTTGTGTCACGATACAGGAACTTGTCAAGACTTCCGTTAGGCATATAATCATAGACCAGCAGAAGCTCCCCCTTTCGCCGGCAATAGCCTAGGAGATGCACTAAGTTCCTATGCCTCATTCTTCCCATGCAAGCGATCTCAGCCACAAATTCCCTCATCCCTTGTTTGGAATTGTGGGAGACTTTCTTGACCGCAACTTGAACATTAGAAGGTGGAAGTGTTCCTTTATAAACCTTTCCAAAACCTCCAACTCCGAGAAGTTCTGTATCTCTGAAACCTCGAGTTGCGTTGTAAAGATGCTTATAGGGCAACCTGTGAGGACCACAACCCTCTTCCCAATCTTCGCGTACTTCATCATATTTCTTTCGCCTTATGATATAAGCGGCTCCCAGGACCGTTATCAGCGCAACTGCTGCTGCTGTCAGTAAAGCCACAATCAACACTCCTTGTTTCTCCCTCTTTTTCCATCGTTGGAGAAGGGGAGGGAGGTTCGAAACATCAAGGCTTTGCACTGGTCCGCTCGTTGTTCGGTGAAATTTTAAATGCAAGTGAATATGTCGAACAAGTAATATAATGATAAGAAAGATATCGTCCGAAAGAGATTGGTGATTACTAAACCAATTAATTACTAACAGTGAACAACTCCTAGAATTTATCTAGCAAATCAAATTGATAGATGATAAATTAACTAACTAAATCTAAGAAAACTAAATACAAGAAATATGTTAGAGCATATGATTTCACCATAATTACTAAGTATTAATATAGATTATGTATGCTTGCAAGAGGGATAATATCTATGTGATGGTGGAACTTCCTAATTTATTTACTATCTTATGTCTAGGTATAGCAAACCTACTTAGTTCATTAATTCACTATATCTCTATATGTGAATTGAAACAAACCAAATGCATTAAGATCTGTGAATATTCCTAGTTACACCAAAAGCCACACAAACAATATGGTATATGTCTATCCATATTTAATTTATGGTTACACATTACAAGAAGCAATTGCATATCATCTCCTGTTAGTCTCAAACATGCAAATCAAATCATTCAAGTGGTAGCTAATCACTTAAAAGCATTAAACACAGTGTTCGGTGAATTTTAAATACAAGTGAACATGTCGAACAAGTAATATAATGATAAGAAAAGTATCGTCCCACGAAGATTGGTGAATACTAAACTAATTAAGTACTAATGATGAATAAATCCTAAAATTTATCTAGCAAATCAAAATATTGCTGATGATAAATTAAAATTTAAAACTTTCAAAACGAAAACTCAAGACTAATTAAAATTGAATCCAAGTAAGAAAAATCAAGATGAGAAACATGTTAGAGCTTCCGATTTCACCATAACTACTAGATATGAATTTTTATAGTTTATGCCTACAAGAATGATATTACCCATGTGATGGCAGAACTTCCTAATTTATTTACTATCCTATGTCTAGGTATAGCAAACCTATTTAGTTCATTAATTCACTATATCTCTATATGTGAATTGAAACAAACCAAATGCATTAGGATTTGTGAATATTCCTGGTTTACAATAAATCTTTCGATCATCTTATCACCAAAAGCCACACAAATAACATGGTATATGTCTATCCACATTTAATTCATGGTTATATATTATAAGAAGCAATTGCATATTATTACCTCTCAGTCTCAAATATGCACATCAAATCATTCAAGTGGTGGCCAATCACTTAAAAGCATTAAGCATAATAATATATAACTCACATAAATAAAATATCTTGCAAAACATAAAAACTTATAAAATTCACATCATCATAGTTAGGCTACATCTTCGCTCTAACAAAAGAAATTTAGAACATAATAAAATAACAAACCAAAGCAATAGTAGAAATTAAGCAAAACATCTTAAATAGAAAAACAGGAAAGTTATCACCACACTGTCTTCTCTTTAAGAATTCCTCACAGAATTCCTACAATTCAAGAATGATAAGAAGTAGAGGGAAGCTTTCGCGCCTCTATTTCTCTTTTTCTTCCTTGGTTTTCTCTTTCTTCTCTCACTTTTTCTCTCTTCCTTGGTTGATTTCGGCGGCAACACATGGCTTCTTCTTCTTTTCTCTCTCTTCTCTCTCTTCTCTCTCCTATTCTCCTCTACTCTTGTGCGGCGCCTTCTCCTCCCCTTTTAATTCACGTTCCTTTGCCTTTTTATTCTATCTTGGGATGCGTGCCCTAAGATTCTCCCTTAATAATTCACTTTTTTGCCCCTTTTCCTTTATTTCCTTTCTTGTCCTTTTTTGTCCTTTTCCTCCTCTTTTGCTGCTTTACACGTTGCCTCCTCTTTTCTTCTTTTGACTTCTTTTTCTTTCCTTGTCTTCTTCACGTGCCTTTTTGTAACTTTCTCTTCCTTTATTTCTTTCGCTCTTTTGGGGTTTGCTGCATAAATAACACCAGTTTACATAAATATATCAAAACTTAAATATTATCTTATAAAACTTGTATTATTTATATCCTAAAATAGTTAAAATAACTCTATAAAAATAGAGTTATCACACAGTAATATATAACTTCACATAAACAAAATATCTTGCAAAACATAATAATCATAAGATTCATACCATCATAATTAGGTTACATCGTAGCTCTAACAAAAATAAACTAAAACATAAAGAAATAATAAGGAAGAATAGTAATAAGAAATAAAGAAGGCATCTTGAATCCAAGAACAAGAAGTTTGTCACCCTTTTTGTCTTCCTTTCAAGAAAACCTTGAATTCTTGGCCTCTTTCTTGAGTTGTGCTTAATTTCCTCCTCCCCTTCTTTTGCCTCTTCTCTTCTCTTAAATAGGGTTTAAGTTTAGACCTATCTCCTATCCTAGTAAAATTGGGTTTTAGAGACCTAAAACAATTGGGTTTTGAACTCCTAAATTAATTGGAACTTGAATTCGTAACATGACTAGGTTTTCTATTTATTTAGAAAACCCAACAATAATAGAAAATCTAATAACAATCATCCAAAGCCCAAGTCTATCTTGACTCTTTTGATCTTGATATTACAATTTTGCCACAAAATAAGCATCAGGTTCTCCATGTTCATTCATTTTCTCCTTGCTTCTTTGTGCTACATAAACAGGATAAATTTAGGTAAAGAAAAAGGAGTTTAAATATTTTCTCGCAGTTATTAAAGTTATTTATTACCTAAAATAGATAAAATAACTCTATAAAAATAAAGTTATCACCTATATTAAAGCTCCATCCTAGAATGTAGTGGCCATTTCTCAAGGCACCAGTGGTTGCGGAGAAGCCAACATACATATATTCATAAAGAATTTTAGACAAATCAATGTTTCTAGATAATATAGACTTTTTTGGTTTTGGGATTCCGGTAGGGGCGAGTGCTACATACAGGAACTTTTCTGCTGCATTATAATCTATCCAAAGAATCATTGGATTCCCACTTTCGAGGTTCAAGTCTGTCGCCTTATAGCCGTCATGATAATACATTGCAGACGTTGATTCAACTGACTTGAGGTTGTTGACATCAATTCCCACCTCATTATCTGTCTGATCTCCAAAATCAATGTCCATAGCTGTGTCAAGCTCGATGGCCAAGATGTGATTTGTAGGAAGACCGTTACTGGAAGTGTTGAAGAGTCCCAGGTATTGGCTTGGCAAAGCATGGGTGAAATCCGTCGAGGGAGCGATGATGAAGGCAATGCCGTTACCACCGAGATTTGAATCTCTAGGAACTATGGCAAACACAAAGTTAGTAGAAAATGAAACGGATGAGTTTAAACTGGATGAGGGTTTAAATCTTATGGGAAATTGGTAGAAAGCATGGCCCATTTCGAAGCTCGAAGTATTGGTAGATGAAATGGTTTTCATCTTCAGGAAAGGCCAAGAGAAGATTGGAAACAAATAGAACTAAGACAAAATGGAGGGATCTAAGAACTGTAGCCATTGGGAAAATGGTTCTCCTTTCTGTATCGATGGCTTTTCTTTGTTTTATGTACCACGACCTGCCTATAAATGAGTACAATCCGATGGGTCAAGATTAAATACTCGTTAAGAAAATAATTGGAAAAATGATAAGGACATTACTTCCTAACAATAAATATGAAGTCATTGTTCTGATAATTTATCATGATAATTTGTAAATGAAATTTATTATCCTTTTTATTGATGAAAAGTTATATAAAATTTCTCTAAAATTTGTAAGAACTCTTCCACACCAATTCGTCCGGATTCTTAGGAGCAAATATCACATTAACAAAACAACTTATATGAAATTTTTCTACAATGGAAATAAGTTAGTAACAACTCAACTCATGCATACACATTAATCCGAATTATTAGGAGCAAATCTCATATTACGGAATTTAGCTATGCCCCTTCAAACAGGATGCGATCCAACCTTTTTGTATATTCGTAAATCATTAATTCTCGAAATGTAAATAATTTTTTTATAAAGTTTTGAAGTCTTAAAAATTAGATTTTTTTTATATATAAAAGTTGACATTTAGATTCAAAAGCTCAGTGAAAAAAAAATGAAAATCTAAATTCCTATTTTAACAGATAACCCTCAATTATCCTTTGACAAGTTTAAAAGATCCACTACGAAGTATAATAAGTAAAATGATTAAAAACTCAATCGTCATCGAGTCCATTATCAATTCCACAGAGGCCTCAACCTTAATTACTTTTATAATAAACACAGGACAAATGGTTACCACGTTTTCAACCGTAGGGAATACTAACACAACTCCATCATCAAGTTCTCCCACCCCTATTTGTTGTATTTGTGTTCTTTCCAAGATGCTATTGAAAGTGAATAAGAAGGAAATGAAATCACTACCTATAAATTCTCAGTACTCTTTGTATTCTGTCTCTATCAAGTGTGAAACCAGAGCCCTTTTTTTTTTCTACAATTACATTAACGTCGCCATAGAAAAGAGTAGAAAATGTTCAAAAAAAGAAGAAAAAATGGTGGGAATACCTTCAATTTTGATCGCATACGATGAGCTGAGATCTGGTATTATGTCGAATTGTGTGGTTTGTTGATCCTAAAGGATATTATTTGTGACGCAGTTCAGCTTGAATGTCTCTGGTTCTGGAGTTTTGGCCTCAAGCTCAGCCTTCCTGGGCAGTAGTTTAAAGAAGGGGAGCACATAAAGATTATCGTACAGACCGATGAAGAAAAGCAGACTGACGAAGAAAGATGGATAAACCTTGCCTTCAATACTTTTGACAACCAGCAGTACAACACCACAGAAAAGCAAATGGTTGGGGAGCACCTAACCTTTATGCTTAGCAAGAGACTTTAGTGAGATACATACACTTTTGAATCCAAAAGTTTGTGAGAGGTTCAAGATGTTTTATATGAAAAAGAAGGACAAAGAGACTTGGAAAGTTCAATGGTAGGAGGGATGGCTATCTATTTTGACTTGTAAAAATGAAAGTTCAAGGAAGAGGAGAAGGCTCAAGGCTAGATTGAGAAAAACAAAACCCTTTGAAGGAAGGCCCGGACCAAGAAACCAACATCTATTGTCAATCCAAGTGAAAGGCTAGGACATTGCTTAAAAACAAGACGTACAAAACAATCAAGTGAGAAGACTAACTTGAAATACGCAAACTAATAAGATAATCTTAGACATGAAAAATGATTAATTAAATGAATAACAGTAAAGTATGCTTTAATCTAAAATTGAAGTGGTCAAAGATTAAAGAAATAGTAACTGAATTGCATTAAAGGAAAAAAAAAGGGTCATATCTTGTTTCTAAGTTGTATTTTGTTATAAAGTAAAGTGACAGACATCCTAAATTAACACTAACAAGTCTCTTGGACAGTCTTTAAATATGGTTTGTCTAAACTCAAACTAAGCTCAAGGCCACTTTAGAAAAATTGTAATCTTCTCTATAACTAATTGAAAGAAATAAAGAAAGAAATAAAGGCACATGGTTAAGTAAGAGGGAAGGGATGATGAAGTCTTTGTTTGGCAATTAGTATTGTAGTCAAAACTTTTTTTTATTGTTTTGTTCTTAATAATAATGTCTTTGAGAAAGAATTCCTTACATAAGAAAATCATAAAATTCTTAATATTAGATATATGATTGTATATAGTAGGAATATAATATGAATTATACATTCTACATAGGTTATTCTTCGCATATTCTTTCTCCTAAATCTATATATACATAAGAAATACAATGTGTAAATTAAAAGGAAACAAAAGACACAATCTTTCTCTTTTAGTCCACCTTTCTTCTAAGCCCTCTTTCCTTGTAAAAAGCCTTTTCTCTAACCATCTCTCTTTTGAATTGGCGTTCATCTCCTTCTTATTTCCTCTTCAAGTCTGATCAAAAGATTTTGATGCAGGAGAAAAAATGGGATAGAGGATCCACTAAAAACCATTGCAAGGAAAATAGTTTAAACTATGTCATGTGATGATCTACTCATCCTTTATTGTTATATTTTTTTGAATCTTTTTTTCCATACTTTTTAAAACATATCTTGGTACTCTAGGCATTACTTGAAACTCTATTAAAGATTTCAATATCATCAAAGTGGACAAAAGTTTTATATGCATATAAGAAATTGGTGTATATGACTTTTCAATCCACAACTTAACTTTTGAATTAAGCTTTTAAGCTATCTAACAAGTAGAAAGATTATTTTTGTATGCATTATGCTCTTTTGGAACCAAATGCCACTGTAAATAATTCATGTCCACCTGGGTTAAGCAATTATTTGTTTTGAAGAGGTCCTTGTTTGGTGAAATCTAAATGCAAGTGAATATGTCAAACAAGTATATAATGATAAGAAAGATATCGTCCCACAGAGATTGGTGATTACTAGACCAACTAATTACTAACGGTGAATAACTCCTAGAATTTATCTAGCAAACCAAATTGATGGATGATAGATTAACTAACTAAGTCTAAGAAAACTTAATAAAAGAAATATGTTAGAGCATATGATTTCACCATAATTACTAGGTATTAATATTGATTATTTATGCTTGCAAGAGGGATAATATCTATGTGATGGCGGAACTTCCTAATTTATTCACTATCCTATGTCTAGGTATAGCAAACCTACTTAGTTTATTAATTCACTATATCTCTATATGTGAATTGAAACAAACCAAATGCATTAGGATCTATGAATATTTCTAGTTTATACCAAAAGCCACACAAATAACATGGTATATGTCTATCCATATTTAATTTATGGTTACATATTACAAGAAGCAATTACATATCATCTCCTGTCGGTCTCAAACATGCAAATAAGATCATTCAAGTGGTAGCTAATCACTCAAAAGCATTAAACACAGTAATATATAACTTCACATAAACAAAATATCTTGTAAAACATAATAATCATAAGATTCATACCATCATAATTAGGTTACATCGTAGCTCTAACAAAAATAAACTAAAACATAAAGAAATAATGAGGAAGAATGGTAATAAGAAATAAAGAAGGCATCTTGAATTCAAGAACAAGAAGTCTGTTACCCTTTTTGTCTTCTCTTCAAGAAAACCTTGAATTCTTGGCCTTTTTCTTGAGTTATGCTCAATTTCCTCCTCCTCTTCTCTTTTCTTTTGCTTCTTCTTTTCTCTTAAATAGGGTTTAGGTTTAGACCTATCTCCTATCCTAGTAGAATTGGGTTTTAGAGACCTAAAACAATTGGGTTTTGAACTTCTAAATTAATTGAGACTTGAATTCCTAACATGACTGGGTTTTCTATTTATTTAGAAAACCCAACAACAATAGAAAATCTAATAACAATTATCCAAAGCCCAAGCTCATCTTGACTATCTTGTTCTTGATATTACGATTTTGCCACACAATAAGTATCAGGTTCTCCATATTCATTCCTTTTCTCCTTGCCTCCTTGTGCTACATAAATAAGATAAATTTAGGTAAATAAAGAGGAGTTCAAATGTTTTCTCATAATTATTAAAGTTATTTATTGCCTAAAATAGATAAAATAACTCTATAAAAATAGAGTTATCAGTCCTCTTGACGTGGCAACCAAATGCCACAATGGGTAGCCACCATGAGGCCATGATGTGGCAGTAGATGTCACGGAGTGCTGAGTTTCATTCCTTTCGGTGCCAGCGATTCTATTTTGCTTCCGCATGAACAAACACGGCCACTTGAGTAAACGATATTCCAAAGCTTACAACAAGAATTCAAAACAATGATCTCCTTTTCTTGGCCAGTGGCACCACAGTTCAAGTTGTGATATGTTTTTGTAGAGACGGCGCCGATTTTTGAAGCATGAAGAAATGGGGACCATTCCCTCACTAGTCACTTGCAGGAGGAGCAAATAAGCGATGCAAAAAGGAAGCGCTCTCTTTTGTTAATTCTGGTAGCTCAGCATCGCCATCCAAAAACTGCATCACTTGCCTTATGCTAGGCCTAGCTGATGGCATTGCGTGAGAGCACAGCAAGCCTACTTTCAAAATCAATACCATTTCTTCCTCCACAAAATTTCCTTCCAATCTAGGATCACATGCATCAAGAATGGCTCCATTTCTCCAGCACTCGAATACCCAATCAACCAGCATCATCCGTTCTAGCAGTCTTTGATTCTCAATAGGTCTTCTTCCATAAGCCACCTCGAGCACAAAAGTTCCAAAAGCATAAACATCAGTACAAGTGGCTGCCCAACCTGCTCTTATAAGCTCCGGAGCCAAATAGCCAATAGTGCCAACCACACAGGTGGTTTGGGGATTGGTACCGTGGTTGTATAATTTCGCAAGCCCAAAATCTTCTAGCCTTGCATTTAGTTCAGCATCTAATAGACCGTTGCTTGCTTTAAAATCTTTGTGTAGAACCACTTGTTCCCATTCTTCATGGAGGTAAAGAAGGCCAGATGCTACCCCTCTAAGAATTTGAAACCCTTGAGGCCAATTAAGGCTTTGGTTTATGTTGCAATACAAGAACTTGTCGAGACTTCTGTTAGGCATATAATCATAGACCAACAGAAGCCCAGGAGCTACACTAAGTTCCTATGCCTCCTTCTTCCCATGCTAATGATCTCAGCCACAAATTCCTTCATCCCTTGCTTGGAATCGTGGGAGGCTTTCTTGATTACAACTTGAACATTAGATGATGGAAGCATCCCGATATATACCTTTTCAAAACCTCCAGCTCCGAGAAGTTCTGTATCTTTGAAACCTTGGGTTGCATTGTGAAATTCCTTATAGGTGAACCTATGAAGACCATAACCCTTTTCCCATCCTTCACGTACTTTTTTTAGAATTCTTCCACTTTAAGATGTAAAAAGCTCCCGAGATCGCTATCAGCACAATCGTTGCTGCTATGACTGAAGTGACGATCCGTACTCGTGGTTTCCTACGATGGTAAAAGGGAAGAGAAGGGAGGCTCGGAACGTCAAGGCTGTGCGCTGGTCCACTTGTATTAAAGCTCCATCCCAGGATGTAGTGATCACATACGAAGGAACCTGTGGTTGAGGAGAAACCAACATACATATGTTCCAAGAGAAATTTAAACAGATCAATGGTATTCGATAATAGAGCTTTTTCTGGCTTTGGTGTTTCAGTTGGAGTGAGTCATACGCTCAATAACGTTTGTCTTCATAGTTTATCCAAAGACTCATTGGATTCCCACTAGTGAGATTCAATTTTTTCTCCCCATACATTGGTGGAACTGATTCAACTGACCTGAGGTCGTTGACATCGATACTCACATGATTCGCCCAACTCTCTCCCTATTCAGCGTTACGATAACAGTCAAGCTCTATGGCCAAGATGTGGTTTGTAGGAAGGCCGTTATTGGATTCGTTGAAGAGTCCCAAGTAAGAGATGAAAACTAAAAACAGCATACCACACAACACGTACGTAGATATTATTTATAACAAAAGGGGGCTCTTAAGGCCTTACAAGGTTTCTCACGTTAGAAAACCGTAAGTTAAGTCTTTCCACACATGTTTTATTTATAGAGATTTATAAAGTTAGGATTACACAGCATCAAGGGCTTTACTTGCAGTGAACACCACGTCTTCAAGGGAGATTCCCGCCTATCTTCTTCTTCTTGTAGACTTAACTGCCAACTATACAAGAGGAAGGTTCCTTGATGCATCATTAATGTGTCTTATAGCAACGTGGGAATAGCCTCCTGGCTGACTTGCTGTGTAGGTAATTTATCACAATTGAGATCATGTTTTGACCCAGCAGAGGTCACATATGATGTCACGGTGCCTCCTGATTCATACTTTGTGAAGGCTGACGTGGATCCTATGTTGAGATGATGTGGCATCCTATTTCCAGCACCGTTTCCATTTGATTGCACTACATTCAGGGCTGCTTCATCAACAGTAAGCACCAGCAGAAGCCAGGGTGAAATTCGTCGAGGGAGCGATGACGAAGGCCATGCCGTCAGGAACCATGGCAAACACAAAGTTCGTTGAAAATGAAACAGATGAATTTGAATTGGATGAGGGTTTGAATCTTATGGGAAATGGGTAGAAAGCATGGCCACTCTTCTTTGGTGACAAATTAGTTAGCTACAACAGACCACTCTGTTGGATTTGTGCGATTCCATCAAGATGAAGTTTGGCCTGACGAAACCCATTGTAGATGAAATGGTTTTCGTCTTCAGGAACGGCCAAGGGAACACTGGAAACAAAGAGAACCAACAGAAACTGGAGTGATCTAAGAACTGTGGCCATTGTGAAAAAGGTTCTCCTTAAACAACGATGGTTTTGCCCTAGGGTTCGTCGATGGAGAAGCCGAATGATCGGGTCAACGGAGAAGACTATGGCAGGGGTACTATCATCGGTTGGATCCTCTGAAACTGGAAATAATACCTTTAGGTTAGAAATACCCCCTTGTTCAAAAGAGCGATGTGACGTTGCTTTAAATACCAACTTTAATGACAGGCTAACTTGATATCTTCAATTTCCTCAAACGAGCTACATACCCAAAAAGTCAGCAAATCGCCTCCCTACAACGTCAATCCTAAAGCTACCGCCTTTTCAACGCTGATCCAAAAGACCCAGCAAAATTCTTATTTTAAATCTCAACCAGAAATGACTAGGACAGAGGCAAATAAAATAAACTAAACTAGACTGTTACACATGTCTCGTCGGCCTACAGAACTTTACGTGGGCCCGACCGACATGCTAACACACTCTATTCTACATTTTCTTAATTTAAATACCTGGACCTGCCTATAAGGCAACGTAATCCATTAAACTTTTTTTTCTTAAGTCAAAGTTTCGGGATTGAAAATAATTTGCTTATAAAATTTTGAAGACGTAAAAGTTGAAATATTTTTGTTCTATAAAACTTGTCATTTAAGCATCAAAAGCTTAATGAAACCAAAAACTGAAAATCTAAAGTCTTATTATAAGAGTTGATTTATATGGTCTGAGGCATATCACTTCCATTCCCGCATGATTATCTTTGAAGAGTTGCTTCATGTATAACGGCCAAGATGTGGACTACGAACGGCCATTACCTGGGCTATCAAGGGTCTTTATAAGTTAGGAAACTTTCTTCCCTCAAATTTGCTTCTAAGAAATAAGGAATACATCCATTCATAAAAAATGCAACATATCAGTGTAATGCTATTTTTAGTCACCAGCATAACGCTATTTTTAGTCTCGTAATTTATAATATTTTATATTTTAAATAATGATCGTCCAGTAAATAAAAAGTAATAGTGTTAAGAATTTTTCATGGGGTTTGCTACCAGACAAAAAGACTGCCATTGAACGAAGCTGATCAACCGTTTTTCTATACCTCCTCGATGAGATCATGGCAAACTCGGTTTTGCTTCATCACCTTTGAATAAAGTCTTGGAAAGCAAATTAAGATTTTTCTTTGGGTCCTATCCAATATTACCCAGACGCCCAAGAACTCTTCCTCTTCGGTTGTGAAGTACTGTTGAGAGAATTAAAATAATTTAGGTGTCAATCATGGGTTAAGATATCAATTAGGATCTCCTTTACTACAATAATATTTTCTAGGCATGAAAAGAATACATGTACCAAATAATTTCAAAACATGTCAAAGGCATCAAAATGCGAAAAACAATTTTTGAAACATGAATGAGAGTAATTTGATCATCAACAATCCTAGGAAATGAGTGAAAAGTTCAACTCTAAAGTTTGTCCATACTAATGAATAAAAGGACATCTATGAGTAGTATTAGAAGGCCAAAAGACTCAGCACAAAAGTTAAACTTAAGGTTTATAAATACTTTGTTCATTTAAGATTTACTTCAAAGGTTGACACTTTTGGTGCAAAACTTGCACACACAAATCTACATGCCAAGTGCTATGCATACCAAATAAGTCATACATGATGGAGCATATTCAATCTAAATTTTGATATTATGTTAGAAAGGTGAAAGACTAAACTTAAAAGCTAGCTTCAAAGTCTTTCTTTTTTTTTTTGGTAAAAGGTCAAGTTATATATCACCATAAAAATTTACAAGATTGTTCAGTTACAAACATCATCATTTAAGCTTAAACATTTCACTTGGCGAATTCCAAAGCTCTTGGAAGAATTTATTATAATTTGTAGGCTTAACACCTTTGCAAGATGAAATCTTTTCTCTTACATCCTTCTTGATTTTAGTAATAATGGTTGAGCTATCTAAACTTGTATTGCTGAATCTTCTTCTATTTTTTTTTCTCCAAATGTGATACAATACGGCCTTGAAAGATATACTGATCAAAGTTATTACAAAACTCTTCCTCTTGATAGCCTTGATCATTTAACATATTTTAGCTTTCTAGCGTTCAATCCTTCGAGTTAATCCATTCATGTCTAACAAAGCCTTCTAGATGTAGTTTGTGAACTTGCATTTAAAAAATAAATGTACTTGTGATTCTTCTTCTTGTTGGCAAAAGTTGCATTGTAGATCCACTGAATTATTCCATTTAACCACCCAATTTGCTATAAATAGTTTGTCTTTCAAAGTGATCCAATAGATAAAATTATGCTTTGGTACTCCTTCTTTCCAGACAAGTGTTGCACATTTAGTATCTTTTCTATTCTCTTTTAGTATAATATAACTTTTGGCAATATTATATTCTAAGTCAGTCACTAGTTATGTGAGTTCACTTTTTACTTGTAAAATATTGTTAAAACTCCAAGCTAGTAATCCTTTCATCTCAACTTTTGATACACTCCTTTCCTTCAACTTTTCTATTATCATCCATTTAACCCATAAAGAGTTTGAGTTAGGATGCATCGGAGACTATAAGAGTTTTCCAAATGGCTCCTTATTCTAAGTATGAATTTCTATTAAACCTAATCTTTCAGAAATTTTAGGCCAACAAACTTCTTTCCATGCCACTTTCGCTACACATTATCCATTAGATTTATCTGCTTAAAGGAAAGTTCTAATCATTTTTTCAATTTCATAAAGTGTTTATTTTAGCAATAGAAAAATTTACATCCAATAAGTTTGTAATGAGAATAGAACAATTTTTGCTAGCTGCAATCTCCCTCCATAACTAATATGCTTAGACACCCAACCTTTAATTTTTCTCAATATCTTTTCTGTCAAAATAGTACAATCTAGATTGGAGAATCTTTAGTAATCAAGGAAACTCCTAAGTATTTTATGGGAAGTTGGCCTTCTTGGATAGGAATATGATCAAGAATTAAAGCCTTATCCTATTCAAGCCTGAAAAGAAATTTGACACTTTTGTGGATGCATCTTCAGAGTTATGATATCCTCAAATTCTTACATAGCATCTAGTTAACATAATATAGACTCAATATCTCCATGAGCAAATAAAAAGAGATCATCAGCAAAGCATAAATAAGTGATCTTCTTTTTAAAGCATTTTCAATGAAATTTAAACCTTTCAAAAGATACTTTCATTTGTATAATTCTGTTAAGAATCTCCATCACAATAACAAAGAGAAAATGAGAGAGAGGGTCTCCTTGTCTAAGTCCTTTAAAAAAACCTGTATGAGAGTCATTTTTGTTCAAGAATATCCAATAGTAGTGATATAGCTTTCAATCAACAATCTAAATTTGTTTGAGAACTTCAAAACTTTTAGAGTATTTAAGATTGCATTCTAGTCTATTGAATCATATGTTTTCATAATATCAACCTTAATTGCCACCCTTTTCCCATGGATACCTTTGTAATACTTGTGTATTAACTCTTGACATAATAAAATATTTTCTTTAATGTTTCTACCTGACACAAAAGCTTTCTGACAAGGATGTATGAAATGAGGCAAGGCCTTGTTTAATCTTCCTACGAAAATTTTAGAGATGATTTTGTATAACACGTTGCAACAAGAGATAGGTTTAAAATTTTTCATATTAGTGGCATTAACTTTCTTTAAGACAAGGGAGATTATCGTTGAATTTATGCTTCGCAATAGCTGTCGCTTTTGAAAATAGGCTAAAACTGTGTCTTTTATTTCACTCCCTATAATACTCCAAGCTTTCTTGAAGAAGAAGCTATTATATCCATCAAGACTTAGAACTTTGTAATCACCAATAGTATTAAGGACCTTTTGTATATCTTCTCTTTGAACATCTACTATAAGTCTTCTATTTGTCTCTTTTGGAATTTCAAAGGGAAATAACTCTCTTAATTTTATTTCTGATGGTTGAAGTTGGTTTGCCTTCCCTAGCAAGTTTTGATAGTAACTTAGAATTTTGTTCTTTATCATTTCAAGATCTTTAGTAAGTTGCCCATTATCTATTTCCATCTTGACAATGTGATTTTTTGCTTTCTTCTTCATCATGCTTCTAAAAAAGACTTTACTATTACAATCTCCTTCTTTTAGCCAAGTATTCCTTGATTTTTGCTTTATAAGTATTTCTTCATGCTTGCTATGTATTAGTAACTTTTCTAACCACTCATTTTCTTCATTGCGCAATTGGATATTTGAAGGGTTATCAAAAAGCTTTCTTTGTGCTATTTGTAGCTACTTTCTTACTATCTCTATTTTCCTTGCTAATTCTCCAAATTCCTTTCTATTTAGCTTTCTTAACTCTTTTTCCATTTCCTTCAACTTTATCATTATTCTATACATTGGAGTGCCCTCAAGCCTTTGGAGAAGCATTTCATCATTATGCTTAGTAAGAGACCTTTTTGAGATACATACACTTCTAAACCCAAAAGTATGTGAGTGGCTTAAGATGTTTTATATGAAAAAAAAAAAGGGACAAAGACACTTGGAAAGTTCAATGGTAGGAGAGATGGCTATTTATATAGACTTGTAAAATTGAAAGTTCAACGAAGAGGAAAAAGGTAAAGGCTAAATTGAGAAAAATAAAACCCTTTGAAGTAAAACCATGCCCAAGAAACCAACATCTATTGTCGATCCAAGTGAAAGGACAGAACATTGATTAAAAAGATGTACAAAACAATCTAGTGAGAAGATTGAATTGAAATATGCAAACTAATTAGATAATTACAAAGACGGAAAATGATTACTTAAATGAATAACAATAAAGAATCTTTGACAAAAAATTCATGTGGAATCCAAGATTAAAGAAATAGTATCTAAATTACATTTAAAAAAGGGTAATATCTTCATTGTAATACGTATTTTGTTATCAAGTAGAGATATAGACATCCTAAATCAACACTAACAAATCTCTTGGATAGTAATAATAATAATAAAAGAAAGAACACTCATGCTTAAGTAAAAGAGTAAGGAAGACAGTAATAACAATAATAAAAGAAAGTCCTTGTTTGGCAATTAGTATTATAACCGAAACCTTTTTTTATTTTATTTTTTGTGTTCTTAACAACAATGTCTTTGAGAAAGAATTCCTTACATAAGAAAATTATAAAATTCTTAATATCGAATACATGATTTTATATATTAAGAACATAATATGAGTTAGACATTTTATATAAAGCATTCTTTGTATATTCTCTCTCCTAAAATCTATATATACATATAAATACAATGTGTAAATTAGAATAAAAGACAACACACAATGTTTCTCTATTAGTTAGTCCACCTCTTTTCTAGGCTTTGTCTCCTTGGAAAAAGCCTTTTCTCTAACCTTCTTTCCTTTGAACTGGCGTTCATCTCCTCTATATCATTCACTTTGTGAAACTTAGCCTTATATGTCGTCTCCAAGTCTGACCAAAATATTTTGAAGAAGAAAGAAAGAAAAGGATGAAGGACCACTAAAAACCATCGCAAGGAAAACAATTTAAACTACCTCATGTAATGGTTTAGTCATCCTTTATTATTACATTTCTTTGAATCTTTTCTCAATACTTTTCAATGATATCTTGGTAATCTTGGCATTACTTTCACCAAAATTAAAGATTTTAATTCATCGATGTGGAAAAAAAATTTATATGCATATAGAAAATTAATGTGTATGAGTCAAAAATCCCATATTGACAGTTAAGATTCTTAGGGTGAAATTTAAATAAAAGAAATATTTTTTAATTTATAAATTAGCTTTTGGATTGATCTTTGAAATCATTTGAAATAATATTAGGTTCATATTAAATTTGTTTTACCTCATGTGATCTTGGGCATACTAATGCTCAATATGGGTGAAAATGTATGTTAAGCAAGAGTTTCATATTGGATGTTAAGATTTTTGAGATAAAGTTTAAATAAGATGACTTTTTAATCTGTAACTTAACTTTTAAGTTTAGCCTTAAAGCTATATGAAAATTGGAAAGATTATTTTTGTTCATGTTATGCTCTTTTGAAACCAAATCCCATTCTAAATATTCTTGCCCCCCCGGGTTGAAACATGTGAGTGGAAAAGGATGGCTTCTAATTAAGCAAATTATTTGTTTTAAAGACGAGAATGTTAGAGGTGTTCTTGAGCTGGCAAACAAAGGCCATGGTGGGCAGCTACCATGGAGCCCTGATGTGGCAGTAGATGTCATGATGGAGTGAAAAGGTTCGTTCCTTTCAGTGGCCACAATTCTCCGTTACTTCTACATAAACAAACACAACAACTTGAGAAAAGGATATTTCAGTGCCTACTGCGAAAATTCAAAAAAATGGTCTCCTTTTCTTGGCCAATGGCATTACACTCCTTGATTGGATTCACCTATTGGGAGTGATTGTTAGAGATACATGTGTATATTTTGTAATATATTTCCTAATTAAGACCCTTATTCTTTCCATATGGCATAGGTTATTTAGGAAGTTATGTTTGTGTATAGTGGGCATATATTCTATTTATTTTTCTGTATAATTTCATTTACGGTTACTCCTTATGCTTATAAAAGGACAATCAATGTACAATTTTCTTTAAGACAATAATACACAAAAGCTTCCTAACTTTATCCTTCAACCATACCTTGTAATTAGGTATCACAAGCCTAAGGTCCTATCTTGCCCTAATGCTTTCACTTTTTCTCTCATGTTGGTTTTTTGTGTCTTGCAAAACACCAATTTAATCTCCTCACAGGTATCACTTCCTATTTTTTTAACCATGTTGAACCCTCATGTTGATCCTAATGTGCCTGCTACTAAAGACATCACTAACAACCTGAATTCCCCTCATGCACCTACCTTGCCTATAATCTCTAATGCTAGTGCCTCTTTCTCTAACTCTAGATCTTCAAGTATTATTTCCCAATTACCTCCTCAACCTTCAACAGCCTGAGGCCCAACCACATTACATCAATCCTTATCAAGCTCCTATGCCCAGCCCCACTCTTACCCATGGATGTCTTTATCGGCCTAAGCCGTGACATGGGCCCCTTATTTTTTTTCCTTGTGGTATCACCTTGTTCCTTCTTAGGCCTCTACTTTCAACCTTTCTACTCTCTCTTTCTCGACCCAATGGTCACTAGGCTCCTCACTCCTTACCTAACCTATATTTGCTTTTGCAACCCGTAAATGGATCCGCTCCTTTGGGTTTTTTGAGTCTAGGTTTGGATCCCTACCTGACTGATAACTTGACTCTTGAATCGGGTGAGTACCCACATTTAGCTCCTTTCCTTTTGCCCTACTCTGCCACTGGGCACCCTGAGCCTGGAAACCCCCTTTACATAGTTACCTCCAATGCGCGTGAGCTCTGTCTCATCACCCACACTATCACCAAAGTAGAAACTTTCTCTGTTTGGTCCCGCGTGCTGTGATGCACCATTGTCATGAAGGACCAGGATGGTTTCCTCAACAGCATTGTCCTAATTCTAGCCATTGAGCACCTCGCGCCATAGTGGCACAAGTACTCACAGTTGGTCAATATATGGATTATGAACACATTGCATCTAGGCATCGCCACCACCCTTCCCCCCATTGATAATGCAAAAATACTCTAATACTCCCTCTAGGAATAATACGGTTGATTTGATTATGTTTGTGTCTTTTAGATTAAACAAAACCTTTTAGAATTAAAATAAGGCAATCTCGTAATTGTCATTGTTTATAATTGGTTCATGGCTCTTTACCATGAACTCAACCAAATAGTGGAACCCCTTGTTGTGTAAAACAACAAACTAGTGTGTAAAACGTAGCAAGAATATAAGTGATGTGTTCTAATTAAGCCCGAATTAATTATGAAACGGACTTTTCTTCAAGCTTAAGATGTTGTTTCAAATGTTGGCTAAATGCAGAATTAAATGGGAAATATAAAATCACACAAGAGAACACACAAATTAGGAGAGATTTCTTTCACTACTTACAATCAATAGTATAGAAGTTCTCAGTGGAATTATATACCAAACACACTCTTCAAACACTCCTTTTAGGATATAAGGAAGTGCACAAGAGTTAGAATGGCTTATAGATTTCCTTCCCTTCTTCACTATTCTACACACACTATACACCAATCTGCACTGCACTGAAAACCATACTACAATCTGTACTCAGATCTACACAAATCTGTCTGCACAACTATATCTTGGTGTTTATCTCTCATGAACCTTCTCTTTCTTTATTCTCTATTCTCTCTTCTCTTTGTCTTGTGTCTCACGATGCTTTTTCGATCAGAGTACCTTTTTTTAGTTTCAAAATTCAAAACCGCTCCCACGTGTAACCACTCTTCCCTTGAGAATAGGAAGAGGTGTTAGTGGTTGAGAAACAAACTCCCCATATCCCCATTAATCACCTATGATAAGGTAGAGAGAAATAAAACAAGTTAGAAACGTGCTAATTATGAGCCACCTTGGTGAATAATTAGCAAGTAGTATCTTCATTCATCACTGCACAAACCTATCAAGTCCATACAATTATTAAACTTGATAGTAGGGATCACCTTGGTGAGCATGTCAGCAGGGTTGCATAAAGTTGATATCTTCAACACCTTCACCTTTCCTCCAGATACAATCTCTTTTATGAAGTGATATTTAATATCAATGTGCTTAGACTTTTCATGATGCCGCTTATCTTTTGTGAGATGAATGGCACTTTAACTATCACAAAAGACTTCATTCTTCTCCTGCTTTACTCCTAACTCTGTCACCAATCCTTGTAGCCAAATAACTTCCTTGATCCCTTCAACAATAGCCATGTACTTAGCTTCTGTTGTAGACAAAGCCGCTATGGGTTGTAATGTGGCTTTCCAACTAATTGCTCCACTTGCCAAGACAAATACATAACTTGAAAGTGACCTTCTATCATCAAGGTCTCCAACATAATCTAAGTTAACATACCCATAACTTTCTTCTCTCCATTTCTGTTAAACATCAGGCCATAGTTTGATGTTCCCTTTAAGTATCTTAAGATCCATTTCATTGCCAACCATGACCTTTCCCAAGAGCACTCATGAATCTACTCACTAGACTCATAGCATGCATAAATCAGGTATTGTACACACCATAGCATACATAATGCTACCTATTACACTAGAATAAGGAACATTTTCCATAGCTTCCTCTTCCTCTTCAGAGTTTGGATATCAATCCTAAGATAACTTAAAGTGTACAGCTAAGGGAGTACTTATAGGTTTTACATCATCCATATTGAACTATTGAAGTATCTTCTCAATATATCTCTTTTGAGTGAGCTTCCCAATTCCTCTACATTTATCATGGTTAATCTCCAGTCTAAGTATCTTCTTTGTAGCTCCAAGGTCTTTCATCTTAAATTCTTTCTTCAATAAAGACTTGAGCTCTTTGATTTCCATTGAGTTCCTTGCTACAATAAGCATATCATCTACATAGATAAGTAGATATATGCTAAAGCCATTAGTTGTTTGCCTCTGATAAACACAATTATCATAGGAGCTCCTATAATATCCATTCTTGATCATGAATGCATCAAATCTCTTGTACCACTGTCTTGGAGATTACTTCAGACCATACAATGATCTTTGTAGCTTGCATACATGATTTTTTTTTCATTTGATCCACAAAACCTTCTAGTTGCTTCATATAGATTTCCCCTCCAACTCTCCATTTAAGAAGGCTGTCTTCACATCAAGTTGTTGCAATTCCAAGTCAAATAAAGTAACAAAAGATAATAATATACGAATAGAAGAATGCTTTACCACAAGTGAAAAAATCTCAGTAAAGTTTATGCCCTTCTTTTGTGTAAAGCCTTTAGCTACCACTCGAGCATTGTATCTTCCTTCTTCGTTTCCTAGTATGCCTTCTTTTCTTTTGAATATCCATTTGCAACTTATAACTCTTTTACCTAGAGGTAGCTCAACAAGCTCCCAGGTCTTGCTCTTCAGCAATGAGTTCATCTCTTCCTACATTGCAGCCATCCATTTATTAGAATCTGGACTTTTTATTACTTCTTTGTAGGTTTCTGGTTCTTGATTGAAGTTAATCTCCACAGTTGTAGTGAGTGCATATGCCGCCAAAACACCAAAGCCATATCTCTGAGGAGTCTTAATCTCTCTTCTTTCCCTATCTCTTGCCATAACATACTCTTGCACTTGTTGTCTTACTAATGGTGAGTGCTCTAGTTCTGTTTGTTGAGGTTCTGAGTAAGCTCTCTTTGTGACAACTTCCTCTATATCTGAAGTGCTCGCATCACTGGGACTTTCTGAAGTAATTTTGGATACCTTTGAATCAAGTTCAACCTCTACCTTTTCCTTAGCATCCTTGATAGCTTTTGACTTCTGTTGCTCTAACTTTTCTTTTATCATTGGCATTTCATCAAAGATAACATCACGATTGATTAGAAACTTGGAAGTTCTCTCATTAGAAAACCATAATTTGTATCCCTTCACACCATATACATATCCTAAGAAAATGCATCTTCTGGATCTTGGTTCAAGTTTACCTTTTTGAACATGTACATATGCTGGACAGCCGAAGATCTTTAAAGTTGAGTAATTAGCAAGTCTTCCACTACACACTTCTTCAGGTGTTTTGCAATTAAGGGTTGTAGATGGTGAACTATTGATTAAGTAACAAGCTGTATTCATTACTTTAGCCCAAAATCTTTTTGTCAATCCTGCAATAGACAACATACACCTTGCCTTTTCCACGATGGTTCTATTCATCCTCTTTGCTACACCATTTTGTTGTAGTGTGTAAACAGTAGTGCGATGCCTTGCTATACCCTTTTTCTTACAATAATCTTTGAACTCTTGGTTGCAAAACTCCATGCCATTATCAGTTCTGAGCCTCTTGACTTGTCTACTAGTTTGTTTCTCTATCAAAGTCTTTTATTGCACAAACTTTCTAAACACTTCATCTTTGTGCTTCAAGAAGTACACCTAAACTTTTCTTGAAAAGTCATCTATGAGTGTTAGCATGTACCTTGCTCCTCCTATGGAAGAAACACGAGCTGGCCCCATAAATCTGAATGAATGTAATCCAATGTGCCCTTTGTTCTATGGATTGCAATGTTGAACTTCAATCGCGTTTGCTTACCATATAAGCAGTGCTCACAAAAGTCTATCTTGCTCAACCTTTTACCACCAAGAAGACCTTGTTTACTAAGTATCATCATGCCCCTTTCACTCATATGCCCAAGACTTATGTTCCACAACTTGGTGTTCTCCTTTTTTGACTTTGAAATGGAAACTGATGCTTCACCTGTAATGATGTTTCCTTTAAGTAAATAGAATCCATTACATCTGATTCCTTTCATGGCAGCAAAAGCTCCTTTAAGAACTTTCAAGATACCATTCTTGGCTTTTCATTCACAACCATTTGCCTCAAGAGTACAAAGAGAAATCAAATTCCTTTTCAGTTCACGAACATGTCTTACCTTTCTGAGTGTTCTCTCCATTCCATCGTGTGTTTCAATCTAAACTAACCCTATGCCAACCACCTTGCATGCCATATTGTTCCCCATAAGCACCTTTCCACCTCTCAATGGTTGATAGTCTAAACTAACCATTCCCTGTATGGTGACATATAAAACGAACAAGCTGAATCTAACACCCAATTTTCACCAGAAGAATTCTCTGAAACATTCAGAACTGAGCTTACATTTGAACTTCTTCTTCAGCTACTACTATAGACTTTTCACCCTCTGAAGTTGCTTTCTTACCTTTGTCTTTTCTTCCTTTTCTTTCAGGGCAATCTCTCCTAAAATGTCCTTCTTCATGACAATGATAGCACTTCACCTTTCTGGTTCTAGACTTTGATTTGGACTTGCCTCAACTGCTTGAATGCTTGCTAGTTTGTTATCCTCTCCTACTAGATCTTCCTCTTACCACCAATCTAGAAGCATTGAAGTTGTCAAACTCCTCAGACACCCTTTTCCTCAACTCAGTTGAGTTCAAAGAAGCCGTCACTTCTTCCATGGAAATAGTGTCTTGGCCATACAACAATGTGGTAACCAAATGATCATAGGATTTAGTCAAAGAACATAACAAAATAAGTGCTTGATCTTCATCATCCACTTTAACATTTATATTTTGCAAATCCAAAACAACTTTATTAAACTCATCTAGATGCTTATCAAGTGGAGTTCCTTCTTTCATCCTAAGAGTGTACAACCGTTGCTTCAAATACAACCTATTGGTGAGTGATCTTGTCATATATAAACTTTCAAGTTTAGTCCACAAACCTGCAGGGGTCTTCTCAGATGCTACCTCCCTTAATACTAAATCTGCTAGGTTAAGAATTATGGTGGCATGAGCCTTTTCTAGCATCTCATCTTTCTGTTCATCTGTTAAAGATTGAGATAGGCTATTCTTTCCTTTCAATGCTGCCAATGTTCCCTGATGACTTAACAAAGCTCTTATCTTTAGCTTTCAAAAACCAAAATCATTCTTACCATTAAATTTTTCTACATTAGCCTTAATTGTAGCCATATCAGAAATTCTACACACCAAAAATCACAACCAAACTGCTCTGATACTAGTCTGTTGTGTAAAACGTAATGAGAATATAAATGATGTGTTCTAATTAAGCCTGAATTAATTATCAAACGAACTTTTCTTCAAGCTTAAGATGTTGTTTCAGATGTTGGCTAAATATAGAATTAAATGGGAAATATAAAATCACACAAGAGAACACACAAATTTACGTGGTTCGGCCAATAATTGCCTACATCCATGGGTAAAGCTAGAAAAGATTTATTTCACTACTTGCAATCAATAGTACAGAAGTTCTCACAGGAATTATCTACCAAACACACTCTTCAAACACTCCTTTTAGGGTATAAGGAAGTGCACAAGAGTAATACATGAATGGCTTACAGATTTCTTTCTCTTCTTCACTGTTCTGCACACACTGTACACCAATCTGCACTGCACTAAAAATCGTACTGTAATCTGTACTTAGATCTACACAAATTTGTTCGCACAACTCTATCTTGGTGTTTATCTCTCACGCACCCTCTCTTTTTCTATTCTCTATTCTCTCTTCTCTTTGTCTTGTGTCTCACGATGCTTTTCTGATCAGAGCACCTTTTTTTGGTTTCAAAATTCAAAACCCCTCCCACGTGTAACCACTCTTCCCTTGAGAAAAGGAAAAGGTGTTAGTGGTTGAGAAACAAAGTCCCCATATCCCACTAACCACCTATGATAAGGTAGAGAGAAATAAAACAAGTTGGAAATGTGCTAATTATGAGCCACGTCCAACACCCCTCAAAGTTATTGGTTCAACTCTTTACCAATATGATTGCTTGAAGGAAGAACAACGGATTACACAGTTTCACCTAATCCTAAAGGAGTCATTCTCATCCTTTCGCTCTTAGAATTTGGCCACGGATCCCTTACTGTTTTAAGAATATCTTATGTACTAAATTACATTCTACATAGAATATTCTTTGTCATAATATCTATATGTAAATGAGAATGTAATGAATAAATTACAAAGCTAAACACAACACACAATTTCTCTCCTTAAATCTAGACTCGTCTTCTATGCTTTATCTTTGAAGTTTCTTAAGAGACTTGGATCTGCGCATTAATGTTTGAAATCTTAAAATCAACATTAAATAGCTGTAGGGGATAATAATTGAACCATTAATAAACACATTTAATTTCCAACAAGAATCTTATTCACAAGATTGTTCTTAAAATTCATCACAATTATTTAAAAATACTGAATTTTGTTTCTAAAAATATCCATTTTTTTATTAAAATTTATAAGAAATTTTCTAGAAAAACGATCTCCTGTATCTTCCTTTTGACGTCATTGATATCAATATCAACTTTATCTTTGTACTTTTTTCTCAAATATGGCAAGAAAAATGATTCTTCCCGTGCCCTTTGCACTGGAAAATGACAAGAATAGTATATTGCAATGAAAAACTTATCATCACTTGAAATGAAAAATAAAAAATAAAAAATAAAAGTAAAAGGAATAAGAAGATAGTAAATTTCAACGACCCTAGATGTTGTTTTGCTATAACAAGGGGGAGGTTCCTTGGAAGATTCATGGTGAACGCGCCGCTGACAACACCTAGCTCTTTTGTTCAAAGAACCATGGCAAGTAGAAAGTCTGCAGAAGATGGAAGTGATGAGGTGGTGTTGAATTTCATTGGAAGAGCGCACGATCATCTCTTTGCTGCGAAGTGTTGGTTAGTAGTAATTGACCAATTCAATGGATTGTGTTGGAAGATTAACATGGATCATATAACAAACGCATATAAAACAAATACAAAATAAAATCAAAAATTTTACTTGGTTTGATAAAGTAGTCACTTTATTCATAAGAAATCCATTTGTTTATTATTTTAGGCATTCATACTATTAAGAGTCATCGTAAAAAAAATTTCCTTCTAATAGTCTTCTTTTCACCGTGATAGCTCATTCAAATGACATAAATATATAAGATTTCTAGTTGGAAGAACTTCTGATTGAAAAAAATCTTATTTTATGTTTATCCCTTATTTGGATAGTTAAAAGAATTAATGCTATGAAATAATTAAATTTCGTCGAAGAACTCTTAAATGAAGGTAAAATCCTTGGACAAAAGTAACAGCACAATATGGGAACGGATGTTTGGAATTCAATAATTATATGTACAGGATTATACCTTATTTATGATGATGAATAAGATCTTTAATCTAAGAAAGAAAATAATTACATAAACAATAGTAGAGTATTAAAATTCAGGAAGACATTTGAAGATATAAATTCAGAGTTATCCTAGTTTGGAAATATTAGGATAATATTCCAACTTTGAATCTATTGTATGGAAATTGATTTGAATTTTGAACGTGGCATCATCTTATTAATTCCGTAATTGGTGGCCAACTCTATTCTTTGAATGTTTACTTGATGGAGAATCAGGATGTCGAATGTGGGTGACATGGCAAGGATTCGATTTTAACATGGGCTACAACAAATATCTACGACTCCATCAAGACGCAGAGTGACTTGATGAAGCCATGGTGGATGAAGTTTTCCACCAAGACAAGGGGCAAGCACAATGAGAAATGAAGAATCGAAAAATTGTTGCCTTAAGGAATAGAGCAAAGGGACAAGACTTTGTACTCTATTTTTATAAACTCAAAAGCCGGATTCCGTGTAGAAACATGACTTTAACTGTTCGATTTATTAGTGAACAGGGAAAAATATTATCTCCGTGTTGCAGTTTTTGTTATGACAAAGAAAGAAGAAAAAAAATTTCTGCAGGGTACTAAAAACGCAATTAGCCACTGTAACAAGCAACACTCAATAACGATCTAAGAATCCTGCTACATTTCGATAGTTTGCCTTACATTGTTAGCTAAAGCTATTTCCAAGTCTAGATATAGTGAGGGAAACTCTATACCTCATTATTAGGAATGATATGACTCAACGACCATTATTCAGGAATGATCCAAGGGCAGATATGAAAGGAAAAGAAGTCTGGCATGGTAAAAAATCAAATGATTCATCCATTCAAGTGTAAAAAAGGAAGCTCTCTCGTTCGTTAATTCCGGTAGACCGACATTGCCATCCAAAAACCCCACCACTAGACTCATGCTAGGCCTAGCTGATGGCATTGCGTGAGAGCACAGCAAGCCTACTTTCAAAATCAATACCATTTCTTCGTCCGCATAATTGCCTTCCAATCTAGGATCACATGCATCAAGAATAGCTTCATTTCTCCAGCACTCGAACACCCAATCAACTAGCAGCATCCGCTCTGGCGGTCCCTGATGCTCAATAGGTCTTCTTCCACAAGCCACCTCGAGCATGATAGTTCCGAAAGCATAAACACCAGTGCAAGTGGTTGCCGTCCCTACTCTCGTAAGCTCCAGAGCCAAATAGCCAATAGTGCCAACCACACGGGTGGTTTGGGGATTGGTACCGTGTTCATATAATTTCGCAAGGCCGAAATCCCCTAGCCTTGCATTTAGTTCAGCATCCAATAGAATGTTGCTTGCTTTTACATCTCTGTGTAGAACTACCTGTTCCCGCTCTTCGTAGAGGTACAGAAGGCTAGATGCTACCCTCTGATGATTCCAAATCGTTGAGGCCAGTTAAGGCTTAGGTTTATGTTACGAAACAAGAACTTGTCAAGACTTCCGTTTGGCATATAATCATAGACCAATAGAAGTTCCTGCTTTCGGTGGCAATAGCCTAGAAGCTGCACTAGGTTCCTATGCCTCATTCTTCCCATGCTTACGACCTCAGCCACAAATTCCTTCATCCCTTGTTTGGAATCGTGAGAGACTTTCTTAATTGCAACTTGAACATTGGACGATGGAAGCGCTTCTCTATAAAACTTACCAAATCCTCCAACTCCAAGGAGTTCTGTATCTTTGAAACCTTGCGTTGCATTATGAAGATCCTTATAAGTGAGCTTGTGAGGACCGTAACCCTCTTCCCATTCTTCACTTACTTCCACAGATTTCTTCTGCCTTGAGATGTAAACAGCTCCCCAGATCATTAGCAGCACAACCGCTACTGCTATGAGTGAGACAAAGATCCGTACTCGTGGTTTCTCTCTCTTTTTCTTGTGCTGGGGAGGAGGAAGGGGAAGGAGGGTCAAAATGTTGTGGTTTTGTCCTGGTCCACCTGTACTAAAGCTCCATTCCATGATGTAGTGATCACCTGTGACCATAGCAGTGGCTTCAGAAAAGCCAACATACATATATTCCAAGAGAATTTCAGACATATCAATTCTCTTAGATAGTAGAGTTACTTTTGGTTTTGGGATTCCGGTCGGGGCAAGTCTTACATTGAGCGACTTTTCTGCTTCGTCATAGTCTATCCAAAGATTCAGTGGATTCCCACTTCCGAGGTATAAGTCTGTCGTTGTCCCATTGTCATAATACTCTGCAGGAGCTGATTCAATTGATATGAGTTTGTTGACGTCGATTCCCATGTAATCATTAGAAGGATCTTGAAAGAAGTTATCGAAGTTTTAAACTGTGTCAAACTTGATGGCTAAGATGTGGTTTGTATAATGGTCGTCATTGGGATTACTGAATAGTCCCAGGTATTGACCTGAAAGAGTATTCGTGAGATCCGTCGAGGGAGCGATAGTGAAGGCCATGCTGTCACCACCATCATTTGGCACAGGAACCATGGCAAACACAAAGTTAGTGGAAAATGAGACAGATGAATTTGAGCTAGATTAGGGTTTGACTCTTATGGGAAATTGGTAGAAAGCGTGGCCCATTTTGTAGCCTGAAGTATTGGTTAGCTGCAACCGACCATTGGGGAGGATTTTAGCGTTTCCATCAAGATGTAGTTTGGCCTGATGAAATCCATTGTAGATGAAATGGTTTTCATCTTCAGCAAAAGCGAGGGCAGCATTGGAAACAAAGAGAACTAAGAGAAAATGGAGTGATCTAAGAACTGTAACCATTGGGAAAGTGGTTCTTCTTTCTGTATCAGAAGGCTTTCTCTGTTTAATTGCTGGACCTTGTCAACTGATGTCTTACTTTTCACCCATTGTCGAGAAGTTCCAGCCACCTTTGTTGACCCTTCGAAAGGTGGTTTCAACTTGCCGAGAAAGTTAGAAACTTGAAGTTTCTGACAAAGTTCCTAATTAAAACAGAATTCAGTATTTATTTTGTTCACTGAGAACAAAACATTTGACTGAGAAGACTAAATTGAAATATGCAAACTAATATGATAATTTCCGAGATGGAAAAAGCCTTTTCTCTAACCTTCTCTCTTTTGAAATGCCGTTCATCTCCTTTTTATCATTCACTTTGTGACTCTTAGCCTAGTATTTTCTCTGAGTCTGATCACAAGAATTTAATGCAGGATAAAAAAGGGGATACAGGATCCACTAAAAACAATTTAAACTACCTCCCGTAACGGTCTACTCATCCTTTATGGATTAAATTCTTTAAATCTTGTCTCCATACTTTTTCAATGATATATCGGTAATCTTGGCATTACTTGGAACAAGATTAAAGATTTCAAAATGTTGACAAATTTTAATATGTATATAGGAAATAGGTGTATAGAAGACGAAAATCTCACATTGAATGTTAAGATTATTAAGATAAAATTTAAAATGAAAGAAAGATTTATTAATTTATAAGTTAGCTTTTGAGTTAAGCCTTTAAGTCTTTTGAAATAATAACATGGCTCAAATAAAATTTGCTTTATTTCATATGAGCTTGGGCATACTAATGCTTAATATGGGTGTGAAAGATAGCTATCCGGTTCTTGATGCATCAATAAGACCTAGTACATTGCGTCCTCACTCACAATACAAAGAAGGCACAAACTCGCAGTTCGATGGCATAACATCCCAAGCTTTCCATACAACCACTACAATGTTTAGTCAGCCACCATGATATGTGCTGACCGTTGGCTATATAATGGAGTGCCACCTTAAGCATTGAAAGCTTTTACACATGGTATAGAAGACCTCCCTAAAGATTTTGACATCAATGGGGATTCCTCCTAACTCAATGGTAACTAAGTCAAGATCCCTACCAGCAAGTCCACCTGGGTTTGAATTCCCTCCTCCTCTCCCATGTGTGAGCTGTAATAGAAAAAAAGAAAAAAAAGATTTTGACATCAACACAAAGAAGTTCAAAGATATGCTGTCTGAAAAGCCAACATCCTAGCCCAACGTACCAAGGAAGAAATCTTAGCCTCCACATGTCGCCATGAGCATTCCACCTGGTTCCTTATCAAGCTGAATGAATCCTGTTAGTGTCATTTGAAACCAGGAAGTCAGTCCTAACCTGCTCCTATACCATAGGTACCGTGAACAAGCGAACTACGTAGCCTATATAAAGGGCTCACTTGCTTCTTACAATAGCAAGTTTTTTGTTTTCTACTTGTAGTATCCTCTATCTACTGCCAATTCAAGTAGCTTTTCCGCACTGTTATCCTACCTTTCTTTGTTTTTCTTCTATGGGTGAGAATGTATGTTGAACAAGAATTTCATATCAGATGTTAGGATTTTTGAGATAAAATTTAAGATAATTTTTTAATTTATAACTTAAACTTTTGAGTTAGGTCTTAAGGCTATCTAACAATTCAAAAGATTATTTTTGTTAGTGTTATGCTCTTTTGGAACCAAATTCCACTCAACAATTCATGCCCATTGTGGTTGAAAATTGTGACTGGAAAAAGGTGGCTTCTAATTAAGCAAATTATTTGTTTTGATGAAGAGAGCATTAGAGGTGGTCTTGACGTGCCAACCAAATGCCATTTTCTTTGATCTTTCTCTTTTGGATTGGCATTCTACCCTCTCACTATCAATCACTTTGAAAACTTAACCATGTATTCTCTCCTTAAATTTTATCAAAAGACTTTTGATGCAGGCAAAAAAGGGGGAGTGAGGATCCACTAAAAATATGACTAGGAGAACAAGTTTAAACTATCCCATTTGATGGTCTACTCCTCCCTTGTTCTTACTTTTTTCTAAAACTTTTTTACATACTTCTTCAATGAACTCTAGTTAATCTTGGCGTCGCTTAAAATGACCACATTAATGATTTCAATTTCTACAAAGAACTTGAACACCATTAGCCAGTCTAACAAACAACACTCAATAACGACCTACAATTTGACAATTTAGATATAGTGAGCGAAACAATATACATTACCACCAAAAGTTTCTTTCATCTTCTCTCGACAGCAGTCCACCAATGGCATGATAGACCTAGTTCAACGACCGTTATTCAGGAATGATCCAAGGACAGATATGGGAGGAGTAGAAGTCTGGCTTGGCAAGAAATCAGATGATTCATCCATTTTAAATGTAAAAAAGGAAGCTCTCTCTTTCATCAATTCTGGCAGACTAACATCACCATCCAAAAACTGCATCACTTCCCTCATGCTAGGCCTAGCCGAGGGCATTGCGTGAGAGCAAAGCAAGCCTACTTTCAACACCAATACCGTCTTCATCCACGTAATTTCCTTCCAACATAGGATCACAAGAATTGAGAATAATTCCATTTCCCTAGCACTCAAACACCCAATCAATCAGAATCACCCGTTCTGGTGGTCCCTGATGCATTATAGGTCTCCTTCCACAAGCCACCTCGAGCATTAAAGTCCCAAAAGCATAAACATGAGTACAAATTGTTGCCCTCCTTGCTCTGGTAAGTTCTGGAGCCAAATAGCCAATAGTGCCAACCAGACGGGTGGTTTAGGGATTGCTACCATGGTTGTATAACTTTGCAAGGCCAAAGTCTCCTAGCTTTGCATTTAGTTTGGCATCTGTTGCAACATTGCTTGCTTTTACATCTCTGTGTAGAACAACTTATTCCCACTCTTCATGGAGGTAAAGAAGGCCAGATGCTAAGCCTTTGATGATTTGAAATCGTTGGGGCCAGTTAAGGCTTTGGTTTATCTTACCATACAAGAATTTGTTGAGGCTTCCGTTAGGCATATAATCATAGACCAATAGAAGTTCCCGCTTTCATCAGCAATATCCCAAGAGCTGCACCAAGTTCCTGTGCCTCATCCTCCCCATGCTAACGATCTCAGCCACAAATTCCTTCATCCCGTGTTTGGAATCATGGGAGACTTTCTTGACTGCAGCTTGAACATTAGATGATGGAAGCGTTCCTCTATAAACCTTTCCAAAACCCCCAGCTCCAAGAAGTTCTGTATTTCCAAAACCTTGGGTTGCGTTGTGAAGATCCTTATAGGTGAACTTGTGAAAACCATAAGCCTCTTTCCATTCTTCAAGTACTTTTTCAGAATTCTTCCGCCTTAAGATGTAAAAAGCTCCCCGGATCGTTATCAGCACAACCGCTGCTGCTATAACTGAAGTGACGATCAGTACTCGTGGTGTCTCTCTCTTTTCCCTGTGTTGTTGGGGAGCAGAAAGGGGAAGGTGGCTCGAAAAGTTAGGGCTTTGCGCTGGTCCACTTGTATTAAAGCTCCAACCCAGGATGTATTGATCACTTAGGAGGAGGCCAGTGGCAGGGGAGAAGCCAACGTACATATATTCCAAGAGAACTTCAGACAAATCTATGGTCTTCGATAATAGAGGCCGTTCTGGTTTTGGGATTACAGTTGAAGCGAGAGTTACATTGAGTAACTTTTCTGCTTCTTCATCATCTATTCAAGATTGCTTGGATTCCCACAATTGAGCCGCATGTGTAAATCGTGAAAGCCATTATCATACATTGCATCAGCTGCTTCAATTGACCTAATGTCGTTCACATCGATTGCCACCTTATTATTTGAAGTTTCTTGAAATTCTAGGTTCATATATCTGTCGAGCACGATGGCCAAGATGTGGTTTGTACCAAGACCGATATTGGAACTATTGAAGAGTCCCAAGTAACTGCCTGGAGAAGCGTGGGTGAAATCTGTCGTGGGAGCGATGGTGAAGGCAATGTAGTCACCACCATGATTTAGATATCCGGGAACTATGGCAAACGTAAAGTTCGTCGAAAATGGAACAGATGAGTTTGAACTGAAGGAGAGTTTGAATCTTATGCGAAATGGGTAGAAAGCATGGCCACTCTTCATTTGCGAGAAATTAGTTAGCCGCAACAGACCATTGGGGTGGATTTCGGCCATTCCATCAAGATGCAGTTTGGCCTGACGGAAACTATTGTAGATGAATTGGTTTCATCTTCAGAAAGGCCAAGGGAATATTGGAAACAAAGAGAACTAAGAGAAAATGGAGGGATCAAGGAACTGTAGCCATTGGAAAAATGGTTCTCCTTTCTGTATCAGAAGGTTTTTCTTAAATACCTGGACCTGCGCATAAATGAGTGCAATCCGGTAGATCAAGATTAAATACTCGTTAAGAATAATAATTGGAAAAATGATAAGGACATTACTTGCTAACAATAAATATGAAATCACTGTTCTGATAATTTATCATGATAATTTGTAAACTAAATTTACTTTTAAAAATCCTTTTTATTGATGAAAATTTATATAAAATTTCTCTAAAATTTGTAAGAACTTTGCACACCAATTCAGCCGAATTCGTAGGAGCAAACATCACATTAAGAAAACAACTAATATGAAATTTTTCTACAATGGAAATAAGTTATTAACAACTCATGAATACTCATTAATCAGAATTATTAGGAGCAAACATCATATTATGGAAATAATTTAGTTATGCCCCTTCAAACAGCATGCGATCCAGCCTTTTTGTTTATTCGTAAATCAATGACTTTCAAATTGGAAGTAATTTTTTTATAAGGTTTTGAAGTCTTAAAAATTAGAATTTTTTGTTCTATAAACTTGTCATTTAGCTTCAAAACACAGTAAAACAAAAAACTGAAAATCTAAATTCCTATTATAACAGATAACCATCAGCTATCCTTTGATAGGCTTAAAAGATCCACTAAGAAGCATGATAAGGAGAATGCCTAAAAACTCAATCATCATCGAATCCATTATTAATCCCACAGAGGCTTCAACCTTAATTACTTTGTTCTTAATAACAATGTCTTTGAGAAAGAATTCCTTACATAAGAAAATCATAAAATTCTTAATATCAAACATATGATTGTATATATTAGGAATATAATATGAATTATACATTCTATACAGAGTATTCTTTGCATATTCATTCTCCTAAAATCTATATATACATAAGAAGTACAATGTATAAATTAAAAGGAAACAAAACACACAACCTTTCTCTTTAGTCCACCTTTCTTCTAAGCTCTCTTTCCTTGGAAAAAGCCTTTCTCTAACCTTCTCTCTTTTGAATTGGCGTTCATCTCCTTCTTATCACTTACTTTGTGACACTTAGCCCTGTATTCCCTCTTCAAATCTTTACATTTTTTTGAATCTTTTTTTCATACTTTTTTAAAGATGTCTTGATACTCTTGGCATTACTTGAAATTCTATTAAACATTTTAATATCATCAAAGTGGATAAAAATTTTATATGCATATAAGAAATTGGCGTCTATGACTTTTCAATCCAAAACTAAACTTTTGAGTTAAGCTTTTAAGCTATATAAAAATTAGAAAGATTATTTTTGTATGCATTATGCTCTTTTGGAACCAAATGCCACTCTAAATAATTCATGTACACTAGGGTTAAGCAATTATTTGTTTTGAAGAAGAGAATGTTAGAGGTCGTCTTTAAAGAAGTTGAGACACAACAAATATATAAGTGGAAGCTAATATTAATATGGAACTCTACTACAAAAGCGGCTATCACCACTATATCAAATGGTGGCCAAGTCCATTACATTTTATAGGCATTGGCCGCTTCTTGAGCTTCCCACATAATTTCTACTTAGTGACCAAAGTCGTAGTAGGTCAGTCCCAACCATGGACCTTGAGCATGCATGAAAGTCATTGGCTCCTTCCCCTTTGGTTCCATAAAGCTTCTCCTGGTTGGTGCGCTTGCTAGGACCCATGATGGGTACATCTCACTTGCTAACGCAAACATATGATGGCTTCTCTTGGTTGGCAGGGTTGAGCTGAAACTAGCACCGTACCGACATGGTGTGAAGGCAGAGTTAGGTGCTGTCTCTTTTATCCCTTTGCTCATCATACTTGCAGGGCCATTCTGAGCAATACAATCTAGGACAGGCAGAGCCATTGGTGCATTAACTGAGATAGGCCTCACTGGATATACTGGTGCCCTCAGCTTAGGACTTCCAACGTGCGTGTCAGCTGGGTCTGATCGGATCAATGGGATGTTTACAACCCCATAGTCTGTTTCTCTTTCAGTCGTGAGGTGGATGGGCAGCCACCATTTGGCGGTAGATGTCACGGAGTGCTGAGGTTCATTCCTTTCGGTGCCCGCGATTCTCTGTTAATTCCGCATGAACAAACACGGCCACTTGAGTATAGGATATTCCGGCGCTTACAGCAAGAAATCAGAAAAATGATCTCCCCTTCTTGGCCAGCGGCACCACAGTTCAAGCAGTGAACAAATAGCGACCATTCCCTCACCAATCACGTGCACGAGGAGCAAATAGGCGGTGGAAGAAGAAGACATTTCGGCTGTTTCAGAGACTTGGGTTCCCCTTCTTTGACAAGCCTTTGTACTCCGTTTTTAGTCTCCCAAAAACGGGATTCCGTGCATCCGTGTAGCTGTTTTGTTACAACAGTGAAGGAAGAAAATTTTCTGCAGATTACTAAAAACGCAACAAGCCACTCTAACAAGCAACACTTAATAACGATCTAAGAATCTTGCTACATTTCTAAAATTTCACTTAGTATCTAAAATCTGTTTCCAAGTCTAGATTTGGTGTTGGAAACTCTATACATCATTATTAGGAATGATCTGACTCAACGACCACTATTCAAGAATGATCCAAGGGTAGATATGGAAGGAACAGAATTCTGCCTTCGCAAGAAATCAGATGATTCGTCCATTTTAAATGTAGAAAAGGAGGCTCTCTCTTTTGTTAATTCTGGCACATCAGCATCGCCATCCAAAAACTGCATCACTTGCCTCATGCTAGGCCTAGCGGATGGCATTGCGTGAGAGCACAGCAAGCCTACTTTCAAAATCAATACCATCTCTTCCTCCGCATAATTTCCTTCCAATCTAGGATCACATGCTTCAAGAATAGCTCCATTTCTCCAGCACTCGAATACCCAATCAACCAGCATCATCCGTTCTAGCAGTCCCTGATTCTCAATAGGTCTTCTTCCACAAGCCACCTCGAGCACAACAGTTCCAAAAGCATAAACATCAGTACAAGTGGCTGCCCACCCTGCTCTCATAAGCTCCGGAGCCAAATAGCCAATAGTGCCAACCACACGGGTGGTTTGGGGACTGGTACCATGGTTGTATAATTTCGCAAGCCCAAAATCTCCTAGCCTTGCATTTAGTTCAGCATCTAATAGAACGTTGCTTGCTTTAACATCTCTGTGTAGAACCACTTGTTCCCATTCTTCATGGAGGTAAAGAAGGCCAGATGCTACCCCTCTGAGAATTTGAAACCGTTGAGGCCAATTAAGGCTTTGGTTTATGTTGCGATACAAGAACTTGTCGAGACTTCCGTTAGGCATATAATCATAGACCAACAGTAGTTCCCGCTTTTGTCGGCAATAGCCCAGGAGCTGCACTAAGTTCCTATGCCTCATTCTTCCCATGCTAAGAATCTCAGCCACAAATTCCTTCATCCCTTGTTTGGAATCATGGGAGACTTTCTTGATAGCAACTTGAACATTAGATGAGGAAAGCGTTCCACTATAAACCTTTCCAAAGCCTCCAGCTCCAAGAAGTTCTGTATCTCTAAAACCTTTGGTTGCATTGTGAAGCTCCTTATAGGTGAACCTGTGAAGGCCATAACCATTTTCCCATTCTTCACGTACATTTTTTGAGTTCTTCCGCCTGAAGATGTAAACAGCTCCCGGGATCGCTATCAGCACAACCGCTGCTGCTATGAGTGAAGTGACGATCCGTACTCGTGGTTTCCTGCGATGGTAAAGGGGAAGAGACGGGAGGCTCGGAACGTCAAGGCTGTGCGCTGGTCCACTTGTATTGAAGCTCCATCCCAGGATGTAGTGATCACATAAGAAGGAACCTGTGGCTGAGGAGAAACCAACATACATATGTTCCAAGAGAAATTTAGACAGATCAATGGTCTTCGATAATAGAGCTTTTTCTGGTTTTGGTGTTTCAGTTGGAGCGAGTCGTACGCTCAGTAACGTTTGTGCTTCATCATAGTCTATCCAAAGACTCATTGGATTCCCACTGGTGAGATTTAATGTTGTTTTCCCATACATTGGTGGAACTGATTCAACTGACCTGATGTCGTTGACATCGATACCCACATGATTCGCCCAACTCTCTCCCCATTCAGCGTTACGATAACAGTCAAGCTCTATGGCCAAGATGTGGCTTGTAGGAAGGCCGTTATTGGATTCGTTGAAGAGTCCCAAGTAAGCGCCAGCAGAAGCCTGGGTGAAATCCGTCAAGGGAGCGATGACGAAGGCAATGCCGTCAGCACCACGCTTTGCATGTTCAGGAACCATGGCAAAAACAAAATTCGTTGAAAATGAAACAGATGAATTTGAATTGGATGAGGGTTTGAATCTTATGGGAAATGGGTAGAAAGCATGGCCACTCTTCATTGGTGACAAATCAGTTAGCTGCAACAGACCATTGTGTTGGATTTGTGCGATTCCATCAAGATGAAGTTTGACCTGACGAAACCCATTGTAGATGAAATGGTTTGCGTCTTCAGGAACGGCCAAGGGAACATTGGAAACAAAGAGAACTAAGAGAAAGTGGAGTGTTCTAAGAACTGTGGCCATTGGGAAAAAGGTTCTCCTTCTTAAACAACGATGGTTTTGCCCTAGGGCTCGTCGATGGAGAGGGCGAACGGTCGGCTCAACGGAGAAGACTATTGTTGGGGTACTATCATCGGTTGGATCCACTGAAACTCGAAATAACACGTTTTAGGTTAGAAATACCCTTGGTTTTAAAGAGCGATGTGACGTTGCTTTACATACCAACTTAAATGACAGAGGCTTTCGTGTTACTTGATATCCTCAATTTCCCCGAAAGAGCAACTTACCCAAAAAAACCAGCAAATCGTTCCCTTCAAAGTCGATCCTAAAGCTACCGCCCTTTCAACGCTATTACAAAAAACCTTCAAAATTCTTATTTTAAATCTCAACCAGAGACGACTACGACAGAGGCAAATAAAATAAACTAAACTAAACTGTTGCACATGTCTCGTTGGCTTGCAGACCTTTACGTGGGCCCGTGCGACATGCTAATACTCTCTTTTCTACATCAGAATTCTTTTCTTAGTTTAAATACCTGGACCTGCCGGTAAGGCAGTGCCATCCATTAAACTTTTTCCTTAGTCAAAGTTTCGGGATTGAAAACAATTTGTTTATAAAACTTTGAAGACGTAAAAGTTGGAATATTTTTGTTCTATAAAATTTGTCATTTGACCATCAAAAGCTTAATGAAGCCAAAAACTGTAAAACTAAATTCCTATTATAAGAGTTGATTTATATGATTTGAGGTCTATTACTTCCATTCCCGCATGATTATCTTCGAAGAGTTGCTTCATGCATGACGGCCAAGATGTGGCCTGCGAACGGCCATTACCTGGTTTATCAAGGGTCTTTATAAGTTAGGAAAATTTCTTCCTTCAAATTAGCTTCTAAGAAATGAGGAATACATCCATTCATAAAAAATGCAACATATCAGTCTAAAAATATAACATTTATATAATTTCTACGCTCTCTCTTATTGTATATATGAAAATATGTTGCACAAGAACTCAATTTACAATCAAAAAGGTATTTCACTTAAAATCTGATTACAATATTATTTTAAAAAGTATATTGACTTCAACAAGTAAAGAACACTAGAAGTCGCTATATTACAATAGATATACGTGCAATTTTCATGAGCCAAATGTAGATTTGCTAGAAAAAAGGGGAAAGTTCCCTGGGGCGTTCATGGTGAACTCAATGCTGACATCACAGAGATCTTTTGTTTAATGAACAATGGCAAGCAGAAAGTCTATAGAAAGCGGAAGTGATCAGGCTGTGTTGCGTTTCATTGGAAGAAAGCACGATCATTTCTTTGCTGTTAATTGTTGGTTAGTGGTAATTGACCAATTCGATGGATTGTATTGGAAGATTAACATGGATGATATAAAAAATCTATATATAACAAATGCGAAAAAATATAAAAAAAATATTACGTGGTTTGATAGAGGATCAGTTTACTTATTTTTTAGGTTTTCATACTATTATGAGTCATCATAAAAATTTTCTCTTCTAATAGCCTTCTTTTCACCGTGACAGTTCATTCACATGACATAAATATATAAGATCTCTTAACGCATAGATAATTGGAAGAAATTTTGATTGAAAAAATTTCTTTCTTTATGTTTATCCCTAATTTTGACTAAAACAGATTTCTACGACTCCACCAAGGCGCAAAGAGGCTTGATTGAAGCATGGTAGATTAAGTTTTCTGTTAGGACAAGGGCCAAGCATTATTAGAAAATGAGGAATCGAAGAAGTGTTGCCTTTGGGAATAGCGCGACGGGACTTCCTTCCACAGACAAATTTGCATCCCGAAAACAATCTACCATCAATGGCTTGATCTAATGAAAATTTTGTAATAATTGTTAGACTACATTCGCATGTACTATTGTTGGGCGTTTTTCTTAAGCAAAGCAAAAATATGAGTTCTCCAATCCTCTTTCGCGTTGGTGAATGACAGGATCAAGGAATATGCCTATCCTTCTTTGGCACCTTTTAGATGATGTGTCAGATCTGAATGAAGCTGTATACGTAAATAGCTTAGGCGGAAAAATACATTACAGGAGCTGATTCAACTGATTTGAGGCCTTCCACTTCCATTCCCGCATGATTACTTGAGGTACTGGTGAGTTATATTTTTATATCTTTTTAATATTGTTTTAGAATTACGTGATAAGACTACATGTACCTATTGCTATAACTTATAGTAATCTGTATTTTAAATAAGGATCGTCCAATAAAACAATAATGTCAAAAATCTTTCATGAGGTTTGTTGCCAAAAATAGAGGCTGCCATTGATGGAAGCCAACCAATCACTTTTCTATACCTTCTCGATGAGATCTGGCAGAGGACTAGAAGTACTCCGAATTTTCGCTTCATCACTTTTGAATAAATATTTTTTTTTGATGAATAAAAAACTTGTAAATGTCAGAAGTGGGATTTGAACCCACCACTTTTGAATAAAGTTTTGGCAAGCAAAATAAACTTTTTCTTTGGGTCCTACCATCTTTATCTAATTGGACTGTGATTTATGCACACATTAGAAAATATTATCTAGATGCCCAACAACTTGTATTTTGTCCTCTTCTATTGTGGAATACCATTGAGCAAATTAAAAACTTTAGCTCGAATCATGGGTTAAGATATCAATTATGATCCCCATTATTGCAATAATCTTTTCTAGGCATGAAAAGAATACACGCAATTTGAAAATTTTGGAACAGACAAACGATGTTGTCGTTGTCAACTTTGTTAAAGGCATGGAAGCCTGAAAGACAATTGTAGAGACGTAGAAAAGAGTAATTTGACCATCGTAAATCTCAGGAAATGAGTGAAAAGTCCACCTTTAATATTTGTTGCGCTTAGGAAAAGCGACATAAATGAATTAAAGTAAAGGACTTACTTTATCACCAGCATAACGCTGTTTTTAGTCTCGTAATTTATAATATTTTATATTTTAAATAAGGATCGTCCAGTAAATAAAAAACAATAGTGTTAAGAACCTTTCGTGGGGTTTGCTACCAGGCAGAAAGACTGCCATTGAACGAAGCTGATCAACCATTTTTCTATACCTCCTCGATGAGATCATGGCAAACTCGGTTTTGGTTCATCACCTTTGAATAAAGTCTTGGCAAGCAAATTAAGCTTTTTCTTCAGGTCCTATCTTCTTTATCCAATATTACCCAGATGCCCAAAAATTCTTCCTTTGTCATCTTCGGTTGTGAAGTAATTTTGAGGGAATTAAAATAATTTAGGTGTCAATCATGGGTTAAGATATCAATTAGGATCTCCTTTACTACAATAATATTTTCTAGGCATGAAAAGAATTCATGTATCAAATAATTTCAAAACATGTCGAATGCATCAAATACAAAAAATAGTTTGAGACACATGAATCAGAGTAATTTAATCATCAACAATCCTAGGAAATGAGTGAAAAGTTCAACTCTAAAGTTTGTCCATACTAATGATTAAAAGGACATCTATGAATAGTATTAAAAGACTCAAAAGCTCAACACAAAAATTAAAATTAAGGTTTATAAATACTTTCTTCATTTAAGATTTACTTCAAAGGTTGACACTTTGGGTGTGAAACTTTTGTTTTGCACACACAATTCCACATGCCAAGTGCTATGTGTACCAAATAAGTCATACATGATGGAGCATATTCAATTTGAATTTTGATATTATGTTAGAAAGGCTAAAGACTTAACTCAAAAGCTAGCTTCAAAGTTTAGAAGCATTTCATCATTATGCTTAGCAAGAGACTTTTTTGAGATATATACACTTCTAAGCCCAAAAGTTTGTGAGCAACTCAAGATGTTTTATATGAAAAAGAAGGACAAAGACACTTGGAAAGTTCAGTAGGAGAGATGGCTATCTATATTGAGTTGTAAAATTGAAAGTTCAAGTAAGAGGAAAAGGGTAAAGGCTAGATTGAGAAAAACAAAACCCTTTGAAGTAAGACCATGCCCAAGAAACCAACATCTATTGTTGATACAAGTGAAAGGCTAGAACATTGATGAAAAAGAAGATGTACAAAACAATCTAGTGAAAAGATTGAATTGAAATATGCAAACTAATAAGATAATTACAAAGATGGAAAATGATTACTTAAATGAATAATAGTAAAGAATGCTTTAACATAAAATTTGTGTGGAATCCAAGATTAAAGAAATAGTAGCTAAATTACATTTTAAAAAGGGTGATATCTTGATTGTAATACGTAATTTGTTATCAACTAGAGAGATAGACATCCTAAATCAACACTAACAAATCTCTAGATAGTAATAATAATAATAAAAGAAAGAACACACATGCTTAAGTAAAAGACAAAGGAGGAGGAAGTCCTTGTTTGGTAATTAGTACTGCAGTCAAAACCTTTTTTTTTTGTGTGTGTTCTTAACAACAATGTCTTTGAAAAAGAATTCCTTACATAAGAAAATCATAAAATTCTTAATAATGAATACATGATTTTATATATTAAGAATAAAATATGAATTATACATTATATATAGAGCATTCTTTGTATATTCTCTCTCCTAAAATCTATATATACATATAAATACAATGTGTAAATTAGAATAAAAGACAACACACAATCTTTCTCTATTAGTTAGTCCACCTCTTTTCTAGGCTTTATTTCCTTGGAAAAAGCCTTTTCTCCAACCTTCTTTCCTTTGAACTGGCATTCATCTCCTCCATATCATTCACTTTGTGAAACTTAGCCTATAGCCGTCTCCAAGTCTGACCAAAAGATTTTGATGAAGGAGAAAAAAGGGGATTGAGGATCCACTAAAAACCATCGCAAGGAAAACAATTTAAACTACCTTATGTGATGGTCTACTCATCCTTTATTATTACATTTCTTTGAATCTTTTCTCAATACTTTTCAATGATACCTTGGTAATCCTAGCATTACTTGAACCTAGATTAAAGATTTTAAGTCATCAATGTGGACAAAAATTTTATATGCATATAGAAAATTAATGTGTACGTGTCAAAAATCCCATATTGACAGTTAAGATTCTTAAGGTGAAATTTAAATAAAAGAAAGATTTTTTAGTTTAGAAGTTAGCTTTTCGATTGATCTTTTAAATCATTTGAAATAATATTAGGGTTCATATTAATTTTTTTTACCTCGTGTGATCTTAAGCATACTAATGTTCAATCTAGCTGGAAGTGTATGTTGAACAAAAGTTTCATATTAAATGTTAAGATTTTTTAGATAAAGTTTAAATAAGATGACTTTCCAATCTGTAACTTAACTTCTAAGTTTAGCCTTAAAGCTATATGACAATTGGAAAGATTATTTTTGTTTACATTATGCTATTTTGGAACCGATTCCTATTCTAAATAATTCCTGCCCGCTCAGGTTGAAAAATGTGAGTGGAAAGGGATGGCTTCTAATTAAACAAATTATTTGTTACGAAGAAAAGAATGTTTGAGGTGGTCTTGACATGGCAAACAAAGGCCATGGTGGGCAGCCACCATAAAGCCCTGATGTGGCAATAGATGTCACGATGGAGTGTGGAGCTTCATTCCTTTTAGTGGTTGCAATTCTTTGTCACTTCTACATGAACAAACATGACAACTTGAGAAAAGGACATTCAAGCACCTATTACAAGAATTCAAAAAAATAGGCTCCTTTTCTCGGCTAATGGCATCATAATTCTTAATTGGATTCACCTATTGGGAGTGACTATTAAAGATACCTGTGTATATTTCATATTATATTTCCTAATTAAAGCCCTTATTCTTTCCATATGGCATAAGTTATTTAGGAAGTCATTTTTATGTATAGTAGGCATATATTATATTTATTTCTCTACATAATTTCCTTTACGGTTACTCCTTATGCTTGTAAAAGGACAACCAATGTACAATTCTCTCCAAGACAATAATACACAAAAGCTTCCTAACATAATGTCTTCCTTCAACCATACCTTGTGATTGGGTATCATGAGCCTAAAGTTTACTCTCTCATGTTGGTTTTTTATGCCTTGTAAATCACCAATTTTCCAACCTCCCTATAGGTATCACTTCCTTTTTTCCTAACCATGTCAAACCCTCATGTTGATCCTAATATGCCTACTATTAAAGATATCACCAACAACCTAAATTCCCTTTGTACACCTACCCTTCCTGTGATCTCTAGTGCTAGTGCCTCTCTCTCTAACTCTAGATCTTCAAGTATTATTATCTAATTACCTCCTTAGCCTCCAATGGCCTAAGGCCTAAACACATCACATCATTCCTTATCGAGCTCTTATGTCTAGCCCCACTCTTACCTATGGATGCCTTTATTGGCCTAAGCCATGACTTGGGCTTTTTATCTTTTCCCTAGTATTGTCAACCTTATTCCTTCTCAGGCCTCTACTTTTAGCCCATCTACTCCCTTTTTTTTAACCTAAAGATCACTGGGCTTCTCATTGTTTATACCTCGAGTATACAACTTATAGATGGATCCACTCCTTTGAGTTTTTTAAGTTTGGGTTCAAATCCCCACCCGTTTCTTTATCTGGGTTCCTAATCCCTTCCTAACTGATAACCCAACTCTCGAATTAGGTGTGTACTTGCATTCAGCTCCTTTCCTTTTGCCTTACTCATTGCTGACCACCTTAAGCATTGTGACCTTTTTACACAATCCCCTTTAACAGGCTTAAGCTTTGTCTCATCACCTATACTTTCACTAAAGTAGAAACTTTCTTCATTTAATCCCATGAGTTGTGATGCACCCTTGTCATGAAAGACAAGGATGGTTTCCTTGATAGTAATATCTCAATTCCAACCACTGAGCGCCTTTCACGACAATGGCACAAGTGCTCACAGCTAATCTATATGTCGATTATGAACACACTGCACCTTGGCATCACCACGACCCTTCCCCCGACTAATGATGCAAAATACTCTAAGACTCTTTCTTGGAATACCTAAAGGAAGAACAATGGATTAAATGGTTTCACTTAATCCTAAACAAGTCATTCTTGTCCTTTCTCTCTTAGATTTTGGCCATGGACCCCTTGTCCCTGCTTCACCATTTTCTCTTCCTTACTATGCAAGAAAAAGATCATCCTTTAACCTCTACTAAATACCTCCACATAGGTGACTTTATCATCCTCAACACCCATGCTACCCCTACTCAAAAGGCCTTTGCTGCTCGTGGTAGTGGTGTTAGAAATGGCACCAACTTGGTGGCTTATATAGGTTCCCTAAGGTTTCTTAGAGGAAACTTGCATATTTTCTTTAGATTTGATGACTCTTACACCTTTCATCAATCAAATAGCTCCTACTCACTCATAGGCATGCCTTCATCCAATAGTCCCTATGCCTACACAAAAATTGTTCAGATCAACAGCTTTAATCAAGCCATCACTGCACCTATATAGAAAAGCTCCAGTAGATTGTGCTCACATTGATCTAACAGCTCCAATTCATCCTAAGGCCATTCTAATAACTTATTTATGATCATTGCAAGCATAGCAACCATACTATAGATAATCCTTGGAAATTACAAGGATGAGGAAGCCTCTTTAAATGCTATGATGTCTAAAGACAAGCCCATCATGTTCATTGAGGCCCAACTTCAACAGCTAATCTAAGCCTTTAACTAGATGGGCTAACCTGACTTAGTTGCCAGCTTTGTAGGTTTTTCCTTTTACTTTATGATTTTTATCTCATCCATTTATTGGATTAGTGATTTAAGTGTGAGTGACCACATTATTTGTAACTGAATTTGTTTTCCAAAATTCAAATTTTCATCCCTCCACATTTATGCATCTCCCCACTGGAAACATCACCTCTGTCACCCATATTGGTGATGTCCACCTTAACTCTCACTTTATTCTCAAAATTGTTCTCTATGTTCCAAAATTCAAACTTAATCTTATTTTTGTTTCCAAAGCTTGTGCCAACAATAACTGTTAACCCATTTTGGATTTTAATTTCTATTTCTTTTAGGCTCGTTTAACTAGTAAATTGAAGGGCTTGGGTAAAGCTTTACAAGGCCTTTATTTTTGGATTCCTTATCTTGTAAATTTTAATTCCAATTTCTCTTCATGTACTATTCACAATTTGGCCCCCTTTTGTAATGCCAACATTAATAATAATATTTTACTTTTGCATTAACGTTTGGACCATAATGCTTCTTTTCCCCATCCCAAATGCCTTGTTTGTTCCCTAGCAAAATAGCCTTGCTTTCCATTCCCCACTAGTTCTTCTTATGCTTTTTTTTTTTTTTCTTTCCTTCACATCAATATATGGGGGCCTATCACACACCACATTATGATAGGTCATGTTTCTTTCTTACCCTTATTGATGATCACTCTTATAGCATTTAGGTCTTCTTGATGCAATCCAAATCCCAAGTCCTTTCTCACCTCACCTATTTTTTCACCCTCATTCATAATCAATTCTATAAGTCTATCTAGCATGTTTGTAATGACAATGCCCATGATTTCTTCAATCACAAATGTTCCTGTTTTTTCTTTTCTCACAACATTATCTATGAGAGTTACACTTATACCATTATCTTTTATAAGTTGTTAGGGTTCTAAAGTATTAGATTTTTATTCCTAAATTTTTTTTAGCTGATTACCACGTATCTAATTATTAGAATCCCATCTTGGGTCCTTGTTAAGAAGACCCTCTTCAAGATATTTTTTAGAAAATGCCCCGACATCAATCATCTTAGGGTATTTGGTTGCCTCTACTTTGCCACCACCATAAGCCATCAAGACAAGTTGGCCACTTGTGCCATTCACTATATCTTCATAGGTTACCCTTCGTTCTAGAAAAGGTACTATATTTATGATCTCACAACAGGTAATTTTTTCATCAGTCATGATGTTATTTTCCATGAAGATGTATTCCCATTTTAAATTGATCCATCACCAAATGCTCTCATTACTTTACCTCTATGCTCTTAGTAATTTTTATTTAATGAGTCTGCCTCACTACCATTGCCTATGGTTCTTCTCCAACCTTTGGTTTCTCCTCCAAAATCTCTACCTTCCTTTTTGGATGTTTTGGTGCCACCCATGCATGTGTCTATTTCTTTGAATTGTAGCCTTCCTATCATGGAAGATTCACCAAATCCCATTATTCATGCTTTGATGATTCTTTGGCTATTGTTCCTTATGTGGCACCTCTTACAACCCCCAATCCTACTCTTCCTCTAGCTCCTCCTCACTTTGGTCATGCCACTTGGCCACCTACTTAGGCTAAAGACTACATTTGTTCTATTATTAACTCTTTTGGGTCTCACTATCCGATCACATCTTATGTCAGCTTTGCTTGTCTCTCTCTGGATCATCTTTGTTACATTTGTTGGATCTTTGCTAAAATGGAACCTTCCTTTTATGCTAAGGCTACCTTTGATCCTCATTAACAACAAGCCATGAAGGCCAAACTCCATGCTCTTGCCAACAATCACACATGGGATGAAGTTCCTCAACCATTCTATTATTGACCTATTAGTTGCAATGGGTCTACAAAATCAAGTATTGGGTTGATGTTTCCATTGATCATTACAAGGCCCATTTTATGGCTAAAGGTTGCACTCAATAGGAAGGTTTTGATTATCAAGATACTTTCTCCCTTATGGCTAAGGAAACCACTATTCATTTTTTTCTCATTGTTATTATTTTTTGTTTTTGGTCTCTTCCTTAAATGGATGTTAATAATTTTTTTCTTCATGGTGATTTAGATGAAGAAATCTACATGGATCTTCCTCTAGGATTACATAGATAGGGGGAGTCTTGAGTTTGTTGTCTCCATAAATCCCATTATGATTTGAAGCAAGCCCTTCAATAGTGGTATACGAAGTTTACCTCAACCTTCCTCTTTACAAAGTTTAGACAGTCTCATCATGACTATGCCTTCTGCACTTGGTGATAGGGTATTTCTTCTATCTATTTACTCATTGATGTGGATGATATTTTAATAATAGGTAACAATGTTTCCACAATTGATTGTTTCAAGGCTTATTTACATTCTACATTTCATATTAAGGACTTGGAACTGCCCAAATACTACTTGGGAATTGAAATTACGCACTTAGGAAAGGGAATTTGTCTCAGGCAGTGCAAGTTTATCTTAGAGATTATTTGTAAAGAAGGTTTATTAGGCTATAAACTCACAGTCATTCCTTTCAAGGAAAAATTGAGCCTCACAACCCCTAAATATGATGTAGGAGTATAGCCTTTAGAAAAAGACCTTCTATTGAAGGATCCTTCTAGCTATTACAATTAGTTGGAAAATTCATTTATCTCACCATAACAAGACTAGAAATTTGTTGTAGTGTCCAAGTCTTCAATCAATTCATGCATGCTATGAAAGAATCCCATATGAATGTAAATTTGAAAGTTGTGAAGTATTTGAAAGGATGCTTGGTCTTGGGATTATGTTGTTTAAAAGTTACAACATGGAGATGACACTATGTTGCAACACTAATTACACCACATGCCTTATGAGCCAACGATCAACATGTTTTTGCATTAAATTATGAGATTCTCTCCTGTCTTGGAAAACAAAGAAAAATTCTATTATCTCCCTATCATTTACTAAATTCGAGTATCAAGCCATGGCAAAAACTACTTGTGAAATCATTTGGTTAAGAGGACTGCTACATGATCTTAAAGTTTGAATAAGAGGCCCCACCTTGTCGTTTAGTGACAATGACACAACCTTGAAACTTGTAGTGAACCTTTTAGTTCTTGAAAGGAAAAAACACATTGAAGTAGACTTCCATTTTATAATGGACAATATTCTAGAAGGAGTTATCAAGACAAAAGAGATAAGAACTATAGAACAACCTATAGACATTTTCACATTTTCAATGACAAGACACATATATATTAAAAAAACTTGTTGTGTGTGACATTTATAAACTACCAAAACTACCAGCTTGAGAGAAAGTGTTAGAAATACATGTGTATATTTCGTATTATATTTCCATATGGCGTAGGTAGGAAGTTATTTTTATGTATAGTAGGATATATTCTATTCATTTCATTGTATAATTTCTTTTATGGTTACTCCTTATGCTTATAAAAGGACAACCAATGAACAACCAAGACAACAATACGCAAAAGCTTCTTAACTTTATGTCTTCCTTTAACCATACCTTGCGACGTTGACGGTGGTTTCACTTAAATTGGCACCACCCCTACTTCATAGAATCAAAATGGCCCACCTTTGTTTCCTTAAATCATAGACATGAGCAAACTCTTTCCACCAATCAATGGTAAAATTTGGTTGGTGAAAAACACGATTTCTTTTGTTGAAGTGGTGCTTTATTTTTATAGCAAACGGCACCTGCTTATGAAGCTTGAAGAAATAGGCAGTTGAAGAAGAAGACATTTTGGCTTATTTAAGAGACTTGGGTTCCCGTACATTGACAAGCCTTTGTACTATGTCTTTACTCCCTCAAAAACGGGATTCCGTGTATTCGTGTTGTTGTTTTGTTATGACAGAGAAAGAAAAAGAAAGCTTTCTGTAGGGCACTAAAAATGCACTTAGCTACTCTAACAAGCAATACTTAATAACGATCTATGAATCTTGCTACATCTCGACGGTTTGACTTACACTGGTAGCTAATATCTGTTTCCAAGTCTAGATTTATGAGGAAAACTCTATATATCATGATTAGGAATGATCCGACTCAACGACCACTACTGTGCTTTATAGATTTTTGCTAGAGGAATCAAATTTTTTTTGCATAACATTATGCTTTTCTTTTATTTTAGAACATGCAGATATGCTATTATCCATTTTAGATTCATTTTCAATCTTTACTACCTTTCTTTTCATTCTTTAGGATTCGTACGTCATGGTAATTTTTCAGATTCTATTGAATCAAATTCCTTTTTGAATAATTTATACTTTTTTTTTTTTTTGCATACTCAAACAATTCTATGTTTTTATATCATGTATTTCATTACATTCAAAATCAAAATAGCCACTTACCTCATATTTCTTCTCCTACTTTTTGGTTATGGTCATGAAACAACATTCATTTGGATTTTCTTCTTCTTCTTCAACCATGAATAGATTGCAATACATTAAAATTAAAAGATATTTGAGCTAGTTACTTCCCTAACCTTTCTAAGTATCTACTCTAATAAATAATTCATGCCGTCAACATATTCCATTATGGTTTTCTTTCTCTTATTCATTAGGGTTATCTTAAAGTGCGCACGCTTGACTTGTCTAGGACATGTGACCCAGTCTTTTTTGTAACCTCAATTTAAGTGAGTGGGAGGAAATTTCCAAAACGCTTTCCGAGAAAATTTTAAAAAAATAAAAACATGCTCTCATTAGACTTGGAAGAATGAATTGTGACTAAGAGTCTTTTAGTACCGACAAGGCAAAGTGGGTAGTGGAAAATTTGTAGCTCCATTCAATTCCGAAAGATAAGGAGTTTGGTGACGAAAAGGTTGCTAGATACGGCAATCCAATTGGAGGAAGATTTTTTTTCTTGAGTATTATACCAATGAATTTTGACAATATTGTCTTTGAGAAGGAATTCCTTGGAACAATGAATTGTGACTAAGAGTCTTTTAGTACCAATAAGGCAAAGTGGGTAGTAGAAAATTTGTAGCTCCATTGAATTCCAAAAGATAAAGAGGTTGGTGACGAAAAGGTTACGAGATACAGCAATCCAAGTGGAGGAAGGCTTTTTTCTAGAGTATTATGCCAATGACATTTGACAATATTGTCTTTGAGAAAGAATTCCTTGGATCAATGAATTGTGACTAAGAGTCTTTTAGTACCGACAAGGCAAAGTGGGTAGTAGAATATTTGTAGCTCCATTGAATTCCGAAAGATAAAGAGTTTGGTGACGAAAAGGCTGCTAGATATGGCAATCCAAGTGGAGGAAGGGTTTTTTCTTGAGCATTATGCCAATGACATTTGAATATTGTCTTTGAGAAATAATTCCTTGTAGAAGAAAACTATAGACTTTTTAGTACTGCATACACAATTGTATGTTTTAAGAATATATTATGCACTAAATTACATTCTACATAGAATATTCTTTGTCATAATATCTACATGTAAATGAGAATGTAATGAATAAATTACAAAGCTAAATACAATACACAATTTCTCTCTTTAAATCTAGACTTGTCTTCTATGCTTTTTTCTTAAAAGAAAGCTTTATCTTTGAAGTTTCTTAAAAGACTTGGATCTGCTCCTTAATGTTTGCAATCGTAAAATCAACATTAAATAGCTAGAAGGGATAATAATTGAACCATTAATAAAGACAATTAATTTCCAACAAGAATCTTATTCACAAAATTGTTCTTAAAATTCATCACAATTATTTAAAAATGTACAATTTTGTTTCTCAAACAATTCATTTTGTTGATTAAAATTTATAAGAAAATTTTCTATAAAAATGCCATCCATATTGACTTATACTAAAGAATGTTCAAGGGAGGATTAAAAATAACCCTTTGAATTAAGGTCATAAAGAACAAATCCACTTGTATTGTTGATTTAGGTGAAAGTTTAGGGCATTTCCTAAAATGAAGATGGAAAAAAAAATACAATCCTATGAATGAAAAATATACTGAAATGCAAACCAATATTTTGGCGGTGAAAGATTAGAGAATGCTTTAATAAAAATTTTAAGTATAACCAACAACTCCAGAAATAGTGACTAAACCACGTAAAGAAGTGGGAAACAACTAGTTTAGTTGAAAACCGGTATTGCTTGGAACCTCTTGGTTTTAAGTTTAATACTTGGGTGTGTATATGAAGAAACAAGTATATAAAGAAAGAGGGTGATTTTTTTAATCCTAGATGCTATTTTGTATATAGAGAAACAAATGCATGAATCAACACAACATGTCTCATGGATAGTCTTTAGTTTTGGTTTTTCCCAAACTTGAATTAAGCCCATGGCCCCTTTTATAGAGAAATTGTAGCCCTTTATATGAAAAACTGAGGAGAATAATAAATAAAAGAAGTGAAAAGAGAGATACATTGCTTGAGTAAAAGAGAATGACAAAAAAAAAAGTCCTTATTTGGGAATGTCTTTTAATCAAAACTTTTTTTTTTTGCTCTTAATAACAATGCCATAGAGAAAGGATTCTTTTTTAGAAAAATCATAGAATTCATAGTATTAATATGCGGTTTATATAGATATTTAGAATAGACTATGAATTAGATTACAGTCTACATAGAGTATTCTTTGTATATTTTCTTTCCTATCCATACAAATGGAAATGTAATGTGCAAATTCTTAGTGTTCATGTGTATATTTTCAGCCTCTCTTCTGAGTTTTCTTTCCTAAAGAAAAGCCTTCTCTTTGATCTTTCTCTTTCGGATTGGCATTTTATCTTCTCAATCTAAATCACTTTGCTAAACTTTGCCATTATAATTTTATCAAAAGATATTGATGTGGGCGAAAAAGGGGAATAGAGGATCCATTAAAAACGTGGTTAGGAGAACCAGCTTAAACTACCCCATGTGACGGTGGCTTCACTCCGGATGGCACTACCCCCGCTTCACAGAATCGGAATGGCCTTCACCTGTTCCCTCTGAATTTTCAGTTTCCTCAAATCATAAATAAAAGCAAGCAATTTCCTCCAATCAGTGGTGAAAGTTGGCCGGAGAAAAACGGAGTTTTTTCTATGGAAGCAACGCTATTTTGTTGTAGCAGACGGTGACAATTTCTGCAGCTTGAAGAAATAGCCATGATTCCGGCACCAGTCAACTGTAGGTGAAGAGGAAATAAGCGGTGGAGGAAGAAGATCGTTTTGGCTAATTAAGAGACTTAAGTTCCCCTACTTCGACAAGCCTTTGTTCTCTGTTTTTACTCTCAAAAACGGGAGTCCTTGCATCCGTGTCGCTTTCTTTGTTTTGACAGAGAGAGAAGAAGAAAAGTTTCTGCAGAGTACTAAAATGCAATTAGCCTCTCTAACATGCAATGCATAATGACGATCTAACAAACTTGCTACACTTCAACTGTTTGACTTACGCTAATAGCTAACATCTATTTCCAAGTCTCGATTTAGTGAGCGAAGCACTTATCTCAACAACAATTGATAACTCTATTTTTATAGAGTTATTTTACCTATTTTTTAGGCAATAAATAATACAATGTTTATGAGAAAATATTTGAACTCCTCTTATTTATTTGAATTTGTCTTGTTTTTGTAGCACAAGGAGAAAAGGGATGAACATGGAGAACCTGATGCTTATTGTGTGGCAAAATTGTAATATCAAGATCAAGAAAGTTAAGATGGGCTTGGGCTTTGGATAATTGTTATTAGATTTTCTAATGTTATTGGATTTTCTATTTAAATAGAAAACCTAGTCATGTTAGGAATTCAAGTCTCAATTAATTTAGGAGTTCAAAACTCAATTGTTTTAGGTCTCTAAAACCTAATTCTACTAGGATAGGAGATAGGTCTAAACCTAAACCCTATTTAAGAGAAGAGAAGAGGCAAAAGAAAGGGGAGGAGGAAATTGAGCACAACTCAAGAAAGAAGCCAAGAATTCAAGGTTTTCTCGAAGAGAAGACAAAAAGGGTGACAGACTTCTTGTTTTTGGATTCAAGATGCCTTCTTTATTTCTTATTACCATTCTTCCTCATTATTTCTTTATGTTTTAGTTTATTTTTGTTAGAGCTACGATGTAACCTAATTATGATGGTATGAATCTTATGATTATTATGTTTTGCAAGATATTTTATTTATGTGAAGTTACATATTACGGAGTTTAATGCTTTTAGGTGATTAGCTACCACTTAGATGACTTGATTTGCATGTTAAAGACAGACAAGAAATAGCATAAATTAAATATGGATAGACATATACCATATTGTTTGTGTGGCTTTTGGTGTAAACTGGGAATATTCGTAGATCCTAATGCATTTGGTTTGTTTCAATTCACATATAGAGATATAGTGAATTAATGAACTAAATAGGTTTGCTATACCTAGACATAGGATAGTAAATAAATTAGGAAATTCCGCCATCGCATAGATATTATCCCTCTTGCAAGCATAAATAATCAATATTAATACCTAGTAATTATGGTGAAATCATATGCTCTAACATATTTCTTGTATTTAGTTTTCTTAGATTTAGTTAGTTAATCTATCATCTATTAATTTGATTTGCTAGATAAATTCTAGGAGTTGTTCACTGTTAGTAATTAATTGTTTAGTAATCACCAATTTCTGTGGGACGATATCTTTCTTATCATTATATTACTTGTTCGACATGTTCACTTGCATTTAGATTTCACCGAACAAGTTTTTGGCGCCGTTGCTAGGGATTGGTTGTTTTACTGCTGATTAATATTAATACCGAATAATTTCTAGGTTTAATCTAGCTTTTATTTTCCTTTAATTTTTTTTAATTCTTGAAAAATAAAAAAATTTGTTTCTTTTAATTCTTGAAAAATAAAAAAAAATCGTTTCTTTTAATTCTTGAAAAACAAAAAAGAAAAAAATCTTTGTTAAGTTGCTGTTGTTGAAAGATTAAGTAACAAAGATGGAGAGATATGATGATACATATAGACTTTTAAAAGACTATGTTACACTAACATTTTGGAATGCTACATCAAACATTAGGCTTGCAAATCAGGCAAATAACTTTGAGATCAAGCCTGTGCTCATCAAGATGCTTCAAAAATCTGTGCAATATAGTGGGCTACCAAATGAGGATCCAAATGCTCACATTGAAGCATTCACTGATCAATGGAATACATATATTCCAAGAGAATTTCTGACAGATCAATGGGCTTCGATAATAGAGGTTCTTCTAGTTTTGGGATTCCAGTTGGAGCGAGTCTTACACTAAGTCGTGCTTTATCATAGTCTATCCAAAGACTCATTGGATTCCCACTAATGAGCTGCCAGTTTATATTCTCAGATCCGTCATCATACATTCCATTAGCTACTTCTATTGATCTAATGTCGTTGACATCGATTGCCACCTCATTATCTGACGTATCTTGAAGTTCATTGTTCATATATGTGTCGAGCTCGATGGCCAAGATGTGGTTTGTACGAAGACCGTTATTGGAATGATTGAATAGTCCCAAGTAACCGCCTGGAGAAGCGTGGGTGAAATCCGTCGAGGGAGCGATGGTGAAGGCAATGCCATCACCCCCATGATTTGGATTTCCAGGAACTATGGCAAACACAAAGTTCGTCGAAAATGAAACAGATGAGTTTGAACTGGAGGAGGGTTTGAATCTTATGGGAAATGGGTAGAAAGCATGACCACTCTTCATTTGCCAGAAATCTGTTAGCTGCAACAGACCATTGGGGTGGATTTCGGCGATTCCATCAAGATGCAGTTTGGCCTGACGGAAACCATTGTAGATGAATTGCTTTTCGTCTTTAGGAAAGGCCAAGGGAATACTGGAAACAAAGAGAACTAAGAGAAAATGGAGTGATCGAAGAACTGTAGCCATTGGGAAAATATGGTTCTCCTTTCTGTATCAGAAGGCTTTTCTTTGTTTAAATACCTCGATCTGCCGATAAATGAGTGCAACCCGATGGGTCAAGATTAAATACTCGTTAAGAATAATAATTGGAAAAATGATAAGGACATTACTTTCTAACAACAAATATGAAATCATTATTCTGATAATTTATCATGATAATTTGTAAAAATCCTTTCCATTGATAAAAGTTTAAATACAATTTCTCCAACATTTGTAAGAACATTTGCAAAAACATTTGCACACTAATTCATCCGATTTCTTAGGAGCAAATATCATATTACAACTTATATGAAATTTTTCTACAATGGAGATGAGTTAGTAACAACTCACGCATACCAACTAATCAGTATTATTAGGAGCAAATCTCATATTACGGAAATAATTTAGTTATGCCCCTTCAAACGGCATGCCATCAAACCTTTTTGTTTATTCTTAAATCAATAGTTTTCGAATTGGAAATAATTTGTTTATAAAATTTTGAAGTCCTAAAATTAGAATATTTTATTCTATAAAATTTGACATTTGTCTTCAAAAGCTCAGTGAAACTAAAAACTGAAAATCTAAATTCATATTATAACAAGTCAACATCAATTATCCTTTGACAGGTTTAAAAGATCCACTACAAGGCTTGATTAGCAAAATGATTAAAAGCTCAATCGTCATTGAGTCCATAATCAGTTCCACAGAGGCTCCAACCTTAATTACTTTGATAACAAACACCGGACCAATGGCTGCCACGTTTTCAACTGTAGAAGCTACTAACTGAACTGCGTCACTAAGTTTTCCCGCCCCTATTTGCAGTTTTTTTTGTTCCTTCCAAGATGCTATTGAAAGTGAATGAGAAGAAAATGAGATCACTACCTAGAAATTTTCACTACTCTTTGTATTCTATCTCTATCAAGTATGAAACCGTAGCCCTTTTTATTCTACAATTACATTAACATAGCCACAGAAAAGAATAGAAAATGTTCAAAAAAAGAAGAAAAATGGTGGGAATACCTTCAATTTTGATCGCATACGATGAGCTGAGATCTGGTATTATGTCGAATTGTGTGGTTTGTTGATCCTAAAGGATATTATTTATGACGCAGTTCAGCTTGAATGTCTCTGGTTCTGGAGTTTTGGCCTCAAGCTCAGCCTTCCTGGGCAGCAGCTTAAAGGGGAGCACATCAAGATTTTCGTACAGACCGATAAACAAAAGCAGACTGAAGAAGAAACGTATAGACCTTGCCTTCAATACTTCTGACAACCAGCAGGACAACACCACGGAAAAGCACGTGGTTGATTCTCCCTTTCCAGCTCAAAGGCATCAAAACGCGTGGAGTTGTGGAAAATGTCGCTGTTGACTTTGATAAAGCATCAAAATGCGAAAATCAATGGAAACATGTAAAAGGGAGTGATTTGGTGGTTGAAGACCTCATTAAAGAGTGCAAGTTCACCTTATATGGGTGGCGTGCTGCCGTGCTCATGGAAACCAAGATTTGCAATGAAAATATATGAACAAACCTCCCTTGTAAGCCGAAGATGAAGTGTTGGCATAGCCAGAAAGACGATCTCTTTTAGTCTCCCTTTTGACATCATTGATGTCAATATCAACTTTAGCATTGCACTTTTTCTTCAATATAGCCAGACAAGTGATTCTCCCTGTGCCTTCTATGCTGGTAAATGACAAGGATAGTATATTCCAATGGCAAACTTACAATCAATTAAATATCAAATAAAAATAAAAGGAACAAGATGAAAGTGTCCGATGATTCTACTTGCAATGTGAGTGAAAGTTTTCACATGTAAACAAGATATTGAAAAGTTTTCCTTGTTAGAAAGATACATGCAATGAGTAGTTGATTCTATCCATTAAACTAAAGGTAATAATGTTGCAAAACTGTGCCATGTAGGCACCACAATATGCCAGTAGGTCCACAACCCCAAGGGTGGCAATCACTGATGTACATCACTCCATGCCAAAAAAAGTTACATTGAGACAAGAAAAGGACGAGTGTAATGGGAATGGCTAACTAAGCAAAAGCGTGGATATACGAATGTCCTTTGCCTAAAAAACTCCAATCTGGCAGTGATGTGTCATAGTGGGCAGTGTACCTATTAGAAGCTAAGGATATTTTGTTATAAGGGAGACAGAATATCCTCTTAGAGGGTCGTTAAATAAAGGGAACGAAATAGTGATAGGGGAGGAGTATTGCATTATGTGTCTTTTGTAACCTAGGGTTTTCCCCTCCAAATGAATGAAAGCCTTGTTTTCTAAATCCTTATGCACCTTTTACCATTACACCTTTCTCCTCTCTCTTACTTTCGAGATCCTTGAGCACTCATTATCATTACATCTTTTTCATCCCTCTTTCCTCTCTCTACTAGCTACCTATCATAATAGGTTATAGCAAAAAAAAAAACCAAAACTCTCCTTGGGAGGATTTCACATTGGACTAACTAGTTACATGTTCTGTTTCTCAACAAAAATGTACCATTTTGGCATTGAAGCCAACCAAGCTAGGTGATCTAGAAATGTCGGATGATAGGTAGGAATGTCTTGAGGTTGAAATGAATAGGCGAGATGTAAAGATGAACCACCGTATAGGAGAACTTTTAACACAGTCCACCAACTCTCTCAATCTTTTAATGCTCCCCATAACAACAATGAAGGTCTCACTAAACATCGTGATGATAAAGTAAACCAAGGTGAAGGAAGTGGTTCTTGCAACCCCAATTCAGACAACAATACTAGATGGAAGAACTGCAAGATACAGATTAACTTTCCCCATTATGTTGGCTTGGATGACTCATCCGACTGGCTCTGCTATGCTAATCAATTTTTCTCCTACCAGGAGGTACCAAATGATGAAAGAGTCAAGGTTACAACCTAGAATTTAGAAAGCAAGGCTTTCATTCATTTTGAGGGGAAAGTCACTAGTTTACAAAAGACACATAATGTAATACTCTTGCCCTCTCATTATTTTGTTCCTTTTATTTAAAAACCCTTTAAAAGGATATTCTGCCTCCCTGGCAATAGAATATCCTTAGTTTCCAACAAGTACACTGCCCATTATGCCATACTGCTATCAAATTGGAGTTTTTCAAACAGAGGACATTCATATAGCCACGCTTCTGCTTGGTTGGCCATTCTTATTGCGCTTGTACTTTTCTTATTCCAGTATAACCGTTTTTGGCATGGAGTGATATACATCAACAACTACCACCCCTTAGGGTTGTGGACCTACTAGCATGTTGTGGCGCCTACGTGGTGTAGTTCTGCAATATCCAAATGGTATGTTTTTGTTGAGAAATAGAACGTGTAACTAATCAGTCCAGTGTGAAATCCTCGTAAGGAGAGTTTTGGCTTTTCTTTTTGCTATAACCTATTATGATAGATAGCTAGTGGAAAGAGGAAAAAGGGATAAAAGAGATGTAATAGTAATGAGTGCTTAAGGATCTCAAAAGTAAGAGAAAGGAGAAAGGTGTAATGGTTAAAGGTGCACAAGGATTTAGAAAACAAGGCTTTCATTCATTTTAAGGGGAAAACCCATGGTTACAAAAGACACACAACGTAATACTCCTCCCTTTTCACTATTTCATTCCTCTTATTTAAAGACCTTCTAAAATGATATTCTACCTCTTTGGCAATAAAATATCCTTAGCTTCTAGCAGGTACATTGCCCACTATGCCACATCATTGCCAAACTAGAGTTTTTCAAGTATAGGACATTCGTATAGCCACACTTTTGCTTGGTTGACCATTCCCATTGCATTCATTGTTTTCCTATCCTGATATAATCATTTTTGGCATGGAGTGATGTACATCAGCAACTGCCACCCCTTGGGGTTGTGGACCTACTAGCATGTTGTGGCACCTACGTAGCATAGTTTTGCAACATCCCTTCAGGTAGAGGAAAGACCTTGCCCACAAAGTCTAGATAACGAGTTAAAATGTCTTTAGCCTCTTCCCAAGTGGCATCTGTAGGTGCCATTCCTTCCCAATGGAGTAAAAAATTCAGAGATGCCATGCGAATAGGGGGATTCTAAGACAATTTAAGGTGTATGGTCCTTAGGATAGCCTCCGACAAATTTGGCTAGAATGGTAGCATGTTCTTCGTTCAAATCCCTAATGAACTTTTTAAAAGCAGAGACATGAAACATGGGGTGGATCCTGGCATTTGCTAGAAGTTTGAGTTTGTAGGTGACCAATTCAATTTTTTCAAAGAATTTCAAATGGTCTAAAAAATTGCAAAGACAGCTTGGTGTTCCAATGCCCAGCCAAGGAAAGTTGTTGAGATGGTTGGAGTCATAGATACACCTGGGTGCCCACTTTGTAAGTCACATCTTTATGCTTCTTGTCATAAACTTGTTTCATGTGGGCTTGTGACTTGCTAAGGTGAAGCCGTAAGTTATGTAGAATATCATTCCGACTTCAAAGTTCATGATCAACTATTACATTTCTTGTTATCCCTAGTAAATAGGATAAAATGGTAGGAGATGGTCTATTATAAACTACCTCATACTGAGAGATACATGTTGTTGAATGGATGTTGGTATTGTAGCTTAATTCTGCCCATGGTAGCCACTTCACCCAAGCTTTAGGTTGAGAACTTGTGAAACATTACAAGTATATTCTCAAGTTTAGTTTTAGCTACTTTAAAAAGAATTTTCTGAACGTGAACTTACATGGGAGGTGCTTTCTCACGAGGTAGTGTTGCATTTTGGGCCTACTCATTATTAGTCCCATTTTGGAGACTTAATTTGTCTCCACCACTAGGTGTTGGCGGATGAGTATTATTCTCGTTTCTTGAAACTATTACTACGAACTAGGGAACTTTCGGCCAACCTACAAATCACTTGTTTCATTACCGAGCTTCATGATAATCTATGAGTAAACGTCTAGGCATGCCAACCCACCACCTTGTCATCAACGATGGGGTTAGCACACTTACTCGAAGGGCGCAACCAAACTAGTCGCCCCACGGCATTAAATTGAAGGCGAAAACTCACTCCTTCAACCACCACTACCTAAATAGGCCTAAGCACCAACTAAGTAAACATCCCTGTGCGGCACCTCTCCCTAGCAGAATTGGCTAATTGTAAAGCCAAAGGTGACGAACTTTTCTGTCTAGGCCATCATTGCAAACATCTATTCATTTTGGAAAGATCTTGGTTCTCGGAGTCGAACCAACCAACCGAGGCATTTCCAACTTTGCCTGCCCCACCTACTGTGGAACGTAAACCAGCCAAAGGAGAAAAGCTAGAAATCTCCCCCAAGGCCATATATGGAACTAGTGCTTTACCACAAACGATGCGAGTAGTGGGGGAGATTAGGAATTGGAAGGTCTAGATGCAAGTTCTCATAGACTCTGGTAGCTCCCATAACTTTATTAGTCCTCAGCTTACCAAAAAAAAGGGTCTATAACCAAACCAACACATGTCATTCTCAGTGATAGTGGCACAATATAAGTATGGTGGGCCCATAACCCACAAGTCCCAAGTTCCCTACCTCCTAGGTTTAAGTCACCACACATGCATTTATTACTCAAGGACTAGTAATAAACTTAGGCTTATGAGGGCTCAAGGTGAGCTTGCTAGGATTGAAACTTAGGCTTATAAAGGCCTAAGGAGTGCTCAACAGGGGTGTCGAATGGGAAGCATGGTGGGATGTTACAATATTAAAAGTTATTGGGCTTGCCTCCCCAATAAGGAGTTATCTTTTTAACTCAGTGGTTAAGTATGTAACAAACAACATTCATAAACTTTCATCCAGTGGCCAACGGAAACAGGTGAAAATGAGTGATTTCATTGTTGAAAATCTCATTAAATAAGTGGAAGTGCACTTTGTATAGGTGGTCTATCCATGAAAAGCACAATTTGTAAAGGAGAGACATCAATAGACTCCCTTTATAAGCTGCAGATGCAGTGCTCAACTTATTAAAGAAAGTTTAGTCCAAAAGTTGACCAAGAAGTCTTATGTACAATGTATTCCCACCTTAAATTTTATTAAAAGATTTTATGCCAGAGAAAAAAGGGGAAAAAAATTTTAAATTATTCCATTAGATGGTCTACTCTTTCTTTCTTGGTACTTTCTCCTAATCATTTCTATGTATTTTTTCAATGATGTCATGGTAATCTTGGCATTACTTGAAAATAACTACACTAAAGATTTCAGTATCATCAATATTGTCGAAAGTTTTATGTACATAAAAGATATTAGGAAGATTATTTTTGTTCATACGTTGGCTCTTCTATAATCAAATGTCATTCTTAATAATTCAGACCAGCTAGGTCTGAAATATGCTTATGTAGACAGTGGCTTTGAATTAAAAGAAAGAAGGAGAAAAACTTCTATATAGAACTCTATTTGAATTAAACACAACACTTAATAATGATTTAAAAAGCTTCCTACACTTCAATAGTTTTACTTCAACTAGTAGCTAACATCTATTTATAAGTCTAAATTTAGTGAGGGAAACTCAATGCATCATTAGCATCAGAAGTTTCTTCTACCTCTTCTTAACAACAATCTATGGGTGGCATGACAAACCAAACTAATGACCATTCTTCAAGAATGATCCAAGGGTAGATATGGAAGGAACATAAGTCTAGCTTGGTAAGAAATCAAATAATTCTTCCATTTTAAATGTACAAAAGAAGTTGTCTTTTCTTCACTCCGACGAACTGGCATCACCATCCAAAAACTGATTTACTTGCTTGATGCTGGGCTAGTTGATGGCATTGCCTGAGAGCCAAGTAAACCTACTTTTTAAACCAATAACACTTCCTCCTATCCTATTTTGGCATCACAAGGTCTTCTCTGTTTAAAAACATGGACCTGCCATCGATGATTGCAATCCAAAGTCAAGATTAGTAGCCATTAAGGATAATCACTGAACAACTAGTTAAGACATTACTTTCTAGCAAGAAAACTATGTAACGAATTGTTCTGATAATTCATCATAATAATTTGAAAATTGAAAACTTTCTTTTTCAAAAAGCATAAAAATTTATATGAGGATTCTCTATAATAGAGACAAAATTAGAAGTAAATTATGCATACAATTAGTCTGAATTTTTAGTGGCAAATATCAGGGTAACGAAATGACTTAGTTATACACCTTTAGACAACATGCTGTCAAACCTTTTTGCTTATTCTTAAATCAACAATTTTGGTATTGGAAATTATTTGTTTATAAATATAAAAGTCCTAACAAATATCATAATTTGTTACGCTCAAGTAGTCTTTTAGCTTTAAAAGCTTATTGCAAACAAAAACTGAAATTCGGCATTCTTATTATTACAGAAAACCTTGATTTTTCTTCAACAAGGACAAAAGATCCACTAAAACGCATCACTTTGAAAAGCTTTCTTTTAATTTCTTCTAAGGTAAAGCAAAAATATGAGTCTTCCAATGCTCTTTCGTCTTGATAAATGGGAGGAACAAGGAATACTCCTACCCTTCTTTGGTACCTTTTAGGTAACGTGTCATATGTGAATGAACCCTTTATATGTAAACAGGATGTTGAAAGGCTTTCTTAGGCGGAAAATAAACTGCAAGAGCTTATTTCACTAATTTGAGGCTTTCTACTTCCGTTTCGACATGATTCCCCAAGGTACCGAAGTTTTTTTTTTTTTCCTTTTTCTAATTTTATTTATTAAGTTACATTTACGTGATATCAGAATCCATTTATCTCTTTTTTTTTTGTAGAAAGGTAAATTGTATTAATACATATTAAAGTACAAAAGCACAGGGGCATACCTTAGTATTACAAAAGTCACCATATCTATGAAAAAATGGAAGTTGAAAGCCTCCAAATCTCACTCAAAATAACATTGCATTGCAAAGATTTTACATTTCTAAACAAAGAAGCTCTCCCTCATACTATCTTCTTTATTTTTGCTAAGAGAATAGGGATATCCATTGTTTTCCCCTGAAAAAGTTTTTTATTTCGTTCAGTCCATATACAATAAATACAAGTTAAGAAAGATATCTTGAGAAGTTTGGCAGCTAAAGCCCTTCCTTTTATTGCTTTGATCATCCATTGTAGTTCTTCATTCCATCCTCCATTGTCACATCGGATTCCATTCTAAGTAAGAATACTTTTCCAAATCATCCTTGCCCATGCACATTCAAAAAATAGATAACTTCTATTTTCTAAATGAGATTGACAAAAATCACAATATATGTTTTCCGAAGGAAGCCATCGTACAATCTCTTTTTAGCCACGTAATTTACAATAAGCGGAATAAAGAGCTAATGAATTAGCCCATGTTTGACGAGCCAAGGATTGTCCAGTAAACAAAAGACAATAGTGTTAAAAATCTTTCAAGGATTTGCTACCAAACAAACAAACTACCATTGATCAAAGCTAACCAACCATTTTTCTATACCTCCTCGATGAGATCATGGAAAATTCAGTTTTTGCTTCATCACCTTGGAATAAAGTCTTGGGAAGCAAATTAAGCCTTTTATTTGGGTCCTATCATCTCTATCCAATTAGAGTGTGATTTATGTGCACACTAGAAAATATTATCCAGATGCCCAACAACTCTTCCTTTATCCTCTTCCATTGTGAAGTACTGTTGAGGGAATTGAAATAATTTAGGTGTCAATCATGGTTTAAGATGTCAATTGGGATCTCCATTACTACAATAACATTTCCTAGGCATGGAAAGAATACATGTACCAAATAACTTCATAACATGTTAAAGGCATCAAAACGTGAAAAACAATTGAAGACACATCAACAAGAGTAATTTAATTGTCAAAAGTTTAGGAAACGAGTGAAAAGTCTAACTCTAATGTTTGTTCATGCTCATGAATAATGTAGAATGCTCAAAAGCCCAAGATAAAAGTTAATTTTAAGGTTTACAAATACTTTTTGAATTTAAATTTTACCATAAAGGATGATGCTTTTGCTATGGAACTTTCATCCTACATATACATGTTGAATGCTATGTCTATTTTTTCTTTCAAGTGCTATGTCTAAAGGATCAAAAACACCTATCCAAAAACTAGCTTGAAGGTTGGGGAACACATAACCTTTATGCTTAGCAAGAGACTTTAGTGAGATACATACACTTTTGAATCCAAAAGTTTGTGAGAGGTTTAAGATGTTTTATATGAAAAAGAAAGACAGAGAGATTTGAAAAGTTCAATGGTAGGAGGGACAGCTATCTATATTGACTTGTAAAAATGAAAGTTCAAGGAAGAGGAGAAGGCTCAAGGCTAGATTAAGAAAAACAAAACCCTTTAAAGGAAGGCCAGGACCAAGAAACCAACATCTATTGCCAATCCAAGTGAAAGGCTAGGACATTGCTTAAAAACAATGGTAGGAGGGAGGGCCATCTATATTGACTTGTAAAAATGAAAGTTCAAGGAAAAGGAGAAGGCTCAAGGCTAGATTGAGAAAAACAAAACCCTTTGAAGGAAGGCCAAGACCAAGAAACCAACATCTATTGCCAATCTAAGTGAAAGGCTAAGACATTGCTTAAAAACAAGATGTACAAAACAATCAAGTGAGAAGACTAACTTGAAATATAAAAACTAATAAGATAATCTTAGAGATGAAAAATGATTAATTAAATGAATAATAGTAAAGTATGATTTAATCTAAAATTTAATTGGTCAAAGATTAAAGAAATAGTAACTAAATTGCATTAAAGGGAAAAAAAAGGTGATATCTTGTTGTATTTTAAAGTAAAGAGACAGATATCCTAAATTAACACTAACAAGTTTCATGGACAGTTGTTAAATATGGTTTCACTAAACTCAAACTAAGCCCAAGGCCACTTTAGAAAAATTGTAATCTTCTCTATAACTAATTGAAAGAAAAAAAAAAGAAAGAAAAAAAGTCACATGCTTAAGTAAGAGGGAAGGGATGAGGAAGTCCTTGTTTGGCAATTAGTATTGTAGTCAAAAAAGAATTTTATTGTTTTGTTCTTAATAATAATGTCTTTGAGAAAGAATTCCTCACATAAGAAAATCATAAAATTCTTAATATTGGATAAATGATTGTATATATTAGGAATATAATATGAACTATACATTCTACACATAGTATTCTTTGCATATTCTTTCTCCTAAAATCTATATATACATAAGAAATACAACATGTAAATTAAAAGGAAACAAAACACACTGTCTTTCTCTTTTAGTCCACTTTTCTTTTAAGCTCTCTTTCCTCGGAAAAAACCTTTTCTCTAACCATCTCTCTTTTGAATTGGCGTTCATCTCCTTCTTATCACTCACTTAGTGACGCTTAGCCCTATATTCCCTCTTCAAGTCTGATCAAACGATTTTGATGTAGGAGAAAAAACGGGATAGAGGATCCATTAAAAACCATTGCAAGGAAAACAATTTAAACTATGTCATGTGATGATCTACTCATCCTCTATTGTTACATTTTTTTTAAGCTTTTTTCCATACTTTTTTAAACATATCTTAGTACTCTTGACATTACTTGAAACTCTATTAAAGATTTCTGTTGGGTGAATTTTAGATGTAAGTGAATATGTCGAACAAATAATATAATAATAACAGAAGTATCGTCCCATAAAGATTGGTAAATACTAAACTAATTAAATATCAACAATGAATTAATCCTAAAATTTATCTAGCAACTCAAAAGATAGTTGATGGTGAATTAAAATTCAAAATTTCCAAAATAAAAATTCAAGACTAATTGAAATTGAATCCAAATAAGAAAAATCAATATAAGAAACATGTTAGAGCATCCGATTTCACCATAACTACTAAATATGAATTTTCATAGTTTATACCTACAAGAATGATAATACCTATGTGATAGCAGAACTTCCTAATTTATTTATTATCCTATGTCTAGTTATAGTAAACCTATTTAGTTTATTACTTTACTATATCTCTATATGTAAATTGAAACAAAGTAAATGCATTAATATCTATAAATATTCTTAGTTTACAACAAATATTTCAATTATCTTATCATCAAAAGCCACACAAAAATGTGGTATATGTCTATCTATAGTTAATTTATGGTTATATTTATAAGAAGCGAATACATATTATTACCTCTCAATCTCTAATATGCACATCAAATCATTTAAGTGGTGACCAATCATTTAAAAGCATTAAGCATAATAATATATAACTCACATAAATAAAATATCTTATAAAACATAAAAACTTATAAAATTCACATCATCATAGTTAGGCTACATCTTCATTATAACAAAAGAAATTGAGAACATAGTAAAATAACAAACCAAACTAATTGTTAAAATTAAACAAAGCATCTTAAATAAAAAAATAAGAGAGTTGTCATTATATTGTCTTCTCTTTAAGAATTCTTTGTCGAACTCTTACAAATCAAACCAAGTTTAAGAATTGCAAAAAGTAAAGGTAAACTATCACACCTCTCCTTTTCCTTCTTTTTCTTTTCTTTTTCTCTCCCTTTTTTTCAGGTCTTTGATTCCGGTGGCACCTTCTTTTCTCTCTCTTTTCCTGTTTATTTTCTCTTGTGCGGTGCCCCCTTCCCACGTAATTCACTTTTTCAATCCACTTTGTTAACTTTTTTATCTCCCCTTGGGCGGCGTGCCCTAAATTCCCTTTTCACAATTCACGTTCCTTTCCTCACTTTTTCGTCCTGTCTTCTTTTTGCTACTTTACACGTTGCCTTGCTTTTATTCTCTTTTTCTTTTATTCTTCACGTGCCTTGCTTATAGTTTTCTTTTCCCTTTTTATCATGCTCTTTTGGGATTTGCTATATAAATAACATAAATTTAAATAAATATATGTAAACTTAAATATTATTTTATAAAAATTTTAATATTTATATCTTAAAATTATCAAAATAATTCTATAAAAATAGAATTATCAATTTCAATATCATTAAAATGGACAAAAATTTTATATGCATATAAGAAATTAGTGTGTATGACTTTTCAATCCAAAACTTAATTTTTGAATAAAACTTTTAAGCTATCTAAAAATTAGAAAGATTATTTTTGTATACATTATGCTCTTTTAGAACCAAATGCCACTGTAAATAATTCATGTCCACCGGGGTTAAGCAATTATTTGTTTTGAAGAGGAGAATGTTAGAGGCCGTCTTGACGTGGCAACCAAATGCCACAATGGACAGCCACCATGAAGCCATGATGTGGCAGCAGATGTCACGGAGTGCTGAGGTTCATTCCTTTCGGTGCCCGCGATTCTCTGTTACTTCCGCATGAACATACACGGCCATTTGAGTTAAGGATATTCCGGCGCTTACAGCTAGAATTCAGAAAAACGATCTCCTTTGCTTCACCAGCGGCACCACAGTTCAAGCAGTGCTCTGTTTTTATAGAGACGGCGCCGATTTCTGAAGCATTAAGAAATAGCGACCATTCCCTCACCAATCACTTGCAGGAGGAGTGAAGTGACGATCTGTACTCGTGGTTTCTCTCTCTTTTTCCTCTGATGGGAAAGGGGAAGAGGAGGAAGGCTCGAAACTTCAAGGCTTACTGCTGGTCCACTTGTATTAAAGCTCCATCCCAAGATGTAGTGATCACTTAACAAGAAACCTGTGGCTGAGGAGAAGCCAACATACATATGTTCCAAGAGAAATTCAGACAGATTAATGGTCTTCGATAATAGAGGTTTTAATGGTTTTGGTGTTTCAGTTGGAGCGAGTCTTACGCGAACGTTTGTGCTTCATCATAGTCTATGCAAAGACATATTGGATCCCCACTTGTGAGCCTCAAGCTTGTTTCCAATTGATCCCCAAACTTTGCGGGAATTGATACAACGGACGTGATGTTGTTGACATCGATTCCCACGTCATTATTTGTAAGATCTCTGAATTCAGTGTTCTTAAATATGTCAAGCTCGCTAGCCAAGATGTGGTTTGTAAGAAGGCCGTTACTGGAAGCGTTGAAGAGTCCCAAGTAACTGCCTGCAGAAGCGTGGGTGAAATCCATCGACGGAGCGATGGTGAAGGCCATGCCGTCACCACCAAGATTTGGATATCCAGGAACTATGGCAAACACAAACTGTGTAGAAAATGAAACACACGAAGTTCAACTGGATGAGGTTTTGAATCTTATGGGAAATGGGTAGAAAGCGTGGCCACTGTTCATTAGCGACAAATTCGTTAGCTGCAACAGACCACTGGGGTGGATTTGGGTGATTCCATCAAGATGAAGTTTGGCCTGACGAAATCCATTGTAGATGAATTGATTTTGATCTTCAGGAAAGGCCAAGGGAATATTGGAAACAAAGAGAACTAAGAGAAATGGAGGGATCGAGGAACTGTAGCCATTGGGAAAATGGTTCTCCTTTCTGTATCAGAAGGCTTTTCTTTGTTTAAATACCTGGACCTGCGCATAAATGAGTGCAATCCACTAGATCAAGATTAAATACTCGTTAAGAATAATAATTGGAAAAATGATATGAAATCATTGTTCTGATAATTTGTAAATGAAATTTATTTTTAAAAATCCTTTTTATTGATGAAATTTATATAAAATTTCTCTAAAATTTGTAAGAACCCTTGCACACCAATTCATCCGAATTCTAAGGAGCAAATATCACATTAAGAAAAAAACTTATATGAAAATTTTCTACAATGGAAATAAGTTAGTAACAACTCATGCATACCCATTAATCCGAATTATTAGGAGCAAATATCATATTACGGAAACAATTTAGTTATGCCCCTCCAAACAGCATGCGATCAAACCTTTTTGTATATTCGTAAATCATTGATTCTCAAAATGGAAATAATTTTGTTTATCAAGTTTTGAGGTCTTAAAAATTAGAATATTTTGTTTTATAACAGTTGACATTTAGCTTCAAAAGCTCAGTAAAACAAAAAAAATGAAAATCCAAATTCCTGTTTTAACAGATAAACCCTCAATTATCCTTTGACAGGTTTAAAAGATCCACTACGAAGCGTGATAAGGAAAATGATTAAAAACTCAATCATCATCGATTCCATTATCCATTCCACAGAGGCTTCAACCTTAATTAATTTGATAATAAACACCGGACCAATGGCTACCACGTTTCTAACCGTAGGAAATACTAACAGAACTCCATCATCAAGTTCTCCCACCCCTATTTGCTGTATTTGTGTTCTTTCCAAAATGCTATTGAAAGTGAATGAGAAGAAAATGAAATCACTACCTATAAATTCTCAGTACTCTTTGTATTCTATCTCTATCAAGTATGAAACCGTAGCCCTTTTTATTCTACAATTACATTAACATAGCCACAGAAAAGAATAGAAAATGTTCAAAAAAAGAAGAAAAATGGTGGGAATACCTTCAATTTTGATCGCATACGATGAGCTGAGATCTGGTGTTATGTCGAATTGTGTGGTTTGTTGATCCTAAAGGATATTATTTGTGACGCAGTTGAGCTTGAGCGTCTCTTGTTCTGAAGTTTTGGCCTCAAGCTCAGCCTCCCTGGGCAGCAGTTTAAAGAGGGGAGCACACAGTTCACCAACCCGGAAGTTGCATCTAGAAGTGTAAAGATTTTCGTACAGACCGATGAAGAAAAGCAGACCGACGAAGACAGGTGACTAGATGTTCCCTTCGATACTTCAGACAACCAGCAAGACAACACCACAGAGAAGCACATGGTTGATTCTCTCTTTCCAGCTCAAGGGCGGCTGTCGACTATGATAAAGCATCTAAATGCGAAAATCAATGGAAACATGTGAAAGGGAGTGGTTTGGTGGTTGAAAACCTCAATAAAGTGTGCAAGTTCACCTTATATGGGTGGCGTGCTGCCGTGCTCATGGAAACCAAGATTTGCAATGGAAAGATATGAACAAACTTCCCTTGTAAGCTGAAAATGCGATGTTGTGCATAGCCAGTATTAAATGCCCTGTTAGTAGTCCACATCAGCACTGCCACATTATCTTCAATAAAACACATGGCGAGACGGTGGACAGTTCTAGCCACATCAGCCCTTCACGTCGCATGCCCCAAGCACCGTCTCCCTCATCGGAACCACGGGCTGACTCTACAAGAACCTGGCCGATAATCTAGCATTAGGAAACCTTTCATTTACGGCAGAATCGTCACAATTCATCCATGTGATTCCAAGAAGGCAAGACTTCTAAACTGATGACTAAATCGATGAAGGATTTGGGAAAGATTTCAAACTCTTTCCAATCCTCTCAATTTTTACCGAATCCCTCACCAATTGTAAATTGGTTTTGATTATGTTAGGGTTTTTATTTTTCTTTTTATATAGACTGATTTTGTCTATAAATTAGACAGCGATTGTAGCCTATAAATAATCGAAATCAAAATCCCCTTTTTCAAAGCTAGGGTTTCATATTCTTGAGAAAGACGATCTCTTTTAGTCTCCTTTTGACGTCGTTGATGTCAATATCAACTTTATCATTGCATTTTTTTTTTCAATATAGCCTGACAAGTGATTCTCTTCGTGCCTTTTGCGCTGGTAAATGAGCCGTGTGGTCATAGGATGATATTCAATTATCATTGCACTTTTTCTTGAATATAGCTAGACAAGTGATTCTCCCCGTGCCTTCTGCACTGGTAAGTGATTCTCCCTATGCCTTCAATCACCTCTCTAGAATGGTACAAAGTCATGGCTAAAGAATATACTGCCCTAGTTAAAAATTAGACATTTTACCTCATTCCTTTCTCACCTAATATTATATCTATAGGATGCAAATGAGTTTACAAAGTCAAATTACGCTTCAATGGTACTCTTGAGTGTTATAAAGCCTATATGGTTACTAAAGGTTTTCATCAACTTAGCAATGACTATAATGAAACATTTAGTCCAATGGCCAAACCCATGACCATCTACACCCTACTTTATTTGGCTTACTCTAAAGGCTACATTATTAGGCAACTTGATGTCAAGAATGCCTTCTTACATAGTAAGCTTGATGAAACCATCTTTATGCACCAACCTCCAGGATTTGTTAATCCTCAACAACCTAACTCTATTTGTTGCCTACACCATTCTTTGTATAGATTAAAACAAGCTCCCCATGCTTGGAATTATCGTTTAACTCAATTCTTACTCAAACTTGGCTTCTTTATTTCAAAGGATGACAACTCTTTATTCACTCTTCATATTGATCAACATAACATCTTTTTACTTGTCTATCTCAATGACATTATTCTTATTAGCACTAATAATGCCCTCTTTACTCATATTCTAAGTTAATTACAAAAAGAATTTAACATCATGGATTTTCGTGACCTTCATTTTTTTATGGGGATTAAAGCTCTTCCAATAACCATTGGTCTTTTATGGCATTAAGCCAATTTGCCCAAGATAACCTTAATTGTGCTTAGATGGACTCCGCTTATGGGGTCTTTACTCTTGTGCCATAGGCCACCCACCATCTATCCATGATGGTGAACCCTTTCTTGATCCCACCCACTACTGTAGCATTGTGGGTGCTTTTCGATATCTTACACTTACACGATTTGATATTGCTTATGTCATCAACATTATATGTCAATACATGCATGCTCCCATTACTATTCATTTGACGTTTGTCAAAGGAATTCTTTGTTTTCTTGCAAATATATTATGCTACAGCCTTCACCTTACTAAATTATCTTCGAATCAATTATATTCCAATTCTAACGTAGGTTGGGCGATGATAGTGGTGATCAAAAGTCCACTGGTGGGTTTGGCATCTTTCTAGGTTCCACTCTTATATCATGGAGCTCTTGCAAGTAGAAAATTGTTGCATGCTCTAGTACCAAAGAGGAATTCAAAAGTCTTGTTAATACTACCACTAAATTAATCTAGATTGAACCTCTCCTCTAAGACCTTTATTAGCCTTTATCTATACCCTTGACTCTCTGGGTGTGATAATCTATTTGCTCTCTTACCTTTCCACCAATCCAGTATTCTATGCTCATACCAAACATGTTAAAATTGATTTTCACTTCATATGTGAGCACATAAAGAATCACCAACTCCTTATACATTTCATCTTTTTAGTTGATCAAACGGTTGATATCTTCCTCCCACTTTGGCATTCTTCAAAATAAGCTCATGGTTTAGTGTGACGTGTTAGCTTACGGGGGGTATTAAATGCCCTATCAACAGTCCATGTCAACGTCGCCACATCATCTCCATTAAAACATGTGGCGAGATAGGTGGACAGGTCTAGCCATGTCAAATTTTCACTCACAAGCCCTAAGCACCATCTTCCTCACCGAAAACGCTGACCAACATTGAAGAAACCTAGCTGGTAATCCGGCATTGGGAAACTTTCCATTTACAGCAAAATCGTTGCCATTCATCCATGCGATTCCAAGAAGGCAAGACTGAGAACCCGATGACTAAATTGATAAAGAATTTGGGAAAGATTTCAAACTCTTTCCAATCCTCTCAGATTAGTTCGAATCCCTCATCAATTGTAAATTGGTTGTGATTATGCTAGAGTTTTTATTTTCCTTTTTGTTTAGATTGATTCTATCTATAAATTTGACCTCAAATTGTATTCTGTAAAAAATTGAAGTCAAAATCCCATTTTTCAAAGCTAGGGTTTCTTGTTCTTGAGAAAGACGATCTCTTTTAGTCTAGCTTTTGACGTCGTTGACCTCAATATCAACTTTATCATTGCACTTTTTCTTAAACATAGCCAGACAAATGGATTCTACCCGTGCCTTCTGCGCTGTTAAATGACAAGAATAGTATATTGCAATGACAAACTTGCCATCAATTAAATATCAAATAAGAATAAAACGAATAAGACGAAAGTTTTTACATGTAAACAGGATATTGAAAAGTTGTACGTGTTGGGAAGATTCATGCACTGAGTAGTCGATTCTATCTATTAAACCAAAAGTAACAGCGTTCAGAAACTTTCATGCGGTGGTCAATGCAAACACGTGAAAGGGAGTGATTTCGTTGTTGAAAATCTCATTAAATGAGTGAAAGTCCACCTTGTATGGCTGATCTACCCATGAAAAGCACGATTTGTAATGGAAAGACATAAATAGACCCCCTTTATGAGTTACAGATGCAGTGCTCGACTTATTAGAGAAAGTTAAGTCCAGAAGTTGACCAAGAAGTCTCGTATACAATGTATTCCCACCTTAAATCTTATCAGAAGATTTGATGCTGGAGAAAAAATGGGAAAACAATTTTAAATTATTTCATTAGGCGGTCTACTCATTCTTTCTTGGTACTTTTGTTGGGTTAGTGCAGTTCATATTCAAGACTTATTATTAAGTCCTATTAGGGTAATATGGCCAAGATGTGGTTTGTAGAAAGACCGTTATTGGATTTGTTGAAGAGTCCCAAGTAAACGCCTGCAGAAGCATAGGTGAAATCCGTCGTGGGAGCGATGACGAAGGCTATGCCGTTACCAGCACGCTTTTCATGTCCAGGAACCATGGCAAACACAAAGTTCGTTGAAAATGAAACAGATGAATTTGAATTGGATAAGGGTTTGAATCTTATAGGAAATGGGTAGAAAGCATGGCCAGTCTCCCCTGGCGACAAATCAGTTAGCTGCAACACACCACTGGGGTGGATTTGTGCGATTCCATCCAGATGCAGTTTGGCCTGATGAAATCCATTGTAGATGAAATGGGTTTCATCTTCAGGAACGACCAAGGGAACATTGGAAACAAAGAGAACTAACAGAAACTGGAGTGATCTAAGAACTGTGGCCATTGGGAAAAAGGTTCTCTCCTTAAACAACGATGGTTTTGCCCTAGGGTTCGTCGATGGAGAAGCCGAACGATCGGGTCAACGGAGAAGACTATGGCAGGGGTACTATCGTCGATTGGATCCTCTGAAACTGGAAATAATACCTTTAGGTTAGAAATACCCTGGTTTTAAAGAGCGATGTGACGTTGCTTTAAATACCAACTTAAATGACAGGGGCTTTCGTGGAACTTGATATCCTCAATTTCCCCGAAGGAGCAACATACCCAAAAAACCAGCAAATCGCCTCCCTACAACGTCAATCCTAAAGCTACCGCCCTTTCAACGCTGATTCAAGAAGACCCAGCAAAATTCTTATTTTAAATCTCCACCAGAAACGACTACGACAGAGGCAAATAAACTAAACTAAACTGAACTGTTACACATGTCTCGTCGGCCTGCAGACCTTTACGTGGGCCCGAGCGACATGCTAATACTCTCTATTCTACATTTTCTTAGTTTAAATACCTGGACCTGCCTGTAAGGCAACGCAATCCATTAAACTTTTTTTTCTTAAGTCAAAGTTTCGGGATTGAAAATAATTTGTTTATAAAATTTTGAAGACGTAAAAGTTAAAATATTTTTGTTCTATAAAAGTTGTCATTTAAGCATCGAAAGCTTAATGAAACCAAAAACTGAAAATCTAAATTCCTATTATAAGAGTTGATTTATATGATCTGAGGCCTATCACTTCCATTCCCCATGATTATCTTTGAAGAGTTGCTTCAAGCATGACGGCCAAGATGTGGCCTACCAACAACCATTAGCAGGGTTATAGAGGGGCTTTATAAGTTAGGAACTTTCATCCCTCAAATTAGCTTCTATGAAAGGAATACATCTATTCATACAAGAAGCTACATATCAGTGTAATGATAAGAATATAATATTTATCTAATTTTGGTATGCTCTCTTATTGTATCTATGAAAATATATTGCACAAGAACTCGATTTACAATCAAAAGGGTTTTAACTAAAAATATGATTTGGAAAGAAAGGAATAGAAGAAGATTCAGTAATATAAGTCTACATAACTCAACCATTATTGCTAAAATTAAGAAGGATGTGAGAGAGAAGATTTCATCTACCAAAAGAGTCAAATTTACAAATTGTAATAAAGATTTACAAGAGTTTTAAAATTTGTCAAGTGCAATGTTTGAGCTTAGATGATGATATTTTGTAATCGAATAATCTTATAATTTTTTTTACAGGTGATATATAATTTGACCTTTCACCAAAAAAATATGATTACAATATTATTTTTAGAAGTATATTGACTTCAACATGCATAAAACAGTACAAGTTGCTATATTTCAATAGATATACATGCAATTTTAATGAGTGTAAATATATATTTGCTAGAAAAAAGGGGAAAATTCCTTGGGACATTCATGGTGAACTCAACGTTGACATCACAGAGATCTTTTGTTTGATCAACCATGGCAAGCAAAGAGTTTGTAGAAAGCGGAAGTGATGAGGTTGTGTTGCGTTTGATTGGAAGAAAGCATGACCAATCCTTTGCTATTAATTGTTGGTTAGTGGTAATTGACCAATTCAGTGGATTCCGTTGGAAGATTAACATGGATGATATAACAAATACATATTTAACAAATGGGAAAAAAAAACCAAAAATATTACTTGGAATGGCTAAGGGAACATTGGAAACAAAGAGAACTAAGAGAAAATGGAGTGATCTAACAACTGTAGCCATTGGGAAAAAGGTTCTCCTTCTTAAACAACGATGGTTTTGCCCTAGGGTTCGTTGATGGAGGAGGCGAACGATCGGGTCAACGAGGAAGACTAACTGAAACTCGAAATAACTCCTTTATGTTAGAAATACCCCTGGTTTTAAAGAGCGATGTGACGTTGCTTTAAATAACAACTTAAATGACAGGGGCTTTCATGTGACTTGAGATCCTCAATTTCCCCAAAAGAGCAACATGCCAAAAAAACCAGCAAATGGTTCCCTTCAACGTCGATCCTAATGCTACCGCCCTTTCAACGCGGACCGAAAAAGACCAGCAAAATTATTATTTTAAATCTCAACCAGAAACGACTACGACAGAGGCAAATAAAATAAACTAAACTGAACTGTTACACATGTCTCGTCGGCCTGCAGACCTTTACGCGGGCCTGAGTGACATGCTAATACTCTTTTTTCTACATCAGAAGTCTTTTCTTAGTTTAAATACCTTGACCTGCCTGTAAGGCAACGCAATCCATTAAACCTTTTTTCTTAATCTAAAGTTTCGGGATTGAAAATAATTTGTTTATAAAATTTTGAAGGCGTAAAAGTTGGAACATTTTTGTTCTATAAAAGTTGTCATTTAAGCATCAAAAGCTTAATGAAACCAAAAACTAAAAATCTAAATTTCTATTATAAGAGTTGATTTTTATGATTCGAGGGCCTATCACTTCCATTCCCGCATGATTATCTTGGAAGAGTTGCTTCATGCATGACAGCCAAGATGTGGCCTGTGAAGGGACATTACTTGGGTTATCGAGGGTCTTTATAAGTTAGGAAACTTTCTTCCCTCAAATTAGCTTCTAAGAGAGGAGGAATACATCCGTTCATAAAAAAACGCAACATATCAGTGCAGTGATAAAAATATAATATTTATCTAATTTCCACATGCTCTGTTATTGTATCTATTAAAATGTTGCACACAAGAAGTCAATTTGCAATCAAAAAGGTATTTCAATTAAAATCTGATTACAATATTATTTTAAAAATTAAATTGACTTCAACATTTCAAGAAAACTACAAGTCGCTATATTACAATAGAGATACATGCAATTTTAATGAGCGTAAATGTAGATTTGCTAGAAAAAAGTGGAAAGTTCCTTGGGACATTCATGGTGAACTCAATGCTGACATCACAGAGTTATTTTTGTTAAATGAACCATGGCAAGAAAAGAGTTTGTAGAAAGCGGAAGTGATGAGGCTGTATTGCATTTGAATGGAAGAAAGCACGACAAATCCTTTGCTGTTAATTGTTGGTCCATGGTAATTGACCAATTCAATGGATTGTATTGGAAGATTAACATGGATGATATAACAAATGGGAAAAAAATATCAAAAATATTATGTGGAATGGCCATGGGAAATTGGAAAGAAAGAGAACTAAGAGCAAATGGAGTGATCTAATAGTTAGAGCAGAAGAGCGCATCCCCTTCTCTAGCGTGTGTGCTGCACGCTAGACTTTCTTTCTTAGGTTTTGATTTATTCTTTAATTGAAAATTTGTGTATAGAATCAAATTGAATTAGGAATTTCATCAATGAATCAAATTACGGTTTCTCTCTTATTCGTTGTTCTCCCTTTCTCTACAAATTCTAGCAACCTTAGGGTTCCGTTCAATCCTGTGACCTTAATTTCTTTCAAGGTATCAATAGAGCCATTAGTTCACGCCTTTCAATCGAAAATCTCAGGGAGTAATTTGACCATCGAAAATGTCAGAAATGAGTGAAAAGTCCACCTTTAATATTTGTTGCGCTTAGGAAAAGCAAGACATGAATGAATTAAAGTAAAGGACTTACTTTATCACCAGCATAACGCTATTTTTAGTCTCGTAATTTTTAATTATTTAAATTTTAAATAAGGATTGTCCAGTAAATAAAAAACCATAGCGTTAAGAATCTTTCATGGGGTTTGCTACCAGACAAATAGACTGCCACTGAACGAAGCTGATCAACAATTTTTCTATACCTCCTCGATGAGATCATGGCAAATTCGGTATTTGCTTCATCACCTTTGAATAAAGTCTTAGCAAGCAAATTAAGCTTTTTCTTTGGGTCCTATCATCTTTATCCAATATTGTCCAGATGCCCAACAACTCTTCCTTCGTCCTCTTCGGTTGTGAAGTACTGTTGAGGGAATTAAAATAACTTAGGTGTCAATCATGGGTTAAGATATCAATTAGGATCTCCATTACTACAATAGTTTCTAGGCATGAAAATAATATATGTACCAAATAATTTCAGAACATGTTAAAGGCATCAAAATGCGAAAAACAATTAGGGACAAATGAATGAGAGTAATTTGATCATCAACAGTCCTAGGAAATGACTGAAAAGTCCAACTTTAAAGTTTGTCTATACTAATGAATAGAAGAACATCTATGAATAGTATTAGAGGGCTTAGAGGCTTAATACAAAAGTTAAACCTAAGGTTTATAAATACTTTCTTCATTTAAGATTTACTTCAAAGGTTGACACTTTTGATGTGAAACTTTTGTTTTGCACACACAACTCCACATGTTGAGTGCTATACAAACCAAGTAAGTCATACAAGATGAAGCATATTCAATCTAATTTTGATAATATGTCAAAAAGGTTAAAGATCCAACCCAAAAACTAGCTTTAAAGTTGAGAAGCACTTCATCATTATGCTTAACAAGAGACTTTTGTGAAATATATACACTTCTAAATCCAAAAGTTTTTGCGACGCTTAAGATGTTTTTATATGAAAAAGAAGGACAAAGACAATTGGAAAGTTCAATAGTAAGAGGGATGGCTATCTATATTGACTTGTAAAATTGAAAGTTCAAGGAAGAGGAGAAGGCTAAAGGCTAGATTGAGAAAAACAAAACCCTTGGAAGTAAAAAGATGACCAAGAAACCAACATCTATTGTCAATTTGAGTGAAAGGCTAGGACATTGATTGAAAAGAAGATATACGAAACAATCTAGTGAGAAGACTAGATTGACATATGCAAACAAATAAGATAATTTCAAAGATGGACAATGATTACTTAAATGAAAAACAGTAAAGAACACTTTAATATAAAACTTGAGTGGAATCCAATATTAAGGCAATAGTAGTTGATTACATTAAAACAGGGGTGATATCTTGATTCTAATATTTATTTTGTTATAAAGTAAAGAGATAGAAATCCTAAATCAACACTAACAAATCTCTTGAATAGTAATAATAAGAATGACACATGCTTAAGTAAAAGAGAAAGGAGGAAGCCCTTGTTTGGCAGTTAGTACTATAATCAAAACCTCTTTTTTTCTTTTTTGTGTGTGTGTTCTTAACAATAATGTCTTTGAGAAAGAATTCCTTATATAAGGAAATCATAAAATTCTTAATATTGAATATATGATTTTATATGTATAATATAATATGAATTATATATTTTATATAGAGCATTCTTTGTATATTCTCTCTCCTCAAATCTATATATACATATAAATTCATTGTGTAAATTAAAATAAAATACAACACACAATCTTTCTCTTTTAATTAGCCCACCTCTTTTCTAGGCTTTGTTTCCTTGGAAAAAGCCTTCTCTCCTTTGAATTGGCGTTCATCTCCTCTATATCATTCACTTTGTGAAACTTAGCCTTGTATGCCATTTTCAAGTCTAACCAAAAGCTTTTGATGAAGGAGAAAAAAGGGTATAGAGGATTCACTAAAAACCATCGCAAGGAAAACAATTTAAACTACCTATGTTACGATCTACTCATCCTTTATTATTACATTTCTTTGAATCTTTTCGCAATACTTTTTCAATGATATCTTGTTAATCTTGTCATTACTTGAACCAAGATTAAAGATTTTCAATCATCAACATGGACAAAATTTTTATATGCCTATAGAAAATTGGTGTGTATGAATCAAAAATCCTACATTAACAATTAAAATTCTTAAGATGAAATTTAAATAAATTTTTTTTTTAATTTATAAGTTACCTTTTAGATTGAGCTTTCAAATCTTTTGAAATAATATTAGGGCTCATATTAAATTTATTTTAGCTCATGTGATCTTGAGTGCACCAATGCTCAATATGGGTGAAAGTTAAGATTTTTGGGATAAAATTTAAATATGATAACTTTCCAATACATAACTTACTTAACTTTTGAGTTTAGCCTTAAAGCTATATGACAATTGAAAAGATTATTTTTGTTCACGTTATGCTATTTTGGAACCCACTGCCACTCTAAGTAATTCATGCCCGTTGGAGTTGAAACATGTGACTGGAAAAGGGTGGCTTCTAATTAAGCAAATTATTTGTTTTGAAGAAGAGAATGTTAGAGGTGGTCTTGACGTGGCAACAAAATGCCATGTTGAGCAGCAACCATGGAGCCCCGATGTGGCAATAGATGTCACGATGGAGTGCGGAGGTTCGTTCCTTTCGGGCGGCCACAGTTCTCCTTACTTCCGCATGAACAAACACAGCCACTTGAGTAAAGGATATTCCGACGCTTACAGCAAGAATTCAGAAAAACGGTCTCCTTTTCTCGGCCAGCGGCACCGCTCACCTTGATTGGATTCACCTGTTGGGAGTGACGGTGGTTTCACTCAGATTGGCACCACCCCTGCTTCGCAGAATTGGAATGGCCTTCCTCTGCTTCCTCAAATCATAAACAAGAGCAAACGTTTTCCTCCAATCAATGGTAAAAGTTGGAACGACAAAATGCAGCTTCTTTGTTGAATCGGTGCTCTGTTTTCGTAGCAAAGGCGCCGATTGATGAAGCCTGAAGAAATAGCAACGGTTCCCACACCCATTACTTGCAGGAGAAGAGCACATAGGCAGTGGAAGAAGAAGACATTTCGGCTATTTAAGAGACTTGGGTTCCCCTGCTTTGAACAGCCTTTGTACTCTGTTTTAACCTTCTCAAAAACAGGATTCCATGCATTCGTGTAGTTGCTTTTGTTATGACAGAGAAAGAAGAAGAAAATTTTCTGCAGAGTACTAAAAACGCAATTAGCCACTCTAACAAGTAACATTCAATAACGATCTAAGAATCTTGCTAAATTTCGACAGTTTGACTTACATTGGTAGCTAATATCTGTTTCCAAGTCCAGATTTACTGAGGGAGACTCCATACATCATTATCAGGAATGACCCGACTCAACGACCACTTTTCAGGAATGATCCAAGGGTGCATATGGAAGGAATAGAAGTTTGGCTTGGTACAAGATTAAACAAATCGTCCATTTTAAATGTAAAAAAGGAAGCTCTCTCTTTCGTTAATTCCGGTAAAGTAGCATTGCCATCCAAAAACTGCATCACTTCCCTCATGCTAGGCCTAGCTGATGGGATTGCGTGAGAGCACAGCAAGCCTACTTTCAAAATCAATATCATTTCTTCCTCCGCATAATTACCTTCCAATCTAGGATCACATGCATCAAGAATAGCTTCATTTCTCCAGCACTCGAACACCCAATCAACCAGCATCATCCGCTCTGGCAGTCCTTGATGCTCAATAAGTCTTCTTCCATAAGCCACCTCAAGCATGAAAGTTCCAAAAGCATAAACATCAGTACAAGTGGTTGCCCTTCCTACTCTCATCAGCTCCGGAGCCAAATAGCCAATAGTGCCAACCACACGGGTGGTCTGGGGATTCGCATCATGGTCGTATAATTTTGCAAGGCCAAAATCTCCTAGCCTTGCATTTAGTTCAGCATCCAATAGAACGTTGCTTGCTTTTACATCCCTGTGTAGCACCACCTGTTCCCACTCTTCATGGAGGTAAAGAAGGCCAGATGCTACCCCTCTGATAATTCGAAATCGTTGAGGCCAGTTAAGGCTTAGGTTGATGTTGCGATACAAGAATTTGTTGAGACTTCCGTTTGGCATATAATCATAGACCAATAGAAGTTCCTACTTTCGTCGACAATAGCCCAGAAGCTGCACTAGGTTCCTATGCCTCATTCTTCCCATGCTTATGATCTCAGCCACAAATTCCTTCATCCTTTGTTTGGAATCGTGGAAGACTTTCTTGACTGTAACTTGAATATTGGACAATGGAAGCGTTCCTCTGTAAACCTTACTAAATCCTCCAACTCCAACGAGTTCTGCATCTTTGAAACCTCGGGTTGCATTGTGAAGATCCCTATAAGTGAACTTGTGAGGACTGTAACTGTTAATATTTGTTACTTTTTGTTGTATTGGGCATTAGGCCCATTTTCATTCATTTATTGTAATTAGGGCCTTAGGCCCAATTATTTGTGAGATGGGCTAGGTTTAACCTAGCCCATTCGTGGGCACCGGCGATTCGCCGGTGCTTATTATTCCTTCAGACGGCTTTGTATGTTTTCTTTTGAGCAAGTGTATAGAGAGAAGCTTCTTCACCTGATTTCGTGCTATAACCTCTTATATGATCCGGTTTGGTTTCTAAGATGGTATCGGAGAGCTAGGTTGGGTTCTTCGCACAATCGGGTATGTTTTTTTCTCCTTTCGCAACTCTTATTTTCTTTTCTCTTCTAGTTTAAGAGTTGTTGTTGTCTCCTTGCTCCATTGGTTGTCTTTGTTCCAAAAATACTTCGATCTATATCTTGATCGTTCTCTTCTTTGGTCTGTTCGGTATTTTTTGGGTCAAAATCGCGTTTTCTATTTCTGGGTTTGTTCTTCGTGTTCTTCACGGTTCAGGTTTCTTACGCTGCGTTTGATCTGTTAGGTTTTTTTTGTTGTTGCCTAAACACGTTGTTAAAACGCGCATTTTGCCCCCCTTCAAACACTTTGTTTCACTTGAGTGAAAACGCACCGTTTTCACTCATATCTTTTCTGTCATTCCTCAAACTCACCGTTTAACTTATTTAAACAGTGCGTTCCCTCAGTTCACTTTAAACTCACCGTTTAACTTACTTAAACGGTGCGTTTATTCCTTTAGTTCCAAACTCACCATTTCACTTACTTAAACGGTGCGTTTTGTCAATTAGTTGAAACTCACCGTTCCACTTGTCTCCACGGTGCGTTTCGTCGGTTCACCAAAACTCACCGTTTCACTTATTTGAACGGTGTGTTTTGTCTCTGTTTTTCTTCTTCCTCCAAACTCACCGTTTCCTTCCCTAAACGGTGCGTTCCACCCGTTTGCTAAACCCCACCGTTTCATTTATTTAAACGGTGCGTTTTAGCTCTCATTCGCTAAACCCACCGTTTCATTTATTTAAACGGTGCGTTTTAGCTCCTCTCTCAAAACACACTCGACCACCGTTAAACGGTATGTTTTATTCTTCTTCCTCATTCACAGAGGCATAAAACGCACCGCTTCTCTCACCGGAGCTCTTTTCCTCCATTTTTCCTTCACCGGCGCCGCCTTCCTAAGCTACTCCGGTACAGTGAGCTTCGTCTCTCTGCTTCGCTCCTCCACATCTCCATTTTTCACTCTCAAAACACCATTTGTAGCTTCTATTTCCTTCTTTCTCTATACGGACGGGGCTGTTCTTTCTCCAGTAACTCTTTCTTTCTCCATTCTGGCGAAAACAAGGTTCCATATTTCACCGGATCCTAGCTCTGTCACTATGAGTTCTAGTTCAGAAACATCTCTACTTGGAACACCCCCTTCAGTTCTGGCCACTTTACTCCTGGCCCCTGGAGATGTATCTACGGCTATTTTAGTCCCTCAACTGCTTACTAGTCCTGCCGATTATTTCACTTGGAAACGCAAAATGCTAATTGCACTTGGATCTAGAAATAAGATCGATCTTATCAATGGGAAATTTCCTAGGCCTGATGCTAGTGATCCTCATGTTGGTTTGTGGGATAAATGTAATCTGATTGTTCTCTCTTGGTTGATGAATTCGGTATCTCCTGAGCTTGCCAATGCTATTTCTCTTTATTCTGATGCTTCTGTTGCTTGGAAATTACTTGAGACATGATATTCTCAAGTAACTGGAACACGTCAGTATGATTTAGAGCAGCAAATTTTTGAAGTGAAACAACAACCCCATGAGTCAGTTGCTAAGTATTTCTCTCGTCTCTCAGACTTATGGGCGGAACTAGATAAGTGCTTGCTTATAACCCAATGTAATCAGTGCAACAAGTGTCCATGTAATTATCCAGTTCTTCTAGCAAAACAACAGGATACTCAACGTGTTATGCGTTTTTTGCTTGGCCTCCAGTCTTCTTATGCTACAGTGAGGAGTAACATTACTTCTCGCAGTACTGTGCCCTCTCTTGATGAGGTTTTTCAGCAAGTTGTTAATGAGGAGCATTAGAGAAGCCTACATGTTGATAGTGGGAGAACATATCTGTAGGCATTCAGTGTTAAGGCTCCCTTGTCATCTGGAGGGGGGTTTGGAAACAGTCCGCGAGATCTTTTGTCGACTACTTCAGGGTATTCTCGATCATCCCCTTCTGCTGGATTAGGACAAAGATTGTCTCCTTTTTTCTGTGATCATTGTAAACGTTCAGGACACACCAAAGATCGGTGTTATCAGTTGATTGGTTTTCCAAATAAGCCTCCTTCTGCTAGGCCTCCCCCTACTCGGCCTTCTTCTTCTAGGCCACCTTCTACTGGGCCTAGGAATCAGAAGAAGAGCGGTGGTCGCACCGCACATGCCGTTGGCACTGATTCTGAGGATCGGCCTCCCCCACTTGTTAGTAGTGTGGCATCAATTGAGGCACCTAGACCAGCTGGTCAAAGTCTTTCCCCTGAGCAATACCAGCAGATTGTCCAACTTCTTAGTCGCTTTGGACCTTCTGAGCCTACAGGGACCTTTACAGGTACTATTTCTGCAGGTACTGTTTCTCCTTTGTCGAATTTATGTACCTCTGATTGGCTTATTGATTCTGGAGCTAGTGATCACATTACTTGTGACCTCACATGCATGGAGAACATTAGGCCTTATGCATCGAACCCCATTTCTGTCACATTACCTGATAATAGTAGTGTGGTTGTAACCCATGTTGGCACTGTTCGTATCTCCCCCTCTGTCATACTCTATGACGTATTGTATGTACCTTCCTTTAAATGCAAACTTTTGTCAGTTGCAAAGTTTACCTGTGACAGTTCTTGTCTCGTCACCATTTGACTGGGACAGTACTGGGGCTGGGCAGGGCTGAGCGTCGCCTATATCATCTAGTGTCACCGACGGATGCCACTGCAAATGTTGTTTCTTCCATTGTTAAAACTCTTGTTTGTAATGCTCCTAAGAGAGCTAATGCTTGTCAAAACTCTATGTTTAAGAATAATGTTTTAAGTAATCAAGAAACTCTTTGGCACTGTTGTTTTGGCCATTCTTCATGTTATAAATCTTCTAGTTCCTTTTGCCCCATTTGTCCCCTGGCTAAACAGACACGCCTTCCTTTTTCTACTAGCACCTCGCGTACTAGTTCTATTTTTGAATTAGTGCATGTTGATATCTGGGGGCCCCATCGCACCCTTAATCATGATGGCTCTCGTTACTTTTTGACCATTGTTGATGATTTTTCACAAGAGACTTGGGTTTTTCTTATGCGTTACAAAAGTCAAGCTTTGCTTTTCTTGCGTTCCTTCTTTGCCATGGTTAAAACCCAATTTCGTTCTAGAGTTCGTCGAGTACGCTCTGACAATGGTTCCGAGTTTTTTAGTCATGAGTGTATTTCCTTTCTTGAGCTTTGTGGAGTCCATCATGAGAGTTCTTGTGTCTACACACCTTAACAGAATAGTGTTATTGAGCGCAAACATCGCCATATTCTCAATGTTGCACGAGCCTTGCATTTTCAGGCTGATGTTCCAGTGAGGTATTGGGGAGAGTGTGTTTTGACCGCCACCCATATTATAAACCGCCTCCCTACTCCTGTCTTAGATGGGAAAACACCCTTTGATGTTCTTTTTGGGAAACCTCCTTGCATATCTCACCTTCAAGTTTTTGGGTGTCTTTGTTATGCTGCAGTCATACCACGTGGAGATAAATTTGCCCCACGTGCTGTGGCTTGTGTATTTATAGGTTACCCTTTGTCCCAAAATGGTTATCGAGTTCTTGACCTTGCCACTCGTAATTTCTTGGTTGTTAGGGATGTTGTCTTTCATGAATCTGTTTTTCCCTTTTCTCAGCTTGTGCCCTCTCCGTCAGCTACTTCCCTTGCTGAAGACTAGTCTTTTTCCTCTTTAGAGCCAAGTTCAGTTTCAGTTCCATCAGTAAGTCCCCAGTCTGTCTCTAACCCAGTTCTCCCTGACGCATCTCCTTCTTTCACTTCACCTGATTCACCTCCTCCATCTGTTCCTTCTGATGTTGATATTGTGTGTTCACCCATCATAGACTCACCTACGGATGTCATCCCTAGTGATTCACCCATTGTAGACACTCCCACAGCAGTCATTCCAGCCACACCCACACCACCTACGGATGTCATCCCTAGTGATTCGCCCATTGTAGACACTCCCACAGCGGTCATTCCAGCCACACCCGCACCATTTGTTCGTCGTTCACAGCGAGAGGCTAGACCACCCATTTGGACTCAAGACTATCATTGTAATCATGTCTCTGCTATCAGTCCCCCCGGTCCTAGTGATATTCCATATTCTATCTCTCGTTTTGTGACTCTCGACAATTTGTCTCCCACACATCGTGCCTTTATTGCCTCCATTTCCTCTATTCAGGAACCACACTATTATCATGAGGCCATTCGTGATCCCCGCTGGATTGATGCTATGGTCAATGAACTTCATGCATTAGAGGCTAATAAGACTTGGATGTTGGTTCCTTTGCCCCCGGGTCGCAAACCAATTGGTTGTCGATGGGTTTATAAGATTAAGTACCATGCAGATGGATCCATTGAGAGGTATAAGGCTCGTCTTGTAGCCAAAGGTTACACTCAACGTTATGGCATTGATTATGAAGAAACTTTCTCACCAGTGGCTAAAATGGTCACCGTTCGATGCATCATGTCTTTAGCTTCTATGTTTCATTGGCCACTACATCATATGGATGTTCATAATGCCTTCCTCTATGGTGACTTGCATGAGGAGGTGTACATGTCTCTACCTTCAGGGATCAAGACTTCCCCCACAGATTCCCCCAAGGTTTGTCGTTTATTCAAGTCTATTTATGGACTTAAGCAAGCATCGCGGCAATGGTATGCCAAGTTTACAGCTGCTCTCCTAGAAGCTGGTTTTCGCCAATCTTGGCATGATTATGCTTTGTTTACCCTCCGGCGTCGCTCTACTGTTGTTGCTATCTTGCTTTATGTTGATGACATGCTGATTACTGGTAACAGTGAATCGGCCATAGCACAGGTAAAAACTCATCTTTCCTTCAGATTCCATATGAAAGATTTGGGTCAAGCTAAATACTTTCTTGGAATTGAGATTGCTCGGTCCGCGAGTGGTATTTGTCTCAGTCAGCGCAAGTCCGCTTTGGAGTTGGTTTCAGAAGCTGGCCTCTCTAGAGCACGGCCTTGTAAAATTCCCATGGATCAAAATCTTAAGATTACTTCTTCAGACTTTGATGAGAGCGCACCAGTTTCTGTGGATGACCCTCTCCTGACTGATTTGGGTCCTTATCAGCGACTTCTTGGGCGTCTGATTTATCTTACTCATACTCGGCCTAACATTAACTATCTAGTTCAGATCCTTAGCCAATTTATGCATGCTCCCAAATCCTCTCATATGGATATGGCCCTTAAAATTGTTAAATATCTGAAAGGCACTCCAGGATTAAGGATCTTCATGCCTTCTCATAAGGATTTTCGGTTAACAGGGTTCTGTGATTCAGATTGGGCTGTTTGCCCTATGTCGCGGCGTTCTCTCACCGGCTTTTGCATTAAGCTGGGTGATTCCTTGATTTCTTGGCGGACCAAGAAACAAGCTACAGTTTCTCAATCATCTTCAGAGGCAAAATATCGAGCCATGGCCACTACTGTCTGTGAAATTGTTTGGCTCCATGGTCTCCTCAGTGATTTATGGGTGATTGTCCCTCGGCCCATTCCTCTTTATTGTGATAATGAAGCAGCTGTCCACATTGCGAACAATCCCATATTTCATGAGCGGACCAAACATATTGAGATCGACTGTCACTTTATTCGTGAGAAACAACAACGGGGCTTAATTCAGACTCGTAGTATCCGGACTCATGATCAGCCTGCCGACCTGCTTACCAAAGCCTTGGGTAATAGACAGCATAATTATCTTCTTTCCAAGCTTGGTGTATTTGATGTGTACAAATCACCAGCTTGAGGGGGGTTGTTAATATTTGTTACTTTTTGTTGTATTGGGCATTAGGCCTGTTTTCATTCATTTATTGTAATTAGGGCTTTAGGCCCAATTGTTTGTGAGATGGGCTAGGTTTAACCTAGCCCATTCGTGGGCACCGGCGATTCACCGGTGCCTATTATTCCTTCAGACGGCTTTGTATGTTTTCTTTTGAGCAAGTGTATAGAGAGAAGCTTCTTCACCTGACTTCGTGCTATAACCTCTTATATGATCCGGTTTGGTTTCTAAGAGTAACCCTCTTCCCATTCTTCACTTACTTCTTCAGATTTCTTCTGCCTTGAGATGTAAACAGCTCCCCAGATCGTTAGCAGCACGACCGCTACAGCTATGAGTGAAACAACGATCCGTACTCATAGTTTCTCTTTCCTTTTCTTGTGCTGGGGAGGAGGAAGGGGAAAGAGGGGCGAAACGTTCTGGCTTTGCGCTGGTCCACTTGTATTAAAGCTCCATCCATAGATGTAGTGATCACTTGCCTGCTCACCAGTGGCTGCGGAGAAGCCAACATACATATATTCCAAGAGAATTTCAGACAGATCAATGCTCTTAGATAATAGAGTTACTTTTGGTTTTGGGATTCCAGTCGGGGCAAGTGTTACATTGAGCAACTTTTCTGCTTCATCATAGTCTATCCAAAGAGTCATTTGATTCCCACTTTCGAGGTTCAAGTCTGTCATCGTCCCATTGTCATAATACTTTTCAGGAGCTGATTCAATTGATACGGGCTTGTTGACTTTGATTCCCACGTAATTACTTGAAGGATCTTGAGAAAAGATATCATGGTTCTTAACTGTGTCAAGCTTGATGGCTAAGGTATGGTTTGTAGGAAAGCCGTAATTGGAATTATCGAATAGTCCGAGGTATTGACCTGTAAGAGCATTCGTGAAATCCGTCGAGGGAGCGATAGTGAAGGCCATGCCGTCACCACCAAGATTTGAACAACCTAGGAACTATGGCAAACACTAAGTTTGTAGAAAATGAAACACATGAAGTTGAACTGGATAAGGCTTTGAATCTTATGGGAAATGGGTATAAAGCATGGCCTATTTTGTAGCCTAAAGTATTGGTTAGCAGCAACAGACCATATGGAAGGATTTTAGCGTTTCCATCATGATGCAGTTTGGCCTGATGAAATCCATTGTAGATGAAATGGTTTTCATCTTCAACAAAAGCGAGGGCAACATTGGAAACAAAGAGAGCTAAGAGAAAATGGAGTGATCTAAGAACTGTAACCATTGGGAAAATGGTTCTTCTTTCCGCATCAGAAGGCTTCCTCTGTTTAATTGCTGGACCTAGTAACTAATGGCTCACTTTTCCACCATTGGCCAGAAGTCCCAGGCACCTTTGTTGACCCTTCAAAAGGTTGTTTCAACTTGCCGAGAAAGTTAGAAACTTCAAGTTGCTGAAAAAGTTCCTAATTGAAACGAAATTCATTATTTACTTTGTTCATTGAGAACAAAACAATCGAGTGAGAAGACTAAATTGAAAAATGCAAACTAATAAGATAATTTCGGAGATGGAAAAAGCCTTTTCTCCAACCTTTTCTCTTTTGAAATGGCGTTCATCTCTTTTTTATCATTCACTTTGTGACACTTAGCCCAGTATTTTCTCTTCAAGTCTGATCACAAGAATTTGATGCAAGAGGAAAAAAAGGGATATAGGATCCACTAAAATCCATTGCAAGGAAAACAATTTAAACTCCCTCTTGTGACGATCTACTCATTCTTTATACTTTCATTTCTTTGAATCTTGTCTCCATACTTTTTCAATGAGATATTGGTAATCTTGGCATTACTTGAAACTAGATTAAAGATTTCAATATCATCAATGTTGACAAATTTTAATATGCATATAGGAAATTGGTATATAAAAGATAAAAATTTCACATTGAAAGTTAAGATTCTTAATATAAAATTTAAATGAAAGAAATCTTTTTTAATTTATAAGCTAATTTTTGGGTTGAGCCTTTAAATCTTTTGAAATAGCATAATGGCTCATATTAAATTTGTTTTATCTCATATGACATTGAGTATACTAATGCTTAATATGGGTAAGAAGGATAGCTCTCCGGTTCCTGATACATCAACAAGACCTGATACATTGCGTCCTCACTCACAAGATAAGGAAGGCCCAAACTCGCAGTTCCATGACATAGCATCTCAGGCTTTGCATACAACCACTACGATGTTTAGTCAGCCAACCTCAAGTGTTGCGAGCTTTTACACATGGCATAGAAGACCTCCCTAAAGATCTCGACATCAACACAAAGGAGTTCAAATATACGCTGTCTGAAAAGCCAACATCCTAGCCCAACGTACCAAGGAAGAAATCTCAGCCTACACATGCCACCATGAACACTCCACGTGGTGTCTTATCAGGCTGAATGAATCCTGCTAGCGTCGTTTGAAACCAGGAAGTCAATCCCAACTTGCTGCTATACCATAGGTACCGTGAAGACGGCTTCCACGAAGTATAAGCGTGCTGTTGAGAGTTTGGAGAATAGCTCGTCTGAAGGCTTGACCTCGAGCTGTACTCTGCCCCGCATTAACTTCAAGTTGTTGAATGTGGTACATCCAACATGAAAGGAGGAGGAAGAAAGAAAGCAAGGAGTGAAGACCGGGTTACCAACTTTAAGTGTAACTAGGTGCAACAGGGATACTTCGATGCAGTTTCCTTGCAGTAAACAAGCGGGCTACGTAGCCTGTATAAAGGGCTCACTTGCTTCATACAATAGCAAGTCTTTTGTTTTCTACTTGTAGTATCATTTATCTACTCTCCATACAAATAGGTTTCCACACTATTATCCTACCTTTCTCTGTTTTTCTTCTATTCTATGGATGAGAATGTATGTTGAACAAGAATCTCATATCAGATGTTTAGATTTTTGAGATAAATTTAAATAAGATAACTTTTTAATTTATAATTTAACTTTTGAATTAAGTCTTAAGACTATATGACAATTGGAAAGATTATTTTTGTTAGCATTATGCTCTTTTGGAACCAAATGCCACTTAATAATTCATGCCCACTGGGGTTGAAACATGTGACTGGAAAAGGGTGGCTTCTAATTAAGCAAATTTGTTACAAGTTGAGAACGAAGAGAGCATGTGGTTGGAGGGGTATATAAGGGACAATGGCCAAGAAATCATCATGAACAGAATCCATGACCGGGGAAGGGAGAGGGGGGTTCGGGGACGCAAGGGGAGGAAGAGGGCCAGGTGGCGTGGGAGAGGGTGGAGAGGTGGGAGGGTCATCAGGAAGGGGGGCAGGTTTGGGATGGGTAGGAGGAGGGGTAGACCCAGGGGGCCCCAAAAGAAGGATGGGGGGAGGCATAGGGACAAGATCATCAGCCAGAAATTGTTAAGGAGGCACCGGCGGTGTGGTGGAGGTACCATCTGGAGAATCATCCTGAAAAGGAAAAACAGCTTCGTGGAAAATCACATCTCTGTTGATGAAGAATGTACCTGAGACAGGATCATAGACACGATACCCTTTCTGTAGAGAGGGATAACCCATGAAGATGCATTGAGTAGCACGAGGAGCAAACTTGTCACGATACCCAATAGTAGTAGCAAAGCAAAGGCAACCAAAAACTCGAAGATGATTGAGATCAGGTGGTCACCCAAAGAGGAGCTCAAAGGGAGTCTTCCTATCAAGAATCCGAGAAGGCATTCTATTGATCAGGTAAGCAGCAGTAATCACACAGTCCCCCCAAAATTTTTCAGGGATAGAGGCTTGGTATTTCAGAGCCCGAGCAACCTCAAGAAGATGACGATGTTTGTGTTCGACAACACCATTTTGTTGAGGAGTGTAGGGACAAGAGCTCTCATGGAGAATGCCACGGTCGGAGAAAAAAGAGGAGCAAGCATGATTAAAGAAATCATGGGCATTATCGGTACGAACGCATTGAACAGAGGCATGAAATTGAGTGTTTATGAGAGTGAAGAACCGAGTGAGGTGAAAAAGGACTTGGGTTTTAGATTGCATGAGGAAAACCCAAGTAGCACGGGAAAAATCATCAACAAGGGTAAGGAAAAAATGGGACCCATCACGGTGGGGTAGGTGATAGGGACCCCAAATGTCAAGATGGATTAGAGAAAAAATGAAGGAAGTACGAGAGGAGCTGATGGGAAAAGATGAGCGAGGTTGTTTAGCGAGGGGGCAAATAGGACATGAAGGGTGAGGGAAGGAAGCACTGTGACCCAAGCGTTGGTGGGAAAGCAAAATATTATTTTTATTAAAATTGGCATTACAAAAGGTTCCTATACGGGGAGTAGTACATAAGGATAAATGAGCATTATTGGAAATGGAGGTCAAAAAATAAAGGCCTTGTCGAACTTTACCCAAGCCCATCAGTTTGCCAGTCGAACGAGCCTGAAAAAAACAAGAGTGAGGATAAAAAAAAGCTCAACAATGATTGTTGGCACAAGCTTTGGAAATAGAGATAAGATTAAAGCAAAAGTGGGGAACATAAAGAACATTTTTTAGAATAAATGTGGGAGTGAGGTGGACGTCACCAATTTTGGTGACAGATGTGACGTCTCCAATGGGGAGACGCACAGTCATAGAGGAATGAGGAGTATGGATGGTTGAAAAAAATTTTGGGTCGCAAATAATGTGATCACTGGCACCTAAATCAATAAGCCAATCAGTGGATAAAATAGAACTCATGAAGCAAAAGGAAGTACCTCCAAAGCTAGCAATTTTGTCAGGTTGGCCCATCTGCTGGAAAGCCCGAATAATCTGAGAAATCTAGGCCTCGTTAAGAGGTTGGTTGGAAGTTTCTCGGGAAATAACGGCATTGGAAGCAAAATCAATGTCATGTGAGTCACGTTCCCCGGGACGTCCATGTAATTTCCAACATGTGGCCTTTGTGTGGTTGGTGCACTTGCAATGGTCACAAAATAAATGATTGGACCGGATCCGAGAAGAATTTGGGCCACTGGACCTGGTAGGCCCGTTGGGCCCGTCGGGCCCGTTGGAGTGACGCGCGCGCGCATTATTCAGCCCGCGGGATCCCCTGTGCACGGGTGCACTGACCGCGTGCTAAGGGCCATCCATCGGTGATCCAGGCGAGATGGGTTGGTAGCCATCGGATGGGGGCGCGTTTATGAGCCCCTGGGAGCCGTCAGATGAGGTTGGAGCCTCGATGAAATGAGGACCGTCGGATCTAGGTAAATGCCTAGAGCTGTCCGATCCAAGTAGAGGGGGGGCTCCCTCTAGAAACCCTAGGGAGCCCGCTGAAGCAGCATAGCCGCCATTGAGCCCGTGGGCGGCGATGGCTCTCTGAGCGGCGAGGATGACTGATTCTCCAACACGGAGGTATTCCGCCGAGGCCAATCGGTGGTTTTCCTCCTGCACGGCAAGGAAGAGGAGACGGTAGAGTGACGGCGGCGGTTCCATGGCCAAAATCTGGGAGTGGAACGACGTGACGGAGTCGTTCAAGATGAGGAGGAACCGCGTGAGGCGTTGTTCCTCCTTGAGCCGCCGTGATTGCTGGAAGGTTACGTCGGGGCCGGTGAGCGGTTCTGTGATCTGATCGAGTTCGTGGCAGAGAGCCACGAATCGATTATAGATTACGGAAACGGCAAGGTTGCCTTGGAGGAGATCAGTGAGGCACTGCTCGATCTGGAAAATTCAGACGCGATCGGAGTGGCCGTAGAGCTCCCGGAGATTATCCCAAAGGAGTTTAGCATCTTCGGTAGGCGGTAGAGTAGTGGCGACGTCGGGGGCTAGGGTGTTCCCGATCTAGGAACAAACTAGTTGGGCACATTTCCGCCACTGCCGGAGGAGGTGCTCGGAGGTAGAGAGAGGAACAACGCCGTCGATGAAGCCGTCCTTATCCTTCGTGACGAGAGCACGACGGAAATCGCGTGACCACAGGGAGTAGTTCTCGGCGCCGGTGAGAACATGGGAGATGAGGCGGAGTTCGGGTCCATTAAAGGAAGCCGTGAAGAGGGGGTCATCGAGTTCAGGGCGGCCGGCGGCAGAGAACGGCAGCAAAATTGGGGACGAATTCTGGTAGGGATTGGGCCCCAAACTTGGGAATCCTGGGTAGGGATCCGAACCCGAATTCAGACACGAAGTGGCTGACGGGTCGGAGGGAGCGGGGCCACCCGATGGGGAGAAGCCGAGACTTGTACCCAGCGAGCTGGATGGAATTGGTCCGGGGCTAAGGTAGAGATAATGGGCCTAGGGAAATGGGGGCCAAGAGGAAGGAGGGGGCTGACTAGAGGGGCTCGAAAGGGGCTGAGAGGAGCCAGCAAACCCAGCACCAACCAAGGTGTCTTGGGCTAGAGTGGAGTGCGCACTAGAGAGGGCCTAAGAAGGGAGGGTGAGAGTGGGAATATGGGTGAGGTCTTCTATCAAGGTAGGGGCGTCGGGGTCCATAGAAGAGGTAGACATGGTTAAGGGAGGAAAAATCCGGAAGGGAGTAAAGGAAGGGTAAAAAAAATTTTACGGAAGCAAGAAGCCAGGAAAAAAAACTAGGCTCGTGATACCATGTCACAAGTTGAGAACGAAGAGAGCATAATTTGGAGAAGTTTTGTGTATTGGCTTGAAAAAAAGCTTTACATATGGTGTCCTTATATAATGCTAGGAACAACCATGAAAGGAAATATATAAGAGAATAAATGAAATATAATCCTACCTAATACAATGATATTTTTCCAAAATAACGCAATATACATGCAAAGGAAATATTCCTAAATAAGGAACAAATATTTCTATTAAGCACACGAATCTCCAACAAAATTATTTGCTTTGAAGAAGAGAACGTTAGAGGTGGTCTTGACGTGGCAACCAAATGCCATGGTGGTCAGCCACCATGGAGCCCCGATGTGGCAGTAGATGTCACAATGGAGTGCTGAGGTTCATTCCTTTCGGTGACCGCAATTCTCTGTTACTTCCGCATGAACAAACACGGCCACTCAAGTAAAGGATATTCCAGCGCTTACAGCAAGAATTCAGAAAAACGGTCACCTTTTCTCCGCTAGCGGCACCGCACGCCGTGATTGGATTCACCTGTTGGGAGAGACGGTGGTTTCACTCAGATTGGCACCACCCCTGCTTCGCAGAATCGAAATGGCCTTTCTTTGCTTCCTTAAATCATAGACGAGCAAACTCTTTCCTCCAACCAGTGGTAAAATTTGGCTGGAGAAAAGATCGACCAAAAAGCATAATTAGGAGAACGATTTCTTGCATCTCCTCATTGTCAGTATCGTCTTTCGTGAGTGGCTGGATCACAGAATATGCTTATCCTTCTTTGGTACCTTCCATTTAACGTATTGAAAAATGAATGAACCTTTTATATTTAAATAAGACTGTGGTAGCAGTGGTCATCCTTGTTCCAAGTTTTGAAGAGTGCGGTTAGATAGGAGGTGATATTGACATCGGCTGTAAAATAGTCTACTAAATTAACAGTGGTAATAAACTTGTTTTACTACTGTCATCTCCACCTAATTGGAACGTGTACTCCGTCCACATTACAAACGACAAAAGGTGAGTTGTGCACATAACAAAGGACAAAAGGTGGGTTGTTCACATTACAACGGACAAAAGGCAAGTTGTACGCATTAAAAGGACAAAAGGTGAGTGTTCACATTATAAAAGGTTGAGTTGTTGGAAATTTGAATGGTAGGAGCTGAAAAGCTAGGTATCGAGAGAGTGAAGTTGTAGAGAGAGAAAGAAAAGGGAGGAAGTCTAGGAAAACACGTGAGCTATATTCTTATTTAGCTGGAGCTTCTACAACTTAAGCAAAACACGGGCCTTCTCTTACATATTTATAACAAAAGAGAGAGAAGGTCCTTTAAATACATTACTTGCACTTCACGCTCACGTAACTCTCTTTCTTTGAAGCTTCCTTCAGGACTCATGCTTGACCCAAGGAAAGCTTGACACTTGCTTTCCTTGGAACTTCTCCATCTTATCACCTTCTTGCTTCTGCGTATTTTCCACAAGGCAAATCATTCCTTCTGACGATTCGCCAATTATTATCTGAGACTTCTTAACTTCACTTGCAGTGGTCATTACAGCTTTTCCTTTGGTTAATATCCGCGAGTTTGAACCTTCCTGAAATTTCCTGAAAGCTGAGTTGGCAGATGGTATGTTTACATCCACATCCATGAGGCAGTCCTGCATTATCACGTCAGTTGAGTAAAGAGACTCCTTTGCTGGAGAGTCAAGATAGTTGGTTTCAAGGTCAGGGGACAGGATAGGTTCATCATGTGCATCTTGGTACTCAGTTTCGTTGAGATCGATTTGCATGGATGTGGAGCTTCCTGTGCTTTTGCTGGACATACCAAAGAGGTTCTCTGAGACAGCTTGGAAGGCTTGAGTGTTTCCAGACCAGTTGTATCTTGGAAAGCCCGAGGACGTGGACATTGGATGAGCAGAGAGTGCAGCAAGTGTTGATATTGGTTGCGCTGGAATTGGTTGAGTTCCATCAAGTACTATTCCTCCAACAGTAGGATCCTAGTACTATTTAAAAGTAATATGTTTTCTCAAGTCATTAGTTAATTTATTGACTACACTTGTAGTTCAACTTAAGCCCTTTCAAGGAGTGAGAGGAAATGATTAGTATAAAGAAAGAAAAACACAATGATTAGCTAGAGCGAATTTTGAGACAAACAATAAATTTTAGTAATAAAATATGATAGATTTTTGGAATTAAAATAAGTCCCAATGTTACCTATGTGAGTAATAAGAAGGCTTACGTTATCACCCATGGTAAGGGCTGGAGTTAGGCAGTTGAGTGACATCAATGGTGATGTGATCCATGGCAGCAAAATCAAGAAATCATGCTTAGTAAAAGATTGTAGAAAGAAGAGGTAAGGCAACGTAGTGGGCCTATGGTAGAAGATTAAGGTCTTGGGCTGGGTGGCAAAGGGTAAGGAGTTGGAGCACGGGTAGTAGTATAATGGGTTAGGGTGGTTTTGGGCTTATAAATTTTCTAAGGTTTTTATTTGTTGAAATGTGTCAACCGGCCGAGAAATGAGGTTTTCTTCCTTGCCAAATGTGTCGAGTTAAAACGTCAGTATCTCAACCAAGAAACTATTCCATCAACAGAATTGACTGTCTACTATGAATTGTGATTGGTAGTTCTAAAACCTTTCCATTTGGTGGCCCAAATGCCTTCTGTTCATCATGTGAATATGCAAATACATTCTGTTCACCCTCGTTTTTCTCCTTTCTCAACTAGTCGGTAAAACTTCAGGAATCACGATAGAAAGTATGAGCCTAAATCTTGCTTTAATCATTCTATTACTTTATCATGATTACATCAAAAATGCATAATTTGTTCTATAACTGACGCATTGTATAGCATAAAATATACATAAAGTTTCTCTGACAGGTGAAATGGAAATATGTGAAAAATCAACGGAAATATGTCAAAGGGATTGATTTGGTTGTTGAAAAACTCATTGAATGGATGAAAGTTCACCTTGTATGTCTGGGGTACTTATGAACAGGATTTGTTAGAAAAGACATAAATAGACTTCCATTGTGAGATTTTGATGCAGTGTTGGGCTTAGAAATAGTTAATTAGTGAAGGTTAGTGAGAAGTTTTGAATGCAAATGTAAGATTTAAAAAGGATCTCCTTCTACTTTGTAATCAAACAAAGAATAAACTTTTTGATATTTTTTTGCTTGGCAAAAGATCTTTGTTAGATGGATACACCTTTGAATTCTGAGCATTTGTGAGAGGGTCAAGATGCTTTATCTAAAAAAGGAACCACAAGAGATTATGAAGGTTTAGTGGTTAGAGCAATTACCATCCATATTGGCTTGTGCTAAAAAATGTTCAAGGGTGGATTGAAAAAAAAAAAAAAAAAAGAAACCCTTCCAATTAAGGTCATCACCGAGAAATCCACTGTTATTCTAATTTGGGTGAAAGTTTAGGGCATTGTCTAAAAGGAAGGTGGACAAAAAATACAATCGTATGAATGAAGCAATATACTAAAATGCAGACTAGTAAAGTAGCTTTGGAGGATGAAAGATTAGAGAGTGTTTTAATAAAAAATTAGAATTGAACCAAAGACTTAAGAAATAATGACCAAACCACATAAAGAGAAAGGGTGATTTTTCATTCCAAGTAGTCTCATGTATAGAGAAACAAATGTCATGAATCAACACAGGTAGTCTCATGTATAGTCGCTTAACAATGGTTGGGCCTGACTTGAATTAAGCCCATGCCCCCTTTTTAGAGAAATTGTAGTCCTCTATATGAAAAATTAAAGGAAATTACTAAAAGAAAAAAAAAAGTAAGAAACTATATATTGATTGACAATAGCACAAGAGAAAGAAAGTCAGTTCTGGCAAGTAGTATTGTATTCAAAACTTTTTGTGTTTTGCTCTAAACAACAATGCCTTGGAGAAAGGATTCTTTGCATAAAAAACTCATAGAATTCTTAGCACTAATATTCGCATTATATTTATTTAGAATAGACTATGAATTAGATTAAATTCTACGTAGGATACTCTTTGTATATTTTCTTTCCAAATATCTATATATAAATGGAGATGTGATGTGTAAATTAAAAGGCTAAACATAACTCATAATTTTCCTCTTACAATTCTTCTAAGTTTTCTTTCCTAAAGAAAATCCTTTTCTTTGATCTTTCTCTTTCCGATTGGCATTTTACCTTCTCACTATTAATCACTTTGTGAAACTTAACCATGTACTCTCCTTAAATTTTATCAAAAGACTTTGATGTAAGCAAAAAGGAGGAGTGAGGATCCACTAAAAATGTGACTAGGAGAACAAGATTAAACTATCCCATTTGATGGTCTACTCATCCTTTGTTCTTACCTTTTTCTAAACCTTTTTTACATGCTTCTTCAATGAACTCTAGTTAATCTTGGCGTCGCTTAAAATGACTACATTAACGATTTCAATATCACATAGTTTTGACAGAGAAAGAAGAAGAAAAATTTCTACAGAGAACTTGAACGCCATTAGCCACTCTAACAAACAACACTCAATAACGACCTACAATTCGACAGTTTGACTTAGGCTAGTAGCTAACGTCTGTTTCCAAGTCACAAAGTGAATGACAAGGAGATGAATAGCAATTCAAAAAAGGAGAGTTCATAGAAAAGGCTTTTTCCAAGGAAGTAAGGCCTAGAAGACAAGTTAAGCTGAAAGAGTAAGATTGTGAATTGTATTTAGCCTTTTAATTTATACGTTACATTTCCACGTATATACAGATTTTAGGAGAGAGAATATATAGATAATACTCTATAGAATGTGATCTAATTCATAGAATATTCTTAATACATGCAACTGTCTAGTAAATACTATGGACAACCGTAGAGATAACAGCAACTATATAAGACTTCGGTCACATGATTTCAAATACTGGAGCTGATAGACAGAAATTTTCCTCTCTCTCTTTCTCTCTCTCCTTCTTACGCCATGACACTCGGTGCCGACTAAATCCTGCTTTGTAGTCCAAGGATCAAACTTGCATACATGTGTTCCGCGTGATTACAACTAGTAGAAATGCTGAAAATGTATGTTCCATTTTGTTTTTAGACCTTGACACGGTTGCCAAAGTCATTTTTACCTGTCATTGTCCACCACCTTTATTTTTTTGGTTCTTCGACTAATTCTATTTACGCGTTTGCTTCCGGGAGACGCTCCAGGAGACCATTCCCATGTACCAAACTGAATCGTGTTTGGAATATGTGAAACCTTCTCATCGGAGTCCTCGCGTAAGAAGTCGGGGAGAGGCAAAGGGAGAGAGAGAGGAAACTGTCTGTCTATCAGCTCCAGTATGTGAAACTTTGTCATCAGATGCGTTACAAATTTGAGGTTTTCTCCATAGTTGTCAAATAAAGTTCTTCTTTTAAGGTGTTTTCCACTGTTTCTTGTGCATAGATAATGAACGCAATATATGCAGCCAAATAATTTCTGGACAGACGGAGATTGTCGTTGTCCACATTGATAAAGGCATCAAAATGTGAAAAATCAACGGAAATATGTGAAAGGGTTGATTTGGTAGTTGAAAATCCCATTAAATGGGTGAAAGTCAACATTTTATATCTCGTGTGCTTATGAATTGGATTAGTTAGAGAAAGACATAAATAGACTCTCATTGTAAGCTATTGAACTAACAAACATCTAGCTCAATAGTAGTAAATATAAAAGACTTCATTCTCCCATATTAGAAAAATAAGCGGAATGATCTAATTATATAAAGAAGTCCAGCTACTTCTCCTATTAAGATTAATTTTTTAAGATGGGATCTGTTGGTTTCAAGTTCAATACTTTAATGGTATACAATGACTACCTCTCATTCAAAGCAATGGAAGGATAATGAATTAGTGCCACCAAGATCTAACACGCCCAGTGGGGCTGGTCTCAATTGGACCATTAATTTTTTCTTTTCATTTTTTTTTAAATTGGGTAAATTATTCCAACATATTTTTTTTTCAAAAGGTAAATGGTTTGCAAATAAAGTTGGTCTTGGAACTTTGATAGCATCAAATTAACATAATGTTGGATAAATAATATTCAATGACTCTAATGAGTTAATTGTTGAGCAATTGTGTTATCAAATCGTAAAAAGTTAACAAATGAACCAATTCTTTTATTCTTGTAAAAAAAAAAATGTTGGGCTGCTAATGTAGTGTTAGCCCTAAAAATAGTTAAGCGGAAACGGTTAGTAAGAAGTTTGGGATGCAAATGTAAGATTAAAAGAGGATATCCTTCCTCTTTGTAATCCAACAAAGAGAATAAAGTTTTTAATATTGTTTTACTTAGCAAAAGATCCTTGTTAGATACATACATCTTTGAATTCCAAGAAATCCACTTTAATTGTTGATTCCGGTGAAATAAAATCCTATGAATGAAGAACACACTTAAATGCTAACTAAAACTTTGGAGGTGAAAGATTAAAGAATGCTTTAATAAAAAATTTGAGCATAACCAAAGACTTATAAATTGGTGACTAAACCACATAAACAAGTTGATAAGCATCTAGTTCAATTGAGAACAAGTGTTGTTTGGAATCTTTTAATCTTAAGTTTGACACTCAATTATATGAGTTTAAGTACACATAAAAATAAAATAAATAAAGAAAGGAATAATTTTTCAATTCAAGATGCTATTTGGTAAAGTAAAGAGACAAATGTCATGAATCAACATAATAAGATTCATGGATAGTCTTTAACTATGGTTTGGCCCAACTTGAATTAAGCCCATGCCCCCCTTCTAGAGAAATTGTAGACCTAAAGAAAGGAAGGAAAAAATAAAGGTTAAAAGAGAGATATTGATTGATAATAGTGCAAGAGAAAGAAAGAGAGGTACATTGTTGGAGTAACAAAGAATGAGTGAAAAAGTCCTTATTTTGCAATTTGTACTGTAATCAAAACTTTTCTGTTGTGCTCTTTATACCAATGCCTTAGAGAAGAGGTTCTCTATATAGAAGAATCATAGAATTCTTAGTATTAATATACAGGTTATATATATTTAGAATATACTATGAATTAGATTGCATTCTACATAGAATATTCTTTGTATATTTTCTTCCTATTGTCTATATAAAAAAGGAAATGTAATCCGTAAATTAAAAAGCTAAATGCAATTCACAATTTGACTCTTACAATTCAGCCTTTACTTCACAGAATCGGAATGGCCTTCCTCTGTTTCCTCAAGTCATAAACTAGAGCAAACCTTTTCCTCCAACCAATGGTAAAAGTTGGCCGCAGAGTTTTTTTTTTTTTTTAATTTTATTTTTTGAAGCGGTACTCTGTTTTGTAGTAGACAGCGCCCATTTCTGCAGCTTGAAGAAGATGAAATAGGTGGTGGAAAATGAGATCGTTTGGCTGTTTAAGGGACTTGTGTTCCCCACTTTTTACAACCCTTTATACTCTGTTTTTACTCTCTCCAGAACGACAATCCTAACATCTGTGTAGCTTTCTTTGTTTTGACAGAGAAGGAGAAATATTTCTGCATAGAACTAGAACGCAACTAGACACACCAACAAACAACACTCAATAGCGATCTAAGAAGCTTGATACGATTCGACAGTTTTGACTTAGGCTAGTAGCTAACGTCTGTTTCCAAGTCTAGATTTATTAAGAGAAACAATATGCATTACCATTAAAAGTTTCTTCCATCTTCTCTCGACAACAGTCCACCAACGGCATGATAGACCCAGCTCAACGACCGCTATTTAGGAATGATCCAAGGGCAAATATGGGAGGATTAGAAGTCTGGCTTGGTAAGAAATCAGATGATTCATCCGTTTTAAATGTAAAAAAGGAAGCTCTCTCTTTCGTTAATTCCGGCAGACCAATATCATCATCCAAAAACTAAATCACTTGCCTCATGCTAGGCCTAGCTGAAGGCATTGCGTGAGAGCAAAGCAAGCCTACTATCAACACCAATACCATTTCTTCCTCCACGTAATTTCCCCCCAATCTAGGATCACAAGAATCGAGAATAACTCCATTTCTCCAGCGCTCAAAAACCCAATCAATCAAAATCAACCGTTCTGGCGGTTCCTGATGCTCTATAGGTCTCCTTCCACAAGCCACCTCGAGCATGAAAGTCCCGAAGGCATAAACATCAGTACAAGTTGTTGCCCTCCCTGCTCTGGTAAGCTCCGGAGCCAAATAGCCAATAGTGCCTGCCACACGGGTGGTTTCGGGATTGCCACCATGTTTGTATAATTTCACAAGGCCAAAATCTCCTAGCCTTGCATTTAGTTCGGCATCCAATAAAATGTTGCTTGCTTTTACATCTCTGTGTAGAATAACCTGTTCCCACTGTTCATGGAGATAAAGAAGGCCAGATGCTACGCCTTTGATGATTCCAAGTCGTTGAGGCCAGTTAAGGCTTTGGTTTGTGTTCCGATACAAGAATTTGTCGAGACTTCCGCTAGGCATATAATCATAGACCAACAGAAGTTCCCGCTTTTGCCGGCAATAGCCTAGGAGCTGCACTAAGTTTCTATGCCTCATTCTTCCCATGCTAACAATCTCTGCCACAAATTCCTTCATCCCTTGTTTGGAATCATGGGAGACTTTCTTGACTGCAACTTGAACATTAGATGATGGAAGCGTTCCTTTATAAACCTTTCCAAAACCTCCAGCTCCAAGAAGTTCTGTATTTCTAAAACCTCGGGTTGCATTGTGAAGATCCTTATAGGTAAAACCTGTGAAGACCATAACCTTCTTCCCAATCTTCACGTACTTCTTCAGAATTCTTCCGCCTTAAGATGTAAACAGCTCCCGGGATCGTTATGAGCAGAACTGCTGCTGCTATGAGTGAAGCGACGATCTGTACTCGTGGTTTCTCTCCCTCTTCTCTGTTTTGGGGAGGTGGAAGGGGAAGGAGGCTCGAAATGTTAAGGCTTTGTGCTGTTCCACTTGTATTAAAGCTCCATCCCAGGATGGAGTGATCACTTGCGAGGAGGCCTGTGGATGAGGAGAAGCCAACATACATATATTCTAAGAGAAATTCAGACAAATCAATATTCTTCGATATTAGAGGTCGAAATGGTTTTTCGATTGTGGCCGGGGCGAGTGTCACACTGATTAAGCTTTCTGCTTCATCATAGTCTATCCAAAGACTCAGTGGATTTCCACTCTTGAGGTCCACGGTTATTTTGTTATGTCCATCGTCATACGATGCTAAATATGATGCAATATGCTGGAGGCTGTTGACCAGGATGGCCACCTCATTGTCTGTGACGTCACTAATTTCAAAGTCTTGAACTGTGTCAAGCTGGATGGCCAAGATGTGGTTTGTAGGAAGACCGTCATTGGAAGCGTTGAAGAGTCCCAGGTACTGGCTTGGCAAAGCATGGGTGAAATCCGTCGAGGGAGCGATGGTGAAGGCCATGCCGTGACCACCAAGTTTTGGATATCCAGGAACTATGGCAAACACAAAGTGGATAGAAAATGAAACCGAAGAATTTAGATTCTATGAGGGTTTGAATCTTATGGGAAACTGATGAAAAGCATGGCCCATTTTGCGGCTTGTAGTATTGGTTAGCTGCTACAGACCGTTGGGGTGGATTTCTGCGATTCCATCGAGATGCAGTTTGGCCTGACGAAATCCGTTGTAGATGAATTGCTTTTCATCTTCAGGAAAAGTCGAGGGAATATTGGAAACAAAGAGAACTAAGAGAAAATGGAGGGATCGAGGAACTGTAGCCATTGGGAAAATGGTTCTCCTTTCTGTATCAGAAGGCTTTTATCTGTTTATATACCTGGACCTGCGCATAAATGAGTGCAATCCGGTAGATCAAGATTAAATACTCGTTAAGAATAATAATTGGAAAAATGATATGAAATCATTGTTCTGATAATTTATCATGATAATTTGTAAATGAAATTTATTTTTAAATATCCTTTTTATTGATGAAAACTCATACAAAATTTCTCTAAAATTTTTAAGAACTCTTGCACACCAATTCACCCGAATTCTTAGTAGCAAATATCACATTAAGACAGCAACTTATGAAATTTTTCTACAGTGGAAATAAGTTAGTAACAACTCATGCATACCCATTAATCCGAATTATTAGGGGTAAGTCTCATACTACGGAAATAATTTAGTTATGCTCTATTTTTTTTTTTTAACTCACATACCCGGGGAGGGGGAACGGTAGTTATGCCCCCTCAAACAGCATGCGATCCAACCTTTTTGTTTATTCGTAAATCATTGATTCTCGAAATGGAAATAATTTGTTTATAAAGTTTTGAAGTCTTAAAAATTAGAATATTTTGTTTTATAAAAGTTGACATTTAGCTTCAAAAGCTCAGTAAAACAAAACAATGAAAATCTAAATTCCTATTTTAACAGATAACCTTCAATTATCCTTTGACTGGTTTAAAAGATCCACTACAAAGCATGATAAGGAAAATAATTAAAAACTCAATCATCATCGAGTCCATTATCAATTCCACAGAGGCTTCAACCTTAATTACTTTGATAATAATCACCGGACCAATGGCTACCACGTTTTCAACCGTAGGAAATACTAACAGAACTCCGTCATCAAGTTTTCCCACCCCTATTTGCTGTATTTGTGTTCTTTCCAAGATGCTATTGAAAGTGAATAAGAAGGAAATGAAATCACTACCTATAAATTCTCAGTACTCTTTGTATTCTGTCTCTATCAAGTGTGAAACCAGAGCCCTTTTTTTTTTTTTCTACAATTACATTAACATAGCCACAGAAAAAAATAAAAAATGTTCAAAAAAAGAAGAAAAAATGGTGGGAATACGTGTTAGCATAATTTTTAAGTTTTCCATAAAGTGGCCTTATATTATTGTTGGTCTAATAAAGTGAGACTTAAGAATCTATTTGATAAATATAGACTGGTTGGTGTGGGCTGTATCTAACTAAATAGGGCCATGATGAGTGGGCCTATTTGGTGGCACATAAGGTTAGGGCTAGGTCCTATCCTCTAGCTCATATTATTTAAGCACATTATTCAAGCATTAGGGTAAAAAAAGACTTCATTCTTCAAGCCGCAACCCTTTAGCTTCTCTCATCAAGTCAGTGCTTACAGAATGAGAATAGAAGATATGAACTTAACCTGAAGATTGATTTTGCATTTGTGAATCTTTCTAAAAGATTGAAATACGGTATGTTTATTTTTTATTTCTTATCTTAATTTGGTGTTTTAGATCTGACTACACAGATCTTGGCTTTTCAATCTCATTAGAGATCGATTAAATTTTAACAATACCTTCAACTTTGATCACATACGATGAGCTGAGATATGGTATTATGTTGAATAGTTTGGTTTATTGATCCTAAAGGATATTATTTGTGACGCAGTTCAGCTTGAATGTCTCTGGTTCTGGAGTTTTGGCCTCAACTCAGCCTTCCTGGGCAGCAGTTTAAAGAAGGGGAGCACATAAAGATTATCGTACAGACCGATGAAGAAAAGCAGACTGACGAAGAAAGGTGGATAAACCTTGCCTGCAATACTTTTGACGACCAGCAGGGCAACACCACAGAAAAGCAAATGGTTGGTTCTCTCTTTCCAGCTTAAAGGCATCAAAACGCGTGGAGTTGTGGAAAATGTCGCTGTCGACTTTGATAAAGCATCAAAATGCGAAAATCAATGGAAACATGTAAAAGGGAGTGATTTGGTGGTCGAAGACTTCATTAAAGAGTGTAAGTCTACCTTATATGGGTGGCGTGCTGCCGTGCTGCCGTGCTCATGGAAACCAAGATTTGCAATGGAAAGATATGAACAGACTTCCCTTGTAAGCCGAAGATGAAGTGTTGGCATAGCCAGAAAGACGATCTCTTTTAGACACCCTTTTGACGTCATTGATGTCAATATCAACTTTATCATTGCACTTTTTCTTAAATATAGCCAGACAACTGATTCTCCCTATGCCTTCTATGCTGGTATATGACAAGAATAGTATATTCCAATGACAAACTTACCATCAATTAAATATCAAATAAAAATAGAAGGAATAAGACGAAAGTTTCCGAACATTCTACTTGCAATGTGAGCGAAAGTTTTTACATGTAAACAGGATATTGAAAAGTTTTCCTTGTTAGAAAGATACATGCAATGAGTAGTTGATTCTATCCATTAAACCAAAAGTAACAGCGTTCAGAAACTTTCATGCGGTGGTCAATGGAAACAGGTGAAAGGGAGTGATTTCGTTATTGAAAATCTCATTAAATAAGTGGAAGTGCACTTTGTATGGCTGGTCTACCCATGAAAAGCACGAATTGTAATGCAAAGACATAAATAGACTCCCTTTATGAGCTGCAGATGCAGTGCTCGACTTATCAGAGAGAGTTAAGTCCAGAAGCTGACCAAGAAGTCTCGGGTACAATGTATTCTCACCTGAAATCTTATCAGAAGATTTTGATGCCGGAGAAAAAAGGGGAAAACAATTTGAAATTATTCCAATAGATGGTCTACTCATTCTTTCTTGGTACTTTCTCCTAATCATTTCTGTTTATTTTTTCAATGATGTCCTGGTAATCTTGGCATTACTTGAAAATAACTACATTAAAGATTTCAATATCATCAATATTGTCGAAAGTTTTACATACATACAAGATATAGGAAGATTATTTTTGTTCATACTTTGGCTCTTCTATTATCGAATGTCATTCTTAATAATTCAGACTGGCTGGGTTTGAAACATGCTTGTGTAGACAGTGGCTTTGAATTAAGAGAAATAAGAAGAAAAACTTCTACACAGCACTCTATTTGGATTAAACAAACAACACTCAATGACGATTTAAGAAGCTTACTACACTTCAATAGTTTGACTTCGGCTAGTAGCTAACATCTGTTTGTAATTCTAAATTTAGTGGGGGAAACTCTATGCATCATCAGCATCAGAAGTTTCTTCTGCCTCTTCTCGACAACAATCTATGGGTGGCATAACAGACCAGACTCAACGACTACTATTCAGGAATGATCCACGGGTAGATACGGAGGGAAAATAAATCTAGCTTGGTAAGAAATCAGATAATTCTTCCGTTTTAAACGCACAAAAGTTGTCTTTTGTTAATTCTGGCAAACCAGAATCACCATCCAAAAACTGCTTTACTTGCCTGATGTTGAGCCTAGCTGATACCATTGCCTGAGAGCCAAGCAAACGTACTCTCAAAGCCAGTAGCACTTCCTCGTATCCTTTTTTGGTATCACAAGGTCTTCTCTGTTTAAAAACATGGACCTGCCATCACTGATTGCAATCCGAAGTCAAGATTAGTAGCCATTAAAAATAATCATTGAACGGCTAGTTAAGACATTACATTCTAGCAAGAAAACTATATAACAAATTGTTCTAATAATTCATCATAACAATTTGAAAATCAAAAACTTTCTTTTTCAAAAAGCATGAAAAATTTATATGAGGATTCTTTATAATAAAGATAAAATTAGAAGTAAATTATGCATACAATTAATCTGAATTATTAGTCGCAAATACCATGGTGAGGAAATGACTTAGTTATACCCCTTTAGACAACATGCTGTCAAACCTTTTTGCTTATTCTTAAATCAACAATTTTGGAATTGGAAATTATCTATTTATAAATATAAAAGTCCTAACAAATATCATAATTTGTTATGCTCAAGTACTCTTTTAGCTTATTGCAAACAAAAACTGAAATTCGGCATTCTTATTATTACAGAAAACCTTGATTTTTCTTCAACAAGGACAAAAGATCCACTAAAACGCATCACTTTGAAAAAGCTTTCTTTCAATTTCTTCTAAAGTAAAGCAAAAATATGAGTCTTACAATGCTCTTTCGTCTTGATAAATGGAAGGAACAAGGAATACTGCTATCCTTCTTCGGTACCTTTTAGATAACGTGTCGCATGTGAATGAATGAACCCTTTATATGTAAATAGGATGTTGAAAGGCTTTCTTAGGCGGAAAATAAACTGCAGGAGCTTATTCCACCGATTTGAGGCTTTCTACTTCCGTTCCCACATGATTCTCAAGGTACCGAAGGTTTTTTTTTTTTTTTGGCCTTTTCTTAATTTTATTTATTAAGTTACATTTACGTGATATCAGAATCCATTTATCTATTTTTAGTCACGTAATTTAGAATAGGTGGAATAAAGAGCTATGAATTGGCCCATGTTTGACGAGCCAAGGATTGTCCAGTAAACAAAAGACAATAGTGTTAAAAATCTTTCAAAGGATTTGCTACCAGACAAACAGACTGCCATTGATCGAAGCTGACCAACCATTTTTCTATACCTCCTCGATGAGATCATGGAAAGTTCTTGTTTTTGCTTCATCACCTTGGAATAAAGTCTTGGCAAGAAAATTAAGCTTTTTATTTGGGTCCTATCGTCTCTATCGAGTTGGAGTGTGATTTATGTGCACACTAGAAAATATTATCCATGTGCCCAACAACTCTTCCTTTGTCCTCTTCCGTTGTGAAGTACTGTTGAGGGAATTGAAATAATTTAGGTGTCAATCATGGGTTAAGATGTCAATTGGGATCTCCATTACTACAGTAACATTTCCTAGGCATGGAATGAACACATGTACCAAATAACTTCATAACATGTAAAAGGCATCAAAACGTGAAAAACAATTGAAGACACATCAACAAGAGTAATTTGACTATCAAAAGTTTAGGAAACGAGTGAAAAGTATAACTCTAATGTTTGTTCATGCTTACAAATAGTGTAGAATGCTCAAATGCCCAAGACAAAAGTTAATTTTAAGGTTTACAAATACTTTTTAAATTTAAGCTTTACTATAAGGGATGATGCTTTCGGTATGGAACTTTCAACCTACATATACATGCCAAGTGTTGTGTCTATTTTTTCTTTCGAGTGCTATGTCTAAAGGATCAAAAACACCCAATCCAAAAACTAGCTTGAAGGTTGGGGAGCACCTAACCTTTATGCTTAACAAGAGACTTTAGTGAGATACATACACTTTTGAATCCAAAAGTTTGTGAGAGGTTCAAGATGTTTTATATGAAAAAGAAGGACAAAGAGATTTGGAAAGTTCAATGGTAGGAGGGATGGCTATCTATATTGACTTGTAAAAATGAAAGTTCAAGGAAGAGGAGAAGGCTTAAGGCTACATTGAGAAAAATAAAACCCTTTGAAGGAAGGCCAGGACCAAGAAACCAACATCTATTGCCAATTCAAGTGAAAGGCTAGGACATTGCTTAAAAACAAGATGTACAAAACAATCAATTGAGAAGACTAACTTGAAATATGCAAACTAATAAGATAATCTTAGAGATGAAAAATGATTAATTAAATGAATAACAATAAAGTATGCTTTAATCTAAAATTTAAGTGGTCAAAGATTTAAGAAATAGTAACTGCATTGCATTAAAGGGAAAAAAAAAAAACGAGGGTGATATCTTAATTCTAAGTTGTATTTTGTTATAAAGTAAAGAGACAAACATCCTAAATTAACACTAACAAGTCTCCTGGATAGTCTTTAAATATGGTTTGGCTCAACTCAAACTAAGCCCAAGGCCACTTTAGAAAAATTGTAATCTTCTCTATAACTAATTGAAAGAAATAAAGAAAGAAAAAAAGTCACATGCTTAAGTAAGAGGGAAGGGATGAGGAAGTCCTTGTTTGGCAATTAGTATTGTAGTTAAAAAAAAAAAATATATTGTTTTGTTCTGAATAATAATGTCTTTAAGAAAGAATTCCTTACATAAGAAAATCATAAAATTCTTAAGATTGGATATATGATTGTATATATTAGGAATATAATATGAATTATACATTCTACACAGAGTATTCTATGGATATTCTTTCTCCTAAAATCTATATATATATAAGAAATACAACATGTAAATTAAAAGGAAACAAAACACACAATCTTTCTCTTTTAGTCTACCTTTCTTCTGAGCTCTCTTTCCTCGGAAAAAGCCTTTTCTCTCACCATTTCTCTTTTGAATCGGCGTTCATCTCCTTCTTATTCCCTCTTCAAGTCTGATCAAAAGATTTTGATGCAGGAGAAAAAACGGGACAGAGGATCCACTAAAAACCATTGCAAGGAAAATAGTTTAAACTATGTCATGTGATGATCTACTCATCCTTTATTGTTACATTTTTTTGAATCTTTTTTCCATACTTTTTTAAACATATCTTGGTACTCTTGGCATTACTTGAAACTCTATTAAAGATTTCAATATCATCAAAGTAGACAAAAGTTTTATATGCATATAAGAAATTGCAGTGTATGACTTTTCAATTCAGAACTTAACTTTTGAGTTAAGCTTTTAAGCTATCTAACAATTAGAAAGATTATTTTTTTTATGCATTAAACTCTTTTGGAACCAAATGCCACGATGGGCAGCCATAATGAAGCCATAATGTGGCAGTAGATGTCACGGAGCGCTGAGGTTCATTCCTTTCGATGCCTGCGATTCTCTGTTACTTCCGCATGAACAAACACGGCCACTTGAGTAAAGGATATTCCGGCGCTTGCACCAAGAATTCAGAAAAACGGTCTCCTTTTCTCGGCCATTGGCGCCACAGTTCAAGCTGTGCTCTGTTTTTGTAGAGACGACGCCGATTTCTGAAGCATGAAGAAATAGCAACCATTCCCGCACCAATCACTTGCAGGAAGAGCAAATAGGCGGCGGAAGAAGAAGACTTGTCGGCTGTTTAAGAGACTTGGGTTCCCCTTCTTTGACAAGCCTTTGTACTCCGTTTTCGCTCTCCCAAAAACGGGATTCCCTACATCCGTCTAGCTGTTTTTGTTACGACAGTGTAAGAAGAAAAATTTCTGCAGAATACTAAAAACGCAATTAGCCACTCTAACAAGCAACACTTAATAACGATCTAAGAATCTTGCTACATTTCGAAAATTTCACTTAGTATCTAACATCTGTTTCCAAGACTAGATTTGGTGTTGGAAACTCTATACATTATTATCAGGAATGATTTGACTCAACGGCCACTATTCAGGAATGATCCAAGGGTAGACATGGAAGGAACAGAAGTCTGGCTTCGTAAGAAATCAGATGATTCGTCCATTTTAAATGTAGAAAAGGAAGCTCCCTCTTTTGTTAATTCTGGCAGATCAGCATCGCCATCCAAAAACTGCATAACTTGCCTCATGCTAGGCCTAGCTGATGGCATTGCGTGAGAGCACAGCAAGCCTACTTTCAAAATCAATACCATTTCTTTCTCCACATAATTTCCTTCCAATCTAGGATCACATGCTTCAAGAATAGCTCCATTTCTCCAGCACTCGAACACCCAATCAACCAACATCATCCGTTCTGGCAGTTCCTGATTCTCAATAGGTCTTCTTCCACAAGCCACCTCCAGCACAAAAGTTCCAAAAGCATAAACATCAGTACAAGTGGCTGCCCACCCTGCTCTCATAAGCTCCGGAGCCAAATAGCCAATAGTGCCCACCACACGGGTGGTTTTGGGGTTGGTACCATGGTTGTATAATTTTGCAAGGCCAAAATCTCCTAGTCTTGCATTTAGTTCAGCATCTAATAGAACATTACTTGCTTTTACATCTCTGTGTAAAACCACCTGTTCCCACTCTTCATGGAGGTAAAGAAGGCCAGATGCTACCCCTCTAATGATTCGAAATCGTTGAGGCCAGTTAAGTCTTAGGTTTACGTTCTGATACAAGAACTTGTCGAGACTTTCGTTAGGCATATAATCATAGACCAACAGAAGTTCCTGCTTTCGCCGACAATAACCCAGGAGCTGCACTAAGTTCCTGTGCCTCATTCTTCCCATGCTAATTATCTCCGCCACAAATTCCTTCATCCCTTGTTTGGAATCGTAGGAGACTTTCTTGACTGCAACTTGAACATTAGACGGTGGAAGCGTTCCTCTATAAACCTTTCCAAAACCTCCAGCTCCAAGAAGTTCTGTATCACTGAAACCTTGGGTTGCATTGTGAAGTTCCTTATAGGTGAACCTGTGAACACCACAACCCTCTTCCCATTCTTCACGTACTTCTTCAGAATTCTTCCACCTTGAGATGTAAATAGCTCCCGGGATCGCTATCAGCACAACCGCTGCTGCTATGAGTGAAGTGACGATCTGTACTAGTTGTTTCTCTCTCTTTTTCCTCTGATGGGAAAGGGGAAGAGGAGGGAGGCTCGAAACATCAAGCCTTACCGCTGGTCCACTTGTATTAAAGCTCCATCCCAAGATGTAGTGTTCACTTAACAAGAAACCTGTGGCTGAGGAGAAGCCTACATACATATGTTCCAAGAGAAATTCAGACAGATTAATGGTCTTCGATAATAAAGGTTTTTCTGGTTTTGGTGTTTCAGTTGGAGCGAGTCTTACGCTAAGTAACGTTTGTGCTTCATCATAGTCTATCCAAAGACATATTGGATCCCCACTTGTGAGCTTCAAGCTTGTTTCCAATTGATCCCCATACTTTGCGGGAATTGATACAACGGACGTGATGTTGTTGACATCGATTCCCACGTCATTATTTGTAAGATCTCTGAATTCAGTGTTCTTAAATGTGTCAAGCTCGATAGCCAAGATGTGGTTTGTAAGAAGGCCGTTACTGGAAGCATTGAAGAGTCCCAAGTAACTGCCTGCAGAAGCGTGGGTGAAATCCATCGACGGAGCGATGGTGAAGGCCATGCCGTCACCACCAAGATTTGGATATCCAGGAACTATGGCAAACACAAACTGTGTAGAAAATGAAACACACGAAGTTGAACTGGATGAGGTTTTGAATCTTATGGGAAATGGGTAGAAAGCGTGGCCACTGTTCATTAGCGACAAATTAGTTAGCTGCAACAGACCACTGGGGTGGATTTGTGCGATTCCATCAAGATGCAGTTTGGCCTGCCGAAATCCATTGTAGGTGAATTGATTTTCACCTTCAGGAAAGGCCAAGGGAATATTTGAAACAAAGAGAACTAAGAGAAAATGGAGGGATCGAAGAACTGTAGCCATTGGGAAAATGGTTCTCCTCTATGTTGCAGAAGGCTTTTCTTTGTTTAAATACCTGGACCTGCGCATAAACGAGTGCAATACGCTAGAGAAAGATTAAATACTCGTTAAGAATAATAATTGGAAAAATGATATGAAATCATTGTTCTGATCATTTATCATGATAATTTGTAAATAAAATTTATTTTTGAAAATCCTTTTTATTGATGAAAATTTATATAAAATTTCTCTAAAATCTGTAAGAACTCTTGCACACCAATTCATCCGAATTCTTAGGAGCAAATATGACATTAAGAAAACAACTTGTATGAAATTTTTCTACAATGGAAATAAGTTAGTAACAACTCATGCATACCCATTAATCCGAATTATTATGAGCGAATCTCAAATTACGGAAACAAATTAGTTATGCCCCTTCAAACAGCGTGCGATCAAACCTTTTTGTTTATTCGTAAATCATTGATTCTCGAAATGGAAATAATTTGTTTCTAAAGTGTTGAAGTCTTAAAAATTAGAATATTTTGTTTTATAAAAGTTGACATTTAGCTTTAAAAGCTCAGTAAAACAAAAAAATAAAATCTAAATTCCTATTTTAACAGATAACCCTCAATTATCCTTTGACAGGCTTAAAAGATCCACTACGAAGCATGATAAGGAAAATGATTAAAAACTCATCATCGAGTCATTATCAATTCCACAGAACGCTCAACCTTAATTACTTTGATAACAAACACTGGACCAATGGCTACCGCGTTTTCAACAATAGGAAATACTAACAGAACTCGATCACCAAGTTCTCCCACCCCTATTTGCTGTATTTGTGTTCTTTCGAAGATGCTATTGAAAGTGAATGAGAAGAAAATGAAATCACTACCTATAAATTCTCAGTACTCTTTGTATTCTATCTCTATGAAGTATGAAAAGGTAGCCCTTTTTGTTCTACAATTACATTAACATAGCCACAAAAAGAATGGAAAATGTTCAGAAAAAAAGAAGAAATAAATAGTGGGAATACCTTCAATTTTGATCACATACGATGAGCTGAGATCTGGTGTTATGTCGAATTGTTTGGTTTGTTGAGCTTGAGCTTGAGCTTGTGACGCAGATGAGCTTGAGCGTCTCTGGTTCTGGAGTTTTGGCCTCAAGCTCCCTCCCTGGGCAGCAGTTTAAAGAGGGTCGCTCACGGTTCACCAACCCAAAAGTCGCATCTGGAAGTGTAAAGATTTTCGTACAGACCGATGAAGAAAAGCAGACCGACGAAGACAGGTGGAGGTCTTCCCTTCGATACTTCTGACAACCAACAAGACAGCACCGCAAAAAAGCACATGGTTGACTCGCTCTTTTCAGCTCAAAGGCGTCAAAACGCGGAGTTGTGGAAAATGTCGCTGTCGACTATGATAAAGCATCTAAATGCGAAAATCAATGGAAACATGTAAAAGGGAGTGCTTTGGTGGTTGAAAACCCAAACAAAGAGTGCAATTTCACCTTATATGGGTGGCGTGCTGGCGTGCTCATGGAAACCAAGACTTGCAATGGAAAGATACGAACAAACTTCCCTTGTAAGCTGAAGATGCAATGTTGGGCATATGGAGCTAGTATTAAATGCCCTGTTAGTAGTCCACATTAGCACTGCCACATCATCTTCATTAAAACACATGGTGAGACAGTGGACAGTTCTAGCCACATTAGCCCTTCACATCACAAGCCCTGAGCACTGTCTTCTTGACCGAAAACACTAACTGACTCTACAAGAACTTGGCTGATAAGCTGGCATCGAGAAACCTTCCATTTATGGCAAGCCCTGAGCACTGTCTTCTTCACCAAAAACACCGACTGACTCTACAAGAACTTGGTTGACAATCCGGCATCAGGAAACCTTCTATTTATGGCAGAATCGTCGCAATTCATCCATGTGCTTCGAAGAAGGCAAGACTTCTAACCTAATGACTAAATTGATGAAAGATTTGGGAAAGATTTCAAACTTTTTTGAATTCCTCTCAAAATTTGATTGAATCCCTTATCAGTTGTAAATTGTATATAATTATGCTAGGATTTTTATTTTTCTTTTTGTATAGATTGATTTAGTTTATAAATTAGACATCAATTATAGTCTATAAATAATCAAAATTGAAATCTCCTTTTTCGAAGCTAGGGTTTCGTATTCTTGAGAGTTTTACAATTTTCTAAAAAAAAATTGGTTTCAATTTGGTATCAAAGCTTTATGGCCATAGCCCCTATTCAATCCCTTTTGAATTTCACTCCAATGATTTAAAAATAGTCCAATTTCATTACCACCCACTCCATTGCCCCTATTCACACTAGCAATATCTCAATTCCAACCACCGGCATGGTCTTAAAAGGCCAAATTACAAGGTCTAAAAAGCCAAGATTCTACCGTATCTTCACATAACAAAGCTACTTCCAAATGTCAATGGATTGTGACCATGCCTTGCTAAATTTGCTACCATCACTGACACTGGCAATTCTATCATTTAGGTCACTAATACCAACTACCTGTTTAGATGGCTAAAATGGGACCAAATTGCTCTTAGCTTGCTTCTTAACACTTGTTTGAATGCTATCGTTAGCCAATTACTGAAACAAGAGATGTTAATCGATGTTTGCTATGCCCTAGTGGTGGAGTTTGCTGCCTAAAGCTTTACTTGTGCTTCTAGCCTCTATCTTTGGATCTAAGCAATCACCAAGGGCCACTGATTGATGTCCAAGAGATCAACCCTCTAGTGGATGAACTTGGCAACATGGATTAGGTCATTAAAATATGCTTTGAAAAATGACATCAATGTCTAGGGCATGCTTCATTCCCCATTATATTAAAAATGATCCAAAATAATAAATAAATTTTGTAGACAATTTTCCTAACACTTACAATATTTGTTGAATTAGCAAAAGTGCAAAACACACTCATCCCCCAACAAATCACAAATCTTAGGGTCCACCAAATCTTATACATTTTAAAATTGGGGGACCTACCCTACTATTATCTCACTCATGTAACAAATATTATATTGTCTTTATAGATTATTTTTCCAAATTTTCATGAATTTACACTTTCCAATCTCTCACTTAACTTTTCTCTATATTTCAACAATTTTGTCTCCTTGTTGAGAATCAGTGCAGTTCAAAAATTAAATATATTCAATGTGATGATGTTGTTGAATTTACCTCTATAGATTTTACGACCAAACTCTCACAATTAGGTATCTATCAGCACCTATCCAATCCTTATGCTCCTTTTCAAAATGGGTCTGCAAAATGTAAACATTGTCACATAATTGAAATTAAGCTTTCAATACTCCAACAGATCTAGATCCCACTATGTTATTGGGACTATGCTTTTGAAATTGCAGTCCATATCATTAATAGGCTCCTTACTCCAATTCTTGATAACAAGACACCATGGGACTTATACTTTGGGCAATCACCATCCATATCTCATCTAAGAGTCTTTGGATGCCTTGTTGACCCATATCTTTGGCTTTATACCAAACAAAAATTGGAACCTTGATCTAGTCCTTACATTTTCTTCAAACATCCTTGAAGTTAAAAGGGTTATCATTGTTTTTGTCCTAAAACAAAGCATTTTTTGTTTTCGTAGATGTTATCTTTGACAAGACTTAATTTTCATTTCTTAACTATCTCCGTTGCCTACTTCATCAAGGATTATCTACATCCCTTAACAAATTTTATTTTCATCCTGGCCACTTGTTCCTAACAATGATGCCTCATAATGGCCTTCGCTCAATGCCTTTAATTCTGCCTATCTTTCTAGGCCTTCTTCTCCAGCACCACCTATGTATACTCCTTCAAGGCACCCTCCACCTTCTTCTACTATCCTTCCTAGCCATCCTATGACCACATGCCTCAAAGGTGGTACTATTTCAAGGTGAACACTAATATGCTAACATAACTACACCTTAATATGCATCCTTATAAGGAATCTTCATGCTTCACCAAGGCAAATTCCTCTCTAGAATGGCATAAAGTCATGGCTAAATAACATACTATCTTATTTAAAAATTAAACATCTGACATTATTCCTCCCTCCCTAATATTACACCTATAAGGTGTAAATGGGTTTACAAAATCAAATTATGCTTCAATGGTACTCTTGCATGTTATAAGGCCTATTGGGTTGCCAAAGAATGTCTTGGCATTGACTATTATAAAAACTTTAGTCCAATGGCCAAACCCATGACCATCTGCACCCTACTTTATCTAGCTTACTATAAAGGTTGGACTATTAGGCAACTTAATGTCAAAAACACACCTTCTTATAAAGTAACCTTGATGAAACTATCTTTATGCACCAACCTCCAAGATTTGTTGATCCTGAACAACCTAACTCCATTTACTACTGACGTTGTTCCTTATATGGATTAAAACAAGCTCCCTATGCTTGGAATCATCGTTTAACCCAATTCATAGTCAAACTCGACTTCTCTATTTAAAGGGGTTATAACTCTTTATTCATTCTTCATCTTGATCAATGTATCATCTTTATACTTGTCTATCTTAATGACATTATTTTGTTAGAACTAATAATGCCCTCTTTACTCATATTCTAATTTAATATAAAAAAAATTGACATCAAGGATCTTAGTGACCTTTATGTTTTTATAGGGATTAAAGCTCTTCCCACACCCATTGGCATTTTACTACATCAAGCCAAATTTTTCCAAGATATCCTTAATCGTACCTAGATGGACTCTACTCCATGTGCCACAGGCCACCCACTATCAATCCATGATGGTGAACCCTTTCTTAATCCCACCCACTACTGTAGCATAATGGGTGCTATTCAATATCTTACATTTACATGGTCTAATATTACTTGCGCCATCAACACTATACGTCAATGCATGCATGCTTCCACTACTGCTCATTAGATGTTTGTCAAACAAATTCTTTGTTTTCTTACAAATACATTGTGTTACAGCCTTCACCTTACCAAATTATCTTCCAATCAATTATATGAAAATTCTGATGTAGGATGGGCTAATGATTATGATGATCGAAAGTCCATTAGTGGGTTTTGCATCTTTCTAGGTTCCAATCTTGTGTCATGAAGCTTTCACAAGTAGAAAATTGTTGTCAACTCTAGCACTGAAGCAAAATTCAAAAGTCTGGATGATACTACTACTGAATTAATCTAGATTGAACCTATTGGATCCTATAGTAACCTAAGAAGGGGGGATGGATTAGGTTTATCAAAAATAATGTTGTCTTTTTCATTTTTCTTGTGTTTAAAAATTTTGGCAATAAGCAAAATTATAACAAAGAAGTGCACACAATAATAAACACACAAGAACACAATTTTTGGTAAGTGGTTTGGCCTAAACCACCTCAACACCTACTTCACCCCAGTCTAGCAATTTGCTAGAGTCACTTTCTAATCAATTAACCAATTAATTACAAAGGTTATCCAAACCCTTACAAAGGATAACCAATCCCTCAAACTTAGTTACGAATATTCACCCCAATATTACAATATTGGAACTAAGCTTCTATGAAGTATGCAAGATTTAGTTCAAAAACCTTTGACATACCCTACTAGGTTATTACAAAGTGATTTGGACAAAAGCCCTAAATTTGTTTAAACCCTAGCTCTATCTACTTGTTAAAAATCAACTCAATAATACAGTATATTGAAGTAAAAATTGATTCACTAACAAGTAAGTAATAAGCTTAGAAAATAGTCACCCAATGAAGAACAAATTCGTGAGTTGGATGAACTTGAATGAAAAGTATGAGATGATTGACATGAGCTTGTTTTCTCTATGATTTTCGGCCCATTAAGCAATGAAGAAAATAATGTACTTCAACAACATCAAATAAACTAACCTTTTACTTCTAAAGAGATTTTCTAGCACCTCTAAGCACCATCACATCCTTTTCCTGTTGTAGTAGCTTCTCCCTCTTTTCTTTGTCCATTTTCAAGCTATTAGGAGGCTAAGAGAAAAGCTGGTCATTCTATCTCTAAGTCATTAAAAATCAAGGTCCAAAATGGCATCGTTTGCCCAGGTTTTAAGTTACATAATTCAAAGCTTCGCATACCAAAAACTAGGTTACCAGGTTAAGTTTCCAAGTCTCTTTTGAATCCTTCTTATTCTATTCAATCTTGAATCAAATCATTGTGGGTGCTTCATAAATTGATAGATAACCTTCTTGCTTATAAAAGCCCTTTGAAATCATCTTCAAAAACCCTCTAATCTACTTCCAATTTCACTTTTTAACAACTAGGGCTAGAACTCATAAACTCCATAATTTTTTCAAATTAATCATCTCTAACTAGTGGGTCTTCGATTTTTGTTCACAGGAATCTTCTTCTCTTCATTAGCTTTCCAATGAGCAATTTTATAGCTTGATCGGAGTTGAAATTAGTGGCCAAATGAAGCGGCGAAATCATGGTGAATGGATAGGTTAGGCATGGAGTTCATGAATTGGGTTATGGGCTCTTAAGTGGTCACAGGTCACAAGCATGCTTGTGGGTCTGTTGGTCGTTCCTACAGGTCATAGGTGAGTAGTCGAGTCACACCTCTAAGTTGGGTCGCATTTCACACAAGCCTGAGTCACACTTCACACAGGTTGGATTGCTTGCATGTGGCCTTGGATCACACATGTGGGTCACTCCTCTAGTCTGAGTCTATCTCACAACTAGGTCACACCTACATGAGCTTGACTCATTTAATCCCGATCTAGGTTAGGTTTATAAGCATGCAGACTAGGCTATGTTCACACGAGCTAAGTTTCAACTTTTAATCATTTTCTTGCACATTAATCAATTATATCAAGAAATGTATGAACTTAGTTACTTTATAATATCATTAATTGATATTATAATTTGTACACTTTGTACTTCCTATGATTTTATTTTGCACTTATGGAAAATATATTTCAACAAATATATTCATAAATAAATTTTGTCACAAACAAAACCCTTATTTTCCAACAATCTCTCCCTTTTTTATAATGACAAAATATCTCAATAGTATGGCACATTTCACCAATCAATTAATCATGTTTTTCATGAAGATGTACACAGCCAACATTGCAAAGGTTTATCATAGTTTAATTACAAGCTATCATGTGATTCGAGTTGACATGATCAGTAAGCAAATCCTATTCATGTTTCTAATTCAACAAACATCATGGAACACATAGGTTTGTAATTTTGCAAACTATGTGCTAGAGAGATATCCTACATTCTGCACTTGTAAAGTTAGAAATGAGACTAATGATGTGCAACTATTTTCTCTCCCCCTTTTTGTCATAAGCAAAAAGATGTCTAAGCAAGGAATTAGGAAAAAAATCACTAGTAAAAGGATAAAGTTAGGATACTAACCGAGTGTTGCTGGAGTAGAGTAGCTCCCCCTTAAATTGAACAATTTGGATAACAACAAAAGAGCATAAAATATTGCAATAACTAAGAATAGCGAATTCAAATATTTATAGGGGCTAACAATCCAAGCTTTCTTTTAAGAGCATCAAACCTTTCTTTAGATAAAGGTTTGGTTAGGATATCAGCAATTTCCTGATTCGTGCACACAAATTAAAGCACAACATCTCCCTTTTTAACATGATCCCTGATGAAATGATGTCTAATTTCTACATATTTAGTTTTAGAATGCTGTATGGGATTCTTGGTGAGGTTAATGGTACTAGTGTTCTCACATTTTAATGGAACTTTCTTTGATGATATACCATAATCTTCTAATTGTTGTCTCATCCACAAGATTTAAGCACAACTACTAGTAACAGCTATGTATTCAGCTTTGTTGGAGGATAAAGCTACACAATTTTGTTTCTTGGAATGTCAAGAAATAAGAATGTTTCTGAGATAGTGACATCCACTTTTCTATCTAGTTAGCAGCTAGCATAATCTGAATCACTAAAGGCATACGAGTTCAAAGTTGTATCTCTAGGATACCATATTCCTAACAAGACTGTGTCTCTAAGGTATCTAAAAATTCTTTTTACAGCAACTAGGTGTTATTCTTTTAGGTTTGATTAATACCTAGCACACAGGCACACACTAAACATAATATTAGGTCTAGATGTAGTCAAGTACAACAAAGATCCAATCATTCCACGATATGATTTAGAATCTACGCTAATTCCATCTTCATCATTAGATAATGATAAAGAGGTGCTCATAGGTGTGTTCATTAGTTTAGAGTCATGCATCTTATGTTTCTTAAGCAATTCATTTGTGTATTTCGTTTGACTTATAAAAGTTTCTTTGTTTGTTTGTTTGATTTCCAGCCCAAGAAAGTATGTTAACTCACCCATCATGCTCATTTCAAATTCACTTTGCATGTATGCAACAATGTCATCAACATATATTTGAACAATAAAAATTTTCTTTTTTTTATTCTTTATAAATAAGGTGTTGTCCACTTTCCTTTTTCTAAAACCATTATCAATCAAGAAGGAGCTTAGTTTATTATACCATGCCTGTGGAGCTTGTTTTAAACTATATAAAGCTTTTGATAGTTTAAAAACATGATTTGAATGAATCGGATCCTTAAATCCAAGTGGTTGTTTAACATACACCTCTTCCTTTATAATACCATTCAAAAATGCACTCTTGACATCTATTTGAAATAAGGTAAAGTTCATACAACAAGTAAAGGCAAGTAAGATCTTAATTGCTTCTAACCTAGCCACTGGTGCAAATGTTTCATCATAATCAATTCCTTTTTCTTAACTATATCCTTGTCCTACTAATTTGGCCTTATTTCTAGTGATAGTACCATTTTCATCTAATTTATTTCTGAATATCCATTTTATGCCTATAATCAGATGATCATTTGGTTTAGGAACTAGATTGGAAACCTTACTACTTTCAAACTGGTTTAGTTCCTCTTGCATAGCAAGGAACTAGTTTTCATCTTCAAGAGCCTCATCTACTTTCTTTAGCTCTACTTGAGATAGAAAGGCTTAATGTTCACATGTGTTGTGAACCCGAGACCTTGTGCTTACTTTAACATTAGGATTTCCTATGATGTGATCTTGGTCTATTTCATTTCTTACTCTAGGAAAGGAAGGTTCCCTAGTTTCAGACTCCCCCTCAACTTCAACCTTATTTGGAACACTCTTAGTTCAAGTATTCTCTTCGATTTCTAGAATACCGTGACAGTCATCCTCAAATTTAAAATGGATTGACTCTTTTGCAACTAAAGTTTGTTTATTGAACACTCTATATGCCTTACTTGTATGAGAATATCCAAGAAATATTGCTTCATCACTTTTGGAATCAAATTTCCCAAGTGATTCTTTTTCGTGATTTAAAACAAAACATTTGCTACCAAAAACATGAAAATATGAAATGTTTGGTTTTTTTTCAAAGAATAATTCAAAAGGTGTCTTTCTCAAAATCAGTCTTACTAGAACATGATTTGAAATATAGCAAGTTATATTTACAGCTTCTCCTCAAAAGTGTTTAGGAAGATTATATTCACACATCATGATCCTAGCCATTTCTTGAAGAGTTCCATTTTTCCTCTCAACAACACCATTTTGTTGAGGTGTTCTAAGAGCTGAAAAGTTGTGTGAAATGCCATTTTTTGAAAAGAATTTTACAAAAAGTTTTTTTCAAACTCACCACCATGATCAGTTCTTATTTTTGTGATTGAAAGATCTTTTTCATTTTGAACCATTTTACAAAATTTAGTAAACTTCTCAAATGCCTCATCCCTTCTAGCAAGTAGATATGTCCATGTGAATCTAGAATAATTGTCTAGAATGACTAAGACATAATATTTACCATTTAGTTTTGCTATTCTCATAGGACCGAAAAGGTCCATGTGTAGTATCTCTAATGGTCTAGATGTACTCACCATAAGCTTTGACTTAAAGCTACTTTGTGTATGTTTACCCTTAATGCACGCTTCACATATTCTATCATTGTTAAACTCTAAAGATGGAAGACCTTTACTAGGTTATACTTACACAATTTTTCTATTAACCCTAGACCCGCATGTCCTAGCTTTCTATGCCACAACCAAGCATCAACATTTTTATTTACAACCAAGCATGTTTGTTCAACATTCAATTTACTTAAATCAAGCACATAGATATTGTCTTTTCTATTTTCAACAATCTTCATTTTATGTTCAGCATGCTTAATAAGACAATTTTCTTTTTCAAATTTTATCTTGAATCCTCTATTACATAGCTGACTTATGCTAAGTAGATTAAACTTTAGCTCATTTACAAGCAAAACCTGATATATAAGTAGGGTATTAGGATTACCTATTCTTCCCATTCCTTTTATTCTTCCTTTGGAGTTATCTTCAAAAGACACTGTACTTCCATTTTTCAACTCAAGTATTGAAAAGGGCTCCTTCATCCCAATCATATGCCGAGAGTAGCCACTATCCAAAATTCACATGTTTTTGAGCTTTTTGTTTTTTACTTATGCACTCATAACCTACAGAAACAAATTTAACCATTGAAGTGCTTGGTATCCTTTTTATTTTGGGTTCATGAGTGATAACTCTATTTTTATAGAGTTATTTTATCTATTTTAGGCAATAAATAACCTTAATAATTGTGAGAAAACATTTTAACTTCTCTTTATTTACTTAAATTTATCTTGTTTATGTAGCACAAAGAGGCAAGGAGAAAAGGAATGAACATGGAGAACCTGATGCTTATTGTGTGGCAAAATCGTAATATCAAGATCAAGAGAGTCAAGATGGGCTTGGGCTTTAGATAATTGTATTTAGATTTTATTGTTATTGGGTTTTCTAAATAATTAGAAAACCTAATCATATTAAGAGTTCAAAGCCTAATTAAATTAAGAGTTCAAAACCCAATTGTTTTAGATCTCTAAAACCCAGCTCTACTAGGATAGGAGATAGATCTAAACCTAAACCCTATTTAAGAGAAGAGAAGAGGCAAAAGAAGGGGGAGGAGGAAATTGAGCACAACTTAAGAAAGAGGCCAAGAATTCAAGGTTTTCTTGAAGAGAAGACAAAAAGGGTGACAGACTTCTTGTTCTTGGATTCAAGATGCCTTCTTTATTTCTTATTACCATTCTTCCTTATTATTTTTTTATGTTTTAGTTTATTTTTGTTAGAGCTATGATGTAACCTAATTATGATGGTATGAATCTTATGATTATTATGTTTTGCAAGATATTTTATTTATGTGAAGTTACATATTACGGAGTTTAATGCTTTTAGGTGATTAGCTACCACTTAGATGACTTGATTTGCATGTTAAAGACCGACAGGAAATAGCATGCAGTTGCTTCTTGTAATATGTAACCATAGATTAAATATAGATAGACATATACCATATTGTTTGTATGGCTTTCGGTGTAAACTAGGAATATTCATAGATCCTAATGCATTTGGTTTATTTCAATTTACATATAGAGATATAGTGAATTAATGAACTAAATAGGTTTGCTATACCTAGACATAGGATAGTAAATAAAGTAGGAAATTCCGCCATCACATAGATATTATCTCTTTTGCAAGCATAAATAATCAATATTAGTACCTAGTAATTATGGTGAAGTCATATGCTCTAACATATTTCTTTTATTAAGTTTTCTTAGACTTAGTTAGTTAATCTATCATCCATCAATTTGGTTTGCTAGATAAATTCTAGGAGTTATTCACCGTTAGTAATTAGTTGGTCTAGTAATCACCAATCTCTGTGAGACGATATCTTTCTTATCATTATATTACTTGTTCGACATGTTCACTTGCATATAAAATTCACCGAATAATGAGTGTTAGTTTGACTTAGATTTTTGTCATTCTTAGGCAGCCAAAGTTTCTTTACTTTGTAAGCCTTTCTAAGCCTTTCTAAGCCTTACGGGACATTTATCAAAACTATGACCAATATAATTGCAAAAAAAAACATTTATCATTATGTAGCGGAATTAAACATTCTTTTTCTTTAAAGAAATGAGTAAATGATTTTGATTTGTCATTCAATTTATATCCTAGTCCAGCTTTATCAAATAGACCTTTTTGAGAATTTAAAATCTTATATAACATGCCACTACTCTTTATGAATTTATTTAGCAGCAAATTAGTTGCATCAAGTTTTGACCTTAAATCATTATTTTCTTTTTCTAGCTTAAGGACTTTACTTTTAAGATTTTCAACACACACATATGAGTTATTTTCAACACGTATTTCAACATCAAAACATGCATTGTTATCATAGAAAGTTTCTGTTTTTATGTTCATGTATTCAGATTTATTTTGTTTCTCATACATATCACTCATACAAGCATCATACTTCATAAATGCATTAGCAGGAATAATGATGTTGTCATGTATTGAAATTGAAGTACTTTTTTGTTCAGCTTCATCTTTACACACCATAGTTTCTATGCTTTGTTTATTATGTACATTAGTTAAAACATTTTGATTAACATGTACAAAAGTCATCATTTTCTGTTTTTTAGATTTATTTTTTGCTTTTAACTTTTTGTACTTATCTTTTAGTCTATTTGCATACTCAACTACATCAGAAAATGCAGTTTCTAAACTAGTGTTTATATGAAGAAACAGTTTAGAATCATTTATCACATTATTGTCTTCCTCAAGAGTTGCTGTCGTAATTAGGCATAGGTGTGTAACTTCTTCTTGAGTTTTTTCATCAGATGAGGAGTTCTCATCATCCCAGGCAGCAATCGTAGCTCTCTCTCTCTTTCATTTCGGTAGTCATCCATAATGTGCTTTTAAGGCATCAAGTGAATAAGTGAGACTATATGTAAGTGAAACGGTGAGTTTCATCACCAGTCGGGCTCACTTATCTACTTAACAGATAAGCGGGTCATAGGCTGAGAACATAACCAGGCTGAATATAACCAGGCCAAATATAACTAGGCCGAGAACATAACCAAGCTAAATATAACCATGCCGAGAATAAAGACAAGCTGAGAACATCACTAGGCCGAAAACATAACTAGGCTGAATATAACCAGGTCGAGAATACAATATCAATCCAAGAATGATATAATATAAGTTCTTGATAGAACTAAGGTTTGTTCTAGAAATAGAGTCATATACTTCAACCTTCATTAAAGCAAAAGCAAGTATCATTTTTTCTTAATCATAATGTATGACATATTTAAAATTTTGTAAGCCTTGTTCTCAAGACATTATATGATGAAATTAAATAAATCATTTCTTAATGTCACTATAATGACATTATATCAAGAAATGTAGGAAGCCAATTACTTTATAATATTATTAATTGATATAATAATTTTTATACCTTTTACTTCTTATGATTTTCTTTTGCATTTATGAAAAACATATTTCAACAAATATATTAATAAATACATTTTGTCACAAACAAAACCTTTATTTTCCAACAGTACATGCTTACATAATCATATTGTATGGTTTTTGTACTTTTTCTATTTGTAGTAGTAAATACATTTCAGCATTAAGTATAATCTCAAAAACATCTTAAAATCATTTTCAAGATGTAGAGATCCCTTTTTCTCTTTCGAAAGTATTATCAATGTAGAAGTAAGATAGAAAGACATATCAAATACATGAAACATTCAATGAGCCTTTGTTTCTTTGCTTTCCTTTAATTTCATTATCACTTGAATGCATAAATATATAAAGCAACATAATAATTTCTTTAAACAATGTACCATATTAAATGATAGTTCTGTAAATATCCCATGTTTGTACATTACAAATCAGTAAAACATATTTTTACACATTGTGTCAAATTTATAAGTAAAATCATTAAGATCATACACAACCAAGAGATAAATGATTCATACATTCTTATTGGCAAAATTTTTTGATCATTGTAGTAAGTGTAAAAATCATAAAGATTTGCAAGACTCCCTCTCAAATTATGCAATCATTTAAGCTCTCAAGAAATGAGATACTACTTATGTCATTGGCATAAATTTCATTTTTCTATTATGCACAATTCAATCTTATAGAGACTAACTTATAAGTCTTTCCAATAAGGACAAGCTTGTAACATGAAGCACATATTTTAATCAATACTCCCCCTATCATGTTACCATACTAGGATGATGATAATTTTAATAGATGTTCATCAATTTCATCACATTCTTCATCATACACATTCATTCATACAATGACCTATATAGAATTAATTGACATAAGAAGAAAACATTTTTCATCATGTAATTCAACAATTTCCAAAAAGTATGCATGATATTTAGCAAGCATAAATATAAGCATATGCAAGTTTATGATTATTATTTCTTTCCACACTTACTACCTTATGTTTCACCACAATATGAATGCATACTTATATTTTTTTGGTTATGTGTCATGGACCTTTACTCATCACAATGCTTCTATAATGGTTATTGTCTTTATGTTTAGGTCTTGCAAAAACAAATAAAAGAGCTTGTATGTATGGTACCTTTTTTTTCTTGGGTCCATGAGTATTAAAGATCATTGTGCCTTTTGGCAGCCATTTTCTTTTAATCCTAAAGCTTCTACCAACTTTCAATGGACATTTATCAATAGAATGGCCAACATATTTATAATATATGTGCATTTGTCATACAAAAAGGTCATGCTGTTTTTATTTTCAAAAAATCTAGTAAAAGGTTTTGCATCTATATTTGATCTACAGTGTTCGGTGAAATTTAGATGCAAGTGAACATGTCGAACAAGTAATATAATGATAAGAAAGATATCGTCCCACAGAGATTGGTGATTACTAAACCAATTAATTACTAACGGTGAATAACTCCTAAAATTTATCTAGCAAGTCAAATTGATAGATGATAGATTAACTAACTAAATCTAAGAAAACTAAATACAAGAAATATGTTAGAGCATATGATTTCTCCATAATTACTAGGTATTAATATTGATTATTTATGCTTGCAAGAGGGATAATATCTATGTGATGGCGGAACTTCCTAATTTATTTACTATCCTATGTCTAGGTATAGCAAACCTACTTAGTTCATTAATTCACTATATCTCTATATGTGAATTGAAACAAACCAAATGCATTATGATCTATGAACATTCCCAGTTTACACCGAAAGCCACACAAATAACATGGTATATGTCTATCCATATTTAATTTATGGTTACACATTACAAGAAGCAACTGTATATCATCTCCTATCGGTCTCAAACATGCAAATCAAATCATTCAAGTGGTAGCTAATCACTTAAAAGCATTAAACACAGTAATATGTAACTTCACATAAACAAAATATCTTGTAAAACATAATAATCATAAGATTCATACCATCATAATTAGGTTACATCGTTGCTCTAACAAAAATAAACTAAAACATAAAGAAATAATGAAGAAGAATAGTAATAAGAAGTAAAGAAGGCATCTTGAATCCAAGAACAAGAAGTCTGTCACCCTTTTTGTCTTCTCTTCAAGAAAACCTTAAATTCTTGGCCTCTTTCTTGAGTTGTGCTCAATTTCCTCCTCCCCCTTCTTTTGCCTCTTCTCTTCTCTTAAATAGGGTTTAGGTTTAGACTTATCTCCTATCCTAGTAGAATTAGGTTTTAGAGACCTAAAACAATTGGGTTTTAGAGACCTAAAACAATTGAGACTTGAATTCCTAACATGACTGGGTTTTCTATTTAAATAGAAAATCCAATAACAATAGAAAATCTAATAACAATTATCCAAAGCCCAAGCCCACCTTGACTCTCTTGATCTTGATATTACAATTTTGCCACACAATAAGCATCAGGTTCTCCATGTTCATCCCTTTTCTCTTTGCCTCCTTGTGCTACAAAAACAAGACAAATTCAAATAAACAAGGGGAGTTCAAATATTTTCTCATAAGCATTGTATTATTTATTGCCTAAAAAATAGGTAAAATAACTCTATAAAAATAGAGTTATCATATAGCCTATACCAGCCTTGTCATACATGCCTTGTTATAACTGTAATATCTTTTTAAGCATGGCACTACCATTAGCAAACTTTTTCAGCAAACATGTTGAATTATCTAGTTTGTTTTCAAGCTTTTTTCTTAAGCATTCAACATTTGATAGCTTTCTAGTTAAAGAATTAACTATGCTTATGCTTTTCATCCAAAGATCTTTCAAATTTCATATGCTTATGCTTTTCATCCAAATTAGAATATATAGACATGTTACCATTCATTTCAGATTTTTTTTTCATGAGATAAATTGTTTCTTTTAGCTTTTTAATATCAAGTTTCACGCTTGAATTTTCATTTACAACTAGCTCATATTGGTTCTTCATTTTCTCATGTTCTTGTATATGCAAACTTGATTTCTTTAATTGGCATTCAAGCTCATTCTTTTCAAATTGCATGTTAGACAAATTTTCTTTTAATACTTTATTTTAGATTCTAACTCATGCAATCTATTAACCATTTCATTGAATGTACCATTCAACTTATTAAATAAAGCAAAATCTTCACACTTGTTAGATGTACTTACCTCATAGTCATCATAGCTTTCCATTCCCATGAAACATTAAAAGTTCCTTTCATCTTCTTCTTTATCAGAAGATGAGTTGTCTTCATCCCAAATAGGCATTAATTCACTTTTTCCAGATACCTTTTTACTCCCATGAAGCATACATTTGTTCTCTCTATTATTTCTTTATCCAAAGATGAGTCATCATCCTAAGTAGCTACCAGCCTTACATTTTAAACTTTCTATCCTTTTTTGCCTCCAAAGTTGGGCAATTTGTTCTTACATGACCTAGTTTCTTACACTCAAAGCAAAGATCATACTAGCCCTTGTTGCATTCTTACCTTTTGCTTTGTAAAAGTTCCTTATTTTTTTAGCAAGTGAGGCAACATCCTTATCAGAACTAGAATTATCATTATCATCTTCAACAGTCTTAAAAGTAATATTTTTATCTACTTTTTTAGATTTTTCTTTATCTTTAATTGTCCTATTAAGTTGGAACTCATATGTTAATAGAAAGCTTATCAATTCATCTAGCTTCATTGTATTCAAATTATTGGCTTCTTCTATGGTAATTCTTTTAGCATCCCAACTTTCATCCAAACATGCTAAAATCTTTTTGACTAATTTCTTATTTAGATAGGTCTCTCCTAGCAATGTAAGTTTAGTAACAATATCAGAATGATACAATTCATAGTGATGGATAAATACTTCATATCATAACTACTATTCAAAGAGATACAATTCATATCATAAATACTTTCACCTAGTTTCATCATAAAAAATTCATAATGATGGATCAACATGTCAATTTTAAAGTCTTTAACTTTTTTGGTTCTTTCATGCAAGACCTCTAATTTATCCTAAAGTTCTTTTGTTGTTTGACATGTAGAGATCTTATTATATTTAGATGCAGTCAATGAATAATACAACATAGTCATAGCTTTACTATTTTTCTCCATTTCTTTTTAAACATCATTTGACCAAAGTAAAGGTGATTATTTAGGTATTTGTATTATTTTGTTTATGATTTTCTAAGATTCTATATCCTGTCCCATTATGTACATTTTCATAATATTTTTTCAATGGTTATAATTTGTACCATCAAATATGGGTGGTCTATTAAAGGTCAATATGGTAGACATTTTGTTTGCTATGCAAGGTTTACTATTATCTAACTAACGGTGGTCAGATTAGATATAACTTGGCTCCAATGCCACTTGTTGGCTTTAGCCTAACCACATTGTGCCCAACAAAGACCCCTCAGAGTAGATTTTATGCACCCCCCCCTCTCAAGGCATGCAACCATTTCACTAGTCATGTTAGGGTAGGAGCCGTTACTTCAACATAGCCTAGCTAAGCTCTCACTCACAACGTGAGGACCCCCAATCATAAGCAATAACCTGGCTCTGATACCACTTGTTAGATCTTATAACAACCTAAGAAGAAGGGTGAATTAGGTTTATTAAAAATAGTGTTGTCTTTTTCATTTTTCTTGTGTTAAAAAATTTTGGCGACAAGTAAAATTATAACAAAGAAGTGCACACAACAACAAACACACAAGAACACAATTTGTGGTAGGTGGTTCGGCCCAAGCCACCTTAGCACTTACTCCACCCTACTCTAGCAACCTACTAGAGTTACTCTCCAATCAATTAACCAATTGATTACAAGGGTTATCCAAACCCTTATAAGGGATAACCAATCCCTCAAACCTGGTTACAAATTCTCACCCCAATATTACAATATAGGAACTAAGTTTCTACAAAGTATACAAGATTTAGTTCAAAAGCCTCTAACAAATCCTACTAGGTTATTACAAAGTGATTTGGACAAAAGTCCTAAATTCGTTCAAACCCTAGCTTTGTCTACTTGCTAAAAATCAACTCAATAATATAGTATATTAAAGTAAAAATTGATTCTCTAACAAATAAGTAATAAGCTTAGAAAATAGTCACCCAATGAAGAACAAATTCGTGAGTTGGATGAACTTGAATGAAGAGTATAAGATCATTGAGATCATATTGCTTTCTTTGTGATTTTCAGCCAACCAAGCAATGGAGAGGATAATATACTTAAATAACATCAAATAGACTAACCTTTCACTTCCAAAAAGTCATTTTGACACCTCTGAGCACCATTACATCTTCTTCTCATTAAAGCTGCTACTCCCTTTCTCGTCTGTCCATTTTTGAGCTATTAAGAATCAAATCATTGTGGGTGCTTTACAAATTGATAGATAACCTTCTTGTTTACAAAAGTCCTCTGAAATCGTGTTCAGAAACCCTATAATCTACTTTTAATTTCACTTTTGTGCAATTAGGACTAGAACTCGTAGAACTCCACAATTTCTTAAAATTAAACCTCTTTAAACAGTGGGTTTTTTATTTTTTATTTTTTTTCATTGTAGAAAACTTCTTCTCTTTATTAGCTTTCCAATGAGCTATTTTACAGCTTGATTGAAGTTGAAATTGGCGGCCAAATGATTTAGCGAAGTCACGACAAGTGGATGGATAGGGCATGAAGTTAATGAACTGGGTCGCAAGCTCTTAAGTGGTCACAAGTCACGGGTATGCATGGGGGTCCATGAGTCACTCTTATAGGTTGTAGGTGAGTGGGTGGGTCACACCTCTAAGCTAGGTTGCGTTTTGCATAGGCCTGGGTTATGCTTCACGTGGGTTGCATTGCACTCTTATGGACCTGGATCATCACGCAGATTGTGCCTCTAATACGAGTCTATCTTGCAGCTTGGGTCGTGCCTGCACAGGCTTGACTCACTTAATCCTAGTCTGGGCTAGGTTCATGAGTGCATGGATTGGGCTTCATTCATATGGGCTGGGTTTCAACTTTTAATCATTTTCCTGCACATTAATCTAGCATTATTTTCTTTATAAGAACTTTATAAATGATTAAATATTTTTTATAATATTTCCATATAATGCCATTCAATTATCAATATATTTCAATAAAATGATTATAATATTATCATATTATAATATCCATTTTTTTCATCATTAAAATGTTTATATATTCTAATATCATTAAAATATATTCCAACATAATCTCTCCTAGATAACCTTAATTAGCCTTTATCTATACCTTTGACTCTCTAGTGTAATAATCTATTTTCTTTTTACCTCTCAACCAATCTAGTATTCCATGCTCACGCCAAACATGTTGGAATTGATTTTCACTTCATATGTGAGTACATCAAAAATTAGCAACTCCATATACATTTCAACTCTTTAGTTGATCAGATGGCTGATATCTTCATAAAAGGACTCTCTTCCTCTTACTTTGGCATTCTTCAAAACAAGCTCATGGTTCAAGTTGACCCATCCACTTAGAGGGAGGGAGGGAGGGAGGGAAGGGGGGTATAAAATGCCCTATTAGTAATTTGTGTTAGTGCTGCCATATCATCTTTGTTAAAACACATGGTGAGACAGGTGGATAGTTCTAGCCATGTCAACCTTTCACTCATAGGCCATGAGCACCATCTTCCTCACTGAAAATACCGATCGACTTTGCAACAACTTGGTTCGTAATCCAGCATTGGGAAACTTTCCATTTACAACAAAAGCATTGCAATTCATCCATGTGATTCCAAGAAGGCATGACTTCTAACCCAATGACTAAATCGACAAAGGATTTAGGAAAGAATTGGAACTCTTTCCAAATCCACTCAAATTAGTTCAATTGCCTCAAATTGTAAATTGGTTGTGATTATGTTGGAGTTTTAATTTTCTTTTTGTATAGATTGATTATGTCTATAAATTAGACCTTGATTGTAGTCTATAAATAATTGAAGTCAACATCCCCTTTTTCAAAGCTAGGGTTTCTTGTTCTTGAGAAAGACGATCTCTTTTAGTCCCCCTTTTGACATTGTTAACGACCATATCAACTTTATCATTGCAATTTTTCTTAAATATAGCCAAACAAGTGATTCTCCCTGTGTCTTTTGGGCTGGTAAATGGAAAGAACAGTATATTGCAATGACAAACTTGCCATCAGTTAAATATCAAATAAAAATAAAAGGAATAAGACGAAAGTTTTTACATGTAAACGGGATATTGAAATTTTTCCTTGTTGGAAAGATACATGCACTGAGTGGTCGATTCTATCTATTAAACCAGAAGTAACAGCGTTTAGAAACTTTCATGTGGTGGTTAATGGAAACAGGTGAAAGGGAGTGATTTCGTTGTTGAAAATCTCATTAAATGAGTGGAAGTGCACTTTTTATGGCTAGTCTACCCATGAAAAGCACGATTTGTAATGGAAAGACATAAATACACTCCCTTTATGAGCTGCAGATGCAGTGCTTGACTTAATAGAGAAAGTTAAGTCCAGAAGTTAACCAAGAAGTCTCGTGAACAATGTATTCCCACCTTAAATCTTATCAGAAGATTTGATGCCAGAGAAAAAAGGGGAAAACAATTTAGATGGTCTACTCATTCTTTCTTGGCACTTTCTCCTAATCGTTTCTATGTATTTTCTGAAAATAACTACACTAAAGACTTCAATATCATCAATATTGTCGAAAGTTTTATGTAGATACAAGATATTGGGAAGATTATTTTTGTTCATACTTCGGCTCTTCTATAACCGAATGTCATTCTTAATAATTCAGACCAGCTGGGTGTGAAACTTCTTGTGTAGACAGTGCCTTTGAATTGAAGGAAGGAGGAAGAAAACATTCTACAAAGCACTCCATTGGATTAAACAAACACTCAATAACAATTAAAGAAGCTTGCTACACTTCAATAGTTTGACTTCGGCTAGTAGCTAACATCGGTTTTCCACGAGTAGCTATGGAGGGAAAATAAACCTAGGTTGGTAAGAAATCAGATAATTCTTCCGTTTTAAACGTACAAAAGTTGTCTTTTGTTAATTCCGGCAAATCAGCATCTCCATCGAAAAACTACTTTACTCGCCTGATGCTGGGCCAAGCTGATAACATTGCCTGAGAGCCAAGCAAACCTACTTTCAAAGCCAGTACCACTTCCTCGTATCCTTTTTTGGGTACCATAAGGTCATCTTTGTTTAAAAACTTGGACCTGCCATCAATGATTGCAATCCGAAGTCAAGATTATTAGCCGTTAAGGATTATCATTGAAAGACTAGTAAAGACATTACTTTGTAGCAAGAAAACTATGTAACAAATTGTTCTAATAATTCATCATAATAATTTGGAAAGAAAACTTTCATTTTCAAAAAGCATGAAAATTTATTTGAGAATTCTCTATAATAGAGATAAAATTAAAAGTAAATTATGCATACAATTAATCTGAATTATTAGTATCAAATATCATGTTGAGGAAATGGCTTAGTTAGGCCCCTTTAGACAACATGCTGTAAAAACTTTTTGTTTATTTTTAAATCAACAATTTTGGAATTGGAAATTATTTGTTTATAAATATAAAAGTCCTAACAAATATCATAATTAGAACAATTTAGGTTTCAATCATGCTTTAAGATATCAATTAGGATCCTTATAGTCTCAAAACAGAGATGATGTTGTTGTTGTCAACTTTTTTTAAGGCATCAAATCGTGAAAGTCATTGGAGAGTAATTGGTTCATCAAAAGTTTCACAAAATGAGTGGAGAGTCCACCTCTCCTGTTTTGTCGTGCTGATGAAAAGCAGGACTTGTAATGGAAGGACGAAAATGAATGGACTCAATTTGTGAGCAGCATACGCTGTCTCAGGCCCAAAATAATTAAAGTGGACAAGATTGTTAAGAATTTTCGGTTACAGTGTCGGATTTAAAGGTCCGTTCATCATTGTTGCTTTTAGCACAAGATTCCGTTAGATTGATACATATCTAAATTCCACAAATATGCGGGAGGTCCAAAGATCTTTTACATGAATGGAAGCACAAAGGTCAATTAATCAAAGGGTGAAACTTTTTATGGAGAAGCAATTGATTGTTTCAAGGTCTGATCACATTGGGACAAAAAGGTTAGCTATTACTATCAGCCAGAAAGCATGCGTATAACTTTTTGAATCTATTGTGGTCGTATTCAATCTGATTATTAATGAGAAATGAGGAGTAACACGTTGAATCTATTTGAGCCCAATAACTTTTAGCATGCAGATAAATATTTGTAAGATGAAAATTTTACACAAAAGAAAAGATCCCTAAACTAAAGTTTAAATGAAAATAAAAATTTTAAAAACTTTGAACTAACTTTTTAAGTTAATGTAAGAAAATGAAATGAGGGGATAGAACCTGCAAGTGTATGAATAACTTTCCATATTCTGTAATATCTTTTTATATAACATTGTGGCTGGAAAATCTAATCTATGTATAAAAATTACAACAAATAAGGAAATCCTCACCTAACACTTACATAATTACAAGAATAAAATAAACATACTATTTTCAGTAATTTCTCATATATTTAACAGTTAGTTTTGAATTCTTTAATATGATATTAAAGTCAATATCTCCCTTACTATTTTTGTAGTCTCTAATTAATTTAAGCAAACATATTACTCACTCCTATGATCAAATAATTTGACTATCAAGGTTAAGAGGTATATTAAGATGCAAGCAGTGTTGAGTTATATGTTTAATATTTTTATGATGAGATTAGTGCGTGGTTAATAATATTTCTTGATTAAATATTTCCATGACCTAAGCATTATGTTCATTAGATTTATTATTTATTTGGCATTAAGAAAATATTTGTTTGCAGTATTTGTTTGTGAGCTTCATGAATATTATGTGTGTATGTGTGTGTGTTGAAATAATTATGCAGGGCCTCATAAAATATTCAAAGGATTAATGGATTAATTATTTCATGTTCTTATGATCTCATTTATTAGATTAATATTTTCTTGGCCTTATATTCATATTTGTTGAATATCCCTTTATGGCCTCACCAAGATTTGTATCCGAATGTCTTTATGGTTTCAGAAAAAATTTGTTGGACAATTTTTTTGTGGCCTCATGTATTTATATGATGGACCAAGCACTTTGATGGGCATTTTATTTGGTCGAGATTTAAGAAGGCTAGTGCTGTGTGAGATCAGAGCCCACAAGTCGGACTGAGTTGAATAGTAAAAGCCCATGCTAAAAGACATTGAAAAGGTCTGTGCTCCACTTTACAGTTCGCAGTGTTAAGTGGAACACTCAGCTGGCGTTGAAGGAAGCCGACACCCAAGAGAAAAGGAAAACCCAGCCCGCATGAATTTAATGAGGTACTCGAAGAGGACATCATGCGAAGTATGCTTCACGAAGAAACGATAATATGTTTGCTCTTCACAGACCATAGTTGTATTGCTCTGATTTGCTCGAGATTAGTTTAGAGTCTGTGCTTGTTGTGCTAATTGAATATCATTGCTGAGATTTTCTATCCCTGTTCTCAGTACTGATTAAAGAAGAATTGATTTTTACTCTTTGCTCCAATAATTGCATTACGAGTGTATGATTTGTGCGTTGATCTGACCGAGTAAAAGCACTACAAGATTTCATGTACTATAAATCTGATTGAAGACATTTTCATTACTGCATTGGTACCGTGAACTATCTGATTGTTTATATTTGCATATTTGCTATTTACACTATTTATGTGCTTCATTCTACAGTATACTGAATTTGCTGTCCACCCAAGCACAATAGTGAAATTACTCGCTAGGATATAATTAGTCTTAAATTTAGAGAAAACTAATTCATTCATATGCCTTTCAAAGTTGCTTAGAGACCTTATAAACAAGAAGTCTCGACATTATTAAGAAATATATTAAGATTTTTATTCATAAGATAATGATTTCACTAATTTGGGTTCACTTCTTTCTTTTAGAGTGACCTCTTAACATGTAAAAGATATTAAATGCTATTACTCTCAAGTATGTGATAAAGCTTAAAATGAAGAAAGCTTTTCTAACTTTTAAATTAAACCTTTTATCTTTTAAAAATAACGTACATAAAGCAATTATGATTATTCCTCTGCATATTGGCTTCTCGGATAATCTTGAAGAATGAAGACAAAAACCGTAGTTTGAGTGGTAAAGACAACAACAACATCCTTGACTAAACGGTCAGTTTCGTAGTTTGCGAAGTGGGAAATCCAGTTTTGTCCATAACCGACCATCGGTTGCCTCAAGGACTGCCACGTTGCGTTATCTAATCCTGAATTTGTGGCCGTTAGAAATTCGAAAACTACCACTGCGGATTTTCCAATTTCTTTCGCATTAAAAGGTCTTTTAAGAACTCAGATCATCATCAAGTCCATCATAAAACTCTACAGAGGCTTCAAGCTTTGATTGCCTTGATCATAACCGCCACACCATGGCTGCCACGTTTGCAACCGCAGGAACTGTTAACAGAGCTCCGGTACTACGCTTTCCTGCCATCTTTGCTGCCTTTGTTTTCTCTTCAAAATGCTATTGATTTGTTTCCCCTCTTCGCATTTGTTCAATAAAACTTGTCGTAGAAGATCTCTATTGGGTTTGATGATTGTATATGATGAACTGGAATCTGGGATTATGTTGAATTGTATGGATTGTTGATCCCAACGGATATTTTCTGTGACGCAGTTGAGCTTGAACAGCTCTGGTTCTGGAGTCTCGCCCCCAAGCTCCGCCTTCCTAGGCAGCAGTTTAAAGAAGGTGAGCTCAGTGTTCATCAACCCGAAAGTTGCAGCTGGAAGTCTGAAGGTTTTCGCACAGTCCGGTGAAGAGAAGCAGACCGAGACGGACAAGTGGAAAGGCCTTGCCTATGATACTTCTGATGACCAGCAAGACATCACCCGAGGAAAGGGCATGGTCGATTCTCTCTTCCAAGCTCCCATGGAGACCGGAACACACTATGCTGTGATGAGCTCATATGAATACCTTAGCACAGGACTCAAGCAGTAAGCAGCAAATACAATGAATTCCTTACTTTATATAGTCCTTTATTCATATGAGGGTAACCGATTCTGTATCAGATACATGGATAACAATATGGACGGCTTTTACATTGCTCCAGCTTTCATGGACAAGCTTGTGGTTCACATCTCCAAAAACTTCATGACCCTGCCAAACATCAAGGTTAGAGACCGAACTTATGAGATAACACAGAGTTCTTATATACTGGTTCTGAATCTGAAAGCTTGGATGATTATCTTGAATTCATTTTAGGTTCCCCTGATTCTGGGTATTTGGGGAGGCAAAGGTCAGGGTAAATCTTTCCAGTGTGAACTTGTCTTTGCCAAGATGGGAATTACGTGAGCTTACATAAGGTTCCCTTTCTGCAGTAAAAGTTTGTTTTCTTTCTGCATTTTCATTGCTTGATCATGAATTTTCAGTCCCATCATGATGAGTGCTGGAGAACTAGAAAGTGGGAATGCAGGAGAGCCGGCAAAATTGATCAGACAAAGGTATCGGGAGGCTGCCGACATCATTCGGAAGGGGAAAATGTGCTGCCTCTTTATCAATGATCTTGATGCAGGAGCCGGAAGAATGGGTGGAACTACCCAATACACTGTGAACAACCAGATGGTGAATGCTACTCTGATGAACATTGCTGATAATCCAACAAACGTCCAGCTTCCGGGCATGTATAACAAGGAGGAAAATCCCCGTGTTCCCATCATAGTCACCGGCAATGACTTCTCCACTCTGTATGCTCCTCTCATTCGTGATGGTCGTATGGAGAAATTCTACTGGGCTCCGACCCGGGAAGACCGGATTGGTGTTTGCACAGGTATCTTCAGGACTGACAACGTTGCCGACGAGGATATCGTCAAGCTTGTTGATACATTCCCTGGCCAATCTATTGGTAAGCTTTGTAAGACATGGGAACATGGAACCAATTTCGTTAAGAAACGGGTATTACTTGATCGATATGCATTATTACATGTAGTTCTGTGATCCTGCAGATTTCTTTGGGGCCCTCAGAGCTAGAGTTTACGATGATGAAGTGAGGAAGTGGGTATCTGGCGTTGGAGTTCAGGGCATTGGAAAGAAGCTTGTGAACTCAAAGGAGGGTCCGCCGACCTTTGAGCAGCCCAGAATGACTCTTGAAAAGCTCCTAGAGTACGGTAACATGCTTGTCCAGGAGCAGGACAATGTAAAGAGAGTTCAATTGGCTGACAAGTACTTGAGTGAAGCAGCTCTTGGCGAAGCAAACGAGGATTCCATCAACCGGGGAAGTTTCTATGGTTAGCATCCGTTTCTACAAAGGTTCTTGCAGCTGTTTAAATCAGATGACACTGCTTAAGCTTTCCTTGATTATTGAATTGCAGGCAAGGCTGCCCAGCAAGTTAACGTACCTGTTCCTGAAGGTTGTACCGATCCATCTGCAGCCAACTTTGATCCAACAGCAAGGAGCGACAATGGTAGCTGCCAGTACTGAGTCTAAGGCGTTTTAGCCTTCTATATGCAAGGCTGTTGCTATGCAATTCCTGCCAGTACTGATCAGTACTTTGTTTCCTTCTTAGCTGTTTTTCATCTTATATTTCTGTTTTCTTGATTTCCTGTGCGATACATTATAGCTCGGATCTGCAAATTTCTCGTGTGCTTTGTATCCATACTTGTATAACATGGGATGAGTCATGAATGTCTCCTGGGTGCTTGAGTTTGAGCAAGGATCGTCAAGCTTTTTCTCTCGTGTAAAGAAAAGGTTCACAGGATTGAAATATGAAAGTGATTAGTTGGCTAAGGAATTCGCTCTTTCTTTAAGGAAAAAAGAACTTGCAAACTTTGCAGATCACTAAAATTTGTAAGCCACTAAATCTGCCTGTTGCAGAAATTAGATAGATGAGAACCTATAAAGCTTTCAACAAATGATCGAATCTAGTAGCACAACGTAAGGTCTATATTTAGTGGAAGAAACTGTATGCATCATATTCATAATAGGTTTCTTCGGTGATTTTAAGCACTAATCCTGTTAGTTTTTCGGCAAATGAATGCAGAATGTACGAATGATTTGATTCAATATTGTTATATATCGAAACTTACTTTGTGTTCAGCGAGATTGAACAAAATACGTTGAAGGAAAAGAAAACAACACTGAAGAACTAGTTTTAACTCCATATGTCGCCGATTATATAGGAAACAATCTGGAATTTTTTAGCAGTTTGAACAGGAATTTACACCATTTTAGTTCTCCAAATTTTCTTCACCAAAACACGTCAACATAGACCAAAATCGAGTGCAAGCATAGAGCAGCACACGGCCAGGTCGATGACCATCTTTCAGGATTCAACTGGAGCTAGACAAGGAAGAAGCTGAACCGTGGGATAAGCGATATTTCCATACGAAATCACGTGCTATACTAAAGCATTGTCATCTGCTAACTGGGAGATAAACATCCCGATCCAAAAACTGCATCACTCGCCTCATGCTTCGCCTTGCAGCTCGCGTTACATGGGCGTGAAGCAGGCCTGCTTTCAAAACCAATAGCATTTTCTCCACCACATAATAAGCTTCGAATCTAGGATCAGTGACCTTGAGGATAACTCTTTTGCTTCAGCACTCAAAGACCCAATTAACCATAGTAACCTCTTCAAACAGTATGTATCCCACAAGCCACCTTGGGCATGAAAGCCCAAGGGTACTCTTTTGGGCAAGCCACCTAAGCGTCCAAGTGTCTACGCGGGGCTAAGGAGTCGTTGTAACTTTTGCTTTGGACCACTCAACCTGGGTCACTGTATTTTGTCAGTCTGTCGTAGGAAACCACATAGTAAGTTCAGTCCTCTGTTTTAGGTTAACAAGCCAGTATCTTTATGTCAGCTGGGGATCTTCCCTGTTTCGTGCTTATGCGATTGCATGGCATGCTTATTTCTCTGCTGTCAGCAACGGAGGGAAGTAGCTTATAAGCAGGGTGTTTGTATATGCTCGGCATGCTGATTTGTGAAGGAAAATGTTAAGAAGGTTGGCTCTGCCTCTACAGGGCTAGTAACTATCTTGTGTTGTGTTCATGTTCCTAACCGTCGAAGTAGCTAAGAAAAAAAGGTTCATCGACTTGTTCCTAGACGTTCACACTTCTAACCGTGCAATTTTCCTGTCAGTTACGCTTGCTCGTAACATCTTCCTATCTAAATAATAAGTGTTGATTCATTCAATGCCCTCTTGCCTAGGTCGATGGCAAGACCACGGATTGTCCCCATCTTTCCTTTTCCCTTTGGAGCAACGTCTTGTTGTGGTAGTCTTATCATCACCTGAAATAAATAAGAGAAAGTTTTCACTCATTTTGATTATGCTGTAAGTGAAAATTTTATATTAAAGTTACCATTAGCTATATTAAGAAGTGGCACGAGCAGTCTAAAGCTAATCCTATCAGTATGCTATGCTATGCTATGCTATGCTATGCTATGCTATCCAATAATATTATTAATAAATTTATAGTCCAATTAAAAAGTTAAATCATGTGTTGAGAGAATATCTATTTATATGTAAATACTACTAAAGAATCACATTATTTCTATATACTTCTTACACATTAAGTATGTTTTAAAGGCTTAATATTAAAAAAAATTATAGTAAATTAACTTAGATTCTAATTTCATATTAAAATACTTCAAATTTAACTCAAAAATTACCTTATAAGTGAAGAAATATTTTTTATATTTAGAAACTGCCTAAAAATTTATTCTTACTTTCGTTTCCTATAAAGAATAGTCAATAAAGGCCAAGCTGTCGCACCGGGCGTGGCCCCTTTCGGGGAGCACTCCCGGAGCCAGTCATCGTGAAAGGGATGGGTTTGTCATGGGGGACTCTTCCTCCCGGCAAATACCCACCTTCTATTTTCCCTTTTCTTCAGTTATCCTTATGACATGACAACTCACTGGCGTGTCACGTGAAGGCCTGATCGACCGTCCCATCAGTGGCATCATCAAATTTTGAACCAAGTTGTGCAAGCTTTGGGGACAAGAACATTCAATGCAGGCATGACTTACCTGGCGTCAGGAACATGAAAGCTCAGCATCCTTGGTAACACTGCCTTAATGCAATATCATATTCACCTTCACTTTTTGTTCAACACAAAGACACACGGAGGGTTGAAGTCAGTATCAAGAAATTTTTCCATGTCTCATTTATCACACGGAAGATTATGCTCGAGAAAATTAGTAAGGACAAAATCGTTTTTATTTCCTATTTGGAAATTAAAGGAAAAAAAAAGGAAAAGAAGGGAAAAAGTGAACAAAGAAAAGTATAGAATATAATAGCACCATCTTCTTCATAGGAGAGAAAACTTAAGGTTTTCAGCGTGTTGTAATCCTTATAATTCCTCCATTATAGTGAAAGAAATTACTCCTTACACTGTAGATGTAGGCAAATTATCCCCAAAAAGTTTGACATCTTTTGATTTGCTCAATCCTCTTGGTGTGTGCATGATTGTGTATTCTGCATTTGACCATTGAGTTACTACCTTCAATCGAACATATTCCATTACAAAGATTTGATCCCCTATAAAAAGACGTTCTTTTAAATGAGATTAGACCTAGTATTAAGTGAAGAATAGGATGCAGTCTCTTTCCATGTTGAGTAAGTTCACAAATATGAATGTGAAACTAAAGCAAAATTTTTCTAGCAATTATGTTCATGTAAAGAGTGGCCTGTTATCAAGTTATTTCTCTAGTTTTGAAAAATAAAAAATAAAGGACAAAGAGTAAAACTTGATAAGCCACTCAATCTGATTTGGGCAAACACCACCCAAGTAGATCTATTAAGCATTGCAACTACTTACTACTACAATGTACGGTTTAAAGTTAGGCCACCAGCTAAAATCAATTTCAAGCCCAGATACAGTGAGAAGAACTTCATACATCATATCCATCGGAAGTTCCATCTGGCACCGACGGTTTTCGTCCCAAGCACACATTGCTGAACTGATCCACATGAGAAATGAGACACCCCGCTCAGCGACCACTTTTCAGGATTGAATCGGCGCTAGACATGGAAGCCTGGGAATAAGGAAACGACGACAGCAAATCAGATGATTGATTACTTGTGAATGTACCATAAGAAGCCCTGTCTTGCTTTGGTTCCGGAACATCGGCATCACGATCCAAAAACTGCATCACTTGCCTCATGGTCGGCCTACTTTCTGGAATTGGATGAGAGCAAAGAAGGCCTAGTTTCAAAACTAATACCAATTCTTCCACCACGTAATCACCTTTCAATCTAGGATCACAAGCATCGATGATAGCTTCTTTTCTCCAACACTCAAAGACCCAATCAATCAATATTACCCGTTCAGCTGGTTCCTCCAGCTCTATAGGTCTCCTTCCACAAGCCACCTCGAGCATGAAAGCCCCAAAAGCAAACACATCGGTGCCAGTGGTTGCCCTTCCTGTTCTACTTACCTCCGGAGCTAGGTAACCCACGGTCCCAACCACATGGGTAGTTTGTGGATCGGTACCATGGTCATATAATCTCGCAAGGCCAAAATCGCCTAGTCTTCCGTTTAACTCAATATCCAAAAGAATATTACTTGCTTTTATATCTCTATGAAGAACAACTTGTTCCCACTCTTCATGGAGGTAAAGAAGGCCAGATGCTACTCCCCTAATGATACGAAATCGCTGAAGCCAGTTAAGGTCTGGCTTCTTATCACTGTGCAAGAACTTGTCAAGGCTTCCGTTAGGCATGTAATCATAGACCAAAAGAAGTTCTCCCTTTCGCCGGCAGTAGCCCAGCAGCTGCACTAAGTTCCTATGCCTCAGTCTTCCCAAACAAACGATCTCAGCCACAAACTCCTTCACCCCTTGCTTGGAATCATGGGAGACTCTCTTCACTGCAATTTGTACGTTAGACGAAGGAAGTATTCCTCTGTAAACCTTTCCAAAGCCTCCTTCTCCAAGAAGTTCCGTGGCTTTGAAACCTTTGGTTGCTTTGTGGAGATGTTTATATCTGAACCTGTGAGTACCATACTCCTTCTCCCAGTCTTCGCGGATTTCTTCATATTTTTTCCTCCTTACGATATAAGCAGCTCCCGTGATTAATACCAGCACGACTGCCGCTGCTATGAGAGAAGGGACGATTGCATATCCAGGTACCTCTTTCCTTTTCCTTTGCCAGGGAACTGTAGGAAGGTTCCGAATTTCAAGGCTTTGTGCTGGTCCACTTTTGTTAAAGCTCCATCCAAGAATGTAGTGGTCACATGTTACTGTACCTGTGGCTGAAGAGAAACCGACGTACATGGTGTTCAAGAGTATTGCAGACAGATCAATGGGTGTTGATAAGAGAGGCTGGTTTGGTTTTGGGATTTTGGTTGGGGCCAGTGTAACATTCAGTAACATTTCTGCTTCATCGTAGTCTATCCAAAGATGCATTGGATTGCCACTCAGGAGATCCAAGCTTATATTCGTCCGTTTCGCATAGGAAAAATACGTTGCTGGAGCTGATTCAAGAGATTTGAGACCGTTAACATCGATTCCCACATGTTTCTCTTCAATATCTCGAAAAGCAGGGTTTTGAACAGTATCAAGCTCGATGGCCAGCATGTGGTTTGTACGAAGGCCGTTGGTTGAATCATTGAGAAGCCCCAGAAACCCATGTGATTCAGCACCGATGAAATCTGTTGAGGGGCTGATGGTGAAGGCAATGCCTTGACCACCTATATTGTGCGCTTCAGGAACCATGGCAAACACAAAGTTTGTAGAAAATGAAAGCGATGAAGTTAAACTGGATGAGTTTGTGTTGAATTTTATGGGAAATTGGTAGAAAGCGTGACCGATTTCTCGGTCTGAAGTGTTGGTTAGCTGTAATAGACCATTTCGGTGGATTTCTGCGGTTCCATCGAGATGCAGTTTGGCATGAAGGAAACCATTGTAGATGAATTGGTTTTCATCCTGTGAAAAGGCTAGAGAAGCAATGGAAACAAAGAGCACTATGAAAGAATGGAGTGATCTAAGAAATGCGGCCATCCGGGAAGAGGGAATGAGGCTTCTTTTTTCTGTCGGTAGGCTTTTCTCCGTGTAAATGCCTCAACTTGTGCGTAAAACTTGTTTTTCTTCGAAACTAGTAATTCACGTTAAACGTCAATGTCTAAACCAATCACTTGAAGAGGGCACACCGCCTCTCTCTCTTTCAATTTTTCTAGATAATTTTGGGAATCGTTCGCCCTTGAACTTTTCCATGGAAAAATCTTGGCAGCTGTAGAAGACACGGAAATCCACTGTAGAAAAGTGCGTAAAATTAAAAGTATCAAATATAGGAGGGATAGGTACCTCCCTTGTCAGTTCGTAAGAGAGCAAGTAGTGAATGAAGTGAGAGATGGTGGTTGCGTAAAAGTGGTGCGAGTCAAATGAGAGTTTGGTTCGAGACCAAGCTCACTTGGTAGACAGTCTAGAAAAAATCAACGTTGCCATTAAAGCTGGGTCCCGCATCATTAATGTTAGTTAAATGGTGAAAGAAAATGTCAACATTACTATTAATAATGGGCCCATGTAAAAAGAAAAATCTAACATAAAATATTTGTAGAAACTTCCTAGTCGGTAAGGTTTCCTATGAAAGAGGAGTCTAGCACTCCACCGTGGGTTCAACAAAAGTGTGTGCCAATAAGAAATTGTGCAAGGGTGTGATGTGAGGAGTGAGGAATGAAAAGTGAGAAATAAGGTGAGGTAAGTTGCTTTGTTCATTCACCTTGTAAAAGGTTTGTCTTTGCATAAATAGAAGTTTTGTATTTTCGTCTTCTATTGAATGTTACTCTTGCTCCATAGCTTAAAATACAAGGATGATATTTTTATACAATTAATATTGAGTAATAAACATTAGTCATTACTCTACTGAAACAAAATCAAGATCATCCATTGTGACTAGCAAGTTTTGTGAAGTTGATTAGTCTAGGATTAAGTTTCTTGGAGTGAAGGATTAAGAAGCACAACATCAATCATAATAACAAACTTTGCAAGTATAACTAGAGGATTGGAGATGCTTGACAACTACAACTAAGATTGTTAGAACATGTGTATGAAGTCATATTTACAAGGCCAAGATCTATGAGATGATAAGAATGCATTTTTACAGGGAAAAAATAAATTGAAAAAATATTCATGAAGTAGCTAATAGGATTTGAAGGCCAACCAAAGTATATTTGCAAGTTAAGAAAGGCATTATACGGCTTGACAGATGCACCACAAGCATGGTATGAGAGAATAGGAGAATTCCTTGTTCAAAGTAGATATCCAATCATGCTTGCAAACAAAAGTCTCTTCACCAAGAAGCATGGTGATAAGATCTCCATTATTCTTATTTACGCAGATGATCTTATTGTAACTGGAGATGATAATGAGGGAAATTAATAGACAAAATAAAATGTGTTTTTTAGATTTTAAATTAAGGAACTAGGAGAATTAAAGTACTTCTTTAGGCTTGAGCTCAATAAAGTAAAAAGTGAATTATTTCTATGTCAACAAAAGTATTCTAAAGAATTGTTGTAAAAATGCGGAATGATAAAACGTAAGCCTACATACACTCCGATTGGTCAAAAATAGTTTATGTGTAGGAGAAGAAGAAGAGTTTGGAAGATCCTACCATGTATTAATAATTGGTATAAAGTTTAATTTATTTTACTATGACTTGACTAGATATTTCATTTGTAGTCACCTAGTAAGTCAATTTATGCAATGTCTAAGGCAACCTCACCTAAATGCAATTAGAAGGATATTGTAATATATAAAAGGAATTGTAATTTCATTGAATGACCTGTTTGTCGGGACAAACTTTTTACAGCAATAGAAAATTGTACGGTAACTTCTTTCAGTAAACATATATTTTGATTTTTATCAATTTTATATAAAAAGTAAAAATTATCTCTTTTTTAAATGTGTGTGGATAAGGATGATTTAGAAAAATATTCATGCTTAGAAATAAAATTCAACGTGATATTAGAAGATTGAATGAAAAACTACAATTAATGATCAAAGTATTAAAAGGAAAGGATTTAGTTACTAAATTTTTCAAAATATCTTTTTTAACTTATATTTATTTTATATGGCTAAACAAAATAGAAGATGTTTTCATGAAAAAATAATTGATATCCCTATTCTCTTATCGAAAATAAAGAAGGTATTATGATGGAGAGTTTCTTTGTTTAGAAATATAAAATCCTCTTAATGTAATGTTATTTTAAGTAAAATTTAAAAATTTTTAATTTTTGTCTTTTCATAAATATGATGGCTTCTATAATGCTAAAATATGTCTCTATATTTTTATACTTTAATATTTATTAATATAATTTACCTTTAATAAAAAAAAAACTATAAATTATAGGATCCTACATACAAAAAGAAAGAACAACTAAGTTAGTTTTTAAGATGTTGACTACGTATTGGAAATAAGACAACAAGGAGACCAACCATAGGATACTTTTTCAATCTTGGATTTGGAACAATATCTTGGTATATCAAGCCAGAACTTATAGTTTTCTTAACAACAATAGAAGCAAAATACAAAGCAATAGAAATGGTAGCATAAGAAAGTACCTAGTTAATGTATTTGCTAGAAGACTTGGAGCAACTAATAGATGAGCTAACACAAATATTTTGTGAAAATCTTTTAACAATACAGTTCGTCCAAAAATCTTGTATTTCATGTAAGAATCAAGTATATAGAAGTGCACTCTCATTTTATTAGAGAAAAGATTTTGCAGGGAGAAGTCTTGTTGCAACTGGTCCAGACAAGAGAGTAAATAACCGACATTTTTACATCCAGCTAATTTCAGTAAGCATAAGAAAAATTTGGAAATGATGAGGTAAAAACTGTTCCGTGTTGAGAGGGAGAAATGGCGAAAAAATCAACACTGTCATTAATGTTCGCTAAATGAACTGTTAATGTTACCATCGATGATGGGTCCCACGTTATTAATGATGGGTCCTATACAAAAATAAAAAATCTAACATAAAATATCTGTAAAAACCAACTTCCCAGTCTATGAACTTTCTTATAAAAGGGGAGTCCGGCTCCCCACCGTGCATTTAACAAGAAGTGTGTGTACCAATAAGAAAGTGTGTAAAGGAGTGGCATAAGCAGCGAGGAGAGAGAAGAAAGGTGAGGTAACTTTCTTTGTCCACTGGCCTTATAAAAAGTTTATTTTTGTGTAAACAAATGTTTTGTACTCTTGGTCCTACTCAGCCTCTACAGATTATTGATCATTATAAAACAAAGTCAAGATGGTGTATATCACCAGTTAAGCTCAACAACTCCCAATTATAAAAATTGGAGTGCCGAGAGGCTACTTTACCCGTTGGGTTAAGATTTGCAGCAGCACCACGCCACTTGTAGATGCTGAAGACCTAAGGAAGTAGAAGATAAAACCTGGTAAAGCATTGTATGTTCTTGTGGTGACCATAGAAGGTGAGTTGTTACAACCCATTAGGGCTAAAAAGACCCCAAAGTAGGCATGTCATTCTTTGTGGTGCTGTTTGCAAAGACATATGAAGCCAAGCTACAATGGTTGGCGAACGAGTTATCGTCGGTCTCACAATAAGACATGATGGGAGTCAATATTTTTCTAATGTTAGATTTTTTTGTGAAGAAATATTAAAGTTAGGTCATCATCTCTGTTAAAGTTACTGATATGATCAAACCTGTCATTATCATACCAAGTTTGAGGGGTGTGTCAAAATTATTAATCTGAACAAACTTGACATTATCATGCCAAGTTTAAAAGGGGTGTTAGACTAATCAATTTTCTACATGCTTGAACTTTCAAGGAGTAGCCATGAAAGCTCGCTTTTGTCCAGGCCAGCACGCCGAAGCAAGTAACTCAAAGATCTTCAGTTTGCATAAGACGACAGTGGAGAACCTACTTGCAGCATTAAGAGATTATGAAAGATCCTACTACAGGATCAGTACCGGTATGTCATCTCACAAGAAATTTTCCCATCTTTCCTTCACATCAAGGAATTCACTAGAAAGACTAGATCCCTTAGAAATGGTAAAAATGATGTTCATTTAAATGAGATGAAACCTAATAATAAGTAAAGAATTATGTTAAACAGTGCCTCGCCCACGTCACGCTCCACGTCAGCTGCCCCATCATTGTCCTCGTCAGCCTCTGTGACACGTGAGCCCTAGCCACGTCAGCACAGCCATCGTGTTGTTCCGCTCGTCTCTGTGAGCGAAACCCTAGCCACTTGTCGTCACTAAATCCGGCAAGAAGATTTTCTGGAGTAATTGTAAATCGTTTGTTTCCTTTTGTATAGCATTCGATCTGTTGATAAATTCTGTAAACACCAACAATTGTAATTAACTTAATTTTCATAAATCAATTGAGAATTTTCTCATCTAAATTTCTTCGCCGACATTAGTTTTTCGGCGATTCCCTTTTTTCAACTTGGTATCACAGAGCCCCCAGCCACCGCCCCTCGATCCCCATGGCCGATTCTGTCTCTCCCTCCATCAACACCTCCCAATCCCCAATTCCTCCGGTTTCAAATGCTTCTGCTACCCCTACTCCGACCACCCCGCTCATCCCGTCCCCACCTCCCTTGAGCGGTTCGACGGTGACAATTACGTCATCTGGAAAACCCGTTTGATACCCATCCTCCTCTCCCATCAACTCCTTACCATTGTCGAAGGCACCGAGAAAGCTTCACCGCAAACCCTCTCCCCCACCGATCCCACACCCAACCCCGCCTACACTGCCTGGCTGATTCACGATCAAGCCGCCCTCGGCTGGATCCTCGCCGCATCAACGAACTAGGTCGTCGCCCAGTTGACCGATTTTCGTTCATCGGCCGCCGCCTGGGCATATTTGGCCTCCTCCTATGAAGCCAAATCCAACGCCCGTGCCACCAGCCTCCGGATCCAGCTCCAATCCCTCACGAAGGGGAGCCGCTCGGTGACTGCCTTTTTGGAGGATGCGAAGAAGATCACCGACGCTCTCGCTGCCATCGGCGAGAAGATCTCCGAGAATGAGTATTACACGTAGATCTTCCGCGGCCTCGGCGACAATTTTTTGGATCTCGCCACCTCCATCTCCGTTCAGCGACAGTCGGGAACCCTAAGCCGTGAAGAGTTCCATTCTCTCCTACTCTCCCACGAGGAGCGGGCACACCTACGCGCCCCTGCGCCGTCACCAGCAGTGTTTGCTGCTCACACCGGTGCTTTTACTTCTGGAAACGCACCACCTCCGCCCACGGCGGTGCCACCGCTGCCCTCCTGACTCAGCGCAGCACCACACAGGGGGCCTTCTCCCCACCCCCCCAGCTCACCAGCAACTTCCGCCGCGCTCCGGCGGCTGGAACCGCCGTAGGGGGCCATTCTGCCAGCTCTGCCGCCGCCTCAGCCACCAGAGCAATGCCTGTCGGGAACGGTACAACCCGGGCTACCAAAACCCAAATACCGCCCCGGCCCACCCCCAGACTGGCCCATCCTATCCCCATTCGGGCCACTGCCCTGCAGCCCACCCACCCCAGGCCCATTATGCCCTACCCACTTATAACACTCTGGGCCCCTACAACAACCCCAGCCCATACCTAGCTACTCCCTACCCGGGCCCAACTTCATATCAGCCCCCTCCCTCTTACAACAACCCAAGCCCATATAATCCCCAAGCCTTTTATTCCCATCTGCCCCCCCCTCTGGCCCATTATGCCCCTCCCAACCCCCCTCCTTCCTCCTTAGATGCCGCTTCGTGGCATCCGGACTCCGGGGCGTCCCATCACATCACAGACTCCCTTGCTGCCCTTTTTGGGCTTTCACCCTATGTGGGCTCCCAACAGCTCACAGTGGGTGATGGCGTCTCCCTCCCCATCACCCACACAGGTAACCTTATCACCTCTCAGTTTCAGCTTTCTAATGTTTTAGTTGTCCCCTCTATTACTAAAAATTTATTATCCGTTTCCAAATTTACTGCTGATAATAATTGTTATATTATTTTTTCAGCTTCTAATTTTTGGGCTATTTCTCCGTTATCCGGTCAGATTTTGCTCCACAGTCAACTTGACCAAGGAATCTATCGAGTCTCCCCTCCTGGCGTTGCCCCTGCTCCGGTTGCGCTTTCTGCCTCTTGCACCAGCTCCTTCCTTTTGTGGCACCACCGCCTTGGTCATCCTTCATCTGAGACACTTCTCCGTCTGCTCCAGTCCTCACACATAGTTGTCCAGTCTTCTCGTCTTCCCCCATGTACTGCGTGTGCTCTTAGTAAGAGTCACCGCCATCCCCACCCCCCTACCAACTCTCGGGCTACTGCCCCTTTACAACTTGTTCATTTTGACATTTGGGGCCCTTCTCCTGTCACGTCTTTCAATAATAATAAATACTATGTGTGTTTTATCGATGACTTTTCTCGATTCACCTGGCTATACACCTTTTCCTCCCGTTCTCAATTTTATGATATTTTTCTCACCTTCCATAAATTTGTTGAAAATCAGTTACATTGCAGGCTTCAAGCTATCCAGTGTGACGGGGCTCTCAAATTTTTATCATCTGGACTTCGGGCTTATCTCATGGAGCATGGTATTCATTAACGGATTTCTTGTCCCTACTCTCCATTTTAGAATGGCACTGCTGAACGTAAGCATCGACATATAGTGGAAACTGGTCTCAATCTCCTCACTCAGGCTGCCATCCCACTTCATTTTTGGGAATTTGCTTTTGAGACAACGGTTTTCCTGATCAATCGCCTTCCCACTGTAGTGTTGGACCACCTCTCTCCGTGGCAGGTCTTGTTCCATCAGCTGCCAGATGTCTCCACCCTTCGGGTCTTTGGGTGTGCTGTCTTTCCACATCTCCGGCCTTATGCTGCTCACAAGCTGGATTCTCAATCTCAGCCATGTGTCTTCTTGGGCTACCCTCCAGGCTACCGAGGTTACCGGTGTTATTGTCCCACTACTCGCCGGTTCTACATCGCTGCAGATGCCATCTTTCATGAGGAAGTTTTTCCCTATCACACTATTTCCTCCTCCTCATCCCCTCACCCAGATCCCTCCACTATACTTCCCATCCCTATACCCCTTCTCCCAGTTACCCCCCTTTCCACCACTTCCTCTCCTTCCCCTCCCTCCCCCTACCCCGAACCAACTATCATTCCTACCCTTGCCGCTCCCATTTCCCCTCCCCCACCAGCGGCTCCTGCACCCTCTACCCCTCCTACCTCACCTGTACCTTCGAACCCAACCCTACCCCGCATGGTCACTCGCCTTCAGGATGGCACCCTTGCTCGCTGTACCTTAACTCGCCAGCACACTTATGCCCTTACTGCCTCCGCTCACCTTTATCCCGAACCTACCTGTTTTTCCCAAGCTAGTCGGGAACCTCACTGGTGTGAGGCCATGGCCACCGAGTACACTGCTCTCATCCGTAACTCTACCTGGACCCTTGTGCCTCCTCCCCCCAGCATCCGTCCCATTGGTTGCAAATGGGTTTACAAGGTGAAGCTTCGTTCTGATGGCACTCTAGAACGCTACAAAGCTCGCTTAGTTGCCAAGGGCTTTCATCAGGAGGAAGGTATCGACTACACTGAGACCTTTAGCCCTATTGCCAAACCGGTCACTGTTCGCACCGTTATTGCTCTTGGTTACTCTCAAGGTTGGCCCATCCGTCAGTTAGATGTCTCCAATGCTTTCTTACATGGCTCTCTCTGAGGAAGTCTATATGGAGCAACCTCCCAGTTTTCGTGACTCTATGCGCCCGAATCATGTTTGTCGCCTTCATCGATCTCTCTATGGGCTGAAGCAGTCACCTCGAGCTTGGTACACTCGTTTGAGTTCTTTCCTTGTCACACTGGGTTTCAGCATCTCTGTCGCTGATACGTCATTATTTACTCAGCACACTGCCAGCTACAGCCTCATTCTACTAGTTTATGTGGATGATATTGTGCTTACTGGTTCTCCTCAGGCCCTTTTTGCTAGTCTTCTCCTCGCCCTTCAGCGCGAGTTTGCTATCAAAGATCTTGGCTCTCTTAATTACTTTTTAGGTGTGGAAGCCCAACACTCCTCTGACGGCCTCATTCTCCACCAGGCCAAGTTCACTTTGGAGATTCTTGATCGTGCTAAGATGCAAGATGCTAAAGCAGCTTCCACTCCCTGCACCACTGATGAACCTCTCTCTGTGTGGACTGGTGATCCTCTGCCCGATTCAGCCCTCTATCGCAGTATTGTCGGTGCGCTTCAGTATCTCACCCTCACACGCCCTGATATTGCTTATGCTGTTAACACCGCGTGCCAGTTCCTTCATTGCCCTACTATAGCTCATTGGCAGTCAGTTAAACGCATTCTTCGCTACCTGGCTGACACTCCCCGGTTGGGTCTTCTCCTCACCCGCTCCACCACCACTGCCCTTCATGCCTTTTCAGATGCCGGCTGGGCTAGTGATCGTGATGATCGTCGCTCCGTAGGTGGTTTCTGTATTTTTCTTGGGCGCAACCTTATCTCTTGGAGCTCCCGCAAACAACGTACTGTTGCTCGTTCCAGCACCGAAGTCGAGTACAAATGCCTCGCGGACACCACTGCTGAGTTAATGTGGATTGAGTATTTACTTCGGGATCTTCGTGCTGTGCCGCCACACCCACCTGCTCTCTGGTGTGACAATCTCTCTGCCCTCTACTTGACCAGTAATCCTGTGTTTCATGCTCGTACCAAACATGTCGAGATTGATTTCCACTTCATTCGGGAACGTCTTGCTCGTGGTCAACTTTCTATTCATTTCATTTCCTCCGTGGATCAACCAGCAGATATCTTCACCAAAGGTCTTTCTTCTGCTCGGTTTCGCCTTCTACGATCAAAGCTGACACTGCATACTGCCCCATCAGCTTGCGGGGGGATGTTAAACAGTGCCTCGCCCACGTCACGCTCCACGTCAACTGCCCCATCATCGTCCTCGTCAGCCTCTGTGACACGTGAGCCCTAGCCACGTCAGCACAACCATCGTGTTGTTCCGCTTGTCTCTGCGAGCGGAACCCTAGCCACTTGTCGTCACCAAATCCGGCAAGAAGATTTTCTGGAGTAATTGTAAATCATTTGTTTCCTTTTGTATAGCATTCGATCTGTTGATAAATTCTGTAAACACCAACAATTGTAATTAACTTAATTTTCATAAATCAATTGAGAATTTTCTCATCTAAATTTCTTCGCCGACGTTAGTTTTCCGGCGATTCCCTTTTTTCAACTAATTGGATGCAATCTACTGGGATGCTGAGTAAGTTCACAAACATGAATGTGCAATAAAAGACTAATTGTTTAAGTAATGTCCGCGTACAGAGTGGCAATCAAGTTATTTCTTTTGTTCTGAAAATCAAATAAAATGAGAGGGAGAGAGAGAGCTACATGATGAGCCATTCAATCTGATTTGGGCAAACACCAAAGTAGATCTACTAAAGCTTGCAGCGACTTAGTACCACTATGTAAGGTTTACTTAGGACATTCCCTGAAATCAGTTTCCAAACCTAGATAGATAGAGACAAATTTCATCCGAAGTTTCATCCTTCTCTTCTCACCAACATCAAGCTGTGCGTAACCTTTCCATGTGGCACCTTTGGGTTTCGTCCCATGCATAGATGCCTGACCCGATGCACATAAGACATGAGACACCCACTCACCGACCACTTTTCAGGATTGAATCGGCGCTAGACACGGAAGCTTGGGAATAACCAAACGACGACAACAAATCAGATGTTTCATTCCTTGGGAATGTACCATAAGAAGCCCTGTCTTGCTCTGATTCTGGAACATCGGCATCACGATCCAAAAACTGCATCACTTGCCTCATGGTTGGCCTACTTTCTGGCACTGGATGAGAGCAAAGAAGGCCAAGTTTCAAAACTAACATCATTTCTTCCACCACGTAATCACCTTCCAATCTAAGATCACAAGCATCGAGGATAGATCCTTTTCTCCAACACTCAAAGACCCAATCAATCAAAATTACCCGTTCAGCCGGTTCCTCTAGCTCTATAGGTCTCCTTCCACAAGCAACCTCGAGCATGAAAGCCCCAAAAGCAAATACATCAGTGCCAATGGTTGCCCTTCCTGTTATAGTTACCTCAGGAGCCAAATAACCCACGGTTCCAACCACATGGGTGGTTTCGGGATTGGAATCATGGTCGTATAATCTCGCAAGGCCAAAATCGCTTAGCCTTCCATTTAAATCAACATCCAACATAACATTACTTGCCTTTACATCTCTATGAAGAACAACTTGTTCCCACTCTTCGTGGAGGTAAAGGAGGCCAGATGCTACTCCCTTGATAATACGGAATCGTTGAAGCCATTTAAGGACTGGCTTCTCATCACTATACAAGAACTTGTCAAGGCTTCCGTTGGGCATGTAATCATAGACCAGGATAAGTTCTCCCTTTCGCCGGCAATAGCCCAGCAGCCGCACTAAGTTCCTATGCCTTAATCTTCCCATACAAACGATCTCAGCCACAAATTCTTTCATCCCTTGCTTGGAATCATGGGAGACTTTCTTCACTGCAATTTGTACGTTAGACGAAGGAAGTATTCCACTGTAGACCTTTCCAAAACCCCCTTTCCCAAGAAGTTCCGTGGCTTTGAAACCTTTGGTTGCTTTGTAGAGATCCTTATATCTGAACCTGTGAGGACAATACTCCTCCTCCCAGTCTTCCCGGATTTCTTCATATCTTTTTCTCCTTACGATGTAAGCAGCTCCTATGATGGATGTCAGCACGACTACTCCTGCTACGACAGAGGTGATGATCGTATATCCCAGTTCCTCTTTTCTTTTCCTCTGACGAGGAACGGGAGGAAGGTTCGCCATTTCAAGGCTTTGTGCTGGTCCACTTTTGTTAAAGCTCCATCCAAGAATGTAATGGGCACTTTTTAGTACACCTGTGGCTGAAGAGAAACCAACATACATGGACTTCAAGAGTATACGAGACACATCAATGGGTGTTGATAAGAGGGGTTGGTTTGGTTTTGGGATTCCGGTTGGGGCCAGTGTAACATTCAGTAACTTTTCTCCTTCATCGTAGTCTATCCAAAGATGCATTGGATTGCCACTCAGGAGCTCCAAGCTTATATTCGCCCGTTTCTCGTAGGAAAAATACATTGCAGGAGCTGATTCAAGAGATTTGAGGCCGTTCACATCGATTCCCACATCGTTCTTTCCAATATCTCCAAAAGCAGAGTTCCGAAAACTATCAAGCTCGACGGCCAGGATGTGGTTCGTAGGAAGGCCGTTAGTTGAGCTATTGAAAAGCCCCAGATACCCTTTTGGTTGAGCTCCGCTGAAATCCGTCGAGGGGCTGATGGTGAAGGCCATGCCGTGACCACCAACATTTTGCGCTTCAGGTACCATGGCAAACACAAAGTTTGTAGAAAATGAAAGGGATGAAGTTGTGTTGAATTTTATGGGAAATCGGTAGAAGGCGTGACCGATTTCTCGCTCTGTAATGTTGGTTAGCTGCAATAGACCATTTCGGTGGATTTCTGTGGCTCCACCAAGATGCAGTTTGGCTTGAAGGAATCCGTTGTAGATGAATTGGTTTTCATCTTGAGCAGAGGCCAGGAGAATACTGGAAAGAAAGAGCAGTATGAGATAATGGAGTGATCTAAGATATATAGCCATCGGAGAAGGGAGAAAAGGGTTCTCCTTTTGCATCGGTAGGCTTTACTCCGTTTAGACGCCTCAACCTTGAGATAATCCCATTCTTCATAGCAAATGTGTCTTGATTATGCAATTCAATAGTTTGATTTAGATCAGAAGATCTTGGAAAGTCAGCGAAATTCATTTCATGTCGGAGTGATCAAGGAATGGTTTTAGTGGTACTCGCTTGTCAAATCTCTGAAATTGATTGAAAAGCATATAACGTGTCTCTAATTCAAAGTTAGCATGGATGGGTCTAGATCTACCACTGAATTTTCCTCCGTGGGATACGTGTTAGGGGGAACTTTTGACTTTGGTTGCATGGAAAAAATTTCAATCTACATGTTTTCTTACCTTGCCTAAAATGTCAAGGTCCCTTCGAATGAGTTACGAAACATTGTCAAAAGTTTTTATGGTGCTATGAATTTCACCTGTCTGAAAAAGAAAATGTGTATATCAACGAGTTGCATTGACTGGTGACTCCACACTAGTCAAATGATAATGACATTTGCTGAATTCCAACAGGTTTGTCCAAGTAAAAGTTAGGAGATAAAATTTACATTTTTCTCGTGCTCTTGGTCCTTTTAAAATAGATCGAGGATGTCGCATTTTCCTTGTTCAACGAGTACAGGTAAGGAAGGCATGCAGAGAATCTTCCTGTCACCAAGCTTGCACAAGTTATGCTTCACTTTTTTGTGATGCCCACTCTAGGGATTATGCGGACACTGGAAATGATCCTAACCTATTCTTTTCTGTAATGCGCCATAGGAGGCAAACCATGATCGTGATTTCCTTTTTTTTTTTTCTTTCTTTCTTTCTCTTGTATGCTAATTGTGAAATGATAATTTTGTATGTAAGGTTGTTTTTATCTTTTGTCGGTTAGAGCTTCCCTAGAATTACATAAACTTCAGTGTTCTTTTTTCCTTTTTCTTTTTTATTTTTTCTTTTGTTTAGGTAAAAGAGGTAAGGGGTATGGTTTCTAGAGCTCCTGAAAATTTGGTCACGTGCCCCCGGTAGCTCCATTGAGCTTCCATGTGATGGACCGGTTGTTTTATATATATTTGTTGAAAGATTATACTATTCTCCCAATAGTATAGGCCAATAATTTTTCATGTGACAAATTAGGGACTTAAAAAAGGGTGGCTCAAAAGCTAGATGTAAAAGCTAGCTCAATAACTAAAGGTTATTTTTTCATTTAAGTTTTATCCTAAAGACCTTATTTTCTAATACAAGACTTTAGTCTTGCACTTACTTTTCAACCTAAGCTCTAATATCATATTAGAAAGCCCAAAAATCTAACTCAATAAGTTAACATAAAAGTTAAGAGGATCCTTATTCTATTTAAACTTTATCTCAAAAATCTTATCTCCTAATATGAAACTTTTATTATGCACATAGCTCTTCTAATGTGCCAAAAAGGTGGGAGGGAGGATCTCCACTCAAAAAACTCATCCCTTTTAAGATGAATAAGTATTCACTCTTATTGGTATTCAAAATGCATTTTACATCATCAAAATATTAGCATATTCTATTCTTAATATATAAAAGTATTATCTTTTCTTACATGTCAATTTTCAAAAAAAAAAAAAGAAATATTTTAATATGTTATTACACACAAAAAGTAACACCGTAGCAAATGTTTAGATCTATATTATAGTTATAGAGCATATTACATTACAGATATCTAGTCTCACATTAAAAGATATAGAATTGTGTACCTGTTTAAATATACTATTTCCACCTTAAAATCTAAATCATGAAGTGGGGGAAAAATAACTACATTTAACTAGACATACAATTCCATACCGTACTAACATGGGATTAAATATCCACAGTGCATAACATTAATTCACTCATGAATTTGGATAAAACAGCTTGGGAGTGTTCCTTATACTTGAGATGGGGCCATATTAAAATTTAATATATGTCTCATTCTCCCAAGATATTAATATTCTATACTATTTTTACATAAAAATATTGTCTTTTATAATTAGTTTTAAAGGGGGAAGTAAACTCTCTCACCGGAAAGTATCAACCGGAAGGGAGTCACCTTAGGTGAGAGAAGCGAGCCGTTTCGGATTGCTGTTCACGAGCGTAACCTACTAAATTATTAGTCTTCAACGGTAAGGTTGCTATGTGACAGACAATTTTGAGAATGGAACCATCAAACTTTCAGCGAACATGAAGCACAGTTGATTGAAGAAAATATTGATTTAACGAGTGCTACAATTACACCAGTAGTGAATCTAGCTAGGTTGTACTTGAATCCATATGAAAGCTTTCGGTGTGCTACCGGTTTGTGTCCTCCCAGCCATAACTACTTGAACTAGTCTTCCCGTGGCATGAGACGCCAGACTCAGCGACCACCTTTCAGGACTGAATCTGTGCTAGACATCGATGCAACAGAAGCATGGGAAGAAGGAAACAACGATAACAATTCACATGATTCATTAATTGTATAAGTACCAAAAGGAGCTCTGTCTTGCGTTAATTCTGGCAGATCAGCATCACCATCCAAAAACTGCATCACTTGCCTCATTCTAGGCCTAATTTCGGGCATTCCATGAGAGCAAAGCAAGCCTAGCCTCAAAATCAATACCATTTCTTCCACCACATAATTTCCTTCCAATCTTGGATCACTAGCATCCAGTATAGCTCCATTTCTCCAGCACTCAAACACCCAATCAACCAAAATCACCCGTTCTGGCGGTCCCTCTACCTTTACAGGCCTCCTTCCACAAGCCACCTCGAGCATGAAGGCCCCAAAAGCAAACACGTCAGTGCAAGTGGTTGCCCTCCCTGCTCTAATAAGCTCCGGAGCCAAATAGCCAACAGTCCCAACCACATGGGTGGTCTGGGGATTGGTCCCGTGCTCGTATAATTTTGCTAGGCCAAAATCTCCTAGCCTTCCCTTTAATTCAGCATCCAACAAAACATTACTTGCTTTTATATCTCTGTGTACAACAACTTGTTCCCACTCTTCATGAAGGTAAAGAAGGCCTGATGCCACTCTGATTATTTGAAATCGTTGATGCCAGTTGAGGTTTGCATTTTCGTTGCCATATAAGAACTTATCAAGGCTTCCATTGGGCATATAATCATAGACCAAGTGTAGTTCTCCCTTTCGTTGGCAATACCCCAGGAGCTGCACCAAGTTCCTGTGCCTCAGTCTTCCCATGCTAACAATCTCAGCCACAAATTCCTTGATTCCTTGTCTCGAATCGTGGGAGACTCTCTTGACTGCAATTTGTAAATTGGACGAAGGAAGTGTTCCTCTATAAACCTTTCCAAAACCTCCTTCCCCAAGAAGTTCAGTGTCCTTGAAACCTTTGGTAGCTTTGTGTAGATCCTTATAGGTGAATCTGTGAGTACCATACTCTTCTTCCCAATCTTCACGTATTTCTTCATACTTCTTCCGCCTGTAAATGTGAGCCGCTCCGGTGACCAATATCAGCACGGCCGCTGCTTGTATGAGAAAGGCCATGATTACAATTCCTAGTTTCTTTTTTGTTTTCTTCTGATGGGGAAGATGAGGAAGGCCCGAAGTTTCAAGGCCTCGCGCCGGTCCACTTCTATTAAAGCTCCACCCAAGAACGTAGTTTTCACTTGCAATCATACCTGTGGCTGAAGAGAAACCAACATACATATATTCCAAAAGAATTTGAGACAGATCAATAGGTGTTGAGAAGAGAGGCCTGTTTGGTTTTGCAATTCTGGTGGGTGCTATAGTAACATTCAGTAGCTTTTCTGCTTCATCATAGTCTATCCAAAGATGCGCTGGATTCCCGCTGATGATTCCCAGGCTTATATTCTTCCCTTCATTATCGCTGAAATACATTGCAGGTGCTGATTCAACTGATTTCTGGCCGTTCACATCGATTCTCACAAGGTCTCTGTAAATGTCTCCAAATTCTGTGGTTATAACCGGAACAAGTTCGATGGCGAAGATGTGGTTTTGAGGAAGATCCTCATTCGAAGAATTGAAGAGTCCCAAAAACGAACTTGCACCAGCATGGGTTAAGTCCCTCGAGGGACTAATAGCGAAGGCAATGCCATGACCACCAAGCTTCTGCACTTGAGGAACCATGGCAAACACAAAATTTGTCGAAAATGAAAGAGATGAAGTTAAGTTGGAGGAAGTTGAGTTGAATTTTACGGGAAATTGGTAGAAAGCGTGACTAATTTTTTGGTTTGAGAAGTTGGTTAGCTGCAATAGACCATTGCGGTGGATTTCTGCGATTCCGTCAAGATGCAGTTTGGCTTGAAGGAAGCCATTGTAGATAAATTGATTTTCATCTTGAGCAAAAGGCAAGGGAAAACTGGAAACGAAGAGAAGTATCAAAAAATAGAGTGTTCTAAGAACTATAGCCATGGGAAGAAGGGTAGAAAGATTTCGCCCTTTTTGTGTCAGAAGGCTTTTCGATGTTTCAATGCCTCAACCTGCCGTTCGTTGCCAATATGTCAGCTTTAGACATTAGTATCTCAACCAACCGATTGACTCTGAAAGAGAATAGACCCTTAACCACTACATTAGAAAATACCCAAAACTTAGTTCTCATCATCATTATCTTTTTTTCCATCACTAGAATGGAAAAATAAATGTTGGAAAGATGCTGGGAAAGTTACAGACCCTTGGGCTCTCTTTATATCAATAATAACAGCTTGATCTATTTGGTAACAGTTCTGGAAACTTTGATACAGCATTACCCAGTGGTTGCTTTTACTGTTATCGTTTAGCTGCAATGGAATAGTAGCATGAGTTGATAAGTAGAAACTTAGAGGTTATTGTTCTGTCAAGAACAAAAACAAAGAAATAAAAAATCAGGTTTGTGGAAGTGAAATTATTACAAACGAGGCGAGGGTTATACCATATCAGAGATGGAGACAAGCGAAATCAATAAGAGGTCAAAGGAAAATTGTAATTATTAGTGTAAGTTTTACAATGAGTATGTATAGTTATTTATACATTTACAAGAGAAAAGCAAATAATAAAATTTATAAGTGAAATTATTACATTTTAATATTTCTATATGTAATAATCTTCATAATAAAAATATTTTAAAAATATATTCACTTCCATTTGTATCATTATTATGGTGAGCTCAAAGGTGCATTCGATGGGATATTGTTTGTAATCTCTCATGTACCTAAAATCATGCTCATAGGATGTTGAACTATTTGAAGGGACTAGGGTTGCAAGTTTATTTTAAATTAAAAATCAGTTAATTGAATTCATGCAAGTTTCTCGCCGGATTAGCCAACCAAAGTAGGCCCGTGAGAATGAAAGTTAGTTGTCTCTGAGCTTCCGTTGTCTCTTTGGAGGACTAACGCCCATTGGTCTGCTGACCAAATCAAAGAAGCCTAACTCTTGTGTGAAGAAGACAAACTCAAGCCCCAAATTTCAACTACGCGTTGCACCGTCTCATCCTTTCAGCTAAGACAGGAAAACTAAACATGTATGGCCTGAATAGACTCACGTCATTGCCCTCTCTGATGTCCACAATGGCTTCATACCCCTGGCGCAGGGTCGTCCCCATGGGGGTCTACGCACGACACGGCTTTTTTCAGGATGTTCTGGTTCTGTTCTGGGAGTGCTGGGGATGCCCTGAGACCAACCGCGTTTCTGGGTCCATTTCCAGTGACCTTGACGGAGACTTATTGACTCAGATTTCTTGATAGACTCACATAAGCCTTTTCATCGGTTGTCTATTTTCTTAATATGTTATTTGGATTCTTTACATAAGTATATTTAGCGCAACCAACACGTTTAAAGAAATTTAAGAATTTTCAAATACCAAGTTTCGAGTAAGATACTATCATTTGTGAATTACATTATCCTTACATGTGCTTTAGGATATTTGAAGTGAAGGAACGAGTTGAGATTTGGTATATAATCCACATTGCTAATATACTAGTTTATTATTTATCTTATATGTGGGATATTCTTTTTTCTTTTAAGCTAGTTTAAATAAAAAAGAATCTTTTAACACATATTTTTTAAATATAAACCCCATATAGTTGTTTAATAACTGCTAAAACCATTACAGGGTTGTCCCACATTTTAATGTACGAATTAGTGAAATGGTTTATAAGTATATAATGCCTTTTTTCTCATAAATTATCTTTTGGGTCAGATATAAGTTTTGTAACATGATATTAGAGTTTAGTCCTTCCTTTGCAACCCTATGAATATGGGTCAAAAAAGTTTTAAAGTCCACATATTGAAAGTAGCACCTTGGTAATGACTTATGTTTAACCATTACATTGTTAAGGTATGGGCTAATGAAGCGGGTTAGATATAATAAATGTATTGTTTCTTTGGCATAACTTTTGGGTCAAATACAAGTTTTATAACACTCAAGAAAAAAACTTGAAAATGTGTTCCAATGGCAGTCGCCAACTGATCTATAAAATATTCCAACCAAGGTTTCCTCATGACGAATGGTTGTGAAGCTTGACCAAAAAAGTCAAGTTGGATTGCAAACTCTTGGGTGGACAGAAATCCTAACCCTAATTTTAGATTGACAAAGATAATGATTGCAAATAGTAGATAGGGGAAACCATCATTATGGAATAATGAATCAGTAGTCTGGTTCCAGTTTGACCAATGGTGGAAGATTGTGATAAGTGGAAGCTGAAGATAAAAGATGGGGATCTAATCAAGTCAAAATGGGTCAAGCGATTTGCTAAGAGGAGAAAGCATGCTAATGTGCAAGTGTAGAGCGTGTAATGCTCCAAACACACAGTGAGCACAGATGACGCACGAGACAAACAAAAAATAAAATGTTTCTGCTTTCCCTTGCAAGGTTGCGCATGAAGCATTTTGAGTAGAAAATGTTGATGAAATTTTTGTTTTAAAAAGAGGTTATGATGCTTCTACTCTAAAGTTGATAAAGGAGTAAAATTATGGATTATGAAGTTGGTGATGGAGTAAAAATTATGAAAAGAATTTCATTTTTGTTAAAATCCATATAAGGTGTGTAATGCTTCAATAGGTGAATTTTACAGAAAACACCAAGAATTGTGGATAAAGTGTGAACTTTCCAATTCATGGAATTATAGAGAGAGAAACCTTATTTGAAATGACAATCTCATACTTTTACTTTTATTAATGGCCTTGAGATGGAAAAAGTTTTTGGATGTGGGAAGTCTCTAATAATGCAAAATGCTAGAGAGAAACACAACCTAGAAGAGTTGTTGCCTAGAAGAAACTACATCAAAGGTGGCTAAAGAAGTATGGCCTAAGAGAGGCAAGCTTGGCACAATTTCTGAAGGCTTATGTTAGGGAGATATTTCCATTGATGTAAAGGTTTTTATACTTTCTTACAAAGTATGAATGTTGCATTGATTATTCTAAGGTAGAAATTGTTAGAATTAATAAAATAATTAAGTGACCATTAAAGTTGTAATATTGTAATTTGTAAAGGGGCATCTATGTCATTGTAGTACCTAGGTTTTCTATAAAAAGAAGAAAGGTAGAGAGACCTAAATGCGTTGAGTTGTAGAAAGTCTCCTTTAGAGTTTTAGCTATAAAAGCCCCCCAAGCTTCTAATAAGTAGCCATTTGGTGAAATAGAAAGTTAGAAATAATCTCAAAGAAGTGTGTATGGAGTACATAAAACATTGTGTTGATCTAAACTTCTTAAATTTATTGTATTTTGACATAAAAATTTATATTGTTGAGTGTTTATTCCATATGTAAATGATAAATGGATCTTGTCATTCCATATAATTGGTACTAGCATTCAAGTTGATTTCCAATGCTTATCAACTCTAAGTCCATCAAATATGTAGGAGAATTTCCATTTTGCTCGACCTTAAGCCCAACCCCAAGGAATGTTAGTGCATAAGAAAGTGTTGAAGATGAAAGTTTATTAGATAAAAATAATCACTTGATAATATTTAGATATAAAAAAATATCTTATCAACTCTAGAGCTAGTTTTTGTAGAAGGATTGGATCTCTAAAGCTAGCTTTTGTTGAGTGACAAGTCTAGTCTAGTCCTTCCTTATCCCCTATAAATATTGCTTAAAAAAGCCCTAGAGTCTTTATAGTGAAAGTGGCACTATAGTATGGTTTGGGTATGACCATTGTGGTGAGAGAATAAGTTAAAATTAGTGTAAAATTATCTCATATTATTATAGTCTAGACTTTATGGAGTGGTTTATATATAACAAATACTCTCTTTCCTTAACCTAACTCTTAGGTCAAATATGAGCATTCTAACAATAACTAATATAAATATTTCAATGTAATCAAACATGCCAACCTAGGTCAGGAATTGACAGAAAGACTTTCGGAAAGTCCTGAAGGAACCCTAATCTACCACCATCCTCCCCAACCAATTGACTCATAAAGAGTAGACTTTCAACTGCTACGTCGGAAACTATCCCAAATTGTTCTGATCATCCGTATCTTTCTATCAGTAGAATGAAAAAATGAAAGTTGGAAAGATGTTGGGAAGATTGCAGATCCCTGATTCTTTTTACATCAATAACAACAGCTTGATGTATTTGGTAAAACGTCGGGAAACTTGATAACAGCATTATCTAGTCGTGCTTTTATTGATATTATTTAGCTGTACTAGAACAATGTCGAAAGTTTTGTGAATCGATCTAGATGCAATGCTAAGGAGTCCAACATTTGGTGGGTTATCTGTAGTTATGTGTAAAGATATTCGTTGGTCCTCTACCTATTAGTTTACGTAAATGTGCTAATGTATTAGAAATTTTTAAATTTAGATTTATATCAATACAAAAAATTGTATACTTTGAAAATTTCTATTTATGTTCATATATAAGTATATTGTATACTTATATACATAAATATAGTCTTTCAAATTCAGAAGCTTATGGAAACCAAAATTATGCCTTGCCAATAGTGATTTTTTCAACATGTGCAGTAATAGAAGTAACTTTTCCATAATACTATTTATGACATGAATAAAATTTTTATTTGCATCTCAGATCTTAGAAGACTTCTTTTTTCCTTTTTTCTTTTTCCTTTTCCTGCTCTGGCCTCCTATGATTAATTTATATATTTCATAGTTCAGATCACTTGCTTAGAACTCTCATAACTTGTCATATACATACTCAAACAAGGCATTATAACCTCAAATTGTTTTACAATGAATCCATGGAAGCAATTATGCATCAATCTCGCAGAATCAAGATTTAAACTCAAGATCTTTGTTTTAAAATCGTATTAAAGTATCATTGAGTTTACCTAATGTTTGAAGCAATCACTTGTCAATTCCGGGAATTGATTGAAAGGTTACCAAAGTCAAACCCAATTCAAAGCTAGCATAGAGGGTCAAGTCCTTCTCGTGAATTTTCCTTCGTTTCATAAATGAGAGATGGGATAGCTCTTGATACTGATTTCGTGGCAGAGACTCAACCTACGTCTGTTACTAAATGAGATGATAAGGTCCACCGTCGAAAGAACCACCCTTCCGCGATGACCGAGTCTTCGCCCTCTTGCAGGTGGGTCTTTATCGTGGACACACACATCATTAGTCGTCAGATTGCTAAATTTGAGTTTCAGGGCCCTATGAAGCACTGGTGGTTCATTAATCTATCTCATTTATTGACTTGTTGATACAATGTATTAGAAACAATTGTTATAGGTGAAGTCAGTGTGAAAAGGTAATCAAATTCCAAACGTTTGGTTGTTTACTACTAATTACAAGAATTGGCTTCCCTTAACATCTTTTTTTCTTTTTTTCTTTTCTTTTTTTTAAAAAACACCCCTTCTTGTTTAATTCAGATCAATGTGTCAGAGTCTTTTGGTTCCACTGCCTTATCAAGGATTAGGTTAATTTTTGTATATTAAATAGTGTAATTTCAAGTTAGGCGTCATGATTAAATTTAAAGGAAAATAATAGAAAAATAAAAGAGGAATAGAAAGAAATAGAAAAATCAGAAAATTGTCATTCGATGATGTACATAAAGAAAAGAAGGAGTTTTAAAATTGATGAATGACATGTTATTATAGCATGAGTACGTAACCCACTTAATGTTTTAGCTTTGGTGAACATCTTGTCTTTTCTAGCAAGGGAGTACATGAATTCTTTAATTTTGTACTTGAGACTATATTTGCGTAGGTTGAAGTGAATTGAAATGGGCTATAGAAGCATAGTTCTGCAAAGTCATTTAAAATACTTGTTTTCAAGGAGTTTAAAGGGGTTGGAGATAGGTGAAATGGAATGTCATTGTAGGGGATTCCAACACAAATTTATATATGTATGAGTTTGTGACCTTTTAGCATAGAATGATGGAAATAGCATTACATGTAAAAATCGTTGAATCTTCATGTATTCTAAGAGTTATTAAGAAAAAGCATGTCAAATGGAAAATCAATTGCTTGTTGGATTAAAAGACTAAGTAACATGTGATCATATTAGTAATAAAGTAAGAGAATAACAAGGAAAACAAGCGGCTTTTGAAATATGCAAATGACATGGTGTTTTAGCATAAGTACATAACTCACTTGTTGTTTTAGCGTGAGTGAACATCTTATCTTTTTAGTTAGGGATTACATAAGTTTTCTAATATCATAATTGAGACTTTGTTTGCAAATGATAAAATAAATTGAAATGAGTTTAAGAAGCATAGTTTTGGAAAGTCATGTAGAACACTTGGTTTTCAAGAGTTGAAAGGGGTATCCCTTTGGAGATGGGCAAAATGGGATATTATGTTTGATAGGACTAAATGGCATGTCATTCCAAAAGGGTTTCAATCCAAATTGATTTAGATATGAGTTTGTGGCTTTTTGATGTGGAATGACATAAACAACATATGTGAATATCACCAAATTTTCACATATTACAAACATTATTAAGAAACAATTTCAAATTTCACATTGTTTCTTATTGGATTAAAATGGTGAGTAACATGTGTTCATACTAGAATTTAAACAAATAAAATAAAATAGCAAAGAAAACAAATGACTTTTGAAATCCATGAATAGAAAATTACTTTAGCATGAGTACATAACTTATTTATCATTTTAGCATAAGTGTACATCTTGTCTGTTTAGGAAGAGATAACATAAATTATGAAGTTTCATAGTTAAAACTTTATTTGCAAAGGATAAGGTATATTGAAATGGGCTTTAGAAACATAGTGTCCAAAAGTCATGGAAAACACCTGACTTCCAAAAAGTTCAAAAGGGTTCTTCTTCGGAGATTAGTGAAACGGGATGTCGTATTTAATGGAATTGAATAACATTTTGGTATAAAGGGTTCCAATGCAAATGAATTTAGATATGAGTTTATGGAATTTTGGTATAGAATGATGTAAATAATATGATGTGTGAAAATCACTAAATTTACACCTATTGTAGGGATTACTAAGAGCATATGCATCAAATGGCAATTGGATTGCTTGTTGGACTAAAAGTAAAAAAAAAAAAAAAAAAAAAACATGTGCTCATACTAGAAAGATGATAAAAATAAAGCAAGTGAATAATTATGAAATGTGTGGGTTTTGAAATCCATTGACGAAATGTGGTCTTAGCATTCGTATATAACTTACTTGTCCTTTTAGCAAGGGTGAACATGTTGTGCTATTAGTGACGGATGACATAAATGTGTAATGTCCTAGTTGAGACTTTGGTTGCAAATGATAAAGTAAATCCAAATGGGTTAAAGAAATGTTTTAGAAGGTTACATAAAATACTTGGTTTTCAAGGAGCTTAAAGGAATATCCCTTTGGAGATGAGTGAAATGGGTGGTTTCGTTTAATGGGAGTGTAGAGCATGTCATTAGAGAGGGGTTACAATGCAAATTGATTTACATATGAGTTTGTGGTCTTTAGTGTAGAATGGTGCAATTGACATTATGTGTGAAAATCCTTGAATCATTATGGTGCTGTGAGAATTATTATGAAAGTTGGCATCAAATGGAAATTCAAGTGCTTGTTGGATTAAAAGAGAAGATAACATGAGATTGTACTAGTAATGAAGTAAAAATAATGTAAGAGAATAACAATGAAAAGCAATGGCTTTTGAAATTTATGAATGACATGTCTTTATTGCACGTATATATAACCTACTTATCATTTTAATGTAAGCGAACATCTTGTCTTTAGTGATGGATTACATAAATTTTGTAACATCCTTGAGACTTTATTTACATAGGATGAAGTGAATTGAAATGACTTATAAAAGCATAGTGTTGCAAAATCATGTAAAACACTTTGTTTTCAATGAACTTCAAAAGGTACCCCTTTAGAGATGTGTGAAATGGGATGTCGTGTTTGATGGGATAGAATGGAATGTTCTTCCAAAGACAGTTCAACACAAATAAATTTAGATATGAGTTTGTGGCTTTTTGGTCTAGAATGACAAAAACAATGTTACATGTAAAAATCATTAAATATTCACATATTGTAGGAATTGTTATGAAAAACAAAAGATGCTTTTAGTTGAAATTCGATTTCTTGTTGGATTAAAAGGGTAAGTAACACATGTTCATGATAGAAATATAGCAAAAACAAAGGAAGAGAATAAGAAGGAAAGCAAGTGGCCTTTAAAATCTATGAATGACATGTTGTTTTAGCTAGAGTACCTAATCCTCTTGTCATTTTAGCATGAGTAAACATCTTGTCTTTTTAGTAAGGATAACCTAAATTATGTAATATCCTAGTTGAGACTTTGTGTACCAAGTATAAAATAAATTGAAATGGGTTATAGAAGCATAGTTTCAAAAAATCATATAAATACTTATTTTTCAAGAAGCTTAAAGGGTTACCTGAATGAGTGAAATGAGATATCGTATTTAATGGGACGGAATGACATTTTGTTCTAGAGGGCTTCCAATACAAATCAATTTAGATATGAGTCTTGAATTATTTATGTAAAATGATCTCAAAAGGCTAGAATCATCTAACTTTCCATTTAATCCAACATCCAATAGAACATTGCTTGCTTTTACATCTATGAGGAGATCAACCTTTTGCCACTCTTAACGGAGGTAAAGGAGGCTAAATGTTACTCTCTCCGGTTACCATCGGGCATGTAATCGTAGATCAAGAGAGGTTCTCCCTTTCGCTGACAATGGCCCTGTAGCTTCGCTAAGTTTCTATGCCTTAATCTTCCCATGCTAACGATCTCAGCCACAAATTCCTTCATCATTTACTTGGAATCATGGGAAACTCCGTTGACTACAATTTGTATGTTTGAGAAATATTCTTCCACAAACCTTTCCAAAACCTCCTTCCCCAAGAACTTTCGTGTCTTTGAAAATTTTTTAGTGTCTTTCTCCAAATCCACTTTTAGCCTACCTTTCCTCGTTTGTGAGCCAGCCATTGCATAATGGGGCTTGGTTCCCTGCCTTGGAAACCAGCATGGTCATCTATGGTCTCAGCCATGTGACTACTGCATTAGACCGGGTCACATAACATCCCCCACAAATGGAGGGTTGGTAAAGACGAAAACCCTCCCACAACAAAAGATCGGTAAAAATCAACCGCCCCTAATTTGTTTTTTATTTATTTATTTATTATTTATTACAACTCACATACCCTGAAAGAGAAGGGAATTCAAACTCTTGACCAGGTGGACTCACTAGTTAGGGGTCCTAAACCACTCCTAATTTGTTAATGATGTGAATATACTAGCTCAAACTTAAGGCCTTTGGGTAATGGTGACAATGCAATGTTTGAAAATTTTGTCCAGTAACTTGTATATAAGGAGTGTTTTGGCTAGGCTTTTTTCTATTTACGTGGCGATTTAGCAAACAATGGCTTTTCTTTGTCGTGCTTCTCTTCCTATCAAAGTTAGATTTTTTTTTTTTTTTTTACACTACCACACAAACCAACATAATCTCTTAGCTTCAGAAGTTGCACCAACCGAAAACTGGATTTCTTAGTTGCTATTTTTGTAGAGAACTACCTAATTATCTTCTTAAAAGGCTAGAGATTCCACTAAAAAGCGTGACGAGGAAAACAATATTCTATTAACCCCATTCTTTTGTCAAAAGTAAGAACAAATATTGATTCCTTCAATGCCCTCTTGCCTTGGTTAATGGCAAGGACATAGATCATCCCAATCTTTCCTTTTACCTTTCCTGCAACGTCTTGTTATGAAGTCCTATGATCACTTGAAATAGACAAAAGAAAGTTTTTACTGACTTTAATTATGATGTGAATGAAATTTTTATATGGTTATAGGATGTTGAAAAAATTTATTTCCTTTTACTGTCTTCCTTGAATGATTTGGCCTCTTGTTTGTAACATTCCTCTCTTATAGTTCAGATCACCAGTTTATGTCGAGTTGATCTTTACGTACACATATAGTTAATCACGATAATGGAATAAAATTTTTAATTATACAATACCAAATTGCGTAGAAAATTAGACCCACCATCCCGTCAGTGGCATGGTCAAAATTTAAAACAGACAAGTTTGTGCAAGCTCGCGGACAAGGACATTCAAATGCAGGGATGCCTTAGCTTAACGTGATGAACAGTAAAAGCTGGACATCCATGGTGTGCCCTGAAGACTCCAAGGGCGTGACAAAATTGCATGTGGTATTAAGTACCATTTGCTTGAAGGCCCTTGCTGGGATTCCGCAAATGTGAAGAGCATTTAACTGCTACAGGTAGCACTATCCTAATGCAATATCTGTGTATATCAATCCATGCAAGTTTTCTTTTTTGACTAGGCCACCAGCTTACATCTGCGATACCTTTACTTTTAGTGCAACGTAAAAACACATATAGGTTGAATTTTTTCCCTCGGAACTAGCATCAAGAAATTTCCCCATCTTTCACGTCCAACGAAGAATTCACTATAAAGACTAGATCACTTATAAACGGTAAAAACGATGTTCATTTAAATGAGATGAAACCTAGTAATAAGTAAAGAATTGGATGCAATTTCTTGGTACGTTGAGTAACTTAACAAAAACATGAATGTGAAATAAAAGACTAATTGTTTAAGTAATGTCGGGGGTACAGAGTGGCTTCTAATCAAGTTATTTCTTTTGTTTTGAAAAACAAACAAAAAGAGAGGGAGAGAGACAGCAACATGATGAGCCACTCAATCTGATTTGGGCAAGAACCACTAAAGTAGATCTATTAAAGCTAGCAACAACTTAGTACTACTATGTAAGGTTTATTTAGGAAATTCACTGAAATCAGTTTCCATACCTAGATAGACACATGGAAATTTCGTACATCGTATCCATCCGAAGTTTCATCTTTCTCTTCTCACCAAAACCAAGCTATGCGTAACCTTTCCATGTGGCACCTTTCGGTTTCGTCCTAAGCATAGATGCCTGACCCAATTCACACGAGACACATGAGACACCCACTCACCGACCACTTTTCAGGATTGAATCAGCGCTAGACACGGAAGCCTGGGAATAACAAAACGACGACGACAAATCAGATGTTTCATGCCTTGTAAATGTACCATAAGAAGCCCTGTCTTGCTTTGGTTCTGGAACATCAGCATCACGATCCAAAAACTGCATCACTTGCCTCATGGTTGGCCTACTTTCTGGCATTGGATGAGAGCAAAGAAGGCCTAGTTTCAAAACTAACATCATTTCTTCCACCACGTAATCACCTTCCAATCTAGGATCACAAGCATCGAGGATAGCTTCTTTTCTCCAACACTCAGAGACCCAATCAATCAAAATTACTTGTTCAGCTGGTTCCTATAGCTCTATAGGTCTCCTTCCACAAGCCACCTCGAGCATGAAAGCCCCAAAAGCAAACACATCAGTGCCAGTGGTTGCCCTTCCTATTCTAGTTACCTCCGGAGCCAGATAACCCACGGTCCCAACCACATGGGTAGTTTGTGGATTGGTACCATGGTCATATAATCTCGCAAGGCCAAAATCACCAAACCTTCCATTTAACTCAACATCCAAAAGAACATTACTTGCTTTTACATCTCTATGAAGAACAACTTATTCCCACTCTTCATGGAGGTAAAAGAGGCCAGATGCTACTCCCCTAATGATTCGAAATCGCTTAAGCCAGTCAAGCTCTGGCTTCCTATCACTATGCAAGAACTTGTCAAGGCTCCCGTTGGGCATGTAATCATAGACCAAAAGAAGTTCTCCCTTTCGCCGGCAATAGCCTAGCAGCTGCACTAAGTTCCTATGTCTCAGTCTTCCCAAACAAACGATCTCAGCCACAAATTCCTTCACCCCTTGCTTGGAATCATGGGAGACTCTCTTAACTGCAATTTGTACGTTAGACGAAGGAAGTATTCCTCCGTAAACCTTTCCAAAGCCTCCTTCTCCAAGAAGTTCCGTGGCTTTGAAACCTTTGGTTGCTTTGTGGAGATGTTTATATCCGAACCTGTGAGTACCATACTCTTCCTCCCAGTCTTCGCGGATTTCTTCATATTTTTTCCTCCTTACGATATAAGCAGCTCCCGTGATTAATATCAGCACGACTGCTGCTGCTATGAGAGAAGGGACGATGGCATATCCAGGTACCTCTTTCTTTTTCCTTTGCGTGGGAACTGTAGGAAGGTTCCGAATTTCAAGGCTTTGTGGTGGTCCACTTTTGTTAAAGCTCCATCCAAGAATGTAGTGGTCACACGTTACTGCACCTGTGGCTGAAGAGAAACCGACATACATCGAGTTCAGGAGTATTGGAGACAGATCAATGGGTGTTGATAAGAGAGGCTGGTTTGGTTTTGGGATTTTGGTTGGGGCCAGTGTAATATTCAGTAACATTTCTGCTTCATCGTAGTCTATCCAAAGATGCATTGGATTGCCAGTCAGGAGATCCAAGCTTATATTCGTCCTTTTCTCATAGGAAAAATACTTTGCGGGAGCTGATTCAAGAGATTTGAGACCGTTAACATCGATTCCCACATGTTTCTCTTCAATGTCTTGAAGACCAGGGTTTTGAACAGTATCAAGCTCGACGGCCAGTATGTGGTTTGTACGAAGGCCGTTGGTTGAATCATTGAGAAGCCCCAGATACCCATGTGTTTGAGCACCGGTGAAATCCGTTGAGGGGCTGATGGTGAAGGCAATGCCATGACCACCCATATTTTGCGTTCCAGGAACCATGGCAAACACAAAGTTTGTGGAAAATGAAAGCGATGAAGTTAAACTGGATGAGTTTGTGATGAATTTTATTGGAAATTGGTAGAAAGCGTGACCGATTTCTCGGTCTGAGGTGTTGGTTAGCCGTAATAGACCATTTCGGTGGATTTCTGCGTTTCCATCGAGATGCAGTTTGGCATGAAGGAATCCATTGTAGACGAAGTGGTTTTCATCTTGTGCAAAGGCCAGGGAAAAACTGGAAACAAAGAGCAGTATGAAATAATGGAGTGATCTAACAAGTACAGCCATCCGGAAAGAGGGAAAAAGGCTTTCTTTTTTGCACCAGAAGGCTTTTCTGTGTGTAAATGCCTCGACCTGCGCATAAACCCAGCGTTTCTTCCGATCAAATGTGTCATGTTAAACGTCAATGTCTCAACTAATCACTTACTTGACGACGAGAATAGACTATCAACAAGAAACTGTGATTGGAGAAGTGGTTGGCACATCTTCTCAATACAGTCCAGCAAATGCAAGTCTGAGCATCGTCATTTTTAAATCAGTTATATGGAAAAATGTTTCTTTTGGTACCCATGTTTATGCGCATATGTTATTGTTTGCTCTTCACCTCTTTGCTTGCGCTGTTGTGATAAACGTATGAGAAAGTCCTCAGCATTAATATTCCTATGTGTATTTGTTCAATGTTTTGAAGAATAATGATCTTGCAATTCAATAGTTTGATTTAGATCAGAAGATCTTCGAAAGTAGGAGCAATTATTTTTAAGTCGGAGTGGTCAAGGAGTGGTTTTAGGTCAAATCTCCGAAATTGATTGAAAAGCATATAAGGTGTCTCTAATTCAAAGTTAGCATGGAGGGGTCTAGACCTACAACTGAATTTTCCTCCATGGGACACACATTAGGGAAACATTTGGACTTTGGTTGCATGGAAAAAGCTTCAACCTACATGTGTTCTTGCGTTGCCCAAAATGTCAAGGTTTTTTCGAGTGAGTTACAAAACATTGTCAAAAGCTTTTATGGTGCTATGACTTTCATCTGTCTGAAAAAGAAAATGTGTATATCAACGAATTGCTTTGACCGGTGACTCCACACTAGTCAAATGATAATGACATTTGCTGAATTCCAACAAGGCTGTCCAAGTACAAGTTATGTGAAGAAATTTACAGTTTTGTCGTGTTCTAGGTCCTTTAAAATAGATCAAGGATGTCGCGTTTTCCTTGTTCAACGAGTCCGGGTAAGGAAGGTCTGCAAAGAATCTTCACAAGTTATGCTTCGCTCTTTTATGATGCCACTTTAGGGATGATGCGGACACCGTAAATGATCCCAACCTATCCCTTTCTGTAGCACGCCACAGGAGGCAAAACATGACCATGGGTTTTTTTTTTTTTTATACCAATTGTGAAATGATAATTTTGTCTGTAAGGTTGTTTTATTTCTTGTCGGTCAAAGCTTCTTCTCTAGAATTAAATAAATTTCATTGTTCTCTTTTTCTTTTTCCTTTTTTCTTTTTTCAGGTAAAAGTGGTAAAGGGGTATGAGTTCTGGAACTCCTGAAAATTTGGTCACGTGCCCCCGGTAGCTCCATTGAGCTACCAAGTGATGGATCAGTTCTTGTATATATATTTGTTGAAAGATTCTTTTTTTTTTTCCCGATAATATTGGCCAACAATTTTTCATGTGCCAAAACAGGGGCTTAAAAAAGGGTGGCTCAATAGCTAGATGTAAAAACTAGCTTAATAGTTAAAAGTTATCATTTTATTTAAGTTTTATCTTAAAAATCTTATTTTCTGATATGGGACTTTAGCCTTGCACATAATTTGTCGCACATTAAGTGTTACTAGGTTTAAGGTTGTATGGAATTGAATAAATTTAATTTGGGCTCTAATATCATATACGAATGTCCAAAAACTCAACTTAAAAAGTTAACATAGAGTTGGAGGATATTTTTATTATTTAAACTTTACCTCAAAATTCTTATTTTCTAGTATGGACTTCTTATCATGACATAACTCTTCTAATATGCCAAAAGGTGGGAGGAAGGATTTCCACTAAAAAAACTCACCCTTCTAAGATAAATAAGTATTCACTCTTATTGACGTTCAAAATGCATTTCATATTATGAAAATATTAGCATATTCTATTCTTAATATATAAAAATTATTCTCTTCTCATATAAGTCAATTTTCAAAGAAAAATAAATATTTTAATATGTTATTACACACAAAGAGTGGTACCAGAATGTAGATGTCTAAATCTATGTTATAATCGGAGAGCATATTACAATGTGAATATCTAGTCTCACATTATAAAATATAAATTTGTATTATCTTCTCTTACAAGTCAATTTTCAAAGAAAAAAAAGTATTTTAATATATTATTACATACAAAAAGTGACACCACAATGTAGATGTCTAAATCTATATTATAGTCAGAGAGCATCTTACAATGTAACTATCTAGTCTCACATTGTAAAATATAGACTTGAATACTTACTTCAATGAAGTATTTACACCTGAAAATCTGGCTCATTAAATATCCACACCGCAATAACATTAATTCACTCATGAATTTGGATAAAACAGCTTTGGAGTGTTCTCTTGAAATGGGCCAATATTAAAATTTAAAATGTCTCACTTTCTCAAGGTATTAATATTCTATACCCCTTTTACATAAAAATATTATCTTTTATAAATTAGTTTTAAAGGTGAAAATAAACTCTCGCACCGGAAAGGGGTCACCTTAGGTGAGAGAAGCGAGTCGATATAGAATACTGTTCACTAGCATAACCTACGATAAATTATTAGTCTTCAACGGTTAGGTTGCTTTTTGAAAGACAGTTTTGAGAATGGAACCACAAAACTTTCAGCGAAGATGAAGCACAGTTGGTTGAAGGAAATATTGATTTAATGGTTGCTTACACGGGAAGCAAGCAGCAACATTCTCGCATAACTGCAAAGAACAATATAACACAGCATGTATGGTTGCGATAACAAAAGTGCTGCAACTAGGTTGTACTTGATTCCATACGAAAGCTTTCGTTGTGCTACCGGTTTTTGTCCTCCCAGCCATAACTACCTGAACTAGTCTCCACGCGGCATGAGACGCCTGACTCAGCGACCACCTTTCAGGACTGAATCTGTGCTAGACATGGATGCAACAGAAGCCTGGGAAGAAGGAAACGACGATAACAATTCGGATGATTCATTAATTGTAAATGTACCAAAAGGAGCTCTGTCTTGCGTTAATTCTGGCAGATCAGCATCACCATCCAAAAACTGCATCACTTGCCTCATTCTTGGCCTAAGTTCTGGAATTCCATGGGAGCAAAGCAGGCCTAGTCTCAAAATCAATACCATTTCTTCCACCACAAAATTTCCTTCCAATCTTGGATCACTAGCATTCAGTATAACTCCATTTCTCCAGCACTCAAACACCCAATCAACCAAAATCACCCGTTCTGGCGGTCCCTCTACCTTTACAGGCCTCCTTCCACAAGCCACCTCGAGCATGAAGGCCCCAAAAGCAAACACGTCAGTGCAAGTGGTTGCCCTCCCTGCTCTAATAAGCTCCGGAGCCAAATAGCCAACAGTCCCAACCACATGGGTGGTCTGGGGATTGGTCCCGTGCTCGTATAATTTTGCTAGGCCAAAATCTCCTAGCCTTCCCTTTAATTCAGCATCCAACAAAACATTACTTGCTTTTATATCTCTGTGTACAACAACTTGTTCCCACTCTTCATGAAGGTAAAGAAGGCCTGATGCCACTCCTCTGATTATTTGAAATCGTTGATGCCAGTTGAGGTTTGCATTTTCGTTGCCATATAAGAACTTATCAAGGCTTCCATTGGGCATATAATCATAGACCAAGTGTAGTTCTCCCTTTCGTCGGCAATACCCCAGGAGCTGCACCAAGTTCCTGTGCCTCAGTCTTCCCATGCTAACAATCTCAGCCACAAATTCCTTGATTCCTTGTCTCGAATCGTGGGAGACTCTCTTGACTGCAATTTGTAAATTGGACGAAGGAAGTATTCCTCTATAAACCTTTCCAAAGCCTCCTTCCCCAAGAAGCTCAGTGTCCTTGAAACCTCTGGTAGCTTTGTGTAAATCCTTATAGGTGAATCTGTGAGTACCATACTCTTCTTCCCAATCTTCACGTATTTCTTCATACTTCTTCCGCCTGTAAATGTGAGCCGCTCCGGTGACCAATATCAGCAGGACCGCTGCTTGTATGAGAAATGCCATGATTACAACTCCTAGTTTCTTTTTTGTTTTCTTCTGATGGGGAAGATGAGGAAGGCTCGAAATTTCAAGGCCTCGCGCCGGTCCACTTCTATTAAAGCTCCACCCAAGAACGTAGTTTTCACTTGCAAGCATACCTGTGGCTGAAGAGAAACCAACATACATATATTCCAAAAGAATTTGAGACAGATCAATAGGTGTTGAGAAGAGAGGCCTGTTTGGTTTTGCAATTCTGGCGGGTGCTATAGTAACATTCAGTAGCTTTTCTGCTTCATCATAGTCTATCCAAAGATGCACTGGATTCCCGCTGATGATTCCTAGGCTTATATTCTTCCCTTCTTTATTGCTGAAATACATTGCAGGTGCGGATTCAACTGATTTCTGGCCGTTCACATCGATTCTCACAAGGTCTCTATAAATGTCTCCAAATTCTGTGGTCAGAACAGGAACAAGTTCGATGGCCAAGATGTGGTTTTGAGGAAGATCCTCATTCGAAGAATTGAAGAGTCCCAAAAACGAACTTGCACCAGCATGGGTTAAGTCCCTCGAGGGACTGATAGCGAAGGCAATGCCATGACCACCAAGCTTCTGTACTTGAGGAACCATTGCAAACACAAAATTTGTCGAAAATGAAAGAGATGAAGTTAAGTTGGATGAATTTGAGTTGAATTTTACGGGAAATTGGTAGAAAGCGTGACTAATTTTTTGGTTTGAGAAGTTGGTTAGCTGCAATAGCCCATTGCGGTGGATTTCTGCGATTCCGTCAAGATGCAGTTTGGCTTGAAGGAAGCCATTGTAGATAAACTGATTTTCATCTTGAGCAAAAGGCAAGGGAAAACTGGAAACGAAGAGAAGTAGCAGAAAATAGAGTGTTCTAAGAACTATAGCCATGGGAAGAAGGGTTGAAAGATTTCGCCCTTTTTGTGTCAGAAGGCTTTTCGACGTTTCAACGCCTCAACCAGCCGTTCGTTGCCAATATGTCAGCTTTAAACATTAGTATCTCAACCAACCGATTGACTCTGAAAGAGAATAGACTCTCAACCACTACATTAGAAAATACCCAAAACTTAGTTCTCATCATCATTATCTTGCTTTTCCATCACTAGAATGGAAACATAAATGTTGGAAAGATGCTGCGAAAGTTGCAGACCCTTGGTCTCTTTTTATATTAATAATAACAGCTTGATCTATTTGGTAATAGTTCTGGAAACTTTGATAAAGCATTACCCAGTCGTTGCTTTTACTGTTATTGTTTAGCTGCAATGGAATAGTAGCATGAGTTGATCAGTAGAAACTTAGAGGTTATTGTTCTCTCAAGACCAAAAACAAGTTTCTCCCCGGATTAGCCAACCAAAGTAGGCCCATGAGAAAGAAAGTTAGTTGTCTCTGAGCTTCCGTTGTCTCTTTGGAGGACGAGCGCCCATTGGTCTACTGACCAAATCAAGGAAGATTAACTCGTGTGTGAAGAAGACAAACTCAAGCCCGAAATTTCAACTACGCGTTGCACCGTCTCATCCTTTCAGCTAGCACAGGAAAAATAAACATGTATGGCCTGAATAAACTCACGTCATTGCCCTATCTGATGTCAACTGCTTCATATCCCTGGCGCAGGGTGATCCCCATTGGGGTCTACGCACGACACGGCTTTTGTCAGAAGGTTCTGGTTCTGTTCTGGGAGTGCTGGGGACGCCCTGAGACCAACCGTGTTTTTGGATCCATTTCCAGCGACCTTGACGGAGACTTATCGACTCGGATTCCTTGATAGATTCACATAAGCCTTTTCCACCAGTTTGTCTGTTTTCTTAACATATTATTTGGATTCTTTACATAAATATATATAGTGCAACCAACACGTTTAAAGAAATTTAAGAATCTTCAAATACCAAGTTCGAGTAAGGTACTATCATTTGTGAATTACATTACCCTTACACGTGCTTTTTGATATTTGAAGTGAAAGGACGAGTTAAGATTTAGTATGTATTTCATATTGTTAATCTACTAGCTTATTATTTATCTTATATGTGAGATATTCTTTTTTTAAGCTAGTTTGAAAAAAGATTAAACTTTTAACAAATATTTTTTAAATATAAGCCCTTTATTGTTGTTTAATAACTACTAAAACCATTATATAGTTGTTCCACATTATAAGATATGGACTAATAAAATAGTTTATATGTACTAAATGTCATCCTTCTTATGAATTAGTTCTCAAGGCAAACATAGATTTTGTAACATAATATTAGAGCTCAATCCTTTCTTAGCATCCTTATAGATATAGATCAAAAAAGCCTTAGATTCCACATAATGAAAAGTAACACCAGAGTATGATCTAGTTTGGACCATTGTATTGTCAAGGTATGGGCTTATCAAGTGGCTTATATATAATAAATGTCTCATTTCTTTGACATAACTTTTGAGTCAAATATGAGTTTTATATAGGTTAAGAAGATACTTGAGAATGTATTCCAATTACCACATGTAACAATGAAGGGTAGATCACCAATTGATCTATAAAAGATTCTAGCTTTAACCAAGGTGGAATTACCACAAATGTTGGTGAAGCTTGACCAAAATAGTCAAGTTGGATTGCAAACTCTTGAGTGAATAGAAAACCTAACCCCAATAGTAGATTGACAAAGATAATGGTTGCAGATAATAGATTGGTCCATTCTAATTTGACCAAGGGTGGAACATTGTGATAAGCAATAGCAAAAGATTAAGCATGAGTATCCAATCAAGTCAAAATAGGTCAAGCACTTTGCTAAGAAAAGAAGGCATGCTAATGTGCAAGTGTAGAGCGTGTAATGCTTCAGACAGACAATGAGAACACATGAAGCATGTGACAAACAAAATATAAAAATTTTTGTTTTCTCTTGCAAGGTTATGCAGGGAGCATTTTAAGGATAAAATGTTGATAAAATTGTTATTTGAGAGAAAGGTTGTGATGTTTCTACTTTAAAGTTGACAAAGCATTAAAATTATTAACTTTAAAATTGATGATGGAGTAAAGATTAGGAAAATAAAGCTACTAAAAGAAAGAATTTGACAATAAAACTTTTTAAAATTTTTTTCTTAATATGCATATATTGTATATGGTCTAAATAAAATTGTAGACATTTTCAAAATAAAGTTATTAAAATGTCAATTTTATTAGCTAAAATTAGAAAAGTAATACGTGAGAGAATTTATCTATTTATGAACATTAAACTTTTTTAAGTGAATATTTTGTTCTATCTTAATTTGGAAATTCTTAAGTCAATTTTTTCTTAAATAAATTATAATGCTAACATATGCCCTAAAACTTTTGTATTTTTTGATTCTTAGATAAATAAACTCACATATTCATCCAAAAAAAAAGAATATTATGAAAAAAAAAATCATTCTTTTTGAAATCCATATGTGGTGTGCAATGCTTTGATGGGTGAATTTTAGAGAAAACACCAAGAATTCTAGATAAAGTGTGAACTCTCCAATTGTTGGAATTATAGAGAAAGAAGCCTCAATTCTTATGAAAGTCTCATATTTTTACTTCTATTGATGGCCTTGAGATGAAAAAAGTGTCTGAATGTGAAAAGCCTACGATGATATGGAAATGCGTAGAGAGAAACATAACTTAGGAGAGTCATTGCCTAGAAAAGGCTATAGAAGAAGTGTCTAAAGAGGTATGACCTAAGGAAGGCAAGCTTGGCATAATTTATGAAGGCTTATGCTGAGATTTTTATACTATTTTATAGTATATGAATGTTGCACTAATTATTCTATAGAAGAGATTACTAAGATTAATGGAACAATTAGGTGAGTATCAAAGTTTGTAGAATCCTAATTTGTAAAGGGGCATTTGTCATTGTAGTATCTAGGTTCCTATAAAAAATATTGTGGAAGCGACCTATCACATAAATATATACACACATAGATCAAATCATAAACATACAAGAGATATAAGATTTAGGAGGTTTGGACCAACACAACATCCTATGTCCCCTATCATTGGTGCAACTATTGGCCCCTTTTACTCTTAATAGATTTCTTTATGAGAATAGTTGTGTGAGAGTTATGTGCTACTAATTTTCACTCCAATCCTAACAAAAAAGAAGGGAGGTAGATGTACCGAAATGGTTAAGTCGTAGAGAGCCTCCTTTGGAGTTTTAGCCATAAGAGCGCTGCCATCTTATGGGGTAGTTCAGGACTTGAAAGAAAGAATTTGGGAAAGTCTTGAAGGAATCCTAAGTTCTGGTCATCCGTATCTTTCTATCAGTAGAATGAAAAAATAAAAAGTTGGAAAGACGTTGGGAAAATTGCAGATCCCCTGCCCCTTTTTACATTAATAATAACAACTTGATGTATTCGGTAACACGTCTGGAAACTTGATAACAGAGTTACCTAGTCGTTGCTTTTACTGTTCTTGTTTAGCTGCAATAGAACAATGGAGAAAGTTTCGTGAATCGATCTAGATGCATGGAGTCCTACATTTGGTGGTTTATCTGTAGTTATGTGTACGATACTCATTGGCCATCTACCTATTAGTTTACACAAATGTGCTAATGTATTAGAATTTTTAGAAATTTATATTTATATTAGTATACAGTAAATTCTATATCTTCAAATTTTTTATTTATGTCAATAAATATATATATGTATACTTTTATACTTAAAAGTCTTTCAAATTCAGAAGCCTATGGAAACTAAAATTATGTCTTGCCCATGGAAATTTTTTCAACATGTGAAGTAATAGAAGTAATTTTTCCATAATACTATTTATGGAATGAATAAAAAATTTATTTGCATCTAAGATCTTAGAAGACTTCTTTTTCCTTTTTTTTTCATGCTCTGGCCTCCTATTATTAACTTATATATTTCATAGTTGAGATCACCGGCTTAGAACTCTCATAACTTGTCATCTATATACTCAAACAAGGCATTATAACCTCAGACTGTTTTACAACGAAACCTTGGAAGCAGTTATGCATCAATCTCTCAGAAGCAAGATTTAAACTCAAGATCTTTGTTTTAATATCACATAAAGTATCATTGAGTTTACCTAATTTTGGAAGCAATCACTTGTCAATTTCGGGAATTGATTGAAAGGTTACAAAAGTCATACCCAATTCAAAGCTAGCTAGAGGGTCAAGTCCTTCTAGTGAATTTTCCTGCATTTCATAAATGAAAGATGGGATAGCTCTTGATACTGATTTCATGGCAGACTTAACCTACGTCTGTTACTAAATGAGATGATAAGGTCCACCGTCGAAAGACCACGTTTACGCGATGACCGAGTCTTCACCCTCTTGCAGGTGGGTCTTTATCGTCGATGCACACTTCATTAGTCGTCAGATTGCTAAATGGGGCAGCAACATTTGGGTGGTCCATTAATCATTATATTAATTGACTTGCGGATACAATGTATTATAAAGAGTTGTTATAGGTGAAGTCAGTGTGAAAAGGTAATCAAATTCTAAAGGTTTGGTTGATTACTACTAATTACAATAATTGGCTTCCTTTTACATCTTTTTTTTTTCTTAACAACCTTTCTTGTTTAATTCAGTAGAAATCACTTCTTGACTCGTTGGGGACCTGATGAATAGACCATAAGTTGAAGAGGATGCCTGGAGATGCCGGTAAGAGATGGTACCCAGAGATGTTTGACCGACGAAGATAGTCAGAGATGGAAACCATAGATGATTGACAAAGGCTGAGCAAAATATCAGACATGATGAACGATGGTAATGCTGCTGGACGATGAAGTGTTTTACTAAGAAGCCCTTGAAATGGATTTGTTGGTATAAAGATATTCTTGTAATTCTTCCTTTTTTTTTTTATCAGGATGGAGGTGGAGGAATTTAAGAGATTTATTAGAGAAGGGGAGTTGGAGGAATTTAAGAGATTTATTAGAGAAGGGGGAGGCTTAAACCCTAGCCTCCTATATGGTAGTGTCTTTTAATGCCATTGAACTACCAAAACTCGTGCTAATTTTTCTATATTAAATAGTGTAATTTCAAGTTAGGGTTCACGATTAAATTGAAGGAAAATAATTGGAAATAAGAGAGAAATTGAAAGAAATTGAAAAATCTTAATATTGTCATTCGACGATGTACATAAATATCTTTTTTACGTCCAACCAACTTAACTTGCATTTTTCTTTTTTATACGTGGTTTGATTTGTGTTTGTATACGGTGTTATTTACTCAACAAATAATTTCCTTGTTACAACATCAAATCCTACTCTTTAAGGACAACCTACAAAATCTTCTCCCAAAAAGGAATACACATAAAACGAATAGTTGAAATATCAACCATGAGCCCAACTTTGTCTACAATGGGCTCACTTTCTTTAACAATAGCTTTCCCCAGTTAACTGGTTTGTCATAATCCGTGCCATAAATCATGTACATGGCTTATTTTTTAACACGGAAAAATACACTAGAACTACAAAATTCATAAACTGGAGAGGTCCATAACTGTTGTATTAATATGGACATCTTTGAACTTCTATGGCTGCAGAAACTATCTGTCGATGACCATATATAGCTTACTTAAATGGAGAAAATGATCTCGACAGCCACTTATTCACGCTAAACTCCTATACTGTTCAGAAATTTGATTCTCTATCAACACTTTCAGCACCTCTATCAATTGGCTTGCAGTATTCTTCCTTGACTTTCTTCTTCATCAACTGCAAAAGAGATTCATATCAAAGAATTTCAACATCTTCACATGTTCATGATCAAGGATTTAAACAAGAAAAAGATAATTTACTCTCATGAGCATTGGTGGAGATTGGAAGGTGTATCGGTGGGCTTTTAGCCGAAGGAGCGCTGTTGGAAACCTGCATGTGCGACGTAGAGCTTGTGGCTGAATTTGCTGCTGAGTATTTAGGAGACTCCTCTTTCCAGAGCAAGGAATTCACAGCCTCTCTCACCTTTTCCACCACACCGAAATCCCCCGGGGTCTTCCTGGGACTCATTGCCTCCGATATTGCTTGGGAAAGTGCTCTCTCATCTTCCCCGGGCTCAATTTTCTGCATCAAATACTCCTTCACTGACACACCCTTGTCCCATTTCTGCTCTCGGGTAACAGAGTTTCTCCTCTGTAGAGACGCCGGGGCGGAATAAGGTTGCGGAGACTCCGTGGTTGACAAAGTTTGTGGAGGAGCCCAGCTGCATGACAAGGGTTTTGTAGTGTCCTTGTCCGCAACGGCCGGTGAACCTGCTTTGGTGGGAATAGTTAGGCATGGAATCTTCGAAGCAATCGCATTGGTGGCGTCGGTTACTGCAGCGTACGCTGGTGCCACCTTCTTGGTCACGGTTTCGGTCCTTATCTTGCTTGGGGTCGTCGTCTTCCCCTTTTCTTTGTCAGCACCAAGATTGACAATGCAGGCCAAAACATGCTTCTCGGAAACCACGTAGGCCGCTCTTGGATGCTGCCTAGCCGTCTCCTTGTATCCCTCAGGAGCCAGCTCCGATTCATACACTGAAAATGAAATAACACCATGAAATGAGAATACATCAGGCATCTTTACTTCACAGAAGGAACTGAAAGGGAACAGAGAAGCTTGTAAGGATATTACTTGGAGCTCCATGGTATTCAGCATCTTCTTCATCTTCATCGTCATCCAAACTGACACCCCAGGAGGGTGTGCTGTTACCATTCTCGTTGTGCTTCTTCTTACTGAGGTTATGCCGAAATTTCTTGGCCTTCTCCTTCACTTTGGTCAGAACAGATTTCTTGTGATGGGGGGAATGATCTTCTTCTGGGTCATGATCCTTCCAAAATGTAGGCGATAAAGAGGTAGGTGACCATTTTGGTCCTTCACGTCCTGAGCATGTAAAATTTGTTAGAATGGGAAGCATGATCAAAACTCTAGACATATAGAGGGCTTCGACTATTATTTTCATTTGGTTAATCTCTTGGGATGAAACCAAATCTGTGAAAAATGATATTAGAGTCAAACCACCATCTGATTTGTTTGCTAATATGAGATGAGCATGGGGCTCATCTAATGGTGCTTGTAACTACTATTCCCTAATATAGGAGCAAATAGTGAGCAGACCCTTAATATAGGATTGGCAAAGAGCCAGATCCACATCAAGGGTAATATGAATTTGGGGAGGAGAAAATATAAGGAACTTCAATCTTCCACATCCAAAAAGTAAGCAAAATAATCTAGCCATATACTGAAGCTTGACTACTCTTCTTATTAGATTAACTTTTTAATGAAGAATCTAGGTTCATGATACATAACAAAAAAACTAAGGATCCATGCTACAACACCAAAGTCAGAGAACAAAGGTTATATATAATGCTTGAACCATGCTCTGATGTCTGCAGAGAATTACCTCGGCGAATTTGATCGAGAACAAGGCGGCTAGGACTCTTAGGAGAGTCGCGATACTTCTGCATGCGGTCGAATTGATCCATTCCTCCAATTCACAATGAAGTGTCTAAGAGAGAATCTGCCTTCAGATTACTGTTTGTGATTACATCAATGCTCCTTTATGTCTTATGATAGAGAGAAAAGTAAGGGAGAGGAGTGACGATTAAGCGCTTGCTTCCGGGGTTCTTGCATGGTAAATAAACAAGAACCAGAAGTCATCAAGTTGAGTACTTGTGGGCTTAATTATTACGCGTGGTAAACAGTAGGTGGTGAATTTTGTTTGCCACACGCAATTCAGGAATGGTTGAAATATGGTATGGCCAAGCTTGAAGCAACCATGTCCTGATCTTGCTCTTCCCAGGACTCACAAAGGAATTACCTGTGATGCATACAAGCAAGTACACAACCAGCAGGAACAGGACTGATTCATAATTTATACACATTCATAGCATTAGAAGATCTTATCATTCTACTTTTGAGACTTGGCCTCCAAATATATTTCACTTCTCACTCAAACTCTACAGCTTGTTTTCTTAACGTACGATCAAAGGAATGAATAAAAACCATGCAAGGAGTTCCAAGCAACTAAATTTAACTTGTTAAGACTAATGTTTATTGTTTCAAATTTTCTAAATCTTACATGAAAACCTTATACATACAAAAATTAAAGTCTATTATTAGATCCACTTTTGAATAAAAATAAATTTTTTTTCACATGATATCAAAATTTAAGCTTAAGAAGCAACACTTTTTATATACCAAACTCATAATTCACAATCATTTACGAAGGGACATATTATCATGTGAATTATCTTGTTATGCTTAAACCTTATTTTAATATCATATTTATATATACATGATGAAATTATATAATCTTCATAAGAAAACTTTTTCTTACATTTAATCTACTTTTAGGTAATAATTACACTTTCCAACATGATTTCACCCGAGCATATAATCATCATAACGCCCTTCTCGTGTGAAAAAGAGTTTTCCATCATGCAGTAGCTTTTGAGAGACTCAACAGCCCAATGTGCAACCCTATTGCTGCCTCATTGTGCTCCCCACGGTCCAATAACAAGCTTTTGTGTGCCTTGCTTTACTACAAATATGGTGAAAATAGCAAGATCAATCTCCAAATTCCACTCTCGTCAATCTATACCAAGAGAACATTTCTTTTTCTTATATTTTACAAACTTTAATGTGTCATAACAAGTTTTAAACAATTCCGACTCATTATTTGATTAGACACTTGTTGATACACAAAGGCAACATAAAAATGCTTCATTTGTTCTCGAAAATTCATCTCCACGCCAAGGTGGGGTTACTAAACACCAATTAAGCACCTTCTAACAACAATTTGGCTTGTTTTGATACTAAATCTCACAGAAAGATGAACCAAGTTTTGTTAGCCCGTGAGAAGGGTATTCTAACAAGCCTTGACGCTCCCTTTGTAATTTACTTGATTGGTGTACTTGTTTTGGTAAACCTCGTAGGGCTCGCCCAATGGTCTCCTTTCCCAACACAATACCCTCCAAACCGACCCGCCCACCCGTTTCTGACGGCCAAAACCGTAAATAAATTGCCAAAACCCCCTTTCTTCCTCTCTTCGAGCCCCCTTATCTCCCCCGGCTGCAAAACCCCACAGCCATGCGGTCCTTCGCCGCTCCGACCCATATCCAAACTCCTCCTTTGTGGTCGTCCCGGCGAACCTCGGCTACTTCCACGCCGAAACGAACCGTCCAATGCAACTTTTCGCTTCCCTCTTTTTCTTCCGCTTCTTCGTCGACCAAGAACGCTAAACCCCACCAATCTTTTTTCAAAACCCTCTCTGTCGCCTCCGTTTCGTCCCTGTTCCTTCACCTCCGCTCCATATCACCCATTCTTGGTGGGTCCGGTGGCGGAGGAGGGGGAGGAGGATTTGGAGGGTCTGGCGGCGGCGGCGGCGGCGGCGGTGGGGGTGATGGTGGAGGGTTCTGGAGAGACCTTTTCGCTCCTGCATTGGCCTTTGCGGATGAGATTCAGAATCAGGAATGGGATCCACATGGGCTCCCGGCGAACATCGTGGTCCAGCTCAGCAAGCTTAGTGGGTTTAAGAAGTACAAGGTCTCTGAGATTATGTTCTTTGACCGCCGGCGGGGGGCCATCGTCGGCACCGAGGACTCGTTCTTCGAGATGGTGTCTCTGAAGCCCGGTGGGGTTTACACGAGGAACCAGCTCCAAAAGGAGCTTGAAACCCTAGCTACCTGTGGAATGTTCGAGAAGGTCGACATGGAGGGGAAGACCAACCCGGATGGCTCCATTGCGGTCACGATATCCTTCACGGAGAGTACGTGGCAGTCGGCGGACAAGTTCCGGTGCATCAACGTGGGGCTGATGCCGCAGTCGAAGCCGTTCGAGATGGACGCTGATATGACCGAAAAAGAGAAGATGGAGTACTATCGGAGCCTCGAGAAGGACTACAAGAGGAGAATAGACAAGGCCAAGCCGTGCCTGTTGGCACCACCGGTGCACCGGGAGATAATGCAGATGCTTAGGGAACAGGGGAAGGTCAGCGCGAGGCTGTTGCAGCGGATTCGGGACCGTGTTCAGAAATGGTACTACGATGAAGGGTATGCTTGTGCGCAGGTTGTAAATTTCGGGAATTTGAATACAAAGGAGGTGGTTTGTGAGGTGGTGGAAGGGGATATTACGCAGGTGAACATTCAATTCCTCGATAAGCTTGGCAACATCGTCGAAGGAAATACCCAGGTTGCTGTGGTGAAAAGGGAAATGCCCAAACAGGTACTTCGTGTTTTTTTCTTTGGATGTTTTGTGTTCATTTAGTTGGTTTTTGAGTTCCTTTCACTGTGATGTGAAATGGGTAATCTGCTATTTGGGATTTTAGTGTCACACGCTTAGTTTCAAGATTTAAGGTTCCGATAGGATTCAAATTATGTGCTTGATTCAAACTTTAAGTGGTGACTGATGCTTAGGGGTCAAATGGATTACTAATAGCTTTGGTTTCAAATGGACTATTTATTGAATGTGGCCTTCAACTGGGCCAAATTATTTAACATAGAGATGTTCAATTGGTAATTGCTTGTTTTTGTATTAGTTACGCGTTCAGTGGAGAAGCTTCAGTTTGGTGATTGACTTGTGTTTTATGGGATCATAGAGTTGAAGTTATATGCTTGTAAATGGTTGGTTGTGAATGCAAATGTTGAGAGCGGATGATTGATTGTTTGATAATGTTTCACTTGGACTGACAGCTTCGACCAGGGCAAGTTTTTAACATTGAGGCTGGGAAGCAAGCTTTGAGGAATATAAATGGGCTTGGCTTATTTTCAAACATTGAGGTGAACCCACGGCCTGATGAGAAGAATGAGGGAGGGATTATTGTTGAAATAAAGCTTAAGGAGCTAGAACAGAAGACTGCTGAAGTTGCTACAGAGTGGAGTATTGTTCCAGGCCGTGGAGGACGTCCCACTTTGGTATACTTTTGATGATTAATATCTGTTTACACTGTCCACTGACCATTGAACTTCTGGAATTCAGTTTTGACACTTTGTTGTGCTTTCTTGTTTCTTATCTTGTGTCTGTTGTGTGTTTAGGCTTCATTGCAGCCAGGTGGAACTGTTACTTTTGAACATCGGAATCTTGGTGGGCTAAATAGATCCATCAATGGTTCAGTGACTACTAGCAACTTCTTGAATCCCCAGGTTGGCTTACCTTAATGTATAGTTTCTCATAGCTCTGTGTCCTTCATGTTAGATATTGTATCACAAGAGTCCCAATGTAATTCTTTCTCAGGATGATCTTGCTTTCAAACTTGAGTATGTACATCCATATTTGGATGGTGTGTATAATCCACGCAACCGAACTCTGCGAGTGAGCTGCTTCAACAGCCGGAAGTTGAGTCCAGTCTTCACTGGGGGGCCAGGGGTGGATGAAGTCCCTCCTATATGGGTTGATCGAGCTGGTGTTAAGACCAATATTACTGAGGTAATTGTGGTGCCTTTTTTTTATTTTTTAATCCGTTGCTGAGGTAAAATCTCCATGGTCATCTAATGTCTATGCCTTGCAGAACTTCACTCGTCAGAGTAAATTCACATATGGTCTTGTAATGGAAGAGATAACAACCCGTGATGAAAGCAGTCATATCTGTCCAAATGGTCAAAGGGTGTTGCCAAGTGGTGCAATTAGTGCAGATGGACCTCCAACTACCCTAAGTGACACTGGCATTGACCGAATGGCATTTCTACAGGCAAATATTACCCGTGATAATACCAAGTTCTTAAATGGAGCTATAGTTGGTTCAAGGGATGTATTTCAGGTAAGCTTAGATGCTTGTAATGCATAACTTCTGTTTTTTTGTTAACTCTGGGACTATATAATTCTGGTTCGAAAAGAGTGGGGGAAGATAGAAAATATATGAAGCATCCTTGGGAGGCAATCCATCTAAGCACATATCCATATTATTTTCACCCTATACCTGTCAGGAAGTTTGTCTCTGCAAAAATTGATAGTTTCTGATTAGTTTAGCAGGCATCTGTCCTTGGTTCCAGCTACTTTGCTGGTGTTCAATGGATATAGTTCTATTATGATGGTTGGAGTTGGTGATCAGTTTGAAGTGGAAGTTTTAGTCCCCGCATAAAATAAAAAATAAAAAAGCTTTCATTCAGTTTGTCAAATTCTTGACTTGATGTGTTTTTCCCAAGCTAATGTGCATGTTTTATGTAAAAAATCCAGGTGGACCAAGGCCTTGGCATCGGCAGCAAGTTTCCATTCTTTAATCGCCACCAATTAACATTGACACGATTCTTTCAGCTGAAGCAAGTCGAGGAAGGTGCTGGTAAACCACCACCACCTGTCCTTGTCCTTCATGGCCACTATGGTGGCTGTGTGGGAGACCTTCCAAGCTATGACGCTTTCACACTTGGAGGTCCATATTCTGTCAGGGGTTACAACATGGGTGAGATTGGTGCAGCCAGAAATATCCTTGAGGTACGAATTTTCGGGATACAAGTTTTGGTTAGCAGTCCTTTATCTTGTCATCTCGGACCTGTAAATCATAAAATCTGATCATGCTTACAAGAGTTTTGGGTAAACCAATACTGATTCCTTTTCCCCATCTTACCAACAGCTAGCAGCTGAGATACGGATTCCTGTAAAAGGTACACACGTGTATGCATTTGCAGAACATGGCAATGATCTAGGAACTTCAAAGGATGTCAAAGGTAACCCAACAGAGGTGTACCGGCGACTGGGTCATGGATCTTCTTATGGTGCCGGTGTCAAGCTTGGTCTAGTACGAGCCGAGTATGCTGTGGATCACAACTCTGGCACGGGTGCATTTTTCTTCCGATTTGGAGAGCGGTTCTAAGATGCGGTTGACTTAATAATTTTCATTTGAGTACATTCTGTTCATTAGATTTTGGGATAATCTGCTGAAATTTTCTGTTGTCTCGCTAAGGCTTTTTGAGATACTTGAAACTACATATATATATATATATATATATATATGAGTGAGAGTGGGAAGCCCTTATAATTTTGTTCTTAATGTTACTTGAATCATTTCGACAACTTTGTGAGGGATGCGTGATGATCTATACCTAAAGGGAAAGTAAAGTGGCTCCTTTTAGTGCCACGTTTTTTAACAATGAAATCATACTCTTTTCATGGTAGTAGCCAAAAGAAGAGTTTTAGTTACAAATCAGCTTTTGCTGAAGAGCTTTTTGTTTCTTTTAAGCGGTTGCATATCTATGATGTACAAGCTCATGTCTCACAATGTCAATGTCCCAAAGTCGTGGTTCTCGAATATCTTCCCTTGGAAACTCCTCTATAAACGGTAGCAAATGAGGCCTTAAAGTCGCTTCAAGATGGCTCAAAGCATAGTTGCATTTCACTGCTACAGACCCAATTCCTTCTTCAATCGAGCAAGAGTAGCTTCTATATCATCGATATTCTCAACAATGCTGCTCCCCTCGCCAGCTTTATCTTGGCTAATATTTTCTGGCCTTTCTGTCCCAGGCGTCCTAGAAGAATCGGTCTTCCCAGGTCCTCTATCGATGCTGTATGAATCACCCTCTTCATCAGTTATGTTGAGTTCTTTCTCAAGGAATTCCACAAATTCCTCTCCAATTTCCTGTCAAGTGAAAATACAACAATTTTTCACTGTAAATCAAATCTGAAATTTTTGAAAGATATTTCTTAGAAAAATTATCAGATGATTATGTTCATATAGACAATACAACGGAAAATGTCAATAACGTCTTACCGCTAATTCTTCCCATAGGCTTTTTGGCTTTCCTTGTGAAGCAGCAGTCGCTTCCCAGTTACGGAATTCTTCGTCAAGATCTCTGAAGAAGTCCCCTGTAACATCAAATCTAGTATTAAACCTCAATGTCAAAGTAAACTGCGACCTCAAAGAGAAAAGACAATAGCTTCCAACAACGATTCAGCACAATTCAGCCCACACGGTCTGCCAGGGATGACATATCTACCTGTTGTTATTTGAACATCCCTCAAAAAATTACCTGCAGCATAAAGGGGTTAATGATAAGAACATAGAGAACAAATCTGAATTGTATGATGATAAGATAGAAGGCCAGAAGATGTTTTCTACAGGCACTTCGTCCTCTTTCCTTTTGAACCACAAAAAATAAATAAAATAAAAAGATCTTGTAGATGACATAAAAATAGTTGGATGACATGTAAGGAATCAAGGGGTAACAAGGAAATCAAAGGTGCAGGAGACTCAGAACCATTAGAGTATGCCCAGCAGGAAGTGTATGCAAATATGTAACGAAGGGGAAAGACTTCTGGTTCAGAGGCTCATTAGAGATTTCCTTTATGTCAAAAGGGGTCTAAGTTGTTAATTCAAGCATCATAGTCCATCTAGACACTCTTTCAAAACTTTCTGTTGCAAAATGTAGTTGGTTGGATGGTTAGGAGAAAATTTGACTGGTCGATCGGCCCAAGAGATCTCATTCATTAGAAATTCCACTGAACTAGCATGTCACTAGATGGGTGGTGGTAATGCCATCAGTGCAGCAGTTTCTCATTTTCACTGATTAGATCTCTCAGTGAATATACACCCTTCATCACATAAACAGTAAGTTATAAAAGAGTAAATGGAGTACAATATGCATAGGAGCTTACAAATTCATAACATTAGTAGGATTTGATTAGGAATATAGGTCATTACCAAACCCATAAAACTCTTCTTCATCTTGTCCTTTTCTACTTTGGCTTCTTTCAGCACCAGGATAGGAATAATCAGACTTGCTATTTCCAGTGTCATATTTCCTCCGAGATTTAGAACCCTGTAATGTACTGTATGCATGCTTAATCCTCATAAATTTCTCCTGTGCATTTGCCTGTGTACCAAAACAGTTTGCAATATTAGCATAATTTATCTGTATACTAATAAAAAGATTAGATTTGGGTTAGCAACATATAATCACTTTGCCACCTTTATCGCGATATATGCCAAAGGAAAAATGGAAGAGCATAAAACTTGAACTTGGCCATATCTTACAAGGTAATGTGCCTACTAGTAGGCAGTTGTGTCATCAAATACAAAACTACAATTGAACTCATGGTAGAACAAGATAAACTGCCAAAAAAAAACTAGATACACCAAAATACTTCTTGGCTTCTCTTTTAAAGCACCCAAATGCATAGCAATAAGAAACAGCAGGACCTAAGCTGATAGTATCAAGAATGTCAGTCAAAATCAGGGAAACAAGTTCGAGATCATGAGGGATGCTCAACTAGTTTCTCAGTTTAGTTGGACATGGCCAATGTCATTCATGAGGAGGAGTGGCACCTGCTTAAAGTCTAGCAACATAAATATGAGATATTTTTAGATATTTTTAGATACTTTTAGGTAGGTTAAAAGAAATAAGAAGCATATGAGGTAACACACGCACACACAAAAATATAATAATAATAAATAAATAAATAAATTTGTACACCCACTTCGGGAGGTCACTAGTTATTCTCGGTATAAGCATATCAGTATGGTAAATATTAAACTATGTAGTTTTTGATCAAACTGCCAATTTTCTTCTCCATTCCCTAGGTATGAGATTTGAGCATGAACATAGTAAAGAAAGACTAGAACAAAAACCGTAGCAAGTTTTAATCCTCTTTCTAGCGGAGACACTTAAAACTTACATATCTAAAGCGTTTCTAGAGCTCTTCTCTGAATTCTGAAGTGTCCTTGATGATGACTGTTTAGCATGGTTGCTTAAAGTTAATCACTAATCCTTTCATCCTCAGGAATGCCATATTAGCAAATGGCAGAATCTGTTTGGAATAACCATTATAAAAGGAAAGATAGATACTTAAAGAAAGTTTCGTGTCTCACGTAGAGATGATCATCTAATTGATTGTCTTACCCTTGGATTAGTGAATTTGATCAAATTTCCAGTCTGAAGGAATACCGCCATTATTGCAGACAGAGGCAACTAAGCATGCTTGTTAAGGCAAAATAATCAAAAAGCAACATTTGGGTTTTGTTAAATTGCTTAAGAGATGTTTGGTGTGTTTTTCTCAGTACGGAGATTTCACTATTTATCAAGTCACCGACATAACAAAATTTATTTATTGCAGATTGCTTTGGGCTAAATGTTTATATTTCGTTGCCATTCTAAGAGGAATCCCCAATGTTTTGCAGGTAACTGACCCTAAACATCCTTCTTTAGAGTGAATTTGTTCAGAACTCAAAATTTCTCAAACAAAGTCATCTACTTTGAATATATGCAGCGAAATCCCATATAAACCGTGACAAAAAGCAAAACACGAATTTTATAGTACAGAGCTGTTAATTCAGCAAATTACCTCCTTATTGACATCAGGATGATACTTCAGAGCAAGTTTACGATAAGCCTTCTTGATTTCGTCCACAGTTGCAGAGGGAGGTACCCCCAAAACCTCATGAGGAGACTCCCTGCGACTCGCTCTCAAAGGGATAACACTACTTATTCTTGCCTTCTGCTTGTAACTCCAGAATCTGCAGATGGGTGTCGAAGATTTGGGTTGGTTTTGCAAAGAGACAAGCGAAAAGTAAGGAAGAGACCTGAAGCAAAGGTGAGAGAAATAGGGAAGGGTGGCGTGTGGTTTCAGAGGCAGAGCCACTCCATGCATGTTGGTGAAGTAATCTGTGAATCTTTCAGTGCTTGTGTCATGAAGATTCTGGTTGAGACATGCCGCGCTTTGGATTTGGAGTTCTCCGCCTCCGGCCACGTTCCTTCGCCATTGGCCCGGTTCTTCCTGATGTGCATAGATCACAACCCTCTGACGGTCACAAATGGCTGTCGGATAGGGTCCCATATACTTACTCGACCTCTTACAACTGTCGTTTACAAATCAAATAGCTACTATACGACAGCTCCTAACTGTGACTTTCCATGCTATAAAATTAAGGTTTTGATCTCCAAAATGTCTTTTCAAGAGAATATTTTCTTTTTATCATTTAAGGAAAGTGAAAAAAAAAGAGAGTAAATTTCAGAGGTCGTGATTTTTATACAATCATATTCAATTACCACCTTCTTTCTCGATATTTCTTCATCCTCAAAAACGAAAAAAGAAAAATCGATCATTTAACCCTTGAAAACTTTGCTCTCGAGGTTAGAAAAGTGAGTAATTAACAAACAAGCCACCAACAATAAATATCAGACAACTAATTCAGTAATATGGATCGTCAAATACAAATATCATGCCTTAAGATGATAGCAGCCTTCACACATGGATTCATATTTTATTTTTACATGAAACTAAAACAAAAAAGAGCTAGTCTTGTTAAAACCTTGGAAGCTACATCTCGTAGGTATAGCTAGTGGCTCAACTCTTTATTTATGGATCTTTGGCTTCCAAAGCATTCTTTGTCACAACAAAGATGGTCAATGGAAGATCTAAACAAAATGTTGTCGACGTATTCATAAAAAGATATTCTCCATCTCTTCCAAAACATAAGGGGCCAAATTTTAACCCTAAAACCAAAGATAAATCCTAATTCAACACTTGTGTACTTCCACTCAATTGTTACCTGAGATTTCAAATGAATTGTTTCATGCTTTGGGGGTGAAGATCTTGGCTCATTTTGTGTGCATTTGGATTTCAAAGGAAGGCCACATAATTTTTTGTTCCCTTTAAATGAGACCTTTTAAATGAAGAAATTGTTTGGCTTATGGAATTAGACCTTTTGAATGATTGAATGAAAGGTTGAGAACGGATAAAAAGATAAGACCAATAGAAAGTTGCTCTGGAATCTTACCAATAAGCTCGTTGCTTGATAAATCTAATAACTCAAGTTGGCTTAAATTTCTTAATGATGAAGGGATTTGTCCTATGAAGATATTGTGTGATAAGTTGAAAATGTATAACATCTTCAGTCTTCCTAATTCTTTAGGTATAGGACCACCAATATTGTTGCATGAAAAGTATAAGGATAGTGTTTTCAATTTCGATCTTCTCCATCTCTCTCTTTGCACCTTTGATTGTCAATATAACCTTATCATCATAATAATGATAATTATAAAATATAAAAAATAATGAAGGTCATCAAGCTCTAGATGGTCGTCATGTGTATCTTCCATTGTTGCCTTCAAGTGGACAGAAACATTATTGGAAGCTTCCCACTAAACTTGTTTGAAGTAATGTCTACAATTTGAAGCATTGACCATAATTCGGTATACTTGGGATAAGTAATACTTCCATAAAATTTGTTAGATCGCAAAATAAGGACTTTTAACATGTTTGTGTTCTTCAAGTAAAATGAGAAGTTACCTTTGATATGATTATACCCAATATTCAATAACTGTAAGCTTACATAATTTGCCAAAAATTTTGGTAACTCTTCTTCTAATTGATTTTCATCAAGAGCAAAACTTTCTAAGCTACATTTATCTTAAATTGTATCAACAATGGTGCCATTGAGGTTGTTTATTCCTAAATTCAATACCTGAAGAGTTTCACTCATCTCAATTATGCATTAGGGAATTATACCACTTAATAAATTTTTAGATAAATCTAGAATGGCAAGAATTATGGCATTACATATCAATCTAAGGACGGTACCATAAAGTTTATTATTTGAAAAGGATATGATGTCTATGAAACCAAGGGAGTTGCCAATGTTAACTGGTATGATAGAATGGAAATTATTTATTGAAAAGTCCAAGTATGTGATGGATGGGAAAATTGGGAGTTACTCTTGGAATTGGTCAATGTAGGTCTAGGAAGCTCAAAGAAGAAAGATTAAGGACATGTTTACTTAGAGTACCCAAATTATTATAAGTGAGATTTACATAATTGAGACTAGGATTTTCCTAAAACTAGGAAGGTATATCTCTATAGATTTGGTTACCAGAGAGATTTATTGAGAATAATCTAGATTGGTTTCTTAAGAAATCAAGCAACACTTTTAATTTACAATAATCCAAGTCCACCATTTCTATTTGGGAAATTGAGGGCAATAAAGCATTTAAACCATCATACTTAATTGACAAGTTACTATGTGAAAGATCTAACACCACAAGATTTCTTAACTTTTAGATGACGTTAAGTTAAAAACTACTATTGAAGTTGTTTCCATAAAATGAAAGGCTCAGAAGGTCCCTAAATTCAAAGATATATGTAGGTATTGGCCTTTTAAGTTGATTGTGAAATAAATCAAGCACCTTTAATGGACAAGAAGAAATATTGGAGAATTCATTAAGTCAACCAAAAAATTGATTGTTGAAAAGCCATAAAACCCATAATGATTAACTAGGGAATAGAGAACTTAGGATCTTACCATTCAATAAATTGTTATTCAAATCAAGATACATCAAATTATAAAGTTCTTCCCATTGAGTAGAAATAATTTGACCATTTAAGTTATTGTTAGAAAGGTTTATAAAAGTCAAATTCTTGGCTTTATGAAATGATTTAAATGATCCATTGAAATTATTGTATGCTAAGTCCAAGTAGGTCAAGTGTGGGAGGTTTGGCATTAGGTTTGAAATTGATCCATTGAATATATTTCCTGATATTTCCAAAGTGACCAATTGTCTAAGGCTTGTTATGGAGTTTGGAATTAACCTATTGAATATATTTCTTGATATTTTTTAAAGAGATCAATTGCGTGAGGGTTACAATTGAGTTTGGAATTGATCCACTAAATCTATTGCCCAATATGTCCAAAGAGACTAGTTATGTAAGGCTTGCAATTAAGTTTAGATTTAATCCATTAAAATTGCAACCTCAGAGCAACATGGTTTGAAGAGATCTATTTAGGCAAAACTCTAGCAAAGAACCTTGAAATACTTCATTATGCGACATATCAAGCATTTTTAGTGTGGACACTTGGAAGATCTTTTCTAAAAATTTAACATTTAACTCATAATGAGATAAACCCAAAGATATCAATGGACCTTCAAAATAACGATAAGTAGATAAATCAAGAATAACAAACTTTGTCAATTGTGAAATAATGATAGGAATATGCCTAGCAAAGCCAACATAAGATAGGTTTATAATTTAAATTTACCAACTTATCAAACTCCGATGGGATTTGCATATTGTTGAAGTCATTATATGCCAAATTCAAACTCTAAAGATGTTGAAGACAAAAGAAACTACTTGAATCATTAAGCCCACCTAAGATGTATTCCTTTATCAAGTTGAGGCGAATAACACGTCCATCATTGCATGTTATGCTTCCTCGTAAACAACATTCAACACTTTGATTCCACTAAGTAAGTTTTGTGGAGAAAGTAAGATTGAATACAAGGTCATTTTTCAGTTGGAGCAACAATGATGTTTGATTTTCAAAACATTGGCTAGACACCGCAAAGACATTAAAGGTAAGGAGAAGTGTGCAAAAGGACATTAAGAGCACACATGAAAGGAATGGAGTTCTCATTGTATGTTATGACAAGAGACATCCACACAATGAAAGGATGAAAAGGTGACAAACTTATAATGCATTCATGAGGGTAGACTCCTAAGGACATGGTCTTTGTGATTTGTGACTCCAAGTCTTGGCCAGCTAGAAATCAACTATAAATTGTATGCAACACTAGCTCGAAACGTGGTTTGGGAGGTTGAAGAAGAAGAAATGAAGCCCATGTGATGGAGACATGGCCATGTTGATGATTCTTGTTGGAATCATAAATGGACTTATGAATGCCAAAAATTAGAACGTTGAGTTAAAAAAAAAAGACATTTAGAACAAGCAAGAAGAAGGAAAGAAAGGAGGAATGGGGATGATTAGCTCAAAAAGGGAAATTCTACCGCCTATCATGCAACTCATTTTGAATGCAATATAAGTCTAGTCCAACTAATGAAGTTTGATAGTTTGTGACTAAAAATTGTGAAGAAGACTCACAATAGTCGTGTTTTACCAAGAAAATAAAGAACAGAGAAGAAAAAACCTAATCCATTTAACAAAGATAATGGAGAAACTACATTAAGCTTTTTGGTTGCACTTTAAAACTTATTTCCAATAAGAACCATCAAGAATAACCATGTAAAAAATACACTTCCTGTCGATGAATAACAGTCATAGGTACGAAAATTTTTTATGAACAAGAGGGTAAAGTCCATAGATGGTAGACAATAGCAATTGGACTTGTTGAATGGGAGATTGAGGAAGAAGTTAGTAATCCACTAGAGCTCACAGGCAAAATCACTTTGTACCTTTTCAAATACAAAGGTCACATTGCCTACCATTATTATTGTTAGAGATACGGTTGCCCTAGTATTTTCTCTTCCCATGTTGAGATAGATTACAATATTCTAGCTATGGCATAGATCTCCATTGTATACGGAAATTATCATTTGTATTTAATTGTAGTTATTCTTTCTTTAGTCCACTTCATATATTATAAGTAAGATATCTTGTAACTATGTTTTCTCAAACAATACAACATAGAATTTCCCAAGTCCACATTTCTTAACATTGCTTCCTCTCTATTTCCTATCATTGTATCCAAAGCCATTACAATATTCATGATTTAGCTTTCGCTTCTTCCATTCTTTGTCATTTCCTCATTGCTTGTTCCTTATTTTACACAAGTCTCTTCTCGATCACGATTATTTTTTTTCTTTCTCCATGTTTACTTCCAAGCCTCTTGATATGGATGCCCTCATTATTGAAGATGTCTCTAACACTAAAGTTAACCCCTTTATAGTGCCTAGCTCGAGCCTCTTAGCTCTGATTGCCTTGCCTACTAGTGTAGATTCTCACCTTCAAGAGCAGCCTATTACAGGTTCCTACCCTTCTGGGTCCTTTTTGGCCCACCTTATTTTTTGGCTTCTAGGCCAGCCTCCCATTTTTTTGGGGCCCTTGATTTGAGTTTTGTCACTTCAGCCCAACCTTTTTTGGTCCAGCCCATGTTAAGCCCACCAGATCCCTTTTTGTTGGGCTCTACCCTAACCCTTACCAGACTTAGCCTAACCATCGACTTGGGTTGGTATCTTGTGGGTTAGGCCCCTAACCTAGTTTCTTTAGGTTTGAGTCTAAATCCCTACCTAGCTCTCAACCTGGGACAACTTGTAAGTCAGGCACCCAACCCGACTTCTCCAAGTTTGGGTCTAAATCCCTACCTAGTTCTCAACTTGAGTCAAGTCGCCCTCATAACGCTGATCGACCAGTTAGAACTCAATGATCTATTATATACTAGCATTTCAAATAGTTCTAAACTTCATATTCTTACCTAATCTCTCACTAACACCGATGATTATGCCATTTAGGCTAGTGAATTTTTTCATGCATTAATCACCAAAGATAAAAAAAAGGTTTTCTCAATAGCTCCATCCTAATTATGACTGACCCCCATTTAGCTAACCAATGGTAAAAATGCAACCAACTTGTTCATTCTTGGCTCGGAAACTACCTTAAAATAAAGGTTGTCGTTGCTTTGATACCTCTACTAGTCCTTGATCTTTCTTACTTGATGAGGACTCCCCAGTATCATCCATGTTGCTCTTTCATGTTACAAACCCCTTTGTGGGTCCATCTACACTTGTTATTGAACCTATGATTGAATGCCTACCAGATTCACTAGTTACTTTTTCACCTACTTGTGAGGCCTTCCTTTCGGACTCAGCTCCTGCCTCTAATGCTATTTTTGATCATTCTGGTTCCATAATTACGGTTGATGATGTTCTAACATTGGCTTCTTCCCCTTCATTAGCTTCACCTCCCCAAACTCTTTGTCATTTAAGGAGATGTACACAACCTCTTACATAGACCAAGGACTATATTTGTTACTCTTTCCATTCATCAAGTACACACTATCCAATTTCGTTTTATGTTTGCTTTGCTTAGCTCACACTTGATCATTTGTGTTATATTAGCTGTATTTTTTTAGGAGTATGAACCCTTTTATTATCATAAGGTTGCTAAGGATCCACGATGGCAGCAAGCCATGAAAGCTGAGCTCTAAGCTCTTATTAATAACCACACATGGGATCTTGTACCTAAGCCTGCTCACAGGAAGCCCATCGATTGTAAATAAGTTTACAAGATCAAATACAAGGCCGATGGTTCAGTTGAGCATTATAAAAATTGGTTAGTTGCTAAAGATTTCATATAAAAGGAGGGCTTTGAATATCAAGAAACTTTTCTCTTATCACTAAACAAGTCACTATCCATTCCTTCATTACCATTACTACCACTCGCGACTAGCCTTTTCATCAAATAGACATCCTAATGCTTTTCTTAATAGTGATCTAGATGAGGAAATTTATATGGATTTTCCTCTGGGTTTATGCAGATAGGGGGACTTTAGAGTATGTTGTCTCCATAAATCCCTTTATGATCTTAAATAGGCTTCTCGACAATGGTATGCATAATTCACCATGGCTTTTACTACTGCATGTTTTCGACAATCACGCTATAACTATGCCCTATTTATTTGGCGTAAAGGTACCTTTACCATTTATTTGTTAATTTATGTTGATGATATTCTCATTATAGGCAACGATACACGAGCCATTTTGGATTTCAAACGATATCTACATTCCATTTTTTGTATCAAAGATTTGGGTCCATTTAGGTATGTCTTGGGAATTGAGATTACTTGTTCAACACAAGGCATTTGCCTCAACCAACGCAAGTTCATTCTTGAGATTATTTTAGATGTTGGTTTATTAGGATGCAAGCCTACCATTATCCCCATTAAACAAAATGTGAAATTAACAATAACAAATTATGATGCTAGAACATCACCTTTAGATAAGGATCCCCTGCTTCATGACCCATCTATTTATGAGAGATTAGTTGGAAAACTCATTTATCTCACCATGACTCATCCTAACATATCTTATACAGTGCAAATACTTAGTCAATTTATACATGATCCAAAACAATCACACATGGATACGACTTTGAAAGTGGTAAAATATTTAAAAGGTTGTCCAAGTTTAGGAATTCTTTTGTCTTGAGATTGTAACATGGAGATGATAGCCTATTGTGACACTGATTATGTCACTTGTCCTATGAGTCAGAGATCTATAATTTGATTTTATGTAAAATTGGGAAATTCTTTGTTATTATGAAAAATGAAGAAACAATCGACTATCTCATTATCTTCTGTAAAGTCAAAATGTCTAGTTATGACAAAGATAGTTTGTAAGGTAGTTTGGATGCAAGGCTTACTTCGAGACCTCAGCATTTGGGTAAGGCAACCCACAACCTTGTTTTGTGATAATAATGTAGCCCTCAAGCTTGCAACAAACCCTATAGTCCACAAAATAATGAAACACATTGAGGTTGATTGCCATTTCACAAGAGATAAAATTCAAGAAGGTGTCATTATGACTAGAGGAATTAGAACTACTGAACAACTCGCAAACATTTTTACCAAACCTCAATGTCACAAGTAACATGTCTATCTATTGAGCAAGCTTGATGTCCTTGACATCTACCAATCACCAACTTGAGGGGGACTATTAGATATATGGTTGCCCTAGTATCTACTCTTCCCATATTGAAACATATTACAATATTCTAGCTATGACATAGATATCCATTGTATACGAAAATTATCATTTGTATTTAATTGTAGTTATTCTTTCCTTAGTCCACTTAATGTATTATAAGTAGGACATTTTGTAACTATGTTTTCTTAAGCAATACAACACAAAATTTCCCAAGTCCACATTTCTCAACATTGCTTCCTCTCTATTTCCTGTGAATCATAAATTCAATTAACCAAGCCACTGTTTGTGACCAATAAATTGAAGGGGTCATTGATTAGATAAGTCTGGGGCGCAAGTTATGGCTTTTGTTTATGTTTTATTTCTTTCTTGCCTGCTGTGCAGGTCAGTGTATAATTTGATGTAAAATTACATTCAAATTCACAAACTTCTTTCAACATGTTTCATAATAATTCTCGGCTTGACAATTATTGAAGGAAAATAAGAACTCAAATGAAAATAATGACACTAAGAAAGTTGTAACTTTTGTATAAGTTATCACTAATACGAGAAATTCCGAAACAATTTTTAAAAACTTTTGATTAGCAAAATGCTTTAATATAATCAATTTCAAAAGTACAAGCAATAAAATACTGAAAGTCTTGAGCACCATAGAATTTCCAATAAAAGGAAATTTAAAAAGAATCCTTGAAGAGAATAAACGGAAAAAAAAAAGAAGGATTTTCAGCTCTTTAAGATTGAACAAGAACTGTTTAAGAAAATTATTTTGATGGATATCTCTTCCTGTACTGACTAAGATAGACTCCTCCCTCTTACATCAAAAACACAGCAGCCTTCAAATTCCCCCTCGGTCCGACTACAAATTTCCATGTCATCGAGAATAACGGTGGAGATTGAGCGTTGCAAATAAGATGCAGTGGCCAAGGATGGCGGTTTTGAATACTATGGTTCCGGCTATGACTACGTTGGGTTCCATTAATGCAGCTGGAATTATAAGTCTCGTCCATACCTCGTAAATCTAGATCTTTTGATTCTATATGGCAAAGCTCATGCCTCACAAAGATAATGACTAGAAGTCTTGCTACTATTTTCTGGTCTCTCTGACCCAGGCGTCCGAGAAGAATTGCCCAGGTCCTCCATCGCTGCAGTATGAATCACCCTCTTCACTTGAGTTCTTTCTCAAGGAGTTCCACAAATTCCTCTCCCATTTCCTGCCAAGTGAAAACATACAACAAGTTTTCACACTAAATCAAATCTAAAATTTTTGAATGACATTTCTTCTATATGGTGTGGTTGCACACATGCGTAATAACTTAAATCGTGGAAAAAGTTACCATATGATTATGTTCATATAGACACTAGAACTGAAAGTGTCAATAATGCCTTACCGCAAATTCTTACCACAGGCCTTTTGGCTTTCCTTGTGAAGCAACAGTCGCTTCCCAATTCCTGGATTCTTCTTCAAGATCTCTAAAGAAGTTCTCTGTAACATCGAATCTAGGATTAGAGCACAAGGTCAAAGTAAACTTGAGACCTCAAAGGGAAGATACAACAGCTTACAACAAGAATTCAGCACAGCCAAAGTTTTTCTTTATGCAGATACGGTGTCTACAAGGGATGACATATCTACCTGTTGTTATTGGAACATCCCTTAAAAAACTTCCTGCAGCATAAAGGGCTTAATTATAGAACACAGAGAATAAATCTGAATTGGAAAAAGATAAGATATAAGTCCAGAAGATCTTTTCTACACACGTTTTATCATCTTTCCTTTAGAACCCACCAAAAAAAAAAAGGGGGGGGGGGGAAGTTCTTGCAGATGAGAAAAACTAGTTGGATGGCATGCAAGGAATCAAGGCATAACAAGGAAATCAAAGGTACCGTTGGCATAGAACACAAGAGTATACCAAGTAGGAAGTTTATGCAAATGACGAAATAAAGGAGAAAGATTTCCGGTCCAAAGGCTCATTAGTGCATCTAGATGCTCTTCCAAAACTCTGTTGAAATGCAGTTGGTTGGATGTTTAGGATAAAATTTGACTAGTCCATTGGCCCAAGAGATCTCATTCATTAGAAGTTCCGCTTAACTAGCATACCACTAGATGGGTGGTAGTGCCGTCAGTGCAGCAATTTCTCATCTTTCATTGAGTAAATCTCTCGTGAATATACACTTTCATCGCATAGACAGCAAGTTATAAAAGAGAAAACAGGGTTCAATATGCAACAGAGCTTACAAATTCATAATGGGTATACCAAACCCGTAAAACTCTTCTCTATCTTTCCCTTTCCTACTTTGGCTTCTTTCAGCATCATAAAAGGAATAATCAGATCTGTTATTCCAGTGCCATATTTCCTCCGTGATTTAGAAGCCAGTAATGTATTGTATGCATGTTTGGTCCTTACAAATTTCTATGGTGCATTTGCCTGTGTAGCAAAATAGTTTGCAATATTAGCATGATTTATCTATATACCAATAAAAGAATTAGATTTAGGAAAGCAACTTATAAGCAATTTGCAAACTATAACACAATATATGAAATTGGAAATGGAACAGCATAAAACTTCAGCATAGCAGTACCTTACAAAAAATGAAATCACAAAACTACAATTGAACGCATGGTAGAACAAGATAAACTGCCAAGAAACCTATATACATCTAAGGACTTCTTTGCTCTTCCTTTAAAGCACCCAAATGCACAGCAATAAGAAACAACAGGAGGCAAGCTGATAGCATCAAGAATGTCTGTCAAACTTAGGGAAGCAAGTTGAGATCACTGAAGGATGGTCAATTAGTTTCTCATTCTAGCTGAACATCGCTAATTCATTTGTGGGGAGCGGTCGCACCCGCTTAAAGTCTGGCAACATGAATACGAGATATTTTAGATAGGCGCTTTTCTAACTTTTCCAATCTAAACTGAGGTTGGTTAAAAGCGATAAGAAGAATATGAGGTAAAATGATGGCTGCAAAGCTCGTAAGAAAAACGAAAATTTGAACTGAAAACAGGTTCTTTAGAAGCACAATATTTAGCTGGTCTTCTTTAAGAGCTTTTGTAGAAGCTTCATTCTAATGATTGTAGACTTTCAAAAGCTATGTTTCACAAACAACAAATAAGAAAATTGTGCCCCAAACACTGGGAAGTAACTATTTCGCCTCTGCATGAGCACATCAGTACAGTAAATGTCAAACTATGTTTATTTGATCACACTGCCAATTTTCTTACCTATTACCTGGGCGTCAGATTTGTTCATACACTGTACAGATAAACTAGAACTAAAACCATAGCGACTTTGATTCCTCTTTCGCATGGAGACAACTTAATCTTACATATCTAAAGCTTTTTTAAAGCTATACTCTCAATTTCGAACTCTACTTGATAATGACTGTTTAGCATGGTTGTTTAAAGTTAACCATTCATCTTTTCTTCCTCAGGAATGTCATATTGGCAAATGTCAGAATGTGGTTGAAATTAACAGTATATATGAGGAAAGAAAGATACTTAAAGGAAGTTTCGTGTCTCAAGTAGAGATGATCATCTAATTGATTGACTTACCCTTCTGAATTGGCAAATCTGATGAAATATTGAGTCTCATGGAATACTGCATTATTTGCTCTCAGAGACAACTAAGCATGGTTGTTAAGGCATACTAGTCAAAAAGCAACGTGGTTGGCCATTTGGATTTTTGTTAAATTGCTTAAGAGATGTTTGATGGGGTTTTTCTCAGTACGGAGATTTCACTATTTATGGAGTCACCGACATAACAAAAAATTTATTTATTGCAGCTAAACTTGTGTTAAATGTGTATATTTCGTTGCCATTCTCAGAGAGATCCCCAAGATTTTGCAGGTAACTGAACCTTAACATCCTTCTTTAGAGTGAATTTGTTCAGAACTCAAAATTACTCAAATAAAGTCATTTACTTTGAATATATGCAGCGAAATCCCATCTAAACCGTGGCAAAAAGCAAAACACGAATTTTATTGGAGGGAGTTGTTAATCAGCAACTTACCTCCTTATTGACATCAGGATGATACTTTCAGAGCAAGTTTACGATAAGCCCTCTTGATTTCGTCCACAGTTACCGAGGAAGGCACCCCCAAAACCTCATAAGGAGACTCTGTGAATCGCTCTCAAAGGGGTAACACTACTTCTTGCCTTCTGCTTGTAACTCCAGAATCTGCAGATGGGCATCGAACATTTGCTTTGATTTTGCAAAGAGAGAAGCGAAAAGTGAGGAAGAGACCTGAAGCAAAGGTGAGAGAAACAGGGAAGGCTGGCGTATGGTGTCAGAGGCAGAGCCACTCCATGCATGTTGGTGAAGTAATCTGTAATTTTTCAGCGCTCGTGTCAGAAAGATGCTACTCGAGACATGTCGTCGCGCTTTGGATTTGGAGTTCTCCGCCTTCGGTCACGTTCCTTCACCATCGGCCCAGTTCCTCTTGATGTGCATAGATCACAACACTCGACGGTCACAAATGGTTGTCGGATACGTGTCCCAAGCATTTGCTTTTCTATCCGACGACCATTTGCTCGACCCCTTGCAAGTGCCGTTTAATATCAAATGGCTGCTGTACTACGGTTCCTAATTCTGACTTTCCATGCTCGAAGATTAAGGTTTTTTATTTAAAAAAATTAAGGTTTTGATCTACAAAATAATTATTTTCAGGAGAATATTTTAGTTTTTATCATTTAAAGAAAGTGACAAAAGAAGAAGTAAATTTAAAAGAAAAAGGTCTTGATTTTTCGACAATCATATTCCATTACCACCTTCATAATCAATCTTTCTTCATCCACAAAAGGACTTTCAACTACGTAATCCTTGAAAACTTTGCTCTTAAGGTTAGAAAAGTGAGTAACTAACATACAAGACACTAAGAACAAATATCAAACAAGTAATTCAGTAATATAATTTGCCAAATACAAATATCATGCCTTAAGACAATGGCAACATTCATACATGGATACATATCTTATTTTTGCATGAAACTTAAACAAACAATAACTAGTCTTGATAAAACCTAGGAAGATGCATCTTGTAGGTATGGATGCTTGGCTTCCATAGCAGTCTTTGTGACACCAAAGATGGTTAATAGAAGATCTTGAACATAATGTTCCCAAGGTATGCATAGTACCTTATCCTCCATCTCTTCAAAACATGAGGGGCCAAATGATAACCCCAAGGCCAAAGATAAATCCCAACTCAACACTTATATACTTCCACTCAATCATAACTTGAGATTGAGAATGAGTTAGGGGTGATGATCTTAGCTCCTCTTATGCACATTCAAAGGAGGTTTCTAAAAATGTAGAAAATTGCTTGCCTTGTGGAATTTGACCTTCCAAATGATTGAATGAAAGGTTGAGAACAGACAAAAAGCCAAGACCATTAGCAAGTTGTTCAGGAATTTCACCAATGTGCTTGTTGCTTGATAAATCCAATGACTCAAGATAGATTAAATTTCCCAACAGCTGAGGAATTTGTCTTGTTAAGGCATTGTGGGATAGGTTAAGCATATGTAGCATTTTGAGTTCCTCTAATTCTTCAGGGATAGGGCTAACAAAATTGTTGCATGAGAAGTCAAGTATGGTGTATTCAATATGGATCTTCTCTAGCTTTCTTTCTGCACCTTTTATCATTAACGTCACTTTATCTTCAAAATTACCAAAAAGACCCCTATATTGAAGGTCACCAAGCTCTAAATCAGCCTCATTTTTATCTCCCATCATTGCCTTCAAAGTAGATAGGAACATTATTGGAAGTTACCCATTAAAATTGTTTACAACAATGTCTACAATTTGAAGCATTGGCCAAGAGCTAGGAGACCCAAGATGAGTAATGCTTCCGTAAAATTTGTTAGATCGCAATATAAGGACCCTCAACATGGTTGTGTTATTCAAGTAAAATGGGAACGTACCCTACATATGATTGTTCCCAATGCCTAGTAATTGCAACCTTAAACAATTGGCTAGAGATTTTGGTAACTCCCCTTCTAGATGATTTGAATTGAGAGATAAACTTTTTAGTATACACCCATGTTGAAATGTATTAGCAATAGTGCCACTGAGGTTGTTTGTCCTAAGATGCAACGCCTTAAGAGTTTCACTCATTTGAATCAAGCATTTGGGAATTGTGCCACTTAGGAAATTGTTAGACAAATCTAAAAGGTGAAGACTTGTGGCATTACATATTGATCTAGGAATTCTACCAAAGAGTTTATTATTTGAAAGTGATAAGACATTTGTGAACCAAGAAACTTGCCAATGTTAGCTGGTATGGTAGAATTGAAATTATTTATTGAGAAATCCAAGTAAGAGATGGATGGAAAAATTGGGAGTTGTCCTTGGAGCTGGTTGGAGTGTAGGTCTAGGAAGTTGGAAAAAGATATATTATGGATAAGTCCATTCAAATGCACCAAATTGTTATGAGAGAGATTTGCAAAAGTAAGACTAGGGTTTTTCAAAAACCAAGTGGGTATATCTCCATAGATCTGGTTATTAGAGAGGTCTACTGAGTATAAGTAGGACTAGTTTCTTAAGAAATTAGGAAACACCTTCAACTTGCATGAAGCCAAGTCTAACTTCATAATTTGGGGAACTGAGGGCAATGAAAGATTTAATCCATCATACTCTATTGACAGGTTATTGTTTAAAAGATCTAGCTTGTCAAGAAATGTTGACTTTTGGATGACATTAAGCTGAAAACTGCCATAGAAGTTGTTCCAAGAAAATGAAAGTCCATAAAGGTACTGGAAATCAAAGATTTCCATAGGTATTAGGCCCTTCCAATTGATTTATACTTAAATCAAGCTTCATTAGAGGACAAGATGAAACATTAGAGAATTTGTTGAGTTCACCATAAAATTGGTTGTTGGAAAGTTGTAACTCCAACAATGATTTACTAGAAAATAAAGAACTTGGAATATTACCATTCAATTGATTGCCACTCAAATCAAGATGATTTAGATTATGAAGTTCTTCCCACCGAATAGAAGTAATTTGATCACTCAAATAATTGTTAGAAAGGTTTATGTAAGTCAAATTCTTGGCTCTACTAAATGATGGAATTGATCCATTGAAATGGTTGTATGATAAGTCCAAGTAGGTTAATTGTGTGAGGTTTGTTACTAAGTTTAGAATTGACCCATTGAATTTATTTCCTAATATTGTCAAATAGACCAATTGTGTGAGGCTTGTAATTGAGTTTGGAATTGATCCATTAAATCCATTTCCTAATATGTGCAAAGAGACCAATTGTCTGAGATTTGCAATTGAGTTTGGAATTGATCCACTGAAATTGCAAAATTGGAGTAGCATGATTTGAAGAAAACTATTTGGAAGAAACTCCGGCAAAGAAACTTGAAGAAATAAGTTATATGATATATCAATCATCTTCAATGTTGGCAGTAGGAAGATATTTTTTGGAAATTGACCATTCAACTCACAAAATGACAAATCCAAGGATGTCAAATTTTTGAAATCTTTGAAAAATTCTAGAACTGGAGTTGAAAAATTATTATTCCTCAAATGAATAATTGAGAGGGATTGAAGATTCACTAAGGAGGAGTCAATAGAGCCAAAAAGACCACAGCCATTTAAACTCAATACTCTTAGATTTGAAAGTGACGATGATAAGGTTTGACACCACTCACTATCTTGGGCTGATACAGCTATACCATCAAGATGAAGTTCAGTAAGCTCCGAAAGGTTATGGACCAACATCTTTAAATTTGTAAGTTTCAATAACGGATCTCCAAAAGAATAGTCATAAGTAGATAAATCAAGAATAACCAACCTTGTCAAGCGTGAAGTGGCTACAGGAATATGCCCAACAAAGCCAGCATGTGATAGGTTCAAATATCTTAAATTCATCAACTTATCGAACTCCGATGGAATCTGTGAGTTGAAGAAATTATAAGCCAAATTTAGACTCTGGAGATGCCGAAGACGGAAGAGACTGCTTGACTCAGTGAGCCCACCTGAGATGAATTCATTTGTCAAGACAAGGCCAATAACGCATCCATCATTGCATGTTACGCCTTCCCATGAACAACATTCGATGCTTTGATTCCACCGAACAAGTTTTGTGGAGAAAGTAGGATGAAATACAAGGTCGTTCTTTAGTTGGAGCAATAAGGACTGCTGGTTGCCAGAACATTGGCTAGACACTGCGAAGGCATAAAAGGTAAGGAAAAGTGCCCATATGGACATCAAGAACACACACGAAGGGAACGAAATTCTCATCTTAGGGTGTAATAAGAGACATTCACACAAAAGGAGAAGAAGTGATGAACTTATAGCGCGTTCAGGAGGGTAAAGTCCCAAGAACACTACCTTTTCGGTCTGCGACTCCAAATCTTCACCGGCTCGAAATCAACCGTGTTTGGTATTGAATAGTAGCTGGAAATGCGGAATGGTAGGTGACCGAATAATACTTCCTAGTTCATTTAATAAAGATATAGAGAACAACCATAAAATACCATGGACAATAGAATATGTGCTGAAACTTTCGGCGAATAAGAGGGTAAAGTACGAAGAACAAGACCATGTCCGACAATGGGGACAACGTGTTGAATGGGAGATTGAAAAAGAAAAGGCGAAGTTCGGGGTAGGAGATTGGGATGTTAGTAACCCGCCGGAGCTCGCGGATAGGAATCACCCTGCACCTTTTGAATTGCAAAGGTCACATCGCCTTAAAATGAACAACCATCATAATTAATTCAAATCATTACATAAATCTGGGGTGCATGTTGTGGCTTTTATTTATGTTATATTTCTTTCTTGCCTGCCGTGCAGGTCTTTGTGTAATATGATCTATAAATTACATTCAAATTCACAAACTTTTTTCAGCATGATTTGATAATGTCAATACTCTTAGCATATATTTAAGGAAAATTAGAACAAAAATGAAAATAATAAGATCAACCCAGACAGGGATGGTTGAAGGAACACTCTGTTTCACTCGATGCCAAAAAAGTACAAGATCTATTCAAGATTAGAGAGTTATGCATGCATAATATATGGTGGATCTTCTTGGTCGAGAAGGAAACTTTCTGAAGATTATGACATGATTTCGGGATGCCACTTGCGCCTCATTTATATGTGCAGCGTGCTTTATGGGAAGGCTGATCTTACTGATAGAGCAAAGAAGCGTTTCTCAGAACTTGATTATGAGATGCAGGAAACTGTTTGCTCCCGTCAAATTTGTGTTGTAAGTGTTGGACGTGGCTCATAATTAGCACATTTCTCTCCCTTATTGTTCTCTTGTTATTGACTAGATGAGATGACACTACTTCCTACTCCTTAAATTTTCGTCCCTTATCATAGGTGGTTAGTGGGATATGGTGACTCTTGCTATTCTCAAGGAAGAGTAGTTACACGTGAGAGTGGTTTGAGTTTTGAAGCCAGAAAAAGATACTCCGATAGTGTGAGTATCGTGAAACATAAGACAACAAAGAGAAAATAGAGAAAGATAGGGAGCGTGAGAGAAAAACACCAAGAAAGAGTTTGCCGGCCAGATTTGTGTAGATAGAGTGCAGTTTTCAATATAGTGTAAATTGGTGTGCAGCATATGTAGAACAACGAAAAAGATAAGGAAATCTATAAGTCATTCTTGTTTAATTCTTGTGCACTTCCTTGTATCCTTAAAGAAGTGCTTGAAGAGTGTGTTTGGTGGAGAATTATTGTTAGAAAACTTATGTACTATTGATTGCAAGTAATGAAAGAAATCACTTCTAACTTTACTTGTGGATGTAGGCAATTTATTGTCGGAACATAAATTTGTGTGTTTTCTTGTATAATTTTATATTTTTTATTTAATTCCATATTTAGCCAACATCAAAACAATATCTTAAGCTCGCAAAAAGTTTTTTTTTAATAATTAATTTGAGTTTAATTATAACACATCATTTACATTTTTGTTATACTTTATATACCAATTTGTTATTTTACACAACAATGAGGATGGCAATTAAAAATGCTAAATTCAAGAAGATCATTGAGAAAGTACGAGGTGCAGTTGGGACGGGAAAATCCGATACATATGCCCTCTGTATATAGATCGTGATCATCACCCCGTGCTTGCTTTAGTCATGTAACGTTTCCTCAACAAAGCCTCTCTCCAAATCCTTTCATAAATTTGTCATATGTTTGAATTATGGATGGAAATTCAATCCAAGCTGCGGATGTAAGACAAGTTGGGCAATTAAATAGTCACTTCAACGTGTAGTGGGATGAAGCAGGAAACTAATAATAAATTTGTCGTTCTTTAGTTGGAGCAACAAGGACTGCTGGTTACCTGAACATTGACTAGAAGTTCAGGTAAACGGTAAGGAATAGTGTGCATGTGGACATCAAGAACACACATAAAGGGAACGGAATACTCGTTGTAAGCTGAACCAAGAGACATCCACACAGCAAAGGATGGAGAGACGATGAACTTATAGTGCGTCAGGGGGCTAAAGTCCCAAGAACACGGCCTTTTTGGTTTGGTGACACTTAAAAGTCTCGGCCCCCTATAAATCAACCGTGTTTGGTATGCGACAGTAGCTCAACGTGTGGACTGGGAGGTTGCAGAAGAAGAAACGAAGTCGAGCGATAGAGACGCGTTGAATCGTAAGCAAAGATCACATGGCCACGCGATGATTCTTTCTTGAATCGTAAATGGTGACTCGTCAATGCCAAAACTGGAACATGGAGTCCGAAAAACAGATGTTTACATCAAGTGAGAAGATGGGAAAAAGAAGAGGAATGGAGAACATCAGTTGAGAGAGGGAAAATTCTACAGGGTCTTTCACGCAACTCATTGATTGCAATCCACGGGTCTACTCCAACCAATGAAGGATGGGTCCAAACCCATCAGTTGATACTTTCTAGGAAATGAGAAAAATTTGTCAGGATGATTCTCAAAAGTCATATCTTATCTACCAAAGAAAATAAAAGAAAAATTGTTCTTAAATAAATAAATTCACATATTCATCAAATAACAATAAATAAAAAAAGAAAGAACAAAGAAAAAAGGAGCCTAGTCAATTTGAGGAAGACAATAGAGAAGACGAGCAAAAGCCTTGTCCTGCTTACACAAGATAAGAGAGAACAGTGAAGGAAGAGTCGTTTATACCTAATGAAGGCAACGAATAAGTGAAGTTCCAATATTTTTGTTACGGGAAAAGGCCACTTCAGCATAGGGCTGACATCTAGGGATGTTACCGCAGGGTGGCTGCTGGGCATGGTATGAGTATAATTTGTGGGTAGCCTTCAAGATGCTGATGAAGATCTCACTAACTCCTGACCAGGATATGCGGATCGCCATCCTTCCATTCAAGGAAGATACTCTTCACTTGGTTAATACGAAGAAGATTCCATATTTTTATTTTCTATTTTTGATAACCCAGAATCCCCACCAAAGATAAACCCTAATCCAACACCTACAAAATTCCATTTAATTGTAACATGATGCTTTGTACTTCACAATTGTGGGCATTATGATTTCAAAGGAAAGCCACATAAGTTTGTGTTTCCTTCAAACAGCTTTTGAAAATATAGTAAATTGTTTGACTAGTAAAATTCATCTTTCCAAGTGATTGAATGAAATGTTGAGAACCAACAAGAAGATAAGACTATCAGCAAATTGTATAGAATATACTTGTAGCTTAATAAATATACTTACTCAAGATGACTTAATTTTCCTGAAGATTGTAAAATCCCGCTTGTGAAAGCATTACGAGATAAATTTAGAAGATGTAACAATTTGTGCTCTCCAACTTCTTCTAGTATAGTACCATCAAAATTATCGTGAGAAAAGTCAAGGGTGCTAAAAGTGATTAGAATCCCCAAAGAGAATAGCAGGAAAAAGTTGAAAATAGAATTTTCAAAAACAAGAAATGGTAATGAAGTAATATCGATGGATATCTTTTCCTATAGTGACTAAAATGGTCTCCGCCCTCTTACATGACAAACTACCATCTCATGGAGAATATATGTTCCAGATTGAATGTTGCACTGGGGGAAAAGAATCATTGCCGCTTAGATGGTGACTGGCTGGCTCAATCCGTTTTGTGCCGCATGTCGAGAGCCATCCTGTTCTCGCAAAGCGTTCGACGAAGTGTCTGCAACAAGTACAAGCAGCTGGATCGTTCTCAGCTTTCAAATGTTCATTTGAATGCGATGTTTTTGTTAGAAGTCCATTTACTATGTACTCAAAATGCGATCAAACTGAAAATGGAGCACAGCAGCCAAGAAAGAAACACAATAGGGAGGGGAGGTCTCGATGACTTATTATCGTCCTACTCCCTATGACTCGATGACTCATATATATGATGTACAAGCTCGTGGCTCGTGCCTCACAGGGATAATGTCTCAAAATCTTGTTTCTCGCATATCTTCCTTCAGGAAACTCTTCCATAATAGTGGCAAATGAGGCCTTAAACGTCGCCTCAAGATGGGTGAAAGCTGCTCAATCGAGCAGGAGAAGCTTATATAGGCGTCCAAGAAGAATTGTTCTTCCCAGGTCCTCCATCGCTGCAGTATGAATCACCCTCTTCATCAGTTATTTTGAGTTCTTTCCCAATGAATTCCACAAATTCCTATCCGATTTCCTGCCAAGTGAAAAATATACAAAAACTTTTCACACTAAATCATATCTGAAATTTTTGAAAGGCATTTCTTCTATATGGTGTGGTTGCATGCATGCATAATAACATAAATCTGTGGAGAAAGTTATCAGATGATTATATTCGTATAGACACTAAAAATGAAAATGTCAATAATGACTTACCGCCAATTCTTCCCGTATCCCTTTTGGCTTTCCTTGTGAAGCAACAGTCGCTTCTCAATTCCCGAATTCTTTTGAAGATCTCTGAAGAAGTCCTCTGTAACATCAAATCTAGGATAAGAGGACAATGTCAAAGTAAACTTGAGACCTTAAAGGGAAGAGACAATAGCTTACAACAAGAATTCAGCACAACGAAAGTTTTCCTTTTATGCCCATACGGGGTCTGCCAGGGATGACATATCCACATGTTGCTATTGGAACATCCCTCAAAAAATTACCTGCAGCATAAAGGGCTCAATTATAAGAGCATGGAGAACAATTCTGAGTTGGAAAAGTATAAGATAGAAGGCCAGAAGATCTTTTCTACAGCCATTTCGTCATCTTTCCTTCTGAACAGGAAAAAAAAAAAAGAAAAAAAGTAAAGTTCTTGCAGATGAGATAAAAATAGTTGGATGGCATGCAAGGAATCAAGGGTACTGGAGATATGGAACACGAAAGTATACCAAGAAGCAAGTTTATACAAATGATGTAATGAAGGAGAAAGACTTCTATTCCAAAGGCTCATTAGAGAATTCTTGTATATCAGAAGCAATCTAAGTTGTTGATTGAAACATCATAGTGCATCTAGATGCTCTTCCAGAACTCTGATGGAGAATGCAGTTGGTTGGATGGTTAGGATAAATTTGACCGGTCCATCGGCCCAAGAGATCTTATTCTTTAGAAGTTACACTTAACTAACATGTCACTAGGTGGGTGGTAGCGCCATCAATGCAGTAATTTGTCATTTTTCACAGAGTAGATCTCTCATGAATATACACCTTCACCACATAGGCAATAAGTTACAAAAGAAAAATGGGGTTCAATATGGATGAGAGCTTACAAAGTCATAACGGGTCAGTACAAAACCCGTAAAACTCTTCTCCATCTTGTCCTTACCGACTTTGGCTTCTTTCAGCACTCTAATTGGAAAAAACAGATCTGCTATTTCCAATGTCATAGCTCCTCCGAGATTCAGAATCCAGTAATGTATTGTATGCATGTTTAATCCTCATAAATTTCTGTTGTATGAATGTTTAATCCTTATCAATTTCTACTGTATGCATGTTTAATCCTCATAAATTTCTATTGTGCATAGTTTGTGATATTAGCACCAGTTATCTATATACCAATAAAAGAATTAGATTTAGATAAGCAACCTATAAGCACCTTGCCTAGTGTAATACAATATATGAAAGCGGGAAAAATGAAAGAGCATAGAACTTCAGCTTAGGAGTATCTTACCAAAAACGAAATATCACAACTACAATTAAACTCATGGACGAACAAGATAAACTGCCAAGAAAGCTTACATACATCTAAGGACTTCTTTGCTCTTCCTTTAGAGCACCAAAATGCACCGCAACAAGAAACGACAGGAAGTAAGCTGATGGCATCAAGAATGTCAGTCAAAATTAGGGAAGCAAGTTGAGATCACCGAAGGATGGTCAACTAGTTTGTCATTCAAGTTGAACCTGGCTAATTCATTTGTCTTGAGCTGTGGCAACTGCTTAAAGTCTAGCAACATGAATATGAAATATTTTAGATATGTGCATACATAACTTCTGCAATCTAGACTGAGGTTTGTAAAAAGCGACATAGAAGCATATGAGGTAACATGAAGGCTGCAAAGCTCAGAAAACAAAAGAAAAAAAAAAACATTTAAACCAAAAACAAGCTCTTTAGAAGCACAATATTTAGCTGGTCTTCCATAATAACTTTTGTAGAAGCTTCATCTCCAATAAATTGTGCAGACATTCAAAAGCTATATTTCTAAAACAACAAATATGAAAATTGTGCACCAAGCACTGGGGAAGTTTCAAGTCGAAGTAGAGATGATCATCTAATTGATTATCTTACCCTTTTGTAGTGAATCTGATGAAATCTTGAGTCCCAAGCAATTCTGCCATTATTGCTGTCACAGACAAGTAAACCCGTAAACATCAAGAAGCAAAATGTTTGGCCATTTGGATTTGTGAAGTTGCTTAAAAGATGTTTGGTTGGAATTTGTGCGGAAATTTCACTATTCATGCTGTCACCAACATAACTAAATTATTATTGCAGATTGCATTGGGCTAACTGTGCAATATTATCGTTGCCATTCTCAGAGAGATCCTCAAGATTTCGCAGGTGACTGAACCTAAACATCCTTAGTAGTTTTTCAAAGTAAATATTTGTGAGCAAACTCCAACGCGATAGAACTGGAAACTCCAATGATTTCACATTCACTTTTTCTTCTCGAGACGCATTCCAAAATAATATTTTACTCAAAAATCAAAAAATGCAATAACAGATAGGTAAAACAGAGCCTAAATTCTTTACGCGTTTGTTCAGAATTCAAAATTACCCAAATAAAGTCATCTGAATGTATGCAGCGAAATCCATCTCAACCATGGACAAAGAGCAAAACAGAAACTTTAATGGATGAAGTGCCTAATTCAGAAACTTACCTCCTTATTCACATCTGGCTGATACTTCAGAGCGAGTTTACGATAAGCCCTCTTGATTTCGTCCAGAGTTGCAGAGGAAGACACTCCCAAAACCTCATAAGGAGACTCTCTGCGGCTCGCTCTCAAAAGGCTAATACTACTTCTTGCCTTCTGCTTATAACTCCAGAATCTGCAGATGGGTACCGAAGATCTGAATTGATTTTGCAAAGAGACAAGCGAAAGGTGAGGAAGAGACCAGAAACAAAGGTGAGAAAAACGGGGAAGGGTGGTGAGTGGTGTCAGAGGCAGAACCAATCCATGCATGTTGGTGAAGTAATCCCTGAATCTTCCATGCTCGCGTCATGAAGATTTTGGTTGAGACATGTCGAGCTTTGTATTTGGACTTCTCCGCCTTCGGCCACGTTTTTCCCCACTGGCCCCGTTCTTCCTGATGTGCATAGATCACAACCCTCGACGATCAGAATGGTTGTCGGATAGCGTCCGATGCATTGACTCGACCTCTTACAGTTTTTGTTTACAAATAAAATAGCTACTGTACGACAGTTCCTAACTGTGACTTTCCATGCTATAAAATTAAGTTTTCATCTCCAAAATATATTTTCAAGAGAATAGTTTAGTTTTTATCATTTAAAGAAAGTGACCAAAAAAGGAGTAAATTTCAGAGAAGATCTTGATTTTTATACAATCATATTCCATCACCACCTTTAATCAATCTTTCTTCATCCATTAAAAAAAAAATTCAACCATTTTAAGCCTTGAAAACTTTGCTCTCATGGTTTGAAAAATGAGTAACTAACGAACAAGTCACCAAAAATTATATAAGACAAGTAATTCAGTAACATTGGTTGTAAAATACAAATATCATGCTTTAAAACGATGGCAGCCTTCATACATGGATTTTATATTTTATTTTTACATAAAACTTAAATAAGCAAGATTTAGTCCTGACAAAACTTGAGAAATTCGTATGGCTACCGGCTGAACTCCTGGTTGAGAGATGTTTGGCTTGCACAACATTCGTTGTTACACCAAAGACGGTTAATTGAAGATCTTGAACAGAATGTTGTCAAAATATTTATAATAAGATATCCTCCATCTCTTCCAAATCATAAGGGGCCAAATGATAACTCCAAAACCAAAGATAAATCCCAATTCAATACTTATATAATTCCACTCAATTATAACTTGAGATTTTAGATGAGTTGTTTTTTGCTTTGGGGTTGACACTCCTAGATCCTTTTGTTTGCATTGTGATTTCAAAGGAATGCCACATAATTTTTCATTTCCTTTAAAGGATGTTTTTAAAAATGTACTAAACTGCTTACCTAGTAGAATTTACCCTTCCAAATGATTAAAAGAAAGGTTAAGTATGGCTAAAAAGCCAAGACCATTAGCAAGTTGCTCAAGAATCTTTCCAATAAGCTTGTTGCTTGATAAATCCAATGACTCAAGATGTCTCAAATTTCCCAACAATGATGGGATTTGACCTGTAAAGGCATTGTGGGATAGGTTAAGAATGTAAAGCATTTTGAGTTCTCCTAACTCTTCAGGTATAGGACCACTAAAATTGTTGTATGAAAAGTCAAGGACAGTGTTTGCAATATGGATCTTCTCTAGCTCTCTCTCTGCTCCTTTTATCATCAATATCACCTTATCTTCAAAATTACGAAAATAACTATAATATTGAAGGTCATTTTTTGAGTTGGCCTCATTTTTATCTTCCATCATCACCTTCCAAGTAGATATGAACATTATTTGAAGTTCCCTACCAAAATTGTTTGAAGCAATGTCTAAAATTTGAAGCATTGGCCAATAGCTAGTAGGCCCAAGATGAGTAACATTTCCATAAAATTTGTTAAATTGTAATATAAGGACCTATAACATGGTTGTGTTCTTCAAGTAAAAGGGGAAGGTACCTTCCACATGGTTGTTCTCAATGTCTAATAATTTCAACCTTACACAATTGGCCAAAGATTTCGGTAACTCTCCTTCTAGATGGTTTCCATTAAGAGCTAAACTTCCTAATATACACATGCTTGGAAATGTATCAGTGATGGTAGCATAAAGGTTGTTTCTCCCAAGATGCAACACTTTAAGAGTTTCACTCATCTTAATCAAACATTAGGGAATCATGCCACTTAGGAAATTGTTTGAGAAATCCAAAAAGTTAAGATATGTGGCATTACATATTGATCCAGGGATTCTATCATAGAGCTTATTATTTGAAAATAATAAAACATTTGTGGAACCAAGAAACCTACCAATGTTGGTTGGTATGGTAAAATTGAAATTATTTGTTGAGAAATCCAAATAAGTGATGGATGAGAGAATTGGAAGTTGCCCTTAGAGCTGGTTGAAGTGTAGGTCTAGGAAGCCTAACAAAGATAGATTAAGGATAGGTCCATTCAAACTCACCAAATTGTTATGAGAGAGATTTACATATTGGAGACTAGGATTTTTCCAAAATCAGGATGGTATATCTCCATAGATCTAGTTATTAGAGAGGTCTACCAAATACAACCTTTCAGAAGCCAAGTCTAGCTTGCCAATTTGGGGGACAAAGGGCAAAGAACGATTTAATCCATCATACTCAATCAACAAGTTATTGTTTGAAAGATTGAGCTTAAAAAGAGATCTTAACTTTTGGATGCCATTAAGTTGAAAACTAACATTGAAGTTGTTCCAAGAAAGTGAAACCATACGAAGGTCCTGGCATTCAAAGATGTCCATAGGTATTGGCCCTTTCAAATGATTACTACTCAAATCAAGCTCTAATAAAGTACAATAAGAAACATTGGAGAATTTGTTAAGTTGACCAAAAAGTTGGTTGTTGGAAATTCGTAACCCCAACAATGATTTACTAGCAAATAAATAACTTGGAATATTACCATTCAATCGATTGTTGCTTAAATCAAGATGATTTAAATTATAAAGCTCTTCCCACTAACTAGAAGTAATCTTACCATTTAAATAATTGTTAGCAAGGCTTATGTAAGTCAAATTCTTGGCTCTACTAAATGATGGAATTGATCCATTGAAATTGTTGTATGATAAGTCCAAGTGAGTCAATTGTGTGAAGTTTGCTACTAAGTTTAGAATTGACCCACAAAATTCATTTATTGACATCTTCAAAGAGACCAATTGTGTGAGGCTTGTAATTGAGTTTGGAATTGATCCATTATATCTATTCCTTGATAGGTCCAATGAGACCAATTGTGTAAGGCTTGAAATTGAGTTTGGAATTGATCCATTAAATCCATTTCCTGATATGTCCAAAGAGACCAATTATGTGAGATTTGCAATTGAGTCTGGAATTGATCTACTAAAATTGCAATATTGGACTAGCATGATTTGAAGGGAACTATTTGGAAGAAACTCTGACAAAGAAACTTGAAGATGTGAATTATATGATATATCAATCATCTTCAATGTTAGCAGTAGGAAGATCTTTTCTGGAAATTGACCATTCAATGCAGAAAAAGAGAGATCCAAAGATGTCAAATTTTTGAATTCAGTGAAAAGTTCTGGAACTGGAGCTAAAAAGTTATGATTATTCAAATGAATGATTGAAAGGGATTGAAGATTTAGTAAGGAGGAATCAATAGGGCCAAAGAGACCACAACTGTTCAAGCTCAACACTTTGAGATTTAGAAGTGATGATAAGGTTTAACACCACCCATTATCTTGGGTTGATATAGCTATGCCATCAAGATGGAGTTCAATAAGTTCTGAAAGGTTGTGGACCAACATCTTTAAATCTGTAAGTTTCAATAATGGATCTCCAGATGAAGAATAAGAAGTAGATAAATCAAGAATAACCAACCTTGTCAAGTGTGAAATGGCCATAGGAATATGTCCAACAAAGCCAGCATGTGATAGGTTTAAATAACTTAAATTCATCAGCTTATCAAACTCTGATGGAATTTTCGAGTTGAAGAAATTATATGCCAAATTTAGGCTCTGGAGATGCTGAAGACGAAAGAGACTGCTTGACTCATCAAGCCCACCAAAGATGGATCCTTTTGTCAAGTCCAGACCAATAACGCATCCATCATTGCAAGTTACACCTTCCCACGAACAATATTCGACACCTTGATTCCACCGAGCAAGTTTCCCAACAGGATCGAGCACAAGGTCATTCTTTAGTTGGAGCAACAAGGACTGCTGACAGCCAGAACATTGGCTAGACACCGGAAAGACATAAAAGGTAAGGAAAAGTCTGCAAATGGACATCAAGAACACACATGAAGTGAACGGATTTCTCATCGTCGGGTGTAATAAGAGACATTCACACAATAAAGAATGAAGAAGTGATGAACTTATAGTGCATTCAGGTGGGTAAAGTTCCAAGAAAACGACCCTTTTGGTCTGTGACTCTAAATCTTCGCCGGCTTGAAATCAACCGTGTTCGATATGGAACAGTAGCTGGAAATGTGTAATGGTAGGTGACCCAATAATACTTCCTAGAATTTGATTAAAAATTGTCGAAAGATTCAGAACAGTCATGTCTCACCTAACCAAGAAAATACAGGACAAAAAAGAAAAGAGCCTAGTTCATTTAATGAAGATATAGAGACCCAACATGGGTCTTTGGGTTAGGACTTGGATTTATTTACACCAATGACTAAAGAACAATAGTAAAAGAATGCACTCCTTGTCGATGACTAAGAGTCACTTGCTACAATAAACAATCGAAGAGCCTTTCGGTGATTAAGAGGGTAAAGTCCATAGAATAAGACCAAATCCGAGGACGGTATGCGATAGGGACTGAACGTGTTGAATGGGAGATTGAAGAAGAAGAAGAAGCGAAGTCTGCGACAGGAGATTGGGATGTTAGTAATCCGCTGGAGCTCACAGATAGGAATCACCCTGTCCCTTTTTAATTACAAAGGTCACATCGCCTTGAAATCGAACAACCATTATAATTAGTTCAATTCATTACATGATTGTCGCATATGTTTATGTTCTATTTCTTTCTTGCCTGCCATGCAGGTCTTTGTGTAATATCATCTATAAACTACATTCAAATTCACAAACTTTTTGCAGATAATTTCGTACTGACACTCCTCTTAACATATATTGAAGGAAAATTTGAACAAAAATGAAAATAATAAGATCAACCCAGACAGGGATGGTTGAAGCAACACTCTGTTTCACTCAATGCCAAAAAAGTACAAGGTCTAGTAAAGATTAGAGAGTTATGCATGCGTAATATATGGTGGATCTTCTTGGTCGAGATGCCACTTGCGCCTGATTTGTATGTTCTGCCTCTTTATGGGAAAGCTGATCTTTCTGATATAGCAGAGAAGCATATCTCAGAACTTGAACCTGAGATGCAGGAAACTGTTTGCTCCCGTAAAATATGTGTTGTGAGGTTGGTAATTAACAATTCCAAATTCAGGAAGATCATTGAGAAAGTCCAGGGTGCAGTTGGGACGGGAAAATTCGATACATATGCTCTCTGTATACAGATAGTGATCATCACCCCCATACTTACTTTACCCATGTAACGTTTACTCAACAAAGCCTCCCTCCAAATACTTTTACAAATTTGTCATATCTTTGAATTTGGGATGGAAATTCAATCCAAGCTGCAGATGTAAGACAAGTTGGGCAATTAAAGAGTCTCCTTCAGGATTGATGAGCCGATTCTGCTCAATAGAGATTGCGTAAGGACTGATTGTGGGGCAGAGGAATGCAACCGCAGTTCTAATTCATTTGAAGCTAGCCATTCATCTCCATGGCTTGCCATTCTTGATATCATATATTCTTGGTAGAGAGTCCTGTCCATCGTTGAATTAAATAATGGGAGATAAGCAATCGCACTTGACAATTGGAAAATCTGATATAAAGGGAAGAGAAGAAAAGATCAGGAAAAAGAAACCCAATTCCATTCCTGCTCATGTATTCTATCAAGCTTGTTCATATCATTTATCTGTTTCATAAGCTACTTTGTAAATATTACCTGTTGATTAGCCAACAAATCAGTGTCGCGCAACAGCCCATGTGAAAGTCTAAAACTGAAAATGTCTACAATGACATACAGCCAATTCTTCCCATAGGCTTTTTGGCTTTCCAATTTTAGGAATTCTTCGTCAAGATCTCTGAGGAAGTCCTCTTTAACATCAAATCTAGGATTAGAGCACAATGTCAAAGGAAACTGGAGAGCTTAAAGGGAAAATACAATAGCTTACAACTAAAATTCAGCACAACGAAAGTTTTACTTTACGCCCATGCGGTGTCTGTCGGGGATAACATATCTACCTGTTGTTATTTCAGCATCCCTCAAGAATTTACCTGCAGCATAAAGGGCTTAATTTCATAAGAACATGGAGAAAAGATCTGAAATGGAAAAGGATAAGATAGAAGGCCAGAGGATTCTGGTAGAGACATGTCACGTTCCGTCGCCATTGGCCCGGTTCTTCTTGATGTGCATAAATCACAACCCTCGACCATTAGAAATGGTTGTCGGATAGTGTCCGATGCATTGACTCGACCTCTTACAACTGTCGTTTACAAAATAAATAGCTACTGTACGATAGTTCCTAACTGTGACTTCCCACGCTATAAAATTAAAGTTTTGGTCTCTAAAATATTCTTTTCAAGAGACTATTTGAGTGTTTATGATTTAAAGAAAGTGACAAAAAAAAAAAAAAGGAGTAAATGTCAGGGGAGATCTCGATTTTTATACAATCATATTCCATTACCACCTTCCTAATCAATCTTTCATCCACAAAAGGACTTCCACCCATTTAAGCCTCGAGAACTTTGCTCTTGAGGTTAAAAAATTGAGTAATAACAATCAAGCCACCAAGATTGAACAGTAGACAAGTATTTCAGTAATATAGGTTGTCAAATACAAATATCGGGCCTTAAGACAAAGGCAGCATTCACTTATGGATCCATATTTTATTTTTACATCAAACTAAAATAAATAGGAGCTAGTCTTGATAAAACCAGGGAAGTTACGTCTCGTAGGTATGGCTAGTGGCTCAACTCCTTTTTTATGGATGCTTGGCTTTCCCAGCTTTCTTTGTCACAACAAAGATGTTAACGAAAGATCTTGAACAAGATGTTGTCAACATATGCATAATAAGATGTCCTCCATCTCTTCCAAACATGAGGGGCCCAATGATAACTCCAAAACCAAAGATGAATCCTTGAGCAACTTGCTAATGGTCTCGGCTTTTTGACCATTCTCAACCTTTCTTTTAATCATTTTGGAAGGGCAAATTCCACAATGTAAGTTGTTTACTACATTTTCAAAAAATTCTTTTGAAGGGAATAAAAAATTATGTGGCATTCCTTTGAAATCACAATGCACACAAAAGGAGTTGAGACTATCATCTTCAAAGCATGAAATAGTTTGTTACTTGATAAATCCAATGACTCAAAAAGATAATGCCATCAACAAGTTTTATAGGGATGTTACCAATAAGCTTGTTACTTAGTAAATCTAGTGACTCAAGATGACTTAATTTTCCCGAAGATGGTGGAATCCCAGTTGTGAAAGCATTATGAGACATTAGAAGATGTAATAATTTGTGTTCTCCAACTTCTTTTGGTATAGGATCATCAAAATTGTTACCAGAAAAGTCAAGGATGGTAAAAGTAATTAGAGTCTACAAAGAGAATAACAGGGGAAAAAAATGAAAATGGAATTTTCAAAAAGAAGAAATGGGAGAGAAAGTACTTTAGATGGATATCTTTTCCTATAGTGACTAAAATGGTCTCCGCCTTCTCACGTGACAAACCGCCGTCTCATGGAGAATATAGGGTCCAGATTAAGCATTGCACTGGGGAAAAGAATCATTGCGCTTTAGGTGGCGACCGGCTCGCTCAATCCGTTTTGTGCCGCATGTCGAGAGCCATCCTGTTCTCGCAAAGCGTTCCACGAAGTGTCTGCAACAAGTACAGGCAGCTGGATCGTTCTCAGCTTTCAAATGTTCATTTGAATCCGATGGTTTTGTTAGGAGTCCATTTACTATGCACTCGAAATGCGGTCAAATTGAACATAGCAGCCAAGAAAGAAACATAATAGGTAGGGTAGGTCTCGATGACTCATAATTGTCCTACTCTCTAGGACTCAATGACTCAAAATCTTGTTTCGGATATCGTCCCTCAGGAAATTCTTCCACTTAATTAATATGTCACTAGATGGGTGGTAGTGCCATCAGTGCAGTAATTTGTCATTTTTCACAGAGTAGATCTCTCATGAATATACACCTTCATCACGTAGAAAGTGAGTTACAAAAGAGAAATGGGGTTCAATAAGGATAAGAGCTTACAAAGTCATAGCGGGTCACTACAAAACCCGTAAAACTCTTCTCCATCTTGTCCATACCGACTTTGGCTTTTTTCAGCACACTAACGGGAAAAATCAGATCTGCTATTTCCAATGTCATTGTTCCTCCAAAGTCAGAATCCAGTAATGTATTGCATGCATGTTTAATCCTTATAAATTTCTATTGTGCATTTGCCTGTGCAGCAAAATAGTTCGTGATATTAGCACCTGTTATCTATATACCAATAAAAGAATTAGTTATAGACAAGCAACTTATAAGCACTTTGCTGACTGCAACACAATATATGAAAGCGGGAAAAATGGAAGAGCATAAAACTTCAGCTAGGGAGTAGTATCTTACCAAAAACTAAATCTCACAACTACAATTGAACTCATGGTAGAACAAGATAAACCGCCAAGAAACCCTATGTACATCTAAGGACTTCTTTCCCCTTCCTTTAAAGCACCCAAATGCACTGCAACAGGAAACAACAGGAGGAAAGCTGATCATATCAAGAATGTCAGTCAAAATTAGGGAAGCAAGTTGAGATCACTGAAGGATGGTCAATTAGTTTCTCATTCTAACTGAACATGGCTAATTCATTTGTGGGGAGTGGTGGCACCAGCTTAAAGTCTGGCAACATGAATATGAGATATTTTAGATAGGTGCATACGTAACTTCTGCAATCTAAACTGAGGTTGGTTAAAAGCGATATAGAAGCATATGAGGTAACATGAAGGCTCCAAAGCTCATTAAAAAAAAAAAAAAACATTTAAACCAAAAACAAGCTCTTTAGAGGCACAATGTTTAGCTGGTCTTCGTAAGAGCTTTTGTAGAAGCATCATCACCAATAAATCGTGGAGACATTCTAAAGCCATATTTCACAAACAAAAGATCTAAAAATTGTGCACCAAGCACTGGGAAGTTTCGTGCCTGAAGTAGAGATGATCATCTAATTGATTATCTTACCCTTTTGTAGTGAATCTGATGAAATATTGAGTGTCAAGGAATTCTGCCATGATTACTGTCACATATATGTAAACATGGTTGTTAAGCCCTAAACATCCAGAAGCAAAATGTTTGGGCATTTGGATTTTGTTAAGTTGCTTAGGAGATGTTTGGCTCGAATTTGTGCGGAAATTTCACTATTTATGCGGTCACCAACATAACTAAATTATTGTTGCAGATTGCATTTGGCTAAATGTGTATATTTTCGTTGCCCTTCTCAGAGAGGTCCTCAAGATTTCTCATGTAACTGAACCTAAACATCCTTAGTATTTTTCCTACGTAAATATTTGTGACCAAACTCCAACGCGATAGAACTTGAAACTCCAATGATTTCACATTCACTTTTTTCTTTCCGAGACGCATTCCAAAATAATATCCCTCAAAAATCAGTAAATGCAATAACAGATACGTAAATCAGAGCCTAGAGTCTTTACGCATTTGTTCAGAACTTAAAATTACTCCAAATAAAGTCATCTACTTCGAATATATGGAGCGTAATCCCATCTAAACAAGGGGGGGGGGGGGGGGGGGGGGGGGGGGGGGGTGGGTGTAAATAAAGAAAGAGCAAAACTCAAATTTTAAGGGACGGAATGCTTAATTCAGCAACTTACCTCCTTATTGACATCAGGATGATACTTCAGAGCAAGTTTTCGATATGCCCTCTTGATTTCGTCCGGAGTTGCAGAGGGAGACACACCCAAAGCCTCATAAGGAGACTCTCTGCAAGTCACTCTCAACGGGGTAATAGTACTTCTTCTTGCCTTCTGCTTGTAACTCCAGAATCTGCAGATGGGTATCGAAGATTTGGTATGATTGTGCAAAGAGACAAGAGAAAGGTGAGGAAGAGACCTGAAACAAAGGTGAGAGCAACAGGGAGGGTGGTGTGTGGTGTCAGAGGTGGAGCCACTACATGCACGTTGGTGAAGTAATCTCCGCCTCCAACCACGTTCCTTCGCCTTTGGCCCGGTTCTTCTTGACGAGTGTAGATCACAACCCTCGACGGTCAGAAATGGTTGTCGGATAGGGTTCCATGCATTTACTGGAGCTCTCACAACTGTCGTTTACAAATAAAATAGCTACTGTACGACAGTTCCTAACTGTGATTTTCCAAGCTATAAGATTAAGGTTTTCTTTAAAAAAGAAAATAAAAATTAATATTTTGATTCCCAAAATATTATTTTCAAGAGAATAGTTTAATTTTTATAATTTAAAGAAAGTGACACAAAAAGGAGTAAGTTTCAAAATAGATCCTGATTTTTCTACAATCATATTTCATAACTACCTTTTTAATCAATCTTTCTTCATCACAAAAACACTTTCAACCATTTAATCCTTCAAAACCCGGTCTTGACGTTAGAAAAGTAACCAACAAACAAGCCACCATGAACAAATATCAAACAAGTAATTCACTAATACAGGCTATCAAATCCAACTATCATGCCTTAAGACAATGGCAGTGTTCATACATGGATTCATATTTAATTTTTACATGAAGCTAAAACAAACAGGAGCTAGTCCTGATAAAAACCTGGGAAGTTTCCTCTCGTGGGTGTGGCTGCTGGCTCAACTCCTTACTTATGGATGTTCGGCTTACACAACATTCTTGGTTACACCAAAGATGGTTAATGAAAGATCTTAAACAAAACATTGTCAACATATTCATAATAAGATATCCTCCATCTCTTCCAAAACATAAGGGGTCCAATGATAACCCCAAAACCAAAGATAAATCCTAATTCTACACTTATATATTTCCACTCAATTGTTATATGATATTTTGGTTGAGTTGTTTCATGCTTTGGGGGTAGCAATCCTAACTCAATTTGTGCACAATTGGATTTCAAAGGAAGGCCACATAATTTTTCATTCCCTTCAAATGAGGTTTCTGAGAATATAAAAAATTGCTTGGCTTGTGGAATTCGACCTTTCAAATAATTGAATGAAAGGTTGAGATCAGATAAAAAGATAAGACCATTAGCAAGTTGTTCTGGAATTCTACCAATAAGCTTGTTGCTCGATAAATCCAATGACTCAAGATGGCTCAAATTTCCTAATGATGGTGGGATTTGTCCTATTAAGGCATTGTGTGACAAGTTGAGACTGTATAGCATTCTAAGTTCTCCCATCTCTTTAGGTATAGAACCACCAAAATTGTTGCACGAAAAGTCAAGGATGGTGTTTTCAATATGGATCTTCTCTAGCTCTCTCTCTACACCTTTGATCGTCAATATCACCTTATCTTCATAAAACAAAAAATAATCACCAAAAAAGTAAAGCTCGTCAGGCATTGAATGGGTCTTATCTTTACCTTCCATTATTGCCTTCAAAGTAGACAAGAACATTATTGGGAGCTTCCCACCAAAATTGTTTGAAGAGATGTCCAAAATTTGAAGCATTGGCCATGAGCTACTAGGCTTAGGATTAGTAATGCTTCCATAAAATTTGTTTGATCGCAAAACAAGTACCCTCAATGCAGTTGTGTTTGTCAAATAAAATGGGAAGGTACCCTTGATATGGTTATTCCCAACATCCAATAATTGCAACCTTACACAATTAGCCAAATATTTTAGTAACACCCCTTCTAGATGATTTTCATTCAAAACTAAACTTTTTAACTGACATTCATCTTGAAATGTATTAGGGATGGTGCCATTGAGGTTGTTTCTCCCCAAATTCAATGTATCAAGATTTTCACTCATCTTAATCAAACATCGAGGAATTGTGCCAGTTAGGAAATTGCTGGACAAATCCAAAAAGTTAAGATATGTGGCATTACATATTGATTCAGGGATGCTACCATAGAGTTTATTATTTGAAAGAGATAACATTACTATGGGATGTAAGGACTTGCCGATGTTCACTGGTACGGTAGAGTAAAAATCATTTGCAGAGAGATCCAAGTACAAGATGGATGAGAAAATTGGGAGCTGCCCTTGGAGTTGGTTGGAGTGTAGGTCTAGGTAGCCAAAAGAAGAAAGATTAGGTCCATTCAAATTTACCAGATTGTTATGGGAGAGATTTAAGTAACTGAGAATAGGATTTTCCCAAAAATAGGTGGGTATATCTCCAAAGATTTGGTTACCAGAGAGGTCTACGGTTGATAATCTTGATTGATTTCTCAAGAAATCAGGAAAACCCTTCAATTTGCAGTAAGCCAAGCCTACCTTCTCAATTTGTGGAAATGAGAGCAACGAAACATTTAATCCATCATACTCAATCCACAAGTTATTGTATGAAAGATATAGCACTGAAAGATTTCTCAACTTTTTGATGACATTAAGCTGAAAACTGCCATTGAAGTTGTTTAGAGAAAGTGAAAGTTCCGAAAGGTCTGGGAACTCAAAGATCCACATAGGTATTGGCCCGTCTAGTTGATTTCTACTCAAAACAAGCGTATCTAGAGGATAAGAATAATTGCTGGGGAATTTATTAAGTCGACCAGAAAATTGGTTGCTGGAAAGTTCTAACTTCTGCAATGAGTGACTAACAAATAAAGAACTTGGAATATTACCGGTCAATAAATTGTCACTCAAATCAAGATAATATAAATTTTGAAGTTCTTCCCATTGAGTAGAAGTAATCTCACCACTTAGATTATTCTGAGAAAGGTTCAGAGAAGTCAAGTTCTTGGCTCTACTAAATGACGGAATTGATCCGTTGAAATGATTGTCTGATAAATCCAGCTCGGTCAATTGTGTGAGATTTGCCATTGAGATTGGAATTGAGCCACTCAAGTTATTAGATGCCAAATCTAGAATCTGGAGATGCTGAAGACCAAAGAGTTTGCTTGAATTATCAAGCCCACCTGAGATAGATTGACCTGTCAAGTGGAGACCAATAACACATCCATCTTCGCACATTACACCCTCCCACGAACAACATCCGATACTTTGATTCCACAAAGCAAGTGTTGTGGACGAAGTAGGATCGAATACAAGGTCCTTCTTCAGTTGGAGCAACAAGGACTGCTGATTGCCCGAACATTGTCTAGACACTGCAAAGACATAAAAGGTTAAAAGAAGTGTACAAAAGGATATTAAGAACACACACGAAAGGAAGGGAATTCTCATTGTAAGCTGTAACTAGAGAAATCCACGCAATAAAGGATGAAAAGGTGGTCAAGTTATGGTGCGTTCAGAAGGGTCCACAAAAGAATAAATAAATAAATAAATAAAGGGAAAGAAAAGGGGAATGGAGAAGATTAGTTGCGAGAGGGCAAACTCTACCTGGTCTGTCACGCAGCTCACTGAACGCAATCCACGGATCAATTGATTCTGTCTTAACTGACCAAGAAAATAAAGATCAAAGAAAAAGGAGACTAGTCAATATAATAGAGACAATAGAGAAGACCAGCAACAACCTTGTCCTATTTACACAAAAAAGGAAAGAACAAAGAAATAAGAGTCTTGTCCACCTAATGAAGGCAATGAATAAGTCAAGTTCCATTATTTTCTTGTAAAGAGAGAAATTTCAGTAGGTCTCAGCAGTACAGAGTCTAAAGAGCAAATGGAAAAAAAAAATACAAAGTTACTTATGGCATCCTTCGCAAAAATATTGATCTACACGATCTTCAACTCAGCAAGATTTCTTTATATCCAAGTTAAACAGAAACAACCACTAAATTTGTACTGAACACAAGCTTTTTTCTTTCATCATCCACGGCTCAACGCTTGAAACTCAGTTCTTGCGGATTGAAAAGTGAACAACTGACAAACAAGCAATCGAAGAAGAACATTACTTCTTTTTTTTTTTTTGGTGAAAGGTCAAATTATATATCACCCGTAAAAAAATTTACAAGATTGTTCGATTACAAAATATCATCATCTAAGCTCAAATATTGCACTTGGCAAATTCCAAAGCTCTTGTAAAAATTTATTACAATTTGTAAGCTTGACTCCTCTGGTAGATGAAATCTTGCCTCTCACATCCTTCTTGATTTTAGCAATAATGGTTGAGTTTTCTAGACTTGTATTGCTGAATCTTCTTCTATTCTTTTCGCTCCAAATGTGATGCAATACGGCTTTGAAAGATATACTAAGCAAAGTAGCTGCAAAGCTCTTCCTCTTAACAGTTTTGATCATCCAACATATTTCAGCTCGCCAGTGTTCAATTCTTCGAGTTAATCCATTCATGCCTAACAAAGCCTTCCAGATGTAGTTTGTGAACCTGCACTTAAAAAATAAATGTTCATGTGATTCTTCTTCTTGTTAGCAAAGGTTGCATTGTAGATCCACTGAACTATTCCATTTAGCCACCTGATTCGCTGTGGATAGTTTGTCTCTTAAAATGATCCAACATATAAAATTATGCTTCGGTACTCCTTCTTTCCAAACAAGTGTTGCCCATTTGGAATCTTCTCTATTCTCTCTTAGTGCTACATAACTTTTGGCAATATTGTATTCTGAGTCCGTCACTAGTTGTATGAGTTCACTTCTTACTTGTAAAATATTCCTAAAACTCCAAGCTAGTGACCCTTTCATCTCAACTTCTAATACATTCCTTTCCTTTAAATTTTCTGTTATCATCCATTTAACCCATAAGGAGTTTGAATTAGGGTGCACAAGAGACCATAGAAGTTTTCCAATTGCCGCCTTATTCCAAGTGTGAATGTCTATCAAACCTAGTCCTCTAGAAATTTTAGGCTAGCAAACTTCTTTCCATATCATTTTCTCTACACATCGTCCATTAGATTTACCTGTCCAAAGGAAAGTTCTAATCCTTTTTTCAATTTCATAAAGGGTCTGTTTTGGCAGTAAAAAAATTTGCATCCAATATGTTTGCAATAAGAACAGCACACTTTTTGCTACCTGCAGTCTCCCCCCATAACTAATATGCTTAGACTCCCAACCTTCAATTCTTCTCAATATCTTTTCTATCAGGATAGTACAATCTAGGTTGGAGAGTCTTTTAGTAATCAATGGCACTCCTAAGTATTTTTGTCTTCACAAAATACGAAAATAGCAGTTATGCGATTGGTTTGATTAGTTAATGGTTATATAGGTCGGTGTCTAATGGGGATTCAAATTCCAAGCATATAAAATGAAGGTATCGATTGTATTTGGAATTTCAACCCTCCTATAGAATTAAAATAACAAGAGTCCATAATGGATGATATCTAGATTCCTTATCAATCAAACATTCGTTAACACTTCTTGACAAACCCAAATACAATGCCTTAGGATAATGGCGGCACTAATAAATATATTCAATATTTACTTTCTTTTATATCAAACTGCTACAAACATAAGCTAATCATAATAAAACTAAAAGCCTTGCGTCTTCTAACTACGAAAAGTGCCTCGAAGTCCTTCTTTCGGGATGCTTGGCCTGTGCAACACATTGTCAAATAAAAAAGTGGAAGATCATAAAAAGAATGTCTCCAACATGTTTGTAATATCATATCCTTAATCTCTTCCAAAATATAAGGAGTTGACGAAAGATAAACCCTAATTCAACACCTACATATTTCCATTCAACCGTAACCCAATGTTTTGAAGCTGGTGGCTTCTAATGTGGGATTATGATTTCAAGGGAAAGTCACATAATTTGTATTTTTTTCCTTCAAAAGCAGCTTTTGAAAATGTAGTGAATGGTTGACTAGTGAAATTTGCTCCTCCAACAGATTGAATGAAGTATTAGAAACTAATAAGGAAATAAGACAATTAGCAAATTGTATAAGGATTTTACAAGTAAGCTTGTTATTTGGCAAATCTAGTAACTCAAGATGACTTAATTTTCCCAAAGGTGGAGTATTGCTTGTGAAAGCATTATGAGACAAATTTAAAAGATGTAACAATTTTTTTTCTTTAATTTCTTCTAGCATAGGACCATTAAAATTGTTACAAGAAAAGTTAGGGGTAAAAGTAATTAGAATCTCCAAAAGCCAGACCTTGGAACCTTTATAATTGCTACCATATCCTTCAAGAAAAATAGCAAGGTTCCTTCGATGTGATGTTGTTCCAATATGCAAATCTTTTGTCCTTGTGCATTTTGCCATAGATTTTGGTAATCTCTTGTTGTGATAGAAGCATTACAACACATATTAACACGTGCACACATCAACCATAAACACTAAAAGCATACAAGATTTAGAATGATTCAAATAAATCCATCCTTTGTCTATTATCAATAGCTTACCAATCTCTTCAACTATGTGCTAAGAAAATTATCGGGATTGTAAATATCATTTTTCTCTATTAATTTGGTTACTCCCTACTGATCACTAGGCTAGTTCGCAGACTTTATAGCAACTCCAACAGTGGCGCTCTGCAATTCAGGGCCTTTTGCAATTGTTCAGCACCATCTCCTCATGCACCAAAGCTGCCAAGCCACATAACCCTAAAAATAAACCCAAGAAAAAGAGTATAATATTTATCCTCATCATCTATTTTAATTTCAAATACATCATAGAGGGTAAAAGGACATTATTGCCATCCCTAATTATGACAATTCACAATGTATCCTTCAAGTTGCCTTTTGAGACTTCTACTAAGTCCACACCAAATGGATTCGTTGGCCAAGTCAAGACTAGTAATACATCCCTTATTGTAGGTTAATCCTTCCCAAGAGCAACAATCAACACTTTGATTACAATTAAGAAGCTTTTTGGACATAATAGGATTGAATATCAGATCATTATTATATTGCAGCACCAAGGACACTTGATTGCCAAGACATTGGACAGAGGCGCAAAGACACAGAAGGAGATGAAAAGTGCGGGCATGGCCATCAAGAACAACCATAAAAAGGTTGTTGATGACTTATAAGAGTCACTTGTTACGACAGACAATCAAAGAGAAGCTGAACTTTTGAGCGAATAAGAGAGTGTAAAGTCCGAAGAACAAGACCAGATCCATCGATGGTTCGCTATAGTGACTGAACGTGTCAAATGGGCGGCTGAAGGAGAAGACGAAGTGAAGTCTGGAGTAGGAGATTGGAATGTTGGTAATCCATTGGAGCTAACGGATGGGAATCACTCTATACCTTTTGTAGTACAAAGGCCACATCGCCTTGATAATAAATTCAATTAACCATGCCAGAGTTTGTGACCAAAAGGTTTGATTAGATAAGTCTGCTTTGCAAGCTGGGGCTTTTATTTATGTTATATTTCTTTCTTGCCTACCGTGCACGTCAGTGTACAATTCGACAAACAAATTAAGTTCAAAGTCACCTACTTTTTTGACATATTTCATAATAAGTCTCGAGTTAACAATTATTGAAGGAAAATTAGAACCGAAATGGAAATCATGACATTAAAATATTAAGTTTTGAAATAAGTTACAACTAATAGGAGAGATCCCAACCAATTTTGATAAAGATATTTATCTTGATATGATCAATTTCAAAACTACAATCAATAAGATACCGGAAGTCTTGGGCACCATATAATTTCCATTTAAAGTAAATATAAAAAGAATCCGCTAAGAGGATAACAGGAGAAAAATGAAAACAGAATTTTCAGACTTTTTAAGATTGAACAAGAAATGTGTAAGAAAATAATTTTCATGGATGTCTCTTCCTACAGTGAGTCCAATGATGTCCACCACAACAGCCTTCAATTTCCTCTCGGTCCCACTACAAACTACCATCTCATGGAGAATATACCCTGCGATTGAGAGTGCAAATAAGATGGCGGCTTTCAACACTATGGTTCGGGCTATGACTACCTTGGGTTCCATTAATGCAGCTAGTATTCGAGGTCTCGTTCCATCCCCCGTAAATTTAGATGTTTTGCTTCTATATGTACAAGCTCATGCCTCACAAGGTACTGGAAGAATGGAACACGCGAGTATACCAAGTAGGAAATTTACGCAATTGATGAAACGAAGGAGAAAGATTTCTGGTCCAATGGCTCATTAGAGAATGTTGAGAGTGCCAATCCCACGTCGAAGCAGAGACCCAACACTTTGTGCCTCATAAGACGTGGGCTATCATCTACCTCTACTCATGAGTTTTGTAAGATTGGACCCATTCTTACATGGTATTAGAGTCAAGTTTCTTTGTTACTTACTAATAACGGACTGGGCCCTCTTCTCTATACTAGAAACCCAAAAACGTGGGACTGCATGGGGTTATTGAGAGTGCCGGTGCTAATTCGAAATGGTGACCCAATACCCTTGTAAGGCATGGGCTACCTCCTACCACCACTCATGAGTGGACCACCCATTCTTGTATCTCAGTCATAGTGCATCTAGGCGCTCTTCCAAAGTTCATTGTTGAAATGCAGTTGGTTGGATGGTTTGCATAAAATTTGATTGGTACACTGGCCCAAGAGATCTTAGTCGTTCGAAGTTCCCCATAACTAGCTGTCATCAGATGGGTGGTAGTGCCATTAGTGAAATTCTCCTTTTTCACTAAGGAATGTATTGTATGCATGTTTAAGCCCTCGTAAAGTTCTAGTGTACATTTACCCATTCTGCAAAATACTTTGCAATATTAGCACAATTTATCTATATACCAATGAAAGAATTAGATTTAGATAAGCAACTTATAACCACTTTGCCAACAGTAATCCAATATACGAAAGCTGGAAAAATGGAAGAGCGTAAAACCACAACTTAGCACTATCCTACCAAAAATGAAATCTCAAAACTACAATTGAACTCATGGCAAAGCAAAATAAACTGCCAAGAAAACCTATGTACATCTAAGGACTTTTTGCCCTTTACTTAAAGCACCCAAATGTACCGCAATAAGAGACAGCAGGAGGTAAGTTGATAAGATCAAGAAAATTAGTCAAAATTAGGGAAGCAAGTTGAGATCATTCTAGCTGAACATGGCTAATTCATTTGTGAAGAGCGGTGGCACCTGCTTATAGTCTAGCAACATGAAAACGAGATATTTTAGATAGGTGCTTTTCTAACTTCTGCAATCTAAACTGAGGCTGGTTAAAAACGGTAAGAAGCATATGAGGTAACATGAAGGCTGCAAAGCTCATTAACAAAATGAAAATTTAAACAAAAAACAAGCTCTTTAGAAGCACAACATTTAGCCGGTCTTCTGTGAGAGCTTTTGTAGAAGCTTCATCTCTAATAAATTGCGGAGACTTTCAAAAGCTACATTTCACAAACAACAAATATGAAAATACTGCACCTAACACTGGGAACTGACTAATTAGCCTCTGCCTGGGCACATCAGTACCGTAAATGTCAAACTACGTTTACTTGATTAAACTGCCAATTTTCTTACCTATTACCTAGGGGTCAGATTTGTGCATGGACATAGTACAGACTAACTAGAACAAAAACCATAGCAACTTTGATTCCTCTTTCCCCCGGAGACACGTTAATCTTACATATCTAAAGCATTTCAAAGCTCATCTATCAATTTCGAATCTGATGAAATATTGAGTCTCACGAGTACTGCATTATTGCTCTCAGAGACATCTAAGCATGGTTGTTAAGGCATAATAATCAAAAAGCAACATGTTTGGCCATTTGGATTTTGTTAAATTGGTTAACCGATGTTTGGTGGGGTTTTTATCAGAACGGAGATTTCACTATTATGGAATCACCGACTTAACCATATGTATTAGTTGCACATTGCCTTGGGCTAAGTGCGTCTATTTTCGCTACCATTCTCAGAGAGATCCTCAAGATTTTGCAGGTAACTGAAGCTAAACATCCTTAGTAGTTTTTTCTACGTAAATATTCGTGACTAAACTCCAACGTGATAGAACTGGAAACTCCAAACATTTCACATTCACTTTTTCATTCCGAGACGCATTCCAAATAATATTCCTCAAAAATCAATATATGCAACAACAGATAGGCAAAACAGAGCCTAAAGTCTTCACGCATTTGTTCAGAATTCAAAATTACCCAAATAAAGTCATCTGAATTTATGGAGCCAACTCCCATCTCAACCATGGACAGAGCAAAACAGAAACTTTAATGGATGAAGTGCGTAATTCAGCAACTTACCTCTTATACACATCAGAATGATTCTTCAGAGCAAGTTTTCGATAAGCCCTATTGATTTCGTCCAGAGTTGCAGAAGGAGACACCCCCAAAACCTCAGAAGGAGACTCTCTGCGACTCGCTTTCAGAGGAGTAACACTACTTCTTCTTGCCTTCAGCTTGCAACTCCACAAGCTGCAGAAGGGTATCGAAGATTTGGTTTCATTTTGCAAAGAGACAAGCAAATGGTGAGGAAGATACCTGAAGCAAAGGTAAGAGAGTCAGGGAAGGATGGCGTGCTGTGTCACAGGCAGAGCCACTACCTGCACGTTGGTGAAATAATCTCTGAATCTTCTTATGTCATGAAGATTCTGCAAGATTCTCCGCCACCAAGCACGTTCCTTCGCCATTGGCCCGGTTCTTCTTGATGAGTATAGATCACAACCCTCGACGGTCAGAAATGGTTGTCGGATAAGGCCCCGTGAATTTACTGGAGCTCTTACAACTGTCGTTTTCAAATAAAACAGCTACTGTACGACAGTTCCTAACTGTGACTTTCCAAGCCATAAGATTAATGTTTTTCTTTAAAAAAGAAAAAAAATTAAGATTTTGATCCCCAAAATATTATTTTCAAGAGAATAGTTTAATTTTTATCATTCAAAGAAAGTGACACAAAAGGGAGTGAGTTTCAAAATAGATCCCGATTTTTCTACAATCATATTTCATCCTTACCTTCTTAATCAATCTTTCTTCAGCCACAAAAACACTTTCAACCATTTAATCCTTCAAAACCTAGCTCTCGATGTTAGAAAAGTAACCAACAAACAAGCCACCATGAACAATATCAAACAAGTTATTCAGTAATATAGGCTATTAAATACAAATATCGTGCCTTAAGACAATGGCAGCATTCATACATGGATTCATATTTAATTTTTACATGACGCAAAAACAAACACAAGCTAGTCTTGATAAAAGTTGGGAAGTTGCATCTTGTGGGTATGGCTATTGGCTCAACTCCTTACTTATGGATGCTTGGCTTACACAACATTCTTTGTTACACAAAAGATGGTCAATGGAAGATCTTGAACAAAATGTTGTCAACATATTCATAATAAGATATCCTCCATCTCTTCCAAAACATAAGAGGTCCAACGATAACCCCAAAACCAAAAATAAATCCCAATTCTACACTTATATATTTCCACTCAATTGTTACTTGAGATTTTGTATGAGTTGTTTCATGCTTTAAGGGTGATAATCCTAGCTCATTTTGTGTGCATTTGGATTTCAAAGGAAGGCCACATAATTTTTCATTCCCTTCAAAAGATGTTTCTGAAAATGTAGAAAATTGCTTGGCTTGTGGAATTTGACCTTCCAACCGATTGAATGAAAGGTTGAGAACAAATAAAAAGATAAGACCATTAGCAAGCTGTTATGGAATCCTACCAATAAGCTTGTTGCATGAAAAGTCAAGGATGTTGTTTTCAATATGGATCTTCTCTAGCTCTCTCTTTACACCTTTGATCATCAATATCACCTTATCTTCATAAAAAAAAAAATAATCGCCAAAAAATTGAAGGTCATCAAGCATTGAATGGGCCTCATTTTTATCTTCCATTATTGCCTTCAAAGTAGACAAGAACACTATTGGAAGCTTCTCATCAAAATTGTTTGAAGAGATGTCCAAAATTTGAAGCACTAGCCATGAGCTAATAGGCTTAGGATGAGTAATGCTTCCATAAAATTTGTTTTGATCCTAAAACAAGCACCCTCAATGCAATTATGTTCTTCAAGTAAAATGGGAAGGTACCCTTGATAAAGTTATTCCCAACATCCAATAACTGCAACCTTACACAATTTGCCAAATATTTTGGTAACACCCCTTCGAGATGATTTTCATTCAAAACTAAACTTTCTAGTCCACATTCATCTTGAAATGCATCAGGGATGGTGCCATTAAGGTTGTTTCTCCCCAAATTCAATGCCTTACGTGTTTTGCTCATCTCAACCAAGCATTGTGGAATTGTGCCACTTAGGAAATTGCTAGACAAATCCAGAAAGTTGAGATTTGTAGCATTACAAATTGATTTAGGGATTCTACCATAAATTTTATTATTTGAAAAGGATAAGATGGTTAGGGAGCCAAGAGAGTTGCCAATGCTATCTGTTATGATACAATGGAAATTATTATTTGAGAAATCCAAGTATCTGATGGATGGGAGAATTAAAAGCTGCCCTTGGAGTTGGTTGGAGTGTAGGTCTAGGAAGCCTAAATAAGAAAGATTAAGGATAGGTCCATTCAAATTCACTAGATTGTTATTAGAGAGATTTACATAATTGAGACTAGGATTTTCCCAAAACCAAAAAGGTATATCTCCATAGATTTGGTTACTAGAGAGGTCTACGGAATATAATCTTGATTGGTTTCTCAAGAAATTAGGAAAAACCTTCAATTTGCAATAAGCCAGGCCTATGGTGTGAATTTGGGGAAATGAGGACAACGAAAGATTTAATCTATCATACTCAATGGACAAGTTATTGTTTGAAAGATCTAGGCATAAAAGATTTCTCAACTTTTGGAAGACATTAAGCTGAAAACTGCCGTTGAAGTTGTTCCGAGAAAGTGAAAGACTCCAAAGGTCTTGGAATTCAAAGATCCACATAGGTATTGGCCCATCTAGTTGATTGCTACTCATATCAAGGTTCTGTAAAGGATAAGAAGAAACGTACGAGAATTTATTGAGCTGACCAGAAAAGTGATTGTTGGAAAGTTGTAACTCGCGCAATGATTGACTAGGAAATAGAGAACTTGGTATATTACCAATCAATAAATTGTAACTCAAATCAAGATTATTTAAATTCTGAAGTTCTTCCAACTGAGTAGAAGTAATCTCACCACTTAGATTATTGTAAGAAAGATCCAAAGAAGTCAGATTCTTGGCTCTACTAAATGATGGAATTGATCCATTGAAATGATTGTGTGATAAATCCAGCTCGGTCAATTGAGTGAGATTTGCCATTGAGTTTGGAATTGATCCACTCAAGTTATTAGACGCCAAATATAGAATCTGGAGATGCTGAAGACCAAAGAGTTTGCTTGAGTCATTAAGCCCGCCCGAGATGGATTGACCTGCCAAGTTGAGACCAATAACACATCCATCATCGCACCTGACCCCTTCCCACGAGCAACATTCAATACTTTGATTCCAGCGAGCAAGTTTTGGGGAGGAAGCAGGATTGAACACAAGGCCATTCTTCAGTTGGAGCAACAAGGACTGCTGATTGCCCGAACATTGGCTAGGCACTGCAAAAACATTAAAGGGAAAACAAAGTGTGCAAAAGGATATTAAGAACACAAATGAAAGGAACGGAATTCTCATTGTAAGCTGTAACAAAATACATCCACACAATAAAGGATGAAGAGGTGATGGAGTTATAGGGCGCTCAGAAGGGTGAAGTGAGAACACGACCTTTTTGGTCTGTGACGAAGTCTTGGCCGGCTAGAAATCAACGGTGTTCGGTATGCGACAGTAGCCCGAACTTTGAACACGGAGGTTGAAGAAGAAAAAAATAACAAAGTGATAGAGACATGTTGAATCGTGAGCAAAGGTCACTATGCCATGCCGATTATCCTTGCTTGATTCGTAAAAGGACTTTTCAATGTCAAATCTAAAACACGGAGTCTCAAAAAGAGATATTTACAATGAATTAAAAAAATGAAAGAAAATGGGAAAGAAAAGAGGAATGGAGAAGATGAGCAAGTGATCCCACAAAATCTCAGACATTGAAGAGAGTATCTTAAGACTCAGAGTTAAATACAACGTACACTAAAAATGTTTCGAAAGGAAGAATCTTCAGGAGCATCAATGGCAGATGATGATGGTTCCAAAGGACCTTCCATCACCGTTGAGACTGCTTCAAGTTCCTCGAACTCACTGCGCGTAGGAGATTGCCAGGGAAACAAACAAAGAATAAAAAATTCAGTCGGGGGATTAGTTAAAAGAGGGCAAATTCTACCCGGTCTGTCTCCGAGCTCATTGAACGCAATCCACGAAGTCAATCTATTCTTTCTAGAAATGAGAAAAAATTGTCAGGAAGAGTCACAAAAGTCATATCTTTCCTGTCCAAGAAAATAAAGAGCAAAGTAGAAGAAGGCTAGCCAATTTGATAGAGATAATAGAGAAGTCCAGCAACAGCCTTGTCCCACTTACACAAGATAAGAAAGACCAGAGAAATAAAAGTCTTGTCCACTTAATGAAAGTAATGAATAAGTCAAGTTCTATTATTTTCTTATAAAAAAATAATAATTTTATAATATTAAGAAATGTCTCTATATTTTTATATACTACTTTTTATTAATGTAAACTTATATTTCAACCAAAAAAAAAGACAAAAATTTCAGTACAGAACATAAAGATCAAATGGGAAAAAAATACGAAAGTTATTTATGACATTCTCCACAAAAATATTGATCTACGTAATCTTCAACTCAGCAAGATTTCTTTCTATCCAAGTTAAACAGAAACAACCAATAAATTTGTACTGAGCACAAAATTTCTTCTTTCACCATCCACCGCTCAACACTTGAAACTCAGTTCTTGGGGATTGAAAAGTGAGCAACTGACAAGCAAGCAACCGAAGAAGAACATTACTTCTTTTTGTCTTCACAAAATACAATAATAGAAGTTATGCGATTTGTGCGATCAATCGAACATTCGGTAACACTGCTTGACAAACCCAAATATAATGCCTTATGATAATGGTGGCACTAATACATAGATTCAACATTTATTTTCTTTTATATCGAACTGTTACAAATATGAGCTAATGATAATAAAACTAAAAGCCTTGCATCTTCCCACGTCCTCCATCGCTGCAATATGAATCACCCTCTTCATCAGTTATGTTCAGTTCTTTCTCAAGCAATTCCACAAATTCCTTTCCAATTTCCTGCCAATTGAAAATATACAACAATTTTTCACACTAAATCAAATCTGAAATTTTTGAACGACATTCTTCCATATGGTGTGGTAGCACGCACGCATAATAACTTAAATCTGTGAAGAAAGTTATCAGATGATTATGATCATATAGAGATTAATACTGAAAGTTATCAGATGATTATGTTCTACCTATTGTTAACTGACCATTCCTCAAAAGATTACCTGCAGCATAAAGGTCTTAATTATAAGAACGTGAAGAACAAATCTGAATTGGCAAAGGATAAGATAGAAGGTCGGAAGATCTTTTTCAAGCATGTCGCGATCTATCATTTTGAACAAAAAAAGAAAAAGAAGAAGAAAAAGAAAAAGAAAAGTTCTTGCACAGGAAATAAAATAATTTGATGCCATGCAGGGAATCAAGGCATAAGAAGGAAATCAAAGGTAATGGAGACATGGAACACGAGAGTATACCAGGCAGGAAGTTTATGTAAATGAAGTAATGAAGGAGAAGACTTGTGGTCTAGAGGCTCATTAGAGTATCCCTGTGTAGCAGAAGCGATCCAAGTTATTGATCCAAACATCATGGTGCATCTTGAAGCTCTTCCAACACTCACTGTTGAAACGCAGTTGGGTGGATGGTCAGCATAAAATTTGACCGGCCCATTGGCCTAAGAGATCTTCATCACATAGATAGTAAGTTATTGATCCAAACATCATGGTGCATCTAGAAGCTCTTCCAACACTCACTGTTGAAACGCAGTTGGGTGGATGGTTAGCATAAAATTTGAAGTTCCACATAACTAGCTGTCACTAGATGGGTGGTAGTGCCATCAGTGCACCAATTTCTCATTTTTCACCAAGTAGATCTCTCATAAAATATACACCTTCATCACATAGATAGTAAGTTATAAAAGAGAAAATGGGGTTCAACTTACAATTTCATAACGCGCCATTACCAAAGCCGTAGAACTCTTTTCCATCTTGTCCTTTCCTGTGTTGGCTTCCTTCAGCGCCATAATAGGAATAATCAGAATTGGTATTCCCAGTGTCATGTTTCCTCTGAGATTCACAATCCAGTAATGTAGTGTATGGATGTTTAGTCCTCATAAAAGTCAACGGTACATTTACCTTGTAGCAAAATACTTTGCAATATTAGCACCATTTATCTATGTGCCAATGAAAGAATTGGATTTAGGTAAGCAACTTATAAGCACTTTGCTAACACTAATGCAATATACGAAAGCAGTTAAAATGGAAGAGCATAAACCCTCAGCTTAGCAGTATCCTACCTAAAATGGAATCTCAAAACTACTATTGAACTCATGGTAGAACAAAATAAACTGCCAAGAAAACCTGTATACATCTAAGGACTTCTTTGTTCTTTATTTAAAGCACCCAAATGCACCGCAATAAGAGACAACAGGAGGTAAGTTGATAGTATCAAGAAAATTAGTCAAAATTAGGGGAGCAAGTTGAGATCACTGAAGGACGGTCAAGTAGTTTCTCCTTCTGGCTGAACATGGCTAATTCATTTGTGGGGACTAGCAACATGAATATAAGAAATTTTAGATAGGTGCTTTTCTAACCCTCCAATCTAAACGGAGGTTGGTCAAAAGCGATAAGAAGCATATGAGCTAACATGAAGTCTGCAAAGCTCATTAACAAAATGAATATTTAAACCAAAAACAAGCGAAGCTTCATCTCTAATAAATCGATACTTTCAAAAGGTATATTTTTCAAACAACAAGTATGAAAATTCTGCACCAAACACTGGGAACTAACTAGCTAGCCTCTGCATGAGCACGTCAGTACAGTAAATGTCAAACTATGTTTACTTGATCAAACTGCCGATTTTCTTACCTATTACCTAGGGGTCAGATTTGTGTATGGGCATGGTACAGACTAACTAGAACAAAAACCACAGCAACTGTGATTCCTCTTTCCCCTGGAGACACTTTAATCTTACATATCTGAAGCATTTCTAAGCTCTTCTCTCGGTTTCAAATCTGATGAAATATTGAGTCTCAGGGAATACTGCATTATTGCTCTCGGAGACATCTAAGCGTGGTTGTTAAGGCATAATAATCAAAAAGCAACATTTTTGGCCATTTGGATTTTGTTAAATTGGTTAAGAGATGTTTGGTGGGGTTTTCCTCAGAACGGAGATTTCACTATTTACGGAATCACCGACATAACTATATTTATTATTTGCACATTGCGTTGGGCCAAGTGCGTATATTTTCGCTGCTATTCTCATAGAGACAAGATTTTGCAGGTAACTGAACCTAAATGTCCTTAGCAGTTTTTTCTACGTAAATATTTGTAACTAAACTCCAACGTGATAGAACTGGAAGCTCCAATCATTTCACATTCACTTTTTTCATTCCCAGACGCATTCCAAATAATATTCCTCAAAAAGCAATATATGCAATAACAGATATGTAAAACAGTGCCTTAAGTCTTTACGCATTTGTTCAGAACTCAAAATTACCCAAATAGAGTAATCTACTTCGAATATATGCACCGAAATCCCATCTAAACCGTGGAAAAAAGAAAAACACGAATTTTAATGGACGGAGTGCTTAATTCAACGACTTACCTCCTTATACACATCAGGATGATACTTCAGAGCAAGTTTTCGATAAGCCCTCTTGATTTCGTCCAGAGTTGCAGAAGGAGACACCTCCAAAACCTCATAAGGAGACTCTCTGCGACTCGTTCTCAGAGGTGTAACACTACTTGCCTCCTGCTTGCAAATTCAGAAGGCTGCAGATGGGTATCGAAGATTTGGTTTGATTTTGCAAAGAGACAATTGAAAGGTGAGGGAGAGACCTGAAGCAAAGATAAGAGAGACAGGGAAGGATGACATGCAGTGTCACAGGCAGACCTGCTACATGCACGTTGGTGAAGTAATCTCTGAATCTTCAAGTGCTCATGTCATGAAGATTCTGGTAGAGACATGTTGCGCTTTGGATTTGGAGTTCTCCGCCTCCGGCCATGTTCCTTCGCCATTGGCCCGGTTGTTCTTGATGTGCACGGATCTCAACCCTTGACGGTCAGAATTCGTTGTCGGATAGGGTCCCATGCATCTACTCGAACTCTTACAACTATTGTTTACAAATCAAATGGCTACTGTACGACAGCTCCTAGCTGTGACATTCCATGCTATGAAATTAAGGTGTTTCTCCCTCCAAGTGAAAGGGCTGAGGAAAAGGTTTCCGTCTCTGCAAAAGTTTTGATCTCCAAACTATTCTTTTCTAGAGAATATTTTAGTTTTAACATTTAACGAAAGTGACCGAAAAAGGAGTAAATTTCAGAAAATGTCTTGATTTTTCTACAATCATATTACATCACCACATTCTCAATCAATCTTTCTTCATCCGCAAAAAGACAACCATTTAAGCCTTGAAAGCTTTGCTCTTGAGATTAGAAACGTGAGTAATAACAAACAAGCCACCAATAACAAATACCGGACAAGCATGAGTAATATAGGTTGTCAAATACAAATATCATGCCTTCAGGCAATGACAGCATTTATTCATGGATCATTCATACATGGATTCATATGTTATTTTTGCATAAAACTCAAACAAACAAAAGCTAGTCATGAAAAAACCGGGGAAGTTCCATCTCGTAAGTATGGCTAGTGGCTTAACTCCTTATTTATGGATGTTTGGCTTCTACAATATTCTTTATTACAACAAACATGGTTAATGGAAGATCTTGAACAAAATGTTGTCAACATATTCATAATACCTTATCCTCCATCTCTTCCAAAAAATAAGGGGCCAAATGATAATCCCAAGGCCAAAAATAAATCCCAATTCAACACTTACATATTTCCACTCAATCAAATGAACTATCTCATACATTGTGGGTGGTAATTTGGGCTTCTCCTGTGTGCATTGTGATTTGAAAGAAAAGCCACATAATTTTTGATTCCCTTCAAAAGAGGTTTCTAAAAATGTAGAAAATTGTTTGGGTTGTGGAATTTGACCCTCCAAATGATTGAATGAAAGGTTGAGCACAGATAAAAAGATAAGACCATTAACAAGTTGCTCTAAAATCTTACCTATAAGCTTGTTGCATGATAAATCCAGTGACTCAAGATGGTTCAAATTTCCTAATGATGGTGGGATTTGTCCTGTTAAGGCATTGTGTGACAAGTTAAGAATGTAAAGCATTTTGAGTTCTCTCAATTCTTTAGGCATAGGACCATTAAATTTATTGCATGAAAAGTCAAGGACGGTGATTTCAGCTTGGATCTTCTCTAACTCTCTCTCCACACCCTTGATCGTCAATATCACCTTATCTTGAAAATAATGGTAAATACTAACATAATGACGGTAATAAGATTGGGCCTCATATTTATCTTCATAATATTAAGCACTTGGGAAAAATAAAGGTCGCCAAGCTCTAGATAAGCCTCACTTGCGTCTTCCATCATTGCCTCCAACATACATAAAAACATTATTGGAAGCTCTCCACCAAAATTGTTTGAAGCAATGTCTACAATTTGAAGCATTTGCCATGGGTTGGTCGACCAAGGGTGGGTAATGCTTCCATAAAATTTGTTAGATCTCAAAACAAGCACCCTCAACATGACTGTGTTATTCAAGAAAAATGGGAAGGTACCCTCAATATGGTTGTTCCCAACACCCAACAATTCCAAGCTTACACAATTGGCCAAAGATTTTGGTAACTTTCATTGTAGATGATTTTCATTCAAAGCTAAACTTCATATACTACAATTTTCATAAAATGTGTTAGCAATGGTGCCAGTAAGGTTGTTTCCCCCCCAAATTCAACACCTAAAGAGTTTCACTTATATGAATCAAGCATTAGGGAATTATCCCACTTAGGGAATTGCTAGACAAATCCAAAAACCTGAGACATGTGGCAGTACATATTGATCCAGGGATGCTATCATAAATTTTATTATTTGATAAAGATAAGATTTCTATTGAACCAAGGAACTCACCAATGTTAGTTGGTATGGCAAAGTGAAGATTATTTTCTAAGAAATCCAAGTAAGTGATGGATAGGAGAATTGGGAGTTGCCCTTGGAGGTGGTTAGAGTGAAGATCTAGGTATCTCAAAGAAGAAAGATTAAGGATAGGTGCATCCAAAGTCACTACATTGTTACAAGAGAGATTTACATAATTGAGATTAGGTTTTTCTCAAAACCAAGAAGGTATATCTCCATAGATATGGTTATTAGAGAGATCTATTGAGTATAATACACACTGGTTTCTTAAGAAATTAGGAAATACCTTCAATTTGTATGAAGCCAATCTTAACACTTCAATATGGGGAAATAAAGGCAAAGAAAGATTTAATTTGTCATACTTAATTGACAAGTTGTTGTTTTAAAGATCGAGAACTAAAAGATTTTGTAACTTTTGGATGTCACTAATCTTAAAATTGTTGTTGAAGTTGTTTTGGAAAAGAAAAAATATCCAAAGGTCTTGCAATTCAAAGATATGCATAGGTATTAGTCCCTCTAGTTGATTGCTACTTAAATCAAGTATATTTAATGGACAAAAAGAAATGTTGGAGAATTTTTTAATTAAACTTGAAAATTGGTTGTTGGAAAGGTTTAAATATGACAATGACTAACAAGCAAATAAAGAACTTGGAATATTACCATTTAATAAATTGCTACTCAAATCAAGCCAACTTAAATTCCAAAGTTCTTCCCATTGAATATAAGTAATTTCACCACTCAAATTATTCCTAGAAAGGTTTATATACGTAAGATTCTTGGTTCTACTAAATGATGGAATGAATCCATTAAAAATGTTGTTTGCCAAGTTCAAGTAAGTCAATTGTGTGAGGTTTTCCATTGAGTTTGGAATTGATCCATTGGAAAGGTTGTTTGCCAAGCCCAAGTATGTCAATTGTGAAAGGTTTGCCATTGAGTTTGGAATTGATCCTTTGAAAATATTGACTGTCAAGTCCAAGTAGGTCAATTGTATGAGGTTTGCCATTAAGTTTAGAATTGATCCATAGAAAAAGTTGTTTGCCAAGCCCAAGTAGGTCAATTGTGTAAAGTTTTCCATTGAGTTTGGAATTGATCCATTGAAAAGGTTGTTTGCCAAGCCCAAGTATGTCAATTGTGAAAGGTTTGCCATTGAGTTTGGAATTGATCCTTTGAAAATATTGACTGTCAAGTCCAAGTAGGTCAATTGTATGAAGTTTGCCATTAAGTTTAGAATTGATCCATAGAAAAAGTTGTTTGCCAAGCCCAAGTAGGTCAATTGTGTAAGGTTTGCCATTGAGTTTGGAATTGATCCTCCAAATCCATTAATTGATATGTCCAAAGAGACCAATTGTGTCAAGCTTGCAATTGAGTTTGGAATTGATCCACTAAAATTACAATCTTGAAGTAGTATAGTTTGAAGGGAATTGTTTGGAAGAAACTCTGGTAAAGAACCTTGAAGTAATTGATTGTGTGATATGTCAATCATTTTTAATGTGGCACTAGAAAGATCATTTTAGGAAATTGATCATTCAACATAGAATTAGACAAATTCAAGGATGTCAAATTTTTGAAATTTATGAAAAATTTTGGAATTGGAGTTGAAAAATTGTTATTAGGCAAATTAATTATTGAGAGGGATTGTAGATTCACTAAGGAGGAATCAATAGGGCCAAAAAGACCACAATTGTTTAAACTCAACACTCTTAGATTTGGAAGTGATGATGACAAGGTATGACACCACTCACTTTCTTGGGTTGATATAGCTACACCATCAAGATGAAGTTCAATAAGATGTGAAAGGTTGTGGACCAACATCTTTAAATTTGTCAGTTGTAACTGACCTTTAAAAAAGTAAGTAGACAAATCAAGAATAACCAACCTTGTCAAATGCGAAATAGCGACAGGAATATGTCCGGCAAACCCAACATATGATAGATTCAAATAACTCAAATTCACCAACTTACCAAATTCAAATGGAATTTGCAAATTTCCTTTTTAAGGAATTGGTTAGTTGTCCAGTAACAAATAAGACTAGTAGAGAGTTTTCTAGAAAAGAAAACAAACAAGGAATAAAATAATAATAAATATTCACAGTTGTTGTATTAGACCCTTTTCTTTGGGTCTTTCTTGACCTAATTAGAAGGGCGGGGCTTCATAATTTTAAAATCGTTGAAGTCATTATATGCCAAATTCAGACGTTGGAGATGCTGAAGACCAAAGAGACTGCTTGAGTCATCAAGCCCACCCGTGATGGATTCTTCTGTCAAGTCGAGACCAATAACCCACCCATCATTGCACGTTACGCCTTCCCATGAACAACATTCGATACTTTGATTCCACCGAGCAAGTTTTGTAGAGAAAGTAGGATTGAATACAAGTTCGTTCTTCAGTTGAAGCAACAAGGACTGCTGACTGCCAGAAAATTGGCTAGACACCTGATAGACAGAAAAGGTTAGGAAAAGGGCGCAAATGGACACCAAGAACACACATGAAGGGAACGGATTTCTCATCGTAGGGTTTAATGAGAGACATTCACACAATAAAGGATGAAGAAGTGATGGACTTATAGTGCGTTCAGGAAGGTAAAGTCCCAATAACACAACTTTCTGGTCTGCGTGCGGAATGGTTGGTGACCCAATTACACCTTCTAGAACATGATTAAAATTTTCAGAAAGAGTCACAATAGTTATATCTTACCTAACCAGAAAATACAGAACAAAAAACAAAAGAGCCTAATCCATTTAATAAAGAGATAGAGAACTAACATTGGGCTTTTGGGTTTACTTCGATTTATTTCCTACAATGACTCAAGAACAACCATAAAAGAATCCACTTTTTGTCGATGACTAGAGTCACTTAATACGATAGACAATAGAATATGTGCTGAACTTTTCGGTGAATAAGAGGGCAAACTACGATGAACAAGAACATACCCGAGGATGGTACGCCATAGGGACTAAACTAGTTGAAGGGGAGACTGTTGAAGAAGAAGAAAAGCGAAGTCCGGAGTGGGAGATTGGGATGTTAGTAAGCTGCTGGAGGTCACAGATAGGAATCACCCTGTATCTTTTGAATTACAAAGGTCGCATCGTCTTGAAATCAAACCATCATAACTAGTTCAATTCATTACATAAATCTGGCTTTTGTTTATGTCTATTTATTTCTCGCCTGCCGTGCAGGTCCGTGTATAACATGATCTATAAATTACATTCAAATTCACAAACTTTTCTCCGTATAATTTCGTAATGATTCTCCGGTTAGCATACATTGGAGGAAAATTAGAACAGAAATGAAAATAATAAGATCAAACCAGATTTCTTGGTCGAGAAGGGAACTTTCTGAAGATTATGACATGATTAGGAGATGCCCCTTGAGCCTGATTTATATGCGCTGCATGCTTTATTGGAAAGCTGATCTTGCTTTCTCAAAACTTGTGTTGTAAGTTTGGCAATTAACAATGCGAAATTCAAGAAGATTATTGAGAAGATCCAGGGTGCATTTGGGATGGGAAAATCCGATACATATGCTCTGTATACAGATAGTGATCACCCCCTTGCTTGCTTTACTAATGTAATGTTTACTCTCTAAGTCTCCTTCCAAGTCCTACATACCTGGTTGTGGTTTACCGGTGGTTTGAATTCTCATGACAGCCTTAGGAAAATCGAGATATTATGTCAATTACGGATGGAAAGTCGCGGGGCCATTAAAGAGGAACTTCAACGTGTTGTGGGATGAAGAAGTGGACAGTCCAAAAGACATAATTTGAAGCAGGAAACTGCTCGGAGAAAATAGCAGGGGAAAATTCTTAGGAATAAGTGGCCATGAACTCCGGCAGGATTGATGAGCCAATTCTACTCTAGAGATTTCTTGACTGACTGGGGGCAGAGAAATGGCAACAGCAGTTCAATTCATTTAAAATCTGCAATATATTTCCATTACTTCTCATTCTTGATATCATATATTCTTGGTAGAAAGAGCTGTCCATTGTTGAATTAACTCGATAATGGAAGAAGGTCCCTTGAAGATGGTCCCTTGTCCATGCCTGTTCATATTCCATTTCTACTAACATTTTTTCTGTTGCGTGAGCTAGTTTGTTAGCAATTACCTGTTGTTTCACCACCAAATCAGTGTCGCGCAGCAGCCAAGGTGAGAGTTAACTATTAACTACTACAAGAAATCAATTATACACATAATGTTAACTACTATTTTTTGTACCAAGTAATGAGAATAAAAACAGAAAAAACGACATTTCCACAGATATCTTCCATGTCAAAATAATGGTAGCCTACAGTCTTTTAGTGGCGTACAGAAACCAAATAGAAATGCAAAATTATGAAGCAGCATCAAGCAGAGAGCTGTTGCTTCTTGGAACCAACCACAACTCATACAAGTTCTATGCAACTAACTATTTATTAAGCTGGCTTCAGTCTGAACATTTTTAGCACAGGCAGCACTAAGGAGAAATATTGAAATTCAAATAGGTCAATTTCTACGGAGAGCTACCCTGGTAATCATCTCGACTGACAGCATGATATAAGTACCTTGAATTGTTAAGCATGCACCACACATCAATTTGTGTATAGCAATTGAGCATAATCGCCATTGGAGAGGCCTTATGGTCTTCAGCAAACTCCCTCCAGGGTAAAGTTAAGCAACGTATCTCTGCAAGTGAGGCGTATATTGATGCATCTCAATATCAACCGAATAATTGCAAAATGAATCATGAATCTGAGCTCAAATCACATAATTTATTATGTCATCCACGATCAATCATTACATCCCAAAGAGAATTGGTCAATTGCTGACCACCGAAATCATCTCTTTCAAACAAATGAGAGTAAACCACAATGAAATTACACATTTCAGCCAAGAGTCACTTTCACCTATGCCTGCCCAACTATGCACTTTTCCCAGAAGTGTTTGGACGAACTCCAAGCACCACAGCAATTCCCTCACCCTCGCAGAAGTTGATAAGTATAACATCTACCTCTACAGGTTTCCTAGTCTCTTCATCAAGCCTTGTTCTTGAAGAAAAATACATACAACAATGGGAGGTCTTAAAAGTAATGACTGCATAATTCTAAGTCACGGAAGAAATTTCTATCCTGTATCAGTAACTCAATCATAAATTTGGCTCCAAGACCACCGTAGTTCTTCTTTAAGTCCCCCAGCATTCAACTTATCCAAGTACCGGATACATGCATAGCACGTAAGATAATTTGACACTAGCCATAGACCATATCCACAGATGTGAGCACAGCACACCGGGGGAAGTATAGAACATATTCTAGGAGTTATAAGAGGTAGTTTCAAGTAGAACTAGATGATTAATCTTAATCACTGGATCATCTTTCCACCAAGAAAATAGTCGCAATGAAATGAAACAGGAACACCAATTATTACAGTTTAAATTGAAAATGAAGAGTGGCAGATCAAAAGACACATTAGTCCATTTCATAGATTCCAGCATTTAAACTCTGCCTAACGATTATAGAAGTATGAGAAATATACAAGAATTGACACGTATAATAACCAAAAACCTTTTCTCCAACAAATGGATGAAAGATTGGGGTAATTGGAACTATATTCACCTAATCAATCCTAGAATGGCTACCCTCCTAAATGACCAAAACAAATTATGCTCAACGCTTGTGTCAGCCAAAAGGTGACAATACCAGGCTAATTCCAGAGGGCAACAAACAAGCAACTTTCGAGATATCAGACTAATGTGGATAATGAGTACGACTGAATACAATCACTGCACTTGGTCTTTTAATCTTCATTTTCAAGCATAAGTACAAGAGTGCAAACACAGTGCCCAATCTGAACACATGTTCAACATTTGCATTCAAAACCTTGTTAACGTTTCCATGATTCAGAAAGAGCACTTACTCCCAGCAACCTCAAAGTCACTGCAATTACAGCTAATATAATATGAGCAAAGAATTATGAATTGAAAATAGCCCCATAACCCACGAAATAGAAGTCAAATAGCCTTAGGAAACTGTTTGCTTGAAGGAATCCCAGATTCCATGAAAGCACATGTATTTCCACAAAAAGATAATAAGGACTGTACTTTCCTCCTTTGGGATGCGATGTAAAGCTCTCAGAAACGTAACTTTCTGGTGTTTGGTGAAACTAAAACCCTGTCTCAGTGGTGGCTGACAGAGAGGAAGCTTGTATTTGTTGACCGCTACGAGGAGTTGAGAGGTGACCACAGAGATGCTTAATGGGTGGTTGTTTCACAATTTTGACTGCAATTTTTGGGAAAATGGTGGGCACATCTTAGACATTACTAGCAGAGGGTCTGAATCTTATACCAATCTAATTCCTAAAACTGCAAGAATGTAGGGCTGGCAGAGGTGTCAGATTCCCAGAATGTTGGTTCAGAACCAGAAACCAAACATAGGCCTCTTGACATATTTGCAGAAAGCAATGGCTATCCTGTCAAGAATTAGTGGAACAAGCAGTGCCAGAAATGGCTCCAACAAGACTCACATTATACCTTTCAAAAATCAAACACAGGCGTTCAGAAACTTTAAAACCATGATGGTACAGATTATATAACTATCTCAAATAATGGACCTCTTGAGATAAAACATCAAAATTATTCTTCACAAGGATTTGTTTTACCAACTGCAAGGCACAGGCCACACTTGCTAGGACAAGTAGTGAAAAGACATTATCACAAGAGGCCAAATACACGTAAATGCAAAAATAAATATTGGAATCAACCAACTCTCACTTTTCTAACTCACTTCTCCTGAGTTTTTCACTGACTTTGTACTACTCAAAAGGAAGATGGCGAATACATTCGATGAATACTTGAGAATATCATTTCTTAATTCAAAAACATGTTAAGGCAATAAATACACCATCACCTACCCGCCGCTATAGGAAACACAGAATAGATTCACACTGAGTGAAGCCTAGCCTGTTTCACTTGAAATTCCACGCCACCTAGGGGTATGGACTCAAAGTGTCTCCAAATAATTCCTAAGAACACCTCCCATATCTGTGAGGTTCAAGATTACCAATGAAGCAACATTGTGGGTTGAGTTGCACGAGTTTAGCTTCAACCACGTTGCTGAACTTCTGAATCTACACAAAAACATACTGTAAATAACCTTGCAAGTCTTTAGCAGGCAGCAACTATAACCATATGACAACGTTTAAAAAGTAGGACCAAAAAAAAAAAGGAGAAACAGAAAAAGCAACTGAAAATCCCAGAACTGACTGCTGACACTTTCTGCTAAGACCTTGATGACCTTCTTCTTTTCTGCCGAAAATATGGTTTACATTAAATACCCAAGAGAATAAAATTTTACAACTTAAATTAGGTTAAGAATGTATTTCATGACTCGGTGAGAACTAGGAAACCTAAAGAAATAATCAACAATCTCTTGTTGCCACCAGGAATGTGAAGATAGCTATATATACTGAGCTGAATGCATTACTTGGCCTGGTTCATATGAATTCCAAGATACATAGGAGAACGGATTTGAAGTGTCTCCATAGAATTCCTAAGAACATCTCCCACATCTGTGAGGTTCAAGAAGCAACTTTAAAGGTTGAGCTGCAAGACTTTAGCTTCAACCAATTTGCACAACTTTTCAATCTACACAAAAGCATACCGTAAATAATCTGAAAGTCTTATGCATCGGATAACTGAAACCAACATAGAATAAACTAACACAAGAGTGCAAAACCCCAGAACGTGACTACAACTGCTCGCACTATTAATCCCTGTTTAAAGGGAGAAAAAAAAATTAAGAGGCACACTTCAAAGGAATGTTATCTATCTGACCACACATACATACTGCAAGGGTAGAATAGTTATTTCCCAATAAGGGAGGGACAAGAAGGAATCTACCGCAGCATGAGAAATTGTACTAAATGGGAACAGATATGGGCAGGCCCAAGGACCTGGAAAGCGTCCTACTTAATTTCTTCTTTCATCATTGCAACTAAATAATGGGCAACGTTTGAATGGCTACTTGTTCCAACATGCTAAGACAAAATGGGGTAAAAGAAGCATTTTTATCAACAAAAAGCACAACTTCCAAATTCGGTAAGGCTCATTACTACCCAACGAAGTTGGGACAAACAGAAGTTACTCAGCATACTAAAAAAGCAGTATAATCATATGCCCAGTCCAAGCGCTTTTTCACCCAGAAACGAAGCTCACAATAAAGAATTTGACGCCGATCAAGAATCTCACCTCGCGTTCAATTCTCATTGGAACCAACATGGGGATGGTACGACCAGTCCCTCTGCTGCATCATGCCGTACGCACCATGCGAGTCAAACCCGTGATTTCCCACCGGCATACCCATATGGCCAACCCCCATAACCGGCATCGGCATCATCGTCGGAGGCGGCGGATACGGCATCTGAATCGGCATCGGCACCGGCGCACCGGCCTCATTCGACGGCATCGGCGAGGACGCAAAGAGCTGGTGGTCCGATGAGGAGGAAGGCGTTCCGGTGGGGCCCACATCACCGGGGAACCCTTGCATTCTCTTAAGGTAGAGACGGTACTTCTGGAGGTGGCTGGCCACGTTCTCGCGGGTCAGGCCCTCCACGTTCATCAGCTGCATAATTGTCTTGGGCACCGCGTTCTTGATCCCCAGGTGGCCCACCACATCCACAAAGCGCTTGTGTAGCTGCGGGGTCCACACCAACCGCGGCCGTTTCAGCGTCCGCGCGGTCGACGACGGGTCGTCGCTACCGTTCTCCGCTCGAAGCGCCGAATCCGCCTCATGCTCTGAGCAGTCAATCTTCCTAGACTTCCTGGGGTCGTTCCCCGACCCCGACCCGGACCCATCCCGATCGGTAGTCTCGCCGGGTTCCTCCACCGCCATCGGGTCACCGGCGCCGGGACTCTCCGTGAAGGATTTGAAGTTGTCGCTGGTGGAGAACCCCAACCCCTTGGAAAGCGTTGAGAGGGTGGTCTGCGACGCCCGGTTGACATCAAGCGCTGTCCTGTAGGGTTCCGGAGAGATACTAAACGCCGAGGCCAACTCCGGCGGAATCAACCCCTGACACAAGGGCGTGATATCATCAGCGCAAGGAAGCCCCGCCTCCCACTCCGCCACTCTCTCGTCCTCCCCCATCTCTTCATACTCGCTCATCCTCACCTCCTCACCCATTACTCACACAAACACAGGAAAAAGCGGCGATCTCCCCTTCCAATTCTTAAGTTCATACCCAATACATCTGCGAAAGTCGGGTTCCCAATTGGATCTGAGAGAAGAAATAGATATTTCGAAAGATTCGGGGTGCGTTTGGAAAGCGGTAAAAGGAGCGAGAATAGGTTTTCTTTCTATGTTTGGCCTATCAAGGAAATGAAAGAAAAGGAAAAAGTGCAATATCTGCCTCCAGATCGACCCACTATTCATGCCAACGTGGACGACTTAGCCGGATATTTTTGATCCTCTAAATATCTATCTTCTGTTCACATCGCCCACCCACTCGGTCACCTCCACTTGTCTCTACTACTCGCTTTACCCTCGCGACACGTCCCCTAAGAGGGACACGGAATTACGAAACTGGACACTAAGTAAAGCAAGTGCGATTCGAGGCGAGTGGCCACGTGAGCAAAGTGCGTGCGCTTTTTTTTAAGGTTTTTCGGTAATTTCGGGGGAGCGGTCTTATTCCGAACCGACCTGAGACCGACGCTTTTTAAAACCTTTTTGGTTTGGTTGGAGCGCGTGGACCAATGGGGAGAGGCGGTGTTGGTGGACAGCTGGAGAGCGAAAACGTGGGCGTTTCCTGACGACAGAGCTTTGGCGGTGTGATGAGTTTTCTATTGGACGGTTTGATCGGGGTAATCCGACGGCGGGGAACGCGAGGATGTACAGGAACTATTGTGGCAACCTGGCTGGTTCGGACGTACGCTGACGCCAGTGGCACGTGGACGATGACGACACCCATAAGATATTTATCGTTGACTTGAAACGGGCCAGGCCCAAAGATACGGCCCAAAACAGGGCCCAGGTTTTCTACAGAGAGGGAGAGAGAGAAGTGGCAGCAGCAGATGAGCCATGGCTGCCATATCCTTATCCCTACGTTCCAAACCCTTTCTCTCCATTTACAAACCAAGACCTTGCTTTTTACGTAGTTCGTTTCTTTTTCCGACCATTACCTTAACCGGAAGACCCATTCTTTCAGAAAATTTACTTCAAAGAGTTGCTCGGAGAAGCACCCATGTTTGGAGAGTCTCTGCTGCCTCCGGCGGAGAAGTTTTGCCTCCAGAAGCCATCCCACTAGAGAGTTCTCCGGAGATAGTGCCCCCGAGTGATGATAGTGGGGCCAGGATCATTTCAGGTCTTCTCTTGGTAGCCTTGATTGGTCTGTCTATTCTCACTATTGGGGTAAAGCCACTTTCCTGTTACGTTATGCAATTTTCTTTATGGGAGGTGGGTTCTTGATGGAGGTGGTTTGGTTTCCAGGTTATCTACTTGGGTGTGACAGAGTTCCTGCAGAAGAGGGAGAAAGAGAAGTTTGAGAAGGAAGAGGCAGCTAACAGAAAGAAGGGTGGGAAGAAGAAGAAGGTGAGAGCAAGGACTGGACCTAGGGGATTCGGGCAAAGGACTGATGATGGTGAGGATGACGATTAGGCCTTCAGTGTGAGCTTTTCAAGGTGCTTGTAACTCCAAATTTGAATGGGTTTTCTCTATTCTTTTATAAATTTCTTGTTCCTGGCAACCATGGAGAAGTCTTGATTGAGGATGCCTTCTGGTTTACTCAAGAATCTGTCGTGATCAATGAAGACTTTGGAGGCTCTGTCGACGAGCCTTCCAAGGCTAGTATCCTTTAGAGTCGTCAGATTTTAATGAAAGTTCAAGTGACAAACAGGAGTAGACATTGGTCCTTGATTTCACACTATATATTGAGGTGATTAAACCTTAATCCCCTCAAATCGATAGCTATGTCGATCCAAAAAGAACATATTCATACGACAAAATTATTTTACCTCGTCACCAGCGAACTTATGTTAGATCATCCCTCGGATTGTACTGTCAATGCTTCTAAAGGTGCTTGTTGAGAAATGCATTCTTTAATCACCATTAATTTTGCCTGGAAATAACGAGAGCATTTGGTTTCTTATTACACAGAGTTGCTATTAATCAAAGGGTTGCTATGATTATAAGGAATAGGGTAGTTGGTCTACGTTTTCTGTTGTAGTGATATTCAGCAGAGTAAGCATTGAACGTGTAAGCATGAAAACTGCTTAAAGCCATGGAGGTGGCTGCCTGGTGCTGCTCAGCTTTTCTCTGAAATCGAGGAAGACAATCTGAACAGCCATGGATGGTTGTACACGAAGCTTCACTTATGGTATATTTAAACTAGAGAGATGCCTAACTTCAAATCACTGGATTAATTAGAAAAACTGAAGAGATTCGAAACCAGAAGAGCTTGGTAAACTTGGAGCTTCGAAATTTTAGGCCAAATCAGTATACTTAAAAAGCAAGTGTTCCCGGGAGATGATAAAAACATTGTTTCAAATGAACAGACTAGTTTTAGCTAGCCCAAAACAACACAAAATACTTTAACCGTTGAATCAAACCAGGATTTGTACTTAAAAACTATTTCCAATCAAGGAACTAGGAACCAAACCAGGAACATTTCCGGGAGTGGATTCCATAGTTAACGAGTAAAAATTCAAGGTGAGCCGAAGCAAAGAAGCATGATGTGATAACAATACAATACATTAATGAAACAAGAATCAGCATTACAAGACATTCACAGAGAAGATAAAACAAGATACTTCTAAGCAAAAGAAAATTGTGCTTATGATAAGGAAAAACGTCAATAACCATACATTAAGAATTATCTCGGGCCTCACCTAAACATGAACAGCTCTCCACATGGCAACATTTGTACAGTCGCGTTAACTCGAAAAACTACCTCAACATCCCATAATTTTTACACCCTTAAAAACTGGTATAGTCATTTTATCTCCTTTGCAGGGGGCATCAGGTGTATTCAACATCTGATCCTCGGCTAGCTTGATTCTATGTATATAAACCTTAAACTACACAATGTACAGTTTTGCAGTACAAGCAACAACTTTTTTATTTCCAATTAGGCTCGCACCAGTCTCAAACAGACAGGTGGAGTCTTATCTCTAGACAGGAGGTTGAAAGAGGAAAAGATGAAGCTCACACTAGCCTCAGTTAGCTGTACAGAACTTTTTCTCTATGCTGCCTAAGCAGGGTGTGGAGACTGAGCAGCAATTCTCCTTTCTACAACCAATTCAGAACAAAAAGTACTTAGAATCATATTGTAAACCTGCTAAAATATTAAAACAACAGAAGATAAGAAATTCTATAGAAGACGAAACATCAATATGAATTTCAAGTTACATACACAAAATCCACATAGGTTCCATAGCAACAAATTTTTCCAGGTTAAACCATAAAGGGATACATGCCAGAAAATTTTCAACTATTTTGATTCATGAAATCCACTGAGTGCTTTAGATTTAAGGGCATGCTTCAAGATGACTCTATGTGAACGACTTATGCACTAAATAGCCGCAGCAGAGCATGCTTCATTTTCCATTTATAGAAGACGAAACATCAATATGAATTTCAAGTTACATACACAAAATCCATATAGGTTCCAGAGCAACAAATTTTTCTAGGTTAAACCTTAAAGGGATACGTGCCAAAAAAAAAATCAACTATTTTGATTCATGAAATCCACTGAGTGCTTTACATTTAAGGGCATGCTTCAAGAACTGACTCTATGTGAACGACTTATGCACTAAATAACCGCAGCAGGGTATGCTTCATTTTCCATTGCTCATTCTGGATATCAGTATCCAACTTATCACACATGTGATACAAATGGGCGTTCAAGGAAGAAGTTTAGTTGGTTGGCTAGAGGTGACAGAAAAATAGCAGCTATCTCACTTGTACCCATAAAAGAAATGCATGGAAGCGGAGACAACTACATGAAGGTTCACTCAAGTATCTGTGTCTACACGCGCACATCCGCATACATCAGAATATGTAGAAATTAAGAAAAGCAATTTTTTTGGTTAGTACATGGAAACAACATCTCATGTGGAGAAAAGTAATTAGAGAAGAATATATACCCCCAGCAGCAACAAGTTTCTCTACACGAGCAACAATATGCTTCCCATAGGTGTACTTTTTCAGTGCACTCAAATGAACTTTTATGCGTGAGAGGATCAGCTCACGCTGCTGGTCATCACAAGTCTCCAACACTTTTTGTACAACATAGTTTGCAAACTGATCTTTCATCATTGCCTGGACAATAAACAAGAAACAAATAAGGACAATATCACAAGAAGAGAATACCAACAGTAACAAATAAGAAAAGATATAACACAAGAACTAAAAAAATAGTACCATATCGTTTTATTTTTCTAATCACATATTGAATTAGCTAAAAGAAGAAATATAAGAAATCATCTTATCAAGTATATGAAATTCTATCAACATGAGCAATTGAAAACCCAATGTCGAAGATATTGAATTGTATTAACAATCATTTGACTAAAGGAATGATCTCAAGTCATCAAACAAGCCATGGAAAGGAAAGAAATCTACTAAATAAAGAATGCAAAAAAAAAAAAATCTCCACTGACGGAGTCTAGAGACAACAGCTTGATATAAGAATTCATTTGGTTATATGAACACCCAATGCCTTCTCCTACTGAGACCTTGTAATGCCACAAGCAAGGTCAAGATTCAGGTTCACTGGCAGTAGAAGCAGTCCATAAAACAAAGAATAAACAGGTAATCCCAATTAAAGCATTACATCTTCACATCCATGAATCTGTTTCCCGTCATCTCAAAAAGGCATGAACTGAAGTCCTAAGTTTCAAGAGATGAGAGACTCCAAGCTTCAGATTACAAAAGATATCATCTTCCAGAAACAACAAGCCTCTTAACAGAATATATTGCAAGTCTACAGTGAGACTGCGTTTTCTGCAGAAAGAAGACCAAATGCATCTTCCCATGATCACTAATCCACCACGCTGTGTAGAGGTTAAATCTCAAGTGGTTTACATAACAATATCAAAGACATAATAGTTGGACTGGAAAGCACCAGAGGTCCACCATGGACAAAAATTTGTTACGATTACAGGACATTTTAAACGCTCCTGACTCCAACCCAAGTTCACAAACCATAAACTATCTCTTGCATAGCACATATATTGAGTAGATTTTAATTAAAGGCATGTAGAGAAAGGACATACCTGAAGCGGCTCATTTTCATCAGTGGAACCAAGCATTTCATTGACTAGTAACTGACGTTCATTAGGACCACCAAAAGTTAAACACTTCTCCACAACATTGGAGGCAAATTTCTGCTGACTCATTTGTACTATCTTTCCAGCTAATTCTTTAATAATAGCAGAACGTTCATGAGGTTTTCCATGCTCCAGCACATGCTGTTATGAAAAATGCAGGAGATCAACCACAGAAGCATCCATAAAAAGTAAAATAGATGAGTCACCAATGGTATGAGCTCGGCCACAAATAAGTAACAGATGCAATGTTATGTAACAACTTTAACACAAATATAGTGGTTTCAAATGCTATTAGCAACTAAAGAAGACGGGAAAAAGAATCTCAAACCATCTGGCATTGCAATCAAAGAAGTAAGGAAATGGAAAATAGATCCGCAACAATAGAAACTTTAGTTGCCAAGACTTACGGGAACCATGTAAAGGAACAGAAGGCAGGAACACAATAAAAACATAAACAAAAGACTTGAAGAACTTAAAGAGCGACTAGAATGGTACAAAACTAAAACAACAGCAAAATTAGCAACTACTGTTTACACATCATCAACTTAAAGAAGCCTGCATCTGTTAAACCACACAGCATATGAAACCTGTAGCCCAAAACTTAACAAAGGGCATGATATTATATCTCATAGAACTCTCAACAAAAAATTGATCAATATGTACGACTCCCAGCAAAGAGTAACAGAAAAGATCATAAACCTGGACAACATAATTGCCATACTGATCTTGTGCCAGCATACTAACAGCTCCTAAAATTTCATCCATAACTTTACTTTGTGTCTTTGGATCTTTGCAGTGCTCCAGTACTCTCTGCCAAATAAAGTATTTAATATTATTGGACCTATAGTTCTTAACAGTTCAAACAAGATTACCAATATCTAGAGCAACAAAGTATTTTCTCAACCTGTATCACCCGACAACCATATGGATGGGTGGAAAGGGTGACAACTTGATCAAAGAATGTTGAGACAATAAAGTGAATGGCATCTTCAGGAACACATTCAATACATTTCTGGATGACATGGTTCCCATTCTGATCACGAACACATCGCATGACATTACCATCAAGTTCTTCCACCATTTTGATCTTCTGGTCCAGATCAACAACTTCTATTGCCTGAACAGTACAAGTACAACAAATCACACAGGCAATTCCATAAAAACAATCATACAAGCACATCATTTTATACATCAGCAAAACTTGGATAAAGATCACTGCATATGTGAGCAATCTACATAGCATCTCTTGCTTGGTGTAGCATGATAATGAAAGAGATAATTGAGCATTGGAACATGAAATCAGTTAAACACGTCAAGATATGGTTGAAGCTCCATTTAAGTAGTAATTAGAATGGCTCAATCTTTGTGTAAAAATGACATACTTCAGCCCTAATCAATGAAGGCATTACAGAGTAATTTTGGAGATTGAAATACCTATTTGACCAAATATGCAGAGTCATCAGAAACAATAATTTGACAGAGAAACCATTAAGCAATGATGTAAGTGGTAGAGCCATAACTTCAAAACACAAAGGACAGAGATCCACAAATCAATATTTCATTGCACAAAATCATAACATGAAAATGTTGCTTGGTCAAAATATTGATACCTTCTGGATCACTCGACAACCATACATTTGAAGGCTAAGTGTCAGTACATGACCAAAAAGCTTGTTGGCCAATTCCCTTCTCTGGTTTGGAAGTCCATGCTCAAAAAACTGTATTCAACCACCATGTTTCATTAATAATCCACTACAGAGAATTAAAAGTGCAATAAATTATGTCTGCTAAAAAGTAGTGATGTTAGTTACCTTCTGAACTACATAATTACCAAATACATCAGTCATTAAAGCAAGAGCTTGGGGCATAATTTCCTGATAAACCATGTTTTTCTCTTCTATAGTGGCTGTTTCAAGTTTCTGTTGAATAAATCGGCTTCCATATTGATCGGCACTGAATAAAAGACAAAACAACAGCACAACCTCAGAATTATGGCAAAACAATAGACCAAGTAAACCATTTAAGTAGCACACACCTGAATTCAACAACGTGCCCAGCAATTTCGGAAAGCTCAAAACACTTTGTCTTATTGCTTTTAAACTCTTCTAGTAATGAGGAAGCAAAGCTTTCATCCATGTTACATCCAGCATCCAGGTGCCAGGGTCCCATGATACCCCCGGCTAAGTTCCTCATGCCAGAAGGAAAACGCATGTTCAGCTCATTATGTCTTATAGGACTACCAGGTCCAACTGGAGAGTTAGGAATAACAGAACCTGCCATAGGACTTCCAGGATAAGACATGCCAACACCAAATGCAGGACTTCCATAATAGCCATGATGATTAGAACCACCGGATTTACTGCCCAATGGAACACCATACTGAGACTTCTGGGGAGATATAAGAGACCCAAGATAAGCTTCTGGAGCTCAAGTAAATTCATGTATGAGTTACCTAAGTAGCTCCTATCCATAGAAGGGTCATTAAGAGCAGCAAGCTGTGCATACTCAGATGTCCTCAAGTACTGAAGATACATTGGATCAACAAATGGAGCCTGAACAGCACTCCCTCCCATTTGGTTACCCATCCTCCCCAGATTATGAGCTTCAGATGCAGCAGTTCCAGAAGGCAAACCTCCTGCAAGAACTCTTGAGTCCATCCCAGGCGCTGCAATAGGAGAGGCTGCACCAACATTATCAAACAAGGGTGGCAGATTACCAGTTCCAAGTTGGCTAGCCATCATGGAAGCCAACGCAGGATTTATGTTGAAATTATTCAACCCGTAGTTAGTAAATGACATATTTGAACCATCTACATTCTGATACTGAGCGGCTAAACCACTTCCACCATTAACAGATCCTTTTAAGTACGATGAATTAGAAGAAAGACCAGACTTTTGCAGTTCCACATGCCTATCCGAGGACAAGCTATTAAGATCCAACCCACCTCCATTGCTCTTACCTGAATCAGAGTATGACACTTTTGCTGATTGAGGAACAGAAAGCATATGTAAATGCCCAGATTCCGAATTTTTTAGGTATGAATGTTGCTTGATGTGATTCTGATTGCCATGTAGGCCAAACATATAGTTTTGTGCACTGTCTACATCCTGCTCAATCTGGGATGGCAAACGATTTTCATCATCCTGAACACCATTTGTTGACAAGTTCATGCCAGATAAAGCAGCTACCAGATCTGCAGATTCAGTCATGGTAGATGACACGCCATTGAATGAGTTTGGACTAGCAATGCCTCTTTTCTCAGATGTTCCAGCTCTGCCTCCTCCAATCGGAGTAGGGCAAGGGCTAGGTGCCCTAGCAACAATCTGAGGATCTGGAGTGTTGCTTCTAGACAAGGAAGCACCTAGAGCAGCAGCATAAGTATATGAAGAAGGAGGGCCAGTATTTTGGACAACAGCTGAGGCCTGACCATTTGCACCAGAAGTTTTCAATTCACGGCGCAAATGAGCAAGCTCTGCTTCAGCAGAACCTAGAGCCTCAGCATTTTCATCAAAAGCATTACGGCTTGCTGGACGAGATGGAAGTCCAGTAACGGAAGAAGCACGCCCTATGTCATCCTGAACAGATAATAATTCCAAGTCACCAAAAGGAGAAGACTAAGAGGGACAAAAAAGAGTAAGCTATTCAAGCTAGAAGGAACTTGCACATCAGTGTAAAAATGCCCTACCAAACTTCATAACAATAAGCTAGGTATACAACCACTCCACAATTTAAGTTCAAAAAGAAAATGCCTAAGAGAAAAAACTAATGTAACAGCAGGTTCAACAACAATACTGCATTAAAGACAGAAAACGGAAGATAGTATAAGAAATTGAAGAGAGTCAAGAGATTCAAAGTACTATCCATGATTAACAATCATCATTAAAAACAAAGGACAAGACATTCTTCAGCAGATTGGAAAGTGTGAGGTAATCAAAAAAGCAGCCAACTGAAAGACAGCAACCTTATGCATACATTTGCACACACCTGATTTAAGATTGAGGAAAAAAAAACTGTCACAAGTTAAAATAGGCACCTAATATACCTATATCTATTCATATAAAGATAAATAATTCCACAAAAGGAGTGAATGATTTTCCCCAGACACAGAACTCAAGTCGACCACTAGTGTAGATCTGCCAGTTCCTAAAGCCATGGGATTACATTGTGATATGCTTTCCTACTAAGTCTTCATACTGCTCACATCAATTTGTAGCAGGCAACATCGAAAAATATTTTTCTTTCTAACTGATCATAAGTCCACAATTGTATACTTTGATGAAAATACAAATTACAATATAATACAAGGGTGCCAACCAGCAAGGCTGACACACATCTATGTCCCCAAGATACAGTTCGATTAACCCTCCTTCCAATCAAATAAACAGTTTTCAGGAAAGATAGCCAATATATTCACGTCAAATATCCGTGAAGGAAGCAAAAGAGTTAACGACGGACAATTTAAGGGGAAAAATACTTTGATGCTCAAACTACTCTCAACAAACAACTGCAGAAAACCAATGATCTCACAGTCCAAGACAGTACTAAGATTCAGACAGTCAAGAGAGCAAATGATGACCTGAAAGATTTCAGCGAGACTCTTTTGTTTGCTTCCTAGTCCCAGACCTGGCAAACCAATCAGTCCATCGCCACCCCACTCTGCAGAGCCATGTCCCTTGTCAGACTCAAGCTCGCTCTCTGGTTTCCTCGTGTTAAACCCAGGCGGCATGGAAAATAACGACCTACCGCCAGCATCATCGGCCCTATTCGCTTTCCGCCTATCTCCAATCCCACCCAACACTGAGCTTCCCCCTTTCAACCTTTGTGCAAATCTCCAATCCTCCTTCGATAGCAAAGGAGGCGGAAGCCGAGGATTCAGATTCACATTCGAGTAATAATACGAAAGATAAGCTGGATCAGACCTCAGCTCCTCCTCAGACGCAAACGCATTTCCATTCTTACTTCCAGTAAACTCCGCAAAGGCAGCACTGCCTCCGCCTCCCCCACCACCACCACCACCAACACCACCACCACCACCACCAGCACCAAACAACCCACCCACTGCACTCAACGAACCCTCAACAGTTGGAGGAGCAGACCCACTTCTATACAAATTAAGCTCACGCTCAAGATCATCGGCCTCTTGCCGACTACGCTGCTCGCGGAGCAACATCCCTATCTCCTGCTCCAAATCATCACCGAACGATCCTTCGTTACCTCCAAGCATCGGTCTCCTTCCCAATTCACTCAACATTCTCAAAACCTCAAATTGGTCATCACCCCCAACAAGACTCCAAATTGATCAGTACCCACTTGCCACAACCAACCTTAAACCCTATAATAATCTCAAAACCAAAACTTCGCAGCCCCTATATTTACAACCCCGTAGCTCTTACTTCCAACCTAATCAAAACCCAAAATTTTCACTACCAAACCTACTCCCAACTCTAAAACTATACAATCAACCATCAAAATACACATAACAATCCCAAGTCACCCATTCCCAAAGATCAAATTCTCCGCAACATATTTTCATGTACCGCCAAAAAAAAAAAATTCCCACAACAAGTACAAGAAATACGAGAGCAAGCGTCGCGAAATAAATCAGAATAAACAGTTGCAAAGCAGGGAACTGGTTCGCCGAGATCAAACAGCAAAGTCCTACAGAACAAGCGAGCTAGCAGGGATGACGGAGATCAATCCGGCGGCGATTTGGGTCTAGCAAGAACCCTTAGGGTTTTGTTCCAATGCCAAAGCCGTGGACGATTAAATACGGTGATATAGAGGCAAAATTAATTTCCTTTTTCCGGGTTTTATTTCTTTTTTAATTCTTTAAAGTCTTGGAATATCTCAAATAATTGTTTTCATATATATTCCTAAAGATTAGGGATGATTGACCAAGCGACAACCGACTGATGTAGGGAAATAGCAAAGGTTGACAACGATGTTTGGTTCCGGCTCTTGTTCGGAAACTAGGATCTGTGACTGACACGTCAGCCCCATAGATTCGCTGCTTTCATAGAGCAAGTACAACCAGTAAATATGACCGACTATGGGGGGTAATTTGTTACTAGAATTTTAAGTAGAAATTGAAACCCAAAAAAATATAGGGTTATTCTTGTAATTCTCGTTGTAAAACGACATTATTTTGGATATACATCATTGTTATGTTTGGAAAATCGAATGTTACAGAGACAACAAGCAATAATTATCAATGATGACGAATATATAACTATTTGTATAACGGTTGATTTCGCGTGTTTATGTGATCTAATCTCAATAGATCAATGTATTAATGTTAACCTAAATTTTTCTTCTTTATAATTTCTTAGGCTTTAACTTAATGTAAGTAGAATCTTATATTGGATATTGGTATAAACTTGTCTCCCTTATCTAAACCCACCAATAATTTAATCAACTAAGCTTAAATATGATTAAATTATTCTTAGTGGACGATAACTTCTCTGTTTGCATAAGTATACATAGGATAATGTTTTGTTGGGTAGTGGAGAGAGTGTTACTTCCCTTGGGTTCTTTCCTTATGAGCAGAAATTGAACAAAATGGATATACATAAAGAACATATATTTTCTAGACATAAGAATATTTTCTAGTAAATGCTTCTTAGGTTGTAACACACTTGTGCTGGGTTTTCTCTGACTATTTGTTGTCTTTTCCTACTTTCGGTGATCACAGAAAATGAATACATCACCTTCTTTATTGTTTATGTTATCGAGCTGTGTACCCCGTGAGTTGTTATGCTTGGGACCAAACAGAAGCTCGTCAAACATTAACATTAACATTAACATTAACATTTCTAGATGTGTGACAAACCAGCAGTTGACTGAGGAAGATCCCTTACTTCATGTTATTTAGCTTTACATTTTGTTCCTTTTTTCTTCCAACTAATACAATCCCACCTCTTTTTTCAACTAAAAGAGTGCTGCTTTGAGGCATTTAGTCAAAGATAGGTGGATGATAGGCTGGGCCACAAGGCATGCTGCCGGTTTTTATGTCAACAGTTGAGTGACAATAACATCACTTGCCCTAGTCAGAAAAGGAGTTGTGTTTTTTGAAATAAATGTGAGAAAGGCTGCAAGACGAAGAAGAACATGCGAGGTTGTCCAACCACGTTAAAAAGGTGTGAGAAATTTATGCAACAGGTTAAAGGATAAACATACTTTGAAAATAAAATTTAAAATGAATCTGTAGTTTTACTTTAAAATGAATGTGTAAAGAATTATGTATGACAATAGAGTTTCACGTTAAAAGAAGATAAGTACTTATATTGTACTTTATCACTTTAAGTAACTCATCTTCTTAATGAAGTACTTTAAGAAATTGTGAATTTAGGTTTTTAACATTATAGTACTGTAATTTGTCTTTCTTTTATATGTTATAGTTCAATTATTCAAATGGATGAGTATTTCATGGTAGCTTAAAAGAAAGAAAAACTTTTTAATTCTTTAGTTAATTTTTAAATTAAGTCTTGAGCCTTCTAACTTGATATAGGAATTAAGGTTGAATATGCCATGACATGTTTAGTATGCTAAAAGTATATGTAGCACAAAAGTCATATATAAAAAAAATAAGTCTTTAAAGTAAAGTTTAAAAGAAAAAAAGACTATCTAACCTTTAAACTAGTTTTTGAGTTTGATCTTTCTACATTTTTACTAATTATACGCAAAAGTGTAATATTTCCTAAATTTGGATATCATGCTAGAAGAAGCAAAATAAGAATGAAGAAAAGAAGAAGAAGAAAATCTAAGGTTCATGAGAAAATTCAAAAAAAAAAATGTGGTTTTGCATTAAGAATTGTGTATAAAAGCCTTAAATTATCTAGATATTGCTTAAAAAAACTTCTTTGTAGAAAGAAAAAAGTTAATTATGTTGGAGCTGACTTTTACATTGCAATTGAGTTTCTAACAAAAGTAATCTAGGATCTTTTATTCTCATGAAGGTTTGAGTACAGGTTTTCTTTTCTGTTCCTTGAGAAAGACGTGGAGTATTGTTCTTGAAAAGCATGAAGGAATTTTCCTTCTTTTGTTTTTTAGAAAGAATCTTCCTAACAAAAGATACTTGGCCCAATACTATAAAATGCTTTCAGATGAACAGTACGTTTGGAGGTGGGTAGCTGATGCCAACGTTAACCAAAGACAACTTTGAATCTGGAAAGAGTTTCTAGTCGGCAAGAGTGGGTATGGTCGGTACATGTCTCTCAGATCATTTCGCAGCTTCTTCTTCTAGCCCCTTAATTTATAAGTAAAAATAAAAACCTTAATTTTGGATTTGTATTGCTTTATCCTTCTGCAACTTTTTTGGCTATTTCTTTTTGAAAATTATGGTCCCAATGTAAAATAAGGTAAGCATTTGTCTTGGAATGCTTAAAGAAAACGGAAACATTAATTTTTGGATGTTCGGGTCAGCTTCAGTTTGTATTAATTGTTTCTTTCCTCTTCAATTACGAGAGACTTCCAATAAACCCAAAAAAAAATGGTAGGGCTTGCTTCTATAATTATTTTGGTTGAATTTATGCAACGTATTACCAAATAAACTATTGGTTCATTACCTCACTCAAAAATTATTTTTAAAAGATGATGGAATATATTATCATGTAAATAGAATCCAAATAATATAAGATTATTACTTATAACACATATCTTTATTATAATAGTCAAATTATTGGACTATTGTGATAAAAAAGAGTGTTAAGATATAGATATCAAGTCCTATATTATTAAAAAAAAAATATTAAGAATCATATTTATATAATAAGAAATATTTTTTTAAAATTTTATTATTATTTTTTATTACAATTCACACATTTAGAAAAGGAGAAGGAGTATCTTGAACCCTAAAACTTGTTGGATGGACATATTAGAAGTGCTTGGCACTTTTGCCAATAGGCTAAGGGAGGCACCCCATATAATAATAAATATTAAGTAAATGACTTTAAAGTTAAATAATAAATTTCTTGATATGATATCAAAGTTAAGAATTCCTTAATACTTTTATAAATTGTAACATGTTAAAATGTGAGAATGAATTTTACATTGTTAAAAAAATTATATTAATAATCACATTTATATAATAATAAATTTTATTAACTCTAATTCAATTTTAAATTAGAAAGTGAACCTCTTGATACAAATAATTTTTACTTTTTTGGTAAATGATAACAATCGCATAGATATGTTATTACGTCACCCTCTTTCTAAAAGAATTTTATACTTCAAATCTTCATAATTCTGATTCTAAATTGACAAGACTGGAAAACTGAGGGACAAAAAAGCCCAAAAATCAGGGGTTCAAATTCACTTCCTTTTTCCTTTCTTTCCCTGTGCATTCGTCACTTCTGTCCACTTTGTTGGGCTTTCCCTTCACGAGGTTAATGATCATGTTTGGTTTAAAGCTTATACAAACTTAATATCTTAAACAGTTACATATTGTAAGAGTTAGGTCTCATCCCACATGCATATGATTCAACTTTGCTGCCCATCCATCCGTCTTGTGATTTGGTCCACTTGAGGGAGGCCCTGGCAGATATCCAGAATGGGATAAGACATTGGTGTCTTGTTCACATTGTCTTACGTTAGCTGATAAGGTTGGGGAAACAGCATTGCGGGCGTTAAGTCCTCGTTGAGCTCAGCTGCACAAGACCCAAGCCCGGGATATCAGAATATGGACCTCTAAACTGCCCAAGTCCTTCCATCGAGAGGTTCCCTTGGTTCCCTCCCGCCATTGCAATCATACGAGAGGAAAAAGGTTGTCTTTGGGGCAGCTTGGGCTTCAAAAGCATGTCATATTGAAGCTTAGTAAACAACTACTGGGTTGAATTTGTAGGAGTTTGATTTTAGATAAACGATGGAATGATTTTGCTTATTACTAAAATATTTTTAGTATACGCCAAAGTGTCATATTCTATCACACTCCTACAAACTGATGTTATATCTTATGGGGTTAGTTTATTTTGAAGAAAGTAACAATGAGTAATATATGTATGATTTAGAAGAATTTGTTTCTAAGGTTTGACACCATTATGAAAACGTGTTACCATACAATTTGGTTGAGGTGATTTTGTTGCGTATTGTCTGAAACAAAGGTTGGTAAGGGTACATGTATACAGTGGCTTAGCAAATTCAATATTGTCATGAACATTTGACTTTATATTAATTAACTAGTGATGTGGGCCTCAAATTCTAACTTCTTAATTTTAAACAGTAATTGAATCACTATTGACATGTTGAAATTTTATGACCTTTTCTTTTACATGATTGATACCCATGATTCCTTTCCTCCTTCTGACTTGATAAGATCTAAGTCGTGTTTCTTTTGTGAAAATGATAAGATCAAGCCACGCTTCTTTTGTACGAAGGATTGCAAGGAATTATTCCTTTTTCTGATGGGACAAGTTGGGGAGAAAACTACAAGGACATCTTTTAGGTACGCATGGTTGGAGCCCACGAAATGACCACCCTTTTCTTTTTTGGTTCTTTTCCATGAATGAATCTTCACCTTGCGCCGCTGTTCGATGCTCTTAATTGACGTTGGTGAATGGACACCACCTACAAAGTAGCTCATCCAGCAGACAAATCAGCGAATACTGCTAGTACAGTAGAAAAGGACTAAGGCCTTCGCATAAGCCTCAAACAGTACAAATTAGCTAATACTGCATATGATGCAATTTGTAGTCGTGCCTTTCACTTTAGAACTCTTGGGGAAATTACGGCCAAAATGCCAGGACCCATTTGCTTTGTAGATTCTTACCATGCTAACCGGGACAGGGCCATTGGCTACCGGAGAAAGGCGTGGTTTCTTCAAAGTAACATCTGCTAGTTCAATAGTAGACAACTCTTTCCACCGAGTTTTTCTATACCCTCAAATGGCGCCAATCGGCTAGCTCTTCACAAATTCTGGGAAGAAGACGTGTTTCACTACTCTTCAAAAATTTCGAACGGCGTTTGTTTTTAAGCAGTTTCTTGCTTAAAAAATGATTATTTGTCCCAGAACACCTTGGAGGTGATTCCTAAATGACCCCTCTTGCCGCGTAGGTTCAGTTTAGTAGCAGGACGTTGGATTGACCACAAGAGTCGGCTGATGGAGAATTGATATCTCCGAAGATGTCCCAAAAGCAGATCTATAAAAAGATCCAGAGGGGAAGCACTAGTGAGCAATCTTTAGAAGAAGAAAGCTAGCAAAAGGCTGCTGATCACCTGCAGGATACCCCAAGATAACTTCTGTTTCGGATGAGGATTTGGACAACTTCTTGCGAATGTAATACCTACGTGTCAGATGGCCTCTACCCAACTGCACCCTGGAAATTTTCTCAATTTCCTTTTCTTCATCACCTTCTTTAAGCTAGCAACATTACCCCAACTGCCAGCATCAGCGTACAAGCTCGATAATAGCAAATTGTTTCCTGCATTGTCAGGTTCAAGCTCTGACAAATGCTTAGCTGCTAATTTAGCAAGATCAACATTCCCGTAATTCCTACATGCTCCTAGTAATGCACCCCATACAAATAAATCAGGCTCAATGGGCATTCTCGTAATCATATCATAGGCTTCATCAAGTTTTCCTGCTCTACCAAGAAGATCCACCATGCAAGCGTAGTGCTCTAACCTTGGCACAATCCTGTATTTTTGCTGCATCAAGTGAAACAAACTTTGTCCGAGTTCAACCATTCCAGAATGGCTACATGCTGTGAGAACCGCTGTGAAAGTAAGGTGGTCAAGCTTCTTCCCTTCTTCCTTCTCCATCTGATTGAAAAGCTCGATTGCTTCGTTGCAGTACCCATGATTAGCATACCCAAATATCATGGAATTCCAAGTAACTGTGGTCCTCTTAGACATCCGATAGAAAACATTCTCTGCTTCAGCTATAAGACCACATTTAGCATACATGTCGACGAGGGCACTGCTTACAAATATATCATCTGCAACACCAATAACCGTTGCATACCCATGAATCTCCTTACCGTAGCTCACATTGGCCGCAGTTGCACAAGCAGGCAGGAGACTACTTAGTGTAGTCGATGTTAGATAGAACCCGTGATCCAACAGCTTTCTAAAAGTAGCAAAAGCCTCCTCATAACGGAAGTTCTGCACAAATCCTGATATCACAGAAGTCCAAGATACCACGTCAGGCTCAACCCCGTTGCTGCGCATCAATTTGAAAAGTTCAAAGACCATTACTTCCTCTCCCTTTTGCGAAAACCCCGTAATTAAGGTATTCCAAGTCACGACATTAGGCTTCACTCCTAAAGCCTGCATCTTTTCTACCAAGGACAGTGCTTCTTTGGCAAACCCATGTCGAGCATAGCCCGAAACCATAGCGTTCAAAGCCACTAAATCCTTCTCAACCACTGCATCGTAAACTCGCCTTGCCTTTTCAATTCGACCGCATTTGGAGTACATATCAATCAAAGCACTAGTAACGAAAGCATCGGATTCAAACGAACATTTGAAAACCACTCCATGTATTTTCTCGCCAGTTTCTCCATCCGAGACGCGACCACAGGCCTTAAGAATGCTGGGAATTACAAATTCGTTGGGTCTGACCCCTTGTCCCTGCATCGCACGGAACATACCCAGAGCCTCCTCATAAAAACCGTAACGAACGTAAGACCCGGCAAGGACGATCCAGCGACGTGGATTCGTTGCGGGAGTTTCATCGAACAATCTGCGAGCATAGGATAGTTCTCCACTTCCCACGTAGAGAGCCACAAGCCTGACGGAAAAATGAGTTAAACGAGCCAAGCCAGTGATGATAAAGTGCGCGTGGAGCTTCTTTCCCGACTGCAACGTCTGACCACAAGTGCCCATGTCCATGATCATCGCCGGCATTGGTATGAGTTCTGGAAAGACCAGCAGACCATTACAGTCGGTGAATAACGGACCTGATTATCGGCGCTTTTAACGTTAAAATTGACAGTACAATTAATGGGCCATGAGGTTTGGTTGCACGACATTACGGCAATGACGTACTGATCCGGTTACAAATTTCAAGAAGTTTGATCCACTAAAATTGACCCGGCCCAATAACTGATTGACCTCCCTCTTGCCTACCCAGAACTTGTCCTTTCATTTTCATTGTTAGTTGTTATCATGATTGTCATTTCCATAGAAAAGAATCAACTAATGATTAACGAAGTTCATATGTCTATACCACAAATGATACACGTAATGGAAGAGATAACATTGGGTTCTTCATGATTGTTTCCAATTTGTGTTATCTGTTTGAGCAGCATAGTTCTTTTACACATTTATCTCTTTTGTTTTCGTCAGCAGGCTCAAGATCTAATCCGATTTATTGATGCAGAAATCAATTTCAAAAATGGTGGTATATAAGGTATTGAGTAACAGTAAACACTTAAAAATTATATTACATTAGTAGTTATGGGAGCGTTTTGTTTGAATCTAGTATGTATCCTAACGCTCTCTCTCTCTCTCTCTCTCTCTCAATTTGGCTTTATTTTTCTGGCGCCTAAAGCACCCAGCTCAAGCTCATTTAAGCAAGGAGTAAAAATATTTGCATGGGCTTCAGGCATGAAGTGACAAGGGAAACTCTGTCTGGCCCACGAGGAAGGAAGTGCCTTCGACGCTTAGCGTCTTCGGTTGATTAACCAGACCATTGAACATTGGGCCTCAAATGAAATACTTCAACCTATCAATAAAGAACCTGTTTTACATGATTATATTCTTTAGGATTGTACAGAGTACTTTTGCCTTCAGTAAGAGAGGTCCAAGTTTATTTGCGTAAAACCAATTGAAATTCATCAAATATATTATATTAGAATAAATTAGTAAATGCAAATTAAGCTTAGTAGGGGCATAATGGTCATTTTATAATGATTAGTTATTTTTCTCTATTTAACGAAATGAAATCATATTACACGTATCCCTTTGTTTAAATAGACACCCTTTTGCAAATATTTTCTTTCTACCACTGAGTGTTCTTAAAATTGATTTTATTGTCAATTTTTTGCTTTTCATTGGCTAGCAAAATTTGAGTAATAAAGGATAAGATTTTAGCTAAAGATCATATTAAAAATGCAGTCACAATCAAGTACAAAATTTTCATTTTAGTTTTATACTTAATCCCATTTTCAATTTATGATTGATGTGTAAATCCTGACTTATGTTTCATTTGAGACAATTATTTTCTAACATTAGCAACTTACACTTCCACCTACCAAAAAATATAAGAAGTTTTGTATACTAATTTTATTCATTAGATGAACTTTAATTTTGATTTAGAGTAAAGGTTGAGTTTAATTTAGACAAGATAGTATCAATGTTGGCCTATCTAAATGGTCAATTGATAGTAATTTCTATTGGAAATGACAATAGAGAACAAACAAATTACTTTTATATAAAAAGCAAGTTATATGAATTTATCATATATGTATAAAATTAAAAAGTCTAATTATATAAAAATAAAAATTCCAAGACCTCATTTTTTTATTTAATATTATGTGAAGATTTGCATGATTTATATTGCACAAATGAAATTATTTAATTAATTGATAAAAGAACATAAAATGATATAAACACTAGTGATATGCCATTAATTGTTTAATTAACATGTTACAGTTGATTAATTCTTTATACTTTCCTATACTTCTTTTTGGCAAGTCCCTTTTTTTTTTTCCCCCAAAATTGGTATATTTGATAATGTTACCATATCGTTTACGCATTTTGCATGGAGCTAAACCGCCTTTTAGGTATACAACAAAAAACTTGTTCTACATAGTCATTCTTTTGGACTTTTACACCCATGCATTTTTAGTATGAGAGCCGCTCATCATTATGGGAGTAGAATATTTGTAATTAGATTCCTATTAATCTTCTATAGTTAGCACAAAAAGTTTGAATTTTTTGCTTTGTGTTTACATTACAATGACTTTCAAGTCAAAAAGTTCGGTTACTTTCATGTTTTACATAAGACTAATAATATCATGTATAAACAAATGATTACTTTCTTACATTTTCAAAAATTTCAGATATTATGGTTCCACTAACTGTATTTTTAAGAAAAATTATCTTTTAGAATATTTAGTCTTTAATTATTAACGTAGTCATTAAGGACAATTCAGCCATTGGGATTTGGTCTAAAAAATTCGTCGAATAATGGAAAGCATCAATCAATAAACTTGTTATTAAGTTGCATTAGACATATATCTTCTCTTAAAGATAATGACTTCTTAAATTTATGTTTATCCATTAAGATATCCAACGTCAGAGATAAAAGGAAAGTGCTTTCTCTTTATTATGTCTTGACCCCAGTAGGATCGCATGAGTCAATTTGGGGCATGTCGGCAGGAATCACTTTTCCTCTCTTTTTCCTACACGAATTGAATATTATACTTGAGCCTTATCTTTTTCTCTTCTTTCGACGAAATGATGGCCACTTCCCCAATAGATTACGCAAAGTTTAGACTCGTGAAAGAAGGTGCCAAGTCTCTTCTACCGATTTAATTAATTCATTCTAGAAGGGGACCCTTTTATCCACGAGACCAGATTCCGCGTTCTCCTAAGTCTGTTCTCTGTTACCTTCTCCTTTCCTTATTTTATCATCATCTTTTGGAAATCAAACCTTCTGTCCTCCACCTCTTTCCAAGATTGTTCCTGTCTTCCACACCCACCATCCATCCCGCGCGGTCGGCAGCTGGATGTTAGATCCTTAAAATAATTAACACACAGTATCCAACATATTAAATTTGACTTAATTGCTTCATGTTTACGTTACATTGACTTCCAAGTCAAAAGGTGTGCTCTTTTTTTTTTTTTTTGGTTAAAAAGGGAAAAAAAAAGAAGCAAATGTGAACTCCTGACCGAGGATGATTTATTCAATGTTAAAAAATAAGTGTGGCGTGTTAGATTGAGTTGTCGGACCATTTCTGCTTTTGCCTCAAGAAAAACTTCTTCTGGTTGGCAAATTAATAACTCGTTTTACACGGACATACATACGATGATTCTCTCCAATTTTATATAAGAGCCAGGAGGCAATCACATCTGAAGCGTGATCATTTTTTAGGTAATTCTAGCTTTTTTCTAAATAAGATTGCTTTTCCTTGTTTCTTTCATTTGAAATATTTTTAGCATTTTTGAATTTCGATTGCAGTTGAAAATTAAAGTCAATAAGAGAAAATTTTAATTCCGCATAAAACACCATTTCATAGTCCGTAAAATGGTTTATATTTTTCTAATCGATAAAAAGATTTTCCTTCTCGTTCCAATTACATATTGGAATTAAAGTATTCACACTTATGGGATATTGCTATTTATTAAAAACGTTAAGGGAAGATTACTATTATATACAAGCTAATTACATAAATTGATTATATAACATCAAATTAAGGACTACAAAATCAATATAAATACATGTTACATAAGTTTTGCAAAGATATTCAAAATTTAGATTAAACTTAAAAATGGAAATAAAATTTTCTCATTATTCCTAGTTAAAAAAAATAGTAAAACGTAAATGTAAATCACAACGTTACATAAATTGAACCCTCTCCCCCCCTTCCCCGCCCCACCGAAGAAAAAAAAAACCAAAAAAAAGAAAAACGACATAATGTAAATTTTTATAATATTTTCTATTTCATCATGATTGTTCCTAATTATTCACAGGAAAATTGTCGAATTCTGCCCAGAATAGAATGTTCTAGAATACAAAAATTTCATAGTAGCTAAACTTCAAGAACTATAACGCCTAGAGCTAAGCGTGTTAAGTTTGATTTGTTTATTTCAAGTTTGTCGTCACATTGAAGACTTCAAAGTCCAAAAGTGAAATTTGCCCATGAGAGAGAAAAGCCAAAATGTGAACTCTCTTACTTTGGGGGCGGTGACACATTTTTTAAAGTGAATACATTGGAATTAGATACTAAAATAAGTAGGAGATTCTCAAAATTACGTACCTTCAAGGGATCTATATATATCCTTCCCTACTACAAGCTATTGGTGCGATGAATCATTGACCATTGCATTCTCTTTCGACTCTTTGTGCTTCTCCTGATCCTGCTTGTTCTTCTTCCTCCCATTTAACACCTTTGGTTACTAACTTGTGCCAAAGCAGGTGGTTTTCATTTGAAACGCTTGTATTAGTGGGACTTACCCTCGGTCCACGCATCATGAAAAGTTCCCTCTTTTCATGGTTTTTTTTTATGGCCATTTACTCACTCTTCTTCAACTTTGCTCTCTTTCTAGCATTTGGCCAGTGTCATAGCAATCAACAAATCTTATTACTACAATTGAAGAACAACCTTACCTTCGATTCTGATTCTTCCGCAAAGCTTGTTACATGGAATCAAAGTGTTGATTGCTGTTCTTGGAGAGGCATAAAATGTGGTGATGGACATGTTATTAGTCTTGATTTGGCCGATGAGTCTATTTCAAGTGGATTTGAGAATTCAAGCAGTCTCTTTGGCCTTTCACATATCCAAAGTTTGAATTTGGCAAATAACGACTTCAGATTCAGTGGTATTCCGTCAAAGCTTGGCAAGTTAACAAATTTGAGATATTTGAATCTATCGTATACGAAGGTTGGGGGGCAGATTCCTCTTGCAATTTCACACTTGAAAAGGTTAGTTGTTCTTGACTTATCTTTCAATCGATATTTGGAACTCAAGGCTCCAGATTTAAAGTTACTTGTTCAGAATTTTTCAAACCTTGTTGAACTTTATCTGGATGGGATAGCTATATCACCACAAGATAATAAATGGTGCCAAGCCTTATCATATTCATTGCTGAATCTTAGAGTGTTAAGCTTGTCAAGTTGTGGTCTTTCTAGCCCTATTGAGTCCTCTTTATTGAATCTTCAATTTCTCTCAATTATTCGTCTAGGTGGAAATAATTTTTCTACTGCAATTCCAGAATTTTTTACAGATTTCAAAAATTTGACATCTTTGGATTTGTCTTCTTGTAACTGGAATGGCATTTTTCCAAAGAAGATCTTCCAAATTTCAACACTTCAAGAACTTGACTTGTCAAATAATACCTTCCTTCAAGGTTTTTTGCCGGAATTTCTTCCAAATGAATCTCTAAGAACCATGAAGTTGAGGTATACAAATTTTTCTGGAACATTGCCAAAGTCCATTGGTAACCTCAAAATGTTGTCAACAATAAATCTTGGAGGATGCAATTTCATTGGATCAATTCCAAAGTCAATAGCAAAACTCACAGAATTGGTGTACTTGGACATGTCAAAGAATGACTTGAATGGATCAATTCCAATATTTACCAGGGCCAAGAATCTAATTGAAATTCAGCTTGATGGCAATAATCTATCCAATCATATCACTTCTACTCAGTAGGAGAATTTTCTAAATCTTGAGGTTCTTAGTTTACACATGAATTCATTAGATGGAAATATTCCAATCTCTCTATTTTCTCTTCCATCATTGCAAGAATTAAGACTTTCCAACAATTTATTTTCTGGTCAAATCAATGAATTTTTTAATGGTTCTTCATCATTGCAAAAACTTGATTTGACTAGTAATAAATTGGAAGGGCCAATATCAATTTCCATCTTTGAACTCCAAGGTCTTAAATGGCTTTCTCTCTCTTCAAACAACTTTTCTAGCTTTCTCTTGACTTCTCATCTTAATCTATCCATATTAAATTATCTAGACCTTTCAAATAACCAAATTGAGGGAAAGATACCTAATTGGATTTGGAACCTTACTTTCCTTGAACATTTAAATCTTTCTTATAATTCTCTAGAGACTCTCAAAGAACCTTCCACCAATGGTCGTCTTACAATCATAGACCTTCACTTCAATCAGCTTAGAGGGGAGCTCCCAATATTTCCACGCGCCCAATACTTGGATTTATCGAAAAATAATTTTGACTCTATAGTATTGATTGACCTTTCTTCTGCCTATTTTGTTTCTCTTTCAAGCAACATGCTTTATGGGACCATTCCTGAATCAATATGTGATGGAGGACATCTTCAAGTTCTAGACTTGTCCAATAATTTCTTAATAGGCACCATTCCCCAATGCTTGATTGAGTTAAGCAATAGTCTTACGGTGCTAAATCTTGGGAGCAACAAACTTAATGGCACCATATTTGATATGTTTCCAAATTATTGCTCGTTGCAGACTTTGACTCTTAATGAAAACCAATTAGAAGGAGAGCTACCAAAATCTTTAGCCAATTGTTTTATGATGGAGGTTTTAGATGTTGGGAACAACAACATTGAAGGTACCTTCCCATTTCACTTGAAGAATGTATCCACAATGAGGGTCCTCATCTTAAGATCTAATAAATTTTATGGGCATATTCCTCATTTAGGGCATGATACTAATTGGCCAATGCTTCAAATCTTAGATCTAGCATCAAACAATTTTATGGGGAGCTTTCCAACAATAACCTTTTCCACCATGAGAGCCATGACAAATGAAGAAAGTTCCAAGTTAGAGCCAAATTATCTCCAATATAACCACTTTGGTGGTCCAAGTTATGCTCCTATAACTCGCATTCCTCATGTTACTCCTAGTCCTCATAGTGGGTATATTTCATATGGAGCCCTACAACGAAATTCTGTCCCATGTAGTCACAGAGGTGCCTCTTATTACCATTGCTCGTCTCCTTTATCTCCTTCATACCACTATCAATATGTGGTAACACTTAACATCAAAGGTTCAACCGTGAAACTACAAAAGATCTTGACTGTCTTTACTAGCATTGACTTGTCTTGCAACAACTTTAATGGCCTTATACCAAGAGAAATTGGAGAACTCAAATTGCTATATGCTCTCAACTTATCACATAATGCTTTTTCAGGTCTAGTTCCACCATCTTTGGTGAAATTAACTCATCTTGAGTCATTAGATTTGTCAAGTAATAATCTTATTGGCAAGATTCCTGTGCAACTTGTTGATGGTCTTATTTTTCTATCAGTTCTCAACCTTTCGTTCAACCAATTGGAAGGGCAAATTCCAAAAGGGAAGCAATTTGCTACATTTGAAAATACCTCCTTTGAAGGAAATAGAGCATTATGTGGCTTTCCTTTGAGTTTTGAGTGTATAAATGAGAAGCCACACTTGTTACCTCCAACTTGTGAAGACACCCATTTAAACTCTAAGACCACAATTTATTGGAATTACATCATTTTTGAAATGGGATATGTTTTTGGCTTAGGGATTGTAACTTTGCCCCTAATGTTTTGGAAGAAATGGAGGACAAACTATTACCAACATGTTGATGTTGTTCTTTTTGGAATTTTTCCTAAATTGTATCTAAGAGGAGCACACAACAATCAGAGACTAAGCTATTAGTCATTGTTACAAGGTACAATTCCTTCAATTTTGTCATCATTTATTCTTATCATTGTCTCAAGATAAAAATAAAATCAAAGGAAGAAACTTTATATTCCACATCATCTTATTTTAATATGCTAGTTGCATTGGCTTTGAGGTGATTGAAAAAAGTTTTGACAAAGTCAATAAAAAAGAGTTATTACTTAACAACAAGCTACACAACTACATATCTCATTTACATATGTTGCTTCTAGTTTAGTTAGAGGGAGTTAACAAAAGTTTATAAGGCCTCTTCAGTGGTAATTATGCTCAATTGCTAATAGGAATGTTGATATATGATGTGCTTAATTATTCAAAGTACTTATATCATATCATAAATTTAATTGCTTTTCAACTTATCTTTCCATAGATATTCACCTTTTTGAATTCTAACCTATTGCCTTTGTAGCACAACTTATGATCTTTTACAGTACTTCAGTCTATTCGATGTGATTTTTATAATGAACTAGAGGATTGTTTTTAAGGGTAACTTGTGATTTTGACTTTAAAAACCAATTCTTCATTTTTTAGCTTTTCTTTTAATAAGGTTGACAATGATTGTGTTTGTGGTTGTTTTGATCAAGATTTTGAATTCTACAAAGGCATTGGAATGAAGATAAGGTGATAAAAGCTTGCAATTGGTTGTGAAGAGAGCAAGTAGTGTTGCAAGGGGGCTTTTTGCTAGATCCCAGCAGTTTGAGAAATGAAGACCTTTTTGCAATTCCATCCATAACACAACTGGGTGAGGTTAAGTGAGGGGTAGTTTGATCCAATCTTAGTTTAAGTTATCTTTTATTTTTATATTTATCATTTTGTAACTTTCTTATTTTTACCTTGAAAAAAAATATCCGTGTGGTGGTGTTTTTTCCTCACCTTTTGTCTTCGTATGTGTATTTCGTTAGCTATTTTCTTGCGTAAAGACATAATTAAAATTAAAATATTTGACTAAATTCTAATTGAACTAGATGGAACTATCCAAAGTTCAATTGAATAAGTTGTTTTGTTTTTTTTTTAATTTAAAGAAAGTCCTAATAACATCAGTTTAAATTTTGTCACAATCATCATACTAAAAGGTCAAAAGGATGGAAAATTAAAATAAATGGGATAAATTCTCTAAAAATAATTGAATAAGAGTAAAAACACGTTTTGAGATTCTATATATTTACTTTGTTAATTATTTTCCGTTTTATAAAATTCTAAATTTTGTAAGTGAAACTTAATAGTACCATCCAATCTAGTGTTTGAAACTCAATTACCTACTTATGAAGTTGGGCAAGCTTCCTCTTCCTTAAGTTTAGGTTTCATTCTAGCTTGACTCTCAGATTTCCAGCAAGTTTGGGTTTGGTTATTCTAATTTCCAACTTCAATTCAAACCATTTTAGGCTGATAGCTTTACGCACAAAGGATGTTGGCAATGAAACTATATTAAAAAATTAATTTTCTCATTAAAATTAACTTATAAAAAATTTATGTCAATAAAATTCAAACAACAATGCCATTCTTAACAATACAAATCTGAAACCTCCTGATAATCAACAACAGATCCCAGCCCCGATATGGCCGTTTTTCAAAATCAGGAAGAAATAATTTTTTTTCACGGGCACAATTTTCTTACGTGTATTAGTTCGTACAAGTACTTCGCTTAAGCTAAACATGATCTTCTATTGTTCATCAGGATTGCATAGCATACAAGACGGGAGATAAAACCACTAGTAGATCAACTGTCCTTATTAAATTTATGCACAATAACAAGAAGAATTCAAAATGTTTCGAAACAAGTTCTTAAGCTTGCAGTTGGCTTGCATACGTTTTTTGAGTTACTATGGATTTTAGAATAGTTCATAACTCATTTTAATAAGTGACTCTATAATTTCAATTTCCTTATTTTTTTAATCTCAAAATTTGCATTTAGCAACAATCCCGTATCATTCCCAATTAAAGATTTTACAATTTAAAGTTTGAGTAAAGATTCATCATATTCCAGCTATTAAAAACAGTTGAGTTTCTGTAATTGATGTTATTTCGAACATTTTAAAACTATTTAGTAGTGGATTATCATCTGATAGACTATGGGATAAAATAAAGAAAAGAAATACGTTAAGAATACAAGCATCAAGATCTAGTTGGTTTCGTTCCATTTGAGTGCAAAAACTTAATTTCATAATATCTTATCATGATATCATCTTTCAATGTAATTTCTTATTTATCCATTGCTTATGTAAAACCTGTTTTTTATAGCTTCTAAATGTTTAGACGTGTTTAAACTTTTTGGTTGGTCTAGCGCTTTTTTTTTTTTTTTTAAATTTCGGGAGGTCACCTTCTGAAGCTTTTGCGGTAAGATTTAGAAGGGTTTATCACAAAAATTTTGTAAACATATTTAGATCTTGATCTATGTGAAAAAATAATGTTAGTCTAAAAAAGATTTTTAAATTTGTTAATAGATTAAAATTTGACATAAATTGTGAAAAATTAAAAATTAAAGTAATTTTCTCGTAATTTGCTATGACGTTTGACTTACTTCAAGTCAAATAGAAATTTTTAGGTAAAAGAGATAAGAAGAAAAAGAAAAAAAACAAATGTGAATCGATGATCAATCATGAATTCTTCAAATTTAAAAAATATCGTGATTTAATGGCATATACTTCAAGTCAAAAAATTTCCTAGACATCCGATAGAAAACATTGCTTGCCTCAGCTATAAAACCACATTTAGCATACATGTCGACAAGGGCACTGCTCACAAATATATCATCTGCAACACCAATCACCATTGCATACCCATGAATCTCCTTACCGTACTGTTATGCTGTCGCGTAACTCCTCGAGTAACTGGTCGATTAATGGGTTGATCACCCAGAAAACAATCGACGTATCTCTTGTTGGATCGCCCTATGGTGACCAACTAAGAGAAGAAGACTTTGGTTTTGTTCGAGGAAACCAACCTCCACATGAGTATGGGAAATTTCAGCTTGTTTCATTCTTGGTGCCTTCCCGTTTAAATACACAACAAGGTGCCTCTTCCCCATGCAAGGGCTTGAGTGCACGTAGCAACGAAAAGACCAGCCTTTGTCTAAAACATCATTACAGTAGGCTGTCTAACACATCATTACAAAAGGATTCAGGCCAGGCTAGTCTAACAAATAGCCTTCTACATGGCACGCCTTAAGGGCGTGTGCCCGACACTAACAGCAATTCAGAAAACAACTTAAGGGCACGCGTAACCTTACCCCTACACGCAAACCCGAGGTGGTCCTTAGAGAACTCAAAAGATAATCAAAAGTTGGGAGGATCATAACACGTACCTCACATTGGCCGCAGTTGCACAAGCAGGCAGGAGACTACTTAGTGTAGTCCATGTTAGATAGAACCCTTGATCCAACAGCTTTCCAAAAGTAGCAAAAGCCTCCTCATTGCGAAAGTTGTGCACAAATCCTGATATCACAGAAGTCCAAGATACCACGTCAGGCTCAACCCCGTTGCTGCGCATCAATCTGAAAAGTTCAGAGACCATTACTTCACCTCCTTTTTGTGAAAACCCCGTAATTAAGGTATTCCAAGTCACGACATTAGGCTTCACTCCTAAAGCCTGCATCTTTTCTACCAAGGACAGTGCTTCCTTGGCAAACCCGTGTCGAGCATAGCCCGAAACCATAGCGTTCAAAGCCACTAAATCCTTCTCAACCACTGAATCGTAAACTCACCTTGCCCTTTCAATTTGACCGCATTTGGAGTACGTATCAATCAAAGCGCTAGTAACGAAAGCATCGGATTCAAACGAACATTTGAAAATGTACTTTCTCGCCGGTTTCTCCATCCAAGACGCGCCCGCAGGCCTTAAGAACGCTGGGAATTACAAATTCGTTGGGTCTGATCACTTGTCCCTTCATCTCACAGAACATACCCAGAGCCCCCTCATAAAAGCCGTAACGAACGTCAGACCCGACAAGGACGATCCAGCGACGTGGATTCGTTGGGGAATTTCATCGAACAATCTGCGAGCATAGGATAATTCTCCGCCTCCCACGTAGAGGGACACGAACCTGACGGCAAAATGAGTTAAACGAGCCAAGCCAGTGATGATAAAGTGCGCGTGGAGCTTCTTTCCCGACTGCAACGTCTGACCACAACTGCCCATGTCCATGATTATCGCCGGCATTGGTATGAGTTCTGGACAAAGCAGCAGACCATTTCAGTCGGTGAATAAGGGAACTGAAAATCGGCTGCCTTTAACGCTAAAAACTAGCAGTGCAATGAATGGGCCATAATGCTTGGTTCAATGACATTACAGCAATGACATACTGAATCCGGTTACAAAAATCAAGAAGTTTGATCCACTAAAATTGACCTGGCCCAATAACGAGTTAACCTCCCACTTGCCTACCCAGAAATTGTCCTTTTATTTTCATTCATAACTGTTATTTCCATAGAAACTAATCGACTAATGATTAACAAAGCTCATATGTTTATACAAGAAATGGTTCTATACTTGTAATGGTAAAGATAACATTGGATTTCTTCCTACTTTCCGTTGGTTTCTTCATGATTATTTGCCTTTTGTGTTGTCTATTTGTGCAGCACAGCTCTTTTACAGGCCTCTCTTTTGTTTTCATCGGTGGGCTCAAAATATAATATTTAATTCATTTAGTCAAAAAATGTGGAGAAATCATATACACAAATATGATTCAGCCACTGCATCAGGGTCTAGGCATAATACCAATACCAAGTCTCATGTGCCCATTTGATTAACTAGATGAACATTCATGTTTAATTTTAATTTTAAGTATACTTAAGTTTGAGTTTGATAAGATGAGATCAATGTTGGTTTATCTAAACCATCAATTCCTAGTAGTTCTATTGTAAATGCCAGTAGAGAAATAAAGGAGTATTCTTCTTTAAAAAGCAAACTATATATATTAATCATATGAGTACATAATTACAAAGTCTAATTATATAAAAATAAAATTGCAAGAACCAACTTTATATTTTAATTTTGTGCTAAGATAGTTACTAGTTATATTACATAAGTGAAGATTTTAATTAATTTACATAAAAACATAAAATGATATAAATACTAGTTATGCGTCATATATTGTGTAATGAATATGTTTCAATTTATTGATTCTTTTACTTTTCTATACTCCTTTTTGACAAGTCTTTTTACTAGCCGTGACTAATATATTTGATAGTGTTGACAAATCATTTGCTTGTTTTACATCAAGCTAAACCTTTTTTTAGCATGACAAAATTTAACTTGTTTTAGACAGTTCTTTTATGACTTTTATGGTCATACATGTGACAGGAGCACTCACCATTATGAATATAGGATATTTAAAATAGTGTCCCCATTAAACTTCTATAATTAGTGCAACAAATTTGAATTCTTTCTTTTATGTCTACATTACAATGACTTTTTAGTTAAAAAGTTCAAATTACATTAATTTGTTACATAGGACTATTAATATCATGTATAAACTAATTATGAAGTTGTTAATTTTTTTAAATTACATATATTATGATTCTATCAATTGAATTTAAAAAAATTATCATTTATAAATATTTGGTTTTTAATTATTAACATAGTTATTGACATTGGCTATAGATAAGAACAATTCTAATTGGTCTAAACAGCCTCGGAAATCCCTTTATAGTCGAAGATAGACCCACGCACAAAGCCTCTCAAAAGCCTGTTTGAGAAAAATCCGCAGGCCAAAAAATTGAATCTTGCAATTTGTGTTTGGAATTTGGAACAAGTATGTTTAATTTCTTTCCAAAAGATGATAAGCATTTTAAGGACTATTCACATAAAAAGATGATGACCATTTGACCAGGTAAAGTCTAGCGTGTTTGATCTGAGCATTTTTTTTTTTCCCCGAACTAAACAACTTAGCTCAGCAGCAATTTATTTCTTATACATGAGAATAATCTAAGAACTCCATAGCCTACTTTTGACTTCATAGTAGACCAAAAGAAGAAAACACCTTAACAGCTTGCACTTACACCTACCAAAAAATATACCAAGTCTTGTGTGCCAATTTTATTAATTAGATGAACATTTTTGTTTAATTTTCATTTAGAGTATAGGTTAAGTTTAAGTTACACAAGATAGAATCAATTTTGGCTAATCTAAATAGCCAAGTGATACTAAGCTCTATCAGAAATGATAAGTGAAGTAGATGAAGCTGTCCAAAGTTCAACCAATTTTTTGTTTTTTATCAAAGGAAGTCCTAATAATATGAGTTTAAGTTTTGTCACAATCATAATACTTAAAGGTCAAAAGGATTACCGATTAAAATCAATCAAATAAATTTTGTAGAAATAATTTAATAAGAGTAAAAATGTTTTAATATTATAGAAATTTAATTTGTTGATCATTTTCCATTTTATGCATATACTAAATTTTCTAAGTGAAACTTGAGTGTGTCATCCAATCAAAGTATTCAAAATTCAAATGCCTACTTGTGAATTCTAGCACTTGCAACCACAAAAAAGTGAAAAGTATATTGTACAATAATAATTAAAAAAGGGATGGTACAATCTCTAGCCAAACAAAAAGTATGATATTTAAGCAAAGAACAACCAAAAACATGTTTTCTACCCAAATGATTGATTCTGAAAAGTGCCTATCAAAATGAACAAAGTTTTCTACTAACTACCTAATATGATAGAATATTTTATTTTTTATATTTGATTTGTTACATTAATTTAAGAGAAGAAGTTTAGTTCTTTCTGAAGATATGTACTCTTACAGTTTTTTTTTCTTAACTCACTAATGAATCTTCACCCTGGTCGCTGTTCGATGCTCTGTTCTGATGTTAGTGAATGGACACCACTTACGAAGTAGATAATACAGCACACAAACATCAGTAGACATAAACTAGGCGCTCCGCATAAGCTCCCATAAGCTGCAACTGATAAAGGGAAACAAACTTCGACCGTGTTCAACCATTCCAGAATGGCTACATGCTGTGAGAACCGCTGTGAAAGTAAGGTTGTCAAGCTTCTTCCCTTCTTCCTTATCCATCTGATTGAAAAGCTCGATTGCTTCGTTGCAGTACCCATGATTAGCATACACAAATATCATGGAATTCGAAGTAACTATAGTCCTCTTTGACATCCGATAGAAAAATTCCTTGCTTCAGCTATAAAACCACACTTAGCATACATGTCGACAAGGATTTTCTCTATTTTCTCTTCCGTTAATGTAGGACTTGAGACTTTCCACCAATCAATTTTGTAGTCAAATTAATGATTTTTCTAATGGTTCTTCTACATTGGAAAATCTTGATTTGAGTGGCAACAACTTGGAAGGGCTAATACCAATTTCTATTTTTGAACTTCAAGGTCTTAAGTGACGTTCTCTTTCTTCAAGCAACTTTTCTAGCTCTTTGAAACCTAGTTAAGAAATCTTTCAATCATATTTGTTAACGACTTAAGATCAAATATTAGAGCTTTAAAAACAAACCTTTGTTTTCATGAGTAAACATAAATCCTGGCCACAACGCCAACGGGAGGGGAGCTCCCACCTGTCGGAAGAAATTCCAAGTCTTTGTCTGTTATTGACTGGGTTCTTCGTGCATACACTTGCACGAATTCGTATATTTGATTATTTATGATTGAATCAAATTAGTTTACGTTATGAGTTTATTTCATTATTCTAAAAATGATTTGTCAATTTCTTAGTAAACTACAAATTGACATAAATCGAGAAAAATTAACAAATTCAAAGTAATTTTCCCCAAATTTCATTGACTTCAAGTCAAAAAGAAATTTCTTTTGAGTAAAAGAAAAGCAAAAGCAAATGTGTACTGATGATCGATGATGATTTCTTCAAAGTTAAAAAGATATCCGGATTTGATTTATTGACCGCAAGTCAAAAAGAAAATTGTTTTAAATAAAAACAACAGAAAGCACATGTTAATGGATGACCGATGGTGATTCCAATTCATGAAACCAAGGTGAGATGCAAACCAAGTTAAGACCATCGAAACAGTAAAATCTGGCTTGTTTGATTGAGTTACCAAACTATTGCACAGTTGCCTCCCACAAAACAACTTTGACTAAGCAACAAATAACTTATGGAATAACTTGTTTTACACGGGGATAGTTTGAGCGCTTAACAACCAGACCTTTGTTTTCACTAGCAAATTTTTACGTGAATTGATTTTGAATTTTACTTTTGCTAATATTCACTATTTTTATAGTGTATAAAGTAACATAAATTCTGATAACATATCCTCGATTGTGTAATAGACATCCTAAATTGTTCAAAATATAACACGTATGTTATCTTTGTTTTCCTGTAATCCTTTTGTCAAGTCTTGTTCAAAACCCACCTCTACACCACTCCAAAACAGTCTTTCCCTTTTCTTCTGCTTTTACCCATCTCGACGATGGTCTAACGCGATACCCAATGCCAAACATGAAAATAAATTAATTCCTTCTCGTATCAGATTTGACCTCAGTACGATCCATGGCAGAACTTTGGGCCAGCTACCTTTTACGTCTTTTTATAAGATGACTGAAACTTTGCCGATAGCTCGAATAAGACGGCTAAGACCGTTCACATGGAAAAGTGTGGCGTGTTTGATTGAGTTATCAGACCTTTTCCTTTGAGCCAAACAACTCCTGCTCCGAAACAAAAGACTCGTCTTACGCGGACATGCTTTGAGGAGGACTCCATGTGTCTGCTTTCGATTTCACAAGAGACCACAGGTAGCATTCCCATCGTCCGCGTCATCTCTCTTCCAACCCAAATATAAATATAATGGGCTTTATTATATTTGCATGTCGAATAACAGTATTGAATTAATCTTGAAGAATGTATTTCATTTCTATTATCATTCTCTTTTAAGTTAAAAAAAATTATTGGTACTTTGTCGTGTTTGAAAAATTTGGTGTATTAAAAAACTTCTTTTTCTTTTTTGTCGAGACAGTGGCCGTTCGTAGTGTCACCGATAAACTAAGTTTTATAATGTTAGAAAGATCTTATTTCAAGAAAAAAAATGTTAATTTTATGGAAATATACTCGAGTGATTTTATTTTATTTTATAAAATACAATAAAAATAATATTAAATTATCTCATTAACCTAAGCAAAAAGGATATTTAGAATTACTAGTAGATACAAATTGACTTGCAAGTCAAAAAGTAAAGTTTTTGAGTAAAAGGTAAAAGAAGAACAATGAGAACTTACGACCCATGCCCGATGACGAATTCAAAGTTAAAAAGACGTTGGGATTTATGTTATTAGAGCTCTAGAATTTGGTCTTTTGGACCAAAAACAAAGGTTGCTAGCTTTTGAGGCAATGTGATTATCGCTTTGAAACCAAGCCTTTGTTTTCACGAGTTACGAGAAAAAGGGACAACAATGCCAACGTGATCTCCAACCTATCAAAAAATAATCGTTAGTTTAGTTGTCTTGAATATGGATTTCATTGTATTTTATTTATTAAACAGAAGTTAATTCACATATTATATAAAATGTATTCTAATTCCTTTGGATGATGTTACTGATTGATTAAATAAAGACAAGACATTGTAAACAACGTGACTCTATCATCAAACTATGATTGGTTTTTCTTCTATTGCTTCTTTTACCTAAAATAATTTTAGCATTTTTCAATCTTTGATTGTGCTTGACAAACATATTCAATAGAAAAACCTTTTCATCCCTCATAAAACATTATCTTATACTATGTGAAATGGTTTATACTTTCCTAATCCATAAAAAACAGTACATTATCATTGCTAATAAATTATCAAAATTAAAGTATTTAAATTTCATATAATATGCAGATTTGCTAAAGATATTAAGGGAGAGATTGTTCCCATAGACAAATAAATTACATGCATTTATAACATAAATTTAAAGCAGAGAGTATTAACTCTCTAAAAATACATGCTGCGAAACTAATATTATACAATTTTTTTGCGAAGATATTACAAGTTTTAGATTTAAGTGAAAGTATAAATGAATTTAAGTCATTGATCCAAGTTAAAAGAGGTGGTAAAGCATAAATGTAAATTACAAAGTCACAAAAATAGACCGATAAGAAAAGACAGAAATAATGCATGTATGTATTTCTACTATCAATTCTATCATGAGCATTCTAAGTTACTCATAGGAAATTTGTCAAGATTGTGCCCAAAATATTCCAGCAAATTAGAATATCGAAATCTTCGCAGGAGCCGAATTTTTGGGAACAATCAACCAGTACAATTATTGCCTGTAGATAAGCGTGTTCCATTTGGATTGTTTGTTTATTTCATTTGGTTGTTACATCCGAGACTTCCAAGTCAAAAAGCGAACTTTGCCCAGGAAAAGAGAAAAGCCAGAAGGTGTACTCTTACTTTCGGCAGGTGGCACTTTTTCAAAGTATAGACATGGGACTAGGTCGTAGAATAAGAGATTCTCAAAATTAAAAACTTCCAAGGGGTCTATATATGTCTTCCTTGCAATGAACTATCGGTACAAGGAATCACTGACCATTGCATTCCCTTTCCAGTCTTCGTGCTTCTCTTCACCCGTCTTCTTCTTCTTCTTCTTCTTCTTCCTCCTCCTCCCATTCCACACCTTTGGTTCCCAACTATTTCCCAGCGTAGGCGGTTTTCATCGAAGCGGCTTGTGTTTGTGGGACTCACCCTCATCTACCCATCATGAGAGGTTCACTCTTTTCATGGTTTTTCTTGATGTCCATTTACTCGCTTTCTTTCAGCTTCTCTATTTTTGTGGTGTCTGGCCAATGTCTTGGCAATCAAAAGACCTTCTTATTGCAATTAAAGAACAATCTTACATTTGATTCTGATGCTTCAACAAAACTTGTTACGTAGAATCAGAATGTTGATTGTTGTTCTTGGGGAGGTGTAACTTGTAGTGACGGATATGTTATTGGTCTTGATTTATCAAACGAGTCTATTTGGGCAGGATTTAACAATAGAAGCAGCCTTATTGGTCTTTCATATCTCCAAAGCTTGGATTTAAGTAGCAACAACTTGGAAGGGCCAATACCAATTTCCATCTTTGAACTCCAACATCTCAAATGGCTTTCTCTCTCTTCAAACAACTTTTCTGGCTCTTTACATAATCAACTTTCAAGCAAAACCAATAAATTTTCTAATGATTCTTTATTGGAAAAACTTGATTTAAGTAACAACAACTTGGAAGGGCCAATACCAATCTATATCTTTTTACTCCAACGTCTCAATTGGCTTTCTCTTTCTTCAAACAACCTTTTTGGATCTTTACATTTTGGGGTGACTCAGTTAAATTATCTCTCACTTTTTAACCAATCTGTTTTAAACTATCTAAACCTTTCAACAAATAGATTTAAAGGAGAGATACCTAATTGGATTTAGGATCTTACATTCCTTGAGCATTTAAATCTTTCTCATAACTCTCTGGAGACTAATAGGACCTTTCACCAATGAGCATTTGAAAATCATAGACCTTAACTCCAATCAACTTAAAGGGCAACTCCTAGATTTTCCATATGTCCACTACTTGGATTTATCAAGCAATAATTTCAATTCTATAATACTTGCCAACATTTCATCTGCTTTCTTTGTTTCTTTTTCAAACAACATCCTTCATGAGAGCATTCCTCAATCAATATGCAATGTAGAAAATCTTCAAGTTCTAGACTTGTCCAATAATTCCTTGAATGGCACCATTCCTTAATGCTTGATTGAGTTAAGTAGCACTCTTGCAATGCTAAATCTTGGGAGCAACAAGCTTCATGGCACAATATATGATATGTTTCCAAACAATTGTGCGTTACAAACCTTAGCTCTCAATGAAAACCAATTACAAGGAAAGTTACCAAAATCTTTAGCCAATTGCCTTATGGTGAAGGTATTAGACATCGGGAACAACAACATCAAAGATACTTTCCATCTCATTTGAAGAACATATCCACAATGAAGGTCCTCATCTTGAGATCAAACAAATTCCATGGGCATATTCCTCATTTAGGTAATGATGCTAAATGGTCAATGCTTCAAATCTTAGATCTAGCATCAAACAATTTTATGGGAAGCTTTCCAAAAATCACCTTTTCTTCCATGAGAGCCATGATAAATGAAGGTAAGGCCAAGTCAAATATTGATTATCTCCAATATAACCACTCTAGTAGACCAATCTATGCTCATATGCCACCTCGTCCTTCAACTCTTGTTAGCTACCCTACTCATCCAGCCCTCGATTGTAGTCGCTTTTCTTGTCGAGGTAATGTTTTTTATCATTATCGTTATATTCAAGATGGCCATGAGCAAACTGATAGTCATTATTGTGGTGGACAATCTATAAAAATAGGACAATCCCCATCATTCCACTATCAAGATGTGGTAGCACTTACCTTCAAAGGATCAACTATGAGACTACAAAAGATCTTGGCTATCTTTACCACTCTTGACTTTTCTTGCAACAACTTTGATGGTCCAATACCAAAAGAGATTGGGGAACTCAAATTGTTACATGCTCTTAAACTATCGCATAATGCTTTTCGGGGTCCTATTCCACCATCGTTGGGGGAATTAACTAATCTTGAGTCGTTGGATTTGTCAAGTAATAATCTTATAGGCAAGATTCCTATGAAACTTGTTGATGGTCTTATTTTTCTCCAAGTGCTCAACCTTTCATTCAACCAATTGGAAGGACAAATTCCAAAAATTAAGCAATTTGCTACATTTGAAAATACCTCCTTTGAGGGAAATAAAGCATTGTGTGGTTTTCCTTTGAGTTCAAAGTGCACAAATGAGGAGCCACCAACTCATGAAGGAACTCAGTTAAATTCTAAGACCTCAATTGATTGGAATTACATCAGTGTTGAATTGGGATTTTTTTTTTTGGCATAGGAATAGTAATTTTACCCCTTATGTTTTGGAAGAAATGGAGGTTAAGGTATCACCAATGTGTTGATAACGTTCTTTCTAGAATTTGTCCTGAATTATATCAAAGAGGAAATTATCATCGACAAAGAGCAAACAACAATCAAAGACTAAGGCATTAGTCATTGTTACAAGGTACAATTCCTTTATGTTTGTCACTTTTATTCTTTTTTTTTAACGATAAAATTACAATAAAAGAAAAACTTCATATTTCATAGCATCTTATTTTAAGAATATTATTTTGTAATTTAGGTTTTGTAGTTATTTGCATTAACTATGAGGTGGTTGAAAAAAGTGTTCATGAAGACAATAAAATGTTTATACTATTTTGTATGCACATTTCTCAATCATGTGAAAGGCGTTTTGCTTGATAATGAGTTACAGCACTACACATCTCGTTTACACATGTTGCAGCTAGTATAGTCAAAGGGAATTCATTGAAGTTTATAAGGCCTCTTCAATGATAATTATGCTCAATCATTGATTTTTAAGATGAACATTGATACATGACTTGCACTTAATATTCAATTTGCTTCAATGATGTTGTAAATTAAGATGCTTACCTACTTAAATTTCCATTTGCATTTACCTCTTTGGGCACTAACTTGTTTTCTAATTTAGTGTAACGTATGATATCATACAATTTCAATCTATTATGTTTTTTAAGGTGAACGATAGAATGTTTTTGTTTTTATTTTTGTGTGGTTATCTCGTAATTTTTAAAGTAAGAAGCTTACGAGTAAGATTTCAATTAAACTTGTTCGATGGTCTTCTTTTTAGTTTCTTCTCCGTACTCAATCTAATTGCAAGAAAAATGGAATCCATGAAGCAAACAATTTGCTACATTTCTAGAAACCTCCTTTAAAAGAAATAAAAAAACTATGCAGCCTTCATTTGAATAGACAGTGCACACATGAAGAACATGTCATCTATTATGTTTTGGATGAAGATGAGAATCTAGTATTTTAAACATGTTATTGATGTTTTTTCTAGAAAATTTTCTTAATAAGGAATTGTCACTGAACATAAGGGTCCAAAAGTTTGAAATAAAGGTAACACTGTTGTGACTTGCGGCCTTTATAATTTCTTATATCATGAGATGCCTAACTTGAGATGGAGTTTTCTCGGCCATCGACTGGAGAATGGCAGCCTCATAGTGGATGACTGTTCTCTTGAAGGCCTAAGATGTGTAGGTGGCCGCCGAGATAACGCGCTTTCTGTTTCAGGCCCTCTCTTAAGTTTTCAACCCTTATTTTTGCTTTGTCTTATTTTCTTACCGAGGATGAAAGTTTTGGGTATTATACAAAAGATGTGTCATTTTTTAACCTAAATTTTCATAGAATAGAAGAAAGTTAATTTCTTTTTGTAAATGACTTATAAGAGATGATAACACGTTTTTATCTTAAAGAATATTTTCAAGTAAAATGTAAATAATCTGAGTCGCTCTTCCAATAAGGGGATGATAGAACCCCGCTAGAAACTTGCTTTATTTGCTCCAGCAAAGTTAGCTAAGTTTTGGATGACAAAATAGAAAATTGTAAATGTATCAAACTATAGTTTGAACAAGTCACGAGGAATTCGAAACATTTCCGACGACTTAGCCTTAGTTGTAGAGGAATTGTACTAAAACACAATATTTGCTGTCTTCCAGGTGATGGCATCAACATTGCTGAAAGACATGCCACAAAGTTACAGACAATGGAATCCGGTGCAGCCACTAGTTGTCGCAATCATCGGCTTGCCTCTTGCGTGCCCCGCACCGCAACGTGAACGTGATCATTCGATCAGCTCTGGTATAAATGAAGAACGACACCGTTTGACTGCCTCAGTGGAAGCCCCGTGTCTCGTAAAGCCATGTCATCATCCACCTCATCCAGCCAGGTCCCCACGAAAGCTCCAACAACAAAATGGTCATGAACTTAACGAAACGTTTATTCTTTGATTTTGTATGTAGCTTTCTTTAAGGATTTTTATTTTTTGTTCTGTAGTTTCATGTACTTTCCTTCGGTTGGGATTTCTATGATGGTTCGCCGAAGGTAGTCGTGTATGAGATTTATCAGATTGTTTGTATAGTAGTCTTCTTGCATGGATTGGGATATCGTGTTTCAATTTTCTATCTCTGTAAGCTCCCGCCGACAAACTCAGCTACATTCACTCCTAAGAACAAGGAAAATCTTTTCATTTGTAGGTCCTTAACATCATGGAGGGTTTCCCTGGACTTCCCCAAAAGTCTGTTTGTTAAGTCTTCCAAGACAAAACCCTTGCAATGAGCTATTGAAACTACTACCAGATTGTTGAATCTTCATCATTTGCTCTGGCTCCATTCTCTACTGCTTACATTATTGGAGAAGCTGACCCACCAATTATGTTCCGACCCAACTTGTCATGTTTGATTGCACTAAAGTATTTATGTTAGTTATTAAATAACTATCAAGAGTTTATATCTTGAAAATATTTGTTATGAATTCTATTTTTTCTTAAAACTAGTTTGAAAGAAAAAAAAAAAACTTAAAGGTAATATTAATAATAAATTAATAATGTGAGGTACATATCAGATTTTATTACATCTCTTCATTCCAAATAAGAAAAAAAATATATCTCACAAAAATGTAATTCATAAACAATGAGTATTTTAGTAAAAACATGATCTTTCAAATTTCTTAAATTTCTTTTTAGTTGCCCTAAATATATTAGTGTAAAGAATCCAAATAACTGGTTAATAAAATAGACTACTGGTGGAAAACGTTTATGTAAATCTATCACTAAATGTGAGTAAATAACGTCTCCATCCGGATACTTTAGGTGGACCAAAGACCACGGTGGGTCTCAGGTCTTGCTCCAGCACTCACGGCACAGCCTCAGAACCTCCTGAAAAAAGTGAAGTCTGGCAGGCTTGAACGAGTCAGCAGGCCAATGTGGCGTGTTTGATTGAGTTACAGCTGTCTTTAGCTGGTACAAGTCAATACTAGTGCTGACTGTTTACAGTAGTCTCGTTGGATGGAGTTATTTATTAGATTTATCATGATTTTTGCAGATTGTTTGTATAAACTTGGCTTGTTCCTAAGAACAAGGCAAATCTTTCCACTTGTAGGGCCTTCACATTATTTTGTAGAAGTTTTGGATTCCTTCACGATTGTGCCAAAAGTCCTTTTGTTAAGTCCTCTCAAGACAAAATCCCTTGTAATTAGCTATTGAAGCTACTATTAAGTCTTGAATCATTAATTATGATAAGATAATTTAGTCTACATAGATAGTACCTAATAAAAAAAGTGTCATTCAAGATTAGTAAAAATAATATAGTCTACATCACAATCCCCAAGACTCAAGTAGAATCATCATCCTCTTCAACTCTATTTTATACAGCTTACACCATTGGAAAAGTTGACCCACTAATGTGACCCAAGTAAGCATGTTTATTTGCACTAAAATATTTATGTTAGTTATTAAATAACTATTAAGATTTTACAATTGGGAACTATTTTTTAGAAAATCTATTTTTTCTCAAAATTAGCTTGAAAGAAAAAAAAACCTCACATATAAGATAAATAATAAATTAATAATATGAGATATATACCGAATCTTATCTCATCTCTTTGTTCTAAATATGAAAAAATACACCTCACAATAATGGGTATCTTAGTCAAAACACGGTCTTCCAGAATTCTTAAACTCCTTTAAGTGTTTTGGTTGCACTAGACATATTTGTGGAAAAAAGTTTATGTAAAATCTATCTCTAGATCCGACTAAATAATGTCTCCATCAGGGTCACTGGAACCAAAAACCACGCAGGGTCTGGGGTCTTGCCCCAGCACTCGCGGCATAGACCACGGAGAACCTGCCTGACAAAAGAAGAAAATGAAAGCAATAGTTGAAAATTCGGGCCTTGTTTGTCTTGTTCCCAGAACATGAAAGCTTCCTTGGCCACAGCTCACTTGAATGAATGAGTCAGCAGACCAATGAGCTCCAGTCCACGCATTAATTGACCGTATGCCCATCTCTTTTAATTTCTCTTTCAGCCTCCAACTCCACACGTTCAATTACTTTGGCGTAGCAATCATGGCAACTTCCTCGCTGGCCAGGACTTGGGAGATATGAATGACATGAATGGAAGTGAAGAAATTTTTGAAATATATTTGTTGATATTTTGGAAATTTTTTTTACTAATAAAGATTATTACACCGAAATATTAGAATAGATACATATATTCATTGTAAAATCTAAGCTAATAAATAAATTTTGCTTTGCCCCCTCATTGGTTTCGCTTGTCTCCATTTGGCTTTTACCCTACAATATCCTAAAAATAATTACAAATGTAGAATATTTGTTGTAAATCATTGTCCAACTTATCGAACTTGTTTTAATCGTTTTTAGTTTACGCCAAATTGACTTCCAATTCAAAAAGTAAAGTTGCTGAGTAAAAGAAAATAGAACACAAATGTGAACTCACGCTTCATCGTTCAAATTTACAAAGATGTAGGGGTTTGATGGGGAAATTGTGAAAGAGCCTCTCTCAGTGCAAGTTGCAGTGCTGAACCCAACACCGTTCCAACCATTCAACCAAGAGCGAAATGTCATGCTCTGGCGCTTTGGTGGGTTACCCACACATGCGGTGCATGCATGCATCTGTCAAGAGCACAAGCAGGCCGTCAATCCAACGTGCTGATCGTTGGTTACATAATGGAGCACCATCCCACGTAGTCCACTCTCCCTCTCATTCCATTGAGAGATCACCCACTCAGGATTGTGCTGCCACTGTCATCCTGCAACCAACTGCCCTGGATACCTGCCAACTGCGCATGAATCAATATCAACAACCAAGAACAGACCACGTAGATCCTCACCCAGCCAGCTCAACACTGCCAGCACCTGACAAACCAGGAAGAGTCATGCAAACTCACTGCTATACCATCGGCAATGTAAAATCAGCATTCATGAAATACAAAAGGACTCCTGAGGATCCTGAAGACAGCTCATGTGCATACAGGACACTGGAGTGTACCCAGCCCCGCACCATAAGCGGAGTAGGGAGCCTATAAAAAGGCCTAAGCTTGCTTTACAAACGCAAGTCTTTTGTATTCCCATCACGGTATTTTGTTTACCTATAATACGAACCGTTTCCGCATAACGTCTACATCTCTTGTTCTCATTTTTCCTCTGAAATGACTACACTCACTATTTTTATGTTTTTCCTAGAAAAGCTTTATGGACTTTATGTCAATCGTCGTTGGTTTTCGAGGCCTTGTGACCATTGCAAACGACGTAAGATAAAATAATAGAGCTTTAAAAACAAGCCTTTGTTTTCATGAGTTACCACAAATCCTGGCCACAACGCCAACGGGAGCTCGTATATTTGATTATTTGTTATTTAATCAAATTAATTTACATTATGAATTTATCTCATATTCTATATATATCTTTCTTACCATGAACTATCGTACAAGGAATCACTGACCATTTCCACTCCTCGTGCTTCTCTTCACCCTGCTTCTTCTTCTTCTTCCTCCCATTCCACACCTGTGGTTCCCAACTAGTGACCGGCGTAGGTGGTTTTCATGCAAGCTGCTTGTGTTTGTGGGACTCACCCTCATCTACCCATCATGAGAAGTTCACTCCTTTCATGGTTTTTCTTGATGTCCATTTACTCGCTTTTCTTCAGCTTCTCTATTTTTGTGGTGTCTGGCCAATGTCTTGGCAATCAACAGACCTTGTTATTGCAACTGAAGAACAATCTAACATTTAATTCTGATTCTTCCACAAAACTTGTTACGTGGAATCCGAATGTTGATTGTTGTTCTTGGGGAGGTGTAACCTGTAGTGACGGATATGTTATTGGTCTTGATTTATCAAACGAGTCTATTTCGGCAAGATTTGACATTAGAAGTAGCCTTATTAGTCTTTCATATCTCCAAAGCTTGAATTTAAGTGGCAACAACTTGGAAGGGCTAATACCAATTTCCATCTTTGAACTCCAAGGTATCAAGTGGCTTTTTCTCTCTTCAAACAACTTTTTTGGCTCTTTACATTATCAACTTTTAAGCAAAATCAATGAATTTTCTAATAATTCTTTATTGGAAAAACTTGATTTGAGTAGCAACAACTTAGAAGGGCCAATACCAGTCTTTATGTTTTCACTCAAACATCTCAGTTGGCTTTCTCTCTCTTCAAACAACTTTTCTGGAACTTTACATTTGGGAGTGACTCAGTTAAATTATCTTTCACTTCCTAACCAATCCGTTTTAAAATATCTAGACCTTTCAGCAAATAGATTTAAAGGAGAGATACCTAATTGGATTCAAGATCTTGCACTCCTTGAGCATTTAAATCTTTCTCATAACTCTCTGGAGAATGTAATAGGACCTTTCACCAATGAGCATTTGAAAATCATAGACCTTAACTCCAATCAACTTAAAGGGCAACTCCCAAATTTTCCATATGTCCACTACTTGGATTTATCGAGCAATAATTTCAATTCTATAGTACTTGCCAACATTTCTTCTGCCTTCTTTGCTTCTCTTTCAAGCAACATTCTTCACGGGAGCATTCCTGAATCAATATGCAATGCAAAAAATCTTCAAGTTCTAGACTTGTCTAATAATTCCTTGAGTGGCACCATTCCTCAATGCTTGATTGAGTTAAGTAGCACTCTTGTAGTGCTAAATCTCAGGAGCAACAAGCTTTATGGTACAATATCTGATGTGTTTCTAGATGATTGTGAGTTACAAACCTTAGCTCTTAATGAAAACAAATTACAAGGAGAGTTACCAAAATCTTTAGCCAATTGCTTTAAGATGAAGGTGTTGGACGTTGGGAACAACAACATCAAAGGTACTTTCCCATCTCACTTGAAGAACATATCCACGATGAAGGTCCTCATCTTGAGATCAAACAAATTCCATGGGCATATTCCTTATTTAGGTAATGATGCTAAATGGTCAATGCTTCAAATCTTAGATCTAGCATTAAACAATTTTATTGGAAGCTTTTCAAAACTCACCTTTTCTTCATGAAAGCCATGATAAATGATGATATGGCCAAGTCACATCCTAATTTTCTCCATTATAACCACTTTAGTGCTTCTACTGGTGATCAAAGCATCTATTGTCCTAATTCTTTTGGTAAAGGTTGTACTTCTCTTAAAGATCACGATTTTGGTAATCATTATTCTCGCAACCAATTCACACAAATAGGACAATCTCTCGCATTCCACTATCAAGATGTGGTAACACTTACCTTTAAGGGATCAACCATGAAACTACAGAAGATCTTGACTATCTTTACCACCCTTGACTTTTCTTGCAACAAATTTGATGGTCCAATACCAAAAGAAATTGGAGAACTCAAATTGTTATATGCTCTCAACCTATCACATAATGCTTTTGGGGGTCCAATTCCATCATCTTTGGGAAAATTAACCAATCTTGAGTCATTGGATTTGTCAAGTAATAATCTTATAGGCAAAATTCCTATGTAGCTTGCTGATGGTCTTATTTTTCTCCAAGTGCTTAACCTTTCGTTCAACCAATTGGAAGGACAAATTCCAATTATTAAGCAATTTGCTACATTTGAAAATACCTCCTTTGATGGAAATAGAGCATTGTGTGGTTTTCCTTTAAGTTTAAAGTGCACAAATGAGGAGCCACCAACTCATGATGGAACTCATTTAAGTTCTAAGATGACAATTGATTGGAATTACATTTGTGTTGAATTAGGATTTGTTTTCGGCATAGGGATTGTAATTTTGCCCCTTATGTTTTGGAAGAAATGGAGGTTAAGGTATTACCAATGTGTTGATAAAGGTCTTTCTAGAATTTTTCCTCAATTATATCAAAGAGGAAAGTATCATCAAAAAAGAGCACACAACAATTAAAGACTAAGGCATTAGTCATTGTTACAAGGTATAATTCCTTTACGTTTGTCACCATTTATTCCTTTTTTTTTAAAGATAAAAATACAATAAGACAAAAAAATTCATATTTCAAGCATCTTATTTTGAGAATATTAGTTTGTAATTTAGATTTCGTATTTAGTTGCGTTAATTGTGAGGTGGTTGAAAATTGTGTTCATGAAGACAATAATATGTTATACTATTTTGCATGCAAATTTCTCAATCATGTGAAAAACGTTTTGTTTGATAATGAGTTACAGCACTACACATCTCGTTTACATATGTTGCAGCTAGTATAGTCAAAGGGAGTTCATTGAAGTTTACAAGGCCTCTTCAATGATAATTATGCTCAATTAATAGGAACATTGATATGTGACTTGCAGTTATTATTCAATTTGCTTCTATGATGTTGTAAATTAAGATGCTTACCTACTTACATTTCCATATGCATTTAACTCTTTGGACACTAATTTATTTTCTAATTTAGTGTAACGTATGATATTATAAAATGTCAATCTATTATGATTTTTAAGATAAACAGTAGAATTTCTTTTCGGTGGTTATCTTGTAATTTTTCTGTTAAAGATCAATTCCACTTTTAAGGTTGACAAGGTATTACGTTCGTGGTTATTTTGATCAGGATTTTGAATGTCTACAAAGGTACCTGGTGTGAAGAAAATGAATATCCATTTGCAATCTGCTCCAATACACATATGAGTGAGGTTAATTCAATCTTAGTTCCAGCTACAACTTCTTTATTTATCTTTCTTGTAATGTTATTTTCTTTAAGAAACAAGAATTTTTGTGGAGTTGCCCTTTTCCTCACGTTTTTTCTTTGAATGTGTACCTTATTAGTTGTTTTCTTGCTTAGAGACATAACTATAATAAAAGGAATTGACTAAATTATTATTGAGCTAGACGGAAGTATCCAAAGTTGAACTGAATGAGGCTTTTTTTTTTTTTTTTAAAGAAGTCTTACTAACATGAATCTAAATTTTCTCACAATCATGATTCTAAAAGGTCAAAGTGAGCATCGATTAAAATCAATGTGATAAGCCCTCTACAAATAATTTAATAAGAGTAGAATTATGTTTTGAGATCATATTGATTTACTTTGTTGATCAATAGTTTTTTAATCCATAAAAACATTGTTAATTTTGTTAAATAGTCATATAATTTTAACTTTTTTAAGATATACTTATTGAGAAAATAACATAGAACGTGCAATAAATATACACACAAGAGATAAAAGAATAAGAAATACCTAAACATATAAGGCAAATATCAAGTCACCAAAGTGATTTTTTTTTTTTTTAAGATGCTTTCTTCTCTCAAACATGGAAAAATCACAAAGACTCAATATATAGTGATGGAGTGATTGGGTGAAATCATAAAAGCCTTGTTCAAGATGGGATGTCTTGAGAAAACTTAGCTTTTAATACTACAATATAAAAGACTCAATTTCCTTACTTAAAATTGTTCGTTTGGAGAAAGTGATTTTTGAACATAAAAAGAGTTAAATTAATATATTAATGATATCAAACAATCACTATTTTTAATAGTGAGTGTTAGTGAAGATTCTAATTGCCTTCATTACCCTCAACTTTTATTGCAACAACTTTAACAACCTCTAACCTTAGAAAATTGGACGACTCACGCAACTAATATGTTCCCAACCCATCGCATAAACCTTTCCTTGGCTAAATTCCTTGATCTTTGGGAAATTTATGTTGCCTTTAGTTGTTAGATTTTTCAAGTAACAAGCTTACGAGTAAGATTTCAATTAAACTTGTGGATGGTCTTCTTTTTAGTTTATTTTCCGTACTCAATCCAATTGCAAGAAAAATGGAATCCATGAAACAAATAATTTGCTACATTTGCAACTTTCATTTGAATATATTATAAATAATTAGCTAAATCAAAGACTAAACCAAATAATCAACTTTTTTTTAACTTATCGTTTTTCAGGCTCTCTCTTTAGTTTTTTTTTATCCTCTTTTCTGTTTAGCCTTTCTCTTAGGTTTTTAATCTCTTCTTGTTTTAGGCCCTCTCTTAGGTTTTGCTTTATCTTATTTTCTTAACAAGTATGAAAGTTTTGGGCGTTATATAGAAGAGGTGTCATTTTCTAACCTAAATTTTTATAGAACATAAGAGAGTTATTTTCTTTTCTGAAATGACTTATAAGAGATGACATGTTTTTATTTTAAAGAAATATTTCAAGTAAAATGTAGATATTTTCGACTGTTTTATAGTATTCTTAACAGAATGTAAATAATCTGAGGCGCTTTTCCAATAATGGGATGATAGAATCAGGCTAGAACCTTTCTCTATCTGCTCTAAAAGGAAAGATTTCCGATCACTTAGCCTTAGTTGCAGAGGATTTGTATTAAAACATAATGTTTGCTATCTTTCCAGGCGATGGCATTAACACTGCTGAAAGACATGCCACAAAGTTACAGACAATGGAATCCGGTGCAGCCACTAGGAGTCGCAATCATCGGCTTGCCTCATGCGTGCCCTGCACCGCAACGTGAATGTGATCATTCGATCAGCTCTGATATAAATGAAGAACGACACCTTTTGATTGCTTCAGTGGAATCCCCGTGTCCCGTAAAGCCACGTCATCATCCACCTCCTCCAGCCAGGTCCTTACGCTTAACGAAAACGTTTATTCTTTGATTTTGTATGTAGCTTTCTTTAAGGATTTTTATTTTTTGTTCTGTAGTTTCATGTACTTTCCTTCGGTTGGGATTTCTATGATGGTTCGGCGAAGGTAGTCGTGTATGAGATTTATCAGATTGTTTGTATAGTAGTCTTCTTGCATGGATTGGGATATCGTGTTTCAATTTTCTATCTCTGTAAGCTGCCGCCGACAAACTCTGCTACATTCACTCCTAAGAACAAGGATAATCTTTTCATTTGTAGGCCCTTAACATCATGGAGGGTTTCCCTGGACTTACCCAAAAGTCTGTTCGTTAAGTCTTCCAAAGACAAATCCCTTGCTATGAGCTATTGAAACTACTACTAGATTGTTGAATCTTCATCATTTGCTCTGGTTCCATTATCTACTGCTTACATTATTGGAGAAGCTGACCTGCCAATCATGTTTGGTTGTACTAAAGTATTTATGTAGTTATTAAATAACTGTCAAGAGTTTATATTTTGAAAATATTTGTTATGAATTCTATTTTTTCTTAAAACTAGCTTGAAAAAAAAAACCTCACATGTAATATTAATAATAAATTAATAATATGAGATACATGTAAGATTTTATCACATCTCTTCATTCCAAATATGAAAAAAAAAATATGTCACAAATTTTACTCAAAACATAATCTTTCAAAATTCTTAAATTTCTTAGTGATTTGGTTGCACTAAATATATTTATGCAAAGAATCCAAATAACTGGTTAATAAAAAAGACTGCCGGTGGCAAAAGTTTATGTAAATCTAACACTAAATGTGAGTAAATAATATCTCCATCAGGGTACTGTAGGTGGACCAAAGACCACGGTAGGTCTTGCTCCAGCACTCACGGCACAGCCCCAGAACCTCGTGACAAAAGTGAAGTCTGGCGGGCTTGAATGAGTCAGCAGACCAGTGTGGCGTGTTTGATTGAGTTACAGTTCTGTTTAGCTTGTACAAGTCAAGACTATTGCAGACCGTTTACAATAGTCTCGTTGGATGGAGTTATTTATTAGAGTTATCAAGATTTTTGCAGATTGTTTGTATAAACTTGGCTTGTTCCTAAGAACAAGGCAAATCTTTCCATTTGTAGGCCTTCCCATTATTTTGTAGAAGTTTTGGACTCCTTCACGACCCTCCTAAAAGTCCTTTTGTTAAGTCCTCTCAAGACAAATCCCTTGTAATTAGCTATTGAAGCTACTATCAAGTCTTGAATGACTAATTATGAAAAGACAATTTAATCTACACAAATAATAACTAATAAAAAAGATGTCATTCAAGATTATAAAAAATGATGTTCACATCACCTTCCCAAAGACTCAAGTAGAATCATCAATCATCCTCTCCAACTCTATTCTATACAACTTACACTATTGGAGAAGTTGACCCACTAATCTTGTTTTGACCCAAGTTAGCATGTTTAGTTATACTAAAGTATTTATCTTAGTTATTAAATAATTATAAATATTTTATATTTGGGAAATATTTTTTTAAGAAAATCTGTTTTTCCATAAAATTAACTTGAAAGAAAAAAAAACCTCACATATAAGATGAATAATAAATTAATAATGTGAGATATATTCCAAATATTATCAAATCTCTTTGTTCCAAATATGAAAAAACACATCTCACAACAATGTGTATCTAAGTCAAAACGCGGTCTTTGGAAATTCTTAAACTCCTTTATGTGTTTTGGCTGCACTAAACATATTTGTGGAAAAAAGTTTACGTAAATCTATATCTAGATCCTGAGTAAATAACGTCTCCTTTAGGGTCATTGGAAATGGACCAGAAACCACGGAGGGTCTCCGGGCTTGCCCCAGCACTCACGGCATAAACCAATAATTAAAAAATCCCAATTATTGAAATTGTACGTACGCCCAGATGTGGACAATCCATAGTTGAAATTTCGGCCCTTGTTTGTCTTCTTCCCAGAAAAAGAAGGCTTCCTTGGCGACAGTTCACTGAACAGGCCCAAAGACCGCCTTGTAAAGACTGGCAGGCTACCTAGGCGTGTTTGATTGAGTTATCGGACCATTGCGCCTTTTGCGGCGAAACAAACAAGTTCTGCTCCGCGACTAAAGACTCGTTTTACGCTGACAAGCTTTGGGGACTCGTTATATAATGTAGAAGGTAAATATTAAATATTAATGAGGAAACTTGTTATCTATAAGTATGAAATAATTTTAATTTCACATCTTAATTATAAAAAATATATAAATCAATCACTATATAGCTATAAATAATATATACTTTAATTCAATCTTTTAATTTTAGACTTTCCCATATTGTTGTGGCTTTTGCAATCCAATTTGCTTGTATAAAATTCTTGTAATTGTGCACTTTAAATCTTGATTTTCTTGATCGAATCTAGGCTATTGGTTTGCACATAACAATAATTCATACAATTTAGTACATAAGGTAATTCTAAACTTTAGATGACTAGAATAGGGATTTACTACATTTTAGTCATAAAATATTTTTTATTGCTTTAATTCAATATTATTTAAAAGTGTGTTGGAATCACCAAGAACAAAATTGCTTATTGATAAAGCAAGGGTTAAGATAGTTGACACAACCTAACTCAAGTGATAAGTAAAATTGTAAGAATCTTTGATGGAGCAGAGTTTTGATAACCATTAACTGGTTGATTAGCATGTAAAGTTTGATATGTTTGTTTCGTTTTCATCATCACTCTGGAGACTTCCAATTCAAAAAGTGAAGTTTGCCAAGGAAAAATGTGAACTCTTATTTTTTGGTTGGTGAAGTTTCATCTTAGTTATATATTTTTCTAAAGTTTATATCATTTATCAAACTTCTTACCTAACAAAAGGGTGGTTCTACTCTTTAACACAAAATGTGAACTGACGTCGACTCAAAGGGGAAAGTTGCCGCGTAAGGAACTATATATAGTTCCTTACCATTGCATTCTCTTTTGACTCCTTCTGCTTCTCCTCACCTTGCTTCTTCCTTCTTCCTCCCATTCCACACCTTTGGTTATCAGCTTGTGTCCAACACAAGTGGTTTTCGTCCAAAAAGCTTCTGTTTGTGGGAGTTACCCTCAGTTCACCAATCATGAGAAATTCACTCTTATTAGGACTTTTCTTGATGGTCATTTACTCAATTTTCTTTAGCTTCTCTCTCTTTGTGGCATCTAGCCAATGTCTTAGCAATGAACAAACCTTGTTATTGCAATTGAAGAACAACCTTACGTTTGATTCTATTTTGTCCACAAAGCTTGTTACGTGGAATCAAAGTGTTGATTGTTGTTCCTGGATAGGCATAACATGTAGCGATGGACATGTTATTGGTCTCGATTTGACTGATGAGTCTCTATCGGGAGGGCTTGACAATTCAAACAGCCTCTATAGTCTTTTGCATCTCCAGAGTTTGAATTTGGCAGGTAACGACTTCGACACCACCGTCAACTTGAATGGCATTCCATCAAAGCTTGGCAAGTTGACCAATTTAAGATATTTAAATCTATCAAATTCTGGATTTGAAGGACAAGCTCCTCTTGAGATTTCATACTTGACTAGGTTGGTGGTTCTTGACTTATCTTTGAATTATGGTCTAGAACTCAAGAATCCAAATTTAAGTATGTTCATCCAAAACTTTTCAAAGCTTACTAAACTCTCTATGGATGGTGTATTTATATCAACAAATGATAATAAATGGTGTCAAGTATTATCATCTTCATTACCAAATCTAAGAGAGTTGAGTTTGACAAATTGTGATCTTTCAAGCCCTATTGATTACTCTTTGCAAAATCTTCAATTTCTCTCAATTATCCATTTGGGTGGTAATGATTTTTCTACTAAAGTTCCAGAATTTTTTGGAGATTTCAAGAATTTGACAAGTCTGGACTTGTCTTTGTCTAACTGGATTGGTACATTTCCAGAAAAGATCTTTGGAGTTTTAACACTACAAGAACTTGACTTATCAGGCAACCACCTACTTCATGGTTCTGTGCCAGAATTTCACTCAAATAGTTCTCTTAGAACCATTAGTTTAGCTCTTACAGGCTTTTATGGAACATTACCCGAGTCTATTGGTAATCTCAAAATGTTATCATCAATAGATCTTCATGGATGCAATTTCATTGGATCAATCCCAAAATTGATAGAAAGACTCACTGAAGTGGTTGACTTGGACATGTCAGATAATAACTTAAGTGGACCAATTCCAATATTTCACATGTCAAAGAATCTTAGTAGCTTGTACCTTTTTCATAATCATCTAATTGGGAAGATTAGTTCTACTTGGTGGGAAAAACTTTTGAATTTGGAGGCTCTTGACTTGAGTTCAAATTTGTTGGAAGGAAATATTCCAATTTCTAAATTTTCCTTTCAATTGAAGGAATTAAATCTTTCTAACAATAAATTTTCGGGTCAACTCAATAAAGCTTCTAATATTTCTAGTCAACTATTGATACTTGACTTGAGCAACAACAATTTGGAAGGATCAATACCCATTTCCATCTTTGAACCCCAAGGTCTTGAGCAACTTATTCTTTCTTCAAATAATTTTTCTGGTTCTTTACAACTTCCTATAGGAAATGTCCTTAATATTGACCTCTCACACAACCACTTGTCAGAAGTAGAAAATAATTTCTCCAACCTTTCATCATTACCTTTTTCCCTAGTTGGTAGCATATCATTAGCTTCTAATCAACTTAAAAAGATTCCAAATTTCTTGAGAAACATAACTAGTTTATCTTATCTAGATCTTTCTAATAACCAAATTGATGGAGAGATACCTAATTGGATTTTCAACCTTACTAATCTTGAACATTTAGATCTCTCTTATAACTTTCTAATCACTTTGGAAGGACTTTTCATAGGACCTGATTTGAATATCCTAAACCTCCACTCCAATAGGCTCCAAGGGCAACTCCCAGCTAAAATTACTAGTCCATAATTGATTTTTCTTTCAAGCCCAATGTCTTCCAAGGATTGTAATTGCCAACAAGATGGAAAGGGAACCATCTCCTAAGCCATTTATCTTTCAAACAATATGTTTTATGGGAGAATTCCTGAATCAATATGCAATATATCAATTCTTCTAGTTCTAGATTTGTCTAATAATTCATTTAGTGGCACACTTCCTCAATGCTTGCTTGAGTTAAGTAACTCTCTTGGGGTGTTGAATCTCAAGGAAAACAACCTTAAAGGCATAATATCTAATGTGTTTCTAGAAAATTGTAAGTTACAAGCTTTAATTCTCAATGGAAACCAATTAGAAGGAGAGTTACCAAAATCTTTGGCTAGTTGCAATGAGTTGGAGGTCTTGGACATTGGGAACAATAACATTAAGGGCACCTTTCCATTTTCCTTGGAAAAGGCATTAACTTTGAAGGTCCTTGTTTTGAGAGCTAACAAATTTTATGGGGTCATTCCTCATTTAGGTGGTAACACTAGCTGGCCATTATTGCAAATTATGGATGTAGCATTAAACAACTTTAGTGGTAGATTTCCAAAATTCAACTTCTTTACTTGGAAAGCCATGCTAGATAAAGATTTGGCCAATTTAGGCCTCCATTATCTCCAATATGATAGCCTTAAAAGCACCATATTCAACCACCATCGCCAAGTGCAACCTTAGTTTCACTATCAACTTGGAGTAACAATTACAAGCAAAGGATCATTAATGATGCTAGCAAACATTTTGACTACTTATACTATAATTGATTTTTCTTGCAACAATTTTGATGGCCCTATACCAAAAGAAATTGGAGAACTCAAATTGTTGATTGCTCTTAACTTATCGCATAATGCTTTCAAAGGCAAAATTCCATCATCTCTAGGAAAATTAAGCAATTTGGAGTCATTGGATCTATCAAATAATAACCTTTCTGGTAAGATTCCTATGCAATTAGCTGATGGTCTTATTTTTCTATCAACCCTAAATCTTTCATTCAATCAATTAGAGGGACAAGTTCCAACTACAAAGCAATTTGTTACATTTGAAAATTCTTCCTTTAAAGGAAATAGAAAATTATGTGGTTTTCCTTTGAGTTTGAAATGCATAGATGAGAAGCCACCAGTGTCACCTCTAACAAGTGATGAAATTCACTTAAATTCCAAGACTATAATTCAATGGAATTACATAAGCATAGAATTGGGATTTATTTTTGGCCTGGGTATTGTCATTGGGCCCCTTATGTTTTTTTGAGAATCTTCCCTCATTTGCCAATGGGAAGAAGTTACCGTTAAAGAAGGCATAACAAATAGAGGTCGAGCAGCTATTCATTGTTATAAAGTAGAATCCTCCAGGTTTGTCACAATTTATTGTTGTTTTTTGTTTCAAGATGAGTACAAGGAATATTTAAAGTAAAGTTCATATTTTCAAACATTGATTTTGGGGAATTCCATGAGAACCTGAGCTTTCTTCAACTAAATGGCTTCCTAAGCCCACTTGTGTTTCAAATTTGTGGATCTCAAAATTATTTTACTACTCAAATGTTAGTTTATACACTATGACTGCAAATCTCAAGATTATTTGGAAATCTTTTTTGCCTTATGTAGGTCTAATTTTATTGGAAGCGGATTACTAAAATCTATGAGACATTTGAATTTTAATTATGCTTAAAAGTTCATAGGAATATTCATTCATGATACATGTTTAGTCACTCAATACTTATATTAAGTTGTATATTAATGCTTACCAAATTACCTTTCCATAGACACCATGTTTTTGACTTCTACTTGTTTGTCTAAGTTAGTGTAACTTAGGACCCTATACAAATAATTTAATCTATTGGATATGATTTTCAAAATTAATACAAAATTAACTTTTTACGATTTCTTGTAATTTTGTTTTATTTTGTAGAGCTTGAAGGCCCACAAAGGCATTGGATAAGGGTGATAAAATAATGCAAGGGGGTTGTGAGGAGAGTACCGAAGACACCCTTCCCAAGGCACCAATTGGTTTATGAAATGAAGATCCTTCTGTAATCTCACCCACTCCACATATGGGTGAGGATAGTTGGTCCAGTCCTAGTTTAGTGAACTTGTTTGTTTTTATATTTCTATTTTTTGTAACGCTCTTTTGTTTTTCCCTTTAGAATAAATTTTGTGCTGTTGATCCTGTTCATTGTTTTGTATCTCTTTGACGGAGTCAACATATATATATATATCTATTAGATGATTAGAAACAGTTTGTAGTGAAAAAAATATAAGGACAAAAGGCTGAATTGAAGCATTATTATTTCTGACCATATAAATGTTACATCAAAATTAATGAATCACTAATAACACCAGAGATCAAACTACATTCACAGAAATTAGATTAGATTAGGAAGGTGCCAAACATGGGCTTTAGAACAAATACAATCAATAATCTAACTGAATCACAAACTTATACTTATTCAGAATCCAACAGCAAGGAACTGACTACGATTAGAAATTGTCTTTGTAGAAACTTTCCTCAAGGGCTATGGTGTTAATGAGAATATTACGTAGCCAAATACCAATATTGCCAGCTATAGAGAATATTTGAATTTAATGTAAATATATTATGAATATATGCAATTATTAGATTTTCCATGTATAGGTAGGTTCAATCCTGTATATATACAGGCTAAGTCTATGTAATTAGGTATTGCAATATCAATATAAAAGGTTTATCTCCCACTCGTGTTCTCTCTATTTTGATATGGTATCAAGAGCCTAACGATTCTGAGCTCTTTTTTTCGCTTCCGCATTTTTCCTCCATGAGTGGTTCATCTTGTCGTAGTTTTTTTTCTTTCATACACCCTCCCATGCACAAGCCCGTTCTTTTCTCTATCTTACCCCCGCCGCCAACCCGTCACTCACTTTACCCTACCCGACTTCGCACCGACCCGGCTCCTCTATTTTACCCATTTTGCCCTTTCCCTTATTTGAATTCACCAAATTACCCCCGAACCCTAGCCGCCGCACCATGTCTGATCCAACCGCCGCAAATGCTTCTTCCGCCGCCGGTAATGCTTTCTCCGCTCTTTCTCCTGACCCTTACCTCCTTACCGCTACTGACTTGCAAACCAGCAGCATCGTCTTTCGCCGTTTGGTCGGTGAGAGCAATTATCACTTATGGGCGGATCAAATCCGCACGATGTTTCTTGCTCAGAATAAACTGGGCTTTCTCACCGGCTCTCTCTCTCGGCCAGACGGCGACAGCGTGGATGTGCAGCGTTGGGACCAATGTCACATTGCGGTCAAAACCTGGCTGATAAACTCCGTTGATTCATCCCTGGAGAGCATCATTCTTCATCAGCCGACCGTCGCGAAAGCTTGGTCCCTATTGCGCGATTCCTTTGAAAAAATATCCAGCACTCAACGATTTGGTCTTCAACAGACCATCGCTGACCTCAAGCTCACCGGCGGCTGCATCAGTGACGATCTGACGCGCTTCTATGTTCGTCTCCGCGATCTATGGGGAGATCTTGACGCGCAACAACCCCATGTTTGGTGTTCTTACGGGGGTTGTACGTGCAACATCAATGATCGCCTTCGTGAGCTTGCCGAAGAAAATCGATCGATGAAGTTTCTCAGTGGCCTACCGAATGAGTTCGTGAATCTGCGCATGAACATCCTTTCTCGGGATTCTCTGCCATCCTTGGAGTAGACCTATGCGATGTCGAAGCAAGAACTTCAACAACGTCTCGGCTCCAACAGCCTCTCTGGCGATGCTTCCAGTTTCTCTGGCCTTCGTTACAATGCTGGCAACTTTGCGAGTGGCGGCGACGGCGGTTCTTTTGGATGGGGGTCGCAGTCCTTGCTCGGGCTCCCTGCTGCTTCACTCGGGCCTGGCCCACCAGGCAGGCTAGGTGGGCCAAGTAGGCCAAGTGGGCCACATGGCTCTCACGGGCTTGGGCGCCCTTCTCACGGATCCAACTTCCCTAGGTCCAATTTTCCCATGGGCTCCACAATCACTTGCACTTACTGTAAAAAGCCCGGCCATGTTCGCGAATCCTATTTCCTCCTTGTTGGGTACCCCTCTGGCTGGAAGCCCAAACAGCGTAGTGGGCCTCGCCGCAAGCCTTCTGGGCCTCATCCTATGGCCCATCATACTGCCTTTGATGATCCCTCCAACCCGTTGGGTTTTGGGCTGCAACACTCGAACGCCCTCTATGCTCATAGTGGGCCATCTTTTACCAGCGGCCCATCCCCGCCTCTTTATCCTAGTTTGGGCTTATTAGGCCCCACTTCTCCTGCTCCTGGGAGCGTTATTGGTAGCTCTACTGGGCTCAACTTGACATCTGATCAACAACAAAAATTAATGGCTCTCCTCAATCAACCAGGCCCTTCTGATGCCAGTGCCAAGTTCATCGGTAATATTTCTTCACCTCACTTTTTTTCATCTAATTGGATTATTGATTCAAGGACCATTGACCACATCACTTGTGATTTGCATATTTTACATAATCATCATCCATGTGCATCTCCTATATTTATTCATTTACCTGATCAGACCCATAGCCCCGTTACCCATATCGGTAATTTTCAACCCAACCCTATTTTACATTTGAAAAATGTCCTTTTTGCCCCTCGTTTTAAGCATAATCTCTTATCTATCCGTAGACTAACCTGAGATAATAATTGTGTTGCAATTTTTTTCGATAAATTTTGTATTTTCCAGGACTGTGCGACTAGGGCGCTGATGGGGCTCGGCAAGGCTGAAGGGGGACTTTATTTTTTGTGCCGTGTTATCCCGCCATCTTTTCATTCCGTTTTTTGGAGTTATTTATCTTCGCTTTCATCTATTTCTTGTAATAAACAACAGACTCCTGCTTGTAATTTTATTTCTTCAAATAACAATTATTCCCTTTGGCATAAAAGACTTGGCCACTCCTCTTTAAAATCATATCTCACAAATGGTCACGTTATTCCTTGTCCAAATTTTTTCACTTGTGACATTTGTCCGCTCACCAAACAAACCCGTACACCTTTTCCTTCAAGCACTTCTGCCACGTGTAATATTTTTGAACTCATTCACATGGATGTATGGGGTCCTTACAAACACCCCACCCATGATGGTGCTCTCTATTTTTTAACCATTGTGGATGATTTCTCCCGAGCTACTTGGACTTTCCTTCTCTAATTTAAAAGCCAAGTATTTTCAAAAATTCAAATTTTTCTTTCCATGGTTCGCACTCAATTTGGTTCTATTGTCAAACGCATTCGCTCTGACAATGGCACCAAATTTTTTTCCTCTGAGTGCTCTTCCTTTCTTCGTTCTCAAGGCATTCTTCATGAAAGCTCATGTGTCTATACTCCTCAACAAAATGGCATTGTTAAGCGCAAGCATCGTCATCTCTTAGATGTTGCTCGTGCTTTACTTTTTCAATCTCATCTCCCCCCTCATTTTTGGGGTGAGTGTACTCTTACTGCAACCTAACTAATCAATTGCCTTCCTTCCTCTCCCCTTGGTGGGATCACTCCCTATGAACATCTTTTTAGCAAACCTCCACTCCTTGACCACCTTCGTGTTTTTGGTTGCCAATGTTTCGCCACTACTCTCGGTGCTTGTGAAAAATTTAGTTCTCGTGCCCTTCCTTGTGTTTTCCTTGGTTATCCATCTTATCAAAAGGGTTACAAACTTTACAATTCTGTAACTTGGAAAATTTTTGTCAGTCGCGATGTCATTTTTCGCGAAGATGTTTTTCCTTTTGCTTTGCAGGAACCTTCGTCCCCTGACTGCCTTGCTCACTCGTCGGCTCCCATCGTCCCTCTTGTGGAACCCTACTATCTTTCCTCTCTCCCTGTGGATGACCCTATTCTTCCTGAACCCATTTCTCTTGAGCCTCTTCCTCTCACTACCTCCACCATACCTCTTTCCACTCCTGATATCCCTGTGATTACCGATACACCTTCCCCTGACCCCTCACTACCTTCGGCCTCGCCCTCTCTACCTTCCTCTTCTCCTCTTCCTCGTCGCTCCACCCGACCCACCAAACCTCCCATTTAGACCACTGATTATCTTTGTCCCACTTTGCCTGCCTCTAATTCTACTTACCTATATCCTATCTCCAATTACGTTTCTCTTCACCATTGCAACCCTCATCACCAACATTTCGTTGCCTCTATCTTTGCCATCCCCGAACCCTATTTTTTCCATGAGGCTGTTAAGGATCCTCATTGGGTTGCTGCCATGGATCATGAGCTCGCTGCTCTAAAGGCAAATCACACTTGGGATGTGGTCACTCTTCCCCTTGGTCGACATACAGTTGGTTGTAAATAGGTGTACAAGGTGAAATATTGTGTTGATGGCTCTATTGAGCGCTACAAAGCCTGTCTTGTGGCCAAGGGTATAGCCAGCGGGAAGGATTTGATTACCAAGATACTTTCTCTCCCACTGCTAAACATGTCACTATTCGGCTGATCATCACTATTGTTGTTGTTCATCATTGGCCCTTATTTTAGATGGATGTTCAGAATGTATTCCTCCATGGGGACCTTCATGAGGAAGTATATATGGCTCTTCCCCCCAGATTTCGCAATTAGGGGGAGGGTCTAGCTTGTCAATTGCGAAAATCCTTATATGGTTTGAAGCAAGCATCCCGTCAGTGGAATGCGAAATTCACTACTGCTCTCACCACCTATGGTTTTCGACAATCCTGGCATGACTACTTTCTCTTCGTCCAATCTCAGGGTAATTCTTTCACTGCGCTACTTATTTATGTTGATGATATCCTCATTATAGGAAATAATCAAGCAACTATCTCCGACTTGAAGAACTATCTGAACTCCACTTTTTCCATGAAAGATCTTGGACATTCCAAGTTCTTCCTTAGTATCGAGATTGCTCGCTCACCGCATGGGATTTCTCTCAGTCAACATAAATACACCTTGGAGCTCATTTCTGAAGCCGGATTAGCGGGCTCAAAACCTTCGCTAATTCCTATGGAGCAGAACAAAAAATTCACGAGTGTTGAATATGATGCTAGTTCACTAGAAGACAGTCATGATCCACCATTTGACGACCCATCGGTTTATCAAAGACTTGTGGGCAGATTAATATATTTGACCTTTACTCGACTTGACATCACATTCCTGGTACAATTACTCAGCCAATTCATGCATGCACCGAAACAATCCCACATGGAAGCAGCCATGAGAGTGATTAGATACTTGAAGAGTTGTCTAGGTCTTGGCCTCATGTTCCCTACATCATCCAAATTGGATCTTAAAGCTTTCTGTGACTCAGACTATAGCACTTGCCCCATGACACGACGATCCACTACAGGTTTCTGCATAATGCTTGGAGATTCACTGATATCTTAGCGATCAAAGAAGCAACCCACTATTTCTTTATCATCCGCCGAAGTAGAATATCGAGCTATGCAGGTGACGAATTGTGAAATAGTATGGATCATGGGATTACTAAAAGATTTTGGTTTTTATCTTCGACAACCAGCACTCTTATTTTGTGATAACGAAGCAGCAGAGAAGATTGCGGCCAATCCAATTTTCCATGAAAGAACGAAGCATATTGAGGTCGATTGTCATTATGTTAGAGAAAAATTACAGCAAGGAATCATTGCCACACGTCACGTTTCCACTCGAGAACAACCGGCAGATATGTTCACAAAGGCACTATGCAGCAAACAACATTGACATCTTCTCTCCAAGCTTGGAGTATTTAATTTGTTCAAATCTCCAACTTGAGGGGGAGTGTTAATGAGAATATTACGTTGCCAAATACCAATATTGCTAGCTATAGAGAATATTTGGATTTAATGTAAATATATTCTGAATATATGCAATTATTAGATTTTCCATGTATAGGTAGGTCCAATCCTGTATATATACAGGCTAAGTCTATGTAATTAGGTACTGCAATATCAATATAAAAGGTTTATCTCCCACTTGTGTTCTCTCTATTTTGATAGAGGAAAATTCAATCTCCTCCAGCACTCACAGTGGGTCATAGGTCTTTACCTTGGAACTCACGGAACAGACCTTGAACCTCGTGACAAAGGTCGTACCGCACGCAAGCCCCAAGCGGGACGATCCAATGGCTGGGATGTGTAGCGGGATGAGTAGCCAGCGTTTGGGCCACATGCATGTATTTTTCCTGTCTTATCTGACAAGACTAAACAGTGAATCCATACTTGAAATTTTGGGCTCTGTTGGTCTTCTTCGCACAAAACTTAAGTATCATTTGCCATTTTATGAGCGAGGCTTAAGTATCATCCATAAGTGTTCAAAACTTGAATACCTACTTGAGAATCCTAGCCCTCACAAGTACAAAGAAATGAAAAGTAATAGTGTATAATAATAATGATAATAAAATGAATGGCCTAATTTATAGCTAGACAAAGTATGATAGTTAAGCAAAGAATGATCACAAACATATTTTAAGCCTCAAAACCATGCCAAATGATGGATTTGAAAAATACCTATCAAAATGAAAAAAATCTTTTTGTTAACGACCTATGTTGGTAGAATATTTGATTAGCTATATACTATTATTGAATGTCATCTTTCTTTCTTTGAAAAAATAGTGGAAATTTTTTTCTAAATGAGTGAGACACACAAACCAAGTTAACATAAGATAGTAGCATAATCATAAGAATAATAAATACCCTTGTAAACCACTTTAGGCTGATAGTTTTGTGTACAAGAAATTTTGACATAGATATTATATTAAGAAACTAATTTTTTTCATTAAAATTAACTTATAAAAATATATTTTGTTATAAATAATATTTAAACAATAAAGCTATTATTTCAAATCAGAACCTCCTGATAAAAGCGTTAAACAACTTATCCCAGCCCCAATAAAGCCTTTTCTTCTTTTCAAGTCAAACATGGAAAGAAATGGGTTCTCCCTATGGGATTTGACTCGGGTGCTCACTTAGGCTTATTTGGGACATCTAAGTTTGATTTCTCCTCCCTCTAAACTAAATGAACTGGATATCACTCTTGGGCCACAAGGTGACAAAATGACTTGGACCATTAACTTTGCACAGTCTGGCCTGTTTGATAGTGTTACCCCATCAGCAACAAATAATTTGTTTTTCACGGCTATACTTTGAGGACTGTAAAGCCTTACTCTTCTAAAACTTACTCAACTTGCTTCAAATTATGTGTGGTTTGAACTCGATACCATGTAAAATACTTTAAAATTTAGGCTTACCCACGCTTTTATGGGATTTGCTCTTCTCTTCAATTTGATTGCGTAAGTTTTGGATTTTCATAAATCTTACATTGTCTCTTAGTTATTGTATAAGAGATTATTTTGAACATTTTATAACCAGGTAGTACTAGGTTACCCTTCCAAAAATTAATTAAAAATGATTTAGCTCAAGATTGCAAGTGCTAAATTTTGGTTGGTTTCATTATTAATTGCAAGCGCCATTGGAGATATACGGTCATTTACATCATCTTCAGTTCCTTCCATATCAAAGTTTGTTTCTACATTTTTTTTTAACAATTCTTAGTTGTATTTAAAACACTTTATCAAGAAAAAAAATTTAATTGATAATTTTATAATCCAAAAGATGTTTTACACTCTGATTATCAACATATGAATGGTACAGTGTTTAAATAGTCATGCAAAATTAAATTTTGTAAGAAATACTTATTGAAAGGAATATCTAACCTACGAATTCCACTTTTATTGGCTTTTCTTTTAATAAGGTTGACAAGATATTACGTTTGTGGTTACTTTGATCAGGATTTTGAATGTCTATAAAGTACTGATGCGAAGAATCTTTATAGAGGAATGCCTAAGATTCCCAAAGACGATCTCTGGCACCTTGTTGGATCTGCTTCCCCGGAACTTCCTCTGTATGACTTCATAATCTGTCTCCCATATCACTGAAAACAAATTCTGATCAAATTCCATATCACTGAAAACAAACACTCTCTTGACCAGTTGGTCTTCTGTCAGATTGCCCTCAACCGCTACTCGCAAGATTGGTCAAAAACTTTCCGAAAGTTTGTATTATTACCCCACTCCATCCTCCTTATGAATTCAGTTTTAGCCAGAAGAGTGTCCCCCTCAATCAAATGAAGCTCAGGTTTCGCACTAAACGTAATCACTTTCCCCTTCCAAGGTTCTTCACTGAGCTCCGAGACTAAAAGCCCCAGCGCCACGCACACCTCCAAAATGTACTCGAAATCAACGAGAGCGTGTTCCGCACCGCAACGTGAACGTGATCATTCGAGCAGCTCGGGTACAAATGAAGTACGACACCGTCTGACTGCCTCAGTGGAAGCCCCGTGTCTCGTGAAGCCACATCATCACCCACCTCATCCAGCCAAGTCCCCACGAAAGCTCCAACAACAAAGGGGGTTATGAGCTTAACGAAAACGTTTATTCTTTGATTTTCTAGGTACCTTTCTTTAAGGATTTTTATTTTTTGTTCCGTAGTTTCATGTACTTTCCTTCGGTAGTCGTGTATGAGATTTATCAGATTGTTTGTATAGTAGTCTTCTTGGATGGATTGGGATATCGTGTTTCAATTTTCTATCTTTGTAAGCTGTCTCCGACAAACTCTGCTGCATTCAGTCCTAAGAACAAGGAAAATCTTTTCACATCATGAGGGTTTTCCTGAACTTTCCAAAAAGTCTATTTGTTAAGTCTTCCAAAGACAAATCCCTTGCAATGAGTTATTGAAACTACTACCAGCTTGTTGAATCTTCATCATTTGCTTTGGCTCCATTCTCAACTGCTTATATTATTGGAGAAGTTGACCTGCCAATCATGTTCTGACCCAACTTAGCATGTTTGATTGCACTAAAGTATTTGTGTCAGTTATTAAGTAACTGTTAAGAGTTTATATTTTTGAAAATATTTGTTATGAGTTTTATTTTTTCTTAAAATTAGCTTGAAAGAAAAAAATATACCTCACATGTAAGATAAATAATAAATTAATAATGTGTTATATATAAGATTTTATCACATCTTTTCATTCTAAATATAAAAAAACATATTTCACGAGAATATATTTATAAAGAATGAATATCTTACTCAAAACATGATCTTTGAAAATTCTTTAAAAAAATTTATCAATTTGGTTGCACTAACTATATTTATTTAAAGAATCCTAAAAACAGGTTAATAAAATAGACTACTGGTGGAAAAAGTCTTATGTAAGTCTATCACTAAACCTGAGTAAATAATGTCTCTATCAGTGTCACTAGAAATGGACCAAAGACCACGGTGGGTGTCAAGGCTTGCCCCAGCACTCACGGCTCAGAGCCAGAACCTCCTGACAAAAGCCGTATGGTGCGGACGCCCGTACAGGGCAATCCATGGTTGAAGTTTCGGGCCCGTGTGCGGACACCCGTACACACCCGTACACGCCAAACTACTAGGAAGCTTTGCATTTTCCGTGAAGAAGACAAACACAGGCCCGAAATTTCAACGATGGATTGTCCTCATCTGGGCCTCCGCACTATGCGGCTTTTGTCTGGAGGTTCTGGGTCTGTGCCGTGAGTGCTGGAGCAAGACCTGAGACCCACCGTGGTCTTTGGTACACCTACAGTACCTTGATGGAAAAAGTTTATGTAAATCTATCACTAAGTCTGAGTAAATAATGTCTCCATCAAGGATATATATAAAAAAAAGTAAAGTAATATAAATAGTGGTAACACATCTATGGTGGAATAGATACTCTAAGTTGTTCAAAAATAACATTTATGTTATTCTAAATGTATCTTTTTATTTTCCCGTGCTCCTTTTGGCAAGTCTTTTTCTGGACCCCGGTCGGTGCATTTGGTAATGGTAAAGCTCATTTCACGTTGAGTTGTAAAGAACCCACCTCTACCCCACTCCGCTACATCCAGCACAAATACACTAATTTGCTTCTTCTCTCTTAAGAATCCATAAACCAAGTCCCTTATTTTTCTTGTAATTTTACCCATCTTGACGTTGGCCTAGTGTGATTCCGATGTGAAACATGGAAAGAAATTGCTTTTTATATCGAATTAAACGTCTAAGACCATTCGCATGGAAAACTGTGGCGTGTTTGATCGAGTTATCGGACCATTGCAGCTTTTGCCACGTGCCAAACAACTTCTGCAACCGCGACAAAAAACTCGTTTTGCACGGACAAACTGCGAGGACTTACACGGTCCACTTTCGATCTCACAGGAGAGACCATAGTAAGCATTCACTTTCGATCTACCGGCTTCATTATATTTTCTTGCACAATAACTAATTCCACAATGAAGGATGTATTTTATTGCCTTAAAAAAATGTATTTTATTCCCATTCTCTTTTATATAAAATCGTTTGTTAGTACTTTGTGGTTGGTACGGAGGAAAATTTCTTCTTTCAATTGTTGATGTTCTTAAAAGATTGTATCATTCATTGAATTGCTTACCTGACAAAGGGTATTTCTAATTTTGTACACAAAAGTGCAGTCATCTGAATGCTAAGTTAAAATAAATAAATTTATTTTATTATTCCAAGCAAAAAATATATCTAAAAATATTAGGAAATTAAAAATTGACACAAATTGGAAAAAAAAAAAGAGTAAGGAAAGAAGTAATATCAATAGATATAGTATCTTATTAACTTTTCCTAAATCTAAATTATATGTACAACTCTCTTGTTGTAAAATCTTTAAGTTTCTCTCTAAAATATCCTAAAAATAATTACAAATGTAGAATATTTGTTGTAACTAATTTCTTGACTTGTTGAATTCTACTTAAGTGTTTTAAGTTTATTTTAAATGGACGTCCACATCAAAAATAAAGTTTTTGATTAAAATAAAAAGAAGACAAATATAAACTCATGAACAAGGACCGACTTCTTCAAAGTCAAAAAGATGTTGGGGTTTGAAGGGAAAATGACTACACTCACAATTTTGATATTTTCCTCAAGAAACCTCTTATCGACTTTATGTCAATCATTGTTGGCTTTCGAGGCACTGTGACCATTGCTTTCAATGTAAGATTAAATAATATTGCTTTCATAAAGAATAACTTTAGTTTTTCTAATATTTGATTGTGATTAAAAATATACAATAAAGGCAAAAAACTTATCTTTGTTACTCCATAACATTACATTTTGACTGCTATATAGAATCGGTCCTAAAGTGTATAAGTGCTCTCTATATCATTATTTGTAAAAATATTAAAAATTTATTTTATTCTAAATTTATTTTTAAACTTTGTAATAACTTAAAATTTCACATAAGTAGTGAAAAATTTTAAAATAAAGTAATTTTTTTCTAAATTTGGTGTACGTTTCACTTACCTCAAGTCACAAAGAAATTTTTGAAGTAAAAGGAAAAGAAAACAAATGTGAATTGATGACGGGTCATAATTCTTCAAAGCTAAAAAGACATCGTGTTTAATGGCATTGACTTCAAGTCAATTTTCTTTTTCTTTGGAGTAAAGTAAGAGGAAAGCAAATGTGAAATTACTATGCTGCTGAATTCGTCAAAGTCAATAAGAAACTATTTTTGAGTAAAAAGAAAAAGAAGGTAAATGTGAATTGATGACCATAACGGTTGCTTCAAAGTTAGTAAGATGTGGAGATTTGGCAGGAGAAAGAACTACAGTGATATTGTTATGATACTTTTCAGGAGAATTTTCATCATCTTCATGTTAATCGTTGTTGGGTTGTTGGCCTAGACATAAAACAGGTGATTAAAAAACTTATGGCCTAGAGCTAACTTATCATTGCGCACAATAATTGAAAAATGAAAGAATAATAACGGAATTCAGGTTTCACGAGATCAAATGATAGATTCTACGGGGTCTAAAAAAGCAAGGTCCCTAGCCAGCAGATCCAGTTCATGGAATCACTGATGAAAGTAACTTAACTGAAAGTTCCTGCGTCAAGACCATTGACTCAGTAAAGTCTGGCTTGTTTGATCAAGTAACGTTACAAACTCATTTTGCATTGAGTTGTAAAGAGTAATTTTCATTTAATCGTTCTTCTTTTTTGTTTTTTCTTATCATTTTATACTTTCCTGTGTCATTTGGATCAATTTTATTTGTCTATTTTTATTAATCCATTGAGCTCATTTAACTGGTCTCAAGCTCTAGTGAAGTTTTTTTTTATCAACAATAGGAGAAAGTGTACCACATAAGTATGCTCTACTAAAAGTTCTCACAATCACAAGTAATCAACATTGTATGATACTAAATTATGCATTATATCTCTAAAGGAAGATACAATTTTTTTTTGTCAAGCTCTCCCATTTCGGTCGTTGGTTGCTTATCTATGAAAAAGCAACTGCAGCTTCATGGAATAAGCCATGAAGTAGACAAACGACCAATGAAGAAGTCTTTAAGTAAATATATGAATGACTTTTGTATCAAAGTCGCTCCCACAAACTTTAAGGGGGATCTGGTAGCCAGGATTTGTCGAGAAAATTTCGTGGCATGGAGTAAGCCTCCGATGATGAGCTTGAGGTTTATGTTATACCAAACACTTCTGAAAAATAATTGTTTCTTGTGTTAACTTTCTCTTGTTAGATACCTGAGGTCAAACATGGAAAGAAATTGTGTTGTCCATCAAAGATAAACCCTAGCTCGCACGAGTCAATTTGGGCCATGGAAGTTTGATCTTTTACCCCTCCTTTTGACTAAAAAATTGAGTAGTGCAATTTGCGTTTGGAATTTGCGGCAGGTATGTTTCTTTCTTTCCAAAAGATGCTGGGCACTTTGGTGACTTTGGTGACCTTTAACAAAAAAAATATGATGACCATTGATTATGTGAAGTCTAACATGATTGATTTGAGGGTTTCATTTGAAACAAAACAACCTTATCATCGCATCTATCAACTTGTTGTACACGAAAATACTTTAAAGATTCTATGGCCAATTTTTGGCTTGACAATAAATCATAAAAAGATATCACATCTAGTAGCCTTGTGCTCCTAGATGCCAAAAAATAAATCAAGGCTCTCTCCCAATTTGATTAATTAGATGAATATTTATAATTTAAATTAAAGTTAGAATGTTTAAGTTTAAATTTAAGTTAGATAAGATAGGATCAATGTTGGTTTTTCTAAATGGTTAATTGATTTTAATTTTTATTAGAGATGTTAATAAAGAACAAAAAGTTATTAAGGCAATTACTCATTCGATCTTTCCCCTTAACTCCTCTCTCCACCTACTTCTTCCTTCCCACCCACCTCTCCCTCTTTTATCCCTTCTCTTTTACTTTTTCCTTTCCTTTTATTTTCGTCTTTGGAAAACAAGCCTTCCTCCTCCACCTCGTACCCACATTGATCCTTGACTCTCCTGTAATGTCCATTTCCATTTCTATCTTCTTTTGCTTTTTGATAGTGGGTTCCTTGCTTTGGGTCTAAAGACCATTGGCATGGAAAGGCGTGGCATGCTTGATTGAGCTATCCAAGCATTCTACCTTTTGCCTCGAACCAACCAACTTCTGCTCCTCAACAAATAGCTCGTTTTACATGGATATAATTTAAGTAAATTATAAATCAAAGTCCCGTTTAATTTAATTACCAAACGAATTAGTACAATGTTATATAACTTTAAAAATATTTATTTTTGAAACATGTTTTACACTCTGCCAATGTTTTAGTGACATATGTTCTAGAAATTTTGTTTAATTCAATCAAAAGACTATCCAAAACTCATAACTTAATGATTTTCTAGTGTTCCTATAGATTTTGACCTTTACTTTTTTTGTGTAGTTTCCTTGAGTCTCTTATAAATATAAATTATTCTATATAAAAATATATAAAAAATGTCTAATAAATGTAAAATATTCCATAACTTTATTTATAGCAAAAAGAAAGCAAGTGGGAAATCATGAATGGTGATTGGTGATAATTTCTTCATAGTAAGAACGGTCGTATTTGATTGTAGAAATGACTGCACTCATTCTTTTTGATACTTTTGCGAGGAAAGTTTGATAATTCTTTCCTAATAGTCGTTGGCTTTTAAGGCATTTGTAAGCAGCTTTTGCTTTAGGACCCGCGATGGAAAAACATATGGCCGACAGAGCAAAGTTCTCCGAACAAAAAATAATTGAAAATTGAAAGACTCAAGGAGGAATCCAGACTTTGCAAGATCCAATAATAGAGCACTACAACCAAATCTTTGTTTTCAAGAGCAAGAATGACACCTCCCACCTACCAAAAAAGATCCTATGTTCTGCCGATGATTTGGTTCTTCAAGTTAATTCTCGATAGATGTGGTGGTGGGAATACACTTGTAGAATTTTGAAAATTGGTCATCAGTCATTCAATAAAACTTATTATATGATGTGTAAACTAGATATTAATAATGAAAAACGTTATCGATGAGTATGAAATGATTATACTAGCAGATCATAATTATTAGAAGTATTTAGATCAATTACTATATAACTATAAATAATATATATTTTAGAAAAGCTTTTGTTCATATCTTGAAGACTATATAAAATCCTTTAATTTTTAGAGTTTCCCATATTTTTGACCATTTTGCTTTACAGTTTGCTTGTATAAGTTTTTGGTTATTGTGCATTTTGAATCTTGATCATATTGTTTGAATCTACATTATTGGTTTGCACATAATAATAAATTCATATAATTTAGTACGTAAAGGAATTCCTTATTTTGGATGTATTTGAGTAGGAATTTATAACATATTTATGCATTAAACATCGTTTGTTTTCAATACTCAGTAGTATTTAAAATTGTGTTGGAATCTCTTATTGATAAAGGGATAAGCTAGTTAACACAACCTGACTGAGATGTCAAGCAACCAAAATACGACTAGTTTTCCTTTTATTTTTTGCTTTCATACACAATATCTTTGGGTTTTATAATATTTTGTTGTGACTAAAAAATACAGTAAAAAAGAAAAAATTTTCCCACATAAAATACCATTTCATACAAAGTAAATGGTTTTGATTTTATTTTTGCTACTCCATAACATTACATTTTAACTGCCTTCCAAAGTGTATAAGTGTCCTTCAATATCATTATTTGTAAAAATATAAAACAGTGTTTTAGATTTGTTAATAAATTAAAATTTGGCATAACTTGTAAATAATTAAAAAATAAAGTAATTTTCTCTAAATTTGCTGTAACGTTTCACTTATTTCAAGACAAAAAGAAATTTTTTAAGTAAGAGGAAAAAAAATGTGAATTGATGATAGATGATAAATCCTTCAAAGTCGCAAAGACATGGAGATTTGAAAGTATAGACTTGGAGTAAAAAAAACAAATTATTTTTCAATAAAAAGAAAAAGAAGGCAAATGTGGGTTGATGACCATGGAGGTTGCTTCGAAGTTAAAAGGAAGTTGAGATTTGACGGGAGAAATGACTACATTTATTGTTTTGATACTTTTTCTTCGTAGACTTTAAATTAATTGTTGTTGTGTTCTTGGCGTTTGATATTCTAAATATTTATTACACCACTCCGCCACATCCAGCACATATACAGTATTTTGTTTCTTCTCTTTCAAGAATCCAAAAGTCATGTTTTTTCTTAATTTGAAATCAATGTGAAATATAGAGAACAATTACTTTTGTGGGAGACTTGACCTCAGTGTAATCCATGGCCGATCTTTGGGCCATGTATCTTTTAGTCTTTCTAGAAAGATGATAGCCACTTCGCCGACAGCTCGAATAAAACGTCAAAGACCATTCACATGGAAAAGCTGGCGTGTTTGATTGAGTTAATGGACCATGGCGCCTTTTCCCTCGTACCAAACAACTTCATGACAAGTAACTCGTTTTACACTTATATAATTTGAGTCATCTACACGCAATTTCATAAGAGATTGTTAGGACATGAACAATGAATTCTACATTATTAAAGAATAAATTTAAAATTTTTTTATAAGATAATAAGTTCAACTACTTAATTTCTTAAAATTTTAAGTTAAATATAAGCTTTTATTTATAAAATTTAATAGAGACCAAAGGAAGCATTCACATCCTCCGCGTGATCGCTCCTCCAACCCAAATATAATAAGCGTCTTTATATTTGCAGGCACAACAACTAATTTCATAATAATTGTATTGGATTAGACATGGAGGATGTACATCATTTCTATAACCATGGCTTAAAAATATCGAAGTTTATGGCATTGACTTGAAGTCAAATGTGGCCTTTTTATTTTTTAGGTAGTAAAAGCAAAAAAAAAAAAAAGAAGCAAATGTGAATAGATGATCAATTTTGAATTCTTCAAAGTTAAAAAGATATCGACATAGACTAAACCAAGCTTCTTTTGATTAAGTTGCTGGACCATTTGGCTCCAACAAAACAACTTTGACTAAGTAACAAACAAGCTATTTAATAGCTTGTTTTACACGGGATAGTTTGAGGACTCAACAATGAGACCTTTGTTTTTACCAGTGAATTATTATGGGAACTGATTTTGAATTTTATTTATGCTAAACTATTCACGATTTTGACCGTGTAATGCAGTTATTGCGTGCGTCTACACATTAAAAAGAAAAAAGAAAAAAAAAAGAGGTAATATAAGTAGTGATAACATGTCATCTATTATTCAAAATTATTCAAAAATAACGTTTGTGTTATTCTAAGTGTTATCTTTATACTTTACCGTACTCCCTTTGAAAAGTCTTTTTCTGAACCTCGATCAATGTATTCGGTAAACGTTACAAGTCATTTCGCGTTGAGTTGTAAAGAACCCACCTCTGCACCCCTCCGTTACATCCAGCACAAGTACACACTATATGGCTTCTTCTCTCTCAGGAATCAAAAAACCAAGTCCTTCCTTTTTCCTGTAATTTTACTCATCTTGACGTTGGTCTAGTCTGATACCGATGTGAAACATGGAAAGAAATTGCTTTTTGTATCTTTTAGTGTTTCTCGAAGATGATAGCCACTTTGATATGCATGTGGAGTTCCAATAACCATCACCAAGTTGATATGCATGTGGAGTTTGATTTGTTTGTTTCATTTTCGTCGTCACTCTAGAGACTTCCAAGTCAAAAAGTGAAGTCTGCCAAGGAAAAATGTGAACGCTTACTTGTGGTTGGTATGGAGGAAAGCTTCGTCTCAGTTGTAGATTTTCTTAAAGTTTATATCATTGATCGAACTGCTTACCTAACAAGGGTGGTTCTACATTTTAATACGAAATGTGGACTGACGTCGACTCAAAAAGGAAAGTTTCTGAGTAAAAGAAAACAGAAGTGTGAACTCACATCCCATTGTTCATAGCTAAAAAGCTTTATCGACTTTATGTCAATCGTTGTTGGCTTTTTGAGGCAACCTGACCATTGCTTACGACGTAAGATTAAATAATAGAGCTTTAAAACCAAACCTTTGTTGTCATGAGTTACCACAAATACTGACCACATCGCCAACGGGAGCTTCCACGTGTCAGAAAAGATTCCAAGTCTAGTCTGTTACCGAATGATTCTTCGTCACTTCAGTTTTGGATGGATGTGGATGTGGATGTGGGGATATACTTGCACGAATTCGGATATTTGATTATTAATTATTATATCACATTAATTTACATCATGTATAAACTAATTATCTAACAATTCAATTGTTATTTATAACAGTAAACAAATATTTAAATTAATTATCATTTTGTAATGATATTCAAAAATCTAGATTTTTGTGAAAAAGAAAACGAATATATATCACGAATCCGAGTTAGAAAAAGATAGTAAACCATAAATACAAGTTACTGAGGTACGAAAGTTGGCTGATAAGAAAAGATTCCCACACACAATACAACTCTGTACTTATGCTATTAATTTTATCACGAGTATTATCAATAATTCATAGGAAATGGTCAAGATTATGCCTAAAATATTCTAACAAACATTCTAAAATAAAGAAATTTTTGTAGTAGCTAAATTTCAGAACCATCAACCCGTACAACTGGAGCTTGTAGATAAGCATGTAGAGTTTGATTTGTTTGTCTCATGTTTGTCGTCACATCCTAAGACTTCTAAGTCAAAAAGTGTAATTTGCGAGAGAAAAATCAAAATGTGAACTTTTACTTTTAGTGAGCAGAACTTTTTTAAAGTGCAGATACATGAATTTAATGGCAAAATAATTAAGAGATTCTCAAAATTACATACTTCCAAGTGGTCTATATAGATAGTTCCTTACTGGCAGCTATCGGTGCAAGGAATCACTGATCATTGCATTCTCTTTCGACTCCTTCTGCCTATCCTAACCTTGCTCCTTCCTTCTTCCTCCCATTCCACACCTCTGGTTATCAACTTGTGCCCAACACAACTGGTTTCGGTCCAAAAAGCTTCTGTTTGTTGGATTTACCCTTAGTTCCTCAATCATGAGAAGTTCACTCTTCTCAAGACTATTATGGATGTTCATCTACTCAATTTCCTTCAACTTCTCTCTTTCTGTGGCATCTGGTCAGTGTCTTAGCAATGAACAAAACTTGTTATTGCAATTGAAGAACAATCTTAATTTTGATTCTAATTTTTCCACAAAGCTTGTTACGTGGAATCACAGTGTTGATTGTTGTTCCTGGATAGGCATAACATGTAGCGATGGACATGTTATTGGTCTTGATTTGACCAATGAGTCTCTCTCGGGAGGGCTTAACAATTCAAGCAGCCTTTTTAGTCTTTTGCATCTCCAGAGTCTAAATTTGGCACATAACGACTTCAACTTCAACTTCACCAACAGTGGCATTCCATCAGGGATTGGCAAGTTGACCAATTTAAGATATTTGAATCTATCAAATGCTGGATTTAAAGAACAAGTTCCTCTTGAGATTTCATACTTGTCAAGGTTGGTGGTTCTTGATTTGTCTTTCAATTGCTTTCTAGAACTCAAGAATCCAAGTTTTAGTAAGCTTATCCAAAACTTTTCAGAGCTTACTAAACTTTATATGGATGATGTATCTATATCAGCAAATGATAATAAATGGTGTCAAGTATTATCATCTTCATTACCAAATCTAAGAGAGTTGAGCTTGTCAAATTGTGATCTTTCAGGCCCTATTCATTACTCTTTACAAAATCTTCAATTTCTCTCAATTATCCGTTTGGGTTATAATGATTTTTCTATTGAAGTTCCAGAATTTTTTGGAGATTTCAAGAATTTGACAATTTTGGATTTGTCTTTTTCTATGTGGAATGGTACATTTCCTCAAAAGATCTTTCACATTTCAACACTACAAAAGCTTGACTTATCGTGCAACAACCTCCTTCATGGTTCTTTGCCAGAATTTCATTCAAATAGTTCTCTTCGAACCATTTGGTTAGGTCATACAAGCTTTTCTAGAACATTACCTGAGTCTATTGGTAAGCTCAAAATGTTGTCATCAATACACCTCCAAGATTGCTATTTCACTGAATCAATCCCAAAGTCAATAGAGAGACTCACTGAAATGGTTCACTTGGACATGTCAAACAATAACTTAAGTGGACCAATTCCAATATTTCACATGTCCAAGAATCTTACTAGCTTGGATCTTTCTTATAATTATCTAACTGGGAAGATTAATTCTACTTGGTGGGAAAAACTTTTGAATTTGAAGTATCTTGACTTAAGTTCAAATTTGTTGGAAGGAAATATTCCAATTTCTAAATTTTCCTTTCAATTGAAGGAATTAAATCTTTCCAACAATCAATTTTCGGGTCAACTCAATAAAGCTTCTAATATTTCTAGTCAACTATATAGTCTTGACTTGAGCAACAATAGGTTGGAAGGATCAGTACCCATGTCCATCTTTGAACCTCAAAGTCTTAATACGCTCTTGCTTTCTTCAAATAATTTTTCTGGCTCTCTACAACTTCAAATGGGAAATCTCTTTGATCTTGACCTCTCATACAACCACTTGTCAGAGGTAGAAAATAGTTTCTCCAACCTTTCATCATTATCCTTTCCTAGTATTTATAGCATATCATTAGCTTCTAACCATCTAGAAAAGATTCCAAATTTCTTGAGAAACCTAACTAGTTTATCTTATTTAGATCTTTCTAACAACATGATTGATGGAGAGATGCCCAACTAGATTTGCAACCTTACTAGTCTTGAACATTTAGATCTCTCTTATAACTCTCTAGTCATTTTGGAAGGACTTTTCTTAGGCCACGATTTGAATATCCTAAAGCTTCACTCCAATAGGCTCAAAGGGCAACTCCCAACTAAAATTACTAGCCCACAATTGAATAAAAGAGGAACCATTGACCGAGCCATTTATCTTTCAGACAATATGTTTTATGGGAGAATTCCTAAATCAATATGCAATGTATCAGTTCTTCGAGTTCTCAATTTGTCTAATAATTCGTTTAGTGGCACACTTCCTCAATGCTTGCTTGAGTTGAGTGACTCTCTTGGGGTGTTGAATCTTAGGGAAAATAACCTCAAAGGCACATTATCTAATGTGTTCCTAGAAAATTGTGGGTTAGAGGCTTTAATTCTTAATGGAAACCAATTAGAAGGAGAGATACCAATATCTTTGGCCAATTGCAAAAAGTTAGAGATCTTGGACATTGGGGATAATAACATCAAGGGTACCTTTCCATTTTACTTGGAAAAGGCATCCATTTTGAAGGTCCTTGTTTTGAGATCGAACAAATTTTATGGGTCCATTCTTCATTTAGGTAGTAACAATAGTTGGTCACTACTACAAATTGTGGATGTAGCATTAAACAACTTTAGTGGTAAATTTCCAAAATTTAACTCCTCTGCTTGGAAAGCCATGATAGATGAAGATTTGGCCAAGTTAGGGCCCCATTATCTCCAATATGATAGCCCTAAAAATGGGCCAAGGAGCATTTACGATCGCAGTGCCAACCATCATCCATTACACTATCAACTTACAGTAAAAATTACAAGCAAAGGATCATCAAGGATGCTAGCAAACATTTTGACTGCCCATACTATAATTGACTTTTCCTACAACAATTTTGATGGCCCTATACCAAAAGAAATTGGAGATCTCAAACTGTTGTTTACTCTCAACCTCTCTCATAATGCTTTTAGAGGCAAAATCCCATTATCTCTGGAAAAATTACACAATTTGGAGTCATTGGATTTATCAAGTAATAACCTTTTTGGTAAGATCCCTATGCAACTTGTTGATGGTCTTATTTCTCTATCAGCCCTCAATCTTTCATTCAATCAATTGGAGGGACAAATTCCATCTATTAAGCAATTCGCTACATTTGAAAATACTTCCTTTGAAGGAAATAAAAAATTATGTGGTTTTCCTTTGAGTTTAGAATGCATAATACTAGTACCACATCCACCAAGTGATGAAATTCACTTAAATTCAAAGACTATGATTCAATGGAATTACATAAGCATTGAATTAGGATTTATTTTTGGCTTGGGTATTGTAATTGGGCCCCTTATGTTTTGGAAGAAATGGAGGGTCAAGTATTATCAAAGTGTTGACAATATTCTTTTAAGAATCTTCCCTCATTTGTCCATGGAAAGAAGTTACCGTCAAAGAAGAAGGTTCAACAAATAGAGGTGGAGCAACTAGTCATTGTTATAAGGTAGAATCCTCTAGGTTTGTCACAATTTATTCTTGTTTTTATTTTAACATGAGTACAAGAAACATTTAAAGTAAAGTTCATATTTTCAACTACCAATTTTGGAGTAATACATGGACGATTCCACAGGAACCCGAGCTTTCTTCAACTAAATGGCTTCCTAAGCCCACTTGTGTTTCAAATTTGTATATCTCAAAATTATTTACAACTCAAATGTTGGTTTATACAATATGATTGGAAATCTCAAGATTATTTGGAAATCTTATTTGTAATATGTAGCTATAAGTTTATTGGAGGTAGATTACTAAAATCTATGAGGCATCTGAATTTTAGTTATGCTCAAAAGTTCATACATGTGTGCACCAAATTATTTTCAATAGACATCATGTTTTTGACTTCTAACTATCTGTGTAATTTAGTGTAACTTAAGACCTTATACAATACTTCAATCTATTGGATATGATTTTTAAAATTAACTACAAAATTAACTTTTTGTGACTTCTTGTAATTTTGTTTTATTAGCTTTTGTTTTCAAAAATGTTGATGACATATTATATTTTCTGTTGCTTTGTCAGGGTTTTGAAGGCCCACAAATGCATTGGAAGAGGATGATAAAATAATGCAGTGGGTTGTAAGGAGAGTGCTAGAGACACCCCATCCTATACCATTTGGTTTATGAAATGAAGATCCTTTTGTAATCTCACCCAGTGCACGGCTGGGTGAGGATAGTAAATCCAGTCCTAGTTCAGTGAACTTGTTTGCTTTCTTATTTCTCTTTTTGCAACATTATTTTGTTTTTCCTTTTAGAATAATTTTTGTGTTGCTGCTTTTTCTTCATCCACTTCTATCTCTTTAACATAATCAACAAAACATGTACCTTTCTGTCCTAGATGATTAGCAACAGTTTGTGGTGAAATAATATGGGGACAAAAGGCTGAATTGAAGCATTATAATTTCATACCATATAAAAGTTAAATCAAAATTAACAAATCTCTAATAACACCAAAGATCAAATTACATTCATGGAAACTAGATTAGATTAGGAATGTGTTACCTATGGGCTTTAGAACAAATAGAATCAATAATCTAATTGAATCACAATATTATATTTATTGAGTTTCTAACAGAAAATGAATTACATGCGAACTCACTACAATTAGAACTTATTGCAGTCAATATGATTTTTATTTTAAATAAAATCACCCTTAATATTTAGATATTTGTATAATCAGTTACTATGTTTTGGATGTTATGAAATAAATATATGTGGTCCAATAATAAGAAAGTTAATATTTCATAAGATTTTTTAACAGGTTGATATTGCATGATTAATTAAATCATCGGAAATGGACCAAAAATACACGGTGGTCTCAGGGCTTTGCCCCAACACTCTGGGAACAGACCCTGAACCTCCTGACAAAGGGGACGATCCAATGGGGACGATCCAGCGGCTGGGATATGTAGCGGGCCAGTGTTGGTCTTCTTCCCACAAGATGAAAGCTCCCACGGTTCATGGAACAGGCCCCCGACCACAAAGACAAAGCAAAACTGGTGGGCTTGATTGAGGCAGCATACCATGAACATTGGGCCTCCAAAGAGACAATCGAAGCTCAGAGACAAATAACTTTATCCATTGATGAGCTACTGCAACGAGACACTTGCACTAACTTCGTTAATTGAAAACTAATTTAATTTTTATATTTAAGAACTAATTATTAATAAATGTAATGTTAAAATCCAAAATAATTACAAGTAAATATCTTAGCTACCCCGTAGTGTTTATATAAAAAGTGAATAATATATATTTTATAAGTATTTCTCAAATTTTGCTGTTGTTGAATGCATTAAATGTATAAGCAGTTATCAAAAAGTTTTGTTTAAATTTATCTCAATGATTATATAAAATATTTTAATTTCGTAGGCTTCCCAATCATTTGTACATTTTGGCACGTTGATTTGTATGGGTTTCTATTCCTCGTGAATTGTATGTCTTCCCTAGAAAATTCTAATTAAGTTTATCAAATTAGATTTATCAAATTGTTTGTATAGTAGTTTTCTTGTATGGACTGGTACATCGTATTTCAATTTTCTCGGTCAAACGGAGTCCTCTCCCCTCCCTTCTCAGGTGCTTGTGTTATAAAATCGCCGACAAACTTTGCAATATTCATTCCTAAGAACAAGGAAAATCTTTTCATTTGTAGGCCTTCACATCATGAGGATTATTTACGACTCGTGGTGTTGTTCTAGACTCTATGTCAACAATTAGTTGCATTGACTCTAACGTAGTTACACAATGTGTTCTCGAAGTCTTTTAGGTCATCACACAAGTATGCATATGATTTGCATGTCTTGCTCCAAGCTTATTTTCAGCCAATTCACTGAAATTTATGAGGTTTGTGCAATGGTAATCATGTTCACAATCTTTTAGGAACATTCATATGTAAAATGTGCTTAATTACTCCATACTTTTATTACGTCATAGATTAATACACTTACCAAATTCCTTTTCACAGACATTTAGCTTTATACCTTCTAACCATTTCTTTGGTTTAGAGAAACTTAAGATCCTATAGAACACTTTAATCTATTGGATATGATTTTTGTTACTTTCTTTTGAAGTGCAATTCTTCTTTTATTAATTTTTCTTTCAATAAGGTTGATGAGGTATTTTGTTTTCTATTGTTTTGGCAAGAGGATAAAACAATGTAGGTTGAGAGGAGAGTTGATGGGCCCATAAGGACACCCTTACAAAGATATTCTTTGATCTCACCCACTCCACGAGTGGTTGAGGATAGTTGGTCCACCTTAGTTTAAGAAACATTTTTGTTTTTATATTTTAATTTTTTGTTACCTTCTTTTCCTTTTCACCTTTAAACAATATTTGTGCTATTGCTTTTTTTTTTTTTCTCATCCCTTTCTTGCATGCATATTTTATTAGTCATTTTCTCAGTCAAGCTTAGTAAAAATAAAGATAATTGACTAACATATAATTAAACTTTATCATCTATCAATGTTAAACTAAATGAGTACTTTTTTCAAAGAGTCCCAATATGATGAGTTTTAAACTTCATCACCATTCTTGTATTGAAAAGGCAAAAGGATTACAAGTTTAACTTTGACTCAAGGAAAACTATCCTTCCTAATATTGGGATTTGACATCATACTAGAAAATGATATGAATAATTGAAATGGTTTATTAAAGCAACTAATGAAAAAAAATTAGTTACAAAGCTTCTCAATATATTTTTTTTAATTTATATTTATTATATATGGGTAGAATGAAATAAAAGGTGATTTTAAAATAGAATAGTTGACATTCAAAAATTATTGAGTAAAGTAAGAAAACTTGTATTAGGGAGAATTTCTTTGTTTCAGAACATAAAATTTTTACAAGAAAATATCTTTTTATGGTTTTATAATTCTTATAATATTGAAATATGTCCATATACTTTTGTACACTATTTTTTATTATTGTATACTTATATTTCTACCAAAAACAAAAAATAAAGAGCATCAACATGCTTATGAATTGTATACATTTACTTTGTTAATCAGGCTTGAGATTATTATCCAATCTATATGTTCACGTATATTCAACAACCTATTTTTGAATTGTAGCCCTTGCAAGCACGGAGAAGCGAAGATTGATATTGTATAGTATTACAAAAGACGGCTGAAAATTGATATTGTAATGTCTCCATCAAGGATATATATAAATGAAAGTAAAGTAATATAAATAGTGGTAACACATCTATGGTGGAATAGATACTCTAAGTTGTTCAAAAATAACATTTATGTTATTCTAAATGTATCTTTTTATTTTCCCGTGTTCCTTTTGGCAAGTCTTTTTCTGGACCCCGGTCAGTGCATTTGGTAATGGTAAAGCTCATTTCGCGTTGAGTTGTAAAGAACCCACCTTTACCCCACTCTGCTACATCCAGCACAAATACACTAATTTGCTTCTTCTCTCTTAAGAATCCATAAACCAAGTCCCTTATTTTTCTTGTAATTTTACCCATCTTGACGTTGGCCTAGTGTGATTCCGATGTGAAACATGGAAAGAAATTGCTTTTTATATCAGACTTGACCTCAGTGCAAATCCCTAACGGATCTCTGGGCCATATATCTTTCATGTCTTTCTAAAAGATGATAGCCACTTCGGCGACCGCTCGAATAAAACGTCCAAGACCATTCAGATTAAAAAGTGTGGCGTGTTTGATTGAGTTATCCGACCAGTGCGTCTTTTGCATCCAACCAAACAACTTCTGCTCCGCGACAACTCACTCGTTTTACACGGACATAATTTAAGGACTCCACAGTCTATTTTCTGATTTCACAAGAGACCAAAGGAAGCATTCAAGTGCTTTGAGTGATCACTCCTTCAACGCAAATGCGGGGGGCGTCCTTATATGCATGCGCAATAGCTAATTTCATAATAACTGTATCCGATTGAAGATGGAGGATGTACTTTATTCCCATAACCATTCTCTTTTATATAAAATCTTTTGTTAGTACTTGGTGGTTAGTATGGAGGAAAAATTTCATCTTTCAATTTTAGATTTTCTAAAAGTTTGTATCATTCATTGAACTGCTCATGTAATACAGCATAGTTCGACTTTTGTACACACAAATAAAAATTGACACAAATTGATTAAAAAAATTATGGAATGAAGTACTATCAACAGATAGAGTATCTTATTAACTTTTTCTAAATCTAAGTTATTTATACAATTTTGTTGTTGTAAAATTTTTAAGTTTCTCCATAAAATATACGAAAAAATTACAAATGTAGAATATTTGTTCTAACTAATTTCTTGACTTGTTGAATTCTACTTTTAAGTGTTGTAAGTTTATCTTAAATTGACTTTCAAGTCAAAAACATAGTAAAAGAAAAAAGAAGACAAATGTGAACTCATGAACAAGGACCGACTTCTTCAAAGTCAAAAAGATGTTAAGATTTAATTTTGAAATGACTACACCCACAACTTTGATATGTTCCTTAAAGAAAAAAAAGAAAAAGAAAAAACTTTCGTCGACTCTTTGTCAATTATTATTGGCTTTCGAGGCACTACGACCATTGCTTTCAATGTAGATTAAATAATATTGCTTTCATAAACACTATTTTTAGTTTTTATAATATTTGTTATTATAATCCACTAAAAGACAAAATAAGTTATTATCCCACGTAAAACACCATTTTATACAAAGTAAAATGGTTTTGATTTTGTTTTGGAGTAATGTTTTGGTTACTCCAAAACATTACAATCGGTCCTAAAGCATATAAGTGCTCTTTAATATTATTATTTGTAAAAATATTTTAAAAAATGTTTTTAAACAAAGTGTAACGTGGACGTGTGATGCAGCAAAGAAAAGTCTCTTCAGCAGAGGCTCTGCTACATCCAGCGCAATACGTATCTTGTTTCTCCTTTCTTAAGTATCAGATTTGACCGCAGAGCGAACCATGGCCGAACTTTGGCTCAGGAATCAAAAAACCAAGTCCGTTCTCTGTCGTGATTTTTACCCATTTTCCGTTGGCAAACAACTTTGGGCATGTATCGAATAAAACGTCTAAGACCATTCCCATGCAAAACTCTGGCGTGTTTGATAGAGTCATCGGACCATTGCAGCTTTTGCCACGTGCCAAACTGCGACGACTTGCGCGGTCCACTTTCGATCTAGCGGCTTCATTATATTTTCTTCCGCAGTAACTAATTCCACAATGGAGGATGTATTTTATTTCCATTAAAAAAATGTATTTTATTCCCATTATGTTTCTCTTTTATATAAAATCGTTTGTTAGTACTTTGTGGTTGGTTCGGAAGAAAATTTCTTCTTTCAATTGTAGATTTTCTTAAAAGTTTGTATCATTCGTCAAATTGCTTACCTAACAAAGGGTAGTTCTAATTTTGAACACAAAAGTGCAGTCATCTGAATGCTAAGTTAAAATAAATAAATTTATTTTATTATTCCAAGCAAAAAAGATATCTAAAAATATAGGAAATTAAAAATTGACACAAATTGGAAAAAAAAAAAGAGTAAGAAAAGAATAGATATAGTATCTCATTAACTTTCCCTAAAATCTAAATTATATGTACAACTCTCTTGTTGTAAAATCTTTAAGTTTCTCTCTAAAATAACCTAAAAATAATTACAAATGTAGAATATTTGTTGTAACTGTTTTCTTGACTTGTTGAATTCTACTTAAGTGTTCTAAGTTTATTTTAAATGGACGTCCATGTCAAAAATAAACTTTTCGATTAAAATAAAAAAGAAGACAAATATGAACTCATGAACAAGGACCGACTTCTTCAAAGTCAAAAAGATGTTGGGATTTGATGGGGAAATGACTACACTCACAATTTTGATATTTTCCTTAAAAAACCTCTTATCGACTTTATGTCAATCATTGTTGGCTTTTGAGGCACTGTGACCATTGCTTTCAATGTAAGATTAAATAATATTGCTTTCATAAATAATAACTTTAGTTTTTATAATATTTGATTGTGATTAAAAAAATACAATGAGGGTGCAAAACTTATCTTTTTTTTACTCCATAACATAACATTTTGACTGCTATGTAGAATCGGTCCTAAAGTGTATAAGTGCTCTCTAATATTATTGTCTGTAAAAATATTAAAAATTTGATTTATTCTAAATTTATTTTTAAACTTTGTAATAAATTAAAATTTCACATAAGTTTTGAAAAATTAAAAAATAAAGTAATTTTTTTTCTAAATTTGCTGTAACGTTTCACTTACCTCAAGTCAAAAGGAAATTTTTGAAGTAAAAGGAAAAGAAAACAAATGTGAATTGATGACGGGTCATAATTCTTCAAAGCTAAAAAGACATCGTGTTTAATGGCATTGACTTCAAGTCAATTTTTTTTTTTCTTTGGAGTAAAGTAAGAGGAAAACAAATGTGAAATTACTATGCTGCTGAATTCGTCAAAGTCAGTAGGAAACTATTTTTGAGTTGATGACCATAACGGTTGCTTCAAAGTTAGTAAGATGTGGAGATTTGGCAGGAGAAAGAACTACAGTGATATTGTTATGATACTTTTCAAGAGAATTTTCATCATCTTCATGTTAATCGTTGTTGGGTTGTTGGCCTAGACATAAAAGAGATGATTAAAAAACCTATGGCCTAGAGCTAACTTATCATTGCGCACAATAATTGAAAAATGAAAGAGTAATGACGGAATTTAGGTTTCACGAGTTCAAATGATAGTCTGGCTTGTTTGATCAAGTAACGTTACAAACTCATTTTACATTGAGTTGTAAAGAGCAATTTTCATTCAATTCGTTCTTCTTTTTTGTTTTTTCTTATCATTTATACTTTCTTGAGTCATTTGGCTCAATTTTATTTGTCTATTTTTATTAATCCATTGAGCTCATTTAACTGGTCTCGAGCTCTAGTGAAGTTTTTTTTATCAACAATAGGAGAAAGTGTACCACATATGTATGCTCTACTAAAAGTTCTCACAATCACAAGTAATCAACATTGTATGATACTAAATTATGCATTATATCTCTAAAGGAAGACACAATTTTTATTAGTCAAGCTCTCCCATTTTTGTCGTTTGTTGCTTATCTATGAAAAAGCAACTGCAGCTTCATGGAATAAGCCATGAAGTAGACAAACGACCAATGAAGAAGTCTTTAAGTAAATATATGAATGACTTTTGTATCAAAGTCGCTCCCACAAACTTTAAGGGGGATCTGGTAGCCAGCATTTGTCGAGAAAATTTCGTGGAATGGAGTGAGCCTCCGATGATGAGCTTGAGGTTTATGTTATACCAAACACTTCTTAAAAATAATTGTTTCTTGTGTTAACTTTCTCTTGTTAGATACTTGAGGTCAAACATGGAAAGAAATTGTGTTGTCCATCAAAGATAAACCCTAGCTCGTACGAGTCAATTTGGGCCATGGAAGTTTGATCTTTTACCCCTCCTTTTGACTAGAAAATTGAGTAGTGCAATTTGCGTTTGGAATTTGCGGCAGGTATGTTTCTTTCTTTCCAAAAGATGCTGGGCACTTTGGTACCTTTAACAAAAAAATATGATGACTATTGATTATGTGAAGTCTAACATGATTGATTTGAGGGTTTCATTTGGAACGAAACAACCTAATCGTCGCATCTATCAACTTGTTGTACACAAAAATACTTTAAAGATTCTATGGCCAATTTTTGACTTGATAATAAATCATTAAAAGATATCACATCTTGTAGCCCTGTGCTCCTAGATGCCAAAAAATAAATCAAGTCTCTCTCCCAATTTGATTAATTAGATGAATATTTATAATTTAAATTGAAGTTAGAATGTTTAAGTTTAAATTTAAGTTAGATAAGATAGGATCAATGTTGATTTTTCTAAATGGTTAATTGATTCTAATTTTTATTAGAGATGTTAATAAAGAACAAAAGGTTTTTGAGGCAATTACTCATTTGATCTTTCCCCTTAACTCCTCTCTCCACCTGCTTCTTCCTTCCCACCCACCTCTTCCTCTTTTATCCCTTCTCTTTTACTTTTTCCTTTCCTTATTTTATTTTCATCTTTGGAAAACAAGCCTTCCTCCTCCACCTCGTACCCACATTGATCCTTGACTCTCCTGTCCATTTCCATTTCTATCTTCTTTTGCTTTTTGATAGTGGGTTCAATGCTTTAGGTCTAAAGGCCATTGGCATGGAAAAGCGTGAAATGCTTGATTTAGCTATCCAAGCATTCTACCTTTTGCCTCGAACCAACCAACTTCTGCTCCTCAACAAACAACTCGTTTTACACGGATATACTTTTAAGTAAATTATAAATCAACATCTTGTTTAATTTAAGTACCAAATGAATTAGTACAATGTTATATAACTGTAAAAATATTTATTTTTGAAACATTTTTTACACTGCCAATGTTTTAGTGACATATGTTCTAGACATTTTGTTTAATTCAATCAAAAGACTATCCAAAACTCATAACTTTATGATTTTATAATGTTTCTATAGATTTTGACCTTACTTTCTTTGTGTAGTTTCCTTGAGTCTCTTATAAATATAAATTATTCTATATAAACATATATAAAAAATGTCTAATAAATATAAAATATTCCATAACTTTATTTAAAGCAAAAAGAAAGCAAGTGGGAAATCATGAATGGTGATAATTTCTTCATAGTAAGAAAGGTCGGATTTGATTGCAGAAATGACTGCATTCATTCTTTTTGATACTTTTGCAAGGAAAGTTTGATAATTCTTTCCTAACAGTCGTTGGCTTTTAAGGCATTTGTAAGCAGCTTTTCCTTTAGACCCGCGATGGAAAAACATATGGCCGACAGAGCAAAGTTCTCCGAACAAAAAAAAGATCCAAGGAGGAATCCGGACTTTGCAAGATCAAATAATAGAGCACTACAACCAAATATTTGTTTTCAAGAGCGAGAATGACATCTCCCACCTACCGAAAAAGATCCTAAATTCTGCCGATGATTTGGTTCTTCAAGTTAATTCTCGATGGATGTGGTGGTGGGAATACACTTGCAGAATTTTGAAAATTGTTCATCAGTCATTCAACAAAACTTATTATATCAAGTGTAAACTAGCTATTAATGATGAAAAACGTTATCAATGAGTATGAAATGATTATACTGGCAGCTCAAAATTATAAGAAATATTTAGATCAATTACTATATAACTATAAACAATATATACTTTAGAAAAGGTTTTGTTCAATTCTATCTCAAAGACTATATAAAATCCTTTAATTTTTAGAATTTTCCATATTTTTGAGCCTTTGCCTTAAAGTTTGCTTGTATAGTTTTTTAGTTATTGTGCATTTTGAATCTTGATTTTGTTGTTCGAATCTAGTTTATTGGTTTGCACATAATAATAAATTCATATAATTTAGTACGTAAAGGAATTCCTTATTTTGGATGTCTTTGAATAGGGATTTATAACATATTTAGGTATTAAACAACGTTTGTTTCTCATACCCAATAGTATTTAAAACTATGTTGGAATCTCTTAGAATGAGCTTACTTATTGCCAAAGTAAGGGATAATCTAATTAACACAGCCTGACTCGGGATGTCAAGCAACCAAAATGTGACTAGTTTTCCTTTTATTGTTTGCTTTCATACACAATATCTCTGGGTTTTCTAATATTTTATTGTGATTAATAAATACAGTAAAAAAATTTCCCACATAAAATACCATTTCATAAAAGGTAAATGGTTTTTATTTTATTTTTGTTACTCCATAACATTATATTTTGACTGCGTTCCAAAGTGTATTAGTGTTCTCCAATATCATTATTTGTAAAAATATGAAACGTTGTTTTACTCTAAAATTATTTTTAAATTTGTTAATAAATTAAAACTTGGCATAACTTTTAAATAATTAAAAAATAGAGTAATTTTCTATAAATTTGCTGTAATGTTTCACTTATTTCAAGACAAAAAGAAATTTTTTAAGTAAAAGAAAAAAAAAGAACAAATGTGAATTTGTGATGACAGATGATGAATCCTTTAAAGTCGCAAAAATATGGAGATTTCAAAGTATTGACTTGGAGTTAAAAAGAAATTATTTTTCAATAAAAAGAAAAATAAGGCAAATGTGAGTTGATGACCATGAGGATTGCTTCAAAGTTAAAAAGAAGTTGAGATTTGACGGGAGAAATGACTACATTTATTGTTTTGATACTTTTTCAGAGACAGTTTCATGGACTTTAAACTAATTGTTGTTGTGTTCTTGGCGTTTGATATTCTAAATATTTATTACACCACTCCGCCAAATCCAGCACAAATACAGTATTTTGTTTCTTCTCTTCTAAGAATCCAAAAATCAAGTCATATTTTTCCTTAATTTCAAATCAATGTGAAATATAGAAAGCAATTACTTTTTGGGGAGACTTGACCTCAGTGTAATCCATGGCCGATCTTTGGGCCATGTATCTTTTAGTCTTTCTGGAAAGATGATAGCCGCTTCGCCGACAGCTTGAATAAAACGTCAAAGACCATTCACAAGGAAAAGCTGGCGTGTTTGATTGAGTTAGTGGACCATGGCGCCTTTTCCCTCGTACCAAACAACTTCTCCACAAGTAACTCGTTTTACACTTATATAATTTGATGCCTCCACAGTCGATTTCATAAGAAAATTTTAAGATGTGAGTAATAAATTTTACATTATTAAATGATAAATAAAAAAATATATTTATAAGATAATAAGTTCAACTACTTAATTTCTTAAAATTTTAAGTTAAATATAAACTTTTATTTATAAAATTTAATAGAGACCAAAGGAAGTATTCACATCCTCCGCGTGATCACTCCTCCAACCCAAATATAATAAGGTCTTTATATTTGCAGGCACAACAACTAATTTCATAATAATTGTATTGTATTAGACATGGAGGATGTACATCATTTCTATAATTTAGAAATATCGAAGTTTATGGCATATTGACTTGAAGTCAAATGTGGCCTTTTTATTTTTTAGGTAGTAAAAGCAAAAAAAAAAAAAAAGCAAATGTGAATAGATGATCAATTTTGAATTCTTCAAAGTTAAAAAGATATCGACATAGACTAAACCTAGCTTCTTTTGATTAAGCTTTATCGACTTTATGTCAATCGTTGTTGGCTTTTTGAGGCAACCTGACCATTGCTAACGACGTAAGATTAAAAAATAGAGCTTTAAAACCAAACCTTTGTTTTAGTGAGTTACCACAAATACTGACCACAACGCCAACGGAAGCTCCCACCTGTCAGAAAAGATTCCAAGTCTAGTCTGTTACCGAATGGGTTCTTCGTCACTTCAGTTTTGGATGAATGTGGAGGTGGGGATATACTTGCACGACTTCGGATATTTGATTATTAATTATTATATCACATTAATTTACATCATGTATAAACTAATTATCTAACAATTCAATTGTTATTTATGACAGTAAATAAATATTTAAATTAATTATCATTTCGTGATGATATTCAAAAATTTAGATTTTTCTGAAATTGAAAACGAATTTATATCACGAATCCCAATTAGAAAAAGATAGTAAACCATAAATACAAATTACTGACGTATGAAAGTTTGGCCGAAAGGAAAAGACCCCACACGATACAACTCTGTGCTTATGCTATTAATTTTATCTCGAGTATTATCAATAATTCATAGGAATGGTCAAGATTATGGCTAAAATATTCTAACAAAGAAATTTTTATAGTAGCTAAATTTCAGAACCATCAACCGGTACAATTAGAGCTTCTAGATAAGCATGTAGAGTTTGATTTGTTTGTTTCACGTTTGTCGTCAAATCCAAGACTTCTAAGTCAAAAAGTGTAATTTGCCTAGAAGAGAGAAAAGCCAAAACGTGAACTTCTACTTTTAGTGAGCAGCACTTTTTTAAAGTGCAGATACATGAATTAATGGCAAAATAATTAGGAGATTCTCAAATTTACATACTTCCAAGTGGTCTATATAAATAGTTCCTCACCGGCAGCTATCGATGCAAGGAATCATTGATCATTGCATTCTCTTCCGACTCCTTCTGTCTCTCCTAACCTTGCTTCTTCCTTCTTCCTCCTATTCCACACCTCTAGTTATCAACTTGTGCCCAACACAATTGGTTTTCGTCCAAAAAGCTTCTGTTTGTGGGATTTTCCCTCAGTTCATCAATCATGAGAAGTTCACTCTCATCAGGACTTTTCTGGATGGTCATCTACTCAATTTTCTTTAGCTTCTCTCTTTTTGTGGCATCTGGCCAGTGTCTTAGCTCTGAGCAAACCTTGTTATTGCAATTGAAGAACAACCTTACGTTTAGTTCTACTTTGTCCACAAAGCTTGTTACGTGGAATCAAAGTGTTGATTGTTGTTCCTGGATAGGCATAACATGTAGCGATGGACATGTTATTGGTCTTGATTTGACCGATGAGTCTCTCTCGGGAGGGCTTGACAATTCAAGCAGCCTTTTTAGTCTTTTGCATCTCCGGAGTCTGAATTTGGCACATAACGGCTTCGACTTCGACTTCACCAACAGTGGCATTCCATGAGGAATTGGCAAGTTGACCAATTTAAGATATTTGAATCTATCATATGCTGGATTTGAATAACAAGTTCCTCTTGAGATTTCATACTTGTCAAGGTTGGTGGTTCTTGATTTGTCTTTCAATTACTTTCTAGAACTCAAGAATCCAAGTTTTAGTAAGCTTATCCAAAACTTTTCAGAGCTTACTAAACTTTATATGGATGATGTATCTATATCAGCAAATGATAATAAATGGTGTCAAGTATTATCATCTTCATTACCAAATCTAAGAGAGTTGAGCTTGCCAAATTGTAATCTTTCAGGCCCTATTCATTACTCTTTACAAAATCTTCAATTTCTCTCAATTATCCGTTTGGGTTATAATAATTTTTCTATTGAAGTTCCAGAATTTTTTGGAGATTTCAAGAATTTGACAATTCTGGATTTGTCTTTTTCTATGTGGAATGGTACATTTCCTCAAAAGATCTTTCACATTTCAACACTACAAAAGCTTGACTTATCGTGCAACAACCTCCTTCATGGTTCTTTGCCAGAATTTCATTCAAATAGTTCTCTTCGAACCATTCGGTTAGGTCATACAAGCTTTTCCGGAACATTACCTGAGTCTATTGGTAATCTCAAAATGTTGTCATTAATACACCTCCAAGATTGCCATTTCACTGAATCAATCCCAAAGTCAATAGAGAGACTCACTGAAGTGGTTCACTTGGACATGTCAAACAATAACTTAAGTGGACCAATTCCAATATTTCACATGTCCAAGAATCTTACTAGTTTGGATCTTTCTTATAATTATCTAACTGGGAAGATTAATTCTACTTGGTGGGAAAAACTTTTGAATTTGAAGTATCTTGACTTGAGTTCAAATTTGTTGGAAGGAAATATTCCAATTTCTAAATTTTCCTTTCAATTGAAGGAAATAAATCTTTCCAACAATTAATTTTCAGGTCAACTCAATAAAGCTTCTAATATTTCTAGTCAGCTATATAGTCTTGACTTGAGCAACAATAGGTTGGAAGGATTAATACCCATGTCCATCTTTGAACCTCAAAGTCTTAAGATGCTCTTGCTTTCTTCAAATAATTTTTCTAGCTCTCTACAACTTCAAATGGGAAATCTCTTTAATCTTGACCTCTCATACAACCACTTGTTAGAGGTAGAAAATAGTTTCTCTAACCTTTCATCATTGTCCTTTCCTAGTATTTATAACATATCATTAGCTTCTAACCATCTAGAAAAGATTCCAAATTTCTTGAGAAACCTAACTAGTTTATCTTATCTAGATCTTTCTAACAACATGATTGATGGAGAGATGCCCAACTGGATTTGCAACCTTACTAGTCTTGAACATTTAGATCTCTCTTATAACTCTCTAGTCACTTTGGAAGGACTTTTCTTGGGCCCAAATTTGAGTATCCTAGACCTTCACTCCAATAGGCTCAAAGGGCAACTCCCAACTAAAATTACTAGCCCACAATTGAATGAAAGGGGAACCATTGATCGAGCCATTTATCTTTCAGACAATATGTTTTATGGGAGAATTCCTAAATCAATATGCAATATATCAGTTCTTCGAGTTCTCGATTTGTCTAATAATTTGTTTAGTGGCACACTTCCTCAATGCTTGCTTGAGTTGAGTGACTCTCTTGGGGTGTTGAATCTTAGGGAAAATAACCTCAAAGGCACATTATCTAATGTGTTCCTAGAAAATTGTGGGTTAGAAGCTTTAATTCTTAATGGAAACCAATTAGAAGGAGAGATACCAATATCTTTGGCCAATTGCAAAAAGTTAGAGATCTTGGACATTGGGGATAATAACATCAAGGGTACCTTTCCATTTTACTTGGAAAAGGCATCCATTTTGAAGGTCCTTGTTTTGAGATCGAACAAATTTTATGGGTCCATTCCTCATTTAGGTAATAACAATAGTTGGTCACTACTACAAATTGTGGATGTAGCATTAAACAACTTTAGTGGTAAATTTCTAAAATTTAACTCCTCTGCTTGGAAAGCCATGATAGATGAAGATTTGGCCAAGTTAGGGCCCCATTATCTCCAATATGATAGCCCTGAAAATGGGCCAAGGAGCAGTTACGATCGCAATGCCAACCCTCATCCATTATTACACTATCAACTTGCAGTAAAAATTACAAGCAAAGGATCATCAAGGATGCTAGCAAACATTTTGACTACCTATACTATAATTGACTTTTCCTACAACAGTTTTGATGGCCCTATACCAAAAGAAATTGGAGAACTCAAACTGTTGTTTACTCTTAACCTCTCTCATAATGCTTTTAGAGGCAAAATCCCATCATCTATGGAAAAATTACACAATTTGGAGTCATTGGATTTATCAAGTAATAACCTTTTTGGTAAGATCCCTATGCAACTTGCTGATGGTCTTATTTCTCTATCAGCCCTCAATCTTTCATTCAATCAATTGGAGGGACAAATTCCATCTATTAAGCAATTTGCTACATTTGAAAATACTTCCTTTGAAGGAAATAAAAACTTATGTGGTTTTCCTTTAAGTTTGAAATGCATAGATGAGAAGCCACCAGTGTCACCACCAACAAGTGATGAAATTCACTTAAATTCCAAGACTACGATTCAATGGAATTACATAAGCATTGAATTGGGATTTATTTTCGGCATGGGTATTGTAATTGGGCCCCTTATGTTTTGGAAGAAATGGAGGGTCAAGTATTACCAAAGTGTTGACAACATTCTTTTAAGAATCTTCCCTCATTTGTTTATGGGAAGAAGTTACCGTCAAAGAAGAAGGTGCAACAAATAGAGGTGGAGCAACTAGTCATTGTTATAAGGTAGAATCCTCCAGGTTTGTCACAATTTATTCTTGTTTTTATTTTAACATGAGTACAAGAAACATTTAAAGTAAAGTTTAAATTTTCAACCACCAATTTTGGAGTAATACATGGACGATTCCATAGGAACCCGAGCTTTCTTCAACTAAATGGCTTCCTAAGCCCACTTGTGTTTCAAATTTGTATATCTCAAAATTATTTACAACTCAAATGTTGGTTTATACAATATGATTGGAAATCTCAAGATTATTTGGAAATCTTATTTGCAATATGTAGCTGCAAGTTTATTAGAGGTAGATTACTAAAATCTATGAGGCATCTGAATTTTAGTTATGCTCAAAAGTTCATGCATGTGTGCACCAAATTATTTTCAATAGACATCATGTTTTTGACTTCTAACTATTTGTCTAATTTAGTGTAACTTAAGACCTTATACAATACTTCAATCTATTGGATATGATTTTTAAAATTAACTACAAAATTAACTTTTTGCGATTTCTTGTAATTTTGTTTTATTAACTTTTATTTTCAAAAATGTTGATGACATATTATATTTTCTGTCGCTTTGTCAGGGTTTTGAAGGCCCACAAATGCATTGGAAGAGGATGATAAAATAATGCAGTGGGTTGTAAGGAGAGTGCTAGAGAGACACCCCATCCAATATACCATCTGGTTTATGAAATGAAGATCCTTCTGTAATCTCACCCAGTGCACGGCTGGGTAAGGATAGTAAATCCAATCCTAGTTCAGTGAACTTGTTTGCTTTCTTATTTCTCTTTTTGCAACGTTATTTTGTTTTTCCCTTTAGAATAATTTTTATGTTGCTGCTCTTTCTTCATCCACTTTTATCTCTTTAACAAAATCAACAAAACATGTACCTTTCTGTCCTAGATGATTAGCAACAGTTTGTGGTGAAATAATATGGGGACAAAAGGCTGAATTGAAGCATTATAATTTCATATCATATAAAAGTTAAATCAAAATTAACAAATCTCTAATAACACCAGAGATCAAATTACATTCATAGAAACTAGATTAGATTAGGAATGTGTTACCTATGGGCTTTAGAACAAATAGAATCAATAATCTAATTGAATCACAATATTATATTTATTGAGTTTCTAACAGAAAATGAATTACATGCGAACTCACTACAATTAGAACTTATTGCAGTCAATATGATTTTTATTTTAAATAAAATCACCCTTAATATTTAAATATTTCTATAATCAGTTACTATGTTTTGGATGTTATGAAATAAATATATGTGGTCCAGTAATAAGAAAGTTAATATTTCATAAGATTTTTTAACAGGTTGATATTGCATGATTAATTAAATCATCGGAAATGGACCAAAAATACACGGTGGTCTCAGGGCTTTGCTCCAACACTCTGGGAACAGACCCTGAACCTCCTGACAAAGGGGACGATCCAGCGGCTGGGATATGTAGCGGGCCAGTGTTGGTCTTCTTCCCACAAGATGAAAGCTCCCACGGTTCATGGAACAGGCCCCCAACCACAAAGACAAAGCAAAACTGGTGGCTTGATTGGGGCAGTATACGATGAACGTTGGGCCTCCAAAGAGACAATCGAAGCTCAGAGACAAATAACTTTATCCATTGATGAGCTACTGCAACGAGACACTTGCACTAACTTCGTTAATTGAAAACTAATTTAATTTTTATATTTAAGAACTAATTATTAATAAATTTAATGTTAAAATCCAAAATAATTACAAGTAAATATCTTAGTTACCCCGTAGTGTTTATATAAAAAGTGAATAATATATATCTTATAAGTATTTATCAAATTTTGCTGCTGTTGAATGCATTATGTATAAGCAGTTATCAAAAAGTTTCGTTTAAATTTATCTTAGTGATTATATAAAATATTTTAATTTCATAGGCTTCCCAATCATTTGTACATTTTGGCACGTTGATTTGTATGGGTTTCTATTCCTCGTGAATTGTAAGTCTTCCCTAGAAAATTCTAATTAAGTTTATCAGATTAGATTTATCAGATTGTTTGTATAGCAGTTTTCTTGTATGGATTGGGACATCGTATTTCAATTTTCTCAGTCAAACAGAGTCCCCTCCCCTCCCCTCCCTTCTCGGGTGCTTGTGTTATAAAATTGCCGACAAACTTTGCAACATTCATTCCTAAGAACAAGGAAAATCTTTTCATTTGTAGGCCTTCACATCATGAGGATTATTTACAACTCGTGGTGTTGTTCTAGACTCTATGTCAACAATTAGTTGCATTGACTCTAACGTAGTTAGACAATGTGTTCTCAAAGTCTTTTAAGTCATCACACAAGTATGCATATGATTTGCATATCTTGCTCCAAGCTTATTTTCAGTCAATTCACTGAAATTTATGAGGTTTGTGCAATGGTAATCACGCTCACAAGCTTTTAGGAAAATTCATACGTAAAATGTGCTTAATTACTCCATACTTTTATTACGTCATAGATTAATACACTTACCAAATTCCTTTTCATAGACATTTAGCTTTATACCTTCTAACCATTTCTTTGGTTTAGAGAAACTTAAGATCCTACAGAACACTTCAATCTATTGGATATGATTTTTGTTACTTTCTTTTAAAGTGCAATTCTTCTTTTATTAATTTTTCTTTCAATAAGGTTGATGAGGTATTTTGTTTTCTGTTGTTTTCGCAGGAGGATAAAACAATGTAGGTTGAGAGGAGAGTACATGGGCCCATAAGGACATCCTTTCCAAGATATTCTTTGATCTCACCTACTCCACGAGTGGTTGAGGATAGTTGGTCCACCTTAGTTTAAGAAACATTTTTGTTTTTATATTTCTATTTTTTGTTACCTTCTTTTCTTTTTCGCCTTTATATAATATTTGTGCTATTGCTTTTTTTTTTTTTCTCATCCCTTTCTTGCATGCATATTTTATTAGTCAATTTCTCAGTCGAGCTTAGTTAAAATAAAAATAATTGACTAACATATAATTAAACTTTATCATCTATCAATGTTAAACTGAATGAGTACTTTTTTCAAAGAGTCCCAATTCGATGAGTTTTAAACTTCATCACCATTCTTGTCTTCAAAAGGCAAAAGGATTACAATTTTAACTTTGACTCAAGGAAAACTATCCTTCCTAATATTAGGATTTAACGTCATACTAAAAAATGGTATGAAGAATTGAAATGGTTGATTAAAGCAACTAATGAAAAAATTTTAGTTACAAAGCTTCTTAATATATCTTTTTTTAACTTATATTGATTATATATGGATAGAATGAAATAAAAAATGATTTTAAAATAGAATAGTTGACATTCTAATTTTATTGACTGAAGTAAGAAAACTTATATGAAGGAAAATTTCTTTGTTTCAGAACATAAAATTTTTATAAAAAAATATCTTTTCATAGTTTTACAATTCTTGTAATATTGAAGTATGTTTCTATACTTTTGTACACTATCTTTTATTATTATAAACTTATGTTTCTACCAAAAATAAAAAATAAAGAGCATCAACATGCTTATGAATTGTATACATTTATTTTGTTAATCAAGCTTGAGATTATTATCCAATCTATATGTTCACGTATATTCAACAACCTATTTTTGAATTGTAGCCCTTGCAATCACGGAGAAACGAAAATTGATATTGTATAGTATTACAAAAAACGGCTGAAAATTGAAGCGAAAACTGTCTTTTTCCTGTGTCATACCTGAAAGGATTAGAGAGTGAAATCCATAGTGCAGATTTCGGGCCTGAGTTTGTCTTCTTACACAAGATGAAAGCTTCCTCGACGACAGTTTGCAGAACAGGCCCCAAGCCCACAAACCCAAAGTGTTCGTCCTCCAAAGAAACAACGGAAGGTCAGCGACAACTACCTTCTTTCACACGGGCAAACTTTGGTTAGCTAATAAAGCGAGACACTTGCACGTATTCTGTTAATTGATAACTGATCTTTAAATTATATAAAAAAAACTAATTATTAATAATTTTTGCTTTTAACTCCAAAATAATTACAAGTAAATATATTAGTTACCCCAAAATATTTATATAAAAACTGAATAATATATCTTTTGTAAGTATTTCCCAAATTCTGCAAATGTTGAATCCATTAAATGTATAAGCAGTTAGCAAGAAGTGTTGTAAGAATCCAAAAACCAAGTCCATTATTTTTCTTATAATTTTACCCATCTTGACGTTGGCCTAGTATGATTCCGACGTGAAACATAGAAAGATATTGCTTTTTATATCAGACTTTACCTCAGTGCAATCCATAACCGATCTTTGGGCCATATATCTTTCATGTCTTTCTAAAAGATGATAGCCACTTCGGCGACCGCTCGAGTAAAACTTCCAAGGCCATTCACATGAAAAAGCGTGGGGTGTCTGATTGAGTTATCCAACCATTGCGTCTTTTGCATCCAACCAAACAACTTCTGCTCCGCGACAACTCACTCGTTTTACACGGACATAATTTTAAGGACTCCACAGTCTACTTTTTGATTTCACAAGAGACCAAAGGAAGCATTCTAAGTCCTTTGAGTGATCACTCCTCCAACCCAAATACGGGGGGCGTCCTTATATGCATGAGCAATAACTAATTTCATAATAATTGTATCAAATTGAAGATGGAGGATGTACTTTACTTCCATGACCATTCTCTCTTATATAAAATCTTTTGTTAGTACTTGGTGGTTAGTATGGAGGAAAAATTTCATCTTTCAATTTTAGATTTTGTTAAAGTTTGTATTATTCATCGTACTGCTTACCTAATACAAGGAATTCTATTTTTATACACAAAAATAGAAATTGACACAAATTGATAAAAAAAAAAAATAATGGAACGATGTGATACCAATAGAGATAGTATCTTATTAACTTTCCCTAAATCTAAGTTATTTATACAATTTTCTTATTGTAAAATCTTTAAGTTTTTCCATAAAATATCCTAAAAAATTACAAATGTAAGATATTTGTTGTAACTAATTTCTCGACTTGTTGAATTCTACTTTTAAGTAGTGCAAGATTATCTTAAATTGACTTTCAAGTCAGAAATATAGATTTCGAGTAAAAGAAAAAAGAAGACAAATGTGAACTCACGAGCAAGGACCGACTTCTTCAAAGTCAAAAAGATGTTGGGATTTAATTTTGAAATGACTACACCCACAACTTTGATATGTTCCTCAAAGAAAAAAAAACTTTGGTCGACTCTTTGTCAATCATTATTGGCTTTCGAGGCACTACGACCATTGCTTTCGTAAACACTATTTTTAGTTTTTATAATATTTGTTATTATAATCCACTAAAAGAAAAAAAAAAGTTATTATCCCACGTAAAACACCATTTTATACAAAGTAAAATGGTTTTGATTTTATTTTGGTTACTCCATAACATTACAATCGGTCCTAAAGCATATAAGTGCTCTTTAATGTTATTATTTGTAAAAATATTAAAAAAGTGTTTTACTCTTGCTTCTCTTTTTTTTTTCCCTGCAAACAAAGTGTAACGTGGACGTGTGATGCAGCAAAGAAAAGTCGCTTCAGCAGAGGCTCTGCTACATCCAGTGCAATACAAGATCTTGTTTCTTCTTTCTCAAGTATCAGATTTGACCGCAGAGCGAACCATGGCCGAACTTTGGCCGAACCATGGTAGCCGCTTTGCCATCAGCTCGAATAAACTGTCTAAGATCAAATATTTACATGGAAAAGTGTGGTCTGGTTGATCGAGTTGTCCGACCATTGCGCGTTTTGCCACGAACCTACTTTTGGGGACTCTGCAGCCTAATTTCGATTTCAGAAGACACCACAGGAAGCACTCACAATTCCATCCCCAAAGATGCGCAATCTCGTCCGCCTAACTACCAAAAAGCTGACGATTTACCAGTAATTACTAAATTAAAGGAATTACGTTGATAAATAAGTCTATTATAAAGATCATATCTGTCATTTTATAACGAAATTATAAAGCACTATCTTGTTAAAATAAAGTATTAAATGAATCAATAAAATGTCATAGACCTGAAAGAAATATTTACATGTCATCTATCGCGTAATAGATATTTTAAATTGTTAAAAAATGACATTTATGCTATTCTAAACGTTATTATCTTTATAGTCTCCCGTACTCCTTTTGGCAAGTCTTTTTCTGGACCTTGGTCGGCGTATTTGGTACTGTTACAAGCTCATTTCCTGCTGAGTTGTAAAGAACCTACCTGTACACCAGTCCGCTACATCTAGCACAAATACAGTATTTTTTTTTTTGATGACGGGCCATAATTCTCCAAAGCTAAAAAGACATCGTGTTTAATGGCATTGACTTCAAGCTAAGTTATCCTCGCGCACAATAATTGAAAAATGAAAGAATAATGACGGAATTCTGGTTTCACGAGATCAAATGATAGATCTCTAGCCAACGGTCCAGTTCATGGAATCACTGATGAAAGTAACTTAACTGAAAGCTCCTGCGTTAAGACCATTGACTCAATAAAGTCTGGCTTGTTTGATCAAGTAACGTTACAAACTCATTTCGTGTTGAGTTGTAAAGAGCGATTTTCATTCAATCTTTCTTCTTCTTTGTTTTTTCTTATCATATAAATGTTGCATCAAACTTAATAAATCTCTATATAAGAGAATATCAGGAATGTCGTGACTTGAGAACAAGTGCATTCAATAATCTAACTGATACAATTACAAATTCATTAGGTTTCCTAGGCTTCAACAAATGACCTACATGGTCTTAAAGAATAAAAATGACATGTCAGCAATCACACCATAAAAATGTGCCACGCGGCGAAGACACATCAGTCCTAACGAGAGATCCTGCTTGGGCTGCGGACGCCTTGTCTCCAACCACAGAAGGAAAAAAAAAATTCAAGTAATTAAACCGCAGATCATTATGACTATTTAAATGAAACATTTTAATCTTTTCGTCTGACAAACTTAAATTAAAGATTGGACTTTTATGATAGAGGAATAATCTCTCATGTTTCTTTTATAAATGGTGTCCACTCTAATAAGGATGACTAAAATTAGCAGTGGCTACTCCTACCATCTTAAATGTGACTTGCAATAGCTTACATTTATACTTTCTTGCATCATTTGGTTCAATTTTATTTATCTATTTTTATTAATCCATCGAGCTCATTTAACTAGTCTCGAGCTCTAGTGAAATTTTTTTTATCAACAACAGGAGAAAGTGTACCACAAATGTGTTTGTATTTCGAAAACCTTTAAATATTCTTCATGCATGCCATTTGTTGTGATTCACATATATTTGTTATACTAAAAGTTCCCACAATCATAAGTAATCAACATTGTATGATACTAAATTATGTATTATATCTCTAAAGGAAGACACACAATTTTTATTGGTCAAGCTCTCCCATTTTTGTCGTTGGTTGCTTATCTATGAAAAAGCAACTGCAGCTTTGTGGAATAAGCCATGAAGTAGACAAACGATGAGTGAAGTAGTCTTTAAGTAAAGATATGAATGACTTTTGTATCAGAGTTGCTCCCACAAACTTTAAGGTGGGATCTAGTGCCAGGATTTGTCCAGAAAATTTCATGGAATGGAGTGAACCTTGGATGATGAGCTTGACGTTTATGTTATACCAAACACTTCTTAAAAATAATTGTTTCTTGTGTTAACTTTCTCTTCTTAGATACCTGAGGTCAAACATGGAAAGAAATTGTGTTATCCATAAAAGATAATCCCTAGCTAAGCACGAGTCAATTTGGGCCATGGAAGTTTGATCTTTTCCCCTCCTTTTGACTAAAAAATTGAATCGTGCAATTTACGTTTGAAATTTGGGGCAGGTATGTTTCTTTCTTTCCCAAAGATGCTGGGCACTTTGGTGACCTTTAACAAAAAAAATATGATGAACATTGATCATGTGAAGTCTAACATGATTGATTTGAGGGTTTTGTTGGGAACGAAACAACCTTGTTATAGCATCTATCAACTTGTTGTACATGAAAATACTTTAAAGATTCTATGGTCAATTTTTGGCTTGACAGTAAATTGCCAAAAAAATAACTCGTTTTACGTTGACATACTTAAGTAAATTATAAATCAACATCCTATTTAATTTAAGTACTAAATGAATTAGTACAATGTTATATAACTGTAAAAATATTTATTTTTGAAACATATTTTACACTCTACCTATGTTTTAGTGACATATGTTCTAGAAATTTTGTTTAATTCAATCAAAAGACTATCCAAAACTCTTAACTTTATAGTTTTCTAATGTTCCTATAGATTTTGACCTTTTCTTCCTTTGCGTAGTTTCCTTGAGTCTCCTATAAATATGAATTATTCCATATAAGCATATATAAAATATTCCATAACTCTATTAAAAGCAAAAAGAATGCAAATGGGAAATCATGAATGGTGATAATTTCTTTATAGTAAGAAAGGTCAGATTTGATTGCAGAAATGACTGCACTCATCCTTTCCTAATAGTCGTTGGATTTTAAGGCATTTGTAAGCAGCTTTTGCTTTAGGACCCGCGATGGAAAAACATATGGCCGACAGAGCAAAGTTCTCCGAACAAAAAATAATTGAAAATTGAAAGATTCAAGGAGGAATACAGACTTTGCAAGATCAAATAATAGAGCACTACAACCAAATCTTTGTTTTCAAGAGCGAGAACGACATCTCCCACCTACCAAAAAAGATCCTAAGTTCTGCCGATGATTCTTCAAGTTAATTCTCGATAGATGTGGTGGTGGGAATACACTTGCAGAATTTTGAAAATTGGTCATCAGTCATTCAATAAAACTTATTATATCATGTGTAAACTAGATATTAATGATGAAAAACGTTATCGATGAGTATGAAATGATTATACTAACAGAGCATAATTATAAGAAATATTTAGATCAATTACTATATAACTATAAATAACATATATTTTAGAAAAGTTTTTGTTCAATTCCATCTCAAAGACTATATAAAATCCTTTAATTTTTGGAGTTTCCCATATTTTTTAGCCTTTTGCCTTACAGTTAGCTTGTATAAGTTTTTGGTTATTGTGCATCTTGAATCTTGATTTTGTTGTTCGAATCTAGTTTATTGGTTTGCACATAATAATAAATTCATATAATTTAGTACATAAAGGAATTCCTCATTTTGGATGTCTTTGAATAAGAATTTATAGCATATTTAGGCATTAAACATCATTTGTTTCCAGTACCCAATAGTATTTAAAACTATGTTGGAATCTTAGAATGAGCTTACTTGTTGATAAAGTAAGTGATAAGCTAATTAACACAACTTGACTCGAGATGTCAAGCAACCAAAATGCAACTAGTTTTCCTTTCATTGTTTGTTTTCATACACAATGTCTTTGGGTTTTCTAATATTTTGTTATGATTAAAAAATACACTAAAAGAAAAAAAAAAAGTTTTCCCCCATAAAATACCATTTCATACAAAGTAAATGGTTTTGATTTTATTTTTTTTACTCCATAACATTACATTTTGACTGCATTCGAAAGTGTATAAGTGTTCTCCAATATCATTATTTTACTCCAAAATTATTTTTTATATATTGTTAATAAATTAAAATTTGGCATAACTTATAAATAATTAAAAATAAAGTAATTTTTTCTAAATTTGCTGTAATGTTTCACTTATTTTAAGACAAAAATAAATTTTTTAAGTAAAAGAAAAAAATGTAAATTGATGAGAAATGATGAACCTTTAAAGTCGTAAAGATATGGAAATGTGAAAGTATTGACTTGGAGTCAAAAAGAAATTATTTTTTAATAAAAAGAAAAAGAAGGCAAATGTGAGTTGATGACCATGAGGATTGCTTTAAAGTTAAAAAGAAGTTGAGATTTGACGCGAGAAATGACTATATTTATTGTTTCGATACTTTTTCAGGGAAAGTTTCATGGACTTTAAATTAATCGTTGTTGAGTTGTTGGCGTTTGAGGCAACGTGAGTGCCGCGTAAGCTTAGCTTGTTTGATTATGTTACCAAGCAACAACAAAAAAAAAAAACCTGTTCAACAGCTTGTTTTACCCGGGAATGGTTGGAGGACTCAACAACCACACTTTTGCTTCCACTCAAGATCTATTATTTCATGAGTCTTTATAAAAATAAAAATAAAAATAAAAATAAAAATAAAAGTAAAGTAATATAAATAGTGATAACACGTTATTAATAGATATTCTAAATATTTATTACACAACTCCGCCACATCCAGCACAAATACAGTATTTTGTTTCTTCTCTTTCAAGAATCCAAAAATCAAGTCATATTTTTTCTTAATTTGAAACCAATGTGAAATATAGAAGACAATTACTTTTGTCGCAGACTTGACCTCAGTGTAATCCATGGCCGATCTTTGGGCCATGTATCTTTTAGTCTTTCTGGAAAGATGATAGCCACTTTTGCCCACAGCTCGAATAAAACGTCCAAGACCTTTAACATGGAAAGTGTGGCGTGTTTGATTGAGTTATCAGACCATTGTGCCTTTTGCGGCGAACTAAACAACTTTTGCTCCGCGACAAAAAACTCGTTTTACGCGGACAAGCTTTGAGGACTCCCCGGCCCACTTTCGATTTATGACCCGTGACCAAAAAACATATGGCCGAGAGTGGCTTTTCCCATCCAGTTTGCTTGTATAAACTTTTTGTTATTGTGCATTTTAATTCTTGATTTTCTTGATCGAATCTAGGCTATTATTTTTTCATAATGATAAATTCATACAATTTATTACAGAAGGTAATTCTAAACTTCAGATGACTAGAATAGGGTTTTCTACATTTCAGTCATTAAATATTGTTTTTTTTTAATTCAATATTATTTAAAACTGTGTTGGAATCACCTAGAACAAGATTGCTTATTGATAAAGCAAGGGATAAGATAATTAACACAACCTAACTCAAGTGATAAGTAAAATTGTAAGAATCTTTGATGTAAAGGAATTCCGATAACCATCACGTAGTTGATTAGCATGTGGAGTTTGATTTGTTTGTTTGGTTTTCCTCGTCACTCCAGAGACTTCCAAGTCAAAAGGTGAAGTCTGCAAGGAAAAATGTGAACGCTTACTTGTGGTTGGTATGGAGGAAAGCTTTGTCTCAGTTGTAGATTTTCTTAAAGTTTATATCATTCATCGAACTGCTTACCTAACAAGGGTGGTTCTACTTTTTAATACGAAATGTGGACTGACGTCGACTCAAAAAGGAAAGTTTAGAAGACAAGTGTGAACTCACGTCCCATTGTTCATAGCTAAAAAGATGTTGGGATTTGACTACACTCACTATTTTGATATTTTCCCGAGAAAAGCTTTATCGACTTCATGACAATCGTTGTTGGCTTTTGAGGCAATGTGACTATTGCTAACGACGTAAGATTAAAAAATAGAGCTTCAAAACCAAACCTTTAAGTTCGTGAGTTACCACAAATACTGACCACAACGCCAACGGAAGCTCCCACCTGTCAGAAAAGATTCCAAGTCTAGTCTGTTACCGAATGGGTTCTTCGTCACTTCAGTTTTGGATGAATGTGGAGGTGGGGATATACTTGCACGACTTCGGATATTTGATTATTAATTATTATATCACATTAATTTACATCATGTATAAACTAATTATCTAACAATTCAATTGTTATTTATGACAGTAAATAAATATTTAAATTAATTATCATTTCGTGATGATATTAAAAAATTTAGATTTTTCTGAAAATGAAAAGGAAAACGAATTTATATCACGAATCCCAATTAGAAAAAGATAGTAAACCATAAATACAAATTACTAAGGTATGAAAGTTTGGCCGAAAAGAAAAGACCCCCACACGATACAACTCTGTACTTATGCTATTAATTTTATCTCGAGTATTATCAATAATTCATAGGAAATGTTCAAGATTATGCCTAAAATATTCTAACAAAGAAATTTTTATAGTAGCTAAATTTCAGAACCAGCAACGGGTACAATTAGGGCTTGTAGATAAGCATGTAGAGTTTGATTTGTTTGTTTCACGTTTGTCGTCACATCCAAGACTTCTAAGTCAAAAAGTGTAATTTGCCTAGAAGAGAAAAAAGCCAAAATGTGAACTTCTACTTTTAGTGAGCAGAACTTTTTTAAAGTGCAGATACATGAATTTAATGGCAAAATAATTAGGAGATTCTCAAATTTACATACTTCCAAGTGGTCTATATAAATAGTTCCTTACCGGCAGCTATCGATGCAAGGAATCATTGACCATTGCATTCTCTTCCGACTCCTTCTGTCTCTCCTAACCTTGCTTCTTCCTTCTTCCTCCCATTCCACACCTCTAGTTATCAACTTGTGCCCAACACAAGTGGCTTTCGTCCAAAAAGCTTCTGTTTGTGGGATTTTCCCTCAGTTCATCAATCATGAGAAGTTCACTCTCATCACGACTTTTTTGGATGGTCATCTACTCAATTTTCTTTAGCTTCTCTCTTTTTGTGGCATCTGGCCAGTGTCTTAGCAATGAGCAAACCTTGTTATTGCAATTGAAGAACAACCTTAAGTTTGATTCTGATTGGTCCACAAAGCTTGTTACATGGAATCAAAGTGCTGATTGTTGTTCTTGGATAGGCATAACATGTAGCGATGGACATGTTATTGGTGTCGATTTGACCGATGAGTCTCTCTCGGGAGGGCTTGACAATTCAAGCAGCCTTTTTAGTCTTTTGCATCTCCAAAGTCTGAATTTGGCATATAACAACTTCAACAACAGTGGCATTCCATTAGGGATTGGCAAGTTGGCCAATTTAAGATATCTGAATCTTTTAAGTGCTAGATTTGAAGGACAAGTTCCTCTTGAGATTTCATACTTGTCGAGGTTAGTGGTTCTTGACTTATCTTCCAATTTCTATCTAGAACTCAAGACTCCAAATTTAAGTATGCTTATCCGAAACTTGACAGAGCTTACTAAACTTTATATGGATGGTGTATTTATATCAGCAAATGATAATAAATGGAGTCAAGTATTATCATCTTCATTACCAAATCTAAGAGAGTTAAGCTTGTAATCTTTCAGGCCCTATTGATTACTCTTTACAAAAACTTCAGTTTCTCTCAATTATCTCTTTGGGTCATAATGATTTTTCTACTGAAGTTCCAGAATTTTTTGGAGATTTCAAGAATTTGACAATTTTGGATTTGTCTTTTTCTATGTGGAATGGTACATTTCCTCAAAAGATCTTTCACATTTCAACACTACAAAAGCTTCACTTGTCATGCAACAACCTCCTTCATGGTTCTTTGCCAAAATTTCATTCAAATAGTTCTCTTAGAACCATTTGGTTTGGTCAAACAAGCTTTTCTAGAACATTATCTGAGTCTATTGGTAATCTCAAACTATTGTCATCAATAGATCTTCACGGATGCTATTTCATTGGATCAATTCCAAAGTCAATGGAGAGACTCACTGAAGTGGTTTACTTAGACATGTCAAACAATAAGTTCAATGGATCAATTCCAATATTTGACATGTCTAAAAATCTTATTAAATTGGACCTTATAATTTTCTAACTAGGCAAATTAATTCTACTTGGAGGCAAAAAATTTTGAATTTGAAGTATCTAGACTTGAGTTCAAATTCATTGGAAGGAAATGTTTCAATTTCTCTATTTTCCCTTCAACTAGAGAAATTAAATCTTTCCAACAATCAATTTTTAGGTCAACTCAACAAACCCTTTAACATTTCTTATCAACTAAATAGTCTTGACTTGAGCAACAATAGTTTGGAAGGGTTAATACCCATGTCTTTCTTTGAAGTCCAACGTCTTGAGTGGCTCTCTCTTTCTTTAAATAATTTTTCTGGCTCTCTACAACTTCAAATAGGAAATCTTTTTTATCTTAACCTCTCCCACAACCACTTGTTGAAAGTAGAAAGTAGTGTCTCCAACCTTTCATCATTATCCTTTTCCCCTATTGATAACATATCATTAGCTTATAACCATCTAGAAAAGATTCCAGATTTCTTGAGAAACATAACTAGTTTATCTTCTCTAGATCTTTCTAACAACCACATTAATGGAGAGATGCCTAATTAGATTTGCAACCTTACTGATCTTGAACATTTAGATCTCTCTTATAACTTTCTAGACACTTTAGAAGGACTTTTCTTTGGCCCTGATTTGAATATCCTAAACCTTCACTCCAATAATCTCCAAGGGCAACTCCTAGCTAAAATTACTAGCCTACAATTGATTTCTTTTTCATGCCCGATGTCTTGCAAGTATTATGGTTGCATATGGAAAAGGAGAACCACCTCTCGAGCCATTTATCTTTCAGACAATATGTTTAATGGGAGAATTCCTAAATCAATATGCAACATATCAATTCTTCGAGTTCTTGATTTGTCTAATAATTCATTTAATGGCACAATTCCTCTATGCTTGCTTAAGTTGAGTAACTCTCTTGGAGGGCTTGACAACTCGAGTAGCCTCTTTGGTCTTTCACATCTCTAAACTCTAAATTTGGTGGATAATAACTTCAATAGTGGCATTCTCTCGGAGGTAGGCAAGTTGACAAATTTAAGATACTTGGATCTATCAAGCAATAAATTTGAAGGACAAGTTCCTCTTGAGATTTCATACTTGACAAGGTTGGTGCTTCTTGACTTATCTTTCAATTACGATCTAGAACTAAAGAATCCAAATTTAAGTATGCTCATCCAAAACTTTTCAAAGCTTACTAAACTTTATATGGATGATGTATCTATATCAACAAATGATAATAAATGGTGTCAAGTATTATCATCTTCATTACCAAATCTAAGAGAGTTAAGCTTGTCAAATTGTAATCTTTCAGGCCCAATTAACTACTCTTTACAGAATCTTCAATTTCTATCAATTATCTATTTGGATGGTAATGATTTTTCTATTGAAGTTCCATAATTTTTTGAAGATATCAAGAATTTGAAAATTTTGGATTTGTCTTTTTCTAACTGGTTTGGTACCTTTCCAAAAAAGATCTTTGGCGTTCCAACATTGCAAAAGCTTTACTTATTAGGCAATGTCCTACTTAATGGCTCATTGCCAGAATTTTCTTTGAATAGTTCTCTTAGAACCATTTGGTTGGGTAGTACAAGCTTTTTTTGAACATTACCTGAGTCTATTGGTAATCTAAAAATGTTGTCATCAATAAATCATGAGGGATATTATTTCACTGGATCAATCCCAAAGTCGATAGAAAGACTCACTGAAATGGTTTACTTGGACTTGTCAAACAATAACTTAAGTGGACCAATTCCAATTTTTCACAGCTCCAAGAATCTTACTAGCTTGGATCTTTCTTATAATTATCTAACTGGGAAGATTAATTCTACTTGGTGGGAAAAACTTTTGGATTTAAAGTATCTTGACTTATCACACAATAGCCTACTTCATGGTTCGTTGCCAGAATTTCATTCAAATAGTCCTATTAAAATCATTCATTTGGGTGATACAAGTTTTTCTCGAACATTACCTTAGTCTATTGGTAATCTCAAAATGTTGTATTCAATAGATCTTAGCGGATGCTATTTCACTGGATCAATCCCAAAGTCGATAGAGAGACTTACTAAAATGGTTGACTTGGACATGTCAAACAATAACTTAAGTGGACCAATTTCAATATTTCACATGTCCAAGAGTCTTACTAGCTTGGACCTTTCTTATAATTATCTAATCGGGAATATTAGTTTTACTTGGTGGGAAAGACCTTTGAATTTGAAGAATCTTGACTTGAGTTCAAATTTGTTAGGAGGAACTATTCCAATTTTTCTACTTTCCCTTCAACTACAAAGATTAAATCTTTCCAACAATCAATTTTTGGGTCAACTCAATAAAGCTTCTAATATTTCTGGTTAACTATATAGTCTTGGCTTGAGCAACAATAGGTTGGAAGGATCAATACCCATGTCCATCTTTGAACCCCAAGGTCTTAAGGAGCTCTTTCTTTCTTCAAATAATTTTTCTGGCTCTCTACAACTTCAGATAGGAAATCTTTATGATCTTGACCTCTCACACAACCACTTGTCGAAAGTAGAAAATAGTTTCTCCAACCTTTCATCATTACCCTTTTCCCTTATTCATAACATATCATTAGCTTCTAACCATCTAGAAAAGATTCCAAATTTCTTGAGAAACATAACTAGTTTATCTTATCTAGATCTTTCTAACAACCAAATTGATGAAGAGATGCCCAATTGGATTTGCAACCTTACTAATCTTGAACATTTGGATCTTTCTTATAACTTTCTAGTCACTTTGGAAGGACTTTTCTTGGGCCCTGATTTGAATATCCTAAACCTTCAATCCAATAATCTCCAAGGGCAACTCCTAGCTAAAATCGCTAGCCTACAATTGATTTCTCTTTCAAGCCCCACTCTTTAAGCCATTTGTCTTTCAGACAATAAGTTTTATGGGAGAATTCCTGAATCAATATGTAACATATCAATTCTTCAAGTTCTAGATTTGTCTAGTAATTCATTTAGTGGCACACTTCCTCAATGCTTGCTTGAGTTGAGTAACTCTCTTAGGGAGTTGAATCTGAGGGAAAACAACCTCAAAGGCATAATATCTAATGTGTTCCTAGAAAATTGTTCATTACAAGCTTTAATTCTTAATGGAAACCAATTAGAAGGAGAGATACCAAAATCTTTGGCCAATTGCAAAGAGTTGGAGGTCTTAGACATTGGGAACAATAACATCAGGGGCACCTTTCCATTTTACTTGGAAAACGCATCGATTTTGAAGGTCCTTATTTTGAGATCTAACAAATTTTATGGGCCAATTCCTCATTTATGAGGCAACACTAGTTGGTTTTTGCTACAAATTGTGGATGTAGTGTTAAACAACTTTAGTGGTAGATTTCCAAAATTTAACTTCTCTACTTGGAAAGCTATGATAGATGAAGATTTGGCCAAGTTAGGGCTCCATTATCTCCAATATGATAGCCCTTTTCCTCCACGTATGATTTACAATCGCAATGACAGCCTTTCTAAACTGCACTATCGACTTGCAGTAAAATTTACAAGCAAAGGATCATCAAGGATGTTTGCAAACATTTTGACTGCACATACTGCAATTGACTTTTCCTGCAACAGTTTTGATGGCCCTATACCAAAAGAAATTGGAGAACTCAAACTGTTGTTTGCTCTTAACCTCTCGCATAATGCTTTCAAAGGAAAAATCTCGTCATCTCTAGAAACATTAAGCAATTTGGAGTCATTGGATTTGTCAAGTAATAATCTTTTTGGCAAAATTCCTATGGAACTTGTTGATGGTCTTATTTCTCTATCCACCCTCAATCTTTTGTTCAATCAATTAGAGGGGCAAATTCCACCTATTAAGCAATTTGCTACATTTGAAAATTCTTCCTTTGAAGGAAATAAAAAATTATGTGGTTTTCCTTTGAGTTTGAAATGCAAAGATGATAAAACACCATTGTCACCTCCAAAGAGCAATGTAACTCACTTAAATTCCAAGGCTATGATTCAATGGAATTACATAAGCATTGAATTGGGATTTATTTTCGGTTTGAGTATTATAATTAGGCCCCTTATGTTTTGGAAGAAATGGAGGGTCAAGTATTACCAAAGTGTTGACAACATTCTTTTGAGAATCTTCCCTCATCTATCTATGGGAAGAAGTTATCGTCAAAGAAGAACGCGCAACAATCATAGGCCCAGCAACTAGTCATTGCTATAAGGTAGAATTCCTCCAGGTTTGTCACAATTTATTCTTGTTTTTCGTTTCAAGATGAATGCAAGAAATATTAAAAGTAAAGTTCATGGTTTCAACCATCGATTTTAGGGTAATGCATGGGGGCTTCCATTGGTTCAAGAAATGTCTTCCTAAGCCCATTTGTGTCTCAAAATTGTAAATCTCAAAATTATTTTACAACTCAAAACATTGGTCTATACACTATAATTGTAAACCTCAAGATTATTTGGAAATTTCATTTGCATTATGTAGCTACAAGTTTATGTTGGAGGTAGATTACTAAAATCTATGAGGCATCTGAATTTTAATTACGCTCAAAAGCTTATAGGAACATTCATATGTGATACATTTTCAGTCGCTCAATATTTATAGTATGTTGTACATTCACATGTTTATCAAGTTACCTTTCCATAAACATCACGTTTTCGACTTCCAGTTTGTTTGATTTAGTGTAACTTTAGGCCCTGTACAATGTCTAAGATTAACTACAAAATTCATTTTCTGGGATTCCTTCTGATTTTGTTTTATTAGTTTTTGCCTTCAATAATGGATGAGTTAATGTATTCTCTGTCGTTTTGTCAGGGTTTGAAGGCCCACAAAGGCATCGGAAGAGGATGATAAAAGAATGCAGTGGGTTGTAAGGAGAGTACCGGAGACACCCCTTCCAATATACCATCTGGTTTATGAAATGAAGATCCTTCTGTAATCTCACCCAGTGCACGGCTGGGTGAGGATATTAGGTCCAGTCCTAGTTTAGTGAACTTGTTTGCTTTCTTATTTCTCTTTTTGTAACGTTATTTTGTTTTTCCCTTTAGAATAATTTTCGTGTTGTTGCTCTTTTCTTCATCCATTTCTATCTCTTCGACAGAATCAACGAAGTATGTACCTTTCTGTCCTAGATGATTAGCAACAGTTTGTGGTGAAAAAATATGGGGACAAAAGGCTGAATTGAAGCATTATAATTTCATATCATATAAAAGTTAAATCAAAATTAACAAGTCTCTAATAAAACCAGAGATCAAATTACATTCACATAAATTAGATTAGATTAGGAATGTGTTAACTATGGGCTTTAGAACAAATGGAAACAATAGTCTAACTGAAACACAACATTATATTTATTGAGTTTGCAGCAGCAAATGAGTTACATGCAAATTGACTACGATTAAAACTTACTGCAATCAATATGGTTTTTATTTTAAATAAAATCACCCTTATTTAAATATTTCTATAATCAGTTACCATGTTTTGGATGTTATGAAATAAATATATGTGGTCCGTTAATAAGAAAGTTAATATTTCATAAGAATTTTTAACAGGTTGATATTGTATGATTAATTAAATCATCAGAAATGGACTAAACAAACATGGTGGGTCTTAGGGCTTTGCCCCAACACTCACGGAACATACCCTGAACCTCCTGACAAGGGTCGTATCGAGCATCAGCCCCAATGGGGACGATCCAGCGCCGGGGATATTTAGTGGGCCTGTGTTGGTCTTCTTCCCACAAGGTGAAAGCTCCCACGGTTCATGGAACAGGCCCCCAAACCACAAAGACAGAGCAAAATCTGGTGGGCCAATGAACATTGGGCCTCCAAAGAGACAAATAACTTCATACATTGATTAGCTAGTGCACCGAGACACTTGCACGAACTTCGTTAATTGAAAACTGATTTAATTTTTATATTTAAGAACTAATTATTAATAATTGTAATGTTAAAATCCAAAATAATACAAGTAAATATCTTAGTTACCCCGTAGTGTTTATATAAAAAGTGAATAATATATACCTTGTAAGTATTTCTCAAATTCTGCTGATGTTAAATACACTAAATGTATAAGCAGTTATCAAAAGGTTTTGTTTAAATTTATCTCAACGTAAAATCTTTTAATTTCTTAGGCTTCCCAATCATTTTTATATTTTGGCATGTTGATTTGTATGGGTTTCTATTCCTCGTGAATTATAAGTCTTCCCTAACAAATTTTAATTAGGTTTTCTTTTGGAGGACTTTTCAGCTCCACTTTTCGATATAGTGATAAAATATAAGTGAACATAATTTAGTTCATATAAATATAATAGTATTTTAAATATTTTAGTGAGCCTAATTTTAGGTTTTCTATTACAAAATAAGAGATAAAATAATTTAATAACTTAATCTAAGATTATGAAACATCAAGATTTGATAGCCAAAACAATCGTGATCTTGCAATCTTACCCCACTAAACGCACTCTTAAGCTCTGCACCTCTGGTAGGGATACTACTAATATGAACAAAAGTCAAGATATTTTTAAAATATTTTTATTGGTATTTTATAAAGTATTTTTATGAATAAATATTATTATATATGAAAATATTATAAAGTGGTAATGTCATTTACGGCCTTTCTTAGTTGCTTTTTCCTTAGGCATGTATAAATAGATATACTTATTCATTGTAAAGTTAAGCTAATAAATACAATTTTCATTTGACCTCTCATTAGTTTCACTTTTCTTCATTTGGTTTTGCTGCAACAAGTGAAACAAACTTCGTCCAAGTTCAACCATACCAGAATGGTTACATGCCGTGAGAACCGCCATGAAAGTAACGTGGTCAAGCTTCCTTCCTTCTTCCTTCTTCATCTAATTGAAAAGCTCGACTGCTTCGTTGCTATACCCATGATTAGCATACCCAAATATCATGGAATTCCATGTAACTATGGTCCTCATAGACATCCGATAGAAAACATTACTTGCTTCAGCCGTAAAACCACATTTAACATACATGTCGACAAGGACAAATATATCATCTGCAACCCCATTACCATTTCATGTTAGAAAACAAACCCGTGAATCTAAACTCACGGAATCTCTCAGGATCTCACCGCACACACAAAGAGAATAGTAGTCAAGTAAAGAACACACAGAAATTACGAGGTTCGGGATAATCCCTACGTCCCTGGCCTAAGGAGCAATTCTTCACTATGATGAGGAGGGCTTATAGTGCTTATAGAAAATCTTTGTTTTCTCTCAATCACTCTCAACCTCATACTTAGGTTTTCTTTTATACAAGTACCAAGGAAACCCAAATAGAATAAGACTGGGAAACCTTATAAACTACCCACAATACAACTATGGTAGTTACATAATTACCCTTTCTAATTTACTCCAAACCTAACAATTTCCCCCTTTTGGAGTAACATTAGTGCAACATCCTTGCACCATAAGAGAAAGAACATTGCTCCCTAAACTTGACTCTACTTGGAGTCCATTCCAGCAACCCGCTGACAAGTCTCTAGCTTGTCTCTTGTCAGCGGCTTCGTCAACATATCTGCTCCATTATCATCAGTGTGAATCTTCACAAGATCTAACTGCTTGGATTCTAATACATCTCTAATCCAATGATATCTGACATCAATGTGCTTAAACCTTGAATGAGATGACGTGTTCTTACTGAGGCGGATGGAGCTTTGGTTGTCGCTATAAAAGATAACCATCCCTTGTTTTATACCAAGTTCTTGAAGAAACGTCTTCATCCACAGAACTTCCTTTCCACCCTCAGTGATTGCTATATACTTTGCTTCTGTTGTAGACAAAGCAACACAATCCTGTAGCCTAGACTGCCATGAAACTGCTCCCCCTGTGAAGGTGAGCATGTACCCTGTTGTAGATCTCTCCCATCATAGTCACCAGCCATATCTGCATCTGTGTATCCAACCAATACAGGCTCATCATTACCAAAACACAAACACAACTTAGGAGTTCCTTTAAGGTACCTAAGTATCCACTTCATAGCTTCCTAATGTATTTTACCAGGATTTGAAAAAAAACGACTAGCTACTCCAACTGCATTAGCGATATCTGATCTAGTGCTTACTGCAGCATACATCAAGCTACCAACCGCAGATGCATAAGGTGTTTTCTTCATATATTCAACATCACTCTTACTTTCAGGCTTCTACTCCTTCCTTAGCTTGAAATGACTTGCAAGTGGAGTACTTACTGCTTTTGCCTTGTCCATGTCAAATCTTTGAAGTATCTTCTCTATATACTTTTCTTGAGATAGCCATAACTTTCCATGTTCTCTGTCGTGTTTAACTTCCATACCAAGGATTCGCTTTACCGGTCCCAAATCTTTCATGGCAAAAGACTTGCTTAAATCCTTCTTCAGCTCAGCAATCTTCTTAATGTCCTAGCCAACAATTAACATATCATCAACATATAAGAGTAGGATGACAAAATTACCACCTGGAAAGTGCTTCGCAAACTCACAATGATCTGAGCTGGTCTTATTATAACCGTGCTGTAACATGGATGACTTAAACTTCTTGAACCACTGACGAGGTGCTTGTTTTAGACCATACAAGCTTTTATTCAGTCGACATACAAGATTCTCCTTGCCTTTCTCTATGAAGCCCTCATGTTGCTCCATATAAATCTCTTCCTCCAAGTCTCCATGAAAGAATGCAATCTTCACATCAAGTTGTTCTACCTCCAAGTTTAGTCTAACAGCTAAACCAAGAATAACTCTGATTGAAGACATCCTCACCACATGAGAGAAAATCTCCTCAAAGTCAATACCTTTCTTCTAACCATAACCCTTCACAACTAATCGCACCTTGTACCTTGGTAGTGGATTGTTTTCTTCTGACTTCAACTTGTACACCCACTTATTTTTAAGTGCTCTCCTACCCTTAGGCAATGTCACAAGATCATAAGTGTGGTTTTCCCGCAAGGAATTCATCTCCTCTCGCATAGCTTTCTTCTACTCTTTCTTGTGCTCACATTCATTAGCTTCCTCATAGCATTGTGGTTCTCCCCCATCAGCTAGCATCAAGTACTCATGTGGTGGATATTTCATCGAAGTTTGACACTCTCTACTAGATCTTCTCACTAGGGGCTAGGTTGATGGCTCAACTGGATGATTATCAACATGTCCTTCAGATTCTTCAACAACTGGAGTTTCAGGAACTTCTTCACTTGCTACATCCTCAAGTGGCTCTTCTTATATAGTTCCCCCTTCATGTGCACTCACTAGGGAAGAAAAAGGTGGAGTTATATCCTTAAGACTTTCATTAACAACTCTTGGCTTTTCAGTCTTCTTAAGATCTTCTATAGTCTGATCTTCAAAGAAGATAACATCTCTGCTTCTGATCAGTTTCTTTGCAGCTGGATCCCACAGTCTGTATCCAAAAACATCATGTCCATAGCCCAAGAAGATGCAATCTTGAGCTTTATCATTAAGCTTATTCCTCTCGTCCTTAAGAATGTGAACAGACTCCCTGCGGCCAAATACTCTCAAGTGCTTGAAAGAACTTCTTCACTTGTTACATCCTCAAGTGGGTCTTCCTGTGTAGTTCCCCCTTCATGTGCACTCACTAGGGAAGAAGAAGGTGGAGTTATATCCTTAAGACTTTCATTAACAACTTTTGGCTTTTCAGTCTTCTTAAGATCTTCTATAGTCTGATCTTCAAAGAAGATAACATCTCTGCTTCTGATCAGTTTCTTTACAACTGGATCCCACAGTCTGTATCCAAAAGCATTATGTCCATAGCCCAAGAAGATGCAATCTTGAGCTTTATCATCAAGCTTGTTCCTCTCGTCCTTAGGAATGTGAACAGACACCCTGTAGCCAAATACTCTCAAGTGCTTGAAAGAAACCTCCTTGCCAGTCCATACTTTCTCAGGTAGATCACCTTCTAATGGAACTGAAGGAGACAGGTTAATAAGATCTACTGCAGTACACATAGCTTCACCCCAAAATGACTGAGATAATCCAGAATGTGAAAGCATACACCTGATTCTCTCAACAATAGTTCTGTTCATCCGTTCTGCAACCCCATTATGCTCTGGAGTTTTAGGAACTGTCTTATCAAGCCTGATACCCTGAGTTCTGCAATATTCTTCAAACGGCCCTCTGTATTCACCTTCATTATCTACACGGATGCACTTCAGTTCCCTTCCAGTTGCTCTCTCAACCATAGCATGAAACTGTTTGAAGACCTCCAAAACCTGATCCTTAGTCTTCAGTGCATAAGCCCATACCTTTCTAGAATGATCATCAATGAAGGTAACAAAATACATAGCGCCACCAAGAGTTTTCACCTTCAACATACACACATCTGAATGAATCAAATCAAGAACATGTTTTCTTCTAGATAGAGGTCCTCTCCAAAATGAGACTCTACGTTGCTTTCCAGCTAAGCAATGATCACAAGGCTTCAACTGCAAATCAGCACCACTGACTTCTGATATGATTTTGTTCTTTATCAAATGTTGAAGTCCCTTCGCACTTAAATGTCCAAGTCGCTTGTGCCATAGCTCCATGTGATTATCTTCCATCACATTTACCTTGTCTTTCTGAATACTAGCTTCAGTCTTATAGAGAGTACTAACATTCTGTCCTTTTGCAAGTATAAGAGAACCTCTACTAAGTTTCCATTTACCACCACCAAAGTAGTTATCATATCCCTCATCATCAAGGATGCCAGTAGAGTTCAAGTTGAAACAAATCTCAGGGACATGTCTGACATTCTTCAGAACTAGCTTGCATCCAATACTAGTCTCCAAGACTACATCTCCAATGCCAACTATCTTTGCCTGTGCATTATTTCCCAAGCTAATACACCCAAAATCACTACCTGAATAAGATGTGAAGAACCTTTCATGTGGGGTAACATGAAAAGAGGCACCTGTGTCAACAATCCAAGACGAAACCTGATATAAGATGTTGATCTAAGAATCACAAAAGATCATAATATCCCCAATACCAGATGTAGTTGCCACTGTATCTTTTTCAACTTCCTTTTCTCCATTCCTTGAGTATTCTGCAGTCTCTCTTATAATGGCCAGACTTACCACAATGATAGCACTTGACATCTTTCCTCGAACGTGAGACTCCACGTGATCTATCAGAATTTGGTGCTTTACTCTTGTTTCTACCTTTACTCTTGCTTCTGTCTCTATTTCTATCTACATATCTGTTTCTCCCCCTTCTTTCTGTAACCAATACTTCTGTATGTCCATGTGCTCCTTGCTCAATTATTCTGGTTTCTTTATTAAGCAAACCTTCATGGACTAACTTCATACTCAGAACGCTGCCTGGAGCTGAGTTTGTGAGAGTGACTACCAATGTCTGCCAGTTGTCAAGTAAGTTACTCAACAATAACATTGCTTGCAGTTCATCTTCTAGAACAATCTTTACCGACGCTAACTAATTCACCAAAGACTTAAACTCACTCAAGAACTCTGTCATCGGCCGTCCTACCTTGTACTTCAAGTTAATTAACCTCTTAAGTAGGGAAACCTTATTCTGAGGAGGCTTGCGTTCATAGAGAGTCTCAAGCTTCTTCCATAACTCACTAGCTTTAGTCTCCTGCGCAATATGGTGATAAATACTGTCCTCAACAAATTGTCTAATTTGAGAGACAATTTTCTTATTCAACTTCTCCCATTCTTTATCAGTCAGTTTCTTAAGCCTAGCAGAATCTCCTTCCACAGCATCATACAGATCTCTACTAATCAAGTAATCTTCCATCTGCGGCTTCCAAGTTTAGAAATTAGATGAATTTAACATGGTCATACCTTTACCAGAAGTATTCATATCATCCATCACAAAAAAATAAACTCCCTTTTGACTTCCCCCTCAAATAGAAATCAAAAGTACAAAATTACCAAAATACCCCTCAACAAATGCCAATCAAATTGACCAAAATACCCCTTTGATTATTCCCAAAAATAGTTAAATATCTCCCAAAAAAATCACAGAACAATACTGCAAAAATTGGCACAGAAATCACCTAAAAATTTTGTCTAGTCAAAGTCAACTGTCAACGGTCAACGGACAGTTGGACCGGGTTGACAAATCAGGTTCAGATCTGGGCTGGGCCGCGTCTTTCGGATCCGATCAACGGTCAATGGTCAATAAGTCAAAGTTTGACTAGGTCAACAAGTCAAACTTTGACTAGGTCAAAATCGGGTCAATAAAACCCGTTTTTGCTGCTGCAGCTGCCTTTCTCCTCCGATTACTACCGTTCCAAAGCGGTTTCCGATGAAACAAGAACACCAATCAATAGATCGGCTTCCAACGAGTGTATAGAACTCAAAATTGCTCCACGAAACGCTCAAACGAAAGAGGAATCATAATTCCTCTTTTCGGGCTCACAGGTTCAACACAACCCGCAGCACTCCAATTGATTTTCTGGCCACAAAGAAGTCAAAAATCACACAAATGAAGGCTAGAGAAGAAAATCCGTACCTCAAACGCTAATTTTAGCTTCTCCCTTCGTGCGTTACACACCAAGTGTTCGACAAAAGGCTTCTTGAAACAAAGCCTTTCTTGACAGCTTCCCTTTTGTGTGCGGTGTGCTAAATACACACCAAAATAGTCGTTCTTTTACTAACTGCCTGACAAAGAACGAGCCTTGGCCCTAATTTAGGAACCTAGGTTGTGATACCAGTTTGTTAGAAAACAAACCCATGAATCTCCTTACCGTACCTTCCATTGGCTGCAGTTGCACAATCAGACAGGGGACAGAGTAGTCGATGTTGGATAGAACCCATGATCCAACATATTTCTAAAAGTAGCAAAAGCCTCCTCACTACGAAAGTTTTGCACAAATCCGGATATCACAGAAGTCCTAGACACCATGTCAGGCTCAATGCATTGCTACGCATCGGTTTGAAAAGTTCCAAGATACGACTGGACAAAGCAACAAACCTTTTTGGAGAGAGGTTACGATCAAGCACTCAAAGCCTGTCTACGTTGGGAAGGCAAGAAGTTTGATCCACTACAACTATCAGCCTTTCAACCCCCACCCTTCATCACCACTCACTCCAGCTTTCTTTTTGTCTCTCTATAATCGAAACTCACCTTTCTTCTATGCGTCCTTTAGTATTGAGTCTAAGGCCTTTCTCCTACATTTGGAGGATCAACCCATAACAATTGTTTAATATTTGCAGCTCTTCTCACTCTAGCTTGCTTTCAATACATGTCATTACCGGGAAAAAGAAAAAGTCTTTCTCGTACATTTGGTGAATTCTATAACCTTTGGTGGCTTCTTTTCTTCTCCTTTCTGTAAGCGATTAAGAAGAACAGAGCCACGAAGACAAATCAGTCCAACTATGGGAAAGCAATTTCAATAAAGTGAATATTGAAAAGGGAATCCTTTCTTGAGAACAAGGAGGCCTTTCTCTTCAATCAGTGAATAACATAACTGATTAGTGACTGCTTTTAAAGTTAAAAACTGGCAGTACAATTTAATGAGCCATGAGGCTCGGTTACTGGACATTACAGCAGGACCTACTAATTCCAGTTACAAATATCAAGAAGTTTGATCCCTCAATTAGTAGGTCATTAGTACTATGTAAGAAGTTAATGTAACTAAACTTTTTGACTTAGAAATTATTGAAATGTGAACATAAAATAAAGAATTCAAATTCTTTTGCTAATTGTAGAAGATTAATTGGAAAACTATTTATAAATATTCTATACCCACAATGATGAGTGGTCCTTGTGTCACAAATGTATGACCATAAAAGTCACAAAGGACCATGTAAAACAAGCTATTTGTTGCTTAGCTAAAAACAGTTTAGCTAAAGAAGATAATATGTATCTTTATATTGTTAATGAATTTTAGGAATGATCAATTTGTTTGATTTTGAAGTATCTAAGTGAATAATATAAATTTTGTAAGTATTCCTTGCATTGTGCAGAAATTGAATGCATTAAGTGTATAAGCAGTTAACTAACAGTTTTGTTTGAAACTATCTCAACGATTATGTAAAAAGTTTTAATTTCAAAGTTTCCCAATCGTTTATTTTTATTGGTTTTAGCCGCCGATTGATTTGTTCAAGTTTTCATTCCTCATGAATTTTAAATCATCCATAACAAATTTTGAAAAGCACCCTCTCCACCACCTTTTTCTTTTCTTTTTCTTTTTACTTTTCGAACTCCCATTTTTGATATGGTAACAAATCATATGATTGATCATAATCTATGTCATGTAAATAATACTATTTACAATTGAGGAATATAGCAGTCAAACTTCAATTTCCCCACTTCAAGCAATTTAAACCAGAAAACAAGCATGTATGGATCTTATGGAAAGGTCAGGTAAAGGTTGAGGTCATTGCAATACACACTCAACACATAACCTTGAATATCAAGACAACAAATTACTCATTTGTATTCACTGTTATCTATGCAAGTTATGAGTGTAATGTACGAATGTCACTATGGAATTTATTATTGGAGTTAGATATTGGAAGCAAACCGTGGATAATTGAGGTGATTTCAATGCCATCACAGACCAATCAGAAACAAAAAAGGGGCAGACTCTACTCTAGAAAGGCAATGGAGGAGTTTCAAGAATTTATTTTTGAGGTGGGTTTGTTAGATGCCGGATATGAAGGAAAACCATACACATTGTGTAGTAATGAGGTGAGCCAATGGCGCACTTGGATACGACTTGATAGGTTTCTTAATAACTTAAAGGCACTTTCCTACTTTCCTCTAATTTGGGTGTGCCACCTTTCACAGATACAATCCGATCATTGTCCTTTGGTTTTATCATTGTCTGAAGACAGGAAGTACTATGGAAGTTTCAAGTTTCAAAGACAATGGATTCAAGAGCAATTCTTTAAAGAGATTATGGAGACGGAGTGGTATATATTTCAAGCAGATTCCCCATGGCACAGGTTGTGTGGTCGTTTGAAACATATGAAGCAGAAATTCCAAGAATGGAATTGGCAAACAAAGAATCATAAACAACAACAAAGAGCCAATTTGGAAGAAAGCATGTGTAGGGTTGATAAGGAAATTCAACAAGGCTAGTTAGAGGTTAAACATGCCGAATATAAAAAGGTTCATGCACAATTGAATGACCTACTCACACAGGAGGGAGGAATCCTAAAGGATAAGGCAAGAGTAAAATGGTTAGAAGAAAAGGATAGAAACACTAAATATTTCCACGCTTTTATCAAAGAAAGGAACTCTCAGACAAAATGGAACTTCAAGCTACATGATGACACGTATACCTCAAATCCTGAAATATTAGGACCATTAGCAGTCGACTACTATTCCCATATCATCACTGAAGACAATAACACACCTCTCATTCATCCACTCAAATTTCCCCCAAAGGCAAGAATACAAAGTGATTTGCTTGATTATATTCTACAACTAGTAACTATTGAGCATAATGATGAGCTATATGTGGAGCCACAATGGGAAGAGATTTTGATGGCCATCAAAGGCTTAGATCCTGATAGTGCTTAAGGGCCCGATGGATTCAATGGACACTTTTATCAAGCAAGTGCTGAGATTATGAAAGAAGACATAGTTGCAGTGGTACAAGATTTCTTTGGTGGTAATCCCAAGCCTAAATGCATTACTTCCACACTAATTGTTTTGATCCCAAAAAAGAAAAACCCCTAGAATTTCAAAGATCTAAGGCTACTAATTTGTGCAATTTTACTTATAAGATTATTGCCAAGATATTGAATGACAAATTGATACGCTTATTACCTTTGGTGATATCCAAGGAACAATCTGGTTTTGTACAAGGGCGAGCTATTTATGAAAATGTTGCAATAGCACAAGAAATGGTGAATGAATTGGAACGTAAGGGTATAGTCAACATGATGATTAAAGTAGATATGGAAAAGGCGTATGATCGAATGGAGTGGGGATTTATACTTAAGGTATTAGAGCGGTTTGGTTTTTCTCACCAATGGAATGATATGATATTTAGGTGTATGTCCAATAATTGGTTTACACTTTTGGTGCAAGGAGCAAAATATGGTTTCTTTAAGTCCACACAAGGACTTTGTCAGGGGAATCCCTTGTCGCCTAGCATTTTTATCTTGGCTCAAGATGCATTTAGTAAAAAGCTCAATCATTTGATGGAAATGATGTCATTCATTAGAAGATTTAAAGGTGATAATAACTTCGGGGGAGTTTCTCATTTATTATACGTTGATGATATGTTAATTTTTATGGAAGAAAATCAACGTTGTCTTGACTATCTCAAAGCTTTGTTAGAAGAATATAAAGCATATAGTGGTCAAAAGGTGAATGTAGAGAAGACAAGGGTAATAGTGTCCAAAAAGTTAGATCCATCAAAGAAAGCACTTATCAAACATATAACAAGATTCTCTTTTGAAGACCTGCCAGTTAAATACTTGGGCATTCCATTATTCAAGGGGTGAAGTCGCATTCATTACTTTGATGAGATGGTAGATGCTACAACTAATAGAGTGTAACATTGGAAGGCAAAATTCTTATCACAAGAGGGTAAATTGACATTGATCAAAAGTGTTCTCTCTTCTATGCCAATACATACCCTTCATATTACAAAAGTGCCTAAGATGGTCATTAAGAAGATTAATAGCATACTAGCTAAATTCATGTGGAATAATGGAGATAGAAATGGTAGTCATTGGGTTAATTGGCAGAGTATATGCATGCCTATGGAAGAAGGTGGTCTAGGAGTTTGAAACCTAGAACAAACAATGCAAGCCCTTCAAATCAAGTTTGCATGGCAGTTCATTCAAGGACAGTCATTGTGGGCCTCAGTCATGCGAGGCTAAGTATGGGCATCTAATGAAAGCAATCAATTGAGGTAAAAAGAATGCCCATTCACATACATGGAAGATGCTTTTGCCTTGGTTGCAGTATTCAATCAAACATGGCAAATAGATTATTGGAGAGGGTTAATGTTCATTTTGAAAGATAATTGGCTTGAACAACCTCTTTGGTACCCTTTATGCCCAAATCAGGATATAATAGTTAGGGAAGCTCTTTAGAATCAAGATTTTGTTAAGGAAGATTTGTCTAACGAGCAACAAGAACATGCCAACAAAATTGTTTGTGACCAGGACTTGGATAGGCTAATTTGTGATTTAAGTGTCTCTAGTGAATTTTCAACTTCATGACCAGAGAGTGAAAAAAGAAAAAGTACTTTGGACAAAGTTTTTATGGAACAAGGTAGTCCTTCCCAATATTGGATTATTTATACGGAAATTAATTCACTATGGCATCCTTGTGGAATGCAATATGCAAAGAAAGGGAATCCAATTAGCATCTAAGTGTTATTACTGCAACATAGGGGAACAGGAGACTGTGGATCATGTCTTTATGCATAGTAGAATGGCACAACGACTTTGGAGAACACTTGATGACGCACTTCAAGTACCTATTTTTTTTACTTCTATATCTAATCTTGTTTCTTTATGGTATTTAAAGGCCTCATAGCATAATCAAAGAGAGCGCTAACAGCCATTTTGGGAAGAGTTATTGTGAAAGGAATTTGGTTGGCTAGGAATTCAGCAAAATACAATGGTGAATGTATGTCTTTGTTCAAAATTAACAAAGATGTTACACATTATATGCTCCAATTGTCAACTTTAATCTAAGTCAAGGTTCAAGTAAGTCTTCTAGATTTACTTTCACTACCTATTTTAATAGTTCCTGTGATTCACATTCCATAGCAGTGAGGAGTTTGGATTCATTGGCAACCTCCTCCTATGGGGCAATATAAGTTGAATACGGACGGATCAAGCATCATGGGGAATAATGCTGGAGGGAGAATCCTTAAAGATCATAATGGAGATTTATCATGGCTTTTTCCACCAAGTTGAATCCTAACACTAGTGCAGAGGTGGAAGCATATACTTTGTTAGAAGGCCTTAAGATATGTCATGTATGGAGTCAAGTACCTCAAGTTATAGAATCATATTCTTTCTATTTAGTTCAATGTTTACTCAAAAAATGGAAAATTCCATGGAAATTAAAGTATGTCATACGTCAATGTTTGTCCATGATTCCTTTACATACACTTGTGCGCCATGTGCATCGTGAAGGAAATGTAGTAGCAGATCATTTAGCCAATCATGGTCATGTTGTTTGGAATGTGACAACTTTTAACCAGTTTGAATCATTGCCTCATCCATGCTTAGATAATTATGTCAAAGATCAACTAGGTTTAGGTAATTATAGGCCACCATAAGGTAAAGCGAATGTGCTACCCAATGTCTTTTTGTGTTTACTTTTCCTTATGTGTGACAACGTAATATATAAGCAATTAGCTTTTCTATATCGATTAGGCTTATACTTTGTTCATTGTATTTATCCGAGGTATGGTTATTATGCCCAGCTTTGTTGGTATTAATAAAATTTGTTAAGATACTGTCTAGGTTCTCCAAAAAAAATTAATAAATAATAATAATAATAATAATAATATTTAATATTTTGTATCACCTTAGATTTTCTAGCAATAAACTAAGAGATAAACTAATTTAAATAATTTAACTCAAGAATACGAACACAAAATTCAAAAGTTTCCGTTATAATTTGGAGTAGTAATTGGTTCCAAAATATATGATCATTTACATCTTTCATCTGTTACATTGCTTTTGTAGAACACTTTTTTAGTATTTTTGGATCGTCGGTTCTGTTTGAAAAACTTGCTTAGTGAAACACAAATTTTTTACCGACGAGAGCTTAACAATAATTCCAAATAATGAGCTTCAGTCCATCTTGTCATTGTCCAATTTGGATCTCTTTTAATACCTCTTTCAATGTTCCATTTACAAGTACTCTTCTTTCCAATGTGGGACTTTATTGTCCAATACTCCCCTTCCAAGATGGAAAGACTAGCTCATTTGTGGAATTAGGTTAGAACATAGAAGTAAGACTATCTCTAATACCACATGAAAATCTTAAGTTCACCTCTCTTCAAAAGGCTTTAATGAAGAGAAGGGTTGTCTAAACTTATAAGACACATCACAAGTATCTTCCTCTCCAATGTAAACTTTGTTGTACAATATTTACCAATAACAGGTAGTTTCTTGCTGGTCGGGACTTAGAGCCACAACCTAAACGGTGGTTTCATGAGACCTTCCCCTTCTTGACGCTCCCTTGAGTATATGTTAATATATATATGAATGACTTTTGTAACAGAGTCGCTCCCCCCAACTTTACGGTAGTCAAGTGGATGGGATTTTTTTAGGAAGTTTAGCATAAGGGGGGAGAGCATCAGATGACGAGCTTGATGTTTATGTTGCACCAAACTTTTCTTAAAAAATAATTGTTTCCTATATTAACTTTTCTCTCGTTAGATACCCGATGTTAAGCATGGAAAGAAATTTTGTTGTTTATTAGAGACAAACCTCGGGTTAATGACACATTCAATTGGGGCCACTGAAGTTACAATTTTTACCCCCTCATTTTAACAAAAGAATTGAATTGAATTGTGCTACTTAGGTTGACTTTAGGGCAGGTATGTTTCTATCATTTCCAGAAGATGTTGGCGACTTCGGTGAACTTTTGCTTAAAAATATGATGAACATTTACTAGGTCAAATATAGTGTCTTTGATTTGAATGTTTTGCCTCAAACAAATTAATAAGTGATTTTTTATTGTTACAAAAATATCCACAATTAGATCATGTAGATAACGTTCTTCATCAAACTAAACAAAAGAATAAGTTAACATGGCGATTCATAACATAGGGAATACACACAGAGGTATTCGTTGTTGCAATGACTTGTGATTCATGGTCATTTATAGCAAACGGTTATATTTCAAAAATACCTCTAAATATTCTTCATGTACTCCATTTATTATGTATTAATGACACAAGTACTACATGCAAATAAAAGTTCAAATTTGGGGCAGATAAATTACAAAGTAAAGACATGTTCTTAGCTCTGATATCATATTAAAATATAAAGAGTCACCTTAAAATCTTAAGATATTAGGTAGGAAAACTTTATTACTTATAAGGCCAAAGATTTATCCTCCTAGCACCCACCTTTAACATTATGATTTACATATGTAAGGGTACATTAATTCCACGTGTTACTAAAAGGTCTCAGACTCACGAGCAATCAACATTTTGTGATACTACATCTATACAAATAAGACGAACACATTTTTTATGGCTCAAGTTCTCATCTTTGCCAAGGGCAGCTTATCTGAAGAACCTATGCAAAATTAACTTAGGTTTCGTTGAATAAGCCATGAAGTTAACAGAGACCATTGGTAAAGAAGTTTTACGTAAATGTATATATGAATGACTTCTGTATCGAAGTCCTCTCATGGACCTGAACGGCAATCTAGTGGGTTGGATTTGTTGAGGAAATTTCGCGGAAGGGAGGCGAGAATCAGATGAAGAGCTTGATGTTTATGTTGCACCTAACATTTATTAAAAAATAATTGCCTCTTGAGAATTAACTTTTCACTCCTTAGATACCCGAGGTCAAGCGTAGAAAAAACTAACTTATATTGTTTATAAGAGGCAAAACCCGGGTTAAGAACGAGTCAATGGGGCCACAGAAGTTTGAATTTTTTTTCTCTCCCTCTCTCATTTTAACTAAAGAATTGAATTGTGCAACTCAGGTTTGGGATTTGGTGCATGTAAACCCTAAACATTTCTAGAAGATGTTGGCCGACATAGAAATATTTTGACCATTGACCAAGTGAAGTCTAGTGTCTTTTATTTGAGCATTTTGCCTCAAATCAGATAATAAGTGATTTTGTTATTGTTGTTATAGAAATATCCACAATTTAGATCGTGTAGATAAAGTTTTTAATCAAACTAAATAAAATAATAAGTTAACATTGTCATTTCATAACACATGTATATATTTTGAAAAAATCTTTAAATATTCTTCATGTATTCCATCTATTATGATTCACGTATGTATAGGTATATTAATTCCTGTATGTATTACTAAAATTTTCTCACACTCATGACCAAGCAACATTATGTAATTCCTATATTTCTTGTTAGAGTTCTCAAATTTCGTGGAAGGGAGGCGAGCATCAGATGACGAGCTTGATGTTTATGTTCCACCAAACATATCTTAAAAAATTGTTGCTTCTCATGCTAACCTTTCTCTCGTTAGATACCCAAGGTCAAACTTTGAAGCAAATTGCATTGTTTACTAAAGAACACTTGCATAGAATATGTTCGGAGATAATGCATGCTTTTACCACGAACAGATTTAAATGTATGCCCAAAAACCCTCGGGTCACTGTTTTTGGGTCATTATGAATATTTAAATATTATACAACTCTTTTAAACGAGTGATTGAGTACTTTCAATCTTCGTAATTTGTTTACTCTCATAGTTTGCATAAAGTAACAACCGTGCACTTTTTTATATACATTTGCATTTAGCGCTAAGTTAAAATAAAATGATTTATTTAATTACTCCAAGCAATATATATATAAAATTAGAATTATTAGTAAATTTAAAAATTGACATAAATTGTTAAAAAAAATTAAAGAACAAAGTAATACCAATGATAAACTTCCTCATTAATTTTCCCCTATATCCAAAATGTTGGGATTTGATGGGGGAAATGACTAGAGTCACTATTGTGATACTTTCCCAGGAAAAGTTTTATCGACTTTATGTTTGGCTTTGGAGGAACTGTGTTCATTGCTTAAGACGTAAAGATCAAACACTAGCGCCTTGAAACCAAAACCTTTGTTTTCATGAGTTACCACAAAAATGGATCACAACTCCAATGGAAAACTCACAACTACCGGAAACGATGCCAAGTTTTGTTTGTTGTTGAGTGAGTTCGTCGTCAAGTCAGTTTCGGATGGATGTGGAGTTGGGTGTACACTTGCACGAATTCCGATTTTTGATTATTAATTATTAGATTAAAATTGATTTACATCATGTATAAACTAATCATCTAACAATGTATATATAGTGTTAATTTTATGATGAGTATTCTCCATTATTAACTAGAAAATGTCAAGATTCTCAATTTCTGTAGTAGCTGAATTTCGAGAACCATCAGCCAGAACGATTAATACCTGCAGATGAGCGTGTTCTGTTTAATTTGTTTGTTTCATGTGTGTCCACGTCAATGTTGGAACCAGAGAAGGGTGAAATTGAAGGAAATCTTTATTGCTGTATAAAATAAATGGATACAAGAAGGAACAAAAGCCTACTAAGCTATTGCTATAGCTTATCTATTTCTAAGTTGTGGTGGGTTATTCAAAACTAGAATGAACCCTCCTATTTATAGATATCTTCACCGCCTAATTCTGCCGCGTACCGCCTGAAATACGGCTTCTCCAACTTTCCAGTTTCTTCCTCCTGAATTCGGCGCCTTCATTTTCTTCGTCATTAAGTATATATAATTTTCCGGAAGGTACCATTAGTCATCAACTGTCACCTCCAAACATGCCAGCTCATGGAGATTATTTCTTCTGTACGAAGTTTACTCATTCTTCAAATACGTGTCTTAGTCAAGCAGGAAGGTAGCCGCAACTTTTGACTAAAGCAAGTTTTCTATTTCAACAGTCAAGACTTCCCGGTCAAAATCGGATGGCACTTTTCTAAAGGGAAGACTGGGGGATTAGATGGTAGAATAAGTGAGAGATCCCAAAATTTCTTACTTTCAAGGATATATGAATATATCCTTCCTTACCGTGACCTATCAGTGAAAGGAATCGCTAACCATTGCATTCTCGTTCGACTTCTCGTGCTTCTCCCAACCCTGCATCTTGTTCTTCTTCTTTCCATTCCACACCTTCCGTTAACAGTTCTGCCCATGGTTTTTGTCCAAAAGCTTGTATTTGTGGGACTTATCTTCGTCCGCCCATCATGAGAAGCTCACTATTTTCAGGGTTTTTCTTGATAGCCGTTTACTCACTTATTTTTAGCTTCTCTTTCTTTCTGGCATCTGGCCAATGTACTGGGAATCAACAGACCTTGTTACTGCAATTTAAGAACAACCTTACTTTTGATTCTAATTTCTCCACAAAGCTTGTTACGTGGAACCAAAGTGTTGATTGTTGTTCTTGGCAAGGCGTAACTTGTAGTGATCGACATGTTATTGGTCTTGATTTGAGCCATGAGCATATCTCAACTAGACTTGACAATTCAAGTAGCCTCTTCCATCTTTCATCTCTCCAAAGTCTAAATTTGGCATATAATAGCTTTGACTCAAGTAATATTCCATCGGAGCTTGGCAAATTGACAAATTTGAGATATTTGAATCTATCAGCTTTGGCTTTGAGGGACAAATTCCTATTGTGATTTCACACTTGACAAGGTTGGTTGTTCTCGACTTATCCTTGGTTTTCTTCTGAAATTCGGGAACACAAGTTTGAATATGCTCATTCAAAATCTTTCAGAACTTACTGAACTTTATCTTGATGGTATATTTATATCAGACGATGATAATAAATGGGGTCAAGCCATATCATCTTCATTGCCAAATCTAAGAGTGTTAAGCTTGTCAAATTGTGGTCTTTTTGGCCCTATTGATTCCTCTTTACAGAGTCTTCAATTTCTCTCAGTTATTCATCTTGATAATAATAATTTTTCTAGTGCAATTCCAAAAATTTTTGCAAATTTCAAAAACTTGACATCCTTGGATTTGACTTTCTGTTGGTTGAATGATATATTTCCAGAAAAGATATTTCAAGTTTCAACACTTCGAGAGCTTTACTTGTCACACAATAGCCTACTTCGTGGTTCTTTACCAGAGTCTATTGGCAACCTCAAATTGTTATCAAAAATAGATCTTTCTAGTTGCAACTTTACTGGATCAATTCCAAAGTCCATGGGAAAACTCACAAAATTGGTGTACTTGGACATGTCAATGAACCACTTGAGTGGATCAATTCCAGTATTTAGCATGGTTAAGAATTTGACTTATATAAACCTTTGGGACAATAATCTATCTGGAAATATTACTTCAACTGAATGGGAGAAACTTTTGAATCTTGAAGTTCTTGACCTAGATTCAAATTTTTTAGATGGAAATGTTCCAATTTCTTTATTTTCTCTCCCATCGTTATGGGAGTTAAGACTCTCTACAAACCAGTTTTTTGGTCAACTTAATGAGTTTTTCAATATCTTTTCTTCTTTGTTAACAGAGCTTGATTTGGGTAGCAACAACTTAGAAGGGCCAATACCCAAATCCATCTTTGAACTCCAACATCTTCAATCAATCTCTCTTTCTTCAAATAGTTTTTCTGGTTCTTTACAACTTGGGACCACTCAATTAAGAAATCTTTTAGATCTTGACCTTTCACACAATCACTTGATGAAAGTAGAATATCATGGTCCTAATACTTCATTATCACCTTTTCCTCAAATTGAATTGTTATCGTTAGCTTCTAACAATATGAAAATGATTCCAAATGTCTTAAGAAACTTATCCAGTTTATCTTATCTAGACATTTCAAATAACCAAATTGAAGGAGAGATGCCCAATTGGATTTGTAATCTTACTAAGCTTACACATTTAAATCTATCTTATAACTCTTTGGTGACTCTAAAAGAACCTTTTCTTAGCCCTACCTTGGAATTCCTAGACCTTCACTCCAATCAGCTACAAGGGCCACTTCCAACTAACATTGTATGTCCTACAAGCCATCCATCCATTTTTATACCCTATGGTCATCATATGTTGATTTTTCTCTCAAACAATATGATCTCTGGGAGTATTCCTAAATCAATATGCAATTCAACTAGTTTTGAAGCTCTAGATTTTTCTAATAATCTCTTCAATGGTATGATTCCACAATGCTTGCTTAAATGGAGCTTTCTCAAAGTATTGAATCTTAGGAGTAACAATCTCATTGGCACAATATCTAATGTGTTTCCATGCAATTGTGGGTTACGTGCTTTAATTCTTGGTGGAAACCAATTAGAAGGAGAGTTACCAAAATCTCTATCCAATTGCAAAGAGTTGAAGGCCTTGGACATTGGGAACAACAACATTAAAGGAACCTTCCCTTTTTTTTTAAAAGATGCATCACAACTAAGGTTTCTTATTTTACGATCTAACAACTTTTATGGGCCTATTCCTCATTTACGTCATAATAGTAGTTGGCCGATGCTTCAAATTCTAGATGTGGCTCTAAACAATTTCAATGGTAGGTTTCCAACGATTAACTTTTCTCATTGGAAAGCCATGATTAGTGAAGATGCAAACCCTTATGCCCAATATTTTGACAAAGCTATGTATGTTCAAATTTCAATTACAATTACCAACAAAGGGTCAACTATGAAGTTAGTGAAGATCTTGACTATATATGTTGGCCTTGACTTTTCTTGCAACAATTTTGATGGTCCTATACCAAAAGAACTTGGAGAGCTTAAAATGTTATATGCTTTTAACTTGTCACATAATGCTTTTTGGGGACCAATTCCACCATCCTTGGGGAAATTGACTAATCTTGAGTCATTGGATTTGTCAAGTAATAATCTTACTGGCAAGATTCTTGTGCAACTTGCTAATGGTCTTATTTTTCTCTCAGTGCTTAACCTTTCATTCAACCAATTGGAAGGACAAATTCCAAAAGGTAAGCAATTTGCTACCTTTGAAAATACCTCCTTTGAAGGAAATAAAGCACTCTGTGGCTTTCCTTTGAGTTTAGAATGCATGGATGAGGAGCCACGATTGTTATCTCCAACTATTGAAGAAACTCATTTAAATTCTAAGACCACCATTAATTGGAATTACATCAGCATTGAATTAGGATTTGTTTTTGGCTTGGGGATTGTAGTTTTGCCCCTTATGTTTTGGAAGAAATGGAGAGTAATGTACTACCAACATGTTGATAATATTCTTTTTGGAATTTTTCCTCAATTGTATCTAAGAGGAAATTACTGACGAAACGGAGCATACAACAATTAAAGAGCAAGGTGTTAATTACTATTACAAGGTAAATTCCTTTAGGTTTGCCACCATTTATTCTTTTTTTTTTTCAAGATAAAAACAAAACAAAAGTAAGAAAATAACCGTTAATTCCATAGCATCTTATTCTAGGAATATTATTTTATAATTTATGTTTGTAGTTAGTTGCCTTGACTATGAGGTGGTTGACGACACTAACGTGTTTATACTATTTTGAGCACAAATTTTTCAATCATGTCAATTGCTAATTGGAACATTGATATGTGAACATGTGCTTAATAATTCAAAGTGCTGGTATCATGTTGTAGATTAAGTTGCTTACCAACTTACCTCTTCATAGATATTTTCCGCATTGAATTCTAAGTTATCGTCTAATGTAGTGCAATTATGATCTTGTACAATACCTCAATCTATTATGATTTTTAGGATGAACTAGAGAATGTTTTTTGGGGGATATCTTGTGATTTTCCGCTTAAAGCCCAATTCTTCTTTTACTTCTAACAAGGTTGATGAGTTACTTCTTTTGTTATTGTTTTGATCAGGATTTTGAAAGTCTAGAAGGTATTGAATGAAGATAAGGTGACAAGATCTTGCAAGTTGTTTACGAGGAGAGTAGGTGGTGTCACAAGAGGGCTTTATACTATATCCCGCAATTGATGATATGAAGACCTCTAGTACACATGTAAGTGAGGTTAAGTTTTAGTTATCTTTTTATTTTTATATTTATCTTTTTTGTAACGTTTTTTTTTTATTTTTTCCTTCAAAAGAAATATGTGTTGGTGTTTTTCTCACCTTTTGTCTTTATGGGTGTATTTTATTAGCTACTGTTGCTTTGAGATATAGTTAAAATAAAAGGTACTAATTAAGTTATAACTGAACTAGATGGAGCTATCCAAAGTTCAAATAAATGAATTTTTTTTTGAAAAAAAAAAAGAAAAGGAAATATTAACGGCATGAGTTCAAATTTTGTCATAATCATGATTCTAAAAGGTCAAAGGGATTGGACATTAAAATCAATGAGACAAATTCTTCAGAAATAATTTACTAAGAATAAAACCATCTTTTGAGAGTAGACAAATTTATTTGTTGATCATATGTCATTTTATAAATATGCTAAATTTTATAAGTGAGGCTTGAGTATCGTCCAATCAAGAACTTCAAAACTCAAATACCTACTTGTGAATCCTAGCCCTCACAACCACAAAGAAGTGAAAAGTAATATTTTATTATAGTAATAATAATAATAATAAATGAACGGTCCAATTTATAGCCAAACAAAGTATGATATCTAAGTAAAGAACAATCAAAAACAAATTATCAGCCTCATAAACCAGCCAAATGATTCATTTTGAAAAACGCCTATCAAAATGACCAAATCTTTCTACTAACTACCTACTTTAGCAAAATATTTAATCATATATTTGTTACCAATGAATGTCATCTTTTCTTCTTTGACAAAATAATGGGAATTCTTTCTAAATGAGTGAGACACACTGACCAAGTTAACATAGGCTAGTACCTTGATCATAGGTATAATACATACCCTTGCAAACCATTTGGGCTAACAGCTTTGTGCACGATAAATATTGACTTGATATTATATTGAAAACTTATTTCTTCACTAAAATTAGCTTATAAAAAACATATTTTATTATGAATAAGATTTAATCAATAAAGCTTTCTTTCAAATCCGGAATCTCCTGATAAAAGCTTTAACAACTGATCCCAGCCCCAACCAAGCCAATTTTTTTGAGTCAAACATGGAAAGAAATGGGTTCTTCTATGAGACTTGACTCGGATACTACCACGTGGGCCTATTTGGGCCATTCAATTTTGATTTCTTTTAACTAAATGAATTGTATATACTTTTGCATAAAGTGACTTGGACCCTTAACTTTGCAGAGTCTGGCCTGTTTGATCAGCAACAAATAATTTGTTTTTCACGGGCGTACTTTGAGGACTCTACAGCCGTACTCTTGTAAAACTTACGCAATTTACTCAAAATTATGTATGGTTTGATCTCGATATCATGTAAAATATTTTAAATTTTGGGCTTCCCCTCGCTTTTATGGCATTTTCTCTTCAATTGGATAGCATGAGTTTTGGATTTTCATTGATCTTAAATCTTACATAATCTTTTAGTTATTGTGAAGAAGGGTATTTCGAACATTTTATAACAAGGTAGTTCTAGGTTACCCATTCGATAAATAATTAAAATTGGTTTAGCTAAAGATTTCAAGTCCCAAATTTTGAATGGTCTCATTATTAACTGCAAGCGCCATTGAGTGTCATGATATATGGTCATCTACAACATCTTCAGTTCTTTCTATTTCAAAATTCATTCTTAAAAAAATATAATTTTTATAAATTTTAGCTGTGTTTAAAATACTTTATCAGGAAAAATATTTTTTAATTGATAATTTTATAATCCAAAAGATGGTTCTACATAGTGATTATCAACATATGAACGGTGTGGTCTTTAAATAATTATGCAATGTTAAATTTTGTAAGAAATACTTATTGAAAGAAATATCAATCCCCTATCTTTAGAGGAAATAAAAAACTATGTAGCCTTTCTTTGAAATACAGTGCCCACATGAAGAGTCAATTGTCGTATCTTGAATAAATCAACCATATTCTAGAATTATAGTTGCGTGACACTATACAACATAAGTTTTGATTGGGACTTATTTTATGTTTTGAGATTATGAATGGACCCCTTATATTTTGGATGAAGTAACAAACATGTTGATCATGTTGTTTCAAGGAAATTTACTTAACAGCGTACATTAAATAGAATTTTCATTGATCATAAGATCCAGAAGTTTGAAATCGCTTAGAAGATTCACTTGAGATATCGTTTTCTTCGCCATCGACTCTAGAACGGCAGCCTTGTAGTGGACGACTGTTCTCGGAAGGCCCAAGGTGCATAGGCAGGCTACAATAACGCGCTTTCTTCCTGGAGACGGCTTTGACCCAGTCGCTGTTGGCAGAGCATGAACCGGCGGGTTTGCTTTCGAAAGCGAGCGCGGACGCCATCAATTAGGCCGAGGACCACTTCTCCTTCTTGGCAGCTTCTGGGAGACCGGTCACATCGGTTGGGTTGGTATTAGCTCTGCTTTTCTACGCTCCTTTATGACAATAAAACAAACACAGACGGAATCTGAATTTATAAGATTAACTTCAGTGCTTCTCTCAAATTAATCACTAAGAATACTAATTTATTTAATTTAAAAGTATATACAAAATAAAAGTCTAACATTGAAAGTATAATTTTTTATAATGAAATTTAAGTAAAAAAATTATTCTATTAATTATTGAATTAATTTTTAAATTAAATATTTATATTTTTTAATATAATATTAAATTTTAAGTTGAATTTGTCTCATTTTATGTAACTTTAAATTCAATAGTAATTAGTATGTAAGAGCATATATACAAGATAAAAGTCTCATATTAAAAATATGATTTATTATAACAAAATTTAAATAAAGACTTTTTACCTTCTAATAAATAAAAACTTCAAACGAATCTTATTAATTAAAGTAAAGAAAGTTATATAATTTTTTATTTTAAAATATAAAATTTTTGCTTTTATGAAATTTATAAACTTTTAATCTATATTTTTTCTTAATTTTTGTAATTTTTGTTATATTAGAATATATTCTTATATTTTTATATACTATATTACTTTTCGGTGATGTAAATTTATGCTTTAAAAAAAAAAAAAAGGTCAAATTTCCCCATCACTTAACCTTTGATGGAGAGGATTTGTGTTAAAACATAGTACTTCCTGTCTTTCCAGGAGATGGCATTGACACTGCTGAAAGACATGGCACAAAGTTACAGACAATGGAATCCGGGGCATCCACTTGGAGGTGCAATCATAGGCTTTGCCTCACGCGTGCACCGCAATAGAAAACCAATGCGCTTGTTGCTCTCGGCCACTGCACGCAAGAAGAGACAGTAATTAGTGGGAAACCCATGTTTCGCTTTTGCTCTGTCATCCAAACCTCGGACGACGAACCACCAGCTCTATCCAGCATCTCCCAGAGAAAAAAGTACACTCAAAAATGGAAATATATTACTTATCTTCATTCTAATATATATTCGAGATCCCTTTTCACAACCCACCGTTTCGAAACGCTGCCGTCCGCTGGTCATTTCGAGCCCATTGATGTCGCCTTACGTCTGCTTATCTGGTCCCACTTGTATGATATACAAGTTTAATTATCTATTCGTTCACACACTGCCATGCCTAATACAGCCTGTAGTTTGAACCCACAAAAGTCCACACCGATTTGGGATCACAACACTTGGTATTAGGACGCGATTGCAACCATTAAAAACTATTATTCCTGTTGTACTAATGAGTTCCACGTTAAAGAATTTATTAAAGCTCTTATTTATATCATTAATGAGTTGTATTAACTTTTAACTTAATTTTTTAATTATATAAAAAAATTAACATAGCACTAGAATTTAAGATCTCTGTTAACATTGTTATATGTTCATTAGAAAGTTCAATCTTTTATATATTCACATGAAAATGTTATTTTAAGTGAGATTTGGAAGTTTTCATTATTTATATTTTTATAATTCTTGTAATTCTAAAATATGTTTCTATATTTTTATATATTATTTTTATTAATGCACACTTATATTTTTATTAAAAAAAAGTTCAATATTTTTATAAGAGTTAATTCTACAAACGTATATTTTAAATTTTACACCAATTATTAACATGTCTTCTGTAATGATTTAATTTAAATAGTATTATGGTACTACTTTATAATATCATACTCATATCTAATTAAGTTTTAATATTATATTAAAAAATTTAATTCTTTGTAAAACTTAATTTTAGTAAAAAATATATATATGTAAAATTAATATATTTTTATTGATTTAAGCCCATGCATTATTAAAAGGTGTTAAAATTATCCAATAATTAGATTATCGATTATCTTAGATCTGATTAATGACTTTCACAATTGAGAATTCTGATTTTTTAACGTAAACCATCCTTTTTCTTTTTTCCCAAAAAAAAAATCAATTGTGCATTTAATGAGGACATTGCTAATCCCAACCTAACACTGACAAGACGAGCATAATTAGGGAGGTGGGGCCTAGATTCGTCAATTCTATGAGAAAAAGACGCCAGAAACCAAACAACGTTTGCCTCGTTAGGAATCTTCTTGGCACGATCGGCGAGTAGTTGAATTCAAACTCGGCGTCCCCAACCTTGTCTCTCTCCACCCGTAAGTCAGCAACGCTCCTCAACGCGCCAACCCTATTTCCCGTCGGCATTATTATGTACTTTTTCCTTTTGTCTTTAATATGCCCACGCTCCCTAATTACCCCCCAGGACTTTCACCGAAGCAGACGCTGCCGCGTAGACTTCACTCAAGTGCGGCTTCGCGTGCCTTAAAAGCCTCCACGCCTCTGACTCATTTCTCAAGCTCTTACTTTTTCTCTCTCGAGCTCTCTCTATTTAGTGCACTCGCCGGTGATCGGAGATTTAGGAAGCAGATCTGAGACGAGAAGGTGGATAGGGATGTCATCGCCTGCAACGTCGTATTGGTGTTACAGATGCTCGCGCTTCGTTCGTATGTGGGCGGAGGATAGTCTTACCTGCCCGTACTGCGACAGTGGGTTCATCGAGGAGATCGACGCTGCTCCTCCTGCTGCAGATAATCACCCACGATTTGCTACCTCTGATATGTACTTATTCGGATCCAACGGACAAGACTCAGACCGAGCTTCCAGCCCTGTTTCGCGCCGGAGTCGCCGGAGATCGGGCAACCGTTCGCCGTTCAACCCGGTCATAGTCCTCCGAGGTGGAGCTGCGGACTCTGCCTCCGAAGGAGAGAGGCAAAGCTTTGAGCTGTACTACGACGACGGAGCTGGGTCGGGACTCCGGCCACTTCCGGCGAGCATGTCGGAGTTCCTGATGGGTTCGGGATTCGATCGGTTGCTGGAGCAGCTGGCCCAGATCGAAGTAACAGGGTTGGGTCGACCAGAGAACCCTCCGGCATCGAAAGCGGCGATAGAGTCTCTGCCGACGATCGAAATCGATTGTGGTCATGTCAAATCCGAGTCCCACTGTGCGGTCTGCAAGGAAGCGTTTGAGTTGGGGTCTGAGGCTCGGGAAATGCCGTGCAAGCACATATACCACTCTGACTGTATCCTTCCCTGGCTCTCGCTTCGAAACTCGTGCCCGGTTTGCCGGCATGAGCTGCCGAGCGAGCGAAACGAGGCTGAGATTTCGCCTGACGAGGCGGTGGGTCTGACTATATGGAGGCTCCCCGGGGGTGGGTTCGCAGTGGGGAGGTTTTCCGGGGGAAGAAGAGCGGCGGCGGAGAGAGAGCTCCCCGTCGTGTACACCGAAATGGATGGTGGGTTCGGCCCGGGTGGGACTCCAAGACGGGTTTCCTGGGCTTCAAGAACAACCAGAGGGCAAGAGAGTGGTGGATTTCGGAGGGCTTTCCGAAGCTTGTTCTCGTTCTTGAGATTCAGGTCGAATTCTTCCGGTTCTGAATCTGGATCCATGAGAAGAAGTCGGAGCAATTCTGGGGGTTCCGCGTTGGACAGGCACGTCCGGAGGCGGAGCAGAGCCTGGGTGTTGGAGGATCACAGCGGTGGTGAAGGAAGGTGGTGATCATCTTTCCTTGGCTACCCACACCGACAAATTTTGGATTCCATCTCTTTGTTCGATATCTTGGTTGATTGGGAACAATATGTAGAAGCAAGCACTCGTTTTTGCTGTAAATACCGTTGAATTTCAAGCTAAAAGACCAAATTCTTTGGAAGTTTTCCATGAAATGGAGGCTGAGCAGAGACTGTGCCACTTCCATTAATTACGCTTCTGAAACTCACTTTAGCTGGCCCTGAAAATGGTAGGAAAGGCACATGGTGGGTGAGCAAAAGGGGTAGAAAGAATTTCAAATTTGGAAATATACCAGCCAGAAGGCCATAATTGGAAGCATATTCTTTATTTCTTTGTTCTAATTTGTTGTAAACTTTAGCCTCAGTCTTCTGTAAAATTCTTTCCTTGGCGATCAATTTATTAAGCAATTGTCGATCTCCCTCTGCATTTGTCTCACTCTCCGCCGCTAACGGCGGAGCGATTAATATTCCGATAGTCCGACAGTAATTGCTGGACCTGCCTTTCGGCAAAATTATGCAAGACCAAAATAGTGGACTTGTAGGACCCAAAGTAAATCACCACGGCATGTGCCTGCCTTTCGAGGGGCATTCATTGCCTTTTAGCTCATGCAATCCAGCAGTGTCCTTAAGGTATCCTGGAAAAAAGGGTAGCATTTATCCTCCTTTTGGCCATCCATTAGAAATACTTTCTACATATAAAGAGCTACAGTATATAGGAATATTATTCCACCTTTTTCACTTGAAACCCTTTTACATAGAGCATATTAGGGATGTGAGATTCGCATCTAAACTTTATCCACTTTGAAATGATACATAAATTATGATAGATATTTCTAGACTCATCCAGTTAAAACATTTCTATATATAAAAAAATACAAATTCTACACACTTCATGTTAGATTGTGTGGATTTTATTGTCAGTTGAGTAATAAAGTTTAATATCGAATCAAAAGAAGGATCCACTTTAGAACCCCTATTGGGTTCCTTTGATTTGAATCCATGCATTACCCACAAAATATTACAACATAATAATTTAATAGCTTGACCATCATAATAAGGGGCATTGCTCTATCTTTACCTACATAATATTACAATATAATAATTTAATAGTTTAGTCATTATAGTGAATGATGTGTTGAATTGTACGACATCATAATAAGCCTGTTAATATCTTAATACTTCAAAATATTTTTATATATGAAAATGTAATAGAAAATTTATAGGATTATCCATTTAGATTTTAACAATATATATTCAGATTTTATTCTTGAAGTTTCTTGTGAGAATAAAAAAAATTTCTTAGATCCAATGTTATGATTTGGTATGACAGCCAAGCTTTCCATTTTTTGTGGGCTTCTTATCCTTTTCAAGTGGTTGAACCGTAGGGTCAGATGTTTGCTTAGTTGCTCAAGTATGTTCCCCCAACTACTTAGTGAGAAAGTCATATTCCCAAGGGCCCCTTTGGTCACGAGGAAAATATTTTAGTACCTTCCTTTTAGAGCACTGAAAAATTGAAACCCATCCTGCCTTCTTAATACCCACAGAATTGGGCGACTGCTCCTGCTCAGGCGGCTAGTATTTACGACTGGTGCCATTGTCTGCCGATGTAAAATATGCCAGCTGGGGCTGCACCAACTTTCGGCGACGTGGTCAAGGCTTCAGCCAGCCGACCAAGCACCGACGACTTTGTGGATCCACACTCTGACACGTAAAGAACTCTTGACAAAAATACCATGTGACGAAAACGTTATTAGACTTTCTTTCTCCCTTCAATCATTTCTCTTTAAAGTATTTATAAAGAATAAAAATATTTATTATAATATTGATCATGTGAGACAGAAATATATAAATTTTAACACATTCTTTTTTCTTTTTCTTTTTTGAGTTAGGTAAGAGGATGGAAAATAGTGTTTTGAACACCAATCATTTAGGTTGGAATCCTTTGATAACTACGCTTGAGTTACTAGGCAAGTGATGATGTATTGTTTTACCTTAACCGTGAAGAAAGAACTTTTAACATCGGCTCAATTTGCGAGAAATTAAAATGTTAAGTTCCATCTTTTGCATTTTTATTCATGGACTCATACCTATGGGCCAATATTCTTCCTATATTAGAGATGAGGAGGTATGTTAATTCCAACAAAAATACAATAAATAAATAAATAAATAAATGAATTTATTTGAGAGGGGTTTATAAACAAATGAATGTGTTTACTTAAATATTTTTAGATTTTATGTTGGATATGAATTGTTTTCTATAATTTCTTATATAGTATAAGAAACCAAGTTAATCCACTTTAATTCTTATTCATTTTTAAACCATTTAAGTGTGTTCAATAAACCAAGGTGTTAAAAATAAAAGTCTTATATCAAAATATATAATCGTTTAATAATGTTTATATTTTGGATCTAGTTCCTCTACCCACTAGTTAGTTTTTAGGTTGTACCTTATGCTTATTTTACAAGAATATATTGTTATTGATGAAATATGATTTTTGATACTCTATTATTGTTAGAAATTTGGAGTAAAAATCAGTAAAGTTAGATATATTTTAAATATATTCTAAGAATACTTTAGAAATTATTTTTCTTTATATTAATAGATTTTTTAAGTGGTATCTAGCCAAGATTCATGGATATTAGGATTCCTTTTAATGTTAGTTTAAAAGGAGAAGATCATAAACAAAATTAAAGAGCAAAAATAAATAAATAAAAGGAGGTCACACCTCAAAAGGGTAGCAACCATGGCATTGTTTTGCATCATATCTACCAGCCAAGAGACAATTTAGTATGTAGATATTGGAGATGCAACTTGATGAAGGTGTTTTATGAGTGCTAAGAGAGATGTGATAAGTTTTATAATAAACACATTTGTATTTTCCTGAAAAGACTTAATAAGAAGAAAATGGTGGATGCATGACATTGTATTAGTTTGAACTACTTTATATCTTTTGTCTCAAATAATATATGTGTTTATGTATTCATGTGGTAATCCTTTTCCTCAATTATTATAATATATACTTCGTGCCTCAAAACTAATTTTAAGGAAAATAATAATTAAAATATTAATAATGTAGGATATTCATTTGGATTGAAACATTAAAAAAAAAGTCTTTTAAACAATTTTTTACATAAAATTTTCTACGTAAAAATAGAAAAGAAAATATTTATTTTAAAAATATATATAATCAATTTGTTTTGAAGTTTGTTTTAAAGGAAATTGATCTTTTTCATGGTTGATTACTTAGTTTTAGCTATAAACTTTGTTTGGTTGTATTTCACATTCAATTCGGTGCAGGATTTAATTTTCCCAGTGACCTTTTACTTGTTTACCAATTAATCTCTTCCAAGGTCTGAGGAAAAGGAATAGTATTAATTGAGTGGAAAGAAACGTCAATAATACCATTTATTTTTTCAGATAAGCTTAATCCATCAGTTTAAATTATATGCCTAAAATTTCCTCAGAAAGATAATATAAAATTTCCTTATAAAATTACGAGGGTTGGGCTCTCTGAAAGCTATTATTTTAATTAAGTGGAGAAGAGATTTTTAAAATTAAGATAATTTATATTACGAAATAGACCTTGGTGCCCTTGCATGTGCTAAAAGCTGTCTGGCGCCTGTCGGATCAAGTAAGCCACGTGGCAGAGCGTCTAGATCCTCCCATAATATTTGAATTACGCACACAAATTCGGTAGTTAAATGCGCACGTATGAGAAACAGTTGGGACGACAAGAGCATTATCGGAACCACAACAAACAAAAGGACAGGAACCTTCGATCTGTGTACTATTTCATCTCCGACGTTGGGCTCCGTAAGTTCTTTCCTGCTCTTGATTTCCACTCTGTTTGGTTCCCGAGAAAGTATAATTTCTTAGATTTCAATGTCACTTGTACGTTGTTGCCTTTTGGGTTTTCAGCAATTCCTTTAAGTTAGCCTGGATTTCTCTTTGTTTGGTCGGGAATTAGGACAATGACAATGACAATGAGAATGCTGGGTTCATGGTTTTTCCTGATTTTAGAGCATTTCAATGGAGAGGTTTCAATTGGGATTTTTTGTAGGGTCATCCACGAGATCTTTTTTCTGTTTAATTTTGATGGCTGAATCTCGTGTTTGTTGCTTCGATGATTACAATTCCTGTTTCCTTCAGGAAAATGTAAGCGTGCTTAGTCCCACCCCAGTCCTATGCGGATTACCGTCAGGAAAGTGTCTCATTAAAGAGGAACTCAAGAGCATGAAATGATAATGGTGAAAGAGAAAGAAAGGAATTTTTATCTCCTCCCATTCGTGGGTTGTCTGATAATGTCGTTATTACTTTATAGACAGCTTTATTTCTGAAATGGCCGGGGGAATCATTACTAAGATCATAGTCTTTGAGTGAAGTATTACAAGTTATGCTTCGGTGATCTGGGCCATACTTCAGAAAATTAGTGCAGTGTTCAGAAGGTGTGCTTTACATCTTTAGGAGTAATTCTTCAGTAATCCGGGATAAAATGTAATCTTCTTTTACATAACAGTAGATCAGTAATCCGGGATAAAATGTAATCTTCTTTTACATAACAGTAGAGCTTTCTCAACTTGTAGGCTCTTTTCAATTTCTTGATCAATGATCTGATAAGTCATGCCCTTGATATTTGACGTGATTGTCCATGAACAATATGTTTGTTGAAAAGCTTGTTTCGTTTGGAATTCCTCGAGTGCTTCCACTAACTGATTGGTGGTTGAGGTACTCATTATTTGCATCTCTATAAAACAATGTCCGTGTCATGACTTTGCAGATAGATATATTCAAACCGTTGAGTATAAAGGCTTCTTCAGTACATCTCATATTAATAGTCTAAAAATAATTAAGCATATTTTGACCATCCAATTTATCCTTGCGGATGAGTAACTATGATTTAATATTTTAATTTTAAAATCTTGGCAGAGGAACTTCTTACTTCTATAATTTAATTTGGCATTAGTAACTACCCATATAGAAATATCTTGTCGGTGCTGTTATGTTGTTAAAGAGTTTGAGATCTGGTGCTTGGATTTCAGGCTCAGGTCCTGGTTTAGATACATTTCTTTTCTACATATTTCCGATGTGAGACAAGTTCCTGCCCCATTCTCATCACATGATGAGTAGAAATAAGTTCCTTTTTAGTTTTAGCAGCTACTTAAACTTCTAATTCTAAACATCAAGCACTACCAGATTATCAATATGCCCTCCTGACTCTGCTTGTCCCTGAATTCACAAGAAAGCTCTTTCCTGCCTTCTCTGATTTATGAGATGTGAGCGCAAATGCACTTGCAAAATGATTCCATGAATGGCTAATAGCTACTTGATGCTGATTTTACTGGTATGGAGGTGTTTGGGTTGGGTAACTGATAAATTTGATTTCTCATGTTGTATGCTCAAGTGCTGCTTAGTATTTTGTTGTTAATTTTTTTTTTGTCCACTAATTTTTGGGAAGATTTTGAGACGTACTATAACTTGTATAAAGTTTACTAAGATATCTAACTTCTTGTATATGAACTAAATGCAAAAACTTGCTGCTGACATCTTGGGAAATCTGTTGAAGATATTGAGTTCGAATCTAGAAGTTTGGTTAGTGCGGTTAAGATTCAGAGCATAAGATTGTATTTGATCTGTGTGAAGAGGTAGAGTTTAACCTGCTTCTACTTTTGTAAATCTCCTGTGGAAGTTCTTAGCAGGACCATTGTTTGTCCTAATCATGTGCTTATTTGGGGTTTTGGAATCTGGACTTACTTTTATGGATGTGTATATTAGGCTAACTGCCGGGTCTTACTGATCCTTGTATTTAGTTTAGAACTAATGTCAATATGTGCTAAATCCTGAATATTTAGTGTGCTCTGCACTTGCATTTTAGCCTGTGTTAGAATTGTATATTCTTGAAAGATTTTAGGTTTGATGATTTGCTAGACATACTGTTGGACTTACTATATTTAAGCATAGTTTAATAATACCAAATAATTTTTGAAGGAAGAGCAATTTGGAGCCATGAGTTTTGTCTTTCGAGGGAGTAGAGGAGATATTGAAAGCGGATTTCCAGGATTTATTCCTGAACCACCTGCAGTGGTACTTCCAGACATTCCTACATGCCTGTCTGCATATTTCACACTCTTTTCCAGTACCTCAAGTACATTATATCTGTTGACTTTGGGATTTTAAACTTGTCATAATGCTGATTGTGCCTTGTTCCTTTCAGCGTATTCATACAAGTCGCCCAGTTAATACTAATTCCCTTGCTTTTCTTGTTACAGGTAAGGTATTTGATTCTATCTTTTTTTTTTTGGGTTCCATTCACTTGCTTTTCCTAATCCATATCTTCACCTCTTTGTTCTGCAGTTATTTTGCTTTTCATGATTTTGAACTCTCATCAGATGTCACCAAACTTTTTGGTATGTTCTCCACCAGCATTTCACATGGGCATGTAGTTGAGATTCTGGGAAGTGATTACAAGGCATCTAATTTGCACACGAGTTAAGCTGGTAACCTTGTTTAATCATGCACGCAGCTCTGGGTAGTTTTGGGTGTCTTTTTGATGGCTACAACCCTTAGGATGTATGCAACTTGCCAACAACTTCAGGCTCAGGCACGGGCTCATGCTGCAGCGGGAAGTAACTTGCTTGGCCATACTGAACTGCGACTGCACATGCCACCATCAATAGCTTTGGCAACAAGAGGACGATTACAAGGATTGAGACTCCAGCTTGCACTTCTTGACCGAGAGTTTGATGATCTAGGTACTATCCTTTTTGTTGAAATATACATTTTGCCTTTGCATGATGGTATCAGCTCCTGCAAGTTGGAAGTCCAAATGCAAATACCCATAGAAATGCTTGCTTTGTGGTCCCCTTTTAGGTGTTCTGTCTCTGGTTTACCTAATGATGAATTATTCTATTCACTGTGATACAGATTATGATACTCTTAGGGCGTTGGACTCTGATAATACTTCCACAACCCCAATGAGTGAGGAAGAGATAAATGCGTTACCTGTTCACAAGTATAGGGTTGCTGGCTCAATGAAGTAAGTTAAAGAGATTTGTGGACGTGAATATGTTGTGTTCTCAAGTGATACTATGATCTTTTTCTCTTCTGCAGTTCTTATTATATGGATAGCTCAGACATTTTGGTATCATCAAATCTTTATCAAACCTAGCCTTTATTGTCCCCTTAGGAAAGGTTACTAACTTTTCATTTCAACCATTACATTTATGGTGATAAAGAAGCGTGGTAAGCTTGTAACTCTGTGAAATATTCTGTTCTGTGTAACTAATGAAACTGTCCTTGACTTAATTTGTTCAATGACTATGAGAAGATCCTTAGAAAGTTATATCCTTTGACTAACCTGGATAAGAGAGGAACACATCCTTCCAGAAATGCTTAGGGAAATACTTTTATGTCTAAAATACTGTATTCTATAAGAATGCTGGTTTTTGCTGAAAGTATGTTAAGTTTGCACAGATCTCCATTGTTCCACGACAATAGTTAAAATGATTATTTTTTTTTTCTCTCTCGGATGGCAGCAGCTCATCACCGCAAAAGGAGTCATCTTCTTCAGGCGCAGCTCAGGTTTTATTTTCTTTGAACTTTTATTTTCTTTAGTTTTAGTTGAATGAATCAATAAGAGAAAGGCCTGTGATAAGAACATCGATGATGCCCCTGGGGAAGAAGAAACAACTGCATTTGACAGATTCTTTGCTTTGGAAGTTCATATTTTGCCGATATTCCTTCCCGGTTAAACTAATTATAGCACCTTCCTGCAATTAAAGTGGTAGTTTTCTTCTCTGCAAGCAGGCTAAGCAAGACTCTAGAAAGACTGACGGCAGTATAAAAGTTTCAGAAGATGAACTGACATGCAGCATTTGCTTGGAGCAAGTAAATATGGGGGAGCTTGTTCGTAGCTTGCCATGTTTGCATCAGGTTATTGTTTTCTGCCATATTAAACCCAATCCAGTATTCTCATAATTTTTTATGATTTCTTATTACTGATGCACGGGTACTAAGTCGTAAATTCTGTCTAGAAGGAGCCAAGTTAAGACTACGACTTTTTTCCTTTGGTGGGGTTTGGCGGAGGTACTATCAGTGAATATATCATACCTGTATAATAAACTATAACTCTAGGCTTAAACTGTCACTATAATCTCCTGATTCCTGAATTTTGCACAAACATATCAATGCAATACCTTATTCCTAATATCACAACATATTTCTTTTTGTTCTTCTCCTTTTTTTTTTTTTTTTTTGGTTGGGGGCAAAGGGAAATTGATGCAACTTCCTGTTCAAGTTTTCTTAGCAACTTATATTTCCAAAACTTCTGATATCGGCTTTCCTTTTGGCAGTTCCATGCTAATTGCATCGATCCATGGCTGCGGCAACAAGGCACATGCCCTGTTTGTAAATTCAAGGTGGGATCCGGATGGCAGGATAGCAGGGCAAATGAATCTGATGGTTCAGACATCGTTTAATGACCCCTTAAGTCAAGCCACCTGTAAATCCATCACATATATGTACATAATCTTCTGGGTTGGCCTTTTCCTAACTCGGTCATGGATTTTTTTTCACCAAAAACGAAAAATTACCAGCTTCTATGGCATATGCTCCATTGTTTTACCTTTCATAGCTCAAAGTTCTTAAGCTACAGACTTTTATGTTGAAGTTTTATTGACCTTGTCTTAGAAAAGATAACACTTGATCGTGTATGGACGATTCTTTTTGTTGTTTTGGATGGATGGACACAGTGTGTTGAGACCCTAGTGCAGGGCAGGTGTTTTGTAAGGATGGCTTTCTTTGTCATGCGTTTCTTGCACTTCTCACTAACTAATACTTATTCTACCGAAGCATTCAAACTTAATTGGTCTATAAATTGTTATCTTGGCGAACAGCCCAACGCGCGTCTCAAACGCCAGAATCTTTGGAAATCCTTGGTGACGTTCAGATAGAATGCTCCCTAGATAAGACAGGTCAAGGGATGGGGGGATGCAGTATGGATTTTATATGTGAAATCATTTGTTGTAGCCCAATGATTTCGTCATCGTTGACATCATCAATTTTCACGATAAGTTATAATATTACAACCTTGTTAACACGCTTGTTTTAACCGTTATTTTCGTAGTTTTCACCATGAATCTCGATTTGGTCAGAATCTATTTTTACGTCCCGAGTCTATTGAAGGACAGGTTTCCTCTTATTTGCTTTAACGTATTAGAATCTGATAAGTTCAAATAAATATTTTAATGCTCAAAATATAATCAGCATAACTTTCTTTATTTTCTTTCTTTTTTTAAACAGCCCATTTTCTTTTTTTGAAAGTATCTATTCTCTCTTTTCTTCCATCTTTCCTTTCCTGATATCATTAAATTTTCAGCTTTCACTTTTCTAAATCAGTTTTCTTTTATGTCACTTTGGACACGAGCTTGGCATCAAGATATGTTGGCTCACTTGGAATAGGACAGATTGGGACCAAAGAGGTTCAACGAAACACCAAAATCTTCACCCCTTTGCCTACTTACCCCCACCAAACAAAAAAAAAAAAAGGGCCTTTGCAATATATAATTATCAATTTCTGCAATAGTTATTTTTGTAAAAAGATTATTAACGTTTATTTCGTTCATGGGATAACATTTATATGAGGGAATTATCGTTCAAGCTTCGTCTGAAAATAAGAATGAAAATCAAATTTGAAGACATATTTGCTGTGTATTTATATTTATACCCCTAATTTCATAGATAATATGAGAAAGGAGATGTTGATTTCAAATAGCGGAGCCAGCAGTGGGGCAATGGTTAAAACAGGACAGGTAGAACATGAAAAAGTAGTAGATATGGTGGGGATCTTTCCTGTTCATTAGTTTAATTAAAGAATATACTTTAATTGTAAGTGAAATGGTTCGTTTTCCCTGAAAAAAGGATAAGATAGTTTTCAGAAAAACATAAGACAAAAGAAGTATAGCTTTAATTAAGACAACTCTACTTTTCTAAATTCCTTTTTTTTGTCTTTAATTAGTTTTAAAACTAATTGTTTGTGAAGTAGCGTATTTTAAACTTCGTATAAAACAAGTTGAAAAGCTACAGCTGTAGGCGAGCTGTCTCTAAGTTCGCAAGGATGGATATCGCTTCATATTGCATGCAAACTTTGATGAAGCCAGTCATTGCCATCCTTGATTATAATTGGTTAACTATTATTATAGTTGATAATTGTACTGATTAGAGAGTTTGTCAAACTCTTGAGTACTATTTAGTACACTTCTACGATCCTGCAAAGTCAATCCTGTACTACAAAGCAGGGAGCATAGGAGGTATCTATCAAGGGAGTGTTACAAAACTGTTAATACATTGATTACCGAACATACCTAATCAAACCAGAAGTTTTTCGAGCTTCAACCATCGATGGCTTCCGTCACCTCCTTCAAAACCTTAAAGTCAACGTCTCTGTTTGTATCTCTGCTACTTCTCCAACTGTTCCTCATCGACGGTCATGGAGGAGACGAGAGCAGCGGAGGAAACGTAGATTTGCACTCGAAGTCCTTGATTCTGGTGAAAGTATGGTGTTTGATAATTCTACTAGTGAGCACGTTTGCAGCTGGGATGTCCCCCTACTTCTACCGATGGAACGAGAGCTTTCTTCTTCTGGGTACCCAATTTGCAGGCGGAGTTTTCTTGGGAACTTCTATGATGCATTTCTTGAGCGACTCCGCGGGGACCTTTGCCGACCTAACGACTGAATCATATCCTTTTGCGTTTATGCTAGCGTCGTCCGGTTATCTTCTGACGATGCTCGCGGATTGCATACTGTCTTCTGTGACAAATCCTGGAAGGGAAGCTCGAGTCCTAGTTGTGGAACAAGGAAACACGCCCAAAGAGCAACATAAAGACGTGCATATGGATCTCAACACATGGAAGACAACGTCTTTTGGAGATGGCTTACTGCTCATCCTCGCCCTGTGTTTTCATTCGCTATTTGAGGGAATTGCTGTTGGAGTTGCAGGTAAATGACAGTACTCTAATTGATACCATCATAGACTATTTCAATGTCTATGTTTTCTGTCATAAGAAAATATATTCTTGAGGCGCATAGCAATTTGTTATTGACATTGGTATTGGTATTGGTATTGGTATTGGTTTTGGTTTTGGTTTTGGTAGCTGCCTTTCCAGTTGTGTTTGGTTGGGTTGTTCCGATGATCGAATTCGGATAAGTAGGTAGTGTTTTCTTTAGCAACCTTAACTACATCCCTTCCTAAATAAATTTCAGGTACTAAAGCCGACGCATGGAGGAATCTATGGACAATCTCCTTGCACAAACTCTTCGCAGCGGTTGCAATGGGAATAGCACTGCTCAAGATGCTTCCGAAGAGGCCACTGCTGCTAACTGCAGGTTATTCTTTTGCCTTCGCTGTATCTAGCCCTATTGGAGTAGGAATCGGTATCGCAATTGACGCCACCACTCAAGGACCAGTAGCTGATTGGATCTATGCTATCACAATGGGCATTGCTTGTGGGGTTTTCATCTACGTCGCCATCAACCATCTCATCGCGAAAGGCTTCAAACCGCAGGATGAATGTTATTTTGACACTCCGTTCTTCAAATTTCTTGCTGTGCTTCTTGGAGTGGCGGTTATCGCGGTTGTGATGATTTGGGACTAATGAAACGTCTTCTTGATTTGGGTTTCGTTGCGACGGTGTGTTAATAATATTCTTATGTAAGTTCTTCAATCTATTAGCTGCCATTTACATTTGTGCACTCAGTCCAAGTCTAAGGAAGTCTGATTTCGTTTGGATGGTTCTCCGATGTTCAAAAGATTTTGGTTCTAAAGCATTGTTCATATGATATCGTCTTTTTGCTACTTCCTCAGTCGAACAGGTTAGGAAGAGCATCTTTACCATGTCGAAACAGGACTGGATTTGATACCATATGCTTTGATGGCTTACAAAATTGGGTGTCAATGCTCGAGAGAGAATTCCAAGTATTCTTAAATTTACAGGATAGCTGTAACAAGAATCAAAAGTATTGTCATCAAATCTTCATGTGAACTCAAATAATTTCAAAACTTCAATCTTTCTTGCGACATTTCATTTGACTTGAAATCCATCAGTCCCAAGAGATTAATTTCTTCATGACATCTTCTCAAAGGGAAAAAAGTAAAAGAAAAAGAAGTAAGGGACACAAGATTGTGTAAATACTAATCAAGTCCAAACAATGCTAAAACTTGTGAATGTTTTGTCAACTTACCTCGGTTCATCCGCAAGCATCCAGTTGAGTTGATAGCTAGTGGTACCTAGGACTCCATACACAAGCCCCAACCACCCCACCTCCTCCTTTCCAAGAAAAACTAAAAACTCACCTTGGCTCAATTGGTGGCCAAGTTGACTTGAGACCTCCAAGGTTTGATACGCAAAGCTCCCAAATTTCTTCTGCACTTAATTTTCTTTAAAAAAGGCTAAAACTTGTACAAATGAATAAGTCTAGTCATAATGATTGTCAAATAACTTATAGTGGGAACTTTTTGACTATAATGGTAACATTAGGTATAACTTTTCAAGTTAGGTGATATTTTAAAAGAAACTGAAAAAAAGGGAAAAAAATAAAAGAGAGAAACATAAGACAGTTAGGGAGGCTCAATCTTGGATACATCTATCTACTGTTGGCATGCCATGTAGCATTACATTTTGTTCATATTATGTTGTGCTTATCAAGGTGGAAAGCTTGAGTTCGGAAGGAAAACTTTCTAGACACCAACCAGAGTAGCACAAGAACACGACAACTCCTGAAGACACTCGTATTTAAGCGAAGCGAGAAAGAAAGCGATGATGGCGTGTGGGAGTGGTAAGGCAGTTCAGTCAACGAGAAATTTCTCAGAACTATGGTTGCTTTTAACAGAAGCAGATCCAGTTGCAACTCTCCACTTGGTGTAACGGTGACTATTAGTGTGCTGATAAGTGAAAAAAACATTAAATGGTGCTCAGATTAAGATAGTCCAGCAAAGGCTATGAATATATTGGTAGAATACGACAACGTGTGACCCGTGTGAGGAAGAATTACTCGGGCATCTAGGAGAACTGCATGAACCTAAGAATCCCAAACAACTTGAAAGTAGAAAATAAGCAAAGCGAAAGCGAGAGAGAGAACTAGAGAGCTAAATTTGTAGAAATAAAGATGAGAACGAGATTTAGGGATGAAGAATAGGATTTAATGAGGAAACTTTTAGCTCTTGGATTAATTTTCTTTCTTGAGTATTCAACAAAACGTCAGTTGGTTGTGATTCTGGGAGGTGATTCCAAGGCATAAGATTTGCGCGCTGGTAACCTTGTTTAACCATGCACGCAGCTCTGGGTAGTTTTGGGTGTCTTTTTGATTGTTACAACCCTTGGGATGTATTCAACTTGCCAACAACTTCAAGCTCAGGCACGGCTTCATGCTGCAGCAGGAAGTTGCTTGCTTGGTCATACTGAACTGCTACTGCATATGCCACCATCAATAGCTTTGGCTAGAGGAGGACGATCACAAGTATTGAGACTCCAGCTTGCACTTCTTGACCGTGAGTTCGATGACCTAGGTACTATCCTTTCTGTTGAAGTATACATTTTGCCTTTGCATGATGGGATAAGCTCTTGCAGGTTGGAAGTGTTGGATTGTTTTCAATAGTCCTTATAAAAGTAGGCTTATATCAATAAGAATTACGGAATTACTAAACTTGTTTTTGAATCAATGCTTTTTGTGGTCTATTTAGTTGAGACATTTTGAGTCCTTAATTGTTAAAGATAGGACTGGCTAGTGAGGGTAGGTTTTTATGATATAAAAAAGTGATGAGGAGGACTATATGAGTAACACATTCAATTAATCGCTAGATCCCTTCTTTAGCTCTCAAATACACATATATACTACATATATGGAAGATCATACATTTTGGTTAAATTGAAAGGTGTTGAGCTTGATATTAAACTTCAAGCTCAGTAAGGGAAAGATAGTAAAAACAAGAAAAGACCCCTTTTAATACACTTACCCCACACACAAAAGAACATACACACCAAATTCTCTAGTTCCTCTTAAGCTGCCGTGAACCGTGCACCTCTTCACTCACTTTGATCTTCAGTAGTGGCCATCTCATAGAGCCAGTGCCTTTAGGAGAGTGATAAAGGAGAAGATTCTAGTCACTAGCAGCTAATATGGAGCCAAAATCAGGTACGTTTCAAGTTAAGTTTTGTGTCCTAAGATGAGCTACTTGTGATCCCGACGCTTGTGAGCTTGTTTGAGCTCGATTTTTCCAACAGAAAGCGCAAATGCAAATAAACATAGAAATGCTTGGTTTGTGGTCCCGTTTATATGTTTTGTCTTGGGTTTACCTAATGATGAATTGCTTTATTCACTCTGATGTAGATTATGATACTCTTCGGGTGTTGGACTCTGCTAATACTTCCACAACGCTAGTGAGTGAGGAAGAGATAAATGCGTTACCTGTTCACAAGTATAGGGTTGCTAGCTCAAAGAACCAATTTCAAAAGATGTGTGGATGAGAGTATGTTGTGTCCTTGTGTGATATTATGATCTTTTTCCCTTTTGCAGTTATTAGTACGTGGATAACTCGATTTTGGTATCATCAAATCTATATCAAAACTAGCCTTTGTTTTCACCTTGTGGAAGGTTCATAGCTTTTCATTTCAACTAGAAAATTTATGGTCATAAAAAAGGGTGGTAAACTTGTAACTCTAAGATATTCTAATCTCTGTAACTAATAAAACTATTTTTGATGTAATTTGTTCAATGACCATGAGAAGATCCTTAGAAAGTCATATCATCTATTTGAATCTTGTATATTGGAGTGTGGCTTACCTGGATAAGAGAGGAATACATCCTTCCAGAAATGCTTAGGGAAATACTCTTATGTTTAAAATACTTTATTATATAAGAATGCTGGTTTTTGCTGAAAGTACATTAAGTTTGTTGTTCCACGATAGTGGTTGAAATGATGTTTTTTTATTTTATTTTTTATTATATATATAACTATGGATGGTGGCAGCTCTTCACCGCAAAAGAAGTCATCTTCTGAAGGCGCAGCTCAGGTTTTATTTTTAATTTTAGTTGAATAAACCACAAGAGAAAGCCCTGCTATAATTCAAGGTCATAAGAACAACGATGAATGCCCTTTGGGAAAAAAAAACAACTGAATTTGACAGATAGAAGTTGGTATTCCTTCCCAGTTATAGTAATTAAACTGGTAGGAATACTATCCAGCTCTGCCAATGAGCTTGTGAGATTATGTTCTTTTTCATCTTTATTATATATGCTCTTGTGCGCATTTTGTTTGGTTTCTAGTTTTCTTCTCTACAAGCAAACTGAGCATGACACTAGAAAGGTTGACGGGAGTATATGTTATGAACCCAATTATTGAGCCAAAAGGCTTAAGCTTGTTGGCATGCCGAGCTCAATACCATTTAAGGACCGTAACAGTATAAGGGTTTCAGAAGATGAATTGACATACGGCATTTGGTTGGAGCAAGAAAATATGTCTCCGTTTGGCCAAGTTGACACCCTGAATCTTGGTTTGGTCAGAATATATTTATTTGTCTCTCCGAGCCTATCGAAGCATTGGGTCCCTCTTATTTGCTTTAATGTATTAGAATATGATAAATTCAAATAGATATTTTAATGCTCAAAATAAAATCAGCTTCACTTTCTGTCTCTTGCTAAACAGCCCATCTATTTTTGAAATATACTCTCTCTTTTCTTTCATATTTCCTTTTCTGAGATCATTCAATTTTCCGCTTCTACTTTTCTAAATTAGTTTCATTTTATCTCACTTTTGATTATTTTATAACCAACTTCCGTAAAACTTCAACCTATATAGATTTACTCTAGGCAAACAAGTTGAATGTTGCCTGTATTAAGTGGAAAACGTATTTAGCAGTAACCATCCATGATTGCGGTAAAATAGCAAGTTTCTATGACTTTGGGCATATATTCTTACAAGATGCGTAACACTTAGTACCCATCAAACTAAATTATTAGCTTGAAAGCAACATAATTGAGGAAAATTTTGGGCAATAGTTCCTATATTGTCGTCTAGAAGAGTTTGTAAAAATATTTCCTCCTTAGTGTATTATTGGTAGAGTAAAGACATAATCTTTTTGTCTTTCATTCAAATAGTATTTCCCTTGGCAATGGGGCAATCATTTGCTAAAATGAAAAATAAATGTTGTTTGCAAGCAACTAATAACATAACATCATGCAATAACCAAGGATCTCCCATGGTTTATAACAATATGAATGCCTCAACCTTGTTAGTTGTCTTTATATTCATTGTTGAGTCACATAATCTTTACTGCCTTTCTTCATTACAGATACGCAAAGCAGTAGGCCGCTTACTATAACAAATGACAGAATTTTTAGCCTTCGAGAGTTCAAAGAGAAGATATTTATTATAGTGTAATTATAATTATGTAAGGCTCTTATGAAAAGGATTGAATAAAATTGTCAAACAAGTAACATGTTGCAAAATTTCAAGATGAGCACAACTTAGCCAATGAAAGTGCCCCTACCTCAACATAAACATTTAACCATTAAGATTATGGTCAAAAAGACAATAATCCTACAAACTCAATTTACCTTTGATTATTTTGAAATTTCAAGAATTACTATCTGATTAGTTATGAATAAAATAAGTGATAATGAATGACTTAAATCAAAAGCTTTTCGTTAAAACCCATTGAACTCCAAGAAGCCAGATATTTTCATATTATACTACTTTACGTAACATTCATCACCAATAAAAAAAATGAAATTTCATCATATGATAGCATTTCTCTTGAAAACCATTCAATAAAAGTAAGCAACCTATCAAGTGTAGTATTATATGAAGATATCAAATAACCCCTTCATTTGAGCATAGGGTTGGATATAGACATTGGGTGAGTAGATTGGAGAATAATGGGAAATTGCCATCCAAGCTATCGCTTATTTGCTTTGGGAGGCCTCTATAAAAGGGATTAAATCTACACTTTGTGATGCAACATATCTTTTGCTATTAAGAAGGAAAAATAATGGGAGTAAAAATCCAAGTTTTGATGATATTTGTTGCCATCATGTGGTTTGCCTCAATTTCATATGCCGCCCAAGGGATTGCCACCTTTTACAATCCTCCATATGTCCGTAAGTATACATAAGCTCATACAGTGTGTATCAATTAGTTTGTGATAAAGTAAAGTACATTCATTTCACGAATTAAGTTACAAAAATTTTAGTTTATAACTTAACCCTTCAATATTAATTTTCAACATCTTTGTGCTAGCCTCTGCATGTTATGGATATAAAGATCATGGTCGTCTTGTTGCCGCAGCAAGTAATAGTTTATGGAAAAATAGGGCAGCATGTGGGAAAGTCTACCATGTAAAATGTATTGGTGCCACAAATATGGCAACACATCCTTGTAAGGAAGCTACTGTTACTGTTCGAATTGTCGATTATTGCCCACCTGGATGCCATGGAACCATTGATCTTTCTAAAGATGCTTTCAATACAGTTGCTCATCCCAGTGCTGGAAGAATCAAGATTGAGTATTTAGAGTAAGTTAAGCTTTAATGTTCTAATTAATACCCTACTACATAAGGTCTAAGAAAATTGCAGGTGACATTATTATTGATTGGTTGGTATGTGTGCTTATGATATACAGGGTGAAGACTTAAAAAGCTTTACTAAGGAAGGCTTATGATGATATAGCAATAATCAATGCGTTTGGAGAAACTTGTTGTTTTGCTAAAGAATTTCAAGCTGATAAAAGAATATCCATGTACACATTGATATGGTCCTTTGTATCTATCTTTTTTCAACATATGTATGCTCAAGTTGAGAACTTGATTTGTAGGTTACTCAGTTTAATTTTCTAAGGGTTAGGTTTATGTACTACCCTTTGTATCCTTACAAGGTATGGCTATTATGTCTAACTTTGTTTATTTAAATAAAATGTGTCAAGGTATTGCACTTTTTTTTATTAAAAAATAGGAATGTGCACGTTGATTGAGGGAACAAGGATGCCTTTATGTGTTTTTTTTCTTTTCTTAAGTTAGGGTACTAAAATTGGAAAAGGCCTTTTTTCTTTAGTGTCATTTATGATGTGGGAAAGTCAATTCTACATTAACACTAAGTGCTGATATATTGTAAAGGATTTAATGCTCTTAAGAATTGAATTAATCTTAGATAGTCATAGTTAATTTAAAAGGAATTGAAAACATATTTTTTTCACATTGTAAAATCCTTGATTTTTCATTGTTCTTTTAATAATAAAGAGAACACATAGTTGTAAGCAAAATATTTTGTCTTCCCAAAGAATGGATAAGAGCTTAAGGGAAACAAAAGATGAGAGAAGTATAGGTTGAAGTTGTAAGAGAACATGGACAAATTCATAATGATAGATGGAACTAAGAGTTGCAATGAATGATCAAAGCAACTAAAAAAAAAAGATGAAGGATAAGAGTCTAAGCATATTGGTTATAGGGGCATATTAGAATCAGTTAAAAGTATTTCATTTTCTCTACAAATGTATTTATTGCAAATTTTCCAACTGCTCTAATAGACATTATATGAAATTGAAAAAAAAAAAAAATTCTTCCCATAAGCAGGTAAATCTATTGAGCAATGTATAGCAAAAGTGGCCTAGAAGGAAATTTTCTATTCTAGAATTTCTAAAGGATTGGGATTTATAGACATTTACACTTCGAATAAGATGACAATTGGCAAACTTTTATAGTTTCTTGTGCAAAAAACTCAAACTTTTTATAGGAAAAATGGATGATATTAGAAAATTGTAAGGAAAGAAGTGTTTTAGAAGTAAAGATGAAAGAACTATTAGCTTGAAGCTAGAGAAACATTTACTAGTAAGAAGTGAACTCTAACAACTAATAACTAGATCACATTACAACATTACCAAAAGCTATTCAAAGATGAGATAGAATGGAGAAGAAATTGAATGGGCAAGATTAGTATGGAAAGGAGGAGTACCTTAATATAATTTTATCTATTATATCATGATGAAAAACAAGCTAACCATAACAAATTGAATGGGTGTATGGAACAACTCAATAGATCTATAATGCAACTTTTTCCAACAAGAGGAAGAATTATGTAAACATTTATTTTTTTAATTGCAAGTTCACAAATTACATTTGAAGTGCTCTGCTAGATATGAATGGACTATCTCAAAGAATTGAATAATGGAGAGAAAAAGTATGTTGGATAATCAAGGTTGTTAACTATAAGACTTTTGTAGTAACTATGCTTAGTAAATCTATTAAATTTGTATTGTATGATATTTGAAGTGAAAGAAGTAAAAAAAGATTCAATAATAAAAATTGAGACAGTTCGACCGTTATTGCAAAAATCAAAAAGGGCATGAGAGATAAAGTTTCATCAATTAGGGAAGTGAAGCAAATTGTCATAAATTTTTGCAAGAACTTTAAAATTTGTCAAATGTAGCTTTTGAGCCTAAATAATGATATTGTAATTAAACAATTTTTTATTTCCTTTGGTGATATATACACTTGACCTTTTAGAAAAAAAAAAAAAGAAAAAAGAAAAAGAGATTTGGCTTCTAAACTTTTTAAAATATCATTTTTAATTTTCATTTATTGCATATGTGATGTAAATAGAAGATGCTTTTAAAGCAAAATAACTAACACCCCAATCTTATTGGCAAAAAAAAAGAGAAAAATTATACAAGAAAAATTTTCTTTATTTTGAAATATAAAATTTTCTCTACAAAATGTAATTTTGAATAAGATTTGGAGGCCAACCTTCACTTTTTTTTTTTGTATTCTAAATTCTATTAATGTAAACTTATCTTTTTTTAAAAAAATAATAATAATTTTAGAATGCTGGTATATGCCCCTTTTTTTTTGTATCCTAAATTCTATTAATCTAAACTTAATTTAAAAAAAAAAGAAGAAGGAAGAATCTGTGGACAACCTCCTTGTACAAACTCTTCGCAGCCGTTGCAATGGGAATCGCACCGGTCAAGATGCTACCGAAGAGGCCACAGCTGATAACTGCAGGTTTTTCTTTTGCCTTCGCTGTATCTAGCCCCATTGGAGTAGGAATAGGTATCGCAATTGACGCCGCGACTCAAGGAGCAACAGCTGATTGGATCATTGCTATCACAATGGGCATTGCTTGAAGGTTTTTCATCCATGTGCCATCAACCATCTCATCGAGAAAGGCTTCAAACCGCAGCCTCAATGTTATTCTGACATTCCATCCTTAAAATTTCTTGTTGTGCTTCTTGGAGTGGTGGTTATTGCCGTCGTGATGATCTGGGACTCATAAAACGTTTCCTAGCTTTCGGTTTTCTAGGTGACCGTTAATTATATTCTGTGTAATTTCTTCGGCATATTATTTGCCACTTACTATTGAGAATATGATACATTGCCATATTAGTTGATTATGTAATAATAACGTTAGGAAGAGAATCCGGTATATTCCAGGATTATACGTTGTAATTATTATGTCTACCATAGATATATTAGTCATCGGTGTATAAGTAGAGATCCACATTGTACAGTTTGAAAAAAATCAAAATACAGAAGCAATTTGCACACTCACATTCTCCCTCTCTCCAAGTATTTCATTATATTACATGGTACCCGAGCCACCTTTCCTTGTGATCTAAAACCGCTTCCGCATCATTCTCTCACCCGTCAAATTGCGAATTCAGTTGTGCTACGAATTGCAACATTACGGATTTTTTTTCCTTCACTCACATAATTTTCATACCCCACATTCTTTTACCCTCCCACTTCTCCAAAATTTACCCCGACTACCCCTCTCTTTTTCACCGAACCCTAGCCACCATTTTTCCAAATTCCCACAATATCCCTCACTTCTCCCAAAATTACCCCGACTACCCCTGACTTCTTCTCTGAACCCTAGCTGCCGCCTTTTCCCAAAATTATCCCTCAAACCCTAATTGCCGTCAGTCATGGCCGCTGCTCAAACTTCCTCAACCGCTGTGCCGACCGCCGTTCCCTCCTTATTGCGCGATCCCTACGCCTTGACGGCTGCTGATCTACAACCAGTGAGCATCGTCTCCACCAAGCTTTCTAGCGAAGCCGATTGGCCAGTCTGGGGCAAACAGGTTTACACCGTGTTCGTCGCCCGCAACAAATTGGGTTTTCTCGATGGAACCCTTCCCCGTCCCGACGGTGATGACGAACTCGCTCAGCGCTGGACCCAGTGTCAGGCGGCTATCAAAACATGGCTTGTTCATTCCGTTGATTCGCAGCTTGCCAAGATCATCTCCCGTCTCCCTATCGCTGCTGATATCTAGAATCTTCTTAAAGAGAGCTTCGACAAGGTCACCGAAACTCAACGCTTTAGCCTCCAACAAGCAATCTCCGACCTTCAACTTCCACTGGGATCCTCGAGCGCCTCTCTCACCGACTTCTATGTCCGATTGAAGGAACTCTGGGGTGAGCTTTCTTCCTATCAGTCGCCTATCCGATGTTCTTGCGACCTCTGTCAGTGCAAAGTGAACGATCAGCTCTAAACCCGTGAACAAGAGGATCAAGCCCTAAAATTTCTTCAAGGTTTGCCAGAGGAATTTCACTCTTTGCGCACCAACGTTCTCTCGCGCGATGATCTTCCCCCTTTGGAGCGTTTGTTTGCTTTGGCAAAGCAAGATCTGCATCAACGTTCGCCGGCCAACACCAGTCTTGTCGCCGGCAACGTCCATGCTTTCCAAACCCAGATGTGGGTCTTTTCTACTTCGAGCGACACCCCTGCGGGCTAGCCGCAAGACCTCAATCGCGGCCCTGATGCACCTGCTGGAACGAGCGGGCCCCCTTCACACACTGGACCACTCTCAGGGCCCAGTTCTCATTCAGTGGCCCAAGGTTCTTTGGGCTCTCGGCCCTATTGCCATCATTGCAAGAAGCCAGGCCATGTTAAAGAGGCCTGCTTCTTGCTCGTGGGCTATTCGCCCAACTGGCAGCCTAAACAAAAGGGCCCACCTCGTAAGAAAATTGGCCCACGTGGGCCCTTGATTCATCAAGCCAGTTTTGGCCATCAACCCAACTTCTCTTTTAGGCCCCCGCCCATTTATGTCCATGGATCACCTCATTCTTCCCCGAATGACTTTTACAACGGCCCACTCATTTATTCTAAAAATAATTCCACTAGTGCAGGTCTATTGGGCCCTCAGCCTCCATCTCCTGGTGGTGTCTATGGAGTTTTAAATGGCCTTTCCCTCACTACAGATCAACAGTAAAAATTGCTCGGCCTTCTCAATCAACTGGGTCCTTCCGATCACAATGCCAATTTTTTTGGTAACTCTTTACCTCTTAAATCTTTTTCATCTTTATGGATTATTGACTCTAGGGCAAGTGATCATATTACTTGCAATTTGGCTCTATTAGACACTTATTCTCCATGCATCACTCCACTATTTATCACCCTTCCTGATAAATCACATAGCCCCGTTACCCACATCGGTCACTATCAACCCTACCCTTCCCTTCATCTGCATAATATTTTATATGCTCCTCGTTTCCGACACAATTTATTATCTATCCAAAAACTGACCCATGATAATAATTGTGTGGCCATTTTTTTTTATCATTTTTGTGTTTTTCAGGACCATACGACTGGGGCTATGATCGGGCTAGGCAAGGCTGACCGGGGGTTTTATTTTCTATGTCCTTCAATTCTGCAAAATTTTTATTCTATTTTTTCCAGTTATTTAAATTCCTTGCAACGTTTTTGTATTCCCAAACAAACTCCAGTTTGTAATTCTAGTTTTATTAATAATACCAGTTACGAACTCTGGCACCGTTGCCTTGGCCATTCATCTTTAAAATCATATCGTGCCCTTGGACATTCTATTTCTTGTCCAAACTCCTTTTTTTTTTGCCTCATTTGCCCTTTAGCAAAACAAACTCGCACCCCTTTTCCAATTAGTCACACCGTCTCCATTTCTTGTTTTGATTTAGTCCACATGGATATTTGGGGTCCCCACTGCACACCAACCCACACTGGCGCGCGTTATTTTTTAACCATTGTCGATGACTTTTCCTGTGCCACCTGGACTTTTCTCCTTAATTTCAAACGTGATGTTTTTTACATAATTCAACAATTTCTCTCCATGGTTGCCACACAATTTGGCTCCATTGTTAAACGTATCCGTTTTGACAATGGCTCTGAATTTTTTTCTCTTGCCTGTCGATCTTTCCTAGCCTCTAAAGGCATTAGTCACGAATCATCTCGCGTTCACACTCCCCAACAAAATGGAGTTGTTGAATGCAAGCATCACCATTTACTGGATGTGGCACGAGCTTTGATGTTCCAAGCCCACATTTCCCTTTGTTTTTGGGGTGAATGTCTTTTTACTGCCACTTACCTCATTAATCGGCTACCCTCTTCTTCACTTCACGGGACTAGCCCTTTTGAAAAACTTTTTGGCAAACCTCCCATTCTTGATCATCTTCGTATTTTTGGATGTCGCTGTTACGTTACCACCCTCGGTCCACGTGACAAATTTAGTCCTCGAGCATTACCCTGCATCTTTATGGGCTATCCTCCTTCTCAAAAAGGTTATCGTGTTTTTGATCCCGTTGCATAAAAATTCTTTGTTAGTCGTGATGTCATTTTTCAAGAAAATATTTTTCCTTTTTCTTCTACTCTGCCACATGGGAATAGTCCTGCCTTTCCGCCTGCCCCAAATCTTTGGTTCAATGAGTCCTACACCTTATCCCAGTTCCCGATTGATGTCCCTCTCCCACCTAATCCAATCATCTCATCCGACATATTGCCTTCCCCCAACCCTACTTCATCATCAGATTCCCCTTCTTCTGATCCCACCATATCATTAAATATATTGCCATCCTCTAAACCTATTTCCTCATCCAATCCCCATTCTCCACTTGATGCTCACTCAGCTGACCCTGCTCTTCCCGATACCACCCTTCGCCACTCCACCCATACCACCCGGCCCCTCATATGGAGCTCTGACTACTTATGCCCTACTTTACCTCATACCTCATCTTCGTCTCTTTACCCAATCTCTAATTACATTTCCCTTGACCAATGTCACCCTCACTATCGTCATTTCATTGCTTCCATATCCACTATTCTCGAGCCAAATACCTATCAAGAAGCTGCTGATAACCCTCAATGGGTGGTTGCCATGGAGAATGAGCTTAATGCACTTAAAGCCAATCACACGTGGGACGTGGTTTCCTTGCCTTGTGGTAGTTGTCTTATTGGATATAAATGGGTTTATAAGGTAAAGTATCATGCTGATGGCATAATGGATCATTATAAGGCTCGCCTTGTGGCCAAAAGTTACAGCCAGCGAGAGGGCATTGATTACTAGGACACCTTCTCCCCTACAGCGAAGCATGACACCGTTCGCCTAATTCTCACTATTGCCTCCGTTCATGACTGGCCTCTCTATCATATGGACGTCCAAAATGCTTTCTTGCATGGGGACTTGGCCGAGGAGGTCTATATGGAGCTCCCTCCTGGTATTCATCTTCAGGGGGAGTCTTCGGGATTTCATAATCCAGGGGACAAACTTGTATGTCGATTGTGAAAATCCCTCTATAGGTTGAAGCAAGCCTCTCGACAATGGAATGAAAATTCACTGGTGCCCTGATCCGTCATGGTTTTCGTCAATCCTACCACGACTACTCTCTATTCACCAAAACTTAGGGAAGTTCCTTCGTTGCACTACTTATATATGTTGATGATATTTTGATTACAAGCAATAATCATGCTGCCATTGAAGATCTCAAGCAATATCTGAACTCCACCTTTTTCATGAAAGATCTTGGCCAATCGAAGTTCTTTTTGGGTCTCGAGATTGCTAGATCTCAACATGGCATTTTCCTGAATCAACGAAAATATACTTTGGAATTGATCTCTGAAGCGGGATTAGCAGGTTCCAAGCCATCCCTCATTCCTATGGAGCAGAACAAAAAGTTTACAAGCATCGAATATGATGTTGGAAGTAAAGAAAAAGTGGATGATCCACCACTTGAAGACCCTTCTTCCTATAAACGACTTGTTGGAAGACTGATTTACCTGACACTCACGAGACCCGACATTACCTTCTTAGTCCAGCTACTTAGCCAGTTCATGCATGAACCGAAACAATCCCACATGGAAGCAGCCATGAAGGTAATAAAATATTTAAAGAGTTGTCTAGGCCTTGGTCTTCTATTTCCTTCATCATCAAAATTTGAGTTATGAGCCTACAGTGACTCAGATTACAGTACATGTCCTATGACAAGAAGATCCACTACTGAATTCTATATTTTGTTGGGAGATTCATTGATATCTTGGCGATCCAAGAAACAACCTACTGTATCACTATCCTCAGCTGAAGCAGAATACCGAGCCATGGAAGTCACCACATGTGAAATAGTTTGGATCATCGGTTTACTCAAGGATTTTGGTTTCCACATGAGACATCTAGCATTACTATTCTGTGATAATGAAGCAGCAGAGAAGATTGTAGCTAATCCTATTTTTCATGAACGAACAAAGCACGTCAAAGTGGAATGTCATTATGTGAGAGAGAAATTACAACAAGGCGTCATCACGACACACCACATTTCTACAAAAGAACAACCAGCTGATCTGTTGACAAAAGCATTGTGCAGTAGACAACATTGGCATCTTCTCTCCAAGCTCGGAGTATTTGATCTCTTCAAATCTCCGGCTTGAGGGGGAGTGTTGAGAATATGATACATTGCCATATTAGTTGATTATGTAATAATAACGTTAGGAAGAGAATTCGGTATATTTAAGGATTATACGTTGTAATTATTATGTCTACCATAGATAGATTAGTCATCGGTGTATAAGTAGAGATCCACATTGTACAGTTTGAAAAAAAATCAAAATACAGAAGCAATTTGCACACTTGCATTCTCCCTCTCTCCAAGTATTTCATTATATTACACTTACCTCTGTGCACTCAGTCCAAGTCTAAGGAAGTTTGATTTCGTTTGGGTTGTTCTCCGTTCCTCAACATATATGTTGGTTCTAAAGCGTTGTTCATAAGATCTTGTTTTTACTACTTCCACAGTCAAAACAGCTTATAAAGAGCATTTTTACCATGTTAAAGCAGGAACGGATTTGATACCAATGGCTGACAAAATTGGATACCATGAATAACAATTTGAATGGAAAGGAAAGTGAAAATAGCTTATGATCCGCAGCACTCAGGAGGACGATCACAAGTATTGAGACTCCAGCTTGCACTTCTTGACCGTGAGTTTGATGGCCTAGGTACTATCCTTTCTTTTGAAATATACATTTTGCCTTGCATGACGGGTTCAGCTTTTGCAGGTTGAAAGTGCAAATGCAAATAATCATAGAAATACTTGGTTTGTGGTCCCGTTTTAGGTATGCTATCTCTGGTTTACCTAATGATGAATTATTTTATTCGCTCTGACGTAGATTATGTTACTCTTAGGGTGTTGGACCATGATAACACTTCCACAGCGCTACTGAGTGAGGAAGAGATAAATGCGTTACCTGTTCACAAGTATAGGGTTGCTGGCTTAGAGAAGTAAATTAAAAAGATGTGTGGATGAGAGTATGTTGTGTCCTTGAGTATTATAATCTTTTTCCCTTCTACAGTTATTAGTACATTGATAACTCATAGATTGTGTTATCATCAAATCTATATCAAAACTAGCTTTGTTTTCACCTTATGAAAGTTTACTAACATTTCATTTCTACTGGCAAATTTATGGTAATAAAAAAGGGTGGTAAAATTGTAACTCTAAAGTATTCTAATCTGTGTAACTAATAAATCTATTTTTGATGTAATTTCTTCAATGACTATGAGAAGATCCTTAGAAAGTCATATCATCTGAATCTTGTACATTGGAGTTTGACTTACCTGGGTAAGAGAGGAATACATTCTTCCAGAAATGCTTAGAGAAATACTTTCATGTCTAAACTACTGTATTCTATAAGAATGCTGTTTTTTGATGAAAGTACATTAAGTTTGTTCGGATCTCCATTGTTCCACGACAGTGATTGAAATGATGTTGTTTTTCTATGGATGGTGGCAGCTCTTCACGGCAAAAGAAGTCATCTTCTTAAGGCCCAGCTCAGGTTTTATTTTCTTTAATTTCAGTTGAATAAACCATAAGATAAAGGCCTGTTATAATTCAAGCTCATAAGAACAACGATGATGCCCTTACTGAATTTGACATATTGATGTTGATATTCCTTGCCAGTCATAGTAATTAAACTGGCAGGAATTTTACCCAGTTCTGCCAAGGAGCTTGTGAAATAACGTTCTTTATCATCGTTATTTATTATATATGCTCTTGTGTGCATTTTGTTTAGTTTCTAGTTTTCTTCTCTGCAAGCAGACTAAGCAAGGCACTAGAAAGGTTGACGGGAGTATAAAGATTTCAGAAGATGAACTGACATGCAGAATTTGGTTGGAGCAAGTAAATGTCTCTGTCTTGCCAAGTTGTCACCCTGAATCTTGGTTTGGTCAGAATCTATTTATATGTCACTCCGAGTCTATCGAAGGATAGGTTCCCTCTTATTTGCTTTAATGTGTTAGAATCTGATAAGTTCAAATGAATAATTTAATGCTCAAAACAAAATCAGCTTAACTTTCTTCATTTTCTCTCTTTTTCTTAACAGCCCATCTATTTTTGAAATATACTCTCTTTTCTTTCATCTTTCTTTTTCTGAGATCATTCAATTTTCACCTTCCACTTTTCTAAATTAGTTCTATAACCAACTTCTACGAAACTTAAACCTATATAGATTTACTCTAGGCAAACAATAACAATTCTTTGTTACGAGACCCGGAGACAGCTCCGTGCTCGCAACGTGAAGGCATCACAAGTTGATGCTGCCTGGATTAAGTGGAAAAAGTATTTTTGTAGTGACCATCCATAATTGCGATAAAACAGAAAGTTTCTATGACTCTAGGCATATATTCTTACTAGACACGTAACACTTAATACCCATCAAACTAAATCATTAGCTTGGAAGCAACATAATTGAGGAAAATTTTGGGCAACAGTCCCTATAGTAATTGTAGCACCTGCCCGTAATTAAACTGGTAGGAACACTATCCAGCTCTGCCAATCAGCTTGTGAGATTAAGTTCTTTTTTATCGTTATTACTATATGCTCTTGTTTGCATTTTCTTTAGTTTCTAAGTTTCTTCTCTGCAAGCAGACGTAGCAAGACTCCAGAAAGGCTGACGGGAGTATAAAGGTTTCAGAAGATGAACTGACTTGCAGCATTTGCTTGCAGCAAGTAAATATGGGGGAGCTTGTCCGTAGCTTGCCATGTTTGCATCAGGTTATGTTCTGCCATGTTAAACTTAATCCACTATTCTCATATTTTTTGATGATATCTCATTACTGATGATACATAAATTCTGTCTAAAAAGAGCCAAGTTAAGCTTTGGTGGGTTTTGGGGGAGGTACTATCAGTGAATGTATCATAGATGTATAATAAGCTAAAACTCTGGGCTTAAAGTTTCATTATAACCTCTTGATCCCTGAATTATGCACAAACATATAAATGCAATATCTTATTCCTAACATCACTACATATTTCTTTTTGGTCTTTTCCTTTTGTTTGGTTGGGGGGAAAGGGAAATTGATGCAACTTCCTGTTCAAGTTTTCTTAGCACCTCATATTTCCAAAACTTCTGATTTCGGCTTTCCGTTTGGCAGTTCCATGCTAATTGCATCGATCAATGGCTGCGGCAACAAGGCACATGCCCTGTTTGTAAATTCAAGGCGGGATCTGGATGGCAGGATAGCAGGGCAAATGAATCTGATGGTTCAGACATCGTTTAATGACCCCTTAACGTGTAAATCCATCACATATATGTACATAATCTTCTGGGTTGGCCTTTTCCTAACTCGGTAATGGATTCTTTTCACCCAAGACAAAGAATTACCGGCTTCTTTGGCATATGCTCCATTGTTTTAGCGCTCAAAGTTCTTAAGCTGCACACTTTTATGTTGAAGTTTTATTGACATTGTCTGAGAAAAGTTAACATTTGGATCGTGTATGGATGATTCTTTTTGTTCTTTTGGATGACATGCATAGTGTTGAGACCTTAGTGCAGGACAGGTGTTTTGTAAAGACGGCTTTCTTTGTCATGTTTTTCTTGCACTTTTCACTAAGTAATACTTATTCTACCGAAGCATACAAACAGAATACAAACCTAATTAGTCTATAAAGTATTATGGTGCCGAACAACCCAATGCATGTCTCAAACGCCAGTATCTTCGGGAATCCCTGGTGACGTTCAGCTAGAATGCTCCCTAGATAAGACAGGTCAAGGGGTGGGGGGATGCAGTATGGATTTTATTCCCCGCGTTAAATTATATTTTTTATAGTTGAAATGATTTTCGGTGGCCCAATGATTTTGTCATTGTCGACATCATTAATTTTTATGATGTTATAATATTATATTATTGTTTCAACCCTTATTTTCGTAGTTGTCACCATGAATCTTGGTTGGTTCAGAATCTATTTTTTATGTCTCCGAGTCTATTGAAGGTTTTCTTCTTTTTTGCTTTAGTGTATTAGAATCTGATGATTTCAAATAAATATTTTAATGCTGAAAATATAGTCAACTTAACTTTTGTTATTTTTTCTTTTTTTCTTTTTAAATAGCCCATCTTTTGTTTTTTTGTTTTTTGAATTATACTCTCTCTTTTTTCTCTCATCTCCGGAAATCATTCAATTTTCAGCTTTTTACTTCTCTGAATTAGTTTCCTTTTTTCTCATTTCTAACACGAGCTTTGCTTCAAGATGTGTTGGCTTGATTAGAACCAAGACAATTTGGGGCCAAAGAGGATTCACATTCAAAACACCAAAGTCTTTCATCCCTCTTGCCTACCAAAAAAAAAAAATAAAAAAAGGCACGAGCTTTGCAGTAAGTGTCATAAAAAGTTATAAACTTCTTCAATAGTTATTTTTCTAAAAGGATTATTAACGTTTATTTTTTCATGGGAAAATATTTATTTGAGTGAATAATTGTTCAAGCTTTCGTCTGAATATAAGAACGAAATCAAATTTTAAGACATATTTATTGTGTATTTGTACTTGTCCCCTAATTTCATCTATAATGTGTGTGAGAGAGATGTTGACTCAAAAAGGGAGCCGTAGTGGGCAATTACCAAAAGAGGGAAGAAGAAAGAAAAGAAAGGGAAGATAGAACATGAAAAAGTAATAGATATGATGAGGACGCTTTCCCGTCCATTAGTTTAATTAAAGAATATACTTTAGTTATAAGTGAAATGTTTTGTCTTCCCAAAGATGGGACAAAATAGTTTTAGAAAAACAGAAGATGAGAGAAGTATAGATTAAATAAAGACAACTCTGCTTTTCTAAGTTCTTTTTTTTTTAAATAATTAGTTTTAAACTAATTGAGTGAAATAACGTATTTTAAACTTTGTATAAAACAAGTTGAAAAGCTACAACTCTTGGAGATTTGTCTCTAAGTTCGTAAGGATGCATATTGCTCCAAATGGCATGCATTTGCCGAAGCCAGCTATTGCCATCCTTGATTATGATTGATTAGCTATTATGGTAGTTGATAATGGACTGATTAGAGAGTTTGTCAAAAATCTGAATATTTTGTACCCTTCTACAATCCTGCAAAGTCAAACCTGTACGACAAAGCAGGAAGCGTGGGAGGTATCTATCGGGGAAGTGTTAGAAAACTCAATATATTGATTACCAACATTACTTAATGAAACCAAAAGATTTCGAGCTTCAAACATCGATGGCTTCCGTCTCCTTCAAAACCCTGAAGTCAACGTCTCTATTTGTCTCTCTGCTACTGCTCCAACAGTCCCTCATCGACGGTCATGGAGGACACGAGAGCAGCGGTGAAACCGAAGATTTGCACTCGAAGTCCTTGATCCTGGTGAAAGTATGGTGTTTGATAATTCTACTGGTGAGTACGTTTGTGGCTGGTATGTCCCCCTACTTCTACCGGTGGAACGAGAGCTTTCTTCTTCTGGGCACGCAATTTGCAGGCGGAGTTTTCTTGGGAAACTCTATGATGCATTTCTTGAGCGACTCCGCAGAGACCTTTGCCCGCCTAACAACCAAATCATACCCTTTTGCGTTTATGCTAGCGTCATCGGGTTATCTTCTGACGATGCTTGCGGATTGCATAGTGTCTTCTGTGACAAATCCTGACAGAAGGGAAGCTCGAGTCCTGTCTGTGGAACAAGGAAACACGCCCGAAGAGCTACATAAAGACAAGCATGTGGATCTCGACACTTGGAAGACGTCGTCTTTTGGAGACGCCTTACTGCTCATCCTCGCCCTATGTGTTCATTCGGTATTTGAGGGAATTGCTGTTGGAGTTGCAGGTAAATGACAGTACTTTAATTGATAATATCATATATTATTTCAATATCTATGTTTTCACACATAAGAAAATATATTCCTGAGGTGCATAGCAATTTGGTATTGATATTGGTTTTGGTTTTGGTTTTGGTAGCTGTCTTTCCACTTGTGTTTGGTTGGCTTGTTTCGATGATTGAATTCCGGTAAGTCGGTAGTGTTTTATTTTAGCAACCTTAACGACATCCCTCTCCCGAATGCAATTTCAGACACTAAAGCCGACGCATGGAGGAATCTGTGGACAATCTCATTGCACAAACTCTTCGCAGCGGTTGCAATGGGAATAGCACTGCTCAAGATGCTTCCGAAGAGGCCACTACTTCTAACAGCAGGTTATTCTTTTGCCTTTGCTATATCTGGCCCCATTGGAGTAGGAATAGGTATCGCAGCCACGACTCGACGAGAAGCAGCTGATTGGGTCTATTCTATCACAATGGGCATTGCTTGTGGGGTTTTCATCTATGTCGCCATCAACCATCTCATCGCGAAAGGCTTCAAACCGCATGATAAATGTTATTTTGATACTCGGTTCTTCAAATTTCTTGCTGTGCTTCTGGGGGTGGCGCTTATCGCGGTTGTGATGATTTGGGACTAATAAAACGTCTTCTAGATTGGGTTTTTGTTGCGACGGTGTATTAATAATATTCTTATCTATTAGCTGCCACTTACCTTTGTGCACTCAGTCGAAGTCTACGAAAGTCTGATTTCGTTTGGGTGGTTCTCCGATGTTCAAAAGATTTTGGTTCTAAAGCATAGTTCATAAGATATTGTCTTTTTGCTACTTCCTCAGGCGAACAGCTTAAGAAGAGCATCTTTAACATGTCGAAGCAGGACTGGATTTGGTATCATATGCTTCAATGGCTGACAAAATTGGGTACCAACGCTCGAAAGAGAATTCCAAGTACAAGCCAAACTATAATAAGAATTGGAAGTATTGTCATCAAATCTTCATGTGAACTCAAACAATGTCAAAACTTCAATCTTTCTTGGGACATTTCATTTGACTTGAAATCCATCAGTCCCAAGAGATTAATTTCTTCATGACATCTTCTCAAAGGAAAAAGGAAAAAGGAAAAGGAAAAAGAAAAAGAAGCAAGGGACACTAATTGTGTAAATACTAATCAAGTTCGCACAATGCTAAAGTTTGTGGAAGGTTGTGTCAACTTACCTTAGTTCATTGGCAAGCATCCAGTTTAGTTGATAGCTATTGCTACCTAGGACTCCATGCACAACCCCCGCCCACCCCCACCTGCACCTTTCCAAGAAAAACTAAAAACTCACCTTGGCTCAATTGGTACCCAAGTTGACTTGAGACCTCCTAGGTTTGATACTCAGCTCCCAAATTTCTTCTGCACTTAATTTTCTTTAAAAAAGGCTAAAACTTGTACAAATGAATAAGTCTAGTCATAATGATTGTCAAATAACTTATAGTGGGAACTTTTTGACTATAATGGTAACCTTAGGTATAACATTTCAAGTTACGTGATATTTTAAAAGAAACTGAAAAAAAGGGAAAAAAAAAATAAAAGAGAGAAACATAAGACAGTTAGGGAGGTTCAATCTTGGATACATATATCTACTGTTGGCATGCCATGTAGCATTACATTTTGTTCATATTATGTTGTGCTTAACAAGGTGGAAAGCTTGAGTTCGGAAGGAAAAATTTCTAGACACCAACCAGAGTAGCACAAGAACACGACAACTCCTGAAGACACTCGTATGTAAGCGAAGCGAGAAAGAAAGCGATGATGGCGTGTGGGAGTGGTAAGGCAGTTCAGTCAACGAGAAATTTCTCAGATCTATGGTTGCTTTTGACAGAAGCGGATCCAGTTGCAGCTCTCCACTTGGTGCAAGGGTGACTATTAGGTGCTGATAAGTGAAAAAACCACTAAATGGTGCTCAGATTAAGATAGTGCAGCAAAGGCTATGAATATATTGGTAGAATACGACAACGTGTGACCCGTGTGAGGAAGAATTACTCGGGCATCTAGGAGAGCTGCATGAACATAAGAATCCCAAACAACTTGAAAATAGAAAATAAGCAAAGTGAAAAAGACAGAGAGAACTAGAGAGCTAAATTTGTAGAAATAAAGATACGAACGAGATTTAGGGATGAAGAATAGGATTTAATCAGGAAACTTTTAGCTCTTGGATTAATTCTTTTTCTTGAGTATTCAACAAAACATCAGTTGGTTGTGATTCTGGGAGGTGATTCCAAGGCATAAGATTTGCACACAAGTTAAGCTGGTACCTTTTTTAACCATGCACGCAGCTCTGGGTAGTTTTGGGTGTCTTTTTGATTGCTACAACCCTTGGGATGTATTCAACTTGCCAACAACTTCAAGCTCAGGCACGGCTTCATGCTGCAGCAGGAAGTAGCTTGCTTGGTCATGCTGAACTGCCACTGCATATGCCACCATCAATAGCTTTGGCCAGAGGAGGACGATCACAAGTATTGAGACTCCAGCTTGCACTTCTTGACCGTGAGTTTGATGATCTAGGTACCATCCTTTCTGTTGAAGTATGCATTTTGCCTTTGCATGACGGGATCAGCTCTTGCAGGTTGGAAGTGCAAATGCAAATAATCATAGAAATGCTTGGTTTGTGGTCCCGTTTTAGTTGTTCTGTCTCTGGTTTACCTTATGATGAATTGCTTTATTCACTCTAATGTAGATTATGATACTCATCGGGTGTTGAACACTGCTAATACTTCCACAACGTCAGTGAGTGAGGAAGAGATAAATGCGTTACTTGTTCACAAGTATAGGCTTGCTCGCTCAGAGAAGTAAATTAAAAAGATGTGTGGATAAGTGTATGTTGTGTCCTTGTGCGATATTATGGTCTTTTTCCCTTCTGCAGTTATTAGTACATGGATAACTCGATTTTGCTATCATCATATCTATATCAAAACTAGCCTTTGTTTTCACCTTATGGAAGGTTACTAACCTTTCATTTCAACTAGAAAATTTATGGTGATAAAAAAGGGTGGTAAACTTGTAACTCTAAAATATTCTAATCTGTGGAACTAATAAAACTATTTTTGATGTAATTTGTTCAATGACTATGAGAAGATCCTTAGAAAGTGATATCATCTGTTTGAATCTTGTAAATTGGAGTTTGGCTTACCTGGATAAGAGAGGAATACATTCCTCCAGAAAATGCTTAGGGAAATACTTTCACGTTTAAAATACTGTATTCTATAAGAATGCTGGTTTTTACTGAAAGTACGTTAAGTTTGTTCCAAACTCCATTGTTCCACGACAGTGGTTGAAATGATGTTTTTTTTTTCTATGGGTGGTGGCAGCTCTTCACCGCAAAAGAAGTCATCTTCTTAAGGCCCAGATCAGGTTTTATTTTTAGTTTTAGTGGAATAAGCCACAAGAAAAAGGCCTGCTATAATTCAAGCTCATAAGAACAACGATGATGCCCTTTGGGGAAAAAGAAACAACTGAATTTGGCAGATTGAAGTTGATATTCCTTCCCAGTTATAGTAATTAAACTGGTAGGAATACTATCCAGCTCTGCCAATCAGCTTGTGAGATTATGGTCTTTTTCATCGTCATTATGTATGCTCTTGTGTGCATTTTGTTTAGTTTCTAGTTTTCCTCTCTGCAAGCAGACTAAGCAAGACACTAGAAAGGTTGACGGGAGTATAAAGGTTTCAGAAGATGATTTGACATGCGGCATTTTGGTTGGAGCAAGTAAATATGTCTCTGTTTGGCCACGTTGTCACCCTGAATATTGGTTTGGTCAGAATCTATTTATATGTCTCTCCGAGCCTATCGAAGCGTAGGGTCCCTCTTATTTGCTTTAGTGTATTAGAATATGATAAATTCAAATAAATATTTTAATGCTCAAAATAAAATCAGCTTAATTTTTTTTATTTTCTATCTTTTTCTAAACAGCCCATCTATTTTTGAAATATACTCTCTCTTTTCTTTCATCTTTCCTTTTCAGAGATCATTCAATTTTCAGCTTCCACTTTTTAAATTAGTTTCATTTTATCTCACTTTTGATTATTTTATAACCAACTTCCGTAAAACTTCAACCTATATAGATTTACTCTAGGCAAACAACAAAAATTCTTTGTCATGAGACTTGGAGACAGCTTCGTGCTCGCAACTTGAAGGCATCACAAGTTGAATGCTGCCTGTATTAAGTGGAAAAAGTATTTTGTAGTAACCATCCATGATTGCTGTAAAATAGCAAGGTTCTATGACTGTAGCCATATATTCTTACCAGATGCGCAACACTTAGTACCCATCAAACTAAATCATTAGCTTGACAGCAACCTAATTGAAGAACAGTTTGAGCAATAGTTCCTATATTGTTGTCTGGAAGAGTTTGTAAAAATATTTCCTCCTGAGTGTATTATTGGTAGAGTAAGGACATAATCTTCTTGTCTTTCATTCAAATAGTATTTCCCCTACCATGAAAAAGAAATGTTGTTTGCAAGCAACTAATAACATAACATCATGCAATAACCAAGGATCTCCCATGGTTTATAACAGTATGAATGCCTCAACCTTGTTAGTTGTCTTTAAATTCATTGTTGAGGCACATAATCTTGACTGTCTTTCTTTATTACAGATACAAAAAGCAGTAGGCCACTTACTATAACTAATGACAGAAGTTTTAACCTTTGAGAGTTCAAACAGAAAATATTTATTATAGTGTAATTATAATTATGTAAGGCTCTTATGAAAAGGATTGAATAAAATTGTCAAACCAGTAACATGTTGCCAGAATTCAAGATAAGCACAACTTAGCAAATGAAAGTGCCCCTACCTCAACATAAACATTTAACCATTAATATTATGGTCAAAAAGACAATAATCCTACAAACTCATTTCACCTTTGATTATGTTGAAATTTCAAGAATTACTATCTAAATAGTTATGAATAAAATAAGTGATAATGAATGACTTAAATCAAAAGCTTTTCGCTCAAAACCCATTGAACTCCAAGAAGCCAGATATTTTTATATTATACTACTTTACGTAATGTTCATCACCAATAAAAAAGCGAAATTTCAACATATGATAGCATCTCTCTTGAAAACCGTTCAATAAAATTAAGCAACCTATCAAATGTAGTATTATATGAAGATATCAAATAGACATTGGGTGAGTAGATTGGAGAATAATGGGAAATCTCCATCCAAGCTATCGCTTATTTGCTTTGGGAGGCCTCTATAAAAGGGATTAAATCTACACTTTGTGATGCAACGTATCTTTTTTCTATTAAGAAGAAAAAAATAATGGAAGTAAAAATCCAAGTTTTGATGATATTTGTTGCCATCATGTGGTTTGCCTCAATTTCATATGCCGCCCAAGGGATTGCCACCTTTTACAATCCTCCTTATGTCCGTAAGTATATATAAGCTCATACAGTATGTATCAATTAGTTTATGATAAATTAAAGTACATTCATTTCACATATTAAGTTAGAAAAAATTCAGTTTATAAAGGTAGAAAGTATATCGTTGTCCTTTTCTTTTGGATATGCAGTTATAAGGAGGGGGGATTTGCGTCCAACCCTAATTGCATATTGTATTATCATCCAAACTATGTCTTAGCTATCTGTTAAATATGAGTTCTAATGAAAATCTTAACCCTTCAATATTAATTTTCAACATCTTTGTGCTAGCCTCTGCATGTTATGGACATAAAGATCATGGTCGTCTTGTTGCCGCAGCAAGTAGTAGTTTATGGAAAAATAGGGCAGCATGTGGGAAAGTCTACCGTGTAAAATGTATTGGTGCCACAAATAAGGCATCACATCCTTGTAAGGAAGCTACTGTTCCTGTTCGAATCGTCGATTATTGCCCACCTGGCTGCCATGGAACCATTGATCTTTCTGAAGATGCTTTCACTATAATTGCTCATCGCAGTGCTGGAAGAATCAAGATTGAGTATTTAGAGTAAGCTAAGCTCTAATTTTCTAATTAATACCCTACTACATAAGGTCCAAAAAAATTGCAGTTAACATTATTATTGATTGGTTGGTATGTGTGCTTATGATATGCAGGGTGAAGCTTTACTAAGGAAGGCTTATGATGATATAGCAATAATCAATGCATTTGGAGAACTTGTTGTTTTGCTAAAGAATTTCAAGTTGGTAAAAGAATATCAATGTACAAATTGATATGGTCCTTTGTATCTATGTTTTTTTCAATATATGTATGCTTAAGTTGAGAATTTGATTTGTAAGTTACTTAGTTTAATTTTCCAAGGGTTAGGTTTATGTACTATCCTTTGTATTCTCACAAGGTATGGTTATTATGTCCAATTTTGTTTATTTAAATAAAATTTGTCAGGGTATTGCCCTTTTTTATTAAAAAAAAAATGTGCACGTTGATTGAGGGAACAAGGTTGCCTTTGTGTTTTTTTTTTTTTTTTTGGTTTCTTAAATTAGGGTACTAAAATTGGAAGAGGCTTTTTTTCTTTAATGTCATTTATGAGGTAGGAAAGTCAATTCTACATTAATACTAAGGGCCAATATATTGTAAAGGATTTAATGCTCTTAAGAATTGAATTAATCTTAGATAGTTGTAGTTAATTTAAAAGGAATTGAAAACTTTTTTCTTTTCACATTGCAAAATCCTTGATTTTTCATTGTTCTTTTAATAAGAAAGAGAACACGTAGTTGTAATCAAAATATTTCGTCTTCCCGAAGGAGGGATAAGTGCTTTAGGGAAACAAAAGATGAGAGAAGTATAGATTGAAGTTGTAAAAGAACATGGAAAGATTTATATTGGTAGATAGAATTACGAATTGCAATGAATGATTAAAGCAACTAAAAAAAGTTGAAGAATAAAAGCCTAAACATATTGGTTATGGGAGCAAATTACAACTAGTAAAAAGTATTTTGTTTTCTTTACAAATGTATTGATTGCAAATTTTTCTACTACCCTGATAGACATTATATGAAATTGAAAAAGAAAAAAAAACTCTTCCTATAAGCAGGTAAATCTATTGGGAAATCTATAGCAAAAGTGGCATAGAAGGAAATTTGCTATCCTAGAATTTCTAAAGGATTCTAGGATTGGGATTGATAGATATTTACCCTTGAAATAAGACAGCAATTGGAAAACTACTATAGTTTCTTTTGCAAAATAACTCAAACTCTTTATGGGCAAAGTGGATGATATTAGCAAATTGTAAAGGAAAAAGTGTTTTAGAAGTAGAGATGAAAGGATCATTAGCTTAAAGTTGGAGGACATTTACAAGTAAAAAGTAAACTTTCACAACTAATGACTAGATCACAGTACAACATTACCAAAAGCTATTTAGAGTTGAAATAAAGTAGAGAAAAAATTGAATAAGTAAGATTAGTATGGAAAGGAGAAGTACCTCAGTATAATTTTATCTATTAGATCATTTTAAAAAACAAGCTAACCACAACAAATTAAATGGTTGTATGAAACAACTCAATAGATCTATAGTGTAACTTTTGTCAACAAGAAGAAGAATTATGTGAACATTTATTTTTTACTTGCAAGTTCATAAATTACATTTGGAGTGCTTTGCTAGATATGAATAGACTATTTCAAAGAATTGAACAATGGAGAGAAAAAGTATGTTAGGTAATTAAGACGGTTAACTATAAGAGTTTTGTAGTAACTCTACTTAGTAAGTTTGTTAAAGTTATACTATATGATATTTGAAGTGAAAGAAATAAATAAAAAATTTAATAATAAAAATCTAGACAACTCGATTATTATTGTAAAAATCAATAAGGGTGTGAGAGGTAAAATTTTATTAATTAGGAAAGTAAAACAAATTGTAATAAATTTTTGTAAAAACTTTAAAAATTTTCAAATGTAGCTTCTAAACCTAAATAATGATGTTGTAATTGAACAATTTTTTATTTTCTTTGTTGATATATATACTTGACCTTTCACAAAAAAAAAAAAAAGAAGAAGAGAAATTTGGCTTCTAAACTTCTTAAAATATCATTTTTAATTTGGTATATGTGGTGAAAGCAATAGAAGATGCTTTTAAAGAAAAACAACTAACGTCTTAATCTTATTAATAAAAGAAAGAAAAATTATAGGAGAAAGAGTTTCTTTATTTTGAAATATAAGATTTTCTTAGCTAAATGTAATTTTGAATAAGATTTGGAGGCTTCAACCTTTATCTTTTCATAAATTTTGTAATTTTAGAATGTTGGGATGTTCCTTTTAAAAAAAATTCCTAAATTCTATTAATGTAACCTTATCTTTTCAATAAAGAAAAAGAAAAAGAAAAAAGGAAGGAAGAATCTGTGGACAATCTCCTTGTACAAACACTTCGCAGCCGTTGCAATGGGAATCGCACCAGTCAAGATGCTACCGAAGAGGCCACAGCTGACAACTGCAGCTTTTTCTTTTGCCTTCGCAGTATCTAGCCCCATTGGAGTAGGAATAGGTATCGCAATTGACGCCGCGACTCGAGGAGCAGCAGCTGATTGGATCATTGCTATCACAATGGGCATTGCTTGAAGGGTTTTCATCCTTGTGCCATCTACCATCTCATCGTGAAAGGCTTCAAACCGCAGGTTCAATGTTTTTCTGACATTCCATCCTTAAAATTTCCTGCTGTGCTTCTTGGAGTGGTGGTTATTGCCGTCGTGATGATCTGGGACTCATAAAACGTTTCCTAGCTTTCTAGGTGACCGTTAATTATATTTTGTGTAATTTCTTCGGCATATTATCTGCCACTTACCTCTGAGCTCTCAGTCGAAGTCTAAGGAAGTGTGATTTCATTTGGGTGGTTCTCCGTTCTTCAACATATATGTTGGTTCTAAAGCGTTGTTCATAAGATTTTGTTTTTACTACTTTCACAGTTAAACAGCTTATAACGAGCATTTTTACCATGTTAAAGCAGGAACGGATTTGATACCAATGGCTAACAAAATTGGGTACATGAATAACAATTTGAATGGAAAGGCAAGTGAAAATAGCTTATGATACGATGCTCAAGAGAGAACTTCAGGCATTCTCAGCAAATTTACAAGGGTTCTGAAAACTATAACAAGGATTGCAGTTATTGTCAAGAAATTAATTCAAAGAATATCGACCTTCTATCTTTCTTGCGACACTTCATTTTGACTTGAAATCCATCACCGGAAGAGACAAATTTCTTCATGACGTCTTCTCGAACGAAAAAGGTTGTGCAAATACTAATCAAAGTCCAAAAAAGGGTAGAACTTGTGCAAATTAATAAGCTTAGTCATCATGATTGTCAAATAACTTACAATGGTAACTTTTTGACTATAATGCTACCGTCAGGTATAACCTTTCAAGTTAAGTGATTTTTTAGAAGAAACTAAAAGAGAAGCGAAAAATAAAAAGAAAAAAGAAGCGTAAGACAGTTAGGGAGGTTCAATATTGGATACATAAATCTACTGTTGGAATGCCATGTAGCATTACATTTTTTTTCTATTATGTTGTGCTTATCAAGAAAGAAAGATGCGTAAAACGAGGAAAGGTGTAGAAGACAAGACATACGAAGTGTAGACGACACAACCTAAGAAAACTTATAAATTCATTCTTTCAACATTCCCACTTGAACTCGAGGTGGAAAGCTGGATTTTGGAAGGGAAAAATGAGTAGACACCAACCGGAGTAAGAACACAATAACTTGTGAAGACACTCGTATGTAAGCGAAGCGAGAAAGAAAATGATGATGGCGTGTGGGAGTGGTGAGTAAGGCAGTTCAGTCAGCGAGAAATTTCTTAGATCTGTGGTTGCTTTTGACAGAAACAAATCAAACTGCAGCTCCACATGGTGCACCGGTGACTGTTAGTGTGCTGACGGGTGAAAAAGAAACCAAATGCGGCTCAGATCAAGATAGTTCAGCAAAGGCTATGAATAGATTGCTTGAAGAATACAACGACGTGTGACCCATGTGAGGAAGAATTACTCGAGCATCAAGGAAAGCCTGCATGAAAATAAGAATCCCAAACAATTTGAAAGTAGAAAATAAGCGAAGTGAAAGCGAGAAAGAGAATTAGAGAGCTAAATTTGTGTAACTTAGAAATAAAGATTTTAACAAGATTTAGAGACGAAGAATAGGACTTAAGCAGGAAACTCTCAGCTCTAGGATTGATTTTCTTTCTTGAATATACACTAATTTTATGTGGGTTTATAGAGTCACCAATCTACAACAAACATCAGTTGGTTACCAGAATTTCATCACATTCAATCTTGAATTTGAGCTGAGTTGTTTCTTCTTTAGAAATGTCACATGAGACTCGGTCACATCCGTGTTGGAGAAGATAAAGCATGGAAGATGAAGCATTTCATCACATTCATACGATGACATAGCGGGTTGAACTGACGAGGTTGCCGATGGGACTGCTAGTGTGTCATGTTTGGTCAACAGTCACAATGAATTGTATAATATGGACTCATTTAAGGTTGTGTTTGGGTAAAATGTTGAGGGTGGAAATCAAGATAAAGCCTACTAGAAAAAGTAATTAAGGCATACTAAACAGGATAAGTTAATTAGGAAAATATCAAGCAACATAATAAGTAAAATATGAAAGTATTTTTTTAACATGATACAAACCATCATGTGTTTGGGAGTAGCTCACCTCCAGGAAAGATCGTCTTTCTCAATATCTCTGCCCAGTAACCAAGACGACCATAAGTCATTCATGTTCCACAATAATTGTTACCACCTAAACTATATGGCTTCACAGCCAATACACCCCTTTTTTTAAATTTAGATAAAAAAAAAGGGTTTAAGAGTATAGAATATCAAACACATGACCTAAGTCTTAGGTGACAGTATCTATACACTAGACTACTATCTTGTTGACCTATGCACCTGCCTCAACCCCTCAAAACTTACTAAAGCTCTAGGAGGCTGCGAAAGAGGTTGTAGAGATAAAGGCTTAGAGGCATGTCACCTCTAGCTCATCGGTCTTGGTTTGACTTTATTTATTTGTTTTATTATCTATTGTGGCCTTAAGCTCCACAAAACATACTATTTAGCGAAATGGGATAAGTCTAATTGAGAGGTCTGCCAAAATTATTTGTAACATAAAGGATTTAATAGCGTATCTGAGAACTTGTATACTTGGTATAACTTATCCAAAAAATTTATATAGTGTGGTTTCGTTCTTTAAAAAAAAAAAAGAATTGTCAGATAAAATATATCTAAAGTAGATATTAAGAGGTTTCTTAATCAGGTTGTGCATGCAATAGCAGTCGCTATATAAGATCTTGCCATCCTTTTGACAGCATATTGGCATCTAACATGCTGAAATGATTAAAGATAGACATTTATAATACTGAAATATGTTTATATGTCTTTTTACTCTCTTATTCTTAAATTAATAAGTTTACATATTCATAAAAAAATATTTGTACACCCATGAAGTTAATATCAACTCAATTATAGTTAAACGTTTTCAAGTAAATAAAACAAAAATTGTGGTCCTAATATTTATAACCCCACAAGTGGAAAGCAAATCACTTCTTTTTCTTAAAAAAGGTAAATAAAAAAAATAAAGTTTTTCAATCCTGATACTAAAATTTATTGATCTTTCACAACCAACAGCGTCAAAATCAATCATTTAGTTACGTTGCGAGTTTCAATCAAGATATTTTGATGGAATAGGACAATTTGGTAGCGTTCAACAATTCGTTTGTTATAGCTTAGATTAGCGTGATCAGCAGTCAGACAATTCTGATGTGTATTCCAAGGGATAATAATGAGTGCTTACCAAAGGTCATGTCTGTTTGGTGATCTCCGAGCTATCAATTCCATGATCGAAATCCAAGCTCCTTTGACGGACCGAGACATCCTACGTATGTCGGGCTCAACAAACCAATTGAGCTAGAACATCCTTGTTCTACAGTGTAGATTGCGCGTTGGATTGTTGCATCATTCGCTGCTGTAATTTCACAAGTCGCAGTAGAAGTTTCCGAGAAAGACACTTTGGACATGAACTTCTAGACATAAAATCGCATGGACTAAAAGCATGCATCCAATTCTTACTTTAATAGGGCTATTTCTTCTGCTTTAATTCAATATATGAGACAAAAAGGTTTTAAAAATTTTTGGTACTCCATTTTGTTACAGGATATCCTGTTTTTTACTTTTCACTATCTTAAGTATAAGCTCGGGAGAGGAAAAAGAGAATAAAGATAAGGCTTCGGTTTCCTTAAAGAGTTGTCATGCATGAATTTCTTTGTCGTACGGTTTCAGTCCCTGTGGTCTGTGCTGAGATTTCAACCCCTGCTTTCCCTTGTCGATGATTACATTTCATGATATTTTTATATTAATACACCATGTTTAAGTTTTAAGCAATCATTTCAGCTGTGTCCCAAAAGCTCTTCAAATCTTCTACTCCGACCACGACATGACACATCTTTCACAACGATCGACTGGCTTCGGTTCGTCTAGGAATTATATACTTCCAAGAAAACATTATGTACTGTTTGGGTATTGCAGATAAAAGGTGTAGGTCGGAGGTCGTAGACAAAGATGTCGCCTGTAAGGATTCTAGTTGGTGCAACTACATCGGTGCTACATAGCTATGGCTTGACACTGAGTTGAGCAAAATTGTTTGGGCACGAAGTAAAATCATTCACAAGCCGGTTATGCTAAATACGTATTACTGTAGGTTGTTTTAACTTCGTGACTAAGTAGACCAATGTCAGTTTGTTTATTTTAGTTAAGAACCAACAACACAACCTAAATTTCATCATTATTGCTTGGCTTGCTTAAAAGAATGTCGGGTCAAATGTCCTTCTCTATGAAAGAAGATCCTACGCTTAAGGAAATCCTCCATTAGAAGCTGCATCCTTACCAACCGGGCGTACCCCAACCTGTCGTTCATGAAAATGAAAGGAAGAACAGAGTGTTAAAATGACCTAAAAAGGACTGGGGTAACGGGCGGAGACGGTAACTCTTTGGTATGTACATGGTTTCCAAGAATTACTGTAGGCTTTTGGACTGGCTCTTCCGGAATGGAAATGTAACTTTTGAAATGGCCCTCTTTTCTCGGTTTGTTTCAACTAGTAACCTTTTATTCTATGGGTAAATATTATGGCAAGTTTTCTAAAAATTATCTTTAGAATTATTTTCCAAAGCTTAAATCAAAATAGTTCGGACCCTTGATACTAATATTGTATAAAAAATAATTGCTTCTAATATAATAATAACACTTGATAATCCAAAAAATGGTATTTGAATAGGTTGTAAGTTGAACTTTGTTATTAGCGCGTTATTAGGCTTTGTGGGTTTACATATATGTGTGCATGTTAAATGGCCTATGAATTTGCGAATATTTTTATTAAGAGAGTTTAAAAGATAAGATATGCACTTCACCAACAAAAATTATTTTTTGAGTAGTGATAACGCGTTAAAGTCCGAATAAATACTAGTTGAAAATTAATACAAAGTGTGACGTGTTTAGGTTCTCTATCTTCTAGACATAGTCTTCTTTCCTTTGTCTCCATAATCAATATGTTTCCACGACTTGTCGGAAAACGAATCAAATCAAACCATTCGCACATAATGGGGTAACTCGTAAAAGCATTTGGCCTATGAGATAAGTAGGGAGAAGCACGTCAATGACCAAAAATAAACAAATTAACTTTAATGTCACTCCATGGTGAGGATCAACAGTGAAGATGGGACCAACAACAGTTGGTACTTCTCTTCTTTCCAAAACTTGCAACTTCGATTACCTAATCAACCAAACAAGTAACGACTATTTCATCTATATAAGCTGCATTCAGATGCTTTCATGAATCACTACAAGGCAAAGGCAGCCAAGTTAAGGTTCTTTCGACGGTCTCTTATTCTTCCAATAATAGCAAAGAAGCATTTGAAACTGAAAAAATGGGTGCTTCTCTTCCTCCATCACCGGCATTTGCCGTGGCTCTTCTCTTTGCCATTAGCTTTCTCTGGGCCTTCCCTGATGTTCCTGTTGCTCAAGCAAAGCATGCACGCGTCACAAAGCACTACAAGTTTGATGTACTTACCATATCTTTGAGCTGATTTCTATGTCTCACAACTTCCTTTTTTTTCTGACAAATGTCGCTCATAAAGCTAAGGATTCAATGAATTATTAACTACTTTGTCATTGCTTTTTCCAGATAAGGTTGACAAATGTCACGCGATTGTGCCACACAAAGAGCATGGTGACAGTCAATGGGAAGTTTCCCGGGCCTCGAATTGTTGTTAGAGAAGGAGACAGACTGGTTGTTGAGGTCGTCAATCATGTTCCAAACAACATCAGCATCCATTGGTACGATCCTGCAACTCTCAGTCTCAGGTTTCATTGATATTTGATGCATTGAAATAATTCACGACTCCTAATACTTATGTTGAATGGCGGATGATAAAAACAGGCATGGAGTCAGACAACTACGAAGCGGATGGTTTGATGGGCCATCATACATAACCCAATGCCCCATTCAAACTGGTCAGCGTTATGTGTACAACTTCACCATTGTCGGCCAAAGGGGCACCCTTTTCTGGCATGCCCATATCACATGGATGAGAGCTACCCTCTATGGACCCCTTGTCATCCTCCCCAAGCATAACGCGACATCCCCATTTGCCAAACCGTACAAGGAGGTCCCCATCTTATTTGGTAACTATAAAAAAACAATTTTTTTTAACGTAATGTTTTACTTCCTATGATGTAAATTTGAAAATGACCAGAATTAAGTAACCCACAATGTATATCGAAAATGATTGGCCAACTGTAGGAGAGTGGTGGAATGCCGATCCAGAGGCAGTACTTAGCCAGGCTCTTCAGACTGGAGCCGGTCCGAATGTCTCCGATGCATACACCATTAATGGACTTCCCGGACCACTGTATAATTGTTCTAAGAAAGGTAGTAAACAAAAACAAATGCTATTTGTGCATGTCATTGGTTACTTTGTATCCAACGACTGTTGTCTTATGCTTGTTGTCTGTTGTCGACATGCCGGTTGACCTTAAAGTCTCTACTTGCACTATGCTTTGCAGACACGTTCAGGCTGAAGGTGAAGCCGGGAAAGACATACCTTCTGCGTCTGATCAATGCTGCACTCAATGATGACCTCTTTGTCAGCATAGCAAACCACAGCGTGACCGTTGTTGAAGCAGATGCAGTTTATGTTAAGCCTTTCACGACCAATTTGCTGGTCATTACACCAGGACAGACCACCAACGTACTTCTGAAGACCAAGCCCCAGGACCCCAATGCCACGTTCTTGATTTTAGCTAGACCATATTTCACCGGCATGGGAACATTCGATAATTCCACGTTGGCCGGCATTCTTGAGTACGAGAAGCCATCAAATGTTTCTTCCACCTCTTTGAGGAAGCGTCCACTGTTCAGACCTACTCTACCTGCCATCAATGCTACTTCCGTCGTCATGAACTTTACTAGTAGATTTCGGAGTTTGGCCAATGCTAAGTTCCCTGCCAACGTGCCCCAAACAGTCCAAAAGAGGTTTTTCTTCACCATCGGCCTTGGAACCAACCCGTGCCTCAAAAACCAAACCTGCCAAGGGCCGAATAATAGCTCAAAATTTGCGGCATCGATGAACAATATCACCTTTATTCTCCCCACAACAGCCGTCCTCCAATCATATTTCTTTGGGAAATCTAATGGGGTTTACACCACTGATTTTCCAAGTGTTCCTCTCCAGCCATTCAACTACACCGGCACTCCACCCAACAACACAGTTGTGACCAATGGGACCAAAGCGGTGGTTCTACCGTTTAACACTAGCGTGGAACTTGTGATGCAAGACACCAGCACTCTGGGTGCTGAGAGCCATCCTCTCCATCTCCACGGCTTCAACTTTTATGTTGTTGGCCAAGGACTTGGAAACTTTAATCCCAACAAGGACCCGGCCAACTTCAACCTTGTTGATCCAGCTGAAAGAAACACTGTCGGTGTGCCATCCGGTGGTTGGGTGGCCATTCGGTTCCTTGCAGACAATCCAGGTGAGTGTAACGAACCCAGGGAAACAATCTAACTTCTCTTCGTTATAATCACTACGAGTTTTTATAGGTTTTACCTAACTCTAGTTCAGTATAATGCACTGACCAACCATTTGGTAAGTATGCAAAATAAACGGTTCCATGTTCTGCCCTTTTAATTTGATCTTGTTTGAATTGAATTTCTTCTAAACCAAATTTAGAACTTTTGTGACGATATAAGTACCATTAATGGCTGTGCAGGGGTTTGGTTTATGCATTGCCACTTCGATGTCCATCTGAGCTGGGGCTTAAGGATGGTATGGATCGTCCAGGACGGGAAGCTCCCTAACCAAAAGCTGCCTCCTCCACCTGTGGATCTTCCGAAGTGTTGATCTTCAACTAGATGCAACGCATAACCTCTTCCTCTTATTCATCTAATTTATTCTGCTGATGCTGTTTTGCTATATCGTTTCCCCAAACAAGTAATCAGAGCTCACATTAGAACTGAGCCAAATACTTGTTTGGTTGCCTATCTTGAGTTTTTTCTAGTCCTCCACCGAGAAATGAGAAAAGAATAAGAAAAATGGTGGGAGGAGGTTTTGTACTGTCCCGGATTTGAATGCTTCTCTTGGAGTCTCAATAATAACAAGTTTCATTAATGAAAACTCTCTCTCTCTCGCAATGCCTGTTGGTCCTAACTTGGGTGCCTTGCCTCAGTTTTCTATTTGAACATCACCATCTACTCAAATGTACTGGGGTCAAAAGAGTGGCTTGAGAACATTGAACAGTTTTAAAGCAAGTCTTTATTTAAGGCGCATGATGCAATTCATCAACTGTATGGAACCCACTAAATCGTAGATTAGAGTTAAATATCAACTTCGACACATTAAAATTACTCATTGGGATCGAAATATACCATTAAAAAATCAAACTATCTGTTTAACTCAAGAAAGGATTCTAGTTCACTTCCAATTTTGTGACACAATTCAAAAAGATCCCAAGCTATGGAATGGAGAAAAAATTTAAGTTGGTGTTGTGTTACCACTTCCCTTTGACATATTTCAACACCCACTCCACTTAAACGCAGGCTTCAACCGTATTAGAGATGTTATGTTCTTAAAAAGATCCTGTGTTCAAGTTTCGGCAAATCAAGAATGAAGCCAAAACAGGCATGCACAAAGGAATGGTATCTGTAGGACACGATTAAGAGAACAACCACATTAGACGTGTTGCGTGGAACTCATTCTGGCACATAAAATTTGAAGAAACAAGAGAGAGAGGAGGCTTTCTAATTTTGACAAAATCAGGGGATCGATGCTTCCTCTGTTTTTGCAGTATCGGACCTGGCAGAAGCCCATCCAAGGAGGTTGATTGATCACCTTTTCGCGGTGCCCACTCCCATTCGATTCAACTTGTCAAATGGGACAGAACAACAGTAGTCAAACAGCCATTAGGAATTACATGTTGGAAAAGTATGAGAACCATGGACGTGCCCTTAACTCGCAGCAGTTGAGCCCTCCGATGGCTCCATTGTCCTAGTGTCTTCATCTCCATGCATCGTCTTCATATGCTAGCATAAGCATCAAGCTAGGTGTCGACTAGGAGGTTGTGGAGCAGGCCTTTTGTTCTGGGAAACCGAAGCATTTTGTACCGAAGGTGAGATTAGCCCTTCAAGCAATGACTATACCTGGTAAAGTGTCACTTTTAAGAGAACCCACATCCTCAACGCTTTTACTTGAAGGAGAAAGGTGGCTTGCATTTCCAATGCAGATCCAAATATAAACAATGCCTTATTATATTTGCAGTTCCGGCAGCTGAAGGGAATCTCTCTCTCATCGAAACAAAAAGGAGAAAAAAGGAACAGAGTAAAAGAGGGCATGAAATTTAGTGCCCAACGCCATTCTAAGTGGGGAAACGAAATCACCAGAGAAGAAAGGTGTTTCGAGTTTTGAGATTTGATTCAAATATCAAAGCTTGCATCACACTCACACACACAAACACAAACACAATTGGAGGTCATGCTTGCATTGAGATAATAAGTGAAATCTATTTGATATGTTCTTTCTCTTCTTACAATGTGTAAAACTCGAAGCCCAACTCAATTGTAATTACAAACGGATTGAATCCATAGTGAATAAGAAGGAAGAAAGCAAGAAATATGACGCCAATCTCTTCTTGATCGGATGGCAGTAAAATTTAGATGAGTTTTGAACAAAACCCAAAGACCCATCCCGCAAAAAGAAGGGGAAAAGAGCCGGCAACCGCGAGCTTATCGCTCTATGACATATATTCCTGGTCTCTTCCCGTCAAGGATCCCCATGCTTGTGCCAACAAACGAGCATGGCAACGCAGCGCCTCATGATGTAAAACCTTGCTTTCTGCTCCTTTGCTAGGCTTGTACACTTTCTGCCAATGGAAGAGCTCTTCTGAGACATGCTCCGAGGAAGAGGACATTCCGTGGCGGACCCTTTCTGGGACAAGGTCCTCAGGAGAGGGGACTTGGAAGAAGAGCTCCGCGTCGAAGAACTTCTGATGAACGGAGACTTAGAAGAAGAGGTCTTTATCGAAGAACTCCTCGAAAACAGAGACTTGGAAGAAGAAGCCGAGGAAAGGGAAGCAGAACCTTCCTTCTTCGATGGCTTCCATATCTCCTCCATGAAAATGCTCAGTATCTGAGGCTGCGATCTCTTCTTGACTCAACCTCTTTGTTCATAGACGCCTGTCTCTGGGTGTCCGCGCGTGAGAGAGACAGAGAGACAATCAGGTACTTGCGGAAGAGAGATGATTGGGAACTGCGAATAGTAGTAGTAGGGGCATCCGGCATTCGTTTCTCGTACTTATAGAAGCTCAAGGACGCGACCGACGTGTCCACCATGGGTCGAACTATGTGGGCGTTCCTGAGGTTGCATGGGGCAGTTTCTGCCATCGTGGCATGATGTCATTGGCTGTAACTGTGACTGCTCAAATCTGATTTTCTCACAACATCATAATTTCTTGGTTGTGGAGATCCATATCTCTAGTACGGTGCTCCATTATAAACTCCGAGATCCCACATACTTAGAGGGGTGTGGAGAGCAGTGGTCATTGGACAGAGGTTAGCTGGTTTGCATGTGCAAGCAGCGGCCTTTGTCCTGCAAATAGACTCCATTATTTTGAATAATTTAAACTTTACTGCACACAAGGTTCCTTCAAATGGCGTGAAAAATTGTAAAAGATGGAATATGGAGGCAAGTACTGCTCCTATTACACAGTCAAATGCTCTCTCACAAAATGTGGAATCTGAGAACGGCTGTTTCGAGTTGATTATATAGACGTGTTCATATTAGATGGTTTACAGTTCTAGGGAATTGAACGGTGAGGGACATTTTTCCAATAATTCACATTGTATGAACCACAAAAGCAAGTTGTAAATAAACTATTGTGTGAAAGAAGCCTTTGGATCAAGAAGTTGATCCTTTACCATTCAAACCATCTTTCTCTATACATTTAATTACTTAAGTGGGTCACTTGATCAATTTTATATTGTTTCTCCTGGAATTTTCTTTCGGGAAGTTGTATTTCTCCATTGACTTTCCCCCCCTCCCCCTAATGCCCACTCTTTATAGGTGAACCTCACATTTGTGGGAGGTGTCCGGAGTCGAAACAGTGTGGAAGACCACAAAATTGACATGGAGATTAAGTTCACCATTTTTTTCTGGTCTACTTTCATCTTTAAGGTAATTATGTATAGCATGGTACAATATTATGGACAATTGAATGCTTTTGACACTATCCATTGTTCACCAATACTTTAAACCCTTCAATCTAAACCCTCTTTGCTTAGATTTTAACTAAGGTGCTTTGGTGGATCAAATTAGAGTTTATGCTCAAGATTAATAAAAATATAAGTTTTATTTGTAATGTCTAAAGTACATAAATTTAAAGATATATTCCAATATGTATAGACTTGACTTAAATGTAAACATATCAAGACAAGAAACCTCCAACTTAATTATAATCTTGGTCAAGGGTATTGTTATAAAGAACTCATGCATGTTCATCCTCTAATTTATGTATTCTTAATTTTAGAGGTACCCGATTCAACTAGGTTATTTGGATTTTCACTTAGACTTTGATTCACTGCATTTATTTAAAAATCAAATGTCATAAAAACAAAAGAAGGAGAAAAATAATAAGGCAGGGAATCTTACAACCAGAAATAGTTTTAAAAACTATAACGTTATTATTATTTTTTTATCATTTTGACTAGTCAAAATTAGCCGGAATACAAACACATGCACATGTAGAAGCCACCCTCTTCAAGAAGTACATGTATTCATGCCAGCATAGGGCTTTGTTTGTGAACAGTGCGCATTAACAGCAAATTCAGGGAAATTACCATCTCCATGTGACCTTAGCAGAATATTTGCATCCTCGTTAAAGAGAATATTTTATCCCAACGGGAAGATTTGAATGAAGCACATTATTCTTCTACGATGAAATTAGGCGGTATTATAATAATATATACTCAACATCTCTAACCTTTTTAGACACCCAAAAGGCACCCTGTTGTGGGCTTAATTTAATAACTCCCTCTCACTCTCTTTCTACCAATAACTGTCACTTCTAAACGTGTACATAATACACCCTTTGATATTACCTGGAGTCTAAATGACAAAACCATATGTGAAGAGGCATAAAGATTAAACTTTTTCAAATGATATAATCAGGATATAATTAGGCTTAAAAGCCACTTTGTAATGACTGCACTATCTTATTTCATAAATAAAGTCCTAATTGGTACACTTGAGAGTCTTCAGTGCTTCCGTATAATAGATTAACCAAGCCATTCTATTTTGCCATTATTGATGGGATGTTTTCTTTCATCAGAAAATAATCAAGAAACTTAGAGAATTTGCTTGAACGAATCCAAAATAAAGTAATCATAGAAATGACTTGTGAGATTTGATTGGTCAATAAATGGGGAAAATGAGTCAAATAATGTCACATGGAGTGTTCTCATTGGGGCACTGTGGGTCTTTAATTAATCTTTTCACATTCACCTTTTGTTTTCTTTTCTCATTTCTGTGGGAGCCGTGGGGTATGTCTTATCCAAGCTTTGCCTAGTCATGTGGGCTCGAGACCCTAGCAGGCTTAGAGAAGTAGCCATTGTAAGTCCCACATGCAGACATGTGAGCTGCACAAGGGCTGTCAGGTGGAGGTGGAAGATGCACCTCGAAAACGTGGACTCTTGTACTCAATCAACCAAAACAGTCAAACCTGCTCTAGACCCCTCTAATTTATTTCTATGGTCATCGCATTAACGTCCATTCAAAATTCTCGTACACAATTAAAAACGCAGAGGCTGATAGAGAGAGAGAGTCTTCACTCTTCTCCACATGACTAAATACTGTTTTTAAGAGAACACTGACAGAATGACGTCTGAATTTGGCCGCTACATTAGTATAATGTTCCAACATCAGTGACAATAAAAGTCCTTTTGCACATTCTTTGATCCCAAAAATTACTACATACCGTGAAGAAATAGATAACTTTCCACCAGAAAGCAGGAAAAAAGGAATACAGAAGTTAGCAGCCTATAGCCTAGGTGTTAGGTGCATTGCTTGAGACCCCAAAGAGGTGACCAGCCATGATGAGAAAAAGAAAGTTTTCCCACCGAAGAGAGAAAGTAGAGAGAATGAAACAAAGTAGGGAGAGATTATAAAAAACTCCGGACACGTATGAGTCTCGTCCCCTTCCTGTGTGGTTTTACGGCTGGTTTCTGCACATAATATTGAATAAAACCAATTTCAAACAAGGATTTTTTATATCCTGATGCGCCGGCACCGAAACAGATTCTAGCTCGAGAATCAAGGCTACTTAGAGTAATTCCAACTGCTTTACTAATTTATCCTGGAAGCGTTAAGGCTGCAAGGGCTTGGACAGGAAAATTTCTTATTGTCTGATCCAATAAGTGTGTGAGACAGGAGATGAAACTCCCAGAAAAGTAGAATCAAACGTAGTGTCTTCATACATAGAAGGCAACCGGGGATTGTAGGCTGGTTTTTGGCTCTGAGACAACTAGTAGAGAGACAGTGCACAAACAGGTTGGTAAGAGAGAGAGAGAGAGAGAGTATCCCCATGCAGATGATATCTATTTTGTTTTTGAGGTGATATGTCACGATCGTAGGATCTTGGTAGGCTCTAACTTGTCAAGTCAGTAAGTATATCTGTAAAAATTGATTCTTGATTAGTCATTAGTTGTAGGATTTTTATTATAATAGTCTTGAATTATGACAAATGACATTAGAGTCAATTCCCACGTCCCAATTTCAAACTATAGAGGGGTAACTTGTGAAATAAAATGATTATAAGATTGGAATCTAGGTTGTCACGGTTAGGAAAATCAGTTGCTATAGGCAGGCTGCAAAAGTGTATAGGATCATGGTAGACTTTAGCTTATGAGGGCCCAAATCAATGACTATATTCAAATAAGTTGATTCTAATTTAGCTATCAACTCTATGACTTTACCTTATTCTCTTCTTCCATCTTTGAAATCTGAATGGATGGTTCTACCATTTACAAAGCCCCTAACTCACGGGGGAAAAGAAGGAGAAGTTCATGTAATCCCTAAGGCCTGCAAACAATAGAAATTAACAAATCCGATTTGTAATTAGACATTTACGTATCAAATAAACAAGTTGCACTTTTTCCGTTGCAGTGAGCTATTTAGAAAATTGAAAAAAAAAAAAAAAAGAAGCAAGCATGATGTATTTGGACTTCTTTGATTACTAACGGCACTCCCTTACTATTTCTATAGAAGTGCCAAAAACTACTATCCTGTTTAGAGAAAGCTAATGAGATTCCTCGTAGCAAGAAATTATCCTCCTGAAGCTGAAAATCCTCCCCCGAAAAAAAAATCTTGAATGAATGTTAAATATCTCGATATTAGTAGAAAAACAAAGAATTGACAACCATGTTGTTGTGACATTACAAAGGGAGTTTTGCTGCAGTGCTGTCAGAAAGATCTTCGTGCATTAAGAAGTTGAAAACAAAGATAAACTTCACCAGGATATGTATAGTAATGTCTGTTTCATCTAAGAGGCGGAAAAACAACATGATAACCATTTCATATCTAAGTCACTATGCAACATTGTTCTTTACAAAGTGGCCAAAGCCTCTGCAATTAAAGAAACTAATTTGATCAACTGTCTGGTGTCATGCAATCTTACAACAACGTAAAGTTGATGCGGATGCCATGAGGATATAGATTTATCAACAGAGATGGAGATGGAGAACTTTTGCCATGGAATGTCTCTGCTTTTCCTAATTACCATGGAACAATCTTTGTTTCTGTAGAGAGAGCTTCCACCATCTTCATTACACTTCTGCATTTATATCCTTAACCTCCCTCCCTCACCCCACAAGTACCTTCTCTCTTTCTTTCTCTCGTCCAATATCATTACGGGGCAAAATTTAGGGTATGTTCATTAGGTCAAATCTCTAACCTTCAGTCAGTAAAAACATATTATTCATGCTAAGAAGATCAAGCCCCATAATCTTATAGAAGCCATTGAAAATACAACTTCTAGGAAAATCAACTCATCTGTCCATGAGATTCAACATTTGATATGAACTATATATCAACTATAAGCTCATCTTTCCAAAGTACTCTTCTATCAATCTTTTGCACATCTGTTCCATCTAATTGATTTCGGTAAAAGCTAGATATACTTTTTAAGGACCAAGCATCTATTGGACCAAAGTTGGAAAATTCTTCTTTTTACCATTCGCTGGCCTTTTTTGGCATTATATCATTCGATTGTCGAATTATCTACTTTTGCAAGCCATCCCGATTGATTCACTCCGTTGCACAAGAAACTACTAAAACACTCTTATAATCTACTTCCAACTGATTTGATCCAAATCTAATTATAAGAATTCTGATATCAATAAAATCCATAAACAAGAAGTGGTATACTCATGTCTAATATAAGCCAAGCTCAAATATTTATATTTTTTATATAGGACAAACATCCTCAACAGATCCTCTCTATACTGTGGAAGAAACTTCACGTTAAAAAATGCGTCATAACTTTGATACTAGGTGAAAGTAAGAAAATCTATCCTAAAATACATAAATAAGAGGAGGTATAACCCTATCTAATATAAGGTTAGGCTCATGTATATGCGTTTCCCATGTGGGATAAGCATCTTCAGCACTTATACATGCAAAGAAAACAAAATTGAAAAGTGAAAAAAATCTTGGATTCATTACCTGGAATACAGCAAAACATATTGTAAACCCCATGGCAGGAGGAGGCCTAAGTCTTTGTAAAACGAAACATGATTTTTCACAATAAAATCTTCTTTTGTACAAGTTCAGATGCATGATTCCCACACTTCGAAGTCCTTGCTGAGAAAGATCCTTTGCTACAAAGAATCAGAACACACAACAAAACAACAAGTTAAGATACATCAAGGGTCAGAAAACCTTTTAGGTTATTTTGAGAACAGCTTCATGTCACAGTGCCAACGCAGGAAAGATCACACGACAACTCATTTAACAAGTATTCACGAACAAATCTCACTCTTCCTTTTCTCCCTGAAGGGAAAAGTTGATAACATGGCCAGGTACGAACAAGTTATAGATTGCTGAATCCAAGGGCGACAATATTTCTAAAGAATCAAAGATAAATATTCTCAGGAGTTAAGCCTCGGCAGCCTAAGAAAAAAGTCATTAATTAGCAAACAAGAATACCATTAGTTGCTTCAAAGTTCACCGCGGAAATATTGGTAAAAAGAGTAAAGAGTAAATCACCATGACAAGATTAAGACGAAAAGAATTAATCATAAGCACAATTAAACAAACCGTGATCCTGATCATCATTGTTTAAGCTTGCAGTTGTGAAACCGAGCAGCGGCACCAGCTTAAATACTGAAATCATTTGACGTTGTATCCTTGCAACCAAGAGCTGAAACACAGGGTGTTAGCTTCAGATAAGAAAGTTCTCCGAACTAAAATATGGAACGAAAAAAGAAAGGGGGAGATAAAGCTAGTCACTGTTACCTTTACGTTCTCTTGTTGGCTTCATCCTTTCACACACCCTCATCCCGACATGATCGAACTGGATATCTGACTACTTGATTTTCGGAAGTCGCGAAAAGCCACCTATTTGCTGATGCAGCATCATCAAGATTCTCATATGAAAGAAACCTTTCGTGTAAGAAGAACACTTTCCCAGACCACTCGAGGAAGTCCTTAAAGTGTGTGAATCTTGCTGATGCTGCACCCGCTAATACTGACTGATGAACTGGTGATCCTTCCATGCAATTGAGAAGTAGGAACCTTAATCCTTAAAAGAAAGCCACACATGGGGTAAAAGTAAAGGAAGGAATAAAAGAAGTAGAAAAGCAAACAACCCCGCTCTACATAATCATTGCGCAACCATACATGTAAGATTCGGCAGAAAATACAGTGAAGGAAAAAAAAAAAAAAAGGAAAATCCCCATAGGTATCCCTTCCTTCCAGTAATATAGCTGATAAGGTGGATACGTAGGTAAGGAAAGATTGAAAAGAAGAAAAGAAGGAAAAACGTGTAAGGATCTTCTCGTGGGAATTTTAAGGAAGGAAGAGGGGATATATAAGGTCGATATCAAAGGAGATGAGATGAGAGGCTGGTGATTAGATTGTGAGAGTAAACTACAAAATTCGTTGCGTACCCACCAATCTAATTCCAGAATAAAAATCTTGGGGAATCAATAGCTTTCGTACTCGGATCTAAAGATTCTATGTGTAGGAAACAATATCAACATCTATGAAAAGCTACTGACAAATTGTCCTTTCACACTAATACTTGGTGTGGGTGATTCACATATACAAGGCGGCTCCGGGCCTGAGCACACATTTCATGTGGAAGGAATTGACAGGATCTAGCCAGGTCCACAAAGCATGAAACTTTCATGCTTGAGAAGCCTTGAATTTAGGTAGACTAAGCACATTTTAAGTTCACGGACCAAAATATGTACTCCTTTAGTCTCCATCGGACGGTCTTATTCGTAGCACCACCATTAGTGCACTCCATTAGTCTCCATGACATACCCATCATTTGACTTAACGTTTCTTTAGCTTAAGATATCTGAAAATAATTTTCTCTATTAATTGACTAAGAGCATCTCTGGATGGCCAACAAGTATCAAAGAGTAACTTTTTTTCTTTTCTTTTCTTTTCTTTTCTTTTCTTTTTTGTTTTTTGACTTATGTTCCCACTCACATATCTTAAGGTGTTGAATTTGAAATTTTTTAGTCTCAAGTAATGCTTATTCATCATTGAGCTAGATTCTTGTTGACATCAAAGAGCAACTGAAACTTGCCTTATGGGTTCTATATCCCTGTTATAGATATTTCACAATTTGACTACAACTGATTGTAAATGAATGTTCAAAAACTGTCATACCACGTATGTTACACATTTCCGTATGTCTTTGGTGAATTGTTTACACAATATGATTTGAAAGCTCCAATATTCTTATTGTGCTGATCAAGTCAAATGACTTTTCTTCTCTCTCTGGATGAGATTCATCAAATGGAAAAACCAAAGAATATGTGGCAAGACTTTATCAGGCATCAAATGATGTTGAGCTACAGCTTGATAGTATGTATCTATGGTCAATAGAGTCAGTCTGTGTGAGAGCATATAGGTAGCTTCCTCGACATGCTCGTGGCAGTTTCGAGTTAACGAAGGTTGCACTGTTGCTTCTAATTTAGGGAGAAAAGCGTGCCACGTTTCGTGTCTGTGACCCAGAAAAACACTTGTGGCCCATAAAATGGCGAAAGGCAAATCACTCTTGTTCATTATTCTCCGCTAAAAGCATTCTAGTCTTCGTAAATTTCTACGCTGCTTTTAGACGGGTTCCAAAATCGAGCTTCCACGAAGAGGAAATCCTGATCAAGTGGCTTTAAGATAAGATTAATGGCATGCTAATCATCATTAAAACTTATGCTAATAGGCAGGACCACGTGGGATCAACGTGTAAAGGCTCGATGGAAAGCGACCGTCTCTTTCCAAGTACTATTCCAGCACAGGAATCACAACTGGGCCGATGTAAAGGGAATCAAATGGACGATGTTAATAGCAATTATATTTTTCAAGGCCAGGTGACAAAACTGCAGGAACTGAGTTGAACTTAAAGTGTGAGTATATTCGGAAAAGAATTGGTTAACGCACCTCGCTTTGTTGGGGATAAGAGTAACAATAATTGACATAACAGTGTTGCTTGGGATTAGGCTTTATTGCAAGTAGTTTATAAGCCTTGCCCTCTTCTAATAATACGAAAATTCCTTTACCATTCAATTAACCATGGCTATCTTTGTCTCACTTCTGAGTAGTAATAGAATAATTATGATGAGTTTGTCTCAGCTGGGGATCACAGGAAGAATGATTGACATAACAGTGATGTGTTGGATTAGAAACAGTCCCTGGACAGCCTTTCTTGCATGTAGTTCATAATCAAAACCCTTTAAATCTTTGATAAGCTATAAATTTATTCGCCATTCAATTAGCCATGGCCGTTCCGTAAATCTGCCGAATCCATTTTCCATTTCCATAAAGAATATAATTAACAAATCTAAGTCCTAGATTATCCCTTTCGTGCAATAGATCCTGGGGTAAAAATTTTACGAAATTTATAACTTTTGGTATTTCATATATAATTACGGGTCAAGCCAAAACAAAATACTTTTTCTTGTTAGATGTGACGCATTGAGCATAGATCAAAATTTTCTTTTCTCTTTTTATTTTTTATTTTTTGATTCCTTAGCATTTTTTTTTTCTTTACTACAAGTTACAATATATAATTGTTAGTTTTGTCAACTATCTGGTAGCTCAAGCAAAGTTATCAAGAAATCTTTATCTTGATCGTAAGAATTCGAGACACCTTATCTTTAAGCATCTCCTTTACTGTGTTAAAAAGGAAAGAAAAATCAATTATATGCTCGGCTTCATTAAAGATTAGTAGAAGAAAGTTGTTCGAGTGTCAAATTAATAGAAGGATAAATATATTTCTTTATTTTTAAATAATGGATTAATTTATAATTACTCGTTCCAGGGTTCATCGTGTTCTCTAACGTTGAATTGGACTCGTATCCTCACCATAGATCCAAATCCCTTCTTGGAACAAGCAAGACTTTGGATACAGCAACTCCTACGGAGTTGCAAAATCATTTACGATATTGTACTTTCCTTTAATATGTTTCACCTTAGAATTTATATTAGTTGAACTAGTTTGTCTACCTCAACAACTACGGTTATTGCTCCCATTGCCGTCTCCAAGGCCATGAGCTAAACCAGTGCCGAAAGATGCAAATCCTTCAACAGAGTAATGTGACAAAAGTCATTACTTCTGTAGTGGTCCACAAAACTATAGGAAAACAAGCTCCCACAAAGAAAACTTGGAAGATTAAATATGGAAAGAAGGTGTGCTTGGAACCTATTTGTGGCACATAGTCTAAGTAGAAAGAGGTGCAGAAAATAATACAAGAAGAGAAATCCATTGCTTTTGAGACAAATAATAGGTTTGGGGTGCTACAAGGAGGAAGAGGAAAACCAGTCTAGGATACAAGTTGTTGAGAAATCATCCAAATGATTAAACGAGTAAGGAAATAATAGCTAATAACAATGTTTCAAAAAGTGAAGGAAATGATAGTGAATCAAAGGAGATAGATGTGCTAACTGATAATCAAGTGGAGATTCTAGCCCAAAGTCAAGAGGTAGAGTTTAGCGATGAGGAACAAGAGGCCATTACTCCAACAAATAGGAAGAATTGATTTAAGCTACTAAGAAGAAGAAAGCAAATCAATAAAAAGGGAGGCATTCAATGTGTTCTACCGAGCCAACAAAAAGACATGTTAAAATCTCTTGGTATAACTCCGTATGTTTTTAGCAAGTCACCTACAACAGATGCTTTAAAACATATAGGTTCTAATGAATAATATAGTCATATGGAATATAAGGGAGCTTAGCCCTCTAAGGAAGACAGATTTCCTTAAAAAGGAATCCAAGAAAAATAAAATTTCAATATTGGCATTGTTAAAACTGAAGTATGGGGGAGATGCTTTTGCAAACACAACATGAAAGTTGGGTTTTAATTATTATTTACATTGCAACCATGTGAACACTTAAATATAGCTTATGTGGAAGTCTGAGATAAAGGTCTTCTTGGTTTCTAGTACTAATCAATGTATCTCTATAGAAATGCAGATGGATAGGAAGCTATTTTTATTAACTATTGTTTATGTGAGCACAGATTACAAATGTAGAAGGCAATTATGGCAACATCTAGAAAATTTACAAATAGCACACATACCATGGATCCTTGGAGGAGACTTTAATTCTATTCTTTATCAAGATGAGAAACAAAGAAGACAACTGTATTCATGGGTAGCAAGTGTTGAATTCCAGAATTTTATCTGTCAACAAAAGCTCTAAGATTGTGGATATTTAGGTTCTCCTTACACATGGTCAACTAATGTTCAATGGAATAAAAGGATACAGGTGAGACTAGATAAAATACTATGTAATTTGGAAGCTGCAACAATTTTTTAGACTTTGAAAGTAAAGCATTTAACTAGAATCCTTCCTGATCACAACCCTCTATTATTATTACTAAAAACAATATTTCAAGAAGATCTTTTAAGTTCTAGAAACAATGGTTGGAAGCTTCATCAATAATGCTAACAATCACACAACAATGGTCAGAGAATTCAACAACGCCACCATGGATACGTCTTCATTTAAGATGCATATAAGTTAAGAAAGCCTTGATTGAATGAGTGAAATTAAATAGGAGTAACAAGGAGCAAAGGATAACATATTTAATAGTGCAAGTGCAAGAATTGTAAGCAAAGTTGCAAATAGATTGGTCAGCTATGGTTTTTTATGAACTTCAAGAGGCTTAGGAAAGTTTTATTCACAATCTAATGAAGGAAGAAGGTCAACTTTGGGATAAAGCTTAAGTTAGATGACTTCAAAAGGGAGACAAACACTCATCATACTTCCATGCTTGCGTTCAAGAGAGTAGGCAATAATCGAGGTTTAATTTTGTATTATCATATGGAACCCAAATGGATAATGTCAGTACCCTAAGCCCATTGGCAGTAGATTTTTATAAGGAGTTATTAATGTCGCCTACCTCACCTGAAAAAATAAAGAACAAGCAAATCTCCTCAACCATGTACCAAGATTGGTCACAAAGGAGTAAAATGAAATGTTTTGTCATGTTCCAGAATGGGATGAGATTTTACAAGTTATTAAGAACCTAGATCCCAATAATGCACCAGGTCTAGATGGTTTTAATAGACACTTTTTCTTAGCAATACAAGGGATAGTGAAAGAAGTTTTGCATCTAGCCATAACCGAGTTTTTTATGGAAGGCCAAATTTCGAGAAACACTACAACGACGATGTTGGTATTAATTCCAATGGTGCAACAACTGAGTTTTTCAAATTTAAGACCAATAAGTTTATCCACATTTAGATACAAAATCCTGGCCAAGATTCTAAATGACAAGTTTGCTAAGGCACTTCCCAATATTATTTTATTAGAACAATTTGGTTTTATTAAAGACAAATTCATCTAGAAAAATATAACATTGGCTTAAGAAATGGTCCATGAAGTAAATAAATCAATGTTAGGAGGTAATTTAATCATTAAACTTAATATGTTGAAGGCCTATGATAGGTTAGAGTAGTTATTTTTATTACAAGTTTTACAGAGGTTTGATTTCTCTCCACCGTGGATAGACATGATCTATCATTGCATCTCAAACAATTGGTTTTCTATCCAATTACAAGGGAAAAATGTTGGCTTCTTTAATTCCATTAGGAGACTTAGACAAAGGGATCCACTATCTCTAAGTTTATTTATTAATGTTTAATAAGCATTTAGTCGAAAGTTGAAACACCTAATGTGGAAGGGAGAGATTGGTATGAATAACATTAACTATGTCTCACATTTGCTTTATGTAGACAACATGATAATATTTTTGAAAGGCAAAAAATGGTTAATGCTTAATTTTATGACTTTGTTGAAAGATTATGAATGTTTTAGTGGACAATTGGTAAATGTCAACAAATGCAATTTCTTTTTGGCAAAAAAAAGCTCTTGCTTACAATAAGTATCACATTAAATAATGAATAGGTTTTTCACCGACTGATTTACCGATAAAATATTTTAGGGTTCTACTCTTTAAAAGAAGATAAAAAAAGATATACTTTGAAGAGTTATTAGCAAAAATTATAAAGAGAATTAACAATTGAAAAAAATAAATTCTTATCTTATGAGGGGAAACTAGTTTTAATCAAAAGTGTTTTATCTTTAATCCCATACATTGTTTGTCAGTTACTAAGGTTTCAAAATCAGTCTTAAAAAAAATTAATAAAACTATGGCACTTTTTTAAGAAATAAGAAAGTTCATAAAACATATTGGATTGGCTAGAATAAAATTTGTAAGCCTTTAGATGAAAGGGGTTTAGGAATAAAAGATATGGCTATAGTAATAGTCAATCTACATGTGAAGATAATATGAAATTTTATTAAAGATGAATCATTATGGGCACAATTTATAAAGAGAAAATATAGCACAATAGTGAAAGTTATTCACCAACTTAAATACATTTTGAAATCTAATTGTTAGGCTACTATGAGTGTCCATCTTCCATTTGCTATTTCTCTACAACTAAAGTTCAATTACACTTAAATTCCCTATTTAGACCAATCTTCTACTTAAAGAATCTTCTTATTCATATCCTTTATTTTAGAAAACTTTTTACCAAAATAGTAGGCACCAAAACTTATTTAATCATATCAATGGACCGCCATGTTTTCGCACCCAACCAAATTCAATTCAGTAACATCCAGGAGCAAGCCCTAGTGCTTGAGAGGTCAGGTTCAAACTTATCATTGACCGATATATTTTTAATCCCCCACCTCATGCCCCGATAATAAATAAATAATCAAATTCAACCTATTACATCATATAGACCCGGCCCTGGCCCAGTGGAGCCCGTAACGATTCGGGTCAGGCTTTTAATTCGGCATAGACGTTCATCGGAGAACAAATGGAAAACCCAACTTCCTTGAAAGGGCCTGAAGTTAATTAGTTGATCGGATTGAATGGGCTGTACTCGGACCGCCCAACCTACCGTCGGCACCCCAAGCCCCAAACGCAGGCGTTTCAAGTTCTTCTACATGGAGAAACTTGCAGCCAAAAGCGAGACAACAGAGGATCAGGCGGGCTAGATACAGAGTTTTCATATGTTACAACCTAAATAATACCTACAGTTTCTTCACTCTCTCATACAAAAACCAGAAAGAGAAGAAGAATATCCACAGCCAAAACAGAGCACGTAGCTCCCCCACAAAACATATACTAAAAAGGAAGCAAAGACACGCCGCACTTCTAAGCACATGCTTGCCGTCTTGGTGCCACTGCAAAGAGAAGCTCGAGATCAGGTGGCTCAAAGTACCCATTCTTAGGCGGCTCCCTCTTCTTCTCCCTCAAAACAAACGGCTTCTTCTTCGGCGGCGGCGGAGGCACCAACGCCACCGGTATCAGACTCTCCCCCCGTCTCGGCGTCGCGTAGCCAGCTTCGTAGGCCTCCTCTTCATGATCATCCTCCATGACCATATTCCAACCTCGATTCTCTCTCTACCGAAGCAGAACACTTCCAACTACTTGGAGCTTAGACCCTTTCTCCGGCCGGTGCCTGTATTTATATACAAGATTTGAAAATGCTTCGGCTGGTCCAAGCGTGCGACGCTGCTTCTGGAACTCCCTGGTGCCTTGCAGAACTTGTGGTCGTTGTCGCGCCACCTAAGTATGTACTAAAAGCTTCGTGTCTTGAGGAGGCCATGCTTCGTTCTACGTGGAGCCGCACGTGGCGCGCGTACGAGGTGCGTTCTTGAATGTGAAGTGGGATTGGCGCCAAATCTCTGTCGGTGAAGCGCGGGAAAGCTGGGGTTTGAAATGGACCACATTTATCTGGCGGCGTTCATGGATCCCACCTTCGTCATAATATGAATGATTTTGTGTTGAATATATCATATTAATATTTTGATCTAATAGTATTCTTTAGATATTAGTTATAAAAAAGAGTGGATTTTTGTAATATAATATTAAAGTTTATGTTTGAAATGCAATACTCTAGTTTTCAAGGATTAAGTTGTTTTCTTCATATTTTGTAAGAAAGAATGTTAAAAATAATCTAAATATGTATTTCATATTATCAATATTTTTTTTAACAATAATTTTTAATGGAGTAAGTAAACATTTTTAATGATTTAAAAGAATTGTCACAACCTCTCTCTATGTTAACAAATATCAAACGAAATTTTAAAGAAGCATGTCATAGAACTTGCCTTTTTATGATCCATAATAAACTTGAAATAGAACCAAATCAATTTTAGATAGCAAGTTTCAAGTCAAGGAGTAAATTTGGATTAAAAAGTGGGTTGTCTAGATATCTATTTAGATTGTCTTGCCTACATATTATAACTTCTTAGTTTTGACACAATCAATTTTTTGTGTGCATGAAAAACTTACCATTAAAACTGTTATCAAGCATATGGCTTAATTGAAACTCATGTTGTTTGAGATTAAAGAGTTTTTAAGTTTAACACCCAATTTCTCTACATTCCTTTTTACCTACCCAAAAAAGAAAAAATTACCATTAAAAACAGCATTGATTAAAATTCTAAAAAAGCAATCGAAACTAACATTTCTAAGAGTCAAGTCTTGCACATGACATTTAGTTGGAAATTCAAATATCATTCTAAATTAGATTTTCACACTTGTATTCATGTGTATTAAGATGAAAATTCATGGATCTTTCAATTGGGTTTTGGCCCATCTCATCCAACTTTTACAACCCAATGTAAACCTCACCCGCATCCGCCCTCCGGTGAGTGGCGCTGCCTTCATATCAGCCTGCCGTGGGCAAATCTTTAGGCCCAAATTAAGATAGGTTAATAACTGAGTTTCTGCTTCACCATCTTCGTCTTGAAGCTGGCGACCAAGGAGGAACTTCAACCATTCTTTACCCTTTTTACCTACTAAAGCAGTGAACTTTTCCCTTTAACACCAATATCTTCCATAAACCTCTAAGCCAGTAAGCTGCAGCCACCTTGAATAAAGATTGCAAACAAATATAATCAAAAACATTTGTAGTGCTTGAGAGAAGCAAGGACAAGCCACGTGTGGCGAGGCATAAGCAAATCAAAAAGGAACTCCATACAAAAAATAAAAACAGCTAAGAAAAGTTGAATACACAAAGGAGATGGTTGGAATCTCAAACCTGCTAGTTCTTTTTTTTTTTTTAATAATTTATTTGTCGCATAATACTACATTCCCGACCTTTTTACCAACTTATAGACTGAACTTTTGGCCTCTAAGACGTAGTGTCACGGGTAGCCACTAAGCCATTCAGCGGCAGCCATCTAGAGCAAAAATCACCATAGGGAATCGTTTTTAGTGCTCAAGAAAAAGCAAGATCGATCAGGTTCTGGAAACATAGCCAGGGCCTAAACCAATAAGGCACATCTACCATATCAAAGACTAGACAGTTACCAAAATCTGATCCAGAGCTGAGCATTGTAGTGCATGGCTTCTGAAGTAACTTCTTTGTCGCATTGTGCTTCATTATCTCTTTCGAAGGACTAATGGAATGATCTTTTGGCCACTAACCGACTCCCACGTCACAGAAGCCATTCAGCAGCAACCACTTAGAAAAGGAATTGCAAAGTGGAATACAAAATTACTTGTAGTGCTTTAGGAAAAGCAAGATTTATCTATTTCCTTAAGATAACAACAAGAAAATGACTTTTTTATGGTCGAAAAACGCTTCCTAAACAAACATATGTCGACATTCTGGAAGAAGTTACACCAAAATAATTTATTCTCATCGCCAAAGTGGTCCACCTGGGATTCACCCACTAAAAAAGGTTGGGACATATCGCCAAGTAAGAGACCCAACCAAGAAGTAAACGCTTAGAGAAACCTAATGGAACTAAATGTTAGAAAGTTCGTCTGCTAAATGGTGATGATGTATTAGGAAAATGTTGATAAGATATCGATTAGTTACCATATATGGTTGTTTAGGAATAGCCTGCGTAAGCACTCATAGAAGCTATGCATTGTTCTGGTACATTACAATGTAATACAAAATATTGTCCTAACCTTAGCCCTTTGATATTTTCCATCGAAGTCACTTTCCCAAGTCGATCCACCTCTTTCAAAAGAGTTTGTGTCATGGTATTAAAACGGGTCTTTTCCTAGGTATTTGTTTTCTACTCTGCAATTCGAAATTCGTAAAGAGAGTTGTTCTTTGGTTTTTTATTTTTCTATGAAATTAAGACCGATTATGTGCACCAAAAATAAAAAAAATCGTGTTTAAATTCCAATGGTATTTAAAAGAAGCTGCACCTAGAAAGCCTTAAAACACCAGTTTTACCTACGTATCTTTAAATTTACCAAACTAATAATTTTATCCCTTTTCCCCAACCATTTTACCGTCAAACCCTACCTGACTCACAACAATCCCTACCTAAATCCATTATGACTAGCTAAGCCAATCCAATCCAATGGCCAACTAAGTTGGTGAGGCCATTTGGTTGCCATCAACACCTAGGGCTACCACCTAGTTTTCTAAAAGCTAGTTGGCTTCTTCGACTACAGCCTATGGAGTTACTAGAATTGACCATCTCCTGCCACATGCAACAAATGTGATTTCATTGATAAAAACCTTGCACGTCCAACTGATTATCCCACCTACACGCAACAGTTGGATCAATTTAATGTAGACATGAACGCTATTATCTTCTTCCTATTCTAAAGGGCTTGCCTTCATACGGTTTATCTAATCCATATGCAATTTCCCTTGCGAATGTAGTTAATGTTGTTTAGGAGACTTGTATATCAATGCCCAAGTGAGAGTTATGTAGTAAATTATTTCAAAATATATTGTCCTTCCCTAAAGCCATTAAGGCCTAGAATCTCGTTGTATCTGCTAAGTATACATCATAACCAGTAAATAACCTTATTAGTGAAAGGTTGTTGATCAAAAGTTGATAATACCCCTTACCAATCTTTCTTTGACCTTCTGTCACTTATCCACTCAAATTTTGAATTGCTAAACCAACCACACACATAACAAAGTGTATTATATGTTCTCAAAACCTTGTTTCTACAGCTAGGGATTACACAATATTTATATGTTATTGTGGATGATTTTCTCACACAACTTAGGTTTTTTTGTTTCATTTAAAAAAATGAAGTTTATTTCAAAAGGTTAACATTTCATTTACATGATTAGCACTAAGTTTGGTATAATTGTGAAATGCATTCACTCCAATAATGATATAATTTTTTTACCACTAATTTTGTTTCTTATCTTTATGCTCATGTGATAGTTTACAAAAAGTCATGCATTTACATTTTATAACAAAATAAAGTTATTGAATACAAGCATCAACACACCTTCAATGTGACATGAACCCATATGATTTTCCTTACTTTTGGAATGAATGTATCTTAACTACCCCATACCTTGTAAATTTTACATAGTGCCCTTAGCCATCATGGCCGTAATAAAATGTTATTTATTAAACCACCCATTCTTGATCAACTATTAGTGTTTGATTGTTGTTACCTTTTCACCTCATTTAAACCTTAAATCATCCCTTACATTTTCATGGACTACTCTTCTTTCGAAAGGGACACTACCTTTATAATCCTATTGTTGAAATTTTTTTTATAACTTGTGAGTGAGTATGATAGGATTATAGGTGTCACTACTAAGTTGAAACCTAAAGCTATTTGTTAAAGTACATATTTTAATCTTTAATAACTTCAACTCACCCATACCCCCTCCCTTCCCTTATTCTTTTATAAGCAAAGGTGGAAGGGGGTTTTAGATGTCTTGAATCTAGGTTATCTTTGATCCCTGGCTACCTTGTCTTTAACTAAGCCAAATTGTTTTCACATATATGGTCTCATTAGGGTGTGATAAATCAACATACCAATCATTCTTTGATACATTAAAGGATCTTTAAGTAGATAATCATGCCACTTGTTTTTAGTGGCAACATCATACTCAATAGAGGTTAACTTGTTGTTTTGGTTTATTGAATTATAATGGGTTTCAAACTCAAGCTACTTCATCTCCAACTGAGCCATGTCTCATTAACATAGAGTATCATTAGGACAATGTAAATCAACTTACTAATCACTCTTTGATACATCAAGAGATCTTCAATTACATGATCATGTTACTTGTTTTTAGTGTAAATATCATACTTAATAGAAGTCAACTTCTTATTTCGTTTCATTGAATTAAAATGGGTTTGAATCTTAAGCCACCTTAGCTCTAACTAAATTATGTCCTATTAACAAATGGTCTCATTAGGGCAAGATAAATCAAAATACCAATCAATCTTTGATGCATCAAAGGATCTTCAAGTAGATGATCATGCCACTTGTTTTTAGTGCCACTATCAAACTCAATATAGGTCAACTTCTTATTTTGGTATATTGAATTATAGTAGATTTCAATCCCGAGCTACCTTGGCTGTAACTAAGCCATGTCCTATTAACATATGGTGTCATTAGGTAAGATAAATCAAAATACCAATTAATTTTTAATACACTAAAAGATCTTCAAGTAGATGATCATGTTTTTTTGTTTTTAGAGCCAACACCATAATTAATAAGGGTTAACTTCTTATTTTGGTTTATTCAACTATAGTAGGTTTGAATCCTTATAATCTTTACTCAAAATTGAGTTTTAAGGCATATTTTTAGTAGTAAAGACAAATCCCACCTAAAAAGCAAGCAATAAGACAAAATCTCACCTAAAGGGCAATCAATCTTGACACCTAAAAAGTACTTTTATAACCTTCAATCAATCATAACAAAGATTGATCGAAGAGAGTATTTCACATTGGTAGTGGCTATCTCATTATTGCTTCCAATCAAATTATTGTCAACATGTATAATTATTGCAACAAATGAACTCCCATGTTGCTTTGTAAGGAGAGACAAACCTTATTTAGATTGATAAAAACTATATCTAGTGAGAGCTTTTGTAAATTTTACATTCAATTAATAAGAAGCTTACTTCAACCTATAAATATGTTTTGCAATCTACATACTAACTTTTCCCATGGAACGCAAAAATTGGATAGACACATCATACAAGCTTCTTTAAAAGAACAACCAACTGATATATTGACAAATGCATTGTATAGTAGGTGACATTAACATTTGCTATATAAGTTTGAAGTACTTGATTTATTCAAATCTTAACTTGAAGGAGAGTTAAATTGTGATGAAAATAGCACGCAAAGGTGAATAAAGATATTAATTAGCCTTACCTTTTCCTTTATATATTATTCGTTGTGTTGTTATTATTAATAATTATTGTTTATTATTATTATTATTATTATTATTATTATTATTGTTGTTGTTATTGTTGTTGTTGTTGTTGTTGTTGTTGTTGTTGTTGTTGTTGTTGTTGTTGTTGTTGTTGTTGTTGTTGTTGTTGTTGTTGTTGTTGTTGTTGTTGTTGTTATTGTTGTTATTGTTGTTGTTATTATTATTATTATTATTATTATTATTATTATTATTATTATTATTATTATTATTATTGTTATTCTTACTGTTATTGTTATTATTCTTATTATTACTATTATTATTTTTATTATTATTACTATTATTATTATTATTAATTATTATTAATTATTATTACTATTATTATTATTATTGTTACTATTACTATTGTTATTGTTATTATTGTTATTGTTATTGTTATTGTTATTGTTATTGTTATTGTTATTATTATTATTATTATTATTATTATTATTATTATTATTATTATTATTATTGTTATTATTATTATTATTATTATTATTATCATCATCATTTATTATTTTCCTTATTAATATTAGTTGCTATGTGTCTTTGTTTAAGAATAGACATGTATAATCACCTCTAAAAGTTGTACCTTGTTCCTTGGTACATTATTGCATAACACAATCTTTCTTAACATGTAGTCTTTTGATATTTTCTTTTCCAATTACTAACTTGAGCTAACCCACCCGATTTTAAGGACTTTACAACATCATTTTTTGTTAAAGTTAAATTTTTAAGCAAAATTTAGATAATATAGGATAATTTATACCATTTTTAAGATTCTTTATCACAATCCATATGAGTTGTTTGCTTCATTATGAAGTGTGCTGAATTTAGATTCTAATATCAATTAGGAAGCAAGTTTCCTCCTAAAATTGGCTTGTAAGGATAGAATTTATTTTTCTAAATAAGATTCTCAATCAAAATTTAGGTGACATAGGACATTTAACACTTCTTATTGGGAAATATTAAACCAACTTATATTTGGGTTTTGCTTTAGGTTTGACCATTTGAAACTTCATATTGTTTACTAATTCTAGAAAAACTTGTTTCCTTTCTCAAGATTAACCATTAAAAAAGATGAGCACTTTCATATACATAGAAGGTACCATCTCTAGATATTAACCATATGAAACAACCATTATTTTTAGAAATTAGCTTTGATCTTCACAAAAGCTTGAAAAGCCTTTATCTTTCTTAGGAATCCAATTATCCAGTTGTTACTCTACGTGGACTCAAAGAAGATAAAAGCAACAAATTAAATAAAATGCTTGAAGAGTAGAGATATCACATATTTGCATGTTTAAATATAGCTGTCAATTAAGTTAGTAAAGAGAGATAAAAGGCCCCTGTCACCTGAAGAGATGCCTCTTTCGTAGACACAGCTATCGCCCTTGTGAATGTACTTTGGTCCCCATCAACCACACTTGACTTGCATCAAAACAATTAGAGTATGTAAACAGAAGCAACATTGTTGAGAATTACCAAATGCTTAGATCGGTAAACTATGAGTAAAGAAATAAAAGAGTAGAGAGCGACAAAGGACACCCCATTGATTTAAGAAAACAATGTACTAACTACTCAATGCCCAGTGTCATTTTTTCAATTTTCTTCAATGAAAACAATATTCATATTGTTGTTTGAAGATGTGGGAATCAAACCCAACACCCTATTGACTTGTCCACTCTACCATTTAAGCCACATTGCTGTATTCCTTATTATATATTTTATATATCTCATTGGGTCAACGTTTAGATTTCTTCTTGTACCTTGATTGTCTAACGTGGGGACCAAGGACTGGAGGGACATGGCGAACCAGCCTGTCCCCAAGGATCAACATGAATATAACGTAAACAGTTTTCTTTGTACCACAAAAGGAAAAATCTTTTTTCAAGCATGAGCAGGTCAATTTCTTGTACCTCCCGTTCTACATTTCTCCATTTTCTTCTGGAGAGAAAAACGTGAGAAACCAGAAGTCATCGTGTTTGTCTAAAGTAGAACATACATCCCTGAGCTGGAAGGCTTTTTGCCTCTTCATTCTCTTCCAAAAGGTTGAGTCAAACACAACAAATGTATAAAGCTATACGCTTCTTTGAATATTTATTTTCCATTAATATGCATGATTGTTGTAAGTTAGCTAGAAAAATATCTAAAACAACCAACAACGAACAACCTTGTAAACTTCATAATTGCTTAGATATTTAAATAAGTCAACTGACAGATTTTTTTTAATGAATTGACAGGTCATAAAAAGTTATTTTCTCAAATAATATTATAATTATTTTGATGGTATATAAAGGTTACAGTTCTCATCAACTTAGATATTTTGAACAGTTGCATCTACTGATTCCATCTCTCAATTATTGGTAAAAATAAAATAAAACATTAGGAGATTCCGAAAATCGAACGTTTGACAAGTGTCGTGCATGACATAATGGAAGACGTTTGCTTTCAGTGGCGAGCTGGGAAGCTATATTCTCCATTCTGATCTGCTGCGGCACGTCACAATTAAATATAGTGTCGCATTCAGTTGTCTTGGCATAAAGTCCTTCGTCTACCGTGGGTGGCGTATCTGGTCGCGGAGATATCCCAGTGTCATCGCATGTGGTCTGCGCATAATGCACTGGGACCCTTCAATCAATTGCTAAAATCACCATCACGGTCAATACGGTGCCACGTATAAACTGACAGCAGGGTAACAATCAAAGGCAATCTTTTCTCCACCAGCCACCCAACGAGGTCTTTACACGTATATTCCAACGAGAATCACAGATCGGCAATCCCGAGGGAACTCCGTCACGTGGGCGAATCAGGACCGTCGGCCACACGGCGCCGTCGGAAAGTCCAACTCGGAGTCATATCGTGTTTGGACTTTGTGGCGGCAGCCACTATTAAATTCCCGCCCATGCACAAAGTCGTTCCTCACCGGGACTTAGTGGGAAAGCCTTGGGCTACACGTGCGCACGTGCTCTGAGCAAATGTATGGCCAGAGGGATGAGTTTTGACACGTGAATACGGAGCGGAAATCAAGGGCCGGTGAGCTCGCAGGGGGTGGCCGGTCGATCCGGGTAAGCGGCTGCAAGGAGGGCACTTGGCCTGAGGAAATTCGGTCAGCGGCAGGCACACCCACGTGAATGAGTTCGGTGGAGGGGTCTTGACTATCTTAGTCGGTCACACGTGTGTGGTTCTGTTCTTTGATGCGGCATCTTGTCCAACCAGAGCAGACAACCGTGCAAGGACCTCAATTTAGCGGTGCAGCTTTCTCAGACTGCCTCGCTCGAAAGTTCAAACCATCGTGTAAGCTCTTCTTTGACCCAAAAAAGCATGTTCGTAACGAAGATCTTTGAAGTATGAAACTAAGTTTTGATATAAGACACGCAATGAAGATCCAAACATGAGATTTTTTCCTTTTTTTTTTTTTAATTATACGTATTCAAAAAGTTTCAAACAATACTTGTTCTCGACTGACCTATTACATACGATTAAAAAACTTTGATACAGGTCCAACTTGCCTCTCAAATACTAATAATTTTTGAAGCCTATCTCTGGATTAGACATCACGATGTAATGGGGTATCTGGTGGGTGGGTTAGAAGCGATTTAAAACCACTATCGACGAGAAAAGATCGACCACGACGGTAACAAAATGATTGGCAATGACGAGTGCATGGCAAGTGTAAGACTCCCTTTGCATGAGTACTGTACGGGGTGGACGTGGAAAGCAAATAAAAAGCAGGCAGGGAAGGGGGAGCACGCATGGCACTACGGCGAAAGGCAGCAGGCTTAAGTGTCTCACAAAAGCAAAAGCCACTTTTGTGCGGTTTCCCTAATAAGGAAATGAAACGAAAGGCAGAACACGACCCGGCATTCCAAGCCTGCACAGAAAGAGACACTGAAGTACAGGCAGGCCCAGTGGTAAAGTAACTCCCTCGTCTTCGAACACGTTGAGCTTCGGTTCCATCGCATGCACAAAAAGTTCCTCGGATACTCACGTGCTGTAGCGATTAGATTGGTGGCTCTGCTTGGGCTGGGCTCGGCCGACACACCTGGAGGCTTTCGCGGGCCGGGCTGAGTCACGGTAGACGCCAGCAATGCACGCCGGTTACGTCAAGCCACGACGAAAGCAGGACATGGATAACGCTCTCCGGAAAGGAAGTCCCCTCGACGTTTGAATCCTTGCTCGAGAGAGAAACTGGTAGCCCATTGGGTTAAGTTAATTAAAGAAGGTTAAGAATAAGAAAAGCATTGTAGGATTGCTGGATCATTTGTATCGAGAAGGCTTTAATGTATTGATAATCGTGATCTAAAGCGATGTGTTTCCGTGAAAATGGTGACGCCTGTCTACAGCCCCCACCTATACCTGTCCCACTCTATAAAACGAGCGCCACCGAGCCATTCGTTCTTCACTCACCACTCCTCGTTCAACTTCTTCTCTGAAAGGTCTCTAGAGTTGCCTTCCACCATGCAGCTTTTCTCATTATCGCCCCTCTTACCAACCTTTGATTGCCAGTTCGTTATTCCGATACCGATACTGTTCTGCTCTTTGTTGCTGGTCCTACTGATCCTCCAACGCCTCCACCCGAGGCACAAACGCCTCCCTCCTGGTTCGATGGGTTGGCCATACGTAGGAGAGACCCTCAAGCTCTACACTGAAAACCCAAATTCCTTCTTTGCAAACAGGCAAAAACGGTACACAAACTACATCATCTGAGCATCAGAATCAACCCGGATAACATATGACTCACCTAGATTCTCATTTCTATAATCTAATGAAAGATACCGGCACCCAGAAAGAGAAAAGTTGGTTCTTACATGTGTTTTGCCTTGTTTCACTGGTTCTTTATGGTCTATACTGTAGGTACGGGGATATATTCAAGACCCACATACTGGGATGCCCCTGTGTGATGATTTCAAGCCCGGAAGCGGCAAGAATAGTACTTGTGAGTCGTGCTCATCTTTTCAAGCCGACCTATCCACCAAGCAAAGAGAAAATGATAGGGCCAGAGGCTCTATTTTTTCATCAGGGGGCCTATCATTCAACGCTCAAGAAGCTGGTTCAGGCTTCCTTTTTGCCGTCTGCACTAAGAGGGTCGGTCTCGGAGATCGAGAATATTGTGCTGAAAATTCTACCGACTTGGAAAAACTGCACCATCAACACCTTGCACGAGATGAAGAGGGTATGTCTGTCTGTTAGCGCATGTTCTTATCTTTTAGTGCCTTTTATTGCACGGCTCTGCCCATCAGGAACCTAAAACGTTGTTCCTATTTTGGAATTTTAGTACGCTTTTGATGTTGCAATGATTTCGGCCTTTGGGAACAAACAAGACTTAGAACTGGACGGAATAAAAAGCTTGTATCAGTGCCTGGAGAAGGGCTACAATTCCATGCCTCTGGATCTACCCGGAACTCCTTTTCGCAAAGCAATGAAGGTAATTACGTTCCTTTTTGACCGTTCTATTTCTCTTAGGCTCTCGGACTCCGGCATTGCCTTGAGAAGAAAATGAAGGATTCTGTCTCCATGTGTTGAAAGATGTGGTAGTCTATTTTGGTTGTATCTGGGTGGGTTTCTTTCCAACTTTTCGATACTAACTATGGAGACCTAATTATCATCAATCAAGGCAAGGAAGCTTCTAAATGAGACCTTGAGACGGTTGATAGAAAAGAGAAGGGAAACTGGGATACACGCCGGAGGACTACTTGGAGTCTTATTGGAAGCCAGAGACCAGAAGCACAATCAGCTTAGCGACTCTCAAATCGCCGACAATCTGATCGGAGTGATCTTCGCTGCTCATGATACGACGGCGAGCGTCCTGACATGGGTTCTGAAGTATTTGCACGATAATGGCAGTCTCCTAGAAGCCGTGACGGTAATCTTTTCCTTTGATATATTATCATATTATTGTTTCGTGTGCTTCTTTCCAGAACAACCCAGAGAAGAAAGAACTCTGCATTTTTTTAAACTTATCATTGACAATTAAGATTTCAGGGGGAACAAGAAGGAATCCGGCGCAAGTTATTTGAAGAAAACCGTGGGCTTACGTGGGATGATACGCGGCGCATGCCGTTGACTGGCCGGGTATGGTGTCACCGATACCTTTAACGCACTCTGAGCACAAACTTTTGACATTCATCAGTCTGATTTTAGCTTTCCGAATGGTTGAAACGAGTATCAGGTGATTCAAGAGACACTGAGAACTGCTAGTATACTCTCTTTCACATTCAGAGAAGCTACCGAAGATATCGAGTTTGAGGGCTACTTCATTCCCAAGGGTTGGAAGGTTCTGCCGCTCTTCAGAACCATTCATCACTGTGCTGAGTTTTTCCCTCAGCCCGAGAAGTTTGACCCTTCAAGATTCGAGGTACCTCTTTCCTTCCCTGTAGCAGAAAGCACACAAAAGCCTTTCCCGATCATCTGAACCAAGATTCAGGAAGTGGGTCAGGCACTTCTATATTCTATCTTCTAGAGCTGGAAATATAAGGTTATCAATTTTTAGAATATCTTGCTGAAGTGTCCTTTTCATTTTTATGTGAATCTTCTACTTCTCAGACGATCTGAGCCTGAATTTTCAAAGTTTCAGATCACGTGAGCTAGTTTTGTAGGGTAGTAAAAAAATTTTTGAGTAAATGAGTGGAATTATATAGTTTCTACGGTGGAAAGAGAGAATCTTTTACTTGGTGATAGAGATGACTTGGTTTCTGTTTGTGTGATTCTGCAGGTGCCACCACGACCCAACACGTACATGCCGTTTGGAAATGGAGTCCATGCTTGTCCAGGCAGTGAGCTGGCGAAGCTTGAGATGCTAATCCTTCTCCATCACCTCACCACCTCTTACAGGTCCTTCCCCCCTTCCTCTCTCTCACTCAAACAAAAAGACACAGAAACTTGTAAAAAAGAGGTTAACAATCCAAAACTAGTAATAAAATAACTTAATATAAATCTTAAAATCCTTTCATAAAAAAAATATATTCTTACTCTTGAAAAAAACCTTTTTAATATAATAATTTTTTATTTTTTATTTTTATGCATGTATTTGAACTAACAAACCAATCTTATACTTAAATGTAAACTAAAAAATTTTAAACAATACTTACTTTTAATTAAGTTATATACTTGTTATATAAAAATACAAACTTATGTATAATATATATTTACTTGTGAATAAAGGTCTTTATAAGAAGTATAATCCCTGAAGTATAATCTCTACCCTTAAGATAAAGGGATATTATTAAAGATATTATAACATAATTCTCATATTATCTTAAATCTTATTTAAGAATCTTCTTTATAAACCAAGATCCAAACATCTATTATTATGGTAGGATTTTTGAAAAAGTAGTTTTGTCTGCTTTTAGTTGACTAGAAGGGATTGACTGGTGGTCCTTTTGGGGTTCCTAAGGCCGTGGAGGCGGTCCTTAGCCTCGCTGAAGGCGAGTGGGCATGGGCATGTAGGGTTCTTGAGTGAATAGGATATTGTATTTTCTTTTTATGTTTTTTTTTTTCGGTGGTAAGCTAGTGGCCACTAATCCAACGTACAAAAATCGAATAATTCAGCTAAATGTTTCTGACCACGTGGCACACATGCATCGCCATTACAATCAAACGTACTTGTGTAACCGCTGCATGACATCCAAGTCCTCAGCTTCGATGTCATCCTTCATCACCTCTCCGCTCTGTAAAACTTGTCTCCATGTCCCTTTGCTGCTCATCCTCTCGCCACAATGTTTGGTTTTTTCTTTCAATGGAGTCTTGATCAAATGGCTTATGCCAATGGGGGAATAGGAATCCACAGCGTCGTAAGCGACACAGCTTGCCAGCTGTGGAGTCTTGACCAAGTTTCTAGGAGGAAACACCAAGACAAATGTGATTTTATGTCATTGCAAAACGAACAGGTTTCTTTAGCTCCACAGCTTTGTTTAGGACGATTTTACACTTCCTTTCTTGGTTTTGTCCACATCGAAAGTACTCAAGAACTTGTTATTCTTTTGACCCATTCTAGTGCCACTCTTTTCTGAGGCTGTGGGTTGGAATAGAAAGAAAATCTTCGATATTCGCAAATGTTTAACCCCAAAAGTCTAAGAACTTTCCGTATTTTTATGTGAATCAACCTACCCAAGCTATGGCAACTAGGACATGTGCAACTGAATTTTCTTAACATGGTCGACTCTTCATGTCCTGTTGTTCCATGGTGGGGTTGATTAGCACAGCCTAGGCTTTTAGTTTGTGTAGGCTCTATGACTCATGAATGATCATTAAAGTAGTTTAACTACGGCCTGTGAGGTCGGTTTCAAACATGGCATTGGTGTTTTATTGATTAGACAGCAGAACAAAGCAACAAACGACAGGTTTGTGTCTCTATAACTTATTTGGGACCATGCATATTTTCCAACTCAACGATAAATCGTACTTGTAAGTAGAGCCTAAAAACGTGACCATCAGTTTTGTCCTTACTCGCTTTTTATTAGAGTGTAAATGCAAACATTATTGCTCTGTCCGTAATTCTGATTTCAACGTTTGTTTTCAGGTGGAAAGCTTCGGAAGACCAGGATGGAATACAATATGGCCCTTTCCCGGTACCCAAACGGGGTTTGCCTATAAAGGTAGTCCCAAGGAACAAGAAGGAGGCGTAACTAGCTGTGTTTGGTTCTTGACGACGGAAATGTTAAGTCTGATGGGGACAAAAGCAAGAAAGCCCCCATTCAGTTTCCATTTTTTCATTCCCGTTTTCTAAATTTGTTGTCGGGAATACTTTGTATTTGCAAGTTGTCCTGTATTGGTATTGTCTGGTTTAACGTAGGAAAAAGCAGTGTCTGTGCCCTGTTAATGTGCGTAACGTGTATGTTCTGTGCAGAAAAATAATAACCTCAATTTGAAAGATGCTTTTCATGTTGTTCTGAATTGAAAACAACGTGGTCTCGACGATCAAATGTGTGTGGTCTTGAATGTTGATCGGCTTCCATTTATGTTCAAAGATTTTTTTTCCCCGACTCTTCTGTGGCCTCACTAGAATCAGGACAGGCTCAAACAATGTTGGGAATACAGAACCGACGCACAGCATGTGGAATAAGTCCGTAGTGTACTACAAAGTTCCACGTTGGGTCCAATATTGTCACCCATGTGGAGAAGCAACAATATCCACCTGGACTGATCTTGCCCTATCGTGCTCACGTGGAGCCTTATGCATTTACCATCCTTCTAAACTTTCTTGGATCATGCAATTTGTACGAGCATAGACAGCCACCCGTGTTTGTAAATCTTTGTCACATCGGAAGAATCCAATGGCATTAAGAAGTGGGCACAGTTTTTTGTGACTTAAAAGTTAAATTTAAGGATAAGGGGTTTTTTCTTTTTTCATGTATACAAATAGCCCCTGGATGTACTTGAAATGTCAAGGAAAGTTTGTGTAGAAGATTTTTTAAAGAAGGTATCCAAAGTTCAAATTCACTTTACTACTTTTTTTATTGAACTTGAACATGCTTTAAAACATTTACTGTTTTTCAGTTTAAACTATCAAAGAAAACTTGATGGGATTATGGGTTATAAAAAAATCTCTAATGGAATTTTAACATTGTGAAACATTTATCATATCATTTTTAACAAATATTATTTCTATTCTTATTTATATCACTCGTATAAAAAAAACTCTAAGAGGTATGAATCTCGTACTCTCGATATGTGATTGTTGAAACAGAAAATATGGTGTGAAATTAGAAATTACATTTTTTTCTTTTTTTTCCTTCTCTTTTTTAATTGTGGATGCAAATAGATACCACTTTTGTCAATTCTAGAGATTCTTGATTAGGAAGTGGAAAAATATCGAGATATCACCTAGTGATTTTTAGCTTTTAAATGCATTTTTCTTATTTTCAAATAGATTCTTCCATTAACTTTTTAGTTCATTTCGTAACAGAACTCATACAAATTGTAAACATGCCTCATTAAAATATTTTACTTACCAGTGCTAGAAATGTTTACAATTGTTGGATAAAAATCATCTTTTTTTACTAAATTGAGAAGGATAAATGTCATGAGCTAGACTTTAATCTAATAGGTCAATTCAATGAAAGGAATAGCTAAATTTCTTTATATGATTAGATCATCCTACTTGTCTCCCTAATTTAAGAGATGTCATTATGATTCTCCTTCACCTAAATCCAAATCACCTTCACTTTAGGTAGGGCTCATTGCCTACTTCATACTAAAGAGATAACAATCACAAGTGTCATAAAATAAGCCATTACCTATCCCATAATAGGGGATTAGTCACAAACTATCAAGTTAGGTTGTGGTTTGGCTTTAATATCATTTGTTATGAACTTGAATTCTAACCCAAAAAATCAACCCAATGGAAGAAGTAGACAGGGCCCTTTATAGCCAACTTATCCTACTAGTCTTTTCCACATGAGAAAAGTCTATGACATAAAGGTTACTTAAAACCATACTATCTCATCTCTCTCTAATAAATGAACAGATATTCTAGTGAAATAGTGTCTAATCATTCAGTTGAAGTTTTAATAGTTCCCAATGAATTAGCAAAGAGTTGTAAGTAAACTATCACTCTGTATTGTAGGAGTCCCGTAATTTGTTGGGAATTCCGGATCAAAGAAGAGGCATATCAAAGTAAATGGAAATCTTGGAAAGTAATTTAACACCGACCTAGAAGTCAAATGTTCACTTGATATTTTCCTTGAACAACTCAAAGTAACTATTATGAAAGAGAACCGAAGTAAACCTATGCAAGAGGCCCTTTGGTTGCAAGTAACTATCGAAAATTGCAATTGATCTTGAATCAATGAGGAGCATTATCAAACCACTAAATTGACAGTCCATTGTTTGCAGTTTAATATATTATGAACCAATTTTACATTTGTAACTAATATACTTAATTTCAGTATCTAACTTAAATAAAAAAGTAACGATAAAAATGATGGATAGGTAGCCCTGGCCCACTTCTGTGCCACCTTTTTCTTTTTTTCTTTGTTTAAATTTTATTACTCTGCATAATCTTCAATTTGTGTGCTAGCAAATAAACCAAATTTGAAACTAGAACGAAACCCAAAAACTTAATTAGGAAATTAAAAAAATCTGCCAACTAAATAAATATTGCAGCTGATTTTGAATTATTATCTTTTCTTTTATTTCTGTCCCAAATCGTACAAAAAAAACTCACGTCTACAAATAAATTCTCCGCCTACTACTGGACAAGTTGTCTTGTCCACTGACATGTGTCTAAGAACATGCATGCACGGTGTCATGCATCAGTACACAGTCGTTCAATCAACCCATCAAGTTGCCGGATACTACAATTTAGCCTTCAGAACGAGACATGCAAGTTCATGATATGTCATATTCTATTTTTCTGTTTTCGTAATGGAAGACCACCGAGAAATATACTTTGAATTTGAATAACCTGTTGAACAGAGATGGTAATGACACAAGGAGCCCTCTCTGTTCGTTTTCAGAAGAATGATGGCTACAGGACCCTGAGGTGGTACATCAAAGATGAGTAAGAACATTCCATATCCTAAACAACAAAACACGTAACGAAGATGATGATGATCAGTGTCTAGACTTGTTTATCGTGCTTGAAAAAGACATAATCAATCTCATCCAAAAGAAAATAATAAAAGACACCAGCAAGTCAAAACTTCTCGACGAAGCACATGAGCAGATCAAAGGAAAATCAAAACCAAAACCAAAACCAAGCCCAAACTCTACACCTGGAAACGTATGGAAGGGAGTTTTGTTTTCAAAAGGATAAGGAAATGGAAACAGTGAAAAATCAACTCACATGAGCAGATCAAAGGAGGATTGCTGGTGAAGCCAGCCTGCTGTCAAACACATTAAGTTGAAAAGAAACCAGAGAACCTGGACATTCCAACAGGTAAACTTCTACAGATATAAGAAGCCAAAAGAGGACCAGTAATCCTTATCCCTAAGTGCTGAAGCCGGAAACACATGGATAGAACTTAGCTACTTTCCATAAGAAGAAAGAAATCCTGCAGAACTAGAACGTGTTTGAGATGGGGATTCTTCACTTTCATTGTTTATCCCTGCAATGTGTGGTGCAAAACAAGGATAAGCCGATATCCTTCACACTGGATGCGTTGGCTTACATGTGCGCATGGGGTGGCTTCCACAATCTATGCATCTGTCTCTACAAAGTCAAATTTTGGAATATTGGGTGGTCGTTTCTGCCATAGAGGGTGGTGATGGAAACTGATTTACGCTATAACGATGAGGTACTGTAGACATATGAACTGCAGCAAAATAATGATATCCATTGTAATTTGGAACAGGATAATACTCGTAGCACATGGCAGAAATCTTTCTGAAATGATGAGATAAGACAGGCTTACCAGAAACGTAACTTGATTTCTAATGTTGGGAGACATTGAACTGCCTTGAGACTGCCTTGAGTATAAGCTCCACAAACATGGACGCAATACATTTTGTGGACATAATTTATATGCTAATCTGATGGGTGGCAATCACCAGACAGCATATAGAAGGACAATCAAGAGAAGGTCGGGAGCACTCACCAATTGAAAATCAACCACATGAAGATGTATCAAGCCCAGATGGTGACTTAAAGCAAGTTTCATAGAGAAACAGCCAATCGAGTTTATGACGTGGCTAGATAATATCTCAAAGAACTTTGCTACTGTTTTTGATAAAGAAGCAACGATCCACACAAGCTGCTTCGGTCTGTGACAAGTTGAGGCTATGAAAATGCTTATCTGATCCAGAGCAATCACAGGTAAGCAAATAGAACGATGACCAAGAGGGAGGACAAAAGAAGATCAATTCTCAGATGGGGAGTTGAACCCAGTTCAATGGCCAAATAATTGACAAATTATAGACCTGAACTAGTTGACATTGCAGTCCTCAATATATCAGGTATGTTGGGAGCATATAGAATAATCAGAAAAGAACAAATAAAAAGCTAATACAGCTTAGCTTTCTGTGAATGTCTTTAATTTTGCTTCAAGCACTCACACATGAAAACCCTTCTTTACAGCATAAAAACTAGGGACAACTATTTTTTTCTTCCTCATAATCACGAGTCAAATTGGAAAAAGAGGAAGCCTAACAAATGCATACTTGAACTTCCCCTAGGTCCTTGAGGTGCCTTCCAGTTAAACTATATCAACTCCAATGCCCATCTGATTAGCATCTGTTGCACATGCTTCCTTATTTTTAATAAATACAATTACAAGTTCTCACATATGCATTCACTTCTACTACCGCTATTTTTCTAGCGTTCCTCATTCATTGATATACAATCAGTTCGACAGGTACACTTACCATAATGCTCCACAAGAATATAAATACATTAGATGTCTCGTTTTGGTTTTTCAAACAGAAAAAATAAACAGTAAAACCCCTAGGCAATCTACACAGCATAAGCCATTCAGAAGGTGCTAACAAGAACTATAGACAGCACATAGAACTTATAGGTTATATCAACCACAATTAGCTGTAGCTCGAGTTACACCAATTCCTTCGAGTGTGAGGTTACGTTTGAGGGTCCAAAATACACTGGGTAGTTTTGTGTAACTTAACAACCAATAACATAAGTTCAAAAGAAGAGTAAGATATTCAAGAAACTAGGTGCATCACAATCCCTTAGATTTTCAAGTAAAAGAAAGCTGAAAACAAAAGGTAGCATTTAACATCAGGATCCCAGAAGTTTGCAAAAGAAAACAGACCCATTATAGGTTAGATCAGACTCTGGGAGGATGCTTATAGGCCTATATAGAACTTAAGATAATTTCACTATAAGTTAGAAGGCTATGAAGTTGTCCCCAACTAACTCTTTATAGTGTAGCTCAGAGAAAAGTTAATATTCTGTGCAACATTATGACATTGCTTTTGTAAGTTGCTCGTATTTGATTTTCAAAATCAGCATTTTGAACAGAGACATTCCAAATTTTGCATCAACTGATCCCAGTTGTAATTTTTGGGGTTAGAAGTCATATGGTAACGCTGTAACAATCACACAAATGCTCACATAAGTCTCCTCTTCATAACTCTCCTTGACGTCTCCTTTATGAATGATCAATCAAATGCGAAAAAAGAAATACTCAGTATATGCACTTTCCACAGTGTATTCACTCATCCATTGATTCAACAAACAACTAATAAATAAACTTTCTTTCTCCAGCCCAACCAATTATAAGTACAAACCGAACTCTGTAACTATCAAAGCAAGCGAAGCTGGGTAGAGCATACAGCAAATCTTTTAATTGGGGGCCATGTGCTTGTTGTGGAAGATTTAAGTCTTGGATCTAAATATTTCCCATAGATGATGGTTTTTTGCCGAGTGTCTTCCGTTACATTACTTGAACAAGCATACTAAAGTTTGCGTGATTAGACTTGTAAGAGACTTCAGCATGTAGAAACTGAGTTAAAGACTGAACCATGCAACTGCCAATTGAGGCATAAGAACTATCAGAAACTACACACTAGAAGAGAAGAAACAGAACTACAGCTACTTCGTTTCTGCACTCCAGCAGTGATGCAAAATACACCAAAATGTGAAACTAAAGTGCTTAGGTACAAAACAGAACATGAACATAAGCAACATCGAACAAAATGCTTATCTGCTATATAATCGAACACATCACTTCCCCGTTTCAAAGCTCAGGTACTTCAATCCAATGAATCCGTTAGATGAGGTATAGTTAACACCGCATACCTGTAGACTAGCTACCAAACAAAAGGAATGAGCTTGTATCGAACTTTAGCTGCATACTCCGTATACCTATCCCCGAAGGTCTCAAGCATCAAAGTCTCTTCCAGTTTTGCTTTCTGCTCATAATACAACAAACATACGGCCACAATGAAGAGCAAGCTCAAAGGTGCTCGAAGTGCAACAAAATAAGTTGCAAACAGTAGCATTGTAGACGAATACAATGGATGACGGACCCAGCGATACGGCCCAAACTGTACCACAGTAGTTGGCACAACCACCTTCTCCGAATGCTTCGCAAGATAAAACGTCGACTTGTAATGCATCAACAGAGTCAACACTATCAACACCCAAACCACAACATTGGTCCACCCACCCGGAATGCGGTGCAGCTCTGGCCCTTCAAATGCGGCTAACCAATGCCCAACCATGACTCCCACAGAGAACAAAAGGCGATGCCACCATGGCAGGTTCACGTCCCACTTGGCGTCATGCGGGCGAGCATAGTAATCCCCATATAACCGTTTTCTTACACTGACATTGAAGAAAAAGAAATAATGATACACGAAGAAGAACACGAAAGGCCAACCTTCAAGATAGCCATTGAAATGAGCGGGTGGAACTAGAGTGAGCCAAGCAAAGACTGAAGTAACAACGGCAAGTTGTTCAAAGACGGTAGCTTCACCAAGAAAATTCTTACGAAAGCAATATAGTCCATAAATTGCCAGCGCTATCGCTAAAAACCACGGCCAGAACAACCAAGTCCAGCTGAAGTACATCCAAAAGAATGGGTTGAACAGAAAATTCACAGTCCATTTTGTTGCTGCAATAGCTACGGATAAGACCCCAGACCACTTGACAACATCAGTAGGAGTTAACTGAGAAAGAGTTTTCTTCAGCGAATCAAGAGAGAGGTTTTCCAGGGGTTTTAGCAGCGATTTCTGGGAATCCGAGCCGGCGGTGCTGGAATATGAGCATTTGACAGGGGATAACAAATGACCTCTCGTTCTTGTGAACGATAATGACAAAGGCTTTCCGTTTAATGAGCAATGTAATGGGGATTTAATGGGTTTAAGAGTTTGGTGGCACCGATAATTGGCGCCTGGCAACTGTTTGTCGAAATGTCTGAACGGGACCTTGTTGTTTGCGAAGTTGAAACCAAATGGAAGGATTCTGGAGTGAAGGAGAAGCGAGCTGGTCTCCATGATTATCGAAGGCAAAGCAGCGATTGGTTTCTACAAGAACTTATCTGAGTAGCGTATTGCTTCCGCTAAACGATGAAGCAAATGTGATTGGGGAAGAAAGAGTCGCGTAGTCGACACCACGGCTAAAATGGGAGTTTGGGTTCTCTTGATATGTTGACTAGTTGGGCCCATTCCAGCCCAGCCCATACTTTCATTTTTAACCCAAAAACAATCAATTGGGCCCAAATATGTTCATATCTCACAAAAATATCCCACCAATGAGAAGAAACAAAGACAAAGCAAAACAAGTGGTCTTATAATTCTCTGAAAACCAGGAAGAGATCTAAGCCTGAGATGACGACCTGGTAAAGAATGTAAACTAAAACAAATTTTGGGGTATTTGACAATTTTAATGACGGAAAATTGCATGCGGGATGTTCTCATTGTGACAAAAAAAGAAAATAAAACAACCTTGGCTTGGTAAAATAACCGGTTGTGTTAAATGCTAAGTTTCTTAGGGAAAGTGATATAATAAATAAACAACACTAAAGCAAAAAAAACGTAGTTTTGGATTGTGTTTTTATGGGACTGGGGTCACCAAGGTGTTCAGTAGGTGCAAACGAGAAGAATAACTAGTTCTTAAGTTCTGATGACAATTGAAAGAAAAAAAGCACTACCTTAGATCATGAAGTATGTGTGATAATCATTCATAGTGAAAAGTTATTTAAATCAAATCACTTACTAAAAACAGTCGATTAGGAACCAAACTGCATGTTACGGGGATTGCAACCAGTACAAACACCAAATAGATAGCCAACATCAAAAGGGATCCGTTTTTGACGGCTTTCTGAAACAACAAGACATGGACTTGGGTTAAACGATACATGACTTGGCCTAAAACGGCACCTAAGCCCACAGGATAAGACATAAATATAACACTCACAACAAAATCCAATAAGTCAAACAACACAAACCCAGAAATTATGTCCACAATCAGGACACTTAATTTAGTCCTCCTCGGATTACTCAATCCTTATCTCACTCATCTCTTGAACCTCCAGATTCTCAGGTGTGCATTTCCTCAACATGAGGTATGTTAAAAGAACTCTGCGCAACGAGGCTGCAATGACAGCGGCACAAATCCCCAGTGTAAACCGATGACCAAATATTGGTCACCCAGTAATAGCTACGAGGGCGGTTATACTGCACCCAAGAGCCCAAAGACATTGTGGGCAGATTTTCATGTACAGATCAGTGACTGTTACCGCATTTGCATCTCCCAAGTTGTCATCCCTTGGAAGAACGTCATATGCCTCAATACCGATTGTCATTCCGACATTTGCTGCCTCAGTGACTTTTATCTGTCACAAGTTGATAATGAAGAGTACATAAATTGGGAGAAGTTTTGTGTATTGGCTTGAGAGAAAAGCTTTACATATGGTGTCCTTATATAATGCTAGGATCAACCATGAAAGGAAATATACAAGAGAATAAATGAAATATATGATATTTTCTCAAATAATGCAATATATATGCAAAACAATATTCCTAAATAAGGAACAACTATTTCTATTAAGCACACGAATCTCCAACATTATCACATCCTCCAAGTTGTCCTCCCTTGGAAGAACGTCCGAGGTTTCAACACCAATTGTCATTCCAACATCTGCTGCCTCCTCAGTGACTGTTTTCACATCCTCCAAGTTGTCTTCCCTTGGAAGAACGTCGCCGGAAGCAACGCCGGCGGTGAGTAACCGACAGGCAGCGTGATCGATCATGCTTATGTTGCTCAAATTAGGTGAGCGAGAGAGGTAGAGAAAGTGAAAGAATATTACCGGGATCTTAAACAAGGAGGCCCGAGGTGGTAAGAAGAAAATGCATCGCCACCTACATATAGGTGCGGCCACCATCATGTTGAACCAAAAGGATTTCCTTTTAGTTCAATGGACTACAGTTCGTTTTGGTTCAAAAGGAAACCATCATGTTTGAAAGTCATGCAAGTCAAGCACCGACTGAAGGTGGAAGGCTTCTTCCAATCAAGTAATTGTTATTTTAATATCATTCCCGCGCGGTAATCGTCTGCTTTTCATGGTATTCAAATATGAAGCACCGCATGAAAGTGGAAGGCTTCCTACAATCAAGTAACTGTTCTTTGGCTTCCTACAACTAAGTAACTGTTATTTGGCTTCCTGCAATCAACTAACTGTTATTTTAATACTATTCCTGCGCGGTAACCTTCTGCTTTTCATGCGTATTAACTTTTTTCTCCGTATTTCAATTTGGATACAGAGGTCGGGTAATTTCTAGGTCCGCCGCTGGTGCTTGTGGATTCAAGAGTTCAAGGAGAGGGAAGCCATTTGCGGCTCAAAATCGCAGCAGGAAATGCAATCCAAACAGTAGTAGATCAAGGTATGCAACGAGCAGAAGTCATGATCAAAGGACCGAGTCTCAGAAGAGATGCGGCATTAAGGGTGATTCGAAGAAGCAGTATAATATTAAGTTTTGTATGAGATGTAAAAACCCCTATGCCACATAATGGATGTAGACCCCTTAAAAAACGGTGTGTGTAAAAAAAAAAAAAAAGTTTCAATCAAAGAGGAATAAATTAAATAATTTATGATTTGAGCAAATAAAAAAATATTACTACGGTTCGAGATAAAGTAATAGTATTGACTTAGACATTGCAATGGAAGTATATTGCATTAAGAAAAGATAGTAAGCATTTATATTATGGATGCTTTATTTCACCTCCACTTATGAAAGGTTAAGCTGATACAATAAGCATTGCAATGCAGAGAGCTTTACTTAGAAAAATAGAAGGAAAATGTATCACATGCACAAACTATGAGAAAATACTACATGAACATTCTATCATAGTTGGTATTCAAGAATTAGTACATGAAATTTTAATGAATTTGAAAGAAATTGTATTAAAAAAATAATCAGTTTGGAATTTGTGTCATGTCTATTTATGTCAAGGGTCCTTGATCTATAACTATTCAAGACATAATCTTACCATCTTCTATGGAAATTGATGATAATACATAGCACGTAGCTAATCTAACATAACCAATTTATTTGTGTATTGAATTACAAATTGAAAGGAATTGCAAATATCATATAAAAACACCAAAAAATTGTTAAGTTAAAAGCTATCCTATAGATGCTATGTTCATACCTAGTTCAAATGCAAACCATGGTATTCATTCTTATGTAAATGAGAATGAAGAAAAAAAAACAGATACTTTTTTCCAAAATATGGACAAATGGAAGTACAACTCCAAAAGAAGCACCTTATGAAGCCTCATGGAATTTGATGAAGTTATATATTCCTTCTTTACATGCATAAGAAGATAAATCACATTTAGAAAACAATCAACACAAAGTTACTTTTCTCATTTTTGCCTTTCATGATAGATTGACTAAACTAAAGAAATAGCCTTCAAATCCATTTTTATAGACCAATCAAAATTGCCTCCTAGAATTTATAATAGCCTTAAAAGTTCCAATGTACATATTGTATTGGACCTTTTAAATATAAGTCAAGATGACTTTATGAAAATTAAACATTCACATGAAAGGCATAAAACATATATTCGACATTCTAAAAATAGAAAAATAATTGATAAAATTTTAAATCCATTGGATTTCATATTTTTTATTATTTTTATATTTTTAGAAAAGTAAAATGAAAGGAAAATGGGTCTTAGACAACACATGGAAGTGTTACCGACTACGAAGAGATTTATTTAATAAGTCAATGGGTTACTCTATTGAACAAATAGATCATTTAGTTATAAATCCACCTAATAATTTTTCTTGAATAAGATAACGATCAACCTCTGATGTGCTTAATGTGCTTATAAAATATTGGATTGGCAATAATATACTATGTTGCTTCACTATCAAAATGTTGTGGCACTAACAAATGAAAATGCACTCCCAAATCTCAAAGTAACACAAAGAGCCATATTATATCACAAATAGTGATAGCCAAGACTCGATATTCAGCTTTACTCAAAGATCATGAAGCAATAGGTTGTTTCTTGGTCTTTTAAAAAACCAAGGACTCTCCTAGCTTGATAAAGTATCCTTTAATTGACCATCTAGTCATAGAACATGTATCATAATTAAAATTGCAAAAGGATGTGAGTGCCATGAGTGAGGATATTGGAAGAAAATGACCTAATCCAAGGCAACCTTTGAGATACTTAAGTACTCATAGTGTAGCATCCATGTGAGACTTTTTGAGGGCAAGAACAAATTGACTCAGCTATTATATAATATGGTTAATATCCAATCTCATCATAGTTAGGTTGATCAACTTACAAACCAAATGCTAATAAGGCAATGCATCATCAAGAGTGGAATCATGCTTCTTAACTTTAAGTCTAGCATCATATTCAATAGTAGTTAACTTCTTGTTTTGATCTATAAGAATGAGCACATGGTTTGCTACTAGATAGTCTTGCCTCATATATAAGCCCTAATGCATATTAGCATTAGTTAATGTAAATACCCGCATAAGATCATACAATCTCTACTCCCATGAAATATTTGGATTGACCCAAATCCTTCATATGAAAGCAGGACTTCATATAACTTTTCAAATCACATATGGAAGAAGAATGATTACCTATTATGAGGATATCATCCACATTTATTAATAAGATCACAAACGCATTTCCTTTCTTCCAAGTAAAAAGGGCATGTTCATGGAAGGGCTAAATAAAACTTTGTCAGCCAGAACAACCAAGTCCAGCTGAAGTACATCCAAAAGAATGGGTTGAACAGAAAATTCACAGTCCATTTAGTTGCTGCAATAGCTATGGATAAGACCCCAGACCACTTGACAACATCAGTAGGAGTAAACTGAGAAAGCGTTTTCTTCAGCGAATCAAGAGAGGTTTTCCAGGGGTTTTAGCAGCGATTTCTGGGAATCCGAGCCGGCGGTGCTGGAATATGAGCATTTGACAGGAGATAACAAATGAACTCTCGTTCTTGTGAACGATAATGACAAAGGCTTTCCGTTTAATGAGCAATGTAATGGGGATTTAATGGGTTTAAGGGTTTGGTGGCATCGAGAATTGGCGCCTGGCAACTGTTTGTCGAAATGCCTGAACGGGACTTTGTTGTTTGCGAAGCTGAAACCGAAAGGAAGGATTCTGGAGCGGGGAGAAGCGAGCTGGTCTCCATGATTATCCAAGGCAAAGCAGCGATTGGTTTCTACAAGAACTTATCTGAGTAGAGCATTGCTTCCGCTAAACGATGAAGCAAATGGAATTGGTGAAGAAAGGGTCGCGTCGTCGACACTACGGCTAAAATGAGAGTTTGGATTGTATTCATATGTTGATTAGTTGGGCCCATTCCAGCCCAGCCCATAATTTGATTCTTTAGCCCAAAAACTATCAGTTGGGCCCAAATATGCTCACATCCCACAAAATATCCCACCAATGAGAACAAACAAAAACATAGCAAAACGAGTGGCCTTATAATGATTGATACATGGATCGATAGATCGAAAAAGAGTGGCCCTATGATTGCCAGAAAACCAGGAAGAGATCTAAAGCCTGAGATGACGACCAGGCAAAGAATGTAAACTAAAACAACAAATACCCGCAAACTAGAATTTGGGGGTATTTGACATTTTAGTGAGGGAAAATTGCGTGCCGGATGTTTCCATTTGGACAAGGAAAATCTACTTGTGATTCAACCTTGGCTTGGTAAAATAACCGGTTGTGTTAAATTCTAAGTTTCTTAGGGAAAGTGATATAATAAATAAACAACAATAACCCACAAAAAACGTAGTTTTGGACTGTGTTTTTACGGGATTGGGGTCACCAAGGTGTTGAGGAGGTGCAAACGAGAAAAACAACTAGTTCTTAAGTTCTGATAACAATTGATTGAAAGAAAAAAAGCATTACCTTATATCATGAAGTGTGTATGATAATCATTCATAGTGAAAAGTTATTTAAATCAAATCACTTACTAAAATCGGTCGATTAGGAACCAAACTGCATGTTACGGGGGTTGGAACCAGTCCAAACACCAAATAGGTAGCCAACATCAAAGGGGATCCTGAAACAACAAAGACATGACCCTTATTCCCTTTTTCCCAACTCTTCTAAACAAGACACATGGACTTGGGTTAAACAATACAAGACTTGGGCCGAAACAAGACACCCCCTTGAAATTATTTCCACAATTTAGTCATCCTCAGATTACTCAGTCCTTATCTCACTCATCTCTGGGATGTCCAGATTCTCGGGGTTCCTTTTCCACATGAGTTGCGTTAAAAGAACTTTACCGAACGAGGCTGCAATGACCACTGCACAAATCACTAGTGTAAAGCGACGTCCAAATATTGGTAACCCAGCAATGGCTACGAGGGCGGTTATACTGCACCCAAGAGCCCAAAGACAGTGTGGGCCAATTTTCCTGATCGTTCTCGCATTCGCATCCTTCGAGTTTGGGTTGTTCTCCCTTGGAGCAGCAGTTGCCTCAGCAACTGTTTTCAGAGCCTCTAAGTTGGCCTTCCTTGGAAGAACGTCAGCAGCTACAACACCATTAGCACCAACGTTAATTGCCATATCAAAACCGGAGCGACCGAATGAGGAAGCAGTGCGATAAAGATGAGAGAGAGGGAGGGAAGTGTTGTTTTGGAAGTACAACTTCTGTTGAGAAGGCGAGCATCTGGGCTATTTATACACCAAAAAAAAAAAAAATCCTTCCGGGTATATTTCTGCCCTATTCAAATCTTCAGCGCCTTTACGACGGCGCTTTCTATAGATTGGGCCCCGGCTTTCTTAATTTCCCTGGGTTCACAATTTGGTCAAAGACAGCGGAACCTTGTAATTTCCTTTCTTAATCACAAAATACTTGATCGGGCCCGCGGGGCGCAAATACCAATCAGATTCATTGAACTTGTGAAATTTATACCCAAAAAATCACCAGTTCAGACCATCGGCCTTATCACGGAAGGCGTTCGTTTGACGCTTCGATCTGATAGGTTTGATAATTGCGTTCGTATGACGCGCCTCTAGCGTTAGTTTGACGCCCCTCTACTAGGCGTGATTACAAAACCTCTCTCGTCTTTCTCCTCATCTAACCTTTACTCCCTCTTCCGTCTTCCTTTCTTTTCCAACTCTCAGGCATCTCTAATGGCGGAAACTCCCCTAAAACGCGAACGAAGAAACACCAATTCAAAAATGAAGCCTCTTGTAATGCTCTGAATAGTATGTTTAAATGTTATAAGTTAGAGGATAAAATTTAACCTTAATTTTATGTGTTATCAAATAGACTTATTATTCATTACGGTCTTATTTGGCAAGCTAAGGCCCACGTAAGTCAGTTCATATTTTTAAATTGAATTTACATGTTTCATTTTATTAAAGTAAACTTTGATATAGTCCACTTTTTTGGTGTTTTAGATTTAATTATACATATTTTGGATTTTTTATCTCATTAGAAATTGATTAAATCTTTACATGTGGTGTTAGAGCAATTATAATTTGGGTCTAAAATCTAAAAGTTGTTTATAAATCTAACCCGTAGGTGTCGATTTTCTCAAAGTGGACCCTTTCTTTGGGTATCCTTTTCCATTTGTTTAAATATATTCCATTTTATCTAGGGTGATGATCTGCCTCGACTTCGAATGCCATGAAAGTATATATGAAGCGACTCATACCAAGCAGTTTCAAACTCATTCCTTTGATTTCTCCCATTTTCGCTTCATCCAAATCTTGAGCTTTTCATACAAGAAACGCTGTCTTTCTTCCCCATCGTCTCAAAAGGCTCGTGTTTGCCTACGCATCATCATGTTCCCGAAGTTTCCTAGCAACCAACACAAGTCTTTTTCCATGGTCAAGACTCATCAAGTTTTATTTTGTTTTGTTTTTTCCTTTTTAATTGCAAGTTGGTGATTATTTGCAGAAGTACACACCTCATCCTATCAATTCAACATAAAATAGTTATTGTAAATTGGATCAGTTGCCTTTAATCAACTATGCAAACCACATTAGTATTTAAAAAATAATCAACAAGTTGCAATAGACATGGGGTTTAAAACATCTTACGTTGCAGACAAAATCTTGTCTAAAGGCACTGCGTAATGTGGCTTCGGGAACCGCTTGCTGATCGAGGCAACATGGAATCGGTTTTAGAGAGACACACATTTGGCACGTGTCCACCGGGAATTAGAATTCAATACAAAAAGTTAATTATATGCACTTAGTTTTGTACGGAGGCCACAAGCAAATGGGTGAAATTTTTGTGTGCCTTTTTATTTCTTGCTATGCCCTGTTAGTATCCCCCTAGTGCCGCTTAGGGCAACCTCACGTAGTTGGAGTGGAAAGTTAAAGAACGAAGACGTGTTGGTCCCACATGTATGCAGTAGTCTAGTGTCTAACCTTGCGCTCGAACATAAGAATGAGTTAAAAGGATGTTGGTGAACAATAGAGAAATCTATAGGAATCGACTTACAGTATTTAGATTTTCTACCAATTGTGAACAAATGGGAATTACACATGGATTTCTTAGAGGGAACCCAAGACCTTAACTATCAACAAGTTTAATAGAATATGTCTACCTTCTATCATGAGTCCCCCTCTATTTATAATCCCTGCAGTAGATATAACTACCTGCCTCTCCCTTACAATTGATTCTGTTATTACAACTGAAATGAGTAAAGTAAAAACGACAACATCTTGATACAACCACTTATTTAAAACACCTTAGCAAGATATTATAATCCTACTATGGCTAACTTGATATGTGGACTGTTGCATCCTTTCCCCTTTAATCAACAATCTTGTGCTTAAGGTTGAACTCAAGATAATGCCCTTCAAAACCTTCCACATCCAACCAAGTGGCTTCTTGCACTAGAAGGCCTTGCCAATTAACCAGATATTGAGGATGCATTTTTTTGATTCTTTGCTCAAGTATGGTTTGGGGAGCTAGGCACATTACATTTTCATTAACCAAATAGGCTGGCAGATCAGCCTGCACTTGTATACCTTCACACAATGCTCTTTTAAGCATCGAAACATGGAATACATTATGTATCTTAGACTTTTCTAGCAGCCTTAAACAATAAGCTACTTCCCTAATTTTTTGCAACACTTCAAATGGTCTAAAATACCTAGGAGAAAGCTTGTGATTCTTATGGATGGCCATTAATTCCTTCTATATGGCTGTAGTTTAAGATAAACTTGCTCACCTATAACAAAAGATTCTTCCTTATGACCAGCATTATAATATTTATGCATTCTGCTTTGTGTTCCTCTCAATCTTTCCTTAATATTTTTTAAAATTACATCTCTAGCCTGCAGTTCTTAATCAACAGCAGCCACTGTAGAAGATCCTGAAATGTAAGATAATAAAGAGGGTGGAGGCCTTCCACACATTATTTCATAAGGAGACTTCCCTATCACACTGTGCACATTTGTGTTATAATAGAACTCAACCCATGGTAGCCACTAACACCATTCCTTAGGTCGGTCTCCAATGAAATATCTGAGGTATACCTCTAGTGTTTTGTTAACCACTTCAATCTACCCATCAGTTTATGGGTGGTAGGCTATAGAAAAGTTAAATTTTGTTCCTTGCATTTCAAACAATTGCTTTCAAAACCCACTTGTAAACACTATGTCTCTGTCATAAACAATGCTTCTTGGCATCCATAGAGCTTGAATATGTTTTAAAAAAAAATCTAAGCAACACTTACAACTATATAAAGGTGTGCTAATGCCAAGAAATGTGCTGCTTTTGATAGATGGTTAACCACCACAAACATAACTTGTTTACCTCTAAAAGTGGGCAACCCTTCTATGAAATCCATAAACAAGTCTTCCCAAACCTGTTTAGGTATAGGCAATGGTTGAAGCAACCTACTTGGTTTGGTATTTTGCCACTTAATCCTTTGGCACACACTGCATTCCCTTACAAACTTCATTACATCTTTTTTCATTTTAAACCAAAAGAATGTAGATTTACCCTTTGAAGGGTTTTGAAATACCCTTCATGTGTAGCACCGTGTATCTCACTTAGAATCACAGGAATCAAGGTTGAATCCCTTCCCAAAAAGATTCTGCTATGATGGAATAAAATTCCATTCCTATACTACCATTGCTTTCCTGCCTCTCCGATACTCATTTTATCCAACACCTCCTGAGTTTCTATATTCATTGATACTTCCTTTTAAATGGAATTCAACCATTCTAGTACCAACATTGAAATGGCCTTCAATTGATGATCATATTGTTCCTTTTGCCAGACTTGTTTACCCTTCTTATGTAATACATCTTGTTGTAGTAGTATTCTATTCTTGGATGGTATCTAAACTTCCTTTTATGCTTTATTTCACTCTATTGCATTTCTAGCAGTTACTTTTACTCCCTTCCTGGACAAGGCATCTATAACACTATTATCCTTTCCAGGTCTATAATGAATCTCGAAATCATACCCAACTAATTTAACCAACCACTTTTGTTGTGTAGGGGTTGTAATCTTTTGATTCCATAAACTTTGAAGGTTTTTTTGATCAGTTTTTACTATGAATCTGGTTCCTAAGAGATACTGCCTCAACTTTTTTATAGCCAATATAATAGCCAAAAGCTCTTTCTCATAGGTAGCTAAAAGCAGGTTTCTTCCCTTATAAGCTTGGCTAAAAAATGCAATTGGTTTTTGCTTTTGTGATAATACAGCTCCTATTCCCACAGCGCAAGCGTCACATTCCACCACAAGAGGTAGTGAAAAATCAGGTAATTTCAATATAGAAGCTTCTGTCATTGCCTTTTTAAGTTGATTAAAGGTTGTTTTTGTTTCAATTGCCTATACAAAAGCTTTTTTCTTAAGGAGTTTAGTCAAGAGAGCAGCCAAGGTTCCATAATTATGAATAAACTTCCTATAATAACATGTCAGACCCAAAAAACCCCTCAAAGTCTTCACATTATTGGGGACAAGCCAATTTATCATTGCTTGTACCTTCTCACCATCCATATAAACCCTTAGTTCAAAGATCACATGACCAAGGTAGTTGATAGTGTTAACTCCAAAAGCACATTTTTCCCTCTTAATGTAAAGTTGTTGAACCATTAGCTTTTCAAAAACCAACCTTACAGGCTTACAATGCTCACTCCAATCTTTGCTATATACCAAAATGTCATAAAAAAAAAAAACACCAATACAAAGCTTCCCAAATACTACTTAAAGACCTTATTCATTAAGCTTTGAAAAGTTGAAGGAGTATTGCACAACCCGAAGGGCATAACAAGGAACTCATAATGCTCCAAAGGAGTCTGAAATGTTGTCTTCTTAACATCTGTTAGCCTCATTATGATCTGGTGATAACCGAATCTTAGATTCAACTTAATAAATAGCCTTGCCCTGTGGAGCTCATCTAAGAGCTCATCTACTGTAGGGATTGGAAAACCATCCTTAATCATATCCTTATTTAAGGCTCAGTAATCCACACACATCCTCTATGTACCATCATTTTTCCTTACTAGAATGATTGGAGATGAAAAAGGGCTACTGCTTTCTTTAATCACCCCTTCTTCCAACATTTCTTAAACCAATCTTTTAATTTCTTTTTTTTTTGTAGTTACGAGTAACGGTATGGTTTGGTGGCTATTACCTTATTTTCATTCTTAAGTACAATTTGGTGTTCATGCAATTTAACAGGAGGTAGGCCATGTGGTTTTTTGAACAATATATCATACTTCTCCAACACTACTGCAAACGGTTTAGACCATTTGTTAGCCAAGTTCCTTTCTCTTATTGTTTCTACAAACCATAGATGGACTACCATTCCTTCCTTCTAATACTTCAGTAATTTGGCTAATTCCAAACTATTAATCATTTTATTTTTTAAATTTCTATTCCCCCTTAGTTCAATCATTTTCTCGGCATTCATAAAGGTCATTTTTTATTCAACAAAGTTCCACCATACTTCCTCGAAAGTCTCTAACCATTAAACTCCAAGAATTACTCCTAAATTAGGAATAGGGAGAATAAAAAAATCTACTTGCATTTTATTTCCCTGAATCAACAGCTCCACATCTTTATAGAACCCTTCCCCTTGGAGTTATTCCCCACTAGCAACCTCAACACTGAAAGTCTGAGTCAGATTTGGTTCTAATTTCATCTTCCCAGCTAGCTGTGCACTCATAAAATTATAGGTGCTTCCCATGTCCATTAGTATTACAACCCTCACCTTATCCTTCCCTATATTACCTTGCACATGCATGGTTTTGGGACAGCTTACTCCATTTAAGGCAGCTAGTGATAACATTCTTAACTCTCCTTGAATCTCTTCTACTTCATGCTTATTTTCTTCAATACATTCTTCATGATCTAAAAACTCTAGCAAAAACAACTTCTTGCATTTATGTCTAAGGGTAAAACGTTCATCACAATTGAAACATAATCCCCTAGCTCTTTGATCCATAATTTCTAGTTAAGTTACCTTTTTAATTGGGAAGGTAGTCTTATTATCATTAGCTTAGTTTCAGCCCCACTTACCACATTCTACCTTCTTACTACAAGACTTATAGGAGTTTTTGTAGCTAACTCCTTAGCTTCAAACAATTTAGCAAAACCAATAGCAGCAAACAATATAAAGGGGCTTATGAGCAATCACATCTAATTTAATTCTATCTTTCAATCCATTGGTAAAACAGCTAATACGTTGCTTAACATTCAAATGACTAGATTGTAAGAGTAACTTATCGAATTGTCTTTGATAATCCTACACAAAATCCATCTATTTGAGTTTCATTAGTTCACCAAAATAGTTTGTGAATATTATTGGCCCAACTTGTAACCTTAGCTCATTAGCCAAAACATTCCAAGGTAGGAATTCATCATCGTGCTCCTTCAATAACAACTAGTACACCATTTGTGCTTCTCCATCCAAATGCTAGGAAGTTATACAAACTTTATCCTCCTCTGGAGTCTCATTGAAATCAAAGAATTAAAGTGCTCTATCAATCCACCAAGTAGGATCCATACCTCCATCGTATTTAGGAAAATCTAACCTCACCATTCTAGTTTGAATGTGTCCAAAATGTGAGTGTTGATCCTCATGATTACGATTTCTCCCTCTAGAATCATTTCGATGCCAAGATCCATTATAAGTGGAGGAACCTTGGCCTGTATCCTTTGCCAATTCCATACGTGCTGCGAGATCATCAATTTGAGTAGTAAGAGCATCGATTAACTGATGCATCGTCTCTATCAAGTCTGAAAACCCTAAATTTGAAACTAGATCTTTCCCTGAATCAGCACCTGGCATAGTTGATACCAATTTGCAGCAGTTTAGTGTCTAACCTTGTGCTCAAACATAAGAATGAGTTAAAGGATGTTGGGGAACAACAGAGAAATTTATAGGAATCGACTTAGAATGTTTAGCTTTTCTACTAATCGTGAACAAATGGGAATTACACAAGGATTTCTTAGAGGGAACCCAAGACCTCAACTATCAACAAGTTTAACAGAATTTGCCTGCCTTCTATCACGAGTCCCCCTTTATTTATAATCCCTGTAGCAAATATAACTACCCACCTCTCCCTTATAATTGATTCTGTTATTACAACTAAAATAGGTAAAGTAAAAATGACAATGTCTTGATACAACCACTTATTTAAAACACCTTAGCAAGATATTATAATCCTACAATGGCTAACTTGATACGTGGACTGTTGCATTGAGCCCTAGCAATCCTAGTAGTTGGCATCCGCCAAGGACGTCGAATAAAGGAATTGTGGGGGTATGTTACGATGTTAAAAGTAATTAGGTCTACCTCCCCAACAAGGAGTTCTCCTTTTGGCTCAGTGATAAGTCTGTAACAATTGGTATTAGAGTCAAACCTCACATCCTGAGTTTGAATCCCGATAGGTGTAAAATAAAGGAATATGAGGGGAAAGAGCCCCAGCAATCCTAACAGCTGGCATCCATTAAGGATGTTGGATAAAGGAATTGTGAGGGTATGTTACAATGTTAAGAGTTATTGGGCTTGCCTTCCCAACAAGGAGTTCTCCTTTTGGCTCAGTGGTAGGTCCGTAACAATGTAGCACCTACACCTATAGTAAAAAACTTTTAAAAATTTCTAAAGTTTTAAATTCAAAGAAAAATATACTATTTATAATGATATTAATTATAGTCCTTGAGGTGTCAAAAATAATATGAATGATTTTATAGAATCTAAACTATGGTAACTTTTTGTACTAAATTCTACTTCACTAGAATTGTAGTAGATTCGTGAAAAATTTGTGTCATTCTAAAACCTATTCCATGTTTTCATTCACAGGCTTTAAGACTATGGCCATAATCATAAGGACGACATCAATGACTCACAAGCACTTGAGGCAGCATATGCTAGAATGGAACTAGTGTATGGGTTTCCAGGTGCACTTTAATAGTCATTGCAACTGTTGTAGTGATAGGTGTTAGTGGTCGAGAAAGACCAACTCATGAGGATATTTGAGATTTTTTTTATGTATATGAGCTTTTTCAATACTTCAATGTTAGGATATTAGTTTTACATATGTGATGTTATTGTATAGGCTTAATAGGTGGGCCCACTACACTTGGGTCATTTATATAACTTTCTTCCACATGTACTATTCTTTGGCAATTGTACAAAACCCAAACATTGTATTCTTTTTTAACTGTAATAGTAATGCAAGGAGCCCACAACCATTTCAATATCTTTGTGTTTTACTATTTTCCATCATGAGTTGCGTTGTGGATTTGAAGTGTTAGGTAGTTGTGTTGTTTTCCGGTTGGCTTGCTTCTTGACAATATTGGCTAGTTGTGGAAACCCTGGTTTTCTCAATTACTTAATGGTTGTAATTTTTTGGTTTTTAAAATACCATGTTCTTATTCCACTTTTCAAATTTGAGTAGTTGCGAAAGAAATTTACCAACATGGCCTCCTCCCTCACTAACGTTTTGCAAGCACTTCACGTGGTTGAACATGTAGGCAACAAACATGTCAATCTACCTCAAAGTCGTTGATAACTTTATTTTTTTATGAAGTTATTTTGTTTACTTTAGGCAAAATATAATATAATATTTGTGTAATCATATTTATTTAAGTTTTTTTTTATAAGCAAACCCAAGAAAGTAGAAAAATAAGAGAAATGAAGCAAAATATTGAAAGAAAAGAAAGAAAAAAGCAAAAGGGCAAGTGAGAAACTTACAAGTGGAAACAAAAGAAAACAAGACAATTATAGTCGAAGAGAGAGAACATCAAAGGATTGTTGGTGGGTTGTGGTCAAGCAACAAACAGAGGAGACGACATGTAGCTTCTCCCTTGCCTGAAAGTCAGAGCTTATGAGCAACAACATGGGACTCTAAGAACACACAACAGTCATGTGAATGCCAACTATCTACACATTCTTTTCCAGTGAAGGAGAACATTGTTGCCATTGGAAACTTTTCCATTTTCCTATCAATTTTGGGCATTTTCTAGCTAAAAGGAAGCAAATTCAACATCTAGTTGTGATTTTCGGTCTTTCTGTAATAGTGGCATATGGTTTCGTAGTGGTTTTCCATGAAGAACAACAAATGCCATCTGAGCTTTTTTTGTCAGATCTATGCATTTTTATGGCAAATTTAAGAGATTTTTCGATAGATTGGCACTCTAGGCACCTTCCCCGGCAATTTTTCATAATTTTCATGAAGAATGGCAATGGTGTGTGGCAGCGTACGGTGGTGCATAACAGCGTGTGGCTGCTCATTTTCATCCCTTTTTTCAAATAGCTTCTTCTACTGTCTCTGACGTGTAGATTTGTCCAAACTTTCTCTAAATTGAAAACATTTTGATGACAGCTCCCATGTTTTTAATTTAAATAATGTTTTGTTTAATTTCTTGTATTGTTTTTGTTTGTATAAATATTATGTTTTAGTTTATTGTGTTAGAGCTACAATGTAACTTGATTATGATGTATGAATGTATGATTATGGTGCTTTATGAAGTTACATGTTTCTGAGTTTAATGCATTTAAGTGATTAGGTACCACTTAGATGAGCTAATTTGCATGTTAGAGACTGACATGAAATGACATGTAGTTGCTTTTTATAATGTGCAACCATAGATTAATATAGATAGACATATACCACGTAGTTTATGTGGCTTTAGGTGTAAACTGGAATATTCATAAATTTTAATGCACTTAATTGATTTAATTCACATGTAAAACTACAATGAGTTAATGAGTTAAGTAGGTTTACTATATCTAGATATAGGATAGTGAATAAATTAAGAAATTTTATCATCATATGAGTAAAATCAATCTTACAAGCATAAATGATCGACATTTGTATCTAGTAATTAGGTAAAATCAAACATTCTAACATGTTTCGTTAAGCAAGTTTAGGTTAAATTTAGTTTTTTAATCAATGCTTTACAATTTTAATTTGCCAGATAAACTCTATGAATTATTCATCATTAGTAATTAGTTAGCTAGCAATCACTAATTTCTATGGGATAATATCTTTACTTATCATTATATTACTTGTTCGACATGTTCATTACAGTGTAATGAGCTAAGTGGGTTCGCTATACCTAGATATAGAATAGTGAATAAATTAAGAAATTTTATCATCACATAAGTATAATCAATCTTACAAGCATAAATGATCGACATTTGTACCTAGTAATTAGGTGAAATCAAATATTCTAACATGTTTCGTTAAGCAAGTTTAGGTTAAATTTAATTGTTTAATCAATGTTTTGCAATTTCAATTTGCTAGATAAACTCTATGAATTATTCATCATTTGCAATTAGTTAGCTTAACAATTACTAATCTCTATGGGACAATATCTTTACTTATCATTATATTACTTGTTCGATATGTTCACTTACATGTAGGATTTCACCAAGTAGTCATCTTTTTCCTTTGAAACCCAAAGTGATTTTCAAACAGATACTATTGTCCTTGCAACTAGAACTTGAACAACTCCTAGAGATCCTCTACTTCTCACCCAAGCTAATCTCCAAGTACAAAGCATTGTTACCACTCAACTCAAAAATGAAACCAATTATGATTTATGGAGCCGACAATTCAAGAATGGGCTTAGAATCATAAAGAAACTTGGTTTTATTAATGGAACACTTCCACGTCCATCAAGCCAAGATCCTAGATCTAAAATGTGGGATGAATGCTACTCTGTGATAATATCTTGGCTTGAGAAATCTGTTGTTGAAACTCATCTTGGCTTTGTCTTCCAAAATGGAAAAGTTGTAAAAATTTGGGAGTCATTTCAATTGAGGTTTGGGAAGCTGTCAAACACTAACTCTTACAATCTTGAAAAAGAAATATATGCTTTGAACCAAGTTCATACTAGTGTCACAAATTACTACACCTATTTAATTGACTTGTAGGGGGAATTAGATACTCAAGAGCCTTTTATTCAATGCACTTGTGGGAGATACAGAGGTGAGGTCAACCAAAGGATAACAGATAAGACATAAAAGGGGAGATTAATGAAGTATTTGAATAGGCTTTTTGACTCATTTTAGAACCTTAAAACCAATATCTTAGCAAGGGAAAAGTTACCTTCATTGGATGCTGCATTTGGTCTCACGAAGCAAGATGAGTCCCAAAAGTTGTAGTTTGATCCTAGTGGCAGAATTTCTAAAAACATAACTTTGGCCATGCAAGGGCTTCCTTCTCCAATCTATTAGAATGCATCCCCTATTCTTTTTTTTACTAATCTTAGGAAAAATCAACTCAACAGGGGAGGAATCAATAATGGGCAGAGGCCTATTTGTTCTTATTGTCAAAAACAAAGGCATTCAAGAGAGAAATGCTACCAACTAGTGGGGTATCCTCAAGGATGGCAACTCAAAAACAAAAACCAAAGGAAAAGGAATCTGCCCACCATGAATCAGACATCCTTTGATATGGTTGGTCAATCGATTCCACAAAACCCATTTTTATACAACTTGGGTTAGTCTCAAGGTGAGATGTTAGGAGTTTTGCCAAGTCAATTGAGTCCTATTATTTCCAAAAATGGATCTGGAACTCAACAGGGACCTAATGGAGTTAATGGGTATAACCTATTTCTACAACAACCTAGGCTTAATAGTTTTAGGCAACAACCAATATTTCTAAGCCCTCTAAATCGGGTTTTTCAACCCACTACTATTGTGGACTCCATCATTAGGCAGCAAACCCAAATTCTGCAAGGATAACACCTTCAACAACCTAATTTGAACAATTTTAGAAGATGGTGTCATTCTTTAATGGGATGAACTTGGGTGACTCTATTGCAAATTTCATAGGTATGAGGGATACATTACAAAGCTCACCTTTTATTTATAAATGGATAATATACTCATAAGCTAGTAGCCATGTTGTTTATGATTTGCATTATCTACATACTCATTTTCCATGTACTTCACTTGGTTTATCTGTTTGTATGCCCAATGGTAATCAAACCTTAATTTCTCACATTGGATTTACCAAGCTTACATCAAATTTATACCTCAAACATACCCTTTTTGTACCAAGATTTCATTATAACCTCATATCAGTTTCCAAGCTTTGTCATGATAATAACTGTGTGGTTATATTCTTTCGTGAATTTTGCTTGTTCTAGGACTGTATGATTGGGGCACTAATCTAACTGGGTAAAGAGGATCGAGGTTTATACCTTTTTCATTTGCCATCCCAAAGCTCTTCCATTAAGTCTTGAGCAGTTTTTGTTTCTAGTCAAAAATATTTTGTGTAATGTAAATGTAAGAAACACTTCTAATTATACTATGTATGACAAGTATGCTTTGTGGCATTGTCAGTTTGGACATGCTTCACAAAAGCATTTTTTTGATAATGGGAAATGTATTAATTCGCCTTCTAGTTTTCCATGTCCAATTTGTCCTTTGGCGAAGTAAATACGTTTTCGTTTTCCTTTTCCATAGAAGTGTTCTTTCTCTTCTTTTATTTTTGATTTAATTCATATGGATGTATAGGGTCCACATCATACCTTAAATCATGATAGATTACTTTATTTTCTTACTATAGTTGATGATTATTCGTAAGCCACATCGACTTTTCTCTTGCGCTTTAAGGGTCAAGTTTTCCTTACTTTGCAATTTTTTATCCTTATGGTTAACACCTAATTTAGGAAGTCAATCAAGTGTATTCACTTTGACAATGGTGGTGAATTATTCTATACTAAATGCACTTCATTTATTGCCTCATATGGCATACTCCACGAGAGTTCATGTGTGTATACTCTTTAATAGAATGGGATTATGGAATGCAAGCATCGACATTTGATGAATGTCGCTCAAGGCTTAATGTTTCAAGCCCAAATCCCTTTCCATTTTTGGGGAGAATGTATTCTCACAGCAACGTACCTTGTCAATAGATTACCTACCACTCTTATTGGACAGCACACTCCTTTTGAGATGTTGTATGGTCGTCATCCATCAATTAATCACCTTCAAGTCTTTGAATGTTGGTGTTATGCTACCATTTTAGGTCATAAGGATGAGTTTGCTCATTGTGCAATCCCCTATATCTTTATTGGGTACCCTTCACTACATAAAGGATTTCGAGTTTATAATCCTGATACTAGGAAATTCTTTGTGAGTCAAGATGTCGCTTTTTATGAGTATGAGTTTCCTTTTCCTTTAAACCCTTCCACTAATGATTCTCTTGGACAATTCTTATCTCTTGATTTGATTGTTGATCTAGTTGTACTAGCTGATATGGGACCCACCAGTTCATCTAAGACGTCTATTCTTGAACCTAACCTTTCATCCTCACCAGTTCACATTATGACTGATTCCTAGCTAGCATAGTCTCCCACATAGCCTAAACCTGAACCTTCACTAGTCACACTTGATGAGCCACCACCAATTCAACCTCAATGCTTAGATCACTTTAGACGACCACCCATATGGACAACAGACTATTTTTGTCCCACCTTGACACCTACAACTTCCACTTGTCTATACCCTACTTCAGATCATGTATCATTGGAGCGCTTTACTCTTCACCATAGAGATTTCATAGCCTCCATATCCACTATCCGAGAGCCTAAAACTTACCATTATAGACATACAAATAGTCATTGGATTGAGGCCATGGATAAGGAGTTTACGGCCTTCCAAGCCAATTACATATGGGATCTTATGCCCTTACCCTCTAGGAGACGTGCTGTGGGATGCAAGTGGGTGTATAAAGTTAAATATTTAGTAGATGGGAGCATAAATAAGTATAAGGCTAGATTGGTGGCTAAAGGGTATAATTAACATAAGGGGTTTGATTATCAAAAGACATTCTCACCTATGGCCAAGATGATCACTATACGAACCATACGTAATTGGCCATTGTTTCAGTTAGATGTTCAGAATGCCTTTTTACATGGAGATCTATTGGAGGAGGCATACATGATTCCCCCACTTAAACTAGAAGTTAAGGGAAAAGACATGGTATGTCACTTAAGGAAATCATTATATGGTTTCAAGCAAGCATCACGTCAATTGTATGCAAAGTTCTTAGAAGGTCTACTTTTAGCTAGTTTTTCTCAGTCTCAACATAACTATGCCTTGTTTACTCAACATCAAGGGTGCACAGTTGTCGTTTGGTTAATCTATATGGATGATATCCTTGTAACAGGAAATGATTCTATTGTTATAGCTAACATGAGGAGCCACCTACATTCCCTATTTCATATGAAAGACTTGGGGCAAGCCAAGTACTTTCTTGGGATTGAGATTGTACGTTCCCTAGATGGCATATATCTTAACCAACACAAGTATGCTTTAGAGCTTATTTTAGTGGCAAGCTTATTAGGGCCAAGCCTTTTGTCATTCCAATGGAAGAAAATGTTAAGCTTACTTCAATTGAATTTGATAAATATGTCCACAGTGACAAGTATGATCCTCCCCTTAATGATTATAAGCCTTATCAAAGGTTGGTGGGGAAATTAATTTATTTGACACACACCAGGCTAGACATCACCTATGTAGTTCAACTCCTTAGTCAGTTCATTCATGCTCTAAAAAAGTCACACATGGAGGTTGTTATGTGGATTCTAAAGTATATCAAAGGATGTCATAGTCTTAGTTACTTCTTTTCATCTACATCTAGACTTAAACTCGTTGAATATTGTGATGCTAGTTATGACACTTATCCTATGTCACGATGTTTAACTATTGGTTATTGCTTACTGCTTAGGAAATCACTAGTTACTTGGACAACCAAGAAACAACCCCTTGTCTCTAAGTCTTCCTTTAAAGCCAAATATCAAATTATGGCAAACACTGCTTGTGAGATAGTTTGGATGATTGGTTTATTTAGAGATCTTAGAATTGTTGTTCCATGGCCTATATCGTTTTACTGTGACAATGAGGCTAATGCTCACATTGCAGCCAACCCAATCTTTCATGCTAAAACCAAACACATAAAGGTATATTGCCATTTCATTTGTAACAAAGTTCAAGAATGGCTTAGTTGCACACATGATATTCATACCAAAGAGCAACCTGCAAACTTGTTAATGAAGGCACTAGGTAGTAGTCAACATTAGCACTATTATGTAAGCTCAAGGTTTTGGATCTCCATCAACCTTAAGCTTAAGGGGGTTATTAGTTTTATATATGTTAATGTTATTGTATAGGCTTTATAGGCAGACCCATCATACTTAGGTCATTTGTGTAGCTTTCTTACATGTGTATTGTTCTTTGGCAATTGTACAAAACACAAACATTGTATTCTTTTTGCACTACAATGGTAATGCAAGGAGCCCATGGGCATTTCAATATTTCCTATGTTTTGCTCTTTTCCATTGCGAGTTAAAAAGCTACAAACAGTTCTCTCTTTGTTTCTTTTGTGATTAAGCTTCTACTTGTTTTCCTAAGATAGGATTAGTAATTAGTTCTAATTTGATACAAATTTATATTTTTTTGAAAATTAGTTGGAGTGTGCTCTTATTTATTAATAGGTTTTTGGTTCACAGGACCAATTTTTGTGAATGCTTATCAAAATGTGTTTTGTAACTAATCGTGTGGGAGATTTTGGTTTCTTATGAGGAATTTTTTAGGTTTTATTAAAGAATAGGCAACTTTGAATTTTAGGATTTGTTTGGGATATTTAATAACTTGACTTATAATAATGACGTTAATTTTGTCTTTAGTACTTCGTGTGCTTTCTTGTTCTTTTTTGGTCAATTGCTAAATCTACTCAATTCTCCTTTCATGTATGGTTATGTGATGCTATGGAAAGCCTTACTCATACATGTTGCTACTATAGTAGCAGTAGCAGGATTTTTTCTTGTAACTTGACTTTTTCCTCTTTTTTTAGTTATACCTTACATAATGAATATAATAGTTTTGATAGGTATAATAACATTACTAGTAGGAGCTAACTTTAGCTCTTGTTCAAAAAGATATTTAGAGAAGTTTAGCCTCTTCTACAATGTCTCAATTGGATTATATGATGTTAGCTCTTGGTGTTAGGCCTTATCAAGCTACTCTATTTCATTTGATTACTCATGCTTATTTGAAAGCATTGTTGTTTTTAGGGTCCAAATTAATGATTTATTTAGTGGAGGTGCTTGTTGGATATTCTCCAATAAAAGTCAAAATATGGTCAAATATGGTTATTATGGATAGTTTAACAAAACATATGCCAATTGCAAAAACTACTTTTTTATTATGTATACTTCCCCTTTGTGGTATTCCAAAGTTGAAATTCTTAGTGATAGTTGGTGGTATTCACCAATTTTTGCAATAATAGCTTTTTTTTCTTTTTTCTTTTTTTTTTTCAGTAGGCTTAACTACATTTTACATGTTTCACATAAATTTACTTACTTTTGAGGGATATTTAAATATTCATTTTCAAAATTATAACGGCAAAAAAAATTGATTTTATTCAATATCTCTATGGGGTAAACATATAGAAGGGAAAAAGGGAATTAAACAGGTTTCATTTATTATCTTGATTAACAATGAATAATAATGAAAGGATTTTCTTTATTTTTTTCTTTCCTTTTTAAGTCAAAAAAGACTTATTAAATCAATAGTAACATAAGAAGGATAAGAGGATCCTTTATTACTATTAGGAATTTTAGCATTAAAAACACTTGTTGTATCCCTTTGAATCGAATACTACTATGCTATTTCCTATTTTTGTATCAAGCATATTTACTTAGTTTCTTGGGGGCCTAAGAATTCCTTTCAATCAACGAGGAATGAGTTTGGATATATTATCGAAATTGTTAACTCTAGTTATAATACATCAGAATTCAAATAATATTTGGATTGGTATGAGTTAGTGACAAATGCAACTTTTCATTGAGTATAGCTTATTTTGGAATATTTATAGCATCTTTTTTATATAAGCCTTTTTATTCATCCCTATAAAATTTGAACTTATGAAATTTATTCGTTGAAAGTGTTCTTAATTTTTTTTTGGGAAAAAATAAAAAATATGCTATATGATTGGTCCTACAATTGTGGTTATATAAATGCTTTTATGAAGTATTCTTAAATAATGGTATAAGAGGATTTGCTCAATTAACTTATTTTTTTTAATAGACGAGTAATTGTTAAAATTACAAATGGAATCGATATTATAAGTTTTTTGTTGAAGAAGGGATCAAATATCGAGGGAGGCCTAATTTCTTCTTAATTTTTATTGTATTTAATTATGTATTAATTTTGTTATTAATTTTATTTGTTTCTACAAATTTTTTGTTTATACAAATTTATATTTATTTTTTATATTAAAGTGGGCAATTCCATTGTTTATAGTTAAAAAAATAGTAACAAGATTCTTTGCACAATAAGGCCTTTATAAGATATTAACGATTGAAACTCTGAACTACAATAAATAATTAAAGTAATTAAAGAAAATAATTTGACTATAAATTTTTTAAACTTTCTTTTTTTAGTGTATATTATATCTTTTCTACCTCACTCTTACATTGACAATGCTTTTAAAAGAAAAAGAGGGATAAATCTTTACATCCTAAAAATGATTTAAAGATGTTTTTAATTCTGAACAAAAGTGTAGATATTTTCAAAATAAAGAGTTACAATGATAATTTTATTAGCAAAAATTAAGAAAGGAGTGTGTAAGAGAGCATATTTATTTAGGAACATTAAATTTTCTTAGGCAAATGTTTTGTTATGTCATAGTTAGAGAATTTATAATTTAATTTTTTCTTAGATAAATTGTAATGTTAAAATATACCCTTAAGTTTTTATATTATTTTATTTTTAGATGAAAAAATTTACATATTCATAAAAATAAAAATAGAAATAGTGACAAAAGATTCATCAAACCAGAATATCTATTTGTCTTTTTTATCTTTAAATATTTCTAACTTCAAATTTTCTTGATTCCCACCTAGATAAAAGGTTTCATAGATAGGTCTTTTTTTGTAGCATGTCTCTTTAAAGTGGAGTTCACCCTTCTTCTTTTTTTTTTCCTTCCACTCATTCGGATTTATTCCGTTTTATGAATTTTGTCTAGATCCTCCTTTTCTTTCGAAAAAAAAAAGAAAAATAAGGAGAAAATCTTCTATGGTGGATTCCCCCTGTTCCTATTTATTCCCTTTTGTTTCAAAAGTCGTTTCTATTCTACATTCATTTCTTCCTCACTTTCTTCCATTTATGAGTTTTTTTTTCAATTTATTAATAATAATGGATGGTAGTACTTGACCTAAATTGTACACACAAGTAATAAATAAGAAAAGAATAATGATTCGAGTCATAAAACTTCTTAATTATGACACAAGATACTTGTTAGGTCTAGTAGAATTATTTTCCTATATCGAGACTAATGCCAATCCAACCCATTTTATGAATAAAATGTGATCAATTAACCAACTAACAAAACTACTTGTTAAAATAATACTTTATTGTTACGTCGAAACATATAAATATTGAATAATTTGACTAACACTAAACTACGTAATATGAAATAGTTGAATAATTGAAATATGAGATTAGTTAGGAATATGCATTAACGGCTAACATTATATATTGAGTTTTTGGCAATAGATTTATAATAATAATAATAAATGTTTGTGATTGTTCAAAAAGAAATGAAACAAAAGATATGATAGAGCTAGGACAGTTATTATGTAAGGTCTAACCAATGTTAGATTTAGAGGCACATAATAGATTGATATAAACATAATGAGCTGTCTTATAATAAAATTAGTTTTTGTTAATACTTTCTTTCCGATTCTTTCTTCTTCTTCTATAAACTAAGCTAGGAGAAGGAAGAGATAAGAGAGCCTTATAGAAAATGTGATCAAAAAGCCCTAAAAGAGTATGACCACAACAACTAAATCTATTATCTTCATGCATAAGGATACTACACTACCAATTAGAAAAGATTTTAAAATCTTCACAACCCCCCTTTTTCTTTTCTATTGTAATTTTTAGATTATTATATAATAATTTTAAAACTTTCCATGTATATCAAAATAGAAATAGATAGACTATAAAAAACATTTTTCTTAATCTTACAAAACTTGTATCTTGAGTTCGAATCTCCTCGGCTGCATTTTTAATTGATCTAAGCGTGCAATGAGATGAGCAACTATTCCTCAATTTAAGTTATTAAGCAAAACTTAGTGGGGGTTTTGAGATATAAAATAATAATAATAAATCTCTTATCTAAATGACACTAAAGGGACATTAAATGAATGGAGCAGAGTATAATGAAATAGAGTGCTTTGAGGTCCCCTCTAAAATGAGGCATGGAAGGAAGCCCCTGTGAAGAAGTTCCCGGAGTTACAAGGGAATGTGAGAGTTGATACTAGTCATCAGTTTAGAAAGAATTGTCACATCTAACTCTCTCCATAGTTTAGTGGTAAAGCCGTCTGTCTGTCAATAAAAAATCAAAGGAAAAGGATATTCTATGTCTTGTCGGATAGCGAAGAAAACGGGGAAAGGGACTATTAGATGCGGTCTATGGAAAAGGGAAAAGGTAATCGATTAGTAATCAAATAGTAATGTAATGTCTATGTCAAGAGCGAAGAAAAAGGGAAAATGGTAATCGGAATAGCGGCATCTATGTCGAAGCCACCCCTTATATAAATCTCTTTGCTCGTCTAATTTTTACTCACTCTCCTTTCCTTTCCTTTCATTTCATTTCAAACTCTTAAGCATCTCTAATGGCAGAAACTCCGTTAAAACGCCAGAGCGAAGAAACACCAATTGAAGTACATCCGTATGTTGGTCAGATTGTTGCCTTTGAAGTCCCCGATGAAATATGGTAAAAAGTTGAGAAAATTATCACTTTCATTTTGAAACTGATTCTTCAAAAGAAAAATAATCAGAGAAATTTATTTTATGAAATTTCTAAGACCTATTGAATGTTTTCATTCGTAGGCTTTAAGTGCGGCAATGATAAGGCACGACATCAACATCTCATCGGCACTTGAGGCTACTGGTGTTAGTATTAAAGAAGGATATGACACTAAGGAAATTAACGTTGTTTCAGGAGAGGACAACTCGGAGGATGTCATTAAGGCAGCAGAGACTGAAATAACAATTGATTCTGATACTCATGAAGAAAATAACATCGAGGCAGTTGATGCTTTGAGTTACAACCACTTTAGCAGCTTGATCATCAGCCAGGAGAAAACAACATCGCGGGCACCTCTTGGATCGACGTGTCATAGGGCATTTTGCATAGCTAGCATTACAGAAAGCTTGCAAGAGAAAATCGCCATCTGAAGGAAAGAATAAACCAAGCCCTATTGTTCCTTTAAGATACTTGACAATGCGGAGAGCTGCCTCCCAATGGGATTGCTTGGGAGCATGCATGAATTGACTTAAGAGGTGTACGGGAAAAGCAATGTCAGGGCGTGTCATATCAAGATAATTCAGCTTACCAATCAATTGCTGATAACTCAAGATGTTCTCAAATGGTGGATCATCTATTTGTGGACAAACTTGCTCATCATATTTCAAGCTAGTAAATAAGACATTTGTCTCCATAGGATTTCCAATAGGCTTTACAGCTGATATTCCCAATTCAGATATCAATTCTAAGATATATTTACGTTGACTAAGATACATGCCATTTGAATCTCAAAGGATCTCAACTCCAAGAAAATACTTGAGTTCTCCCAAATCCTTAATTCGAAATGTAGAATGAAGATAGGCTTGTAAAGCCTCAATTTCTTGTGTGTCATCACCAGTAATTAAGATGTCATCCACATATATGAGCACTAAAACAATATTATTATCTTGTCCTTTAGTGAAAAGAGAATAGTCATACAGTGACTGTCGATAGCCAGCAGATACTAAAGCTTTTGTAAACTTCTCATTCCACTGTCGTGTAGCTTGCTTTAACCCATACAAAGATTTCTTCAATCGACATACTTTGGACCCCCCTTCAAAAGGACTCCCAGGTGGTGGTTTCATATATACTTCCTCATCTAAATCTCCCTGTAGAAATGCATTATGGACATCCATTTGTCGAATAGTCCATTTACGTTGTGAAGTAATAGATAATGCACTTCTAACTGTCACAGATTTTACTGTAGGAGAGAAAGTCTCATGATAATCGATGCCTTCTGTCTGACTATAACCCTTCGCTACTAGACGAGCCTTAAACCGCTCAATACTCCCATCGGCATGATATTTAATCTTGTATACCCATTTACATCCTACGGGTTTTCTTCGTGGTGGTAGGTCTACCAGTTCCCATGTTCCATTCGATTCTAATGCTTTCATTTCCTGATCCATGGTATCTCGCCATCGAGAATCCTTAATTGCCTCATGGTAGAACAAGGGTTCTATCTCAGGTGAAATGGCTGCTATGAAGTGTTGATGTGGAATGGGTAAATGTATATAAGATACATAGTCAGATATGGGGTATTGTATGGATGAGCCAACATTGTTGCAAACATAATCTTGAGTCCATATGGGTGGCCTGGAAATTCTAGTAGATCGTCTAAGAGGTGATGAAAGGACTGTGGGATTATGCATGGTTGGTGAGAAAGGATCATCCTCTATCTCATCATAAGTGAAAACAGGAGGTGATGTAGAAGGAGGATCTATAATCTCCAAGGTAGAATCATTGGGTTGGTTGCCTGAGATATTGGAAGTGGTAATATCTGGTGTAGTATGAATGGTTGTATCATGAATGGAATTTGATTGGGTAGGAAAGATTACCTGAGTATCTGAATTAGGGTTAACTCTGATAACTTGTTATGCAGGCTCCTCATCTTGAGATGACATCATAGGGAATTCTGAGGAATGGGACCCATTCTTTATGTTTGTAAAAGGGAAAACATTTTCATGAAAATGAACATCACGACTCACAAAAAATTTCTTTCTTTCAATGTCATAAAGTTTATACCCTTTTTGCCCAAAAAGGTATCCCATAAAAATGCTAGGAATAGCTCAAGGGGCAAATTTGTCTTTATGCCCCACCACTGAAGCATAGCAAAGACAACCGAAGACTCAAAGTCTAGAAAGGTCAGGAGCTTTCCCATGAATCATCTCATAAGGAGATTTTCCATGTAAGACTGAAGAAGGAATGCAATTGATAATGTGTGTGGCAGTGAGTATACACTCACCCCAAAAACATGTAGGCATGTGACTTTGAAATTTTAATGCCCGTGCAACATCTAATAAGTGACGATGTTTACGTTCTACCACACCATTCTGTTGTGGGGTATATACACATGAACTTTCATGCATTATACCCCGTGATGAAAACAATTTGTCACATGAGGAATTAAAGAAATCAGTTGCATTATCAGAACGAATGCGTTTGATTCCAATGCTAAAATGATTTTGAATTGTGTTAAAGAAACGTTCCAAATGTGATATTGTTTCAGTCTTATGTTTCATGAGGAAAGTCCAAGTTCCTCGTGAAAAATCATCAACAATGGTTAGAAAATATTTCGAACCATCATAATTTGGGGCATGATATGGTCCCCAAATGTCCACATGGATTAAATCAAAAAGATTTTTGACATTCTTAGTGCAAATAATGAATGAATCACGTGTTTTCTTAGCAAGAGGGCAAACTGAGCAATGGAAATCGGAAGACGGAAAATCTTTGAAATCATTCAAAAATTTAAATTTAGATAAAGACATGTGATCAAGTCTTGAATGCCATAAATGAAAATTAAGGTCATTACATGCTGAAGTAATTGAAAGAGCCGGTGTAGTACCGAAAAATTTGCTAACATGCTTATTCCTAAGGTGCAAGAAAAAATAAAGTCCATGTCGCATTCTACCAATTCCCTTGACATCACCCGTCGAAAGGTCCTGAAACACACACAAATCAGCATAGAAAACCACTAAACAGTTATTCTCAGCAGTGAATTTAGCTACGGACAACAAATTATATTTGAAATCACGAGAATAAAGAACGGTATGTAATTTTAAACCATTAACTAGGGTTATGGAACCAGTGTGGGTGACTTGGGTTAATTCCCCATTTGGCAGTTTAACAGATCTAGACTTAGTCATGCATTTAACAGGAAATTCTAAGCAATTAAAATCAGCAGTAATATGATCACTGGCCCCACTATCTATAATCCAAATATAAGGAAAATATTCTGAAATACCTGCTCCATTAGCATGAGAGGTCCTACCATAGTCTTCCTTGATCAAATGGATAATGCGCTTATACTGCTCTGGTGTAAAAGTGCAATGACTAGGCTCAACAGTGGCCAAATTGACAGTAGAATTACTAGTAAAATTCTTGTGACCTAGGGGATAGCCATTAAGCTTGTAACAAGCTTCCTTCTTATGTCCAAAAAGCTGACAATGCTCACATTGTGGTCCTTTAAGACGATAACAACTTTCTTTGCAATGCCCCTTTCGTCCACAATGCTCACATTTGGGTTTGCTAGAAACCCTAGATGATGTATCATTTTGCCCTACTTTGAGCGAAAACGATGTGTCATTTTCGTTATGCAGAGGTGTTGTCCTAGTTGATCGCTTAGGCCCTGGTGTTGCAACAAGTGGCTCAAATGTGGACCAGCTTGTTGCGTCGGTCCCATATGTCGACGTAAAAGCCTGAGAATCACCAATCGTCTTCTATGGACCTCCATACCGATATTCGGCATTGTTGGCGATGGAGTAAGCTTGCAAAACGTCAGGAAGTGGCCTCATGAGCAAAATCTGGTCTCTAAGATGAGAAAAACGATCATCTAGTCCTTTCAAGAATTGATAAAACTTCATGCGTTCTTGATGAAGTTTCCAACCGTCAGTTTTGGACAACTCTGGTGAATCCAGAGCCATCAATGCTGCATACTCATCCCATAGTGCTCTCAAGCAATGAAAATAAGAAGCAATTGATCCACCCGATTGCTTTGTGGAGCTTAATTCATTCAAAAGGTCATAGATTCGGGTCGGGTCGACATGGCTGTAATGAGTACAGAGCTCCTTCCAGAGATCAGTAGCACTAACTATGTAGATTAAGCCCTCATGGAGTTGCCCAGATAGCGAGTTAAGGATCCAAGAAAGACAAATTGCATTACAACGCTCCCAGATAGGCAAATAAGGCAAATTTTCAGCCAGAGCAGGGTATTTGCCATCCACAAATACCAACTTGTTATTAGAGAGAAGAGCAAGTTTCATAGCACGACTCCAAACAACATAATTACTAGAGCCATTGAGTTTAAAACCAACCAAAGGAGCTCCACTAGTATCATCGGGTGGTAGATATAGGGGATCATTCGGGTCTGTGATGATCGAAATTGGGGAAACATAACCCTCATGATGATCCGATTTAGAACCTGATTGATTCTCCTTCTCTTGGTGAGTTTTTCGAGCATAAGGAGCAACATATGGAGTAACCGGTGGTTGAAGAGGATCTGACTCAGTAGCCATGATGAAACCAAAGAAGTCTCCAAACTACTCGTACCAGGAAATATCCAAGAGAAAAACAAATATTTGACAAAGTATCCAAACCACAACAGCAAACCAAAATAGTCACAAAGTGCGGAAGCAAGGAGGAAAAAATACCAAAGATCGTGTGGCTGCTTGGTGTAGTCGATAAAGTCAAATTTGTTTGATCCGGTGTAGTGCCGAAGAGACAGAAAACCCACAAAGCAAAAGACAAAACTAGGCGGCGGCAAAGTGTACCCTTTTGGAGAGAGAAAACCAAGTGTACCTTTTTTTTTGGAGAAAGCCAATCCTGCACCTTTTGCTTTATTGTGGAGAGAGAAAACCAAGTGCACCTTTTCTTGAAATCAGAGAGAGAAAAGGTATGAAGAAAAATAAAGGCAGCCAAGTCTTCACTCACGGCACCCTTCTCTTTAGTTCGGAGAGAGAAAGCCGTATAACAAAGATAAAGCACTAGAAATCCAAAATTGTCTGCTCGGCACCGTGAACAAAAACTAACCAAAGAATCTAACAAAATCGTTAGCTCTCGATACCATGAAGAATTTAATGAACTCTTGTATGTTTGGAACAAAAGCTTGTTTACTGACCAAGCAAAACCAAAACTAGTTACAAGAGAAAACAAAGCCGTAGAGAGAAGAACTCTTAATGTGCGGCTATTATGATTTACATGTTAACCTAAGAGGCTATATATAAACATAAAAGAGGCTTATACAAAGGAAACCCTAATATATCATAATATAGGAAAATATATTGGGCCTTATTCTAGGCGCAATATATGGTAACATAAATATAAAATCTTTAACCTTCAACACCTCTGAATTTGAAAGCCCCACTAAATAGCCCTTAAAGGATAAGGCCCTTAGTTTCTAAGTGTTAAATACCATGGAAAGAAATAAAGGACCTCAATATTAGTGTTTAACTTTTCAGAAACCCCAAAAGCTGCCCAAAAGACGTCTTAAGAGAGAGGTGGAGGGCCCCATTAACAAGGCACATTGGTTGGCCCTTTTGAAAGCACTTAAAATAAAGAATAATCACCTCCCTAAATTAGCATTCAGAGATTCAGATGAAAGGACTCGAGTTTTGTGAATGAGTCAATCGATGCGTGCTTGAGCTTCTCTTATTGAGGAAATATCAGCCACCCACCTCCGCTCCTCTTATGGCTCCCCTCTTCTATACTCACACAAATTGTAAGATATACCTGGCTTTAGAAATTGGGAGGAAACATATTAGGAAACTTCAGCAGCTCCTCCAAAAGAATGTCTTTGCGTATAATCAATTCTTGTTTTATCCAAATGAAGGAATAAACCTTGGGATTTCTTAATTTGTTCTAATAAGTATTACTTGCAAATTCTTAATGCAACTCTAGTGTCAAAACATATGATAAATTGAAACTCGATACATAGTTTTATCTTAAAAATGTCCTAACAAGAACTTATAGAAGACGTCTAATTTCTCATTTGGTACTTCACTGTCTTCTTAATTTGAGTAGTTTCTCTATCTTAAATGGAAATATATTGATTATTGTTATCTGACTACATCATTCACATTAGGGCAACATATTTCTTCAAAATGAGATTAAACTATAAGGCAGAGTCTCAAAACTTGTTTGATTAGTGTTGATGCCACTGGCCTTTTGTTAAGAAATCTTAAGCGAGTAGATTTCATCATCATAAACACAGGATATTCCAAAAGATTTCAAAATTTGCTCTAACCAATCGATGGACCCGCCAATCAAAAAAGCACAAACAGCCTTCAGAAGAAAGGACCAAGGCACGAGAGGATGTTGCTGTTCAATCGGTCAATCCAGATCAATCCAGATCAATCCTTACAAATTACAAAAACATGAATGCTGATTAAAGCAACATGAAAGGTGTCCATTGTTCCATATTAATCAGCCTAGACCTATCAATTTTTCGCCTGTCGGCTCTGATTTTTGGCCGTCTCCTTTTGGAATCACCTTCTATTCGGTTCTCATAGCCAGCGAATGAGAAGAAATCCACCGTCAACCTTTCCCAATCCACCAAACACTAATGTGAAAACGGAAGCTTCCTTTTGTGAGGAAGGTCAAAGAAACACGAGTCACGCGGCTTGATGCGTAATTGTACCGGATTCTCCAAAACGGGGGAAAGCAGGAGAGTCACATGCTCAAGTGACAAATCGCTAGGAAAGACAGAAGGGTAATATCCAACCAAGTGCTAACAAGTGCAGCATTGATGGCTTTCTGATTTCTCCCATCTGTATCACGAAATCAAGTTCATGAAAAATAGTAAAATGGTTTAGAGACACTGCTATGATTTCCTATGTTTCTATTAGGCATATTTACTTTGTTTATCGGGGCCATAAGAATTCCTTTCAATCAACAAGGAATGAATTTGGATATATTATCCAAATTGTTAACTCTAGTTATAATACATCACAATTCAAATAATTTTGGGGACCAGTATGAATTAGTGACAAATGCAAGTTTTTCATTGAGTATAGCTTATTTTGGAATATTTGTAGTGTCTTTTTTATATAAACCTTTTTATTCATCTTTATAAATTTTGAACTTATTAAATTTATTCGTTAAAAGTGTTCCTAATAATTTTTTTGGAAACAATAAAAAATATGGTATATGATTGGTCATACAATGGTGGTTATGTAGATGCTTTTATGAAGTATCCTTAAATAATGGTATAAGAGGATTCACTTAATAAACTTATTTTTTTGGATAAATGAGTAATTGATGGAATTACAAATGGAATCGGTATAATAAGTTTTTTTGTAAAGAGGGATCAAATATCTAGTGGGGCTGAATTTCTTCTTCATGTATTAATTTTTTTTATAAATTTTTTATTTTTAATCAAAATGGGTGATTTATCGTTTATAGTTGAAAAAAATTGTAATTAGATTCCTTGCACAACAAGGATTTTTTTAAATTCATTAACGGTTGAAACTCTAAACTATAATAGATGATTAAATTAACTAAATGAAATAATTTGATTGTAAAGTTTCGTAAACTTTCATTCTTGGTATAAATCAAACCTTTTCTACCTTAGTCTTATATTGATAAGATTTTTAGAAGAAAAAGAAGGATAAATCTTTATATTTTGAAAATGTTTTTAAGATGTTTTTAACTTTGAATGAAATTATAGACATTTTCAAAATAAAGAGGTTAAACAAGTAGTACATAGAAGCTCATCTCTATGTAGGAACATTAAACTTTCTTAAGTGAATATTTTGTTGTGCCATAATTTGTAAATTTTTAATTTAATTTTCTCTTAGATAAATTGTAATATTGAAGCATGTCATTGAATGTTTATATTCTCTTGCTTATAGATCAATAAACTTACATATTCATTAAAAAAAAGTGATAAAGGTTTATCAAACCAGAATATTTATTTATTCTTTTTATTTAAATATTTCAACTTTAAATTTTCTTGATTCCCATCTAGATAAAAAGTTTCATAAATGGGTCTTTTTTCATAACATGTCTTTTTAAAGTGGAATTCATCATTCTTCTTCTTCTTCTTTTTCCTTTTCATTCGTTTGGATCGATTACGTTTCATCAATTTAATTTGAATCCTCCTTTTCTTTCAAAAAAAAAAAAAGAGAAGAAGGATTCTTCAAAAGATTCCTCTTGTTCCTATTTAGTTCCCTTCCTTTCATAAGCTGTTTCTATTCTACATCTATTTCTTCCTCAATTTCTTCTCTTTCTTAGGTTTCTTTCAATTTATTAATAGTAATTAATTGCAATACTTTGCCTAAATAGTACACATAAGTAATAAATAAGAGAACATCAATGATTTGAGTCATAAAATTTCTCAATTTTGACACAAGATATGTATTAGATCTAATAGAATTATTTCTCTATATCCAAACTAATACCAATTCAACCCACTTCATGAATAAACTATGACCAATAAACCAACCAACAAAACTACTTGTTACAAATAATATTTTGTTGTTGTATCAAAACATATAAATATTGACTAATTTGACTAACATTGAACTTGGTAAAATGAAATAGTTGAATAATTGAAATATGAGATTAGTTAGGAAAACGCATTGATTGCAAAAATAACTCATTGAGTTTTTTAGAATGCATTCATAATCAAAAAAGTATTTGTGATTGTTCTAGAAGAAATGAAACAAAAAATATGGTAGAGTTAGAACAATTATTGTATGACATCTATCCAATTCTAGATGCAGAGGCACATAATTGTTCAGTATGAACATCATGAGTTATCTTGTAATAAAAGTAGTTGTTGCTAATACTTTCTTCTCAATTTTTTCTTCTATGATATGAGATAGGAAAAGGAAGAGATAGAGGACCCTTTGAAAAATGTGGTTAGAAATCCATAATGGAGTCCAACCACAACCGAATTAATTATCTTCATGCATAAAGATACTAGATTACCAATTTAAAAAAAACTTTAAAATCATCCTAAATCCCCTCTTTCTTTTCTATTGAATTTATAGATTATTATATAATGATTTTTATATATATGACTAGAAATGGATAGATTATAAAAAATATTTCTTTTAATCTTGTAAAGTAAATATCTTAGGTTGGAATCTCTTCAACTGCATTTTTGATTGGTTTAAGCTTGCTTTGAGGTAAGTGTCTATTTCCTAGTTCAAGCAAAGTTTGGCGGAGAATTCTGAGTTAAAAAATACTCAATGACACCAAAAGGGATATTAAATAAATGTAATATAATGAAATAGAGTGCTTTCAGGTTTCCTATAAAATGAGGCATGGAACGGAGACCCAATGGAGAAGTTCCCGGAGTTACAGGAGAAGCCAAATTGAATTCGTGAGATGTAGGCCCCATGTTGTTCTTTAGCAGCACAGTCGTAGAGGCGTTTGTTTGTTGGTCATGGATTCAATTTTCGCTGACAGAAACACATATAAAACTCATATCCATTTGTCTAAAAGAACGAAACATATAAAACTCATATAGACTTGTCTAAGAGAAATACATATAAAATTCATATCCATTTGTCTGAAAGAACAAAACATATAAAACTCATATCAACTTATCTAAAATAAAAATATATATAACTCGTATCCATTTGACAAAGAACAAAACTTATAAAATTCATATCGACTTGTCTAAAAGAAATACATATATAATTCATATCCATTTGTCCAAAAGAACAAAACAAATAAAACTCATATCGACTTGTCTAAAAGAAATACATATAAAACCCATATCCATTTGTCAAAGGAGAAAACATATAAAACTCATATCGACTTGTTTAAAAGAAATACATATAAAATCCATATCCATTTGTCTAAAAGACTGAAACACATAAAACTCATATAACACTCATATCGACTTGACTATATGACACATATAGACTCATGTCAACTTGCCTAAAAGAACAAAACACATAAAACTCATATCAATTTGTCTAAAAGACCGAAACACATTAAACTCATATCGACTTTCTCACGAACTTTCCCATGACAAGACTAAGGTACCATGACTTTTTCCATTTCAAATACTGTATAAAACCCATAATCACATCTCTTTCTCCTAGCTCAACTTTTACTCTCCTCCTTCCTTCCCTTTCTTTCCGAACTCTTAAGCATCTCTAATGTCAGAAGCTCCGTTAAAATGACAGAGCGAAGAAACACCAATTGAAGTACATCCGCACGGCTGTTACCATTGGAGTCCCCGATGACAAAGATGGTAAAAAGGTGAGATGATTATCACTTTCATTTTGAAACTGATTCTTCAAAAGAAAAAAAATCAAAGAAAATTTCTAATACCTATTCCATGTTTTTATTCGCAGGCTTTAGGTGCGGCAATGATAAGGCACGACAACAACATCTCATCGGCACTTGAGGCTACTGGTGTTAGTATTAAAGAAGGATATGACGATTCTTGTGAAAAAGAATAAGTAGGTAATATTAGAAATTCAATGACTCAAACAAAAAATTAGTTCAACAATTATAGAAATATTTTTTATTTAAATTTCATTACAATTATTACGCTCTTCGTGTAGAATTTTTGTCATTTGTAAAACCCAACAAGTTACACGTCGTCTTCTGTTGCGTACTGGGAGATTCCACAGCAGCGGAAAACATCGCTCTTCGGCGCCCCTGCTTTCTCCGATCAGTTCAGAACCCTTGGACTCCCTATTTTATTTATTTATTTATTTATTTATTTATTTATTTATTTATTTATCTGTGTTAAAGGTGGGTGTTCAATGTGGGACTTGGTTGTCTAATAATCTGCTTTATTTTATTTTCAGTTGAGAATCCTTTCAAGCTTATGAAAGGATAAGTTAAAATTTAAATTCAAAAGAAAATCTGCTCTTTATAATAATTTATGAAGGTATTGATAGTATTATTACTCGGACGACGTTCATCGTGGCAGTAGATTTTGAAATGACAATTGGTACCGGCGAAGGATGTAGTATCGAGGCAGTTGACGTACATTCAATTTTTTAATCAGGTTTCTCTAAGATTTCACCATGAAAAAACGAGTTGGTCCAAATTTTGCCTATGTTGCTGGCTCGGGACAAACCTGACCACACATTTCGTTGTCTGAGTGAAATATAATAGAGAGACAACTCGCACCGTGCAAGAGGGGATTGAGTTTCACCATTCTTTTCTCAAGGTTTTATGCGCTTTGGCAGACTGAATTTGACGGTTGGGATAATTTCGTTGTTGCCCTAGTTTAACTTCTTTCTGAAGTTAAGCTAGGGTTTAGGGTTTAGGTTTTAGTTTTAATCTGTCACTTCTAGTTTAGGGTCTAGATTAAACCCTAGTTTAATTTTAATCTATTAAAATTATCATTGACCTCTCCATTTCTGTCACTTCTCATGAAAAACTTCTCCCGTCTGCTTTATGCATATCAAAACTTTTCCTTTCACCAGCTGGATGCTTGTGAGACCCTGCCTGTGCCTTAGTGCTTGTATTAAATTTAATCTTCTGTGGTCAATTTGTTTATGTACCTGTGGGGTCAATGTGTTTGAGTCCACCGGCTTCAATACGTTTGCGTTCCATTTTCTTTTTGACTAATATTGTGAACCTAACCCGTAGGTGTCGATTTCCTCGAAGTGGATCCATTCTTAGGGCATCCTTTTTCCATTTGTTTAAATATATTCCTTTTTATCTAGGGTGATTTCGGATGCCATGAAAGTATATACATGAAGCGACTCATACCAAGCAGTTTCAAACTCATTCCTTTGATTTCTCCCATTCTCGTTTCATCCAAATCTTGAGCTTTCATTCAAGAAACGATGTCGCAAATCGCTCGTTTTTTTATCTCAGATAATTTCACAAATAGACGCACGCTCTCTCCCTCTCTCCCCGCAGCGCTGATAAGAAAGACGACATAATCAACTTCCCCTTTAGTTGACAAACTGACCAGTCTAATCTCGATGTGGTTGTATTCTCGTACTTACAACCAAGGTCACAGCCATCGAAATGGAGACCTCAAGCGTGGCAACCACCAACTTTCATAAAGTAAATTTGATAATCTTATGTTTTTAAGTTTTAGATCACAATTGAAAGAAAAAGGCATTACCTTATATCATAAAGTAAATTTGATAATCCTTTATAGTAGATAGTTATTTAAATCAAATTATTTACTAAAACCCAGACCAGGCACATGGGCTTTGATTAAACAATATGCGACCCGACCCAAAGCGGCACCTAAGCCCACAGAACAAGACATTAATATAACGCTCACAACAAAACCCAATAAGTCAAACACACTAAAAACACCACTCAGAAATTATTTCCACAATCAAGACACTTATTTAGTTGCCCTCGGATACGTCATTCCTTATCTCACTCATCTCTTGGAGGTCCAGATTCTCGAGTATGCATTTCTTCAACACGAGGTACCTTGCAAGAAGGCTAAACAATGGGGCTGCCATGACAGCCGCACAAATCCCTGGTGTAAAGCGATGACCAAATATTGGTAACCCAGTACTAGCTGCAATGGCGGTTAGAGTGCAGCCGAGAGCCCAAAGACAGAGTGGGCCGATTTTCTGGTTGAAATAACTGCCCGTTATCACACCTTCCTGGTTATCCTCCCTTGGATGAACGACGACTGCCTCGATATTACATCCCTCGCTAGTACCAGTGTCAATTGTTATTTCAACATCCAAAGAAACAACGTCAGCTGCCTCAATATCACATCCTCTTGTTATACTATACTAACACCAGTTGCCATCCCAACATGTGCTGCCTCAAGTGCTGGTGAGTCGTTAATGTCATGCCCTGTCATTGCCGCCATAGTGTAGCCCAAAGCCTATGAATGAAAACATGGAATTGGTTTTAGAGTGACACATATTTGGCACGTGTCCACCTTCATTGGACGTGGATTAGAATTTAATACCAAAAGTTACCATAATTTAGATTCTATAAAATTACTCACATTATTTTTGACATGTCAATAAAAACTAACAGTATAAGAGATGATACATACCTTCATATATTATTATAAATAATAAATTTTTCCTTAATTTTAAATTTCAATAAATCTTAATATATATATATATATATATCTAAATCTTTATGAAATTTCTCTGATTTTTTTTAAAAATGGAAGTGATAATCCTCTCACCTCTTTACCATATTTGTCCTCCAGGACTCCAAAGGCAACAGCCTGACGAGCGTCGTGATGAGATAATAGCCCCGCATCTACTTCAATTGCTGATATATTTTCCCCTATAGGGAAGCCAAAAAACCAACCCAATGTGAGAAACCGCCGGTCAAAGTTAACATAATGTAAAAGAAACCCAACACTTTCTACTCAAGCTTTTTAAACTAACGTATCTTCGAAAAAGTCAAACCAGTACCTCCCCGGTTAATGGGTTCCTTGACCCGACCCACGATACGCAGATACCCATCGGAATCTAAAAACCCGACATCCCCGGTACGGAACCAGCCGAACAAGAAGGCCGCCTTGTTAGCCTCAGGACTGTTCTTATAACCCTTCGTTAAGTTGGGTTCCCTAATACACACCTCGCCTCTCCCACCCTCTCTCACTGGCATCCCATTCGTCTTCAAGATCACCATTTCGAGACCCACGGGTTTACACACCGACCCGGGTTTGTGCCCACCATCTTCGGGTAACGGGTTCGTTGCCATCTGATGTGAAGCCTCGGTCATCGCGTAAGCCTCCAGAGCTGGTGCCCACCGTCTTCGGGTAACTGGTTCAGTCGTGGACATCAGGTGAATAGTCGGGACTGCGGTGTACCACGTGGCGTTGTACGCCCTCACGTCCGGCCAGAACGTCGTCATTGACAATCCCACGGCGGCCCCGGCGACAAGCGAGCTCAGCAACCCCGCGATCAGGTCATGGACGTGGAACAATGGCAGGACCAGCACAGTCGAGTCCAACTCACTGAACTTGTGCGCCGAGCCCATGTTTCGCACCCATGAGGCCAGGTTGAGCTGTGTGATCAGCACGCCCTCGGGCCAGCTCGTGGTGCCGGAGGTGTGTAGGAAGAATGTAACGTCGGACGGGTCATTGGAGATTCCCGCGACCGCGTTTGACTTAGCGGTTACGTCCAGCGAGGGGAAGAGAGAGAGTTCGGGCTCGCCGTCGCTGAGCGAGGCGATCAAATGAAGTATTCTGAGCTCGGAAGCAGCCGATTCAGCCGATTTGTTTCCATCGTTCCCCGTTATCAGACGTTTGGTCTCTGAATCCGATATATATAATTCGAACTCTTCCGCCTTGTAGGGCACTGTAACGTACCTCCTTATTCCGAAGGCTTTTGGTTACTGATCTAGTGAGAGGTTTGGAAATAGGTGCCGAGGCAACCGTGAAATCTGCTAGAGAAAGCTTGGCCTTACGCCCTATTGTGAACAGTATATGAAAAGAACAATTGGGATTTCTAAAGGGAACCCGAGACCTGACTCTTATTCAGAGAAAATGCTTACAAATTTCCTACCAGTCCTCCCGCCATCGACTTCTATTTATACTAGTTAGTTAGCTAACATTTGCTAACTAACTTACAACTAATTGAATGTAAAGACATTAATAGCCTCGTCTAGTTACAACCAATTAACTGCTGAAACTACTAACAGTAACAGAATCCAACTTACTGCTAATCAGATCAGTTAATTGCCAACTCCTCCTGCTGACTCAGCTTCCTTCCGACGTGGCTCATTTATTTAAGGGAGTACGTTGCATCCCTTCCTGCTGGACTACAGCCTTGTCTCTAAGGCTGAACCTTTTTGTTCTTGAGATCGAACTCAGGGTAACGATCTTCAAACTGCAATGTATCCATCCAAGTAGCTTCCTGTACTGGCAGCCCTTGCCAATGTATCAAAAACTGGTTTCTTTTCTTCCATACCCGCTGATCCAGAATAGCTTGTGGCTGCGGACTAATGGCATCTTCCTTGGCTAGATATGCTGGCAATTCCGGTTGTACTGTTATATGATCTCCAATGGCTCTTTTAAGTAAGGATACATGAAAAACATTATGCACCTTAGACCCTTCAGGAAGCTTGAGACGGTAAGCCACTTCTCCAATTCTCTGAATTATCTCAAAAGGTCCATAATACCTCTGGGAAAGCTTGTGGTTTTTACGAACAGCCACTGAAGTGCCTCTATAGGGCTGAAGTTTTAAGTATACTCGGTCACCAACCTGATAAACCTCCTCTTTCCTTCCCACATTATAGTACTTCTGCATTCGATTCTGAGTAACTACCAGCCTTTCCTTAATATCTCTTAGTACTTCATCTCTCTTCTTAAGTTCCTGATCTACTACTTCTAAGGCTGAAGAACCAGGAATATAAGATAAAAGGGTGGGGGGAGGTCTGCCGTAAACCACTTCAAAAGGGGATATTCTAAGTGACCCGTGGACACTGGTATTATAGCAAAATTCTGCCCAAGGCAGCCATTTCACCCACTCCTTCGGGTGATCTCCAGTCAAACATCGCAGATAAACTTCTAAGGTTTTATTAGTGACCTCACTCTGACCATCTGTTTGTGGATGGTAAGCAGTAGAGAAATTAAATTTCGTACCTTGCATTTCAAATAACTGCCGCCAGAATCCACTGGTGAACACTACATCCCGGTCACATACTATGCTCCTTGGCATTCCATGGAGTTTGAACACATTTTCAAAAAATATCTGAGCCACACTGATTGCTGTGTAAGGGTGAGCAATAGCTAAAAAGTGAGCTGATTTGGACAGTCGGTCTACTATAACCATGATAACTTGCTTACCTCTAGAATTAGGAAGGCCTTCAATGAAATCCATGCTGATATCCTCCCAAACCAGAGCTGGAATGGGTAGAGACTGCAACAATCCACTTGGTTTTGTATTCTGCCATTTAACCTGCTGACAAACTTGACATTCCCTTACATACTTGGCCACACTCTTCTTCATATTTTTCCAAAAGAATACGGCCTTGATTCTTTGGAGGGTCTTGAAATACCCTTCATGTGCAGCTTCATGTACTTCCTTCAGAATTACTGGAACTAAGGCTGAATTCTTACATAAAAATATCCTATTTTTGCAGAATATAATGCCATTTCGGTACTGCCATTGATTTCCAGCTTCTCCAGTACTAATTTGATTCAGTATTTCTTGTGCTTCCTTAGTGTGACACACTTCTTTTTTTATAGGGTCCAACCATTCAGGAACGGGCAAGGAAACTGCCTTTAATTCTCCTTCTTCTGTTCTCTTCCTGCTACTTTCCCAATTTCCTTCTAGGTCAGAGCAAATTTCAATTTGCTTTTCTTTGGCCTTTGATTTCGATTGTCCTTCCTGATTATCCCCTTCCCCATACTGTACTTCTTCTTCCCTCCTGGATAAAGCGTCAGCCACATTATTTTCCTTCCCTGGCCGGTAGTGGATTTCAAAATCATAGCCCATCAATTTACTCAACCAACGTTGTTGAGCTGGGGTTGAGATTTTCTGATGCCATAAATTCTGCAAACTTCTTTGATCAGTCTACACAATGAATTTGACCCCTAACAGATATTGCCTCCACCTCTTGACTGCCAGAATCAAAGCCAACAATTCCTTTTCATAAGTTGATGCTAGTAAATTCTTCCCTTGCAATGCTTGACTAAAGAAAGCTATCGGTCTGCCTTCTTGAGATAGTACAGCCCCTATACCCACTGCACAAGCATCACAGGCAACCACAAATTTTAAGGAAAAATCAGGCAGTCTTAGGACTGGTGCTTGAGTCATAACATCTTTCAGATCTTGAAATGCCTTTGTGGCCACGTTATTCCACTGAAATGAATTTTTTTTAGCAACTGTGTTAACGGTGCTGCTATGAAGCCATAATCTCTGATGAACTTCCGGTAATATCCAGTCAGTCCTAAGAACCCTCTTAAAGACTTCACACTGGTAGGTGTTGGCCATTCTATCATAGCCTTAACCTTTTCATGATCCATCTCTACTCCTTTTTCTGTTATCACGTGGCCCAGGTAGTTAACTACCTTAACTCCAAATGCACACTTTTCCCTCTTAACATACAGCTGGTTCTTTAAGAGTGTGTTAAAGACTAACTGCACATGGATAATATGCTCTTTCCAAGACTTGCTGTAAACAAGAATATCATAAAAAAAAACTAATACAAAGGAGCTTAAGTATTCTTTGAATACCTTATTCATCAAGCTTTGGAAGGTTGACGGAGCATTGCAAAGCCCGAAGGGCATAACCAAGAATTCGTAGTGCCCTTGTGGTGTTTGGAAAGCTGTTTTTCCAATGTCAGTAGGCTGCATACGGATCTGATGATACCCGGATCTTAGGTCCAGCTTGGTAAAGAACCTTGCCCCATGTAGCTCATCCAAGAGCTCATCCACCGTGGGAATTGGAAAACCATCTTTAATGGTTTCCTTATTGACTGCTCGGTAATCCACACACATCCTCCAAGTTCCATCCTTCTTTCTTACCAAAATGACTGGTGAAGAAAAAGGACTACAACTCTCCCTTATGATTCCTTCATCCAACAATTCCAGCACCAACTTTTCGATTTCCTTCTTTTGCAAGTAAGGATACCTGTATGGCTTATTAATAATGACCTTAGAATCATTCTTAAGCACAATCTGATGTTCATGCCCCCTGTGAGGGGGTAATCCGTGGGGTTTCTGGAAGAGTTCATCATATTGGTGAAGGAGATTCTTCAAGTCCTTCGGCCAATCACCTTGTTGCTCAGTCTTCCCATTATGTGTTACAGTTTTGAGATGTAAAACCATTCCTTCTTTTTGTTGTCCGAGTAATCTGCTCAACTCAGAACTGTCCACAATTTTGTTCTTAAGATTCTGATCACCACAGAACTCCACCATCCTTCCATTATAAATGAAAGACATCTTAAGTTCATCAAATTTCCACCTTACTTCTCCTAAAGTTGCTAGCCATTGTATCCCTAGAATGACTCCCAAATTAGGAATCGGTAGGATAAAAAAATCTGCAGTCATCATAGTTCCTTGTAAGGTTATAGGAACTTCTGAACAAAATCCTTCTCCCTGAAGCACTTCCCCATTTGCTACCTCCACCTTGAATCTCTTAGTTACATCGGGTGACAGCTTCATTTTTTTGGCCAACTGAGCACTCAGGAAGTTATGAGTGCTTCCCGAATCCACCAACACCACAACATTCATCATTTCATCTCCCATATTGCCCTGAATCCTCATGGTTTTAGGACATTTCACTCCAGAAAAGGCAGCTAATGACAGTACCCGTAATTCTCCCTTATCATCATCAGAATCATCTTCCTCAACTTCGTCTGAATCTAATACTTCCAACCAGAAAAGTTTCTTACATTTATGACCAGGGGTAAAACGCTCATCACAATTGAAGCACAAACCCCGAGCCCTTCGATCCATAATTTCAGGTTGAGTAAGCTTCCTAACAGGTAAAACAGGTTTGTTTTCCCATTGTTTTGGTTCCCCTCCAACTGCTAGAAATGGTTTTTTTTGGATTGATGTGGTAGTATTCCTAGAAGCTAGTTCCTTAGCCTCGAATAAACGAGCAAATCCAATGGCAGCAGATAGTGTAGGAGGGTTATGAGCCATAACATCTAATTTGATTTTTTCTTTCAAGCCACTTATAAAACAGCTAATGCTTTGAGTAGTATTGACATGGCCATAACGGAGAAGTAGCTTACCAAATTGCATCTGATAGTCATGAACTGTTCCTGTGTGTTTCAGCTTTGTCAATTCTCCAAAAGGATCAACTAAGACCGTAGGTCCAAATTGTTTTAACAGTTCCTCGGACAGCACTTGCCAGGAAATTGTGTCTTCACCATGTTCCTTCTTGAGAAGCTGATAAACCATCTGTGCTTCTCCATCCAAATGCCATGAGGCTATTCTAACTCTTTCCTCTGCAGGAGTATCATAGTAATCGAAAAATTGAAGAGATCTATCGAGCCAATTAGTTAGATCAACGATACCTTCATATTTGGGAAAGTCCAGCCGAATTGTTCGAGAATGAATCTGAGTGGGCTGTGATCTTCTGTCTTCCCGATTGTGATGATCACGATTTCTAGAAGAGGAAGATTCTCTGTGATCCTTATCCAGTCTGCCTGCTACAGTATCAATTTTGGCATTTAGAGCGGCAAATAGCTGCTGCATAGTTTCTGAGAGCTCTTTGACAGCAGGGTCCGCAGAAGAACCCTTCTCCTGATCGTTTCCAGGCATCTCTGATACCACTTTGTAACGTACCTCCTTATTCCGAAGGCTTTTGGTTACTGATCTAGTGAGAGGTTTGGAAATAGGTGCCGAGGCAACCGTGAAATCTGCTAGAGAAAGCTTGGCCTTACGCCCTATTGTGAACAGTATATGAAAAGAACAATTGGGATTTCTAAAGGGAACCCGAGACCTGACTCTTATTCAGAGAAAATGCTTACAAATTTCCTACCAGTCCTCCCGCCATCGACTTCTATTTATACTAGTTAGTTAGCTAACATTTGCTAACTAACTTACAACTAATTGAATGTAAAGACATTAATAGCCTCGTCTAGTTACAACCAATTAACTGCTGAAACTACTAACAGTAACAGAATCCAACTTACTGCTAATCAGATCAGTTAATTGCCAACTCCTCCTGCTGACTCAGCTTCCTTCCGACGTGGCTCATTTATTTAAGGGGGTACGTTGCAGGCACGTTCAACGGCACCGCTGTGGCTCGGCAACGAATCACAGCTAAAAACACCGCCACAAGCTGCAAGAGCGCCCAGAACAATCATTTCCATTGTTACGAAGGAAACCAATCTTCGCACAGTTTGGATAGCAGGAAAGCGAGAGAGAAAGCCATACCTCGGGGGTGCTTGGGAAGATAAGGGCGACAACGTGGCCCGGAGTAACACCGGCTGCGAGCAACCGAGAGGCAGCGGGATCGACAAAATGGTTAAAACGCGCATGAGTCACATCGAACTTTCCGGAGACTAAGAGAGCTCGGAGAGATGAGAACTCCAACGCCGCTTTCTTCAGCAATCTTGTCAGGGTTAGGCTATCCATTTCAGTGGCTGTGAATTTGTTTCTATGAAGTTGGTTGTGAACGGCGAAGGGACACAGGTGGCTATTTATATTTAGAACGGAGAAGCGGACTGAAGGAAGGTTGCATACGAATGGAAATGTCTCTGACGTAGACGTTGAATCTTTGATTTCACTCCCATGAGCCGGTTAGGAGGGCCTCTGCTTTTTACTTTTCTTTTTTGATGTTTGCTGGAGGATCCCATTGGGAACACCATTATCAACATACCAATACTGCCCCTTCTTTGGCGCATCATATAGAGCGAAAAGTAGGTGCAGTATTGGAATGTTGACGAAGAAGCAATCTATAGAGCGGAAAGTAGGTGCAGTATTGGAATATTGACGAAGAAGCAACCTACGGGGCGGACGGTCTAACGTCACCTCTCCCTTCAAAACATAGAAGAAAAACAATAAAAGTTATCAAAGGTTTCACCTAATCTTCCCCATCAAATGGCCCTTCTCAACATTTTCTTTGCTCACCCGGCGACCAAATGTAGGCATTTCGATATCCACCAACGCGTCCGTAGGAATCTCTTTTATATTTATGATCATGGAGAGCAACATTATCAACGTACCAATACTGCCCTTCCTTTTCGATCATCAAATAACGCGCAAAGGAGGGGTATTACTGCCGTGTTGACAATTCTATTCTGTATACGGCAGTGATCCGAAGGCCGAAGGACGAAGGACGTCTAACCTCATCCCTCCAGTGGAAACATTAAACAAAATCAAAGGCCCTCCTCACGTCAACATTTCTTTGGCTCACCGGGACCCAAAATGAAGACATTTTCGATGTCCACGTGGACATCCGGAATTTTTTTCCCCCTCACCAATGCGTCGGGACGAAGAATTCCTTTTTATTTTTATGATTATGGAGCACAACGTTAACAACGTACCAATACTGCCCCTCCTTTCAATCATCAAATAACGCGCAAAGGAGGGATAGTATTGCCATGTTGACAATGCTGCTTCCCATGCGGCATTTAGCGAAGAAGGTCCAACCTCATCTCCTCCTTCGAAACATATAAGGAAAACCCTATCTCCCCCACATCAAAACATAAAAGAATACCAATACTGCCCCTCGTTTCAATCATCAAATAGTGCGCAAAGGAAGGGTAGACTTGCCATGTTGACAAGACATTTCCATGTCCACGTGGACATCCAGATTTTGTTTTGTGCCCAAGGAGGCGGATGGACAACTTCGATTTTTTTGATTAAATGAGAGCAACATTATCAACGTACCAATACAGCCTCTCCTTTCAATCATCAAATGGCCCGCAAAGGAGGGGCAATATTGACAAGTTGACAATGTTGCTTTCTAGACGGGAGTTGCCGAAGAAGTTCTAACCTCATCTCCCCCCCTCAAAACATAAATGAAAACCAAAGGCCCTCCTCACGTTAACATTTCTTTTTCTTACCGGGACACAAAATCAAGACATTTCGATGTCCACGTGGAAAAAAATGGGCCCACGCTGTGCTTCGGCTTCCGGGTGCACTTTAACCGCCATTGCAGCTGCTGCTGGGTTCCCAATATTTGGTCATCGCTTTACACCAGCGGTTTGCGCAGCTGTGATGGCAGCCTCGTTGCTTAGAGTTCTTTCAAGGTACCTTGCTTTGAAGAAATGCATTCCCGAAAATCTGGACATTCAAGAGATGATTGAAATAAGGATTGATTAATCTGAGGAGGACCGAACAATGTGTTTAGTGTGTTTGACTTTTTGGATTTTGTTGCGAGCGTTATATTTATGTCTTGTTCTGTGGGCTTACTTGCTGCTTTGGGCCAGGTCACGTATTGTTTAACCCAAGCCCATGTCTGTTTTAGATGGGTTGGAAAAATGGGAACTAGGGCCATGTCTTTGCTGTTGCTCAAAGCCGCCCAAAACGGTATCATGGGTTCAGTATCCCCTTCGCCCATGGCTGTCAATTTGGTTTTTGTACCATTTGTAAGTTCCGTAACATGCGATTTGGTTCCTAATCGACCGATTTTAATAAATGATTTGATTCAAGTTTCTTTTTGTGTTTTCTTTTTGCTGTCGAAATGGGAACACTCAATATGCAACTTTCCGTCCTTGCAAATGTCAAATAACCCGGATAACTACCCCCGAAATTCTAAATATGAGGATAAATATGTATTTCTTGTCTGCCAAGTTATGTTATCCATAAATCAAAATAAAGCCTAACGCCCAAACAGATACAGCGACCCCTAAACATCTATCGCGCCCCAACAGTCCGTGTGGAGCCTTCGTATCCAACACTTCTTCATATTCATGCGTTTGTCTACACCAGCATCCACGTCCTGTTGACTCCCTGTACCTTAGCTGTTTTTCGTTACGTTGTTTACAAGGTCTTCTTCTCAGACTTAGATCTCTTCCTGTTTTGCCGAGAATCATAAGGCCAGACGTCAACAGCCTCCTCCCCTACTGGTGGAGGGGTCTCAGCCTCGACCACCAGATAACCTTTCAACTTTCCCTCTTTTACTTCCTTCCGCCCTCCTTCAACTCCAACATCGTCAGCTACACAATAGCCAACAAGTCATCCAGAATGCCCAAGCATTGTTGGCGACAGGAGCTCATACTAGTCAGCCGAGGACCCAAATGCCTCTTAATATTGTAGCTCAGAGAAATAGTTAATAATCTGTGCAAGATTATAACATATTTTTGTAAGTTGCTTGTATTTTATTTTCAAAATCAGCATTTTGAAAAGAGACATTCCAAGTTCTTTAAAGATGGTAGCTCCACCAAGTCCAGTTGAAGTACATCCAAAAGAATGGGTTGAAAAGCAGATTTACAGTCCATTTTGCTGCTGAAAAAGCTATGGATAAGACCCCTGACCAATTGACCCCACGAGCTCGATCTCCAGGCCCAACATAACCGAACAACTCCAGAGTATCTAACGAAGCTGAATGGAAAATCCTTATAGGGCCCTAAGATCTGTCATTTCTTTTGACCATAGCTAGAGTGTCTGTCCTTGGTTACCCTAGCAGGATACAACAAAACAAGGCGGAACGCAACATTTTCTGGACGCCTATATGATAAAAGACCAAGGTTATCTGATAACAATACAAATATGAGGAGCAAGTCAATTCTTCTGTAGGAGCTAACTTCATTTTACGTAATTTGAAGAGACCAATGGGTATCCTTTTATCAAGGAAAAAAATTCAGTATTCACTCCTCCAGTTGTTATTATATTGAAAAACTAAAACTACATAGAAGTATTGGCAATAAAGTAATAAAAATAAGATGGGTTGAACGTTCTTGTCGGATGTAAGGGCGTAAAAACGCCACGTGGTAAGCCGCAGTCCCAACCATCCACCAGATCATCTTGGACCGCCACCTCGAGCTGGCCGAGCCTGCCTACACGGTGCTCCGGTTCATCCGGAGTTGCAGCGGATCGCTGGCGCCGTCGGCCCTGTCTAGACCAGAGGAACCTTTCGACGCACCAGTTCTGGAGGCTGACACGATGACCGAGGTTCCCCATCAGATGGCAACGGACCCGTTACCCGAAGAAGGTGAGCACAAACTGATGGGAAAAACGACGTATAAAGTTTCCCACTTTGATTGAACCTATGAGGAAATACTAAAACACCAATGATGTATTCGAATCACAAGTAAAATAATCAAATCACAGTCAACATAAAAGAATTTTTACGTGGAAAAACTCCTCCAATGTGAAGGATAAAAAAAAACCACGGGACCGATCACGGAGTCCACCCAAATCTCCACTATATCAATCGTTAGGATACAACCCAATCAAGTCCTTAACAATAGCAACAGGACAAAGATTTACTGATTCAACAACAATAGAATCACCAATAAATAGTGAAGAACAAGTTGTAAACAACAACTTAACCAAGAAAAGTTGGAGAAATATCACCCAGATTTTCGACCACAATCTGCTAACTTCAAGAGCTCTAAACGACGATCCAACCGTTCACAATGAAGAACACCCAATCCCGAACCTGCTAACAAAAAATCAGCTCAATCGGACCACGGATCGTCCTTGATCAAACGTTTGATCAACTACTGCGCAGGGCCTCTAATTCCTGCGAAATTTTGCTCTTTTATTTTCTCTCTCTCTTTTTTTCTTTTGACGGCCACTCACCTCTTCTCTTAAAGAAAAAACCCTATATTTTTTCTTTTAAACCTTAAGGCCACATTACCCTAATTGGACCCAATAATAAATCCCCGAATATGGGCTGGACCAACCTAACAATTCTCCCCCTCCAGCCCAAATGAGGGAGATTCCATATGTTCATTTCTCAAGCACAATCCAAACCGGCCTCATGCCGACAAAACTCAAACTTTTCTCGCCATAGAGCCTTTGTCATCATATCAGAACCATTATCCTCAGTATGTACCTTTTCAAGTGCAACCTCTTTGGTTTCCATTATATCTCGTATCCAATGATACCTTACATCAATATGCTTTGACCTTTGATGAAAAGTAGAGTTTTTAGCAAGACGTATAGCACTTTGACTATCACAAAATAACACATACTTTTCTTGCACGAAACTAAGTTCTTTTATGAATTCCTTCATCCAAAGCAACTCTTTACATGCTTCCGTTGCTGCAATAAATTCTGCTTCTGTTGTAGATAGAGCAATACATTTTTGTAATCTTGATTGCCATGCCACAGCTCCCCCTGAAAATTTAATCAAGTAGCCTGAAATAGATCTTCTATTATCAATATCTCCTGCCATGTCAGAATCTGTATATCCCACAAGAATAGGCTTATCACTCCCAAATGAAAGTTTCAAACTAGAAGTGCCTCAAAGATACCTTAGAATCCACTTCACTGCATTCCAATGTTCTCTTCCAGGATTAGAAGTAAATCTGCTAACTACTCCAACTGCATGAGCTATATATGGCCTTGTACAAATCATTGCATACATTAAACAACCAACAGCCGAAGCATAAGGAACTCTTTCCATATCTTTTCTGTCTTCCTCATCTATAGGACATTGTTTCTTACTAAGCTTAAAGTGTGTAGCAAGAGGCGTGCTCACCACTTTAGCTTTATCCATACAAAACCTCTGAAGCACTTTCTTAATGTACTCCTCTTGAGACAACCACAACTTCTTGGCTTTTCTGTCACGACTAACTCTTATACCAAGAATTTGCTTCACTGAGCCTAAGTCTTTCATTGAGAATGACTTACTTAACTCCTGCTTCAACTTTTCAATTCTTGCAGTATTCTTACCAACTATAAGCATGTCATCTACATAAAGTAGTAGAATGATAAAATCATCATCTGAGAACTTCTGCACAAATACACAATGATCAGAATTTGTCTTTTTATAGGCTTGCTCCCCCATAAAAGACTCAAATTTTCGATACCATTGTCTCGGTGCCTGTTTTAAGCCATATAAACTTTTCTTTAGCTTGCAAACATAGTTCTCTTTACCTTTTTCTTTAAAACCCTCTTGTTGCTCCATATAAATTTCTTCATTTAGGTCACCATGAAGAAAAGCAGTCTTTACATCCATTTGCTCAATTTCAAGATCAAGACTAACAGCCAATCCCAAAACCACTCGAATTGAGGACATTTTCACAACAGGTGAGAAAATCTCATCATAATCAATTCTCTTTTTCTGACTGAAACCTTTAACAACTAGTCTAGCTTTGTATCGGGGTTGTGAAGAATTTTCATCATGCTTCAATCTATAAATCCAACGATTCTTCAAAGCTTTCTTGCCTTTAGGCAATGTCACCAACTCAAATGTTTGATTATCATGCAAAGATTTCAACTCATCTTGCATTACATTAACCCATTTTTTCTTATCCACATCCTCTGCTGCTTCTTCAAAGCTCTCAGGCTCACCTGCATCAGTCAACAATACATACTCCTCAGTAGAGTATCTAGAGGATGGATGGCGACCTCTAGTAGACCTCCTCAATGGTGGAACTGAAGATGGATTCTGCTGAACATCAACAACATTATCTGTCTGAGTATCACTATTTCTGCACCCTGTTGGTTATTCTGAACCTGATCCTGAACATTATGCTGAATATCACTTTCAACTTGTTCTGGCAACTGTCGCTGTAAATCATTTGAAGGAATTAGATCAATATCAATACCAATCTTAGAGCCTTGTGACATATTCTTCTCACTCTGGCCAATATCTGTCATATTTTGATTCTCAAAAAATACAACATCACGACTCCTCACAATTTTCTTCACAGCTGGATCATAACACCTGTAGCCAAATTCATCAGAACCATAACCAAGAAATATACATTCTCGTGTCTTGACATCTAACTTAGACCTCTCATCTTTTGGAATATGAACAAATGCTTTGCAACCAAATACTCTTAGATAGTTATAGGAAACATCCTTGCCAAACCAAACTCTATCTGGCACATCACCATCTAAAGCAACAGTTGGAGATAAATTGATAACATAAGCTGCTGTAAGTAATGCCTCACCCCAAAATGTCTTTGGCAGGTTAGCATTTGAAATCATGCATCTAACTCTCTCAACCAATGTCCTGTTCATTCTTTCCGCTATACCATTCAATTGAGGTGTTTTTGGAGGTGTCTTCTAATGTCGAATATCATATTGCCTACAATACTCATCAAATGGTCCAATGTACTCACCACCATTGTCTGATCGAATGCATTTCAACTTCTTTCCAGTTTGCCGCTCTACTGAAACTTGAAACTGCTTAAATACATCTAGCACTTGATCTTTTGACATCAAAACATAAACCCAAACCTTTCTTGAGTAGTCATCAATAAAGGTCACAAAGTAGGATGCTCCACCAAGCGTCCTCGGGTTGACTGGGCCACAAACATCTGAGTGTACTAACTCCAAGAAATCTGATTTTCTTGAAGGAGGGTGACTATAGAATGAAACTCTTTTCTATTTTCCAGCTAAACAATGTGCACACTTCTCAAGTTTTGCACTCTTAATCCCAGATAACAAGTTCTTCTTTGCCAACACATTCATGCCCTTCTCACTCATGTGACTTAATCTTTTATGCCATAAAGCACTTGCATTTCCATCTTCCACTACATTACAAGTGTTCTTGGAAATCTTGGCCTGAAACAAATACAAAGAAGACTCTTTCTTGCCTCTAGCCATAACTAATGAACCCTTAGTAAGTTTCCATTTTCCATTATTGAAGATATTGCAAAAACCTTCATCATCAAGTTGTCCGGTAGAAATCAAATTCAAGCGAATTTCTGGTACATGTCTAACATTCTTGAGAACCAACTTAGATCCATTATGAGTCTCCAAGCATACATCTCCCATACCTGCAACTTTAGCCAAGCAATCATTACCCATCTTCAATGTGCCAAAGTTTTCAGGAGTATAAGAAGTAAAGAACTCCCTCTTGGAAGTAATATGAAGAGAAGCACCACTATCAATTACCCAACTTGTCTCATTGCTTGCAAAATTCACATTATCATCATAGCACACAATAACAAGTTCATTAGTAGCTGCTGCAACTCGATCATTATCATTGTTGTCCTTCTTCTCCTCACTTTCATTAACTTTCTTCTTCTCATTTCTACCTTTACCATTTTTCTTTTCATTTTTCAGCTGGAAGCAATTTTTCTTGATATGACCCATCTTGCCACAATGATGGCACTTTACATTTTTATGCCATGATCGAGACTTACTTCGACTTTTGTTATAACCTCTCGGACCTCTACTATGACTTCTCCCCCTATTTCCAACAACCAAAGCTTCAGAATGAGACAAAGAACCCTGACTCTTTCTTCTCATCTCTTCATTCAAAATACTAGTCTTGACAAAATTCATAGTGACAATTCCATCGGGAGCAGAGTTACTCACTGACATACGAAATGTTTCCCAAGATTCTGGTAAAGTACCAAGTAACCAAAGTCCTTGTACTTCCATCTTCAAACTTCATATTCATGCCTGAAAGTTGATCTAACATTCCCTGAAACTCATTCAAATGATCAGATATGGATTGCCCATCTTTGTATTTCAAGCTAATAAGTTGCTTCATCAAATACATCTTATTATTTCCAGTCTTTCGAGCATACAAAGATTCAAGTTTGTTCCATAGAGTCCGAGCATGTGTTTCTTTACTAATGTGATTCAAAACATTCTCATCTACAAATTGTCGAATGAACCCGCATACAATTTTATGCTCAAGAGTCCAATCGGCCTCACTTATGTTATCTGGTCTAGTTTCACTAAACACCGGTAAGTGTCAACGCTTCACATAAAGCAAATCTTCCATCTTACCCTTCCAAACATGATAATTTCGTCTATTCAAACTAATCATCCTGTTAGTGCTTAGTTCCATCGTTCAATCAAATCCAAAGATAAAACAACCATAACCTAAGCTTTGATACCACTCTGATGGAAAAAACGACGTATAAAGTTTTCCACTTTGATTGAACCTATGAGGAAATACTAAAACACCAACGATGTATTCGAATCACAAGTAAAATAATCAAATCATAGTCAACACAAAAGAATTTCTACGTGGAAAAACTCCTCCAATGTGAAGGATAAAAAAAAACCACGGGACCGATCACGGAGTCCACCCAAATCTCCACTATATCAATCGTTAGGATACAACCCAATCAAGTCCTTAACAATAGCAACAGGACAAAGATTTACTGATTCAACAACAATAGAATCACCAATAAATAGTGAAGAACAAGTTGTAAACAACAACTTAACCAAGAAAAGTTGGAGAAATATCACCTAGATTTTCGACCACAATCTGCTGACTTCAAGAGCTCCAAACGACGATCCAACCGTTCACAATGAAGAACACCCAATCCCGAACCTGATGACAAAAAATAAGCTCAATCGGACCACGGATCGTCCTTGATCAAACGTTTGATCAACTGCTGCGCAGGGCCTCTAATTCCTGCGAAATTCTGCTCTTTTATTTTCTCTCTCTCTTTTTTTCTTTTGACGGCCACTCACCTCTTCTCTTAAAGAAAAAACCCTATATTTTTTCTTTTAAACCTTAGGGCCACATTACCCTAATTGGACCCAATAATAAGTCCCCGAATATGGGCTGGACCAACCTAACACAAACCCGGGTCAGTGGGAAAACCCGCGGCTCTGGAAATGGCGATCTTGGACACCAGTGGGACACCACAGAAAGAGGACGTGATCGGCGAAGTGTGTGTTAGGGGACGCAGCATGACGCGACAGGTTACAATCACCAACTTGTAATTTGAAAATAAAAAATAAAACTTAACGAGTCTTGGCCATGGAAAAAGACTTTTGTTGGTTGCTAGGAATCTTCGGGATCATGATGAGACACGAGCGATCTGCGACGATGGGGAAGAAAGACATCGTTTCCTGTATGAAAAGCTCAAGTTTTCCTTCTTTTTTTTTTTTTTCCAATGTGGGATATGTATTTTCATCTCATCCCTTCCGTATAATAAAAGAATTATCATTAGTTGACAAATTGAAGATGGTGAATGCCCACCAAAACATATGAAAAACTGGCCAAGTGCAACCGGCCGCTGCTGGCTTGTATTAGGCATATTTACTTTCTTTACTAGGGCCATAAGAATTCCTTTCAATCATCGAGGAATGAATTTGGATATATTATCCAAACTGTTAGCTCCAGTTATAATACATAAGAATTCAAATAATTTTGTAAACTATTATAAATTAGTGAGAAATGCAAATTTTTCATTGAGTATAGCTTATTTTGGAATATTTATAGCGTCTTTTTTATATAAGCCCTTTTATTCATTATTATAAAATTTGAACTTATGAAATTTATTTGTTAAAAGTGTTCATAACAATTTTTTTGGAAAAAATAAAAAATATTGTGTATGATCAATCATACACTTGTGGTTATATAGATGCTTTTTATGAAATATCCTTAAGAATGATATAAGAGAATTGGCTCAATTAACTTATTTTTTTTAATAGATGAGTAATTGATGGAATTACAAGTGGAATCGGTATTATAAGTTTTTTGTCGAAGAGGGGATCAGATATCTAGGGGGGGCGAATTTCTTCTTAATTCTTATTGTATTTATCTTATGTATTAATTTTACTTGTTTTTTAGTAAATTTTCATTTATATAAATTTATATTTATTTCTTATATTGAAATGGATGATTCTATCATTTATAGTTAAAACAAAAAGTAACAAAATTTATTATACAACAAGGCCTTCAAATGATCACCAACCATTGAAACTATGAACTATAATAGATTATTAAGGTAATTAAAGAGAATGAATTTTTCTGCAAAGTTTTTAAAAATTTCTTTTTTAACATATATCATATCTTTTCCACTCTACTCTTACATTGATAATGCTTTCAAAAGAAAAAGAGAAATAAATCTTTACCTCTTAAAAATGATTTTAAGATATTTTTAATTCTAAATGAAATCACGGGCATTTTCAAAATAAGATAGTTGAAATGTCAATTTTATTGACAATAATTAGAAAAGTAATACGTGAGAAAACATCTCTATTTAAGAACATTAAACTCTCTTAAATAAATGTTTTGTTATATTATACTAGAGAATTCTTAACTTGATTTTTTTAAAATAAATTTTTATGTTAGATTATATCATAAAGTTTTTATATTCTCTTGTTCTTAGACGAATAAACTTACATGTTTATAAAAACTAAATTAATAGTGACAAAGAGATTTATTAGACCAAAATATATGTTTATCCTTTTTATCTTTACATATTTCTAGCTTTGAATTTTCTTGATTCCCATCTAGATAAAAAGTTTCATAAATGTGTCTCTTTTTATAACATGTCTCTTTAAAGTGGAATTCATCCTTTTTTTTATTTTTTTTCTTTCCATTCATTCAAATCTATTTGGTTTTATCAATTTTATTTAGATCCCCCTTTTCTTTAAAAAAAAAAAAAAGAGAGAAGGAGAAATATCTTCTTCCATGGATTCCTCTTGTTCTTGTTTACTGTACACATTTATTGTACATGTACTTTATTTAGATAATTTCTATTTTACATGTATTTCTTCCACACTTTCCTCCGTTTTTTAGGTTTTCTTTCAATTTATTAGTAATAACGGATGACAATACTTTGTCTAGATTTATCATCTATCAAAAAAAAAAGTAATAAATAAGAGAAAACTAATAATTTAAGTCAGAATTTTTCAATTATGAGACAAGGTACTTATTAGATCTAATAGAATTATTTTGCTATATTAAGACTAATACCAATCCAACCCATTTTATGAACAAAATGTGACCAATTAACAAACCAACAAAACTATTTGTTATAAATAATATTTTGTTCCTGCATCAAAACATATAAATATTGGCTAATTTGACTAACATTGTACTTGGTAAAATGAAATAGTCGAATAATTGAAATAAGAGATTAGTTAGGAATATGCATTGATTGCTAATACTACACATTCAATTTCTAATAGTAGGTTCATAATCAAAAAGTGTTTGTAATAATTCTAGAAGAAATAAAACAAAAGATATGGTAGAGCTAGGATAGTTATTGTGTAAGGTCTACTCCGTGCTTGATGCAAAGGTACATAATAAATCAATATAAACATCATGAGCTATTTCGTAATAAAACTAGTTGTTGCTAATACTTTCTTTTTAATTCATTCTTCTCCTTTCTTTATAATCTAAGATACGAAAAGGAAGAGAAAAGAGAGCCATACACAAATATGGTTAAAAATTCATAGTAGAGTCCAACCACAACAAACGAATTGATTCTCTTCATGCATAAGAATACTAGATCACCTGCTAAAAAAGAACGTAAAGTCATCACAAACTCCCTTCTTTCTTTTCAATTGTAATTTTTAGATTATTATATAATGGTTTTAAAACTTTCTATATATATATATATATATATATATATATATATATAGATAGATAGAAATAGAAACACATAGATTATAAAAAAATATTTCTCTTAATCTTACAAGTAAGTATTTTGGGTTTGAATTCCCTCAACTACATTTTTGATTGATTTGAACATGCTTTGGTAGATTTTTTGAGTTATCAAAAAAGAATAAAAAAAGAATCTCTTATCTCAATGACACCAAAAGGGATATTAAACGAATGGAATATAATGAGGCATGTAAATGAGTCATGTAACTGAGCCATATTGAGAAGTTCCCGGAGTTTCGATATGAAAATGGATTGGAGTTTTGAGAGTCTCCTGTGTGTTCCTCAGCAGCACAGTGCTAGAGCAGTCGCCTGTCAATTGACTGGTCGTAGGTTCATTGTTGGAATAGAGCAGTCGCCAGTCATTAAAATAACATACGCTTCTGGAGTGTAACTATAGTGTCGCGAGAATAGAGTGAGAATACAGTGATTAAAATAAATGGGGAGAATGATGTGTCACTCGAGTGATTAAAATAACGGAAGTGTGACTCGGTGATGAGTCACTCGATGATTAAAATGACTGGAGTGAGAATAGTTGGAAGCCACTTATATAAACCCACCCGCGTTTCTCTTCATTTAACTTTTACTTCTCTTCCGTGTTCCGTCTTCTTTTCTTTGCGAATTCTCGAGCATCTCTGATGGCGGAAACTCCGTTAAAATGCCAGAGCGAAGAAACACCAATTGAAGTACATCAGCATGTTGGTCGGGCTGTTACCTTCGGAGTCCCCGATGACAAACATTGTAAAAAGGTGAGAAGATTATCACTTTCATTTTGAAACTGATTCTTCAAAAGAAAAAAACCAGAGAAATTTCTTTTATGAGATTTCTAGGACCTATTCCATGTTTTCATTCGCAGGATTTAGGTGCGGCAATGATAGGGCACGACATCAACATCTCACTGCCACTTAAGGCAACCGATGTTGGAATGGCAACTTGTGTTAGTAGTAAAGAAGGATATGACACTAAGGAAATTAACGTTGTTTCGGGAGAGGACAACTCGGAGGTGTTGGGTTGGTCCAGCCCATATTCGGGGACTTATTATTAGGTCCAATTAAGGTAATGTGGCCCTAAGGTTTAAAAGAAAAAAATTATTAGGTCCAATTAGGGTAATGTGGCCCTAAGGTTTAAAAGAAAAAATATAGGATTTTTTCTTTAAGAGAAGAGGTGTGTGGCCGTCAAAAAAAAGAGAGAGAGAGAAAAGAAAAGAGCAGAATTTCGCAGGAATTAGAGGCCCTGCGCAGCAGTTGATCAAACGTCTGATTAAGGTCGATCCGTGGTCCGATTGAGCTGATTTTTTGTCAGCAGGTTCGGGATTGGGTGTTCTTCATTGTGAACGGTTGGATCGTCGTTTGGAGCTCTTGAAGTCAGCAGATTGTGGTCGAACATCTGGGTGATATTTCTCCAACTTTTTCTTGGTTAAGTTGTTGTTTACAACTTGTTTTTTCACTATTTATTGGTGATTCTATTATTGTTGAATCAGTGAATCTTAGTCCTATTGCTATTGTTAAGGACTTGATTGGGTTGTAACCTAACGATTGATATAGTGGAGATTTGGGTGGACTCCGTGATCGGTCCCGTGGTTTTTTATCCTTCACATTGGAAGAGTTTTTCCACGTAGAAATTCTTTTGTGTTGATTGTGATTTGCTTATTTTACTTGTGATTCAAATACATCGTTGGTGTTTTAGTATTTCCTTATAGGTTCAATCAAAGTGGGAAACTTTATACGTCGTTTTTTCCTTCAGAGTGGTATCAAGAGCTTAGGTTGTGGTTGTTTTATCTTTGGATTTGATTAAACGATGGAACTAAGCACTAACAGGATGATTAGTTTGAATGGAAGAAACTATCATGTTTGGAAGGGTAAGATGGAAGATTTGCTTTATGTGAAGCGTTGGCACTTACCGGTGTTTAGTGAAACTAGACCAGATAACATGAGTGAGGCCGATTGGACTCTTGAGCATAAAATTGTATGCGGGTTCATTCGACAATTTGTAGATGAGAATGTTTTGAATCACATTAGTAAAGAAACACATGCTCGGACTCTATGGAACAAACTTGAATCTTTGTATGCTCGAAAGACTAGAAATAATAAGATGTATTTGATGAAGCAACTTATTAGCTTGAAATACAAAGATGGATAATCCATATCTGATCATTTGAATGAGTTTCAGGAAATGTTAGATCAACTTTCAGGCATGAATATGAAGTTTGAAGATGAAGTACAAGGACTTTGGTTACTTGGTACTTTACCAGAATCTTGGAAAACATTTCGTATGTCAGTGAGTAACTCTGCTCCCGATGGTATTGTCACCATGGATTTTGCCAAGACTAGTATTTTGAATGAAGAGATGAGAAGAAAGAGTCAGGGTTCTTTGTCTCATTCTGAAGCTTTGGTTGTTGGAAATAGGGGGAGAAGTCATAGTAGAGGTCTGAGAGGTTATAACAAAAGTCGAAGTAAGTCTCGATCATGGCATAAAAATGTGGAGTGCCATCATTGTGGCAAGATGGGTCATATCAAGAAAAATTGCTTCCAGCTGAAAAATAAAAAGAAAAATGGTAAAGGTAGAAATGAGAAGAAGAAAGTTAATGAAAGTGAGGAGAAGAAGGATAACAATGATAATGATCGAGTTGCAGCAGCTAGTAATGAACTTGTTATTGTGTGCTATGATAATAATGTGAATTTTGCAAGCAATGAGACAAGTTGGGTAATTGATAGTGGTGCTTCTCTTCATATTACTTTCAAGAGGGAGTTCTTCCGATCCCCCCGCTCCCCCATCGCTCCCCCCAGCCCCCGCCGCAGATCTCCCAGCCCCCCCGCTCCCCCATCGCTCCCCCCAGCCCCCGCCGCAGATCTCCCAGCCCCCCGCTCCCCCATCGCCCCTCCCAGACCCCCGCCGCAGATCTCCCAGGCTCCCCCAGCTCCCCCCCGCTCCCCCCGATCCCCCATCGCTCCCCCCAGCCCCCGCCGCAGATCTCCCAGCCCCCCCGCTCCCCCATCGCCCCTCCCAGACCCCCGCCGCAGATCTCCCAGGCTCCCCCCGCTCCCCCCCGATCCCCCCGCTCCCCCATCGCCCCCCCCCCAGCCCCCACCGCAAATCTCCCAGCCCCTCCCAGACCCCCGCCGCAGATCTCCCAGCCCACCCCATTTTCGCCCCTCACCCCCCCAGCCCCATCCCGTGCACTCCCCCCTGTCCAGCCCTCTCCCTGATCCCTCCGCCCCCCCTATCGTTTCCCCCGTCCCCCATCGTATCCCTACTCCTCCCGAAGCTCCCCTGCCCCCCCTCCACAGAACCCAGATCCCGTCCCCCATCGCAGGAAACAGTCTGGCCACTTATCCCAGGCTCCCCCCGCTCCCCCCGCTCCCCCATCGCATCCCCATCGTGTGGTCACCGGCGGAAGGTAGTAGGATTTAGAGCAGGTCAGCGGGAGACAAGACCTGATGGCTGATCGCCGGATCTCCTAGGCTCGGAGGTAAGTTAAAAAAAAAAAAAAAAAAAAAAAAAAAAAAACATTTCTGTATATTAGATTATAATTAGGATAGACTCTGTTGAAGTGAGTGTTGTTTCTGTGTGTTTTATTTTTCTATTTGTTATTTTATTTTATTTTTATTTTTTTTTATATATTGGATTTGCAATTTAGGAGTAGAAGTTGGTGTAGTGAGAGTTAGGTGTGAATTTAGTTGTTTCGTGGTGTGTTTTGATTTATTGATTGCTTAGTTAAGATATTTGTTTTGGAGTGATAAGAGAAGGATATACCTACTAAAAGCCATGTTTCTATATTAAGTTAAGTTAAAGGGATTTAAGTAGATTGTCGGTAGAAGAAGGCAGAATCTATCAGGTCTATATACTGAGTAGATTATGAACTTTTGGTACATCTTACCAAAATCCTGCCTATCAAATTAGTTAAGTACTAAGTTGGTAACTGCTGATGGTCAAGGATTTTCAGAGGATAGACCCAGAGAGTGCTGAGTTTGAGAGAAGAGAGAAAAGGAAAATAAGGAAACTTAAAGAGTGTTGGAAATCTTTAGGAGAAAATAATGATACAGAAGTTAAAATAATGAAATCTGGACGATTAACCCTTGCAAATAGGAACATGGCTAAAGGAAGTGTGACCAAGGATAATGTATTATCTCAACAAGACAAGGAGAGAATTGAACAAGAAATCCAAGAAAGTTTATTCCAAGGGCCTACAAGAAATAAGGAGAAAAATGAGAGGCTAGAAGAGACAAACAACATTATCTTTAAGGAGAGTTTTGAACATAAAGGAAAACATGATTCTTGGAGTAAGGTTGTAGTAGGAGGATTAGCACAAAATGCTCATATGAAATACCAGCCACCGGTATTAAATGATGGGAAAATTAGAGTTGCCCCTCCTAAGGAAGTTATTGAAGAAGGAAGTAAATTCTATGAAAATTGTGTTGTGGGTTTCTTTTTGGGTTCAAAATTACCATTTTCTGTTGTAAAAGGAATTGTAGAAAAGCAATGGGGAAAACAAAGCTTAATAGATATTTCTGCAACAGACAGTGGCTTCTTCTTTTTTAGATTCTCTGATAAACAAAAGATGGAGGAAGTATTAGAAGCTGGAGTTTGTGATGTGGTAGGAAAACCAATGTTTCTGCAAAAATGGCATAACACTATTAGACTGCAGAAAGGAAAAATCACTTCAATACCAATTTGGATAAAGTTGCACAATGTCCCACATGCTTTATGGGATGAGATTGGTATGAGCTATGTAGCTAGTGCTGTTGGAAAGCCACTATACATGGATAAAGCTACCAAACATAGACAAAGGATATCATATGCAAAAGTATGTGTTGAAATAGATACAAAGTGTTCTCTACCAACTTCATTTGAAATTGACATGGGTAATGGTGCTATTTTTGAGGTAGGAGTGGAGTATTGTTGGTTACCTGAAATATGCAAAAAATGTGATTGCTTTGGACATAAGGAGTGTGTTATAAAGCAAAAGGAGATATGGGTTCCAGTTCAAAAGCCATTAAGTCAGATGGAGAAATATGATGAAGGATGTGAGGATAAAGAAAAATTGGATAAAGGTAATGAAGATCAAGTTCATGACGAGCAAGGACATGAGGATATAAGAGATAAGATTGTAAATTCAATAACACATGAAGTTGAATCCACCATAAGTCCAAAAGCCAAATTAGAACAAAGCAATAAAGCAAGTGTGAATGGAAGGGGAAACAAAAGGAGCCCCAAAAGGAATACATGTGAGCAGGACAATACCAGTAATAGATTTAGTGTGCTTATAAGTAATCATCAAGAACCAAATGAAGCAAGATGCAATGATATTGTAGGTCTTGAAGGTGTTGAAGGAGAAAACACTATACCCCCAGACAAATGATCATATTCTCATGGAATGTCAGGGGCTTGAATAAAAGCCCTAAACAAAAGGAGGTACGAGAAGTTATCAAGAATGCTAAAGCTGACATTGTCATTCTATTAGAACACAAAATAAAAGAAGATAAAGCACAATGGGTGATAGATTCTCTGTTTCCCCAATGGGGTTTTATCCATAATTATAGAGATAATGAAAATGGTAGGATTTGGATTGTATGGAAAAAGCCACAGTTCAACATCACAGTGCTTAGTAGTTCTAAACAGGTAGTGAATTGTAAAGTGGAAGAGGGACATGAAGTATGGTACTTATCTGCCATCTATGCAGCAAATGCAGCGAATGAACGAAAGGATCTTTGGAGTAACCTCACACAATGTTATAACAGTTATGGAAAGAACACTCAATGGCTACTAGTAGGGGATTTTAATACAGTGAGGAATCTAAATGAGAGGGTTAGTGTAGCTAGTAGATGGATAGAAGGAATAGAAGATTTCAACAAGTTCATAAGTGATGCAAAACTTATAGAACCAAACTTTGTAGGACTGCTCCTATCATGGACGAACAAAGGTAAATGAATAGGGTTCAAAGGCAGTAAATTGGATAGATGTTTGGTAAACCCTAAATGGCTGCAAAGTAATATGGATTTCTCCATTGAATTTAGTACTCCTGGATTGTCAGATCACAGTCCTTGCATTATCAAGGTGGGCAATAATAGACCAAGTCAGAAAAGGACTTTTAGATTTTTCAACTTTTGGCCAGACAACCCCCAATTTATGACAATAGTGAAGAATATTTGGCAACAAAGGGTTGATGGCACTATAATGTACAGAATAATGATAAAGTTGAAGGAAATGAAAAAAGAGTTGAGAAAGCTAAATAGAGAGGAATTTGGAGAACTACCAAGGAAAACAGAGGTAGCAAGGAAGCAGCTACAAATAGCACAAGCAAAGCTCTTTGATGATCCTTCAAATACCCAATTGCGCAATGAAGAAAAGGAGTGGTTAGAAAAGTTACTAATATGTAGCAAGCATGAAGAAATACTTCTGAAGCAAAAATCAAGGAATAATTGGCTGAAAGAGGGAGATTGTAATAGTAAAGTCTTTTTTGGAAGCATGATGAAGAGGAGAGCAAAAAATCACATTGTTAAGTTGGAATTAGATGATGGGCAACTTACTGAAGATCCTGAAATGATAAAGAACAAAATTCTAAATTATTATCAAAACTTGCTAGGGAGGGCAAACCAACCTCAACCATCAGAAACAAGATTAAGAGAGTTATTTCCTATGGAAATTCCAGAAGAGACAAAGAGAAGCCTTATAGCAGACGTTCAAAGAGAAGATATACAAAAGGTCCTTAATACCTTTGGTGATTACAAAGCTCCAGGTCCTGATGGATATAATAGCTTCTTCTTCAAGAAAGCATGGAGTATTATAGGGAGTGACATAGAAGATGCAGTAATAGCTTTCTTTCAAAGGAGACAGCTACTGCGAAGCATAAATTCAACAGTAATCTCTCTTGTCCCTAAGAAAATTAATGCCACCAATATGAAAGATTTTAGACCAATATCTTGTTGTAATGTGTTGTACAAGATCATATCTAAAATTGTGGCAGGAAGACTAAGTTTAGCTTTGCCTCATTTCATACATCCGTGTCAGACAGCTTTTGTGCCAGGAAGGAACATTAAGGAAAATATTTTGTTGTGTCAAGAGTTGATGCACAATTATCACAAAGATATTCATGGGAAAAGGGTGGCAATTAAGGTTGATATTATGAAAGCATATGATTCAATAGACTGGAATGCAATCCTAAATACACTGAAAGTTTTGAAGTTCCCAGACAAATTTAGATTGCTGATTGAAAGCTGCATCACTACTGTGGGATATTCTGTGAACATCAATGGCTCTCATACAGGTTTTTTTAAGGGGGCAAAGGGACTTAGACAAGGAGACCCTCTCTCTCCTTTTCTCTTTGTTATTGTGATGGAGATTCTTAACAGAATTATACAAAATAAAGTATCTTCTGGAAGGTTTAAATTTCACTGGAAATGCGCCAAAGAAAAGATCACTCATTTATGCTTTGCTGATGATCTCTTTTTGTTTGCTCATGGAGATATTGAATCCATATTATGTTTACTAGATGCTATGCAAGAGTTTGAAGATATAACAGGTTTGAAGATGCATCCAGAGAAGTGTCAAATTTTCTTTTCAGGCTTGTCAGAACAGGAAAAGGCTCTAATACTTGATCATATTCCTATCCAAGAAGGCCAACTTCCCATAAAATATTTAGGAGTACCATTGATTACTAAAAGACTCTCCAACCTAGATTGTACTATCCTGACAGAAAAGATATTGAGAAGAATTGAAGGTTGGGAGTCTAAGCATATTAGTTATGGGGGGAGACTGCAGCTAGCCAAAAGTGTTCTATTCTCATTGCAAACATATTGGATGCAAATTTTTCTACTACCAAAACAGACCCTTTATGAAATTGAAAAAAGGATTAGAACTTTCCTTTGGACAGGTAAATCTAATGGACGATGTGTAGCGAAAGTGGCATGGAAAGAAGTTTGCTGGCCTAAAGTTTCTGGAGGACTAGGTTTGATAGACATTCACACTTGGAATAAAGCAGCAATTGGAAAACTCCTATGGTCTCTTGTGCACCCCAATTCAAACTCCTTATGGGTTAAATGGATGATAACAGAAAATTTGAAGGAAAGGAATGTATTAGAAGTTGAGATGAAAGGATCACTAGCTTGGAGTTTTAGGAATATTTTACAAGTAAGAAATGAACTAACACAACTAGTGACAGACTCAGAATACAATATTGCCAAGAGTTATGTAGCACTAAGAGAGAACAGAGAAGATTCCAAATGGGCAACACTTGTTTGGAAAGAAGGAGTACCGAAGCATAATTTTATATGTTGGATCATTTTAAGAGACAAACTATCCACAGCAGATCGGGTGGCAAAATGGAATAGTTCAGTGGATCTACGATGCAACCTCTACCAACAAGAAGAAGAATCACATGAACATTTATTTTTTAAGTGCAGGTTCACAAACTACATCTGGAAGGCTTTGTTAGGCATGAATGGATTAACTCGAAGAATTGAACATTGGAGAGCTGAAATATATTGGATGATCAACACTGTTAAGAAGAAGAGCTTTGCAGCTACTTTGCTTAGTATATCTTTCAAGGCCGTATTGTATCACATTTGGAGCGAAAGGAATAGAAGAAGATTCAGCAATACAAGTCTAGAAAACTCAACCATTATTGCCAAAATCAAGAAGGACGTGAGAGGCAAGATTTCATCTACTAGAGGAGTTAAGCTTACAAATTGTAATAAATTTTTACAAGAGCTTTGGAATTTGCCAAGTGCAATATTTGAGCTTAGATGATGATATTTTGTAATCGAACAATCTTGTAAATTTTTTATGAGTGATATATAATTTGACCTTTCACCAAAAAAAAAAAAAAAAAAAAGAGGGAGTTCTTTATTTCTTATACTCCTGGAAACTTTGGCACATTGAAGATGGGTAATGATTGCTTGGCTAAAGTTGTAGGTATGAGAGATGTATGCTTGGAGACTCGTAATGGATGCAAGTTGGTTCTCAAGAATGTTAGACATGTACCAGAAATTCACTTGAATTTGATTTCTACAGGACAACTTGATGATGAAGGTTTTTGCAATATCTTCAATAATGGACAATGGAAACTTACTAAGGGTTCATTAGTTATTGCTAGAGGCAAGAAAGAGTCTTCTTTGTATTTATTTCAGGCCAAGATTTCCAAGAACATTTGTAATGTAGTGGAAGATAGGAATGCAAGTGCTTTATGGCACAAAAGGTTAAGTCACATGAGTGAGAAGGGCATGAATATGTTGGCAAAGAAGAACTTGTTATCTGGGATTAAGAGTGCAAAACTTGAGAAGTGTGCACATTGTTTAGTTGGAAAACAGAAAAGAGTTTCATTCTATAGTCACCCTCCTTCAAGAAAATCAGATTTATTGGAGTTAGTACACTCAGATGTTTGTGGCCTAGTTAACCCGAGGACGCTTGGTGGAGCATCCTACTTTGTGACCTTTATTGATGACTACTCAAGAAAGGTTTGGGTTTATGTTTTGATGTCAAAAGATCAAGTGCTAGATGTGTTTAAGCAGTTTCAAGTTTCAGTAGAGCGGCAAACTGGAAAGAAGTTGAAATGCATTCGATCAGACAATGGTGGTGAGTACATTGGACCATTTGATGAGTATTGTAGGCAACATGGTATTCGACATCAGAAGACACCTCCAAAAACACCTCAGTTGAATGGTATAGCAGAACGAATGAACAGGACATTGGTTGAGAGAGTTAGATGCATGATTTCAAATGCTAACTTGCCAAAGACATTTTGGGGTGAGGCATTACTTACAACAGCTTGTGTTATCAATCTATCTCCAACTGTTGCTTTAGATGGTGATGTGCCAGATAGAGTTTGGTTTGGCAAGGATGTTTCCTATAACTATCTAAGAGTATTTAGTTACAAAGCATTTGTTCATATTCCAAAGGATGAGAGGTCTAAGTTAGATGTCAAGACACGATAATGTATATTTCTTGGTTATGGTTCTGATGAATTTGGCTACAGGTGTTATGATCCAACTGTGAAGAAAATTGTGAGGAGTCGTGATGTTGTATTTTTTTAGAATCAAAATATGACAGATATTGGCCAGAGTGAGAAGAATATGTCACAAGGCTCTAAGATTGGTATTGATATTGATCTAATTCCTTCAAATGATTTACAGCGACAGTTGCTAGAACAAGTTGAGAGTGATATTTAGCATGATGTTCAGGATCAAGTTCAGAATGACCAACAGGGTGTAGATAATAGTGACACTCAGACAGATAATGTTTTTGATGTTCAGTAGAATCCATCTTTAGTTCCACCATTGAGGAGGTCTACTAGAGGTCACCATCCATCCTTTAGATACTCCACTGAGGAGTATGTATTGTTGACTGATGCAGGTGAGCCTGAGAGCTTTGAAGAAGCAGCAGAGGATGTGGATAAGAAAAAATGGGTTGATGCAATGCAAGATGAGTTGAAATCTTTGCATGATAATCAAACATTTGAATTGGTGACATTGCCTAAGGGCAAGAAAGCTTTGAAGAATCGTTGGATTTATAAATTGAAGCATGATGAAAATTCTTCACAACCCCGATACAAAGCCAAACTAGTTGTTAAAGGTTTCAGTCAGAAAAAAAGAATTGATTATGATGAGATTTTCTCACCTGTTGTGAAAATGTCCTCAATTCGAGTGGTTTTGGGATTGGCTGCCAGTCTTGATCTTGAAATTGAGCAAATGGATGTAAAGACTGCTTTTCTACATGGTGACCTAAATGAAGAAATTTATATGGAGCAACCAGAGAGTTTTAAAGAAAAAGGTAAAGAGAACTATGTTTGCAAGCTAAAGAAAAGTTTATATGGCTTAAAACAAGCACCGAGACAATGGTATCGAAAATTTAAGTCTTTTATGGGGGAGCAAGCCTATAAGAAGACAAATTCTGATCATTGTGTGTTTGTGCAGAAGTTCTCAGATGATGATTTTATCATTCTACTACTTTATGTAGATGACATGCTTATAGTTGGTAAGAATGCTGCAAAAATTGAAAAGTTGAAGCAGGAGTTAAGTAAGTCATTCTCAATGAAAGACTTAGGCTTAGTGAAGCAAATTCTTGGTATGAGAGTTAGTCGTGACAGAAAAGCCAAGAAGTTGTGGTTGTCTCAAGAAGAGTATATCAAGAAAGTGCTTCAGAGGTTTTGTATAGATAAAGCTAAAGTGGTGAGCACGCCTCTTGCTACACACTTTAAGCTTAGTAAGAAACAATGTCCTGTAGATGAGGAAGACAGAAAAGATATGGAAAGAGTTTCTTATGCTTCGGCTGTTGGTTGTTTAATGTATGCAATGATTTGTACAAGGCCAGATATAGCTCATGCAGTTGGAGTAGTTAGCAGATTTACTTCTAATCCTGGAAGAGAACATTGGAATGCAGTGAAGTGGATTCTAAGGTATCTTCGAGCCACTTCTAGTTTAAAACTTTCATTTGGGAGTGATAAGCCTATTCTTGTGGGATATACAGATTCTGATATGGCAGGAGATATTGATAATAGAAGATCTACTTCAGGCTACTTGATTAAGTTTTCAGGGGGAGCTGTGGCATGGCAATCAAGATTACAAAAATGTATTGTTCTATCTACAACGGAAGTAGAATTTATTGCAGCAACAGAAGCATGTAAAGAGTTGCTTTGGATGAAGGAATTCATAAAAGAACTTGGTTTTGTGCAAAAAAGGTATGTGTTATTTTGTGATAGTCAAAGTGTTATACGTCTTGCTAAGAACTCTACGTTTTATCAAAGATCAAAGCATATTGATGTAAGGTATCATTGGATACGAGATATCATGGAAATTAAAGAGGTTGCACTTGAAAAGGTACATACTGAGAATAATGGTTCTGATATGATGACAAAGGCTCTATGGCGAGAAAAGTTTGAGTTTTGTCGGCATGAGGCCGGTTTGGATTGTGCTTGAGAAATGGACATATGGAATCTCCCTCATTTGGGTTGGAGGGGAAGAATTGTTGGGTTGGTCTAGCCCATATTCGGGGACTTATTATTGGGTCCAATTAAGGTAATGTGGCCTTAAGGTTTAAAAGGAAAAATATAGGGTTTTTTCTTTAAGAGAAGAGGTGTGTGGCTGTCAAAGAAAAGAGAGAGAGAGAAAAGAAAAGAGCAGAATTTCGCAAGAATTAGAGGCCCTCCGCAACAGTTGATCAAACGTTTGATCAAGGTCGATCCGTGGTCTGATTGAGCTGATTTTTTGTCAGCAGGTTCGGGATTGGGTGTTCTTCATTATGAACGGTTGGATCGTCGTTTGGAGCTCTTGAAGTCAGCAGATTGTAGTAAAAAATCTGGGTGATATTTCTCCAACTTTTTCTTGGTTAAGTTGTTGTTTACAACTTGTTTCTTCACTATTTATTGGTGATTATATTATTGTTGAATCAGTGAATCTTAGTCCTATTACTATTGTTAAGGACTTGATTGGGTTGTAACCTAACGATTGATATAGTGGAGATTTGGGTGGACTCCGTGATCGGTCCCGTGATTTTTTATCCTTCACATTGGAGGAGTTTTTCCACGTAGAAATTCTTTTGTGTTGATTGTGATTTGCTTATTTTACTTGTGATTCAAATACATCGTTGGTGTTTTAGTATTTCCTTATAGGTTCAATCAAAGTGGGAAACTTTATACATCGTTTTTCCCTTCAGGAGATGTCATTGAGGCAGCAGAGACTGAAATAGCAATTGTTTTTTATACTAATGAACTAAGTAACATCGAGGCGGTTGACGCTCAGCCACTGGAGGACAACCGGGAGGACGTGGCAACGGTCGGTGATTTGTGGAAACAAATGGGCCCAGACTGTGTTTGGGCTTCCGGGTGCACCTTAACCGCCATTGCAGCTACCGTTGGGCTTCCAATATTCGGCCATCGCTTTACACCGGCGATTTGTGCAGCTGTTATGGCAGCCTCGTTGTTTAGAGTTCTTTCGAGGTACCTTGCTTTGAAGAAATGCATACCCGAAAATCTAGACATCCAAGAGATGATTGAAATAAGGATTGATTAATATGAGGAGGACCCAATAACGTGTTTAGTGTGTCTGACTTTTTGGATTTTGTTGCGAGCTTTTATAATTATGTCTTGTTGTGTGGGCTTCGTTGCTGGTGTGGGCCAGGTCAGGTATTGTTCAGTTCAAGCCCGTGTCCGGTTTAGAAGGCTTGGAAAAAAGGGAATTAGGGCCACGTCTTTGTTGTTGCTGAAAGCCTCCCTTCGCCGCTGGCTGTCAATTTGGTGTTTGTACCGGTTGCACGCTCTGTAACATGCAGTTTGGTTCCTAATCGACAGATTTTAATAAATGGTTTGATTTAAGTCTCTCTTTGTCGAAATGGGAACACCCAGCATGCAATTTTCGTCGTTACAAATGTCAAATACCCCGGATAAACCACCCCCAAATTCTAAATTTGTGGGCAAATATGTATTTCTTGTCTTCCAAGTTATGATATACATAAAACAAAACAAAGCCTAACGCCCAATCAGATACAGCGACCCCTAACCCGAACAGCCCGTGTGAAGCCTTCGTATCCAACAGTTCTTCATATTCATGCGTTCGATTCTACACCAGAATCAACGTCCCGTTGAATCCCTGTACTTTAGTTGTTTTTCGTTACGTTGTTTACAAGATCGCCTTCTCGGACTTAGATCTCTTCCTGTTTTTCCGAGAATAATAAGACCAGACACTTTCTATCTGAGCCATCAGAAGAATGATTTTTTCTAGGCTTGGCCGTTCCCTGTCGCGGGCTTCTCGCGCGAAAGTAAGATTTTTTTCATTCTATTGGATTGATTTCTCTGCTGTTGCAATGTTTAATTTTCTGGTTATTTACTTATGTGATTAATTTTTGGTGGGCTAGAATTTGTTGTATGGGGGTGGTATTGGGAGATCAGTGATCGGCAATGAGGGGCTTCTTGGGGGACCTCCTGTGAATGGGGGATTACGGTTTCTGAGGAGCTATTTAGCGCCGGTTGGAGCTCACAAGGAGCTCGTTGAGAAGACGTATTTGTCAGATTTGAACTATCTTCTTGCAAACCCTAGACTACACCGGCTTTTTTCGAGTGAAGCCCCCAAGAAAAAGAGTAAGTGATTGAAATGGGGATTTTTGGTTTTGAGGATTGACTTTTGCCTGGGCGTTATTTAGGTGATTTTATGGGAGTACTTTTATTGTTTACAATACTACCTAAATCAATGTCAGTTGTTTTTCTAAAAGTAAGAAAAGTGCTTTTGCAAATGCTAATGCTAATGCTAATAGGATTCTGGTGTGAACAAGTTTGAGGGTGTATTGCTTTTCATTTGCAGACTATGAGAACTTCTATCCAAAGGAAAAGAAGGAAATTCCTAAGGGAGACGAGCAAAAATCAGAGTCAAAAGGTGAAATTTTTTGCTCTCGATCTGTTGTTGTGGTTTTTTTTGGGTAGTTCCCCATCATAGCAATTGCTGTTAACATCCCAATTGCTTAGCTTTTATATCTGGTTTATAATATGTGGGGAACTTGTGTGTTGCAAAGTGGATACTGCAAGTTGTGTCGATTGTTGGGTTTTGGTTTGTTTCCTTTTTGGGGAGCTTGCGGATTGGGTGGTGGAGGTGGCAAAGTTCTCTGGGAATGGTTAATATTCTAATTTGCTTAAGCATTCCTTTGAGAAATGCCTCGATTTCGATGGGAGGTGATAATTTTATGGTGGGGGGGGGGGGGGGGGGGGGAATTACTACTCTGCTAGTTTTTGTTTCCTGTCTGTGAAATACTTGAAGTGGGGGAATGAAGCTATTTTACTGCCTTGAAGGTGGAGGAGATTGGAAAAATTTTGCTACGTAGCATCGATTTTCAATCCCCACACACATGCTTCCCCTCTCTTCTGCAAATTCACAATTACATTAGTGCAAAGCCACTATAAAATTATGAACCATTCTTGAGCATAACTCTATGTTCTCTTTGTAATCTGTTCATGCATCAGCTTTTTGTTTAACTCAATACTGTGCATGAGATAGTCTTTTACCAGTTTTGTTAAAGTTTGGGTTATTGTTTGAATTTCAGATGACTCAAACACAGATGACCAAGGGAATTTTCAAGATACTTTCATGAAGCATATTCAGAACTTAATTACCCCTTTGATAGTAATTGGGCTGGTTCTTTCATCAATGTCATTTGGGTCTCGTGAACAGCAACAGGTATCTTTTTGTAATTCTATGAGCTTCCTGCTTTGTTTTTGAAATGGTTAAGATCCTTCTAAATGACATTTTTAATCACTATTAACAAGGCAAAAGGGCAACTATGATAGGTATATTTCTCTCATTTGCATTGTGTGGGAACTTTCCCTTTCTAATGGTGTTGTGTAATAACAGAACCATTGATACCCTGGTCTAGAAAAGTGCTCCAAGCGTATATTTATTTAAATTGACTGCAATGGACGCATAGGCAAATATTAACATGTACACTACATGAATGAAATTGATTATCTAAAATGTTTGATCTAGCTTGGTCTAGCTTGCGTTTGTGGTAATTTTCTTCATACAGGGATTGTGTCCAGTGTTGGGTAGTCTTCTCCCCGAGTCAACCTGTCCATCTCTTGTAACATAACAATGTCTTATGTCATTTTTGTGATCTATTTGTTGAAAACATGGGTGAATATTTCAGATTCAAAATGAACCAAAACTTAACTCTTTAAAATTGCCAATTTGGAAGCAGAAGTCCTGATGTTAAAATGTGCAGAAACAAGGGGAGATAGTAACATGATATTTACTTTGTCCTTTTCTTTTTAGCCTTGGCTTTTGGCAGAAAGAAAATTATTGCCCAGTTTAGCATAAGGACTTAGTTTATCATAAAGGTTGGAGGGGAAAAAAATAAATTATTGCTTTCAGTCATATCTGATTACTTGGTGGCAATTTCTTTGGGTGATTGCTTAATTTGTGGCACTAGCACTCCTACTTGTGTCTGCATGATCACCTAATAGTCCCTATTAATGATCTAGGTTAACTTAAAATTTGCTCCATGTTTGCCTTCTCATTTCTTAAGCTGATTTTTTTTTTTCTTTTCATGTTAAATATCGTTCTTCTCATTCTGAAATCTCACTCTCTTTGCAGATTAGTTTTCAAGAGTTCAAAAATAAGCTTCTAGAGCCTGGTAAAGTGGACCACATAGTTGTTTCTAATAAGTCTGTTGCGAAAGTTTATGTAAGGAGCTCACCAAGGAATCAGACTAGTGAGGACATTGTGCAGGGACCTCTTAGTGGTACCCCTGCAATTGGAAACGGGGGCCAATATAAATATTACTTCAACATTGGTAGTGTTGAATCTTTTGAAGAGAAGTTGGAGGAAGCCCAAGAATCACTAGGAATAGATCCTCATGATTACATTCCTGTGACATATGTCTCTGAAATGGTTTGGTACCATGAATTGATGAGATTTGCTCCAACACTCTTGCTTCTGGGATCCCTTTTGTTTATGGGGCGGAGGATGCAAGGTGGGATTGGTGTCGGTGGTGGTGGTGGAAAGGGTGCACGTGGAATATTCAACATCGGAAAAGCACATGTTACAAAATTTGATAAGAATGCCAAGAATAAGGTATCTTTCTGCTTCTCTAGTATTTGTTGGTTGCTTGCTTCATTATACTTTTACCAGTAATTTATCTTTCCTCACTTATAATCTTCACAATACCACTATGCTTCTTGAAAGCAACTCAATTGACTTTATCTTTGGCGGATTGGTCCAGGTCTATTTCAAAGATGTTGCTGGTTGTGATGAGGCAAAGCAAGAAATTATGGAATTTGTGCACTTCCTAAAGAACCCTAAGAAATACGAGGAGTTGGGAGCAAAGATTCCAAAAGGTGCTCTTTTGGTAGGTCCTCCAGGCACTGGAAAGACCCTTCTAGCGAAAGCAACTGCTGGGGAGTCTGGCGTCCCTTTTCTTTCCATATCTGGTTCAGATTTCATGGAGATGTTTGTAGGTGTTGGACCATCCAGGGTCAGAAACTTGTTTCAAGAAGCAAGGCAGTGTGCTCCCAGTATTGTTTTTATCGATGAGATTGATGCAATTGGTCGAGCAAGAGGGCGTGGGGCCTTTTCAGGTGCCAATGATGAGCGTGAAAGTACACTGAATCAGTTGCTGGTAGAAATGGATGGCTTTGGAACCACCGCCGGTGTTGTTGTGCTTGCTGGCACTAATAGACCTGATATTCTAGACAAAGCTCTACTGAGGCCTGGTAGATTTGATCGCCAGATTACCATTGATAAACCTGATATTAAAGGTCGTGACCAGATATTTCAGATCTACTTGCAAAAAATTAAACTTGACCATGAGCCATCATATTACTCTCAGAGGCTTGCCGCCCTTACTCCTGGATTTGCTGGAGCAGACATTGCAAATGTCTGTAATGAAGCTGCTCTAATTGCTGCAAGGAAAGAGGGAACAGTGGTCACAATGGAACATTTTGAGGGAGCAATAGATAGAATCATTGGTGGTTTGGAAAAGAAGAACAAGGTAATTAATTTATAGCCACTTTTATTGCATGATGTGCGTACTTCTATGAACTTTTTCACCCACGGGTGGACAATTCAGATTCAAGTTTAAATTTGACCTTCAGTTGCTTTTTCATAAAGTTTAAGGGAAACCCAATTGCAAATTGCATTTCAGTGTTTGGAGATTCCCTGATACTCTAGGAAGGATTCTTGATCCATTTGGAAACTTGACAATGTTTAAATTTCAATCTGATCCTTCTTTCCTTCTTGATCAGTATAATGATTTCTTTCATCCTTGCCCATCAAACAGGTAATAAGCAAGCTGGAACGCCGTACTGTAGCCTATCATGAATCAGGTCATGCTGTCGCTGGCTGGTTCTTAGAACATGCAGAACCGTTGTTGAAAGTTACAATTGTGCCTCGCGGTACAGCAGCGCTTGGGTTTGCACAATACGTTCCTAATGAAAACCTTCTCATGACTAAGGAGCAGCTTTTTGATATGACCTGCATGACCCTCGGTGGTCGGGCTTCTGAACAGGTAGCTTTAAAGCTTTGATGCTCTTATCATCTGTTTCAAGGGGGGCAAGTTTATGAACACCTGTAGCATAAATTAGGGATACTTTTTTCCACTAATGGTGTTGAATTCTTATTCCATGTTGCAAACACCCCATTTTCAAATGATATTTTGAGATTGAAAAGATTAAACTGGATTCTCAAGTGTAATGCGAACTTTTGTTTGGCTGCAGGTGCTGTTGGGGAAAATCTCAACCGGTGCACAAAATGACTTGGAGAAGGTGACAAAGATGACCTATGCCCAAGTAGCAGTTTATGGTTTCAGCGACAAGGTGGGTCTCCTCTCTTTTCCTCAAAGGGAAGACTCATTTGAGATGAGCAAGCCGTACAGCAGCAAGACTGCAGCCATTATTGACAGTGAAGTGCGAGAATGGGTGGGCAAGGCATACAAGCACACAGTCCAACTCATAGAGGAACACAAGGAGCAGGTTGCTCAAATTGCAGAGCTGTTGCTTGAAAAAGAAGTTCTTCACCAAGATGACTTGGTTCGAGTTTTAGGTGAACGACCATTCAAATCAAGTGAGATGACCAATTACGACAGATTTAAGCTAGGCTTTCAAGAGGAAGAACAGAAGACTCCGGAGGTTCCTGTCACTGAGGAGGACGATGGGTCGTCTCCCCTAGAGCCTCAAGTAGTTCCAACATGATTAACCGCTGCAGTTTCTGTAATTGTACATGAATCAAATTGTTTTCAAATTTTCCTTTATGTGGACAAGACCTATACATTCAGCATTTATAATCAGAACGTCATCTTGTTTCGAAGGATGACTTAGGAAGATACATATTTTGTTCAACTTGTAAGCTGTTAAACCCAAGAGTGTCCATCCCCTCAAGATTATATTGAAATTTGAAGCTTTTTGTTTCCCGTTAGCGTCAAATTTCTATCTTGTTCATCAATAGTTCTGTCAAAAGCTTTTCAGACATCATTTATAATTTCATTGATCAGCTCGGTCTCTTTTATCGTATCTGAGAAAAAGAGCCCCTCCTGGTCAAGAAAGAAGCCCTCTAATCTTCCATATTTGTGGGTTCTAATTAGTCGAGCGGTCAAAGATGGGTGCTTACTTGGTTGGCACTGTCTCTTTCAATTCGATTTTCAATTTCAAATATCTTTAGCCATGGAAATATCAGGAGGAACAGCCATGCAACTGGTGCAGAAACGCTAAATATCTTTCTTAACAGCGATGAACCCAGAATAATTCACAGCTCTGCACTGTCCTTTTCGTTTCTGTTTTATGCAGTTTAAGTGATTGGATTCCATGAAAACAAGTTCTCACAACAGCGTTTTGGAGACATCTTATTTACGAGATACAATGGACGGTGTAATTCTAACAGATCTAAACCCACGGGTTCACCTAAATTATTGCAGATTCTTCAACCACAAACAAGTACGTTGTTTCTCCTTAAAGAAACTGCTCCGAACCGAAAGTGTTCCTTGGATTCCTCAACATTTGGTCTCAACGTAATAACATAATCTTTAAGGTCGAATCAAAAGCGGGATACGAGCATCAAAAATGATAATGGCTGTGAAATGGCACTCCTTTAGCTTTATGGGACGCGTGGAAGAACGTATTAGATTCCAAGATTTACTCATAATCAGCGTCTTGTCCTTGAGGCATGCATAAATCGCACTCAAGCATCACGCGAAGGAAAAATTAGAACACATTATGAGCATCTTATGAATCTTTGTGTGAACAGACAAGACATTTGACAGCGACCTCCATTAAAGCTTTTACAAACTATCTTCAAAGCTTCTATCACCGACCAAGAAAATAAGGTTCAGAGCGGCCCCAAATTTCTGTGGTCAATAATTTTAAGGTCGAACTAAGCTATCAACACAGTAAGTATGGGACAATACAAGTTTACCTTGAAAAGAAGAAGAACTCAATAGTTTGAAGCTGTTATTTAAATTCAACAAAATGGAACTGCAATCTTCTAACGGAATAGCGATTGACTAGTCAAACCAAATTCAAGTACTTTTAAACAGATTCAATACAGCTTTGAGTTTCTCGAACTCAAGCTTAGGTTGACCGTACTGTTACTGTCAGAACCATGGTTTTATAAAGAAGACCCACGAATTCATCTGAACTTTATTAAGAAATGGTAATGGGGATCTGAACATTATTAAGAAATGGTAATGGGTTTGGTAGATTTCCAAGCCCAACCGCAAGTCAGCGATCAAGTAGCTTCAAAATGACGTAATCAAGTGCTCCATATCAATGAAGCATATATAAAATGCCTTCTTTTAGCTTTTTTAATCACCTTCTTTTTCATGTTTGTTTGGATTGAAAGGAAAATTAGATGAAGGTTTGATGTTTGTTAGACAAGTCAAAAAGTATGGTCGTCATTTTAAAATAAAGGTAGATGAGAGAAGAAATGGTGTTGATTTTTCGCGTTTCGCTTCTAGAGAGTAGACCATTAAGAAGACTTTCAGGGGCCTTCCTGTTGGGTTCTTTTTCCACCTGAAGTTCTTCCCTATTTAAACCCAAATCTCAACCCTATTCTCTGCCCCTTCTCCTTTCTCCTTCAATATTTGCAGCTAGCTCTCTCTTTCTCTCATTTTCTGAGTCTTCCGCTGCTCCCAAACAAGGTATGGTTCATGCATTCTCGCCTTCTGTTTTTCACTTATGTTTGTTTCCTTTCATTCTGTAATACTATGTTGTTCTTTATAGGTTAACATGGAACGCAAGGACCAGTACCAGCAAGCTCTAAGGCCCATGTACGAGTGTCTTCTCTTTGGTAAGAGTTCTTGTTCCGATGCTCTTAAATTCCTCAAGTTTTCCTGGTTTTCCTGTGAGTCTCTGCTCAGAGTGAACCTGAGTCAGTTTGGTATTTTCTGTCTGAATAAAAGACAGAAAATACAATAATGATGGTGAAGAAGCAAGTAAAATTAATGAATAAGAGTTACAGAGAACAGAGAACTTAATATTTGCACAAATTTGTTGGTTGCAGATATTGACGATACCCTTTATCCCCTCAGTTCTGGTCTGTCCAAAGTATGTACAAAGAATATTGAAGGTACTGCATACATGAACAACCAATCCCAGATGTTTCTACAAAGTATGCATCGGCTGCTATTTTCTCATCCTCTTATTTTGATTACCCTTTACAGAGTATATGGTTCAAAAGCTTGGCATAGAAGAAAACAAAGTCCCTGAGATGAACCGTGTGTTATATGAAAACTATGGAACAACACTGGCCGGTCTCAAGGTATGATGTTCTTGTCTTGTCCTCCTGTTAAAAACAAGAAAAAATTTGAAATTTCTTGGCTAAATAACGATTATTTTACATATGTTTTCTTTTTCCCTGTCCAGGCAATTGGTTACGACTTTGACAATGATGATTTCCATAGGTACCAATCTGAAAATTTCCATCCTTTCACTTTCTGGGCATCGTCTATTGATAGGTATGCGGTCTCACACTAATCAATTTCACAGATTTGTTCATGGGAGATTGCCCTATGACGTTCTAAAACCAGATCATGTTCTGAGGAGTCTGCTGCTTAGCTTACCTATTCGGAAAGTCGTAAGTTGCTTCCTCTACAGAGAAATTCATACAAGATTGGCCTGAAGGTTTTCTCTGACAGTGTTTTGGTCATTTCAAAACAGATTTTCTCAAATGCCGATAAGGTTCATGTCGCCAGAGTTCTAAGCAAGCTTGGTTTGGAGGACTGCTTCGATTTGGTTATCTGCTTTGAGACTCTGAATCCGACCAACAAGAAGACTTCCAATGGAAACATTCTGGACCTTCCTTCTCAGCACAACGGTAACTCGGGGCTTCCGGAGACTCCAATCATCTGCAAACCATTCGAAAATGCATTTGAACAAGCATTCGAGAAAGGAAACATCAATCCTCAGAGAACAGTAAGTTAATCAACTCTCAGGTTAGGAGATTAGGAGAATCTGCTTCACAGTGGTGATGTATTTCTTGCTTTTTCTTGCTTTAACAGCTTTTCTTCGACGATAGTATCCGAAATATTCAGACTGGGAAGCGTATGGGCCTTCACACCTGTGCTGGTAAGTCTGTAAATTAGAAACATCGTTGAAGCATTTCAGTTATGGCTGAACACTGTTATATATTGAATCTCATGGTTATAGGTGGGCAAGTCTCATCGTTTAGATGGTGTCGATTATGCTTTAGAGAGCATCCACAATATCAGAGAAGCGTTGCCGCTGCTATGGGAAGCTGATGAAGAGTCAGGAAGCCTAGAGTACCCAAAGAAGACAGCAATTGAGACAACAGTGAAAGCCTAGCTTATGCTTGGATTAGGGAGAAGAATAAATGTAATCATATATGAAACACTCTGTTGATTTGAGTGGTGCAATATAGAATCGGCCGGTTGCATCTTTTCTGTGTGAAACCGTGTCTTGTTAGTGCTGTTGAGAGAACTGCAATAAGTAGCAATGAAAATGCATATAAAACTTAAGCCTTTTAATCTTCATGTTCAAAGGTCATCCCACTATTTTATCTCTATAAGCACAAATGATTAATTTATTTGTCACTAATTTGGACTCCATCATCAATAAGTGCGTTGGGATAGAAGGATGGAAACAGGGCATGTACGACGTTAGCAGATGGCTGATTGGACCATGGTAGTCCCCTCCAATCCTCTTTTGGTAGGCAAAGGCACTTCAAGACTATTTAATGGCACTAATACCTACCTTTACCTAAAGTTGTCCAAAGAGTTCCTGATTCAATGTACTGCAGTGCAGAACTTGCCACCACTTCTTTCTCTTTGCATGTGATGATGTCTTGCCTGTGCATTGTGGGGTAAATCATGGCACCCGGAATGCATAACTAAGAGTGTGTTGTTAAAGTGGAATGCGACAAATAAGAGTTGCAAGATCATGCAGTTAAAAAGAGGTTCATTCTTTCTCAAGAAGCCAACTTGAGAGAATAGAGTATTCTTTCATTTAATTAGGACTTCAAACTCATTTTTTAATAACATGAAAACTTCCTTTATATCATAACCTATTTCCTCATTGTGATGGTCCATATTTTATAGGGCAATGTGGTGATGTTTAAATATGTGAGATTAGTTAATATGAGCTCATAGAAGTGTTAAGAAGGAATATAAGTTTTGTACCATGTTAGAAATCTCCTATATCACAAGTCTGAATTTTATCTCAAAAAGTTAGTCCAATTAGAATAATAATCAAATTTCTTTATATAATCATATCATTTATGCTTGTCTTTTTTATGTGAGAGAATAAAGTTTCTTATATTATCTTTCACTTAAATTCATATTATATTGAGAGTCTACTCACTATTTACTCCACAGTAAAGGATAATAGTCATAAGTTGGATTATGATTTGTCTTTGATATCATTTGTCATGAACTTAAGTTTATCTTAAGATAGTAACTTAATGAAAAGAATAGTGATCATTGGTCAAATTATCTCATTTTCTTTTTTAATATAAGAAAATAAAATCCATTACATAAATACTTCCAAAAACTAACATGAGAAAATGGTACCTTCCTTTAGTTTATTGAAATTCCAAACTCTTTTTTAACAATATAGGATTTTTTCTTCACATCGTAATACACGTAATGGTAGGACATCATCTCCCAAAAAAGAAAAGAAAAATCCACACATCAAGGACAATGTTGCTGCTAAAGATTCTATTGCTAGTCGTTATTTTAGTATTGAAGGCAATACTTTCATCAATGCTAAGTTAACTAAATCCAAGCTCATTCAATTATTATTAAAAAAATTTTAAAATAAAATATAGTAGGACGAAATATAATTATCACACTCTTAAATTCTTATTGCTGGTTAGGGTTAACCAAGAGTCAAAACCAGTGCTCACATCAATGATTACATCAACTAAATTTAAGTATACTCCATCATGAGTTTTAACATAGAAAACATTAGTCTATTAAAACGTGTGACATTTGAAAGAACTTTGAATCGTCATTGCTGATTATAGACATTCGATTTAACCCACCTTCCTCGTAACAAAGACATGTTATGATTACAACAACCTTAAATCCTCATCGTTGGTTAGAATTAATCAAAGCCTAAGAATAAACCTCACAAGTTAAACAAAAAATTGATTCTTTTAGGATAAAAATAGCCATCACATTGGTGATTAAATTAACTAGATCTAAGTTTACTTTATTATTGATTATACATTGAAAAGCATTAAAGTATATAAAAAAAAGGGTAAATAAGCTTTGGAAGTCGTCATTGCTGATCACATCATAATCGAAGACCCATTCCGATTCCGTTGCCTTGGGGACGTGGCTAAGCGCGTGCGGCTCGTGGCTTTTCCGATGTTTCCCACGCGGCGTCCGAAATGCCATTGCTACCGACCCCACGAAGTCTTCGTAGATTGTCCCGCGACACGGCAGAAGCAACCGGTGAGCGAAACGTGTCGGAGTAAGATACGACCACGTCGTAAGAAAGCCGAGAAGGGATAGGCTCCTATATCTTGGGCTACTTTCCAATCCAAGTAACTGTTCGTCTCGCCTACGGTAACTCCTCCTGTCGCTTTCCCTCAACCCTCTATTTAAGGCATTCATCTGCCTCCTTCTCTCCCTCCCTCGTTTTTTCACCATTGCTCAAGCATCGGATAACTTTGGATCTGTGAGGTCTTGTTCGTCTTCTAGTGCAACGTAAGATTTTGATTCGCGAAAAGAATGCGTTTTTTCGTTTGTTTTCTTGAGGTGTAGTGTCTTGGAGTCATTTGCGGTGATGTGAGAGCAAATGCGGAGTTGTTTGAGGACTTGATGTCAGCGATCTGGTGACATCTGTTGTGTTTGATGTGTCGTGCTGGGTGGTAACTTTACAGGCTTATTGTTGGTTGTTCGTTTGTGTTCCGCTTTGTTGAAAAATATACGAAGTGCTTGACTTCTCCATTTTCAAACTTTCCATGCTTTCTGTTGTTTCAGATTTTAAGGCTTTGTGTATTTTATGATTGGAGTTTTGGGTATTTAAGATCATTTAAAAGCCTTTTAGCGTTCTGGCGTTTTTGAGTCTCGAAAATAACATCTTTTTTTCGTCGGTTTTCTTGGAGTGTAACGTCTTGAGACATTTCCAGTAATGTAGGAATAAATGCTGTGTTGTTTGAGGGCTTGGGTGCTTTCGATCTGGTGATTCGGTTTGTGTTTGATGCATTATACTGGGTAGTAATTTGATAGTTCCATTTTTGTTTGTTCATATGGGTGATCCGCTGTCTTGAAACATACGCAAAGTGCTTGACTTCCTTGATGTTCAAACCTTCTATTCTTTCAGATTTGAAGTTTTTTGGGTACATGACGATTGGAGTTTTGAGTGTTTTAGATGATCTGAAAGCCTGTGTGCGGTTCCCTGGATTTTGAACGTCACAAAGTTAGTTTGACCAAAGCTCTTTTACTGAGAAACATTATTACTTTCTTCAATTTCTGAATCTATGAATTTTTCCTCTTCAATGCCAAGAAAAAAGAGGGAAAAAAAAAACTTTTTTGCGTTCCAAGTTGTGGAAATTTAAAGTAATGCATTTACCTAAGTTGTTTGATTTCTTCTTTAGGAAACAAGAACTTCCTTGTCTGTTTCTGTTTTAGTTCTGTATGTTTGTATTTATTTCTTGTTTGTTCCCACGCTTCTGCTTATCTTATTTTTCTAATTTTGAAGCCGACTACATCAAAATGGACAACGTGGATCTATTTCCACAAGCCCTGAAGCCTAAGTACGAATGTCTTCTGTTCGGTAAGTCTCTTCAATGCAAAAATCCTTGTTCATTGTGATTTGATTTTTGTGGTGGATTCTTAACAATTTGATGCATCTTATTTTCAGATGTGGATGACACTCTTTATCCTGTAAGTTCTGGTTTGTCGGCACAAGTCACCAAGAACATCAAAGGTAATGCATTCTTGAATGGTTATTTTGTATTAGAAAATACAATTATTCTAAAAACAAATGAAAATCATCAGTTTGTAACGCTTCCCTGAATGCCGTACTGCAGAATATATGGTTGAAAAACTTGGCATTGAGCAGAACAAGGTTCCTGACTTAAGTGTTTCCTTATACAAAGATTACGGCACGACAATGGCTGGTCTTAAGGTATGATCCTAGAATTCCCTTTCTCAGACGCTTTCGGAAAACATGTATGAGTACAGCACGTTGATAATGAACTAATGTTGCGGATTTTCTTTTCAGGCTATTGGCTACAACTTTGAATATGATGATTTCCATAGGTATCAGTTCTTCAATTCTCTTTGCTGCTGCCTTCTGCCTTTTTCTCTTCTCTTCTCTTCTCTACTCTTCTTTTTTCTCATACTTTCCTTTTCCACAGGTTTGTTCATGGGAGATTGCCCTACAATCTGCTAAAACCAGACCCTATGCTGAAGAGTCTTTTACTTAGCCTGCCTATCCGGAAAGTTGTAAGTTTTTACCTCGTCATATTAGCATTGAAATTGCTCTTTTGAAGTGTCTAAACATTGTTTGTTCCTTCCTGATGATGTATTATTCTCTTATGTAGGTTTTTACGAACTCAGATAAGGCCCACGCTAATACAGTGATTAGCAGGCTTGGATTGGAGGACTGCTTTGAACAGATTATATGCTTTGAAACACTAAATTTATTGAACAAAGGGAATGCTTCTATCAAAGAGGATGTTACCCAATTGGGAGACCCAAGACGAAGTACCATTTCAAAATCTATCGACATTGATGAGTATATGAGTCGATCTAACTCTGGTTTGGTTCTGCCAAAGACCCCAGTTGTCTGCAAACCATCTGACAAGGCGTACCGCGAAGTTTTCAGGATAGCCAACATCAACCCAGAAAGAACAGTAAGAACATAAGCTGTTTTGCTGCAAACAAGTCGCTTATGCTTTTCTTTTTGTTAATCTTTGTGACCATATTTATATAATCTTCCTCCTGCAGTTGTTCTTTGATGACAGCATCCGTAATTTACAGACCGGGAAACGCTTGGGTCTTCACACTGTGTTGGTAAGCTAGTGGCATTTAACTAAAAATAAATCTTGCATTCAGATCATTGAAGCAGTGCTTGTTGGAACTGCTCGTAGAATGTATTGTCTAATATAGTTTGGAATGCATGGGTGTAGGTGGGTAATTCTCATCGCCTTCAATGTGTAGATTATGCACTTAAGAGCATACACAATATCAGGGAGGCATTCCCGGAGCTCTGGGAAGCTGATGAGAAGCCGGAGACCATTATTCATGACGGAAAGGTTGCAATTGAGACTTATGTGGAGGCTTAGTTTGTACATTCGAAATGTGACCAAAACGGAAGTAGAATAGGCATTTTAACCTCCCTTAGTCCCACATCCTACAATAAAAGTGGAGTCTTCTTACAAATCTTTCATGTCTTTTATACATTAATATTTTCCCCTTCTTGCAACTATTGACTTGTCAAGTGTAAAGGAAAAGAGCTTGTCATAAAGCTCCTGAACTCTCAACTGCTTTCATAGAAGCGTCTACTTTGGTCATTAACTTTATTTACTCCTCTAGTCAGTCATTCTGTGAAAACTTATATTATAGATTTGTATACTCGATTACTTGCCCTGACTGTGATGCTTCTCCTTTGTTTCTTAATGGATTCCCTGTATAACGCCTTTCAATTCCTATATTCTAGTCACAAAACCATGTTACTTAAAAAATTGAACACATTTCGGATGCCAAGGAAACTCAAGAACAGTTTAAAAATTCTCCCCTTGAGATATTTTACCATTTCTGAGAACTGCAACTTTTCACAATCTATAGGTACTTCAATACATATTAAGGTCACCATTCTGAAATGATTTGGATATTGAATGTTTGAATTGTCAAGTTCATAGCAATTCTAGATCAGCGAGAACGAGTAATGGACGTTTGATGGTTAGAAGCTAACGCATGACACCTGTACCTACTGAGTTACCAATTTAGGATCTTCCATTGACAAAATGACCAGATTCTATCTCCTGCCTTTTGATAGAGCTGGTGCGCAAAAGCTTCATTATGATTACTTCAGAGAATACTTTTTCCCCGTGAATGCTTTAAACTTTGGCTCTTCTTCCTTCTGAGGCTGCTCTTGATTGCTGTTCTTCGCGGCATCCTAACATTATAAAAGCAAATCAATTTTAGCGCCAGTTGCACGATAAGTAGGTTGCATTCAAACGAAAAATTGAGGCTGCTTTATCTCTAGACAGCAATACATACTTTTGGTGCTTCCATTTCAGGCTTATTTACCCTTGAACCAAACACAAGCCTTCCAGAGGGTTGCTGCGAAGCAGGTTTTGATGACATAGAATCGTTGGTTTCATTATGAGCCGCCGGTTGGTGCTGCTTAAGCATAGGAGAAGAAGCCGGTGAAACTGACTGAGACAAGGGTCCTCCATCCAGACGTCTCGCAGAACCAGTGAATGGGCTGAACTTGGGCACCTTTTTCGCTGGTTCATCTTCAAGTGGAGCATCAAAAGTAATTTAAGGCAAACCCTATGAAAAATTGTTGGAAATACTAAAAAGAAAAAGCAAGAAGAGGCAAAGAACCTTCTGGTTGTTTCTTATTTAGCAGGGCCGGTGCTGCAGGTTTTTCAGGTTCTTTATAATCAAGAGGAGGGGCAAAGTCAACCTCACAGTCTGTTTCAATGATACTGACTGCAGAAGAGGGTTTTGTTTCAACTATATCAATGTAGTATTTCTTATTGTTATAAGCAATCACGATGGTATCACCAGAGGTTAAACAAGAGTAGCTCCTTAACGATGTTTCCAAGCTGCAAAGAAACATTGAGTTAAGACAGTAAAGACAATAAAATATGTACACACGGAAAAAGGCTGTTGCTAAGGTATGAAATGCAAAATTGACTAACATAGCTTTGGGGTTGGAGATATCTAAGAAGTCCTTGGTATGGGGCTGCAGCTTCGCATATGTTCCCTTTGCTAGGCTGGTATTCTTCACTTTCACCCTGTCTCCTTCTTCTAAGAGCATGTTTTGCATCATCTAGAAGTGAAAAACAAAAGGCAGCACTAAATAAGAATTAAAACAGCAGGCGAAAAAAAAAAGGAGCAGTTTATAAGATCAAAGGGACAAAAGCATACTCTGTATGGTAAAAATATCAGTCCTTCATCAGCAACAAATTCTAGGACTCCACAATGAGTGACTTTACCAGCAGAAGGATTTCTAAGTTCAAATATCATAGGGTACTCGATCTGTAAAGATGCTGGTCATAAAAAGCACTTATATTGTTAAAAAGCAGACGCTACTTGCATCAGCAGAAGGTAACAGAAAAAGGAGGTTAAAAATACAGAATTCCTGACTTACCAAGGACATGAAGAGCTGAGGCAGGCATAATAACTGGAAGCAAAAGAAACCACATAAGTATTACTTAAGAAAGAATTGTCAAGAATTACCATATAGACGACAGACATCATCAGAGCTTGTCAAGCAGTAGACATACTTTTATCACCATTTTCCAAATGTTCCTGCAACAATACAGAGAAATAGTCAATTTGGAATCAGAGATCAAGAAATCAAGAGACTAACAAAGGAATAAGATACTAGTCCTACTCATGTCTACGCACACAAACTTATATAGCCATAAACCAGTTTTTCCTTGTACGGAATGAGTCATTAATAAATATCAACATGGTCAATAATGGAAATTGGTAAGTGTATGGATACAGCTACCAAGTAGTTAGAGTTCCAGAGAAAGATGTTAACATTTCGAACTTAAGCAATGGCGTTGCTTATGGTAAAGTAAATCAAATAAACCTTTCCAATGAAACAGAGAGGGTAACAGCGATACGTCCGTTCAAAGGGTGAATAACTGCCGTCTTGGAAAGCCTTCAACCATCAAAACACACAATCAGATGAGTAATAAAAAAACAAGCTAGAAGCAACATTAGAAATTGAGAATTTGGATGTGGAGAATATATAAGTTTATGCCATTCATAAACTGAGGATATCAAAGAAATAAACCATCCGTGAATGTTACTTATCCCACAAGGTATACAAAGGGTCACTAATCCATATTCCACAACAACTCAGCAACAAAGAAGTGATTAACATACCATGATTACTGCGGTTGAGAAGTTTCCAATCTACTAGAAGATTACTTATAGCCTGCAAGCAAATCCAAACAAACAAATAAGCAACCAATTGACCAGAACAAAACCCCATTCACACCATGATCAGAAAGAAAACATATGGGAAGATTTGGGATGAGTTCCTAAAAAAGAACCCATCAACCATATAGCATTACGATACCAATCCATTAAACAAAACTGATATTCTTTCTACACACCAAAAACCACTGAAAACAATGGCAAAAGAGAAAACCAAGAGCAACAAACCGATGCAGTGCGGAACAGAGAAGCAAACAATTTCAGGTTTAGATCAGAAAGAATTTCCACGAACCCTTTGAGATTCTGATACTTTATCAAGGTATAGGAAGGTTGCCAAATTCAAGGCGGGGAAGGACAAGAACGGTGAAGTGAAGCTTGTAGAGTTCTTTGAAGTAGTGGCTTTGGGTTAACACAGCGTCTAATAAATTAGACGCATGAAGAGTCCTACAAGGATTTGTACAAAAAACCCAAGCAATTTTTTTTTAATATTTTAATCATATCTCTTTTTTTGAATTATCACAATTATTTCTTTCCTAATTCTTTCAGCTCGTGTCCCTTTATACACGACAAGATAAGAGTTTTTTTTTCTTTCTTTTAATAGTTCTCACATCCATATAGATACTTAACGTTGAATCCTTAATTAGAGGAGTTTTTATTTTTATTTTTAATAACTCACATGTCTACTCATGAAATCAATGTTAAACCCTCAACTTAATGGTGACCTTTACTACTAAACCAAAGGTCTTGTAACATATTGAAATATTTGAGATTTTAATTTTTTAATCAGATAAATAGTTCAATTAGAATTTTTAGAGTGAAATAGACTTATTTAAATTATACTTTTTATACCTATGCAAATCGTAAAAATTCTAGTGGATTTAAATCATCATAAATAAATAATTCTTAAGGTTTAATTTCTCTATTTTTAATTGATTTTTTCTTTTAGGTTGATTTGCTATTTACTAGTCAGGCCCACAAGAGCCCAATAAGCCCGATACTTTGTCCTATAGTGACAGGGAGGAATAGGTCATTTCAAATCCCTGCAGTTCCTCTTTGTTCTTCCTCGCGCAGGACACAGACAGCTTCTTTCTTTCGCTGAGAGGCGGGCGGGCGAGCGAGAGAGGTTGGCTGAAGTTGTTGTTTAGAGCTTTTCTGGCGAAGAACGGGGAGCCGAAATGGCGAAGCGAGAGATGTCTAGCACTCTGAGGAACTTGAAGGTAAAGCAAAAAATACAAACTCGCTTCTATTTCCTTGATAAATAGTTTGTGTGAACTGCTATTTGCAAAATTTAGGTAAATCCACCTGAGATTTGAACTGGGTTTTGCTTAACTTCATCTGGTAATTTCTCAATTTTTAATCTTGCTATAGATTTTAGCATGTTAAGATATTTTCTCTATTTCTGTAGTTCATGCAAAGGGCAGCAGCGAGGGAGGAAAGTCCCAAGAAAGAAGAAGAGATTAAGCCCGATGGTAACTTCAATCCTGCTGTGACAGCTAATAGAAAGTGGTAAACTTTTTGTTTATTTATTTATGTTTTTTTAACAAAGGAGCTATTTTACCTGTTGAATTTAAATATATTTCAGAAGCAATAGTGGGTTTGTTTTAGTTCGTATGTGACTGATATTTTTCATACCTTAGCATGAGCATATAAAGTGGACCTGTTTGTTGTTTTGACGTCTTGATTTGTCCTTATAAGGTGGTCCTGTGGTCTTGATTTGTTGCTCGGGTAATGTCAAGTCTTTCTGATGACAATTTTCATTGAGCTGATTTTGGAGCCTCATATATAAGCTGCCACTTTGGAGTAGTGTTTAGTATGATTTGCTCCCATGAGTGTAGACCGTTGTGCTTGTGTGAGAATCAAGGCCAGTGGGTTTGTTTGGGAGGCTTGCCACAAATATCTGGAGCAGTTTGAATCATTCTGTTGAAGTAATCTTCATGAGATGGATGTAACTACCTAAAAGCACGAAAAACCTACCAGGAAAATACTTTGATTTGTTGTTTGGGTAACGTCAAGTGTTTCTGATGACAATTTCCACTCAGCTGATTTTGGAGCCTCATGCATAAGCTATCACTTTGGATTGGTGTTTAGTATGATGTGATCCCATGAGTATAGACTGTTGTGCTTGCTTTATAATCAAGGCCATTGGGTTTGTTTTAGAGGCTTGCCACAAATATCTGGAGCAGTTTGAATCATTCTGTTTAAGTGATCATGATGAGATGGGTGTAACTATCTAACAACAGGAAAAATCTACCAGGAAGATACTTTGATTTATGTACTTCTTTCATTCTGATAATAATTTATAGGCTGCAGTTGGTATAAATTTGCTAATAGATGAACCTGTTATGCACCACTTTCTTTGAGATTGTTTGAGGCATTGAAGTTGACTTGTAGTTAGAAGTTTGTGAAAAGAAGAAAAAAAGGCTGAAGAGAATGAGAGCTAAAATTATAGACCATATCAACCTGTTACAAAAGTTTCAATTGGACTTTGAATCATATGGAAATCTGTGTAAGGAGTCTTGCACTTTGCTTGTGTTTCTGGATGGGGATAAAAGCAGTTGCTTTTCATATAGAATTTTTTTCTCCTTCCTTTTAAGTTGTAAGGAGACATCTCTTGATTTCTTATCTGATGAAGAATGAGGAATCTGGAAGAAAAGATATAGTTGATAGACTGGGTCCCCCTAGATGAATTCAACATAGGAAATTCATGTATGAGCATCTTCATATTATTCGATCATTATCTTTTCACTAAAGTAGACTCACAAGTATTTGCTAAGTACATATATTTAGACCTAAAATTTTGTTTGGGACACAATTTACTTTATCATTTGGAGTTGTCAAGACAAATTTACTTATCAGCATCTGAAACATTTGTAGTCATGGGAAGTAGAGTGTATGTGGGCTATGGTGGTTCAGCTCTTTGTGGATGATGTAGGTCGTTGCTTGTTGTTGGTATATGCATCAACCCTTTAAAGTTTTTGGAGATTATAGTCTAATTCACTTCCATCGAACAATATTATTTGGACATATACACTGTAGAATATGCTTGGCCATATAGGATCCATGTCACTATACTTTGCTAAAGAAAAGGTGCCATCAGATTGCAAAAAAGAGAAAATGCAGATTGTGAAATTTTAGATGTTTTAACTTCTACAGTTTCCATGAGTAAATTGGTGTATCCTGTATACCGTATTCAAACAGCTTCCTTGTCTACTAGCGTCATTTTGATGTCCTGTGATACTTGATGCAGAAGTGCATGATTTTATTTGGGGAATGGTTGCTGTGGATTACAGAACAGCTGTAACTACTAGTTGGACCTGCTTATGTAGTTATATTTACTTATATGCTTTTGTTCATATTTTTACTAATTTATTTGGATGGCTGACTTCCTAATTGCAGCATGGTCATAATGGAAGGTGATCCTCATCCTGGAGCAGTTAAAGGCCGCATGTCATTTCAAAGTTTTAATCCTTCTATTGATGTGAGTATGAAGGTCAAGTGACCTGAAAACTTTTACAGTGACTTTTCACCTCCTGTACTTCCCTTTTCGCTTGGGTTCTCCTCATGCAAAGCCTTGTCATGGTAGAAACTGAATGAAGCAAGAGCAAACCCTGTATCGGCAATACCTTCCGGCAATCCAACTGGAGGAATTTCTTTAAGGTACGTGGACTTTCAATTTATCTTCTTCTCCGTTAATGCTAATTCCTTACACATTATGTGTATGCAACTCTGCTGCTAGTGAGGTTGGCTATTCGACCCATGAATGTGAACATGGGAAGTTCCAACATTATGGGCTGCAAGTAATAGAATGTCATGCACAAAAGAAATGCTAAAAGAAACTGTAGCCAAAGTTAAGTTGGACAAGCAAATTCTGAGGTTGAGAAGGAAGGTGTAAGGCTATGTCAAGTAAGTTGAAAATATATGGACGAATTGTCAGTGAATAAAATTATCGAACAACCCTTGATTCCGAGAATACAGAATACTTGCACTTGTCTATTTTTGGTGGGATGAGCGAATTCTGGCAATTGAGTGCTGACTGCATGCATTATGCTGCAGTTTACACCCATTACTGTTTGTTTATGACAGTTTTCCCACACTCCCCCCTAGCTGCAGGAGAGAAGGCTCAGATGGTTATACTTTGGGAATTTAGTTTGTCTGCATTGGTTTGGTAAAGTTGCATATAAACATTTATAGACCGTAGCTTTGGAGATATGTTAGGATATGTTTCTGATTTTACGTGGTTCATTGATTTACAGATTGTAATCTGTTCTCACAATCATAACATTTCTCTTGTTGGCGTTCACAAGGGAAATCTGATGTTGGATGTTAGATGCTGATTCTTTAAATCGAAAAAATTGTGAATGGTACAGGAAATATTGAACAAGGGCATGCAGACAGATAGACAATAAGGGATCTGAAGAAAAATGTTATATCCATAAGGTTTAAGAGCTTTCCTTATCCAAACTTCCTCCCCTAGTAAAAGTTTGGTTGGAGAGTGAGGTCGAGGGTTCACGATCTTCTCGGTGCTGGAAAAATTACCTAGAGAAAGACATATCCTGTTCTTGTTTCCACTAGTGATGATATATCTGATCTTTTCCTTCTATTTGATTTTACAGAGAAGATGGATCCTCAATGGATGGAGCAGGTTGCTCGAACATTGATAAACCGAATCGTGAGGCTAATGGAGATCTTAAAAGAAAACAGCCTGAAATAGTGCCCGAGACACAATACCCAAATAAATCTCCAAAAGGGGATCAAAATAATCAGCAATCATCACCAAATAATCGCAAGGACTCCTTCAAGAAGCCAAAGGATCAAAAGCTGAACTGGAGTGTTCTTAGACCGTCAAAGAGACAAAACAAAAGGGGTTGAACCTGTTAAATGTTTACATACACAAAGTGTTCGTTTCTTTACTCTGTCCTAAATTTTGAATTTTTAGTCTCTTCTTGTACTTTCGATACTAGTTGTCTTGAGCGGTAGCCAATTTTAGGATGTGGAATTAGTTCTTTTGTTTTTTGTGATTTATGTAACAGTCAAATTCAGAGAGAAATCTACTAGTTTTTTAACACCCTTTCTAGTGTTTCACCTGTACGCTCCTTTTTGCTTCATCACTTGAACGCGTCTTTGTGGGTTTATCTAACTACTTCTGGTGTTGTTCAATTTTGTGCTACAGAACTTGGTTTTGTTTTGGGGTGTCGACCGTGATCTTTTGAAGTCAGTTCTTTGCTTTGAATTTTGAAATCCAAATGAACTTTTAGCTGGAAACTTACCATGTTTCCTTGTCAAGGAGTCAAAATTAGCAGTAAAGGCAAAATGAAATCTTTTTGCCGTCTAAAATCCCTCTCAAAGTACAAAACACATTGGAGTGTAGTTCACATCTCAATAAGTGGTATAACATCTCAATAATTGATCATAGGTATCAGAGTTTGTACTCTGTAATGACAATTAGCACAAGGTTTGGCATGCATCTCAAGAATCCGGTCTAGCTCATTACAACTTTATCTTTTGTTGTGGGATATGTTTCTAAAGAGAAAGTGCCATTGTACTTTTTAGTAAACCAAGAAACATGGTTATCTTATAAAGGTGGCACCAACAGGATAATAAAGTTTCCCAGATATACATTGACTTAGTGAGCATATCAAACATCAGCAGTGCTCAGTGAAAAATAAAAATGAAAATCTAACATCAGTGCTTGCAGATCCAATTACACTGTTGCTATTCAGAACTTCTCTGCAGGCTTCCAGAAGGAAAGAGCATAGATAATCCGACCCTTCCATCCCTGCAGCATCCAGTGGCCATCCACATCCACGACGAAATCCTTGTGGTACTCCGACTTCACTTCTTTCCTCACTAGCTGCAGGATATCCTGGTCCAGTGGGAGCTGCCGGAATCCCGCCCTCAGATTCCGGACTTGCCACTGTTTGTAAGTCTCCGGTCTCTCCACCCTTTCCGATCCTTCGCATGCTATCACGTTCATGATGTCCTTTCCGTACACCTCTTTCTCAAACATCAATCTCTGTGGTTCCTCGCGAGGAACGGTTGCTTCAAACATGTCAAACAATGAAGAGAAGTGGAAGAGCGCCTCTCGGAACCTCGATGCAAAGAAGGGTGCGTTGAATGTTCCGTTGATCACGCCATGGACGAAGAGGTCTGGGTTGATGCTCTTTATCAGCTTTAGGACGGTGTCCCTTGGGCTGTTCACTACCATGGTTTCATCCGGCAGGTTCTTCATACGGTACAAACAGTTGACAATGGTCAGTTCGTCCCTGTCGATCTTGAGATCCTCAAGCCGAATCGTTTCCCATTTTTTGGCTATAACACTGTATTCGAAGGGGACGTTAAATCTCTCCGCATACTTTTGCAAGCGACGCCCCGTCTCATTTACTCGTTCTGCAGGTCTAAAACCTGTTTGGGGAAGCTCAATTCCGGTCACACGAAGCTTAGGAGCCCCACCTGGCCTTTCAGAGAGACGCTGGATGAGACAGGGCCATTGGAAACCATAGAGAATCCCAAAATCGATGATATGAATTCTTTCTGCTTTACGCGATAGTACTAGTTTCCTGATTGTTCGATTAGCAAAGAAATTCGACATCCTTTTGAAAGGGCATGCTGTAACGTATGCCTTATAAGCTTTTAAGATATCAGCTGCTGATGTCCCATTACTCAGATGGGGTGTATAAATCGGCACCCTGGTTCCAGCCAAGCGAGCCTCCAGGGCGTTGGCGAAGTAATGGGCTAATCTCTGATCTCCATCTCCGAGTTCAGAAGAGTGCTGCCGAATCTGCCTGAGTTGTTCGGTTGCGGTTCTTTGGTCACCGCCTGCCACAGCTTGTGCACAATGAGTTAACAGAGTCCATAAATCGACGAGTTCGTCCTTGTTACCTTGTTTCTTCGAACGTGTTGTTTTGCCATTAGATCCTCCTGAATGCCGCTGACCCTTTCTGCTTCCTCCATTTCCTGAAGATCCATGAAGACTATTTAGGCCAGAGTTGATGCCTCCACCAGGACATATCAATAACACCTTATCGAACATATCTAGTGACTCGGTTTCATCGGCATAAACTGCTGAATGCTTGTTGCTCCTTCCTTCCTCTTGATCGTCGCTATCCTCACGCTGATGACTTTTCTTCCCCCTTGATCCATCTGGTGAGGCTTGCCTCCGATTCTTCACCGCCTTAGCCACCAAATCCGTGGTTTGATCAGGAGGCTCTGATGGCTTGCTCTCCAAATCAATGATTTCACAGCTGCCATTTGGAAGGGACTTAACTGGCTTCCCCAACCCACTCTTGACCTGCTCAACAAACTGGGTGACACCGAATGAATCCGGAGTCAGAAGGTTGTGACTCTGAGGGTAGCTAAGAGGGGTTTGTAAACTGAATTCCCCCTGATCATAAATCCTGTTGAACTCGACCAAGTTGTCGGCAGCGGCATAGCTATGGCTGCTATCGATAGCACTTTCGCCAGAAGAATTACCATCTGGGCTCTCGACGTTTTGGTAGAAACCAGTACAGAGTTGGTTGGACGGAGGATACTCCTGACCAATAACTTCATAGAAAGATTTTTCTGCAGCTTGGAGGGCCAGGCACTCCTGCAACATGCAGGGCCTTGTCTCCAGGTCTTCATCCATAAGCATGTCGTTCAAATACTTCATGAAGACACTGGGGAAGTCACCGCTGTCAGATGTATCTCCCTCCAGGCTCAGCACAGAAGAAGGACTTGAAACACCAGGATCTTGTGAATCGGCTGCAAGGCGAGGCGGATCAACAAATCCGTTGCTACCCTCAAACCGATTTACAAGATTACCATTTGGAAACACTGGAACTGAGCCATGATGGGACTTGAACTTATCCATGGATCTGGGAAATCGTTCAAGAAGAGCATCCATAAAAAACCCAACTTTTCTAGAACTCCTCCAACCCCCTACCGGAATATTTGACACTAATCTGAAGCTTCGAGACCTACTAGTTGCTGAGAAAGATTACTCAGGAAAAGATAATGAAAGAATATCTGGGAAGAGAACCTAGGACTGGAACTCAGAAGTCGCCGCAGGCATAAAGAGGATAGGGGATCACGGGCTCTTATTAAACGAACCCACAGGAGCCCAACCGCCACGGGCCGCACCTTCTCGGAAACAGCCTCAAAGAGACAAAGCGATAGGCAGGCTGCCTTTTCAGAGGCGACCAAAAAGGTCGTCTGTTGTGGCCAAGTGGAAGCCACTGTTGCTTGTAAACGTGGCAGAACATCATGGTATCTTGTTCCCCAAGTCATTTGACCACGTTTCTGAAAACGTGTGAAAGCGGAATTTTTATATCTGAAAGTGATGTGGGCATTGAATTCACGTCCACTAATAAAGTGGGTAAAATATTAAAGGGAAAAGGAGAGCTCTAAACGACAAAAGGATAGAAAACCTTCAGTGGAATCATTTTCTACTAAATAATATACATAAATTCAAAAATAATTATAAAAAAAGAAGAACAATCTAACCGCGAAAGTTGACGAGAACTTGATTACTTGGATTAGTTGCAACAACTGGCAAGTAATATTCTTATGTAACCAAACATGATTTGTAGCTTCTCGTTGTTTAAGATTTAAATATGAGAGTTATCCAGGTTCATGCATCTGGTCTCCATGTTTGTAACTTGGTAAGCGGAATTGCAGCAAAAACTGTGCACATACCTGGATTTGCGGGTTCATTAATTGCCTCTTCATGTTTCATGACTTGACTTATCTCCAACTTGAATATGACTTTGACCCAACTCGGTCCACCAATGTTTGCACCTGAAGCCACCCACTTAGTTCTGTTAGCTTGCTACCCACGCCTCCTTATTTCTCCGTGGATTTTAGGGTGGTTCACTTGAAGTCCATCTTGCTCAGAAAATGGTTTTGAGGGCCAATGATTTGGCTAACTGGCTGTTCCTACTTTTAGCAATTGCCATTTATGTCTATGTTTTTTTTCTTGCTTTTGCTAATAATAGTTGTGTGTTTTTAATTTCATGTACGATAGATTGTACTTTTAAGGAATAGGTTAAGCAATGTTATAAAACTTTTGATTTTTATGGTTTTCATCATCTAATTTATTTTCTTATTTATTATTTAATCACTCAAAACAATATGTATATAATAAATTTACAATTAAAGAATAAATATTTATTTAATTTTTATTATTGTTGACATTAGTTGCATTATTGGTCCATTGATTAGTCTATACAACTATTTAGTCTGTTGTGATAAATTTATTTGTCATAGTGGTCAAAGAAATAAAGTTATATTTATGTATCCATCATCATACAAGTCTCACTCTCTCAACCTTTTATGTATTACATTTTAAGTAAGTCTTGATAATGATATATTTTGATTTGATGACTAGTTATGAAAGTTTATTTTTAACTTTACGATGCTTTTTTAATTTTAAGCGAGTAACTGTTTCATCTCTATCTTTATTATATTTCTTTTTTTATATTTTTAAAAAGTCATTTATCTTTCCCATAAGAAACCTAAGAAATTGTATATAAGAGACTCAAGAAGATTATTAAGTCACATTTGTTATGCATTTTCCAATAAATATACTTGCTACATTTCCTCTCAAGCTACTTTTCCTTTTCATCATCTTCTTCTTCCCTTGTCTCTTTAGGCTGTATTCTTCTGGGTTTCACACATCAGTTGCAGGAGGCGGTCATGAAATCCAAAAGTTTCTGTTTGTTTGGGGCGAGAGAATGGGTCACCCACTTCAGCTTGAACTGAAAATAAGGAAAGATGAATAAAAAATAAAATAAGAAAAATTCTCTTGACCTCACTTTTGACCTTGGATGGAGAGTCCATTTGCAGCCTTACCAACGAAATTCCGTTCGTAAAATGTTAATCTAAAGCCGTCAAACGCAGAAAAGTGACCCAAAGATCGTGCTTTTTGGGGCAGTAGGCGGCGGCGCCACCTGTCAACCGATACCTACGATTGAAAACGTCAACATTAGCCAAGAAAAGATTCGTTCAATCAATTATGTTGTTTATCAGAGAAAGGACTGTTCCCATGTCGGAAGTTGGCCCAATAATGAGCCAGGTTCATCGCACGAAGCATGGACCTCTTCTCCCCTCCTGTTGACTGAAAGACCTCCAGAAGTTTCCCTCAATCAGGCCGCCTGCTACAGCCATCTGCTGTGTCCCTTCTTGGCTCCTTCTCATTAATCAGCGCCAAAGAGTTCTTATAGAATTTAAATTTTGCATGCATGATGGGTAGAGTTATTAGGTCTTATTTCCTTTTTAATAAAGATTGATTATGAAAAGATAAATACACGTAAATAGCTCATTGAGGCATAGTTAAGATGGTAGGAAAGGTTCTTATTAGAGATCTTGTAAAATAAGTATATCAAGTGTTGTATTTCTTAATGTTCTAAACATGCGTAGAGGTGAACCACTGCTCTCCATTAAGTAAAACGTGGTGAAACTTTTGGGTTATTAAAAAAAATAGTGGTAAATATATAAAAAATATAATTTTAAACTGTTAGTAATATGAAATAGTCACTACATACATTTTGTCTTTAATACAAAATAATGATGCATAAGTTATAGAGATCTCGCTCATAAAGATGCATTCAAATTCAGTTTTAAATATATAAAAAATAACCACTATTCAACACATAACATAAGAATTGAATGAAGACAACGTGACATATAGGCCATGTCTTTGAGTTTTTGCTTGAAACAGTTGACAAGATTCATACTAAAATATATCTTCGTATCCGCTAATCAGAAGCAATCTTTCCGTAGTGCATGAATCTACCCAATATGTTTGAAAGATAGAAAAAAATAATACTTTAACCCGTTTGTTTGATGCGAACAGATTCCTGCATTCGAATTGTAAATATTATTTTGACTATGTGCATATTCTGTCCCTGTCGCTCTTTAACCTTCTTTATTTCATAAAGAAGGATTAGAAGAAATAAGCATGTTCTGTCCAATGGGGTTAAAGAAGTCTTCGAGCAGCCAAAGTAATCACCTAGTCAAACCTAACAGTTACGTGGTCCAAGCTCTACATGAGAAATACCATTTTTCGATGAACACCACTTCTCTATAGAAAAGGTAATAAAAAGCTGAAAATGAATGCTAAGAAATGGAAGGATCCGTGTTTGTTTCCCCCACGGAATTACCTAGTGCTGCACCAGAGCTCACTCCGAATTAGTATTCTCAATTACGATGCTTAGAATCAGCTTCTATTTAAACGTTGATTTTCTGCTAACATCTAATTAGTCGATCAAGCAATGAGTAATTTTTAATGGTGTGGATTGTCCTATATTGCTAAGACATACATTTGAGGGTTTTTTTTTAAATCAAAAAACATTTTCTCCTATTTTTTGAACTAATTTTTTCATTGGTTGAATTTATAAATGTACCAAAGAAAAACTTGGGCTATGATATTATGTTAAGATCTTAAGATATTTTAAGATAAAAATATTTTGGTTCAATTCAAAAGTTAGCTCAAAGGTAAAAAGTAATTTTTTTAATTTAAAAAAAAACTTTCAATTAGGTATCTTGGCATAATTATATATTTCAAAAAAATTTTATTTTATAATTTTTTCTTAACTTTTGCTTCATTTTTTCACTAATATTATTCTTGCTGGAAGTTTTGTTGTTGAGTAGTACTGAAGGTCAACTTCAGAATACGCCTACTTGTTTCAGGCAAACTACGTAAGATTGTTAGTTGACAGGTTTATAAGCAAGATCCAGTAGAATTTTAAAATTATAATCATATAGATTCATCTAAATTTTAATTATTATTTTTATTATCTAACGCCTTTATTATTTTTAGAATTCAAAAAAATGCTAGTTGCAAATTCGTTTGGTGTTCACGTATAAGCAAACTAACATAGTTTAGCATTTTCTGAAACATAAAACCAAATATTTTAGTGAGAACTTCCAGGCCCTAAAATAAGAATATCGGAATAATGCATCTACTTATGTTTTCCCAGTGTGAATATCAATCTTGTTATTTACAGTAAAAATAAAGGAAATCAAAATGTAGAGGCTAGTCCCTATAGGTTTGCTAATTTATTATAAATGAAAAGGAAAGTAAAAAGTAAAGTCTAGCCTCTACAGGTGGATCTCATAGAATTTCTCACGGCCTTGTCTATTAGCCCCTCGAGGGATATTGAATCTATTTGACAATCATCATGATGGGTCATCATGGTGAAAACCTGACAACCATTGGCTTTGCTTAGTATCATCTCGCACGAAAGTTGTAGTTAAATCTATAGTGTGAATATAATAATATGTAATCAACATCCGACAATTGAGTAAAATTTGCATGATTGCTACAAATTTGTCCCGGGGTCCTAGCATCATTACAAGAGGTGGTAAGCGCCATTCAAGAGAACCAACATTTTGTGGTCCCCTTCTTTTACATTTTTGTTTATTTCATCCTCAAATATGGCACGTCAATTTATCTTTTTTATTCATATCTTGATAGAGACTATCATCGCGACAGGATTGGAATCTGCAAGAATTATTGGAGAGCTTCGTTGGCAGAAGTGATAAACGACTACTGTTAAGATAAACAATTGTCATATAATTTGCTTTGTGTAATACTTGGAGTCTAGATGATAGTTTTCACCAGTTTTCTGGATGTCCAGGAAGAAATGTTTCTTTCTGAACTTCACTTTTCAGATGTGTTAAAAGATAGAGAGGAAAGAAAAAATAAAAATTCAAAGATGCATCGGGTCTGAACACTTAAGACAGCAAGGTGAAGTGGTATTTCGTGGCGTGTTCTCATGCACATGAAGCTTTATGCCATTATTGTGGTTCGAAATGACAAGAAAGGCTGTTTCATTTGGGGAGCCCTTAATCTTTTTTGCTTTTTTAATCTTTTGACAATAAATCCAAACAGATGAGATAAATTTCATTTATATTTTGTCGATAACGCATTCACCATTATGTTTAGATGACTTCTGCGCCAACTACCCTTTTGTCTTTTCTGATGTTATTGGCAGGAATTATTCGTTTCAAGAATCCGAAGACAAATAATTGGAGGATCAGTGCTTGTGGGGAATGTTGAGGAACCTTTAACTTTGATAACCATTTCTTGTTGAAGAAACATTTAACATGTTCTTGATTCAATTTTGAGAACTTAAACATTCTTATCAGCGATGAATGCTGATTATACTTCTTGAGTGAGTGAACTTCGATCCTCTTTTTGACAATCAATACCGTGGCAACGTAAGAGGAGGGGAGAAGGGGGGCCTAAATTGGTTTTAAAGACTTTTTCTTTTAAGTTTAAATTTTTCTCAAATACGTTTAGTGCCGTCTAGCACACATTTTTTGCAAGAGTAGTGTATATCAAATAACAAGCGAATAAAAAAAAAAAGGGCAAGAAAATTAAACAAGGGACGAGAAATTTAAGCACAAGGATTTAAGTGATTTGGCTTCAACCAATTTGGCACTAACATCCACTGTGTTCTAATTCAACTAGTTAAAAAGCCCATTCTTTAATCAACTCATAATGATTAAATGAGATTAACTCTAATCTTTCTATCCCTGCGATAATATTTTTTTTTTTCAACCAAGAAAAACTGAAGCAAGAAGTGCTTCCTGTATTGGACAATAACACAGCTTAAGAATCAAAACCTCAAATACAAAATCACCTTGGGCTTTCTCACCTTAGAAACCCTAAAATTTCTCCCTCGGTTTTGCAAATGGTGTGTGTCTTACTTCATTTAAATTTTGTTATGACATTGGTGCGAGCTCATTCATGTCCTATCGTATCTCATGGCCCAAGTTAATGAAAATGTCCAAAGTGTTATTCATTCCTACATCAAAGAGTTGGGGTCATAATGTTTTCCCTTGGTTCTAAGTCGAATCAAATTAGGTAAAGGATAATGGTGCTAGTTCCAAAGGATTCACATAATAAGATAGCATCTTTGACCATATTTATTGTTTTATTAGTTTTAAAAGGGCAGCTTCACATTTATTGTTGTGTTAGTTCCAAAAAGGGTGATTCCACCTTTATTGCTATGTTTAGCACATTTATAGTTATGTGTCCAACTGTATCAAACTTTTGTATTCTAACTCTTTATAAATAGAGGTTGTGATTTTATTAATAAACAACTATTTGAGATAAGAAGAGAAGCTTTCTTTCATTTCAAGCCTTTAGTTTATGTTTTTATCTTTGTGCCTTTAATTCTCTTGCAAACTATCTTTTTTGCACCTTTAAATTCAAAAATCTTTACAATTATCTTGTTATTAGCTTATTCCAGCCCAAGCTTAGTTGCTTTCCACTATGAACCACATAAAATGTTCTCTTTTAAAATTAAAAATATAAATTTATTTTAAAGAAGAAATGATAACTTACAAGCAGGAAGTCAAAAGACTTTGTTTTTAAGATGGGATATGAAGCTCTCCAACACAAACTGGCTGGGATAGTTGTTCCATTCATAATCTTATGGTTTAGATGTTCCATAGAACGGAAACTACATTTTGCACTCTGGTTTCTCGATACTAGGGCTAATTATTGTAATTGATGACAACAATTTCTTGGATTTGATTGTATTGGAGGACAACTTGTCCTAAGTACCTTGAATACCAGGTGGCTAAGAATTTTTTTTTTTTTTGGATAGGTTTTAATTTATACACCAAAGATCATTATAAGATGGTTAAGGACATTCAACTATATGAGACCATAAAATGTTACGTCAAATAAAAAATGATTTTAGTCACTAAGATGCTAATTGAGAGAAAATTAGACGCTGAATAGATTGCCAATGACGATAGTGTATATGCACATATAAGGATTATTGGCCTGAACCTCCATATCATATCTCCTTGAGGTCAACAATGGACAAGCCTCATTTGAGCTGAACGTGTCTTCGTGTGGAACAATCTCAAGTGCATGCGTTCAAGAGTAAAACGAAATGCCATGGTATTTATTATGGAGTTGGATCTTCACAGTGAGGTAAACTTTTTGAAGAGTATTTTCAATGAAATCATAGTAAAATTATGTCTATTAACTACTCATATTATCAATATCTTTTTAGCATAAGATCTAAAATTAGTTTATGAACATGTGTATATGAGCAATGTTTTCTTCATATAGTAGCAAGTTGCCAATGATTATGCTACTCCTCTCACATAATGTCATGTATCATTAACATTAGAAAGTTCATTTCTTCCTTTAAAACCAACTTATAAGAAAAATGACTAGTTTTTCATGTACAAAGGATTCTACAATATGTTATAAACAATGTGAGATATTCCAATATCTCATCTCTAATCATCATAATGTAAAGTTGCACACTTCTTCGGTAATATTATGCGAGAGGTTTTGTACTTCAATTATTAGATATACAAAATATTATTTATTTGAACCATAGAGTTTAAACATTAGAAATTTTTTATCTTTAAAACTAATTTATATGAAGGCAAGTTAATTCCTTTTTTAGTGATTTTTCAGGTTATTATATCAAAATTTATAATATAAACTAGTTCAACCAATCTTCTGTTATGCAAATACTTATTACAATTTATAAGTCTTGCAACCTAATTGATAAAATCATGCTCTTCATATCGTTCTTGATCTTGGTAACAATGGTAATGTTTTCTAGGATTTGATTGTTAGATCTTATTTTATTTATTTCATTCCAAATATTGTAGATTGTAGCTTTAAAGGACCTACTCAACAAGATTGTTACAAAAAATTTACTTTTCATAGCTATAGTCATTCAATTCACTTCCTCCCTCCATTGTGCAATCTTTCAAGGTAGTACATTCATGGCTAATATTAGAAAATTCATTTTCCTTTTTTTTTTTTGGTTAGGTAAATGGGGTGTGAGTTAGTTGGGTGTTGAACTTGAGGCCTTTTGGTCCTAGTAGTTGAGCCAACTAAGTTATGTGCTTATTGATAATATTTGAGAAGTTAATTATTTATATAAAGAAAATTCTACAATAAATTTTAAATAATGTGAAACATTCCAATAATTACCAAAAACTTTGTTATGCCACATATGACAATCAAAATTCTCACGTGAGTTTATTATAAATGTGTTGGGGATTATATAGAGTCTTTTGATTAAGATCAAAATATAACATATCATAGTGCATAAAAAAAATTATGATAGATTAAAAACCAATCTTGTGTCGCAATCTATTTATGTGGACAAATTTTTAATGTGAAACTTAATTCTTATCCGATAACATGTGTTCTTAATGTTGACAATAACTCACCAAAGAAGCCACCGTATCAACTAGACAAGAACTTCAAGAAGCTTAGTTTAGAAATTAAACAGACTCAGTAGTAGAAAAGCAAGAAGAAGTATTAGTTTTGTGAAGAAAATTACTGTTTTTGTTAGGAAAACAAACTCATTCATCGTTGGTTTACTTTAAATAGGTGACTCCATGTTTTGTGTTCTTCAATGGATAACTGTTTAGGTGATCGACTTCTTTACATGGTATCAATTCATATTCTTCTTTAATACCCTTATAGAAACACAAAATTCATGCAAAAAATGATACTCTAGGATGGTCTAAATTGGACTATTGGGATGAAAGGAAGTATTATAAGTGTGAATGTCTAATCCTATATTGTTAGGGTGTGACTTAAAGTTTTTAATTATATATAAGTTTATCCTTTTACTTTTTATAGCTTTTGAACTAAAAAATGAGCTTGTGACAAAGATCCTTAAAGAGAATTCTACACAAGAAAGTAATCTTTGAAATGTTCAAATTTCAATAAAAATGCTCTAAAGAGAAGATCACTCATCGAGGCTTTGTTAATGACCCTTTTTTGTTTGCTCATACAAATATTGGATCTACATTATGTTTGCTAGATGCAAGAATTTGTGAAAATCACATGATTAAAGATTTATCGACAAAAATGTCAAATTTTTTTTGCAAAGCATGTTTGAAAAGGATAAGGCTCTACTACTTGATTATATTTCTATTCAAGAAGGCTAAATTCTTATCAATTAGTTTCATTGATTTTCAAAAAACTCTCCACTCTAGATTGCACATTTCTGATAGATAAAATATTAAAGAGAATTAAAGGATGAGAATCTAAACATATCAACTATGGGGGAGATTACAACTAGTAAAAATATTTTATTCTTTTTCCAAACATATTAGTTGTTTTCTACTACCTACACAAACATTATATGAAATTGAAAAAAGAATTAGATCTTTCTATGGGCAAATAAATCTATGCAGTAATGTGTAGGTAAATGGCTTGGAAGGAAATTGATATCCTAAAATTTCTAGAGGATTAGGATTGATAGCCATTCACACTTGGAATCAAGTGACAATTGGTAAACTTTTGTGGCCTCTTGTGCATAGTAACTTAAACTCCTTATAGGCAAGATAGATGATATTAGAAAATTGAAAAAAAAGTTTTAAAAGTATAGGTAAAAGGATCATTAACTTAAAGTTAGATGACCATTTTACAAATAACAAGTGAACTCTCATAACTAGTGACTAGATTAGGGTATAACAATGCTAAAGATATTTAGAGCTAAGATAGACTAGCAAGGATGCTAGAATAGGCAAGACTAGTGTCGAAAGGAGAAATATCAAAGTATAATTTTATTTATTAGATCATTTTGAAAGATAAGCTAATAACAACAAATTGAGTGGCTATATGAAATAACTTAGTGGACTTATAGTGCAACTTTTGCCAACAATAAGAAAAATCATATAAATATTTATTCTTTAATTGCAAGTTCACAAATTACATTTGGGGGGCTCTACTAGGTATGAATAAACTATCTTGAAGAATTGAATAATAGAGTGAGGAAATATACTAGATGATCAAGATTGTTAAATGTAAAAGTTTTATAACAACCTTACTTTGTATATCCTTTGAAGTTGTGTTGTATAACATTTGGAGTGAAAGGAATAGATAAATATTCAATGATAAAAGTCTAGATAGCTTGATTATTATTGTGAAAATCAAAAAGGATGTGAGAGACAATATTTCATCAATCAGAAGAGTGAAGTCTACAAATTGTAATAAGTTTTTGTAAGAGATTTGAAATTTTCCAAATGCAATTTTAGAGCCTAAATAATTGATATTGTAATTAAAAACTTTTGTATTTCCATTAGTAATATATAATATTTGAGCATTCACAAAACTAAAAGAGTTGATTTACAAAAAGCAAACACATTTTTTGCTTTCATTTCCACTTTTTACATAAAATATTTTTATATAATTTTTTTTGGTAGAAAGGTAAATTGTATTAATAAATATTAAATTACAGAAGTATAGAAATATACCCCAACATTACAAAAGTCACTATATCTATAAAAAGATGGAAGTTGAAAGCTTCCAAATCTCACTCCAAATAACATTATCTTAGAAGGATTTTATATTTTTAAACAAAGTAGCTCTTCCTTATACTACCTTATTTATTTTCACTTAGAAAATAAGGATACCAATTGTTTTCCCTTGAAATTGTCTTTTATTTTGTTAAGCTCATATACAATAAATACAAATTAAGAAAGATATCTTGAGAATTTTAATAGCTAAATCTGTTCTTTTAATTGCTTTGATTATCCATTATAGTTCTTCATTCCATGCTTTATTGTCCCATTAGATTCCATTATGAGTAAGAATACTTTTTCAAATCATCTTTATCCATGCACATTAAAAAAAAAAATGACTCCTATTTTTTTTATATAAAATTGATATAAATCATAATATATGTTTGCCAAAGAAAGCCACTATACAATTTTTGTTGCTATAAAAAGTTTGTCTTTACAAACAAGTCATCCAATAAAATTATGTTTGCTGATGTCATTATTCCAAATTAAATCATATCAATCCACCATTTCATTAACTTGTTGAAGATCATTATAAATCTTTTGGCAATAATATGTAGGACTTGGGAGAATAGAGGTAAGTGTGAGCCTTAACTTGAGGAGACCCTGCCAACTCTAAGCCATGGTATCTTTTATGTCCAACTACATTATTGAATTTCTTTTACACTTTGTATTGCAAATCCATTTACTCCATAATAAGGCTTCTGAAAGATTTATGAGATTCCAAAGCATACGTCTTAAAAGGACTTCTTTCTAAATTTTGAGATTTAGTAAACCTAATCCCTCTTCCTTTTTTGGTAATCAAATAATTTGTTAATAAAATTATGTTTACTAATGTCATTAGTCCAAATTAAATCATATCAATCTACCATTTCATTAACTTGTTGAAGATCATTATAAATCTTTTGGCAACAATATGTAGGATTTGAGAGAATAGAGGTAAGTGTGGGCCTAAACTTGAGGAGACCCTGCCAATTCTAAGCCATGGTATCTTTTATGTCCAACTGCAGTATTGAATTTCTTTTACACTTTGTATTGTAAATCCATTTACTCCATAATGAGACTTCTGAAAGATTTATGAGATTCCAAAGCATACGTCTTAAAAGGATTTCTTTATAAATTTTGGGATTTAGTAAACCTAATCCTTCTTCCTTTTTTGATAATTAAATAATTTGTCAAGCTATTTTGTGAGAATGTATGTATCTATATTACTTATCGATAAGAATTTTCATATTTTTTTTCAATCTTATAAATTGTTTGCTTTGATAGTAGGAAGATTTACATCCAAAATATACATAAAGAAGTGAAGACAAATTTTTCCAGTTGCAATCTTCTTGCATAGCTTAGATGTTTCACTCCTAACTTTTTATTTTTTCAAATATTTTATTTGTTTGACTTTCACAATTAGCTTGAGTTAGTCTTTTAGTGATAAGGGGAACTTCAAGATATCTAATGTGGAGTGAACCTTTAGGCAAAGAAGTATGATAAAGTATAAAAAGTTGTTCTTGCTCTAATAACCTTGAAACAAAAATTTGACATTTGCTTGGGTTATACTTTAAACTTGAAAGGTCAACAAATTTCCCAAAGCTTCTATAAATCATAGGATTGAGTTCACATCACAATGAGAGAAGAGAAATAAATCATCAACAAAACATAAATGAATGATTTTTTTAAATTTGCAGTGCCAATGAAATTTAAAAACCATTGTAGAGGTCTTTGGAATAATGATTCTATTAAGTATCTTCATGACTAAGACAAACAAATATGGGGATAAGGGATCATCTTATCACAATCCATTAGTTTTTTTAAAGTATTATGTATGTTCTCCATTGAAATTGATTGAAAATTTTATTATAATAATACATTCACTTAGAAGATCAACCAAGTACTGAAGAGTGTTGATTGCTTTTAGGACTCTTAATACTGCATCCTATTTGACTATGTCATATGCTTTCATAAGATTAATTTTTATGGCCACACATTTATCTTTATCTCCTTTTTGATAGTTATGTAAAAGTTTTTGGCGAAACATAATATTCTTCAAAATCTATTATCCTTTAATAAAGGTTGTTTAATTATGGCTGACCATTGAAGGTAGAATTAGGCTTATACTTTCAACAAGCATCTTACAAAATATTTTATATATAACATTACAACATGCTATTATTTAGTAAGCCTTAGTGCAACTTGGATTGAGAACCTTAGGGACTAAAGAAAGCAATGTAAAATTAGTAGCTTTCAGTAAGTTTTTAGAAGAGAATAACTCTAGTACAACATCTTCTATATCTTTTCTAATGATAGGTCATGCTTTCTTATAGAACAAACTATTATACCCATAAGGCTTAGGAGCTTTAAAATCATGAATGCCCTAAAGTGCTTTAATAACATCAAACAATTCAAAATTTGAAAAATTAAGCAACATATTAATGTCCTCTTGGAATAGAGAAGTATACCTCTTAGAATTGGGTAGGAATACTTCCAGAGTTGCCAAGGATTGATTAATAATAGGAAATAATAGCAAACTGTAATTTTTGCTTGTTTGTAATAATTAAGCCATCTTCTAGTATCAATTTATTGATCTTATTTTGAGTTCTCTTTTGCATCAATGACACAAAATTTTTTACTGTTGTTATCCATTCTTTTAACCATATGTTCCTTAATTTTTATTTAAGAAGGATTTCTTCATATTTACTTATAGCAAGGAGTTGCTCAAGTTGTGATTTCTCCTCAGACTATGCATATAGACAATAAGAATTAATCTCTAACTTATTTTGAATTTGCTTTAAATTTTTTCTTGTATCCTTCACCTTCTGGTGCAAATCTTCAAAATGGGTAGCATTAAGTTTTTTGAAAGGAGTCTTTAAAGCTTTCAATTTTTGCACAACCTAAAATATTTTTGAGCCATCTATTTCTTGTTGCCATACTGAACTTATTGTATCCACAAAATCCGAGCAATCAATCCAAAAATTAAAGAATCTTAATGGAGATTTCTTCTCGCTTGTGACATTTTTAAATTGTACTAAAGATGGAGAGTGATTCGATACACGAGAAAGTAAAATTGAATTATGAATCTATCAAAATGAAGTACCTATTCTACATTGGTAAGGACCTTACCAATTTTGCTAGCTTAAAGACTAAGTCTTGAGCCTTTATTTGTCCATGTGAATAGAAAACCATAAAATGGAGGTTCAATCAATGTTATATTCTTAACCATTTCATTTAAATTCTCCATTCCTTGTGTCCATCTAATGATTAGGCCAATTCACTCATTGATATCCCATATTTCATTGAAATCTACTATGAGTAACCAATGAACATTTTTTACATTAAGATTAGAGAAACTTGTAAGGTCGGTTCATAACTCTTTATGTTTAACTTCCAAGTTACTTGGATATATGGTAGACAACAAGTAAGGGTGCATACTTGGCTTTTCAATTAGGCAATGAATGACTTAAGATAAGGAACCTTTAATTGTAAGTTTTAGTTCCAAGACTTTCTAAAATACCCAAATTCTACTAAGACTACTAGAACTATAGTTATGAATATACTTTCAATCCATAAATCTAAACTTTAAGAGTGCATTTGCATTTTCTTCTTTAATTCTATATTCAATCAAAATAATAATATGGGGGGAATGAGAGAAATTTTTTTTGCTAATTCCTTTATTCTAGGGTTTTTGTTTAAGCCCTTTACATTTTATGAAAGTACTTTCATTTATTGGAAGGTTAACTCTCATCCCCCATTAACCTAAAATCTCTAATAGGACCTATAGTGGTGGAAGGTGTGTCCTCTACTAGTATCACAAACTTATTTTTAGAGATGACTTTTTGCTTATTTCATTTTTTCTTACCAGAAGATTTTGATTATGTAGTACTTAGGAAAGAGTTAAAGATTCTTACTATTTCTTTTGGTTGAACAACAAAACATGTTTCAGTATCCTGAATAATAGGAGTTGGCCTTACATCTTGAGAATCATTTTGAATGGTTTAGGTATCCTTTCCAAGAACCTTTGTATTGGGCCTCACATTCTAAGTTCCATTCCAAGTAGTTTGAATTGGAGGATTCACAAACTTTGTAGGAACCCAAACGTTTTTTTTTTAGATTTCATTCTTTGTGTCTAAAGCAATTGCATACTTTACATTTCATAGGGACCCCATAGTAATTAACTTGTACGTCAAATGGTTCCTCTTTACCCATGTCTATTTCAAATTTTCCAAGGAATTCACTGTTAATGTTTATCAAAATACACACTTTTGCATACAATAATTGAAGCTTTTGTTTTATTGCTTTATCCATATATAACGGTTTTCCTAACAAATTGCTTACATAACTCATTTATGTTTTGGTTCATAGCACATGAAGGACATTATATAATCACACCCAAATGGGAACTATAGAAGTGTTTGCTTTTTCCAATCTAATAATGCGATGCCATTTTTGAAGGAAAAATGGTCAACCTGCAACATCCCATACTCCTACTTCCATAACCTCCTCCATTTTCTTAATATTTGAGAAGTGAAACAAAAAGAAATTGTTTTCAGTTGGTAAAAATTTAGATAAGTTTTCTTTTTCCCATAATTTTTTCACAAGTCCTTTCACTAAATAATAAAAGATATTTTTAGTTAAGAAGTAACCCACAAGATAATTTTCAAAGTGACTTTTACCTTTATCAATAGCCTCTGGTGGAGGCTTTGCAACAAGTTTATTTCCTTTCATGGAAGGAGGATGATAGTCTACTTTAGTTATTTTCATAAGATTACCCATTGTAATATGTTTCTAGGACACCCTAGCTCCACCATAGGTGCATTAGTTTTTTGACTATATGTTGCAACTATAAAGATATTCTCTTGAACTTTTTCAACAACACTAACAATTTTTGCTTAAGATAATCCTTTACTAGTTTCAATTTCACCAACATTATTTAAAGTATGAGTATCAATACTTTTACTTGAATCATCAATGCTTGTTTTGAAAGGTGAAGTTGCAATTTCTGCTGCCAAGTCAAATTTTGTAGCATTTGAGGCACTTCCTTAGTCATAAAAACTTTATCACTTTGAGTATGTGCCATCAATTTTGCGTTTATAGAATCAATTGTTCGAGAAACTCATCTTCGGTTGATAGAGAGTAACTTAAGATTGATATGGTCCATCAATTTGACCATAGATAGATTTAAAAAGAAGACTAAATTGATGTCTGTGACCACCTTTTCCTACTTTTTTTTGTCTTCAGAATCTTTGTGGGCTCCTTTATCTCTTTGTCACCTCTTTTGTCCTCCCTCCACCATTCAAATCAATAAACTTTGACAACATTGAAACTAGAAAAGACCTCCCTATTTTGATTCTCCAAAACCAAACACACCAATCTATATGAAAGGTGGAGAAAATCTCAACCCCGTCCTACCTAGATTTCACTGCTAGTTTTTTTCTTTTTTTCTTTTTCTTAACGAGAAAGAAGTTGACTATCAGGTTTCTCTCCCAATGTTGTGTGGGACTCCTTCCAAACCTACTCGTTCAACCTTGTGCCACCCTAGGTTCATATTTGCATGCTGCCGCTCACCACTGCTCGTCGCTGTTCACCACCAAGTTCACATGGTTTTACTAGATCCACCTTATAGAGATGTCAATCTACCTTTAGTGGAGCAAATGGCTTAGGCTTCCCACATTTTCATAGTTTCTCCCACCATCGGCTAGAACAATTTGATAGAAAACAAACTTTATAGGATCTGCTTAGACAGATCTAAAACACCGTTTATATGATTTTGATTTAGCAAACAAAAAAGAAATTTAATATACATAAATATACCATTTTTGCGATCTATTCTTACGTTGTCACAAACCCAATAATGCTTCTTCGAATTTGGGCTTAGGCGAATATCCTCTATTCTCATAAGAATCTCTGGCTCGATGAGAGAACCTAGGTTTCGCCTCTTTTGTGAAAAGCAACCTTATGAAATCCTAAGAACATTACGAATTTATATGAGCTAGAGGATAATCCTAGCCTTACCTTATGTGAAACCCAATAGGCTCACTCATCACGGCCCTATTTGGTTAGCCACGACCCACATCAGCCAGTCCATATTTAGAACTCTCATGGGCTAACATAATATAGCCCACTTAAGTAAGCTTAAATAAAAAATTAAGCTAACATTCTCCCACTTGGACTATATTAAACTGAAACTATACGCATCTTTACATTGATCCAGAAATAGTTCTTAACTAGAATCCAACCATATGAGATCTTAAACTTTGAATCACACCAGTAACTATATCTATTAAGAGATATAGCACCAATCATGACCACAAAATTTTCAATCTCTTAAAATGAATAAATATGGTGATGTGGAAACTATATAACACTTAAACAATTTCTGTATGTGTTATTACGGTTGTCAGTCTAATTCTCTCTCCTTCGATAATAGAATGTCATCAGAGAATTTACTTTATGGTTCCAATGAACCTTTAACATATCTTGCACTCTATAACTCGAGTTAAACTTTATATGTTACAAGATATCCTTATGGCTAACTAATTCCCGCCAATGCTTAAGGTATACTTTTATCTTAAGTCTTTAAAGAGAAGATTATAAGCTCCCACTATACAAAAGCATCCTATGATGCTACTAAGCCCATGCTATTGATATGTCTTTCATAAACATAAGGGCTTAGACCTTTAGTAAGTGGATCAACTATCATATCAACTGTACTAATCGACTCTATTGTAATTTCACCTTCCTTAACCTTTTCCTTTATGGTTAAGTACTTTATGTCTATATGTTTGGACCCTCCTAGACTTTTGTTATTGTTAATAAACAATACTGCAACTCTATTATCACAGTATAACTTGATTGGTCTATTAACAAAATCAAAGCCTTGTAACTCTTTTATGAGGTTCTTTAGCCAAACAGCTTGAATGGATGCTTCATAACACGCCATAAATTTTGAATGCATGGTTGAAGATGTCATCATTGTCTGTTTTGAGCTTCCATGAAATGGCTCCTCCTGCCATCATAAACACATATCTTGATGTAGATTTCCAATCATCCTTACATCCAACAAAATCTGAATCTGTATACCTAACCAGCTCTAGTTCTTCTACATGCTTGTAGGTCATCATACAATCTTTCGTTCTCTTTAAGTACCTTAAGACTTTCTTAACAGCTACTTAATGCTCTTATCCAGGATTTGATTGATATCTTTCAAGAAGTCATGTTATAAAAGCTATGTCAGGGCGTGTACAAACTTGAGCATACATAATACTACTAAACACACTCGCATATGATATATTCCTCATTAAAGCTTTCTCTTCTTTCGTTTCAGGGCATTGATCTTTATTTAATTTATCACTCTTATAGATTGGCATTTTTCCTCCTTTATAATCTTCCATGTTATACCGTTCAAGAATTTGACTTATATATGCCTTTTGAGAAAGTCCCAATAAATGCCGAGAACGGTCCCTTTGAATTTCAATCCCTAAAACATAAGTTGCTTCACCGAGATCCTTTATATCAAACTGAGTTGACAACAATTCTTTAGTCTCATGAAGTAACGTTTAACTATTACTTGTAAGCAAAATGTCATCCACATAATGGACAAGAAAGATCGGAGTGCTCCCACTAATCTTGATGTATATACAACGATCTACTCTATTATTCACAAAACCTGCATGCAGTGATAAAACTATCAAATCTTATGTACCACTGTTTAGAAGCTTGCTTTAAACCATAAATAGACTTCTTAAGTCTACAAACAAGTTCTTCCCTCCTTTCATTTCAAAGCCTTCATGTTGTTTCATATACACTGTTTCATCTAGAGTTCCATTCAGAAAAGCAGTTTTAATATCTATTTAGTGTAATTCCATATCAAAATGAGCTACTAGAGCCATTACAATTCTAAAAAAATCTTTAGAATAGATTGGAGAAAAAGTTTCATTATAATTTATTCCTTCTTTTTGTGTGAAACCTTTGCTACTAATCTAGCTTTAAACCTTTCAACTTGCCCAGTAAAACTCTTTTTAGTCTTATATACCCATTTACAACCAACAGGTTTATAACCTTCAGGTAATTCAACTAGTTCTTAGACATCATTATACTTCATCAATTGTATTTCATCTTGCATTGCATCTAACCACAATTTTGCTTGAGAACTCGATATTGCTTTTGTATATGTTATTAGATCTTTCATAACTTTTATATCATAATCATGTTCACCCAAATAAACTAAAAAATCTGGATGAATTGTAGATCTTCTTTCTCTAATTGACCTTCGAAGTATAGGTTCAGGATCTTGATTCTGTACTGATGATGAAGGCTCAAAAGTTCTTATAGTTGGTATTATAGGCAATTCTATTGCTTGAGTAGGTAAAGAAAATGTCACAGACGTGCCTACTTCATCTGCATCTTGAATTGGTGGAGAAGTACTTCCAACATTTTTCGCTACATCAAGCTCCAAAAACTTGGCAGTTTGAGACTCTACAATTTTAGTTCCTCCAAATGGGTTATAAAAACGATATCCTTTAGAATGATCAGGATAAAATACGAAGTAACATCTTGTAGTCCTTGAATCCAACTTACCTAGAGTTGGACTATACCATCTTACTTCTGTAGGACATCCCCAAACTCTTAAATGGTTTAAACTAAGTACACGGCCAATCCACAACTTAAACGGCGTAAACGGAACAACTTTTGTGGGTACTCAATTGAGTATATAAAGAGCTGTTTTCAAAGCTTCTCCCCATAAGAAACTAGGTAAATTGGTTTTACTTATCATACTTCTCACTATATCCATAAGAGTCTTGTTACGTCTTTTAGCTATACCATTTTGTTCTGGACTCTTTGGCATTGTAAATTGAGCAACTATTCTGGAGTCTTCTAAATATTGAGCAAACAGGCCTTTAAGCTGTCCAGCATCGCTATGTTTACCATAATATTCTCCCTCTCTATATGATCTAACAATCTTGATTATTTTTCCCAACTGTTTTTCGACTTCAGTCTTGAAAATCTTAAATTTATCAAGAGACTCAGACTTTTCCTTAATCAAATACAGGTAACCTTAATAGGAAAAATCATCTATAAATGTAATAAAATATACATTTCTGCATAAGGTTGATGTATATGGTCCACTGATATCAGTGTGTATAATCTCCAAGAGATCATAACTGCGATTTGCAATCTTTTTCATTATCTTGACCATTTTGCCTCTACAACAATCAACACATGTCTCTAGATCATCTTTAAGAGGAAAAAGAATGTTAGACTTTATCAATCTATCCACCATTTCTCTAGAAATGTGACCAAGCCTTTTATGCCACAACATGTATGATTGCTTTTTAGGTAAAGACATTTTGGGAACAACCTTTTTAATATTATAGACATTATAGGGAGATAAACTTAATTGATATAAACCATATGATAAAATATAAGATCCAACTTTATTTGAATTGTAAAACAAAGTAATTGTTGAATTCTTTATTTCAAGTGCATAACCATCCATGTCTAAAACAGAAACAGAAATTAAATTTCGTCTAAACGACGGTACATAAAAAGTGTTCTTTAATAACATTTGAAAACCAGAATCTAATGTTAAAACAATATCTCCAACAAAGTCTACAGGGACTTTAGCATTATTTTCAACTATAAGTTATAGTTCATCTTTACTTGTCTCCGCTTGTTTATGAACCCCTAAATGGTAAAAGCAACATGATTAGTTGTACCAGTATCTAGCCACTAAGAACTTGATGGGGTTACAAATATATTAGATTTACAAACAAAAATCAAAGAACTATTACCTACTAGCTTGCGCTTTTGAAGTCAAGATTTATATTTGTTACACTCCTTCTTCATGTGACCTTTTTTCTTACAGAAGAAACAACGATCACTTTCTTTCTTAAATAGTGTTTTCTTGATGCCACCTTTATGACTAGATGAACTAACATTCTTAGAGGTTGAAGGAATACCTGGATGACTTGGTGCAGCTGTTCTTCTTACTTTCCCCATATTTGAATTGGGAGAATACATTACCATATGCGACTTCTCTCGCTTCAATTTCTCTTCCTCAGCTACTACTTTAGCAATCAAATCATTAAAAGACCAGCTCTCTTCCTGATTATTATAGATAGTTTTGATTATTTCAAATTCAGGAGGAAGCGAATTCAGAGCATGGTGGACAACACATGCATCAGGAAGTGCAACATCTAAAGCCTTAAGCTTTGTTTGGTAATCTACCATTTTGATGATGTAATCTCTTATATCACCAGCTCCATCATACCTCATGGCATATGATGCCTAAAGAAGCTGCCCTGTTTCAACATTTGAAGATACCTTATACCTGCTCTCTACAACTTCCATAAATGCCTTAACAGTACCATCCACAAACAACCCACTCTTAAGGTGATCCATGATTGACCTCTTCATGGACAATAAACAAATCTAATTATTCCTTGTCCATGATTCAAAAGTTTTCTTTTGCTCTTCAGTACTCTCTGCAGCAAGAGTAGCTGGTTGTTGTGTAGTGAAAGTAGAATGAACATCTGTCATCTCCATTGCGAACATAACATCCTCTTTTCATCTTTTAAAGTTCGCACCCGTAAGTGTTTCAATAGTTATCATTTGGTTGTTGATAGGAAAGTTGACTGAAAGTGAGTCAATACAACATTAGTAATATACGAGTACTATTTAAATACAATCATATACTTGGAGATTCACAGACTCTATCATGTAAACACCTTTGGGCAGAATACATAACAAATCAATGTAAAAATCTCAGCATAGTAAAGGCTATGAGAATATTCTAATTTTCATAATTTACCACCTTTGGATGTATAGACTAGTCCAATTAGTCTAAACACATGCATTTTAACTATGGAGTTCTTTATGTTCTAATATATAATCACCTCCTTTGGGAGTATAACTATATATTAAAATGAAAATGTCCCCATCCGCATGAGAAAACTTCTTGAATATAATTAAGTTATGCCACTTTGACAGTCACAACCTAATTGGATCATTCTTACACTGCGGGACATGCTTTATGTACTCATTAGAATATGAATTAACACTTTAACAGACTCAATTAAATGCATGCTTCAATTACATATACTATAATAGCATACAAAGTATGTTTATGAACAAACTTAAGCATGATAAAAAATAAACAAGATGTCAATATACATGCTCCAAACTTTAAAGCATCAAAAGAGACTGGAAAGATATATAAAACATATTATATAATATATCAAAATGTTCGTTATTTAAAAATACACATTTTGGTTCAAACCGCACTCAATTTGGACCACCCATACGCTCTCACGCACCAATCAAAGTTTTAGGTCAAAATAGTTGACTTTTTTGTTAACCGTTGACCGGGTCGAGTTGACCCGTTGACTGGGTTAGGTTGACCCATTGACCGGGTCGGGCCCATGGACCCGAATGGGTCAGATTGGGTTGACCCAAATGGGCCAAACCCATATGGGCCTGATTGGGTTAACCCGAATAGGCCAAACTTGTGACCCGAATGGGCTGGATCGATGACCTGATCTGGATAGGCCGGATCAGGCTGACCTTGATGGGCCCGACCCAAATGGGTCAGACCATCTTGACCCGAGTCTAGCTTGGTTGGGTCCAGACCCAGATGACTCGCGAAGTGGGTCAATCCTACTATTCGGGTTGAAAATGACCCGAACAGAACCTGAACGAATTGCGAACATTTTCGTTTGCGATTCACAGATTTGTGCAAAATTAGCACAAAATCTGCATTGATTTCAGCACAAATTTGCTGGAAACTGTAAAAACATGTTGTTTTGGCCGATTAAACCACAAAAATGACCAAAATTTGAACAAAAAAATGTTAGGTTTTGGGAAAAAATGAAAATGGACTCAAAAATGCGATTTTGGTGCTAAAAGTTCATGTAGAACTGTAGATCGCTCTGCATAGAAGCCGATTATAGAGAGAAACACCTTAATCGGATCAAAATTTCATCAAATTTTGCCCGATTAAGAGATGTAGGATTTTTGCAATTTGAAAGTTTCAAAAATTACAGTTGAACCCAAATAATCCAAAAATTGTTTCACCAAATCACAAACAACACCTAAATGTTCAGCAAATCACATTTTGAGCCAAACAGCAAATAAAAACGATTTTTGTAAACCAAATAAAAATCAAAACCATATTTTAGACCTTATCTACGATGGCTTTGATACCATATGATAGAAAAGAAACTTTATAGGATCTGCGTAGACAGATCTAAAACACCATTTATATGATTTTGATTTAGCAAACAAAAAAGAAATTTAATAGACAGAAATATACCACTTTTGTGATCCATTCTCACGATGTCATAAACCCAATAATGCTTCTTCGAATTCGAGCTTAGGCGAATATCCTCTATTCTCATAAGAATCTCTGGCTCGATGAGAGAACCTAGGTTTCGCCTCTTTTGTGAAAAGCAACGTTATGAAACCCTAAGAACATTACAAATTTATCTGAGTTAGAGGATAAGACCTAGCCTTACCTTATGCGCAAGCCAATAGGCCCACTCATCACAGTCCTATTTGGTTAGTCACGGCCTACATCAGCCAGTCTATATTTAGAACTCTCATGGACTAACATAATATAGCCCACTTAAGTAAGCTTAAATAAAAAATTAAGCTAACATAATTCTTAGAGCAACAAAATAGAAGGCCATATTTTCGATTACCTAATTCCACTAATTCTTAATTTTACACAAAAATTACTTATGTGAAATTGTTATATTCTTTAACCATTAAGATAAAAGACCTAGGAGAAGAGTAGTACCATAAAATTTCATTTAAATATTATTACTTACATGGGCTCACATAAGATGAAGTCCGTTATGGTCTAGGATCATATTAATCTACCATGCTTTGTAGTTGACATTTTAACGGCCAATGCTAGGGTATCTTTCGCTCTTTGATGGCCTTCACTCTAATCTAATTGAGGTGGCCTTTTCCATGGGTTACTCCTTTCATGATTCCAACTTTAAATGCGGATAGCTCTAATACCTTTTGAAATACTTGTGCATTACTGCCTAGTGGGCTTCACGTGTAGGATGGAGAAAGGTTTTGGAAGTTCAAGGAGGCATGATTCTCCTTAACCTCAAGTGTAGAAACACATAAGGGAAGACTAAAGGACGAGTTACAAAATAGAATTTTTCATTGATTCTTTTTTTTATGGGTACAAGGGTTCTTTTCAAAGAGCCCACTTGAGCTTAACCTAGGGCTGACGCCTTGGTAAGACGCGTCTGCGTGCCTTCAAAAATAGGCATGCAAAACGTCTTTTACAATTAAAAGGATCCTAAGATTAAATTAACGCGGGCATGTATCATAAACATTTTGTGGTTAAATATCTTGTCGGTAAACATCTTATTCTGGACCTTAGTTCCATCCCCACGCCGATCTTCCGACCCACTGTTTCTGCAACCAGCGAGGCACAGGTTCAGTTTTAGAGCTGAAAGTGACATTCTCCAGCCAGTCAATTTTTGTGGCCAATTCCTTCCCATTACATTATAGAAATGCGTCTCAGAGCTTCGGCACACGGACCATAACGGTGGGGTTTCTCCGAGTATGGCATTCTCTTTACTCTTTCTTTCACTTTTACTTCCTGTTTGCAATCAAGTTAAAAATTCATGCTCAGCTTCTTATTCGATATTTTTATTTTTTTATTTTTTATTACTTCAGATACCTGACTGCAGACTATGAGGAATTTGAATCAGAGTTACAAGTTAGAGAAAAAGATCTGTTAAATGAGGTTATGTATGATATAAGTCTTTAATTACAGATTTCTCTTTTCTCTACGTTTTTTGGTGGTTCTCTAATTCTTTGTTTCTAGGTTATGCTTTTAAGTTAGGATCCTGAGACGTAGAAGCTTTCATGAGCCAACGAACCTAGCACTACATATCTTTCCATTCTGCAGTTGGTTTTTCATGTCATTCCTCTATGAAACTATACGAATTCAAACTCAGTGCATAGTCAGTCTGTTAGGATCGACAATAACTCCACGTTCAGATATGAGTCACAAAAGCCGCCCCTTAGAAGAAAATGGTTCTCCAGATGTTGTTCTAAGTTACATAAACCAGATTCTTATGGATGACGGCATGGAGAATGCGAACTTCATGTTTCCTGAAGACACAGTTGAGGCTGCTGAAAAGTCCTTTTCCGATGTCCTTGGAGATAGATATCCATCCTTAAGCAATCACAGCCCGTCACCTAAAAAAGTACATAATCCACTGTTTTTTTGCAATTATTATGGTTGTAAAAGCATATTCTATTTGATCCGGCTTAGTTTCTAATCTTTCTCTGCAGAAATCCTGTTGTGTTCAAGCTCCGCCCATGGAAAAAAATCCAGTGGTGATTGCTGTGGTGGATCACGGTAAGACGCATCAAGCACCTAGTGGACTGGTGGGAAGAAGAAACGTCACCGAGATTGACAACTTGAGTGTTGAGTCACAAAGACGGAATGAGCATTGGGTAATATATGACGAGGCACATGAACCCTCAGAGGCGTTCAATAAAGCGTTTCTATTTAACAGGGAAGACGATGTGCCCCCAGTGTGCGGGATGTACCCCCGGAGGGGACACCACGAAGAAGCCATCGGCAAAGGTGTTGAAAATTGGGATTTAGTTGACATCAGGACTCTCCTCATGCAATGCTCAGAAGCAGTGGCGGCTAACGATCTGAAGCGTGCCAACGAACTGCTATGGCAGATTAGGCGGTACTCTTCCCCTTTTGGTGACGGCTCCCAGCGGCTGGCCCATTGCTTTGCCAACGCCCTTGAGGCACGCTTGATTTGCTCCGAAAGTGGGTTGTATGCAGCGCTTTCTGCTCAAAAGGTCTCATCCATTCATATCTTGAAAGCTTTCAGGTTATTTTTTTCAGTATGCCCTTTCCTGAGGATCTCGAATTTTTTTGTGACCCAAACGATCATGGACGTAGCCAAGAAGGCAACTAGGCTCCATATCATCAATTTTGGTGTCCTGTATGGTTCCCCATGGTCTGACCTTATCCAGAGTCTCTCAGAAAGACCAGGGGGCCCTCCTTTGCTACGCATCACAGGAATAGACCTTCCCCAACCTGGTCTCCAGCCGGCAGCTAAAGTCGAGGAAATGGGGCGTCGATTAGCAAGTTGTTGTGAGAGATTCACAGTCCATTTTGAGTTCAGTGGTATAGCACAGGAATGGGAAACTATTCAATTCAAAGACCTCAAGATTTTCGGAGATGAGATGGTTGTTGTTAACTGTTCATACCTTTTTAGATACCTAAGTGATGACACAGTAGTGTCGAGCAGCCCCAGGGACACTGTTTTGCAGTTGATTAAGACAATTAATCCAGATGTTTTTATTCACGGGATCATTAACGGTTCCCACAATTCCCCCTTCTTCACTTCACGATTCCTGGAGGCACTATACTACTACTCCGCAGTTTTTGATATGTTTGAAGCGAATGTACACCGTGAAGATCAGGACAGGATGGTGTTCGAGCAAGAGGTATATGGAAAACAGGTTTTGAACGTGATCGCGTGTGAAGGGATAAATAGATTTGAAAGACCAGAGACATATCTTCAGTGGCAGTTTCGGAACCAGAGGGCTGGGTTGAGGCAACTTCCTCTGAACCAGGAGATCCTGGAGAAGGTGAAGGAGCACGTGAAGTTATGTTACCACAAGGATTTCTTAGCTGATGAAGACGACCAGTGGTTGCTACAGGAATGGAAGGGGCGAATCCTCTTTGCTCTCTCCTGTTGGAAAACTGCATGACGAGGGGAGTCACGTTGATTCCTTATAAGTCCTTTTTCTTTCGTGAAAAAATGAGATCGAAGTGGGAAAATTACAAATTTTGAGACTTCTAGTCTTTATTGTTTAATAACTTTAATAATTTTTGTAATACTTGAATATGTCCTTGTATTTTATACATTAAGTTTTATTAATGCAAACTTATCTTTTAGTCAAAAAAAGAAACAAAGAAAAAGAAGAGTCTTCATAGGGCAATTGTCATTGCTTATGGAGCCCAACTTAGGTGATCTATCCATGACCAGGATGAAGCTTGGGTGAAACTAAGTGGAGGTCCGAACCAATTGATGTTGAAGAATCAGTGGATGAGTTGTTTAAAATACATAAAAACAAAAAGGTTTCAAGCTAAGAAAGAATCTAAAGAAAGATCAATAGAAAAAAAAACTTCTTATTTGGTTTTTAAATTTTTCTTTGCACATGTAGGTCACTTACATATAAGGATTCTAGCTAGTTTAATAAATATTTTTATTTTGATAAATCGTGAATATTCTTCACGAATCGTGGCGAAAATGATTCTTGTTGAATGGCTTGGTGAGATGCCATTTTGATTCTATTTATGGTTCTTTTTGATTAATCAATCAATTCAAAATTAAGCATTACAAAAATAACTTACATCAAACCTTCAGTCTTTTCTTTTACATTAAGGTAGCAAATCCTTCATCTTCTTTCCATTTTGGTAGTTTCTCGCTAGGTTTTGAAAAAGTTCAAAGGATAATGAAAGCTGTATTGGAAGATTCTACCCAAAAGAATAGTCATTTTCATTGGTTTAGTTATTGTTGGAACTGTTTTTATTTGCCGAGGAAAAAGAAAAGAAAAGTGCTGTCACAACTAAGCGTACATGCCGTTATCGTAGTATTCTACATATACGAATCTAGTTTTACCTTGAATATGAGATGCAGTAAAAACTCAGAACATACTACCATGAGTCAAATATGACAAGGATCAGACGCAAAAGCAATAGGGCCGGAGATGTGATTTATCCAATAAAGCTTGTAACAAGAACCCACCGGACGGACAAGAGTCCGGTCTAGAGTCATGATTTATCCAGTCATGTGGTTAAAAGTCTTTTTTCCGTTAAGGTTTTTCACCAATGATTTTGTTTGCCAACGTAGACTCTGGTGCAATGAAAGATTTCAAGGATAACATTTATTTACGGTTCGAATAATGGGACAGTGTCCAATATTCTATGTTAAGGATGATTAAACTCTCCAGAGTACTTATTTCGTCATTGCAAAAACAATCAAATAAGACCTTGATTTTACGTGAAGATCTAATGAAAAATATTCCAAAGTCTCTGTTTTGTTGACATCTGAAAATTATGGCTTGTCTCCTCGTTCTCGTGAATTATTGCTGTCCTTATGTTTGGTGACCATCATTGTCGATCTAAATCTTGCCTGCCTCTGGGCCATACACTTGTAGCAGGGGACTGGACGGCTCTTCACAAGAGCGTTCAAGGGAATTAACAGAATTAACCTCGTTGGTGGAAATTTTCCTATTCAAAGTTAAAAATGGACGGATAAGACCCATCATTAATGGGATGATTGCGGTCCGTGATAAGATATCTATTTGTCGGATCATAATACGATTTGCACGTGTGCATCCTCTTGATTCCTCATGCAGGCCTGCAGCTATTCCCAGTATTAAAAACCTGATCACTGTTTGTTATTTTCCCGGTTGGAGGCTATCAAAATGTCGTCATTACATGCACTCTCCGAAAAGTGAAACGACACCCAGGGCCTACATGCCCAGATTCACCATCAGAACTTTGTACAATATTCCGAGAGGGGTTTGTTTATAGATTGTATTTGATCCCTATGGTTTATTCGCTGGGTTTATTTTTCCTCAGAAAAGTTATCCTTATCCCGAAAGAAGAAAAGAACGGCAGGATGTAAGTCTCCTGCTTCAATCCATTTTTCTGGCTATTCCATGACCGGTTAGGGCCATTTCTTTGAAGGGGAGGACTCACAAGTTGGTATTGAAAACTTGTTCGATCCAGAACCCACAGATGGGTATCTAAATAACGTCCCTATAAAGGAAGATGGCTGTTGACAGAGACTAGATTCTTTTCTCGGTTCTTTTCCAAACGAATAGTTGATCGTTGGCATTATACAATATTTCAATGTCAATGCACGCTTGATGACCGTACCATGCTCCGCAGCCCCACATTCTTGGGAACTTTCAACGCCTAGACAACTTTCTCAACAATAAGAATCATGTCCTCATCCAGGAAAGGCTACAGGATACGTGATAAATGAGGTAGAAATTCAAATATACTAGGATAGGAAATTCAAATATAGTAGGTTATAATGTGGATCGTGCCGTCTTTTTCGGGATTTACTTGTTGATATAAGTTTTGTTTTGGTTAGGATTAAAAAAAGAAAAGATTAAAAAGAAAAAGACTTGAAATTTCTTTCGTTCAACTCAAGACTGTTTTTTTGCCTAAACAGGGAAGATTTGAACTCATTAACACTCTACAAACTGGATGCGGACCAAACAAAGGGTCCAAACTCAGCAGAAGCCTTCGAATAGTTCACGGGAATCTAGATGAATGGAAGGGGAAATGAAAAGGTTAAACATATACAAAAAATCTGGTCATAAATTCTCACACATTTTCCTTCTGTTAAGATATATAGTTGTTTATCTATTTTGGTCTTTTTTCCATTGGGCTTCACACAATGTGGACCATATTGTTGTTAAGAGAACCTGGCCCAATTGCCTGGGTTCCCATTCTCATGCAGGTTGGTCTTTTCTCATCAACCGGTGCCACGTCAGGTTGTGCTTTTTGGGCTTGTAAATTTTTATTTTTAATTTTATTTTCCTTTGTGAGATTGGTCAATACAAGTTCAACATTTCTCAAATGTGTATCTGGGTGACTGAATCTTGGATATGTATTGAAGCATTCCTGAATTGTTTAGCAGCCCAATCGTTTTCCCAGCTCATGATTCCAAGTCCCTCGCCACTGTCTTCCTATCGTTGTGAAGCCGGAACTCCTGCTTGTGTTTAAGAAAATTTCCAGGGTCGAGGAACAGGTTTCTACCGGTCGTAGTTGTGACTTCCGGTATCCCTCACTCGTAGTTGTGATTATTGTTGAATCACACTGATGTACGTTGGTTACAATGATGGGTCCTTTTTAGACATTATTTATTTATTTATTACAGTTGACGCATTCAAATTCATACAACGAGATGTTCCATTAATATATCACTGAGCTAGTAAACTAAGTGACTTCTTTTTTACCATGCTACCCTTGTTAATGGAGCTTCAATTTTCGGGTGCAAAATGCATCTTTTTGGGGTTCGCTGGTATGGGTCCCTATTTACGGATCTCCACGTGTCACCCGAGCTACCATCTCGAGTTTTGGTTGAATGTAACTTCGTTGCAATCTCATGGCTGATGAATTTGGTGTCTCTTCCAATGCCCTATCTCTTTGCAATATTGCACTTGAGACATGGAAATTGTTGGAGAAATGCTGTTGCGAGTTGACTAGAATTCGCCGCTACGTTCTAGAATAGTAGATTGCAAAAACAAAGTGACAAGCCAAGAAATCTAATGGTAAAATACTTCTCCCGACCTTTTGACTTGTGGTCAGAACTGGAGAATTTCTTTCCCACAATCATGTGTAAATGCAATTGCTCCAAGTGCGACAGTGGGGCTTAGTTGGCGACTAAACGTGATTCCACAAAAGTCCGTTGGCTTTGCTTGGATTGCAGCGAACTTATGCAACCATCCATTCAGATATCACCTTCCATTCACCACTTCCATCACTAAATGAATTTTACCCAATGGTGTGCGATGAGAAGAATCAACGGATGCTTCGAGAGGCTAATGGTCAGAGAATTGATGCCGCCACTTTTGCTGTCTATTTGCTATTTTTTGGAGGATATCCCTTAAACAAGAGCTCTGCTGGGTGAACTTTATGCGATGGGTTAAGCTTCTGCTCGGCTAGGCCCAACAATCAGTCGATTGGTGGTGGGCCGGGTTGTAGTGGGTCAAGGCTCACATATAAGCGTTGAAAAGATTGGACCACACTGAAGAAAAATGTTATTAGTTAATAACTTTTCCTAATAAAAGAATTGGAGGCTCTGTAACTTTGTAAATACTACTCCTAGTGATTAGAATGTCTCTCCTGGGAGTAGCATTGCAGTTGCAGCGATGGCTATCATGGACTTGCCTTTACACTTAAGTAGCATCAATAAGTCATGCAGCTTTTGAGCACTTTAGGCCTATAAAATATCTTAAAAACTTTGCAAGTATGACTTTTACTTTACAAAACATATCTTCAACTAATAATTGTCTCATTAATATAGGAGTTAGTAATCACTTTACATTTGATTTCACACATGTTAAAAAATTAAGTCATTTACGTTAAACCCCATTTTGGTTAAGCTACTACGTGTAGTGTGGTAGCCGTCACCCACATCGAGATACTTCTTAATTAGTTTCTATCATATTATATAATGCACACTTGTTCCAAAGTTTAAATATAACTCATTGTTGACAGCCAATTTTTCCTTTGATAGTTACTATTGGACATTATTCTATCCATACTTCTGTCTCTTTTAGGATTGTTTGATGAGGAGAAACTTGAGCCTAGGCAAATCATCTCTGTCACTTAGTGTCACCAATGGATGCGATAATTAATGTTTATTCTAATATTTTAAAAGCTTTGTATATGATGCTCCTATGTTGGCAAATATGTATGAAAATAATTTTTTTTGCTTAGTCTAAAATCAATATTTCAATTAATGAATACAAATTTTAACATTGTTATTATAGTTACTCTACGTCATTCATTTCCTAAAATGTTTTTTCCTATTTGCCTCTCAACAAAGCCAAGGCATTTTTCCATTTTGTCATTTATATCACATACGAGTTTCATTTTTGAACTCTTACATATTGATATATGAGATTTGCATTGAACACTTAATCATATTGGATCTCATTATTATTTTATTTTAATTAATGATTTTGTCCATGGCACTTAGGTGCAAAAGTAAGGCTTTGAATTTCTTGTGGTTATTCCTTGCCATGAGGAGATTCAATTCATAATATTTGTAGAGTTAGGTTTGATTTTTAAAATGTTTTAGTCATAAATGCACCACCTTTTTTCATTTTCATTACCTCCATCATGATAGCTTTTGCATTTATACACTTCAAAATGGGATGGTGGAAAACAATACATACATTCTTGATGTGGGATAAGCTTTCCCTATTTAGGAATGTATTGCAAATACTATCACAACAATACACATCATAAATTGTCTACCTACTCATGTTTTATGTGGCAAGACACCATGTGAGCTTCTGTTTAAGAAATTACCGTTCATGTCACATTTATAGGTTTTTGACTGTTTGTATTATGTTGCCACACTTCCTTAAGGTGAAAATTTTGTACTATAGGCTATTCCTTGTATACTCAAGGGATATCTTTCATTCTAAAAACATTGTCTAGTTTTTGATCTTATCATATGTACCTTTTTTTGTTGCCTACGATATAGTTTTCTATGAGTCATTTTTCCCTTTTACTCACCTTTAGAGCTTTCTTCCTTACCATTTATGATATCTGGAGTTGGCAACTAGTCTTTCATATACTTGGAGTTCGACCCCTTTTTGTCTCCTTTAGTATATCCACCCAATGGGACTCCCCTTGATGCCTTAGTTTAGAACACACCATTTAGTGTTCCACCTCTTGTTAATGCTTCCTTTCGATTAGCTCCATAGTCCAATGAGGATTCATTGTCATGCCTTATTCTAAAGGATCCACCCACAATGGTTCCACCTCCATGGAGCTTTCCTAACCCATGTGCTATCACCTCCTATTCAATAATTGACACATATCTCAAGGCCACCAATTTGGACTAAGGATTAGCATTGTCCCACCATTCTTGTTGTCTCATCGAGTTCACTACCCTTTAGTCCTTCCTTTTGGCTGAGTGGTATATAGTATTTTGTCTCAAATTTTGTTTATCTTGAACGACTATCTCCCCTTCTCCCCTTCACAGGTCTTTTATTGTTTTTATTTTCTCCATCAAGAAGCCACCTTATTATCATGAGGTTGCTCATGATCATAGATAGGCTAACATTATGACCACTAAGATCCATCCATTGGAGACTGATAACAAATGAGTGTTGGTTGATTTTTTCCTTAGGTGTGAGCCAATTGGTTAATGGTGAGTTTATAAAGTGAAGTTTTGTTTTGATGGTTCAATTAAGAGGTATGAAGCTTATCTTGTGGTAAAAGGTTACACCTAGCCATATGAGATTGATTATTAAGAGATATTTTCTCATGACCAAGATGGTCATTGCTTGATGTATTCTTGTTTCAGTGTTCATGTTTCGTTAGTTACTTTATCAAATGACTATCTATAATGCATTTCTATATGGAGATTTTCATGTGAAGGTATATATGTCACTATTGCTTGGGATCTATAGCTTGGTAGGAGGTCCATCAAAGGTATGCTAGTTACTTAAGCCATTATATGGCGTGAAATAAGTGGCCACGAAAATATTATGCTAAGTTTACTTGTCATCTTATTCAGTCTTTAAGCAATCATGGCATAATTCTAGATTATTTACTGGAGTTATGCTTTTTTATGTAATTAGTTAAAAAGAGTCCCTACATTTGGACTTGGCATCCTTTTTGTCCCCATCCACACATGTCGAGCGCTGCCGCCCCATTTTTGGAGAGTGCCTTGTATAGCATGCGTAAAATCTTGTTTTTCATAACCTCCAAACCCGGAAAATAACCTCTAATGATTACGTTTTGATACAGTGGATGGCTGCTTATCCAGGATGGCTGCTGGCCTGGATAAGCAAGAAAAAATGTAGTCACGATTGCAAACAGTAAGATGATCCAAAATGTAGATGTCTTATCACATCCCATCTATGCTGGGTCTTCCCCGTCCGTTTAAACTTTTAACGAAAGAGAATTTCCAACCACTCAGGTTGATCTTCTATAAAGACAACAATAATTCACTAGCCTTCATGACTGGGACAAGTCCAGCGAACTTGGTGCGAAAGTGGTTTATTCTTTATTGTTGTAAAGGAAACATAAGTTTTGTAAGATTTTTCAATGGTATCTTTAACTAAAATATTAATATTCTGTTTGATTATTTTGGTATGGAAGAAATATGTACCTTGGTGTCTTAATCAGAGCTTAACAAATAGAAGTAAACACTTTCTAATCATTCAATCAATCAATGCCCAACTTGAAAAATATCTTGAAATCTTTCAATCCACGAGGGGGGAAAAAACATAAAGTTTAAGACTTCAAAGCTAATTATGTTACATACATGACCCATATTTATGACCAGACAAATGTACTTTACATTTATTAAACAGATGGTGTGGACAAAATCACACATTACTTAAATCTAATTGGGGAATAAGTTTTTAAGTAAAAAAAGAGGTAACTTTTAAGTAAAAATAAGTTTTTTTTTTATTTGTGTCAAAGTCTATGTTGTGAGCTAACTTTTAATTAAAAATAAGTTTTTTGATATGTGTTAGAGTCTATGTTTAGGAGACAACACTCCTGTATTGAAATTTATAATCTAAAATGGTTTGTAATGGGATACATATCCTTGACACAAAGCTCTTAGTTCACATTAATTTCAAGATGTGTTTAAGATAATATATGAGAAATCTCACATTTTCCAAATTATGTTTGAAAATTTTCTCTTAAAAAAATCATATTCTTAATTATAGTTTTGGATAAGAATAAACTTTAGGATTAAACTGAAGGACATAGACATCTCAAATTCCATGTGTACATTCCAATACTTGAATCTTTTGTAATACATTTTACCTCTTTAGCTTCCTCTTTGTTGGTTTCTTTGTAGGAAAACACACTCATCAGGACCAAAACGAACGAACCAAAAAGCAGAACAAAATAGGTCCCAAAAATTGAAGCACTGATATTGATAAACCCTCCCTCCACGAAAACATAGAAGGCACTTGAAACCAAAAATAAAAAAAGAGAAAGGAATAAAAAAAAAAATGCAGCAGGAACATGCACTTGCAGAGTACCTCGGAGAAATTAAAGAAGCTGGTGCAGTACCAGAATCCTAAAGATGGTTGGACAGCCACCGAAACCCTCCTAAAATTACATACTCAGCCGCCACCCTATAATTATCTTTCGCTACCCGACAGCTCAAAAGAAAGACATGGCCAAAGAAGTCGTCAAGAGGTCCCCTGCGCACTCAGTGGTAATCCGAAATAATTGTGTTTGTCATTCAGAGGTCCACGCGATGGAAAACGTAGGCGGTTTTACTCCCAACCTAGTTGAGAAGCAGCTAGGTAAGTAAATGTCTAGTCCACGGCATTGAATCTTCCGAGAGAAAAGAAAAAAAATCTCAAATAATTTTATTTGAAAACGACGTGAATGTGGAGAGTAAATATGTTTTTCCGACGACAAGTGTTTAGTTTTGCTGAAAGTAAACACTGTTTGGAACTTCTTAATCTTAAGTTTAACACAAAGTACATCCACATGTATATGTTTGAAAAAACAAAATATGTAACTGACTGCCAAGACCTAGATGAGATAGTAGGTGGCCTTTCTCTGGCAAGCAGACATAAACGAAAAGCGCCGATAAGTCCGGTAAAAACAAATCAAAACGAACACATATGACGAGTTGTGATCGATCGAATCGTCCGGAATGGGATGGAGATTTCCTTAGAATCCATACTAGGACTGAACCAAGGTTGGAGAAGACAGAATTGGCTTCTGCTGGATCGCGTAAAAGAAAAAAAAAAAAGGTACTAGATAATGACTTTCGAGTAGTAAAGTAGTGAAATAATTGGCTGCTAATTGCAGATAATGCCGAAAGCGACATTTCAAAAGCTTGCACCGAAAGGAAGAACATGATATGATTCACGTGGAAGGGAGGGGCTCACCAGATGGGCAAACCCCACATCCAAAACATGAATTTATTTGCATTCCTTGGCAGGAGCCCTTCATGCCTCACTTCCTGGATACTCGTTTCTCAACACTTTCCTACAAAAAAAAGGAACAGGAACGATCAGCTGGACCAAACAGCGGGTAAAGAGACCAAGAAAAGCAGATTGCAGAAGTTGAGGCACTGAGCCGGTTGCTTCCTCCAAGAAAACTGAGGGGGGACTCCCAGGGACCACTGGGCCTCCCTGTTTTTCAAGCATGGTAGAACAGGAGTTAGACTCGTTGCCGCGGTAGCTTTATCAATCGCCTGTTTTTCTTTAAACGTTGAGTAATTGTAATTGTATAGGTGCATTTGGAGAATGTTGAATATCGTAACTACAAAATTTTCCTCTCAGAATTCTTATTTATTGCCATCGACATGGATAAATTCTCGTCTATAGCATAAATAACTAATTTGATGTTATGAGTGCATACTATTTTTTATGATCCTTTACATGTTTAAGTATTTGATGCATAACTGATGCAAGACTTAGTATGGACACATCTTTATAAGCGACTTATTTGATGCAAGTATAAATAATTATAACCCAAAATATCGCAAGGTATGAATTGCTAACTGATTTGATGTATACATACTAGTAGATTGCTCAACTTAGAATTTACGTTTAGAGAGCTTTGAAGACATGATACTGCAAATAACTCTTGAAGTTGAATTTTGATTAGAACATTTTTAGTTGACAAGTATTTAACTTAGTGTTGAGCAGGTTTTACCTAGGATCTTTTGGTCTCAGATTTGACACTCAAAAAGTGCATAAGTTAATAAAGAAAAAGAAAAAAGAAAAAAGAAAATCAAAGAATTTTTACCTATTGATACAAGTTTTTGGGTAAATCACGTCTCTTGACCTCTTGGTTCCATACCTGTTATTTGGTGATTTGGAGTCATGGAAATAAGTTTCAAGCTTGAATAGATCCTATATTCAACATGAAATTAGACTAAAACATAAATAATCATAGAGAAATAACGTTGTATTTTAATATCAGCACAACATGTCTAGTTGAAAATAGAATCAGTACCCAAAAAAAGGGAAAAAAAAAAAAACAAAGCCTATAAGAACTGAACATCTATGTTTCGTTCCTAATTTCTTGCAGTTACAGGCGGTCAAAGAAGGGGGAGCCATGTACAAGATGCCAAGCCATACAAATAAGCGAGGCAAGACCGAAGTCGTAGGCTAGCAGGTCAGCAAAAAGAAGGAACAAGAACTTTCCTTTTTACGAATCAATATGATTTCCCTTTTCAGGCAGCTTTCTAACAGGAGAGAGCGGAGAGGCTTCGTGTTAAAGGACCTTGCCACGTCACCGCCTCGTCAGCAGCCATCTGCCACGTCAGCACTCACGTCAGCCGCTCTGCCACGTCAGCCCTGACCCGACTGCGGATCCGTGACCCGACCGACCTGCTTAGGGATCCGATTGCTCTCACGATCGCCTCCCTCTCTGTCGCCCAAATCTCTCGCCGTTGTCGTCGCCGTCATCGGATTTCTTACCATATTCAGAGACTTGATTGTGCATATTTTCCGTTTGTGAATTCTGTACATGTTGATATAATCTTTTGTAAACATTGTGAATATTATCGGGAAAATCATCAATCGAAAGCACCTAGGGTTTTCGCCTCTTTATCGCTTTCACCTCCGTCGTGTCTTCACCGGAATCTCACAATTCCGGTCATCGTTTAGGGTTTCTATTTTCTTTCATGGTATCCGGAGCCACCGGCCCACGCCCCGCACCGATCCTCCCCATGTCGACCTCTCAACCCAGCATCGGAGACTCCCCAAACACCTCCCTCATTCCCGATCTCCCGATTCTACCCGCGACCTCAACCACCTCATCCCACCCCGCCGCCCCCTCCCCCTCCCTTCAGGAACACTTTGACGGCTCAAATTTTGTCGTCTGGCGAACCCGTCTCCTCCCCTTTCTTCTCTCCCATCGCCTCCTCCCCATCCTCGAAGGCACGGAAATCGCACCCCCTCGAACCCTTTTGACCTCGACGGGTTCCGAGAGCCCAAATCCCGCCTACGTCGATTGGTTAATTCGGGACCAAACGGCACTGAGCTGGATCCTTGCGACCTCCACCAACACGGTGGTGACGCAGCTCTCGGATCTCTGCTCCTCAGCCACCGCCTGGGATTTCCTCAAGAAATCTTATGCGGCTCAATCCTCCTCCCGTGCCTCCTCCCTCCGTTTTCAATTACACACCATCACCAAGGGCTCAAGAACGGTGACTGAATTTCTCCACGAAGTGAAGTCCCTTCTCGATCAACTGGCCGCCATCGGCGTCAAGATTGACAACGATGAATACACCGGCCAAATTTTTCGCGGTCTCGGAGACGAATATGACACCCTAGCCACCTCCGTCTCCGTCCAAAATGAAAACGCTCCCCTTACCCGTGAAGCGATTCACAGCCTGATTCTTTCCCAGGAAGGCCGTCTTCGCGGCCGTAGGGTGGCCGCAGTCTCACCAGTGGCGTTCGCGGGTTACCCGGGTACGTTCCAGGGTCAACCAGCCCCCGACCCCCTCTTCTCACACCCGAAACCCGACCCACGCTCTCCCCCTCCAAGAGGCCAGGCCCCGTTTCCCTCAGCCCAGTCCCAGCGTGATGGGCTGCTCCCCACGCCCCAAAACCAGGCCTGGCCCAATCGTCCAAATAATCGCGGACGGCGCCGCAACGGGCCGTTTTACGGGCTCTGCAAGTTGGCTGGGCACCACGTCAGCAGCTGCCCGGAACGCTTCAACCCGCAGTTCAACCCGCCCCGCAACCCGCCCACCCACAACCTTAATTATCCGCATGCCCACGTCACTTACCCTGCACCCTACCCCGCTGGATCCCCGCCTTCTCCGAGTCCTCATTATCCCTATCCTGCACCCTACCACACTGAATTTTCGCCCTCCCTACCTCCCCACTATACCTCTCTTGCACCTTCCCCCACCGGATCCTCACCCTCCCCGCACGCCCACTATAGCTACCATGCACCCTACTCCATCGGATCATTTCCCTCAGCTCATTTTACCTCTCTCCCCCCACCGATCTCCCACTATGGCCCTCCAACTTCCCCCCCTCCTCCCTTGACCTTGCCTCTTGGCTCCCAGATTCCGGTGCCTCCCATCATGTCACCGATTCGACTGCTGGTCTCTCCAATGTGACCCCTTACACCGGCTCCCACCAACTCACCGTGGGTGACGGAGTCTCCCTTCCCATCACCCACACAGGTACCCTTCATACTCCTTTTTTCACTTTATCTCGTGTCTTAGTTGTTCCTTCCATTACTAAAAATCTTCTCTCTGTCTCTCAATTTGCCTCTAATAACAACTGCTCTTTCTTGTTTTCCTCTACTCATTTTTGGGCTGTGTCGTCTCACACTGGACAGGTCCTCCTCCACGGCACCCTTGATCGTGGTCTCTATCGTGTGTCCCCATCGGGAGTTTCCTCCTCTCCGCATGCGTTTGCCGTCACAAGCCCCAGTAGTCTCTCCTTATGGCACCGTTGCCTTGGTCATCCGTCGTCCGCTGTCTTAGTTTCGTTTTTGCAAGCGTCCTCAATAAAGTACACCTCCCCCCCTCCCCCCCATGTACGGCGTGTGCTCTTAGCAAAAGCCACCGCCACCGCCACCCCCCCTTCCCCGTCTAAGTCGTCCTTTCCTTTGCAACTCGTCCATTTTGATGTATGGGGTCCTGCCCCTATTAACTCTTTTAGTGGCAATAAATACTATGTGTGTTTCATTGATGATTTCTCCCGTTTTACTTGGTTATACACTTTTCCCTCTCGCTCTCAATTTCTCACCATTTTTTCCACCTTTCACAAATTTGCTGAAAACCAACTGCATTCCCGTCTGCAGGCCATTCAATGTGATGGGGCTCATGAGTTTCTCTCCTTAGCCTTTCAGGCCTACTTGCAGCAATTTGGTATTCACCAACGCCTCTCGTGTCCTTATTCTCCCTTTCAAAATGGCGCCGTTGAACGTAAGCATCGCCACATAATCGAGATGGGTCTTACCCTTCTCACTCAGGCCTTTGTCCCGCCTCATTTTTGGGACTTTGCTTTTGAGACGGCTGTGTTCCTCATCAACCGTCTCCCGACCCCGATCCTTGGCCATCGATCTCCGTGGCAAGTGCTGTTTCACTAGTCTCCTGACCTTTCCTCACTCCGGGTTTTTAGCTGTGCTGTCTTTCCGTATCTTCGGCCCTATGCTCCCCACAAGCTCGCCCCACGCTCTCAGGCCTGCATTTTCCTTGGCTACCCTCCTGGCTACCGAGGCTACCGCTGTTACAACCCCCAGACCCACCGCCTCTTCATTGCTGCTGATGCGGTCTTTCATGAAGAGGTATTTCCCTACACCCGCCCCCCTTCCCACTCCCCCCCACCCACTCCCACTATGGTTCCTGTCCCTATTCCCATACCCCCTCCCTCCCCACCATCTCCTCCACCCGACACACCTGATCTTACCCCTGATACCTCTCCTTCCTCTCCTACTCCCCCTCCCCTCCTCCCGCCCTGGGTCCTCGCCCCACCACTCGTCTTCAGGATGGTACCATTACTCGTCGCACCCTTACTCGCTAGCACACCTATGCCCTTACTGCCTCTGCCCATCCCTACTCGAAACCCACCTGCTTCACCCAGGCTGTTCGAGATCCTCACTGGCGGGAAACCATGGCTGCTGAGTACACTGCTCTCATTCGCAATGGCACTTGGGTGCTTGTTCCTCTTCCATCGGATGCTCGCCCTATTGGTTGCAAATGGATTTTTAAGGTCAAGCTTCGATTCGATGGATCCCTGGAGCGCTATAAGGCGCGCCTCGTGGCTAAAGGCTTTCATCAGCAAGAGGGCATTGATTTCACAGAGACTTTCAGCCCGGTTGCCAAGCCCGTCACTGTCCGCACAGTCCTCTCTCTTGCCTACTCCCGTGGCTGGACCATTCGCCAGTTGGATGTCTCCAATGCCTTTCTACATGGACACCTCAGTGAAGTGGTCTATATGGACCAGCCTCCAAGCTTTGTTGATCCCTCTCAACCCATTCATGTCTGCCGCCTTTACCGCTCGCTCTATGGCCTCAAGCAAGCTCCTCGTGCTTGGTATCAGCGACTGAGCTCGTTTCTACTCTCCATCGGTTTTGTTATCTCTGCAGCAGACACATCCCTGTTCACTCGCCACACTGCCTGGTACAACATCATTCTTCTTGTCTATGTGGATGATATAATCCTGACAGGCTCTCCTCAGGCCCCCATTGCTGCTCTCTTACAGGTACTTCAGCAGGAGTTTGTTCTGAAGGATCTTGGCCCTATTCACTATTTTCTTGGAGTTGAGGTCCAGCCCACCCGTGATGGTCTTCTCCTTCATCAGGCCAAGTTCACTCATGATATTCTTGCTCGTGCCAAGATGACCGATGCCAAAGCAGTGTCTACTCCGTGTACTACTGATGAGCCCCTCTCTCTTTGGAGTGGTCTACCCCTACCCGAACTTGCCCTCTACCGCAGCATCGTTGGAGCTCTTCAGTATCTCACTCTCACCCGCCCCGACATTGCTTATGCTGTCAACACTGCTTGCCAATTTCTTCACCGACCCACCATTGAGCACTGGCAAGCGGTCAAACGCATTTTGCGCTACTTGGCTGACACCCCGCGTCTTGGTCTACGCCTCACTCGTGGTCCCTCCACGTCGCTTCATGCCTTTTCAGATGCTAGTTGGGCTGGTGACCGGGATGATCGTCACTCTGTTGGCGGTTTTTGTATTTTCTTGGGCCGCAACCTTATCTCTTGGAGCTCCCGCAAACAACGCACTGTTGCTCGATCCAGCACTGAAGCTGAATACAAGTCTCTTGCCGACACTACTGCTGAACTTATGTGGATTGAGTACCTCCTCCGCGATCTTCATGCATTACCTCCCCACCCACCGACCCTGTGGTGTGACAATCTCTCTGCCCTCTACTTGATAGCCAATCCGGTATTTCATGCTCGCACCAAGCACATTGAGATTGACTTCCACTTTGTTCGTGAACGCTTGGCTCGTGGTCAACTTTACTTACAGTTCATCTCCTCCGTGGATCAACCAGCTGACATTTTCACTAAAGGCCTCTCCTCAACTCGCTTTCGCCTTCTCCGCTCCAAGCTTACGGTGCAGTCTGCCCCTTCAGCTTGCAGGGGGCTGTTAAAGGACCTTGCCACGTCACCGCCTCGTCAGCAGCCATCTGCCATGTCAGCACTCACGTCAGCCGCTCTGCCACGTCAGCCCTGTCCCGACTGCGGATCCGTGACCCGACCGACCCACTTAGGGATCCGATTGCTCTCGCGATCGCCTCCCTCTCTGTTGCCCGAATCTCTCGCCGTCGCCGTCGCCGGATTTCTTACCATATTTAGAGACTTGATTGTGCATATTTTCCGTTTGTGAATTCTGTACATGTTGATATAATCTTTTGTAAACATTATGAATATTATCGGGAAAATCATCAATCGAAAGCACCTAAGGTTTTTGCCTCTTTATCACTTTCACCTCCGTCGTGTCTTCACCGGAATCTCACAATTCCGGTCATCGTTTAGGGTTTCTATTTTCTTTCACTTCGCCCCTTCCATCCCTGTAGCAGCCACTGGTTGGCTTCATATGCCAAGAAATCCTTGTTGTAAAATAACTTCACTTGCTCCTTCACCTTCTTCAGGATCTCCTGGTTCAGCGGAAGTTGCCCCAACCCAGCCCTCTGGTTTCGGACCTGCCACTGCCGATATGTCTCTGGCCTATCAAATCTCTTTACCCCTTCACAAACGATGACGTTCAAGACCTGTTTTCCATATATCTCTTGCTCAAACACCATCCTGGCCTGATCTTCTTGAGGTAGATTCGCTTCAAACATATCGAACACGTTAGAGAAGTAGTATAGTGCCTCTCGGAACCGCGAAGTGAAAAAGGGGGAATTGTAGGGTCCATTAATTATCCCATGAATAAAAACCTCTGGATTAATCATCTTAATCAACTGCAAAACAGTGTCCCTGGGGCTGCTTGATGCTACTGTGTCCTCATATAGGTATCTAAACTGGTGTGAGTAGTTAACAATAACCATCTCATCTTCCAAAATCTTGAGGTCATTCAATCGGATAGTCTCCCACTTCTGTACTATGCCATTGTACTCGACAGAGACATTAAACCTCTCACAACAACTCGCTAATCGACGCCTTGTTTCAACGATCCTTGCAGCCGGCTCTAAGCCAGGTTGAGGAAGGTCTATACTTGTGATGCGTAGCAAAGGAGGCCCACCTGGGCCTTCTGAGAGACTCTGGATAAGCTCAGGCCATAGGGAACCATACAAGATACCAAAATGGATGATGTGGAGCCTACTTGCTTTCTTTGATACTTCCATGATCATTTGGATCACAAAGAAATTTGTGATCCTCATGAAAGGGCATGCTGTAATAAACAACCTGAAAGCTTTGAAGATATCACTGGATGATACCTTTTTAGCAACAAGCGCTTGATAGAAATCACTTTCAGTACCAGCCAAGCGTGCCTGAAGGGCGTTGGCAAAGCAATGGGCTAGCCGCTGAGAGCCGTCACCAAAGGGAGAAGAGTGCTGCCTTATCTGCCATAGAAGTTCATTTGCACTCTTGAGATCGTTACTTCCCACTGCTTCTGCGCAATGCATGAGGAGAGTTCCGAGGTCAACTAAATCCCCATTGCTAACCCGTTTCTTCCTGCGGGTTGCTTTGCCACTGGCTCCGACATGTTGTCCACGCCGGTGGAACATCCTACACATTGTGGACGCATCCTCTTCGCTGTTAAATAGTAATCCTTTGTTCAATCCCTCCGAGGACTCAGGTATTTCAGCATGTACTGCCAAATGTTTATTTCTCCTTTGTGGCTCAACACTCAAGTTGACAATATTGGCGGCGTTTTTCCTTTCCACTAGTTCACTAGTTGATTGGGGCGTCTTGCCTTGTTCGACAGCAGCAACCACCTGTGGATGTTTTTCCTTGGGCCCAAGGGGGATTAATCTATTGCTCTCGTGATTTAAATTCCCATGGATGCTATATGGAAGCAATAGACGGGTTTCCTTTAGCACACTCATACCTTGCAGAAACGTTTGGCTCTCACCAACCAAGCCTGGAACTAGAGGCGTTCGTACAGGAGGGTCAGCCAGGCCAGTCACAGTGTTGCCACAGCCGTTTGGAGGGCTGAATGACGCCAGACTGGACAGTGAGTCGGAGACAAAAGTGTACTGATCAGCGCACGGAGCTTGAATTGAACAGGATTTCTGCATAGAGAGACCAGAAACCAAGCTGGATTCAATACTGTTGTCAACATTGGGAAGGCTCTTACAATCATGATTGTTGGCTGGCTACCTACATTTTGATGTGACAGGTTTTGATTGATCAAGGGTGGATGCTTCTCACCAAGTACATCGTAGAAGGACCTTTCAGCAGCTTCAAGCGTATGTTCAGCAAACATGAAGGTCGCATTCTCCACGGTTTTGTTGGGTTGGTCCAGCCCATATTCGGGGACTTATTATTGGGTCCAATTAGGGTAATGTGGCCCTAAGGTTTAAAAGAAAAAATATAGGGTTTTTTCTTTAAGAGAAGAGGTGAGTGGCCGTCAAAAGAAAAAAAAGAGAGAGAGAAAAGAAAAGAGCAGAATTTCGCAGGAATTAGAGGCCCTGCGCAGCAGTTGATCAAACGTTTGATCAAGGACGATCCGTGGTCCGATTGAGCTGATGTTTTGTCAGCAGGTTCGGGATTGGGTGTTCTTCATTGTGAACGGTTGGATCGTCGTTTGGAGCTCTTGAAGTCAACAGATTGTGGTCGAAAATCTGGGTGATATTTCTCCAACTTTTCTTGGTTAAGTTGTTATTTACAACTTGTTCTTCACTATTTATTGGTGATTCTATTGTTGTTGAATCAGTAAATCTTTGTCCTGTTGCTATTGTTAAGGACTTGATTGGGTTGTATCCTAACGATTGATATAGTGGAGATTTGGGTGGACTCCGTGATCGGTCCTGTGGTTTTTTATCCTTCACATTAGAGGAGTTTTTCCACGTAGAAATTCTTTTGTGTTGACTGTGATTTGATTATTTTTACTTGTGATTCGAATACATCGTTGGTGTTTTAGTATTTCCTCATAGGTTCAATCAAAGTGGGAAACTTTATACGTCGTTTTTCACATCAGAGTGGTATCAAGAGCTTAGGTTGTGGTTGTTTTATCTTTGGATTTGATTGAACGATGGAACTAAGCACTAACAGGATGATTAGTTTGAATGGACGAAATTATCATGTTTGAAAGGGTAAGATGGAAGATTTGCTTTATGTGAAGCGTTGGCACTTACCGGTGTTTAGTGAAACTAGACCAGATAACATGAGTGAGGCCGATTGGACTCTTGAGCATAAAATTGTATGCGGGTTCATTCGACAATTTGTAGATGAGAATGTTTTGAATCACATTAGTAAAGAAACACATGCTCGGATTCTATGGAACAAACTTGAATCTTTGTATGCTCGAAAGACTGGAAATAATAAGATGTATTTGATGAAGCAACTTATTAGCTTGAAATACAAAGATGGGCAATCCATATCTGATCATTTGAATGAGTTTCAGGGAATGTTAAATCAACTTTCAGGCATGAATATGAAGTTTGAAGATGAAGTACAAGGACTTTGGTTACTTGGTACTTTACCAGAATCTTGGGAAACATTTCGTATGTCAGTGAGTAACTCTGCTCCCGATGGAATTGTCACTATGGATTTTGCCAAGACTAGTATTTTGAATGAAGAGATGAGAAGAAAGAGTCAGGGTTCTTTGTCTCATTCTGAAGCTTTGGTTGTTGAAAATAGGGGGAGAAGTCATAGTAGAGGTCCGAGAGGTTATAACAAAAGTCGAAGTAAGTTTAGATCATGGCATAAAAATGTAGAGTGCCATCATTATGGCAAGATGGGTCATATCAAGAAAAATTGCTTCCAGCTGAAAAATGAAAAGAAAAATGGTAAAGGTAGAAATGAGAAGAAGAAAGTTAATGAAAGTGAGGAGAAGAAGGACAACAATGATAATGATCGAGTTGCAGCAGCTACTAATGAACTTGTTATTGTGTGCTATGATGATAATGTGAATTTTGCAAGCAATGAGACAAGTTGGGTAATTGATAGTGGTGCTTCTCTTCATATTACTTCCAAGAGAGAGTTCTTTACTTCTTATACTCTTGGAAACTTTGGCACATTGAAGATGGGTAATGATTGCTTGGCTAAAGTTACAGGTATGGGAGATGTATGCTTGGAGACTCGTAATGGATCTAAGTTGGTTCTCAAGAATGTTAGACATGTACCAGAAATTCGCTTGAATTTGATTTCTACCGGACAACTTGATGATGAAGGTTTTTGCAATATCTTCAATAATGGACAATGGAAACTTACTAAGGGTTCATTAGTTATGGCTAGAGGCAAGAAAGAGTCTTCTTTGTATTTGTTTCAGGCCAAGATTTCCAAGAACACTTGTAATGTAGTGGAAGATGGAAATACAAGTGCTTTATGGCATAAAAGATTAAGTCACATGAGTGAGAAGGGCATGAATGTGTTGGCAAAGAAGAACTTGTTATCTGGGATTAAGAGTGCAAAACTTGAGAAGTGTGCACATTGTTTAGCTGGAAAACAGAAAAGAGTTTCATTCTATAGTCACCCTCCTTCAAGAAAATCAGATTTCTTGGAGTTAGTATACTCAGATGTTTGTGGCCCAGTCAACCCGAGGACGCTTGGTGGAGCATCCTACTTTGTGACCTTTATTGATGACTACTCAAGAAAGGTTTGGGTTTATGTTTTGATGTCAAAAGATCAAGTGCTAGATGTATTTAAGCAGTTTCAAGTTTCAGTAGAGCGGCAAACTGGAAAGAAGTTGAAATGCATTCGATCAGACAATGGTGGTGAGTACATTGGACCATTTGATGAGTATTGTAGGCAACATGGTATTCGACATCAGAAGACACCTCCAAAAACACCTCAATTGAATGGTATAGCGGAAAGAATGAACAGGACATTGGTTGAGAGAGTTAGATGCATGATTTCAAATGCTAACCTGCCAAAGACATTTTGGGGTGAGGCATTACTTACAACAGCTTATGTTATCAATCTATCTCCAACTGTTGCTTTAGATGGTGATGTGCCAGATAGAGTTTGGTTTGGCAAGGATGTTTCCTATAACTATCTAAGAGTATTTGGTTGCAAAGTATTTGTTCATATTCTAAAAGATGAGAGGTCTAAGTTAGATGTCAAGACACGAGAATGTATATTTCTTGGTTATGGTTCTAATGAATTTGGCTATAGGTGTTATGATCCAGCTGTGAAGAAAATTGTGAGGAGTCGTGATGTTGTATTTTTTGAGAATCAAAATATGACAGATATTGGCCAGAGTGAGAAGAATATGTCACAAGGCTCTAAGATTGGTATTGATATTGATCTAATTCCTTCAAATGATTTACAGCGACAGTTGCCAGAACAAGTTAAAAGTGATATTCAGCATGATGTTCAGGATCAGGTTCAGAATGACCAACAGGGTGCAGATAATAGTGATACTCAGACAGATAATGTTGTTGATGTTCAGCAGAATCCATCTTCAGTTCCACCATTGAGGAGGTCTACTAGAGGTCGCCATCCATCCTCTGGATACTCTACTGAGGAGTATGTATTGTTGACTGATGCAGGTGAGCTTGAGAGCTTTGAAGAAGCAGCAGAGGATGTGGATAAGAAAAAATGGGTTGATGCAATGCAAGATGAGTTGAAATCTTTGCATGATAATCAAACATTTGAGTTGGTGACATTGCCTAAAGGCAAGAAAGCTTTGAAGAATCGTTGGATTTATAGATTGAAGCATGATGAAAATTCTTCACAACCCCGATACAAAGCCAGACTAGTTGTTAAAGGTTTCAGTCAGAAAAAGGGAATTGATTATGATAAGATTTTCTCACCTGTTGTGAAAATGTCCTCAATTCGAGTGGTTTTGGGATTGGCTGCCAGTCTTGATCTTGAAATTGAGCAAATGGATGTAAAGACTGTTTTTCTTCATGGTGACCTAAATGAAGAAATTTATATGGAGCAACCAGAGGGTTTTAAAGAAAAAGGTAAAGAGAACTATGTTTGCAAGCTAAAGAAAAGTTTATATGGCTTAAAACAGGCACCAAGACAATGGTATCGAAAATTTGAGTCTTTTATGGGGGAGCAAGCCTATAAGAAGACAAATTCTGATCATTGTGTATTTGTGCAGAAGTTCTCAGATGATGATTTTATCATTCTACTACTTTATGTAGATGACATGCTTATAGTTGGTAAGAATGCTGCAAGAATTGAAAAGTTGAAGCAGGAGTTAAGTAAGTCATTCTCAATGAAAGACTTAGGCTCAATGAAGCAAATTCTTGGTATGAGAGTTAGTCGTGACAGAAAAGCCAAGAAGTTGTGGTTGTCTCAAGAGGAGTACATTAAGAAAGTGCTTCAGAGGTTTTGTATGGATAAAGCTAAAGTGGTGAGCACGCCTCTTGCTACACACTTTAAGCTTAGTAAGAAACAATGTCCTATAGATGAGGAAGACAGAAAAGATATGGAAAGAGTTCCTTATGCTTCGGCTGTTGCTTGTTTAATGTATGCAATGATTTGTACAAGGCCAGATATAGCTCATGCAGTTGGAGTAGTTAGCAGATTTACTTCTAATCCTGGAAGAGAACATTGGAATGCAGTGAAGTGGATTCTAAGGTATCTTCGAGGCACTTCTAGTTTGAAACTTTCATTTGGGAGTGATAAGCCTATTCTTGTGGGATATACAGATTCTGACATGGCAGGAGATATTGATAATAGAAGATCTACTTCAGGCTACTTGATTAAATTTTTAGGGGGAGCTGTGGCATGGCAATCAAGATTACAAAAATGTATTGCTCTATCTACAACAGAAGCAGAATTTATTGCAGGAACGGAAGCATGTAAAGAGTTGCTTTGGATGAAGGAATTCATAAAAGAACTTGGTTTCGTGCAAGAAAAGTATGTGTTATTTTGTGATAGTCAAAGTGCTATACGTCTTGCTAAGAACTCTACTTTTCATCAAAGGTTAAAGCATATTGATGTAAGGTATCATTGGATACGAGATATAATGGAAACCAAAGAGGTTGCACTTGAAAAGGTACATACTGAGGATAATGGTTCTGATATGATGACAAAGGCTCTATGGCGAGAAAATTTTGAGTTTTGTCAGCATGAGGCCGATTTGGATTGTGCTTGAGAAATGAACATATGGAATCTCCCTCATTTGGGCTGGAGGGGGAGAATTGTTGGGTTGGTCCAGCCCATATTCGGGGACTTATTATTGGGTCCAATTAGGGTAATGTGGCCCTAAGGTTTAAAAGAAAAAATATAGGGTTTTTTCTTTAAGAGAAGAGGTGAGTGGCCGTCAAAAGAAAAAAAAGAGAGAGAGAAAAGAAAAGAGCAGAATTTCGCAGGAATTAGAGGCCCTGCGCAGCAGTTGATCAAACATTTGATCAAGGACGATCCGTGGTCCGATTGAGCTGATTTTTTGTCAGCAGGTTCGGGATTGGGTGTTCTTCATTGTGAACGGTTGGATCGTCGTTTGGAGCTCTTGAAGTCAGCAGATTGTGGTCGAAAATCTGGGTAATATTTCTCCAACTTTTCTTGGTTAAGTTGTTATTTACAACTTGTTCTTCACTATTTATTGGTGATTCTATTGTTGTTGAATCAGTAAATCTTTGTCCTGTTGCTATTGTTAAGGACTTGATTGGGTTGTATCCTAACGATTGATATAGTGGAGATTTGGGTGGACTCCGTGATCGGTCCTGTGGTTTTTTATCCTTCACATTGGAGGAGTTTTTCCACGTAGAAATTCTTTTGTGTTGACTGTGATTTGATTATTTTTACTTGTGATTCGAATACATCGTTGGTGTTTTAGTATTTCCTCATAGGTTCAATCAAAGTGGGAAACTTTATACGTCGTTTTTCACATCAGGTTTCGTCCATAAGAGTCTGGCTTATGTAACTCAGGACAAAATCTGCAGAGCCACTTTCCTCCAAGGGATGGCTTATGTAACTCATGTCTGACGGAGGAGGAATTTCTTCGGCCTGCATCAAGGAAATAGAGGTCCATGAAGTTATTATCGATCCTAACAGGCTGACTATGCACTGAGATATACAAATGACTGTGTTAGAATTCGTATGTTTTCCGACAGAAGTGCCATAAAAAACCAACTGCAGAATGCAAAGATGCGTAATGTTAGGTTCATTGCCTAATGGAAGCTTCTACGTCTCAACATCCTAACTGCTATGGTTTGGCAATACCAAAATTGAAAACTCTGAGGAACAACCCTTATCTATTGAAACAACATGGCCTTTTAGAAATCTACCCTAATATATTACAGAGACAATAGGAATAAAATCTCTAAATCGTAGACCTTCAAGATCAGAAATATTATAAAAGCCCAACTTGGAAATAAAGAATTGAGGTACCACATTATAAAACTTGGAGAAAAGAGAAATCTGTTACTAGAGGCGAATAACATCATTGAACGGTTCTTTTTGCTAACTTCTCTCTTCGAATAGGAAGCTGAGCTTTTAACATGAATACCAACAGGAAGTAAAAGTGCATATGGGAGCAGACAGAACTTCATACTTCAGAGAAACCTGAGGATTTGGCCCCAACGCTGGGGCTATCAGAAGCATTGCTCTCATTTAAAAGGAAAGAAGCCGCCACCAAAATTGACTGGATAGAGAACGTCGCTTTCAGCTGTTCAGAACAGTACCGGTAGCCCGCTGGTTACAGAGACGTTATGTCGGAACATCAACGTCTGGATGAAATTCAGATCGTAACAAAATACTTGTTGACCTTGTTTCACATGCAGTCATTTTTGTACGGTAATAATTTAAGTACACACGTGCAACACGATTATAGTAAAAATTGTTAATCTCCCAACACCTTTATAGTAAACTCTCATGACGATTTTAATTGTCATCGACGGCACATGAATCTCATTAACTTATATGCATAATTATGATAATTGATCTTTGGTAATTATTAGGATATTCATTTTTTGTTAGACAATGCGGATTATGATAATTGATCTTTTAGTAATTATTAGAACATTTCATTTTTTTGTTAGAAAAAAGAGGATTTTGGGGGTATGGAGTGTTAACATAGGACTTAGGTCTCAGATAGCCAGTAGTTAAATATTGGGTTGTTGACCTACTGATAGAATATGCCCTATTACTTGTAATTTGTAGTGCAATCTTTTATACGAGAATAATTAATTATTTTCTTACAAGCTGGTTCTCAGAAAGAAATTAATTTTTTAACATGATATTGAATCTCATTGTTCATGAATAAAATTTTGGTACACCCTATTATTTAGATGCAAGGCCCCTCCTATCTATTATTCATGAAGTGTGCACTTTACCTCATGGTTCTAGATTAATTACAACTTGCTATGGAATTCTCTTAATAGGAAGAGTGGATATTTCTTCTTTAAAGTCAATTTCAAAGAAAACATGAACTTTGTAACAATAATAACTTATGACATTACGTGAAAAACAAAAGACAAGAAAAAGGACTATTTATATACACATGTGAATGAACAAAACTTAGATATGATTAAAAGATATTATCAAAATGAATAGTTAATAAAATTAATTCTACTATAGTCTCTCTAAAAATACTCTTCCCAAAAATGGACTTGACCATAAAGGACTAAGTTTATGGCATCCCTTAATAATTAGTTTTTTTTTTTTGGTGGAAAGATAGATTGTATTAATAAATATTAAAATACAAAAGCACATGGACATATTTCTACATTACAAAAGTTACTATAACTATAAAAAGATAAAGTTAGAAGTATCTAAATTTCACTTAAAATAATATTTTTGTGAGATGATTTTATATTTTTAAATAAAGAAACTCTTTCTCGTACTACTTTCTAAACAATTAGTTTTATTCGTAAGTAAATGTATTGTTAAAATGTCAAAGCCTAACCCAAAAGATAATTTAAAAGTTGAAAAAAAAATACTTTTTTTATTTAAATTTTATTACAAAGGGTTTATACTTATGATATGAGATTTTTGTCTTGTACACATCTTGCACATTAAGCACCACTACACACCAAATTGGTTGCACATGGTGGGGCATGTTTAACATGGGCTCCTATACCATGTTTAAAGATTTAAGCTAAGCTCAAAAGTTAAAAAAACACTTCTTCCATTTAAATTTCAACACAAAGGATTATATTCTTAATGTAAGATTTTCATGTTGCATACATATACATGTGACGAGTAAGATTTGTTACACTACACCAAGAAATGTTCAGCCTACATGTCTGAAAGGTTTTACATACATAATATTGACATCATGAAGAGATCATATGGAGGCGCGGTCTGACGAATATGCAGACCTTACATATGCATGGACTCAACCCTCATTGCCAATCTGGGATTCAAAGTCTTCGGGACAGGTTGTTGTGTAACGCTATAAAATCCGAGGAACTGTCGTCCTTATCTGACTCTGATCGGCCCTATCGAGAAACCAGAGGGCAGAATTTGACATCCATTCTATGAAGCTGCTGATGTGAACGAAGGGAATGACAGTGCCGGCTAGCAGCGTCTCGTGGACGAGCTTCATGTCTCGTCTGGAAATTGAATTCTTTCACCTTCAGGCGTCTCACAGTTGAAAGAAATTTCTTTTTCTTTCCTTTAAAGGAAATTGCTCTATAAAAAAGAAGACACATCATTCATTTAAAAGAAAATACCAGAATAATTATTTGCCAATAAATGATATACATTGTGTTAAAGTTATAATTTTATTCTAAATATAATTTTTTTTCCCACTGGAATCGTTATATATTGATGGAGGAATATCGCATTTAAACTTAAGTTTTAATATAATACTAAAAATTCAAATCCTCTTTAAAATTAACTTATAAAAAAAGAAGTATATCTTTTTTAATAAAAATACCAAAATAAAATTTAAGAAACCATAAGTTACACTACTTTCAACACTAGTCTTATGCTAATATCAAAACTTCGTGTGAAACCTCATTAGCCTCGCAAGGGCCAGCTAGATGCGAAGCCAAAATAATTGAATGTTGTGGACAGCCAAACTTTCTTTAAATTCATTTGGGTAGACAAGTGGGCGGCTGCCCTAATAATTCAAAGATGTTTCAACCCAGAGGCTGAGTAACCGGTTGCCCACAGCCATACAAAAGTCAAAAACGTCGAATTCAATGGTTTCACATTAGTAAATATCAAGGTAACTACAAAGATTGGCAAGGCAGCGACCTTCCGACGTTTTACTCTCTTCAGAATGGTAGAAAAGAACCCATCAAAAACTTCCAGCTCATGGAAAAGCGTACATGAAAATGGGTAATGTCCAGCTAATTACTAATACCCTAAAAACTTCTTTGAAATTGCCTCCGACGTTTTTGACTGCAAGAAGGGGTTACTGCAATCAACAACCTCTTCAATATAAAAGTGTTTGCAGATTTGTCCCATTTATTCAATCAGAGCAGTTCTGTGACTAAAGTAATTACTCCACTAATTATAGAGCTGGGACAGGTCCCCATGAATAAATTATTGGAGAAATTTAATGTATTTTATATTGTCAATGTACTGACTTATTTATATGTGAAAGTATTTTCTTCCCTTGTAAGTTAATTTTTAAGGAGAAAAATTTACTTTCCAACATATACACCCTTTCTCTCATGGATCAGTTAATTCTCGCGAAAAAGTATTTTTTTTCATATTAGGACGAGGGAAAATGATGGAATCCCATGTATGCTCCAAATTGTCTATGTAGTATTTGTTATATTCTTCATATGTAAATTTATTCACCTTTTTTGTTGGCTAGAATCAAGAAAGTAAGTTGTTAAAGAGCATATTTATTTAGAAATATTAAATTTTCTTAGGCGAATATTTTATTATGTCATAGTTGAAAAAGTTTAAAATTTTATTTTCTCTTAGATGTATTATAATACTAAGGTATGCCTCTAAGTTTTGTATTTTCTTATTCTTCGATTAATAAACTCATATATTCATAAAAACAAATTATTCTTCTTTTTACAAACTGATTTTAAGAAAACAAAATGGTATTGGCATATGCAACTAGCAACAATAGAAAATAAATTAACATTTCCTTTCTACGTAATAAACTTGGTATCAAGCAAAATGTCAGTGGTTCACGTTTCACTCGAGGTAGAAAGCAGCGGGGCAAACATCAATTTTGTTCATCAAACATAGCACAAAATGTGAGGCTCCCCACAACTTTGAACTCTTATGTCTCTCTTTCTCTTTTTCTTCTTCTTCTTCTTCTTCTTCTTCTTCTTTTATTTTTTTGGTTGTATTCAAAGTGTTTATTAATCTATTTTTTGATGATGGCCTAAAGATTAAATTGAGCTTCTAGATATTTGTGTTAGCTCATTTTGTGAGCTTATATTAATGAACATTAACTAATTCTCCTATGATGGTGTGTTGATGTAAACAATGTTGGTTAGTATAATAAGACAAATATTGCCATTGATTACTAGTATGATGTTAGCTAGTGACACCTTAAAGGATTGTGATAGGTCGAGACTATTTGATTAAGCATATAATTAGTTAAAATGGCTAAGACCTCCCTAAAAAATGATATGTGCATTGGATTCCACATGCATTGGATTAGGCTTATGGTAGATCTTTGAGAGGATTAAGGACATAATGGTCATTTTACCATGACTAATATTTTGCTATATTTTTATAAGCCTGTGACAAATCACCACGCTTTACAACTAACACCTTAACAACCCACTCTATAGTGGCTCCACTAAGTAGCTTTACTTTGGCCCCATGTATTTAGGCACCCCTTCGGCTTATGATATTTTTTGCCAAATAACCCTTTTTTGTAGCCCTTTGTGCAAGTTACCCTCTTTGTGGTTTAAACTCGAGACATGGGGTTGACTCCAATATCAAATTGTCACAAACAACTCTATACCTCACAGAATTTGTACGTTGGAATTACACTAGCCAATTTGCTCCATGATTAGGCTTACTACTTCTCTTCCTTTTAGCTATTTTTCTACTACACAATACTAATACAATAATAATTAAATTGTATCAGTGTGGACACAACACACCTCCATCAAAGGGAAACAACACCTCTACATCTTCAAGGGGACACAACACCAAACACTATTAGCTTTTTGCATAAAACCAGAATGGGGATTTTCACATCAAGGCTATTACTTTTTTACCCTTACTATTACAAAACATGGTCTTTGGACACATGCCCACACGTCACAGCCCACGTAGGAGCCCAAACCAGCAACATTTCTAATAATATTTACAACACAACAAGAGACATGCGACAAAATCAGTGCCACCCAGGTCGGGTGAAAGCCATGAACTTCATGTAAATTAAGGTACCGGGGGGAACATTCAATTTGTAATCGTTTAAAAGATCTGAGTATTGATTCGAATTGGTTGAAGCAGTGTGGTCTTCGACCACAACCCGGCAAACGTAGGATCCATAGGATTCGAAGTTGCAACGAAGAAGTCAAATCACAAACTAATTGAATATTGAACTACCCAAGCCAAATCCCACATATACGACTAAGCAAGTGAAGAAAGGAAAGGAAAGGAAAGGAAAGGAAAGGAAAGGAAAGGAAAGGTTTGAATTTAAAGAACCTCAGAGATCCAACGGTTTCTTCCCGAGAAGCAACATAAGCTTACATGACAAGTAGCAGGAAGGAACTGAAATCAGATGAGATGACCCAGGGGGGCACTAAAACTATGGCTGCGGCTGGCCCTATCAATAATTCATCCAAAGTCGTTCAACAATCTACGGTTGAGGTAGGCATCAAATTTAATATACTTATTCAACGTAAAATTGATTAGTAAATATTACAACTATTCAAACACACGCTATTTTTATTTATCATTTATATGTTCCACTGTCATTTAATGCATAATTGATGTAGACCTAGTATGTACCTCTTTATGAGCGCCTTATTTGATGCAAGCATAATAATTATAACCCAAAATATTGCATGGTATAAATTACTAACTGATTGGTGTATACATACTAACGGATTGTTTATCTATGATTTTATCTTTAGAAATCTTTCAAGGCATGATACTGCAAATAACTCTTGAAGTTGAATCTTGATTAAAGCGTTTTTACCTATTGGTACAACTTTTTGGATAAATCACATCTCCTAACTGATTGGTGTATACATACTAACGGATTGTTTATCTATGATTTTATCTTTAGAAATCTTTCAAGGCATGATACTGCAAATAACTCTTGAAGTTGAATCTTGATTAAAGCGTTTTTACCTATTGGTACAACTTTTTGGATAAATCACATCTCCTGACCTCTTGGTAATTCAAAGATCACCAAGTATCAAGTATAGACTTGATACTTGGTGATCTTTGAATTATAGAAATAGCTTCTTACCATATTTACTATTAAATTAGATCACTATATAAATTATTATGGAGAATGACGTTGTATTTTAATCGCAGCAAAAGCACAACATTTCTAGTAGAAAGTAGACTCGGTACAAAAAAAATTGTCAAACCCTATAAGAGCTGAAAGTCTACGAGAGTGAGCGGGAGCGACGGACAAGATCCCACGCCATACACACAGATTAAGGGAAGCAAAAATCGAAGCCATAGAATAGCAGCCCCAGTAAAAAGAAAGAAAGAGAACTTTCCTTGTTAGGAATCGGCGTGCCCCTTTTCAGGCAGTTTTCCAACAGGAGAGAGCAAAGAGAATTCGCCCCTTCCATCCCTGTAGCAGCCACTGGTTGGCTTCATCTGCCAAGAAATCCTTGTTGTAACATAACTTCACTTGCTCCTTCACCTTCTTCAGGATCTCCTGGTTCAGGGGAAGTTGCCTCAACCCAGCCCTCTGGTTCCGAAACTGCCACTGCCGATATGTCTCTGGCCTTTCGATTCTCTTAAATCCTTCGCAAGCGATGACGTTCAAAACCTGTTTTCCATATATCTCTTGCTCGAACATCATCCTGTCCTGATCTTCTCGGGGTACATTCGCTTCAAACATATCAAACACGGCAGAGTAGTAGTACAGTGCCTCTCGAAACCGGGAAGTGAAAAAGGGAGAATTGTAGGACCCATTAATGATCCCGTGAATGAAAACATCTGCATTTATCTTCTTAATCAACTGCAAAACACGGTCCCTGGGGCTGCTCGACACTAATGTGTCATCATATAGGTATCTAAACAGGTATGAACAGTTAACAATAACCATCTCATCTTCCAAAATCTTGAGGTTTTTCAGTTGGATAGTTTCCCATTTCTGTACTATGCCATTGTAGTCGACAGAGACATTGAATCTCTCACAATAACTTGCTAGCCGACGCCTCGTTTCATCGATCCTTGCTGCCGGCTCTAAACCAGGTTGGGGAAGGTCTATTCCAGTGATCCGTAGAGAAGGAGGCCCACCTGGCCTTCCTGAGAGAGTCTGGATAAGCTCAGGCCATAGGGAACTATACAGGACACCAAAATGGATGACGTGAAGCCTAGTTGCTTTCTTTGCAACTTCCATGATCGTTTGGGTAACAAAGAAATTTGTGACCCTCATGAAAGGGCACGCTGTAATAAACAACCTGAAAGCTTTGAAGATATCACTGGATGACGCCTTTTTAGCAACAAGCGCTTCGTAAAAATCACTTTCAGTTCCAGCCAAGCGTGCCTGAAGGGCGTTGGCAAAGCAATGGGCGAGTCGCTGGGAGCCGTCACCAAAGGGAGAAGAGTGCTGCCTTATCTGCCATAGCAGTTCATTGGCACTCTTGAGATCGTTACCTCCCACTACTTCTGCGCAGTGCATGAGGAGAGTCCTGACGTCAATTAAATCCCCATCGTTAACCCGTTTCTTCCTGCGGGTTGCTTTGCCACTGGCTCCGTCATGCTGTCCAGGCCAAGGGAACATCCTACGCATTGCGGACGCATCGTCTTCCCTTTTAAATAGTAATCCTTCATTAAACACCTCCGAGGGCTCAGGTACTTCATCATATACTACCAAATGTTTATTTCGCCTTTGGAGCTCGGCACTCAAGTTGACAATATTGGTGAAGTTTTTTCTTTCCACCAGTCCGCTACTTGATTGATGCATCTTTCCTTGTCCCACTGCAGCAAACACCAGTAGATGTTTTTCCTTGGGCTCAAGGGGGATTAATCTACTGCTCTCGGGATTTAAATTCCCATGATTTCTATGTCCAAACTCCCTCACTCCCATACGTTGCAGAAACCTTTGGCTATCACCAACCGAGCCTGGAACCAGAGGCGTATATATAGGAGGGTCCGCCAGCCTATCCACAGTGTTGCCAGAGCCGTTTGGATGGCTGAAGAACGGCATATTGGACCGTAACTTGGGGAGGGAAATGTACTGATCAGCATGCGGACCTTGAATACAACAGGATTTCTGTTTAGGAAGATAAGAGACCAAGCGGGATTCAATAGCGTTGTTCGCGTTGGGAATGCTCTTACAATCATGACAACTGCAAAAACTAGTGCAGTTGTTATCTGGGCTATCTACATTTTGAAGAGACGGGGCTTGATTGATCAAGGATGGATGCTTCCCCCCAAGTACATCCTGAAGGGATCTTTCAGCAGCTTCGAGCGTTTGGTCAGGAAACATGAGGGTTGCACTCTCCATGCTTTCATCCATAAGAATCTGGCTTATGTAACTCAGAACAACATCTGGAGAGCCCCTTTCTTCTAAGGAATGGCTTGCGTAACTCATATCTGAAGGTGAAGAAATTTCTTGGGCCTGTGTCAAGGAAATAAAGATCCGTGAAGTTATTATAGATCCTAAGAGGCTGACTATGCACAGTGTGTTAAATTCATATGCTTTCCATAGCATGGAAAACCAACGGCAGAATGCTAAGATACGTAATGTTAGTTTCATTGCCGTAAGGAAGCTTCTACTTCTCAAAAATCCTAACAGCCAAGGATTGGCAGTCTCAAAATTAAAACTTTGAGGAAGAAATCTTATGTATTGAAACAACATGGTCCTCTAGGAAATCTACACTAATATATTACAGAGAAAACAGGGAAAAAATCTCTAAATCATAGACCTTCAAGACCAGAAATATTATAAAAGCTCAACTCGGAAATAAAGGATTGAAGTACCGCATTATAAAACTTGGAGAAAAGAGAAATCTGTAACTAGAGGCGTATAACATGCATAACATCATTGAACACTTTCTTTTTGCTAACTTGTCTCTTCGATTCTACTTCCTCTCTCTGAAATCTCTTTTCAGGAAACATCTTCGAATAAGAAGCTGAGCTTTTAACATGAATACCAACAGAAAGTAAAAGTGAACATCAGAAAAAAGAGAACACCATACTCTAGATTAACCTGAGGATATGGCCGGTTCGCTGAGGCTATCAGAAGCATTGCTCTCATTTAAAAGGAAGGAATCCGCCGCCAAATTTGACTGGATAAAGAACGTCGCTTTCAGCTGTACAGAACAGTACCGGTGCCCCGCTGGCTGCGTCAACGTTATGTCAGAACAACAACAGCAGGATGAATCTCAGATCGGTAAAAAATGTTTACCGGGCTTGTTTCACACGCAGTTCATTTTGGTATGGGAATAATTTATGTACACACGTGCTTTTGAAAAAGTTCATTGAAATTTTTTTTCCCATAAATAGCTTATGCAGCACGATTAGTTCTACATCTGGAAAATAGTTAGTCTCCCAAAAACTTTATAATAAACTATCATGAGGATTTTAATTGTCATCTATGGCACACGAAGCTCATGACTTGTGTGCATAATTATGATAAATTGATCTTTTGTCAATTATTAGAAAATTCCACACACATACACACACACACACATATATGTTAGATGATCTAAGGCTATAGAGTGTTAACCAAGGACTTAAGTCTTGGGCAACTAATAGCAAACTACTCTGCTAAGTAGCCTGTTTTCCTATTAGTTGCAATTCTTTGGTGTCATCCTTTACATGACAATAAGTAATTATTGTCTTACGAGCTGGTATTTAGAAAGAAATTAATTTTTTCCATGATATTGGATTCATTGTTTAGATGCAAGGCCTCTCTTGTCTATTGTTCATGAAGCATACAATTTCATCTCCTGGTTCTACATTGATTACAACTTGCTACAAAAACCTCTTAATAGGAAGAGTTGATATTTGTTCTTAAAAGTCAATTTAAAAAAAGAAGAAGTTAACTTTGCGATAATAATAACATAGGATATTGCATGACAAACAAAAGAATTATAAATAGAGAAGAGCGTAATCATTAGCAATGAACTTATATATAAAGAAAAGACTTTATATACACATCTGAATAACAAAACTTATATCTCATATTAAAAAGATATTATCAAAATGAAAAGTTAATATAAATAATTCTACTATGATCTCCCTCAAAGTACTCTTTCAAAAAATTGACCTGACCATCGAGGACCAAGGCCATGTCAATACTCAAAACAATTTGTTTTACTCGTGAGTGTACACGTGAGGAGTAAGATTTGATACGCCCGCCAAGAAACGTTCAGCCTTCATTTCTAGAAGGTTTACATACATAATATTGACCTCATGACGAAGCAAAGGCCAACCAACATATGCATGTACTCAACCCTCATTGTCAATCTGTCAGAAGTATAAATCTTCTATTTGCTAACATCATGGTCACCTGGTATTCAAAGGTCGTCCGGATAGGTTGTCGTGTAATACAATCAAATGCCACAAACTGTTCTCCTCATCTGGCACTGCCGGCTGGCATCTCGTCCACGAGCTTCATGTCTCGTCTTGAAACCGAATTCTTTCACCTTCAGGCGTGCTCACAGTTGAACAAGTTTCTTTGTTTAGAAAAGAAATTAGTCTATAAAAAACGTTTCCACAATATTTGACATACATTGTTTACAATACATAATTGTATTTAAATTTGTGTTCTAATATCTTCTTTAAAGTTAACTTATGAGAAAAAAAGTATATCTTTTATTTAAAAAATACCAAAATAAAATTTAAACCATAAATTAACTACTTTCAACAGTAGTCTCATTCTAATATCAAAACTTTGTGTGGAACCCCTCGAGCCTCCAAGGGCCAGCTAGATGCGAAGCCAAAATCTTTGAATTTTGCGGACACGCAAATTATAATTAAATTCATTTGGGGAGACAAGTGGGCGGCTGCCCTAATAATTCAACGATGTTTCAACCCAAGGGCTGAGTACCCGTTACCATTTTTCCCTACGGCCATCCAAAAGTCAAGAGCGTAGAATTCAATGGTTTCACATCAGTAATGTCAAGTTAACCATAAAGATTGGCAAGGCCGGTGACCTTCCAATGCTTTAATTTCTTCAAAACGGTTGAAGAGAACCCAACAAAAACTTTCAGCTCATGGAAAAGCATACACGAAAATGGGTAATGTGGTTTTATTACTAATAACTCGAAAACTTGTTGGAAATTTCCTCCCTCATTTTTTACAACAAGGAGGGTTACTGCGATTAACAACCTCTTCAATATAAAACGATTTGCAGATTTGTCTCTTCCTTTTATTTAATTAAAACAATTATATGATTGACAAGTGTCTAACTTAGTGATAAACAAGAGCTGCTTAGGGTCAAGAGGTTCTATGTTAGACACCTCAAAGGTGCATAGGTTATTAAAAAGAAATTATAAAAAATTTTAAAAAATTGAGAGTACTTATATGCCAAAAGTAATTACTCCATTTAAGGAACAATACGTCATACTATCGCAATATAAGCCTCTAACCATTATCTTATGGAACCAAGATGATGTGTGAGTATCTTATTATCATCATTGGTGTTATTGTTCTTCTTGGAAACAAGAAAGCTTCAAATATAGAGCTAAGACAGGTTCCGCCATTGATAAATTATTGTTGAAATTCAATGTATGTTATGTTCTTAATCTACTAACCTGTTTATATGCGAAAGCATTTTGCTCCCTTGTAAGCTAGTAAGAGGGAGAAAATATGCTTTCTAACATATATCAGAGTCTAGATTTCAACTTAATTACCCTTTCACTCATGGATCGGTAGATTCTCATGCAAAGTATTATTATTATTTTTTTTTAACATTAGGATGAGGAAACGTGATGAAATCCAATTTCATGTTCCACATTGTCTACTTAGTTTCTGTTATATTCCTTATAAGTTTATCTATTCTCCTCTTAACAAATTGATTTTTACAAGATGAAATTGACATAATAGCTCGACAAATAGCAACTAACAATGACGGAGAATAAATTAACATTTCCTTTCTAGATAACAAACTCGGAAGTTCAGTAGTACCAGGCAGCTAAGGCAGTCCTTCAGGTATTAACCAAAACGATAGTGGTTCACGTCTCACTATAGCCTGCTAGGAGAGGGGCAAGTATCATTTTAGTTCATAAACCATAGCGCAAAATGTGAGGTTCCGTACACTGTCGAACTCTTTTTTTTCTTTTTGGTTGTATTCAAAGTGCATATTAGTCTATTGCTCAATGATAGCCCAAAGATTAAATTGAACTTATAGATATTTTGTTCATCTCTTAAAGTGATATGTCTCCTTTTTTTTTTTTGGTAAATTGTTATGTATTTATATATATCATGAAATAATATTACAAATAGTTCAAAACAATACATTTATCACCTAGGCTTAAAAATAACCTTTAAAAGATTTCAATGCTCATGCAAATATTTGTTACAATTTATAGGTTTTACTCTCTTATTTGATGAGATATTACCCCTCACATTTTTTTTGATCTTGACAACAATGATTGTACTCTCAAGACTTTGATTGCTAAAACTTCTTATGTTTTATGAATTCTAGATATGATAGATTGTAGCTTTAAAAGACACTTAGCAATGTTGCTGCAAAGCCTTTACTTTTCATAGCTTTGATTATCTAGTTGACTTTTTCCCTCCATTGTTAAATCCATTGTAAAATTCCACTCTTAGCTAGGATTGCACTCCATATGTATTTATTGAACCTACATGGTTATCCATTGAGGTGTTCCATGTAGTTAATTTCTTTGCAATGGTAAATCTATCTTTCATAATAATCCTACAAATAAATTTATACTTAGTATCATTCCTTTCGATATTAGTCTTGTGCACTTAAGTTCTTCTATATTTTCCTTCAACTCTAAACAACTTTTAGCAATGCTATACTCTGAACTTATGGGTAGTTATGGGAGTTCATTTCTAATCTATGAGATGTTTCTCTAGCTTCAAGCTAGATATCCTCACATTTCCACTTCTAACATATTGCTTCCTTTATATCTTTCTATGGTCATCTATCCAGCCCATAGAGAACCTAAATGGTTATTCATTGGAGACCAAATAAGTCCACTAACTAATGCCTTATTCCACATGTGTATGTCTATCAAATAAAATCTTCCCAAAGTTTTAAACTTTTGAGTAACAAATTTCTTTTCAAGTCACTCTTGTTATACACCCCCTAATTGATGTACCTACCTACAAGAATAACCTAATCCTTTTTTCAATTCATATATAGTCTATTTAGGTCAAAGAAAAATTTATAGTTAGTATGTTTGCATAGAAAAGAAGATAGTATTTGTTAGTTGTAGCCTTTCCCCATAGTTGATATGCTTTGTCTTCTAGCCTTTAATTTTCCTTAACACTTTCTCACTTAGCATTTTGCAATCTAGGTTAGTTCATCTTTTAGAGATCAAGGACGTTCCTAGGTACTTTATGAGAAGCTAGTCATCTTGGAATGGAATATAGTCCAACATTAAAGCTTTCCCTACTTTTGGTTTTCTAGAGAAAAATATTTCATTTATGGGGATGCATCTTTAATCTTGTAAATTCCTCAAATTCTTCCATAGCTTCTAGCAAACACAAGAACAAATTAATTGAATTGAGAATTTTATCATGAATTAGAGAAAGAGCATGATGAGAGATTGAATTTAGCATCCATTCTTGTACAAACCTAAATCTTGCACGATTTATTCAACATCCAAAAGTGGAGATTAGCCTCCATTCTTGTACGGAATTTCTCCATTCATGTCGTGCACCAACACATGATAAGGGCTTTGTCTCCTAGTCTTCAATTTTCCATAGCACTTCCTCACTTAGCATTTTGCAATCTAAGTTAGTGAGTCTTTTAGAGATCAAGGACATTCCTAGGTACTTTATGAGAAGCTAACCATCTTGGAATGAAATATAATCCAATATTAAAGCTTTCTTTACTTTAGGTATTCTAGAGAGAAAAATTTGACATTTATAAGGATGGATATTCATTCTTGTAAATTTCTCAAATTATTCCATAGCTTCTAGCAAACACAAGAACAAATTAATTGAATTGAGAATTTTATCATGAATTAGAGAAAGAACATGATGAGAGATTGAATTTAGCATCCATTCTTGTACAAACCTAAATCTTGTACGGAATTTCTCCATTCACGTCATGCACCAAACACATGATAAATGCTTCATGCACGACATGTCTCCATATTTTCAACCTACAAATTTCTCATTGAGAAGCAAAATTCATATCCTTTGAAAAATGGGATAAAATCATGTTTTGACGTTGACTTTAAGTCCATCTAGTTTGTATACCGTAATGAATGATAAAATACAATCCAGTTCTTCCCACTCAGCTTTCTCTACAAATTGTAAAACTAGAATCATCCTTGTGAATTCGTACATAAATTGTATTATGACTAAAAGAAGCAATTACATATAATCTCCATTGTTAATGCTTCAACCACGTCTTAAGTGAATCTTTTGTTAACCATGATTGAGATAGCTTTTCACTCATATGTGTTAAAAGAACAATTTAATCATGATTTATATTACTGAAAATTTGTTTGATAATCCTTAAAATAAAATGTCCCTCCTTATAAACTACTTTATAACAAAAAATGAGTTTTAACAAAATTAGGTGGTATCATGCATATGAAAGGAAAACTACCATCCTCATAACAAAACTTACAACTTATGTTGGCTTCGATGAAAATCTTAAGAAAAATGTGGAATGTCTGGCATCGTTAAAATCTCGCTGGAAGTCATTTTTAAAACATATACGTGCATTCTCCTCACAAACAAACATAGAGAGATAAAAACCAATATAATTGAAACACCTATTGACCACAAGCCATGGTATCCTTCCGAAATAAATGTCCATAGGAGGGTGTTTGAATTAATTTTAAGAAATAATAGTCAATGATATCTTGTCCCAACAAATTGGTGTCAAAGCATGTTAACAATTGTAGAGCAACGAGCTAAGAACTAAGAATAGAGGTAAGAGAGGCACAATTTGTTTAGAGTGGTTTAGCAAATCATGCCTACGTCTTATCACCGCATTGTGTGAATCCTTTTCCTGAGGTTACAAATCCATTTTTTGGATACCCCTTGGCCTACTGGCAAAAGTTCAAGCACCCATGACCTACTTGTCCCCCAAGTTAGGGTTCAACACTCCTTTCCTCCCCTGGGTGTGTGAATCTTGTAATAAAAAATATAAAATTTTTTTAAAATAAAAATAAAAATAAAAACAAACTCCAAATGCAAACTCTTAGCATAGTTTAAGGATTGTGCTTCTTTTAAGGAAATGTTCGTTGCACAAGAGAAAGGTTTGTACTAGGCAGCCTTGTCCCTTACCCCTAGTGCCGTCCACAAAGTAGGCCATCTCTATATGTATAACATTGAAAAGTTTGGTTTTGCCTCATTCCTAGGGATCTTGTACAAATGAAATTACTAGAGTTTTCAATTTCTTTCAAGTGAATCATCATTTTGAACTTTAGCATTTACCAAAATATAGGATGCTTAAATTTGAATGAAATTTATAATTCTTGCGATCATAATGACATTCCACCACTGATAATTCAACCAAACCAAGAATAAGACTATCAGAAAGGCAGTGTTGCAGGAAAAGAAAACGTGTTGGTTCGTTCTGCAAGAAAATTTGAGGACTTGGCTTAGGTATTGGCCAGTGTAGAACGGTGATAATTATGACTTGCAAGAGGAAACTAAAGATGTCATGATTAGTGAAGACTTTAGTGGCTAGAACCTTCTTAAGAATTCAAACCCTAAATAGATCAATTTTCCAATTGACCTACCTAATAAGTGGAAATATGTTTCCCACATCAAATAGATTAATTGTTGTTGCTTCTTTTAAGGAAATGTTTGTTGTGCAAGGATGTGGCTTGTAGCTGGTTGCTTTGTCCCTTACTAGTACTGTCGTCCATAAAGTAAGCTATCTCTATATGTACAACATTGGTGAGTTTGTGCTGCCTAATTCCCAGGGATCATCCTACAAATGAAATTATCAAAATTTTCAATATATTTTAGGTGAATTAGCATTTTGAACTTCAACATTTATCAAGATCTAGGGTTGTTGAAATTTGAATGATATTGTTTTTTTGGTAAAATGTCAAGTATTACATATTACTAAATAAAATGTAAAATTATCCAGTTATAATATTATCATCTAGGTTCAAAAACTCTATTAAAAAATTTTCCAAGTTCTTGCAAAAATATGAATGACAATTATCATTCTTGCAATCATTATGCCATTGCACTATTGACAATTAAACCAAACCATGATGGAGACTATTAGAAGGGCAATGCTGCGAAAAAAAAAAGTGTGTTTGTTTGTTAGTTATGCAATAAAATTTAAGCACTTATAACATAATATGGTTAGTACTAAAAGTATCTTTATGAAAATTATTCACATGCAAACAACATAAAAGTGAATGGACAAACAATGAAGTACGATTGATACAATGTGGCAATTCAACAAACTACAATCCTCATACAGTTTTACCAAGTGCAATCACTTGCTTAATCGTGTGATATTGAAAGATGCAATAGCTATTGAAAAAAAAAATAACGCAATTACATAGTGAGGCTATTTTTTTTTTGTAGATAAAAGATTATATTTGAAGAGGCATAGACAAAACAACTGTTAGATCCAAAAAAAAAAGGGGTCAATTTGGCTCTGCCAATATGTGCGGCAAGGACTTGTATTTGACTAGGCAATGTTATGACTAGTGATTGTGCATGATATGAATATAAAGAATTTAAATCAAATATGACATACAAGTAAAGTTTCGAGGACCATATGATGGGGCACTATATGAGCACAAATAACATTATCTTAAATTGATCTAAAGTTAATCTTGGGCTTAAGACTCCTGGTTGTGGACCTATGGGTTGCGTCACAAACCTAGCAAAAGGTTGCCATTAGATTAAGCCTATTGTCCCATAAGTTGATGTGGGCTGGTTGAACCAAACAAGTGAACGTACTATTGTCCATGTTGGGAATAGCTAGCAAGGTTGTGCAATGTGCTGCCCAACTACAAAATTTAAACTAGGGCATGTTGAACTGACACTATCAAGTATGGACAACATTTTCTACAATTGCCTCACAATAAATCTTTCTATAAAAATTACCAAAAAAATTGGTCAATACCCTTCTAATTTTGCACAAAAATTCTATCAAATATTGTCCCAAAATACCCTCAAAATATCACAAACAATTGCCCAAAGATTCTACCAAAACACTATTTTGCATGTGCACCTCACGCGTGAACAGGTATTGAGTGGAACAAGGCGTGGTTAACTACGCCCCAACTAAGTTGGGCACAGAAATTGGATTGAAATCGTAGCTTAGCTGGGTGGATAAGACCTGATTAGGCCACTACTGGACTAGGTTGAATCTTGGATATTGATAAACTGTTGTGTTGGGTCAACAGTTCGAAATCAGGTCAAAACAAACCCATTTACACCATTGATAGCTTTTCGACCTTTTTTGCAGTTGTACGGCCTCCCGGCCAAACTAATATATGAACCAAAAGATCAAGTCACAACAAATCTATAGGCTATATATTTTCTTTACAAAATGGTCCAACAAGAGAAATATTTTGGATTTTCCTTTTGGCAACTTAGGTGAATAGTATTCCGAAAATACTCTAGCCAATTTTTCGATGAGATCAGGCTTTTCTGGCCAAAAATAAATCGAAAGTCATATGGGGAGTTGAAGTTAAGTTGAAAGAACAAAAATCCTTATCTCAAATACTACTTTCCAGCGATCAAAAACTTCAAATAAAGTAGAAACCAACTCTCAAGCAACACTTTTGGAAGGCCAAAAAATAGACCGCTTTTGTAGTAAAATCCCAAGATGTGAGAACTAAATGATTTCTCAGTGCAATCCCACTCCGATGACATGTTAGAATTGCAAGATTAATTTGAAAAATGGTCAATTGAGTACAACTAACTGCGGAACAAGAGCAAACAAGAAAGCGTGAAGGATGGAATGCAAGGAAACTGTGGAACGGTCGCATACTTGAAAATCTATTCACCATTAACAAACAAAATAAGTTCATCTAAAAACTTAAGTAGAGCACAAAAAATAAAGAATAGGCTGTTCAGTATACAAGAAAGGAACATTTAAAAGAAGAAAAAAAAAAAAAAACCCCACAGGCACGCACAGATGGAGGCCCATAACATCCACATATCACAACAGATATACTGTCAATAAAAATTTTCTTAGCTCCTCTATTTTAATCTTAAAATCCTTGATTTTCACACGCTAGCCTGACAAAGGAACTCATCAAGTATTAGAGAGGTAATTTCGCTATAGCTTGACCAACATATAGTCAAGGTTTCTAGTAACATGGCTTCCTCACTCACTTTGTTATCATCATCCTCTTCCTTTCGAGTAAGCTATTTTTGAATTGCCATCTATCTCTACCAATATTTAATAGAAAAACTATCTCTGTTAGTTTATCCATATGGACTAACTTTAAAGTCTGGGGAGTTTGAGACTTGGTTGATAAGAGTTTTCTTAGAGTAACAAATAAGCAGTTGTCTCCTTCTAAAAAAGAAAGACATAAAAGGGACCAAGACCATGAGTTAAAGTCTGATGGTTCCTTAGCTATCAATGGTAGAGGACACATTTGAAACGAGCTCCTTGGCATCCTTGGCATCCTACAATGGAACTACAATGCATAAGGCCTAGGTGTTGTTGAAGAACGAGCTCCTTGGCATCCTAGAGGTGCACCATGTATGTAAACAAAATCTTGAAAAAGGTCTTGAGTTACTTAAGATGAAGAAAATTAAACTATCATTAACTATTATTGTAGAATTAATGTTATAGTCAATCAAATTTGGTCCCTAAGTTAGAAAATGCATGATAGGAGAGTTATTGAAAAAATCCTAATAATTCTAATTAAGAAATTTTATTCTATTGTCATATCTTTGGTTAATTTTACTACAATGCCAGTTAGTGAGTTAATGGATTCTCTTGAGGCTTTTGAGAAAAGGACCACTAAGAATAATGAGCTAGTTCCCATTGAGTCAAGCTCTTACTAGAATCAAAATTTGATGAACATTGGAAAGAACTAGAGTTGAAACTAGACAACAAAGGATACTACCCTCCTTGTGAGGTGTGTAAGAAAACCAATCTTAAGAAATTTTGCTTGATGAGAGATAAGCTTCAATGCAAACATTGTTCTAAGTTTGGATAACTTGAAAAGAGTTTTAGATTGAGAGAATCCTAATAATCAAACCTTTTAGAAAGAAACTAATTCGAACCTATTTTTTTTTCTATGCCTCTTGCATTGGTATGTCCAATGATGCTAATAAATGGTGTTTAGATAACGGTTATACTAGTCATGTGATGTAAGAAGAACAAATCTATTCCTATCTAGATAGGCCAGCTAAGATAAGAGAAAAGCTAGGGAATGGTGACTTCATTGAGGTAGTAGGGAAAGGAAATATAACAATCCAAACATTGAAAGGTTTAAAATTTGTTAGGTATACTTTATGGGTCCCTAAGTTGAGCTCTAATATGTTTAGTGCGGTTTAAACGGATAGGAATTGATATGTGCCAATGTTTAGGAACAAAAGATGCACCGTTTTATGATGAAACTAATCTCACTCAATCCATTGTAGTTGTAGATATGTATAGTACTAGAATCTATCCTATTAAATTTGAGTACTTTACCTTCCATCATTTATTTCCCATTTTAGAATGAGACCATTGGGTATAAATATTACAATATTGTTAAGACCAAACTAATGTTACATAAATGCATAAACCACTGTAAAATAGCAATAATGGTGAGAACCAATTGAATTTTTATTGGCCAAACAACAAAGGCTTCTACTAGAAGCCTTTGGCAACTAATCTTGCTTTAAGCTGATCCAAAGATTTGTCAAAGTTTAGATTTGGTTTAGGTATCCAATAAAAACTAATCCACTAATGAAACCATAAGATGTAAACATTGTAATATTGTTTAGACTAAACTAATATCATACAAATGTAAAGACCAACATCAAATAGCAACAATAGTGCTAATCAATTGAATTTTTATTGGCCAAACAACAAATTGAAAGTTGTCAAGAAATCTAGTTACGGCTCCTCATAAAAGCCTTTGGTAACTAATCTTACCTTGAGCTAATCCAAAGACCTATCAAGGTTTAGCTTTAGTTTGAATATTCATCAAAGTGTGATAGGGGACCAAGGTCCAACTTTGATTTTGCTAAAGTGTTAACATCTTAGCTTCCATGGCCAAATGTTGATTCAAAGTAAAGGTGACCAAGATAAGAACTTGTAAAACAAATTGCATAACATGATGGGCATATCTTGGATTGGGCTTTTATTTCTAAAGTAAATTTTAGTTACCATTAAGTCTGTCCTAATTGTAACCAAAGGAATTTGGTTTGTCTTGCCCCTATAAAGGCTTATAAGTGAAAGTTGGCTATGGGAGTTAAAGAAGCAAGTGAGCTTAAGGATGAAGGATAACTTGTATTTAAGGATGAAGAGTAGATTGTATTTGTTGACTTAGTCAAAGAGTTCTCTTTTAGGTATTGATGGGTCCCACTAGTCTAATCTAGCATTGGGTTGGAGATCATGGTCTCATGTAGTGAGCCGAGTGGTGTCAAGTTAGAAGTTGGCTTAATGTGGTTTGAGATTAGGTTAATGAGAATGGATAAAGGGGTAATGATTAGATGGTTTGGGGATTGATGTGGGCCAACAAGTAAGGTGAGATAGGATGGATTAGCAAGTTATGGGGTTCAACTAATTGCATCTTTAGTGGTTGGTGTGGAGTTGATGAGGTGTTCACATAGGGTGTAACTTTAATTCTTAAAGGTATAAATGGAAACACATCATCGTTGAAAATAACTTGTTAAGATACACATATTTTGTCAGTTTAAAGATGAAAGCACTAATAGCCTTTATGCCTTGAGTTGTACCCCATAAAAATGTGTGCAAAGAAGTAATGGGAAGTTTTCATGCAGTTTATCTTTGAGAGAAGAGTAACATTTGTTACCAAAGGTGCATAACAAAAAACAATTGGGTGCCTTATCATAAAGCATCTTAAAGGGAGGCTTGTTATCTAGCATAAGAAAGGAATGTGATTTATAAGAAAAGCATTTTGAGGGGGTGCTAGTTTAAGTCATTATGGCCCTTCCTAACTCAACAATATGGTGGTGCTTACATTTTGCTAAGCTAGTTTGTTGGAAGGCATATGGGTAACAAGTTTCTTGTAGTATTCTGCAAGAGACCTTATATTCAAAGAGTTCTTTACTACTAACTCTTAACCATTACCAAATATAGGATTTGTAAAAGAGTATACTTTTAAATGTAATAAGAATCCATCACAGGCCTTATTATTATTGTTTTTATATAGGGTAAAAACATATGAATCACGTGTAATCATCGACAAAGATTACCTAAAACCAAAAGTCTTGACATGAAGGAATAGATGAGGGACCTCTAATGTCATTATACACCTTGCAAGTGGAATTATTTACTTGTTTTTTATAAGAAACAAAAGGTAACCAATGACTTCTACATATTTGGCATCTTGAACAAATGTTTTCACTATCCCTTTCCACCATGATCAACATTGTCCAAGTAATGTCTTCAAAATAACTAAATGGGGATGGCCTAATAATCGATGCCATGTGTCATTATGAATCTCATGTTGTTGGTGAGAATAATAGACTTGATTTCAACTGAAAGGTAGTATATACAAGTCACCTTTTTAAAACCCTTTTAGTAAGATTTCCTTGCTCACCAACTTCTTAGCAAGGGAGTACCTTTTTTAATAGCTTAACAAAGTATGGATAGTAAGGGCAAGCTTTGAGACTAATAAGAGATTCTTTTTCACATTTGGGGCAAGCTTAATGGGCTTCAAAATGGAGAAGTTATTTTTGTAAGGAAGTATTCTTAATATGTTATGGGAACATGTTCCTTGTCACCAACCTAAATACTCTAAGTGCTATAATAAGGAGGTGAGTGATATGAAGCTTACTCTTTAAGGTGACCATGTGTGATGTTGTGTAGGTATTAGGGATCCATTCATCTTTTGTTAGCTTTAAAATTTGCAGTGTAATGAGGGCCTTTGGGACTTTTGTAGATTGATAGCTATGATCAAACCTTTAAAAGCATTGTAAGGTTGTATGATCCCTCTTAGAGAAACTTGGACATGTCATTAGGATGCAGTTAGTCGTTTATTGAGTGTTCTAGTTTGGGGATGGTGAGGTAATTAAGCTTCATTGTTGTTAGTTTTACTCTTGATGTCACTCGATATAGGTGAAGGAAAGATACCTTTCCTTAAGAAGTGAATGTGGTAGACGTTCCACATCCACGACTGCCATTCCTATCTCTCTATGTTTCATTGTGAAATAAAGGTAGTGTTCATATTCTTTGAGGTTATACACCAATTTAGCCGGATTTCATATGTTTGTAGCTAGGACAAAACATCAAATGCAAAGGGGAACCGAGTTCTTGCACATCACTATGTAGAAGGTCTCATATTCACATTCACATTCTAGGCCCTTAAAGAGATAGAATGTCTTTGGAAAGTCATTGAGAGGTCAGCCTATCAAGCTCAAGTGATGAAGCAGGCCCTAAAATTCATAAGCTACACAACTAGTGACTTGGTCCCTTTTTGGAGGTGGTGGATGGGGAAAGGAAGATCAAACTCCCTAGCCTTGGATTTTTGTGCAAATGGCTTAACCAATGCTTCCTAAAATTTTGTAGAAGTCTCCAATTCAAATACATGTCCTAAAGCCTCTTCAAGCAATGTATTAATGACCCATTGCTTCACTAAGCTGTCAATTCGAACCTAGGACTCAAAGTTTAGGTTCCTCTGTTCCATTTCTTCCACAATGATGACTTTAAAGGGAATTGTTGTTTTTGTAGTAATGGAACTATTAAAGCAAGAAGACCTATCCTAAAACTCATAGGAAATAAGAGGTATATTATTATCTAATATAAGACTAGGCTCACATATTTCAACTTTTGATGTGGGATAAACATCTTCAATAGAAACTATATACTTTCTGAGTCTAAATGAGTGACTTCACTAGGGCAACCGAGGGCAAGTAATTGCTCTTTATGAGTTTTTAGGATGACAAAATTCCAAAACATTTAGGAAGCTGGAAATAGTCGGTGGTTTTCTCACCGAAGAGAGTTTTAAAGAAGTCTTTTTAGCATGGGTGTGGTGGCTCTCATAACTAGTCGAAAGTGAAGGAAAGATACTAGTGTTTGGGCCGTACTGAATGTGATTTTGTATAGCATGAAAAACTTAAAAGAGTAAAACATGTATCCTATCTATTTATAGAATGAGTTAGTCAAAAATAGTGTACAGAGATGGTTAAGCGGGCAACCAATGCTTTTGTTAACTTGGGTCTATATTTATTACCTGCGGAAAGGTGAGGTGTACCAGCAAATTGAGTAGTATGAGCACGCAGATTAGGGAGTGACAGCTTGCGTGGAGTGTTTGAGAAATTGATAAGATGCACGTTGCTGACTGGTTGATGAGTCTTGATGTTGACCGAGCTGAGGAGAATTAAAATGCATGATTGTTATTACAGGTGGTTCACCTATATAGTCCAGCAAGCTAAAGAAAGAGTTTTGGGTCAATGATATGGCTAGTTGACTCTTACCACTTTCGTCATTGTCTTTTAGGTTAACGTCTCTTCTTCTTTTTTTTCTTTGAGCTATATTCTTCCGGATCTTACGCATCAGTTCCATAAGGCAGACGTTGAATCGGAAAACTCCTGTTGTTAGGGATGAAAATAAGGGTCACCCACTTGTGCTTGAACTGGAAATAAGGTAATTTGAATTAGAAAATTAGAAGGAAAATGAAGAGGTTTGAACATATAAAACGCACTCTTTAATCAGGATAAAGAAAATAACAAATAGCCTCTTGGCCTGACTTAAACCTTCGATGGAGTACTGATTTGGAAGATGGATTGTTTGTCTGAAACCGTCAACCACAGGAAAAAGATCATAAATGTGTTGCTTTTCGGTGTAGTGGGCGCCCTACCAGTCAACGATACCTGCAACTCGGAAACCTTATCATTAGCTAATAAAAGATTGGTTCGATCAATTATATTGTTTTGTAGAGACAGACTGTCCCCATGTCTGACATTGCTCCTGCAATGGACCAGATTCATTTCACGTAGAATCGATCTCTGAATACCTCAAAAAGGTTTCTAGAATGAGGCTACCTGCCATCACCATCACCACCTGCGGTAGAACCCTCATGCTCGTAACCATTATGTCAGTCACAGAAAGATGTATCTCTCTACCGTTGCTATACATACATCAGCCGACACAAAGCCCGCTGGAATTATTCGTTTCGTCAATCCGAGAACAAATAATTGAAGAATCAGTGCTCTTGAGGAACCTTTCACTTTGATACCCACTTCCTATTGAAGAAATATTTAAAAACTCTATCAATAAGTCAAGAAGATTTTGGTTCAGTTGAAATCAACGTAAGTTAGAACCAAAGAGGTCTTAGGTTTAAGATACCAAAATTTCCATCCTGTTGCCTATAAAAAGAAAAAAGAAAAACTCTATAAATAGATATTTATGATGTTCCTGATTCAAACATTTTCATCAGCGCAGAACCGCTGCGCAACTTCTTGAGTTAGTGAGGTTGAGCCTCATTTTGCCAATGAGGTCCTAAATAATTTTAAATGATGCAACATGATTGTGGTTGGTCTCTAATATATTAACTTGATATGACTTTTTTCTCTTTTTTTTTGGATAAAAATATAAGTTTGTATTAATAAACACTAGTGTGTAAAAGCATAAGGGCATACCTAACATTACAAGAATTATGAAACTATAAAAAAAAAAAAATTGAGGTTAGAATCCTTTAGATCTCACTTAAAATAATATTTCCTATGAGAATTTTATATTTAAAAAAAAACCTCCTTTGTACAATTTTTCTTATTTAGGATCTCAATTATTTTATTCTAGAATTTTCTTTTATTGCATTTAACATATATATAATAAATATTTGCTAAAAAGGATATTTTAAGAAGTTTTCAGCCAAGTCCTTTCTTTTAGTTATTTTGATCATCTTCCAATATGATGTTAGATTCTTTCCTTTCTTTTGTACTTTTATCATCCTAATATATTTTATTAATAAAGACTAAGCTAAAAAATCATACCTTGTTGAGACTAATGGCAGGATATAAGTCTAACCTAAATCCAACATTACATGCCATTAACCAAGAGAAAAGAAAAGAAAAGAAAAGTTCTTGAGATAGGATCAAATATATTAAGCTCTACAATTAGTTTCTTATCCAAGAGAAGACAATGAAGAATAATCTGAATTGAAATCAAGTGTATCACCTAAGAAATATGATAATGATTGATCATAGTCATGCTTTGGAATTAAGGACTTAGTGAATTTAATGTTGATGAAGCACTAACCTATAGTCTTTCAGGTTATTGTTTCGTCATTAGAGGGCTCCGCTCTAGTTGAAACATGAAAATTGTCATCCTTAATGATGTTATCTATCATTTTTCTTCTCACTTCAAGTCAAAGGCATTCATTCATCACCTCAAAGTGGTTAGAGACATCTTAAACCTCCTCAATAAGGCAATCCTCACTTCATTTATCCTTCTCAACCTTACTAGCATTTCCTTTTTTTTTAATAGTTTTCTTTTTCCTCTTTTGTCTTTTTGTCTTGTTAGTTGATAACTCTAAATTTTACAGAGTTATTGTGATTGTTTTAGGTAATATCTAATATAGTATTTGTTAAACTACATGCACATTTATCTATATTTATGCAACTTTTTTTAATTCATGTAGCAAACCCAAAATAGAAGAAAAAGAAGTAGAAAACCATGAAAAAGGAATAGAAAGGAAAACAAGCAAAGTTGAAGCTAGGGTACGCACGTGGAACCCGCATGAAGAAAAAGAAAGAGACAAAGGAAGTAATTAACTGGGGGAATTGTGGAGGAATTATTGAGCTTAGTGTGGAGAGAAACAGGACCAAATAGTGGAGCAAAAATAGAGAATGAGCATTGGCGCGAGTGATTATCGTGTAATAAAAGTGGTCAAAAAGGCTATTCTTGTGAGGGCTTTTGTCAAGAAAGAGTGGAGGACGGAGGAGTGATCAACGAGAAAGGGAAGCAGATGGTGGGGGTTACTCGCTAGAACTTGGCCGCATGCGACAGTGCGAGCCCAACCACCGACATTCTCTTCCGGTGAGAGACCTACCACACTTCTGGCCATTCTTTTCCATTTTTCCACCATTTTTGGGCAATTTTTGGCATGGAGAAAGCATATCTGCCCTCACAGTACAATTTCCAATGTTTCTATGCCAGTTTCGTGGCGGTTTATGGCGGTTTCTGGCGAAGAATGGTGAACACCGTTCGAGCCTTATCTGCTAGATCTACGTGCTTCTGCTGCATATTCGGGTGATTACTTAGCAGATCGGCATTCCAAGGACCGTGATCTACAATTTTTGTCATTTTTTGTGAAGAATGGTGACAGCGCATGGTGGCACGTGACAGTGTGTGGCGGTGTGTGGTGGTGGCACGTGTCAGCTCATTTCTACTCATTTTCTACCCACTTTCTAGCCAGCTCCTCCTCCTCTTCCTAATGTGCAAATTTGTCCAAACTTTCTCTGAATTGAAGACATTTTGGTGATAGCTTTGATGTTTTTAGCTTAAAGAATGTTTTGTTCAAGTGTTTGCATTGTTCTGGTGTTTGTAAATAGTATATTTTAGTTTATTATGTTAGAGCTATCATGTAACTTGATTACAATGGTATGAATGATATGACTATGTATGTTGTGTGAGATATTTTATGAATGTGAAGTTGTGTGTTATTGAGCTTAATGCTTTTGAGTGATTAATTACCACTTAGATGAGCTGCATGTTAGAGACCGACAGGAAATAACATGCAATTGTTTCTTATAATATGCAACCATAGATTAATATGAATAAACATATACCATATAATTTGTGTAGCTTTAGGTAAAAACTAGAATATTCACATATCTTAATGCACTTAGTTCATTTAATTCATGGGTAAAAATACAGTGAGTTAATGAGCTAAGTAGATTCGCTATATCTAGACATAGGATAATGAATAAATTAGAAAATTCTGCTATCACATGAGTAGAATTAATCTTGCTAGCATGAATGATCGACATTTGTATATAGTAATTAGGTGAAATTGGATGCTCTAGTATGTTTTAATTATCAAGTTTAGATTAAATTTAGTTATTTAATCCATGTTTTACCTTTTCAATTTGCTTAGATAAACTTTGGGATCTATTAACCATTAGTAATTAGTTAGTTTAGTAAGCATTAGTCCCTGTAAGACCATACTCATTCTCATCATTATATTACTTATTCGACATGTACATTTGCAAGTAGAATTTCACCAAACATTAGCTAAGAACTTTTTCTCTTCTACTCCTATAGATTGAAGCTCTAAGTCCATCTTATCTCTCAACTTAGTATGTTGTCTCATAAGAACTCTTGGCGAGTCAAATATAAATGGAAAGGGCAAAATAATCTTAAGTCATGTTCAAGTGTCCAAGTTTCTTTTTGATCCTTAATTATTTTGCTTTTATCTTCTACCAATTGGAATTTTTTCTATCTATGAGATGCTATTGGAAACATCTTATGCAAGAAATACCACATTGTGTGTCTAGAGTTTGAAGTTAGACTTTACCTTAGATCTTACATTAGCATCCTCAATAGCTTTATTTGGTGCTTTTCTTTCTTTATTGTTTGTTCACTAGAACATTTTAGGTTTACTTCAAGTTTTTCAGAATCATTTTTCAACTTAATTTCATTTGATGGACTATGATCAAAATAATTTTCCCATTGCATTTCCTTTAATGGATTGTATTCTTCATTTTTTTTCATTACTTCTACTTCTTCTCCCTGAATGGCATGATAAGATCTATCAAAAATCACTTCATCTTGATCTTCATCCATATATAACATCATCATTAATTTGCTTTAGGTTGGAGGAAACAACAATCTTATCATTACACACAATGGGATTAACTTCCTATGTAAAGGTTACCATTGCTTCTAACTTTTTTCTATTTTCTTTTATTTTCTACACCTTGGATTCCTTAGCTACTTGAATTTGTCTTCCTTTCCCATCACCTAAATGCTAGGCTTTGGATTTTTCATACTTGTGCAATTCCTTTTTACATATGGACTTGTCATGTCCTTATATGTGGTAATAATTACCAAAACCAATATTTATCTCATAAATGATTTGTTATCTCTTCCCACCCTCTTTGAAAGCATTAAGGTGAATCTTGGTAGACAAAGGATTAGAAATATCTATCTTTACACATATTCTTGCAAGCATAAAGTTTTCTACGAACAAAGTGTGATCATTTACCTTTAAAAAATGACCAAGCCTATTACCTATTCCACATAAAGTTAAAGGATTGTAAAAGGGTAAACACAAACTTGGTAATCAAAGCCAAATCATTGTGTATTTGGATTGATTGCTCTTGTTTAGCACCCTCAACCATTTGTTAAGGAGAAAATAATGGTTTTCAAAAACTTGTTATTCACGTGACCAAGTTATGGTGAGATCCTCCTCTAAAAAGAAAAAAAAAAAGAAAGAAAAAAAAAGAATTTGAATACTTTAAGGATTGATTAATCTAACTATGGTAAGATGACTTAAACCCTAAAAAGAGTTTATAAGATGCTTAAGGATTTCACTGAGGAACAAACTAATCCAAAGTTTCCTATACGTGTGAAGTTGTGAAATTCTAAAGCTTGTTGATATTTAAAAGGAAGTATGCAACTTTTAGTTTCCTTTTATATGTTGTGGGTTCTTTTAGAGAGAATGGAATAGGTAAAATTGGTGGGGGTGATAGAAAGGAGGAGCTTTTGCTTGATTGGTAAGGACAGAAAGATAAGATTTTTTAGAAGTCATTGGCATATGAGACATTACTTACAAAGGTGGCTTAGATTTCTTTGGTGCCATGCCACCGAAATGAGTTGAAAGCAGCGGTAAGTGGTGAGGCCCCCCTGACCAATGGTAGAGAGGGGACCAAAGAGAGATAAGATTTGTTAGAGAGTCATTTTGAGCAAAAATAGTCTTCCAAATTATCATTGTACATGTATATTCAAAAAGGAAATGACTGAATTTTTTATTTGAGATTAACATAAATCATAATATAAGTTAACTAAATAGAGCCATTGTATAACTTCTTTACTATAAAAAGTTTATCTTGACAAAATGATCATATAATGAAATTATGTTTATTGATATTGTCAATTTAAATTAAATTATATCAATCTACCTCTTCATTAATTAGTCACTGCTCTTTATAAATTTCCTTCTAACAATGGGTAGACCTATAAAGAACTAAAGTAATAGCAAACCTCAATTTGAAGAGGTCTCTTTAATTCTATGCCATAAAATCTTTTATGATAAGTTGCATTATTTCAACCATATGTAACCTCAATCTGTCGCAAATTTGCTATTATTTTGTCTTCTACAGTCGGAGGTCTGTTGAGGACTCCTAAGATTATTTTTATGTTCTTCAGACATTAGGACAAAGGTTTAGCTGAGTGAAGTTGGGTCCAGTCATCGACCTCATGGCCCATGGGTTCTGTAATAGTATTAATTAGATTTGACTGACCACCGAGCCTTTACGAGAAGCCTTACCAAGTCCAGATTGAATGCTTCCTCCACACAGCTGGAGAGTAGAGACAAGAAACAATCGTCATCAGAAAAACTTTCCTCAATGATCCCATTAAGATCTTTGCTTTTCTATGATAATGTTAACGTCATCTCAGTTTTCCCCCTTTTGATTTTATTTTATATTATTATCCCCCGTTGTTCACGTTATCATTCAGAATTGGTAGAGGGATCGATCAATAACTATGTTCTCTTCTTTGTGATTGAAAGATATGCTTGTTCCACCTTTACAGGTAACAAACGAGAAGAATAAAAAAACACTAAAAGAAATCGGAGATCATTTTAATCAGATATTAAATTAAAAGGAGAAGAAATGAAAATACATCCCGAAAATGACTAGTCATAATCCATTTTACCACACATCTATGAACTTGTTCTATTTACTAGACTTGGTATCTTTCTACATTAGTAATTTTACCTCATTTATCACATATCCTGCAGTCTTTTCCTGTATCTGGCAAGAACCTTACTGTTCAGTAGAACGTCAAAAATTGTCGGTATCTTTTGCTGCCGACCATAATACGATGAGCAGGCTAGCACGGTTACCCAAATGTTTTATAATGTTAAGGAGCAACTTCTTCGTTCGGAAATAGCCGAGAAAAATAGCTGTTGTTTGTATCTCAACAGCTATTTTCTTTATGGGGACGTTATGCAGATCCCTAAATGTGGGTTCTGAATTTTCAACACCCACATAAATTCCTTTATTAAAACGCCTAAAATTTAATCTAAAATTTAGCTAACGAGTTAGAGGATATAATATATATATGAACATTATCTAAGAATTATATTATTTTCATTTGAAACCTTCGTCCTTAACATTCTTAAGCACATCAAAAATAAATTAGGCTTAAGATTGAGTGAGATGAAATAAATGCTTTCTTACAAATTGAACATATTTTAAAAGTTTCAAATTAAATAAATCAAAAGAGATCAAATTGAGATATAATACTATATTAAAAAGTTTAATACTTAATCAAAAACTTAACTTATCAATTAAAAGATTTTTTTACATTTAAATATTAGTCAAAAATTATACCATCCCATGGAAAACTTTCATTCTACTGATCCTTCACTTCAAAGAAGTGGTCGTAACTGACATTGGCAGCTATTTGAACTGATGGGAGAACAATTCAAGCCAGAGACTGTTACGTGCAGGTTTCACTAAACCTGCAAAACACCTTACTGGGGTGTGTTAAAAGCTGGTCTAGGACCTTGTAGCCTCAGACGTGTTTGATAAGGCACGTCACTCCCTGGTTGTCCGCAAAATGACTATTTAAAGGCTCTAAAGGCCACCGAATGAAATGGAAAGTAACCAAGAAAGTTAACCCAAAACCCCTAAAATGTCTGTGTTCTAATGTTTGCGGTAGAGATGGAGTTCAAGGCTCCAACACATCCAAAGACCCATCCAAATAATCCAAATGCCCGTTCAAATGGTACCCTTTTGGCCCCAGTTGCATGTACCCAAATTTGTTCACGTAACAGAGACTCACATCCTGCTTTTCTTTTCTTGAATAGGTATATTTGTCTAAGAAAATCAATTAGAAAAGACATATACTTATTAAATCTTAGGGACAGATACTAGTGTAAATGTTGAGAAAATTTGGAAAAAATTTTCTATGGTGAAATAATATCAAGCACCTCAATGGAAAGCCTATCAATGGTGTGTGTGGTTGTCTCAAAAGCAAAATCCAAAACATGTAGAGGGATGTGGGCAAATGATGTAACATGGCCAAGCTCATTTTGATAATGTAACAATGTTTTCTTTCAACTGGTCAATATTGGCACATATGGGCTTGAAATGTATCGATGGATGTCCACTTTGGTGAGTGTTTGCCAAAAGTCAGATGATACGTATTCCACGATACCATTGTCTTGATTTTTCTATCAAATTGATTTTCTATCACTCTATCACAATTTTCAAAGGTTGAGAGAAATTGATCGTGTGAAAGAGAGACCATAAGTCAATGTAAATTTGGAAAATCTGAAATGAAACAAATATAATATTTTTTCTCAGAAGAAAAAGTTATAGGAATGGGCCCCCCTAAGTCAATATAGATTAAGTCCAAGGAAGCCCTTGATTTTGTTTTGGTTGGCAGGTGTGGCAGGCATGTACTTTTGCTTATATGACACATTACATGATGAGAGTGGACAACCTGCAGATTGTTTTTTTTTGGAATGTACATGGTTACTATCTACGATACCAACAATCTAATTTATTTGTTAATAACACCATCAATGCAAAAGGTCGTTGTGATGCAGGCAATTGCAAGAGGCAATATAACCCCCCTTCAACCATGCCTTTGGGTAGGGTATAGCCAGTATGAAGGTTCTGTACAGTACAAATTATTGGAGATATCTATATTATTTGTGCTTTTTATTGTACCTTTATGGGTTACCAGTATACCACTTCGTTGCCAGCTATAACTTGTTTAGACCCACGATAGGGAAGAACCTCCCCTAGGTCCATTGGAATGTTAGTGACATGGCTGGTTGCAAATCTATTCGATAGCAATTTGGTCTCGGATGGTCCATTATGCAAAGGCAGGGTTTGGAAAGTGATGTTAGAATTTGTACATATTTGTGTCTATTTAGTGATCAATCTGCAAGTTTCCTTGACCCCACTCGGTCCTCCCCCGATGTGCTTGTGGGTGGGCATGCCGATTGAAATCATCCTCTTAGTGGTAGTGATTCCATCAGCATCATTTTGGGCGAGAAATTCATCCAGGAATGGGAAAGTTCCATTGAGGAATTGGAGTAATCCTCTCACACATAAGTAAGGATGATCCTCACCTTCTAGACAAGATAATTCAGACCTTCGAGGTGCACCCCGACGACAAGAACAATTAGTGTTCCAACGGTGTTTTGGGTTTCTCAGTGAGAGTCAGAGGCAGAAGAGTGTGGCCATGGTGATTGAATGATGAAGTTGAGCAGGGCTTTCATCCAGCGGCTTAACTGATACCAAGATAAACATGTTGGTGTTGAGAAAATTTGAATTTTTTTTCTCAAAAACCAAAACCTTTTCAGAAAAATTTAAGAACCATAAATATGCTTTGAAAAAGATTGTTGTATTTCTCGACGATCTAAGATGTACACATCAATCAGGGTTTATAAGCCTAAGCTAATTAATGTGCAGGGAATACCAATGAATATAAAATCAAAAACAGTAATCACAATAAAATCTCAAGTTGATAAATAAGGAAATTGTTTATTATAATGAATAATTTTCCTATTTAAGATGGGTATTATCCTATACTAGAAGTATAAAAATGAGGTTTTGACTTTATAAATGATGAGATTTCCAATCTAATGTCTTATGAGTTTTGGAATAAGCCCTTATACTTTAATACAATATTAGAGCTAAATTTGAGCCTTTATTTTATAATTTCCTAGGTCTCATAGTTGGGTTTCTATTCATGTATAATGGTTATGTTAGCATATATATGAGATAGAGTGTTAAAGACAAATATTATCTTATATCAAAACATAAAAATTGATTATTAACTTTATAAGTGATGAGGTTTTTCTCACACTTTTGATGTGAGATAATATTTGTATTTAATATTCTCTAATGAAGGTTGGTGATTCTCGAAGAAGTTTTGATTTTATGTATGCAAACATTAACGTGAGTGATTTCGTGTGATTGTGCAGCGCGCAAGATCTGGGAGTCACTAGTGAGCATCATGTCTTCGAGGGCTGACGTGGTAGGTCGTCTCAGGTGGATTGACACTGCGTGCAGTTGATGCTAAGATAGGATGATGACGCAGCAGACATGGCACAATGACGTGGCACGTATGAGATTAGCCACTGTTTTTTTTTTCTTTTACTTTAATAGGGATCAAACAAAAGGTACACACAACGGCTAAACAACTATAATGACAAGCTCGAGTGAAAACTGCACAGAGTTTCTGCTTTTGCATTTAACTAGTCACCAAGAGTCTATACATCTGGATTTGGAGTCCTTTTTGTCCGTATTCATTCACTTAGACCCTGGCTGCCGTTCCCCTTTTGGAGAATACATTACATAGAAGACTAATAACGTTGTTTTTCCTAGCCTCGAAACTCGAAAAGTAACATCCAATAATTAGGTTTTGATACAGAAGATGGCTGCTGGCCTGCGCCAGCAATAAAAAAACTAGCATGCTTGCTAACAGTGAGGCGATAGAATTTGTACGTCTTATCACTGACCGAGTTCATCCCATCCTGGTCTTGCCCGTCAATTTAAAAACTTCAAGCCAAAGATAGTTTTCCACCACCGACGTTGGTTTTCTATTTAATAATCTTGAAAGCTATGGACTAGGGCTATCTAGCCGCCTGCCACAGGAGGATGGTCTAGGGGGAAGGAAGATTTAGATCTTCACTGGTTATCACAAAAGTAAAAGACAACAACAGTTCCCTGGGGTGAAAGTGTCCTCGTCACATGGCTAAGTCCAGCGAATTTGGGGTGAAAGTGAGTTACTCTTTCTTGTTGTCAAAGATAGATGTTTTGCAAGATGTTTTACTGGATCTTTATCAAAAATATTAAGATTCTACTTGATTATTTTGGTAAGGAGAAATAAGTACCATGGCTTCTTAATCTGATCTTAATAATTGGAAGTGAACGCTGTCCGACTATTCAAACTGTCAGTTAATGTCAAATTTGAAAAGGATCTTGAAATCGTTCAATCCACTAGTCTAAAAACCTAAGTTTGATACTTTAAAGCTAATTACGTTATACTAATGAGTTTTATTTATCGCTCGACACAAGATTTATTTTCATATTGGTTATAAATGTGTGCATAAAATTTCACATTAATTTTAAATTCCTTTTTGAAAACTTTTTTTATAGAAAAAGAAAAGACATTTACTTTTTAACTAACTTTTTAGTAAAAATTAGTTTTTTATCTTGATACTAGAGTTTATATTTAATAGAGGGTTTGTAATGAATAGATATTGCTAGCACAAAATTCCTTACTCACATTAGTTGTAAGAGAATGTATTAAGAATAAGATAGAAAAAGTCTTAGCTAAATTATGCTTGAAAATATTGTTTAAAATGAAAAAAACCCTAATTTTCATTTACATCGAAACAAAAAGAACCTGATCTTTCAGATACATTCTTAAAGATGGTAGGAGAGAAGGGTCTTCATGGTACCGAACCTTCGAAACGTCCTAAACGCCGTACAAACTCAGCCGCCACCCTATAATTATCTTTTACCAACCTGATAGCTCAAAAGAAAATCATTGCGAAAGCAGTCGTCTACATACTAACTGGCAACTTGCAGGGACCACTGGAAAATGAATATTTTTCATATGTATTTTTTTTAAAAAATTATTTTTGATATTACAATATATGCACTCAATTTAAGTATATGGGTGTTGAATCCTAAATCTTACAATTAAAATCCCTACTAATTCACCATTAATCAATTACAACTAGTGTAGTAGTGATTTGAACATTAAAAAAATCTATTGTGTCCTTGCTGAAATAGTACGTAATGGTATGGGAATAATGTTTACCATATCCTGCACCCTAAATGATTAATTAAATTTTATGAGTACATACTGCCCTTTATGATCATTTATATGTTCCAATGTCATATGAAGCATAACTGCTGTAAGACTTATTTGATGCAACTAAAAAAATTATAATCCTAAATATCGTAAGGTATAAATTTGCTAACTGATTGGTGTATAAATACCAACAGATTGTTCATATAAGAATCTATTTTTAGCAATATTTAAAAGCAAGATATTGCAATTAACTCTTGAAGTTGAATCTTGATCAAAGAGTTTTCAGCTATATTGATACAAATTTTTGAATAAATAACCTCTCCTGTCCTCTTGGTTTCATACCTGATGCTTGGTGATATTTGAATTATAGAAATAACTTTTAAGCTTGTACTAGCTCCCATATTCAGTATGAAATTAGATATAGAATATAAAAAAATGTAGAAAAATGACCTACTTTAATCCCAGCAAAAGCACATCATTTCTAGTGGAAAATAGAATCAGTTCCAAAGAAGAAAATGTCGAAGCTTTAAGAACTGAGAGTCTACGAGGCTAAGCTGAAGCGACGTACAAGATGCCATGCTATACACAGATATTAATAGAAGGTAAACTCCAAGCCACAGAATAGCAGCCCCGGCAACAAGAAAGAACTTTCCTCTTTAGGAATCGACATGACTTCCTGTGTCAGGCAGTTTTCCAACAGGAGAGAGCGAAGAGGGTTCGCCCCTTCCATCCCTGTAGCAGCCAGTGCCCCCCTTCGTCTGCTAAGAAATCCTTGTTGTAACATAACTTCACTTGCTCCTTCACCTTCTTCAGGATCTCCCGGTTCAGGGGAAGTTGCCTCAACCCAGCCCTCTGGTTCCGGAACTGCCACTGCCGACATGTCTCTGGCCTCTCAATTCTCTTAAACCCTTCGCAAGCGATGACGTTCAAAACCTGTTTTCCATATATCTCTTGCTCGAACACTATCCTATCCCGATCTTCACCGGGTACATTCGTTCAAACATATCAAACACTGAAGAGTAGTAGAATAGTGCATCTCGGAACCGAGAAGTAAAAAAGGGGGAATTGTAGGACCCATTAATGATCCCGTGAATAAAAACATCTGGATTAATCATCTTAATCAAGTGCAGAACACTGTCCCTGGGGCTGCTTGACACTACTGTGTCATCATGTAGGTATCTAAACAGGTATGAACAGTTAACAATAACCATCTCATCCTCGAAAATCTTGAGATCCTCGAATTGGATAGTTTCCCATTCCTGTACTATGCCATTGTATTCGATAAAGACATTGAATCTCTCACAATAACTTTCTAGTCCACGCCTGGTTTCATCGATCCTTGCTGCCGGCTCTAAACCAGGTTGAGGAAGGTCTATTCCCGTGATGCGTAGCGATGGAGGCCCACCTGGTCTTCCTGAGAGACTCTGGATAAGCTCAGGCCAAATGGAACCATACAGGACACCAAAATGGATGATGTGGAGCCTTGTTGCTTTCTTTGCTACTTCCATGATTGTTTGGTTCACAAAGAAATTCGTGACGCTCATGAAAGGGCATGATTTAATAAACAACTTAGAGGCTTTGAAGATATGAATGGATGACACCTTTTTGGCAACAAGCGCTTCATAGAACTTACTTTCAGTACCGGCCAACCGTGCCTGAAGAGCGTTGGCAAAGCAATGGGCCAGCCGCTGGGAGCTGTCACCAAAGGGAGAAGAGTGCTGCCTTATCCGCCATAGCAGTTCATTGGCACACCTGAGGTCGTTACCTCCTACTGCTTCTGCGCAGTCCATGAGGAGAGTCCTTATGTCAACTAAATCCCCATTGTTAACCCGTTTCTTCCTGCGGGTTGCTTTGCCACTGGCTACGTCATTCTGTTCACTATAGTGGATCGTCCTACACATTGCTGACATATCGCCTTCGCCCTTAAGTAGTAATCCTTTATCAAACATCTGAAAGCGCTTAGGTGCTTCATCATGTATTGCCAAATGCTTATTCCGCCTTTGTGGCTCAACACTCAAGTTGACAATATCGGTGCAGTTTTTTCTTTCCATGAGTCCACTAGGTGATTGATGCATTGTGTCTTCCTCCTCTGTAGTAACCACTTCTGCATTTTTTCCTAGGGGCGTAAGGGGGAATAATCTATTGCTTTCCAGATTTAAATTCCCATGATTGCCATGTGGAAGCAATCCAGGGTTTTCCTTTATCACAGCCATACGTTGCAGAAACGATTCGCTCTCACTAACCGAACCTGGAACTAGAGGCGTATATATAGGAGGGTTCGCCAGGCCATTCAGAGTGTTGCCATAGCCGTTTGGAGGGCTGAACGACGGCAGACAGGACGGTGAGTTGGAGAAGGGAGTTTCCTGGTCAGCGGATGTAGCCTGAGCACAATAGGATTTCTGTTTAAAGACCCCAAAAACACAGCTGGATTCCATAGTTTTGTTAGTCTTGGGAACGCTCTCACAACCACAATTATTGCAAAAGGTGGAGCAGTTGTTGGCTGGGTATTCTACATTTTGATTGATTAAGGATGGATATTTCTCACCAAGTACACCGTAAAACGACCTTTCAACTGCTTGAAGTGCATGGTCAGGAAACACGAACGTCGTATTCTCCATGCTTTCATCCATAAGAATCTGGCTTATGTAACTCAGATCAATGTCTGAAGAACCACTTTCTTCTGAAGGATTCGCTCCCTCTGAGCTCATAGCTGAAGCTAGAGAACTTTCTTGGGCCTGTGTCAAGGAAATAAAAATCCATGAAGTTATTATTGATCCTAAAAAGATGACTACGCACTGAGAAAGACAAATGACCGTGTTTCATGAGAATATTTTCGTACGGAAATGCCATGAAATACAAATTATTAGGTGTAGGATACAAAGATCAGAGCCCACTGAAGAATGCAAGGGTACGCAATGTTAGGGTTTGATGCTTCTACTTCTCAAGATCCTAATTCTTATGGTTCGGCAGTATCAAAATTTAACACTATGAGGAACAAACATCATCTATTGAAACAAGATGGCCTTCTAGAGATCTACTCTAGCATATTACAGAGACAACGATGATAAAATGTCTAATTATTGACCTCCTAGATCAGAAATATTATAAAAGCCCAACTTGGAAATAAAGAATTGAAGTATCACCAAAAACTTGGAGGAAAGAGAATTCTGTAATTAGAGGCGTATAACATGCATAACACCATTGAAGATACCTTTTTGCTAACTTGTCTCTTTCAACTAATTCCTCTGCCGAAGAGTCACCTATCAAGAAAACACTTCTAAATAAGAAGTTGAGCATGGACGCTTTAACAAGAATACAGACAGAACATAAAAGTGAACATCAGAAACAAAGAGAAGGGCGTACTATAGAGAAACAGAGGAGATGGCCCATATTAGAAACATGGCTCTCATTTAAAAAGAAGTAGTCGCCACCGAGATTGACTGGATGGAGAGCGTCGCTGTCAGCTACAAAACAGTACAAGTGCCTCAGTGGTTGTAGAAACGATTAGTCAGAACATCAACATCCGGATGGTACTAAATGTTAAAAAAATTTAACCCGGCTTGTTTCACACGCAATTCACTTCTGTGTGCGTGTGATTTAAGTACTCACGTATTATTGAAAAAGTTTGAACAAAAAAGTTCGTGCAAGAAGATTAGTTTGACATATATACGAGTTTTGTTTTTAGTCACCGGTATTCGCCTGCAATGATCATGAAGAAAAAATTCAACGTCGACATGTGAGCCCCTCTAGAAGAAAAGAGAGATGTGATGTTGACACAGTCCAAACAGCCACATGTAACACTTATTGACAGCTCTGCACACATAGTATATCTAGCGAAACCACTCCCTGATTACACATCAGTACCTACCGCGCCAAGTAGGGAATTAGCTGTCCAAAATTCTCAAGAACCGGCAGGGTCAGAACCAATGCGCAGCACAAATGAAGTCAGTGGATATTCAAATCGATTCACAAATAGGCTGACAACAGAACTATGAATCTTAAAATGGAACAGACTGAGATTTGAATGAGTGATGCTCCCAGTTTCAATTTCTAGCTCAGGAAGCTCCATTTAGAGAACCTATAGAAGATAAAATGTTGCCAACCTCAAATATTCCCGTTGGACAGTTACGCGTAGGCCTGTGCTGTCCTCCGGCAGATCAGAGGATGTGCAGACAGATGGCAGATGAAGAACTTTCTAAAAACACAGCTTTGCTCCCAAGACATCGAAAGGTTACTTAAACGAAATGCACAGTTTCTTTAAGTTCAGTAGGCCACAACCAAATGCGGGCCAACAAGAATTAGCATAGGTTGCTTATCTACAACTTGTGGGACGAAGTCAATGTTTGCTTAAAAAGGTGGGCCAAAAAGGTGGACTCTATCTACATAATGTTTGCTTAAATAGCTTACATAAAAAAAGACAAAGAAAGAAAAGAAAGTAAAACTGCAAATTTATGGCTTGTTCGACTTGAACATGTTAGGTATAATAAGTTGAAGATAATTATGAAGAAGTCAATGTTAAATAGCCTAGCTAGAAGTATGGATAAATAGAATATGTGCTAGACATCACATTGGTAAGCTCATTAATTACTATATACTAGACCAGGTTTATGTTTTGGACTTTTTTGCATAACTTGGTCCGCCATAAAAAAAATTATAAAGCCATAGGAATGTTGCATGAAATTAGCCTAATTAAATTGTCATTAAAATTGTATTAGGTTACATAACCCAACAATATGGATACTCTAAGAAAAGGATTTCAATATTCATCAATTGCATTCACAAACAACAACATTTATCTTTAGGATCTTTTACATAGTGGAGTTATACTATTATCAAATGTATCGAATGTCAATTTTGCATAGCCAGACATACTACTATTGAACGTCATGGGATTACATACTTAAACCATGCTATTCCTTATCAACTAACTTTAGGCCCTTAGTGAATAATAGTTTTCCAAGTTGAGTTCATTGAAAAATTTCATCCACAACTACAATCCAAATAAGCTTGTCTTCTATAATATCATTGGTATGAAATTGATATTATCTATAAGCATAGACTACAACTCCAATTGGTAAGCAATTTCAACTCCTACGTTCTTATTATCACAAAAATTTTAGCATCCCTTGAAATTCCAAAAGCAAAGAACGTAATCATGCTAACAATAGGTCCTTTAAGTAGAGAATAATTATCCCAAAGAGTATGGATTTTAAATTATCACTCTTCTATTTCATTCGCTAGATAGCTAGAGATCTAACGTTTAGAATCTTCCCCCATGAGCGATTCCACAACTTTATACTCCAAATGTATCATGTTTTAACTAGTTAAGAGTTCACCTATGATGACCTCATAGATTTAGAAGTTAAAAGATTTCGAATGTAATTTCTTTGTGTAATTTTGTTTGAACCCTTGACTTTTTGTATAGCAAAGTCACCTTCACTTACTTGTAAATACTGGATTCCAAGCAACTTTGGCATTATGCATATTCAATTCTAATCCCAAACATAGAAATCTTCCATCATTTGGTTTATTTGCTTTGATATTTTACTTGGAATTATGAATAGAGAAGCCTAGTATGTTTGCATTGAGAACAAAACTATTTTGATTAGCTAGACTCTACTTGCATATGATAAGAGTTTGCTAGTTCAAAGCTGAATTTTGGCAAGGATCCTTTCCACTAGAAATTTAGGGTAATGCTTCTTCAAAAAAAAATATTAAATGACAAATAGACCCTTAGGGATTTTGAAGGAAGCTCTTCAACGGTGTATCTAATGATATAATGAAATCTCACACTTCTAGGGCCACATTGTGAATATGCATTGCTCTTCCTTAGATTAAGTTGAGTCCTAATATTAGTTAAAACCTTTGGAGACCAAACATGAAAGCATGGATAAAATTTTTGTCTCTTTGCTAAAAAGGAATATGTCATCAATAAAACTCAAATGTACTATACCTTCCTTAGAACATTACCAATGATATTGAAGCCTGGAACATCTATGAAGTCTACCAAACAAATTGATAATGCTTTCATAGCAATTATGAATAGGTACAAGGATAATAAGTCCCTTTGTCTAAGTCCTCTGCCCATGGAGAAGCAATCAACAAGCTTTCCATTAATATTCACTAAGGACCTTGCTATTTTGATGTTGGAATGACAGAAAATTAATTAAGATTGGTTGTTTGATACCCATTAATCACTAGTCTTTTTCTGCAATAGTGCCAGGCATTTTGGCAGTCCTTTTGGTATCAACAAAGGCAAGAATGGTGCACGTTTCATTCAACAATCATAGAACAAAATGTGAAGTACCGTACCCTCTTGAACTCTCTTTTTTTTATTACGCTTTTTGGTGGCGTTTAAAGCACATATTAGTCTATTACGCAATGATGGTTCAAAGATTAAATCGAGCTTCCATATGTTTTGTTCTACGAGGCTTTCATCATTTCTTAGAATATTGTCTTTCTCATGTTGTTTTAAGAACAAATTAACCGAGTTGAGAATTTCCATTAGTTTATGTTAGAATTTTGACATCAATAGAGGAAGAACGTGACGAGAGATTGACACACAAAAAGGTATTTTGATTCGTTCAATCACGTTTTTAAAATTACTTATTACAAGCCTAAGCCTTGTACGGTCTAGTCAACATCCCATAACGCACAGTTTCTTCCTTGTAGTATCCAATCTTGTACGGGATTTCACCATTCATGTTCGCACCTGACACCTTATAAATGCTCCATACACGACATGCCTCCATATATTTTTCTTAAAAGAAATATTTCCAACCCCTAAATTTCTTTTTTTAAAAAAAACAAATCTCATTTATTTAGTTGAAATTATGAAAAGTCGAACACAATATATCCTAATCCAATAATCACACGTCCTCAAAGAAGAAAAAGAAAACGATAAGTTCATATTAGAATAGCTATAATCAGTCATAGTGTCCAAAATATAAATGGATAGTCAAATTTTTGGTCCTAAAAACAACTCTGGAAAATAATCTTGATTAGAATTAGAAGTGCCACCTTTAAAGTCATCAATTCTTCATGGAGGAGTGAGCAAGTGAGCAAGTCTTCTTCCTCAAACTAATTATTTGGAATCAAATGCTCAGTAATTGTAGTGTTAGTGAAACTTTTGGCTCTAGTCTTACAACTCACCACTTCCTTGCGAGAAATCTCTACTCTAACATCAATGATTAAATCTTGATCTTTGACAAATCTAGTCATTACATTTCTTCTCACTCTAGAAGTGAGCTCTCTATTTTGAATCTTAAAACAATCATAAATATCATAAAGTTCCTCTATTAACTCATCATCAATTTGCTTACTTACCTTAACTTAGTTTTTTCTTGTCCTTTATTTGGTTTCCTTTTGCCCTTTTTTTTTCATTTTTCCACAATATTAACTTAGTATGTTTTCTTGTAACAATTCTTGGTAAGTGATGCATTTTAGGGGTGGCAAAACTCATTCCAAAAAACTAGCTTACCAAGTGAGGGAACCAACACTCTTATAAGCCATAGAATATCCCCTTAGTTGCTTGATGTGGGACTCCAAGGCGTAAAGGCGCACCACTAGCCATGGACCCACATCAATCCCCCCCCCCCCCTTAGTTGCATGATCTGGGACTCCAAGGCATAAAGGTGTACCATTAACCATGGACCCACATTAGTAAGTCAAATAAAAAAGGAAATGACAAAACAATCTCAAGTTGATATTCAACTACTTGAGTTTCTTCTTAAGCATTGATCTAGTAATCAAAAGTGGAATCAAGATACAAGCATAAGTATGGTAGATAGCAAGGCAAGAATGCAAAGCATGGTGGAAATATTGTAGGCCATGTCTAATTTTATTTCCTTGGAATTTAAAGCATTGTGCAAAAATCAAGTTAAAAAATTTAAAATGCTAAGTAAAACCCAAGAAGAAATCCCCCTTGTGTTGAGTAAGCTATAAAAGGCCAAGGAGTAACCACAAGAAGGGATAGAGAAATCACCACTAAAAGAGGTGGTAAAGCCTCTACCAAATGAGACATAGAAGCCACCACTAGAGGAGTAATAACTCTATTTTTATAGAGTTATTTTGACTATTTTAGGATACAAATAATACAAATTTTGTGATATAACATTTAAATTTTTATATATTTATTTAAATCTTTGTTATTTATGTAGCAAACCCTACAAGAGCATGATAAGTAAAGGAGATATGAAAAAAAGAAGCAAGGCATGTGAGGAATAAAAGAAAAAGAAAAAAAAATTATGCAATTTAGTAGGCTACTAAATGATGATTCAAATGGTCACATTAAGACTTTCCTATAAATTTGTGACATGATCAAATACAATGGAGTGATAGATGATGTTGTTAGGTTAAGGCTTTTTCCATTTTCTCATAGAGACAAAGTTAAAAATTGGCATTCTTTTCTTCCTGTAAGATTAATTATAACATGGAATGATTTAGCTCAAAAATTTCTTGGTAATTTCTTTCCTTTAGCAAAGTTTTCCAAAATGCATAATGATATTATCACTTTTATGCAAATGGACAATGAATTGTTGTATGAAGCTTTGGAAAGATTCAAGGAGCTTTTAAGAAGATATCCACATCATGGACTACCCATATGGTTACAAGTACAAACTTTCTATAATAGGTCTAGTACAAATCTTCATTTTATACTTAATGTAACTACATGAGGGGAATTAAACAACAAGACACCAAAAGAAGCATATGACCTTTTGAAAGAAATGACATCTAATGGTTATCAATGGCTTATTGAGAGGCTACCAATGTGCAAAGCAAGTAAAGTTCATAAAGTGGATGCTTTCACTATAATATATGTACAATTTGATAAACTTAACAAGAAGATAGATAACTTGAGCGCTCTAGTCATATAGATTCAAAACATAATATGTGATCATTATGGTAGAGGACATGCAAGCATAAAGTGTCAAGTAGGTGACCCTTTTGCTCACAGTAGTAAAGATGTTAAATTTGTTGGAAATTCAAGTAGATCACATAGTAATCCATACTCTAACACTTACAATCTAGGATGGTGTAACCACCTAAATTTTTCATGGAGTAATTCTAATGTAATGAGGCCACCACCAGGATTTAGGTAACTGAAAGAAAATAAGCCTAATTTAAAAGAAATGGTTGCCAAGATGTTACAAAACAATGAAACAAAATTGCAAAACCAAAAAACTTCAATTAGAAATTTAGAGGTACAAATAGGTCAGTTGACTAATATGATCTCAGGAAGACAATAAGGTTCTTTCCTTAGTAGCACAGAGAAGAATCCTATAGAAGATGCAAAGGCAATAATCTTGAGAAATGGCAAACAAGTGGGAAAAGATGATGTTGAGAAGGAAAATATCAGAGATAAGGAAAAAGATTTTAGCATGCAACCTGAAGAGGGAACCATGAGAACATTATTCCTTAATAATCCCAAGCCTTATATGCCTTTAGTTCCATTTCCTTAGAGACTCCAGCAATACAAGATAGATAAGTAGTTTTCTAAATTTCTTAATGTATTAAAAAAACTACATATTAACATTTCTTTTGCAGATGCATTGGCTTAAATTCCCCATTATGTAAAATTTCTTAAGGAGATATTAAAAAGAAAACTAGAAGAGTATAAAGTTATGAAGCTAACCGAAGAGTGCTTAACTATTTTACAAAACAAACTGCATTTGAAATTAAAAGATCCAGGGAGTTTTACAATTCCTTATACTATTGGAGATTCTCACTTTGATAAGACATTATGTGATTTATAAGCCAGTATTAATCTAATGCCTTTTTCTATTTTTAGAAGATTAAGATTAGATGAAGTGAAGCCAACCAAAGTATTCCTACAATTAGCTAATTGATCAATCAAATATCTAAGGGACATTGTAGAAGATGTATTGGTGAAAGTTGACAAATTCATCTTTCCTATAGATTTTATACTACTTGACATAGAGGAAGACCTTAAGGTACTACTTATCTTAGGTTAACCTTTTCTAGCAATAGGAAGAGCTCTGATTGATGTCCAACAAAAGAAGTTAATCTTAAGAGTTCAAAATGATTCTATCACTTTTAATTTTTTTACTACAATGAAACATCCCTCTAATGATAGCTTTTACTTTAAGGTTAAAATAATTGATAGGTTTATGAATAAGATTTTTCAAGAAAAATTTTTCAAGGACCCACTTGAAGCATGCTTGGTTCAACTAAAGAATGAGGAAATTGAAAGTGAAGAGATACATGAGTATGTAAATCTCATGGAGGCAAATCCACCAAATTCATAGTAGAAGGCAACAAAGTTTAAGGAGTTTGAACAACACATGACAACACATGTCAACGCCTAAGCCATTAATTAATGAGCCTCCAACTCTTGAACTCAAGCCTTTAACTTCCCATTTGAATTGTGTTTATTTAGATGAAGTTTCTACTTTGCTGATAATTCTATCTTCTTCTTTAATAGAATCAATGGAAAAGAAATTACTTAGGGTGTTAAGAGAGCATAAAGGAGCAATTGGATGGAAAATAGATGATATCAAAGGAATTAGTCTTTCATTGTACATGCACAAGATTTTGATGGAGGAGCAGTACAAAGCCATTATTCAACCTTAAAGGTGTTTGAACCCAAAGATGCAAGAAGTGGTGAAGGCTAAGGTAATCAAATTACTTGATGTAGGAATCATTTATCCCATCTTCGATAGCCCCTAGGTAAGTCCTATGCAAGTTATGTCAAAGAAAGAAGGTATGACTGTTCAAAGAAATGATAATAATGAATTATTCTAACTAGAATAGTTACTGGATGGCGTGTATGTATAGATTACAAAAAACTAAATGATGTCACAAGAAAAGATCATTTTCCTTTAACATTTATTGATCAAATGTTAGAAAGACTTGTAGGACATGAATTTTATTGCTTCCTTTATAGGTATTCAAAGTATAATCAAATTCACATTACACCAAAAGATTAAAAGAAAACCACTTTCACTTGTCCTTACAATACCTTTGCTTTTAAAAGAATGTTTTTCGGTCTTTGTAATGCACTTGTAACTTTTCAAAGATGCATGATGATCACTTTTCTAATATGGTTAAAAATGTTATTAAGATTTTCATGGATGATTTTTTTGTATTTGGCTCATCATTTGAAATTTGTTTAAATAATTTAGCAAGGGACTTACAAAGGCATGAAGAGACTAACCTTGTGTTGAATTAAGAGAAGTATCATTTTATAGTGCAAGAAAGAATAGTGTCCGGGCACAAAATATCTAAAAAAGATTAGAGGTTGATCAAGCTAAAGTGGAGGTCATTGCAAAATTGCCCTCACCAACATTAGTGAAACTTGTTAGAGGATTTTTGAGGCATGCAAGATTCTATAGGTGGTTTATAAAAGATTTTTCTAAAATTGCTAAACCTTTTTCAAGTTTGTTAGTTAAAAATATGAAATTTAACATTTTTTATGAAGCTTGCAAGCCTTTAACACTTTAAAGGAAAAGTTAATATCGGCACCAATCATGGCAGCACCAAAATGGGACTTACCTTTTAAGCTAATGTGTGATACAAATGATTCTATAATAGGAGTTGTTTTAGGACAAAGGAAAAATAGATTTTTTTGGACCATTTACTATGCCATTCAAACCTTGTCAAGTGCATGATTGAATTATTCAATAATAAAAACAAAACTTTTGGCAATAGTATTTGCTTTTGATAAATTTTCTTCTTATTTGATTGGCTCCAAAGTTATTGTTTATTTTGACCATTTTGTTCTTATGCACCTACTTAAGAAGAAAGAATCAAAACCTAGGTTGATCAGGTGGATTCTATTGTTACAAGAGTTTGATTTAAAAATTAAGGATAAGAAGGGGACTAAAAATTTAGTTACAAATCATTTGTCCAGATTTCCCAATTTGAAGGAAGATGATCAATTGCCTATGGAAGAGTTCCGTGATGAAAACAATTTTGTGCTCTAATCTAGGGAAATTCCCTAGTATTCTAATTTTATAAATTATTTGGTAAGTAATGTTCTTTTTCCATAAATGTCTTATCAACAAAGAAAAAAATCTTTTTGACATTAAACATTATTTTTAGGAAGAGTCTTTCTTATTTAAGGTATGTGTGGATCAAGTTATAAAGATATGTGTTCCAAAAGAAGAGATAACTAGTATCCTTCACCATTATCATGCTAAAGAGGTATGTGGTCACTTTTGGTGCCACCAGAACTATAGCTAAGGTTTTATAGTCTGGATTTTATTAGCCCACACTTGTTTAGAGATGCATATTTATATGTAGTGGCATGTGATCAATGTCAAAGAACTGAAAATATTTCTAAAAAACATGAGATGCCTCTGAACAATGTTGTTGTGTGTGAATTATTTTATGTTTGTGGTATTGATTTCATGAGACCCTTTATACCTTCTTATGAAAATATGTATATTTTGGTGATTGTTGAGTATCTATCTAAATGGGTAGAAGTGCTAACGTTGCCAACAAATGATGCTAAGGTTATGGTTAAATTCTTAAAGAAAAATATTTTTACCTAATTTGGCACTCCTAGGGCAATCATAAGTGATAGAATAGCCCATTTTTGTAACAAACAATTTGAAGCACTTTTGGGTAAGTATAGGGTTACCTATAAAATTACAACCCCTTATCACCCTCAAACTAATGGTCAAGTTGAGATATCAAATAGGGAAATTAAGAGAACTTTAGAAAAAAAAATGTGAATGCCTCAAGGAAAGATTGGTTAATGAAACTTGATGATGCACTTTAGGCCAATAGAATAACATTCAAAACACCAATTGGAATGTCTCCTTTTAGGCTAGTGTTTAGGAAGGCTTGTCATCTAGTAGTAGAATTAGAGCATAAAGCATATTCGGCATTGAAATTTTTGAACTTTGACATACAATCTATAGGTGAAACTAGATTATTGTAACTAAATGAATTGGACGAATTATGAGATGAGGGTATGAAAATGTCAAAATATACAAGGAGTGGACAAAAAAGATGGCATGGAAAACATATATTAAAAAGAGAGTTTGAGGTTGGCTAAAAAGTATTACTTTATAATTCTTGTCTTAAATTGTTTCTAAGTAAATTGCAATTTTGATGGTTTAGTCTTTTCATAGTTACAAAGGTATTCCCATATAGGGCAATAAAAGTTACAAATGACACCAATGGCACATTTAAGGTGAATGGTTAGTGTTTGAAGACTACCTTTACCTTTTTTTCTTCCTTAAATAGTAACATTGTAGATAGTTTGGTTAACAATTATAAAGCAAACACTTTTTAAGAGGCAAACTAAGCATTTTTGTTCATCTTCTCATTAGGAGTTTTGTTATCACATTCTCATCATAGCTCTATATGGATATGACCTATAATCAGGGGAGTTTTCTCATTCCTATTTCATCTTTATTTTTGCTTTCTTTCTTTTTGCATTGAGGACAATGCTTCAATCAAGTTTTGGGGTGGGGAAAGAAATTTTGTGTTAAATCTAATTTTTAAAAGTTTCTTATGTCATGATTGAATCTCTTGTAGTGAATTCTTAGCAATTCTTAGGAAGATGTTGATTTTGTTCAAACTTGCAATTGTGATGTGAGTTAATTGTGATTTTGATTATGTTGATCCACTTACTAAACACTAAAAGTCCTTCATTTTTGAACTTGTGTATATCTTTAGAGAAAATTCAAGTAAAGAATGCATGTATCTTAGATCTCACCTAGATCTTAGAATTTGTTTGATTTTCTTTTAAGGTGAAATCCTAGGTTGCATCTAGCTTAATAAATGATTTAAGCCATCTTTGGATTGTTTGAGCTTTTCAAGCCAACCCTATTTATTCATTACTAGTCATCCCACTAAGCTTTGATTCATATATTTTTTTTATTTTTATCTGACACCTACATATATATACTTTTGAGCCTTTAACAAATTATCTTTTCATCCCATGCCTTTGAACATGTTGATTTTTAAGATATAAGTCTATTTGAGTTGAATAAAAGTTTAGAAGAAGATGGAGCATGGGAAGAAATTGATTTAATAATTGTATAGGCCATAGCATCTAACGTCTGCAATGAAAAAAGAAAAAAGAAAAAAAGAGCAAAGCAAAAGCAAAAAAAAAAAAAGGAAGAAAGAAAGAAAAGAAAGAACGAAGGTACTGAAACGTTTGCCCAGGAATGAAATTATCTTATCATTCCTTGTCAAATTCAAGCCATTCAATATTCTAAAATTGTCTATTAAGCATAGTAGTTGGATATCATTAGCAAGATAAGATTGTAGTGATTACATTCCTAGTCTTGTTACTTGCTTTATGGTTGTAAGTATGATTATGGCTTTTGTTAGTGTCAAAATTCAAGTGAAATCAAGCATTTTTGAAAAGAAAAGAATGAGAGAAGTGGTGATAGAAAGATCATTAATAAGGAGCAAAAAAGAGTTAAAAGTGACAAAAGCTCAATTAGATCCTAGAAAGCAATGTTTTTCATGGATGAATTAAGCCTAAATGACTTTCATCTTATCCCCAGCCCAGCCTAACATTACAAGCTAATGAAAGTCCTATTGATTTTTAGTTGGATGATTAGCTTACATTAGTAGAGAGAGAAATGAAAAACAAACTTATGAGGTTTGGTTAAAGCTTTTAAGAAGTTTTATACCAATGTGGATCTATTTGGAGAGCATATAATTGAAAAGATGAGGGCTCACACACATACACACACACACACACACACACACACACATAGTTAACATAGTTAAGAGTTTATCTTATCTTATGAAACAATTGTGGTGTTTGGATAAAAGTTATATTTTTCTTTGAATTGTTAAGTTAAGCAATTCTAAGAGAATTTCATGAAAATGTTCTATTTAAAACATATATTATCTCTTACTTTTGCTCGAGGACTAGCAAAATGTTAGATAACAAGGCACATGAGGAATGATAAGTTTTTGTCAATTTTGTGAGATAACATTTAAGTTTTTATATATTTATTTAAATATTTTTTATTTACATAGCAAATCTTAAAAGAGCATGATAAGTAAAGGAGATATGAAGAAAAGAAGCAAAGTATGTGAGGAATAAAAGAAAAAGAAACAAAAAAAAAAAGAGAAAGCAACATGTAAAAGAGAAGGAAAAAGGCAAAAAGGCAAAAAGGACAAAAAGTAAAAGAAGAAAGGAGAGAGCAAAGGTACCACAAGAACTAGGACCAAGGAGAAAAGAAAAAGAACAAAAAATAAAAAGGAAAAGAGAGGCGCAACAGCTTACCTCTACTTTATACAATTCTTAATTTTGGTTTGATTTGTAGGAGTTTTGCAAAATCTAAGGCTACCACACAATAATAAAAGGAGAGAGAAAACATCAAAGGAGGTGCCACATAAGAGGGAAAAAAAAAAAAGGAGAAGAAAGAGAGAAAAGGTACCACCAGAACCAAGACTAAGGAGAAAAGAAAAAGAAAAAAAAAAAAAAAAAGGAAAAGAGAGGCGCAACAGCTTACCTCTACTTTATACAATTCCTAATGTTGGTTTGATTTGTGAGAGTTTTGCAAAGAATTCTTAAATAGAAGATAGCGTGGTGACAAATTTCTTATTTTTCATTTAAGATGTTTTGCTTAATTTTTACTATTGCTTTGGTTTATTACTTTATTATATTCTTAATTTCTTTTGTTAGAGTAACAATATAGCCTAACTATGATTATGTGAATTTTATAATTTTTTATGCTTTGCAAGATATTTTTTATCATTATATTATTTGTTTGACATGTTTACTTATATCTAAAATTCATTGAACAAGGAGGTAGAGGAGTTGCTAGTAAAAAAGATAGAGGTGTCACCACTTGAAATGGTAGTGGAGCCATTGTTTAAGGAGATAAAGGAATAACCATTGAAAGAGGTTAAGCAATCATCACTAGAAAAGACAAAGGAGCCATTACTAAAAGACATGGAGGAGTCATCATTAGAAAAGACAAAGGAACAACCATCATAGAGATGGAAGACCAACCACCAAAAGAGATTGAAGAGCCACCACTTAAAAAGGTGGTGGAGCTAGTCACCATTCAAAAAGGTGCTAAAGCCATTGTTGGAAGAGAAGAAAGAGCTACTACTAAAAAAAATAAATAAGCTATTACTAGAAAAGGTGGAAAAGTCACCTTCCCTTCCAACATAATGGAGTTATGAAGTGAATCGCACTAAGGATTCTTCACCTACTAAGGTGACTACTGGAGTTTGAACAAACATCATCACATGCATCAAACATCATCATGAAGGACAAAGGTTATTTAATGATGTAAGGGATTGTTAGAGCCTAGTCTAGCCTAAGTTAACCCTTAAGGATAAAGGTTGTTTAAAAGGATGAGCATTGTTAGGACTAGGCTTTTGAAAGACCAAAGAGAAGATAGAATTTTTGAATAAGATAAGATACAATTTTTAGTAAGTCTAATTTAGGTTAAAGTAGAATTTTCAATATGCTTATATAAGGCAGTTTGAGACTTTAGAAGAAACACCATCAAAGAATTCCTTATTTTATCTTAATAGTTCCTTAGTCTTAGTCCTAAAATTCTTATCGTTTTCTTAGGAGTAGTTTCGTAGTTATACTGTCACTAGGGTTTGTGTCAGACAAAGTCCTAACATCCATCTCTACACAAATTCTTGCAAACATAGAATTTTTTAAAAATAAAGTACAATCATCTACTGTCAAATATCAACCAAAGATGTCTCTTATACCTTAAAAGTATGAAAGATTATAAAAGAATAGAGGCAAACCTAGTAATCTAAGCCATATCACTACCTAGTGGGATTGATTGCTCAAATTTCTAAACTTCCTATTAAGAAGGAATATATGATTCTTAAACACTTAGAATTTTGCTACATAAGATCCTCCTTTAAGAATAAATGAATCTAAATACTTCGAGGTTCTATTAATCCAACAATAGCAATATGGCTAAACCTCATAAGGAGTTGACATGATGCCTAAAAAAAACAATAAGAGGGCAAACTAACTTAAAATTAGCAATGATTAGGAATTGATAAAACTCTACAACCTGTTAGTATTTTGAATGAGATGTGCAAAATTCCAACTCCCCCTCACAAGTTATGGGTTCTTTGGAGAGAGAAGAATAGGAGAAACCATAGCTATCACATTACATGCCTTATTTGTGAGGGAAGAAAGGTAAGAAAGTCGTTTAGGAGCTTAAATATGGGTAAGGAACGTTGGTAGGGGACATGACCTCTATCTTAAGAGGAATAATATGCTACAGTGTAGTGAAGGCTAGGTCTTTTTAGGGTTGGAATGGAAATTTTGCTAGAATGGAATGGGTGCGGCACCTTCAAGACCATGCTGGACTTCATGTGAACCAATGGCCACCGATGAGATCTCAGTATTACCGAAGTCAATTGATGAACCTTTGTGCTACTAAATGAGTTACTAGACCAAGAGGAAAATCCTCCTTTGAGATTGCTTTGCCGTTCTTTTACTATTAACTATCTTGAAAGTGACAAGAGAGACAAACAAGAATTGAAGTAAAAGTACAACTGAACTTCATTCAATTCAGGAAAATTCCTGGGTTTACAAGTACAAATCATTCAAATGCCTCTTTACTTATCCCTCACCTCTATTTATAAATTCTGGCCAAGAAGCCCATCATGTTGCTATGCTATAGTAACCTCTCGGCCAGATTCCGTTTAAACTATTGTCAAGGTCTAACTGAAAGTGGTTAATAAAAGATTAGTTACTAACCACCCATTACTAATGAAACTACTTGGCTACTGTGGCACTATCTTGTATCACACTATTTCCACCCTGAAAAACCTTGTTCACAAGGTTAGGAAAATGTTTTCAAATAAAAGGGGCATCCTCGCAAGTAACATTAGCAGGGGAGGCACTTATCTAGTGGATAAGAACTCCAGGGAAGGAACCAATCTTTCGGAAGTCCAGTATTGCTTGAGGGAAAGGAGCGGAATCATCCTTAGTGGGAATAAATTTTGATGAGATACCTTGTTGAGTCGGCAGTTAAGGACCCACGAATTTCTTGAGAACGAAAGCATGAAAATCGGATGATATCTAGATCCAGTAGGTAATTGTAACTGATAAGCCACTTGCCCTACTTTCTTTAGAATGGGATAAGGCCCAAAAAAGGGAGACCAAGTTTATGGTTAACCCGATGCACCAAAGAAAGCTGTTGATAAGCTTGAAGCAACATTGCGGCATCGTTTGTTGTGTTGGCGAGGCATTCTCTCCTGAGCTCTAGTGAGGTGAATGTGCAATTTGGCCAAGACACGATCATGGGTCTACAATTCAAAATCAATTGATACGAAATGGGTAGTTCCTGGAAGATAGGATAAAAGAATAGGAGGATGTTTGCCAAAAACAGCTTCATACAGAGACATTTTAATGGCCGAATGAAGACATTTTATTATAGCTAAATTCTGACCATGGAAACCACTTAGCCTAGCTCTTTAATTGTGAAACATTGCAAGTACATTTCCACTGTCCAGTTAACCACCTCTGTTTGACTTTCCATTTGGAAATGGCAAGTAGTGAAAAACAGTCCCTTCCAAAAATTTCCTATAAAGAGGGGATCTCAATCGCAAATGATGGATTTAGGAAGACCATAAATCTTAAAGATGTTGGAAGAATAGTTGAGCCATTATTAAAGTAAAGTGGGACGACTTTCAAATTTAACAAAGAGTCTCTTCTCTTAAGGATACATTTGTTGTACAAGGATGTGATTCGTAGTGAGTAGCGTTCTCCCTCAATGTTAGGGTCCTCAACAGAGTAGGTTTTCTCTAGACGCATGACAATCGCAGGTTTGATTTTGACCGACTGAGGGACAACTGAACAAAAGAAACTGCCAGAATTCTCGATTTTTTTTAAACGAATCAGCATTTTGACCTTCAACAGTTATAAAGATCCAGGGGCAGCTGAAATTTGGATCCTGAAATCATCATGACATTGCACCCCTTAGCGGTGAACCAAACCATGACTGGGACCGTCAGAGGGGCAATGTTGCAGGAAAAAAAAAACTTGTCTATTTGGTATGCAGGAAATTTGGGAGGGACTTCTCTGGAGCATTGGCAGGCATAGAATTGTGATAATCACGATTTGCAAGAGCAAAATAGGGATATCATGGTTAGAAGAGACTTTAGCCTTCTTCCTTCTCTCAAGAATTCATCACCCCAAAACAATCAATTTTTCAATTCACCTCCTTAACAACTCGAAATATGTTTCCCACATCAAACATTCTTGAGATCAATCCGTAAGTATTCGTTTGAATGCTGTCACTAAATATATATGAAACCCAATAAGAAATGAAATGATTAACAAATCATAAAAGACACAATATCATAGAATCTCACTATTTAGTACATCTGATAAAACTAACACAACTCCCAATCCATAGGAAGATATACAAGAAAAAGGGCAAAGCCCTCTGATTAGTAAGCTCCGGTAACTTGGAGTTCATCTAAGAAACAAACCTATTTTACTCCGAAAGTCCCAAGAAGCAAGCGAGTAGACAGTTATTAGTGATTACAGCATCTTCAACAGGTCCGTGTGTTCCAAGCCTTTATTATTCTTGACGACTCACCCAAGGATCAAGAAGTCTTGAACCATCATCTATAGGAACAGTCGAGATAATGTATCAAACTTCTGATGAAGGGTACGTGGTTATGATCACCAAAATTCCCTAATGTTCTTGTGACACCTAAGTACGTGGTTATGATCACCAACTTACCTAAGTTTCTTGTCGAAAAGTTGCTTTATCATAAGCAATCTGGAACATGATGCTCAAAAAGTTAGCTTCATTCTACTTCCTGATTTAGCATCTAGATAAGTTATACAGATACATGCATGTAGAAAAAAGTGAAAAAGATTGAAATTGAACAAGAATATAATTTTGCATAGTACCTAGTGTATCCTTGCAGGATGATCCCAGAATTATGAGTGTCAGAAGCATCCTGTACAAGGATACTAATTTGGCACCCAACAAGTGGAAGCATAGAGAATACGACCCTTCCATCCCTGAAGCATCCAGTTGTTATCTTCATCAAGAACAAAATCCCTGTGGTACCATTCCTTCATCTTAGATCTTAAAAAGGTCAGGATCTCTCGGTTCAAAGGGAGCTTTTTGAAACCGGCCTTCAGAGTTCGGACCTGCCACTTCTTGTAAGTCTCAGGCCGCTCAACCCTTGAAAAGCCCTCACATGCTATTACATTCATAGCCGCCTTTCCCAATAACTCTCTCTCACACAACAACCTCTCCTGGCTTTCACGGGGCATAGTAATATCAAGTACATCAAAAGATGCCGAGTAGTGAAAAAGTGCCTCACGGAATCGTGTGAGAAAGAAAGGGGCATTGTAGGATCCATTAACAACAGAATGGAGAAAAATATCGGGGTTTATCCTCCTGATTAGCTTCAGAACAGCATCTCGTGGACTTGTTTCTTCCACTGTCTCATCTAATAGGTTCTCAAACTGGTACATACAGTTCACAGCAAGCATCTCATTCTTGTCAATCTTTAGGTCCTCAATTTGGATGGTCTCCCAATTCTGTGATGCTAGAGCATGATACTCAAAAGGAACATTATGCTGCTCGCAATACTTTGCCAACTGATGACCAGTCTCCTCAAGCCTCTCTGTTGGACGAAATCCAGCTTGCGGATGCTCTATCCCTGTAATACGCAGTTTTGGGGGTCCTCCTGCTCTTAATGAGAATTTCTTAATCAGAATTGGCCAGTGAAAACCATATCCAATACCAAAGTCGATAATATGAAGACTTGTTGCTTTCTCTGCTAATTTACATATCATTTTGCCTGCAAAGAAAAGTGAGATCTTTTTGAAGGGGGTGGATGAAAGATGAACTGTGTATGCTTTTAACATTTCAAAAGCTGAGATCTTCTTGGAGGAGTTGTAAAAAAGTTGATACCCAGTCCCAGGGCCAGCCATGCGAGCCTCAAGGCCATTAGCAAAGAAATGCGCCAGCCTCTGAGACCCATCACCACAAGGGGACGAGTGTTGCCTAATCTGCTTCAGTAACTCACTTGCTGTTCTATAGTCACCTCCTGAGACAGCTTGAGCACAAAGAAGCAAAAGAGCTCTCAAATCAACCGTGTCTATCGTTTCATCCTGTTTTTTAGCACGGCTCTTCCCAGCATTAGCCCCTTGCGGCTGTCTATTTGGCTGCGAGGACCTGCTTGCTTCTTTCTGCAAGGGTCCAGTGCTTATGTTACCACATAACATAGAAAGATCTCCAGTGGTAAGCAACATCTTATCAAACATCTCTGATACATCACTCTCTTCTTCATAAACCGCAGATTGCTTATTGCTCCTCCCTTCTTCTACATCTTCATCTTCCCTCTCATGATTCTTCCTTCCCCTCGACCCAACCGATGAATTCTCTATCACGCTCTTCTCCCCCACAAATTCCGCCTCGTGATCCTCTCTTCTCAACTCTGGTGATAACATACTAGTCTCCGAATTAATAACCAACTGATTACCCTTAGGAAGGAACTTGCTCGCTTCCTCTAACCCTCTCTTAAACTGCAACACAGATTCACTATCAGTAAAAATATTCTGAGCTAAAACCTCCATGCTGTTACCAACACTGATTACGCTGTCCGACTGCTTGGTCGGAAACTGTGACCCATTCCTGGGCTGAAAACTGGATTGGAAAACATAATCACCAGGAACCGCAGCTTGAGGAAAAAAGGATTTGTATTCCCCAAAATCACCTACCCACTGCGGATTAGTACCATTGCTATTGCTGGAACTACTAGTAATACTATAATCAACACCACTGCTTCCAGTTAAAACATCATCAGGGCTCCCCGAGCTGTGACTGATATACGTTGGTTCCTCACGGTATAGATTGGGGGAAGGAGGGTATTTCTGACCGAGAGCATCATAGAACGATTTCTCGGTGGCTTGGAGGCCGAAAGGGTCGTAAAACATGGTGGGCTTGTCCTCTTTGTTCTCTTCCATAAGTACATCATGTAGGTACTTGAGAACGGTTTCCGAGAACTCACTGTCGTCCGAGGACGATAGTCCCTCCGGACTCGTAACCACAGACGGTGTGCTCAAGCTATCGCTAACGGACGGAGCATAGGGCTCCGCCGCGGTGGCTACAGCTATCGACGGATCGAAATCAGTGCCACCCAGGTCAGGTGAAAGCCATGAACTTTCAAGGAAGTGAAGGTCCGGGGAGGGCACATTCAGTTTGTAATCGTTTAAAAGATCTGAGTATTGATTGGAATTGGGTGAAATGGTATGGTCATCATCGACCAAAACATCTTTTACGAAGTCCGGCAACCCGGCAAACGTAGAATCCGTATGATTCATAGTTCCAACTTACAAGCCGAATCACAAACAAATTGAATATGGAACTGCCCCAACTAGATCAAACACTAACATACATCTATCACACACATATGAATAAGAGAAGAAAGGAAACGGAAAAGAAGAGGTTTGAGGTTAAAGAACCTCAGATATCCATCGGTTTCTTCCCGAGAAGCAACATATGCTTACATGACAAGGAGCAGAGAGTCCTCAGACACAGAACGGCAGGAAGGAGCTGAAACCAGATGAGATGACTTCAGGGGAAGACTCAAATCTGGGAAGGCAACTCTCATATAATTTACCTAATGTTGCAGAAAAATCTTAATTATTCTCCTTAAAATAAATAAATAAAGTAATCTGGACTAGATGAGCATCAAATAAAATATGCTTAGCTACAGTAAAATTGACAAATAAATACAGGAACCATTCAAATGTTAAGAATCATAGACTATGTTGATCCGAAAAGCTTTTGAAGTTTCAAAGAACACTGGTGTGAAGAGCAGGTCAAAGTGGGAGTGGCTCCCACATACCCTTGACAGGGACATGTCTTTCCAGATTCGAACCCCTTCTTGGTTAGTCCGTTGGTATAATTTAGCATGGATTGACTCGTCAACGGGACTCAACTTCTCCCATGTTGTATTGAATCATTGTCCTGAGTCCAGAACAATGGAGAATGATAGTATGCAAATTCGGAGGACTTGACTTTTCTTAAGCTAACTGTGTGCTTGTCTGGTTTCAGCAGTACCCAATTGGAAAAGATCCTTTCTTCCAACAACTAAGGGGATTCCCAGATAGAGAAACAACAATGGCTGAAAACGTCGTTGATAACAACGTTGGAGGATGGGAGAGTGGCTTTTGAGGCCCCTTCGTAATGGCAAAACCACCACTTCTATTCTGCGTGCTATTTTTGTCGTCTTCCCATGATTTCTTTTGTGTTTTCCTCGGAGATCGATCTTTCCCTGGCTTTTTTATGACCAGTCTACGATGCCGGCGTCCATCCTAACCACATGCCAAGGATCTTTCGAGAGGAGAAAGGATTTGAGAGCACTATGTGGGCGCAGATTGTCAAAGCATTTACCTGGGCCACTACCTGGTCGGAATATCTGACCCCACCGTTGACCCTGGCAAGCACCGGTTCCACGAGTTAGCTTGGGAGCCAGGGCGTTCATTATTTCTGATCAATTCTTGAGGAGCAAGTCTACTTCGGTCAAACCAAACGGCTTCTTTGTAACGACGCATTTGTTGTCTTTTTTTCTCTTTTTTGAGTGGAATGAGCACTGCCTGTGAATGTGGTAGGTCCAAGGGAAGAAATGAAAGAAGGAAGATGCTAAGCATGTTCCTTGCTACTAATCTTTTCAATAAACAAAGAACATTCATAAAGTTAGCATAAACGAAGTGAAAATACATACTAGTGGCATCAAAAAGTGGATGAGAAAGTACTGTAGAAGACCCATGGCAAGGCCAAGATGTCTTCTAGTGCTAAAGTGAACATGTGCTTTAAAATCATCATCATTTGCTCTTTTAGTGCTCTCGCGTGGATCGATTGTGGATTGGGAAGAGAATTTTCTTTCTATGAATGTGCACCTCAATTGTGCAAAATTGATGATTACACACTTAGCAATAACTAGTAAAAGACAAAAATTATTAAAAAATAATTGTTTATAAAAGTTAACTCAAAACTAGGAAGATTAATTTTTTTAATATAAATTTTTTTTCACTAAGATCTAATCAATTTGAAAAATTTTTCACACAAACTCTTATAATCAATTTGGATTATTATCTTTTAAACTTAAGTTTTGATATTATATTAAAAATTTATTTATAAAATAAATTATATATTTTATTTTAATAATTTTACAGATAAGATTTACATAATATAAAATCTTTACCACATCGTGGTGCTAACCAACTTTCAACCCAGCATGTTAATCATCCATTGAAGACGTAGTACAATAATTTTGTAGCACTTATGAGACGAAAGAAAAACACATCTAGAAGAGGACATGAGGTAACTGACAAAGCTAGTACGTCGTTGCTCATGGGCGGGCATTGGAGCTTCCGACGGCCTTATTCAACCACCAAAAATAAAATAATTCAATTTTTTAACTGCAAATCCAAGCAAACCCCTCCCCACTTGCCCAGAAAATTATTAAAAACTCAAAATCTCAATTCAGTCCTAGAAAATATAAATATATATATATATGTACCCAAGAACTCTAACTTACATGCTAATTCATTAATTAATAAAATATAGCGTTGATAGCCCCTGGAAAATATAACTATATATAATTGCCTTTCAAAAGATGATATGACGCCTTTGACGTTTTTTAATACTCATTGTTGTTCGTCCAAGTTTTTTTTCTTTTGTCCAATTCCACATGTTCATGATTTCTTTAATCTTTCTTCTTCTTTTTATTTATTTTTTATTTTTTTGTGAGCAGAAGAAAATTCAATATTTGATAAACTATCTTTTTTTGAACTAATTCTAATTTTCGTCCTCTCGGTTAATGATGTCGAATTGTGTTATTTTATTGAAATTAAAAAAAGAATTAAATGTTATAGTTGTCAACGTGCTGTTGAAATTCCCCATAAAGATCATAATCTCATTAATAGGACATTATAAAACTTGTTAACGTTAGATTGTCTATAAATAAAATGAAAGCAATAAAATTTTGTTTGTGGTTTTGGATTCTTTTCACATGTTATATTGACCATTGATGTATTATTTTCATTTTTTTTGTTATTCATGTAATTTTCTGGATATTTGTAGAGATAAAAATTCACTTATTTATTCAGTTCTTTATCAAAACAAAAAAAATTGCGTAACTTGTACCGAGACTTTCATGTTCATTTAAAATAACAACAAGGGTTGCTTTGTTTGTACCAAATAGATCAATTTAATACTGACATAATGATATCCTTGTTTTGTGGGGGGGGGGGGGGGGGGGGGGGGGGGTGTGGGTTGTGGGTGGAACGGGATTCCTGATGGGGGGACCGCATCATGGGTTTGAAAAGGGCGCAGACAAAGATATATTTAACATCAACAACATAATGGGGATTCATACCAAATTTTGAGATTTCTAACAATGGAGGAAAGAGAGATCACGAGAACACAACCCTAGCACCCTACTTACCTAAGTCTTCATTACAATTAATATACTTGTATTAACTAAAACCTCCATCATTGTGAAGAAACAAAGAAATATCCTAGAACATCCTGTACAGGGACCTAACTCGGCACCCAACAAGAGCAAGCAAAGAGAATACGGCCCCTCCATCCCTGCAGCATCCAATGGTTGTCTTCATCGATAAAAAAAATCCCTGTGGTACCATTCCTTCAGCTTAGACCTGAACATGGTCAGTAGCTCCAGGACCAGTGGAAGCGGATTGAAACCAGCCCTCACACTCCGGACATGCCAATGCTTGTATGTCTCCGGCCTCTCAATCCTCTCTAAGCCCTCATATGCTATAACATTCATAACCTCCCTCCCGTAAAACTCTCTCTCATACATCAACCTCTCCATGTTGTTACGTGGTAAAGTAGCTTCCAATATGTTATAGAACGCAGAGAAGTGGAAAAGTGCCTCTCGGAACCGCGTGACAAAGAAGAGGGCATCATGGGCTCCATTAAGAAGACCTGTGACAAAGATATCAGGATTGATGCTCCTGATTAATTCAAAACTCCGTCTCGTGGACTTGTCTTTTCTACTGTTTCACCTAGTAGGTTCTTGAACCGGTTAAAACAATTCACAGCAAGAACCTCATACCTATCAAGCTTCAAGTCTTCAATTTGGATGGTCTCCCAATTCTTTGATACTAGAGAATGGAACTCAAAAGGAACATTAAATTGCTCGCAATACCTAGTTAACTGGCGACCCTTTTCTTCCATTCTCTCTGTCGGACGTAATCCAGGTTGTGGAAATTCTATCCCTGTAATACGTAGTTTTGGAGGTCCTCCAGCTCTTTCATAGAGTTTCTTGATCAAAATTGGCCAATGAAAACCATATTGGATACCGAAGTCTAAAATATGAAGGCTTGTTGCTCTCCCTACTACTTTATATATCATTTGGTTAGCAAAACATGGAGAGAATCTCCAGAAAGGCAAGATTGAAAGATGAGCTGTATGAGCTTTCAATACTTGAAAAGCTGAGACCCTATTGGAAAATAAGAAACAAAAATAAGTTTGAGGGCTTGTCCTAGTGCCAGCCATGCGAGCCCCAAGGGCATTAGCAAAGTAATGGGCCAACCTCTGAGACCCATCACCACAAGGGGAAGAGTGTTGCCTAGCTTGTGCACATAAAATCAAAAGATTCCTCAAATCAACTGTATCCTTCTTTTTACCCTGTCTCTTAGTACGATTCTTCCGACTACCAGCACCTTGCGGCTGCCCACTTGGATGGGAGGCCCAGCTTGTTTCATTCAAGGGTTCATTGTTATCGTCATCGCATAGCAGAGAAAGAGCTTCAGTAGAAAGCAACACCTTATCAAACATCTCTGATAATTTATTGTCTTGACATAAACCGCAGACTGCTTATTGTTCCTTCCTTCTTCTACATCAATATCTACATCTACATCTACATCTACATCTACAGCCACATCTTGCCTCTTCTGATTCTTCCTTCCCCTGAACCCATTTGTTGAATTCGCTCTCACACCCTCGTCCTCAATGAGTTCCACCTTCTGATCCTTTTCTTTCCACTCAGGTGGTAACATGCTAGTCCCCAACTCCATAACTAATTGATTATCCATAGGAAGGAACTTACTAGCTTCCTCTAACCCTGTTCCAAATTGCAGCACAGATTCACTATCGGTAAAAAATTTCCGAGACAAAAGCTCCTTGCCATCACATACGTTGGTCACGCTGTTCAACTGTGTGACCTGGAACTGCAATCCACTACTGGGCTGCGAGTTTGGCTGGTACACATAGTCGCGAGGGAACGCAGCTTGTGAAGAAGAGGGCCTGCATGCCCAAACGTCATCTATCCACTGTGGATCAGTACCATTGCTAGTGCTGGAACTACGACTAATGCGATAATCACCGCCCCTGCTTCCGGAGTAAACATCATAAGCGCTTCCCGAACAGTGACTGAGATAAGGTGGTTCTTCTCGGTACGGATTTGGGGAAGGAGGGTATTTCTGACCTAGAGCGTCATAGAACGATTTCTCGGTGACTCCGAGACCCAAAGGGTCGTATAATATGCTAGCCTTGTTCTCAACGTTCTCTTCCATAAGCATCTCGCTTATGTACTTGAGAACCGTTTCCGAGAACTCAATGTCGTCAGAGGACGATACTCCCTCCGGAATCGTACCCCGAGATGGCTCTGAGCTATCACCGGCAAACTGAGCATATGGCTCTGCCGCTGGGGCCAAAGCTGTTGGTGGAGCGAAATCGGCGTGGCCCGGGTCAGGTGAAAGCCATGAACACTCAAGGAAGTTAAGGTTTGAGGTGGGCAAGTTGAATCTGTAATTGTATGAAAGTGGTCGGTATTGATCGGAGTTCGGTGAAATGTTATGGTCATCTTCGACCACAACATCTTTTACGAAATCCGGCCACCCAACAGAAGTAGGATCCATAGAATTTATAGTACCAAACAAAGAAGCCGACCCCCGGAGACTAAAGAAAGTTTGAACAACGTAAACCAAATGAAACAGAAAGATATATTTCTATAACACATATCTGAATAAAGCTGACGGGAAAATGGAAAACAAAAGATAAGGGGTAGAGTTCAAGAATCTCGTACATTCACTTGTTTGTCGGAAAGCTTTCCGGGACAAGTTGCAGATATCTCTCGGATGTGTAAGAGAAAGATTGGGACTGAAGCTGAAGAAAAACTAGGAGGGGCACTCAACTCTGCCCGATTCAATCTTGTCTTCGTTAGGCTGCTTGTGTTACTTGAAGGCAATTCTGGAGTGGTTATCGGTCCTTCAATTAAAAAGAAAAAGTCTCGAGATCTGATATTCATAATTTTTTCAATGAACTCGCAGGAAACCTTAACGGGCATACGTCGAACTATATTGAAAATAAAAAAATAAAAAAATAAAAAAGAGAGAAAAAAAAAAGAACCAAATTACGTTGATCCTAATAAAGTATTGGACGATTAGAAAGTTCAAACACTTCCACCGACGGACAGTGACTCAAATTCCGGTCAGGTTCTCATTTCAGTGATTGGATACTATATTACAACGCTGGATTCAGTTATTGGTTGTCTGAAGTACGAAACAATTCTAAATGTTTAGTGGAAGGACTGTACACTTTGTTTATTCTGTGATGCCCAAACCTAATTTTTTCTTCTAATGACGAACAAAGTTACCTCGTCATCGAGATTGGTGGACGCGGAAGCTGCATACGAGGCCCATCAATATGAATTCCACTGCTAAAGCGAGCGTGCTCTTTTTCCGCCATTCTCGTGAATTCTCGTGTTTCCAAGTTAGAAAACACCTAAAACTTTCAGTATGAGCTACTTAGGTTCTTCTTAAAGATTAAAAAGTATCTAAAACTTTTAACATTGGACATGATGGGCTTAAGTGGGTGACGAAGTCCGCCCTTGCTGCACAAGCTCCAACGTTCTTCTTTTGTTTCATGTGTGTGCGAGGTTTCGTTGAGTAGTGTAGTATTGTTATGACAAACTACTATCCACGTAAAAATTCCATTCACATGAATAGTTTCTCAGTAAAATGATCGGTATAAATTAAATTCGAGATATTTAAAAAAGTAAGACATGACAATTAAAAAAATTAGACAAACTCAGAGATTTATATGGTTCGACGTAATTCAAGCCTATATCCATAATGGAACTAGAGGAATAATTTTACTATTACAACTTTACCATTTTTATTTAGATCATTGGCTTCTTCTATGGGACAATTTTCTTAGCGTCCCAACTTTCATCTAAGCATGCCAAGATCTTTTGACTAATTCAGATAATTGGCAATGAAAGTTTAGTAACTATATTAGAAAATCTAGTATGCATGTAAGAAAAGTTTTTCCCTAGTTTTATCATAAGCAGATCATAATTATAAACTAATGTCAATCTTAGAGTCTTTAATCTTTTCACTTCCTTCATGCAAGAATTCTACTTTATCCAAAATATTTTTTGCAATTTTGTAAGTAGAGATTTTGTTGTATTTAGAAGCAATTAAAGAATAATATAGCATAACTTTACCATTTTTCTCAATTTCTTTAGACACTTCATCTTACCAAAGTCAATGTGATTTTTTAGGTATTTCTATTTTCTTATTGATAATTTTGTAAGACTCTACATTCTATCCCATTATGTACATTTTCATCATGTTTCTCCAATTGTTATAGCTTGTATTATTGAATATAGGTGGTCTATTGAAAGCTAAGATGATAGCCATACTAGTTGTTATGTGAATCTCACTAATTTCTAACTAAATCTAGTTAGAATAGCTATTACGTAGCTTTGATGCCACTAAACTATATAAGTGTTCTACTTTTTGCCGTGGGAAGATTTCTTCCTTCAAAGTTTGATCACCTACTCCATCTCCTAAAAAACAACCATGATTCCTATCATCTAACCTAACCCTATGCTAATGCCACAATTTTTTTTGCATGTTGGATAAATCTTTACACATGAGGTAGAATTAAAGAGTAATGTGTAAAGGTAAATGGTCAAAGCATTTACTTGAGAATACCACTATTACAATCCACTATCATTATGTCAAAAGGCTAAGCTGTTGGAAACATATATGTTTTGTTATGACAAATCTTGGTTGATTATAGTATATAAATATTTTTCATATATTGATGTGCAAAACTAAATTATAGGAAGTCAAAAGTGTGTAAATTATAATATCAATCAATGATATTATAAAATAGCCAGTTTCATACATTCCTATATATTGCAACCTCATACAAGTTCTAAAGGCATATTTTTTATGCAATAAAAAATGGAGAATAAAGAAATATTAGTTGCATAACAATTTCCATTAAAGAAAAAATGATGTTGCACTTTATATCATTGCAGGCATAAATTTATCAAGTTCAAGCTTATGTCATGTAGACTAATCTTCTAAATATGTTCATATCAATGTGAACTTATCCAAGCTTGCGTTTGGTTTGAGCCCGATAAGAGGTCCAACTCATAAAGGTGCTAATACGCACTGTTTCACTAAGCAAGCTGTCCCCAAATTCATGACTTGATGGTTAGAACCCCTAGCTTCTATCAAAATGAGTGGCCTCTTCTCTTCTCCATAGCTGATCACCTAATGGGAAGATTTGAGAAGCGATTAAGTGTTAGAACGGCCGATTGTGATGATTAAGAGTTCAAATTGAAGCTTTAATTATAAATTGATAGAAACTCTCAATCTCTTAATGAGAATAGGCTCTGTTGGTGTCAGGTTTGACAAAGAACCCTAATCAACTCTTATTGTTTGAATTTGGTATAAAGGCTCTTTTTTATGGTTCAAACATAGTCTTTGCATGAACTATTTGTGAAAAATCAAGAGAATGTATTCAAGTCATTCAAGCATTGCGATTTTGAACAACTTTGGTGATATTTAGTGATATTCAGTGTTATTCTTTAAAGATTATTTCTTTGTGATCATACTCACTTGTATACATTTGTTTATGTATTGATTGAACTCTGATTATTATTTGCACATAAACTCTATTGTAAATCTGAAACCCTAATTTGTTGAAATTTAGGAGTTTTGTAATTAGAGCTTAAATTGACATTCAATATCTTGAATAAGCTCTTTAATTAGCAATATCCCTCATAAACTATTCATCATTTGGGGATTTATTATTGTAACAAGGTTAAGACAACCTCTTATCGTAACCTAAAAATTTGTGATTCCTTTGGGAAGGAATTGGGAGGATTAGGAGAACGTTTTTTCCTAATAAGTGAGTAAAGTAGACTTCAATTGGTTGAGTTTAAAAGACGAGAGGGTGGACATAGAATTGAGTGGTGAACCACCATGATAAACTTCTATGTCTATGCTTGTTGTTCATTATTGTTCTATCTTATTTTTACATGTTCATTTGCTACATTAATGTGAATTTGTCATATTTAAAAAGAAAAGAAAGTAGATTTATAATTGCATTACCAATTCAACCCCCCTTTATTGGTTGACTATTATACCTAACATAAGCTTGTTGGCTAACTAAAGATCATTGCATTTGAATATTGCACACCACTTAGGCCCTCATAATTCCCTAATATACCACCATGCTTTGTAGTTAATGCCACTAGTAGCCCACTCTAGGTAGGTTATATTATGTCTTATTCTAGATAACCCTTTTAGTAAGTCACCCCTTCCTTGGTCCAAACTTGGGATTTATGACTATCTTTAATATCATTTATTATGATTCATAGCCATTATGACAAAAGGCTTGATTGTTCTCTAGGACCGCCCATCAAAGAGCCCTTGGTTGCCATTAAGTTAGCCTTTGTTTTTCTCCATTCTTGGGTTGGTGGGTTGAGTAGAGTTGGCTTGTGAGATACAATCGGTTGAGGACATGAGTTTGGGGAAGAAACATTTTCATTCCCTTATAAGTATATAAAAAAGTAAAGTAGGAAGAACACATAAGCTACTCCCATTTAATACAAGGCCAATAGTTCATATAATTCTAAATGCAATTAAATATGTCAAACAAGTAATATAATGATGAGAAAGTATCATCTTATAGAGATTGATAATTACTAGACTAATTAAATACTAACAATGAACTAATTATAAAATTTATCTAACAAATAAAAATAAACTTAAGAATGAATTAAAATTGATAAACTTCAAAGAAAAATTTCAAAACTAAAAACAACTAAATTCAAATTAGTAAATTTAGTTAACAAATATGTTAGAGCATCCGATAAAGTCTCTAATTTTACCACAATCACTATATATGAATTTTGAGAGTTTATACCTATAATGATAGTATCTTTGTGATGGTAGAATCTCTTAATTCATTTACTACCCTATGTCTACATATAGCAAACTTACATAGTTTATCAATTAACTATATTTCTATGATAATTAAAATAAATAAAAGTATATTAGAATTTGTAAACATTCCTAATTTACAATAAATATTTCAATCGCTTTGTCATCAAAAGTCACACAACTAATATAGTATATGTCTATCCATATTTAATTAATGGTTATATTTTATAAAAAATAATTGCATATTATTACCTTTTAGTCTCCAACATATACATCAAATCATCAAAATAGTGCCAAATCACCTAAAAGCATTATGTACACTAATATATAACTCACATAAATAAAATCTCTTATAAAATATAACAAACCATGAAGTTCACATTGTCATAGGTTACATTGTAGCTTTAACACAAGGAAATTAAAGCATAATGTAATAACAATCAAGAACAATAATAAAAATTAAACAAAGCATTGTAAGTTAGCAAATAAGAAATTTGTCACCACACTATCTTTTTTTAAGAAATATTTTCATAATTCCTACAAAACATAGTAAATTCAAAAACTATCTAAAGCAAAGAAACACACCACCACGTGCCACCTAAGTTCTGCAGAGATCTTTCTCACCCAAAATGAAGGCAAATTGTGTTCTTCTCCTTCAATTTTCTTTTCACGTGGGTACCCTCTTTGTTCGTCTCTCTCTTGTTCCTCTTCTTTCATTTTTCTATTTTCATTTTTTTTTGTCTTTTTCTTTTTCTTCTTCTTTTTTGCACAACCACCACTTCTTTTTTTCTTTTCCCTTCTTATTTTTTCTTCCTCAAGTGCATGCATTTTTTTCTTCATCAAGTGAAATACCATGAAGGACTAATATGCAAACCTTATTAAATCCAACCCCTGGATGCAGCCCATGTTAAACCAGATCCTAAAGGGGAAATGGTTGCACTAAAGCCTATGAATGGAAATCCTAGCCTGCGTCCTAAATTAATGAGATGAAGACAGGCCATCGTCATATTGCTTAGGGCAACAAAAGAAAGGAAGATGAAGTGAAGCCACATGCGTGAGAAAGATAGAAGAAAAATGAAAGAGAAAGCTAGCACTCCTTCAAAATCCAAGCATTGTGACAAAAGAGGTAGACTAGGGGAATGTTGGAGGAAATCGACAATTTTGCATCTTCATACCTCACACAAAGCATCTTGAAGCTAAAAAGGTGTACCCAATAAGAAGGAAGAAGAGCAATTTAAGAGATTACTTGCTTTTCTTGCTTTCGTGACAAATAAAAGGCATTTTAATTGTCTACTAAAGGAGGAGAGTAAGACATGGCTTAATCATTTAAAAATTGTTGGCACCCTATGGTTGTTACTTTCTTGATGTATGTGTGTAATGTCAAATTTAGTTTCATTGTGTTTGAATGATTCTATCATGAACAAAAATCATAGGCACAGTTCATCTCAATTGGAGAGCATACATTTACATACACACGTTTATTGATTTGTTTTAGTAGGATCTAGTAGTATCTACTTGTTTTTTAGTAGGTTGAGTTTTAACATGTACATACAATACTTTCACATGCTGACTTATTTAGATTAGAAGTAGTCCTTCCACCAACGGTTGTAATAGTTTGATTTTATACTATGGGATCTTGTTAGCAAAATTTAGAAAAATTAAAGAAACCTAGGGATCATAAGTGCTGCCCCTTGTTGGTCTCGAGGGATGAAGGGGGCTAAGGTTAGCTAAAAGATGGTTATCGGTTCAAGAATGCAAAGTGTCCATACATTTTCAAGGTAAGAAAGAGTAGAGAAAATACCTCAAGTCAATGTTCGAGTACTAGGCCTATGGCATTGAAGTAACCCTTGCCATACTCACAGGGAAAGCTTAAACGACCTTTAACAAAAGGGTACTTGTACCCAAAATCGACATAGGTAGATAGGTAGAGAATACCTAGGGGCATGAGACAACTCTCTTTAAGGAACTTGACAAAATGCTTTGCTTAGGAGCTTTGACACCTCCAATAGCCTTAGGACCTCCTCTTCCAATATGGAGTAGTTTGAGATGGATTTGCCTCTGCTCTCCGCATCTGAGTCTTGGCTCGCCAATTTGTTTGTCAACCATTGTAACCAAGGCAAATGCTTGACCTTTGCAGCCTACAATCTCATATCTCCTTAGGTTCCCTAAGGAGTCCTTATGCCAGCTTGGTCCTATGTTAGGCCAATTATTTTCTCCTTTAACCGTGATGTTTGTCCTCATGGTCTCCTTCCCCCGGCCATTGATGAAAGCTAAAGCTTGCTTCAACTAGCACCTACATCCCAACTTAAGCCTTCCACTCCACTTTGACTCACTTCTAAAATCTTGGGACCGTCATGGCCTCACTTCCCTATGACTTCTTGTCCTTTTCAGTCAGCCTTTAGGCCGAGGTCTTGGCTCATTTGTGGTCGATTCTTCCTTTCTAGGTGGCTTGCGAGAAAAGAACTTGTCGTGGGGTTCCTAGCTACTCCAGCGAGCTTTCTTCACACTTTTAGATTTGTCTTTTGTCTTTGGCCACATTGTTGGTTTGTGGTCCTCCACACGTTTCTTCGCCAACCTAGATTAATTTGTCCTCTTGATCCATTGGGTTCTTGGAGTCCCCCACTTCCTTCAATTTTTTTTTCCCCTCTAAGAGGTCTGGACTTCTATCCTTGGTCTTCTTGTTAGGCCTGAATCTCTGCAAAGGCCTTGTTCTACTTCAATCACCCATCTCTCTATATGAGACATCTACCTATGGAGTCTCCAAATTGGGTCGCCCACCAATCCCAACATTGCCTCCTCATCTTCATCATTTTTTTCAATTATAGACCTCTTTCCCCTTGCGTGTTGCATGTCTCCTTCTTTGTCACAACGCCCTTAGAATTGCATGGCTCTAATACCAATTTTGACAGTCGAAGTTTTCTATAGGACCACTTGGCACTTAGCTCTCAGTCACTACTAAGTCAACCTTCATTCTCTTCTTTCTCATGTTGGTGGGTTAAGTAGAATTACATCGTGGGATTGAATCAGTAGTGAACATGAAGTTAGGGAAGAAGCATTTTCATTCCCTTAAAAATATATACATGGGTAGGGTGTGAAGAACCCATAGACTATCCCCTTTTAATGCAAAGCCAATCTTGGTCAACAACCCAAATCCCTATATACATGGGTAGGGTGTGAAGAACCCATAGACTACCCCCTTTTGATGCAAGGCCAACCTTTGTCAACAACCCAAATCCCTCTTATAGCTCCCCCATCGATCTTTTACAATGAATTAGGGAAAATGTCTTCAAACATTCTCATCCCTTACATTCCCTGTGGAGCTCATTTACTAAACACCCATCTCGTTAGGCCCTTCCAACCAACCCCATTCCTCCTCATCTTGAGTAGTTGCCCCTTGTGCGGCATGTGTCAGCTCCCCATTGGCTCCCCATTGAAATCTCCACTGGTCCAGGCAGCATTAAATCCATGTGCCTTTAAGTCCCAATAGTCCGTTATTAATGAGGTTATCCCGTCCCAATAGGTCACCCCGGTTGACCTTTAGCCCATGCACAAGGATGTGTTTGTGCACCAGGATACGTGTACACGTGCCAATTCCCTGCATACACTTGCTACCTGTATGCCGCTCCAAGGTGCCTTCAGCTCACCCCATGCTTGCTGATGCCTCTAGAGTTGCTCACTCGAGTGTGTGCTTGAGGCTCCCCTCGTCCCATGCACTCCCACACCTCTGTTTTAGTCCTGACTGCTTCACTCAAACCTTGACCTTTTCTTCCTTGTATGCCCTTTGCGCTCACCCACCTAGGCCATCTCTCGGCCTTGGCACTTCACATGCATGCCCCACGCACTCCTCAAGCATTGACCCTTATCTTTGAGCTTCAGTCCACATCCCCTCTTGTGCACTCTCCATCACACTGCTCCTCACAACAGGGTACCTAAGCATCTTGCTCTCTAGCCGCCTATTACACTAATCTCTCCATGCAAGTTTTTCCCTCTTGCATGTTTGCATCACCCATTGCTTCCTCCACTCATCACGCTTGGCTATGTCAACTAAGCTAGCACATAACAATAAGCCGGTTGGCTAACTGTGTACCATTTTATTTGAATGCCATCCACAAGCTTAGCCCCCATAAGGCCCATAAGAACCACTTGGTTAGAATATCTAGCACCATTGTGACACTAATAGCTACCACTTCCATAGGATGGCTTGGAGCTGAGACATTCATTGTTTCTGTTTAATTCTTTAGGAGCAAGTCTCCAATTCAGTCAAACCAAACGGCTTCTTTGTATCAACGTATTCATTGTCTTTTCTCTTCTTTGCTCTTTTAATGATCTCGCTTGAATTGGGAAGAGAATTTTATTTTAATTAATATGTACATCGATTGTGTACAGATCTAATTAGAGATGATTACAAATTTAGCAAGTAACTTAAGACTCTAGTTAAGTAAAAGAAAAAAAAAATTAGTCTTACATAAAAGTTAACGTAAAGGCAAAAAAAAAATTCTTCATAATATAAATGATTCTTTAATAAGATTTAATCGGTATGAAAATTTTGCCACACAGCCCCTAACAACCAATGCGAATTGCAAATTCTGTAAGCTTTACCACAAAGTAGTACAAACCAGCTTTCAACCCAACTTGTGAATCATCCTATGACTATTTGTTAATCATCTTATGATGACGTAATATGATAATGTTCTAGCACCTATGAGACAAAAGAATAACAAATGTCTAGAAGAAGACGCGAGGTAACTGACGAAGTTGCAACATCGTTCTTCAGGGAGGGGTTGGGCTCTCGATGGCCTTATTCAACCACCCAACATAAAATAATTCTACATGAGGTTTTTTAAAGCCATGGGAATTTTTTTAAGCGCAAATCCAAGCATCCCCCTCGACGGTTTCCCAAAAAAATTATTAAAAATCAAAACGACAATTCAGTCCAAGAAAATATAAAAAAGTATAAGTATATAAAATTGTCTCTCAAAAGATGAGATGACGCATTTTACATCTTTTTTAATAAACTCATTATTGTTCGTCCAATCTTTTTTCTTTTGTCCAATTCCACATGTTCATATTTTCTTTAAACTTTTTTTTTCTTCTTTGGTAATCAAAATAAGATTTAATATTTTATAAATCATCTTTTTTTATACTAATTCTAACTTTCGTCCTCTCGAATTAAAAATGGAATTAAATGATTAAGTTGCTGAACATGCTGTTGTATGACTCCATAAAGATCACACCTTCATTGAAAGGACAATATAAAACTTGTTAACGTCAGACTGTTTATGAACTAAATGAAAGTAATAAATTTTTATCATTGATGCACTACTTTCATTTTTTTGGTTATTTATACAATTTGCTGGATTTTTATAGAGATAAAAGTTCACTTACTTATTCAATCATTATTAGAAAAAAATTTGCGTAACTTGTACCAAGACTTTCATGTTCATTTATAATAACAACAAAAGTTGCTTTGATTGCACCAAATAGATCAATTTAATAATGAGATGATGATATTTTGAATACCCAATTAAGTTGAATAAAAAATCCTGATTCGTAATGGGAACCACATCTTCATTGTCTTGTATTAATACCACAGGAGATGTTCCTACTCTTGCTACATTTTGGGCACACTTTGTCCACACTGTCCATGACTTGTAAGAAAAGAAGCTGACTACAACTAAGATTTTAGCTTGCTAAGGATCTTAAAACTAAAAAAGACTAACATAAAGAAACACGATCACTTCGGGAGACAACTCGGCATGTTTTCGAAATTACCACCCAAGATCTCGATTCCTGTTCCCAATATCACAGTCAAGCAAATTGGTGCTGAAATTATTTTGCTATTCTTCAACAATAATACCACTTTGGGGCGAGGAGTTTATTTCACAAAAGACGTCTTTTAGGAAGGATACATACAAAAGCTCACTTCCCGATATCCTATTAACATCCCAATGTCTTATTTTCAGAAGACGACTATTATTTAATGCGTTTTAAAGAGTTTAGATTTATTTTTGGATTTTGAGCCGTGGGATGTCGAGTTATCTTGGCAATGGCCGCTGGAGTACCGTTTTGGAACTAACGAGGATGTATTTATAGATATATTTAACATCACTAACTTAACAGGGTTCATATGAAATTCCGAGATTCCTAGCAACGTAGGAAAGAGAGATCACGAGGACACAACTTCATTATCCAATCGACCTAATTCTTCATTATAATTAATATACTTATATTAATTAAAACTTCTATCATTGTGAAAAAACAAAGAAATACTCTCGAATACCCTGTGCCAGAACCTAATTCGGCACCCAACAAGAAGAACCCAAGAGAATACGGCCCCTCCAGCCCTGCAGCATCCAATGGTTGTCTTCATCGATGAAAAAATCCTCGTGGTACCATTCCTTCAGCTTAGACCTGATCGTTGTCAGCACCTCTTGGTCTAGTGGGAGCGGCCTGAAACCAGCCCTCACGCTCCGGACATGCCAACGCTTGTATGTCTCCGGCCTCTCTGTCCGCTCTGAGCCCTCACATGCTATAACATTCATAGCCTCCCTCCCATAGAACTCTCTCTCATACATCAACCTCTCCTTGCTGTCACGAGGTAAAGGAGCATCCAGCATGTTATAGGACGCAGAAAAGTGGAAAAGGGCCTCTCGGAACCGCGTGAAAAAGAATGGGGCACCGTGTGCTCCATTAAGAAGACATGTGACAAAGATATCAGGATTTATAGTTTTGATTAATTTCAAAACTCTATCTCGTGGACTTGTCTTTTCCACTGTCTCATCCAGTAGGTTCTTAAATCGGTTCAGACAGTTCACAGCAAGAATCTCGTACCTGTCAATCTTGATGTCCTCAATTTGGATGGTCTCCCAATTCTTTGATGCTAGGGCATTGTACTCAAAAGGAACATTAAATTGCTCACAATACTTAGCCAACCGGCGACCTGTTTCCTCAATTCTTTCTCTTGGGCGTAATCCAGGTTGGGGAAAATCTATTCCTGTAATGCATAGTTTTGGAGGTCCTCCAGCTCTTTCTGAGAATTTCTTGATCAAAATTGGCCAGTGAAAACCATATTGGATACCAAAATCTATAATATGGAGACTTGTTGCTCTTTCTGCTACTTTATATATATCATTTGGTTGGCAAAGAATGGAGCGATTCTCCCGAAAGGCGACGCCGAAAGAAGAACTTTATAAGCTTTCAATAATTCAAGAGCTGACACCCTATTGGAAAATAAGAAACAAAAAAAAGTTTGAGGTCCAGTCCCAGTGCCAGCAAGGCGAGCCTCAAGGCCATTAGCAAAGTAATGCGCCAACCTTTGAGACCCATCACCATAGGGGGAAGAGTGTTGCCTAACCTGCCTCAGTATCCCATTTGCTGTTCTATAGTCGCCTCTAGAGATAGCTTGTGCACATAAAATCAAAAGATTCGTCAAATCAACCGTATCCTTCTTTTTGCCCTTTCTCTTAGCACGATTTTTCCGACCATGTGGGTGAGCGGCGCTGCTTGCTTCATTCTGCAAGGGTTCAATGTTATCGTTGTCGCATAGCAGAGAAAGAGCTCCAGTAGAAAGCAACACCTTATCAAACATCTCTGATGATTCATTGTCTTCCACATAAACTGCAGACTGCTTATTGTTCCTCCCTTCTTCTACATCTACATCTTGCCTCTTCTGATTCTTCCTTCCCTGCAACCCATTGGTTGAATTCGCCCTCACACCCTTGTACGCCATGAATTCAACCTTTTTATCATTTTCTTTCCACTTTGGTGGTAACATTTTTCTCCCCAACTTCAGAAGAAATTTGAAGTTTGATGGAAAAACTAGTGAGAAGCTTAGAACACGAAAAAGAGCTTGGTAGAGCTCGTGTAGAGATGAGCTTCTTTACTACAAACAAAAGGATACAGAATTGATAACACTGAAAAGAGAGCTAGTGTTTTCCACGCAGAGACCCTCTGCTTGTTGCCTATTTATACACAAAAAAGGCATCATGACTAACTTACTTTCTTACAACCCACTTGCAAAACGAATAATCAAGACAAGACATTTAACTGACTACAAACAAGATAATGTACAAAGAAACAAGCTAGGGAGAGGAACGTGTAGATAAGGTGGGTCCCTTTCTCTAACTTCTTTGCCCATCATGACGAGTGGAGCCCACAGACTCATTATCAGAACATGCATTCAGCTCGTCACTTCCTCCATTCATGGTTCCTAGCTCATTTCTCATCAACGCCACTTGCTCCTCTTCATTAAGAAAACCTGATACAAAATCAGTATCTTGCAGTTCCAAATCAAGTAGAACATTGCAGGGATCATCTAATGGACCAAAGGAAGATAAAGGTCTTTGTACTTCGTGGTCCATAAGATGATGGTCAGCAACTACATCCATTCCCAAGGTGTGGAACATCGGGTAATCTAAAACCTGTAGTGGCGGATATTCTAATACTGCCTCCAGACCTTCTGTATTGGGCAAGTCCATTTCATAATTGCTAACGGGTTGGAACCCATCAAGACCATTAGGATTCATGTCTTGCAAAGGAGGAGAGAGAGGTTCCACCTTAATATTAACACTCGGTGCTAAGCTTGAATTCTGAAACAAGTTTCTGGTGGGTCCATTATCAAAAGGCCACACCGAACATGGTTCCTGCATAGTTTGTTTATTTGTGGCCTGATGTGAAGACTCTCCTACCTCAAAGACTGCTTGCAATCCAGTTTGTTCTTCCATTGATAAATAATTCTCTGGATCTAGTGCAAACATTAAAGAAGTTGCAACCATTGCTAGTCACCTATCCTCTGTGGATTGGAACCATTGCTAGTACTAGTACTACTACTAATGCCATAATCACCGCCCCTGCTACCAGAGAAAACATCATCAGCGCTTCCCGAACAGTGACTAAGATAAGGTGGTTCTTCTCGGCATGGATTTAGGGAAGGAGGATATTTCTGACCAAGAGCGTCATAGAATGATTTCTCGGTGACTTGGAGATCCAAACGGTCATAAAACATGCTGGGCTCGTCCTCCACGTTCTCTTCCATAAGCATCTCGGTTATGTACTTGAGAACCGTTTCCGAGAACTCGCTGTCGTCCGAGGACGATAAGCCCTCCGGAGTCGTGCCACCAGATGGTCTGATCAAGCTATCGCCGGCTAACGGAACACATGGCTCTGCCGCTGGGGCCACAGCCATAGGTGGAGCGAAATCGGAGTGGCCCAGGTGAGATGAAAGCCATGAACTCTCAAGGAGGTTAAGGTTTGAGGAGGGCAAATTAAATCTGTACTTGTTTAGAAGTGGTGGTGGATATTGATTAGAGTTCGGCGAGATGTTATGCTCATCTTCGACCACAACATCTTGTACGAAATCCGGCCACCCAAAATAATTAGGATCCATAGTACCAAACAAAGAAGCCGACCCCCAGACCAATAGATGTTTGTACTAGTTAAACCAAGTCAAACACAAAGATATGTCCATAACACACATATGCATAAAGCTAACGGGAAAGTGGAAAAGAAAAGTTTTAGAGTTAAAGAACCTCGTACGTTCACGAGTTTGTCCGAGAGAAGCAAACAGCTTTCCGGGACAAGAGCAGAGATCTCTCAGACGTGCAAGAGAAAGCTTGGGACTGAAGCTGATGAGAAACTACAAGGGGCACTCAACTCTGTCCGATTCCATTCTCGTCTTCGTTAAGCTGCTTGACTACTTGAAGGCAGTTCTGGAGTCGTTATCAGTGTTTCAGTTAAAAGGAATAAGTCCCAAATTCTGACATTCTCCATTTTTTAAACAAAGTCGCAGTAAACCTTAACGGGCGCATACGTCGTACTAATTGAAAAGATGAAAAAAAGAAAAAGTAACCAGAGTATGTTGCTCCAAATAAGTATTGGACCCTTAAAAAGTTTCGAATGACTCCATTGATGAACAGAAAGTCGAATTCCGGTCGGGCTCTCGTGTCAGTGACCTATATTACAACACTGGATTCCATTATGGGTTGTCTATTGTACAAAACAATTTTATATGTTTGCTGGGAGTACTATACCCTTTATTATTCTGTGATGACCAAACCAAAATGTTTCGTCCAATGACGAACTAACGACTCAAAAAAGTCATGCGGTCATGCCCACTGGGGGACGCGAAGGCAGCATCCGCGGCCCAGTGTAATGCCAACATCAGTTCCACTGCTAAAGGGAGCATGTTCTTTTTCTACCATTCTCCCGTGTTTCCAACACCTATGTTAGAGAATATCTAAGACTTTCATATAAGCTGCTCGGGTTCTTCTTAAAGATTAAAAAACACCTGAAACTTCAACATTGGACATGATGGGCTTGTGTGGGTGTCAAAGTCCGCACGGGCAACGCAAACTCTTAACTTCCCTCTTTTGTTTTGTTGAATGGTCTGGTATAGTGACAAACCGGTTGAGATTATTTGCTTAGATAATTTGAATTTTAATCCTGTAGTTTCATTTGATATGGTAGAACCTTATTCATTTCATTTGGCATAAGAGCATTAGCTCGTTGGTTTTAGGAATCCCTTCAAAATAGAAAATAGAAAATAGAAAATACAGCATGAAAAATGAAGCAGATGATGGACTGAGTGCAATCCGGACACGGGACTTGTCACGCTAGTCAGCCCTGTTGAGAATTAATACATTTTTCAGTAAATTCCAGCATGTTATAGAGAACTCACTTGTCTTCAAGATAAGACTTGAATTTTGTAGAAAAGTAAAAAATTCAAAAGTCTAGAAAATTGTTAGAAGTCCCCTAAGGCCTGGGTGTATGTTGTAGCAAGCCCCCGGTAACAAGCCCCATTGTGTCAATTATTAATTTGGAGACAAAAGCTCCATTCTGCCTTTCCTTCGCCTATTGTGGAACCACTAACTCCACTCTATAGCCCATCTCATTACAACAGCAGCAACTCTGTTCCGCTGACAACCACTTTGTTTCTTTTGGCAGCAAAGCTCTCTGGGGATCATTGTGAACAATAAATCAGGAACAGGATACTAAAAAGGTTAGCTTCACTCCAGTTGCTGATTTGCAAAATTGAGGTACTAAGAAGTATCATCTTATTGTTGAGGCCGTTGTAAAAGAAAGCTCAAGATAAAGTATCATTATAAGTTTCTACAGATGCATGGATGTATAAAAGAGAGAAAAAGTGGAAAATTAAACAAGAATTATACTTTTGCATAATATGCCTAGCCTAGAGTTATGAGAATAAAAAAATCCTGCACAAGGATTCTAAATGGGCACCCAACAAGAGGAAGCAAACAGAGTACGGCCCCTCCATCCCTGAAGCATCCAGTGCTTGTCTTCCTCAAGAGCAAAATCCTTGTGGTACCATTCCTTCATCTTAGACCTTAAAAAGCTCAGGATCTCTTGGTCCAAAGGGACCGTTTTGAAACCACCCCTCTGAATCCGGACCTGCCACTGCTTGTATGTCTCAGGCCTCTCTACCCTCGAAAGGCCCTCACATGCTATAGCATTCATAGCATCCCTTCCCATGAACTCTCTCAAAAAACAACCTCTCCTCGTTCTCACGAGGTAAAGTATTATCAAATGCATCATACAATGCAGAGAAGTGGAAGAGTGCCTCTCGGAATCGAGTGACAAAGAAGGGGGAATTGTAGGATCCATTGACAATAGATGGGACAAAAAGATCAGGATTTATCCTTCTGATTAACTTCAACACCACATCGCGTGGAATTATCCCCTCCACTGTCTCATCATCCGATAGGTTCTTCAACCGATACACAGTTTACAACAAGCATCTCATTCCTGTTAATCTTGAGGTCCTCAATTTGGATGGTCTCCCAATTCTGTGATGCTAGAGCATGGAACTCAAAAGGCACATTAAACCGCTTGCAATACTTAGCTAACTGAAGACCAGTCTTTTCAATTGTCTCTGTTGGTCGAAAACCAGATTGTGGAATCTCTATACCTGTAATACGTAGTTTTGGGGGTCCTCCAGCTCTTTCTGAGAGTTTCCTTATTAGAATTGGCCATTGAAAGCCATATTGGATACCAAAATCAATAATATGAAGACTTTTTGCTTTTTCTGTGAATTTACATATGGTTTTGCCAGCAAAGAAAAGTGTAATCTTCTTGAAGGGGAAGGCTGAAACATGAACTATGTAAGATTTCAGCATTTCATATGCTGAGATCTTCTTGTAGGAGTTATAAAAAAGTTGATATCCATTCCCACTGCCAGCCATTCGAGCTTCAAGGCCATTAGCAAAGAGATGCGCCAACCTCTCAGACCCATCACCATTAGGGGAAGAATGTTGCCTAATTTTTTCAGTAACTCATTTCCAGTTCTATAGTCACCTCCTGAGACAGCTTGTCCACAGAGAATCAAAAGAGCCCTCAAATCAACCGAATCCTTCTTCTCGTCCTGTTTTTTCGCACGATTCTCCCCACCGTTAGCACCTTGCTGTTGCCCATTTGGCTGCGAGGACCTCCTTGCTTCATTGGGCGAGGGTCCAGATTTCTTTTCACCACATAACGTAGAAAGATCTTCACTGGTAAGCCACATCTTATCAAACATCTCTGATACTTCTCTCTCGTCTTCATAAACCGCAGATTGCTTGTGGCTCCTCCCTTCTTCTACATCTTCATCTTCCCTCTCATGATTCTTCCTTCCCTTCAACCCAACCGGTGAATTCTCTATCACGCTCTTCTCCCCCATACCTTCCACCTTGTGATCCTCCCTTCTCAAATCTGATGACAACATACCAGTCTCCGGATCAATGATCAACTGATTACCCTTAGGAAGGAACTTACTAGCTTCCTCTAACCCTCTCCTAAACTGCAACACAGATTCACTATCAGTAAAAATGTCCTCAGCTAAAACATTCGTGCTGTTATGAATGGAAGCTGCGCTTTTCGATTGATTGGCTAAAAACTCTGACCGATTGGTGGGCTGCAAACTGGACTGGAAAACACAGTCATCAGGAACCGTGGGTTGTGGATAAGAGGATTTGTATTCCCCAAAATCACCTATCCACTTTGGATCAGTACTATTGCTATTGCTGGAACTACAAGTAGTACTATAATCGACACCACAGCTTCCAGTTAAAACATCATCAGGGCTCCCCAAGCTGTGACTGATATACGTTGGCTCTTCCCCATATAGATTGGGGGAAGGGGAGTATTTCTGACCAAGCGCGTCATAGAATGATTTCTCGTTGACTTGGAGACTGAAAGGATCGACAAACATGGTGGGCTTGTCCTCTATGTTCTCTTCCATAAGTATATCGTTTAGGTACTTAAGAACGGTTTCAGAGAAGTCACTGTCGTCGGAGGACGATACCCCCTCTGGGCTCGTACCCACAGACGGTTGGCCCAAGCTATCGCCAGCGGACAAAGCATACGGCTCCGCCCAGGAGGCCACAGCTATCGACGGATCGAAACCAGTGCCACCCAAGTCAGGTGAAAGCCATGAGCTTTCAAGGAAGTTAAGGTCCGGGGAGGGCATATTCAACTTGCACTCGTTTAAAAGATCTGAGTACTGAATGGAATTGGGTGAACTGGTATGCTCAGCATCGGTCACAACATCTTTTATGAAGTCCGGCAACCCGGCAAACGTAGGATCCATGGGGTTCATGGTACCAAAAAAGAAGCCGAATCACAAACCAATTGATAATGAACTACCCAAAGCAGAACAAAGACTAAGGTATATGAATAAGCAAGTGAAGAAAGTAATCGGTAAATGAAAGGTTTGAAGTTAAAGAACCTCTGATATCCATCGGCTTCTTCCCGAGAAGCCACATAGGCTTTACTGGACAGGTAGCAGAGAGTGCTCAGACATGGAACAAGCAGGAAGTAGCGGAAACCAGATGAGATGACTCAAGTAAACGAACATTTGGAGCAATTGTCAATCGTTCATTCAAAGTCGTTGAAAAATCTTCATTGTCCTCCTTAAATTACGTAAATAAAGTATCCTTGTTTAGATAGGTATCAAATTGGATACATGACAACCATTAAAATATTAAGAATTACATACTACGTAGATCCTAACAACTTTACGATGATACCCTTCTTGGTTTGTCATAAAGCATCCTCTTTAGATAGGCATGAAATTGAATACACAACCATTAAAATATTAAGAATCAGAGACTACGTCGATCCTAATAACTTTACAATGATACACTTCTTGGTTTGTCCTTTCTCTCGGTATAATTCTATATGAATTGACTCGTCAACCGACTCAACTGCTCCTGTGTTGTATTGAACCCCTGCGGCGAGCTCAAAAAAATGAAAAACGATTCAGTGATCGGGAAGATTTGTTTTTTTATTTATTTTATTTTTCCTGAAGCAATTGTGCGCTTGTCTGTTTTAAGCATTATCCTATTCTAACTCAAAACTGTCGGTGTTACCAACGTTGTAGGATGAGAAAATGGCTTCCGGTCCGGGGGTCCTCGTACTGCCAAAGCCACGTCTTCCAGTACCGCCTGCTCTTCCGTACTTTCCCGAGTGTAAAGTGATTAAGCTACTGGAGGGGTTCTTATAGTTCAACCAACACATAACAGAAGCAAACTTGTTTTATTTTATTTTTACTTTTTACTTTTGATCAAATCCCAAACTTTAAAATTAAAGTCATTACTAACTCATCATCAAACTAATTGATTAAGTGATAATGCAAAAAAACTTATTGTTGGCTCACTATTGACAATTTAGTTTGATGAATGTTTAAAGTCCCTCTCTTAAAAAAGTTTTATGAGAAGAGAGGCTATTTAAATTTATAAGTTCTGTTGAAATTTTTTATTTTTTAATGTAAATTTTTTATTTAATATTTCTTTATAGTTTAAGTTTAATATTTTTATTAATAAGGAACTAACATTTTTGGATCAGATTAGATCATATTAAAAAGAAAAAGAGTGTCTCTAATTAAATATTATTGTCATATAAAATTAAAGCAAACTTATCAAAACAAGTCTAAAGAAAATTAAAAACCTAATTTACCCTTTTAAGTTACCATTGACTTAACAAATTTAAATACTCTTCTTTCCAAGGTGAAATTCTTTGTAAAATAGATATATATTGTGCCACTTACGTTATCACAACTTCAAAAACTCTTTCAAAAAAACAACAAACGCCTAGTTTAGTGTTGAGCAAGTCTTGCTTAGTTTGAAGTTGAGAGGAATAAATTTTTAGAGGACTTGTAAGGACAAATGGTCAAAACATTTATTTGGGAATACTACCAAGTTTAGAATATCTTTTGCCATCATTGACCCTAGTAGCCATTTGCCCCATGGGATAGCTTTGGGAGCCAAGGCATTCATTGTTTCTATCCATTCTTTAAGGATCAAGTCTTTGGTTCAATCAAAAGGGCTTCCTTATATAAACATACTCATTGTCTTTTCTTTTTTTTTTTTTTTCCTACCCTCTTTTGTGGGGAATGATCACTGTCTATGAATGTGGTAGGCCCAAAGGAAGAAATGAAAGAAGAAGAAAGATGCTAAGCAACCTCCTTGCTAGAAGCTTACTAAAACAAGGGTCAAAAACATAATTTACCCCTTTAAGTTGCCCGAAGACCTAGCAAAATATAAATATTATTCTTTTCAACGTGAACATGTCTGTCAAATAATTGTATGTCATGCCGTTTACATTATCACAACTTCAACAACTCTTTCAAGAGGAAACGGAAAACACCTCTCTTGAATAAAAGCTACAGACCAAAGTACAAAGCCTTATAGAGAACCATACTATTTAGCCCCCAGTGACGTTCCAAGAACTGTATTAGGCGCAATTAAACTCAATGATTCTAACTTTGATCTTTGGAGCAAATAAATGGTAAACAATCTGGGAGCCAAAATTAATTTGGGATTCATTGGTGGTAGTCTTCCTCAACCAAACCAAAACCCAAAAATGGCCCGACAATGAGACCAAGAAGATGGGCTTATGGAATTTTTGTTTGGTTTATCGGGAAAAAAAAAAAAAGGAGGATGGGAACGTGGCTTTTGAAGCCACTGATAATGCCAAAACTTCTGTGTTCGAGTGGAAACCAATCTCAATAGGAATCAATCCAAAGTACAAATACAGCATGAAAAATGAAGCGGATGATGGGCTGAGTGCAATCCACGGGACTTGTCAAACTAGTCAGCCCTGTTGAGAATTAATGCATTTTTCAGTAAATTCCAGCATGTTATAGAGAACTCACTTATTTTCAAGATACGACTTGAGTTTTGTAGAAAGGTAAAAAATTCAAAAGTCTAGAAAATTATTAGCCGGTTGAGTAAGTGGGTTATTAAGTCTACAAAAGGCCCTTAAGGCCTTTGTGAATGTTGTAGCAAGCCCACGCTAACAAGCCCTATTGGATCAATTATTAATTTGGAGACAAAAGCTCCATTCTTCCTGTCCTTCGCGTATTGTGGAACCACTAATTCCACTCTATAACCCTTCGCATTACAACTGCAGAAACACTGTTCCACTGCCAACCACTTAGTTTCTTTTGGCAGCAAAGCTCTATGACGATCATTGTGAACAATAAATATGGAACAGGATACTAAAAAGGTTAGCTTCACTCTAGTTGCTGATTTACAAAATTGAGGTGCTAAGAAGTATCATCTCATTGTTGAGGCCGTTGTGAAAGAAAGCTCAAGATAAAGCATCAATATAAGTTTCTGCAGATGCATGGATGTATAAAAGAGAGGAAAAGTGGAAAATTAAACAAGAATTATACTTTTGCATAATAGGCCTAGCCTATTATTATGGGAATAAAAAACATCCTGCACAAGGATTCTAATTGGGCACCCAACAGGAGGAAGCAAAGAGATTACGGCCCCTCCATCCCTGGAGCATCCAGTGCTTGTCTTCCTCAAGAGCAAAATCCTTGTGGTACCATTCCTTCATCTTAGACCTTAAAAAGCTCAGGATCTCTTGGTCTAAAGGGACCGTTTTGAAACCACCCCTTTGAATCCGGACCTGCCACTGCTTGTATGTCTCAGGCCTCTCTACCCTCGAAAGGCCCTCACATGCTATAGCATTCATAACATCCCTTCCCATGAACTCTCTCTCAAAAAACAACCGCTCCTTGTTCTCACGAGGTAAAGTATTATCAAATGCATCATACAATGCAGAGAAGTGGAAGAGTGACTTTCGGAACCGAGTGACAAAGAAGGGGGAATTGTAGGATCCATTGACAATAGATGGGACAAAAAGATCAGGATTTATCCTTCTGATTAACTTCAACACCATATCGCGTGGACTTGTCCCCTTCACTCTGTCGTCATCTAATAGGTTCTTTAACCGGTATAGACAGTTTACAACAAGCATCTCATTCCTGTTAATCTTGAGGTCCTCAATTTGAATGGTCTCCCAATTATGTGATGCTAGCGCATGGAACTCAAAAGGCACATTAAACTGCCTGCAATACTTAGCTAACTGAAGACCAGTCCTTTCAATTGTTTCCGTTGGTTGAAAACCAGGTTGTGGAAGCTCTATTCCTGTAATACGTAGTTTTGGGGGGTCCTCCAGCTCTTTCTGAGAGTTTCCTTACTAGAATTGGCCAATGAAAGCCATTGTGGATACCAAAGTCAATAATATAAAGACTGTTTGCTTTTTTTATGAATTTACTTATGGTTTTGCCAGCAAAGAAAAGTGTAATCTTCTTGAAGGGGAAAGCTGAAACATGAACTATGTAAGATTTCAGCATTTCATATGCTGAGATCTTCTTGCAGAAGTTATAAAAAAGTTGATATCTAGTCCCACTGCCAGACATGCGAGCTTCAAGGCCATTGGCAAAGAAATGCGCCAACCTCTCAGACCCATCACCATTAGGGGAAGAATGTTGCCTAATCTTCTTCAGTAACTCATTTCCAGTTCTTTAGTCACCTCCTGAGACTGCTTGTCCACAGAGAATCAAAAGAGCCCTCAAATCAACCAAATCCTTCTTCTCGTCTTGTTTTTTTGCACGATTCTTCCCACCCTTGGCACCTTGCTGTTTCCCATTTGGCTGCGAGGACTTGCTTGCTTCATTTGGCGAGGGTCCATATTTTTTTTCACTGCATAACGTAGAAAGATCTTCACTGGTAAGCCACTTCTTATCAAACATCTCTGATACTTCACTCTTTTCTTCATAAACCGCAGATTGCTTGTTGCTCCTCCCTTCTTCTACATCTTCATCTTCCCTCTCATGATTCTTCCTTCCCTTCAACCCAACTTGAGAATTCTCTGGATTGAAAGAGAAAAGAAAACAAGTGAGAAGCTTAGAGCACCAAGAAAAGCTTAAAAGGCTTGTGCAAAGATGAGCTTCTTACTATTGAAACATAAAAGAGTACAAGGTTGAGAAACACTTAGAAAAGCTAATGTTTTTCACACAAACTAACTCCCTACACGTTCCCTATTTATACAAAAAAACTTGCTAACCGTCTGACAACCTACTTGCAAAGGGAATATTACATTGATAAGACATTTAACAAAATTCAGATAATATTGCAATAGAAAGTGAGCTAGAAGGAAGGAATGTGCAGATGAGTGGGGTCCTTATCCAACTTCCTCACTCATCATGATGAGTGGAACCCACCGATTCATTGTCAGAAAATGCACCGAAAACATTGTTTGTTTCATTCACAGTTTCCAGTCCGTTTACTAGTAGTGCAACTTGCTCTTCTTCATTAATGAGACCTGCAACAAAGTCAGTATCTTGCAACTCTAAATCTAGCAAAGTACCGCAAGGATTGTCCAAGGAATGAGGAGGAAAAATTCCTTCATAAGGAAGATTAGTTTGTACCACACGATCCTGCATTTGATAATCTGTTACTGCATCCATTGCTAAGTCTTGAAACACTGGGTAATCTGTAACTTATAGTGAAGGGTATTCCAGGTCCATACCCATTCTTCCAACGTTAAACAAATCTTCCTCATAATTATACAAGGACTGAAAACCACCGAGATCCATGGCTTGTAGAGGAGGAGAGAGAGGTTCAACCTTGATATTAACAACTGGGTTTTGATTTATTTGCATGCTTGACGTTTGGAACATTGAGTTCTGGAAAACGTCATTTTCAGTTGGTCCATAATCAAAAGGCCATGCAAGTGCCATGTTGGAGTTAGGAGTCACATGTTCTGGTGGCTGTTCAAGTTGATCATTTGCTGGTTGGCGTGAGGACTGGCCAATCTCAAAGACTGCTTGTAAGGCAGTTGGCTTTTGTAAAGGTGAATAAGTCTCGGGATCTAAGGCAAAAACCATAGAACTAGCAAGTTGGTCAAGTTCAACTTCTAGTTCTTCAACAAAGTATTGTCCGAATTCTCCTCCAAAATATTCTTCAGGCGGTGATGGGTACTGACACGTATGATATGGATCATCAAGGACAGTAGTGGCAGCCAAGATACTTTGAGTAAAATAATCTGGTGTTGGATGAACTTGAGGGTAGATTGGGTAGAGTCTTCGGATAATGTAGCCTCATTTGACGTGGAAGTTGAAGAAGAAGATTCTGAGTTTACCACTAAGGCATTTTCATTTTCAGGCCCCCGCAAACTTGGCATTAACATGCCAAGTTTGGTGCAAAGAGTAACAAAACCACGTGTTGGAAGTGGCTTAGTGAGGATATCTGCTAGTTGCTTCGAAGAGGGCACATAAGCCGTGATGAGGGTCCCTTGTGCTACCTTTTCTCTAACAAAATGGTAATCAACTTCTAAATGTTTCGATCTGCTATGGAAGATGGGCTTGGTGGAAAGTTGCAGGGCTGGCAGATTATCACTATGCAAGATAGTAGGGGCATAAAGTCCAATGCCTAGATGGCGTAGTAAGTTAAGGATCCAAGTGATTTCTGCAGTACCAGTAGCTAAAGCCCGATACCCAGCTTTTGTGCAAGACCGAGACACCGTTGATTGTCTTTTTGACATCCAAGAGAACAAGTTGATACCCAAAAAGATACAATAACCTGAAGTTGACCTTCGAGAATCATTGCAACCAGCATAATCAGCATCAGTATAACCATACAGGATCATGGCACTATGCCGAGAAATTCGAACTCCAAAGTTGGTTGTACCATGAAGATAACGCAGCACACATTTCAAGTTGTGAAAGTCCTGATTTGTAGGATTTGACATCTTCTGACACAGCTTGTTTACTGCAAAACTTAGATCTGGTCGGGTTAGGGTCATGTATTGAAGAGCTCCCAATATACTTCTAAAATATGAGGGTTGAGAATAAGGGAGAGTTCCTTCATGTACTCGATGAGCCTTAACAGCCATTGGAGTAGCCAAAGGGCGACAATGCGTCATGTTTGCCCAAAGAAGAATATCATGTGCATATTGTTGTTGATTTAAGAGAAGACCTTTATCATCATGAGTGACTTGCACTCCAAGGAAATAATGAAGGATTCCAAGATCCTTTATAGGAAAAGTCCCTCCCAGTTTACTAATAAAGTTCTCAACAGCTACAGAAGAATTTCCAATAATAATAAGATCATCCACATATAAAAGTAACCAAACTTGAATTCCGTGGATATTATAAATAAACAGAGAAGGGTCAAATGGAGAGCAGAAAAATCCTTCACCCATGAGAAAGGTAGATAGCTCATCAAACCATGCCCGTGGTGATTGTTTTAAGCCGTATAGGGCTTTGTTTAATGAACATACAAAGTGAGGAAAGTAAGGATCTTGGAAACCTGGGGGTTGTTCCATATAAACTAGTTCAGATAAGGTTCCATGGAGAAATGCATTGTCAACATCAACTTGCAACCTTGGGTACATGCAAGAGTAAGTATAATTCTTATGGTCGTAGGTCTAACCACAGGACTAAAAGTTTCTAGATAGTCAATCCTTGACTCTTGTGAAAACCTTTGGCAACTAGCCTTGCCTTCAGATGTTCAAGAGTGCCATTTGCATTGATTTTGGGTTTGAAAACCCATTTACACCCGACTACATTTATTCCTGGTCGGCGTGGTACCAAAGACCATGTATAATTTTTTGTAAGAACTGCCATTTCGGCTTGCACTGGTAGCAAGCCATCTAGGATTTTCAATAGCCTTCCGAATGGAGGTTGGTATTTCAGGGATGATGACAGAGCTTGTGAGGGCATACTTGGGATTTGGTCGCCTAATACCTTACTATCCTCGAGTTGTCATACTGTGAGTTCTAGCAGGAAAAGAGCTACTATGCTTTTGCTGTAAAGAAAGGCCTTTGTCTTGATGTTCAGCATATACCAGCGGGTTTGAGAGGTTGATGGAGCTAACAGCAAGTGCTCAGTTGCAGAAATTGGATTTGGAGTGACCTCAGGCAACAAGGAGTGATTCAGGCCTTCAAACAACATTGCAAAAAATTTTCTGTAGCTTTGTTTTTGTTGCAGGTTGCAAGAGAGAGTTGCGGAAGGGTGATGGTTTAGTGGAAAGGATGAGTGAGGTTGGTCTACGGAAGTATGATGGTGTTATGGTGAGAGATGCGAAGGAAAGGAGGACTCTATTGTTTGTACCATAACTGGGACTGCATCTGCAACATGATTCTGGTTTGTTTCTTGAAGAAAGGATGGTCTCGTTTGGATTTTGGATACTGACTTGGGTGTGTTTAGATTGGTGGTGCTGGGTTCTTGGGTTGTGCATGAGGAAGGACCTGTTCTTGATTTATACGTGAGGGGGAAGAAGCTAACGAGGTAGTGGTGTCACTTCCTTGTGCATGAATGGTTGACGTGTCAGCTATTTGTTCTTTGTAACTTCCCATCGAACCAATGTTGTCAGGATTTGGTTCGTCCACAAGATCGAGGTCTTCGCTGCATCCCACGTTAGGAGAGAGCGGAGCAAGGCCAAATGATGAAATCCCACCATGCTTATTTAAGATGGGAATATTATCACCGCCATTTTGATCCGAGAAGATCTCAGGTTGCGGCATGTTATGCTCCGTTGTCGGGGAGTAGCTTTCCCTACTTATAGGGAATGATGGCTCTTCTAGCCAATTAGTAAATTCCGAGCTCCTTTTGTCATTATCGAGTAACGACGTTAAATGAAACTGTGAGCTTCCTGATCCTTCTTGCCTGAAAGGGAAAATATGTTCCTCAAAGAGGACATGCCTGGAAATGAATATTTTGCCTGATGACACATGCAAACATCTATAACCTTTATTCCGTGCACTATATCCAATAAAAACACATGTAAGTGACTTGGCTGACAGTTTATCAGTTAAAATAGTTCAGAGACAAGGAAAGCACTGAGATCCAAATACTCTGAGAGAGGTGTAATCTGGAAGCTTCTGATAGAGCAATTCATAAGGAGATTTATTCCCCAAACTTGACGAAGGAAGTCTATTAATAACATAGACTGCAGTTAAGAAGGCTTCAACCCAGTATTTCCGTGGCATGTTGGCTTGTATAAGCATTGATCTCCCAAGTTCCACCACATGTCTGTGTTTCCGTTCAGCAATTTCATTTTGCTGTGGAGTGTAGGGGCATGAGAAGTGATGTAAAATTCCATTTTCTTTTAGATATTGAATTAATTCGAGACTAGAAAATTCACCACCATTATCTGAGTGCAAAATCTTGATTTTCTTGTCAAATTGTCTTTCTACCATAGTTCTATACTCAGCAAATATTTTGAAAAATTCAGATTTTTGCTTCATTGGATATAACCAGGTAAAACGCGTGCATTCATCAATGAGCACTACATAGTAAAGAAATTTTTGGCAGGAGGCAACAGAAGCAGGTCCCCAAAGATCACTATGGATTCTTTCAAAAAGAACAGAACTTTTATTTGATGAAGGTGAAAAAGGTAAACGGTGACTCTTGCTTAGCATACAAACTGAACAAGCCTCAGGTGGATCACCTTTGACCTTTATTTCCCTTGACTTTGAAGGAATTTCAAAATACGTAAATTAGAGTATCCTAGACGATGATGCCAAGTGCTACTATTTGCAATTTGTTGGTGTTGTGAAAAGAAAGCTTTTATTTTCTCACCAGGGAGAATGTAAAGATCTCCCCTTCTATGCTCTTTAAGAAGAATTTCTTGGTTGTTCAGATCCTTAACAATAAAAGAGTTCTTGTTAAAAATCACTTCACATGTATAATCATTGGTGAGTTTGGAGATGGATAACAGATTCTGCTTAATTTCTGGAACCACCAGAACTGATTCAAGTCGTAGAGGACTATCATTCAATTTAGCTGTACCAATATGAGTAATTGGTAATTTTTGCCCATTTCCAACTAAAATTTTTTCTAATCCTCTATAACAGGTAGGAAAGATAAGTTTACCTATTGAGTCCACTATATGAGCAGATGCTCCTGAGTCTGCCACCCAATCAAGATTGTTACTTGGTCCTTCATTAAGTTGAATTGAGGCTAAGGCTTTAGGTATATTTGTAGCTTGGAAGGTATGATCAAACCTCCTCCAACATTCAACTGCAGAGTGTCCACGCCTTTCACAAATCTGACAGGTTAGAGTTGTGGCAACCAGAAAGATAGGGTTGTTACCTGTTGGTTTTTCAGATAAGTTTTTAGTAGCTACTTGAGTAGTAGTAGGTGGCCTATTTCCAGTGGCAGCAGGTCCAAAACCCCTTCCCTGAGAAGAGAAAGGTTGAGTTGTTCCTCTTCCTCTAGAGTATCCACGACCTCCATGTCCTCCGTGTTGAGCTGCGAAGGCTATGTGGTCATTTGTAACTGGTCGAGCAATTGGTTGACACCGAATATGTCTTCCTTCATGAGCCTGTAGCTGAGACACTACCACATTGAAGGATGGAATAGGTGGTCGAAACATAGAATCTTTAAAGGATTCATAATCTTGACCTAGACTTTCCAAAAGGTGGAAAGTTTTTGCTGAATCTGTCACAGGTTTGCCTATGGAATTGAGCTAGTTAAGCAGTCCTTTAAATTCATATAGGAAAGTAGACAGAGTTTTACCTTCTCTTTTTAAATTGTTGAGTTGAGATAGAAGCTCGAATTCTCGAGTTTTTGTCTTTTGAGCAAAATGATTTGCTAATTCTTCCCATACTTGAACTACAGTTATTAGCTCAAAAATGTGTCCCATGGCTTCCTCTGAGAGAGTGCTGATAATCCAGGATTTTACCAGTGCATCACTTTGCATCCAGGATTCATATGTTGGGTTCAGCTCTTGACTGTCACCTACATATTCAGACGGACAGGGATAGACCCATCAATAAACCCAGTGAGTTTCTGGGTTAGGCAGAGAGATTTCATCTGCGTCATCCAAGAAAGATAGTTTCCTTCTTTGAGTTTGATAGTGACAAAGTTGCTCACATTAACAGAGTTGGGAAACGGAAAGACATTGGAATTTTTGGAGTTTTTCTGAGCCATAAGTAGTATGTCAAGAGGTCTTGATCGAACCTGCTTTGATACCAAGAAGAAATTTAAGGATTGAAAGAGAAAAGAAAACAAGTGAGAAGCTTAGAGCACCAAGAAAAGCTTAAAAGGCTTGTGCAAAGATGTGCTTCTTACTATTGAAACATAAAAGAGTACAAGGTTGAGAAACACTTAGAAAAGCTAATGTTTTTCACACAAACTAACTCCCTACACGTTCCCTATTTATACAAAAAAAACTTGCTAACCATCTGACAACCCACTTACAAAGGGAATATTACACCGATAAGACACTTAACAAAATTCAGATAAGATTACAATAGAAAGTGAGCTAGAAGGAAGGAACGTGCAGATGAGTGGGGTCCTTATCCAACTTCCTCACTCATCATGATGAGTGGAACCCACCGATTCATTGTCAGAAAATGCACCGAAAACATTGTTTGTTTCATTCACAGTTTCCAGTCCGTTTGCTAGTAGAGTGCAACTTGCTCTTCTTCATTAATGAGACCTGCAACAAAGTCAGTATCTTGCAACTCTACATCTAGCAAAGTACTGCAAGGATTGTCCAAGGAATGAGGAGGAAAAATTCCTTCATAAGGAAGATTAGTTTGTACCACACGATCCTGCATTTGATAATCTGTTACTGCATCCATTGCTAAGTCTTGAAACACTGGGTAATCTGTAACTTGTAGTGAAGGGTATTCCAGGTCCATACCCATTCTTCCAACGTTAAACAAATCTTCCTCATATTTATACAAGGACTAAAAACCACCGAGATCCATGGCTTGTAAAGGAGGAGAGAGAGGTTCAACCTTGATATTAACAACTGGTTTTGATTTATTTGCATGCTTGACGTTTGGAACATTGAGTTCTAGAAAACGCCGTTTTCAGTTGGTCCATAATCAAAAGGCCATGCAAGTGCCACATTGGAATTAGGAGTCACATGTTCTGGTGGTTGTTCAAGTTGATCATTTGCTGGTTAGTGTGAGGACTAGCCAATCTCAAAGACTGCTTGTAAGGCAGTTGGCTTTTATAAAGGTGAATAAGTCTCAGGATCTAAGGCAAAAACCATAGAACTAGCAAGTTGGTCAAGTTCAACTTCTAGTTCTTCAACAAAGTATTATCCGAATTCTCCTCCAAAATATTCTTCAGGCGGTGATGGGTACTGACATGTATGATATGGATCATCAAGGACAGTAGTGGCAGCCAAGATACTTTGAGTAAAATAATCTGGTGTTGGATGAACTTGAGGGTAGATTGGGGTAGAGTCTTCGGATAATGTAGCCTCATTTGACGTGGAAGTTGAAGAAGAAGATTTTGAGTTTACCACTAAGGCATTTTCATTTTCACTTCATAAACCGCAGATTGCTTGTTGCTCCTCCCTTCTTCTACATCTTCATCTTCCCTCTCATGATTCTTCCTTCCCTTCAACCCAACCTGAGAATTCTCTATCATGCCTTTCCCCAAACCTTCCACCTTGTGATCCTCCCTTCTCAACTCTGTTGATAACATACTAGTTTCCGAATCAATAATCAACTGATTACACTTAGGAAGGAACTTACTAGCTTCCTCTAACCCTCTCCTAAACTGCAACAGAGATTTACTATCAGTAAAAATGTCCTCAGCTAAAACCTCCATGCTATTACGAATGTAAGCTACGCTGTTCGATTTATTGGCTAAAAACTCCGACCGATTGCTAGGCTGCAAACTGGACTAGAAAACATAGTCACCAGGAACCGTGGGTTGTGGATAAGAGGATTTGTACTTCCCAAAATCACCTATCCACTTTGGATCAGTACTATTGCTATTGCTGGAACACCAAGTAGTAATATAATCAACACCATAACTTCCAGTTAAAACATCATCAGGGCTCCCCAAGCTATGAGTGATAGACGTTGGCTCTTCCCGGCATAGATTGGGGGAAGGGAAGTATTTCTGACCAAGAGCGTCATAGAATGATTTCTCGGTGATTTAGAGACTGAAACGGTCGAAAAACATGGGGGGCTTGTCCTCTATGTTCTCTTCCATAAGTATATCGTTTAGGTACTTAAGAACGGTTTCAGAGAAGTCACTGTCGTCGGAGGACGATAATCCCTTCGGACTCGTACCAACAGACGGTGTGCTCAAGCTATCGCCAGCGGACGAAGCACATGGCTCCGCCGCGGAGGCCACAACTATCGACGGATCGAAACCAGTGCCACACAGGTCAGGTGAAAGCCATGAACTTTCAAGGAAATTAAGGCCCGGGGAGGGCATATTCAACTTCCACTCGTTTAAAAGATCTGAGTAATAAATGGAATTGGGTGAACTGGTATGCCCAACATCGGTCACAACATCTTTTACGAAGCCCAGCAACCCAGAAAACGTAGGATCCATGGGGTTCATGGTACCACAAAAGAAGCCGAATCACAAACCAGTTGATAATGAACTACAACTAAGATATTTGAATAAGTGAACAAAGGAATAGGTAAATGAAAGGTTTGAAGTTAAAGAATCTCTGGTATCCATCGGCTTACAAGACAAGTAGCAGAGAGTGCTCAGACATGGGACAGCAGGAAGGAACAGAAATCAGATGAGATGACTCCTTAAGTAAAGGAACACTTGGAGCAATTGTCAATCGTTCATTCAAAGTCGTGAAAAATTTTCATTGTCCTCCTCAAATTACATAAATAAAGTAACCTTGTTTAGATAGGCATCAAATTGAATACATGACAACCATTAAAGTGTTAAGAATCATAGACTACATCGATCCTAATAACTTTACATTGATGCCCTTCTTGGTTTGTCCGTTCTTTCGGTATAATTCAATTTGAATTGACTGGTCAACCGACTCAACTGCTTCTTATGCTGTATTGAACCCCTGCGGCGAGCTCAAACAAATGAAAAAGCATTCAGTGATCGGGATGATTTGTTTTTCCTGAAGCAATTGTGAGCTTGCCTGTTTTAAGCAATATCCTATTCTAACTCAAAACTGTCGGTGTTACCAACGTTGTAGGATGGGAAATTGGCTTGTCTCCGGTGTTACCAACGTTGGATGGGAAATTGGCTTCTCCTCGTTGTGCCAAAGCCACGTCTTCTAGTACCGCGTGCTCTTTTGTACTTTTCCAATGATTTCTTTTGTTTTCCGTAAATATCGATATTTCCTAAACTTTTTCATGTCCGCCTTTCTCAAGAGTAAAGTGATTAAGCTATCAGAGGGGTTCTTAAACACATAACACAAGCAAACTTGTTTTATTTTTATTTTTTAAATTTTTTTATATCATTACACAAGCATCTAACTCATGCACACAAAATATAAAATCCCATATTTCATTATTGAAGTTTATATTAACTTATTACTGTACTAACTAATTAATTGATAATACAAACAAATTTGTTGTTCGGTCACTGTTAACAATTTGGTTCAAGGAATGGTTGAGATCCATCCTTTAAAAAAGTCCCATAAGAAAAGAGGTTATTTAAATTTATAAGTTACGTTGAAATTATTTTATTTTCTAATATAAATTTTTTTATTTAATATTTCTTTATAATTTAAGTTTATTTTTTATTAATAAAGAACTAGCATTTTTGGATTGGATTAGATCATATAAAAAAAAGAGTATCTTTAATTAAATATTATCATCATATAAAACTAAAGCAAACTTTCTAAAACAAATCTAAAGAAAAATTAAAAACCTAATTTACCCCTTTAAGTTGCCTTTGGCTCAACAAACTTAAATACTCTTCTAAAGAAGAGTTGAAAACCTAATTTACCCCTTTAAGTTGGCCATAGACCCTACAAAATTAAACTCTTCTTTTCAAGGTGAAATTCTTTGTACCATAGCTGTATATTGCGCCACTTATGCTATCACAACTTTAAGGACTCTTTCAAACGCATAGTTTGAATTCTTTTTACAAACACATAGTTTAGTAGCTTGGTCCAAAATTTAGAGGAGACAGAATTTTAGAGCACTTGTAGGGACAAATGGTCAAAGCATTTATTTGGGGATACCACGTAGTTCGGAGTATCTTTTGCCATCGTTGATCCTGATAGCCATTTGCTCCACGGGATAGCTTTTGGGAGCCAAAGCATTCATTGTTTCTGTCCAATTCTTGCGGAGCAAGTCTTAGGTCCAGTCAAACCAAATGGCTTCCTTGTATAAACATAATTGTTTTTTCTCTTCTTTTTCTTCATCCTTTGTGGGGAATGACCACTATCTATGAATGTGGTAACGTCCTAAAGAGAACACAGCCAGCCTCTGAGTCACCAACCTTTCAATAAATAAAGGTTTACAACATAAGGCGGGAATTCAACAAGAATATTGAGCTTTCATTCCATAAGAAAAATAATACAACCTCACAGTTAGAAGGCTAGCCAAAACTAGAATAGGGAATGAACAAACCTCCTTCCCTCTCCCCTGAGCCTCATTTATACATAACCCTCCCTACCGTTAGGTAATGTCTCTCTCGCAATGGTTCTATACAACAAATCCCTGCCAATGACTATGTGACAGTGAAGCATCTTGAAGGCTTGTTGCACCTAGCCAGTATGTAGGTTTTCGCCTTGCTTTATCGGGTTTCACATGCCATGGTGGGAGGCTAAGATGTATTAAGAGTTTGCTAGCAATCAAACCTATTATGAAGCTCAATCAGAGCATTCGAGGGATGGCCTTAAGGGGACATTTTATTGTTGGTATAGTTGGCTTGTCCGAAAGAAGTAATAGAGAGTTGGAGGAAAAAGGCAAATGAGCACTTGCAGCACTACTGAACACGTTGCCTACACCACTACCTCCCACGCAGGAAGATTACTCGAACTCTACGTTAAAAGGAACAAAGCTAAGGAAGAAGGCACTGACCTTGAAGAAATTATCTTAAGAAAATCTATGATGGTCGTATTGATATGGATGAAGATTAGGAGACTAAACGGGCCTTGACTTTTGTACTATGAAAACAATATTTTATGTAAGGCTGATGACTATATAAGTCATGTACTAGCTTGAAAACTTTTGTAGTTGTTTTTCAAGCCATTTTGATATCTAAATAATATTCAGAACCTTTCATACTTGCTCTTGTTCACCAAATTCAAGTCCTATGACAAACTTTGTATATTCCCTTCTCCATCATATTCACTTTGTAGATCCATTTTACTTCATCAACAATCTTCCCTTGAGGTAAATTAGTGGGAGTCGAGGTTTGACTCTTTGCTATAGTATTTACTTCTTCCTTCATTGTTTCTGACTCATTCTTTGCTATACGCACTACATCTCTTGATCTTGCTTTTTTCGGTATCTTTTTTCACTCTATAGTTTGTTGAAGACTATATTTGATCAAATCCAAATTCCCTAGCAACAAAAATAACTCGTCATTCGGATTGTCCAGAAATAATGGTTGTCTCTTATGAAAATGGGATGAGGCAATTGAAAGTTGGGGATCGAGATAGCGGAATCCAAAGATATTGTTTGTCATAGGTGATGAAAGGGAAGCCATTTTTGAGGAAACAGGAACACCTAGTCATGAACCAGAACGGCTCTAATACACTAATAAATAAAGAACCCTAATACTATCTGGTCTCACAATCGGGTTTGAGGGGTCGATTGAACAAAGAGCTCTTACTAGGTTTAACAGAATCACAAAATAGAATGCACAAAGAAACAAAGTAGATCCAAAGATAACAGAGTAGCCAAAGTGCAAACAGGATTTTACTAATAAATTAATACAACTTGAAATACATAGAGCTACAATACTAGACCTGCATGCTACCATCTAAGCCCTTGCTTAGTCTTTTCCCCCTTAGCCAGCTTCCTTTCTGAGCTTCAAGATGTGAGACCAAAGACTTCATCGTTTCCTTCTTCTTTTCCCAAGCTACCACGAAAAAGGAAGGTCAATCCTACAGGCCTTGCCGATGACTTGCAGATAGACGGCTTTTCCACTCGCTAACACAAAAGACGGCGGCCCTTTTGACAAGTCACTTAATACTCCATTACTCATGATAAGTTCATCATCTACAAGAAATTGGGTGGGGACTCCTTTTTGCTCTAGAAGTTGAGGTAATGCGGTTTTACCCACGTAGGGCTATGCTTGCATAACTCATAGGTGGATTTGAATACGGGTAGTCCATTTGGCTTTTATGATTGCACATTTCGTGTCCCTTTCCTAGGCATAAAGATAGAAAACGAAAGGGGTTGTTACACTCCCATATGGCGGACGAAAGTAACCATTGGAATGCGAAAATCTTTATTGAGCCGTCTCAAAGACTTGGGCGACATTTGAACTAGTCATGTTTTCCTTTTGTTTGTGATTGATTATACGTCACTAAACATAGTGTTGAGTTTGATAATGGGATGGAAGACGAATGAAATTATGATAGTGGAATGGACAAACAAGGAAGAGTTATTGGGACAGTTTGTCGAACACGTTATGGGCGGACTTGTTCAACTCGAAACAGAACAATTACAATTCACAACAAATACAATAGTTTTTATCTAAGAGAGTTTGCTGCCTCTTAGATAACAAGACAAGCATTTAGTTTACAACAAAAGTAGTTTCTTGACTTCCTTGAGAAATAAAAAATTTGCGACTTAAAACTAGACTCATTGTTTAGGAACTGTTGCTACTCTTGAAGACTTTGACCCCTCACCTCCTAGACTCTTTTTCCCTCCTACACAAGCTCCTTGGATGCATTTTATAGACTTCTTAATCGGTGACTTCCTTGATACTCTAGTAAGTTAGTTTATACAACGATTCTAAGTATTTTCCAGTTATTAGGCAACTATAATGGCTTGACTGGTTTAATCATTCAATTGGTTATAATAGCTAAGAATCATAGTTAGATTAGCCAGTTTGCTTGTAAGAATAGATTTGGACCAACGAGGATTAGATAGTGAAGTTATTATAAAAGTTTTGGTCAACAAATTGTATTTAAAGACGATGTTATTTCTCTCGTAAGCATCACAAGGATATCATTTAAGAGAGAACTTTTTCTATTGGAATACAAAATCACTCCTTGGTCCATAAGTTAGTTTTCTAGTTAGGCGTTTAGGCACCTTTACAATTACAATGTTCAAGATTCAGACAAATATAAAATAGAAAAGATATTGACTGAAATGTAGGTAAGATAAAGAAAGATATTGGCGAGTATATCTATTACAACTTGAACAAGATGGAAATTTTTTTTCTTAGCTTCTGCTTTATCAACTCAATGATCTCCGGGTATGAAGGTCCAATTTGCGTTGGAGTGCAGTAAGGGAAGAATGCGCAGTTCAAAGATTCCGTAAACAATTTGCACGGTACACAGTTTCTCAAAATACATCACGTGTTACAATGTACATCGCCCAGTTGCAGCATGGCGCTTGACTAGTCTACATGGGTTTTTATTTTCTTAAGCAGTTGCTATCCTGAATCAATTTATTAGTAGTGGTCTTTCTAACTGCTAACATCATCATCCAATAAGTCATATTCTATCACACTCATCCTCCCTTTCTGCAGCTTAAGAAGTTGTCTTGTCGTGCAAGAAGGTTGAAATTCTGAATTTTCTTCCCCCTCTTGCAACACAAAATTGTATAAATCGTGAATAAGAAGTAGAAACTTATAAAGTGGGACGGTAGTTTAATATGAATAATGGAATGGTATAATTGCAAAAATATCATTCTCTTACGCAAGAATATCCAAATGGCATGATTGAATCATCTGAACAACCGAATTTTCAGACTTGCAATCAGTCCGTTAAAGTGATGTGTATCCATCCTTTTTTATTTTTTTTTATAGCTTACCCAAGATTGGGGATATATATAGGGCCTTAGTCGCTGATGTATTTGAGTGGCTGTGACTTTGTCTATTTTCAAGACCTTATTCTCAAGCCACTTGTTTATTGGGCTTATCAGAACCTGCTTCTTAAGCCGGAAAAAGGGACCTACAAAACGTGGGTGCACTGTTGCTCGCAGCAGCAACACTGTAGTGGTTGAAGACAAGAAAGCGTGTTTATCCGTCTGAAAGCCAATTTTGACACGGCATTTTTTCAGTTCTGGAAAATATAATAGACTTGAGATTCTTCAAAGTTTGAGATCCTCTTCAAAGACCAGTTTGTGCGCTTTTGCTTTTTTTCCTTTTCTACTTGAGAAGAGAACATCACCTTGGTGACCAGTTAATGTCAAGATTAAGAAATCAACAACACCTTCGTAGAGGGGGTTTGGTTTTAAGTCTTGGAATCTAAAAGCAATACGATTTCATAGATATTGAATTTGATCCCTTTAACTTGGTGATAAATAGATGTTACTTGAGATTTCTTGGTCCCAAGTTGTATATACTAAGGGTGCATGAGTTATATATATATATATATATAAATAAAAAGTTCAAAAAATAGACATTAAATGTGATATTTTTTCTTTACCTTGAAATGTCATAGCTAGAAAGTCTTATTAGGCCAATCATTTTAATACAAACTTATCTGACACACGAGACAAAAGATTCAGTAATAGATTTACAAATAGCCAGTAAACACTCTCGCACACGTATAACAAAATACTGGTAAAATAAAAGCCATTTTGGCGAAAACAGTGTCACTGCTCCTAAAACGCAGAATTTTTCACCTTTGGGCCCGGGTTGGGTGAAACATACGCTAGTAGCTCCTCATCGCGCTCAAATTTAGCCATGTCCTCCTCTTTCAGGTTAACCCACGCTTCTATTCCGTTCCCGGACTTGGTGTCAAAGAAGGTAACTAGATTTTTGAACGTCAAGCTCGCAGAGGCAACCCACAGTGGCTTCCCCCATCCAAAATCAGCGTCGTATATGGGAAATCTGCACAAGCTGGTGAAACTGATAGAAACCACCTCTCCTTTTTTGATTTCTGCGGCGCGCTTTTTGATGAACTTCAAATGCGCATCACTGTCCTGAAGTTTCTTCACGAAATCGGTATTCACTTCACTTATGGAGTCCCTTACTTGGTTAATGATGCCATAACAGCCATCACTGGTATGCATAGAAGGAACTGATATAGCTATTCGGCATATGTTTCCAAATGAGTTCTCCGGAAGAGGCGGATCCATCCTAGTGCGTAGGTTAACAGCATGGAGAAGAGTGTAGATCTTTTCTGGGTCTGGTTTTGGTTCGGTGGCAGCAATTAACCGGCACCATATGAAAGCCGACAAAGCCTCGATGCGACTAGGGAGTCTTCGTTGTTCGATGTCCGTCTTGTATGCATATTTGGCTGTAAGCGCAGCTATTGCGGAGGCATCGAAAAGAAACCTCTTCGCCGCAATGTTTTCCTTCACGATTCCGGTCCTTGGTTCAAAGCCCTTCAAATTCCTTGGAGGGAAAAGCTTGGCGGCGTCGAACCGAGGGATCGGGATATCGCTGTCACCGCGAGCCGTGGCAGCCCAACCATTGGAAAAGACGAAGAGTGACAAGCCATCCCCAACCTTGTGTGACATTGCAAGACCCACAGCCATTCCTCCGCAGTTAAAGAAGGTAACTTTGACGCCTAAAGGTAATCCATTGTCATCGTCTAGTGCAAATGGAAGAAATTTGTTGATCTCAGCGGGGATTGGATCCTCAAGAAAGTTATCAAGTTTGCATCTGGCTTCGGTTTCCACAAAGGGGACGCCCTCATCATTGCAATCGACATAAAGATTATCCTTAACCCGTCCTGCTAGCGGATAGAATCGGGTTAAGGCCTCGGACAAGGATTTCTTAAGCCGGTTCCTTAGCTCTATGTTACTCAGATGATTGCAATCCTCTTTAGGGAAGAAGAGAACCAAGGGCAAAAAGATAGGGGGCAATATCTGATCGAGAAAGGAGAGCTGGTAATGGCGAAGATGGTGTGGGGTTGGGGAAGAGGGCTTGATAATCTCTTTGGAGATAATTTCGACGTCAACCTTCATTCTTTCCACACAAATTTTTAACTTACTGAAGGCGAGGTTTCTCTCAACCTATTCTGCTGAAAGTGGATGTTGGTTCTGAAGAGCCATCCAGGGCAGGCCCAAGGGAAAAATGAAAGAAGAAGGAAGATGCTAAGCAACCTCCTTGCTAGAAACTTATCAAAACAAGAGTTAAAAACCTAATTTACCTCCTTATTCTTCTTTTCAACGTGAACATCTCTGTCCAATAATTGTAGGTCATGCCGCTTACTTTATCATAACTTCAACAACTCTTTCAAGAGGAGACAGAAAAACACCTCTCTTGAAATGAAAACTACAAACTAGAATATACAAAGCCTTACAGAGAACCATATTAATGATAAACAATCTTGGAGCCAAAAATAATTTGGGATTCACTGGTGGTAGTCTTCCTCAACCAAACCAGAACCTAAAAAAGGCCTAACAATGGGACCAAGAAAACAGGCTTATGAAATTTTTGCTTGGTTTATCGAAAAATTACAAGACCTTAAGGACTACCATTTCGATGAAATCCCCTTTGTCGTTCATGGATGTAGCTTTCAATATGTGTAAAGAAGATGAACAATAGCTTCAACTCAAAAATCCTCGAATTTTTCAGGAATCCATGGCCTTTGTAATCATTCAAACTAGGCAAACACAAAGGAGAAACTAGCTCTTGGTTATCTAGAGGACAGAGCAAATCAATTTGTGCCCACTATCGTAAACCAATACACGCAAAGGAAAGTGCTTTCAATTAGTTGGTTTTCCATTAAGATGGGATAATTGTAGTGGTCAAATTAGAAAAAAAAGGCAGTAGTGGTGAAAATTAGTAGCAATCCCCTGCCTAAGTTTCTACGCAAGCCCATAATGCTATTATAGAGTTAGTTACAGCTGCCCCTATTATGGGCAAATCCAAATCGTACACTCTTTTGTCGGGCAAGTGGAACCCAGTCCTGTTTTCAGCCTAAATATTGTGCAAAATGAGCAACAACAAGCGGGTTATGTGCATGGCCCATCACATAACGCAGTATATTATCCCATGATTTTCAGGTTATCATCATAGCCCAATATCAGTGGACATGAAGCACAAAATATGTAGCATTAGGCAGTAAATGGAGTGGGCTTTATAGTATTTTGAATGCATCCATATGGCAATTTTGTGAGAGAAAATCTAATATGTACCTTTCACATCACCAAGTTTTTTAGTACTTAGAAATTTTTCAGTGGAGCAATTAATGCCCTGAGTAGTACATCCAATAATGACTCTTCATTTGCTTTTGCATGTATCATTTCTCGATCCACTAATGTTGATGATTATGATAAATGAATTTTAAATTCAAGGGCAAATGATCGTGTCACATATGAATTAAGTTGTTTGCATACTTTTATTTCATGTGCTATCCAATGTATGTTTATTAAGTTTCCAAATGGGTCCTTTACCCTAGTAACACACGGGGATAGCTCAACTTACACCTTCCTTAACTTTAAAATTTGTTCTTTACGCACCAAAATTTTGTTTCAATCTTATCTCCATTGCAAAATTAACTATTGACAGTAACTATGTGGGCAAATTCTTTCTTGACTTTTGTGTCTTTTAAGGCTTTACAATTGGAGCTCTAATGGGAATGGATAGAGCTAAGATGGATTGTATTATTTGTCACCCAGCACACACATTGCTTTTGCATTATTGTCTCATTTTTTACTATGCAATTGTAGACTATTTTGTAATCTTAAGAAGCATAATGTTATGTGTAATTCTTCCTTTAGTACTATGTTTTATGGCACTAAAGATTGGATCATTTGTTTGTAAAATATTTTCTTAGTAATGGTAAACACGTTAGATATCCTAAAATTTCTCGTCATGTAATGTCCATTTGCCAAGGATACATTATCCATTTTCCTACCTATTTAGATTAGAACAAATCATATTTGTTAGCTTGTTTACATGATTGTGTGGGGACCATATCACTTCTCAAATCATGATTCTTTTAGATATTTTTTGAAAATGGTTGGAGATTTTTCTCCTTTGCTCTAGGAATTAAGGTTTTCCAATTGTTATGTAACTTTTGTTCCATGGTATGACCTAGTTTGGTCAACTGATACAATGTATCCATTTAGACAATAGATCTAAGTTTTTCTCTCATGATTTTAGTTTTTACCTTTCATCACAAAGGATTATTTTTTAAAGTACATATGTTTACAAACCCCAATAAAATGAGGTAGTAAAACACAAACATTAACACCTTTTGAGTATAGCATGAGCCTTAATGTTTTAGGCCCAAATTCCTCGTTAGTTTTAAGGAAAGTGCATCCTTATAGGGATGTATTTAATAAATTGTTTACTAACATCAACTCTTTCTCATTTCCTTCCTTATAAGATCTTGTATGATGGAGCATCACTACAGGATCATCATAGGATATTTAAATGTCAATGCTATGCTATTGTTCTTACTTCTGGTGATAAGTTTTCTTCTAGAGTTGTTTCTTATGTGTTTATAGGCTACTCTAGAAGGAGTATAGATTATATGATCCAATCACATAAAGTTTTTTTTTATTAGTTGTTACATCACATTTCTCAAGTGGGAGTTTTTTTCAAACAAAGTCAATGAACTACTAATCAGATTGAGCTTGATCCTCCTATAACTCTAGTCGATGAGTCATGGATGTAACATACACCACAACCTACTAAAGAGCATTCACTAGGGGATTCTTTAGTGGACTTATCTCCACTAACTTAAGAGCCTTCTACATTGTTATCTATCATAAAATCTCCAAGTTAGATCCTCTAGCATCAAATCCTCCACATTGTTCAATGAGAGAAATAAAGCCATTGATATGGTTAGTTAACTACATTTGCTCTATGATGGTCACCACATCCAATGTGACTAGATATCTTATATCTAATTACATCACTTATGATTGGCTAGCCTCACATCATCAACATTATGTTGCCTCAATTTCAGTTGCATGAGAACCATCCTCATATTAAGAGGCTATCATGGACTGTCATTGGGTGACAACCATGAAAAAGGAGTTGCAAGCACTAATTAGCACTAATTAACAATCATATGTGGATTTAGTGCCTTTGCCCCTAAGACATTATGGTATTAGATGTTAGTGAAACTATAAAATAAAGTACAATGTAGATGGCAACGTTAAAAGATGTCAAGCCAAACGAGTAGCGAAAGGTTATAAGCAATGTAAGGGCATTAATTATTAAGAGACCTACACCTTTATGGGAAATTGAGAATTTTGCATATTATTATCTTCATATCCATAGTTCATAATTAGCCTATTTATTAGATAGGTTTACAAAATTCATTTTTACATGGAGATTTATTGGAGAAGGTTTATGGATATTTCACATAGGCTTCATAGATAGAAGGAGGTTCTAGTGTATAGACTACATAAGTCATTATATGGGTTAAAGTAAGCATAATGGAATGCAAAGTTTATAAAAGCACTTGGCAATTGATTTTTGAACAATCATTCCATGATTATGCATTTTTTACCAAGAGAATGAAGATGCATTTTAATCTTACTTATTTATATGGATGACATTTTGTTCAAAAGTAATACTACTCATGTTTTTTTTTTTATGAACATGTGAGTTTATTCATCAAAGAATGAGAAAATACAAAAACTTAGAGTCATATCCTAGCATTACAATTCATTTAAGAAAAATCAAATTTGGAATCCACCAACTATGACATAATAAATTATTCACTTGAGAATGTTTAATGTTCCTAAATAGAGATGTTCTTTCATAAACTACCCTCTTGATTCTAGCCAATAAAATTGGTATTTTAATAGTCTTATTTTGAAAATGTCTATGATTTCCTTCAGACCATAAACAATACATGCAAGCTAAGAAAGAAATTTTAAAAAGCTTTGTAGCCAAATCTTTTCCTTTCATTGCCTTAATCATCAATTATAGTTTAGAATTTCAATCGTTGATGGCTCTACGAATGCCTAGTTGTGCAAAAATACTTCACCAAATTTGCCTAGTCCAAGTACACTAACAAAACAAATGTGACCTAGTTTTCAAATGAAAACCACAGAAATTACAATATTGGTCAATGGAGGGAAGCCATCGAGATACCACTTTTGTTGTAGAAAGTCTATCCCTACATATGAGCCATCCAATAAAGTTATGTTTACTAATTCCACTTAATCATATCAAGTCATGTCATTTAACTTCAATATTAGTTTGGCGCAATTCTTTATATGTCTCTTTACAACAATAAAAGGGTTTACAGAGCATAAATAAGGGAGTTTGTCATAACTTAAAAAGACATTTCCAACTCCATATCATATTTCCTTTGATATCAATGTGCATAACTAAAATTTCCTACATTTAGTGCTACAAATCCATCTACTCCATAAAGATAAGCTTGGATAATTGATTAGATTCCAAAGTGACTTCCCCAACAAACCTTATTCCACACTTTAAGATCTAGTAGTCTAAGTCTTCTTTCATTTTTAGGTGAACAAACAACTTGCTAAGCAACTTTGTGAGTTTTATGATCTTCCAAATTTTTCACCCATAGAAAGTGTTTAACCTTACTCCCCCATATTTTTCATACTACTCATGTTATTCCTTAGTTAAAATCTTATTTAAGTTTTAATATTAGTATGAAAGATATGGAAAGGAGTCAAATATTTCTTTGAAGTTGAGATAGCTCGTTCACAAGATGAAATTTTCATCAATTAGCATAAATATGCTTTGGAGTTAATATCTAAAGCAAGCATGTTATGAATCCTAAATAGCAAAATACCAAACTTATTACCATAGAATATGATGCTATAGTTAATGATCCACTAGATGATTCACAATTTCATGTTCTCAAGCCTTATAAGAGATTGATTGAAAACTTAGAGGACCTTACTATTACTTGTCTTGATATTACATTCTTAGTACAATAGCTCAACTAATTTGTTAACGTACTGAAGTAATCTCACATAGATGTAGCTCTAATAGTATTTTGATATATTAAGTCAACTCTAGGATTAGGTCTTTTATTTCTAGCTTAATCATTTTTTATTTAGTAGCATATTGTGATGCTAGCTATGGTTGTTGCGCATGGACCAAACAATCTGTTATTGGTTTTTGCATAAAGCTAAGTAAGTTGCTTATTTCTTGAAACATAAAGAAACAATAAATAGTTTCTCATTCGTATAATGAATTAGAGTATAAAGCCATGGCCATGATAGTTTGTGGGCTTGTTTGGCTTGTGAAATTCTCAATCATCTTGGGATTAATATTAGGTTACCAGTTCTTTATTGTGATAATGATCCCACACAAAATATAACAGCCGATCTTGTATTTCATTAGTGACCCAAACATATCAAAAATTGATTGTCATTTCACATAAGAGAAATTAATATGGGGTTTCATTTCCTTGCATCCTATTCAAACATTGCAATTGCTAGCCAATCATCTCACAAAGGCATTAGCGAGTCCCTAACACTTATATCTTTTGTTCAAGCTTGGGGCTTTTGATTTATATAAACCCCATGCTTGAGGGGGAATATTAAGATATTAGATATATTATGTATTTATTTTAGTTTTAGTTAATGGGTATATATATAGTTTGGTCCAACATCCTTCTCTTTTTTTTTTTTTAGTTCTATATATATGCTTCTTACAGTCTCTCTCTAGATTGGTTTTTATCTCGGTAATTGTAAATGCAACAAGCTTGTGTGTTTCTCAAAGAACATTGTGTTCTGCTTGTTTTTTGCCTCCTTCGATGTGCTGGTTGTTGTAATGTTGAAATATATGAGATGGTGTGAGTTTTATTAATTTTATCTGTTTTTAGATGAAGTTGTGGAGGAAGATGATGAAAACAATGGGTTATGGCTGGAATTTTTAGCTTCTTGGTTGGACATGGATGGAAAGTGTAATTTCGTATTCTTCTAGAAAAGGTAAAGGTTCGAGGGTTTCAAAAGTGGGGACATTGTTTGGGAATATAAAGTTAATGCCTTTTAAGGCTATGATAGCAAATTTACAATAAAGCAGGACTTGTTTTTCCACAAAAACCATTGGCTCAAAAGGATCTTTAGAAAACGATAGAGAGCTCCTTTCTCTTCACCAAATTCTTCTACGAAAAGATAATGGCAGCATAACTCCAAAGACAAAAAGACAATATAAAGGTTTGAGCAATACCTCACTTGCCGTCAAATGAGCAAATCAACAATGGGGAAGTCAAATACCCTGGACACGGAGAGCAACTCTTTAAAACACCCTTAGATGCTCGGATACAATAATAAATCTCACTCCATCTCACATATTTCGGCATTACACCAAGTAGAACACTAAAGGAGGTAGAAAACAAGCACAACAGGACGGTCTTTAAGAAACACACAGCCTCGTTATATTTACAATTGCCAGGCTGAACTATACAGAGATGCACTAACTAAAACTGAAATAAATATATAATATATCTAATATCTTATTACGTAGGGACAAATGGTCAAAGCACTTACTTGGAGGCATCACCTGGTTCGGAATATCTTCCGCCACCGTTGCTCCCAACAGCCACCCTTTGGCTCCACGGGATAGCTTTGGGAGTCAAAGCATTCATTGTCTCTGGTTCAGTCAGACCAAACGGCTTCCCTGTATAGACGTACTCATTGTCTTTTCTCTTCTTTTTTCCTCTTTTGTGTGGAATGAGCACTATCTCTGAATGTGGTAGGCCCGAGGGAAGAAACGAAAGAAGAAGGAAGATGCTAAGCAACTTCATTGCTACTAATCTTTTCAGTAAACAAAAATATTAAAATGATACTAGATGCTAGTGCCATAAAAAAGGTGGAGGAGAAAGTGCTGTATAAGGTCCATGACAAGGAAAAAGTGAATGTGTATTTTAAAATTATAATTTTTTGTTCTTTTAGTAAATATATATTTTACTACAAAGTGGTATTAACCAACTTAGAACTCAACTCATTAATCATCCTATGATGTCGTATTGTGATGATTTTCTAGAATGTATGAGAGAAAGAAAGACAAATCCAAAAGAAGCATAGGAATTAACGAAGCTTGTTCGTCTTTGTTTAGGGGCAGGGCATCCGAGCTTCCGACAGCCTTATTTAACCTCCCAAAATAAAATAAATTTATACTGGCTTTTTTGAAGCCATAAGAATTTCTAAGTGCAAGTCCAAGCTTGTATGGGACGGGGTAAAGCATCATAATGAACTTATAAGAAAGATATTCTTATTTCTTATTAGACAGCTGTCCAAAAGCCCAATTTTTAATGTACTATTAACATCCCAATGTCTTATTGATGCATTTGCCATTGAAAACACTTGTTTCTAAGGAGTTTGGAGTTAGTTTGGGATTTTGAGCCGTGGGGCGTAGAGTTATAGCCTTGGCAAGGGCGGTGTCGAGTGCGATTTTGGTACAAAAGAGTACAAGTGATCCTGCTGTATGGGATCACAAATTCAAAGGTGAATTTGACAACAGGAGGACCATAAATTGGGTATTGAATAACATCATTAACATAACGGGGCTGCATATCAAAGCTTTCTAGAATGAAGGAAAGAGAGATCACGAGGACACAACTTTAGCACCCAACCTGCCTGATTCTCCACTACAACTAACATACCTATATAAAAACTAATACTCCATCATTGCGAAGAAGCAAAGAAATATCCACGAACACATGTACAAGGACCCTAATTTGGCACCCAGCAAGAGCAAGCATAGAGAATACGGCCCCTCCATCCCTGCAACATCCAATGGTTATCTTCATCGACAACAAAATCCTTGTGGTACCATTCCTTCAGCTTAGACCTGATTGTGGTCATCAGCTCTGGGTCCAGTGGGAGCGGCCTGAAACCAGCCCTCACACTCCGGATGTGCCAATGCTTGTATGTCTCGGGCCTCTCAATCCTCTCTAAGCCCTCACATGCTATAGCATTCATAGCCTCCCTCCCATAGAACTCTCTCTCAAGCATCAACCTCTCCATGTTGTCACGTGGTAAAGAGGCATCATATATGTCATAGAAAGCAGAAAAGTGGAAAAGTGCCTCTCGGAACCGCGTGACAAAGAAGGGGGCACCGAAGGCTCCATTAACGAGACATACGACAAAGATATCAGGGTTTATCTTTCTAATTAATTTCAGAACTCCATCTCTTGGACTTGTCTTTTCCACTGTCTCATCTTGTAGGTTCTTAAACCGGTTCAAACAATTTACAGCAAGCATTTCATTCTTGTCAATCTTGAGGTCCTCAATTTTGATGGTCTCCCAATTCTTTGATGCTAGAGCATGGAAGTTAAATGGAACATTAAACCGCTTGCAATACTTGGCCAACTGACGACCCGTTTCTTCAATTCTTTCTGTCGGGCGCAATCCAGGTTGTGGAAACTCTATCCCTGTAATGCGTAGTTTCAGAGGTCCACCAATTCTTTCAGAAAGTTTCTTGATTAAAAGTGGCCAGTGAAAACCATATTGGATACCGAAGTCTATAACATGAAGGCTAGACGTTTTTTCTGCTACTTTGTATACCACTTGGTCAGCAAAGAATGCAGAGATTCTCGGGAAAGGCATGACTGACATATGAACTTTATAAGCTTCCAATATTTCAAAAGCTGAGACCCTATTGGAGAATAAGAAACTAAAAAAACTTTGGGGTCCAGCCCCCGTGCCAGCCATGCGAGCTTCAAGGCCATTAGCAAAGTAATACGCCAACCTCTGAGATCCATCACCGTAACGGGAAGAATGTTGCCTAATCTGCTTCAGTAATTCATTCCCAGCTGTATAGTCTCCTGCTGAGACAGCTTGTGCACATAAAACCAAAAGATTCCTCAAATCAACAGTATCCTTCTTTTTGCCCTGTTTCTTAGCACGATTTTTCCGACTGTTAGCACCTTGTAACTGCCCATTTGGCTGCGAGGCCCTGCTTGCTTCAATCTGCAAGGGCTCATTGCTGTCGTTATCGCCCAGAGAAAGGGCTTCAGTAGATAGCAATACCTTATCAAACAACTCTGATGATTCAATGTCTTCCACATAAAACGCAGATTGCTTATTGTTCCTCCCTTCTTCTAGATCTACATCATGCCTATTGTGACTCTTCCTTCCCCTCCGCCCATCCGTTGAATTCGCTCTCTCGGCCTTGTCCTCCATGAATTCCTCCTTTTGATCATTTTCTTTCCACTCCGGTGGTAACATGTTAGTCCCCAACTCCATAACTAATTGATTATCCCTAGGAAGGAACTTACTAGCTTCCTCTAACCCTCTTCTAAACTGTAGCACAGATTCACGGTCCGTAAAAATTTTCCGAGACAAAAGCTCCTTGCCATCACAAACTTTGGCCACGCTGGTCGACTGTGTGGCCCCGAACTGTAACTCATTACTGAACTGCGAATTGGGCTGGAAAACATAGCCGCCTGGAACCGCAGCTTGCAAAGAAGAGGGCTTGTATGCCCAAACATCACTTACCCACTGGGGACTAGGACCATTGCTAGTGCTGGAACTAGCGTTACTAAGATATTCAGTACCCCTGCTTCCAAAGAAAACATCATCAGTGATCCCCGAACTGCAACGGAGATAAGATGGTTCTTCTCGGTATGGATTGGGGGAAGGAGGATACTTCTGACCGAGAGCGTCATAGAAAGATTTCTCGGTGACTCGGAGACCCAAAGGGTCGTAAAACATGCTGGGCTTGTCCTCCACGTTCTCTTCCATAAGTACCTCGCTTATGTACTTGAAAATCGTTTCCGAGAAATCACTGTCGTCTGAGGACGATGCTCCCTCCGGGGTCGTAACCACAGAGGATGTGCTCAAGCTATCGCCAGCGAACGGAGCATATAGCTCCGCCACTGGGGCCACAGCTATAGGTAGAGCAAAATCAGTGTGGTCCAGGTCAGGAGAAAGCCGTGAACTTTCGAGGAAGTTAAGGTTCGGGGAGGGCAGATTGATGTACTCGTTTAAATGTGAGGGGTATTGATCCAAGTTCGGTGAAATGGTTTGGTCATCTTCGACCACATCTTTTACGAAATCCGGCCACCCAATAGCCCTGGGATCCATAGAATTTAAAGTAACAAACAAAGACGCCGACCCCAACCAAGGAAAGTTTGAACTTCCTAAACCAAATCAAACACAGATATGTCTACAACACAGTTATGAATAAAGCTAACGGAAAAAGGAAAAAGAAAAGATAAGGTGTAGAGTTCAAGAACCTCGTACATTCACCAGTTTGCCCGGGAGAAGCAGCAGAGATCGCTCGGACGTGGAAGAGAAAGACTGGGACTGAAACGGGCGAGAAACTAGGATGGGCACTCAACTCTGTACGATTCAATTCTCGTCTTCTTCAAGCTGTTTGGTACTTGAAGGCAATTCTAGAGTAGTTTTTGCTCCTCTATCCTACGTTTGTGGAAAGCTTAAGAACCATCCTTCAACTAGAAAGTATACGTCACCATTTTCTAATAATTCACAGGAAACCGTAAGTGGCAAATGTCGTACTACGTTGAAAAGAAAAAAAGAAAAAACGGACGAGAGCACGTTGCGCATAACTATTGGACGCTTAGAAAGTTTTGGAAGACCTCCTATTCCACTATTGGTTGTCTGTAGTACAAAACAATACTAAATGTTTCCTGGGAGGGCACTACCACTTAATTTATTCCGTGATGCCCAAAGCTAAATGGGTCTTCCAAGGTCGCACAACGATGAAAATCCATGTGTTCATAGACATTGGGGAATGCGAAAGCGGCATATGCGGCCCATGATACTACCAATATGACTTCCACTGCTAACGCGAGCGTGCTCTTTTTCTACCATTCTGGTGAAGTCTCGTGTTTCCAACATATGTCAGTCTTTGTTCAGGCAAAATGAACTACTCAGGTTCTTTTTAAAGATTAAAACCCACCTAAAACTTTAACATTGGACATGATGGGCTTGAGTGGGTGACGGAGTCCCAAATGCGCTACACAAGCTCTAACTTTCCTCTTTTGTTGCATGTGCGTGTTTTGCCGAGAGTACGAAGCACTGTTGCATGAGTTTGTGAGTTTTGTTCAATAGTGGGTGTAGTGATAAACCGATAGAGATTGTTTGCTTCGAGATTTCGAATTTTAGCCCTATGATCTTGTTGACTATTGTAGAACTTTGTTCGTTTTAGATGACACGACAGTCATCTCACTAAAACACAGTGCTTACAAGCTAATGGTTGTCCAAGACCCACCAACCTTAAGCGGGCCTAGTGGGTAATAGAATACAGGAGTAATTGAATCTGTCATTCAAACAAGTCATGATTTTTTAGCTTAATGGTTGAATTTGTTACAATAAGTATCAAAACTAAATCTGAACACTGGAGAACAAAAGTGGCCTGTTAGCTTGTGGGCAAAAGGAATCCAAGAGAGAACTTAGAAGGGGCCACCAACCTTGTGGGGGATAGGAGTAGCTTTCTAGGTGATATCGGATTACAAGCATAATGAAACTGTTATAGTGATTAGACTTATGCGGCTCTGAGACACACCAAGCTTATGATGGCTTAATATGCAAGAGTAATTGAGATTATCATGCCAACAAATCATAGCTTTTTGGTTAAGTGATTAGATTTGTTACATAGTATTAGAATACAGTGAGCAGCTTTGGGATTAAAGATCGTATTGGCCTCTGCAGCAAATTATCAAAGCTTTCGAAGACGTCTGAGACTCGCAATTGATGGATGACTGAGGCTCACGAACTTGGGCGTTGCATGGTAGTGCTGGGCGGTGACTGAAGCCTGAGGAAACCTCATGGACTAATTGTATATGATTGAGACATCAACGTAGGTTTTTGTTAAGCTGATTCTGTAACTTTCTCTGTACAGTTGCCATCGTTTTCGTTGAAACAAAACACTTATTCATCCATGTTTGAATATGGGGAGTCCTATTTTTTATCAGCATCATAGGAAACAAGCATGTCCTTTAACTGTTGAGCCATTGACCAAAAGTGAGAATTGTACCGCTTGGAGTAGTTCGAGGAAAATGGCCCAAGAGGTGACTTTCTTGATCTCAACTTGTTCCCTTGACTCTTTGAAAAACGAACCTTTGTGACTCGCTCTAATGGTGAAACTGAATAGGGTGTAATAGCTCTTACTCTTGCTGAAGTACGCTGACCTCTCCCATCACCATCTGAAATGTATTTTCGCCTAACTACTTCTCCCATCGTCTGGTTTAGTAACTTCTGTGCTAGTTATCTTACCTTTAATCCTATATTTCACACTAGAACTAAGCAAATTGAAACTAATAGTCACTTTTTAATCGTGAACTTATAACCCAGCGTCTCCTGACAGTTCATTTCTTGCCCTCTCAAGAGCTAATCAGTAGCTCGTGTTGGTGATCTTAAGTTCAAGCTTGCTGTTCAATCTCCAGCCACGCTTGCGGGGAGATGTTTGTTGTATCTTAGAAATAGATTAACACAGGCCCTTGTAAATTGTTGATTGACCACTTGAAACTTGTAGCCATCTTTTTGTAGATTTAGAACATTTCTTTCTTTCCTATTTATACTCACTTATGTAGAAGCCACCAAGCTAAGGAAATACATATATCTCTTACACAATCATATTCTCTCGACGGTTCAACATATTTCTTCATGTTTTGAAAGTTCTCATTTTAGAATCAGTCCAACCTGCTTACAGAGATGAAATGAAAAATATTCTCGAACATCCTGTACAAGGATCCTAATTGGGCGCCCATGAAGAGCAAGCACTGAGAATTCGGCCCTTCCATCCATGCAGCATCCAATGTTTGTCTTCCTCGAGTTCAAAATCCTTGTGGTACCATTCCTTCATTTTAGACCTGAACATTGTCAGCATCTCTCGGTCCAGTGGAAGGGGCCTGAAACCAGCCCTCATAGTCCGGACATGCCACTGCTTGTATGTTTCGGGCCTCTCAATCCTCTCTAAGCCCTCACATGCTACAACATTCAAAACCGAGCTCCCATAGAATCTCTCAAACATCAACCTTTCCAGGTTCTCCCGTGGTACGGTAGCGTCATATATGTCATAGCATGCAGAGAAGTAGAAAAGTGCCTCTCGAAACCGAGTGACAAAGAAGGGAACATCGTAGGATCCATTGTAAATAGATTGGATGAAAATAACCGGATTTATCCTCCTAATTAACTTCAAACACGCATCTCGTGGACTTGTCTCCTTAACTAACTCATCCGATAGGTTATGAAACCGGTTCATACAATTCACAACAAGTGTCTCATTCCTTTTAATCTTGAGATCCTCAATTTGGATAGTCTCCCAGTTCTGGGATGCTAGAGCATGATACTCAAAAGGAACATTAAACCGCTCGCAATACTCAGCCAACTGACGACTTGATTTCTCAATTCTTTCTGTCGGACGAAATCCAGGTTGGGGAAAGTCTATTGCTGTAATACATAGTTTTGGAGGCCCTCCAGCTCTTTCTGAGAGTTTCTTGATCAGAATTGGCCAATGGAAACCATATCCAATACCAAAATCGATAATATGAAGACTTGTTGCATTCTTTGCTACTTTACAAATCATGCATTGGGCAAAGAATAGAGATATCCTCTTGAAAGGGCAGACCGAAAGATGAACTTGGTAAGCTTTTAATGCTTGAGAAGCTGAGATCCTATTGGAAGTTAAGAAACTAAAGGAACTTTTACTTCGAGTCCCCGTGCCAAACATGCGAGCCTCAAGGCCATCAGCAAAGTAATGCGCCAACCTCTGAGACCCATCACCATGAGGGGAAGAATGTTGCCTAATCTGCTTTAGTAAATCATTTGCAGTTTTATAATCACCTGTTGAGACAGCTTGTGCACAAAAAATCAAAAGATTGTTCAAATCAACTCTTTCCTTCTCTTTGCCCTGTTTCTTAGAACGATTCTTCCCAACATTAGACCCTTGCTTTCGCCCATTTGGCTGCGAGGCACTGCTTGCTTCATTTTGCAAGGGTTCATTGTTGTTATTATCGGCTAGTGAAAGAGCTTCTGTGGAAAGCAGCACCTTATCAAACATCTCTGATGATTCACTCTCGTCTACATAAACCGCAGACTGTTTACTGTTCCTCCCTTCTGCTACTTCAACATCTTCCCTATCGTGATTCTTCCTTCCCCTCTGCCTTTCCGTTGAGTTGGCTTTCACACCCTTCGCCCCCTTGAAACCCACCCTTCTCCCATCATCTTCCTTTCCATTCCACCCTGCTGATAACATGCTTGTCCTCGAATCAATAACTAACTGGTCATCCCTAGGGAGGAACTTACTAGCTTCCTCCAAGCCTCTTCTAAACAGCAACACAGACTCATTATCCGTAAAAATGTTCCGAGCCAAGACCTCCGTGTCATCAACAATTTTAGCCCCGCTTTTCGGCTGGAAATTATTGGCACAAGGAACTGCAGCTTGTGAAAAAGATGCCTTGTATTCCCCAATATTTAGCACCCGCTGAAGATCAGAACTATTGCTAGAGCTGGAAATACAACTAAGACTATAATTTCCACCACTGCTTTCAAAGAAAACATCATCAGAGCTGCCCGAACTGTGACTCACATACGGTGGTTCTTCTAGGTATGGCTTTGGGGAAGCAGGGTACTTCTGACCGAGAGCGTCATAGAACGATTTCTCGGTGACTCGGAGACCCAAAGGGTCGTCAAACATGCTGGGCTCCTCCTCCACGTTCTCTTCCATAAGTATCTCGCCTATGTACTTGAGAACTGTCTCCGAGAACTCACTGTCGTCCGAGGACGACGGTGCCTGAGTTGTTGTTCCCTCAGGCGATGGGCTCAAGCTATCGCCAGCGAACGGAGCATATGGCTCTGCCGCTGGGGCAACAGCTGTAGGTGGAGCGAAATCGGCGTGGACCGGGTCAGGAGAAAGCCATGAACTCTCAAGGAAGTGAAGGTTTGGAGAGGGCATATTGAATTCGTACCCGTTTACAAGATCTGGGAACTGGTCGGAATTCGGCGAACTGGTATGGTAATCATTGGCCATAACATTTATTTCGAAATCGGCAACCCTAGCAGAACCAGGATCCATAGAATATATGGTACCAAACAAAGAAACCAAATCGCAGACTAACTAAACTTTGAAGTACCTAAACCAAATCAAAGACGAAGATACATCGAAAACACAGATACGAATAAAGCTAAGGAGAAAAAGAAACAGAAAAGTAAAGGTTTAAAGCTAAAGAACCTCAGACTTCCACTTGTTTATCGGGGAGAAGCAAACAGGTTTCCATGACAAGTAGCAGAGTTCGCTCAGACGTGGAACAGGAGATTGCAGCTGAAACTGAAGAAATAACAGGATCCGCACCCAGTTCGAGTCTTCCTTACGTTGCTAGCGGCAAGGCAATTTCTGTAGTGGTTATCAGTCCCAATGTTGTCGAAATCTTATTGCCTATCCCTCCATTGAAAAATATAGAATTCTTCGACTTTGATATACCAACTCTCAAAAAAATATTGAAAACGTAAGAAAATTTTCTTACAAAGTTTCGGGAAACTCCGGGGCGAAGAGTAAGTCAAAACTCCGAGCAAGTGCATGGCTGCGCTTGGGACCTACATTGCCACCCTTGACCCGCGAGATAAAATTTTAAACATTTTGATTTGTCAACGAACAACCAGTCCTCTTCTGAATCAGGAGGAGACTTGTATGCATTCCATAATGCCCGGCACCAAATGTTTCTTTCAACGACCAACAATGGCTGAAAAATCCTGGTGTTATCCACAGTGATGGATGGGTAAGCGGCTTACGACTTCCGATAAAGTTAAATGGTATTGGACGGCAAATGTCTAGTTTTACATTATTAAAATATGAATATATATATATATATTTATATATTTATATATATTAAATATTTTTTTTATTTACTCTAATTAATTTTTAAAATAAATTTATATAAAATAACATCACGAGATGATCTATGTTAAATTGTTATAATAAATAGATATATTGTAATATGAATATATAATCTTATATTATTAAGGTGTGAATATAAATATTTAATTAAATAGAAGTAAATCCTTAAACCCATAAACTACTTTTTAAGACGAGTATTTGAATTTCTTAATATATTTCCATGCTAAAGCGGGAGCACTCTTTTGCAGCCATTCTGGTGGATTCTTTGGTGCATCCCACTGATGCCGGTCTACGTTGTAGTGTAGATGCAGGAACCAAGACAAAGTTGTCGACGGCACACGGCAAGGAACCAGAGACGGTCGATGGCACCAGCGGCATCCCATATTTGACAAATGTTTTTCGAGGCGGCAGAATCCGGGACCACCTTTCGAGACAGATGCCAAATGACTTTTACTGCCTTTCCCACATGATCGAGCTATATGAGACGCCGCCGGTGACCTCGGAAGCCGCCGATTCAGCGAGAAATTTGGGGTGCCAGCCCCTTCTCTGTCGCTGTTGCCTACACCTTGAGGCACGAGTCTACGATAAACTCTAGTCAAATCAAAGACAGCTTTTACTTCTTGTATTCCTTTTATTTTCTTTTATTATATAGAAATATAAGAAATAAAGAACTAGCCACATTATACTTTTTAAGTTAAAACTCAACAGCCCGCACTGTCTCATCCAAGACATGAAAGTCCAAACGAAATCTGTATAATAATTCAGTGCTAAAAGGTGTACAAGATACCTTTCAGAAAGTGATTTTAAAATAAATATACATATACGTATATGAATTACGGAAAATTAAAACTTAAAAGAGATTTGGTGTTTAGAAGATTTTAATTTATTTAGTTGGTAAAACGAAATCATTTTACCTAAATTTTACATAGATATAATTTATTTAGTTGGTAACATGGGGTTGTCAGATCTCCTTGAAGATCACGCTCTGATTAGAAGGACAAAAAAAAATACTAGTTTAGGTCACGAAGTCACCTATGACTTTTTCTTCCAAATTATATTTTCTATTCTTTCATCACCATTTTAATACATGACAATCGATGCCAAACTGTTTATTACTTTGTGGTACACTAAAATCACCGTACTCACCATTTTAATAGATAGTACACTAAAATGTAAGGAACAGAAGACAATCACCATTTTAATACTTTGTGGTAAGAACTTTTTATTATACACTTCAGATATTTTCTTTTGTCTTATTTCATTAAAACAGGACAGTCCAAATGAGTAAGCTAAAAGCCAACTTAGTGCAACTAAAACATCTAAAATTGGTAAAAACCCATTAAAAGGGATTAATGTCATATTTAGAAAATACGAATATTCAGATTAGAAGTGATTAATACCATATCTACAAAAGATCATCTACAGGCTAACTATTTGCCAGATCATCATTCTCTAAAATAAGTTCAAACTATCTATCATCAGTATTGATTCTTCTCGTCAGCTGGTCATGACAATCAACCCCAGATACCAAGCAACCTCAAGACAACAAAGTTTCCATACCAATGGAGCTGCAAGAGTTGCTACCATCTTGAGAAAAATAACCGGACATGATGAGTTTCACAAGCATCCTGTTCAGGGATCCTTTGCCGGCACCCAACAAGAGGAAGCCTGGATAATACGGCCCTTCCATCCCTGAAGAACCCAGCCCTTGTCTTCCTCAACTAAGAAATCCTTGTGGTACCATTCCTTCACCTTCGACTTCAACATGGTCAAGAGCTCTCGTTCCACTGGGAGCAGCCTGAAACCGGCCCTCGTATTCCGGACATGCCACTGCTTGTATGTCTCCGGCCTCTCAACCCTCGAAGTGCCCTCGCATGCTATAACGTTCATGGCCGACCTTCCTAAGAATTCTCTTTCGTACATCAACCTCTCCGGGTTGTCACGAGGTAAAGTAGTTTCAAATATGTCATACAACGCCGAGTAGTGGAAAAGAGCCTCTCGGAACCGTGTGACAAAGAAGGGGACACTGTAGGTTCCATTAAAAATAGAATAGGCAAAAATATCAGTATTCATCCTCCTGATTAATTTCAAAACCCTATCCCGTGGACTTGTCCCTTCATCTGTCTCATCCAGTAGGTTCTCAAACCGGCTAAGGCAGTTCACAGCAAGCATCTCATTGCTATCAATGTTGAGGTCCTCAATTTGGATGCTCTCCCATTTTTGTGATGCTAAAGCATGGTACTCAAAAGGAACGTTAAATTGTTTGCAATACTTAGCCAAGCGACGGCCTGTTTCTTCAATTCTTTCAGCTGGGCGTAATCCAGGTTGGGGAAATTCTATCCCTGTAATACGTAGTTTAGGAGGTCCTCCAGCTCTTTCTGAGAGTTTTTGGATCAGAATTGGCCAATGAAAACCATATAGGATACCAAAATCTATTATATGAAGACTTTTTGCTTTATCTGCTGCATTATGTATCATTCTGCCAGCAATGAATTGTGCGACCCTCTTAAAAGGGCAGATTGAAAGATTAACTGCATAAGCTTTCAAGATTTCAGAAGCTGGGATCTTACGGGAAATCAAGGTAGAAAAAAAACTTTGAGGTCCACTCCTAGTGCCAGCCATTCGTGCCTCAAGGCCATTAGCAAAGAAATGCGCCAACCTCTGAGACCCATCACCATGTGGGGAAGAATGTTGCCTAATCTGCTTCAGCAACTCATTTCCAGTTCTACAGTCACCTGATGATACAGCTTGTGCACACAGAATCAAAGAAGTGCTCAAATCAAACGTCTCCCTTCTGTGGCCCTGTTTTTTAGCACGACTCTTCCCACTATTAGCCCCTTGTGGTTCCCCATTTCGCTGCAAGACCCTGCTTGCTTCGTTATGCAAGGGTTCATTGCTATCGTCAGCACATAGCAGAGGAGGAGCTCCGGTGGAAAGCAACACTTTGTCAAATTTCTCTGACAACTCAAACTCTTCCACATAAACTGCACACTGCTTATTGCTCCTTCCCTCTTCTACTTCTCCATCTTCCCTCTTATGATTCCTCCTTCCCCTCAGCAGATCCAGTGAGTTCTCTCTCACACCCTCCTCCCCCATGGATGCCATCTTTTGATCCCCACCTCTTAACTCCGGTGATACAAAGCAACTATCCAAGTCAATAACCAGTTGATTACCCTTGGGAAGGAACTTACTAGCTTCTTCTAAACCTCTCCTGAACTGCAACACAGATTCAACGTCGGCAAAAAAGTTCTGAGCCGAAGCCTCCCTGCTTTCACCCATGTCTCCCATGCTGTTCAGCTGATGGGCTAAAAACTGTGACCCCCTGCTGAGCTCCGGATTGGCCTGGGAAACATTGTCAACAGGAATGGCAGCCTGTGAAAAAGTGGAATTGTATTCCCCAACGTTACCTGTCAAGTGTGGACCCGGAGTATTGCTAGTTCTACAATTACTGCTAATACTATGATCATCACCACTGATTCTATGAAAAACATCAGAGCTCCCCAAGTTGTGATTGATATAAGGTGGTTCTTCCTGGTGTGGATTGGGGGAAGGAGGGTATTTCTCACCCAGAGCGTCATAGAACGATTTCTCGGTGAGTCGGAGGCCCAAAGGGTCGTAAAACATACTTGGCTTGCTCTCTATGTCCTCTTCCATAAGTATCTGGCTTATATACTTCAGCACCGTTTCCGAGAATTCACCGTCGTCCGAGGACGATACTTCCGGACTCCTGCCCCCAGACGGTGCCAAAAAGTCGTCGCTAGCGGACGGTGCATATGGTTCCCCCGCGGGAGCCACAGCTATTGTCGGAGCGGAATCAGCGTAACCCAGGTCAGGGAACTTAAGGAGGTTCGATGAGGCTCCATTGAAATTGTACTGGTTTGGAGTATATGGGCATTGATTGGAATTGAGGAAAACGGTATGGTCATTATCAGCCGAGGCATCTTTTACGAAATCCAGCAACTCAGCGAACGCAGGATCCATAAAATTTATATAATCCAACCAAGAATCCAAATCCCAGACCAACTAAATGTTGAACTACCCAAAAAACTAGATGGAAAGAAAGATATATCTACAACTAAGACAGGAAAAAAGCTAGCTACAGAAGGAAAAAAGGAAGAGGAAAAGTAAAGGTTTGAAGGTCAAGAACCTCTGATATCCGTCGCTGCCTCCGCCAGAAGCAAACAGGTTTACTTGAGAAGCAGCACAAATCGCTCAGATCTGAAACAGAAAGGTGAAACCGAAACCGACGAGACACCTCAAGGGACAGTAAACGCTTTCCCGGGAACCAACACCTGTCTTCCTTAAGCGGCTTCCATTACATAAAGAATATCCCAATTTGGTGAAATCTTAATTGTGTCTCTAAATTTGATACTGTCTTCTGCTTTAGATATTCACTGCATTTGTGATATTATTAAGTATTTCAAAGCAGAAGTTTCGAAGAACGCCTGGGTTGAATATTGAGTAAAAAATCCCAGAGACGTTACAACACTGACGCCTTTCTTGCCAGATTGGAATCTTCTATTGTGCGATACAATTTTAAATGTTTTGACTCTTAACACACGCTACTATCCAACCAATGTGTGCCTCTTTGTTAAGAAAGGTCAATGGAGGGACATATATCTTATTTAAAAAAGTTTTTCTTGCAGAATTTGGAAAATGGATAATAATTCTCACCACTTATAACTCGCTCATTTGTAGATAACATAAGTTAGAGACTTCACTATGAGAACAATACATCTTTTATATGTACGGAAATGTCACCTCTTGAACCTAAATTTTGATATTAATTTATTAAGCAAATCAATTTTCTTCTTAGAAATTAGTTTGTAAAGAATGATATGTGTTTTAATGTTAAAATCCTTAGATGCCTAGCTTATATACCAGATGTTTGGCTGCAAAAGGAAATAGTTGTCTTACATTGTTGATATATTGGCTCATTGTATTTCTTATATGTGGAGTTGTTCAATCTACCTGCAAAAGGAAATATTTATTGTCAGTATACTGGCCCACTATATTTTTGATATGTAAAATTGTTCACCTATTTTATGATGTGTCTACCATATTATTAATATATTGGCTCATTATATTTCTGATAGGTGGAGTTGTTCATTTCTTTTATGATTGTTTACCATATTATTAATATATTGGTACATTATATTTTTTAATGTGAAAATGTTTCACTCTCTTACAAACTAGTTTTGAAAGAAAAAAACATTTTTAATATCATATCAAAACTTAAAATAAGAGATATCACACTCTATGTACAAACCCTATAGCCTAACGAAAATATGTTTTATAAAAGAAAAAGACTCACATACTCTTAATTTAGTTTTATTTGTAAGTGATATTTTATCATAATTTCAAGGTTAATGTTTTAAGTGATAAACTCTTCCCATTTCATACTAAATTTCCATTGAAAATATTTTTTCATGCAAAACAATGGGACATATTTAAATCTTATGTGTGTCTTATATTATTAATATATTGACTTATTATGCCCCTTATATATGATAGGTATTTTATTCCCTTATAAATTATTATTTTTTTAAATAAACCCCCTAATTATTCATATTTCTTTCAATGACCAAGATTGTGCAACACTAAGAGTGATTTTTTAATATGGTGAAAATTAGTTTAGCACTAACGTTAAATTTGACAGATTACCTAATGCAAAAGTCTTCTAAATCCTAAATGTGACAAAAAAATTTCATCATGGAGTATCATACATGACAATTCGTGGGTGTATATTAAAGTGGTGTGGTCTAATATAAGTATTGCCACATTTTTTTATGTAACAAGGATACTAAAATTTCAAAATAAAATACATAATAAATTTTGGGGTGAATTTATACTCACAAAAACTTATATTATAAAGAGAATTCCATCTTTTGATTTAAATGGTCACACACCCTATGAGAGGTTTTTTTGGGGGAAGTTCTTGACCTCTTTCGTTCTTAAGTAATTAGTTGTTTTTACTATCATACATATGTTATGAATAAAGATAAATTTGCCTCTTGAGCTATATCTAGTGTATTTATTGGATATATATTTATAAATAGAAGGGATATAAGATATTCAATATTCAAGTATGAATAGGTTTTGCAAATAGGAATGTGTATTTTCTTAAAAATATTTCTTCTTTTTCTCATGTGTAGTCGGTGCCACATCCTTCACTCACTAGGACGACACCTAAGCATTTTGGCCCAAGAGTAATTAGAAATACCACTCAATTAATAGATCCACCTATCATTCAAGTACTGGACCCTTCCGGCATCGAGAATTTAAACACTCCTACCACCGAAATAAGGAATCCTCCTTCATCATCACCTCCATTTCTTTTTATTATGATGACGAAGAGACTGGCTCTTTACCTTCTCAATCATTAACCTTGGCAGTAGCTCACCGCATCCAGGAACTATTCTTATTAATGACCACTCACATGTTAGAGATCCACTCAATATGTTAAAAAGTCCCAAGGGCAACCTGAGAGAGGGATGGTTGAATTATGTTTCTAATGTTTCTTATTAATTATGCATATGAGGTATAAGTTTTTTGATTTAATTTGCCCTGAGATGTGTAATTCAAATACGCCTAGGGCCCTTTAAGTCTATAGATAAAAGTTTGCGAGTTAATGACAATAACGTAGGAATCATATCAACAAGTATCAAATAGGAAAATCATATCATAATATGGAATAATAGCGATTACTATAAAGTAAAAACTAAGACAACAAATAAAAAAGTATAAACATAGAATAGATAAACATGAAATTTTTTAAATGATTAGGACTAACTACTTTTAGTCCTAACCCACCTCTTTTAGCATACCATTAAAGGGTCCCTTTAGTAGCAAGATAATTCATACAAATAATCCTTTGGATTACAAGTTCACAAGAGGATAATCAATAGGCTATATATTCTTAACGGAGACAGCACAAGAAACTAAAAAATAACCCTATCCTACGATCTAAAATAAAAACAATCTTACGTGGGTTTTTAAACCAAAAACCAAGGTGGCTCTCAAATGTTTAATAAATTAATTCCCAATCCCCTAAGAAAAAAAGTTTCACAATAATTGTTTTAAAAATAGATGCTGTCCCAACTCCCTTTATTCCAATATATATATATATATATATATTTTAAAAAAAAGGAATAAGAATCGAAAGAAGTCCATATCATAATACCATTCAAAAAATTTAAGAAATACCTCTCACAAAGTGAATATGAAAATGAAAATTAATCTTTTAAAGTTGAAACCAACAAACTTGAAAATTTTCAAAGAAAAAGATAGGTAGAAGAGAAAATCCCCAAAAATTCTTGATAAATTCTTGGATCAATTCTAAATAAGTTTTAACCCAAAAATAAAAACCAAATACAATAATAAGAACAGCGAAAATTGAAGTTCAAACTATAATTACAAATGTACATAGAGGTCGAATATATAGACTTTTAGCGAATTCCATATATGGAAATACAAAAATAAGGCATTACAGAGTTTACACAACCAAGTGTGGGGTTAGGGTTTAGCGGTGGTGGTCTTGAGTGTAATCTTGATAAACATCGGTGCAATCTTTAACAATTTGCGTTAAGATAAATTTTTGTTTAAGATAAGATTGTTAAGAATATAGTCTAAAAATAAAATCTGTCTTACAATGGAATCTTAGCATTGTTCTATTACCATAGATATTATTTTAGAAAGTTTATATATAGGATATCTCATTCACATATTATACATACAATTGAATAAAATTGATATAGTCATTTTATCATAATGTCATCATTGACGATGAACAAACTAGATTGCTTTCCTTTATTAATGGTTGATTATATAAAATATCTAAGGTTACAGTGCTCATCTTCACTTCCAGTAGTCAAAGTGATTGAAAACCAGACAGGAACAACGATATGGTAAAACACGTGGTTTGAAAAAAAAAATGTATACGTGCGTAAAACATCTACTCATGGGAAAACATCACAGAAAAAGAGTGATAGGTATTTTGGAACGTCGTAATCTCTAATCTTGAGGATAAGGCTAGAGTCTTTGTAGGCAAATTTTGCCATATTTCAGTTCCATTTTAAATCAATCCGGACCGGCAAAGGTTTCGCTCAACATTTGATTGAAAACTACATCGAGCAAGTGATGAACAGAAAGCCCTTAGGATGCTCGACCATGACTTGATTGGGATCATGACAATAGAGGACAAACACCACGGCCGCTCAAATACTATTGGAGGTCCTTGGAGAATTGCAATCGTAATTTGTCTTTTAGGATGGCAGATAGATTATCCTTATATTGTTCCAGCATAGTTATTTTGTATTTAACATAGTTGTTTTCAAATTTAGGTTACATCCATAAAGTTATAATAATATTATAACTAGAAATTTTGGTTACACCCTAAACCTTAAGAGTTGTTCACCAATAATCTTGCCACTAAATTCTTGGCCTATAGACAAAGTCTACAAAATTATATAACTAAGTTTAAAAAATAATAATAATGAAAGAATACACTAATGGGAGTTCTCTAACCCTCAGATATCTTGGTTGAATAAATGTATTACGTAAAATGTTTCCTATCTAATTTTATTATTCAAAAGAATACCTTATAATTTTTCAATCCAAAAGGATTTTCTCAAAACTCAGAAAATAACATAAGAATATAACATAAATTTAGAAATATTTTTTTCATTATATATATTTACTAGTTCATCAATGGTGCCCACTTAGAAAAAATAGGACTCTCATGCTTCCTACTCGACCTTCTTACTTCAACACAAACCTGCAACGATTCACTGAGGGAGACATTACAGTTCAGTTTGTCCTGCCATCTCTGCTTTTAGTTTTTAATTCCAACTTCATGAAATAGACATGCTTAGATAATTGAAATTCGTAGAAAGTTACTTCATCTTCTCTTTTCCCTAGTAGTAATGCACTCACCATCACCTATTGTCAAAAGTTTCTTTAACTGGAACAATTTGTGGTTCTTGCAAGTTTAGTTTTATGCAATAATATACCCAAACCAATAGAAAGTTCAAGAACATGAACGAACTTAAAAGTAGCTAGAAACAATGGAATTTTGCCTTGAATAATCCATCCCAGAGTTTTCAAAATTATGGTGGACATCCTAAGCCGGCACCCAACAAGAGGAAGCATAGACGATTCGGCCCTTCCACCCCTAAAGCGACCAGTGGTTGTCTTCGTCGAGCACGAAGTCCTTGTGATACGACTCCTTCAACAGTGATCTGTATAACCCCATGAGCTCTCAATCCAATGGCAGCGGCTGAAAACCGGCCCTTGTTTACCAAACTTGCCATTGCTTGTATGTCTCCGGTCTTTCTACCCTCCCAATGCCCTCACATGCTATAACATTCATGGCCACCCTCCCGGTAATCTCTCTCTCAAGTATCATTCTCTCGAGGTTCTCACGGGGGGTATAGTAGCATCGTAAGAGTCATAGATTGCTGAGAAACGGAAAAGTGCTTTTGTAAACCCCTGGACAAAGAAGGGAGCATTGTAGGATCCATTGACAATGGAATTGATAAAAATATCAGGATTCATCCGCCTGATCAATTACAAAACCCCATTCCTTGGACTGGTCTCTTCAATGGTATCATCAGGTAGGTACCTAAATTGGTACTAGCAGTTCACAGCAATCATCTCATTCTGATCAATCTTAAGGTCCTCGATTTGGATAGTTTCCCAATTACATGATGCTAAGGCATAGTACTCAAAAGAAATATTAAATCGCTCACAATACTTACCTAACCGACGGCCGATATCCTCAATATGTTCTGTCAGACGGAATCCAGGTTTGGGAATGTCAATCCCTGTGATACGTAGCTTGGGAGGTCCACAAACTCTTTTTGAAAGTTTATATATTAAAATTGGCCACGGGAAACCATATTGGATGCCAAAGTCTACAATATGAAGACTTGTTACCTTCTCTGATGCACTGTCAATCATGCTGCTAGCAAACATCAGCGAAATCCTCTTGGACGGGCAAAAGGAAAGATGAACTTTATAGGCTCTCAATATTTCAAGAGCTGAGATCCCCTTCGAAGCAAAGGAAGAATAGAACGGCTGAGTTCCTGTGCCGGTGCCAGCCAAACGTGCTTCGAGGCTATTACCAAAGAAATGGGCCGTCCTCTGATAGCTATCCCCGAAAGGGGAAGAATGCAGCCTGATCTGCTTCAGCAAGTCATTGGAAGTTTTACTGTCACCGGATGAGACAACCTGGGCACATTGAAGCAAAAGAGCACTTAAATCAACCACGTTCTTCTTCTTCTGCTTCTCAGCGTGAGCCTTCCAACCACTAGCTCCTTGTGGCTCCTCATGCGGCTTCTCTGGTAGCTGAGAGGGCTTTCTTTCTTTGATAGGCAAGGACCTGTGGCTGCCAGAGACCCCAGAAAGTACATCCTCGAACCTGCTCAGTAGATCGTCCTCTTCCACAGAAACTGCAGGCTGCTTAAGTCTCCTGCGTTCTTCAAAATCTATGTTTTCCCTCTCACAATTCTTTATTCCCCTCGACCCCTCCCGTAAATTCTCCCTCTCGCCTTCCACCTTGTAGTCCTCTCTCTTCCTCTGTGGTAACGCCTTGGTCCTCTCCAACTGATTACCCCCAGGAAGGAACTTCCCAGCTTCCTCTAACCCTTTTCTAAATTGAGACGGAAATTTCCTATTGGTGAAAATGATCTGAGTCAAAAGCTTTTTCTCATCACGAATATTGTTCGTCACCTCGTTAGACCGATCGGCCCAAAACTCCGTTCTTCTTGCCATGAAAACAAATTTGCCTGGAACGTCAGGTTGGGATAAAGGGGACTTGTCCTCACCAGGATCTCTGAATCCCCGATGACCATTGTTAGTCCTAGTGCTAGAACTATTTCTGGTCCTGTAATCACCAGAACTACTTCCAGAAGGAACATCCTCAGGGCTCTTAGTGTTGTGATTGATCCAAGATGGTGGACGGTTTTGACTGGGGGAAGGAGGATATTTCTCTCCAATAGCATCGTAGAACGATTTCTCGGTCACTTGGAGTTCAAGCGGGTCGTATAACAGAAAGGGTTTATCCTCTATGTTCTCTTCCATGAGTATCAGGCCTATGAGCTTGAAAACCGTCTCCGAGTAATCACTGTCGTCTGAGGACGAATCTCCCAGTTGACTCGTACCCATTGACGGGGATGTCAAGCAATCAGCAGCTGGTTGAGCACATGCCCCTGTGATCGGCGTATCTAAATCAGTTGTGCCCTGATTAGGCAGCAGAAATGGATTTTCGAGGAAGTTAAGGTCTTGGGAGGGCACGTTAAGTAAATACTCATAAGAATCCGGTGAGGTGGTTTGGTCCCTGACCGAGAAACCATTCCCGAAATCGGCAAAACCAGTAAAGCGTGGATCAGTAGCCATTTACAAAGTCACACCAAGAAGCTTCGCTGTCTCCTTTATGTCTCAAGCTCAGTCCCATACCGGTTGTTGGGAATTCTATTTGTCCCACATGGGCTCTGGATGGCCAATTGTCCGGTTTTATATATGGGTTCCTCGACCCGATTGGATTTCTTTGAGGTATCTACAGGGGGGCCCACTTAACACCAGTAAACGTTAAACTAAGCGTATGATGATATCAAAGCATAGATCCGAAGTCAGTGTCCAAGAACCTCAGACGCCTCGTATGGTTTGTATCGGAGAAATGTCAGACGAAGAAGATAATCAAGAATCAACCTAATCAAGTCCTATGAGCTTTCAAGGTTTTGACTTGACAACGTAGTCTTCTACTTACCTGTTTTGATAGCGGAAGTACGATAACATCTTTATGTGACCCTTCCAGAATATGTTTTTATATATATTCTTCCTTCTCCAGTGCGAAATATAATCATATTCGTAAAAATTAAAAAATTCGAAAAAAAGAACATAAAAATTGTTTTGTGAAATAACTGGTGCGCTGACAAAGTGAACGTGTTTTTATTTTTGTTCATGAAATATATTCTTCTGTGTTAAATTCATAGCCGGTAGTTTTTATTATTATATGGCAAAAAAAAAAAAAAGACATCCAAGTTCAATGGACATGTAAAGTTTTTAGATCACCGAGACCGTAACGGGAGGCAACTGAAGCACTTACAAGTCAAACGGAGTAAATCCAAAGCAACTTGCCGACTAAAGGCAGTCAAGCAACATCAAACAAAAACAGTCCCCAAACATGGGAGCGCCCCATGGGCTTTCTTGTATTACATTGAAACGAAAGCAAAACAAAAATGTATTTGGACAAGTTTTATTTCACACGTGTACTGTGCTGATAAATGCCAATCAAATCCTATGAGCAAGACCAGCGTAACAAATGGCTATAGGATTGTAAAAATAACGAAAAAATAAATGAATTGGGCCACCAGGAAAGAGAACATAAACCAACGCAGGCAACATTCCACCTAATACTATAGTCAAACAAAGTAAAATATTCCAAACTTAGATAAAAGATAATGATGGTGATTATTGCAAAAAGCTTTCATGAATAAGTTTACAAGCTACTTCATTAGTTACAATGTGGCAAGCACATATCAATCCCTCATGCATCTTTTCTTGTGCATATTGGTGGTTAACTTCTATATGCTTTACTTAACTCTTTTTGCAAAAGTAGCATGGAATAATCAATAAAGAGCCACCATCGCAATTGTGGGGAGCCAGATAACATGGAGGTTGTGGCTGGAGAGGAATGTAGCTAAACACAAGGGCACACCAATGTCCCCAAACAAAATTTATAAAGATGTTAATCATTAGCTATTTCAAATACCTCTTTCTTTTCTAATTGATACTCAAGCAAGTTTCCTAGATCACGTTGTGCTACTAAATAATTTAAGAATACTTATAGAATAGATTGCATTAAGGATAGGAAACTAGATAAGGTGGCAATCATCACCAATTAGTGAGTTAAAGCTCAATGTTGATGGATCTAGGAAAAGCAAAAATAGCACACGAGGTGAAGTAATCAAAGAGAGCATAGAAGGGAGAATCATATGGGCATTTGTAACAAAGTTTGGCATGAGAAGTAATGCACATGCAGAGGCCTATGCCTTACTTATAGGACTTTGCACATGTTATAAAAGGAATTAGATACCACAACATACAAAGTCAAACTCCTATTATTTAGTACAATATGTGCGATAATAGCATAAACCACCAAGGCACTTGAAATGTGTTATTCACCAATGCTAGATTGTTCCCTCCTTATACTACAATTAAACACATATACAAGGAAGTGAATTCAATAGTGGATAAACTAGCAAATTTTGGCCCTCAAGTCCAAAATGTGCATGTTGTAGATTAAGGATGATGTCAAGATCTTGAAATAGGCTATATAACCAAGTAATATCTCATGATGTACTCACCATAGCTCTATACTTAGCCTCAACAAATAATCTCAATACAATGGGTCATTTCTTTGTCATCCATTAAATCAATGAACCCCCAAGTAGAACATAAAAGCTGGTAGTGGATCATTTCAAAGAGTTACAAGCTTGAATTTATATGACAAAGAAAAGAAAAGGTCCCATTCTAAATGCTTATTAAGGTATATCTTAAAGCTCTCATTACTGCCTCCATATGTAATTGCTGCTTTGAAGTGTGGATATAGTATTGACTCAAAAATTATACAAGATAGATAATATTTGGCCTTATATTTGTTAAGTAGGCTTACATACCAATCTTTAAAATGGAGCAAGATTGCCAAGGAGGGGACCATGTTTAACAACCATACTAGCATCATGCTTCAACTAGGGACTTTTATATTCTACTCTATGGGAATTATGATAGGCTCTAGACCTAACAAACTTATATAAAAAATAAGCTCCAACATGTACTTATCTAGTTAAGATAAATACTATTTGATGATCAAAGAACTTAGATTGACCTAAGTATTTCATATGAAAAGTAAAGTTGATATGGCAAAGCTATCATTTTTGGTAATCAATATATCATCAATAAATTAATAAGACAATAGATAGTACAATGCCTCCTTGTGAACAAAGTATGGTTGTTTTTAGACTAAGCAAAATCGACAATAAGAAGACTCTTTATGAACTTTTTATATCATTATTGCTAAGCTTATTTCATCCTATAGAAGGCTTGTGTATACAAAAAAACTAAACCTTCCTCTAAGGATGAAATTGTGAGAAAGGTCCATATATATCTTCCCAACTAGATTACTATGTAAGAATTTATTCTCAAGGAGGCCAATGCAAATAACAACAATGACAATAACAACTCAAACAATTGCCATCTTTGTCATAAGCAAAAATATCTCGTAATAATAAATCATGTCTCACTAGCTAAACAAGTCTTATGTCTATCAATACATTTATCCATCAACCAAATATTTGGCCTTGTAAAACCACTCAAAACCAACTAGAACCTTCCTTGCCAAATTTGAATCTTTTGTTAGTCCATGTGCTAATGCGATATGATTTAAAATGTTCAAACAATTAACGCACGTCACTATCCCCTTCTAGATCAACGTGAGGAACCTAGAAAAGACAGAAAATTCTTGAACACAATCCAGATGATCTGGCTTTGGTAGAAAGACTATATCAAAATTATATTCTATGTCTACTATTAGATGTTTTATTAAGAAAGGTCAATGGAAAAAATTAATATTTTAATCCATAAGATTGTATATTTAAATAATGTGAGATGATCTTCACATCATTCTTAATAAATTTCCTTGCAAAAAATATTGGTTAAAATTTTTTATATGAATATTATACTCCATCCTTTGTGTACGAGGGGTGTTATCTCCTAAACCGAAATTTTTTCACAAAGTTAAGAAAACCATTTCTTCTTAAAAATGGATTGTAAGAAGGGTATGTATTCATTTTATAAAAGAAAAATTATATAATCATTTGAATTTAATTTATGGTTGAACATTTCAATATCTTGAGAGAGAAACCCTTCCCATGTGGACTGAATAGAAAATATCTTTTTTCTTGCAGAATGAAAGGACATATTTAAATCCAAAATTTGTCTCATATTATATTAACTCATGATATTTCTTATAATGTTTTCCTCCTACAAACTAGTGTTAACAAAAAAAAAAAAAGGGAAGAAGAAGAAGAAAAAGAAGAAGAAAAAGCAACCTTTTTGATAACTCTAGTTTTTATAGGATTTTTCTGATTACTTTAGGCAATATCTAATGTTGGATTCACTAAAGCATATTTGTATTTGTTTACATTTTTGTATATTTTCTCATTTCAGGCAGCAAACCCAAAATAGGAAAAAATGAAAGAAAAGAAGTAAGAAAAGAGAGAAACCATGTGGGAAGCAAAGAAAAAAAGAAAAGACAGTTGTCAAGTGTGTGAGGAGAAAATAAAGAAAAACAAAAAAAAGGAGGCCAAATCGTGAGGGAGGGGGACCGAATAGTGAGCTATTGTCGAACAGAGGAGAGAGTGTATTATTGAGAAAGGCCAACCGAGACGCATCCGTTAAGTGTCAGGCGAAGAGGTTGAGGGTTGGGTGACAGAAGACTCGACACCACTTTTGTCTGGCATTTCCGGCGAACTTTGCCGTTCGGCATTTTTCAACGAAGAAGAGGGAGCTTTTTCTAGCCAGATTTGAGTGTTTTCTAGGGAGAAGAGAGCATATCCTACATCTGAGTGCAACTTTCGGTCGTTCAGTGGCATTTGTGAGCAGTTTCGTGGCAGTTTCTGACGAAGAAGGGCAAATGCTGTCTGGGCTTTATTATGTCGAATCTGCATGTTTCTGTGGCAGATCGGAGTGATTTCTCTACAAATCAACACTCCAGACACCTTCCTTTACACCTTCTGGCAATTTCTATGAAGAACAGCAGTGGCGTACGGTGACGCGTGGCAATGGTGCATGTCAACTCGTGTTCTTCCCCTCTTTTAGACAGCTTCTTCTTCCCATTCTAACGTGTAGATTTGTGCAATATTTCTGTGAATTGAAGACATTAGTGACAGCTTTTGTGTTTTTAATTCAAAGAATATTTTTTTCAATTTCTTACACTATTTCAGTTTGTATATATTCTATGTTTTAATCTAATTTGTTAGAGCTATAATGTAACTTACTGATAATGGTATAAATGTTATTATTATGATGTTTTATGAGATATTTTGTTTATGAAAAGTTGCATATTATGAAATTTAATGCTTTTAAGTGATTAATTATCATTTAAATGATTTTATTTACATGTTTGAGAATAACAGAGATGACATATAGTTACTTCATGTAATGTGCAATCATAAGTTAATATGGATAGACATATATCATATAATTTGGTGGCTCTAGATGTAAACTGAAATATTTATAAATCTTAATGTACTTAATTTATTAAATTCATAAATAGAAATATAGTGAGTTAATGAGCTAAATAGATTCACTATACCTAGACATAAGATAGTGAATAAATTAAGAAATTATGCCATAACATAAATAGAATCAATCTTGCAAGTAATAAATGATATACATTTGTATCTAGTAGTTAGGTGAAATTGAACGCTCTAACATGTTTCATGAACCAAGTTTTTCTTAAATTCAACTAGTTTAGTTTGTCTTCCATCAATTTAGTTTACTAGATAAATTCTAGGTGTTATTCACCTTTAGTAATTAATTAGTTTAGTAATCACAAGTTTATGAGACAATATCTTACTTATTATTATATTATTTATTTGACATGCATATCTTTTAATACTACTATTTCTTTTAATGACTAACAATGGCTGAAAAATGTTGTTGTTATCACCACAAGCCCCATGACAATGCCAATCTAGCAAAACTTGCAAAAATATAGAACTACTATAGGATTAGATGTGCACAAATTTCAAATATAGAATTAACAAGTTAGAACCCAAAAGATGACAGTCATTTACGCTCAAACCTTTTCTACTTATCTTGCAATCGAAGTATGACAATTTTGTTGCATGCATGAGAAAAAAAAAAAGACATATATCCAAGGAAACTCCTGTTTCGGACCTAACGAAGTAAAGCCTTTAAAACTAAAGCCTTTAAAACCATGCTCCTCTCAAAAACAAAAATAATTAATCGTAGAAAAATGCCACGGGGTAGGGGTGGGTTTGGGGAACCCCACAACGTCGGGATTCCCAATGGCTCTATCCAACCATTTAAAATAAAATAATGTTACACGAGGTTTTCTAAACCATAAATCAAGGTATTTCCCAAATATCTAACAAATTGATTCCCTAAACCCTCAGAAAAATAAAAATTGACAATAATTTTTGACTTGATGTAGAAGCTGTCCACACTCATTTATTCCGACAAAAATAAAAAGTACCAAAAAGTATATATAATAATTCCATCGAAAATATTTAAGAATACCTCTTATAAAGTGATAATGGAAATCAAAAAATTGATCTTTTAAAGTTCTACCCCAAAGACTCCTAGATTAACTATAAGACTTTCAAAGAAAAAGATCTTAGCATACTTACAAAAGCCAACCCTTTCCAAGCTCATAGGATATGATACTTCATACTTTATTTTTTAACCTAGTCATTGCTGTTTGAAGAAACTTTTCCTATAAAACCTATTTTTTCTTTTTTTCTTTTTCTTTTTTTATGAGGGAAAAAGGTATTTAAAAAAAAAACTACATTAAAGCTCGAAGGACATTCAATATTCAGAAAATTCTCTTTCTTTTTTAGCTCTAATCTTACTATTTCTCTTATTTTCTCCTAACGAATATTGTTTAGGGTTATATTATCCAAATATATCAAGTCTTGTTCACGATCTTGATTTTTCCTTCCCGAGTATGTTATGTTGATTAGTAATGCAGTAGTTTCTATTTTTTTATTTGCTATTTATTCAATGTCTTTAATTTTTATAGAACAGGGTTACCTTATTTTGTTATTCACCAAAAGTTTTAATAAAAATCATACTTTTTGGTTTAATTGCAACACATTTTGGGTCTACTTCTAGACACATTTCTTGTTAATTAACTAACAAAGTTGATTTAATTGCACAAGATCGAATGATCTATTGAATATTCATATACTTCCAATTGAAAAAAGCTCTGATTCCCAATTACGAAAGACGTCTCTTTGTCGTACAAGGGGGGACAGGTGTTGCCCAACTCTTGTTATACATGTCATCTTGAGAAATTTGGTAGGAAAAAAATCCACACTTAAGTCAATAGCTTGGTAAAAACGGAGTTGACTAATCCTGCAGCTAAGACTCCAGTTCCTAAGGATCTTATACCCAATTCAATTTCTCTCTCAAGATTTTGGCAAAATTCTTACAAACTAGGCAGGCTACAAGCTAGCTATAATACCTTGAAAGTAATTACAGAGAGTTGTTGTTATTGTTGGGAGACAAAAATTTATTTTAGAAATTGTAAATCTAAAGTCTTGTAGAGCACAAGTGAATTGTCTTTTTTCTCACAATATATTGAATACGAGGGATCATTTTAAATAATAGTTATTCTATCATTACCAGTATCTTAATATATATTCTTCTATTAACTGATTTTAAAAAAAATAAACATTTTCTATTAAATTTAGGATGTAAGGACTGGATTCCAATGGGATGCAAAGGCTAGTGACGGACACACTCATAGTTCTCTCAAGTCGTTAGTCTCTAGTGTTACGAGACCCACCATCCACCCTAACCATACTAGTATGAAATCCAACCTATTTTTGGTTGGTTTACGGTTTTAGTTTTGATTGACTAAGTTTCTGGGTCTACCTATGATGTGCATGCACTCAAGAACAAGTAAAATATGAGTACCCACATCAAAGATTTGAGAGTCCATATTAAAATCTAATGAGTCCAAAAAGCCCAAGCTTGAAGAGCATCTCAAACATTCCCAAGGATTTCTAATTTATTTAGAATATTTTAATTGTTGTTGAATTTTCTTTAAATTGTTAGTCCTTAATTATCTAAGATTTATTTTATTGTTGTTTGAGGTTTTCTTAAATTGTTAGACTCCTTAGTTGTCTAAATTTCCTTAATTTTTTGGAACCCTAATTTGTTTGGGTTTCCTTAACTTTTTGGGAATCTTGATTTATCTGAGTTTCTTTAGTTTTCTAGAACCTTGATTTGTCTAGGTTCCTTTATTTATTTTGGGAATTTATTTTCAATCAAACTAAACGCAAACGTTTTGCTTAACATTTCATTGAAAATTAAATCGAGCAAGTGATGAATAGAAAGTCCTTACGATTCTTCCTCAACTGTGACTTGACTGGGACCGTGATAATGACACATACTACAACGATGGCTCGAACATGATTGGAGGTTCTTAGATAATTGCAATTTTATCATTTGTCTTTTACGATGACAGATAGAAACTTTGTAATAAAGTTAATACTAGAGTCCACAAATCTTTATTGTTATATTGTTCCATCATAGTCATTTTATATTTAACATAATTTTTGTATTAAAAAAAATGGTTACGTTTGTAAAGTTATAATAATACTTCAACTAGGGACTTGATATAGAAGAGAACTCGGGTTATACAAAGTTGTACAAGTAATTCGAAATGTAAATGATATACTAATTGAAGTTCTCTAACCCACAAATATCTCGGTTAAATTAATCTACTTCTTAAGATTTTTGCTATCTAAATTTACTATTTAAGTGAATGCCTTATAACTTTTCAGCTATTGTACAGAAAAACCTGTAGGAAGTTTAGGAACATGAGCGTGCATAAGCATAATTATACATAGAAGTGGCTGGAAATAATAAAAAGTTTACCTTGAATATTCCTTCCCAAAGTCCTCGAGTTTCCAAAAATGCGGTGGACAAGGTTCCTAAGCCGGAACCCAGCAAGTCGAAGCATAGATGATCCAGCCCTTCCACCCCTGAAGCAACCAGTTGCTGTCTTCCTCGAGCACGAAGTCCTTGTATTACAAGGACCCAATTAACCCCATGAGCTCTCGGTCCAATAGTAGCAGCCGGAAACCGGCCCTCGTAGCCCGAACATGCCATTGCTTGTACGTCTCCGGCTTCTCTACCCTCTCAGAGCCTTCACATGCTATAACGTTCATGGTCCCCTCCCGGAAAACTCCCTCTCAAGCATCATGTGTGTCATAGACTGCAAAGAAGTGGAAAAGTGCTTCTTTGAATCACTAGACAAAGAAGGGACCGTTGTGGATCCATCGACGATGAAGTGAACAAAAATATCAGGATTCTTTCGCCGGATTAAGTCCAAAATCTCATTCCTTGGACTGTTCTCTCCAGTCTCATCAGGTAAATGCCTAAACCGGGATAGGCAATTCACAGCAAGTATCTCATTCTAATCGATCTTGAAGCTTTCGACTTGGATTGTTTCCCAGCTCTTTGATGTTAAGGCATGATACTCAAAAGTAACAATAAACAATTCACACTACTTCCTCAATCGACGACCGGTATCCTCAATCTGTTCACTCTGACAGAATCCAGGTTCGGGAAGTCCTATCCCTGTAACACGCAAATTGGGAGGTCCCCTAGTTCTTTCTGAAAGCTTATGGATAAGAATTGGCCACTGGAAACTATATTGAATACCAAAGTCTACAACATGAAGGCTTGTTGCTTTCTCTGCTACTTTGTTAATCATGTTGACAGCAAACATCACGGATATCCTCTTGAACGGAAAGGCTGAAAGATGAACTTTGTAGCTCTCAATATTTCCGAAGTTGAGATCCTTTTGGAAAGCAAGGAAGAATAAAACATCAGGGTTCCTGTGCCTTGGCCAGCCAAGCGTGCTTCGAGTCCATTAGGAAAGAAATGGACCTCCGACACCCATCACCAAAAGGGGAAGAATGCAGCCTAATCTGCTTTAGTAAGTAAGTCATAAGCAGTTCTGCTGTCACCGGATAATAGAGCTTCGGCACATTGCAGCAAAAGAGCGCTTAAATCAATCACGTTCATCTTCTTCGCCTGTTTCTCAACACGATCCTTCCCACCATTAGTTCCTTGTGGCTTGTCTAGCGGCTCCTCAGGTGGCTGATAGGACTTCCTTTCTTTATTAAGCAAGGATCTGTAGCTGTTACAGAGCTCAGAAACTGCATCGTCGAACGCCTCCACAGAAACCGCAGGCAGCTTAAGTCTCCTGCCTTCTTCAAAATCTATATTTTCTCTCTCGTGATTCTTCCTTCCTCTAGAACCCTCCTGTAAATTCTCCCTCTCACCTTCCACCTTTTGGTCCTCTTCCACTCCGGTAAGTACTCTCCAACTGACTCCTCCCTAATGGTTACTTCATAAGGTTATAATAACATTTCAATTAGGAACTTAATACAAAAGAGAACTTGGCTTAAGTCTACGAAGTTATACAAGTTATTAAAACATAATGAAAAATGGGGTTAATTCATCAAAGATGCCTGCATAGAAAAATAGGGTTCTCATGCTTCTGACTGGACCCTCTTACTTCAACATAATCTAACAATGATTCGTTGAGGGAGACCCTGAAGTTCAATCTTCCAACCATTTTCTGCTTCCAGCACTTACTTTTAACTTTAAGAGAGAATCATACTTACATAATTAAAATTTACGTAAGGACCACACTAACCACCACCTACTGTCGCAATCTCTTTTAAGGGTCGTATTATGTTTGGAACATTCTGGGGTTGTTTTCCAAGCTAATTTTTCAGCTATAGTATAGAAAAACCTTAAGTTTAAGAACATGAGCATACATGAGCATATATATACATAAAAGTGACTGGAAACGATGAAAATTTTTTAACCTTGAATAATCCTTCCCAAAGTCCTTAAAAATACGGTGGACAATATTCCTAAACGGGCACCCAACAAGCGGAAGCATAGATGATTCGGCCCTTCCACCCTTGAAGCAACCAGTGGTTGTCTTTCTCGAGCACGAAGTCCTTTTGATACCGTTCCTTCAACATTGACCCAAATAATCCCACAAGCTCTCGGTCCAAAGGGAGCTGCCGAAAACCGGCCCTTGTAGTCCGGACCTGCCATTGCTTGTATGTCTCTGGCCTTTCTACCCTCTCGGAGCCTTCACATGCTATAACGTTCATTGCCTCCCTCCCAGAAAACTCTCTCTCAATCATCAATCTTTCCACGCTGTCGCGCGGTATCACAGCATCATATGTGTCATAGACTGCAGAGAAGTGGAAAAGTGCTTCTCTGAACCGTTGGACAAAGAAGGGACCATTGTGGGATCCATTAACAGTGGAATGAACAAAAATACCAGGATTCATTTTTCGGATTAAATTTAGTATCTCATTCCTTGGACTATTCTCTGCAACAGTCTCATCAGGCAAGTGCATAAACCGGAACAAGCAGTTCACAGCGAGAATCTCATTCCGGTCAATCTTGAGGTTCTCAATTCGAATGGTTTCCCAATTCTTTGATGCTAAGGCATGGTACTCAAAAGGGACATTAAACCGCTCACAATACTTCCCTAATCGACGATCAGTATCCTCAATCTGTTCTGTGGGATGGAATCCAGGTTCGGGAACCTCTATCCCTGTAACACGCAGCTTGGGGGGTCCTCCCGCTCTTGTTGAAAGTTTGTAGATTAGAATCGGCCACGGCAAACCATATTGGATACCAAAATCTATAATATGAAGACTTGTCGCCTTCTCTGCAGCTTTGTAAATCATGTTGACAGCAAACGTTAACAAAATCTTCTTGAACGGGCACGCTGAGAGTTGAACTTTGTAAGCTCTCAACATTTCAGAAGCTGAGATGCTCTTGGAGGCAATCGAAGAATAAAACAGATGAGTTCCTAGCCCGGTGCCGGCCAAGCGTGCTTCAAGGCCATTAGCAAAGAAATTGGCCATCCTCTGACACCCATCACCAAAAGGGGAAGAATGTAGCCTGATCTGCTTCAGTAAGTCATTGGAAGTTCCTCGGTCACCGGCTGATACAGCTTGGGCACATTGCAGTAAAAGAGCGCTTAAATCAACCCTGTTCGTCTTCTCCCCCTTTTTGTCAGCACGATACTTCCCACCATTAGCTCCTTGTGGCTCTCCATGTAGCTCCTCAGATGGTTGACAGGACTTCCTTTCTTTATTAAGCAAGGATCTGTAGCTACCACAGAGCACCAAAAGAGCATCATCAAACATCTCCAGGAGATTACTCTCCTCCACAGAAACTGCAGACTGCTTAACACTCCTGTATTCTTGAAAATCTATATTTTCTCTCTCATGATTCTTCCTTCCCGTAGATCCCTCCCGTAAATTCTCCTTCTCTCCTTTCCACTTTTGGTCCTTTCTCTTCCATTCCGGTAACACCTTGGTGCTCTCCAACTGAATACCCCTAGGAAGGAAATTACAAGCTTTCTCTAACCCACTTCTAAATTGCGACGGAAATTCACTACGGGTAAAAATGCTCTGCGCCAAAAGCTTTGTACTATCACCGATATTCTTCGTCATCTTGTCAGACTGATCTGCTGATAACTCTGGTCCTTTGGCCCGGAAAATAAATTTGCCTGGAACGTCAGCCTCCAAGAAAGAGGACTTGTCTTCACCATGATCTCTGAACCACCGAGGATCATCGTTAGTGCTAGAACTACTACTAGTCATGTAGTCACTGCAACTACTTCCAGAAGGAATATCATCAGGGCAATCAAAGTTGTGATTGGTCCAAGGTGGTGGACGGTTTTGATTAGGGGAAGGAGGATATTTCTCACCGATAGCGTCGTAGAACGACTTCTCGGTGACTCCAGGACCAAGCGGGCTCTCAATGTTGGGACTGATAAAAGGTGGTGGAAGGTTTTGATAAGGGGAAGGAGGATATTTCTCACCAATAGCATCGTAGAACGACTTCTCGGTGACTTGAAGACCAAGCGGGTCGTAAAGCAGGCAGGGTTTAAATTCTATGTTTTCTTCCAGAAGTATCTGGCCTATGAACTTGAGACCCGTCTCCACGTACTCACTGTCGTACGAGGGCGAATTTCCCGGGGCACTCGTACCCATGCACGGCAGCGTCAAGCTATCAGCATCCCCTGAAGCATACGCTCCCCTACCACGGCCCTCTGTGATCGGTGTATCTAAATCACCGGAGCGCTGATCAGGCGGCAAAAGAGGGTTTTTGAGGAAATTAAGATCTTGGGATGGCATGCTAATAAAACACTCTTGCACCTTATTCGAATCCAGTGTGGGTGTTTGGTCCTTGACCCAGAAACCATTTCCGAGATCAGGAAATCCTGCAAAGCTTGGATCCGTAGCCATTTACAGAGTCACACCTGGAAGCTTCACTGTCTCCTTTACGTCCCAAGCTGAAAGTGATACCAATAAACGTTAACTAACTGTATAATGAAATCAAGACATAGATCCGAAGAAGCAAGGACAAAAAAAAACAAAAAAAAGGCAAGTGTCCATGTACCTTAAACGATGAACTGAGACGGAAGAGATTAGCGAGCCCAGGCGAATTCTCCTGTATATATGAATCCTTAGACAAAGAAGCAATGGAGATTAGCGTGTCCAAGTTCTTTCACCTACTTGCCAAGAAAGCGCGGTGCAGCGAGACAAGACCGATTTTTCTGTAGACTGAACTGCTAAAAGAAGAACTACAACAAGCAACCAGTCCACCTGGTCGAATCCCTCGTGCATCCCTCTGTGACCCTTCCAAATATGCTATTCCACATATTCTCTCATCCCTAGTATGAAATATAATAAAAGAAAAGACAAGCAAAATGTGTCGAATGTTGTGAAAATAACTGGTGTGGTGTTTTTAGTTTCCTTTCATGATTGATGTTCTTTGCTGCATGCCAAATTCATATAGCCGGTATTTATTTATTACAGATAAGTAAATAAATAAAAGAGACATCCAAGTAAGTTCAATGAACATATAACATTTGGATCACCAATAGCCATGTATCACATCAAAACGATGTTGAGAGAATTCTAAAACCGAAAGTTAATGCAAAGAGGTGGGCGCATGGGGGAAAATTTTCACTTTATTAGTTACCACATGGAATGATTCTCCCTGGTATATGTTAGGTCCTAAATTAAATCATTTATAATTTCAGTGATAATATTTTATCTCTTTAACATTATTTATTTGTCTAGCCCAATGTTGTAGTTTCTAAATGCTACCTGTTTAAAATGGACCCCCTAGCTTCAGCATAATCTTCTGAAGATTCGTCCAGGGACACGTCCCTGAAGTAATGCGCTGTTTCTTTACAAAAAATAATCTGCCTTTTTTTTTTTAATCTCGTCTTGGGTTATTGAATGAAAAGTTACAAACAGTTTATCAGAACGCTACCAGTTGATCAGTAGTCGTGTTCATAGCAGCCGAAAACACGGGGTCTTCTCACAAATCTGGGATGTAAAGCACGAATTCCATTTTTTTTTTCCTAAATGGATTTGTAGAAGAAAAAGATAATTCTTTTATGTATTAAATTTTTTTAATAAGTTGGAAATAATCTAAGACATTACAAATACCCATATTATGACTATAATAAGTTAAAGTTGTCAATTTTGTTTACCAAAACCATGAGATATAACAAAATCTTGTCCGTATAAACTATGAACACCAATGTTGTATTAAAAATTTATTTTTCTTTAAAAGCTACTATAGTGAGAGAAATAATTATTTTTTATAAATATTTAATAACGATTACTTCATCTAAACATTCCAACACCGCATACTAACGTGATGAGATTCTTCAAGCATGATCAAGCTAATTGCTTGGTCACAGCAAAGATATTTGATTACAAAATGTCAAAAACATGCTAATAGCTCAAAACTTAGTCAGCTTTTAACTAGAATTAAGGTGATTGAAAGATTTGTGGAAAGAAAAAAATAAAAGTTTTAAAGAGAATGAAAAGAATGGTGAAGAGAGAGTGTGAGTAGAATGAATCTCTTTGTTCATCCCAGTCACCTATTGAATGAATAATGAATGGTCAATGGTTACACATTTATAGCAGTGTTATAAATGTGTAACAGATCACATACAACGTTGAATATAAGTTTGCAGTAGTAGTCTTAGTTAACACATTCCAAGCAAACCAAAAAAGCTAACCAAGAAAACCAAAAAAGAATCGTAATGTTCCCACACTAAAAGGAGCAATTACATCCATCCATTAAAACCAATATAAAAGGAAACAAAGAAGCGAACATACTTATTCTTATGGAGGTGTAAAGTAGCATCAAGACAAGCACTACAACATTGAATATAAAGTAGCATCAAATATGTCAAAAAGTGTAAAGAAGAGGAAGAGTGCGTCTCTGAACGGTGGGACAAAGAAGCGAAAATTATAGGATCCATTGACAATTGAATGGACAAAAATATCAAGATTCATCTTCAGATTAAGTTCCATACTGCATTCCGTGGACCGGTTTCTTCAACTAACAAATCAATTTAGTTCTAAAACCATAGGGAGCAATTTACTAGTTTCTCATTCCAATCAATCTTGAGGCTCTCAATTGGGATGGTCTATCATTTCAGTGATGCTATGGTATGGTATTCAAAAGAAACATTAAACCGCTTGTAAAAATTTGCCAAGTGATGACTTGTCTCCTCAACTATCTTTATTGGTTGTAATCCAAATCCGGCTGCTTTATCCTTCTAATATCTAGTTTGGGAGGTCCTCTAACTCTTTTTTGAGAATTTCTTATTAAAGTTGGCCATTGGAACTCATTTTGTATACCAAAATCCATAATCTAAAGACCCATGGCTTTCTCTATTACTTCACAAATCATTTTGTTAGCAAATAACAAAGACATCCTCTTGAAATGGGAGGCTAAAAGATGAATATTGTAGGCTAGAAATAGTTCAGACGTTTAGATCGTCTTGGAAACGAAGGAAGGATAAAACATTTGAATTCCTTGGCCATTGTAAGCCAAGCGTGCCCTTAAGGCATTAGCAAAGTAATGGGCCAACCTTCGAGATCCATCACCAAAAGGGAAGCTTCTTGCCTAATATGCTTTAGTAACACATGAGCAGTTCCATACTCTCCTACCAAGATAGCCTATGCACAAAGGATCAAAAGAGCCTTAAATCAACACAATCCTTTTTCTTGCTTTGGTTCTTAGCCTTTCCCTTCACATAATTACCTCCCTCGGGATGTCCATTTGGCTATGAGGCTTTGCTTACTTCATTCTAAAGGATTTCATTATTGACACGTGGCAGAGGAATTGTAACAATAAGAAGTAACAATTTATTGAACATCTCTAATAACAACATACTAAGAAATGGGTTAATGGCTAGTACAAGGTTCTATCAATGTTTTGGAAAGTACACAATTTCTAGTCCAAATGAGTGATCACAAAAATTGTGTGGATTGTCAAATAGTTGGTTATTCTATAGAAGGCTCTAAAGATGGCTCAGGATGACAAGTAGGTGATATGGCTATAGGGATGATTGGATGGATGATCTTGCAATATATCATAAAGCGGTGGTTTTAGTGATCCTAAATATGGTTCTAGCAAAAAATGGTGGTGGATCGTGCAATTGAACAAGGTCCACTAAGCGCATAAGCTAGTTCTAGGATTGAGCTAGAATTGTGTTAGAGGGTTTATGCAAAGTGAAAAGGATTTCATACTTAGAAAAAAAAAAAGTCCCAACTAACAAATATTTTCTTACTATTGAGATTTTAAACACAATACCCTTTTTGTAAGTAAGAAAAACTAATAAAGACACATGGGATTGCCCTAGGAGTATATTTGTCCTTAAGATATAGTACAATTACATAACATCTATAGGAAAAAACTCATAAATGACCTAGATATAGTGTTTTACTCTGAAGTAACCCTAGGAGTAGATTTGTCCCAAGCACAATACTTGGTAATTGGTTGATTAGATAAGTGGTTGCCAAAATGCACTACTCCCAAAATCATGCGAAAATCTAAACCTAAAACATTAAGGCTTAAACCATGCTCAACAAGTGATGTTGTTTGCATTCTACCATTCCCATTTTGTTTTAGGGGTATATACAAGAACTTTCATAGAAAATTTCACAAAAAGATAATAAATAAATAAATAAATGTAGCAAAGAAGAAACAGAAATATGTCCAAGTCACATGCAAACAATATCAAAAATGGTATAAAATTATTGCAACTCATCATGATTAGGTTCCTTGTAGAGTTATCCTAAATCCATGTGGACAAGGTCAAGCATTGCCTTACTAAACATGAAAAAAAGAAAGTCGAAATATTATATATGCTTTTCATGTGCAAAAAAGTTTTTTTGAAAGCTACAATCATGATATTGGTGCCACAACATACAACTAGTATTGATATTAATATTACATGAACTATTCACAATCAAAACAAATAAAGTAAATCAATAGTACATAAAAATTTAACTAATCCAACAAAATCAATCATCAAATGTAAACTAATATTATAAGATGGGTCAATTATCATAGAGGAAGAAGCCTTAAGGATTGCAATTATTTCATATTATCAATCTATCTTTGATAGCGCTAAAAGTTTCTATACCCATTCTAAAATGAATACTTCTCTCTTCCATAAAGACATAATGACATAAGTGTGCTTATTAATCCATTAAGTTTAGAAATAGCATGTTGCAATGCTCTTTACAAACCATTTCTAAGATATTAGTTGAAAAGTTAAGAGTTATTCTCCTTATAGTGGTTAGCCATAAGCAAACTAGTTTTACAAATGGATGTCAAATTTTTGAAATATTACACTTTGTTGAGAACTCTTTTACACATAATAAAGATAAACACCTTACCATCAAAATTAATCTAATTAAAGTATATGATATGGTTAAGTGAGGAGTGGTATTAAAAGTCTTAAAAGCTATCAATATTTCACGATACTTAGTTGATCTTAAAGGTGAGTGAATTATTGCAACAAGATTTTCAATCAATTTTAATGAAGAGCATGCAAGTTACTTTGAAGGCTAATGGACTGAAACAAGTGAACTCATTATCCCCATATTTATTGGTAATGGTGGTGAAAATACTTAACATAATTATTATTGTATAGACCCCTACATTAGCATTTAAGTTTCATTGGTGACATAAACCTAAAAAAATCACTCATTTGTGTTTTGCTAATAATTTGTTTCTTTTCTCTCATATGATATAGAATTAGTGCTTTGTCTTATAGAAGCCTTGAAAGAATTTATTAAACTCATAAGTGTACATTATAACCCAAGCAAATGTCAAATATTCTTCTTAAGGTTATTAAAGCAAGAATAACTTCTTATTTTAGATTATGATGGATAAAATATTTAGAAGAATAGAAAGTTGAAAAATGAAACATCTTAGCTATGTAGGAATGCTATAGTTGGCAAAATTAATCCTAATTTTTATACACACATTTTAGATGCAAATTTTCCTACTACGAAAATAATCAATCTATGAAATTAAGAAAAAGATCATAAACTTTTTATAAGTGATCAATTCAAATACACATCATTCTCATAAAGTAGCTTAGAAAACAATGCTCATCAAATAAGGAATGAGGATTAAGGTTACCAAATCTTGAAATTTGGAATAAATGTTTTTGAAATATATGCTCTTGAATCTCATTAGTCTCCAGAATTCTTTCTTATAAAGTAAGTAGATTTATAATGCAAAATGTAAAAAATCCAATAATGCAACTTGGTATAAAAAGTTCCATGGTATAGAGTTAGAAATATCTCTTCAAACTAAGGCTCACTCTTATCTCTATTCTTTATAGGTCTACTTATTGCTATAAAAAAAAATTTACAATAACCTCTGATCACTTAATGATAAAGTAGATTAATATAATATAATTTGGATTGGTAGCATCAACAAATATAATTTGATTAGATATCTAGTTTGTCAATATTGACTTTTTGTAGTAAAAGAAATTGTATATGGCTCCATTTAGTTAACTTATATTATGATTTCTTTTAGACAATGTTAAAAACATGAGTCATCTCATTTTTTAATATACATGGACAATGATGATTTAAAAGACTATTCTCATCCAAAATAGAATCTATTGTCATATTGGAGAATATAATAAATAACTATAATGGATGAATAGATCAACTAAAGGAAAGAATTTAGCTACAAAACTTATTAAAATATCTTTTTTAGCTTACATTTACTATATATGGGTTTAGCGCAATAAGAAATGATTTTGCAACAAAAAAATTAATATCACAATCATGTTGGCAAAAGTAAAGAAGATTGTTTAAGGAAAAGTTTCTCTACTTCATAATATAAAATCCTTGGAAAGAAATGTCATTTTGAGTGACATTTTGAGGTTTAAATCTCTATTTTTTCATAGTTTTCATAACTATTATAATGTTAAGATATGCTCTTATACTTCTATATACTAATTTTATTAATGCAAATTTACCTGTTCACCAAAAAAATCATCAAAAGGAGGTTGCAAAACTAAAGGAATGAATTTTGCTACAAAAATTTTTAAGATATATTTTTTAACTTGTATTTACTATATATAGGTTAAACACAATAGAAAATGATTTCAAAATAAAACAATTAACATCCCAATCATATTGGGGAAAGTAAGGAACATTGTATGAGGGAAAGTGTCTTAGTTTCATAATATAAAATACTCCCAAAGAAATATCATTTTAAGTGACATTTTGATGTTTCAATCTCAATCTTTTCATAGTTTTCACAATGTTTCATAGTTCTTGTTCAGCTTTACCTAATCTAATCACCCAGCCAATCATACGTCTTAAAAAGTTAAAAAACCATATAAAAAAATAAAAAAAAACTATGACCATACAATTGCAATCAAAGGTAATTTTCTTGACTAAAATCAAGCCAAATTTCAAGCATAGTACAAATAAAACATGGTTTAAATGTAGTAATTTTATGGAATGAAACATCCAAGATGATTGGCATAAACATATGAACCATTAGGCAACTTAATAGGTAATGATTGTGATAGGCATAAATAAAAGGAATATAAATAATTTAAATCATAATTAATATGATCACTTGTACTCAAACTAATAATCCAAGGATGTTTAAAATGCTAAAATTGAGAAGAGGGTACAATACTTGTCAAATTGCTATGAGCAATTAGAACTAAGCTAAGTGCAACTAGCATTTACTGAAGTTGATCCAATATGAGTGCAAGAGCTAGATTTGGTAAACCCATAGGCTATGTTAAAGCCTACAAAAAAGTTAATACTAGCCTAATTGTTATGGCCCATTTGTTATTGATGTTGGGCTAGAAAAGCAAACCCATATGGCATGGGCTGTTATTTATATGAAATTGGACTTTTATAATTAGTTGGCTTAGCACGAATAAGAACTAGCCCATTTGCTCTTGTATGATTAAAAAAAAAAAAAAAGTAATTGCCCAAATCTAGCTTGATTAGTTTACCCTACAAGAAAAACTCAGTTATCTAGCAAATTGCACTAAAGTATTTGCCTAACTTCATCTTTGTCAAGTCTTCACCAGTTTGGAAAGCCTACCAATGACTTACTTCCCTTTTTTCCTTCAAATTCAAGCCATAAGGGTAGTTGATCAACTTGTAGCATCTCTCCTTGTAGTGGTGAGATTTATGGCAATGAGAGCAAACAAATAGCCTTTTTTGCATCCAATTTGGCACTAGCAACAATTAAAGAGAAATGGGACTAGTTTAAGGGTAAAGAGTTTATGTAAGTGTCATTCCCTTTAGGTTTCTCATGCTAGGCTTATAGATCCATTTTTTATGTTCATCTTCCTATGCAAGATTTAACATTGTATCCATTAGAGAAAGCACTTCCTTGGTCAAAACGTTGATTCTATAATTCTAGAAGGATTCAAGCAACCCTAGAAAGAAATCCATCATCCTATGCTTATCTTTTCTGCCTTGGATTTAGTCATTTACTTTACAAGTGTAGTTGTTACATGTGCAATAGACTGACTCACCTCTTTTAACTATTCACTTGAAAAATTCAAAGAGTATATAAGAAGTTTTTGGTCCAAAAAATGGTAGATAATCTGTTGTAGAATTGTAAAAAAATAAAAAATAAAAAATAAAATAAAAAGTCTCCAAAAAGCTCTATAAATCATAAGAATGCAAAGTCCTTGGTATTAAAATGGTATATTCAAGTTAGTCGATAAAGCATTGTATTGTAAACTTATCACTTGAAGTAATAAGGAAACCGAAAATATTGTTGTTGCTACGAGGTTTGATCATGGTCCGCTAAGCATGGGTCAAGGCCCTAAGTTGTTTCTACGAGATGGTCAAATCAAATGAGTAGGAGTAAGCAAATAGGTTAGGGCTTAGGTTCAAACCCACTAACAATGGGCAAGAGCTACACTACATTTAAAAAAGGTTTGATTATGGTCCACTAAATGATGTAATTGTTGTCATTGAGTCATATATGGAGAGTCAACAATGAGAGAAGGGCAAGGCTAAGGAAGAGGCCATCGGAATGGAAGGTGGGTTGTGTAGGCAAGTGTGGGGAGTGTTTTTTAGGCCTATGTTTGAGGAAGTAGACATAGAGCCTAGGCTTGAGGACAAGTGGCCTATGGACATAGGTCCAAAAAAAAAGGCAAACGAAACCCAAATGTGAAATGAGTTCATGAATAGATAGAAAATAGTTGCAAAGGAGAAGTAAAAGGCAAAGAAGAAGGTAGAACTACCAAAACAGGATCACCAAGGCTTTCTCCAAGTAGCTTGATACCAAGTTAAATGGCTGAAAACACATCAGGCGAAAGAAACAAAATGAGGAAAATCTTCTCTATATTGATTGTATTTTCTCTCTCTCTACAATGTAGTTTATATACAATTGTTTATTGAACTGTAAAAATGTGTCAAAGTACAATATGAGTAGCTACCCCTATACTAGTAGGATCCTCAAGTGTAGTCTTCATTCTATAAAAAAGCAAAAGTTGACATGGGCAATGAGGGCTTGGTTAACAAGTAACTTGATCTTGCACTTAGAACAATTTCAAACTTCTCTCCAAATGATTTTCTTCTAGGCTACACTAGATGGGATGAGCCCCATTAGGGGAACTCACTTCCTAAGTTTTCTAGGGACTTGAAGGGACATGGAGGAATGTTAAGGAAAATTCCTATATATGGAAGGGTGGGGTTCATTTGAGAAGATAGGCTAAAAGGCATTTTGCAAGGGCTTGTAGTGGTGGATTAGGTGTCATACTTCCTTCGTAAGTCTACATAATTCTATAAAGAAATGAAAATGAGGTAATTCTCGAACCTATAGGCCTACTTGCTCTGTACTCACTCGTTTCACCTACACTTTGTAAATTAACTAAAGGAAAGGATGACCTAATATCTAAGGACTAAGTTTCGAGCGGCCTTATCTTGTCAAGTCATCACACTAGACCTATTGGCTAATTACAAAAAAAAAAAAAGAGTTATTTAGACTGTTATATTCCTCCGTGCTTCTGAGCTAATATTCTGACAACCCACTTCATGACAATTCTACTCTAGCTCAATTAGCCATTTTTCAGCTCACCCCTTTTGTGATTCAAACTTACGATGTGATGTTGATCTAATAGCATTTGTTATGTTCCCATGACCACTTTGCCAAAAGGCCTTGTTGACAAATCACATAACTTTTCCATTTGATCTACTACAATGACTGACTCAGTCGGAACTAAAGAGCCGTCAATGATCCTGATCCAATAGGATTGTTGCCGACTCCAACGAAAATTCCACTTGCACAAAATTAAATTCGGCAAACGAGGCAAAGGCTAGTGACTAAGACCGCAATATCTCTCTCTCAAGTCCTTAAGTCCTCAGAATTTTGATACCCACTCGTCCCTAACCCTTTTAATATGAAGTTCTACATATTTTCGGTTGATTTATGGTCACGCTTTGATTAAATCAGTTTTTTGGGTCTACCCGTCCCCATCTTAATCCATTTCCCTTCATATTCGTTCAACTGGCAAGTGTCTTGATCTCTTGAGAAACATCAATGCATCCACTGTTTCAGTTTATTGGCTTAGTTAAACCTATTGTAAAAAGTTTGAATTTGAAAAGCGTTACGGAGGTCGGACTACCAAGTGAGGATTATGGTTGGCGGTGGCAGTCTCAAGTGTAATTTTGATAATGATATGGAAGTGTTATGGATAAAATTTTATTCACATAAGATTTTCTGGGAAAATAATCTAAGAATAAAATCTATCTTATGATAGAAGCTTAGAATGGTTGTATTACCATAAATATTATTTTACAAAGCTAATATAAAGGAAATCTCATATACATATCAGAAATACAACTGAATGCTCAATGTCATCATTGATGGTGAATAAACAAGAATATGTTCCTTTATTAATGGTTAATCATTTAAAATATCTAAGATTACTGTGCTAATCTTCACTTGACGAAGTCCAAGTGATGACATTATGACCAATATGAGAACATTGAGCATTTCGTCAAAGTGACGACATGATTGAAAACCAAACAATAACCGGGATAAAGTAAAACACGCGGTTTGAAAATAATGTGTTCGCCTATAAAACATCATATCAATGGAGAAAAAATCAGAGAAAAAAACGTATTGTTGAACTTTGTAATCTCCCATCACGAGGATAATGGCGGAGTGTTGATCGGCATAAACAATTTATGGTTCACCTTGGACCATTTCCAACCAAGCGAGACCAACAAAGTTCTTGCTCCACATTTGATATGTGATAGATAATGAACAGAAAGTCCTCAGGATACTTACTGGAGTATGACTTTATTGAAATCATGATAAGAGAAGACAAGTGCTACAACGACGGCTCAAATACGATTGGAGTTTCTTGGAGAACTGCAATTGTAATTTGTCTTTTGCGATGGCAGATAGAACCTTTGCACTAAAGACTATAGAGAGTTTGCAAATCTTTATTCTTATATCGTTCCATCATCGTTATTTTGTATTCAAGATAGGTTTTTTCTTTTAAATTTCGGTTACCTTCATGAAGTTATAATAATATTTGAACTAGGAACTTGATATAAAAGCGAACTTGGGTTAGGTCCATGAAATTATGCAAGTAATTTGAAACTTAATGAAAGAACATACTAATGGACATTCTTTAGTCCTCAAATATCTCGGTTAAATGTTTTATGTAAACTTTTCTTATCTAAATCTTTTACTCAAGTCAATGCTTTATTATTTTTACAATCCGAAAGGCCTTTTCTTAAAACTCAAAGAAAGACGTGAAAATATAATATATATATATATATATATAGAGAGAGAGAGAGAGACAGAGACAGAGACAGAGAGAGAGACAGAGAGAGAGAGAGAGAGACAGAGAGAGACAGAGAGAGAGAGGAAGTGAATTTGTTAATGCATTTATTCACTAATTCATAAATGATGCATGCTTAGAAAAATAACGTTCCCGTGCTTCTGACTGGACCTTTTTACTTCAACAAATGAGGGAGACCTTAAAGTTCAATCTTTCCTTCCATTTCTGCTTTCAGCCTTTACTTTCAACTTTAAGAGAGAAACATGCTTAGATAATTAAAATTCACAGGAAGTTACCCCATCTTTTCTTCCCACTAGGAGTACTACACTAACCACCACCTACTGTCGCAATCTCTTTTAAGAGTCGTATTATGTTTGGAACATTCTGGAGTTGTTCCAAGCTAATTTTTCATCTGTAGTATAGAAAAACCACAAGTTTAAGAACTTGAACATACATCAGCATATTTATACATAAAAGTGGTTGGAAATGAAGAAAATTTTTTAACCTTGAATGATCCTTCCCAAAGTCCTCAAGAATATGGTGGACAAGATTCCTAAGCCGGCACCCAACAAGCGGAAGCATAGATGATTTTGCCCTTCCACCCCTGAAGCAACCAGTGGCTGTCTTCCTCGAGCACGAAGTCCTTGTGATACCATTCCTTAAACTTTGACCTCAGTATTCCCATGAACTGTCGGTCCAATGGGAGCTGCCGGAAACCAGCCCTCGTAGTCCGGACTTGCCATTGCTTGTATGTCTCTGGCCTCTCGACCCTCTCAGAGCCTTCAAATGCTATAACGTTCATGGCCTCCCTCCCAGAAAACTCTCTCTCAATCATCAATCTTTCCACGTTGTCGCGGGGTATAGTAGCATCATATGTGTCATAGACTGCAGAGAAGTGGAAAAGCGCTTCTCTAAACCGTTGGACAAAGAAGGGACTACTGTGGGAACCATTAACAATGGAATGGACAAAAATATCAGGATTCATCCTCCTAATTAAGTTTAGAACCTCATTCCTTGGACTAATCTCCTCAACAGTCTCGTCAGGTAAGTGTCTAAATCGGAAAAGGCAACTCACAGCAAGCATCTCATTCCGATCAATCTTTAGGTCCTTGATCTGGATAGTTTCCCAATTCTTTGATGTTAAGGCATGGTACTCAAAAGGAATATTAAACCGTTCACAGTACTTCCCCAGCCGACGACCGGTATCCTCAATCTGTTCGGTCGGACGAAATCCAGGTTCAGGAACCTCAATCCCCGTAATACGCAGCTTGGGAGGTCCTCCAGCTCTTTGTGAAAGTTTATAGATTAAAATTGGCCACGGCAAGCCATATTGGATACCAAAGTCTACGACATGAAGACTTGATGCATTCTCTGCTGCTTTGAAAATCATGTTGACAGCAAACATTAGCGAAACCCTCTTGAATGGGCACGCTGAAAGATGAACTTTGTGAGCTCTCAATATTTCAGAAGCTGAGATCATCTTGGAAGCAAAGGAAGAATAGAACAGCTGAGTTCCGATGCCGGTGCCGGCCAAGCGCGCTTCGAGGCCATTAGCAAAGAAATGGGCCATCCTCTTGCACCCATCACCGGAAGGGGAGGAATGCAGCCTGATCTGCTTCAGCAAGTCGTTAGAAGTTCTACTGTCGCCGGATGATACAGCTTGGGCACACTGCAGCAAAAGAGCGCTTAAATCAACCGCGTTCTTCTTCTTCTTCTTCTTCTTCTTCCCCTGTTTCTCAGCACGATCCTTCCCAACACTAGCTCCTTTTAGGCCCCCATGCGGCTCCTCAGGTGGCTGGCAGGACTTTCTTTCTTTATTAAGCAAGGATCTGTAGCTGTAACAGAGCTCCGAAAGCGCATCATCAAACGTCTCTAGGAGATCACTCTCTTCCACAGAAACCGCAGACTGCTTGATGCTTCTGTATTCTTCAAAATCTATGTCTTCCCTCTCATGATTCTTCCTTCCCTTAGATCCCTCCCGTAAATTCTCCTCCTCACTTTTTCTCCTTTTGGTCCGTTCTCTTCAACTCCGGTAACACCTTGGTACTCTCCAACTGAATATCCCCAGGAAGGAACTTACAAGCTTCCTCCAACCCTTTTCTAAATTGCGACCGAGATTCACTACTGGTGAAAATGCTCTGAGCCAAAAGATTTGTCCCATCACCAATATTCTTTGTCACCTTGGCAGACCGATCTGCCAAAAACCCTGTTCCCGTGGCCGGGAAAACAAATTTGCCTGAAACAATAGCCTCCGAGAAAGAGGACTTGTCCTCACCATGATCTCCGAACCACCGAGTATCATCGATGGTGCTAGTGCTAGAACAACTACTAGCCCTGTAGTCACTGCAACTACTTCCAGTAGGAACATCATCAGGGCTATCAACGTTGTGATTGATCCCAGGTTGTGGACGGTTTTGATTAGGAGAAGGAGGATATTTCTCACCGATGGCATTGTAGAACGATTTCTCGGTGACTTGGAGACCAAGCGGGTCGTAAAACAGGCAGGGTTTATCCTCTATGTTCTCCTCCATGAGAATCTGGCCTATGAACCCGAGAACCGTCTCCGTGTACTCACTGTCGTCCGAGGGTGAATTTTCCGGGGTACTCGTACCCATGGACGGTGGCGTCAAGCTATCAGCAAAGCCCGAAGCAGATGCCCCAGCACCACGGTCCACCATGATCCGCTTATCTAAATCACCGGAGCCCTGATCAGGCCGCAGAAAAGGATTTTCGAGGAAATTAAGGTCTTGGGATGGCACGTTAAAAAAATACTCCTGCGCCTGATTGGAATCCGGGGAGGCGGTTTGGTCCCTGACCCAAAAACCATTTCCCAAACCAGAAAATCCAGCAAAGCCTGGATCCATAGCCATTTACAGAGTCACACCTAGAAGCTTCACTTTCTCCTTCATGTCTCAAGCTGAACGTGATACCAATAAACGTTAAACTAACTGTATGATGAAACCAAGAGAGAGCTCCGAAGAAGCTAAGAAAAAGAAAACAAAAGTAAGTGCCCAAGTACCTCCAACGATGAACTGAGACGAGGGAGATTAGCGCACCAAGGTGAATTCTCCTGTATATATGAATACTTAAACAAAGAAGCAATGGTGATTAGCGTGTCCAGGTGCTTTCACCTACTTTCCAAGAAAGCGCCGACGCAGCGAGACGAAGACTAAACCGCTAACAGAAGAACACCTACAAGCAGCCAGTCAACCTGGTTGGATCACTCGTGCTTTCAAATCATTTGACTGTCGACTGCCCCTCTCCTTATCCTTATTGCATCTGGAGGAACGATAACGTATCTCTGTGACCCTTCCAGAATATGCCGGGGGGGTGAGCGGGACAGAGGAAGGCACAACGTTCTAGTTAACCGGTCAAGCACGACGGGAAGAGATTTGCGAATCTTCACTCACACGTCGGCAGATTTTACTGAACCAATGGTGTAGAAGCAGGTGTGACCAGGTTTGTGACACGTCGTGCTCTTCTTCCTTGCTCTGCCGGGGTGGCGAGCTGAGAGGTTGACCATTGTACGCCACAGCTTCTTTTACCATCGGCCATGATTTCTACTATGATTAAAATCTTTTCTACTATGATTAAAATCTATGTTATAGTAATAAGCATGCTTTTTAAGGTAACAAGCCGTCGACAGATCCTCCTCGCTTGCTCTTCTCCTTTAGGTAGTGGGTTCACCTCAATTTTCGTAATAAAGAAACAATCAGGTAGTACCATACGCACCATTCCCCGACAACAATTAAAATTAAGCATACAATCAATCAATCGAAAATTAAAGAGTAGGTGCTCACCTTGAACTTCAGAACACTCCATTAGTTCAAAGCAATGACTCTGACCCCCACTGACCGCCCACCAAAAGAAAATAAAAACATTTCGCAACCATGCAATCCTCGTGGCGAAGGAGCGGGCAATTTCTTTTTCATTTTCGTTTTAGTCTATTGATTAGATGTCTTTATTTATTACTATAAATGTGTACTTACTATTCTATATAGAATTACAAGTTCAAATTTTTTGTTGACTGCTCTTCCTTATGTATTTTAAGTTGAACTTAAGTCCCCTCCCTTTTTTTTTTTTTAACAAACTGTCTTTATTTCACTATAACCATACCATCTCTCACCAATTTTTTTTTTTTTTTTGGCAATGATTTGAGTATCTACATAATGCGTGAGTTACCTTTGCATGCTCCAATTTATTAAAAATGTGAAGTTGTCTAATACTACTAAAGCATAAGCTTCTAAAATAGTTTATATGAAGTAAATGTCTCATTTCTTTAAGTTAACTTTTACATTGAATATAATATTTATAAGGTAATATCAAAATACGGCCATCACTTATTATTTTGGTCAAAGAGGCTTAGGATTCATATTGTGAAAGTAGCAACATGGTATTAGTTCAAGTTGAACTCTTATGGTGAAGGAATGTGTTAAACTTAATATAAAATTAAGCTTATAAAATGATTTATATAAAATAAATATCTTCATTTCCTTGAACAAACTTTTATGTACTACTATTAAAAGAGTTTCTCCTTGGGAATGTTATTCCAACATGGTTGTTTTTGCTTTCAATTGGTAAAAATGCTAGACAAGATAGTCTTGTTATGGAAGATTTGATTGAATTACATCTTTACTTAGTGAGAAGTTTTCAACATTTGAATTAGTAGAAGGCTTAAATCAAACAGGGACAAAAATTACAACAAAATTACTAAAGTAAAATGAATTTTGAACCATACTATCGATATACCTCTTTGAAAATCGAACAACCTAATAACCACAGATTGTCATACATATGAACAGAGTAGGAGGGGGAGAGAGATTAATGATTAAAACAGGAGGAGCGGGAGAGAGATTGATGATTAAAAATATTGACAATCATGAATTTGGACATTGTCTTAAGATTCCTCGATCGGAACCCAACAAGCGGACGCAAAGACAATTCGGCCCTTCCAACCATGAAGCAACCAATTTTTGTCTTCTTCATGCTCAAAATCTTTGTGGTACCATTCCCTCAACTTAGATCTGAACATCTTCATCAGATCTTGGTCCAGGGGAAGCTGCCGGAAACCAGCCCTCACTGTCCGAACCTGCCACTGCTTGTACGTCTCCGGCCTCTCATACCTCTCGGCACCCTCACATGCTATTACATTCATGATATTCTTACCGTATACCTCTCTCTCTAACATCAATCTCTCTTCGTTGTCACGAGGTATAGTAGCATCAAATATGTCAAACAAAGCAGAGAAATGGAAGAGTGCCTCTCGGAATCGCGTTTGAAAGAAGGGACCACTGTAGGATCCATTGACAATGTTATGGACAAAAATGTCGGGATTCATCCTCCTGATTAGATTCAGAACCTCATCCCGGGGACTGGTTTCGTCAACTGATTCATCAAGTAGGTACCTGAACCTGAATGTAGAGTTTACAGCAAGTGTCTCGTTCGGATCGATCTTAAGGTCCTCGATTTGGATAGTGTGCCAGCTGTCTGAAGTTATGGCACGGTATTCAAAAGGAACATTGAACCGCTCGCAGCACTTTCTCAAGCGACGACCGGTATCCTCAATTCTTTGTGACGGACGGAGTCCAGGCTCGGGATAGTCTATCCCTGTAATCCGCAGCTTGGGAGGTCCACCAGGTCTTCTCGAGAGCTTCTGGAGCAGCAATGGCCAGTGGAAACCACAATGGATAGGAAAGTCTATAATATGAAGACTGGAGGCTTTCTCTGCGACTTTATAGATCATTTTGGTGACAAAGAAAACGGACAACCTCATGAAAGGGCAGGTTGAAAAATGTACCTTGAATGCTTTCACCATTTCAGGAGTTGGAATCGAATGGAGACTAAAAGAAGGACTAGAATGTTGAATTCCTATACCAGCGCCAGCCAAGCGTGCTTCAAGGGCATTAGCAAAGAAATGGGCCATCCTCTGAGACCCATCGCCGGTAGGGGAAGAGTGCTGCCTAATCTGCTTCAGCCACTCGTTAGCACTTCTAACGTCACCGGCTACGACGGCTTGGGCACAAAAAATCAGGAGACTCCTCAAATCAATGGCATCCTTCTTCTTGCTCTTTCTCTTGGCACGATTCTTCCCACCCTTAGCTCCTTGTGGTTGTCCATTTGGCTGCAAGGCCTCGCCTACTCCGTTCTCAAGGATTTCACTGTTAACGCCTGGAAAAGGTATTTTGTCAGTCGAAAGCAACACCTTCTCGAGCATCTCCGACAAGTCTGTCTCTTCCACATAAACCGCGGACTGCTTACTGCTCCTCCCTTCTAAATATGTATCTTCCCTCTCGTGATTCTTCCTTCCCCTCGACCCATCAGTTGAATTCGCCCTCCCTTCCTCCGCCAACTGTGCTTCCACCTCGTGATCCTCTCGCTCTGGCGACACCACGCTACTTTTCAAATCAACAACCAGCTGATTACCCCTGGGAAGGAACTTACTCGCTTCCTCCAATCCTTTCCTAAATTGCATAACAGATTCAGTGTTTGTGAAAATGTTGTGGGCGAAAAGGTCTATCCCATCAGAAATATTAGTCATGTTCTTCGACGGATTGGCCGGAGCCTGAGATCCGCCACTGGGCTGGAAAACAAGGTCATCAGGAAGAGCAGCTTGTGTAACAGAGGACTTCTCTTCACCAAGATTACCAAGCCGCTGAGGGTCGGTGCTATTGCTCGAACAATTGTTAGTACAAGAATCGCTATCACTACCACCCGAAAAAACATCTTCTGGGTTCTCCACGTTGTGACTGACAGAGACTAGTGGTCGGGCTTGATTTGGGGAAGAAGCGTCTCTCTGAGCCAAAACAACAGAAAACGATTTCTCGGTGTCCTGGAGACTTGAGGGGTCGTAAAACATGCAGGGCTTGTCGTCTATATCATCTTCCATCAGTATCTGGCTTATGTACTTGAGAACCGTTTCCGAGTAGTCCCTGTCGTCCGAGGACGAGTTCCCCTCTGTACTCGTAGACGTGGAGGGCGGGCTAAAGCTATTAGCAACGGACGGAGCCGCCGCTGAGATCTGCGGAGAGAAACAAGTGGGATTCAAATCATGTTCAACGAACGTCTCCTCGAAGAAGTTAACGTCCGGCGGTGGTGCATAGAATTCATACTCGTTCACAAGATCCAGATAATCTGGACCCGGTGAGATGGCATGACTACCGATCCGGATACCGTTTGTAATATCTACAGAAAATCTTGGATCCATGACCCGACTGCCTCTTTTATGTCACAAGCAGAACCCGAGGCCAGTTCAACATTTACAGTACCTAAATCAGACAAAAAACTGATATATCTACATACACCTCCCACGAAAAATGGAGTCGTCTCCGACGAACTAGCTAGAGCTAAACGAAAACAATAAAGATTAAAATCAGAACCTTAGATATGCATCGGTTTCTCCGGCAAGACCAGTTGTGACCGGTCAGACCAAATGTGGAACTGAGAGAAGGAGATTGAAGGGGCTTTGGAGGGAGATTCCGAGCAAAAAAGAAGCTCGTCGAGCAAACTTTTGAAGAACGTGGACCGAAGGTCGAGTCAAACAGAGAGACGTTTCGTGTTGTGTTTTCCTTCGGTCTCTGGTTAGCACAGATCTGCTTTATGGATTACGTGTAGGGTCCAAAATAATGCTTGACTAATCTTCAGAATATTACGGAATGATCCTCCCTTATGTGATATTTTCATTTACAATTTTTCTTTTTGAAATTGTAGCCCAAAGAGCCCTTAAGAACGTAATGGAAATGATAAGGAGAATTAGTATAAAAAATCTTACAGAGAAAGTATTCTAAGTTTAAATTATTTTAATTATATTTTTTATTGACCTAAGTATGTTTTAAGAGGAGTAACAAGCTTGCTATAACCCAAAAGAACAATAAAACTTACCTTTGAAGAGATAATTATAAGGTACTATCTCCAATTTGGTAATTATCAAAAAGTTTAGACCAAAAATTAAAAGTTGATTATTATATTAGAAGAACATTCTTTTATTTAAGTTTTATTTAGGAAACTTTATTTTTTTAATATAAAACTCTTATTATGCATATACTCTCTCATACATCACATGAGAATGTAAAATTAACTTAAACTCTAACACCATGTCAAAAGACTTATCTTAAAAACTAACACTAAATTTTTATTTTTTTGTCATATATTCTTTCATTTTTAGTGTCGTGTAGTCAATATTGCATTATGTTCCGCTTAGAGGTTTGTTGTTCAAAATGTAGTGCATAGTTCTTGCGGAAGTGTGATCAGCCTAGCTCAAGAAGGGTTGTCTCCTTATCATAGTGCTGGGATTAGCCAAGTTCTCTAGCATAGCTAAAATCATGGAAGGAGATGAGAACCTTTGAAACAACTAAATGTGATTATTGCATGATACACAAATAAATCCAACAACAATTATGATAATCTAAAAGCTAACGATGTTAAAGCTACATCAATAAACTTATATAGCCCTCGTAAGGAAAATAATTTTACAATAAAGAATAAAAAATCTACATTTATATTCGACTTTTTGTATTACCAAGAATTGTATACAAGCAAGGAACCCAACAAACTTAGCTCATAATATCTCTCGGTCTTGAGCAATTATGACTGAGGATCCCACTACCATCATCTATACTATTGATGAATTCCAACTTGACAACAAAGGCTAAACAATTCAGACACTTGGAAGAGAAGGGTTCCTTGGATAGTAGAAACTAGTAAGGAATATAAGTTGGTGCTATAAGATAAACTCAACACATAGACACATACTTTCATTTGGTAGACAAGCTACCATGCTGTCATGGGTTGGATCCTACTGATTCAACATCAATGAGATTGATGTTATTTGAGCTATCTTGAGCAGCCTAATGTTCAATGTATTTACTATTGTACTAATAGAACTTCTAAATCACCCCATAGTGCAGCTGTAACTTCATTAGTTAAATCAAACCATCTTTATATAAACTTATGGCCCTTGGCCTCTCACGTTCTCTTTTCAACTCATTACCTCTCCTCCAAAGTGAAAGAAGGGACAAATTAAAAATGTACACACTTTAAGTTGCAAGAAGAATCAACTCACTTATGTAGATTGTTGTATACTTGTAATTCTATTGCAACATTAATTAAATTTTTTTTTTGTCTGTGTGGTTCAAAATTATTAGAATAAAAATGAAAATAAAAAAACTCCTCTTTTATTCTAAAAGGAAAAACTGACGCTTAATAATAGATATGAACGTACATAAAGAATCAATCAAAAGAAATTCTTCTAGGAAACTTAAACAACAACAAATAAATTTGAGTGTTTTTTTTTTCTTTTTTGACAAGAAGAGAGAAGGGTAAAGTAGGAAACAGGAAGAAATACATGCTCTTTTCTGCACCAATTTTGGATAGATCACCCTTCTCAAGTACATATCTATCAGGGCGCAAACGAGAATCTGATGCCAGCAACTTCCTAGGGGCAGTGTGAAAGCTTTTTATTTTATGTGCAAAATATGTGTATTGAAATTTGTCATTCTTTGCAGCATCAATGACATGCCAAACCTGCAGAGAGCAAAGCAATAGGACAGTCGCAAACTTTGAGTAGTCGGGGAACTCAAGGCTTTTTAGCGGCTCTAATATCAGCAGACCTTAATAAGGACCTAAACGCTCATTTACAAGTATACGACCACAACATATTTAATAGCACTCAACCTAGACACTGCCCTTGAATATGCAGAGCATTAAATCACTATAGCTAAAATGTGAATCGTTTTTTGAAAATTAGACATTCATCAGAGGACAGACAGATAAACATCTTTTACGTCAGTGTGAGCCACGAGCCCAAGCTTTTACTAAAAGACTATTCCTCATCTACATGATAGCGGGTATGTGTTTAAACTGCACAAAATAAAATACCAGCCCTAAAATGTTTTTTTTTAATCACTTACTTAGCAAATATAACTTGGTTTCGTCAACAATAATCAATTACATTGAGTAAAATCTTCTACTAGAATAAAAATTCAAGGCCTCAAAACTGGAGCAATCATCATTTACTTCAAGCATATGTTTGTATCGAAGGGCGAATTTCCCGTCTGTATCCTCTATGTTCTCTTCCTTCCATAAGAATTTCGCCTATAAACTTGTGAACCATCTCCGTGTACTCACTATCATTCGTGGGCAAATTTCTCGGGGCACTCGTACCCATGGACGCGTCAAGCCATCAGCATCACCTGAAGCAAATGCCCCCGCACCACGACTCACTGTGAGCCATTTACAGAGTCACGCTAGAAGCTTCACTGTCTCCTTGATGTCTCAAGCTGAATGTGATACCAATAAATGTTAAACTAACTGCATCACGAAACCAAGACAAAGATTCGAAGAAGCTCAGAAAAAGAATACAAAAGCAAGTGTCCAAGTACCTCAAACGATCAACTGAGACAGAGGAGATTAGTGTGCCCAAACGAATTCACCTGTATGTATGAACACTTAACAAGGAAACAATGGAGATTAGCGTGTCCAAGTGCTTAAACCTACCTTCCAAGAAAGCGCGGCGCAGCAAGACTTTAACAATGTTTCTGCAGACTTAACCGCGAACAGAAGAACGGCAACAAGCAGCCACTCCACCTGGTTGAATCCCTCGTGCTTTTAAATCTTTTGACTTGTCGACTATTCTTCTCCTTATCTTTACTGCTTGCATAAGGACGATAACATCCCTCTGTCACCCTTTCAGAATTTGCATGGCGATGAGTGGGGCAGGTGAAGGCACAACGTTTTAGTTAACCGGTCAAGCACGATGGGAAGAGATTTCCGAATCTTCATTTAGACGTCTGCCTTAGTCAAAGGGGGTAGGTTTTACCGAACCAATGGTGTAGCAGCAGGTGCGACCAGGTTTGTGACACCTCATGCTCTTCTTCCTTACTCTGCTGGGGTGCCGAGCTTAGAGGTTGACCAGTGCATAAGAGAGCTTCTTTTACTATCGGACATGTTTCTTGTTGCCCATGATTTCTACCATGATTAATATCTAAGTTATAGAAATAAGCATGCTTTTAAGGTAACAATTAGGTAGTACCTTACACATTTTCTCCGACAACAATTAAAATTAAGCATAAAATCAATCTAAAATTAAAGACTGGGTGCTCACCTTGAACTTTAGAACCCTTCATTACTTCAAAGCAACTTATCTACCCTAACTAATTGCCCACCAAAAGAAAAATAAAAATACTTCGCAATCATGCAATCCTCGTGGCAAAGAAGCGGCAATTTCTTTCTTATTTCCATTGTAGTCTATTGATTAGACGTCTTACTATAAATGTGTAAATAATATTCTATATAGAATTACAAGTTTAAATTTTTTATTGACTACTCTTCCCTACTTATTTATTTTCAATTGAACTCAAGTCTCTTCCTTTTTTCTTTTTCTTTTTCTTTTTTTTTTCCAACAAACTATCTTTATTCCATTGTAAGAATACAATCTCCCACTAATTTTTATTTTTATTTTTTACAATGATTTGAGTATCCTTTCAACCTCATAACGCATGAATCATGTTTACATGCTCCAATTTATTAAAATTAATGTTAAGTTGTCTCATACTAATAAAGCATGGGCTTGTGAAATGGTTCATATGAAGTAAATGTCTCATTTTTTTGAGTTAATTTTTATGTTAGATATAAATTTTGTAACATGATATCAAAACACAATCATTACTTAATAATTCTACAAATATTGGTCAAAAAAGCTTACAAGTCATAGTATTGGCTCAAGTTGAACCCTTATGGTGATGGGACATATTAAAAACAATGTATGATTATCTCATATTTCTAAAATGTGAACTTATATAATAATTTATAGGAAATAAATATCCTTGAACTTTATTTCCTATCTTTATTTCCTTGAACTAGCTTTTATGTTCGACCATAGAAAGAGTTTGAGAGTTGCCTTTGCTTTCTTTTCCCTAGTTTTACTGAATAGGTAAAAGTGCTAGACAAGATATAAGATAGTCTTGTTATGGAAGATTTGGTTTAGTTACATCTTTACTTAGTAAGAAGTTTTCAATATTTGAATTAGTAGAAAGCTTAAATCAAACGGGGGCAAAAATTACTAAACTACAGTGAATTTTGAACCATACTATAGATACACCCCATTGAAAATTGAGCAACCTAACACCCACAGATACGTCATACATGTGAACGGAGGGAGAGAGATTGAAGATTAAGAGACATTGACAAACATAAATTTTGACAGACGTTCTCTAACATTCCTCTGTCGGAACCCAACAAGTGGACGCAAAGATAATTCGGCCCTTCCAACAGTGAGGCACCAGTTTTTGTCTTCTTCAAGCTCAAAATCTTTGTGGTACCATTCCTTCAACTTAGATCTGAACATCTTCAAGAGATCTTGGTCCAGGGCGAGCTGTCGGAAACCAGCCCTCGTAGTCCGAACCTGCCACTGCTTGTACGTCTCCGGCCTCTCATACCTCTCGGCGCCCTCACACGCTATTACATTAATGATTTCCTTACCGTTGATCTCCCTCTCTAATATCAATCTCTCTTCGTTGTCACGTGGTAAGGTTGCATCATATATGTCAAACATTGCAGAGAAGTGGAACAGTGCCTCTCGGAATCGCGTTTGAAAGAAGGGGCCACTGTAGGATCCATTAAGAATGCTATGGACAAAAATGTCAGGATTCATCCTCCTGATTAGATTCAGAACCTCATCTCGGGGACTAGTTTTGTCAACTGACTCATCAAGTAGGTTCTTGAAACTGAATGAAGAGTTTACAGCAAGCGTCTCGTTCAGATCGATCTTAAGGTCCTCAATTTGGATAGTGTGCCAGCTATTTGAAGTTATGGCACGGTATTCAAAAGGAACATTGAACCACTCGCAGCACTTTCTCAAGCGACGACTGGTATCCTCAATTTTTTGTGACGGACGGAGTCCAGGCTGGAGATAGTCTATCCCTGTAATCCGCATCTTCGGAGGTCCACCAGGTCTTTTCCATAGCTTCTGGAGCAGCAATGGCCAGCGGAAACCATAATGGATAGGAAAGTCTATAATATGGAGACTTGAAGCTTTCTCTGCTACTTTATAGATCATTTTGGTGAAAAATAAAATGGACAACCTCTTGAAAGGGCTGATTGAAAAATATAGCTTGTATGCTTTTATCACTTCAGAAGTTGAGGTCCAATGGAAAGTGAAAGAAGGACGAGAATGTTGAATTCCTATACCAGAGCCAGCCAAGCGTGCTTCAAGGGCATTAGCAAAGAAATGGGCCACCCTCTGAGACCCATCACCTGTAGGGGAAGAGTTCTGCCTAATCTGCTTCAGCAACTCGTTAGCACTTCCAAAATCACCGGCTACGACGGCTTGTGCACAAAGGATCAGAAGACTCCTCAAATCAATGGCATCCTTCATCTTGCTCTTTTTCTTGGCATGACTCTTCCCACTGTTACCTCCTCGGAGTTGTCCACTTGGCTGCAAGGCCTCGCTTACTCCGTCATGGATGGTTTCACTGTCGACGCCTGGCAAATCAATTTTGTCAGTCGAAAGCAACACCTTCTCGAGCATCTCCGATAAGTCAGTCTCTTCCATATAAACCGCGGACTGCTTACTGCTCCTCCCTTCTAAATCTGTACCTTTCCTCTCGTGATTCTTCCTTCCCGTTGACCTATCGGTTGAAATCGCCTTCCCTCCCTTCTCCAACTGTGCTTCCACCTCGTGATCCTCTCGCTCTGCCGACTCCATACTACTTTTCAAATCAACAACCAGCTGATTACCCCTGGGAAGGAACTTACTGGCTTCCTCCAACCCTTTCCTAAATTGCAAAACAGGTTCAGTATCTGTGAAAATGTTGTTGGCGAAAAGGTCTATCCCATCAGAAATGTCAGTCATGTTCTTCGACGGATTGGCCAGAGACTGTGATCCCCCATTCGGCTGGAAAACAAGGTCATCAGGAAGAGCAGCTTGTGTAACAGAGGACTTGTGTTCACCAAGATCACCAAGCCGCTGAGGATCAGTGCTATTGCTCGAACTATTGTTCGTCCCACAAACGCTATCTCTACCACCCAGAAAAGCATCTTCAGGGTTCTCCACGTTGTGATTGACATAGACTAGTGGTCCGGCTTGATTTGGGGAAGAAGCGTCTCTCTGAGCCAGAATATCAGAAAACGATTTCTCGGTGTCGTGGAGACTTGAGGGGTCGTAAAAAATGAAGGGCTTGTCGTCGATATCGTCTTCCATGAGTATCTGGCTTATGTACTTGAAAACCGTTTCCGAATAGTCCCTATCGTCCGAGGACAAGTTCCCCTCTGTGCTCGTAGACATGAAGGGTGGGCTAAAGATATCAGCAACAGACGAAGCCGCCGCTGTGATCTTCGGAGAGAAACTAGTGAGATTCATATCAGGTTGAACGAACGTCTCCTCGACGAAGTTAAACGTCCGGCGAGGATGCATAGAATTCATACTCGTCCAAAAGATCTAGGTAATCTGGACCGGGCGAGGTGGCATGGCTACCTGTCCTGATACCGGTTGTAATATCAACAGAAAATCTTGGATCCATAACCCGGACTGCCTCTTTTATGTCACAAGCAGAACATTGACACTACCTGAATCAGACAACAAACTAATATATCAATATACACGTCCGACAGAAAATGGAGTCGTCTCCAACGAACTATCTAGAACAAAATGATAACAACAAAGATTAAAATCAGAACCGTAGATATCCATCGGTTTCTCCGGCGAGCGCAGCAGGGACCGGTCAGACCAAAGATGGAACTGAGAGTAGGAGGTTGAAGGGGCTTTAGAGGGAGATCCCGAGCAAAAGACACCTCGTCGAGCAAGCTTTTGAAGAACGTGGACCGAAGGGCGAGTCAAGAGAGAGACGTTTCGTGCTTTGTTTTGGATTTGTCTTCGGTTGGTCCAGGTTTGCTTTACAGAATACGTGTAGGGTCCAAAATAATACTTTACTATTCTTTCAAAAATTACGAAAAGACTTTTCCTCATTGGTATTTTCGTTTATAATCTTGTTTTCTTTTTTTTTTTTAAACTATAGCCTAAAGAGCCCTTAGACTTGAGTCAAGATGATACACTCGTATAAGAAATCTTGCAAATTAAGTATCCTAAATTTAAATTATCTCAATTTACATTTGTGATTGAGCTAAACATGTTTTAGAAAAAAACAGCAAGTTTGCTATGATGGGGTTTTGGGTTATCCAAAACATAAAAAATAAAATAAAATAAAATTTACCTTTGAGGACAAAATTCTAAAATCTTATCCCTAGTTTGGTAATTAATGAAATGCTTAGACCAAATTTAAAAATTCATTATTAGATCATAACATTCTTTATTAAAGCTTTATTTAAGAAATTTTATTTCTTGATATAAAACTCTTGTTTATGCATATGCTCCCTCATATATCACATGTGAAAATAAATTTAACATAAACTCTAATACTATGTCTAAAATCTTATATTTTGGTATTAAATTTTCCCATATATTTTTTCATTTGACAAACAAGCTACCATATTGCCATGGGTTGAATTTTACTGATTTAACATCAATGAGATTAATGTTATCCAAGCTATCTAGAGTAGCTCGGTGTTGTGTATTTACCATTGTATTGATACACTTCCAAATCACCCCAAGCTGAAGTTATAACTTTACTAGCTAAATCAAATCATCTTGGTTTAAACTTATGACCATGGACATCTCAGAATCTCTTTTTAGTTTGATGCCTCTCCTCCAAACCAAAAATGTAAACACCTTAAGTTACAGAAAGAATCAGCTCACATTGTGTGGACTGTTATATACTTGTAATTGTATGATAACATTAATTAAAACCTTTTTTTTCTTTTGTTTTTGCGTACTAAAATAAAAATGAAAAACCAGAAAACTCATCCCTTATGGTAAAAGGAAAAATTGACATTCAATAATGGATATGAACATAGATAAATAATCAATAAAAAAATTCCTCCAGGAAACTTAAAAAATAACAAATAAATTTGAGTTCCTTCTTTTTTTTTTTTTTTTTTTTGGGACAAGGGGAAAGAAGGGAACAAGAAGGAACAAGAAGAGAGACCTGCTCTTTTCTACACTAGCTCTGGATAGATCACCCCTTTCAAGTACATATCTATTAGGGTGCAAACGAGAATGTAATGCCAACAACTTCCCAAAGGCAGTGTGAAAGCTTTTTATTTTATGTGCATAATATGTGTATTGAAATTTGTCATTCTTTGGAGCATTAGTGACATGCCAAACCTGTAGAGAACAAGGCAACAAGACAGCCACAAACTATGAATAGTCGAGGGACTCAAGGCTTTTTAGAAGCTCAAATATTAGCAGACTCCAATAAAAAACTAAACACTCATTTACAAGAATATGACCACTGCATATTTATGAGCACTCAACCTAGACACTGCCCTTGAATATGCAAGACCATTAAATCACGCTAACTAAAACATGAATCATTTCTTGAAAATTGGACACTTATCAGAAGACAAACGAATAAACATCTTTAAGTCATCGTGAGCCACAAGCCTAAGTCTATACTAAAAGATTGTTCCTCATCAACATGATGGTAGGATATGTGTTCAAACTACACATAAGAAAAAAAATATACCGAGCCTAAAATGATTATTTTTAATCATTTCCTTAGCAAATATAACTTGGTTTCGTCAACAATAATCACTTACGATGACTAGAAGTTTTCTACTGGAATAAAAATACAGAGCCTCAAACTTAGAGCAATCATCATCCACTTAAAGCACATGTCTGTATTAGAGGGCAAATTTCCTGTCTATATCCTCTATGTTCTCTTCCATAAGAATCTAGCCTATGAACTTGAGAACCATCTCCGTGCACTCACTGTCATTCAAGGGTGAATTTCCCAAGGCACTCGTACCCATGGACGACGGCATCAAGCTATCAGCATCACCTAAAGCAGATGCCCCCGTAGCATGGCCTATTGTGATCAGCGAATCCAAATCAGTGGTGCCCTGATCAGGTGGCAAAAAAAAAGTTTTTCAAGGAAATTAAGGTCTTGGGATGGCACATTAAAAAACACTCATGCGCCTGATTAGATTCCAGTGAGACAGTTTGGTCCTTGACCCAGAAACCATTCGCGAAATCAAGAAATGAAACTAGTCAATAAATCTTAAAATCAGAAAAAGATTACCAGGCAGCTCGTTAGGCAATAGAATGAGGACTATTTCGTGGGGTATTTGCTCAAGAGTATGATAGATGCTTTCTCAAATCATGTGTACCCAAACTAAACCCTAGCCATCATTATATTAGCTCTTAAGTCAAAACAATTAAAGTCAACAGAAATCATACCTTTTAGTCATCAAAGCTCCTTGATTTTCTCTTGAAAAACTTCTATTTTAGTCGAATTTTTGCTTTCAAAGAGTATATACATCTCTCGAAACACAGAGGAAAGAAGGCAAGAGAAGACAGAGAAATGTCGACGTGTGACTTTTTTGCCCTACTTCTTTTCGACTGAGTATATATATTGCCTTTCTTCCAAGTAAAACGCACCGTTTCATTTAGGTGCAAAATCCGGCCATATTATGCAGCAAGTTTATATATAGTTACGTTTCCTTTTTGGTTTTGTTTTTTCTTTCTCTTTGTATTCTAGATGTACAATGATCACAAATAATAATTAAATGCACCCAATCAATCATCGCCAAAGACGGTCATTCAAATTTTGAACTTATAATTTTATAGAATAATGCACAAGGATAAGTTTTTATAATAAATTTGAATTTTGAACCCTATATAAAAACTACAAGCACGTGAACTTCAAACCAAAGTATTTATAAGTAAAAGATCGGATAGAACATTTTAATATACATAATAATTTTGGTATGTGGGAGTTTTGACATACGTTGTCTCTAAGATTCCTCTGTAGGAACCCAACAAGTGGAGGCATAGACAATTCGGCCCTTCCAACCGTGAAGCAGCCAGTTTTTGTCTTCTTCAAGCTCAAAATCTTTGTGGTACCATTCCTTCAACTTAGACCTGAAGGTCTTCAAGAGATCTTGGTCCAGGGGGTGTTGCCGGAAACCAGCCCTCGTAGCCCGAACCTGCCACTGCTTGTAAGCCTCCGGCCTCTCATACCTGTCGGCACCCTCACATGCTACTACATTCATGATTTCCCTACCGTATATCTCTCTCTCTAACATCAATCTCTCTTCATTGTCACGCGGTATAGTAGCATCAAATATGTCAAACAACGCAGAGAAATGGAAGAGTGCCTCTCGGAACCGCGTTTCAAAGAAGGGGCCATTGTAGGATCCATTGACAATGGTATGGACAAAAATGTCGGGATTCATCCTCCTGATCAAATTCAGAACCTCATCCCGGGGACTGGTCTCGTCAACTGACTCATCAAGTAGGTTCCTGAACCTGGCAAAAGAGTTTACAGCAAGCGTCTCATTCGGATCAATCTGAAGGTCCTCAATTTGGATAGTATGCCAACTGTTTGAAGTTATGGCACGGTATTCAAAAGGAACATTGAACCGCTCGCAGCACTTCCTCAAGCGACGACCGGTATCCTCAATTTTTTGTGATGGACGGAGTCCAGGTTGAGGATAGTCTATCCCTGTAATCCGCAGCTTGGGAGGTCCACCAGGTCTTCTCGAGAGCTTCTGGAGCAGCAATGGCCAGTGGAAACCACAATGGATAGGAAAGTCTATAATATGGAGACTTGACGCTTTCTCTGCTACTTTATAAATCATTTTGGTGGAAAAGAATATGGTCAACCTCTTGAAAGGGCAGGTTGAAAAATGAACCTTGAATGCTTTCATAATTTCATAAGTTGAAATCCAATGGAAAGTGAAAGAAGGATGAGAATGTTGAATTCCTATACCAGAGCCAGCCAAGCGTGCTTCAAGGGCATTAGCAAAGAAATGAGCCATCCTCTGAGACCCATCACCGGTAGGGGAGGAGTGCTGCCTAATCTGCTTCAGCCACTCGTTAGCACTTCTAACATCACCGGCTACGACGGCTTGTGCACAAAGGATCAGAAGACTCCTCAAATCAATGGCATCCTTCTTCTTGCTCTTTTTCTTGCCACGACTCTTCCCACCGTTAGCTCCTTGTGGTTGTCCATTTGGCTCCAAGGCCTCGCATACTCGGTTCTGGAGGATTTCACTGTTGACGCCTGGAAAAGGTATTTTGTCAGTCGAGAGAAACACCTTCTCGAGCATCTCCGATAAGTCAGTCTCTTCCGTATAAACCGCAGACTGCTTGCTGCTCCTCCCTTCCCAATCTGTATCTTCCCTCTCGTGATTCTTCCTTCCCCTCCACCCATCCGTTAAATTCGCCCTTCCTCCATTCTCCAACTGTGCTTCCACCTCGTGATCCTCTTGCTCTGCCGACGCCATGCTACTTTTCAAATCAACAACCAGCTGATTACCCCTGGGAAGGAACTCACTGGCTTCCTCCAACCCTTTCCTAAATTGCAAAACAGATTCAGTATCTGTGAAAATGTTGTTGGCGAAAAGCTCTACCCCATCAGAAATATTAGTCATGTTCTTCGACGGATTGGCCAGAGACTGTGATCCGCCATTCGGCTGGAAAACAAGGTCATAAGGAAGAGCAGGTTGTGTAACAGAGGACTTGTGTTCACCAAGATCACCAAGCCGCTGAGGATCAGTGCTATTGCTCGAACTATTGTTCGTCCAACAAACGCTATCTCTACCACCCAAAAAAGCATCTTCAGGGTTCTCCACGTTGTGATTGACATAGTCTAGTGGTCCGGCTTGATTTGGGGAAGAAGCGTCTCTCTGACCCAAAACATCAGAAAACGATTTCTCGGTGTCTTGGAGACTTGAAGGGTCGTAAAACATGAAGGCCTTGTCGTCTCCATCGTCTTCCATGAGTATCTGGCTTATGTACTTGAGAACCGTTTCCGAGTAGTCCCTGTCGTCTGAGGACGAGTCCCCCTCTGTACTTGTTGACGTGGAGGGCGGCCTAAAGCTATCAGCAACGGACGGAGCCGCTGCTGTGATCTGCGGAGAGAGACTAGTGGGATTCAAACCATGTTGAACGAACGTCTCCCCGACGAAGTTAACGTCCGGCGGGGTTGCATAGAATTCATACTCGTTCACAAGGTTCAGGTAATCTGGACCCGGTGAGATGGCATGGCTACCGATCCTGACACCGTTTGTAATATCAACAAAAAATCTTGGATCCATGATCCGACTGCCTCTCTTATGTCACGAGCAGAACCCTAGGCCAGTTCAACATTTACAGTACCTGAATCAGACCAAAACCAGACATATAAACACACACGTCCCACGAAGTAGCTAGAACCAAATGAAAACAAGGAAGATTAAAATCAGACCTTAGATATGCGTCGGTTTCTCCGGCGAGCGCAGCAGGGGCCGGTGGAGATTGAAGGGGCTTTAGACAGAGATTCCGGGGAAAAGACCGCTATTCCTCAAGCAAAATCTTCAAGAAGGTGGACCGAAGGGCGAGTCAACCAGAGAGACGTTTCGTGTTGTGTTTTTCATCTGTCTCCAGTTAGCACAGGTCTCCCTTATGATTACGTGTACGGTCCAAAACAATGCTTGACTAATTTTCCGAATATTATGGAATGATCCTTCTTCATTGGATATTCTCGTTTATAAATTTTCTTTTCAAAACTAAAACTACATTTCCGAATTCGAATTACCTGGATTATAATCGAAATCTTATCGAATTACTTCAATTAAATTTCCGAATTCGAATTACTTTAATTACATTTCTCATTAACTTAAACATATTTTAGAATTAACCGTTGCTCCAATTTAAGCGATCAAACAAAGCTTAGTATAGTTCAAAAAAAACAATAAAACTTACCTAATGGCATTGAAGAAATTAAAAGAGCTCATTGTTAGATTAGATGGAGATTCTTTCATTTAAGCTTTATTTAAGAAAATTTATTTTTTCATGTAAAACTACTGTTATATAGATACTCCCTCATATATCAAAAGAATAAATAGACCTAAATTATAATAACATGTGAGAAGGCTCATTTCAAAAGTTAACTTAAAAATCTTTCTTTTGGTACTAAATTTTTGTCATATATCCTTTTATTTTGTGAGTTGTATAGTCAATATTGCATCACATTCCATTTAGAGGTCTCTTGTTCAAGATGTAGTGCATAGTTCTTATGGAAGTGTGATCCGCCCAGCTAGAGAAGGGTTAGCCTCCTTATCATAGTGCAGGGGTTAGCCAAGCCCTTCAACACAAAGCTTAAGGATAAGTTCAACTAAAACCGTGGAAAGAGCCGAAACCAATTGAAACAACTAAATGCGATTATTACACGGTGTACAAACAAATGCAACAAGGAAAATGAAAATTTGAAAGTGCTAATGGTGTTAAAGCTGCATCAAAAAACTTAAATAACCCTAGTAATAAGAAAGGAAAAAAAAAAATTACTATCACGTAAGAATAGAAATTCTAAAATTATGTTCAAGTTTTTGAATGACCATGAATTTTATACAAGCAAAGAGCCCAACAAACTTAGCTCATAATGTCTCATGTCAGGCCAATTCTATTAGGCTCATTTAATGATTGGTCTAATAAAGTGAGACATGTGAATTCTTTAGTATTAAAATATAAACTAGTTGATGTCAACCGTAACTTACTAAATAGGACTATGATGAGTGGGCATTTTGGTAGCACATAAGATTTGAACTAAGTCTTATTCTCTAGTTCAATGTCTAAAAAGGTACCATACAGAATTAAGGTTATGAGATTTTCATTTTACAAAAAGTCATATGCCCGTTGGTTTAGAATTGAAATATGATAATTGGTGTTTTAGATCTACATACATAGAACTAATTTTTGCTTTATCTCTTTAAGAAGTAAGGATTTTCTTACATCTCAGTCTTTAACTATTATGATAAAGGATCCCACCATCATCTATACCATTGATGAATTCCAACTTGAACAACAAATGCTAAATAAATATGGCACTTTGAAGGGAAGGGTTCCTTGGAAAGGAGGATAGAAGTTCAACTTATCAACTAGTAAAGGAATATAATATGGTGATATAAGATAAACATGCTAACGAACAATAAAGATTCCAATACCATAGAAAAAAAAATATTTCACCAATTAGAAACTCAACACATAAACACGTACATTCATTTGATAGACAAGCTACCATATTGCCAAGGGTTGAATTCTAATTTAACATCAATGTGATCATTGCTATCTCAGCTGCCTAGAGCATCCCATTGTTTTGTGTATTTGCCATTGCATTGATAAGACTTCCAAATCACCCCAAGGTGTAGCTGTAACTTCATCAATTAAATGAAACCATTTTGGTGGAAATTTATGGCCTTTGGCCTCTCGATTTCTCTTTTCAACTCGCTACCTCTCCTACAAATTGAAAGAAGGGACAAACTAAAAATGCAAGCAACTTAAGTTGCAAGAAGAATTAGCTCACTTGTGTGGACTATTGTATACTTGTAATTCTATGACAACATTAATAAAAACCTTTTTTGTGTGTGTTTGTTCGATTCACAATTACTAAAATAAAAATGAAAACCAAAAAACTCATCCTTTATTGTAAAAAGAGAAATTGACATTGAATAACAAATATGAATGTAGATAAAGAATCAATCAAAATAAATTCCTCCAAGAAACTTAAACAATAACAAATAAATTTGAGTTCTTTTTCTTTTCTTGACAAGAGAAAAGTGGAGAGGAGGAGATAGGAAGAGAGACCTATTCTTTTATGCACCAGCTTTGGATAGATCACCTTTCTCAAGTACATATCTATGAAGGCACAAACAAGAATCTAATGCCAACAACTTCCCAAGGGCAGTGTGAAAGTCTTTTACTTTTTGTGCAAAATATGTGTATTAAAAATTGTCATTCTCTGGAGCATGAGCAACATGCCAAACTTGCAGAGAGCAAAGCAACAGGACAGCTACAAATTATGAGTAGAAGGGAAACTCAAGGCTTTTTAGCAGCTCTAATACCAATAGACCCCAATAAGAAACTAAACACTCATTTACAAGTACACGACCACAAAATATTTATGAGCACTCAACCTAGACCTTGCCCTTGAATATGCGGAGCATTAAAATCATTGTAGCTAAAATGTGAATCACTTCTTGAGAATTAGACATTCGTCACAGGACAAACGGATAAACATCTTTAAGTCATCGTGAGCCATGAACCCAGGCCTGTACTAAAACATTGTTCCTCATCAACATGATAGCAGGATGTGTTTGAACTACACAAAAACAAATACCCTAAATAGCTGGATATGTCTTTGAACTATCCTAAATGATTTTTTTGGATCACTTGCTTTACAAATATAACTTGGTTTCGTCAACAGTAATCAATTACAATGACTAGAAATTTTCTTCTAAGATAAAAATTCAAGGCCTCAAAAGTATAGCAATCATCATCCACTTGAAGTACATGTCTGTATCGGAGGGCGAATTTTCCGCCTGTATCCTCTGTGTTCTCTTCCATAAGAATCTGGCCTATGAACTTGAGAACCGTCTCTGTGTACTCAATATCATTCGAGGGCAAATTTCCCGGGACACTCATACCCACTGACGGTGTCGTCAAGCTGTCTGCATCACCTTAAGTATATGACCCAGCACCACGGCCCAAATCACCGGAGCCCTGATCAGGGGAAGGAAAAGTATTTTCGAGGAAATTAAGGTCTTGGGATGGTACGTCAAAAAAAAATACTCCTGAGCCTGATTAGAATCAGGTGAGGCGGTTTGGCGCTTGACCCGGAAACCATTTTCGACATCAGGAAATCCAGCGAAGCTTGGATCCGTAGCCATTTACAGTGTCACACCTGGAAGCTTCACTGTCACCTTTATGTCCCAAGCTGAACGTGATACCAATAAATGTTAAACTAACTGTATAATGAAATCAAGACATAGATCCGTAGAAGCTAAGAAAAAGAAAACAAAAGCAAGTGTCCAAGTACCTTAAACGATGGACTGAGACGGAAGAGATTAGCGCGCCCACGCGAATTCACCTGTATATATGAACACTTAAACAAGGAAACAATGGAGATTAGCGTGTCCAAGTACTTTCACCTACTTTCCAAGAAAGCGCGGCACAGCGAGAGTTTTAACAATTTTTCTGCACTCTAAACCGTTAACAGAAGAACTGCTACAAGCAGCTAGTCCGCATGGTTGATTACCTCGTGCTTTTAAATCTTTTGACTTGTCGTGGCAAAGGAGCGGCAATTTCTTTTTATTTCCATTTTAGTCTATTGATTAGATGTCTTTATTTATTATTATAAATGTGTACTTAATATTCTCTATAGAATTACAAGTTCAAATTTTTTATTATCTAATCTTCCTTATTTATGTATTTTCAGTTGAACTCAAGTCCCTTCCCCCCTTTTTTTTAACAAATTATCTTTATTCCATTCTAAGCATGCAATCTCTCACTATTTTTTTGGTTTTTTGGGCAGTGGTTTGAGTATGCTTTTAATCACATAATGCATGAATTATGTTTACATGCTCCAATTTATAAAAACTAATGTGAAGTTATCTCATATTAATAAAGTATAGGCTTGTCAAATGATTTATGAGTAAATGTCTTATTTCCTTAAGTTAGTTTTTATATTAGATATAAACTTTGTAACATGATATCATAACGTAGTTAACACTTAATACTCTTATAGATATTGGTCAAAAAGACTTGGGATTCACAATATTGGTTCAAGTTAAACTCTCATGGTGAGAGGAAGTTTAAAACCATTGTAAAATTATCCAATATTACTAATGTTAGAACTGTCGTCCACATCAGCAGCCGTGTCAGCGTCCATGTCAGTGCCACGTCTGCTCTAGGGCCATGTCAGACGCTCGCATCTCACCCTTGCACATGATCGAGTGCAGCTGCACTCGCCCGCCACTCATCGCCGGAAACCTTTCCTTTTTAGTTCTTGTAATTTTGTAAAAATCTTCGATTCGATTTTCATTGTATATGCTTTTCTTTTTATAATATGTAACTAATTGTGTATTTAAATGGTTCAATTTTAATAAAATCATCATCGAAAAATTTCACAGATTTTAGGGTTTTAATCTCCTCTCTGAATTGGCATTCTTCCAATCGATCTTGCCGGAATTTTCTAATTTTATCAACTAAGATAAGGACTTATAACATAATTCATTAGAAATAAAGATCTTCATTTTCTTGAACTAGCTTTTATGTACTACTATAGGAAGAGTTTTTTCTTGATAATCTTATAACAACATTGTTGCCTTCACTTTTTATTTTCGTCAATTTTACTACAATAGATAAAAGTGCTGTACAAGATAGTTTGTTATGGAAGATTTGATTTAGTTACATCTTTATTTTGTGAGAAGTTTTCAATATTTGAATTAGTAGAAAGTTTAAATCAAACGAAGACAAAATTTGCAACAAAAATTACTAAACTACAAATAATTTTGAACCATATGATGGGAAGAGATTTCCGAATCTTCATTTAGACGTCTGCCTTTATCAAAGCGGCAGATTTTACCAAACCTCTTTGGAAATTGAATAAACCTAACACCCACAGATATGTCATAAACAAAGGACAGAGATTGAAGATTGACAGACATTGACAATCATGAATTTTGACAGACGTTCTCTAATATTCCTCTGTCGGAACCCAACAAGTGGATGCATAGACAATTCGGCCCTTCCAACTGTGAAGCAACCAGTTGTTGTCTTCCTCAAGCTCAAAATCTTTGTGGTACCATTCCTTCAACTTAGATCTTAAGATCTTCATGAGATCTTGGTCCAGAGGAAGCTGCCGAAAACCAGCCCTCGTAGTCCGAACCTGCCACTGCTTGTACGTCTCCGGCCTCTCATACCTCTTGAGGCCCTCACATGCTATTACATTCATGATTTCCTTACCGTATATCTCTCTCTCTAACATCAATCTCTCTTTGTTGTCACGCGGTATAGTAGCATCAAATATGTCAAACAACGCAGAGAAGTGGAAGAGTGCCTCTCGGAATCGCGTTTGAAAGAAGGGGCCATTGTAGGATCCATTAACAATGGTATGGACAAAAATGTCGGGATTCATCCTCCTGATTAGATTCAGAACCTTATCCCGGGGACTATTTTCGTCAACTGACTCGTCAAGTAGGTTCCTGAACCTGAATGAAGAGTTTACAGCAAGCGTCTCATTTGGATCGATCTTAAGGTCCTCAATTTGGATAGTGTTCCAGCTGTTTGAAGTTATGGCACGGTATTCAAAAGGAACATTGAACCGCTCGCAGCACTTTCTCAAGCGACGACCGATATCCTCAATTTTTTGTGACGGACGGAGTCCAGGCTCGGGATAGTCTATCCCTGTAATCCGCAACTTGGGAGGTCCACCAGGTCTTCTAGAGAGCTTCTGGAGCAGCAATGGCCAGTGGAAACCATAATGGATGGGAAAGTCTATAATATGAAGACTTGACGCTTTCTCTGCTACTTTATAAATCATTTTGGTGATAAAGAAAATGGAGAACCTCTTGAAAGGGCAGGTTGAAAAATGAACCTTGAACGCTTTCACCATTTCAGAAGTTGGAATAGAATGGAGGCTGAAAGAAGGATGAGAATGTTGAATTCCTATACCAGAGCTAACCAAGCGTACTTCAAGGGCATTAGCAAACAAATGGCCCATCCTCTGAGACCCATCACCGGTAGGGGAAGAGTGTTGCCTGACCTGCTTCAGCCACTCGTTGGCACTTCTAACATCACCGGCTACGACGGCTTGTGCACAAAGGATCAGAAGACTCCTCAAATCAATGGCATGCTTCATCTTGCTCTTTTTCTTGGCACGACTCTTCGCACCGTTAGCTCCTCGGGGTTGTCCATTTTGCTGCAAGGCCTCGCTTACTCCGTCATGGATGGTTTCACTGTCAATGCCTGGCAAATCAATTTTGTCAGTTGAAAGCAACAACTTCTCGAGCATCTCCGATAAGTCAGTCTCTTCCATGTAAATCGCGGACTGCTTATTGCTCCTCCCTTCTAAATCTGTAACTTCCCTCTTGTGATTCTTCCTTCCCCTCGACCCAGCGGTTGAAATCGCCTTCCCTCCCTTCTCCAACAGTACTTCCATCTCGTGATCCTTTCGCTCCGGCGACACCATGCTACTTTTCAAATCAACAACTAGCTAATTACCCCTGGGAAGGAATTTACTGGCTTCCTCCAACCCTTTCCTAAATTGCAAAACAGATTCAGTATTTGTAAAAACGTTGTGGGCAAAAAGTTCTATCCCATCAGAAATATTATTCATGTTTTCCGATGGTTTCAGAAATTACCGACTGCCTCTTTTATGTCAAAAGCACATAACCTGGATCAGACAAAAAACTGAGATATCAACATAAACGTCGGACAAGAAATGGAGTCGTCTCCAACGAACTAGAACCAAATGAAAGCAACAAAGATTAAAGTCAGAACCTTAGAATTGCATTGGTTTCTCAGGCGAGCGGAGCAGGGACCGGTCAGACCAAAGATAGAACTGAAAGGACGAGACTGAAGGGGCTTTAGAGGGAGATTTCGAGCAAAAAATTAAAGTGGCCGCTTGTCGAGCAAAATTTGGAGAACGTGGACCGAAGGGCAAGTCAAACAGAAAGATGTTTCGTCTTGTGTGCGTCAAATAACATCAAAAGTGTTGGTTTTAGAAAATAAAATGTCCCATGTTTTTTTATCCGGAGAATTAGTTGAATTGTTGTGGGCGGAATAAACAAGGTATGCTTTGGAAGAAGCGATCTATTGCTATGTCATCTTATTGGCAATAACGAAAGCATCTCTAAATATTTAAAGTTTTATATCATAAGTAAGTTTTCAAGAAATTGCTTGACTTCTAGAAAAACGCTTTGGGGTCGTAATAATTAGGCTTTCCATCGTCTCTCATTGGCATAGGTCTACTTTTCAGAATATGCGTACAGTCCAAAATAATTCCTTATTAATCTTTTGAATATTACGTAATGATCTTCGTCATCTGATATTTTTGTTTATAATTTTTTTAAAAAATTATAGCCAAAAGAAAATTTAAACTCAAGTCAAAATGATAAAGAAAACTCATATAAAAAATCTTACAAAGCAAATATCCTAACTTTAAATCATCTCAATTATATTTATAACTGACCTAAACATGTTTTAAAAGGAACAACGAGCTTCTTATTATTCAAAAGAATAATAAAACTTACTTTCAAAAGGTAATTATAAAATCTTATTTCTAATTTGGTAAATAGTGAAAAGCTTAGACCAAGTTCTCCAGCATGAAACTTAAGGTTAAGTCCAACTAAAGCTATGGAAAGAGACGAGAACAATTGAAAAAACTAAATGCGAGTATTACACGACATACAAGTAAATGCAACAAGAAAAATAATAATTTAAAAGAACCAATGATGTTAAAGGTGCATCAATAAACTTAAATAGCATTCATAACAAGCAAGGAAAAAATTTCTTTACTATTAAGTAAGAATAAAAATTCTATAATTATGTTCAAGTTTTTGAATGACCAAAAATTTTATACAAGCAAGGAGCCTAACAAACTTAGCTCATAATGTCTCTATTATGACATAGGATCCCACCATCATCACCTATACCATTGATGAACAACAAATGTTAAATAATTCAGGCACCTGGAAAAGAAAGGTTCCTTGGAAAGGAGGACAAAAGCTCAACTTATCAATTGGTAAGGAATATAAGATGGTGCTATAAGATAAACATGCTAACGAACAACATAGATTCCAATACCACACCAAAAAAATGTTTCACAAGCTGGAAACTCAATACATAGACACATACTTTCATTCGGTAGACAAGCTACTATGTTGCCATGGGTTGAATTGTACGGATTTAACATCAATGAGATTAATGTTATCTAAGCTATTTAGAGCAACCCGATGTTCAATGTATTTACTATTGTATCAATAGAACTCCAAATCACCCCAAGGTGTAACCATAACTTCATCAGTTAAATCAAACCATCTTAGTTTAAACTTATGGCCCCTTGGCCTCTTCGGTTCTCTTTTCAACCCATTACCTCTCCTCCACAGTGAAAAAAAGGACAAACTAAAAATGTAAGCTCCTTAAGCTGCAAGAATAATCAACTCACTTGTGTGGACTGTTTTATACTTGTAATTCTATTACAACATTAATTAAAACTTTTTTTTGTGTGTGTGTGCTTATGTGTGTGTGGTTCAAAATTACTAGAATAAAAATGAAAATCAGAAAACTCATCCCTTATTGCAAAAGGAAAATTGACGTTCAATAACAAATATGAACAGAGATAAAGAATCAACCAAAAGAAATTCCTCTAGGAAACTTAAATAACAACAAACAAATTTGAGTTTTTTTCCTTTTTGACAAGAAGAGAGAAGGGAAAAGTAGGAAATAGAAAGAAAGACCTGCACCTTTCTGCACCAGTTTTGGATAGATCACCCTTCTCAAGTACATATCTATCAGGGTGCAAACGAGAATCTGATGCCAACAACTTCCCAGGGGCGGTGAGAAAGCCTTTTAGTTTATGTGCAAATTATGTGTATTGAAATTATTTGTCATTCTTTGGAGCATGAACGACATGCCAAACCTGCAGAGAGCGAAGCAATAGGACAACCGAAAACTATGAGAAGTCAGGGAACTCAGGGAACTCAGGGCTTTTTAGCGGCTCTAATATCAGCAGACCTTAACAAGAAACTAAACACTCATTTACAAGTATACAACCACAGCATATTTAATAGCACTCAACCTAGACACTGCCCTTGAATATGCAAAGCATTAAATCACTGTAGCTAAAATGTGAATCGTTTTTTGAAAATTAGACATTTATCATAGGACAGACAAATAAACATCTTTTAATTCATTGTGTGGCAGGAGCCCAAGCTTGTACTAAAAGACTATTCCTCATCTACATGATAGCAGGATGTGTTTAAACTACACAAAATAAAATACCAGCCCTAAAATGTTTTTTTTTAATCACTTACTTAGCAAATATAACTTGGCTTCGTCAACAGTAATCAATTACAATGACTAGAAGTTTTCTAATAGGATAAAAATTAAAGGCCTCAAAAGTGGAGCAATCATCATCCACTTGAAGCATATGTCTGTATCGAATGGCGAATTTGCCGTCTGTATCCTCTGTGTTCTCTTCCATAAGAAATTGGTCTATGAACTTGAGAACCATCTCCGTGTACTCACTATCATCCGAGGGCTAATTTCTCGGGGCACTCGTTCCCATGGACGGGGCGTCAAGCTATCAGCATCACCTGAAGCCAAAGCTCCCGCACCAATGACCCACTGTGAGCCATTTGCTTTCTATTCCCCCGTTTTACTGAAATAGGTAAAAGCGCTAGGCAAGATACAAGATAGTCTTGTTATGGAAGATTTGATTTAGTTACATCTTTACTTAGTGAGAAGTTTTCAATATTTGAATAGTAGAAAGCTTAAATCAAATAGGTACAAAAATGGCAGCAAAAATTACTAAACTACAGTGAATTTTGAACCATACTAGTGATATATCTCTTTGAAAATTGAACAACCTAAGACCCACAGATACGTCATAAATGTGAATAGACGGAGAGACATTGAAGATCATGAATTTTGACAGACGTTCTCTAATATTCCTCAATCGGAACCCAACAAGTGGACGCATAGACAATTCGACCCTTCCAACCGTGAAGCAACCAGTTTTTGTCATCTTCAAGCTCAAAATCTTTGTGGTACCATGCCTTCAACTTAGATCTTAAGATCTTCATGAGATCTTGGTCCAGCGGGAGCTGTCGGAAACCAGCCCTCGTAGTCCGAACCTGCCAATGCTTGTACGTCTCCGGCCTCTCATACCTCTCGGCACCTTCACATGCGATTACATTCATGATTTCCTTGCCGTATATCTCTCTCTCTAATATCAATGTCTCTTCGTTGTCACGCGGTATAGTAGCATCACATATGTCAAACAACGCAGAGAAGTGGAAGAGTGCCTCTCGGAAACGCGTTTGAAAGAAGGGGCCATTGTAGGATCCATTGACAATGGTATGGACAAAAATGTTGGGATTCATCCTCCTGATTAGATTCAGAACCTCATCCCGGGGACTAGTTTCGTCAACTGACTCATCAAGTAGGTTCTTGAACCTGAATGAAGAGTTTACAGCAAGCGTCTCGTTCGGGTCGATCTTAAGGTCCTCAATTTGGATAGTGTGCCAGCTGTTTGAAGTTATGCCATGGTATTCAAAAGGAACATTGAACCACTCACAGCACTTTCTCAGGCGACGACCGGTATCCTCAATTTTTTGTGACGGGTGGAGTCCAGGCTCGGGATAGCCTATCCCTGTAATCCGCAGCTTGGGAGGTCCACCAGGTCTTCTCGAAAGCTTCTGGAGCAGCAATGGCCAATGGAAACCACAATAGATAGGAAAGTCTATAATATGAAGACTTGACGCTTTCTCTGCTACTTTATAAATCATTTTGGAGAAAAAGAAAATGGACAACCTCACGAAAGGGCAGGTTGAAAAATGAACCTTGTATGCCTTCATCATTTCAGAAGTTGAAATCCAATGGAAAGTGACAGGAGGACGAGAATGTTGAATTAGCAAAGAAATGGGCCATCCTCTCAGACCCATCACCTGTAGGGGAAGAGTGCTGCCTAATCTGCTTCAGCCACTCGTTGGCACTTCTAACATCACCGGCTACGACGGCTTGTGCACAAAGGATCAGAAGACTCCTCAAATCAATGGCATCCTTCTTCTGGCTCTTTATCTTGGCACGACTCTTCCCACCCTTAGCTCGTCGTGGTTGTCCATTTCGCTGCAAGGCCTCGCTTACTCCGTCATGGATGGTTTCACTGTCGACACCTGGCAAATCAATTTTCTCAGTCGAGAGAAACACCTTCTCGAGCACCTCCGATAAGTCAGTCTCTTCCGTATAAACCGCAGACTGCTTACTGGTCCTCCCTTCCAAATCTGTATCTTCCCTCTCGTGATTCTTCCTTCCCCTCCACCCATCCGTTAAATTTGCCCTTCCTCCATTCTCCAACTGTGCTCCCACCTCGTGATCCTCTCGCTCTGCCGACGCAATGCTACTTTTCAAATCATCAACCAGCTGATATCCCCTGGGAAGGAACTTACTGGCTTCCTCCAACCCTTTCCTAAATTGCAAAACAGATTCAGTATCTGTGAAAATGTTGTTGGCGAAAAGCTCTACCCCATCAGAAATATTAGTCATGTTCTTCGACGAATCGGCCAGAGACTGTGATCCGCCATTAGGATGGAAAACAAGGTCATCAGGAAGAGCGGCTTGTGTAACAGAGGACTTGTGTTCACCAAGATCACCAAGCCGCTGAGGATCAGTGCTATTGCTCGAACTATTGTTCGTCCCACAATCGCTGTCTCTACCACCCAAAAAAACTTCTTCAGGGTTCTCCACGTTGTGATTGACATCGACTAGTGGTCCGGCTTGATTTGGGGAAGAAGAGTCTCTCTGAGCCAAAACATCAGAAAACAATTTTTCGGTGTCCTGGAGACTTGAGGGGTCGTAAAACATACAGGGCTTGTTGTCTATATCATCTTCCATGAGTATCTGGCTTATGTACTTAAGAACCGTTTCCGAGTAGTTCCTGTCGTCCGAGGACAAGTCCCCCTCTGTACTGGTAGACATGAAGGTTGGGCTAAAGATATCAGCAACAGACGGAGCCGCCGCTGTGATATGTGGAGAGAAACTAGTGAGATTCATATCAGGTTGAACCAACGTCTCCTCGACGAAGTTAAACGTCCGGCGGGGATGCATAGAATTCATACTCGTTCAAAAGATCCAGGTAATCTGGACCGGGTGAGGTGGCATGGCTACCGATCCTAATACCGTTTGTAATATCAACAGAAAATCTTGGATCCATGACCCGGACTGCCTCTTTTATGTCACAAGCAGCACATTGACACTACCTGAGTGAGACAACAAACTAATATATCAATATACACGTCCGACAGAAAATGGAGTCGTCTCCAACGAACTATCTAGAGCCAAATGAAAACAACAAAGATTAAAACCAGATCCATAGATATCCATCGGTTTCTCCGGCGAGCGCAGCAGGGGCCGGTCAGGCCAAAGATGGAATTGAGAGGAGGAGATTGAAGGGGCTTTAGAGCGAGATTCCGAGAAAAAGGCCGCTACTCCTTAAGCAAAATCTTCAAGAAGGTGGACCTAAGGGCGAGTCAATCAGAGAGACGTTTCTTGTCGCATATTTCATCTTGTAGTCCAAAACAATGCTCGACTAATTTTCTGAACATTATGGAATGATCCTTCTTCATTGGATATTCTCGTTTATAAATTTTCTTTTCAAAACTATAGCCCGAAAGAACCCCTGGAGTATAATCGAAATCTTATCTAATGACTTCAACTACATTCCTGAATTCGAATTACTTTAATTACATTTCTAATTAACCTAAAAATATTTTGGGATTAACGGTTGCTCCTAATTTAAGCAATCAAACAAAGCTTAGTATAGCTCAAAAAAAAACAATAAAACTTATCTCATGGCATTGAAGAAATTAAAAAGGCTCATTATTAGATTAGACGCATTCTTTCATTTAAATTTTATTTAAGAAATTTTATTTTTTCATTTTACTGATACTCCCTTTATATGTCACACGAGCGAGTAAAAAAAGTCTAAGAACATGTTAGAAGGTTTATTTCAAAAGTTAACTCTAAAATCTTATCTTTTGATATTAAATTTTTGTCATATATTCTTTCATTTTTTGTGTTGTGTAGTCATATATTGCATCACGTTCCGTTTAAAGGTCTCTTGTTCAAGACGTAGTGCATAGTTCTTACGGAAGTGTGATTCATCTAGCTAGAGAAGGCTTGCCTCCTTATCATAGTGCTAGGGTTAGCTAAGCTCTCCAGCATGAATCATAAGGTTAAGTTCAACTAAATGTGATTATTGCACGAAATACAGATAAATGCAGAATGAAAATGAAAATTTGAAAATGTTAACAATGTTAAAGCTGCATCAATAAACTGAAATAGCCCCCGTAACTGGAAAGGAAAACCTTTTTACTATCAAGTAAGAAAAGAAAAGTGTTAAAGCTGCATCAAGTAAGAAAAGTGTTAACAATGTTAAAGCTGCATCAATAAACTGAAATAACCCCCGTAACTGGAAAGGAAAACCTTTTTACTATCGAGTAAGAAAAGAAATTCTACAATTATGTTCAAGTTTTTGCATGATCATGAATTTTATACGAGCAAAGAGCCCAACAAACTTAGCTCATAATGTCTCTCAATCTTCAACTATTATGACAAAGGTTCCCACCATCATCTATACCATTGATGAATTCCAACTTGAACAACAAATGCTAAACAATTCAGGCACTTAGAAGAGAAGGGTTCCTTGGAAAGGAGGACAAAAGCTCAACTTATCAACTAGTAAGGAATATAAGATGGTGATATATGATAAACATGCTAACGAACAACAAAGATTCTAATACCACAGCAAAAAATGTTTCACCAACTAGAAACTCAACACATAACTACGTACTTTCATTTGGCGGACAAGCGATCATAATGTGATGGGTTGAATTCTACTGATTTAACATCGATGTGATCGCTACTATCTAAGCTACCTTGGGCAACCCATTGTTCTGGGTATTTTACCATTGCATTGATAAGACTTCAAATCACCCCAAGCCGTAGCTGCAACTTCATCAGTTAAATTAAACCATTTTGGTTAAAATTTATGACTCTTAGCCTCTCGTGTTCTCTTTTCAGCTCGCTGCCTCTCCTCCAGAAACTTAAAATGTAAACACCTTAAGTTGTAGGAAGAATCAGGTCACTTGCACGGACTGTTGTATACTTGTAATTCTATTACAACAAAAATTAAAACCTTTTTTTGGGGTGTGTGTGTGTGATTCAAAATTACTAGAATAAAAATGAACTGTCTGATGAATCCAAGACAGAGATCCGAAGAAGCTCAAAAAAAAAGAATACAGAAGTAACTGTCCAAGTACCTCAAACAACCAAGACGGAGGAGACTAGCGTGCCCAGATGAATTCACCTGTATATATGAACACTTAAACAAGGAAACAACGGAGATTAGCGTGTCCAAGGCGGCAGATTTTACCGAACCAATGGTTTAGCAGCAGGTGTGACCAGGTTTGTGACACCTCGTGCTCTTCTTCCTACTTTGCTGGGGTGGCGAGCCTAGAGGTTGACCAGTGCTACCATAGTTTCTTTTACCATCGGCCGTGTTTCTTGTTGCCCACGATTTCTACTATGATTAAAATCTATGTTATAAGTAATAAGCATGCTTTTAAGGTAAAATCAATCGAAAATTAAAGGGTAGGTGCTCACCTTGAACTTTAGAACCCTTCACTAGTTCAAAGCAAAGACTGCCCCCCACCAACCGGCCACCAAAAGAAAAATAAAAACACTTCGCAACCATGCAATTCTCGTGGCGAAAGAGCGGCAATTTCTTTTTATTTCCATTTTATGCTATTTATTAGATATCTTTATTTATTACTATAAATTTTTTATTGCTCAAGTCCCTTCCTTTTTTTTTTTTAACAAATTATCTTTATTCCATTGCAAGCATACAATCTCTTACTAATTTTTTTTTTTTCCTGGGCAATGATTTGAGTATCCTTTCAATCGCATAATTCATGAATCATGTTTACATGCTCCAATTTATTAAAACTAATATGAAGTTACCTTATAATAATAAATTATGGGCTAGCAAATGGTTTATATGAAGTATATGTTGTATTTCCTTTAACTAACTTTTTTGTTGGATACAAACTTTGTAACATAGTATTAGAACACAATGACCACTTAATACTCTTATAGATATTGGTCAAAAAGGCTTAGGTTCACAATATTAGTTTAAGTTGAACTCTTACAGTGAAGGGATGTGTTAAAACTAGCGTAAAATTATCCCATATTACTAAAATATAGACTTATAAAATAATTTATATGAAATAAAGATCTTCATTTTCTTGAACTAACTTTTATGTACTACTATAGGAAGAATTTCTCCTTCATAATGTTGTTACAACATTGTTGCCTTTGCTTTCTTTTCCCCAAAGTTATTGCAATAGGCAAAAGTGCTAGAAAAGATAGTTTTGTTAGAGAAGATTTAACTTAGTTACATCTTTACTTAGTGAAAAGTTTCCAATATTTGAATTAGTAGAAAGCTTAAATCAAACAGGACAAAAATTGCAACAAAAATTACTAAATCCCACAGTTACGTCATACATATGAACAACCTAAGACCCACAGTGATGGATACACCTCTATTAAAATTGAACAACCTCAGACCCCCAGTTATGTCATACATGTGAACAGGGGGAGAGATATTGAAGATTGAGAGACATTGACAAATATGAATTTTGACAGACGTTGTCTCTAAGACTCCTCTGTTGGAACCCAGCAAGTGGAGGCATAGACAATTCGGCCCTTCCAACTGTGAAGCAACCAGTTTTTGTCTTCTTCAAGCTCAAAATCTTTGTGGTACCATTCCTTCAACTTAGACCTGAAGATCTTCATGAGATCTTGGTCCACGGGGAGCTGCCGGAAACCAGCTCTCGTAGTCCGAACCTGCCACTGCTTGTAAGCCTCCGGCCTCTCATACCTGTCGGCACCCTCACATGCTATTACATTCATGATTTGCCTGCCGTATATCTCTCTCTCTAACATCAATCTCTCTTCGTTGTCACGCGGTATAGTAGCATCAAATATGTCAAACAACGCTGAGAAATGGAAGAGTGCCTCTCGGAACCGCGTTTGAAAGAAGGGGCCATTGTAGGATCCATTAACAATGGTATGGACAAAAATGTCGGGATTCATCCTCCTGATCAGATTAAGAACCTCATCCCGGGGACTGGTCTCGTCAACTGACTCGTCAAGCAGGTTCTTGAAACTGAATGAAGAGTTTACAGCAAGCGTCTCGTTCGGATCGATCTTAAGGTCCTCAATTTGGATAGTGTGCCAGCTGTTTGAAGTTATGGCACGGTATTCAAAAGGAACATTGAACCGCTCGCAGCACTTTCTCAAGCGACGACCAGTATCCTCAATTTTTTGTGATGGACGGAGTCCAGGTTGAGGATAGTCTACCCCCGTAATCCGCAGCTTGGGAGGTCCACCAGGTCTTCTCGAGAGCTTCTGGAGCAGCAATGGCCAGTGGAAACCAGAATGGATAGGAAAGTCTATAATATGGAGACTTGACGCTTTCTCTGCTACTTTATAAATTATTTTGGTGAAAAAGAAAATGGACAACCTCCTGAAAGGGCAGGTTGAAAAATGAAGCTTGTATGCTTTTATCACTTCAGAAGTTGGGATCCAATGGAAAGTGAAAGGACGAGAATGTTGAATTCCTATACCAGAGCCAGCCAAGCGTGCTTCAAGGGCATTAGCAAAGAAATGGGCCATCCTCTCAGACCCATCACCGGTAGGGGAAGAGTGCTGCCTAATCTGCTCCAACCACTCGTTAGCACTTCTAAAATCACCGGCTACGATGGCTTGTGCACAAAGGATCAGAAGACTCCTCAAATCAATGGCATCCTTCTTCTGGCTCTTTTTCTTGGCACAACTCTTCCCACCCTTAGCTCGTCGGGGTTGTGCATTTGGCTGCAAGGCCTCGCTTACTCCGTCATGGATGGTTTCACTGTCGACGCCTGCCAAATCAATTTTGTCAGTCGAAAGCAACACCTTCTCGAGCATCTCCGGTAAGTCAGTCTCTTCCATATAAACCGCGGACTGCTTACTGCTCCTCCCTTCCAAATCTGTAACGTCCCTCTCGTGATTCTTCCTTCCCCTCGACCCATCGGTTGAAATCGCCTTCTCTCCCTTCTCCAACTGTGCTTCCACCTCGTGATCCTCTCGCTCTGCCGACGCCATGCTACTTTTCGAATCAACAACCAGTTGATTACCCCAGGGAAGGAACTTACTGGCTTCCCCCAACCCTTTCCTAAATTGCAAAACAGATTCAGTATCTGTGAAAATGTTGTTGGCGAAAAGGTCTATCCCATCAGAAATATTTCTCATGTTCTTCGACGGATTGGCCAGAGACTGTGATCCGCCATTAGGCTGGAAAACAAGGTCATCAGGAAGAGCAGCTTGTGTAACAGAGGACTTGAGTTCACCAAGATAACCGAGACGCTGAGGATCAGTGCTATTGCTCGAACTATTGTTCGTCCCACAATCGCTATCACTACCACCAGAAAAAACATCTTCAGGGTTCTCCACGTTGTGATTGACATACACTAGTGGTCCGACTTGATTTGGGGAAGAAGCATCTCTCTGAGCCAAAACATCAGAAAACGATCTCTCGGTGTCTTGGAGACTTGAGTGGTCGTAAAACATACAAGGCTTGTTGTCTAAATCATCTTCCATGAGTATCTGGTTTATGTACTTGAGAACCGTTTCCGAGTAGTCCGTGTCGTCTGAGGACGAGTCCCTCTCTGTACTCGTATACATGGAGGGCGGGTTAAAGCTATCAGTAACGGACGGAGCTGCCGCTGTGATCTGTGGAGAGAAACTAGTGGGATCCAAATCACGTTGAATGAACGTCTCCTCCGCGTAGTTAAAGCCCAGTGGCGGTGAGTAGAATTCGTAGTCGTTCCCAATATCCAGGTAATCTGGACCCGGTGAGACAGCATGTCTACCGATCCTGATACCGTTTGTAATATCAACAGAAAGTGTTGGATCCATGACCCCGAGTGTCTCTGTTATGTCACAAGCAGAACATAAACAGTACCTGAATCAGACAAAAAACTGATATATCAACATACACGTCCGACAAGAAATGGAATCATCTCGGACGAGCTAGCTAGAACCAAATGAAAACAACAAAGATTAAAATCAGAACCTTAGGTATGCGTCGGTTTCTCCGGCGAGCGCAGCAGCTACCGTTCAGACCAAAGATGGAACTGAGAGGAGGAGATTGAAGGGGCTTTAGAGGAGATTCCGAGCAAATGATTGAAGTGGCTGCTCGTGGATCAAAATTTTGGAGAACGTGGACCGAAAGGCAAGTCAAATAGAGAGACGTTTCTTGTTGTGTTTTCCATCGTCTCCCGTTGGCACGGGTCTACTTTTCAGAATACCTGTAGTGTCCAAAATAATTTTTCGATATAAAATTCTTGTTTATGTACATACTTTTCTCATAACGTGGACCGAAAGGCAAGTCAAATAGAGAGACGTTTCGTGTTGTGTTTTCCATCGTCTCCCGTTGGCACGGGTCTACTTTTCAGAATACCTGTAGTGTCCAAAAGAATTTTTCGATATAAAATTCTTGTTTATGTACATACTTTTCTCATATGTCACATGAGAAAGCGAAATTAACCTAAACTCTAATATCTTGTCTAAAATCTTATCTTTTAGCATTAAATTTGTCATATATTCTTTTATTTGTTGTATCAAATGGTCAATATTTGCATCATATTCCGTTTAGAGATCTCTTGTTCAAGACATAGAGCACAGTTCTTATGGAAGTGTGATCCACCTAGCTCAAGAAGGCTTGCCTTCTTATCATAGTGCTGGGGTTAGCCAAATTCTCCAATATGAAGCTTAAGGTTAAATTCAGCTAAGCTGTGAAAAAAGACAAGAACAATTAAAAAAACTAAATGTGAGTATTACACCATATACAAATAAATCTAACAAGAAAAATAATAATCTATAAGAGCTAACGATGTTAAAGTTGCATCAATAAACTTAGATAGCCCTCATAACAGGCAAGAAAATCAGCACAACCCATTAAGAAGCTAAACTGGAAGAGCAACTTGTGTAACACTTCCTGAGGGTAGTGTGAAAGCTTTTTATTTTATGTGCAAAATATGTGGATTGAAGTTTGTCATTCTTCGAAGCACGAAAACATGCCAAACCTGTAAAGAGCAAAGCGACAGGACACTAGTTGGAGAACTCAAGGCTTTTTAGCAGCTCTATCAGCAGACCCTAATAAGAAACTAAACACTCATTTACAAGTATACCACCACTACATATTTATAAGCACTCAACCTAGACACTGCCCTTGAATATGCAAAGCATTAAATCATTGAAGTTGAAACTTGAATCGTTTCTTGAAAATTAGACACTCATCACAGTCAAACAAAAAAACATCTTAAAGCCATCGTGAGCCACGAGCCCAAGCCTATACTAAAACATTGTTTCTCATCAACATGATAGCAGGATATGTGTTCAACTGCACACAAAAAAAAAATGCCGAGCCTAGAATGATTTTTTTTAATCACTTCCTTAGCAAATATAACTTGGTTTAGTCAACAGTAATCAATTACGATGACAAGAGATTTTCAACTAGCATAAAAATTCAATGCCTCAAAAGTAGAGCAATCATCATCACTTGAAGCGCATGTTTGTATCGGAGGGCAAATTTCCAATCTGTATCCTCTATGATCTCTTCCATAAGAATCTGGCCTATGAACCTGAGAACCGTCTCCGTGTACTCAATGTCGTCCGAGGGCAAATTTCCTAGGGGATTCAGACCCATGGACGACGGCGTCAAGCTATCAGCATCAACTGAAGCAGATGCCCCCGCACCACAGCGCACTATGATCGGCCTATCCAAGTCACTGAAGCCCTGATCAGGTGGCGGTGACTGTCCAAGTACCTCAAACAACCAACTGAGACGGAGGAGAGTAGCGTGCCCAGGCGAATTCACCTGTATAAATGAACAGTTAAAACAAGGAAACAATGGAGATTAGCGTGTCCAAGGCGGCAGATTTTACCGAACCAATGGTTTAGCAGCAGGTGTGACCAGGTTTGTGACACCTCGTGCTCTTCTTCCTTACTCTGCTGGGGTGGCGAGCCTAGAGGTTGACCAGTGCTACGACAGTTTCTTTTACCATCGGCCATGTTACTTGTTGCCCATGATTTCTACTATGATTAAAATCTATGTTATAAGTAATAAGCATGCTTTTTTAAGGTAAAATCAATCGAAAATTAAAGGGTAGGTGCTCACCTTAAACTTAGAAAACTTCTCCCAATTTATGTACTCTTCATTATCAACTTGTGACACTTTAAAACCCTTCACTAGTTCAAAGCAAAGACTCTGCCCCTCACCAGCCGGCCACCAAAAGAAAAATAAAAACACTTCACAACCATGCAATTGCGGCAATTTCTTTTTATTTCCATTTTAGTCTATTGATTAGATGTCTTTATTTATTACTATAAATTTTTTATTGTCTACTCTTCCTTACTTATGTATTTTCAATTGAGCTCAAGTCCCTTCCCTTTTTTTTTTAACAAATTATCTTTATTCCATTGTAATCATACAATTCTACTGATTTTTTTTTCTGGACAATGATTTGAGTATCCTTTCAATCACATAATGAATGAATCATGTTTACATGCTCCAATTTATTAAAACTACTGTAAAGTTACCTTATAGTAATAAAGTATGGGCTTGCAAATGGTTTATATGAAGTAAATGTCTTATTTCCTTTAACTAGCTTTTTGGTTGGATATAAACTTTGTAACATAGTATTAGAACACAATAACCACTTAATACTCTTATAGATATTGGTCAAAAAGGCTTAGGTTTCACAATATAGGTTCAAGTTGAACTCTTACACTAAGGGGATGTGTTAAAACTAGTGTAAAATTATCTCATATTACTAAAATATAGACTTACAAAATAATTTATATGAAATAAATATCTTTATTTCCTTGAACTAGCTTTTATGTACTACTATAGAAAGAGATTCTCCTTCATAATGCTGTTACAGCATTATTGTCTTGCTTTCTTTTTCCCAAATTTACGCAAAAGTGCTAGAAAAGATAGTTTTGTTATATAAGATTTAATTTAGTTACATCTTTACTTCATGAGAAATTTTCAATATTTGAATTAGTAGAAAGCTTAAATAAAACAGAACAAAAATTGCAACAAAATTACTAGAACGTACAGTTATGTCATACGTGTGAACAACCTAAGACCCACAGTTATGGATACACCTCTATTAAAATTGAACAACCTCAGACCCACATTTATGTCATACATGTGAACAGGGGGAGAGATATTGAAGATTGAGAGACATTGACAAATATGAATTTTGACAGACGTTGTCTCTAAGACTCCTTTGTTGGAACCCAGCAAGTGGAGGCATAGATAATTCGGCCCTTCCAACTGTGAAGCAACCAGTTTTTGTCTTCTTCAAGCTCAAAATCTTTGTGGTACCATTCCTTCAACTTAGACCTGAAGATCTTTATGAGATCTTGGTCCAGGGGGTGTTGCCGGAAACCAGCCCTCGTAGCCCGAACCTGCCACTGCTTGTAAGCCTCCGGCCTCTCATACCTCTCGGCACCCTCACATGCTACTACATTCATGATTTGCCTACCGTATATCTCTCTCTCTAACATCAATCTCTCTTCATTGTCACGCGGTATAGTAGCATCAAATATGTCAAACAACGCAGAGAAATGGAAGAGTGCCTCTCGGAATCGCGTTTGAAAGAAGGGGCCATTGTAGGACCCATTAACAATGGTATGGACAAAAATGTCGGGATTCATCCTCCTGATCAAATTCAGAACCTCATCCCGGGGACTGGTCTCGTCAACTGACTCATCAAGTAGGTTCCTGAACCTGGCAAAAGAGTTTACAGCAAGCGTCTCATTCGGATCAATCTGAAGGTCCTCAATTTGGATAGTATGCCAACTGTTTGAAGTTATGGCACGGTATTCAAAAGGAACATTGAACCGCTCGCAGCACTTTCTCAAGCGACGACCGGTATCCTCAATTTTTTGTGATGGACGGAGTCCAGGTTGAGGATAGTCTATCCCTGTAATCCGCAGCTTGGGAGGTCCACCAGGTCTTCTCGAGAGCTTCTGGAGCAGCAATGGCCAGTGGAAACCACAATGGATAGGAAAGTCTATAATATGAAGACTTGACGCTTTCTCTGCTACTTTATAAATCATTTTGGTGAAAAAGAAAATGGAGAACCTCGTGAAAGGGCAGGTTGAAAAATGAACCTTGTATGCTTTTATCACTTCAGAAGTTGGGATCCAATGGAAAGTGAAAGAAGGACGAGAATGTTGAATTCCTATACCAGAGCCAGCCAAGCGTACTTCAAGGGCATTAGCAAAGAAATGGGCCATCCTCTGAGACCCATCACCGGTGGGGGAAGAGTGCTGCCTAATCTGCTCCAGCCACTCGTTAGCACTTCTAAAATCACCGGCTACGATGGCTTGTGCACCAAGGATCAGAAGACTCCTCAAATCAATGGCATCCTTCTTGTTGCTCTTTTTCTTGCCACGACTCTTCCACCCGTTAGCTCGTCGGGGTTGTCCATGTGGCTGCAAGGCCGCGCTTACTCCGTCGTGGATGGTTTCACTGTCGACGCCTGGCAAATTAATTTTGCCAGTCGAAAGCAACACCTTCTCGAGCATCTCCGGTAAGTCAGTCTCTTCCATATAAACCGCGGACTGCTTACTGCTCCTCCCTTCCAAATCTGTAACTTCCCTCTCGTGATTCTTCCTTCCCCTCCACCCATCGGTTGAAATCGCCTTCTCTCCCTTCTCCAACTGTGCTTCCACCTCGTGATCCTCTCGCTCTGCCGACGCCATGCTACTTTTCGAATCAACAACCAGTTGATTACCCCTGGGAAGGAACTTACTGGCTTCCTCCAACCCTTTCCTAAATTGCAAAACAGATTTAGTATCTGTGAAAATGTTGTTGGCGAAAAGGTCTATCACATCAGAAATAGTACTCATGTTCTTCGACGGGTTGGCCAGAGACTGTGATCCGCCATTAGGGTGGAAAACAAGGTCAACAGGAAGAGCAGCTTGTGTAACAGAGGGCTTGTGTTCACCAAGATCACCGAGACGCTGAGGATCAGTGCTATTGCCCGAACTATTGTTCGTCACACAATCGCTATCACTACCACCAGAAAAAACATCTTCAGGGTTCTCCACGTTGTCATTGACATAGACTAGTGGTCCGACTTGATTTGGGGAAGAAGCGTCTTTCTGAGCCAAAACATCAGAAAACGATCTCTCGGTGTCTTGGAGACTTGTGGGGTCGTAAAACATGCAAGGCTTGTTGTCTAAATCATCTTCCATGAGTATCTGGTTTATGTACTTGAGAACCGTTTCCGAGTAGTCCGTGTCGTCTGAGGACGAGTCCCTCTCTGTACTCGTATACATGGAGGGCGGGCTAAAGCTATCGGCAACGGACGGAGCTGCCGCTGTGATCTGCGGAGAGAAACTAGTGGGATCCAAATCACGTTGAATGAACGTCTCCTCCACATAGTTAAAGTCCGGCGGCGGTGAGTAGAATTCGTAGTCGTTCCCAATATCCAGGTAATCTGGACCCGGTGAGACAGCGTGGCTACCGATCCTGATACCGTTTGTAATATCAACAGAAAATGTTGGATCCATGACCCCGAGTGCCTCTTTTATGTCACAAGCAGAACAAATACAGTACCTGAATCAGACAAAAAACTGATATATCAACATACACGTCCGACAAGAAATGGAATCATCTCCGACGAACTAGCTAGAACCAAATGAAAACAACAAAGATTAAAATCAGAACCTTAGGTATGCATCGGTTTCGCCGGCGAGCGCAGGCAGCTACCGTTCAGACCAAAGATGAAACTGAGAGGAGGAGATTGAAGGGGCTTTAGAGGGAGATTCCGAGCAAATGATTGAATTGGCTGCTCGTCCAGCAAAATTTTGGAGAACGTGGATCGAAAGGCAAGTCAAATAGAGAGACGTTTCGTGTTGTGTTTTCCATCGTCTCCCGTTGGCACGGGTCTACTTTTCAGAATACCTGTAGTGTCCAAAATAATTCTTTACAGAATTTTTTTTTTTTTTTATAACTATAGCCAGGGAAAGCTTAGACTCGAGTCAAAATGATAAAAATGGCTGGTATAAGAAATCTTGTAAAACAAATATCCTAAGTTTAAATCATCTCAGTTACATTTATAACTAACCTAATCATGTTTAAAGAGAAATAGCTACCTTGCTATAACTCAAAAGAACAATAAAACTTACTTTGAGGAGATAATTATAAAATTCTATCTCCAATTTGGTAATCAATGGAAAGTTTAGACTAAATCTAAAAGTTTGTTATTAGATTAGAAGGTCATCTTTTATTTTTTGTTTATTAGGACATTCTTTTATTTAAATTTTATTTCTCAATATAAAATTTTTGTTTATGTACATACTTTCTCATACATCACATGAGAAAATAAAATTAACCTATACTCTAATATCATGTCTAAAATCTTATCTTTTGTTATTAAAATTTTGTCATATATTCTTTTATTTGTTGTATCAAATGGTCAATATTTGCATCATGTTCCATTTAGAGGTCTCTTGTTCAAGACATAGTGTACAATTCTTATGGAAGTGTGATCCGCCTAGCTCGAGAAGGCTTGCCTTCTTATCATAATGTTGGGGTTAGCCAAATTCTCCAGTATGAAGCTTAAGGTTAAGTTCAGCTAAGCCGTGGAAAGAGACAAGAACAATTAAAAAAACTAACTGCGAGTATTACACCATATACAAATAAATCCAACAAGAAAAATAATAATCTATAAGAGCTAACGATGTCAAAGCTGCATCTTTAAACTTAGATATCTCTCATAACAGGCAAGAAAATCAGCATAACCCAATAAGAAGCTAAACACTCAACTTAGACACTGCCCTTGAATATGTAGAACATTAAATAAATGTAGCTAAAACGTGAATCGTTTCTTGAAAATTAGACACTCATCATTGGTAGATAAACATCTTTAAGAGTAAAAGACTGTTCCCTCAACAACATGAAGGCAGGATATGTGTTTAAACTGCACCAAAAAAATACCAAGCCTAAAATGACTTTTTTGTTTTGTTTTAATCACTTCCTTAGCAAATATAACTTGGTTTTGTCAACAATAATTAATTACAATGACTAGAAGTTTCTACTAGAATAAAAATTCAAGGCCTGAAAAGTAGAGCAATCATCATCCACTTAAAGCACATGTATGTATCGAAGCAGGGGGCGGAACTTTTAAAAGAACATGACTTCCTAAGGAAGCTTGTGAGCTATACAACACATTAGACTAGTGCCTTGCAGCATAAGCATGAGAGTAGACGTCCCACATGGTGAGCAACTGAACCAATCCAGGCAGAGTATATTAAATTTTGTTCTTAACAAAAGAAGGTGGTGTGGGTGCATGGCACTTAGGCTCATAAGATGCTATGGAAATTGCAGCTCTTCCTACCACTCCCACTTTCACTCGTGGACACCGCTCTAACATCCTTATGTTGCAAGTGCTCGGCATCTTACACTGTGAGTCCACCAACCCAACCAGTAAAACAATTTTTAAAGCATTTCAAAACTGAAAGGTAGATGTAATCAAAGGCAAATTCAAGAAAATACCTCTTTCAGTTCTGTGACCGGAAGAGGCTCCTCTTCTATGTCACAATGGCTGATACTTCATTGAGTCATTCCATTTCCCAGTCATCAATATTTTACGTTCCTCAGGCTTTGTGACAAGGATAACTTTCAATTGGACACAACTAGAAGGAAGCAAGAATAGCACAAAAAACACTGCAATTTCTGGGAGTAAGAATAGCACAAAGTACTCGTGCATAAAAATGGTTGTAGTTTGTTTGAAGTCTAATCACGAGAAGAGTATTGACTCAAATAGCAGGACTAACAGAAAATACATCACCAAAAGCCTCAAATACGGCCAAGCAATACAGCCAAAACCTATGCCCTCAAATATACCATCAGGAAACAAGACCTATTCTAATGATGAAAAACAATTGCTGATGGTTGCTACAAGTAATTGAGTAAATTGATTAAAAGGCAAAATCAAATTGTAGGCATCCGCTTCTCTACCCTACATGTATACACTTACAAGAATGTAGCAAGTGACAATACTAAGAGAATACAAGAACCCAGAGAAATCCATACAAATTTCCAATGAGAGCATCTTTTTCTCAATTAATCCAAGTCAAAAAGTCCCATCAGTTAGAATACCCCCAACTTGACTGTATTATAGATCCATTACAACACTCACAAGTCAAAATACAGATAGATGTGCAATTCAAAAGATATAAAAATGAAAAGAGTTAATAGAATACCTAAACCAGTCACGTAGCTGAAAGTACATAACGGCTTTGTCTTCTGTAGTCAAATTCATCAGAATCATCTCCCCCAGTGAATCTACCCAAGCACGGCCAAAAATCAGATTGCTAACACTTGTAGGAGGTGGCACCAATTCTAAGACCACAACATCTCAGAGAAACCTGATTGCACAAAGTTTCTCTATTTGATAACAAGATCATATTTATCAAAATCTGTTCAGCAAGTCTATCTTAACCAGGTTTTCTTTCTTCCCAAATCATATAGAAAAAACCAACAAATCAACATAAGTAAAATTTCTTTAGTTGGCCTCATAAATATTGAGGATAATCACATTGCTAAACTAGGACATTAATTTAAATTATGCTTCTTAGAAAGTATAGATATCAAATACCACCAGATTTATGTGAAATATCAAGCACAGTTGGAAGATTTACAGTAAATAGGGATCTCCAATGCAATCTTTAAAGGTAACTTCATTTATATTAACAAAACTAGTCAAGATAAAAGTTACATGTCTAGTAAGTGTGATGAACCTTATTCCCACCAACCAATAAGTTGCTCTTAAATATAAACACCAGCTAAATGAAACTCTGACACCAACATACAAACGGGTCCATGCATACAAGACTACCCTTTATTAGAATCTACTCTTAACTTTTCTATTGCATGCTGTTTACACCAGGTGGGAATCAGAAAATCCTAAGAATCAACTAGCCATATTAGTTGAGCAACCAAAGGCACAATCTTTTGTTGCATCAGCTCAATCTAGACTGACTTTAGAAGATGGAAATAGCTCCATGTAGCCCTTCCTGTGTAAAGTCCTATGCAGGTACCCAACAGGATGAAGCATAGATAATCCGGCCCTTCCAACCTTGAAGCATCCAGTGCCCATCTTCATTGACCACAAAATCACTATGGTATCGATCTTTCAACTTATCCTTCAGTTTCTTCATGACCTCACGGTCCAGAGGAAGCTGCCTAAACCCTACCCTCATGTTACGGATCTGCCACTGCTTGTATGTCTCTGGCCTCTCAACCCTCTCCGATCCTTCACAAGCTATGATATTCATGACCTCCCTCCCTTGAAACTCCTTTTCAAATGTCAACCTCATCGGATCTTCCCGCCCAATTTTCGTATCAAGAATATCAAACATTGCCGAGAAGTGGAAGAGAGCCTCACGGAACCGTGTGACAAAGAAGGGGGCGTTGTAGGATCCATTAAGAATAGTATGGACAAAAATATCAGGCCTTATCTTCCTAATTAAGTTAAGAACAGCATTCCTCGGACTGTTCACCACAACTGTCTCATCAAGTAGGTTCTTAAATCGGAACAGACAGTTCACTGCAAGCACCTCATTTCCTCTAATTCTAAGGTCTTCAACTTGGATAGTTTCCCATTTCTGTGCTATTGCATTATACTCAAATGGAACACCAAAGCGCTCACAATAGCTTGCTAAGCGACGCCCTGTCTCTTGGACCCTTTCCGTTGGCCGGAAACCAGATTGGGGAAGCTCTATGCCAGTGATTCTTAACTTGGGAGGACCACCTGCTCTTTTTGAGAGACAATGGATGAGAGCAGGCCACTGGAAACCATAAAGGATACCAAAATCTATAACATGAAGTGATGTTGCTTTCTCAGCTGCTTTCAAAATCATATGATTTGCAAAGATAATTGAAAACTTTTGGAATGGACAGACTGAAGTACAAACATGGTAAGCTTTCAACATATCAGCAGCTGACTTTCTTTTGGAAGATAGAGCCGTGTAAATCTGGGTTCCAGTGCCAGCCAAGCGTGCCTCAAGACTGTTTACAAAGCAATGGGCCAACCTCTGAGAACCATCTCCAAATGGGGAAGAGTGCTGCCTAATCTGCCTCAGTAGTTCATTAACGGTCCTCTTATCATCGGCCGAGACAGCTTGTGCACACATAACTAGTAGAGTCCTTAAATCCACAACACCGTTCTTATTGATCTGTCTCTTGCCACGAGCCTTTGCAACACTAGATACATTAGATTGTCCACTCTGCAAAAGGTTCTTGTTTTCTGCATGCTGCAAGCCTTCATCAGGGGAACACTCAGAAGGTCCCCCTGTTTTCCCCTGACAGAGCAACACCCTATCAAACATGTCCGATAGCTCACTGTCATCCACATAAACTGCTGACTGCTTGTGACTCCTCTCATCTTCTAAATCTGTATCCTCCCTCTCGTGATTCTTCCTTGTCCTTGACCAAGTAGGGGAGTGCTCCCTGTCCTCGATCTCCGTCTTCACTACCACTCCTGCAGACTTCTTTGAAGAAGAAAACGTGTTGTTCTCCAGATCAATAATCAGCTGGTTCTCCTTGGGAAGGAATTTGCTAGCTTCCTCTACCCCTCTATTGAACTGCAAAACTGATTCTATCTCTCCAAACAAATTTGGTACTGGAAGCTCACTGACAAATGAGCCCGGCAGCCCAGCACTATCACTAGTGAGAATGTTGGAAGAGTTGAATGATGAAGGTGGACCGGACTTCGAAGTGGACTGGAAGACAAAGTTAGTGGGAAGAGGATTTTGCAATACAGAGAGCTTACAGTCTCCAAATTCACTATGATGCCATGGAGAATCAACCGAGTTACCATTACAAAAATCGGGACTGCTACTGCAACTCTGATCACTCAAATTGCTGAAACAGTTATCTTCAGGACTCTCGACATTTTGATCGATGTAAAGCGGGTGTTGATCAGGGGACGCAGGTTGCTTTCCACCAAGAACATCATAAAATGATTTCTCCGCGGCTTGAAGAGCCAACGGATCAAGGAACATACAAGGCTTCGACTCCATGTCCTCTTCCAGGAGCACTTGGTTTATGTACTTGAGGGCAGAATCAGAAAAGTCACTGTCATCCGAAGGAGAATCTCCCTCGAAGCTTGATTGAGCATAATCACCGGTACCCGGATCCGGCATACTAACAGGAAGATTCATGAAGCCAAGACCTAGAGTAGGATTACGGATTTTAACCCCATTTGCAACATTTGGGTACAGATCTGACTCGGGAGAGGAGGACTCGGTACCAAATTTGAACCCGTTAACCGGACCAAAAAATTGGGAACTTTGCGAATCCATGATCATGTATTCCAACTCACCAGCCCTGAAAAAAACCTCACCGTAAGTGATACTCTGTCCTCACAAGCTAAACTATTTATGTTCCCAGACCAAGAATTTCAAAGCAAAGCAACTACCTTTACCCAAAACCAGAGCCTAAAACACGATGAAACAGTTGAACGTAGCACCAAAAGCAATTTTCTTTATCAATTACAGACGCAAAACTTATCATGATCTCTACTATAGTCCAAGACAAAGAACCGTAAAAGAACATGGGAAAGCATTAGCTTGCGGCGACTCTGAGCTCCATAGAAATGAAACTGAGGAATCGAACCAACAAATGAGAACCGAACCGACGGCAAGATTGAGCGTACCTGAATGAGAGAAAGACAATAGCCGAGCAGACGAGTTGGAAAGCAGTAAGAGATTTGAAGCTGAACTATCTTTTCTTCTCAATGAAGATAGGACTAATGTCATCTTCATCTTCAGTCAAGAACGTTCCACTCGTTAAATGGAGGCGAACGGAAGGAAGCACCTTCGAGGAAGGTTAGGGGACCTTTTTGCCAGATTACGCCGATGTCTAACTTCCAGCGAATGACAAATGGCCAAGTTGCAAGGATTATAGAGATTCTGTGTTCCCGCTTGCACCAAAATAGTCCGTCCATCTAGCAGGGCGGAACCGGGGAAGAACACGAAGGAGATCGCACGTCCGCACCTGGGTCCAAGCACTACATGTAGGAGATCACTGATCCGACGGTGCATCATTTCGAAGTAAAATCTGGGATACCGCACGATGTTTTACGAGGAGTCGACGAGAACTAGGACGACCATGTCGGCATCCACGTGCTTTCGGTGGTAGTACAAGTACGTTACTTTTCCCATGCTATTAATAGGAAGTCAATGTACTAAATGGGGACGAATATTTTTTTATCCAAAAAATAGTAGAAAAAGATGTTATGACCTACAAAAGCTTTAACTTCACTATTATTGTTAAAAAAAGATGTTAAAATCCCTTACTTTACTTACACTGTGCAATAGATTCGTCTTATACGAACAAACTATCATATTTTTCATAAGAGGGCTAACGTTTCAATAAATTAGTATGTGATTTTGCTTTTTAATAGACTTTATAACAATGAGGAATCATGCTTGAAAGAAGCTATTGATGGTTAGTATTAAAAGATTTAAGAGTCTAATTTAAAAGTTAATTCAAAAATTGAAAGGTCTTTTTTTATTTAAGTTTTATTTTATAAATGTTTTCTTTTAATATGAAACTCTCATCCTATCCATAAGTCTTTATACATTAAACAAAATTGAACTCAAAGTCATATAAAATGGAGCAAATTTAACCTAGAATCTAATACCATATTAGAACTTATTTTAGGATAACTCTAGTCAAATGCTTTCATTTGTTCTCTACTGGTGTTTTTAGTGCAAGCATTTTTTCAACGATGGTTTTAAGTGCTCTTGGTTGTTCACGTTGCGTTGAAGAATACTTAGGCCGTTGTAGCATAATTATGCTAATCTAGTAGATCAAGACGCAACTTCAGAAAGCTAGCAAGTGGGGCATCAAGGCGATATATCATCATGAGGGTTGTGCTTTTATAAACATTTTTAGCTTAGTTGGTTAGTCACATCCCCTCAATGAAAGCTGCTTGTGGACGATTTTTTTTATATACTTATCCACATTCAAAAGCAAAGTGATCAGCTTTTGAAAAAGTTACTTCTCAAACATTCATTGGTTATGTTAGGTGAGATTTTTTGAACTAATTTAAGCAAACGGGTGAAGGATGAGGGATCATAGTAGTCAATGATTTGCGCGAAGAAATCCCCAAAGACGCATATTTGCGAGTTTGTGAGTAGATTAATCATAGAGCAAAATGGATGAATAGTTTACGGAATAGCATTCACCTAAGTGAGCTATGAGTATGCGAAGATATTAACTATGTCAATAAATACATGTTATTAAAAAGCCTAAAGGTTCAATTTAAAAACAAACAGAAAAGTTATATAAATAATTCCTTAATTTAAGTTTCACTTCAAAGGATCATATATTTGCAATGAAACTTTTGTTATACACACATGTTTTAGCATGCCAAGCAATATTAGACTTAAGGTTACACGAGATAAAACAAATTTAACTAAAGTTTTAATACTATATTAAAATACTTAAAACCCCAACTCAAAAATTAAATTAAGAGTTAAAAAAATATTATAACTAACTGTAAATTATTACATACTTAATATAAGACTTTTGTTTTTCGTACACATATTTTTCTCAATAATTTTTTTTACTTTTGAGATTAAACATGCTATAAAAAAGAATCTATTTTTTTAATTTAGGTACTTTATATTTAAATTCTAGCTTGTTAAAGAAGTTGAGATCTATACATGTCAAAGAAAGTTAAAATAATAAGTAAATAATTAAATTTAAAATACTAACTAAATAGTCAATATCATTATATTATATTAACATCAACTTTTGAGAGGTCTATGAGTTTAAACAACTGAATTCCATCATCTTTGGTTGAAAGGCTTCCACAAAGCTATCAAAGTTTGAAATTCACAAATCTTCCTGTATGTCAAGAGATATACTGTCTTAAGAATATAAAAAATCTCTGCTCAGTCAAGCACCTGGTTTTGGAATATGTTTTTCGATACATGACGCATGTTCGAACGAGCTGCGTTTACTATGTATTTTCTCCTTCATTACTTGGATCACAAATTATTACCATCCGCTGAAGTATCCATTCAAGTTTGGCCATTAGGACCCCGTCGACATTAAGCCTAGACTATCTGTCTCCTGAGTATTGAAGATTATCTTTCAGAACCAATTTTCTACTTTCTTAATTTCAAGGATGATATTCAATTACCCACTTGGGCAAAACGATAGCTGATGGGCTGATCTAAGAACTGTACTTTTCAATGCGTTTAATATATACATTTTTTATCTAATACTTACCCGGCAAGCATCGGTTCAGCTTATCTAGACCAGTCTTCCGAATTCTGAATTTTTAAACTTTTAGTCTCTTGTCCACCTTTTCAAGTTTCTTCAATCGTTTCTTCTAGCAGGGTCCAAAGCCAGCAGATCGAGGATACAACGTTCAAGCGGTCCTCAGTGGGAATCATAGAAAAGGAAGGGAAAAAAAAAAGTCAAAACTCCACTGGCCAATTCATGGAGAAGTCAATTTCATAGAGCAAAATAAAAAATGCAGTTTCTCATGTGTGGTGATCTACCTGATGGACTTGGTCAATACATGCTTTCATGCATCATGTCTTATGGTATCATAAAACTCTTGCATTATTTAAACTTTATCTAAGAATTTTTTGTATATGAAAGAAAAATCCTTTGCTCTTGAATTAATTTTTTTTTGTAGGAATTAATTTTTTAACATATTATTATAACTTAAATTCAGGTGCATCACACCTTCAAAATCATAACAATTGACATTTCCCATAAAAAATGATAGATTTTTCTCAAGGACTAAATTATATGGTTTTGTTTCAGAAGCTTCTTACAAACACGTTCTTTATTGAGTTCCTTTTCAAGGTTTAGCTTCAGGGCTTCGCGCTTAAAAGAAAGAAGACAAAAGAAATAAAAAATTCCATTGTCCTGATTCAAACCCCATTACTCTTTTATGTTTGTCCTGTTATCTGCTACACAGGACTCAGACGTGTGAAACCAGCCAACATGGACCGTTTGTTCCCAGCCTCTCGTCGTCTTACGGTCGTAATCAGCCCGTGATTGGCAGACCGGCTGAACGATGACAAAATACAAAGGTGATCGTGACCTCCTGTAGAAAAACCACGCACGTTTCGGCTCTTTTTCTTTCTTTAATCCTGATTTTGATCTTTCGGTCATTCCTTCCTTGAATGGGTTGTTTTATGGTCTATCACTATTCCTCTGAAACGCTTTAAAATACCTCAACATGCTATTCCCCTAACATGAACAAAATGTAATAAGAAAAAAAAATCTTTCGACACTTCTCCAAAGTAATTATGTGGTTTTGGGTTTTTATAGAGTTTATAATAATGAGGGAGTCATCCTTGAATGAAGTTGTCGTTGGTTTAAATCGGAAAACACTCACTTTGGAAAAGACTTTATAAACTGGATGGTTTCATTTGTCATTTGTGCTCTATCCCATGTCTTTTAGGTAGTAAGTATTCTTTCAATAATCGGCATCTCAATTGGTAGCTGGTTCTGTCTGGGACTAAAGAGGTCTCAGGTATGATATTCAACCCCTTTTTCCTTTATCTACCAAAACAGAAAAAGAGAAAAAGGGAAAAAAAAAAAAAAAAAAAGAAGCTTTCTTTCGATAATGGGGTCTATTGTTGTGTTCTTGGTTGTTATATTGCCTTGAAGAATACTTAACCTATTGTAGCATAGTCATGCTAATCTTGAGAATGTATGTTAAAGTGGTAGATCAATAGGCAGCTTGAGAAAGCTAGCAATTTGGGCATTAAAACTGTACATCATCATGAGTGTTGGTCTTTTACAAACTATTTTAGCTTAGTTGGTTAGTTATATCGCATCAATTAAAGCTGCCTATTGACGCTTTTTCCACAGTTATGCATATCATATTCATCGCTCCAGATCCAAATAGAAAATGATAAGCTTTTGAAAAAGTTACTTTAACTCTTGGTTGTTTGATCAAGTCTCTTGCATTAATTTCAAAAGAGTGAGGGTTGAGGGATCATGTCAGTCAAGGATGTACTCAATATTTAGGGTCTAGTTAAAGACTTTTGAGAACTATCATGGGAAAGAAAGTTAAAATAATAAGTAAACAATTAAATTTTAAATATTACTACATTAACATCAATTTTTGAGATGCCTTCGAGTTGAAAACAATCCAATTCTGTCCATAAAAGGATTCGATTAAGCCAGCTATCAAATGGATATTGGTCCAGGATGTCGTCTTAGGCTTCGATAAGGCTGTCAAATTATGAGAGTCATGGATCTTCCTACATGTCCAGAGATCTACCTTCTCAAGGATATGAACATTATGTGTTCAATCAAGCACCAGGTTTTTGAAATACCTTTGCAGACATGTGACGCATGCATGAAGAAGCTGGATTTGGAGCCAACTTTCTTCTGCATTACACGGACGACAAAAAATAATTGTTGCTGAACTATCCATTCAAGCTTTGCCACTAGGACCCCATTAACAATAAGGCTAGACGACGTGTCTCCTTATGAGGATAGAACTGATGTCTACAGGATCAATTTTCTGCGTTTTTAATTTCATGGACGATCGTCAATTACCCAACTTGGAGAAAACGATAGCTTATGATGTTAATCTAGAAACTGTATTTGTCAGTGTATATAATCCATGCATTTTTTTTATCTAATACTTGCCCTGCAAGCATCAATTCAGTTTTATCTAGCCTAGTCTTCTGAATTGTGAATATTTTAATCATCCAGTCTCAAAACTCTTGGGTACTGTCAAGTTTCTTTAATCGAGGATTCAACGTTCGAGTGGTCATAGGGTGGGAATTATAGAGAACACAAAATTCAAAGCTCTATGGTTGTCATTCACGAAGAAGTCAATTCCGTAGACCAAAATAAAAATCAAAGTTTCCCATGTAAGGTGAGCTACATAATGGACCCATGCGCAGAATAAGAATCCCACGTGAAAAATAAAATCTCTAAGGTGAATTTTAAATTAAAAGAGAACCATTTAAATCTTAAACTAACTTTTAAAATTATTTTTTTGACATTCTAACTTGATATCAAAGTTAAGTTGAATCTACTTCACTACATGCAATCTTAAGCTCAATATTGTTTAGTATACAAAGATAAATGTAAAATATAAGAGTCTTACATTAAAAAAAAATAAGATTCTAAAGTAAACTTTAAATTAAAAGAGAACTATTTAATCTTCATGTTAACTTTTGAGTTTAACTTTTTAAGTCTCTAGCTAAACTAAGTTAATGACTAATTTTCTATGTCGTGTGATTGATATGTATTATTTTGTCTAAATTTTATTTTAAAAAATTTTGAAATAAATTCTTTTTAATATTTTATCTAAGTTTAAGTTTAAATATAACAATTTTCTTTTATAAATAAAAATCTTCGTGCAAAGTATTTCCTTACATTTAAATGAAGGAGCATATAAAAAATGGTATGATAAATTTAGTATTCCTAAGTCATTTAACAAAGAACCTAAACTAACTACTCGTGGCGAGATTATTGGTGAAAAGACTTCAGTGATTTTAAATCACTTCGCTCCCCTTTACCTTAAAAGAAAGAAGGAAGAAGGAAGAAGAACTTAGAAGTTGCTTAGAGGTGGAGGATGACAATGCTCCGTTTGGTGGCGAGTTCACATTTAACATAATATAAGTGATGGCTGATGAGGAAAGTACTCGAGGAAAGGGAAGAAATTGAATCCTCGTTTGGTAGCACTCATAAGATATTTGTCAAAAAGTGTAAACAGAGAACGGTAAGGTAGGATTAGGATTCGGCTTTTGGTATTTTTAATCTTAAATTTTAGCTCTTGGGTACAAGATTTTGTCAACCAAAAAGATAATGAGCGCATAGTAAAAATAGTTCATTTTTAAAGAGAATTGGTAGATTTTTGTCAATTGCAGAGTCAAATTTTTAATGCGAAATGTCAAATGTTATGGTTTCCCACTTCTCGTTGTCCCACAAGCTTCCTCGCAGACATGCTCCGTTGCTTCGTTCGACTCCCTTTTCTTGTTTTCCTTTTCAACGTTAACTTCACGTTGGCGAGAAAGAAGACAAAAGGACAAGAATTCCCATGTTCTGATCCGACCCCATCAATCTTTAAAGTTATCCTGCAATCTGCTACCTTGGACTCACTTGTGGAAGAACAACCAACAATGGACCCATTCGATCCCAGCCTCTCGTTTTCCTGCATTGGTATTCAACTGGTGATTCGCAGAGCTGCTGGATGATGACAAAACATAAAGGTTATCATGAAGTAAACAATTTTTTAAGTTTAAGCCACCCATTTACGCGTGATGGGTGTCGTTATCAGTCTTTTCTTTGTATGGAATACTCTGGGAATCATGCACGTTTCGGCTCTTTTTCTTCTCTTTAATCCTGATTTTGAACTCGTGGCCATTTTGCTTCCTAGAATGGGTAGTTTCTTGGCCCTTCGTTTCGCTTTTATGCCGCCAAAAACTATAGGTTAAAACTACAATATCTGTTCAAAAGAAAGTTCTTCCTAACATCTTTGACCCTTGAAGTCTCAGTTGGCTAAAGCTTAATGCAATGCGAGTACCTGAAGAAACTTGACCAGGTGCTACCGATTCTTAGAGTTTCTTATTCTTCATCACTGTCGGCCATGTTCCCTGTCCTTTTCAGTCCATATTTGCACGGGGCGGCTTGTCGTCCACCGTTCCACAGGGACTATGGTTGACTAGGGTTTCAAACGATTAAGCACATGGTAATGTTGTGGCAGACAACTGAAGTTTTACCTGACAATGTATACCATTCTTCATAATCTAGTTTTAATAATTGTGCATTTTGCTGTTGGTTTTTCTGTTTAGACTAAAATGGGTTGAAGAATCGCTGTTCTTGTTTTCTGACCAAGAAAAAAGGAAGAAACAAAAAGGACAAAGGGCTTCCTGAAGTATCCAGCATGCATAAGAAGACCGCTAAGGTTGCTGGGAAGACATTGTGCGATCTAATCATGAAACAAATCAGAAAAGAAAAACACCAAAAAACAAAAGGAAGAAGAAAGGTCGCCTGGAGTTAGGGACACGACATGTGCCTAGAGTTGAAAACAACGGAAAGAAAGGTCATGGGACAAGATGATTTGTCGAAGGTATCTGCCAAAGAATTTAAAGTTTAGGATTTGATAGGCCCTGTGGATTGAAGATAAGGGTAAGACAGCACCACTTTGAATTTAAAATTCAACGAATACAAACTAGAGAAGCAGCTTTTTCTACAGGAATTTGCATGTAATACAAAAAGCAATTCTTCCCTTAATAGAGCTGGCCCGATGAAGTTATTTGGGCTGGGAGCCAACTAGTCCAACAATGGCCACCTTCAAGAGCTCATGTTATTAGAAGAACATCCATGTAATGATATAGGTGCTAATTAAGGCCCAAACCCATGTCAACTAGTCAATCGTGGTTCAGAAATGATAAAGATGATCCCAAAACCCAATCCCTTTAGAGCTTGATCGTAAAGATTCATCAATCAAAACCAAAGCCCATATAAGCAAGTCCATCGAAGTATAATATTTTTTTAATTATAAAAAAAAAAAATTTTAATAAATAGACGCCCACTCACACCTATGTCTAATTTAGGATCAAAAAATTCTAAACAACATTTATTCCCAACTGAATCAAACGTTTATTGACAATAAAACTTAATGTTCACTTTCTCATTTGTAATTTTTTTGCATTTTATTTCTAAAGATGGAATTTTGGGATTGGGTGGAAATTGAGTGGAAGTAAATGAGGATGGAACTGGATCCCTCCATCCAATTTCTCTAAGGAAACAAAATAATTTAAGAGAAAAAAAACTTCCCTTCTTTTTCTTTTATTTCCTTTCCATTTCATGCATGTGATTGAGGGATTGAAAAAAAAAAAAGTTAATTTGACATCATGTTCTGCTCTACTCTCGCATGTTCTCACCGGCGCCGAGAACTACTCCTTGTGGTCCCGCAAATTCCGTCGTGCTCTCGTCACGAAGGATAAAGATGGCTTCATCGACGGGGTTGTTCCTCTCCCGACCACCGAGCACCTCCTCCGCCAGTGGCGAAAATGTGCTCAGCTTGTTTGTTCTTGGATCGGGAACACCCTCGCTCCCGATGTCGCCGCCGCCCTTCCGCCCACCGAAGCCGCTCACACTCTTTAGGAAAATCTCCGAGAGCTCTACGGCCGCTCCGATCGGGTCCGTATTTTTTAGATCGAACAGCGTCTCGCCGACCTCCGCCAAGGAAACCTTGCAGTTTCCGTGATCTACAACCGATTCGTGGCTCTCTGCCACGAACTCGATCAGACCACGGAATCGCTCATCGGCCCCGATTCGACCCTCCAGCAATCGCAGCGGCTCAAGGAGGAACAACGCATCACGCGGTTCCTCCTTATCTTGAACGATTCCTTCACATCGTTCCGCTCTCAAGTTCTCGCCATGGAACCGCCGTCGTCGCTCCGCCGTATCCTTTTCCTCGCCGTGCAGGAGGAAAACCACCGATTGGCCTCGGCAGAATACCTCCGGGTTGGCGACTCTGTCATCCTCGCCGCTCGCGCCACCGCCTATCAGAAAGCCATCGCCGCCCGCGGACTCAGCGGCGGCTTTGCTGCCTCAGCGGGCTCTCTAGGTTTTCTTGAGGGCGCCCCCTCTCTATTTGGATCCGACGACTCTTGGCATTTACCTAGATCCGACGGTCCTCATTTCATCGCGCCTTCAGCTCCATCCGACGGCTCCCAAGGGCTCATAAGCGCGCCTCCATCCGACGGCTATCACCTCATCTCGCCCGGATCACAGATCGACGGCCCGCAGCATGCTGTCAGTGCACCGGCGCACAGGGGATCACGCGGGCTGAATAATGCGCGCGCGCGTCGCTCCAACGGGCCCAACGGGCCCAACGGGTTCAACGGGCCCAACGGCCCAAATTCTTCTCGGGTCCGGTCTAATCATTTATTTTGTGAGCATTGCAAGCGCACCAATCACATTAAGGCCACATGTTGGAAATTGCATGGACGTCCCAGTGAACATGACTCCCATGACGTTGATTTTGAGTCCAATGCCATTATTTCCCGAGATAAATCCACCCAACCTCTTAACGAGGCGCAGATTTCTCAGATTATTCAGGCTTTCCAGCAGATGGGCCAACTTGATAAAATTACTAGCTTTGGAGGTACTTCTTTTTGCTTTATGAGTTCCATTTTATCCACTGATTGGCTTATTGATTCAGGTGCCAGTGATCACATTATTTGCGATCCACAATTTTTTTCTACCATCCACACCACTCATTCTTCCATGATTGTGCGTCTCCCCACTGGAGATGTCACATCTGTCCCCAAAATTGGTGATGTCCACCTCACTCCCACATTTATTCTCCAAAATGTTCTTTATGTTCCCCACTTCCGCTTTAATCTTATCTCTGTTTCCAAAGCTTGTGCCAACAATTCTTGTCGAGCTTTTTTTGATTCTCATTCTTGTTTTTTTCAGGCCCGTTCAACTAGCAAACTGATGGGCTTAGGTAAAGTTCGACAAGGCCTTTATTTTTGGACATCTATTTCAAAATCACATTTTCCCTTATGTACTACTCCCATTTTGGGCACCTTTTGTAATGCAAATTCTCATAATAATAATCTTTTGCTTTCCCACCAACGTTTGGGTCATAGCGCCTCTTTCCCTCATCCCTCTTGCCCCGTTTGCCCCCTCGCCAAACAACCTCGCTCTCCTTTTCCCGTCAACTCTTCTCGTGCTTCCTCCATTTTTTCACTTCTCCACCTTGACATTTGGGGTCCCTATCACTTACCCCACCGTGATGGATCCCGGTTTTTCCTTACCATTGTTGATGATTTTTCCCGTGGCACTTGGGTTTTCCTCATGCAATCTAAAACCCAAGTCCTTTTCCACCTCACCCGGTTCTTTACTCTCATACACACTCAATTTCATGCTTTTGTTCAGTGTGTCCGCACCGATAATGCCCGTGATTTCTTCAATCATGCTTGCTCCTCTTTCTTCTCTGACCGTGGCATCCCCCATGAGAGCTCTTGTCCCTACACTCCTCAACAAAATGGCGTTGTTGAACGAAAACATCGTCATCTTCTTGAGGTTGCTTGGGCTCTAAAATATCAAGCCTCTATTCCTGAAAAATTTTGGGGCGATTGTGTGGTCACTGCTACTTACTTGATCAATCGCATGCCTTCTCGGATTCTTAATGGGAAGACACCTTTTGAGCTCCTCTTTGGACGGCCCCCGGATCTTGACCATCTTCGGGTTTTTGGTTGCCTTTGTTTTGCAACTACTGTTCGGCATCGTGACAAGTTTGCTCCCCGTGCCACTCGGGGTATCTTCCTGGGCTATCCCTCTCTCCAGAAGGGATACCGTGTCTATGATCCTGCCTCAGGTACTTTTTTCATCAGCAGAGATGTTATTTTCCACGAAGCTATTTTTCCCTTTCAGGATGACTCTCCAGCTGGTTCTTCTGCCACACCGCCAGTACCCTCTCCGCAATTTTTGGCTGATGACCCAATTCCCATGCCTCACCCAATCCTCCTTTTAGGGCCCCCCGGCTCTCCCTCTCCTACTACCCATCCCACCCCTGCCCCCCTTCCTGTTGCACCTCTCATCCCTGCGCCCTTTCCTAATGCCCTTCCGACCCCTCCCTCCTCTCCTATCCTCCCTAGCCCTCTTTCTAACCATATCTCCTTGGACTCCTCTCTCCCTTCCCCTGTTCTAGATCCTGTTTCTGATTATTCCTTGGCCATTGTCCCTTATATACCCCCCCCGGACCCTCCCGTGTCTACCCCCCACCCCGCACCTCGGCGATCTGGCCGAGCCACCCATCCTCCTACCTGGACCCAGGACTACATTTGCTCCACCTCCTTTACTCCTGGCTTTCACTACCCCCTCTCCTCCTATGTCAGTTTTGCTCACCTCTCTCCGGATCACCTTTGTTGCATCAGTCGGATCTCTGCTGAGGTGAAACCTTCCTCTTACCATGAGGCTGCCTCTGACCCTCGCTGGCAGCAGGCCATGGAGGCTAAACTTCATGCTCTTGCGGACAATCGCACTTGGGATGTTGTCCCTCGTCCTCCTCATCGTCGTCCTATTGGTTGCAAGTGGGTCTACAAGATCAAGCACCGTGCTGATGGATCTGTTGAGCGCTACAAGGCCCGCCTGGTTGCTAAGGGCTACACTCAGAAAGAAGGTTTTGATTATCATGATACCTTCTCTCCTGTCGCCAAAGCCGGTACTGTTCGCTCCTTTCTGGCCATTGCTGCCCTCCGTGACTGGTCTCTACATCAGATGGACGTCAACAACGTTTTTCTCCATGGTGACTTAGATGAGGAAATCTACATGGATCTTCCTCCGGGATTACGCAGACAGGGGGAGTCTAGAGTTTTTCGTCTCCGTAAATCCCTATATGGTCTCAAGCAAGCTTCCAAACAGTGGTATGCAAAGTTCACAACTGTTCTACTCTCGGCGAACTTCCGACAATCTCGCCATGATTATGCTCTTTTCACTTGGAGACAGGGTAATTCCTCTATCTATTTACTCATATACATGGATGACATCTTAATCATGGGCAACAATCTTTCGGCTATTGATCGATTTAAGTCTTATCTTCACTCCACCTTTCACATCAAGGACCTTGGACCCCTTAAATACTATTTGGGTATTGAGTTTGCACGATCAGAAAAGGGGATTTGTCTCAGTCAACGAAAATTTGTTCTAGAAATCCTCTCTGATGTTGGCCTATCTGGTTGCAAGCCAGCTGTCATTCCCTTTGAACAGAATTTGAGCCTCACTACACCGGAATATGATACCGGGACATCATCCCCTGATAAGGACCAATTACTTAAGGATCCTTCTAAGTATCAACGCTTAGTAGGAAAGTTCATCTACCTCACCATGACAAGGCCAGATATCTGTTATGCAGTCCACATCCTCAGTCAGTTCATGCATGCACCGAAGCAATCTCACATGAATGCCGCCCTCAAAGTTGTTAAGTACTTAAAGGGATGCCCCAGTCTTGGACTTCTATTATCTCGAAATTGCAGCATGGAAATGAAGGCATATTGTGATACTGACTATGCCACATGTCCTATGAGCCGTCGATCGACTACAGGTTTCTGCATTAAGTTAGGTAATTCCTTCCTTTCTTGGAAGACAAAGAAGCAATCTACTGTTTCCCTATCATCTGCTGAATCAGAATATCAAGCAATGGCAAAAACGACTTGTGAGGTCATATGGTTAAGAGGACTATTGCGTGATCTTGGTATACGATTGAAAGGTCCCACCTTATTATTTTGTGACAACGATGCAGCCTTGAAACTTTCGGCAAACCCTATAGTTCATGAAAGGACCAAACATATTGAAGTAGATTGCCACTTCACGAGAGACAAGATTCAAGAAGGAGTTATCAAGACGCGTGAAATAAACACTACAAAACAACTTGCCGACATATTCACAAAGGCTCTTTGTCAATGACAACACACGTATCTACTTAACAAGCTTGGCGTGTTCGATATCTATAGACCTCCAAAACCACCAGCTTGAGGGGGAGTGTTGGAGATACGCGTGCTTAATAGGATTATACGTTCCTTATTTAGGATTATTATTTCCATATATATTGCATTATTTGGGAAAATATAATTGTGTTAGGTAGAATTATTTTCTTTTAATTCTCTTGTATATTTCCTTTCATGGTTGATCCTCTCATTATATAAGGACACCATATGTAAAGCTTTCACTTAAGCTTATACACACAAAGTTTTCTCCCAACTTGTGACATAGGCATCTGATATGAAATTTCAACCACAAAAAGTTTGTAAGTTTTGCATATTTTTAAGTTATGGATGACCCACAAACATGCCTTCTTCGCCACAAAAAAGAGAAGAAAGTTGAAAGAATCTGCACCTCATTTAATACTCGTTTTGGTTCCAAAATAATATGAATAATCCTCATATTTTCCTAGCCTTTTATAAACAGAATGGCTCCACAAGTCTTGTATCCCTGAAAAACATGAATTAATGTGAGAAGAGACAGCCCATCACTGTCCAGCCACAAGAGGGCTAAATAAAGTGCATTGGGTTTCCCAACAGGAAAATGACATGCAAAAACGACTTCATTCACCTCAATCATTCAAATCCAAATAACAGCATATTCTTTCCCCTCACATTATCCCAAAGCATCTAAACTAATCTGAGACAGCATTTCTACAGAAACTTGCCACTTTCATCGCATATTCTATAGTTGTGTAATTGACTTCTTTTCACTAGCTCATGAAAAGGCGGTTTTTTATTTACAAATCATGAGATTTGAATCCAAGAAAGTGACAAGTGTTGGAACCTTTTGGGATTGAAATGTTCCCGCGTATGTTTAAAAGACAACAAAATTCCACAGATTCAAAGATTAGGGAATGCCGTAAACATCATTCCATGATATAATCAATTCATTAACAAGCACCAACAATGATGAATGCTTCTAAACTTGGCCTCTTTTCCCAACACATCCGCGCACAGGATTGAATTTTCCTTGTGTTCATTGCTTGAATTGCCTGCCCCTATAAGTCTAAGAGTTCTGTGAGATTGCAGGAATTACATACAACTCTGAGCAATAATTGTACAATATCCTGATCCCCGTGCATATGCCTTTGATATTTGTCCCTTTCCAACAAACTTTCTGGGGAGAGACCAAGTGTAATCCATGTTTTTTTATGTAGTAAACAAATGTCAGGACCACCTATCCGAGTAAACCAACCTTTATAGTTCACCTGCCCAGCTCCACACCTACTCCATGCAGGAGTAGTTGGACTTGCATGCAATTCAGACATGAAAATGCACCTGATCTGGTTCCGAAATTCCCATCCTTTCTTGTTTCCTTCTGTTTAACATAAGTGCTTAGAAGCCAGTTGGATAATTTAAGAAATTCTTCGGTGTTGAACCCTTTCTCTTTGTCCTAAACTCTGCTTTGCCGCTTCATACCGCACATGCAAAACTGGTTTATGTCGCCATTTGATTGTTGGTTAGCTTGCTAAATATAAACAAAATATCATATGCTTAACCATGTCGGGAAAAGCTTTCATTTATAATAAAGAAATGCAGCATCAGCACTATTGTTGAACTTGCATGCACCTGATGCGGTTCCTAATTTCCCATCTTTCTTGTTTCCTGCTATTTTGAGAAGTTCTTCCGACTTTGCAACCTTTCCGTTTGTCCTAGCTCTTAAGACATCGCCGCTTCCTAGTGGACATGCCAATTGGCTTATATCGCCCTATGATTGGAGGTCATATTGCTAATTGTAAACTAATACCATATGTTTAACCTCCTTAGGACTATCCGCAATAAAGAAAATGCAGCATCAGCATCCAGAAGCTCTAACTAGTCGTGTTTTCAATCTATGTATCCTTCTTCAAGTACTCAATGAAGTTTATGAACAGATGAGAGGGTAGACGGAAAGATTTGTAAAGCCAACCTTTGGGCATCAAATGAAATCGGTTAGCAAGCTCTTATTCATTCAACCATTTACAGGGGCCAGTCTCTCCACGCAGGAAAAGAACCATGGCAAGAGCGACAAATATTACATACAATTCTTCAGACTTCTATTTTCTTCCTTGTCATTACTTTTTACATAGTGATAACAAATTAAAAAGAAGAATTAGACTCCTAAACATCCCTCTAAAGAACCATCATTCTGTGCTTCTTTGAACACGTCTCAGAGGAGAAGGCAAGTCTCCGGCGGCTGTTTGAGCTGTTGCTTGGCCTGCTGTTTGGACCAGTAAGCGTGGGCACTGAGGACTCTGTCCAAAAGCTCCTGGGGAACCGGCTCTCCCCTCCTTTGCTGAGGAGAGATTCTTGCCGTGTGCACCAGGGTTTTCCATTTATCCTGCACATCCGCCAAAACACCATCAGAAACCAAAAACCAAACCCATATTTCATGCCAACGCATAAAGCTATCTACCAAGAAGACAAAAACAAACAACTCATACTTCTCCTTTTTCCCAGTAAACAAATCACAAAGGGCATTCTAGTCACAAATGAGTAGGAATAGGTGTTGGAAAAGTACACAGAGAAGTCGTGTAAGAATAGTCCAGAAGGGATTCCTCAAGAGAGTTATCTATCACTAGGTAAAGCTACAGGAACCAATAAAGCTGAAGACTATCTAATCATTAACTTCTTATAAAAGCACATGTTATTCGAGAAAACTATTTCCCTGAACAGATTAATATCTCAGCTCTTGGGGGGCCCAAGTCATAAAGTGAACTTTTCTCATTTAAGAAAAAATCAGACAGCCTCACCTAAACATTCAGATATGATAAAAGGTATTGAACTGAACATATATATTTAAAAGTTGCAAGTGGACATATACCTTCAAATCCACGTACGTTCGATGTTTTGCATTATCAAAAGCTCTCATCTTAACATCACGCCATCTGCAAATAAACAAAACCATTTAAGACCCCTCATGTTGCAGCAAAATGATAATTTACGGAACAGCCACAGAATCAAACAACAGCCCAAGATCATCTCTTTCCAACCCAAGCGCTCAAAAAGAATGCAAGGAAGCATGTATTGTCCAAGAGGTGGTCACTAGGCAGGCCAAGGACCAAATTTAAACTAATTTGATTGATAAAATATGCCAGAATAAAGCTCACACAGCTGTCTATAGTTTTTTGTTGTTGAGTTATCATCATATCATACCTTCCAGTGCCAAGTTTCTCAACTGCTTGAACCAGTGCTTCCACTTCAGAAACAGAGAAAGGTCTACGAATTCGACGCTGTGCCATCTCAGACCGATTTGGTTTCCGGTGAACTGGAACCACAGCTAATGCCTCAACGTTCATTTCTGGTACAGCAACCAGAGCTTTGGAATCTGTTGTACTTCGGTCAACTGAAGTGTCAGCAGGAGAAGGTGCTGAATCATGATCACTTTCAATGAAGTTACCTAAATTGACCATTTGAGACTCAGAAGAGCCGTGGCAAGTGCCCTGAGGCACTATAGTTGAGTCCGGAGGATAGCTGAAAGAGAAGCATTGCAACACAAATGAGCAACTTTTTATCCAATTTGAATCTGGATACATACCAACTTGGTTATCAAGGATGTAACACTTCAGTCTCACTGTTTCATATAGGTGAGCGTGGAAAACAGCAGAAATTTAAGCTCGGTGTCAATACGTCATACTAAATTAACAAAGGCAAGGTTTGCATTCAATTTCAACTCTGCTTCACTAAAAGATCTCCCGAACAAAATAAGCTTTTATCCAACAAATTTCAGCATGATTAAGGAAATGAGTCCAAATGACAGCTAGCTCTAAAAGGGTAGCAAATTTCACTACCTTGTTAAAGGCTGAGGTGTGTCACAAGGAAGCATACAGGAAGAATCTCTGGGGCATAGAGTTGGGGGATTCTGTGAAGGATTAGGCTCCAGACTAAAACCCAAAGCACCCAGAGGGTAATCATGAGATATTCCTGTCTGCTGTAGAGTCTTATTGTCATCTCCAACCTTGTTTCCCTGAAGAAGTACACCAACTCGTAATCCACCTCCGAGAATAGTAGTCACCGCCTCCATAACAGTCCTCTACGGAACATTTAGACAACATCAGAATATCAATATTTTGGCATAAGTAGTATTAGAGTTCTTAAACACAATATCCTAAACCTCATAGAGTAATATATAAGCCTAGATTGTCAGGATTTGATCATAGGGAATTCAATAGCTGAAATAGCATGACAATTTCATTGAGAAAATAAAATCAAAAGTTCATCATACCTTCAAAGAACCAACAGTTGCAGTTTCCGGCATCTCAATAAAAAGCTCTGGCACCCTAAAAGACTTGATCCTAAGCTTCACTGAGTAAAGAAAAATACAAAACATAATGTAAAACCCCCTCAATATCAGAAAGCAATCAAGTCACAGTATTATCCATAAATCATTCTGTTTAATGCTCCCATACCATAAGAATCCCTAGACTGAATTGATGTGTGTTGTCCTACTACTGACGATGATGTCCCTGGGGCTGGAAAATCATTTCTGACATTAGGGAAAGAAGTGCAGAAAGCAACAGAACCACAAACTAATAAGGAGCAATTAAAGCAAAATAGCAAGTACTTTAAAACCTACCTCCACGCTTCTTCTTCATGCATGAACCAGAAGCATCTCCATTGATGCCCTTCTCAGGTGAATCAGTTTTGCCATCGCGGCTAATCCACTGACCTGAATTTGAAACTGAGCTACGCTCAAAAATTTTCCTCTTCTTAAACGGAATGTTCATCTGAGACCTTTGGCGCTTGTAACCACCCTTTCTATTGCGCCAAACAGACTTGAAATCCCCATCTAGAAACATTCAAACATTTTCAAAACAGATCAGAGAAGTCAGCAGCCTGGAAAAGGCACCTGCCAACAAACTCAGAAAGTAAAAAAAGCCCACAACATTTAAATAAATCAGCAACTCACCAACGTTGGAGTGCTTCTCATCCTTCAATTTTGGAGATACCTTCCAATACCTGGACGCCAAAATCTTCCTTATTCTTCGATCTCCAATCCGTGAAACTGGTCTCCTGGACTTTGTTACAATACTAGGGTGAGTACACCCGAGGAATTTTCGTCATCATCTCTACTAACTATTTTTACATCCCGACTGACGGGAAAAGAGTCATTGGGAATATGGTCCCCGCACAAAGGCACCTTGACACTACTATCTGAACTAACTAGACCAGACGGCTTCCCATCCCAAACCGCCGGTTCCTCCAAGCAGCACATCTCGTGACCGGCGGCATTAGGCACCATACCAGACTTAAGCAGCTCGTCTTTTACCATTAATTTAGTTTCACAATCTACTTTACAATGACCTGAGACGTCTAAATCTACTTTATCAGGAAAACTATCCATCTTATTCTTATTCTTTCCACTCACCAACTTCTCATCAACAAACCTCTCTGAACAATCGGTGGTTATCACAGAAGCGACTGTTGAATGGCCGTCGTTCTGAGGGACGGGGGAATCCTTGGAATCAGCAGGTTGGACAATCTCAGAAACCGTGTCCCTTGTATCATCACTATTACCTTGATAACAAGGTTCAGTTTTCACTGGTTTATCTTCTTTCTTCCATCCCTTCTTCCCAGATACGCATTGATCTTTTTGATTTGATTCAGCATTCGTTGAAGCCGGTGAAGACTCTCGCTCCAGCAATATCTTGCCGGCTACGGTGGCCAATAAGTCAAATGCACACATTTGATTGTCTTCAGCTCTCTTTCTAAACGTGCCCCTCCTCTGAGAAAGAGAAAAGAAGAAGAAACAATGAATCATACAGATCAAGGTCAAGAAAAAAAGGCCAAAAATGTACAGAGGAATGAATTGAAACATCGAGTAACATAGCAGAATATATTTACCCTTGCTGATCTCGCTGCCCGGGGCATGGGGGGCACTTGGTAGCCATTGAATCCATAGTCTAACCTCTTCTGCAACACCATATCTTAGAAATCATACCAGAGAGGGATGCTTCAAACACAAAAACCCGGCATTCTTTGATTCATTCTCAAAAAAATTGCGCTTCACGACTTGCTCCAGCTCGCAGAACCCGAAGATAAACCCTGATGAAGAATGATCGAAAGAAAGAACTTTGGTGATTTGCTGTCTCGATTGAACGCAAAAAGAGTCTCGAAACCAGAGAACAAATAAAAGAACACTAAAACGAAACTCATTCCAGTAGAAACTCCAAAAGAATTGAATCTTCACACGCTGACGCTGATCCAAAACACGAATCTTTTAGAATCCAGCAGAAACTTCAAAAAATTTAAAGCATCAGGTGATCGATCAACCAATGCATTTGTTTGAACAGAGTTGAATTGTGAAACCCATAACAGCCAAGGTTTTTGCTTTTTGCCATTTAGAGGCCATGATTTCAAGCGACCAAACTCGAGAAATAAAAGCCCCAGAAGGGAAAATTAGGCTGCAGTTCCAACAAAAAGTTGAAAGTACAAAAAGACCAAGAAGCAAAGAGAAAGCTTGGTAACACCGAACAGATCCACATGATCGCGTCACCAACAACATGCACACAGCAAGAACAGAAAAAAGACCATAATTCACCAAAACAGATTAAAATTTGACGACCTGGGAAAACATTAACAGGAGTTACAAGTGATGATAAAAACTCCTTTAAAAAAAAACAGATAATAAGCTTCTGCTTACAACAAACACAATCAATTCCCATAAGTCCCTTCCCAGTTCGAGTAAATTTCAGAAAAAATAAAAAACGAAGAATTTTCCTTTTCAAGACAAAGGGAAAAGCGGAATAGATTTTCGGGAAAAAAAACCGTAAACCACCACAAAACCCTGATGATATAAAGGACCCAAGCAGAAAAATTCAAACAAAAAATTGCAGACACGGAAGAAATACATCACGAACACTTGTACCCAAATAGATTATGGGAGATCTAAAACCCTGGAAGCTGATCGATCTTGAAGAAAAAAGTCAAACAATCTGTTAAGGTACAAAAAGAATCGGGATTGTTTCTGAGGAAAATTCAGAATTTTGAAAATGGTTCGAAATGACAACACCCAAAAATTTCAGATCAAAATGATCAAAATCTGAACTTTGAACAAAAACAACTTAGAACCCAAAATGGCAAAAACGTAAGGCCATCAAAACAAAAATCAAGAGGGAGGGATTAAAAGAGGATCCGTTTGACCCCTCAAAAATTCTAAGCAGAGCAAAGGAAGGAAAGAAAGAAAATTTGGAGCGACATAAAAGTTTTGCAGTTAAATTTCACGTAAATTTTGAAGCTTCTCTTCATTCTGGCAAGATTTCAGTCAAATGAACTCACTGTTCAGGAAAAAACCTCGTCTATTGAGAGGAAACCCACGACAAAAATCCGAACTTTGGACAAATCCGTAAAACAAAACCCACCAAATTCGACACGCTCACCTCTAGACAATCATTTCCCTTCAAAGCACGAAACTTTCAACCCAAAAAAAAAATTCCGGCGAACAGTAAGAATTTTCAGGCGAATGTAAGATCGGCGAATTGTCGGAGTTGATTAACAAAATGCGAATTTTCCTTCCAATCGCACAAATCTTTCCCTCATTCCCATATGCCCCTGGAAAACTCTTTCAAACGCAACCCATCTTCTCTTTTTTCCTCTTCCTTCCCCTCTCGCTCCCTGATGGCCAAAACCCTCTGAGAACCATCCAACTTTTGCTTAAACCCCAGGTCTTATACCACTGTCCCCCACACTCACCGGATCATTCGGTCATTTCCACGGGCTCACGGGCTATAGCAGGTGTCTGGAACCACCTTAAAGACCGGTTCTCCGCGATTGGACGACCCTAAGTGTTTTCAACCCCTCCATGATCGCGCCACGCGTAAACGCCTTTGCATCCTGCGGCACCATTCCCTCCACGTGATCGACAAAAACGTTGTTGGGTCACAAAGAGCGCAATTATACTCAGAATTACCCAATGTAATTTCATCTCACAATAAGTTAAAATACGCTAATTACGACCTTCGTAGCGTTGGTAATATAAAAAGATTAAAAGTGGAATGTACTAAGCTCGCATTTTCCGGCTAAATAGACCCTACCATCATTAGGATGCCATCAAAAAAATCAAATATTACTTAATACAATATCCTAAGAAGAATCATGAAATTAATTAATTATTTATCTATTAGATAACCCACGTCTAATATATGCTTATTAAAAATGCGACGATTGACTATACAAAATCAAATGTGGCAACTGACGGAATAGGTCAAGATAAATACTTATTCGTCTGTTAAGAGGAAAAAGAGGATTGTACAAGACTATGGGATTCTTCATGCTCGAATCAGGCCGAGTCCTGGTAATTAATATTGTATTAATTTCCGGGTTGAAAAATAGGTCAACTTGCCGTTTTAGCGAGGGAAAGTAAAATTAAATTGAGAAAATGGATTGGGGTTTAATTTAGGACCAGATTGGGAAGTTACCGGTAAAGAACCGACAGAGTAAGAAGCAGTTACTGTCACGTGGCCCAACAGATCTAGGGCAATATTTTATGTTCGGTCTTGATCGGATGGCAAAGATACTCTCAGATCCAGGAACTTAAACAAATGTATGACCTCTGGGAATCGACGACCTAGGAGCCGGATCGACAAGGGCGAAATGCGTCATTTAAGCGAACGTAGACGTATTGTATTCAAGCAGTTAATCCCGATAAGCATGTTGAGGACCTTTTTCAGTTGCTGGTACGGAACCACTGCCACGTCGGATCGAGTTTTTGGAGTGGGCTGACGTGGTGAAAGAAGAGGTTGCCATTGGTCGCCTTTGTTTCTCCGTGTTGTCTCAGAGTTTTCGAAAAGTTTTGCGCGTCTCCGTTGAGGGCAAGGCTACGTGGCCAGCGGATGGCCGAGATCGCAAACGGCGTTAGGGACTGGCGATAAGGCGTGGGGTTCGTGGTGGGACCGATGCTCGAGGTGGGCCCCGCACGGGAATAATTGATGGGTGGATAGAGAAGGTGTCAAAGACTCTCCTCCTCGACCTTGACGGTTAAAGCGTAGATGTAGAGTTAGACACGTGTCAATCTCAGAGACCGGCTCGACAAGCGAGAGAAACACGGAGAGTGAGAAATGTGCGTGCGAGGGCAGATTGTGGTTATGCTTTAATAACCGCACTTGGGTTTTCTCTTACGAGGGAAGTGGTGAGGTTTCGACACGCGTGTTGGAACGAGAGTGGCTCTCCTTGGCCAAGCTTCTATTCCACCGCCGTTTGTTTAGCAAATGGAGGTTACGTGCACTGGGCGGATAGAGATAGAGTAGGTAAGCGCATGGTGTAGGCTTTTTCACTGTTTATTGCAATCTTGAATCTGGTTCGTTCATACCACGTACGGCGTGATTAAGACCGAGCCAATCAACGGCCCAAAAACAAATATTGTTCGGCGTTTGTTGAAGATTCGTCTTCGGATAAGGCCTTAAACTATTACATTAAATTCGACAAGTTTAAAACATTGGATAAATGATAAACATAGTAAAAAATAACTATGAAGGGGAAATTCATGTACTTTACTTTTTCTGACTACCGGGCGTGGAGCCCAAAGGGAAGGAGAGACAAAAGTGGTGACTCGTGTCGTGGTTTAAATGAGAATAGCAAGGGTGGGGAACTTTCCCAATTCTTTCATGGAGTGGGTAAGTTGGGAGCAATAAAGAAAGAGTCAAGCGGAGGACGCATATTCCATTATGTAATGGTCGGCCGCCGATTGCGAACCTCGGTGCAAAGGGCGTGCCCTGCCCATGGATTCTCCGCTGGCAATAAAATATTCTGGAGCTCGTGATGAACATCCTTTGTTCGTTTCACCAAACCAGTGGAGAACCATTCGGTGCACCAACAGCCAATGACCCAACTCGAGCACTTCTGGTGCGTGTTAGCTCAACAACATGAAGTACCCAGGTAGAAAATTTAACATAAATGCGTTTCTAGTTGCTCAACTTAAAAGAAATCCCCCGACTTGTTTCGGAGTTAATAAGAAAAGGTTAATGGATAACGTTGTTTATAACGAAAATGCATGAAAGACAGTTAGGGAGAGAGTAGGAACATGACTAGCTGGCCCACGTTAGAGAGAGAGGGTTCCATGATCGGGAAGGATGGAAAAGGGGTTGGGGAGGCTGTCGTTTTTCAGCAGAACCGGCCATATAGCAAAATAAATACGTGATTCGATTGGAAAACAAGAACGTATGAACATGGGATGCCCGCCTTGATACTCGACATCGTCTTCGTAGCCAGCTGCAGCTGGAGGGATATGGTTTTCTATATTTATATGTTCTCTCTCTTATTCAATGACCAAGCAACAGAAAGCTGCATTGAAACCCTTCTTACGTATACACTTTGTTTGATAAGAGAAAAAAAAAAAAAAAAAAAGAGGACATTTTTTTATACGACTACACATTAAAGAAAAATGAAATCAAAGAGGTCTGGTTTATAAATGATAAGATGTCACACTCCAACTTGTTACGTGACATTATGCTAAAATACATTTCTAACAAAGACTAACATATTATTAAAGAGCTTATTTTATATAATTGACTTATATATTTTTCTTATTTATACATGTATTCAAGTTCATATATTCGAATGTAAAATTTGAAATTAAGAAATTTTAAGTAATATTTATTTTTAACTGAACCAGATACTTATTATATTAAGAATATAATGTATATGTCTAAATATCAATGTGAATCAACTTTTTTGGTTGTTCCTAAAACCTAAACTTAAATCTCAACCCTCTCAAAACCCACCCTAAGCCCTTCCCTTTAGAAATCATAACCCTGATGATATGGATGGAAACATGGTGCTTAAAGAGTTGGCCTTTTGGTCCCAATGTGCATTCATGTGAAGGCAAAAGCGATGCGGTTTTGGTGAGCAAGCAAAAGAAGTTTGGAGGGAGTTTGAAGTTCACGTAACGGATGAGATTTCTTGACGTAAAAGCGACAACCAGATCTCAGTCTTTGAAGTCAAGTTAGATTGTCGGTTAGCTGGGTTTTGTTCCGTGGAGCCTTTCAACACGGACGTTGCAACAGGAAACAAAGAATTAAAAGAAAAAAACTTTAAAAAAGGAAAATAGAAAACTCGTTATTATGCTTAAAAAACTGATTTGATTTAAGCTTTAAACGACTAGTTCATCCCAACGCAATGATTAGAAAAGTTGGAAAAAGGCAACGTCGGATTCTTCGTGGTGGCTGTAAATCGCCGGCGGAAATGGCAGCTGTGCCCCTATCCCTGACCTGAATAAATGATTATGGCCGTCTGATTCTGAATCCTGCCTTTAAACCCTTGTCTTTTCCGTTTTTTGAACCAATCAACGATTCGGCTTACAGATGGGAATCATGTGCAGTGCACTCCAACCCAAAATTCTCTCATTCTTTCTTGATAAGCCATGTGGGGCATAATTAGTGAAACTGTATTTGATGTGAGTAAGAGGAGGAGATCTATTTTTAAATTTGAATGAACGCTACCATAGTTGGATTATAAAACTATGATAAAAAAATGGAGTCATATCGGCAAATGTCCAGTTTGATCTAGCAATTGATGTGATTCATAATTGAATAAGGTTGGATTGAGTTTTTAGTTTGTTTAGACTTTGGACCCATCCATATCATTGTCTAAGACAAACAAGGTCTCAAATTCGACACACAACAAGATCATATTATGTGATAAAGAAGTCGAAGTTGACATGATCATCTCGTTTTTAGGTACTCGACACTATTGATGTGGCCGTGAAGAATCGGAAGAACACCGACCAACCAATTCAGACTCAATTCAATGCCCACCGTCACATGCGGTGGTCGGGACTCGGGAGAGTGAATGAAAAGAGAGGTGGTGATGGCGAAAATGCATGATAAGAGGTGTATTGTGTGAGTTTTGTCAATGTCTTGGGAGGGTGCATGATAAGAGCAGTGGTGCACATCTTGCTCTCTAAGTAGGCCTTTTATTTGTTTATTTATTTATTTTGTGTTCGCTTTAAATGAGAGCGCGAAAAGGATTGGAGCGGCTCTCGTTCGGTGGCCAATTGTTTTAGCAAGAATCTGAAAGTATATTCGGGAATCAAAGTCATCTAAAGGTAAAGTCGTCCACTTTATAAATTGTTTCATGAGGCTCCCCTTCTCTTTTTCTTTTTACATATCTTAGTTTAATAACTAAATAGCAAAAGCATTACAAAAAAATTTTATTTTATTTTATTTTATTTTTATCCCATTATATGTTTTTTTTTTAACAAGGGATAGTCGAGGTTAGAGTAAGTCTAAACTTGAGTAAAATCCCCCAATTTGATGTCAAGTTACATTATAAGAACTCTCACTCTAATGTATTTTTGTATTATAAATCTACTTGTTCTAAAGAGAAGAAAATTTTATAAAATTCTAAAATATACTACCCAACAAAACCTTAGATATTATATTTAAAAGAGAGAACCTAACCAATAAATTTTTCCTTATTATACAAAATTTCCTAAAATCTAGCACCCACATCCTTGTAATTGCCACATCATAGATTAACAAATAAATAAGCTAAGAGTGTCCATCTGGTCCAGTTTTGAATACAAAAATGGAGGTCTAATTGCATAGTGCGCATCTTGGTGGCGTGGGTTAAGCTTAGTCATAGGAATAAACAATCCCCTAATAGATGCTCTTAACATAAATGTGAAGGAATTCATTCTCCTTCGAAATCTTAAAATAAAAAGGGGAACAACGGATTCCACGTTGAAACATGGGTTCGAACATTTATGGGTCTCCAAGAATTGAACGGTTGGAAGCCTATTCACGAAAAGAAAAAAAAAAAAAAGAAGCACAATGGCGGTGCTTGCAGCTTGGTATGACAAGACAACCTCGTAACAAGATGTAAAAACTTCAGAGTTTCGGGAGAAAGGAAGCATCTTTCTCGTCTGCAATCTTAAAGCGCTCACGAGGAATGTGAGTATACTTGACTTCATTAGTCCAACAAGAACCTGTTCCATCAACCTAATAGCTTTACTGAAAGATAAAGCTCCAGTAACTTAGTGGTGCTTAAATTATAAATTTTAAATGAATTTATCAAGAGACCAATAACTTAGTAGTTATTTGTAATCGAAGCATAATGGAAAAAACCACTTACTCACGGAAAAGAACGTGTCCCTGTTGACAAGTGGGTTCATAAGGCTAGAGTGATCAAAAGTAGTTCACGTAACTCAATATCTAAGACAGAATTCAAATCCAACACAACAGCAGCCAGTTGGGCTTCTTCAAAGTCGTAAAGCAATTGGACTTCAACTATGAGTAGTATAGCCTTTCAACCACTGCAACCGAATGTAGCTTGACGGGTGTAAGATCGCTGGGAACACCAAACAGCTCTGCTTTGGAACTTCCGCACACGCACGGTTCTGGAGAAACAATTGTTTATTTATTTGGGTGCTTGGAAATGGGTGTGCCTTTTTCTGGTTTCGGGGCGGTGGGGCGGAGGAAGAGGAGGAGGAGGAGGAGGAGGAGGAGAAGGTTCGAGGTGGTGGCGGGTTGGGAGTTGGTTTGACTTCAATGGCTGAGATTTGACCTAGATTATTATGATACCGAACATTACCCCTTAGCCAACATTGTTGACAGTCCATATAACAACGTAACAAGTAAAAGAAAAGTAAATTTTCTTTGAATCTGAATAATCTAACGCATAGACCAATCTGTCTTCTAGAGAAATACGATTTGGAATTTTACAATAGTCCGAAAGATCAGGAAAACCGAGCTTTCTCATGGCGTCGAGGAGATAACTACAAGGTTTTGTTTCTAATTTGATAACTAACAAATAGATTAAAGGTTAAACTTAAAAGTTAGCTATTAGATTAGAAGGATATATATTAAGCATTATTGAGCTCCAAGTGGTACGAAATGAAATAAAATTTTAATACTATATCAAAAGACTTAACTCAAAGTTAGTTATAAAATTAAAAGATTATTCTTTCATTTAAATTTCATTTCAAAAATCTTATCTTTTAATATAGAAATTTTGTCATGCTTCACGTCTGTTTAGAGGTCTCTTGTTCATGACATGGAGCACAGTTCTTATGGAAGTGTGATCGGCCTAGCTTGAGAAGGGTTGCCCCCTTTTCATAGAGCTGGGTTTAGCCAACTTCTACGATTGAGCCAAAACCATGGAAAGAGACGAGAAAAATTGAAACAACTACCGCCGATCGCTTAGCCGTTGGGTTTACAAGACAGGAAGAAGACGGGGATTTTCGTCGAACTCGCCCTCCTTTGTCTTCCCTACCATCAATCAATTGAAGTATTTAGGAGCATGGGCCTAAAGGACTGAAACAACCACTTGGTCACAACAATGTCTCAAGGCCGAGATGTTAGTAACTTTCGGGCCTGCATGTTCACCATGGGACATCCCAAAATTCATGCTTTCCATATGATGTTTTTCAGTGTCAATTTTGATGCCACTGATGTGAGATACCATAAATTGACAAAAAGGAATTAAAAAAAAAAAAAAAAAGGTTCGTATTCTGCCCACTGAGATACAAACTGCAATCAAAAGGATGAGAGATTTGAGCTTTTTAGTCTTATCATCCTAGCCTTAAACTACAGCCTGCAGTAAGTACTTTTTGAAGGCATAACAAAACGTGATTATTACACGATATACAGATAAATGCAACAAGAAAAGTGATATTCTGAAAGAGCTAATGATGTCAAAGTTACATCAATAAACTTAAATAGCCCTTGTAACATGCAAGGAAAAACTTTTTACTATCAAGAATAGAAATTCTATAATTATGTTCAAGTTTTTGAATGACCATGAATTTTATACAAGCAAGGAGCCCAAGAAACTTAGCTCATAATGTCTCTCGGTCTTGAGCTATTATGACACAGGATCCCACCATCATCATCTATACAGTTTATGAATTCCAACTTGAACAACAATAGCTAAACAATTCAGGTAGTTGGAAGAGAAGGGTTCCTTGGAAAGGAGAGAAGCTCAACTTATCAATTGGCAAGGAATATAAAGATGGTGCTATAAGATAAGCCTGCTAACAAACAATAGAGATTCCAATACCAAACCAGAAAAATGTTCCACCAACTGGAAACTCAACACACAAACACAGTGAAAGTACCTCATTCAGCAGACGAGTTACCATAATGCCATGGGTTGAATTCTACTGATTTAACATCAATGTGATCACTGCTATCTGAGCTATCTAGAGCAGCCTGATGTTCTGTGTATTTACCATTGTATTGATAGACTTCCAAATCACCCCAAGGTGTAGCTATAACTTCTTCAGTCAAATCAAACCATCTTGGTGAAAACTTATGGCCCTTGGCCTCTCGCGTTCTTTTTTCAGCTCGCTGCCTCTCCTCCAAACTGAAACAAGGGGACAAACTAAAAATGTAAACACCTTAAGTTGCAGGAAGAATCAGCTCACCTACGTGGGCTGTTGTATACTGGTAATTCTATTACAACATTAAATTAAGACCTTTTTTTATTTTTTTTTGGGTCTCGGGTTTTCAAGATTAGTAGAATTATAAATGAAAACCAGAAAACTCATCCCTTTTTGTAAAAGAAAAAACTGACATTTAATAACGGATATGAACCTAGATGAAGAATCAATCAGAAAAAATTCCTCCAGGAAACTTAAAGCAATAACAAATAAATTTGAGCTCTTTTCTTTTTTGACAAGAAGAGAGAAGGGAAGAGGAGGAGGCAGGAAGAGAGACCTGCTCTTTTCTGCACCAGCTTTGGATAGATCACCCCTCTCAAGTGCATATCTATCAGGGCGCAAACGAGAATCTGATGCCAACAACTTCCTAGGGGCAGTGTCAAAGCTGTTTATTTTATGTGCAAAATATGTGTATTGAAATCTGTCATTCTCTGGAGCATCAGCGACATGCCAAACCTGCAGAAAGCAAAGCAACAGGACAGCTGCAAACTATGAGTGGTCGAGGAACTAAACACTCATTTGTATAAGACCACTGCATGTTTATGAGTACTCAACCTAGACACTGTTCTTGAACATCCAGAGCATAAAATCACCGTAGCTAAAATGTGAATCTTTTCTTGAAAATTAGACACTCGTCATAGGACAAACAGATAAACATCTTTAGGTCATCGTGAGCTACAAGCCCAAGCCTCTACTGAAAGACTGTTCCTCACAACACGATAGTAGGATACGTGTTTAATCTGAACGAAAAGAATACCAAGCCTAAAATGATTTTTTTAATCTCTTCAGCAAATATAATTTGGTTTTGTCAACAGCAATCAATTACGATGACTAGAAGTTTTCAACTAGAATAAAAAATTCAAGGCCTTAAAAGTAGAGCAATCATCATCCACTTAAAGCACATGTCTGTATTGAAGCAGGGGGTGGAACTTCAAAAGAACAAGATTTCATAAGGAAGTTTATGAGCTACGTAACAAATTAGAATAGTGCTTTGCAGCGTAAGCATGAGAGTAGACATCCCACATGGTAAGCAACTGAACCAATCCATGCACAGTATATTAAATCTTATTCTTAACAAAAGCAGGTGTCTGGGTGCATGGAACTTAGAACCATAAGATGAGATGGAAATTGCAGTTCCTCCTACCACTCCCACTTTCACTTGCGGACACTGCTCTGACATCCTAATCTTACTAGTGTTCAGTGTCTTATAACGTGAGTCTAGCAACCCAATTATTAAAACAATTTCTAAAGCATTTCAAAACTCAAACGTAGTTGTAATCAAATGAAAATTCAAGAAAATACCTCTTTCAGTTCTGTGCCTGGAAGAGGCTCCCCTTCTACGTCACATGGCTGATACTTCATTGACTCATTCCATTTCCCAGTCATCAATATTTTAGGTTCCTCAGCAGCATTGTACACATATCCATCCACTTCATAGCGACCGGCTCTGTGACAAGGATAACTTTTAATTGGACACACCTAGATGGAAGAAATAATAGCACAAATAACATCATGCAATTTCTAGGATTTTTTTGTTTCTTTGGGGATAGGAGGTAAAACCAGAACAAGAATAAAGGAGTAGAACCGTAAGAAGTTGTAGTTTGTTTCAGGACTAATCACAAGTAGAGTCTTGACTCAACTAACAGGACTAACATAAAAAAAATACATCACCAAAAGCTTGGCTAATGGCCCAGCACTACAGCCAAAAACTATATACTCAAATATACCTTAGGAAATAAGACCTATTCTAATGATGAAAAGCAATTGCTGATGGTTGCTACAAGTAGGTATAGAAGAGGGAAAGGAAGGAGACCTTTAAATTGAGTAAGAGGAAAAATTCAATTTTCATAGGCATCCGCTACTGTAATCTACCTATTTACACTTACAAGAATGTGGCAAGTAACAACACTAAGAGAATACAAGAACCCAGAGAAATGAAGGCAAATTTCCAACGAGAGCATCTTTTTCTCAATTAATCCCAAGTGAAAAGTCCCATCAGCTAGAATACTACCAACTTGACTGTAATATAGATTCATTAGAACACTCATATATATCAAGTATACAAATAGATGTGCAACTCAAAAGATATAAAAATCAAAAGAGATAATAGAGTACCCAAACCAGCCACATGGCTGAAAGTACAGAACAGCTTTGTCTCCTGTAGTCAAATTTGTCAGAATTATCTCCCCTGGTGAATCTACCCAAGTACGGCCAAAAATCAGGTTGTTAACCTTTGTAGGAGGTGGCACCAAATCTAAGACCACACCATCTCTTTTAAGAGTCACACGTGTTCTGCAAACAATACAAGAGTATTAACATCCGAGGGATTTTCATCTTGCAGAAAATGAATAATAAAATAATGGCAAGAAGAATCCTCAGTTTCTTTCATTGCTATAACAACCTGATCGTGGTAGGAAGTCAAGCAGATACAACCATAAAAATATGACTCATGAAGGATCATCTAATCTAACTCAAAATGACTAGATAATAGATTAGGAAGGAGAAAAATAGTATTGTACGTCAGTCAAAACAAATAGGACTCGCTCTACCATAAGGAAGCTATTTGAGTCATCTATCAGATAACAAGGAACTACCATGAGAAAAGCAAAAACCAAAAAACCAACAGTTAACGACTATATACAGCAGCCTGCTGCATATAAACGATCATGGATTCTGCAAAATTTAGCTGAGAAAGAGTTTAGAACAAAATATTGAATTAATGGAGAATCCGCAAATCCAGCATTACCTTCCAACAGGGTACACATCGAGAGAATTCCCTAAATATTTGGTCTTCAACTTTGATGTCACATCATAGGTAAAATGCTCATTTTCAGCATGACCAGCACTCATTGGGGGATGATGGCTCACCTGAAATTGCAGTATATGGTCAAGATAATATACCAAATTGGATAACAAGATTTTTTAAAAATTATAATACAACACTGTTGTCCTTTAACACTTTTTGACAATGCTGTCAGAATTTTCAACTGGATGTATTTGAAAATTGAAACCTATGTTAGATTTTCTATCAAATTTTTAACAGCAGGCTGCTTGTACAGGCGCCTTGTTATGTATTCTCATCTGGTAAATTAAAGAATAGAACAAAGGCCATGGAATACCTTCACGGCTTGATGGCTATGGTCAGGGCTTTAGAAGGACATGACCAACTGTGGTACTCCATGGGCCATGGCATTCTGTGACCCTCACCATGGACATGAATGGCGCATGGGAGACCACCAGTTAGGGTCTCCATAGCCAGACTGGTCCACATCTGTGGCGGTGGTATCCCTAGCTTTGGAATGCCATGGTCATGGAAGATCACAAGTCAGGGCTATGAAGCCAAGGACCTTCATGGATACCATGCTGCAGAGGTCTGCATGGTCCCTTTTTTCAGGGGTGGGGAGGGGTGGGTTGTTGAATATATCTCACCTGCTCTGCTAGGAATGTAATCCCTCCATGATTGCTCATTTCATAAGTTTCCCCGAGAATAGGATTAAAAGGCTTCCAGGTTCGTTGATAAGCATAGTAGACAGATATAGCCCATGATGCTGCAATCGGAGCCATACACTCAGTCCTAAATCAGGCAATACTTTGGATGGGCCAAGTGAAATTTCAGTGTGAAAGAGTACTCACTGGCATAAACCAATCTCATATAAGGATCCTCACATTCATCTGCCCGATCCAACAAGTAGGAGTACTCCATTAACTGCAGCCATTGCCAAATCCAAAATATTACACAACATAAGACGTGCAAAAACCAACAGAAGCACTCTGCAAAGAAAATAACACAAACCTCTGCCATTTTCTGAAGCATAGTCATTGGCTCAAAAATAATGACAGGAAGTGTAACCATTGATGTGACATCCGAACCTATATATTTCCGCATCATTTTCCAGTAACTGTCTCTATCCTTTGAAGCAAAACAACGTCTCATAATATCAGCATTATAAGAGAGCGAATAGCTATGGCAAGAAAGGAAAATAGTTAAACATCTTGACCCAGGGTAATTGGCATAAAAGATAAGACCTTCCCAAAAAGGAAAAATGTCAATTAGGGTAATTAGGCACACGACACCCCTGCACCCCCGAAAAATAAAAAATAAAAAATCATAAATAATAAAAAGAGAAAGAAAAGGAAAGTAAGAAAGTAAATAAATATTTTTCTCATTTGGAAGCAGTAAAGCAATGTTGTTTTAAGTAAATAATGTAAAAATATGACTTAGCGATGCACTCTTATGTAGCTAGAAACTGCCTGGACCACTAATTACACAACAAGAAACAGAGTGAGTTTCAACGCTAACTAATACCTAAGACAATAAAATTGCGAAATGAATTCAAGGTTGCTTGATCAAAATCTATTAATTGATCAAACTAGAAACATATGATACCACAAACAAAATAAGTATACTATTATTCTTAATAGAAGTCTGGATGTCAACATAGCTGGAAACTAACAGCCATAAAAAGTAAAAAGGAAACGGAATGAAACAAATCCACCAAAGGCATCCAATTAACATGAGAGAACAGAGTTGGATGAGACAAGAAAGAATGAAGACCTCCTGTTGCCATCTTCCTCTCTGAGCTTCCTCTTCTGCATCTTCTTTGCCACCCTCTGGATTTATCACTTCCACCCCTTCATAACCAAGCAACCTAGAAGCAACGGCAGATAAATACAAATGAACCAGGTTCTCAAAATTCTCAATCCTAAACAAGCATATAATGAAGATCCAGCAAACAGTTCTCGTTCATAATACCACCTGCTGAAGTAGCAGTACTTATAATCCTTGGACCAGCCTTCACATGAAGGCGACATGACAACCAAAGTGGGATTCATACGAAGCTCATTTCTCTATTCCAATCCTATGTTTAACCAATGCCTAGAGTTTATGGTTTATACCTGAATTCAGCTTCCTGGAGCTCATCTGAAAATGCATTTCTGTATTTGGACTCTAAAGTTGACAAACCCAAACCTTTTTGCTAAGCACTAAAGTCAAAATCATGGTGGTCATTTGTCTCACAAACACAGAAACCAAATCAGCACTCTGTGTAAGAACCACGGATCACGATCACCACCAAACATTTCGAGGTAAACGACCAGTAGGAAATTTGTGCTCGTAGTGATTAAACAAAAATTGGAGCACGAAAAAGGAAAAACAGCTAGTGTGTTGAAATGCCAAATGCACTGACTAATTAGACTATAGGAAGCAAAGCTGAGAAGCCAAATGAGTCAAAGATATATGTACTGATACAATAAGTCCACTTACAGGTATACAAGTACATAACTACGAGTGTAACAGAACTGAATTACGAAGCAATGTAAGTACCCGTTGACAGATCGGTGCATGGCGTTGCCGAACGTGGACAGTCCAGAACTCATGGCAGAGAAGAAGCCCTTACTCTCGTTCTTCTTCGGGCTAACCATTCTCTCTCCAATCTAAGCCCTAATTCAAAGATCCGAAAGGCCTACAGAGGATCGTAAACACGGAGAGCAGAGAAATATCCGAAACCGGTAAACCCGGTCTCAGAAGACGAGACGACGGTCAAAGAAAGGAGGACATAGACTTTCGAGAGAGTGCTGAAGAAGCAGCGGAGCCAAGGGAGGAGTATGATCTGTGATTTCAGTGAACAGCGAGGAAAGTGGTGGAATTCGCTTGCTGTTTCAGCTTGTTTTCGAAAGCTTAACGAGGATGCACAGTGTTAATGCAGAACACGCTACATAAAAGAGCGTGTTTTAGTTGGCGAGGTTTAAGTGGTCGCGCCTGGTTTTGGCGTTTCTCTTACTTCCAGCGGAAAGGCCTAGAGGGGGAACCATTTAATAAACATATTCAAACTCTTAATAAATTGATTTCTATTATTAGATTATTAATAGTATTATTCAGATTTATTTAGTTTAGATTTAGATCTGTGAACAAGAGACAGATATATCGAATTTTACTATATTATATTTTTAAAAATGTCTTTTAGATAATTATTTCCAAATATTAATTTTATGAACTTTATAATGTTTTTTAACAATAATCAAGGGCACAAGAACACATAATTTTATTTTTTTAAAAAAAAAGATAAAATAATGGTCAATAATGTTTAGTATAATAATAAGTAAGTATTATTTAAAATAATAATTTTTTATTTTATGTTTTAAGCTTTTTAAGTATTTGTCAGTCTTAAATGCACATAGCCTGTCAAGCCTACTTCAGCAAATTACAACCCGTAAAATATTAAGAATGGGATCCTTATTTATTTATAATTGTCTATTATAAGTAATAAATGGTTGAGTTCAGAGGGCCGATTTTCTGGAACAGTGAGCAGATCTCGATCACGTGGGAGAGGAATATTAAGAAATCACTGCACGATCTCTGGTCTCGAACCCAATTATTTTAGATCTACAGCCGGCTTTTGGCAATTTTCTTTTATTTTTTTCAGTTAATTGATCAGTTCCTGTTGTGCTTTCTCTCTTCGCCGGATCCCAAACCCTAGGGGCGCTGATCCTTACCATCGCCGTTCAGCAGAAGCGGAACCGGCGACTTCGGAATAATCAATAGCGAGTTTTTGAGTTTTGAGTCTTTAACTCGCTCTTTACTTTCTCTTTGATAATTGTTCCAATTGATTTGCCGGAATGAAAGAAGGGAAATCGGTTAAGTTCAATCTTCCGCCGCAGCACCAGAACGGTCACTTGTCTCCGTTCAAATTGGCTAAGCTATTGGATCCGGAGGCCTCCTGGGACAAGGTATTGAGCGTTGACTGGTTTTTCTTTTGTTTACTCCCTTTGGTCGCCGAGAGAATGTACGAAGTGGAAGGAAAGCAGGAAACCTGCGTTTTGCGTGAGGTTCCGAATGTCTGATTTTTCGTTGTTCATTTTGGATTTGGGTTTCCAATTTCAATTCTACAGAGAGCCCTTGTGGGGGTGTTGGGGTAATGGAAATGGTAGTGTGAGACTGAAGTGTTAAAAAGTTTTCTTTAGTTGGAAGTTGCTGAAGAGACTGAGCAGAAACCGCTGGCAAAGCTTTTTAAGTTGCTTCAGCTTGCTTAGGGGATGGATACCCATCCAACTAATCCTCTTGTGGAAGGAAATATTTATCTCTTGTTGCTAATGAATTCATGGTTGCTTTGGTGGTCTTATCCATATAATAGCTTTGAATTTTGGAATTTGATAGTACATAGCTTTTAACGCTTGAATTGTCACAGGATCAATTGGGAGATGTGTTGCACTGGATTCGACAAGCAGTGGCCCTTGTATGTGGGCTGCTATGGGGTGCAATACCATTGGTTGGGGGTATATGGCTGGTCGTGTAAGTTGATGCTTGTGCACTGTCTTAATCTCTTTTATTTATTGGAAAGAGTCGATGTATAAAGTTGCCTCTTAATTTATTTCTTTTCCCGTGTCCTCTCATAGTTTTTGGTACACGTAGATGGAACTTTGATGTCATGCATTTGTACGGATGGGAATTATATTTTATGCCTCTGTATAGCTATAAATTTTTAAACAATGAAAGAACCCAATGATTTTACTCCAATAGATAGACCTACTGTGCACTCATTAAGTTTGTTTGTTGTGAAGGGTAATGTTTATACCACTGGACATCAAATTTAAGTTAAGTCCTTCCGTTGGATCACATGCAAACAGAAACTTATCGATTTTCTAACTTTTGATGCTCTTGTTGAAGTTTTGTGTGGACACTTAGAAGTCAAAGGGTGTCTCAGAGATCACTAAGGATGCACTAAAGGAATTAATTAGTTATGCATGATTTAGCAAAAGGCATACTTATATTCAAAACAGTGCTTTCCATGGATTCATGTGAACCTGGTATTCACAGGGAAATTGGATCTGAGCAATTATGAATTTGATTGAGTAATGTTCTAGATTGCCTGTTTGGGGGCAGGGATGGATTATCTTGATTGCATGTGTGAGCTATGGAGTTAGTAGCTTTTCTCCCACTTTATTGTCGGTTTCCCTCCTTGAGTTCTGATCAATGCAATGTTCTTGTAAGAGGTTTTGGAGGGTGATAGACTATTCTCGGTAAGAAATGCAGAGCTAATCTACTTTCTTTCCTTCATTTCTTACTATCCTTTAAGTGAAAATAGAATGGTTTTAGAGGGACTTTCTAGGTGAGTTAAAAAGTTAACATAGTGGATGACAAAGATGCACAGATAGATGCACTTCCTGAATTGGTTCAAAATTTGCTTTAAATGCGAATTATGGCTTCGCCCCATGTAATTGAAAAGTCAAAGATGTTCACTTTGGCCGTCGTTTTTGTTACAAGCTGCTGCATTGATTCTAGAGGTTTACTCTTTTATGATGGACTGTAAGCCTCCTATATGATGAGATTTATTCCTTTTAGACGACATTATTCTAGAACCATGTATGGTGTACAAAGAAGGCGGTGGTTGGCAACACTCTGTTAAGGAAAAATTAACATATGAGGAATGTCATATATTGTGAAATTTGACTTGCTTGAATGCCTGTTCTTTGCATCTGTTTACTGTGAATGATGTCAACTCAAGTTAATGGCGGTATTCTTTTGCAGATTCCTTTTGATTTCGTCTGGGATCATCTACGGCTATTATGCGATTATACTAAAGATTGACGAAGAAGATTTTGGTGGTCATGGAGCTCTCCTCCAGGAAGGGCTTTTTGCTTCTATAACTCTCTTTCTGGTACCCTGACATCTTTTTGCTCTTCTCTTTCTCTCACACGCGGTGGATCATGTTGGTCATTAACTGACAATTTCCCCGTCTCTGTCTTTCAGCTTGCGTGGATTCTTGTATACAGCTTGGGACACTTCTGATTAGCTAGCCACCACCAATTCAGCTACAATCTAGATGTCACAAGTGATGTATGAACAGTGACTTGGTTACATTACACCTTGTTGCTTGTGCTGCGAAAACGCTCAGAAATTTTCTTACTGACATTTTCATTTGCTTTCTACTATGATTGCAACATTTTGGTTTAGAGCATATAGATGTTTAAGCCGAGGCTCCTTCATGAACATCCCAATTCCTGTAGCAAGTTGAGTTCTGCACAGCGGATGATTATCACAGCCCAAAAAAAAAAAAAAGGAAAAAAAGAAAAAGCAATTTCCGGTGGTTTTCCGGTGAAAAATTGTTTTGAGGACCATGACAACAGTAGGACGTATACGGGAAGTCTATCACGAAAAGACACTTAAGGAATCAAAAATAGCTGTTCCATTTCGGAGGGAATATACAACTTTCACAATAGCTTAAATGCAGGAGTCTCATTGTCAATTCTACAATACAAAAAAGTCCAGCTATCTGTTGATGTCTAGCAAATCAATTTTTGTTAGGATTACCGCCATTTTAACATGGGCGAGAAATGAGCTGAATTGTTCTGCTTTACACAAATCTTCCGAAATCAAAGACACTGGCCAGAGATTTTACGTCTATCTCTGATGCCGATTTCTGCCTCTTCGTGAAACAAGGTATATGCGGCCATAAACCCACCCTCTACCTAGACTTGAAACTGATGGCTGCAGAAAAAAATGAACCAGTGATGTGGACAATGGGCGAGCAGAAAAGGCAAAGCACATGTGCTAAAAGATTAAGATATCATTAGGACCGATTGCATTGACATCACAGTAACTGGTAAATGTTGGAAAGCCCGAATTTACTTTAGGTACTAAGAAATATAACTCTCATAATTGACAACGGCATTTACAATGAGCTCTAATAGAAACTACAAAATGTTATAGAGAAGTAATAGCATGTTCAGTATGCATGTTTTTTCCAAGCATTTCAATTCCTCTAAATCCCAAAATCCTATGATCTTCTCTCTGACTATACTTGTTTTACAAAATCCTCTTAATATCATCTTCGTTCTCAGTTTCTTACTCGATGCGCATTTCCTATCATGAGAAATAGTAGCAAACTAGATTACCTCCACCTTAATGCGGAACTCTAACAACGATTCACAAACATGACAATCGGCTCGGTGGGGGCTCTGTTCTGGTCTCACAAATGCAAACACCTGGAGAAAAGAGCTATTTTAAATTCTTGAGAATGTATAATAAACTAGAAGCTGAAGGTTTAGTTCGAGCATGAGATGAAATAAAGGACCAGATTTCAAGTGACACAGAAGATTAAATAAAAGCTTCTAGGGACTTTAATACTAATACTATAATAAGATCAACCGACCTCCTCCCCACAATTTGGGCATGCTCCTTTAAGTGCTACCAAGTCATTCTTCCACAGGCCTTGAAGCACTTTAACTGTCCGAAAAGGTGAATACGAAATCATGAAATTTGGGGAACAAATATAACAATTACAATCTAATAATACAATAAGATTAGACCCATTAGTAGTACAATTATCAAATAACATTAGATCCATTATTCTCCACTTCGGGATTTGATCCATAAAGCCGAGAAAAACTATATCAACTCTGGAACTCTGTTATGCAAGGCTTTATCCATTGCTGTTAATTACCTGAAGCTGATGCGACCGGATAGCCAATCACAGATCCGAATGTCATCAAGAGAACACCATTCACCATGGCAAGCAACTCTGCCATAGGTGCTTGACTGCCGTAGGAATATCCTGAACTGAATGCATCTTGATAAGCCAGGCCTACGGTGTATATTACTGGCACAAGACAGGATGTACTGCCAAATCCAAGAAAAAGGAGCCAGATGCTAGCTAATGCAAAAACCTGTGATAGATCTTCCTGCCCTACATCCATGTCACTAAATATTCAAGTGAAGAAAACGCAATGCTCCTAGGCACCAACTAAAACAGATTAAAATCAGGAAACGCACGCTTTGGTTCTTGAGAAGAAAAGAAAACGCTCGATAATCACCAAACCTTGCTTACAGATTTTTTTTTTAAACTTCCGCAAAACTCTATGGGAGACATAACATGGACAGTGGTTGAGATTCAATTACAGAATTCAAAAAATCGACAAGCTCAGTTATGGATGCTGCAAGATTCATGAACACGAACATTTTAAAAAGATTATTTTAAAGAGAAAATCACCTCCGCATCCGAATAGGTTGATTGCCGCCTGAGACTACACCGGGGGTATTTAACCACCGATTTCGAGCCATACCACCGCAGCTTTAACTGTTACAGATTGTTACACTCATAAGAGCTCAAAGCATAAACATCACATAAATTCATTTAAGATTCAATTAACAACACGTAAAAGGAAGTTACCTCCACTCTATCAAACATGTCATCAACTATCAAAGGTTCACCGCTGTAATACGCATCCCGTGCCTGCAAAAATTGGAAAGAAAAGAGAAATTCAAAATTGGAAGGGAAAAAGGAATTGAACAGCTGAGCGCATAGAGAATGATATAACCTACTTGCAGATAGAGAGCTTCCAGGGTTTCCTTGCTGGCCGTCTCGAGTGGCCCAACGAAGATGCAGGAAGGACCCTCGGCCACCGCGTTGTCACAGACGGCGGCTCGGCAGGGCTTCGCGGAGATCCGAACCAAAAACGGGGCTCCGATGCGGGCGGCTCTGGATGATTCGAGGACCGTGGACCCGATCACGTGCGGCGCCAAGGGGGTGCTGGCGCCGGCCATGACCCGTGCGTGGCAGTGGTTGAGTGGTGGCTGACTTGGCTGCTGCGGTTGCAGAATGAGAGTAAACGAGCGGTTGGGATTGTATATTTCGAGGGGGTGACGGGTACCGGCCACAGAAATGGAAAATGGGTCCGGTATGACGAAAATGCCCCTTGAGGCTGCAATTCGCTTTTCCGCTTAAATATCTATCTTGCGTGGGGTGTGGGAATTTCCCTTCCTCGTGATTGGCTTGTGGATTTTGTGGCTCGGAGGATAAAACGTTTAGTCACGAATTTCACAGCGACGTCGTTTTCAGTAGTACCGGTTTCTTCGAATGAGAAAAAAGGAAAAATATGCGTTTTCCGGGAGTCGAACCCGGGTCTATTGCTTGGAAGGCAATTATCCTGACCGTTGGACTACAAACGCTTGCTGAAGAGTGGTTCAAATGTATTAAGTATATTAAAAAATACGCTGGTCCACAAACTTCTACAACAAGGAATAAAAAATAGTTTATTTGAATATCTTGAAATTTAATTGTTGATTTCATCAGCTTTTGCTTGTTTGATTGATGCTTGTAACTGAATCGGGCATCATTTGACCAATAAAAGGACACGACCAAAGAAAAGTCTAAATTGCTTGATGATGGATCTCTAATTAATTTGGAAAGAATTAGTTTGTCCATTTTATGCCCATTTTGCTAAATATGAATTTGTTCAAAATTAGGGATTACTTATCTCTATTTTGTTACATCATTGTTCATGTCTTTAAAAGCATTGCGTACTACTGGTAAACAAGAATGAAGTCACCATTCAATTCTGTAATCAATCATTAAATGGGCTAATTTAAGATTCACGCCTAGGAACACTATTTATTTATCACATTGAAAACGATACCATATAAATCTTATATTAATTTAATCTAATTTTTGTCTTCACACCATTACAAAATAAAAAAAATAGAAATAGAGAAGTATTGTGTTTAATTATAACACAATACAAACAATCCGCATTATATATTGGTTTGTTATTTTACACAACACTTATACATGAGCTCCGCTTCTCTTGTCCATGACTTTTAGTCCTCTGTTTTGGAAAAAATTTCATGGAATATTTCAACGACCCATTTGATTTGCCATTTCGAGATCCCAAAGGTTGTAAATATATTTGTCTTTTCAACTCTGTTGGTCGTCGTGAATGAATGGGGTTGCAATAAAGGATAAAAGCAAAATGGATTGCAAAGGAAACACAAAAAGAAGACCCAAAAAAGACAGAAGGGAAGTCCAACATGGATGTGTTGGCATATGGACGACAATACAGGACAATTTGTACCTTTTGTCTCTTTCTGCATCTTTTTGTTCCTCCTCTGTTATGTTATATAAGACACAAGGCCATTTCTTCCATGTTTGATGCAAGACATTCTATGTATACAAGAAGAATACAAAACATTAGAATCAAAATCTCGTTTTCTAAGTTTAACAATTCAGGTTTACACGCTACTTTCTGGTAAAGAAGGGATCCCATTCATGCTTCCCCACTGACCCAACCAGATTATACTTCCAACTAAATTCTTCTGCAAAAGTAAAACTAGTGTTCTTCCCCATCCTCATGTCCCTCCTAATTCTCTCTGTTCTTTCAAGAACTCCCTTAACTGTGATATCAAACGCATCCTCAAGGGCGTCCAATCTAGATTTTGGATTTGCATATACTACTTTTGGAATCTGCCTGATGACCTCCAGTCTCATCGCCCGTACCTTCTCTTTCGGAATCCGAAGTAGGATCTTCTCGATGCTGGCATTCCCACTTTTTACTTCTGGTGCAGGTATGAACACAGAGTACTTGGTGTAATCTTTTGGTAAATGCCATAGATATTGAACGTAAGCTGACCCCGGATGAAAGAAAACGGGAATGCAGCCTGCCAAGATCGAATCAAAAGCAGATCGCCGGGTGAATGAATCCCCCGGAGGCTGTAAGCAGAACTGGGAGCTTTGAAACATTTTCATCACGTAAACTGGCTGGTAGCATCTGTTTCCACGGTCATTGCATTCCAACAACTTGCATGTCTTCCTGGAAGCCCGGCACTGTTCGATGATCTCGGCACGGATTGAATCTTCAAGGTGGGGTCTAGGGGCACCGGCGAAACAAAAGAGATTCCGCCGCTTCTGCCTTCTCATGCTCTTCTGCCATAGAAACACTTCGTTGTCGGTTGAAGGGTGGAAGTATGTTGGATAAGGTATTGCGAAGTCGTTGTTGTTCCAAGGGCTTGATTCAATGACCAACATCGTCATGTTCCTTGACTCCGGCAAGAACATTAGTCGATTACCCCAGTCGGAATCCTGTTCCCCTAGCCTCCGAAAATCCCAGGTGATCCTTCCGGCGACGACGAAATGATCCCTTCCCCACATTTTCTTCCACTCGGGTCTTTCTCTGAGCCACTTGACAAGGTCTAGGGAAGCTGCGTCTCTCATAGATATGGTTGGAGACCAAAGGTAGCGAGAAACGTCCAGGCCTGCATAGTATGGAACATATATTGCTGAAGCCAACGATGAATCATTTGTCAAGCACTTGTACTGTTTCATTCGATTGTGGAAAATGACTTCCAACAAGAATTGATTTGTCCCAAACCAGCTGCCTTTTGAATTGCCCCTCTTGAATCCTGTAAGATAAGGACCAAGACCCATGTTTGCTGTAAACATACACATATTAGTCCAATTGCTAAGCGACCGGCAGTTCTTGAGCAAGTCTTCGTTGAACCGGCTAGGAAGATCATGGACATAAATGTACCTTCCCGAGCAGGGATCATGATCAGAATCAATATCTTCACCATCGTTCCTTCCTGTCCCAGTGGCGGTACTCGCGTTCCTGTTCTCCGGTTGACGAAGTGGAATCACTGCTTCAGACGAATTCAGATTAATAGCCACTCCCTCGCCGGAATTCAGATGGACAAACTTAAGTTCTTTCTCTGCCAGGTTCGTTTGATTGGTGGGTTGCACTTCTTTCCCAGAAATCTTTACAGGATCACAATTTTCAAGCACGTAATCCGGGGCTGAAAAATTGGTAAACCGGCCGTCCCTACTATGAGTTCCATCCTGTTTAACTACAACATCTCCGACATTGATGTCTTTTACAGGCTCTACAACAACGGTTTCTTCTCTATAAAAACTTTTACCACGCGATTTGCTACTGCTTTCCTTGGAATTCCCGGCCAAAAAGTCGTCGCCGAACGAGGCAAACCTCGGGGTGCCAACCTTGGGAGCCAAAAAACAGAAGAAAAGCACTATGAACCAGAGAAGAAAAGAGGCCAAGACAACTAACCATAACCGGTTGCGCGCCCTGCCACCGTTTGGCTTCTCCATCGCCGGACTATAGGCTCCCATGCATGACCTCCGGTACGCAGCTGATCTTCCACGAATCTCCAATCAAAGATATACCAATCCCGGTACACAAAACAAGAATCCGAAGGGTCCGTGGGGTTGGAAAATACGTTTGCTTCCAACCCCGACAAACGAAAAGATTATACGATACGACGTAAACCAAGGATCAAAAAAAGGAACGGGCGCATGGGGATTGATGGCATCAGTCGAAAAGGCACAACAGAACAATTGCTGGCAAAGCAACGGAAGAATTTCTTGCCGAAGGGGAGAGAAGGGAGAAGAAACGATGGACGTTGAAAGTTCAGGGTTCTGGTCCACTAATGTTCCAAGGGAACGTTCTAAATATACCTAGCCGCCAAACGTATTGACGAACAAATCAGCCCACTACCACGTTGTCTTATTCCAGATGCTCCCCTTCGTGCTCGGGTTATTCTGATCCAACGGCTTTCAAACCCTTCTGAAGAAGTAGGATCCACGTAAAGCTTAGCCTGCACCTCATCTCCTCCTCGAAGAGGAGACTTTAAACTGAACATATAAGGGAGGACTTTATTATTGCATCTAGATTTACGCTACATGATTTGATTGCAATTCAAAGGTCAATTTATTGGGGCGGTGACGTAGATTATTGTGCAAAATAGCGATGCCCTATGTTATCTCCTCCACGAACAATAAGAGTGATTGGTCTATTTTTGGCATATAATTTGATAATGAAATGTTTTGACTATGAATTTTCTTCATTTTTTTGTTTTAATTGTAGTTCAAGTTGTTTTTTTTTTCCCCTTTAGGCACGTCGTGAACTTGTCAAGATTATATAGGGTTAAGGAAATGGTCCTAGTCTTTGCACGTCATCAGAAACGTGTTATACCAACTAATTTATTGTTTAGTAGACAACATAGTATTTTTTTAAAAAAAAAATAAAGCACCAATTCGACAATTGAAATTTTTGAAAGACAAAATATGCTCATTATTCATAATGCAAGGAGAAAATTGTTTAGGGATAAATGCGATCGTGTAGTTCAAAAAATATAAAATTAAGAAGACTATGAATTTTACATGAGTGGTACAAACTTTTTTGTCAAATTTTTTATTATGGAAATCTAAAGTTTTTTTTCTATGATAACTCTTTCAAATTGATCAGACTTTAAAGCCTCTTTGGTAACTCCCTAAAGTTACACCCACACATTAAATTTTTGTGATATCTTGTATTTATAAGCGATATGGAAGAGTCTTTAACTGAAAATTTTTAAATCTTCCCTTACCACTAATTTTGACTCCATTAAAAGAAGGTGATCCTTGTAAATTTAAACGGCACCATATCTCACAACCCTACCTTTAGGAATCCAGAAGAGCATCTAGATTTATGATATGTGGACTGACTGGGAGCTAACATTGTTGCTACTTAAACTAGTGTTGATGCCAATTCAAAGGTAATATATTGCGACTTTGATGTAGATTAGGGAGCAAATTACGATGACCTAAGCAATTTGCATATTCGCGGCTTAAAACTTATTTTAATGAATAAAATAGAAATAAGAATCTTATTGGGTGTGGTTTTGTGTTGACTGGAATTCGTTTGATTGAAATACATTGAGCTTAAAATCTATTTATTTTTCCATTCTTTTTTTTTTGTTTTTTTACTTATTATTTTTTAAATATTACAATTCACACACCCAAACTCTTGTGCATATTATTCATTTTTTTTTTGACAATAGAAAATGGCATATAACCTTAAAATTTCAACAATTATGAAAAATAAACAAATTATTAGGATGTAAGAGTTCGTCTCAAAACTTTTAAAACAATAAATAAAAAAATTTTATCACTTATAACGCCAAAGGTGATGTTCATACTTTCAAATATAAGATAATATCCATCTTTAACAACAAACCGCCCCACCTCATCTCCACCGTTGGTTGTACAATTTATGCTCTTCTCCTTGTTAATTTTTCTTTCAAGCGCCGACAGATGACCGTTCAAGTTGGTTTTTTTTTTTAATGCACGTGGTTAATTTGTCAAGGTTATTTATGGGTAAGGAAACCGTGCTTAGTTCCTGGAACATCATAGAAAAGGGTGATATATCAACTACTTCTGTCGTTTAATAGAAAAGACACCAAAAATAAAGCTTTTCAAAAGGACCACTTGGGCACTTAAAAATGTTTGAAAGACAAATTTGATATTTGAATAAATGTTTCAAAGACAAAAATATATGTGCTTGAACCAAATTTATTATGAAGTGGTTCTATAAGCATTTACCACCGAAGGGCATGTCCTCGTTCCGTTTCTTAGATAGATGTAAGTTGGAAACTACAAATTCATGCAAATAAATTTTCATTTATGTCTTGCTACCCAAATCGATGGCCCAAATGGGGAGTTCAAACTCAATATCGATGGGTCTAGTGATTGTGAAATAGCACAGGAGCGGAAGTAATGAGTAATAACAAGGAAAGCATCATATAGGCTTTTGTGGGGGAAGTTTGGCACGAGAAAAAAATGCATATGTAGAGTCTCATGCCTTTTTCACAGGACTTCATATCTGTCACGAATAATCAGATCCCACAACAAATAGAGTTAGATTCCTATTACCTAGTGCAATGCATTCTACATTGGTGAAAACTGTTATGACACTTGGAGTATGTGATTTGTCTATGTATAAGTTTACTCCTGTCTCAAACTATCATTTAATACATATACATGGAATGGAATTTAGTATTGGATAGACTAATAAATTTTGAATATCAAGTTTAGAATATACATATTGTGGATCATTTAGGTTCATTGGCATGATCATGTTGTAACACCTTTAGAAATGATTAATTGAGTCTAGGTAAGTATAAGTTTCATGGGGTTAAGCCTACATTCTACCTTTTATAATTTTTTTCTTGTTTTGAATTTTAATAGCAGCAATGTTAATTGCTTTGATTGTACTCTTCATTGTGATGGGTTTATTTTGTAAGGGTGAGGCTTATGTCTTAATATTTGTATTCCTATAAGGTATGATTTTATTACTTCAAATCTTATTATTGCTTTGATTCACTATTCATTGCAATGAGTTTATTTTGCAAAATTCAAGTTTATGTCCTTATCTTTAAATTTTGATTACAATAGTTTTAATTGCTTTGATTGTTCTCTTCATTGTGATGAATTTATTTTGTAAGACTTAGGTTTATGTCCCAATCTTTGTATCCTTAAAATGTATAATTATCTCTCTCAACCTTATTATTATTTGTTAAAAAAAAAGTAATGGGTCTTTGCATTTATAAAGATTTTGCATAAAACAACAATGCTTATGGTTATTGATGCAAGAGGAAATATACTTTGATAAATTTGAGTCCATTGAGAATTGATTAAAATGTGTGCAAGATAAAAGTTTTACATTAGAAAAGGGTAAATCTTCAATTAAAAAAATCAATTATTAAACTAATCTTTTTGTTAGATTTTTGTGTAATGAACTTCATTTTCTCACTCCTCCTAATTAAAGTTAATTTTTTAGAATGGAACCAAGGTCCGTGACATTTGGGCCTTTTGATAGGAAAAGCTCATTCTACTCTTTAAAATCAACTATTAAAAGACGAGTTTCTATATATTGTACAAAATTTCTATTTGACTTATTGATAACATTTGATATTATTCTCTACAAATCTCATCACCCCAAATGAGGAGAAACCAACTGCTAACAATGTGATACCGTACTAAAATTTTGTAAGTGTTAAAAATGGTAGTAGAAGTATTTCATATGTACTTAAATATTGTTTGAGAAATATTTTTAAAACAAGATATATTCCCTTTTACAAAGTGTTTTAAATGGTATAAGGAGTATTTTATATGCATAAGATTTATTTTGACGTATAAGCACTGGAAGATTTGGGCCGTCGCACAAGGATTTTACTGTTGACCTCTTAGAATGGAGAATGGCCGAATTCGATGTCACGGTGACTCGTCCGTAGAGATTTATCTTTTTACTTTTTACTTTTCACTTTTTTATTGGCTGGGAGCTAGAAACAAAGGAGAAGCATTAAGAAATAAAGCCACCACTCCGTGGTCCAATCACAGCAATCAAGCTCTTAGCGTCCCACACGTGTTATCAATGACAACACGTGATTTGAAAAAGATGCTTTGATGTGACAAAAAGCCAAGAATTCGGTGAATCCTGTCTAAAAGCGTACTATACAAGGAACCCAACCACTTAATTTTTTTTATCAAAAGTATTTTCTTTAGAAAAACCTTCAAACATGTCTTCTTGATATAGCATAGTTTTTCTACACGTAAACAATAGTTTTTTTTTTTATATAAATTACCACTAACTACTAATTTAGTGATAAATTAATAGGACGTAAAACTTCTTAATCTTAAATTTGAGACTCAAACACATGAATTGAATGTATATAAAAAAATTATTCTTAACAATTAAAAATGTTAAAATGAACATTTTCATTTAGGTTTTCATAATAATGTCTTTATGTAGAAATTTCATGCATGGTGTTTAAATAATTATCGTTTCTTCTTTTATTATTCCTATAAATATTAAAATTAATATTCTTAAGTTTTTAAGACATAATAGTATAGAGGATTTTAATATCTTACATTTTATTTTATAAATTTTATAAATTTTATTAACTTGAGCATCTTTTGGTACAACTAACTCTTTTTTTAGTAATTTTTTTTACCTATTTTAGTTATTGATTAGATGGAAGATTGTTTTAGAATATATATTATGAATAGGAAATTGTACATGTAAAGTTTCTTACTAGAAAGCATTGTAAATTTAGTTGAAAAATATCAAAAGACTTGGTACTTATTTTCCATTTCGGTCCCTTGAAAAAGAAAAAATAATTAAAAGTGAAATTAATAATATTTTAATTATTTATTTAACTAGTATATGTTTCTTGTTGAAAAATGTCAAAAGACTTGGTGCTTATTTCCCATTTCGGTCCCTTGAAAAAGAAAAAATAATTAAAAGTGAAATTAATAATATTTTAAATATTTATTTAGCTAGTATCTGTTTCAGTTAAGAGTAAATGCTAGTTGCAATTAAGTTCAAAAATTCTAATCATTAAGTTCAAAAATAATAAGTCAGATCCGAGAATTTGCACAGAATTGTAATAATAATAAATAAGCATTTGTGTAAGCACTCTTTTTAACACCGAACACCGCAATAAAAGCACTCCGACATTTAGTTGGTAAACCGTTCCCGTCTGAACCAAGAAAAAGCAAAACCGAGCCTCGCTCTTGATTTGTTCCGCAAATCTCTCTCTCTGTTTGTCTCTTTCTCTCTCCCTCTCTCTTTGTCTGTCTGTCTGATGTCCGTGATATCTTGTTAGATCGAATCATACGGGAAAGATTTTCTATTCCGGCCAACATTTAACAATCCAAGGAAATGTGAATTCTGCATTGATACATCTTGAGCAAGTTAGGCTTATAATTGTTGTTTTTATAGTTTCCGTCGCCGTCAAGTCCATCGCCCGCCGAGATGCGGAGGGGCTCATCCTCTTCGGCGGCTCAGATCGTGGTGAAAATTCACCGGCACCCTCTGCGGGGGAACAACACGGTCCACCCGGTGGGTCCCGCCTCCGTAACCGCGTTACCGGCGTCTCGCGCCTCCGAAGGCGGCGAGGAGTCGATGGCTTCCGGGAGGTGGGTGTCGTGGCTGGTGCCAAGCTTTGTGGTGGCCAACATTGTGCTCTTCGTGGTGACGATGTACATCAACAACTGCCCCAAGAAATCGTCCTCCTGCGTCGCCGCCAGGTCCTTGGGTAGATTCTCCTTCCAGTCCATCAAGGAGAACCCCCTTTTCGGTCCCTCTTCGTCCACGTAATCCCTCCTCCATCTCTCTCTCAACCAATGTACATTGATTACATGTTGCCTGTTTGGTTCAATCGTTGGTTGCATTTTGGTTTTTGCTTTGGCTGTAAAACAGTGCAAGTGTGTCGGTCATAATTCGGGATCTTTCTCGTTTTCAGGTTGAAGAAGATGGGAGCTCTGGAAGTGGATAAAGTTGTCCGCCAACACCAGGGATGGCGTCTGCTTTCTTGTATTTGGTTACATGCAGGGGTCTTTCATATACTCGCTAATATGTTGAGTCTTTTGTTTATTGGAATTCGGCTTGAGCAAGAATTTGGGTTTGGTATGCATCCTCTGTCTCTTCAATTTTGTTCTCATGTCTACATGTTGTTTATCAGCAACTATTTACGAGCTGATCTGTTTGTTAATATGCTAAATCGTTTATATCCTTGTCAATGTTTTGATTTCCTTCACCGTCGGTCTTATTGGTATGTGGAATTTGAGATGAAGCTTTGAACGCAATTTTATCATCTGTTCTGTAAATGTAGAATTATCGTTATTTGTTTGAAAACCACGAAGAGGATTGAGTACAACGCCATGCAATTTCTTCTCTAGAACTAAGTTGCTGAGTTTTCCAGAGCTTGGCTTTTTGAGAAGTGTTCTATAATGAGGAGAAGTAGAATAGAAAATGGATTTGACAAATAGTCAAATGCTGTTTTATGAAAAAATGGCTGGGTCTTAAACAAACTGACGAAATCCCAGGTCCAGGATTTGTTTGGACTAAGTGAAAGATTTGGTTCTAGTCCTGGCCGAGTGGTCAATTGATTTCAGTCTCATTAGCTGTTGACCGCGGATAATTTATAGGTTTCAACACATAGAAGGTTTGTGATCAACAATGAGAGAATAGGAGGTTTGCTGATCTGGTAGGCTTTGGAAGGATTATATCGAGGAGGCGTTTGTTTTTAGGCTTTACTATACATCTTGTTGCTGTAATTCCATTCTGCAGTTGATAACTTCTTGAAACAAGAGCACCTTATTACTTAGTTTCCGAAATAAGTTTGCAGATATACTGTCTTGAAAAGGGAAATATTCAAACACAACTGTTTTTTTCCCCCCCTTATATAAGTCATCCTGGGAAGATAAATTATTCTTCTGCCTTTGCAGTTTGAAGTCTGATTTCTTTATGGTTTTATCCTACAGTTCGAATTGGATTGCTTTATATCATGTCTGGATTTGGAGGAAGTTTGTTGTCAGCTCTTTTTATTCAATCGCAAATCTCTGTTGGTGCATCTGGTGCACTTTTTGGTTTACTAGGAGGCATGCTTTCAGAGCTCATTACAAATTGGACAACATACGTAAGCAAGGTAAATAGAGTTCTCTGCTTCTAACAGAGCTCCGTAAATAGTTTTTGACTTCATCTCATTCACCCAGTCGACTTACTGTTTCAAGTTTTTCTGCCCAGTTCGCAGCCTTGTTGACCCTTAGTTTCATCATCGTAGTAAATTTAGCGGTTGGAATCCTACCACACGTGGACAATTTTGCTCATCTTGGAGGATTTCTCTCCGGGTTTCTTCTTGGGTTTGTGTTCTTGATTCGTCCCCAGTTTGGATGGGTTAACCAGAGAAATGCTGTGTCCGGATTTATTGCAACTCCTGTTAAATCTAAACACAAGACATATCAGTATGTGCTGTGGGTTCTCTCCCTCATACTATTGATCGCTGGGTATGTCCCTGGAATCCTTCTTTATGTTCTGAAATCTCATATCTTGTTTTCTAAAGTATGCGCATGATATGCAAGTTAGTAGATCTAAACTCTTTGCCCTGGGTTGGTGGGAACCAGTGTAAATGCCATCCAGAGAAGGGGTTTCTCTCTAAGGTTCTTTCTTCCATTAGACCATTGAGTCCTCTCTGAACATAAGTTTTCTAATTTTTCAGGTTTACGGCTGGGCTAATTTTTCTTCTTCGAGGGACTAATCTGAATGATTACTGCTCCTGGTGCCATTATTTAAGCTGTGTCCCCACCTCAAGATGGAGTTGCAAAGCACAGCAGGTGTATTGTCAGGTATTGATGTCCTGCTCTTCTTCCATTTTTCTTTGGTATGATTTTCAGTTCTTGTCTCTATCAGGAAGCATATGAGGAAGTACATGCGACGATAGAACCAAATATGAGAAGTAGATACAAAAGCTTCCATTATTTTGGAAGTTCATTTTTATCTAAAAAAGAAAAAGTTCAACGTGTTAACGTTGGAGTGATAGAATCAAATAGTGTGACAATTAAGAATATTTCTGCCTTGCTGTCCTGTTCAGTAGTTCACATAATGTTTTTGCAGTCGAACCAAATGGGGAACCAACTGAACATGACATGCCTGAGCAACGGAAGAAGCAGCACCTATGCATTGTCTAACATGAGTGAATCCCAGGCTCAGCAGCTATGTACCCAACTCTGCAGTTGATTTGCTTGAGCCCATTGGTGTATATGAGCCGTCCTTGAATCTGTAGATAAATTCTGGATCCATCAAAAAGATGGTTACCATTTATATTTTTGCAATTTACTTGGCTCTTATGAAGTCCTTGCTCCTTATTTGTTTCAAATGGATTTTCCGATTCAGATAAGGTAACGTGATAGGGAAAAAAAAGAATAACTATAATTAGCCAACTATTTTCCTCTTAACCTATAATGTAATTATAAACAAGTATCTAGTTCAGTTAAGAGCAAAAAGTTATTTGGAAACTAAATTGACACTAAAAATAGATGAAGTTCTATTTTCAATGAATCTTAAATTAGCCAATTCGATAAAACATTCTTATATAGTTCTTGAAAGGATGGATAATTGTTTAGAAGTTATAGAAAGCTAAGAGAATAAAACCTAATTTAAATACTGTCTAAGACGACAGAAGTCAATGGCCATGACGGTGCTGATAGAAGTCCGTGCCCTACAAGAGATATTTTACCGAGTTAGCGACACTCGCCTTAAGAAACCGAAGTTCGCCGTAACAACTACCTTAGGCAATTTCCAGTCCTATTCGGGGAAGACTTCGCGGAAAGTCTATGAGCGCGTTCCTAATATTTGTCTTTCGTTCTCTGAAAAATAATTCTGCTTGTTTTGTGTTTGGCGTCCTGCTCAACGTTCTCCTCTAATCGTCCTCTGCTTTGCTCTTGGCGCGTTCGCTTTGCGTTTTTCAGCAACCAAATTGGTGAGTCTTCTGCGAGTCTTCCGTGAGTCTTCGTTCTCGTCTCATCGTTGCTGCTTTGAAATTGTAGCGTGTATTTGAGGGACTGATCATTCTGGTTTAGGTTTCTGATCTCAATAGTGAAACAAAACAAGCGGAGACTACTTTGTTAGCAATTCGCAATTTCTGGTTGTGTTTAATTTGATCATCATTCGTTGACTGATGAAAATTTTTTCAGTCGTTGACCACGTTGACTTGTTTTTCGGGTCGCGTGGAATGTTTGCCTCTTGATGAAGCGGAGAAAGACGAAAGAAAGGGAATACTGTTTTTTCTGTCTTGGGCTTTTCATTACTTCGAATCCGATACTACAACAAATTCTTTAGTGCTTGTTTCTCTGCAAGGAAACACGGAGATAGTAGGTCCTCATATCTTTTTCTTCAACCTTGTTGTCTTAGCAAGAGGCTAAATTCGTTCTGCCTTTTCTATAAAATATTTCAAATCAGATTCTGTTTGATTATCTTGCTTAGATTAGAGTGCACTTTTTCCTTCTTCTTCTTTTTTTTCCCCTCTGTTGCTTTCATTTAAAGGCATTGTGGCGCTTTGTGATGTTTAAACCAACTGCGTTTCTCTACATTCATTGAGCTGGAGTTAGTCTGTTACAGAAGACCCGATATAGTTTTCAAGGCACCTTTGTAAGAATGTAAAAAACCCCAGAGGTCAGTCAATCCATGTCCTTCTAGGAATAATTGCTTATGTCCACAATTGCCTGAATCGGTCCTAGCTTCTTTTTGTAGTTTATTTGTTTGATGCGTCCTCCAGTGACTCCTTAAACATCAAAGAAGTGGAAGATGAAGATTTAGATGTATATCAAATATTCAGGACTTGGCTTTTATGCCCCCCTTTTGGGTTGGTTATAAACAATTCTAAACGTAGGGGATATATGCCACCAAATCAACCCCCCCTCTCTTCCACCCTCCAACTGTCCTAAGCACTATCCTTGAAGTACTCAAGAATTGAAAGAGGTTCTCTCTATCCCGTTTCTATCTGGATTACCAATACATAATTTTTTTTTTCTTGTACAGTTATTGTCATCGCTTTAACACCATATTTTCAATTTTCTCATACTCAAGCTCACCTACAAGTCCAATATTTCCAACTTTTGCTCATCATCCTGGCAAGATGCACACTAATGTTGGATGTAAGCAGTCATTCATCCTCAAGCCCGCTGTTGGTACCATGGGATGCCACACCAAGTACCTTGTTTCTGATGTTGGCAAAACTTAATCCTGGCTTCTCCACCTTTAGATAGTATCACCTTCATCATGTTATGTCACAATGTGCATCTTGTTAAGCATCTATGCCTCTGAAAATGGCTTCACAAGGTTTTTGCTTTTTTAGTATATGAGTACGTTGAAATTGACCACAAGATTTTGCCTGGATGTTTTGGTGATATGGTGTTAGAGTTGGTATATTTTCATTGTCCATGCTGGCGGATGATAGGGAGACATAGCCAGACCAGACACTGTGTTGTATGACATATTGCATGCATTGATGGACTTGTTGGAGATGCCAATAGCAACACCAATCTTGCAGACCCTTTGTCAACAGTGTTGTTCTGTGCTACCTAATTGTTTTAGTTGGAAAAATCTTACAGAAACAAAAGGAAAATATCTAGATTATGTTCTTATATTCTTTTGAGTATTCTTCTGGATTTCTAGAACTTCCTTCTAATTCTCCCTGGATTTGTGTTGGGATGGGTTCAAAAGCCTTTAAATTTTGAGTTGCAGTGGCATGGCCTTGTATACTGTTTGTGGTTCTGCCATTTGACTGGTGGTCAGTTTGTGCAGTGGTGTTGGGCAATGGGCTTTTGTGGCTTTGAAACAGAGGGTGTGTCATATAAATATTTTGGGAGCTTGCTTTATAATGAAAGGTCACAAGGTTGTTGATCTCTTTTTTGGTGGCTTGGGGTGGTAATGAGCTAGTGGTTGTGGAGGATTTGGTGGTGAGCACTAGCTAGAGTCACCATTAATCTCTGTGTTGGTGTTTGGCGGAGTTTTTTATGGGAGAGCGCCCTTGAACAGCAACCAGTTAGTACTGCTTCTTTGGGCATACAGGACAACAAAATTTAGACAAGAAAAACATCGGGTTTTCATGGGCAATAGTCAAAACAAGGGGTTTGTTTAGGATTGTGGAAAACTATGGAGGTTGTGGTTAGAAATGATTCTAGGAAAAGGTGCTATGCATCATATTTTACGTGTGAATTTTTTTTTTTTTTTAAATTCTCTACTTATAACCGTTTGTCTGATTTCATAAGAAAAAAGACTCAAGTTCTCTTTGCACTTAAAAGGTCTACTATGCTCTACTAATGTTTAGCATAATACTTTTTATTGCCTTGGAGTCTTCTTTGCTATTGATGGCAAAGATGACCACAAGCCACGAGGTCACAAAGAGGAACATGTCATGTTTATTGCCTTCTCAATTCCATTTACAAAGTAAATAAAAGAATTGTGTCTGCAAGTGATGTTGTTTCATTTTGTATCTTTTATAATGATATAAAGAATGACTTTTTATGGACTAATCTTTGTCAACCCTGTTTTGAGCTAGATAAGTCTACTCTATTCCCAGACATTGCCTCCACAATTGTGTAAAGAAGAGGGTTCCGACTACTAGTTTAGGGGCTGGCTGCCCCTAAACTATAGTTTCATGTTGATTCTATTTCTAATACTTCAAACATGGAAGGATGTTAGCGCATTCTATATGATTATACCTTTGTGATCATACAGGTTGGTTAAGGATGATATTAAGGGTGAGTCTGCTCTTACCACTACATCAGAAATTGGAAAGGTGGTCATAACAGAAAGTGGTGAGACTGAGTTACTTGTATCTGAGCTGACGAAGGTGGATGATGAAAAATCAGTAACTGTTACAGGGTTGAAGGTGAGATGTTTCTATGAAATCCTATTTACATAAACAATGAAGAATATACTATTTTTACTGGAGTGAGGAGTGATGGCAAGAAGATCTAGTGATAAAGGAGGCGTATAAAAAAGAGAATACAGAAGAAAAGATAAGGACTGAAGAAATGAATAAAGAGATGAAGTATGAAAAAAATGGTGAAAGGGATTCTAAGTTCTTCAAGAGGTGGAAAAGGAGAAAACCGGATTTAAGGAGTATTGATGAAACAGCTGCGAAGGATAATGAGGAACTTAAATCTACAGACACAAGTCACACAATTAGCAAAGGGAAGATCATTGACTTTGGGGGTAGTAGTTCATTGGCTATTGAACACGCCAATAAGCTAGAACCACAGGACAAGAAACACAAGAGGAAGACAACTTTAAATGATGCAAACAATGTTGTTTTTAAGAGTACCAAGAACACAGAATCTTCAGTCAAATATCTTGAAAAGAAGAAAACGGCTTTGAGGATTCGCAGTGTAGTGGCTACTAAAGATGCTAATGAGCAGGATTCATCAAGCAACAAGCCTAAAGAGGATAAGATGGCTCTGACTAGTTGCAATGAAGTGGTCGATGGGAATGATGATGAGCTGAAAAGGAATAAAATGAAGGGAATGATATTCATGTGTAATTCCAAGACAAGGAAGGACTGCTTCCGCTACAAAGTTTTTGGTTTGCCTACAAGAAAGAAAGAAAGTGTACTAAAGGTTTCTAGCGGCATGAAGTTGTTTTTGTTTGATTATGAGTCAAAGTTGATGTATGGGATCTATAAAGCTGCAGGATCTGGGGATTTCAACATTGAGCCCAGAGCCTTCAAGTCTGCGTTTCCAGCTCAGGTTAGTAATCATGCAACTTGACTTTTTAGTATTTGACTTGATAAGTTGATACTCATGGTTGATTTTTCGTTATTGTGAAAGCTTTCAAGATTGTGCACTCAATTATAGAATCGAAAATGTTTATATTTGTCCGTTAACTTACAAAGGTTTTGATTTTTCTCATCAACTATAAAGGCCAATCAAAGCTAGAGCTTTAAAACAAGAAGCCTTATTTGGATAATTTTTCAGGAAAAGACCAACTCAATTTTAGACACTTTTTTTGCAAAGGTCACCGGTTGAATTTTCAGATATACTTTCTGTTGTTAGCACACTCTTCTAACAATTACCATAAGACTCCTCAAATGACAACTCAAAAACATGTAGGAAAACTAAAAATTTCTTTTTTTAAAAAGCACTTGGCTTTTCAGGTGCAGAGGCTAATCTTATTGGTGAGGCAAAAGAAAAAATTCAACAGTTTTGGAAAGGGAAAAAAGTGTAGGCTTGCTGTGGTTGTTGTGCAGATTTGGCGGCAACCACGTTAGGGTCACTACGTAATTCTAGCAGTGCTCACTGTTGTGGACATTGAATAACCTAGCAACTCTACGGTGGCTGCTGGGTATGTATGGCAGTTAGAATAGGATAATCAGATATGTTTTGGAGCGACAAGATGGGTTTTGCAAGATATGTGGCAGGTGCACACTGCATAGAGAAAAGTTTGTATTGATTCTTGAGGTATTCAAGTTGTGGAATCCACCTGGTAGATGCCAAGCATAGTCACATTACCTTGTGATACCTTTTGATCCCATGCGGACTTGATTTCAATGGATGCTGTGTTATTTTTTTGTAACAGTCAGTGTTGAAAATGGATGTCGTTTTTGGCTCCAGGACTAAGACTGGAACATTTTGTCTAAGGATATTTTAAAACTGTTTAATAGGCGTAAGGGTATTACAATAATCTCTGAAAAATGATTTCATTTGGTGAATTGTTTTGTTTTCTCGTTTTGTCCTAGTGGAACAATGCTGTTTTGATTTGAGCATTGTCTCTAAGCACAAGGGAGTTGACGTTAGGAATTTTTGATGAAAAAAGCTGAGAAGTAGAGGGAATCGGAGCTGTTGGTGGTGGTGGACATAGGGATTGTTTGTCCAAACCACCTAAATCTTGTGTTTTGTGTTGATTGCTTGGTGTAGTTGCTTTGTGTGCACCGTTCCCATGTCCAACATGTTGCATATGTATCCCAAACAATAAAGTCTGAAGTTGCGAAAAGAAGTTACACACAAACTCCTATTCCGTTGATTTTTGTTAGAGAATATAGTCTTGTTGTTTTGTCAATTCTTATTCATTCTTGGGGAACAAAAGCAAATTGTATGTCTTGGACAACCGACAACTTGATCATGGTTAATTTTGTACATTGACACATTAAGCATTTACCTTTAAACAATTACTGTCATATTTTTTATTTATGGAGAATTGTTCAAAGTGTTAGCATAAACAAGGGAATTTCATCATATCTTTGGTCTAAATGTGAATGTTTGACTTTTAATAAAAAATATGAACATTTTTAGTTTTTTTAGACGGTGCTTTGGTATATAAGAATATATGAAAGGGGTCGATCTTAGTGTTTAATTATGGGATTTCTTTCTATTTTCTTGGTCAAGTGTACTCAACTGTTGGTTCATACTTTTTATCTATTGATTAGTACAGATGTTCAGATTGAAAAATTGGTTTAGAGTTTATGGAGGAATTCATAGAGCACACACAAGTGCTACGTGAATTCTTATGTATAGCAATATGTCCACTGAAATTTGGCTGCACACCTGTGTCATTGGGATTTGGTATTCTTAACCTATTTTGTTGGGTTTTAATTTCTTGATATTTTTCTTGCTTGACTACAGCTCTGACTCCATGAATGGTCAGGCTTTTTGTGATGTTTGGTTTTTGCAATAACCAAGGTGTTCTTTTTTATCATTTCTTTTTTGTTCTCCTTAAAATCGCACTTTTCTTTTTATTGGTGGGTAGGATGTCCCTACCTAGGAAAGCTGCACTAGCTTCCATGGTGGTCATCATTATTGGATGATTGGAGTGATCGGAGAAACTTCACCGTTATCATTGAAGCAGTCCAAATCTTCCTGGTGCCTTTTTATTTCATCTTTTATGAAAACAAATAGCTGTTCCCTAGTCCACTAATTGTTATTGAATAGATGCTAGGAACTTTGTAGTTAGAGAAAGAAAATATTAGGATCTCAAATATTATGACATGATTTGAAATCTGAAAGATGGGAAGAAACTACAGTTTAGTTTAATTTCATAGCTTGCTAAACATCCATGGTTTCTGTTTTTCTTGCAAGTCAGCATATTTCTCCAGTTAATAAAATGGTAATGAGGGAAATTTTGAAATGGCTTCTGTTAGGTGCGCTTCACTATTATCGAGACTTGTATGCCCGTTCCCGAGGAGAAGTTCAGCAGGGTTATCAAGGATAATTATTACACACAGAACAAATTCAATCTTGAATTGACCTCTGAACAGGTTTGAATTCCTTTTCAATGAAAATGTTTGGGTGGAAAAATTGATTGGCACAGATGTTCACCTTTCTGCACTTCACGTCTGTTGATAGCGATTGCATTATATACTGGTCAACAGGTGAAGAACCTCTGCAAGCTCTTCAAAGTTGCCAGTAAAGGCCCCAAGTCCGAACAGTTTGGCAGAAGTCTCAGGTCAGAAGATCACCAATCTGGAGAACGCAAGAGAACTACATGGCACCCTCGCAGAACAGAAACTCGGCTATACCATCGCAGGGAAGAAACTCACAGATTTCCGAATCGAGGGAGAGTAAGGTGGCACAGTCAGGAGCAAGACCGGAAACATGCTTTCAACAAAGATCATCCATATGGAGAGAGGCCTAATGCATGTGAAAGGGAGGCATTTGCATCTCCTTTAATTATTATGCCATTTGCGTCTCCTTCTCAAGACCCAACATTTTTTCTAGAATCAAGTCATCCTCACAGGTTCCCGCCTTATGATTATGAGGGAGCTTTAGAATTTGATAATTACAGAAGAGACCAAGAGGACGAGTATTATGATCCACATCCTTCAGATTTAGAACTGAGGCACCAATTCAGGATTGACCATCGTGATTCCTTTCCTCCATACGAGGAGCGCCCTTTTTACAGAGAACCATTCTGTTCTGCCGGCTCACCCATGCCGCACCATTTTGGAAGGCGGCCGCCACCCGAGTATCGTCCTCTCAGAGGTCCTGTTACCTAAATGCGCCTGTTCTCTGGTAGACAAGGTACGAAGTTCAACATTTTCTTCAAGAGTTTCTAAACCATGTGTTTTGTGTAGAATGTGTATTTACGAACAGAACCTTCTTATTTTGGGGGAATGTATCTGATCGAAAACAAAATCTAAAGTTGGCCCTCAATTGTGACTGGAGTGGTTTAAACATTTGTTGATCTCAAACACGTTAACTAAATGAAATTAAGTTAACCTTATTTTGGCTCCAGTCTTCAATGTTATTTGGAGAGCCTGACATCTTGGCACGTATATTTGCTTTTCATCAGAGCCTTCAAGCCTTATGTAGTATGGGGACCTCGTCTCTACTTTCTAAGGCTTTGCCATCTCTATGTTTCGGTAAAGCTCGAACCTACCACGATCCCATTCCCTTGGCTCTCCATCATGGCCGCCCAAGAGAGCCACCTGTCTTGTTCTTGACAAGACACGTACCTAGAAGGAATGAGTTTATTTGGCAAAAGTTGGATCCCTGGCAATAATACGGTGGGGAATCCCTGGCAAGTTTGGTGAAGACAGGAAACTTCCTCATAATTCATCAAGTTCTCCAAATGAATGGGAATCCTGTGAAGGTACAATGGACGGTGGCTTGTCCCATGCTGTGTCTTTTCCATGCTTGCACTAGCCTACTCCCTCACTGTTTCCATTAACTGATTCTGCAACTTCACCCTCCGCCATTATTGCTAAACAGCTTTGAAGCTTTCCCATGTCATTTTCCTCTGGCTCTGTCCTTGGCTCCTTTTGGGTCTTACGGAGGGATAGTTAATCCAGTGGTTGGCCTATGTTTGGCAAGCTTTGAGAGAAAAGTAGTGTCCCCTTGGCCAGTGTGAAGAAAAAGGAAAGACACTGTTAAAGCAGAGAAAGTTCTTAGACACATAATAGTCATTTGCTTGCTTCTTAAACTTGGAATCCCCTTTTACAGAAGATCGCGTGAAGTCGCAATCTGTAATGGGTAGGCATGCAGAGCTTCATCAAAGAAGGGTGCATGTTCTGCATAAGCTGGTCCCTACGTCCACCCAACGATTCGACAATTGATGATCGCACGCATGCCAACTTCAGTACATACTACTGTAATACAGTGTTGTTATTATGTCAGTCCAAAATTATTGGACCTAATTAATGATGCCCTTGAGTAAATGATAACAAACAAATATGGATGATTTTTATTTTTTTGATTTGTCCTTAAAACAATTATTTTCCAAGAATATTTGTGTTCGGTAATTCGAGTTCAAATTTTTATACCTATCACGAGTTTATAGCTATGCAACTGGTCATTAGAAGAAAGAGATATATAAACGTACAAGATCAAAAGAATACCAATATAAAATAGTTCTTATCTAATTACAGGATAAAGTAATATGACAAAGATTCTGATGATATTAAGTTAAAAATACTTAAATGAAAACTTTTTTCTAAGGCTATGAAATTTTGCTGCAAAAATCTCACAAAAATTGCAACCATTATATACAAAAATTGGTGATAAGTAATTATTTCAGTTGGGAATAAGTGTTACTTGAGACTTTTTAGTTTCAATCTTGATATTGAATACATGTGTAGGTGTGTATTAAAGAAAAATTATTTACAGAAACTCATCGCAACAAAGAAAAAATAGTGGAAAATGGTAGAGAGAAGCATGCTTGTGAAATCTCGCAAAAGATCCTGTTTCCCATGATCAAAGTTAAACATCATGCTGTGGATCTTTGTAATCAGATCTGTCTTGTTAGCTATGAGAAAATGCGTTAGATGGACTTTCTACCATGCTGACAAGCCTGTCCCCATTTCCATAGCCAAAACTGGCCTAAAGCTCTATGGCCTTCCATTACTGTCCCAATTATTAGACATTGTCGGATTTCGGTCCCGAAAATTCTTTATCCAAATATGCTTTTGCAGCCTTGAGGTGAACAGCTGTATAATGGTTGGTTTTCAGTCCATCAAGGGAAGAGCAATCCTCATATTTCACCCCCTTTATACTTGTTCTGTGCTTTCAAGCATGTTCAGTTCAATCAGCTTGCGAGATAGAAGAACATTTCTTTTATTTAAATTTTATCATAAAAAATTTATACTAGAAGCATGCATCTTTTAAAATTAGCTTAAAAAACAAAGATACATTCACATGTGAAGACCTAATATATTTGCAATGTAAAATATAATATTTATTTATTTATTTATTTATTTATTTGAGACATGTACCTCAAATTTTGACTAGTCAAGTGAAGTAAGCGTCATAGATAAGGATTGGAAGGGGATCCATTTTCTTCTTCCTTCGCCACGTTTTCTCCAACCCACATGTTCATGCTTGCTCAAATGTGACACGGCACGGATGGAATTCCTCCATAACCCCTTTCATCCTTCTAGAAGGCTGTCTAGGAACCACTCAGTTTCACAATCCATGTGGTAACACTGTTGGTAAAGATAAACGTGGGATTCAGCTGTAGGCTGAACTGAATGAAGTGCTATGTAACAGCTTTGCTGCTAGTTGCGAAATAGTCAAGGTAGATAGATGTTAGAATTTTTGGGTTTGGTGAACAAAAATTGGATAATTTTTTAATTTAAAAACTAGTTATAGATCTAGAGTAAAGAGGATTTAAGAATATTAGGTATCACTAGAAGCCAATCACCTAGTAACCCATTATTATGCACGAAAACAGAGGACTGCATCAATGACTGCAAAACAAGAAGCCCAAAAGTAGAAACTCACGGGATCAAAAGGACCTAGAATGTGAAAACAGTGGTCTACTCAAACCCTTCTCATTTCAACCTGCAAGCCACTCGCCAAGGGCACCTATCCCCAGCAATCAAGCCTCAATCCATGGCATAAGACATTCAACATGCCACTTTACCTTCACAACACTCTCAAATCATGTGGGAAAGATGGTGGTTGAGGACAGTGAGACACACCAAAATATTCAAAGTCATCTACCACGCCATGGAAATTTCAAACTCCGCAATGGACAGATAGGTACTGTATTTTCTACCTAATCAACAGTCCGTAAATACTTGTTCTTTAAAAGCTCTAATCATCGTGGTACGGTGTCACGGGAATTCAACATCGAGGTACGATTTTTGCATGCATCAAGCAGTCAATGAGGAGAATGGAATATATTGGAACACGTTACATGTTTGGCCACCGACCTCGTTTGTTTAAAATCACCTCAGAAAGGTTGTAAGTTCGTCGGTTTTTGCTAATTTTTTTAGTTTATTTTGCTGGCAAGATTGCCAAATATCAGCTTTGGCTAATCTTTTTTATTTTTTATTTTTTATTTTTTTTTATGTACTTGACGTTGGGAAATGGGCATCTAAAGATATAGAAAGTCCACTTGCGTATGGACAAGTGGACTGACTATCTATCTACCTTGACTAAGTTGTGTTAAGACAATGAGGTGGTTGCCTCGAGGAGTCAATGCAGCATTTTATGGTTGTTGTGTAATGATTTTCATGCACTTGTTTGTCAATCGAATTCAAACACTGTTTTAAATGCTATCCGGGGATTGTCTTTACTGTTATCTCCATCTGCTTTGTAGGTAAAAAAATTTTAAAGTTTTTTTTTGTCTTTTTCTATTTGTTTTTATTTCTCATCTCTCGAAATATTTTCTTACACAGAAAAATAAAAAAATAAAAAGAATGTTAACAAATTCTTCTGTAAATACTTTTTGTATGAAAAGGAAATGCAACCTAAAAAGTGGTTTCTAGAATAAGACTTTGAAGATAATAGGATGTTTCCCATTTAAGCTTGGATATGCTTTCCCTTTTAGAGAGGGCATAGAAGGTAAGAGATTACGATAAGGATAACAATCCATTATGAATGACCATGTTAAGCTGGTTTAAATTAATCAAGTATAATGAAGTAGGAAAGGTCAATGGGAAGTTTATTTTCAATGAATGATGTTCCAAATTCTCGAGTCTATTACTAACCAAATAGAATCATTCCCAAAGAGTAGGTATGTCGTCACATCAAACAACTTTTAGTAAACAAAAATTAGGCTCTTAATAATTTTCAACATACAAAGTAGTAAAGGTTGAATCATATGAGTTCATAGATAATGAAAAATGTTAGAAAACTCACTATTGCTTACAAGTTTCTTAAATTTTAGGCAATGTGAGCCTTATCTTATTATATAATATGTTGTCTTGCCTTGAGTGCACGTTCATTCACACGTAATGAGATAAAATAATAAAACAAAAATCATAAGAACCCAATTTGTGATGAGATATTATACTTAAAATTTAGATTTAATATCATGTAAAGAATTAAATAGATCTTTTTCTTTACAAAGAGGATTTTTTTTTTAAATACAATTAGATAATGGAGAACCTACCCCTCTATTTAGAAAGAAAATATATCAAAACATCATAATGAAAGAATAAAATTGTCCAAAGTAAATTGCTTTATTTGTTGGGCCGAAAATTAATCATTGTCAAGTAGAAAAGACTAATCCTACTTAACAAATCGATAGGTTAGTTCACTCAAAGCTCCTGATCACCAAAAATCTGGAGGCAGAAAGCATAGAGCCAGTTTGACACTGCAGGTGGACCAGACACTTTTATACCTTTTTAATGTGTTTGACTTGTAGAACTACGAATCAAGGAGAAAATGATTAAGGGTCACATGGTCGTAGTAAGTGTAAGGAGACCTCTATAATCAGACACAATCATGATCCTTCCCTCTCCAAGTCGGTCCCTCCTGCATCAAATTTTTGCACCAACCCATCATCCAAATCTCCAACTAGATGGATCATTGTTCTTTTGAAAAAAAAAAAAACGATATGTTATACTTTTATAAAATCTTAAACATAAAGAGATTTAGTGTACTTTCCAACTAGCTATGAACAAATAATATTTGACGGTTAAAGTTCGAAGAAGTATCTTAATTTCTCATCTTTTAATCCTGAAATTGACAACGTGGCAGGAATGTGGTAGAAGCTTGAGACTGAAGCATAATATTTAAGAAAAAAGATTGATGATCACGGATGTGGTCGCAGGCGTGGAGAGCACATGGAGTTTGGGATGTCTTGGACGTGACAACTTCACCACTCACAACTTACAAGCCAGCTCTGCGAGAGTCACGCAGTGCATACTTTTCACCAGCCTGGCTTGCAGTCATGTCCCCATGACCTACCGTATTCTGCAAGTATCAATTATTTACTCCTCTGTTGCCTCTCCAATTATGGAGAAGGGGTATTGCGAGAATTTTCGATGAGAATGTTATTAATATTTAGTAATACGTATTTTACATGTAAGATATTTTAAGGTAATGAGTGTTTCAAGTCTAGGTCTTAATATTTTTATAGTTTTACTAAGTTACTGGTAAATTGACGAAGATGAAGCTATAAGGTATAAGCTATCTATTCCATAAAAATGAGTTTAGATAATTGATTAGATTTTAGAATAATTTTAATAGTAAAATTTTATTCTACACTTTAAGATTTAGTAGTCTAAATCTTTCTTCTTATTTAGGCAAATAAACAATATATTAAGTAACCTTGTGAGTTTTATGATCTTCTAAATTTCTCTTAATTGTTGATTAGAAACAGTGGAGATTTTTAATAAAGGAAGATGAAGCTGTAAGCCATAAAAGCTGGATAAAAACTGGACTAAATGCCGGTGCTTTGGGAGTGCCAAAGGTCAAGCATCGAACAAGTTAAGGACCTCGTGGGTCACAACTGACAAGATTCACGAATCACCTCAAAAGCTTTTATGCGCTGTAAATCATCATCGCTACATTACCAATTTAAACTTTCTCCGTGACATGAAAAAGCTTGACGGAACCCCAAAAACCGTGTTTTTCCCAAGTTTGTGTAGCAGGGGTTTAGCTGTACCCATACGCATTGAGTTTCAGCAGACAAAGAAACAAAAAGAGAGACACCACTGCATAGTGTTTCTTAATCATAAATGTTCCTGCTTCCTGAACTCAAAGGAGAGATGCGTATGTTTTAACTCCTGTCTCAATGTGAGGCTTTCAATACGATGTTGGAGTACCCATTTGACCATCCAACTCGACAACTGCCTATTTTATTTGTATTTACTCTGTCTTTACTCATACTTGCCTAACTCCTTGTTCTTTCAGCTCCACTTTAATGCTCAAACATGGTGTTTATTATAATGAGGTGCCTAATCGAATTCGAATTCCGCGGCGTCCCTGAAGAGAAAGGAGACAAAAGCATGGAGGCGATGATTGTATTTGTTGGATGGTAAAAGCATCCAATGTATGCGCCATGCCCAAAAGAAAGGTAGGTTAAAATGACGCACCTAGCATGCATGCATGTAGCTGGTAAAGTAAAAAGGTATTGGGTGCGCGCGTGTGGCTCGAGATCCTTGCGCGTATGGCCCACTTACCTACAGTTGAATCTCGGTTGGGGGCCATATGGACCGATGATTACGGGATTATGGGTCCCATCTCCCACGTTGGATTCTCGATTCCTCAGTGTCTTCCAGCTGGCTTCCCTGGGTTTGTCTTGCTCCTCTGTACACGCAACCGAGGCTTCCCTTCGCGATACCCCGTCGTGGACCACATCACAGCCGCCGATCACGCCTTGACTTCCGATTGACGCAAAGTTGATCTCAGGATCTAAATCTCTCCGGTGCGCTCTCTTTTCTCTTTTCGCGTACTGGTTCGTACAATTCGAATTTCTCTTTCCGTCGCTGCCCTCCTGTGCCCCGTGATGTCACATCAACCTCATGGATGCTGCACAGTCGCCCCAGAGGGTAGTTTCGTCCCAACGTAAAAAATCTTATTCCACTCGCATAGAGAGCGTGAAGGTCAGATGCACGGTCTTGTTCCAGGTGGACCCCATCTTATCCGTGCAAAATTTAATACAATAGGAATGTACGCTCTACGTGCTGCAGAGGGAGGGTGGGGAAGGTCTCCCAATCCAGGCTTTTGTTTTGTTTTTTTTTTTTTTTTTTACAACTTTTTTATTTCAGCTTTTTAATTAATATATTTTTTTTCTTGGTTCACGCAAAAAAGAAGTGGGAAATGATGGTACGTCCGAAAATTCCAAAGGTAGCCCTCCGGGGCCTCCATAAGTATAGCTTCCTCCCTCCCCTTAATCCCTCATCCCCAATCTCTCTCCCTCTATCTCTTGTTTTGCTCTCAGTTTGTTTGCTAGTGTTAGAAATGGCTGTGGTGAGTGTGGTGTGCATTGCTTCTCTCATCTCGTTAATGTGGGTGGCTGAAGCTCGAATCCCTGGTGTTTACAGTGGGGGTGCATGGCAAGGCGCTCATGCTACCTTCTATGGAGGATCTGATGCCTCTGGCACTATGGGTATGTAACCCAACTCACTCTCTTTCTCTCTTTCCTTCTTTCTATTTAGTCCATTACATGTTTTCCCTGGAAAATGTGAACCATTTCACTGCATTGTATCATTTTCTTGGGAAAAAAACAGAGTCCCCTGTTCTAGTGATAAGTTCATGTTTTGCTTCCTGCAAGTTTTGGCAAATGCTTCCTTGACTACGTTTGGAATCCCATCTTGAAAATTGTAAAATTAGAGGTCATTGTCAACATTCTTAACTGAAATGCACCATTAATGAGTGTGTAAGTATGTTATCTGTACAGGAGGAGCTTGTGGATACGGCAACCTCTACAGCCAAGGCTACGGCGTGAACACGGCTGCCCTAAGCACGGCTCTGTTCAACAATGGCCTGAGCTGCGGTGCCTGCTTCGAGATCAAGTGCGCAAATGACCCGCACTGGTGCCACTCAGGCAGCCCATCCATCATCATTACGGCCACTAACTTCTGCCCACCGAACTTCGCTCTCCCTAGCGACAACGGCGGCTGGTGCAACCCTCCTCGCCCTCACTTCGACCTCGCCATGCCCATGTTCCTCAAGATCGCCGAGTACCGCGCCGGAATCGTCCCCGTCGCCTACCGCCGGTAAGCCCTCCTCAAACTGAAAAACTCGTTATGATGCTCTTTGCAGTGGCTTGTGGATCAGGTTACTGTCCCTATGGGTCGGACTCTGGCGCGGGTCTTTATTGCTTTAGTCAGATCACTGGTGCAGGCTTTTACTCAGAGCCCGTAATTTACCCAAACACCCTTAGACATTTCCTAGTTGTAACTAACATTGTAACTGTCCAACCCAGTCTGTAACGATCGTTGGTTGCTTTTGCGTACGTTCATATTCAATGTCTCAAATCACGCGCGTTTAGGGGGTGCATGTTGAGTCATGCAACTGCTAAAAAGCACCAATAGGCTGATTATCCGGAAAACTTGGGCACAGTTTTGATTGGTACTTATAAATATAAGCAAAAACGTTGTCGTTTATGTGCTTCCTTCAAGAGGAAGCTACAGTCGAGTATGCCGGGTGACGCGGAGCTCACTAGGAGTATTTTTAGGTGTAAAGCCCACTTTTTAGACCCACGATCCGGGCCGTTCCGTACTTTTAGACGAGGATATCCGGGACACACGCTGAACCACGGGCATGTTGGGTGGTCTACCATGCCCAATCAAACAAGTGCAAGCGAGCACAGTCTCCAACGTATGCTAAAAAAAAGGTTGCTGAACCCTAAAATCACGCTCCGGGTTCCTCTCCAACACAATTGTTTCTAAAATGACTAAACTGGCCTAACTGTTTTCGGCTTATTTACGCAGGGTGCCATGCCGCAAGCCGGGAGGCATCAGGTTCACGATCAACGGCTTCCGTTACTTCAATCTTGTACTGGTCTCCAACGTCGCGGGCGCAGGGGATATCGTGCGGGTACTCGTGAAGGGCTCCAGGACTGGCTGGATGACCATGAGCCGCAACTGGGGTCAAAACTGGCAGTCAAACGCAGTGCTGGTTGGTCAATCGCTGTCGTTCAGGGTGACAGGCAGTGACAGGCGCACTTCCACCTCGTGGAACATAGTCCCAGCCCATTGGCAGTTCGGTCAAACCTTCACCGGGAAGAACTTCAGGGTCTGATTTGGAATTCCGTAACCCAAAAAAAGAAAAAGATTATAAGAAGAAAAAAAAAAGAAGCAACATTAGAATTCCAATTGTACCCCGATTGGCGCCAGTTTTTAGACGCTGTTTTTGACTGGGTTGTTGGGGAATGTGAAAGTGTTGTTGGACTAATAAGGGAGTTGTAATTGGGGAGGGTTTTGGTAGGGAAGAGAGTGGGTGAGGTGGGAGTTTTGTTGACTTTTTCCGATTGGTGGGTTTTTTGGAAAGTGTGTGACAGAGTGGGGGTGTGAACATGTAGTATAACTGTGTAAGCTAAAGAGCAACGGGGAAAGTTGTAGGGGTAGGGCTGAAGCGGCTGCACAAGATTGTAGCCCGCAGCCTATATAATGTTAAGTATTTATATAGCATGACGATCATCATTATGATGATGATGATGATGATGATGATGATATTGTTTCAGAAGTGTATTGTAGTAACTTATATAGTGGAAATGGAAGTATTTGGTTTGTCTCAGTGTGCAACTTTGTGGATTCTTGCTTTTCTTTGTACATGTCTTCGTCAAGTGTTTGTGAGAGGAACTTCTTTTGTAAAGAAAGGCAGCCGATTTGACAGCGGTAGCTTGTAAAGAGTCCTCGTAAATCCAACACTTCCTGCGAAGTTTCCAATCAAGTAATTTGCGAGGTTTTCATAGAAGCAATTCGTCAAACATTGCTTTTTCCTTTTTCCCATTTTGGTGGGAAACTTCGAAGAATTTTCTCGGAAACATAAAGCGAAGTATGGTGACTTGTACTGGGTATTATATTTCACTAGTGGAGAGCTTGGAACTTGATTTTGAGATTGAAGGTATCTAGATTGTCTATAATCGTTCCTCTACTCGCATTTTTTATCCGATTCTCAATGTTAAACATACGGGTATGAAGAGGATAATGGACACCATTACGTGCCCTTTCTTTGTTCCGGGAAAGAAGACATGAACAGGAACAGTTGAAAAGACAAGTGATGCCCTAGTAGAGGACGGAGGCAGAGGCAATATTTTTGTCTTGTCCAAGCAACGAATGCATTTGTCGTTGGAAGAAATAGGTCACATCAACGCGTTTACGCGTAACCAGAGTAGCACATGGGTGGGGTTCATTTGGGTGGAGTTGTTGATGGTCTCTCCCTCTCACTTGTGGGCATGAAATGGTTCTGTTCTTGAGACCTTGTTTGGACCCTCAATGGGGACAATGTCCTTGGATTCCAACCACCTACATAAAGCAATAACAAAAGACGGGCTTTGGATACCGTGGGGCAAGTTTTCCTCCCCCTCATTCCCAATCCTTGGATTCCTGGGTTAAAACTCCCATCACATGAGTGAACCAAGAGGGAATCCTAGCAAGTTATTCTGAGATATGATTCGTAGATGTCTATTATGGTGGGCAGGGGAAAGCTGATTTGAAAGACCACGTACGTAAAAGAAGAGGAAGATGAAGAATTGTTGATTTCTTTATACAGATACGAGAAAATACAGGAACCTTTAGCCGGGTAAATAGTACATAATTTGAACTTATGTGGGCAAGAATGTCTTGCCAAAGCTCAAGCGCGGATGCATTGCTCTGGCGTACTGTGCCTTAGCTATCTATATTTGATCATTTCCAAGTTAAAGACTTGGAGTTCCGAGTGAAACCTGACAGGGAAGATAAACAGAGATTGTGGTCCTATTCCCCCTTTTTGGGAGTGATCATCAAGAGGATTCTTGATTGCAGGGCTGCTGGATTGGGCCTGGCAAATCTTCCCGAGTGACTTTAAAATTGAGTTCTTCTACTCCCCACCCCATGTTATATTGGGAGTGAAGGGTTGTAGAAAGTGTTCCTAAATTGTATAATTATCCTATGATCCATCATGTTGCACAAACACAAGCTTAGCTGATTAAGCCAACGAATACAGTTGAAAAACCGATAGCTGCACTCTAGGATTACATTCACGGACATAAGAAAGAGGGAATATTAAAATAAGCCAAGGTAAAACTTCAATTTTCAAAACCCCTCAAAAAGGCAGTATCAGTATACAGACACCAACAATAATCATCAAAATTGCAAGACAAAGTTTACCATTAGATAATAGTCTGGACAAAACGAGATATGCATATTTAAAAATTGTATTCTTCCTAATCATTGAATAGAAATCAGTCCAATGTCGTTGGAAGCATCCAAATACATGTTTTCCTCCCTAAAATATTAGTTTTTGTCCAATACGTAACTACTACTCACATTACTAGACCAAAAATACGAAGCAAGAAAGCTGCAGCCTGCATGACTTATCTACCAGGTGGAATACCTTCAATACATTCTTCTGCATTTCCTTCGTTTATATGATTTCCACTTATCTAGCAGGTGGCATACTGCTTCTGTTACTGTTGCCTTCCTTTCTTCTTGAAAGTTCCATATTTCCGGTACAATGTACCTACCACTTGGATTATATTCATTGAATTCCTTCAAAGCTTTTATCACAGATTCATAAACTTCACCATCGAAATCATCCTTCAAGCTCTTCAATTTTTCATCTTTTTCATCAATTACTTCCTGTCCAGCCATATCCACTTCAAAGCGTTAGAAGAAGCTATATGAAGAGGTAATACATGAATGAAATAATTTTGCGGCAAATGGATGGGAAACACTAACAGAAATAAATCAAAAGAAGAGCATTATATGATAATTGTGGGCCAAGGGAGCCCAGACAATCCTAATATCAGTAGCTTGAGGCGTTAACGGCAGACTAAAGTATCTTACTACAAATGCACAACACTCTTTAACCTGCAAACTCAGCGCCATGGTAAGCCATGAAGATAATCAGGGATTGAAAAAAGTTGCATGTTTGTAAATATCTTCACATCAATCCTTGTTTATCACATCTAGGCATACCGTAGCATTCCCCTTCTCATCCACGATGACCCTAAAGGGATGCCAGCTTGGATCCGAAAGATTCTCCTCCCACTGTGAACACGCCTCTATTCCTTTCACAGCTGCTTCTTCACTAGGAAATTTTCCCTGGGCTGCAATGAGAAATGGATTAGCGTCAAGCTCTCCCATTCTCTTGACGCCAATGATAACGTTACCACGTGTTGTCAATTCTCTCAATCCCTGTAAAGCACGGAAATTAGAATCTCCACCAATTTCAAAAAACATTTCAGATTAGATTCTAAATACAACTAGAGGGTAAGATATATAGGAAAGTTATATAACCAAAAATTAAAACATTGATCTTAGAATAAATAATATTTTATCTATTTTATCTGTGGATATCAAGTAATGATGGATCAATCACATTGTACCCTGCATAAAAGAGGAATTTATAGAATGCAGAAATCATCTTCAGTCCATTCTCAAAGAACTAAAACTCTTGAGCTTGAAGTTTTACTACCTGTGAAAGAGTTCACATCAAGAATTATAAGTGACCAATTTTCCCTTCTACAGAACACACCCATGCAAGTAATTGAAGTGATGACTCTTCTAAAAAGGCATAGAGAAAATTTTCAAAACAATCATTTGTGCAAATGACAACTGGGAGAACAAAAATTATCTTTGGAAATGCCCAAATCAGCCCAGAATACTACTTGTCCTATTGATAATTAACTTCTGAAGGAAATGACTGCTGTTTATACTTTTATACTCAACCAAACAACTGGGCATCTAATTTATCATTAGATTACACCAAACAGTTCATCCTTTATAAAATCTCTTTACACGGCTTATCCACGGGACTTTTTGTCTTCTTGCTTGGTGCTTAAAAAGTGAAGCTCATTCAATGCCCTACTAGATGCAATTAAAGAGATAGCAACTATGCTGAACATCTGAGTACAGCACAACAGCTAATACAACAAATAAAGGCATACCATAAAAAAAAAAAAAATGACATATTTGAAGAACACCTGGCTGCCTGTATTGACTGTTGAAGGTGACTTAGTTATAGCCGGGATTTCATGTTGGCATTAAGTAAAAGGGAACAAGGCTGAAGAGGAACAAAGATTAGAACAGCCCCTGAATGGAGCTGGCCACCCTTTAATTTAGCTGGTTCAGAAATTAAACATTAGGTCACAAAAAATCAACAGGATCCACCTGCCATAGAAAGATTATTGAGAGAATATCTTTCTCATAATTTTGCATGGGATGAGATTTTATTAATTTATCTTCAACAGTGTTTTCAATATATTGTAACAATAATTTTTGGAGAAAAGACTTTGTAACACCAAATACAAAATAATCCCAACCTCACATTTCAGTTAAAACATCATCCTAACCTACACTCACCCTGCACCAGGTTCTAGATCTTTAAATACTAAGCATCATGTTTCGGATCCCTAAACTACACCGGTTCAAGTACCCATTGATAACGCATCATATCCATTGAAGTGAAAACGTCACATAACAGTTAAAAAAAGGAGAAGGGAAGGTAGTGGGAGTGGCATACAATGATCAACTCCTTTCGAGCCTCTTGCAGTTCATCATTTGTTTTACGCTCCCGGATAATGAGAGTTTGGTTCATTGTTTCCATGTGCTCCAATTCTTCTTCCTTTGCCTTCAAATCTTCAGCAATTGCAGTCATCTTCTTTTCCACTTCCATATCCCCATCCTCACCCATATGCTGCATTATTTGTTTAGCCCCTCTCAGACGCTCTATCTCCAACTCCAAGGCTTGTTTGGCATCAAGTTTCTTTTCCAGTTCAATGATTTCTTTGTGAAGTTTTTCCTTTTCTCTCTGCCATTGCCAATCAAAGACAAGTGAAGTGATGGAAATTCTACATATAATACAAATCAAATCACATTTCCAATGATCCAATTCAAGAGGACTGCAGACCGTACATTTTGTTCCTCTGCCAACCTCAGCATTTTTTCATCCGCCTTCTTTTGCTCAGAGGTAGCCCTTTCATTCTGATAAAACAATAAATGTTAGCACATAATTTGAGTTACAACCAGAGCTGCTCAGTTCCAACAAGACATTTTTTGGTGCTCATAATTTTGATTTATACATCATAGACATGAACTCTTTAGTTCAAAATATTAATATTTCTTTTCACTGCCGGCATAATGTCCATAAATTGTAAGGAAATGACATGCCGAGTGGCTCAGGATGCCAATGCCACGTTTTTAAACTTCAAAAGCAGGATCTGATCAATTTCAAGTTTCACAGCAAAAATTATTTTTAGGTCAAAATTGCCAGCCTATTTAGAATTTATAATCTTCATTTGGCTAAATATTAATACCATTAGTTTTGCATCATGAAGCTTCCTTTTCTCAGTTTCATTCTGAGCCACACGCTGATGTAATTGTTTCTCACGCTGCACCAGCTCTTGCCTCTGAGCTTCCAATTGCAGTGAGGCCTTATCATGATCTGAGAGTATTCCCGTAAGATAGTTGCATGCCTCCTGCTGCAACATTCTCATACCTAACAACATAAATAAAGACATAATCTAAGCAATTGCAAAACATGGTAATGGAAAGCTTAATAATCAAAGTAAATTCACTTCATTAGGGGTGAAAAAATTTCAGAATACCTTCCATATAAGCCTTAAGCATGTCCTCCTTTTGCTCTACCACCTTCTTTAAAGATGCACTAATCTCATGGTATTTGTTCTGCATCTGTTCAACTTGCAAGCTCTTGATCTCTAGCGTACCACTTAAGCTAGAGACAAGCTTTGATACCTTTTGTTCATCTTCTGCTTCTTTCCCAGAAATAGTTTCCAAATCTGTATTCTTACTGAGATACTTACCAATAGGGCTTCTTGAGTCATAGTCATTCCTGCGTGCCACCCATCCAAACAGCTTATCTCCTAGACTTTTAGTTGTATGGTAGTCCCTCTTTCCACAGCAATCGACTTCAAAAATCTTCTCAAACAACATAGCACTTTTAAAACCAGACCAATCATTTTTGAAGTGTACAATGGCAAAACCTGAATGACCTACATGATTCCATAGGGGTTGAACCTTCAAAGGATCAAACCCCTTCCTTGACAGCTCCTCCAAGAGCTTTGTACCACTTTCAGCAACACGTTTCCCATTCTTCCATTCTGTTTTAATATTTGCAATGATGCCCTTCCATGGATATGCAAACTCCTGATCACCACTAGGCGTGGTACATTCTGTTTTTGTGGCAGGTTGAGAATGAGTCCTCGCATCAGGAGACAGCCTTGTATACCTCTTCGAAGCTTCTGGATGATCCCTTGCATCAGGATACCTACTGCTATTCATCTTTGAAGCTTCTAAATGATCTCTTGCATCAGAATACCTACTGCTATTCCTCTTTGAAGCTTCTAAATGATCCCTTGCATCAGGAGACCCCTTTCTATACCTCTTCGAAGCTTCTGTATAATCCTTTGCATAAGGATAGCTCCTCATATTCCTCTTCGAAGCTTCTGAACGATCCCTTGCATCCGGATACCATGTATTGCTCTTTGAAGCTTCTAAATGATCCCTTGCATCAGGATACCTCCTCATATTCCCGTTAGAAGCTTCTGAATGATCCCTCACTTCAGGACACCTCCTCCTATCCCTCCTTGAATCTAGGTGTCTCACCTTCTCTTTTACACCCTTACTCTTTGAGCTACCAACATCCAAATCATGTTGGATAAGCTTCCTAAACTGGTAATCCTCCTTTGGGCATCCATATACTGAATCAGGAGATTTAACCTTATGGCAGCCTTTATTTAACTCAACCTCACTAGTTTTTTCTTCTGGATTATAGGACATTTCAACCTGAAACACAAAAACAATTAGAGGATCAAACTTCTGGCTTATTTCTGTCTTTTTACTTGTTCTGAAGAACAATTCAATAAAAAAAAATAATATACAAAAGAAACAGTGTGTTTCTATAACGAACTATTCTCTAAATAGTTGCTCAATCTATTAAAAAAAGAAAAAAGAAGAAGAAAGATATGGATGATGGACTCAAAGAATCATCTTTTAGTGTTTTGCAGCTAAGAGATTGCATAATCATCACTTAGATGAACACAAGTACCTTCACCAGTGGTGTATGCTTCCACAAGCTAGATAATATACACACACAATATGAATGTGTATATGATCAACATATTTGCATGTATAAGTCATTTTTCTTCTAGATTTTTCTCCTCCTTTTATCCGGAGAGAGTATAAACCCCAAATATTATGTGAAAAGTAGATACACAGATAAATGCTATAAGCAATGATCATTGGTTCAATTAGGAAGCAGAAAGGAAGAAAATTGAAACATAAAAATCAGAGCTTCATGTTTCTACCCATCACTTGCGCAGAAAGTACAACTTCATGTCTCTGTGGGTGTGCGTGTGTGCGGGGGAGGTAATACATTAAAGGGCAGGTTCAGAGTGTCTTAAAACTTTAAAGATTTCCCCCATCCCAGAAAATTAGAATCCCAGTAAAAATGAAGTGACCGTCCAATGAGCTTACAAAAGCTTTCAAAATGATTATAAGATCTTACAACTACAATTAAGAATAACTAAAGTTAAAATTATTTAGTGCAAAATTTGTAGAAGTTCCACTTATATTCATTGTTCAAGTTAAATATTTATTGAATTTGTTTGCTCATCCTCACATACTTGATATAAAACACTTATTACTGAACTTCAGCATAAAAGTTCAAAAACAAATGACTATCAATGTGCAATACATTCTTTTAAAATGGGTTTTCTCAGTTTCAATCCTTTCGCTAGCAAATGCAAATGGGATTTCCTTTTACTTTCTAGTGGTTTCTACCCCCTAAAAATCATGTTTTGGCAGTCTTAAACTTAGAGGTTCTGAATGATCCCTTCCTTCAGGATACCTCCCCCCATCCCTCCTTGAATCTAGGTGTCTCACCTTCTCTTTTACACCCTTGCTTTTTGAGCTACCATCACCCGAATCATGTTGGATAAGCTCCTTAAACTGGTAATCTTGCTTTGGCCGTCTACACACTGAATCAGGAGATTTAACCTTATGGCTGCCTTTGTTTAACTCAGCCTCACTAGCTTTTTCTTCTGGATTGCAGGCCATTTCAACCTGAAACACAAAAAAAAAATTAGAAGATCAAACTTCTGGTTTATTTCTGTCTTTTTACTTGTTCTGAAGAACAATTCATTAAAATTGAATAATGTATAGAAGAAACAGCGTGTTTCTGTAACTAACTATTCTGAAAATAGTTGCCCAATCTATGAAAAAGAAAAGAAAAGAAAAGAAAAGAAAAGAAAAAAGAAATGGATGATGGGAGTCAAAGTATCATCTTTCAGTGTTTTGCAGCTAAGATGATTGCATAATGATCACTTAGATGAACACGAGTACCTTCTCCAGTGGTCTAACATGTCTGTGTGGGTGTGGGTGTGGGTTTTGGGAGGGGGGGGGTTGGGGGGCGCTGGTGGGGGTGTGCAGGGGAGTAACACGTTAAAGGGTCCGTTCAGAGTGTATTAAAACTTTCAATATTTCCCCACTCTCAGAAAATTAGAATCCCAGTAAGAAAGAAGTAACTATCCTAGCAGCTTAAACAAGCTTTCAAACTTAAGAACAACTAAAGCTAAGAACAACTACAGTTAAGAACAACTCTAGTTAAGAACTACTATAAATAAGAACAGCTAAAGCTACAATTAGGTAGTGTAGAATTTGCACAAGTTCCACTTACATTCATTGTTTCAAGTTCAATATTGCATAGAATTTGTTAGCTCATCCTCATGTACTTGATATAAAACACATTACTGAACTTCAGCATAAAAGTCCAAAAACAAATGACCATCAATGTGCTAAACATTCTTTTCAAATGGGTTTTCTTAGTTTCTCTCCTTTTGCCAGCAAATGCAAATGGGATGTCCTTTTACTGTCTAGTGGTTTGGTGCTGATTCTCCCAGATTCTACACCGTACAAATCATGCTTTGTCAGTCTTAAACTTGCAGATTGAGACTTCATAAAGAATGCAGGATGAGTTTCTAGTGGATAGAAATAAATTGCTAAGAATCTCACTATGAAGACTGCAAGAGATAACGTTATTGTTAGCTCTGAAATTAGAAAATCAAGAGTCATTTTCTTTCTCAAATTTCATGTATAAGCATATACAAGCAGACACATATACAATACACTTCCATTTTTCTTTATTTGTATATCATCAATATTCTGGCTTCCCCACATAAAAAAAAAAAAAAAAAAAAAATCCAACTACCGCCTGTCGCGCAGACAACAAAATTTGCGATATGCAGAAAACTATCCGTTTGTTTTCTCATTCCCCAACATTTTCTCAATAACCAAACAACCAACAAGGCATGAATAATCAAAACCTTTTCCTCATTGCAGACAAAAAGACGAATACAACTTGCACTGAATTCATTTTCACACTTACCCACGAAAAGAAATTAAACAAGTCCAAGCCATTCATCAGTGAAAATGGTTAATATTCTTTGATTCATCCTTCTTCATTTATCTCAACAACCAAACCCAGCGTCAACATCCAAACCCTCTGTTTAGTTCCCGCGAAAACTGAATAGAAAAAGAAAACCACCATACCTGCCGATTCACGCAAATGAACCGCATGGTATAACATAATAACGTCACCCTAACAAACAAAAGAAAAGAATCTTCATATTTTCCAAACTTCATATTCTTCAAATTTCTCCTACATTTTCTCATCAACCAAACAGAGAAGAATATAAAAATATCATTTGCTCCACCAAGAACTTCCGTTATGGCCTCTGTCGCATACAAAAAAATTTTAACATTCAAATCATTCTTTGTTTCCTTTACTAGTTTCGCATAAATTTTCTCGGCAACCAAACAGTCAAAGAAACAAATGAAACCCACCCCGAACTCACGTATAACTTAAAAACTCCGATCATTGACGATCCAAAAACGGCATGTTTTAACCTACAAACTCCGATTATTCACGACCCAAAAACGGTACGCTTTTCTTTCCTTTTGCTTCCACAGCCATCTCAGTAACCAAAAAGACTGTCAACATTCAGAACTCTGTTTGGTTGCAAAGAAAACCCATTAAAAACCATCAAAGGAAAACCCTCCCACCTACTGCACCAGCTACTGTCATTAAACCCACGTCTCTAAACAAAGAAAAACCTCCACATTTCCGAGAAATTAACTTTCATTTCCCTTACCCTCCACTTCCTCACCAATCCAACAGAGCTCGAATACACAAACACCACTTGGCGTCTACACACAGCGATGGACTGTCAGTAGTTTGTACCTTACAGAAGTTTTCGGCGGAAGAAAACGTGCAGCGGAAACAAAAACAAAAGTCGGAAAACCAGAATGGCTCGCGGTGCTCAGAAAACAAAGCCGACGCCTAGAAGGTCCCAAAACCTCTTGCAGGCGCACACAGAGTTTGCCGAGCGTAGGCAAGAGTGGAAGAGACGCACTGTGCTTTCCGTCCCATTAAGAGCACGTCCTTCTTTTCCGTAACAAGGAAAGACACGCCCGCGTAGTACTTGGGACCACGCGCGAATGATGCGCTCTGATTCTGTTCCGTTAAGGTTATTTTTATATCATTTGTAGAAAATATTATAGAATATGCAGTGTGGGTTAAAGAAAAATAAAGAGAGAAGATTTATGGAAATATGCAGTGTCACACCTAAGATAAGTCTTGGGGGTGTTCACCAATTGACCATGACCATGACCATTTTCAGCTTAATTTCTTCTAACTTATAATTCACTAAATATTACGTAAAAAAAGACTATAAAATTTATTCTATTTTTTCTTTAATTGAGAATAATTGTACCGTGAGCAATTCTCCTAATAATAGTAATTAACTTTATAAGTATAAGCTTAATTTCTTTCATTCTACAACACTTCCACCTCCTCAGCTATCTTTCTTACTTCAACTAGTAGTATTTGCTAAAAAGCTGGCCTCCGGTTGAAAGAAACACTCCTGGCGATCCTTGGATGCCATCCGGTGGATTAACCAGCAGTTTCACCTTCTGCTCGTGGTGTTTTTCCATGAGATTTCTAGGTTGCTCTCTTGGGCCTCCACAAAATGCCAAATTTAGCTAAGATCATTTATTAACGAAAACTTCGGCTGTCATAGTTGCAAGAGAGTGAGACGATCCAGCTTCGAATTCATTAAGCAAAACTTATTCTGACATCTGATTCGTACATGTCTATTATGGTCGATATGGGAAAGCTGATTTGAATGTGACTATTTGTATGTAAAAGAGGAGGAAGAGGAAAAATGGTTGATTTCTTTTTCCAGATATAAGAGTATGTAAGAGTGAGTCTCACCAAAGGAATGTATAACATTAAAATAAGCCAAGGTAAAATTTTAATCTTCAAAACCCCAAAAAAAGGCAATATCAATCATATGCAGACATCCACAATACTAATTAAAAGTCCAAGAATCCCATGTCATAAAGTTTACCATTACATACATAATAGTCTAGACATAATAATTGTACAGAAATCAGTCTGATGTCAGTGCTGGAAGCAACCAAAAGCCATCTTTTCCCCCTTGATACTAGTTTTTGTACAATATTTAACTATTACTGACATTACTGGACCAAAAGATACACAGCAGGAAAGCTGCAACCTACATATGACTTATCTACCAGGTGCCATAGCTTCAATAGATTCTATGTCTCCGTTGTTTACACCATTCCACATATCTAACAGATGGCGTACCCCTTCTTTTAATGTTGCCCTCCTTTCTTCGTGAAAATTCCATATTTCTGGTATACTGAACCTACCACTTGGATTATATTCATTCAATTCCTTCAGAGCTTTAGTCACAGATTCATAAACTTTGTCATCAAAATCATTCTTCAAACTCCTCAGTTTTTCATCCTCATCATCAATTACTTCCTGTCCAGCCATATCCAAATCAAAGCATTAGAAGAAACCATATGAAAAAGTAAAAAATGAATGAAAGAGTTTTGATGCAAATGGATGGGAAACACCGACAGAAATAAACCAAAAGAAGAATATTATGCGAATAGTGGGCCAAAAGACAATCCTAATATCAGTAGCTTGATGTGTCAGCAGTCGACTAAAGTATCTTACTACAAATGCACAACACTCCTAAACTGCAGTCAAGTTGCATGTTTGTAAATATGTTCACATGAATCAATGTTTATCACATCTAGGCATACCTTAGCATTCCCTTCCTTATCCACGATGATCTTAAAGGGATGCCAGCTTGGATCCGAAAGAATGTCCTCCCATAGTGAACACGTCTCTATTCCTTTCACAGCTGCTGCTTCAGTAGGAAAGTTTCTCTGGGCTGCAGTGACAAATGGATTAGAGTCAAGCTCTCCGATTCTCTTGATCCCGATGCCAATGCCAATGCCAACGCCAATACCACCACGTGTTGTCAGTTCAATCAATCCCTGTGAGGCACGAAATTAGAATCTCCACCAATTTCAAAAAACATTTCAGATTAGATTCTAACTACAACCAGAGGATAAGATATAGGAATGTTATATAACCAAAAATTAAAACATTGATCTCAGAATAAAACAGTATTTTATTTATTTTATCTGTGGATATCAAGTAAATGATGGATAAATCACATATTTATAGAATGTGATATCACTGCTTCCAGATAATTTCTAGAATGTAGAAGTCATCTTCAATCTATTCTCAATGAACTAAAACTCTTGAGTTCGAAGTTTTACCACCTGTAACAGAGTCCACATTAAAAATTACAAGTGACCAATTTTCCCTTCCACACATAACATACCTATGCAAGTAATTGAAGCGATGACTCTCTCTAAAGAGTAAAGCACAATAACTAATACAACAAATAAAGGCATACCAAAATATATATATTTGAAGAACACCTGGCTGTCTGTATTGACTGTTGAACGTGACTTATTTATACCAAGGGATTTCATGTTGGCATTAAATAAAAGGGAAGATGGCTGAAGAGGAAACAAAGATTAGAACAGTCCCTTAATAGAGCTGGCCACCATTTAATTTAGCTGGTTCAGAAACTAAACATTAGGTAACAAAAGATCAACAGGACCTACCAGCCACAGAAAGATGATCGAGAGAATATCTTGCTCATAATTTTGCATGCCATGTGATGTTATTAGTTTATCTAAAATTTCAACAATGTTTTGAATATATTGTAACAATAATTTTGGGACAAAAGACTTTGTAACACCAAATGCAAAATAATCCCAATCTCACATGTCAGTTAAAACATCATCTTAACCTACACCTACTCTGCACCACGTTCCAGATCTTTAAATACTAAGCATCATGTTTCAGATCCCTAACCTACACCTATTCAAGTGCCCATTGATAACCCATCACATCCATTGAAGTGAAAACTTCACATAACAGTTACAAGAAGGGAAGGTAGTGAAAGCGGCATACACTGATCAACTCCTTTCGAGCCTCTTGCAGTTCATCATTTGTTTTACGCTCCTGGATAATGAGAGCTTGGTTCATTGTTTCCATGTGCTCCAATTCTTCTTCCTTTGCCTTCAAATCTTCAGCAATTGCAGTCATCTTTTTTTCCACTCCCATATCCCCATCCTCACCCATATGCTGCATTACTTGCTTAGCCCCTCTCAGATGCTCTATCTCCAACTCCAAGGCTTGTCGTTTCTTTTCCAGGTCAATGATTTCTTTTCGAAGTTTTTCCTTCTCTCTCTGCCATTGCCAATCAAAGAAAAGTGAAGTGATGGAAATTCTACATATAATACAAATCATATCACATTTCTAATGATCCAATTCAAGAGGACTGAAGACCATACATCTTGTTCCTCCGCAAACCTCAGCATTTTCTCACCTGCTTCCACTTGCTCAGAGGTAGCGCTTTCATTCTGATAAAATAATAAACGGTAGCACAATTCACAAACAATAAACGTTAGCACATCTCACAAAAGTTTCTCTGGCATTCTCGTGGGAGGTTAGAGTCATAATTCCAGTAACAAAAATCACCATGGCAAAGCCTTAAACCACCAAATAAAACATTATTGTAGTGCATCTGATGAAGAAAAGAAATACGGGGGTGACTAAAAAAAGATTTAACCTTGTGGCTGCCTTTGTTTAACTCAGTATCTCTAGTTTTTTCTTCTTGATTGTAAGACATTTCAACCTGAAGCACAAAAAAATAAAAATAAATAAACAATAAAAATAATTGGAAGATCAAACTTCTGGTTTATTTCTTTCTTTTGATAAAAATGCATGTATAACTCATTTTTTTTACAAATTTTTCTCCTTCTTTTATCCGCAGAGGGTATAAACCCCAAATATAGCAATGATCATTGGTTCAATTAGGAAAGCTGAAGGGAAGAAAATTGAAACATAAAAATCGGAACTTCATGTTTCTACCCATCACATGTACAGAAAGTACAACTTCATATAATAGATTACATATTTCATGACATGTCTGTGTGGGTGTTTTTTTCTTTTTTTTTGGAAGAGGGAGGGGGGGGGGGGGGTTGTGCGGGGGAAGTAACACGTTAAAGGGTAGGTTCAGAGTGTACTAAAACTTTCAAGATTTCCGCCTCCCAGAAAATTAGAATCCCAGTAAGAAAGAAGTGACTGTCCAATGAGTTTAAACAAGCTTTCAAAATGGCAACAAGATCTTGCAACTATAATTAAGAATAACTAAAGTTACAATTAGGTAGTGTAAAATTCTTAGAAGCTCCACTGACACTCATTGTTCAGGTTCAATATTGCATTGAATTTCTTTGCTCGCCCTCATGTACTTGATATAAAACACATATTACCGAACTTCAGCATAAAAGTCCAAAAACAAATGACTATCAATGTGCTAGACATTCTTTTCAAATGGGTTTTCTCAGTTTCTCTCCTGTTGCCAGCAAATGCAAATGGGATTTCCTGTCACTTTCTAGCGGTTATGTGTTGACTCTCCCAGATTCTACCCCCTACAAATCATGTTTTGGCAGTCTTGAACTTACAGAATCTTCATATGGAATGCAGGATGAGTTTCTAGTTAATGAAAATAAATTGCTAAGAATCTCACGATGAAGGTTGCAACAGATAATGTTATTAAGCTTTGGACGTAGAAAATTAAGAGTCATTTTCTTTCTCAAATTGCATATATAAGCAAATATACACTGACAAGCAGACGCATATCCAATAACACTTCTATTTTTCTATAGTTTTGAATCATCAATATTCTAGCTTTCCCACATAAGAAATAATATAAAATAAGCATCCAACCACCGCCTCTGTCACACATAGCAAAATTTGCGACATGCAGAAAACTATCCGTTTCTTTCTCATTCCCCAACATTTTCTCAGTAACCAAACAACCAACCAAAGCATGAATAATCAAAACCTTTACCTCATTGCAGACAAAAAGACGAATACAGCTTGCACTGAATACATTTTCACACTTACCATGAAAAACAATTAAACAAGTTCAAGCAATTCACACGTCAAAATGGTTAATTTTCTTTGATTCATCTTTCTTCATTTATCTCAACAACCAAACACATCATCAACATCCAAACCCTCTGTTTAGTTCCCGCGAAAACTGAGCGAGAAAAAGAAAATTATCATACCCACAGATTCAAGCATATGAACCGCACGGGACAACATAATAACGTCACCCTAACAAAATTACAAAAGAATCTTCACATTTTCCCAACTTGTTATTCTTCTATTTCCTCCTACATTTTCTCACCAAACAAACAGAGAAGAATATAAAAATATCATTTGCGCCACCAAGAACTTTCGGTATGGCGTCTGTCGCATGCAAAAAAGTTTTAACATTCAAATCAATCTTTCTTTGCTTTACTAGTTTCGCATAAATTTTCTCAGCAACAAAACAGCCAAAAGAAAGTATGTCTATCGAGAAAGAAACAAATGAAACCTACACCGAACTCACGTAAAACTTAAAAAACTACGATCATTAACGACCCAAAAAAGGCATGTCTTTCTTTCCTTTAGCTTCCACAACCGTCCCAGTGAGTACGGTTTCAAACAAAACCCTTTAAAAAACTATCATAGGAAAACCCTCCCACCTAGCTACTATCATTAAACCCACGTCTAAACAAAGAAGAACCTCCATATTTCCTAGAAATTAATTTTCATTTTCCTTACCCTCCACTTTCTCAACAACCCACTTCCTCGGTAGTTCGTACCTTAAGAAAGATCCGGCAGAAGAAATGAGAATCGCAAACAAAAACGACGTTGGAAAACCGGAATGGCTCGTGTGATCGGAAAACGAAACCGACGACCAGAAGGTCCCGAAACCTCTTGCAGGCGCACACAGAATTTGCCAAGCGGAGGTAAGAGTGGAAGAAACGCACACTGCCTTCCTCCTCATTAAGATCCTCATTAAGAGCACGTCCTTCTTTTCTGAAACAAGGACAGACATGCCAGTGCAGTAGCCGGGACTCGCGCGATGATTCAGTCAGTGATTTTTATATCATTAGTATATAAAATTTAAAAATATTTTCCTATTTAAGATGAAAAGGATTTGAAATCATACAATATTAATTTTAAAAAATAAGTATGGGTAATATAGAATTACTAAGCTACTTAACATAAAAATACTTTGATTAAGCCATTTTCTAAATTTTAGAATGAATTCCTTTCTAGTAATTGGCATGTAAAACAATATCATTAAATATCATAGAGTTTAAGCTATAGAGTGGTGGCCATACCATTGGTCTCGCCATGTGTTTCACCATGCAATTATGCATAAATTATATGATTACACAATTTTTCTATAATGCATAATTTTATAAGCCAAAATCAGAGGAGGCTGCTAACATTACGTCAACACACGCATCCTCGCCAAATTACATTAAGCTATATAAATTTTTTACAGGGTCCTAGTTTCTACTCTTTGTTTTTTCCTGGAATTTTCAAATAGGATAAAGCTGTACGGCTAGATCTCACATCATTGCCCTGAAACCCTAGGGTTCAGTAGACTCTAGAACCCGAATCATATCTCTGACACCATGACATAAGATAGCACGGATACAGACCTATTGCTGCAGAACACGTTAATGGAACTTGAGCTTTTGACAGCTATTTTGCTTGCATTCTCAACACACGAATTGCAGTAAACTTTTTACTCACGCAGCTGTGGAAAAAATAATATGTTCAAAGAACACCATAAAAAACCTGGCTAAACTGCAGAGAATTGAACACCATAAGGAGGGGATGCTTTCTTTATTCGGTATTCGCAACAAAGTGCTGTTCGCCAAATGCATTTCTGTGTCAGTCGAACATTTTGGTATTGAAAGTGGGGTACCGATCCCTTTCAATCGTTGTGCCTCAGGAAAAACCGATTAAAGCCGTGATTTGATGGATAGATCTCTGTGTATCTTTGAAACTTCCAAAACCTGGCATCCTCGAGTGTTCTATAGTTTTGTGACTAAAAAGTTTAGGTTTAAAGGCTCCTCCACAAGTGTTGTCAACCTAAAAAAAAAGTTAGAAAAACTCTTAAAATCACACATTATTATCCAAAGTTATACTAGTTTATTTCTCCTTGTAATATTAGTTTGTCATTCCTTGCATCTTTCACCTTCATGCCACAGGTATAATTTCATCTTTATGTAACAAGAGGGGATTTGCACAGCGCAGCAACCATCAGGGATGATGATCATATCAGGACTTAGTGGCTGTAACATAGCCCACGATACTTGTCGTTTTTAAAGTGGTGCCCGAAATCAGTGGGTGTGAGCAGAGGCTTGTGCCGAGTGGAGGTGATATTTAGTCCGGCTCTTTTTACTTTACCTTTTCCTCCAAATCAAACGAGTGGAGGTGATAATTTGGTCCTTCGCATTAAGGAAAACAAAAGCAATGGAATTTCGTCGGGCTTAGATGCACCTACTTTCCAAGTTGACGGCGTCACTTCAAGCTCCCTTTTGTTGCCAAATTTAGCTAAGTTACTCCCTTGGGCCTCCTCAAAATACCTTTCCCTTGATTGGGCCTCCAGTCCAGAATTCCATGTATTTTTCTATGTTGCGCGTTAATATACAAGCTGCCAATCACTCCGAGAATGATCTGAAGGCACTGCACTATCATCCCTGGATGGTTGCTTTGCAAAATCAGTTCTTGTATGAAGGAGCCTTAAAACCCGAACCTTTTTATAAGGAAACTATAAGTTAATAATGCTCACAAGAAATTGCTAATTCTTTTACACATGCTCAAAGTAATGAAAATCTGAGGGGAACGATGCCATGTTGTAGGAGATTCACATGCATACAGTGATACATCTATCACTTTCTGGTTTACCGCGTTTTCCTTGAGGAACAGCGTGCAAGAGTCCACAATAGACAGCGATGAGTACAACCCTTTTGAGTACCAAAGACTTCTTTACGGGAACTGAATAAAAAAAGCATCCTCCCTGCTCTTGACCCATTTGGAATTCGCTGTTAATCCCAATTACTCTGAGCTAATTTTCCAGCACCTCCATTTGGAATACAAAAATGTCGCTGGCTGCAGTCTTCTGAGTTCATTGCATCGGCAATCACTTTCAGGAAGTAGTTAGGACATTCTTTTAGCCGCTTGCATCAGCACGATTAGCAAGTGGGAGGTTTGTCGGGGGCCAAGAAGGAGAAGTTTGAGCTGATGGACTTTTCTTTGATCGAACTTCAGCCGGACCCTCACTAATTATGACCATATGCAGACAACTGGGAGAGAGCTCGAATGCAGCAGCCAAATTAGCATGTGAGTGAGTTGCAGACACGGCAACCACATCAGTAGCAGCTATTTTGACACCATCCAAAACCATGTTGGGAATGTTAGCTTCCCAGCTTCGTTTTCATTAAGCAAAGCTTCAGAGCACCGAAGAAAATGAGACAAAAAGAAACCAAGAGAAAAGATTCGCCGTTTGTGTCCGTACTGGTCCGTGTTTGGTCAATCCTTGTTCGAATTTGTCCACTGCCTGCTACACTTGTGGAGAAGCGTGGTTCCTCTCCATCGGTTCAATCACGCAGCATCGTAATTCCCGATCGACTCTCCCTATAAATATAGAAGGACCTGGCAAGTTGTCGTACGTTCGTACCAGTAATCAATCTCTCCGTCACACACGCGCACCCACGATGTCTGGCGTCTGGATTTTTGACAAGAACGGCGTGGTTCGCTTAATCGCCAATCCAACCAGAGAATCCTTTGAACAAAAAGAGCCACCATACCCCGGCAGAGCCACCGCTCCTGGTGCACGCCCCAGAGACCTAGTTTATCTCCCCACGAACCAGGTGATCCGATCCTACTCCGAACTCGAGCAGCGTCTCACCGAGCTCGGCTGGTCTCGCTACCGGAACTCCTGCCGCCCGGACCTCCTCCAGTTCCACAGGTCAGAAAACTCCGCCCACTTGATCTCTCTTCCGAAAAATTTCGCCGACTTTAAGATCCTCCATATGTACGACATCGTCGTCAAGAATCGCTCTTTCTTCCAAGTTCGCGATGCTGTAGCGTGAGAGGCTGCCCCACCCAATACGTCAAAGACTGGCAGTTGCTAGGTTGTGCCATTTTCAGCAGTTTAGCTAGGTTTTTTATGAAGTTCTTTGAACAGTTGTTTTTTTTCCTCAGCTGCATGAATGAAAAGATTTCTGTAATTTATGTGTTGATATTTGCGCAGCTTTATGTTTGCCTTTCTTCTTTGTTGTTTGCTTTTTTGAGAAAATTACGCATGGGGAGTGCCATTCCCCATCGATGTCAATTCCTGTCCTTAAGTTGCTCGGTGATCGAGTTACCACGTATATATTTAGCCAGCTAACCAGTAAGAAGTGACCCACGTTGACTAGAAAGTTATGTTCTGAGCTTACAGAAGTTCAGCGATGGAGAGAGGTGGGTCTTCGCTCTGCCATGGTTCTTTTGGTAATTGGTGGCGAGTCTAATCTGAACTCGGAATCACGGAGAAAGGCCCATCTTGCTTTTTACAGTCTGCTTGATACCGCGAATATAGATCCTTTGGTACAGCCAGCTTGGGAAGACGACGAGGAAAGCAGTCTAAAAGCTGAAATTCCATGCAGATGCTCTGACATAACAAATCCGCATCGTACCATCTCCTGCCCATCTCCTGCCATTGTCTCAGAGATCATGAATAGGGTTTTAGAGTCTGCTAAACTCTAGGGTTTAGGGCCAAGCATTATGAACTCTAGGGTTTCAGCTTTTAACTTTATCAACGGGAGTAAGTCGCTTTAACACAGTCCTGAGGGTTTGAGACCATCCGTCCTCAGCGGTGGTCCTGAGCTGCTGGGAAATGAAAGATTTTTCATTTTGCAAAGGCCGAGTGCGGAGGAGATCAGAAAAGTTGAGGTGATCGCAAGCTGCGTTTAGACATATCACGAGTGATGATGTGACCTTGTCCACTGCCTGCAACTTCGTACGGAGAAGCTGCGACGCTATCATTCGAAGTAACAGCGACTTATATTGACTCCTGGAATAACGTTTTCGGTTTACTGATTCTTTTCCTCTAGCATCATGAATTTCCGAACAATAAATCGAATTAAATTATGAAGAAAACTCTTTCTTTTCTTCTTTGCCCATTGGATAGGGTTTCTGCCATTGAAGCGCCGACAAAAATGACAAGGAAAAAAACCAGGGTGGAACTGGATTCGATGAGCATGTACATGAAAGATTTAACTCAGCTAGATTACTAGATATTCCAAGAATGGAAAGTCGGTTTGAGTGGTGAGTCCGGAGTATGGAGTTTAAAAAAAGACTAATTTTACTTTACCTTTAACTTTTTTGAATTGAGAATAATTAAGTCATGGGAAATTGTCCTTATTATAATAATTCACTTTGTAACTATAATTTTAATTTCTTTTATTTTACAACACTTTCACCATCTCCAAACAAAAATATTCTACCTTACTTTCTTACTTCTCTTGAAATAAACACTCCCGGCGATCCTTGAACACCATCCGGTGGGATCAACTAGAAGTTCGGTGTTTTTCCCTAAGCTTTTCAAACAGACTAAAGCTATATGGCTAGAGTTCATCATGCCTGGCCTTGAAACCCTAGGGTTCAGTAGACTCTGGAATGATAAACTGATATTATAAGGAGAAATAAACTAATCTAAGTTTGGATAACAATGTATATGATGTTAAGAATTTTTCTAGCTTTTATTTAGGTTGACAACACTTGTGGAGAAGCCTTAAAAGCTGAACCTTTTAACAAGAAAACTATAAGTTAATGCTATTTATACACTATTTCCAATCTAAGAAAAACACTCACAAGAAATTTCTAGTTCCCCACATATGCTTAAAGGAATGAGAAGCTGGGTAAAACACCTGACGATGCCTCGTTTTAAGAGGTTCACGTGCACACAGTGATATATCTATCAGATTTCTAGCTTACCGTGTCTTCCTTGAGGTACAAAGTGCAAAAGTCAACAATACACAATGAGTACACACCTTTGAGTACCAAAGACTTCAACAGAGACAGAAATATCTTTGGCAAACAGTATTCTATAACGGATATTGAGTAAAGAAAGCATCCTCCTCGCTCACGTTCTATTTGCATGCTCCACAAAACCATTTGGAATTCATTGTTAATCCCAATTACCCTGATTATTTTCCAGTATCCGCATTTCTTTCTCCACTCATAACCAAAGTAATAGCCAACATCAAGAGAAGAAAAACAAAATTTAGTCAAAAGAAAAAATTGATTTCAGGCAAAAGGACAGCTACTTCTTTGCATTAGATATTGAATACAAAGGAGCAACAACCATGTTGGCATCATCCAGAACCACGCTGAGAAAGTTAGCTTTCCATACATGCAACTAATGAGGCAAGTAAGAGTAAAGAGCAAGATTAACATTTAGGCCATGGTCTATCAGCAAAGCGGCGGTCATGGAGCCTATTGATAAATGAATCCTTTTGATGGAAGACAAGGAAAATCAAGGACTCTCTTTAGTCCAGTGGTAATTAGGTCAAACTCTTGACCGACAAGTCCACTCGGTCAAGGGTTTGAATCCCCTTACCCCTTCCTATGTGAGTCACAAATTCATGAGAGTCAAACAATCCAGCTTCAGTTTCATTAAGCAAAGCACCCGGTCAAGGGTTTGAATCCCCTTACCCCTTCCTATGTGAGTCACAAATTCATGAGAGTCAAACAATCCAGCTTCAGTTTCATTAAGCAAAGCTTCAAAGCTAAGACTTTGTGTCCATGCTAGACCGAGTTTGTTCAATCATTCCCAATCTATTATTCTAATATATGATTTGTAGATATCAATTATCGTGGACAGGGGAAAGTTGATTTGAAAGACTACGTACATGTAAAAGAAGATGAAGAATGGTTGATTTCCTTTTACAAACATGAGAGTTTGTAAGAAAGAGTCTCACGAAAAGAGTGTATAATATTGAAATAAGCCAAGATAAAACTTCAATTTTCAAAACCCCAAAAAAAGTCAATATCAATAATATGCAGACGTTAACAATACTCATTAAAATTCCAAAGAGTCCTGTGTCATAAAGTTTACCATTACATAATAGTTTAGATATAATCATTGAACAGAAATCAATCTAATGCCATTGCTGAAAGCAACCAAAATCCATCTTTTCTTCCCTTAATACTAGTTTTTGTACAATGTTTAACTACTACTTACATTACTAGACCAAAAGATACCCAGCAAGAAAAATACTGCCTGCATATGACTTTTCTACCAGGTGCCATACCTTTAATAGATTCTATGTCTCCGTTGTTTACATCATTCCACATATCTAGTGGCGTGCCCTTTCTTTTAATGTTGTCCTTCCTTTTTCATGAAAATTCCATATTTATGGTACAATGTACTTACCACTTGAATTATATTCATTCAATTCCCTCATAGTTTTAGTTGAAAATTCATAAACTTTGCCATCAAAATCATTCTTCAAACCCTTCAATTTTTCACCTTCTTCAATTACTTCCTATCCAGCCATATCCAAATCAAAGTATTAGAAGAAACCATATGAAAAATTAATATATGAATGAAATACTTTTGCTGTGAATGGAAGGGAAACACTAATAAAAATAAATCAAAAGAAGAAAATTATGCAAATAGCGAGCCAAGAGAGCTTGGAACAATCCTAATATCAGTAGCTTGAGGTGTCAGTGGTCGACAAAAGTATCTCACTACAAATGCACAACACTCTTACCCCGCAGTTAAAGCACCATGGTAAAGAAATATCGAACTTTTAAGGAAAAAGGCCGTGTAGATAACCGGGGATTGAAAGAAGTTGCATGTTTGTAACAATGTTCACATGAATCATTGTTTATCACATCTAGGCATACGTTAGCATTCCCCTCCTTATACACGATAACCTTAAAGGGATGCCAACTTGGATCCAAAAGATTCTCCTCCCATAGTGAACACGTCCATACTCCTTTCATAACTACTTCCTTAGTAGGAAATTTTCCCAAATGGATTAGAGTCAGCTCTCCAATTCTCTTGGATCCTATGGCAACCTAGAGGATGGATGAAATAGGTTTCTTAAAAAGTAATGTCTTTTCTTTTAGCTATGTGAAACAATGAGTAATTATATGGACAAAATTAATTTAAGCAACAAGTAAATAACTCACTCATAACTCAATCACACAAAAATAAGAATTTTTGGTAGATGGATAGGCTTAAGCTGCCTTAGTACTAATTTCATCCCACTCTAACAACTTGTTAAGAATCACTTTTTAATTAATTAACTAATTGATTATAATAAATAATCAATCCTTCAATCTTAGTTACAAGTTTATTCTCCAATAGTTTAAATTTTTGAACTAAACTTCTACAAGATATACAATACATCTTTTGGAAGCTTCAATCCAGTGGTAGAAAACCAATACAAAATGATATGAAAGAAAGCTTCAATTTTTGTATAAACTTTAGTAATGTTCACTTGTAAAAAATTAAATTAGTAATAATATATGCTACAAAATAATAAAATTTTTTAACAAGTATACAAGAATAATAATGAACTTAAATTAAAGTCACCAAAAGATGAATGATTTTGTGAGCTTAATGAGCTTGACAGAAAAATGTAAGCTTCACTTAAAAGATGCTCTTTTTCTCTTTCGATTTTCGTTATTTGCGTCAAGCTAATTTTCTCTAAATAGTCAAGCAAGAACCCACCTTTCACCTTGGAACATAGTCGTTCTGAATCATTTTCTGCCAGAGGACTAACTTGCAAAGTTTCTTCCCGTTGAGAGAGCAGTGCCGTACCTTTCTGGTGATGGTTCTGAGTGCTGTGTGAGCTGATCATCGGGATTGAGCTCCTGTCTCGTTTTAGTTCAAAAACGCTTTCAGAATGTCACCCTTTTCGTGAGAATTTTTAATCTCGTCGTTCGGATCTTGAACCGGGTCAAGGGGCGAACTTGCGTGTCACCAAAGGTTTCTTCCTTTCTCCTCAATCTTAAACCAAATCTTTGTAGGCTACTTTTGAATCAATAGATCGGCTTCATCCTTAACAAACCCAATATGATTTTGGCTTCTAACATAGTTCAATTTGATACCTTGCTAAAACAAATGGGTCGCGGGTCTCGAAGAACATTTGCGGGTCTTCTTGATTTAAAATCTTCCTCAAATGCTTGGGTCAGAAATTTCTCTTCACAGATTTCTTCTTCTCTTTGATACCTTTCGAACGCACATATTTTTTTGCTTCAAGGAAGCTTTCTTCGGCCTTGCACAAAGGCAAATCATTGAGCAGGTCGCGGGCACCACCAGTCGGGTCGCGCAAAGGATTCTGGGTCGAGATCGCGGGTCGCACGCACTGAGCCACGGGGCCTGGGTCACAAAAGAATGAGAGCTGGGTTTCTGGGTCACGCCGACAGACTTGAGCTTTGCAATTCTTTTTACACAAACATTCTGCATCATTTTTCGTACATAAAAGTAGTATACAAATAAATAAATAATAATAATATTTTTTATTATTATTGCATTTTTGTCATCATCAAAATACTAATATATTCCAACAATGTCGATGCCAATACTAAAAGACGTAGGAAAGTGATATAACCAAAAATGAAAACATTGATCTTGAAATAAGATAATATTTAATTATTTTATCTGTGAATATCAAGTAAATGATGAATAAAATCACATTGTACCCCATCTCAGCATATTTTCTAGAAGGCAAAAAGAACAATTTATAGAATGCAGAAATCATCTTCAGTCTATTCTCAGTGAAGATGAGAATATACCTATGCAAATAATTAAAGTGATGACTGTTTCAAAAAGGCAAAGAGAAAAAATCTCAAAACAACCATTTGTGTAATTGACAAACGTTACATCCTACTTGTCCTATAGGTAATTAAATTTTGAACGAAATGAATACAATTTATCCTTTTATGCTTAACCAAAAACCTAAGCGTGTAATTTATCATTAGATTACACCAAAACGAAGATTATTGTTCAGCCTTTATATAATTTTACATGGCTCATCCACATGACTTTTTGTCTTCCTGCTGGACGCTTACAAAGTGAAGCTCATTTCATGCCTTACTAGATGGAATTAAAGAAATAACAACTATGCTGGATATGCAAGTACAGCACAAGGGCTGAAAAAAGGCATACCAAAAAGAAACATATACATATATTTGAAGAAAACCTGGATGTCTGTATTGACGATTAAACACGACATATTTATAGCTAAGGATTTCGTGTTGGCATTAAATAAAAGGGAAGAAGGTTGAAGAGGAAACAAAGATTAAAACAACCCGAATAAAGCTGATTTGAAAGACTACATATGTAAAAAGAAGAGGAAGATTGGTTGATTTCTTTTTATAGATATAAGTCTGCAAGAAAGAGTCTTGCCAAAGGAATGTATAATAATGAAATAAGCCCAAGTCAAACCCCAAGATAAGGCAATATCAATAACATGCAAACACCCAATACTCATTAAAATTGCAAGAGTCCTATGTCATAAAGTTTACCATTACATAATAGTCTAGACATAATCACCGAATAGAAATCAGTCTGATATCATTGCTGGAAGCAACCAAAATCCATCTTTTCCTACCTTGAATACTAGTTTTTGTACAATATTTAACTACTACTTACATACTAGACCATAAGATAGATACCCAGCAGGAAAGCTGCAACCGGCATATGATTTATCTACCAGGTGCCAAACCTTCAATAGATTCCATATCGCCTTTGTTTACGTCATGGCGTACCACTTCTTTTAATGTTGCCCTTCTTTCTTCACAAAAATTCCATATTTTTGGAATCATGTACCTACCACTCGGATTATATTCATTCAATTCCTTCAAAGCTTTAGTTATGGATTCATAAACTTCGCCATCAAAATTATTCTTTAAACTCAATTTTTCATCTTCCTCGTCGATTACTTCCTGTCCAGCCATATCCAAATAAAAGCATTAGAAGAAACTATATGAAAAGGTAATATCTGAATGAAATAGTTTTGGGAAACACTAACAGAAATAAATAAATAAATAAATAAAAAATTACGCAAATTGTGGTCTAAGAGAGCCTAAGACAATCCTAATATCAGTAGCTTGAGGTGTCAGCAGTCGACTAAAGTATCTTACTACAAATGCACAACACTCTTAACCTGCAGTTAGCACCATGGCAAAGAAATACGAAACTTTGAAGGAAAAGGGCAGTGAAAATAACCAGGGATTGAAACAAGTTGCATGTTTGTAAATATGTTCACATGAATCATTGTCTATCACGTCTAAAATTTCAATATTTTTCAATTTATTGTAACAATAATTTTGCAAGAAAAGACTTTGTAACGCCAAATGCAAAATAATCCCAACCTCACATTTCAGTAAAAACATCATGTTAACCTACACCTACCCTGCACAAGGTTCCAGATCTTTAAATACTAAGCATCATGTTTCAGATCCCTAACCTACACCTATTCAAGTGTCCATCAATAGACACTTCACATCATATCCATTGAAGTGGAAACTTCACATAACAGTTAAAAAACGAGAAGGGAAGGTAGTGGGAGTGGCATACACTGACTAACTCCTTTTGAGCCTCTTGCAGTTCATCATTTGTTTTACGCAGAAAACTATCGATTAAAAATTTGCGATATGCAGAAAAACTATCGATTTGTTTTCTCATTCCTCAACATTTTCTCAGTAACCAAACAACCAACCAAAGCATGAATAATCGAAGCCTTTTCCTCACTGCAGACAAAAAGACGAATACAACTTGCACTGAATTCATTTTAACACCTACCCACGATAAAAAAAAAAAAAAAAAAGTTAAACAAGTCCAAGCCATTCACACGTCAAAATGGTTAATTTTCTTTGATGCATCTTTCCGCATTTACCTCAACAACCAAACACATCATCAACACCCAAACCCTCGGTATAGTTCACGCGAAAACTGAACGAGAAAAAGAAACCATCATACCAGCGGATTCAAGCATATGAACCGCACGGGACAACATAATAACGTCACCCTAACAAAATAACAAAAGAATTTTCACATTTTCCCACCTTCTTATTCTTCTATTTTCTCCTACATTCTCTCACCAACCAAACAGAGAAGAATATAAAAACATCATTTGCGCCACCAAGAACTTTCGGTATGGCGTCTGTCGCATGCAAAAAAGTTTTAACATTCAAATCATTCATTCTGTCATGACCCAATTTTATGATAAGGGTAGAATGGTAAATTGATAAAGTAGGGCTGCAAGGATAAAAAAGGGCATGACGGGAAGATCACCGAGAAGACTATCCATTTCCTACTACCTTAGCCGTCCATGGGAGGCTAGAGTGTGGTTGTCCCTTGTGTAAACCTTTGTGGTTGATTGTATGTTAGTGCTGTGTGTCACTGAATCGGAGAAGTGTTTTCCTGCGTTATGTGGTTGAAATTCTGGTAGAATTTACTTATTACCTACCTGGGATATCGGTATCATTACACTTTCTTTGCTTCACTAGTTTCGCATAAATTTTCTCAGCAACCAAACAGCCAAAAAAAAGTACGTCTACCGAGAAAGAAACAAATGAAACCTACACCGAACTCAAGTAGAACTTAAAAAAACTCCGATCACTCACGACTCAAAAACGGCATGTTTTTCTTTCTTTTCGCTTTCACAACCGTCCCAGTGAGCTCGGTTCCAAACAAAACCCATTAAAAAACTATCACAGGAAAACCCTCCCACCTACTGCGCCGGCTACTATCATTAAACCCACGTTTAAACAATGAAAAACCTCCATATTTCCTAGAAATTAATTTTCATTTCCCCTACCCTCCGCTTTCTCACCAACCCACTTCCTCAGTAGTTCGTACCTTACCAAAGTTCCGGCGGAAGAAAATGAGTATCGCGAAGAAAAACGACGTTGGAAAACCCGAATGGTTCGCGCGCTCGGAAAACGAAACCGACGACTAGAAGGTCCCAAAACCTCTTGCAGGCGTAGGCAAGAGTAGAAGAAATGCACTTTGCTTTCCTTCTCATTAAGAGCTCGTCCTTCTTTTCTGAAATAAGGACAGACATGCCAGTACAGTACGTGGGACCCACGCGATAATTATATCATTAGTATATAATATTTTAAAATATTTTCCTATTCAAGATAAAAATGATTTAGAATTATGCGATGTTAAACTTAAAAGATAAGTCTGAAGAGTATAGAATTACTGGACTACTTAACATAAAAATACTTTGATTAAGCCATTTTAATTGTTTATGAAACTGAATCCAAATTTTATGATGAATTCCTTTCTAGTAATTGATATGTGAAACAACATCATTAAATATCATACAGTTTAAGGTATAGAATCGTGGTCATATACCATATGTCTCGCCATGTGTTTTATTATGCAATTATGTATAATTTACAGGATTATACAACTTTTTTGTAATGCATGATTTTATAGGCAAAAAGTCATTATGCAACTAGGAGGCTGCTAACCATACGTGCAGTACACGCGTCCTCGGCAGAAGGTCCTTCTTTTTCCTGAGATTTTCAAACAGATTAAAGCTGTACGGCTTGAGCATCAAATCATGCCTGACCCTGAAACCCTAGGGTTCAGTAGACTCTAGAACCCGAATAATATCTCTGACACCATGACATAAGATAGCACGGACACGGATCTGTTAGCTGCAGAACATGTGAATGGAACTTCAGCTTTTAGACAGCTATTTTGCATTCCGTTCTCAAGCTGGCCGTACTAAATGAACCTCTCTTTACAGAAAATGGCAATCAGGCATGCATATTCTTCCCTTAATAAAAACAAACATAAAGTTGCGCAGATATCAACACGTGAATATGTTCATTATGTTCCATAACCAGGGCTCGCCTTCTTTTTTCTGTATCCATGACATAGAGCTGTTTGCCACAATGCATTTCCGTGCCAGTTGAAGTTTTTGGTACGCCTGAAAGTAGGGTACCGATCCCTGTCAATTGTTGATTCTCGCACGCTGTACTTAAAGGAAAAGCAGTAATTTGATAAATATATCACTGTGTTTACGTGAACCTCCTAAAACATTCCTCAAGTGTTTTATAGTTTCCTTATTAAATAGTACCAGTTTTAAGGCTCCTCCACGACTGTTGTCATCTTAAATAGAAGCCAGATGATACATTATTATCCAAACTTATATTAGTCTATTTCTCTTTGCAATATCAGTTTATCATTTCCTTGCAATATTGCATCTTTCACCTTCATGCCACACTATGTGCATTCATCTATTATCTTTCTGTAACGGGAACGGACTTTGCACACCAACCATCAGGGATGGTTTTCATATCAGGATTTGGTGGCCGTAGCATGGCCCCACGATACCATGGTGTTTTTCAAGTTGGGCACGAAATCAGGGTGTGTGGCTTGTGCTGATTTGGAAGATAGTCTGTCTGGCTCTTTTGACATTACCTTTTCTTCCAGATCAAACGAGTGGAGGTGATAATTTGGTCCTTCGCATTAAGGAAAACAAAAGCAAGGGAATTTCGTCGGTCTTCGGTGTACCTACTCTCCAAGTTGACGGGGTCACTTCAAGCTTCTTTTTGTTGCCAAATTTAGCCAAGTTACTCCCTTAGGCCACCTCAAAATACCTTTTCCCTCGATTGGGCCTCCAATCCAGAATTCCACGTATTTTTCTATGCTGCACGGTTCATATTCCAAACCTATTTCATCACATAAATTACAAGCCACCAAACACTCCGAGAATGATCTGAAGGCACTGCACTAACACCCCTGAATGGTTGCTGTGCAGAATCAGTTCTTGTGTTTCAGAAAATAGAAGTTAACCATGGAAGTATATCCACAGACTATACCCACGGCATGTTGGTGAGATATGCAACACTTATGGAGGAGCCTTAAAACCTGAACCCTTTTATAAGGAACCTATAAGTTAATAATGCTCACAAGAAATTGCTAATTCCTTAACGCGTGCTAAAAGGCATGACAATCTGAGGTGACCGATGCCATGTTGTAGGAGGCTCACATGCATACAGTGATATATCTATCACTTTCTGGTTTACAGTGTTTTTTCCTTGAGGTACAGCGTGCAAGAGTCAACAATAGACAGCGATGAGTACAACCCTTTTGAGTACCAAAGACTTCAAGAGACACGGAAATTCCTTTGGCAAACCTTACTTCGTAACGGGGACTGAATTAAAAAAGCATCCTCCTGCTCATGATCCATCCTGTTCGACAGAACCATTTGGAATTCGTTGTTAATCCCTATTCGTCAAAGCTTATTTTCCAGTAACTCTATTTAATTACAAAAATGTGCGGACAAATGGGAGAGAGCTTAAATGCAGCAGCCGTGTTAGCATGTGAGTGAGTTGCAGACACAGCAACCTCATCAACCTCATCAAGCACATCAACCACAACAATAGTAGGTATTTTGACACCATCCAAAACCATGTTGGGAATGTTAGCTTCCCATGTGCAGCACTCGTGTTAGCTTCCCAGCTTCGTTTTCATTACGCAAAGCTTCAGAGCACCGAAGAAAATAAAACAAAAAGAAACCAAGAGAAAAGACTCGCCGTTGTGTCCGTACTAGTCCGTGTTTGTTCAATCTTTGTTCGATTTTGAGGCCCGGTTCCCCTCCCTCGGTTCAATCATGCAGCATAGTAATTCCCGATTGACTTGCCCTATAAATATATAGAAGAACCTGGCAGGTTGTCGTACGTTCGTACCAGTAATCAATCTCTCCGTCGCACACACGCACCGACGATGTCTGGCGTCTGGATTTTTGACAAGAAAGGCGTGGTTCGCTTAATCGCCAATCCAACCAGAGAATCCTTTGAACGAAAAGAGCCATTCCCCGGCAGAGCCACCGCACCTGGTGCACGCCCCAGAGAACTAGTTTATCTTCCCACGAACCAGGTGATCCTCTCCTGCTCCGAACTCGAGCAGCGTCTCACTGAGCTCGGCTGGTCTCGCTACAAGAACTCCAGCCGCCCGGACCTCCTCCAGTTCCACAGGTCAGAAAGCTCCGCCCACTTGATCTCTCTCCCGAAAAATTTCGCCAACTTTAAGAGCTTCCATATGTACGACATCGTCGTCAAGAATCGCTCTTTCTTCCAAGTTCGCGATGCTGTAGCGTGAGATGCTGCCCAATCTTCAATACCTTATACGTCAAAGACTGGCACTCGCTAGGTTATGCCATCTTCAGCAGTTTTGCTAGGAATTTTATGGTGTTCTTTGAACAAATTTTCTTTTTCTTTTTTTTTTTTGAACCGAGCTGCATGAATGAAACGATTTCTGCAATTTATGTGTTGATATTTGCGCAGCTTTATGTTTGTCTTTCTTCTTTTTTGTTTACATTTTTCAGAAAATTATGCATGGGGAGTACCATTCCCCATGGATGTCAATTCGTGTCCTTCCGTTGCTTGGTGATCGAGTTACCCCGTATATGTTTAGCCATCCAACCAGCACGAAGTGACCCACGTTGACTGGAAAGTTATGTTCTAAGCTTACAGCAGTTCAGCGACCGAGAGAGGTGGGTCTCTTGGTAATTGGACCCGAGTCTAATCTGAAATTCGAATCACGAAGAAAGCTCCCATCTTGCTTTTCACAGTCCGCTGGATAACGCGAATATAGATCTTTTTAGTACAGCCAGCTTGAGAACACGACGCGGAAAAGCAGTCTAAAAGCTGAAATTCCATGCGGATGCTCTGATGCAACAGATCCACACCGAACCATCTCCTGCCATGGTCTCAGAAATCTTGAATAGGGTTTTAGAGTCTGCTAAACTCTAGGGTTTCAGGGCCAAAGCACTCTGAACTCTAGGGTTTCAGCTTTTAGCTTTATAACCGGGAGTAAGTCGCTTTAACATAATCCTGAGGGTTAGAGACCACCCATCTTTCCCATCTTTGGTGGTGGTCCTGAGCTGCTTGAAAGATTTTTCATTTTGCAGAGGCCGAAGACGGAGGAGATGAGAAAAGTTGAGGTGATCGCAAGCTGCGATTAGACATATCACGAGTGATGACGTGACTCTGTCAGTGCCTGCAACGTCGTACGAGAGTCGGTGACTGCGACGCCATCATTCCAAGTTACAGCGACGTATATTGACTCCTACAATAAGGTCTTTCGTTTACTGACTTGTCTTCTCCAACGTCATAGATTCCCGAACAATAAATCGAATTAAATTATGAAGAGAGCCCTTTCTCTTCTTCTTCGCCCGTCAGATAGACTACCAGATATTCAAAGCATGGAAAGTCGGTTTTAGTGGTGAGTCTAGATCACGAAGTCTAAATTTATGGGTTTACGGTTTCTCGAAAAGTAAGTTTGGGCTTTATGAAGTCTAAGTTAATAATAACATTTAAATAAAATTTAATTCAATTAATTTTAGACTCAATCATTTAATATAATAGTTGAAATATGTAAAAAGTAACATTAGAACTAACTTTACGTCTCGAATTCAAATTACGAAGGGGATAACCCATAATAAGGACATTCTAAGTTAAGTCAAAGTGAGAACCATCATAAAGTGGACTGCTTGGATGTTGATTGTAAAGCATGATGGCCTATTACATACTTAGATCACGGTGAATTTGGACTTTTTGGGGATTTAAGTTGTTGGTAATATTTAAACGAAATTTTGATATGATAATTGAGACACATAATAGGCAATTAGAGTTTTTGAGCATAATAAAAAAATATGTGGTCTAGTTGACTTAGGTTTAACAGAAAGAAAAAACTTCCAAATCGTAAAATTTAGTTGTCGTGGAGAGAGCTGTAAATCCAAAGCTACAATTTGAGTGAATTGCAACTCTGTGAACACATGGATTTATTATGCCACATTAGGTAAATCTTCATATTCTTCTAAAAGGGTAATTAATTAGGCAAGTCTAAAAAAGGGTATGATTAAATTCAGTACCTTTTGTTATCTTGTCATTGTACTTCCTTGTCTCCTATATGTTGAAATTCAAATAAATGTAAGGTGTTGCATAATATTTCCTTTAAAGATATTTAAAATATTAAGTAATTTTATAATAATTTTTAAAAGATGCCTCATGAGGTAAAAGGGAAACGACTACTTGCAAAGCTTAAGTTTATATCCTCTCCCTTTGGATGTAGGACAAATCATAGCATATCAACAAAAGCTAACAACTAGAATCCACTATGTACTTCAGGATGGTTAAATGGATTTAAGATGTCATTCTACTTCCTTATCCTGTCAGTTTAAATTCATTATGATCTGCAGCTGTTGCGTCCGTACTTCGTCAATAGACTTTGTGCAATGACTCGTTTTACAAAACGACTTAACCATCGAAGCCTTTGACGTGTTTATTACCCCTATGTTGTTGTCTGTCCTCTTCTATGGTCATCCGTTCATCAAAAATAAAGAAACAAAGGAGATAAAGAGCTTCTGCTTTTACCTCTGCTGGTTATTTATCAGCACAAAAACTACACCAACCAAAACAAAGAGGGACACAAAAGACAAGGATATCACGGATCTGACATATAGCTACTAGCTCCTTTCCACATCGCCAGGAAGAAGAAAAGATGCCACCACGAATGGTCGACTTTCCTCCCAAAGTGAAGGAATTCCTTTCAATTGGAAGACAAAACCATAAAGCAATGCCCTCAGTACCCAAAAGAAAGAGTGGAAAAAAACCCATCACTTGAAAACTATGCCATCACGAGAATTCACCGTAGGCTATGTTGTCAGAAGAGAGATTGACCTACGAAAAGGCTGCCACCATTTACCTTGAGCGAACAAAAAAGATGCACAAGCGTAAAATTCCCATAAACAGTGGAATTTTCCCCGGAGGGTGAAAGGGTTCTTTTCAATCTGAAACCAACACTGTGAAAGGCCATACATTCAAAACTCCAATGAAAAGCAAAGAAACATCATTAAAATTTAGGTCATTAGGAAATAAGCCTAATCTTTTTTGAAAATGAATCTTTTTTAATGAGGTCAACCAACACCAATTAAATCTGAATAAAAAAAGAGAAAAAGAAAAAAGCCTGATCCTTTTATTGTATTTTTGCAACAAATTACAAGAAAATATAGCTTTATTTGGTGAAAATTCATTTTTAGGCCTTTTAAAATCATGCAAAATTGAAAACTGAAAAGTTCTTACTAAGAGAATGGGTGTGAATTCTAGTTGCTAATGCTATGTGCTCTGAATAAACAATCTACAAATATAACCTTACAAAAACACCCATTATGAGTTCTTTTCAGTAAATTGTTGGTACAATGTATGACTAATAACACTCTAATCCGTGAGCATTGAGCTAGTTAGCTTATTAGACTTAATAGTACAAACAACTACAATAAAGAATTTGCACGTCATGTTTGAATAGGAACAACTGTATGAATCACAAAGAATACTTGCTTATATAGGAAACACTCAATACATGTCACTTCTAACCTCCAGTTGTAATTGCATTTTTTTGTGAGCTTTATTTTTAAAATATTAAATGATAATGGTTCTTTTCATAATCTTGGTTGAGATAGGCCCAAAGGGGAAGGTGGGTGGTGCTGGTTCACTTTATACCCCATTTAGAAGCCCATTGAAAGCCCATACATGACTTCAACCAAACTCATTCACAATTATGCTTTGTTGTGTTAAACACGTTAATCTCAGTTTCTTGCAAAGTAATCAAGCTCTTGGAGAGATCTGGAAGCCTCTGCTAATAGTGTATGTCGGCATGCGTAGCCATGAGCATCGAGAAGATATGATGGGTACGTAGAGAAGACGTATACTGCAAATCATGAGATTAAAGGTGGTCGACAGCCTTCCCGAAAGGGATTGGCGCTTCCGGAAATCCATGGTCCCCGAAACAAGGACGGTGGAAGGCCTTCGTTTCATGCGATTGCATCATTGATCAACAACAAGACATGATTAGCTCAACATGCCCATTTCTTTCTCGGAAGCGTAAACCATGTGGTATTTGACTCATGCCATCGTGGCCATTTGGATAGTGAGCTTCTTAAAAAGTTTAGATAGGGTTTGTGTTATTAAACTTTAAGACGTGTGTGACTTGATGACATTTCTTCACTCGCTAGACATGTTGAAAACAATAATTTTCTTAGTATTATAAGACTACTCCAGGCTAATTTGAAAACACTTCTTTATTAATGGCTATAGGATTTAAGGTCATACAAAGTATAATAGATTCAATACTAAACTAAAATACACAAAGATTTAATTTAATAATTAAATAATCATATTTTTATTTATTTTTTATCTTAAAAATTTTATTTTTTAATATAAGACTCTCGTTTTCTAGTAAAATGTTTATGTTAGCTTATTAAAAGATATACTTCTTCCAAAAATCAGTTTGTAAAATAACATAATACTTCTACGTACTCAAAATTCTACATATACGGTGCTTTGATGTTTTTGATTGTGGTTATGAAGTTTGCTACAAGCGTGAGGAAGAAAACTCAGAGTCGGCACAGACCCATCAAGTTTCGGTTGAAGTTTCATGATCGAGAAGACCATCCAGACATGTCTCTTTGGATCAACCAATGGGGACTTGCTTGTAATTCAAGAGACCATAATGTATACTTCCCAATACGAGTTTCAATGCATCTCCTTGTAACAACCGGCATCAAGTGCTGTCTTTCACCATTACTGATAATGATTGGTGTTGATATCTCCGTCCTGTGAATTCCTTAGCAGACCCTCCCCTCCCCCTTTGAATTTTCTCCCTATGTCTAATCGCACCAATTAAAGGTGGTCGGATTCAGAATTAATGACAAATTCCATATAAAGCATCTGATTTTTCGTCCTCCTAAAGTAGGAGCATCCTTCGTCTCAACCAAAAGATCAAGAATCCCACAAAGGACACCCACATGAATCAAGTTATCTTTACCAGAAACCACCAAAATCATCGTTGGAGGTCGTGCATAATGCAGTCCTTTTCTTTAGCTCACAAAAGAAGATATATGCTTTTGTTCAAAAAGGCATTTGAGCAGTTCAACTCACCAAATCTTATCCTCCTTTCCAAAATCACGTTTTCATTCATTTTAATAATCAACTCAGTACTTCCTCTTCATACCATTCCAATAATTGTTTTTGTTAAAAATAATAAATATTTTGTACGATCAATATCTTACTATCAATAATAATCGTTTTTGGTGTCTTTTTCTCGTAGTGGCAAATTTTGAAATAAAAAGTTAAACTTTTTTATTATGAAAGATTATTACATATTGATTCTTGTAGTTTTATCACATTCTCCTCATCACTCATAAATTAACTGCTTGTGCCTCTTTTTTTTTATGTTAAACATTATGGTTCAATTTTTTTTTTTAATTAGTGAAAAGAAGGTTTGGAGTTGATGAAATATTGAATCCAAAACCTAGACTTTGAATAACTACTATATTAGAGAAATTTAAAGGTTTAACTTAAAAGTTAACTATAAAATTTAAGAATCTTTCTTTACTTTAAGCTTCATCTCAAGAATTATAATTTTTTATATGAGTGTATTGTCTACATACATTTCTTTAAACGAATAGGTATTCTTAGATTTAAGATTATAAGAGTGAAATATATTTAACTTAAACTTTGATACTATGTTAGAAAAGATTAAACACTCAATCCAAAACATAACTTTAAGACTTTTGTCAATATGCAATAGTTAATCTATTGAATTACTATCCTATTGATCAAATACAGTTATTTAGTTGTCACAAAACAATCAAATAATTTCAAACTATTCCCAAGAGAAATAAAAAAAGGTGCAAACCAAATTATTCTTTTGGCGTCTTTTAGTTTTGTTTTGCATACCTAATTATTCCCATACACAAATTTTAGTCATGCTTTTTGTTTTATCTAACTTTGAGGCTTGAATTAAATAAATTGGGAATATCCCTTCAACGAGTATGCGGGGCCTTCCACGGTGTCCTCTCTGCAGTCTTTCCACGTACTCCCACCCACCACTCCTCTGTACTGCCCTCGTGATCCCCTCAGACCCTGCAACACGACAAGTGGGCCTTGATTGGGCTTTCCACTCCCGAAACGACCACAACGCGATAAACCGAAAAACTGGAAAAAGAAAGAGAGCAACTGTGGAGCATTTCCTCTCTACAAGTAGCCGCCGATTTTCAAATATTAATTCAACATTCTTGAATCTATTCGCTGCCTTCCTCAGCCATCGCCTTTGACTCCTTCTCTTCCGATGTTTAATAATCCCTTCTCTGCGGTTCCAACGCCCTGACGGTTCGGGCAATGAAGTGTTTCCACTTCTCCAACGGCGAGCGGCGCGGCGACGATGACTCCACCGTCGTTTCAAGGGCTGCTTCTAAGGTCTCGTGGACGCGGTCGCTAAGTATGGCGTCCACCGCTAGCACCGCGGCTCTCGATAACTCCGAGGCCAGGGATTTCTCCGAGTCGGTCGGGTTTTTTGAGTTGCTGAACCGGCGACGCGCCAACGATCTGCGCGTGTTCACCTTTGACGAGCTCAAATCTGCCACCAGGGGGTTCAGCAGGGGGTTGCTTATAGGGGAGGGGGGGTTCGGGTGCGTGTACAGAGGGGTTGTTAGGGTTTCCGAGGGTCCTGATTCGAAAATGGATGTCGCGATCAAGCAGTTGAATCGGCTTGGTTTTCAGGCATGCGTTTTGTTCCCTTTTCCACATGGTTTATGAATTCGTTTGAATGTTTCCGTTTATCTGTGTCATTTGGTTTTCTTGTGCATGTTTGATTGTCTGTAAATAGAAGTAATCGATGTTGGCTTCGCAAATTTGGAGCTAGTGTTTTAGTTGTGTATTGCGGAGTAATACTCTGGTTATAATGCACTCAAAGTAGCAGATCAGGAAGACCTTAGTGGAGCTAGGTGGGTTCACTCAAAGGGAATTACTTTTTGGCTCTGTGCGCCCCACAATGCTGTACGTAAAGTTAAAGATTTTAGTGCTAATTGGCTACTAATGTGATTCGCCTTGTAGGGTTGAAGAAACATTTTGATAGATTTTTAGGTTGAAAGTTAATTGATTTAACTCCTGTTATCTACTTCAACTGACTCAGATAGGTGCTTATCGCTTACGGAAATCCATAGATAATTTAAAGATTGAAAAATGTTTTTTGAACGATGATCTTATCTATCTTCTGGGTTTGAGATTTTTGGAAGCCTTTGATACGTTATGCTTCACGCTTGAAGGACATCTTACAGGACTTTCATCCTTTGCGTTCTAGTGTTCAGGGGCATAAGGAATGGATTAACGAGGTGAACTTTTTGGGAGTGGTCAAGCACCCAAATCTAGTCAAATTAGTCGGTTATTGTGCAGAAGATGATGAAAGAGGAATCCAGCGACTCCTAGTATATGAGCTTATGTGTAATAAAAGCTTGGAGGACCATCTAGTGGTTCGAGTACCTTCGCCTCTACCATGGACGACAAGACTAAAAATTGGTCAGGATGCAGCCCGTGGTTTGGCCTACCTTCACGAGGAAATGGATTTTCAGGTACATAATTCTTTAAACTTAGAACACTGCATCTTGGCTACAAGTGTCAAGAAGCAAGGGTTCTTGTTGTTTTCCTGGTTCCTCTTTCACTTTTGCCCGCAAATTGCTTCTTGTGTCTAGAGCAATAGCGATCAAGTTCCTTTGTGCTTCAACAATGATCCCTAAATGGATTACAAGCGGTTAAACCAGATTCTCTCCGTGTTTTTGTTGCAATTTCTTTTTACCGAAATTTCCAAAATTTCCTGCTTTGGCATACACTTCTTTTTCATAGAAATGAGAAGATGGAAGATGCCTGCAAACATGTCTTTTGAAGATTTTTGCATAGGCTGCAGCCTGAATTTGTAGCAACTAGGTTACTTTCTGAAATGCATGAGAATCAATACGATTTTGATCCGGCTTGTAATTGATGCAGTTAATATTTCGAGATTTCAAAACGTCAAATATCCTGCTTGACGAGGACTTCAATGCAAAGCTCTCAGATTTTGGATTGGCTAGACAGGGACCTGCTGAAGGAGTCAGCCATATTTCAACAGCCGTAAGTTGTTGGTTGCAAATTCAGTATATTTTCCTTTTACTACCGTTGGACTTCTTTGCCTTCTATAAGACTGACTACTTATGATAAAGTTTGGAGCCTTGGCAGATTTGCCGACTGTCACTATTTTTCTCAAATATTTTATTGAATCAAATGTCTCTGAATTGAATGATGGTTTTAAGTCTTGCCAGCATATGACAGATCCTGATTTGTGGATCATATATCTAACTCCTTTTTCAATAAAAAGATTGTAGGGACAATAGGTTATGCTGCTCCGGAGTATGTTCAGACCGGCAGGCTCACTACTAAGAGTGATGTTTGGAGCTTCGGGGTGGTACTCTATGAGCTTATCACGGGAAGACGAGCGGTGGAAAGAAACCTTCCCCGGAGTGAGCAGAAACTCTTGGAATGGGTGAGACCCTATGTATCAGACTCTAAGAAGTTTCACCTTATTGTAGACCCTCGACTTGAAGGGCAGTATTGCATTAAATCGGCTCAAAAACTTGCATCCCTGGCAAACAAGTGTCTGCTAAAGCAGCCGAAATACCGGCCTAAAATGAGCGAGGTGGTGGAGATTCTGGGAAAGATAATTGCCGAGACGTCAACTCAAGATGAAGATGCCCCTCAGCCCATCAATGAAACCAAAGAGGCTAAGGGAGAGACCACTGGGGAGACTGAGCCTGAGTCCACCAAGCGGGGAAACAGTTGTCGAAAGAAGGCTTTTGATTTCAGAGAAATGGTTAACTTAAGAAACAAGTCATTTGGCAAGTTAGATTGGAGAAATTGGACACCCGGGCCAGTGCGAACGTGGTGATAACCTAACAGCTTAAAGACAACCCAAACCAACCCAACTTTTCAGGGATGGGCGATGGATGTGATTATGTGTGGAGTTCCTGGAAATAACGGGAGGTTATACTCTTTCCGTCCTTGTATTATCAAGTATAATGTAAATATTGCTTGTGAAGAAGCTGCGTTTGCAAGGCATGCTTTCTATACGCACGCAAGATTAGCTTGGAAGTTCATTCTATCATATCATTATTTAAAGTTATTCCCACCGAGTGCTATGCTGGATTTTCCATTTTCTATTCCTGGAAATGTATTTGAACGTGGATTGCGGAACATGAGAATGTAAAGCCCAAGCCTGGGCCTAGAGTGTAAGACTTTAGGGGCTACCCCTAATAGATTACCCACTGCAGCGTATCATCTCAGCAATAATCACACCTAGAACTTCCCATTTATGCATCTCTACTCATGAATCCGTAGACAGAGCCTAGCATCGAACCCTACTAAATTTGCCTAAGCGGCAGTGCGTGTTGAAGATCTGTGGTAGCCTTTTGGGTGGTGGTGTTGGCCAAAAGTTGATGGCTATCCAAACAGGAAACATTCAATATGATGCTGATGACCCATTTAAAGAGAGACACTCTACAAAGTCTACTTTTTTGTCACATATTTCAGCTTCACAAGAAAGTCAAAAGTTTAATGGTTTGTGAATCCACGTGTGTCTGTCTCCCTCTAGTTTAGGTTCTGTCTGGTCATGCTTTTCTGGTACAGCATGGTGGACATCATCAATCTATGAGCTGGATGTCTCTTTTTTGCTTCTCTCAAAAAGATAAAGAGTACAAAGACATGGATGCAACAAACATATTGAGACATTAATATAACAAAACCAGTACATGTAAAGGAAGTTATACAATCACAGGGAAGAAGAAAATGGCCAGCTACCTGTAGTAATACAACTGCACTCGCATCCCTATTTTCCAAGCTGTTTCAAGCGTTACAAACATATCTCTAAGACATACAATATTGTGGAATTCCTTAAGTTAGACGCTCACCAGGAAAGTCGTCAAGAGGTGTTGGTTGATCTCGAATACACTCAGCCGAAACACGATCTGTACAGTTATTAGACAAACGTTATGTGTATGCTTGAGATCAGGAGATTGACACCAAATCACTTTGGAATGGTGTTTTCGGCAGAACAAAGAGCGGCTTTTATCCAACTGGATTTTCAGGTATAGAGGGCTGAGGGTCGAGGGTAAGGGGCAGGGGTCGTTTCCTTGCGAGCATCATCTGCACTTTTTCGTCGAGCTCTGTTTCTGCTGTTCAAATTGCTCTGAGGAGCTCCTGTATCCTTTGAATCCTGGAGCTGCTCCAATGCAGTTACAATCTCATCCATGGTTGGCCTGAGCTTGGCTTCCGTGGATAGGCATCGCAATGCAAGCATCGCTGCCTTGAAGGCTACATCCATTGTATATTGGCCTTCAAGACGGTTGTCTAGGATCCGGAAGATCTTGCGTTTGTTTGCAAGGTAGGGCTTAGCCCATTCTACCAGATTATGCTCTCCAGTTGGTCGGTTCTTATCAACTGCTCTCCGGCCAGATAACATTTCTAGTAATACAACCCCAAAACTGTAGACATCACTTCTCGTGGTAAGATGACCTATAGTAAGCCCAAAAAGGGATCTATATCAGAAGAGAATAAACTTGACAATAATCAGTGGAATCATGATCCCATTGTCCATATCGAAAGCAATTAAGTTGAATAACAAGGGAAATCGAATCGTTTGAGAACCCAAACGTGATGGATTTGATTAATACCTGTGGCTAGATACTCTGGAGCAGCATATCCATAGGTTCCCATAACCCTGGTAGAGACATGACTTTTATCACCTGTTGGCCCATCCTTAGCCAACCCAAAATCAGAGAGCTTCGCATTATAGTGCTGTGAACAAGTCAGAAAAGAAACCTTTCAGGAGAAAGCAATAATGTAAAATGAATCCCTCACAAGGGACCATAGCATAGAAGAAAAGAAAACCTACTTCACAGGTCACATACCGAATCAAGCAGGATATTAGAGGTCTTAAAATCCCGATAAATTACTTTTGTTTCAGCACCATGTAGAAAAGCAAGGCCCTTTGCAGCACCAAGAGCAACCTTCAGACGGAGCCTCCAAGAAAGAGGTTGGAAATAAGAACCCCCTGGTGCAACCACAATCATTGACTTTTCTTAGTTACATAGCACAAACAAACCTGCTTAATTCAACTGTGTGAAAAGATATAGAAGAACAACTCACTCCTGAATAAGTGATTTTCCAAGCTGCCCCGAGGCATGAACTCGTACACCAGCAGTCGGTGTTCATCCTCTAAGCAGTAGCCAATCAATTTCACAAGATTAGGGTGACAAAACTGTCCCAGATAATTCACTTCTGCCTGTATGAACAAAGTATCATAACAAAATAGTAAACCTCTGCACTTCAATTTATGCTTCTTTTGAATAACAAAATATAAAAGAGAACACCCAAGCTATCCATGGTCAGAATTTCAAATATGCAAGTTGCATCCTATATGACCACTGGCGGCAGCAGCACATGAATTCTTAGGAATTTCATCTCTTATCTCATCCAAAAAATTTGAGGTGTTGCCATATAAACATCATTAACTAGAGTGAACAATTCTCAATATGCGCAGAGAATTAGAAGGAAGGTAAGCTCAACTCACCAACCACTCCCTGTGACCTTGGAAACTTTCTTGATTAAGTCTTTTCACAGCTATAATCATGCCAGTCCCGGCCTTTGTAGCAGCAAATGTGTGCTCATCAATCCACCCTTTAAAAACTGAACCGAAACCACCTTCTCCTAACACACTATCAGGACGGAAATTCCTTGTGGCATTTTTGAGTTCGGAATAAGTAAAGCTCTTCACATTGGAGGATTGCAATATCTCACCCTCAGTCCGACTCTGGGCCACTGAAACTGATGAGTTCTTGCTACTCGCACTGCTAAAATCAGTTCCATCTGTGCTAATATATTTCGAAGTTGTTCCTGCACAAGGAAAAAAAGTATTATCTTTACCTGAATTTGTGAAGTCCATAAACATTTCACCTGGCAAAAACTTGCTTGGAACAAAAACTAAAGATATAACCAGCATTTGTTTGGTTGCCAAGAGATCTAAGAAAAAGGCTACCAAAGAGATGCCCAATTTTTTACTTTTCCATGTCTTTTTATAAAAATATCTTGAACTCAAGTTACTGGGACGATAATCGACCTAGAAACAACTGAACGGACTAATTAATAGATCGGCCAGAAAACGAAACGAGAAATCTCAGTTCCCTTTCCTTCCAGGGTAGCAACCAAACGAAGCAAAGTGAGAAAAGAGATTGCCATTGACTAATCAAGGACATCCAGATTCGCAGGATTCTGGCCAACCTACAATGCAAATGAGTCTCATTTTCTCAAGGATCAAGACCTACAAAGGAAGAGCAATGAGACGATTGCAAAACAATTGGACAATTCCCAGTGAAACAGAATTCCCGGGTAGACAAATCCACCTCCCCAAACCAGAGCCTTAACTCCCCGCCCCTGGTTCTACCGGAAAAGAGTAATCTTAAAGAAACTTACACAACAATTGAACTCCCAGGAATTCAAACATCAAAACAAAACACAGATTTTCTGGGTACTATCAGTTTGAACCCGAGGGCTACGTCTACAAAATGAAATCAAAAAATCGTTATGTGGGTCATATAGAATAATGAAAAATCAAGCACCTGTGTTAGAGGGGCTCTCAGCTTTAACTTGGGCGCTTAAGCAAATCCCCATGAAAGCCAACTACAATTATGATCTTCCTTGCTACAGGTCACGAAAATTTAGGCGCCAAGCAGCAAGAACTTCGCAAGAACCCAACTCTGAACAGTAGAAGGAAGCAGATCTGGATGCGCATGCGAAACAAAGTTAGGTGCCATCCAGATAGAAATAAGCCTCTCCAATACAACAACCCGAAACGAAAAAAAAAAAAACACCAAACCCATGAACAACAACGGTGTAGAGAATTCAAAAACCCACCTCGTTTTCCGCGAAGAAGGCGTGGATTGTTACACAGTACAGAAAGGACTTAGGTTTCCGGATTACGCAAGCTCCTGGGGGTGTGAGAACTCAGGAAGCGCTTTCCAGAAGGAGAACGAATCAACGAAGCCTCAACAAAGCTTAACTTTGACCATTGTTATAGGTAAGGAAGAAAGAGAAATGGCAAATGAGTTGGCAGGTGCCGGTGAGTTGCATTAATGGCGAACTGTCCTGCTCTTCGTCTCACCGTTTTATACTCTCTCTTTGCTTTGGTGGTTCTCCTTCCTGCTCCTATCTCTCTCTCTCTCTCTCTCTCTTTTCAGAGTCAAGTCAGAGCAGATAAGGCTGTCCAGTATCCAGAGATGCCATCATCCTCAGCCGTTAGATTCGGTCTTTTAGAAAATTATTTAGCCGTTCCATGAAGATGGCTAGCTTGTCGGCTAGTGTTGGACCCGCGCCAGGCTCCGCAGCTTCCGACCACCACCGGGGCCTCTTCCTTGTCATGGTGTCTTACCTTGGGCCCTCAAAAAAGGAAAACAAAATAGGATTCTTCCTAATAATCAAGGAGAAGCTTCCTCGTCCATTACCAAAATTAGACCATGCAGCTGCCTTTCGGTCACAGGGAATGCCCATAGCTTTACGACGCAGTAACTAAATAAAGAATGTAAAGTTTGAATGTCCTACGTCTTCATAGAGTTCAGTAAAAAAAATTATTTAATAAGTAACACGCATTAAGAAACTTAATTATAAAAAAAATGATATAAATTTGGCCTTATATGATAGCTCACCTTTCCTTTTAAGGTATATTTTAAAAATAATTATAAAACTACTTAATATTCTTAATATAACATTAAAATTGTGAGACCTTTTTTATGATATAATTTTCTTTACATCTTCCATTTATCATTTATCTATTAGTAAAATTAAAATATAAAAAAAAATATGAGAGTCTTATATTAAAAATTAAGATTTATTTTTAATAATATGTATATATATATATATATATATTTTTGTTTTGTTTGTATATATTAAATTTATATATTTAGATATCAACTTTATAATAGAAAAGTCTACTTTCTATTTATGCTCGGAAATGGGATTCATTGCTTGGCGGAGTGAGGCTGAGCTTTTGAGCTTCGGCTTCTGGTGTTGTAACATTGAATCTGACTGGGGGGATGGGAGCCTTATCCTGAAGCTGGAAGAAAGGGACTGCAATTGTTCATCTAGGCCTTTTCTTTCAACCTTGCATGATGTGATGGAGAGGTTCGTAGAATCCGGTATTTAAGGCTGAAAAACTTGGGATATTCAAAGCCTGTGACGCCTGATTTAGTTATAAACAGTGTTTTCTGCACTAAATCAATCCCATGGTTTTAATTCGTTTCAGCGCCGTCGCTGCCTTTTTTCCGATAGAGATTTGACTTCTTCCTTAAAATCAAAAGCCGCGGACATTATCACCTAGCTGAAGCAACGGCGAACCCATTCCGGTGCATCAGTCGGTGAAGAAACAAACAAACAAACGGTCGATGATCATGGTCCCGGAAGGAGTGGTGGCATCTTTCTTGAAGTTCAAGCAGTGGGTCTTGTTGCTTTCAGTCACGGTCGCCGGTCTGGTGCCGGCACACTCTTCGACGGGGCCCATACCAGGACTGTCCGTGATGCTCAGATAAAGAACGGAAACACTGTTGTTTGAATTTGAATCACAAAAACGAGGGATCAACTGGCCTCGACAATGAAAACTGGAAACTGGAGCACCCAATTGGACCTGTCAAATCGTACTCCATCAAGCTTACTTCAAATCTAAGCAGTTGTCATGAAAATTTTAACGAAGAACGTATGATAACATTAATGCTTCCGTATTCACAAGAAGCTGGCATCAGTACAAGCAGAACTTTGTGACATCTTGGATCACCGACTTCTCGTTGAAAGCCATCAACCATGGCCATTTCTGCTCATTAATGGCTGATCATGCGTCTTGCCCACTTTCTCTGCTACATATCAGTCCCCACACGCTATATGCGGTAAAAATAATGCCTTTCTTCTTGTGTCACTAATATATTATATCAAGTTCGACACTTTACTCATGAATTAATTAATCTCAAGGTGATAACATGATGCATTTCTTATATGTTTAGGTCTTTGGTTAGAAGACCCACTTTTTTCATTACAATCGACTTAAAAACAAAAAGAACACTTTCATACATACGGGGACTCAATTAATTTACAACTTGATGTGCATCTTACTTGAAACATAAATTTGAATACTATGTTAGAAGTCTACAATTTATTTTAAAACTTAAATTCTGAATAGTTAATTACTAATTACTAAAGTATTAACATGTTAATTATCACTAGTTTTCTACCTTTGAAATATCATCATCTTAAAAGCGATGTTAAGGGCCTACTCCAAAGAATAGTCAGCTAAAGTAGGCTGGTGATTATTGTTGATGATTATAAATAACACAATCTTGCCATATTTCCACAGGAGGAATAATAAGGTTTTTTGCATGCAGGACATCATGACCTTTCTTCTCCACTGAACACATGTCACGAGAAAACCATACACAGCATGTTGGCGTGTCCCCTTGTTCATCTCAATTAATACAACAGATGGGGTAGTTCATGCTTTTTTCTGTGGGCTTCAAATCCTGTCAAACAAAACAATTGACTTCTAAAAGTAGAAACAATCTCAAACAAAAACACTGACCTTAAACCTCTGCAATGTTTCTCAATCACGGCTGTTCATCCACTTGAAAACCAAGTTGTTCTTCCTCAGGTGTCCTGACCAACTTCGACATGCATGCATGCCTTGCCTGAAAAGCAAGCATTCCAGAGGGTTGAAAACGCCTTCCACGAACAAATCCGTGACAGCACCCCCACTTGGGTTTGGTTTAATCCAAAAACTTACTTTCCAATGACCGAATGACGTGGCGACAGACATCACCCTTCCCCATCATGAAGTCACGACGCCGGAACACATCAGAGCCGTTCAATCAATCAATCAGTCAACAACCTTCAACTTTTGACCAGTCCAGTCATGGTATTCAACCCCATGTGCCTGTTTGGCTGGCTCCCAAAGCCGGCTTCTTTTGCCAGCCTGTGAGGATTAGAAAAGTACACACATTGGCCTGGTTTATTAATGCTCGTCGGATTTCTTATGCAATCTACGTGTCTTTCTGATTACTCTATGCTTTTGGAGTGTTAAATAATAGTTACCAATAAACTAATCCTCCAACGTAATGCAGAAGGCAAGGTTTAGGTCAAAGAAGGTGGCAAATTTTTTGTCTACTTGTGAACGAGATTGACGGGTTGCAAAGCCAATGCTCGGCTCCGTACATGCCACCTCATGTCAATTCGAAATGGAATATGTAGAAAGTTGGGAAATGATTCTAGGGTTCCTCTTGGCATTGGGGTTTGAGTGAAAAAAGGGTTCAACAATCTTTACCCATCAAACTATTACTTACACTCTTCTTACTTGGACTTTTAACTTCTCTTTTAGTTTTCAAAAGGGTTTAATAATCTTGTTTACGATACTATTACTTTAACTCTTGTTTTATTTTTTAAAAAAGTTTAATAATTTTGTTTGTTATACTATTACTTTAACTCTTTTGTCTTTCAAAAGAGTTCAATAATCTTGCTCGGGATACTATTACTTTAACTCTTCTTTTGTTTTTCTAAAAGGATATAAGGAGAAGAGTTAATGAATTTATCAACAATTCAATTGAGAGTAAGTATTATATAAAGTTTTTTACTTTCAAGCTTAAAATATGAATACAAAAATTTGAGTGGATGCAATAAAAAATAAATAAATTCATTTCTTTGATGTTAGAAAGAGTCGTCTTCTTTCCTAAAATTTTAAAATACTAATTATTAGAATTTATAAATATGATATTAAATTAAGATATTAACATTATTAGATAACTACTATTTATCAAATTATACATCTATGACAAGACATTATGTTTATACTTGAATTTTCAATAACATTAAAAACTATACAACTTTTTAAATTAAAATTAATTGCTAAAAAAAGGTCTACGTGAATCTATGATGGGGATACTAAACATTTCGATATTGACAATAATCACTATTTAACAGATAAGGTGGAATTAGATTAGACATATGTGATTGTTGAGCTGGATGAATTGGGCATTTTCAACGTGAAAATATTTCACCATCGACCAAAGGAAGGCAGGAGAATGAATGATGGTTTCGGACATTATTGGCTCACAAGTCCACTCTACAGACATCCTCAAGCCACTATGGAAGTAAAACTAGACATTAGTGGAATAAACATGTGCATCACCGTTTGACTCCCCCAGCTTTCTTCTTCAAATCAGATCAGAAATCCTATAGACCCAGAACATTCGATTAAACTACATTTTATATGCACAATCTTATCATAAAGCAAGAACAAAAGAGCTACTGGGCCTGCTGTCCTCAGATTCTCAATTATTAATTAAGGCTCCCACTCGCATGCTATTCAAATGTTCAGTCAAAGCCTGGCATGTTGTCACGATCAGAATCTTGGTACGACCAGACGAGAGTGCAAACAATGGCTTGTCCCTCCCTCCCTCCTGTTCTTTGTTTAATTGAATTGGGAGTCAAGTAGACAACCCATCATGTTGTTTTTTCTAAAGCGATGTGAACACTGACATGCCTGATGTTCTTAAGATTGTCGTGGATCATCATGATGGGAAAGAAGAATGCCGATATGAATATTTGGTGCTGCAACAATAATGGTTATCTTCTCTAAAAACCCATCATTTTTCCTCCTGCCAACTATATAAAATTGATGCCCACTAATCATGCACTAGAAAGGCACTACCGGACCAAACATCGTTAATGCCATGGCCCCAAGAATACGACACCCAATTGAATGGGTAGTTCATTGCATTAACTTCAACACCGTCAACTTTTAAGAGAAAACAACATCTCCTTCCTCCATTACAAAATTGAGTAGTTGTAAATAGCAGCTCTTTCCCCCGTTAAAAAATTGGGTGGTGGGTTTACGTGGAATGTTTTTAAATGAAATATATATACTTTTGTCTATAAGTGTATGTATAATTTATAATGAACCTTGTAATACATGTTGAGAAACTAATCTATATTATCTACATCTTGCATTAAAAACTTCTTTTAGATAAAATATATTCACCAATTAAGTAAGAAATTAACTTCTAGTAGTAGTTCATAGACGCCGTACTTAGTTATTTTGTTTATGCATTGTGATATGAGAAAGTGCTGGATTTGAAGACTAGTCTAAGACAAAACAGACTCTCCATGTTCAATTACTCTTGATTAAGATGTTTAAGATAATTTTAAGAAAAGCCATAACTTCGAAGGAGGAAAGGCAAGCAAAAAAGTGATGATCTCAAGCACTTTCCTCCGTCAAAGAGGCAGTCCAAAGGCAAAAGTTAAACCAAAAAGGTGTGGAAATATTCAGGAAGATGAGAAAGCGAAATTTCCTGCAGTCCTGTCGGTAGAAGGACTTTACTTCAATGAAGGGGGTACGATAATCGTGGCCAATTTTCCAAAGGGTTAGTATTCTGGTATCTATCACTCTCAAAGCAGTAGATTCCACTATAGACAGGCCAGAAAAAGCGAGCCTTTTCTTCCATTTGATGCAGGGATAGATCTTGCCCTTTCCACGGGCTTCCTGAATTTGAGTGTCGTGAGTACCTAAAGATTTGTTGTTTGAAGCAATCACAAGGAATGTGGGAAGTAATGGGGCGGTGCAACTGTAGGTTATACATCACAATCAAGCGAGGATGAGAAGGGCCAAGATTTGACAGGAAGCTGATGCAAAAGAGAAAAGGAAGATAGCCCCTGTTTGGTTGGCAGCAAAAGGTCCTTCTTGCCGGAGCAGCCTCCAGAATAGTGGCTGCTCGTATGATACAAGGCAATGGGAATAAATTTGTTCATACATAAGGATTTTTACAGCAAATTACACATAATGTAAGATAATTTAACACTTTTCATGATTACCATGAGACAAAATTACTAATCAACACGCCTTTTGATTATTACAAAAGACTTTACAATAATTAACACGCCTTAACAAGGTTAAGTAATCCCAGGTTTGAGAGACTAAAATCCTCACCCTTTTTGCCTATAAAAATATAAAAAGAAGAATAAGTTTCAAAGAATACAAGACATTTTGAGATTAAATTATAGACTAGGTGAATAATTTATCTCATAGAGGATTTTACAATAAATTATCAACAATGTAAAACATTCTAACTCGTTTCATAATCACCATAAGATAAAACTATAGACCTTGTAAATGATATCACAAGAAAGACCATAAACTAGATTCATAGAGACTATAAATCTTATTTACCTGAACAATAACCTATATAGAAAATTTGCTTCGTTAAAATCAGCCTATAAGGAAGAAAGCAATTTATTTACATATAAACGGTTTCACAAGTAATTAGGGATATGACATGCATCAAACTTTAAATAGTTCAAACCAATTGCAGCTACATATGCCAAAGAACTACGAAACATATTTTGCACGAGGTGGGATGGGAATATCTTTAAGTATTCTGCAACCAATTCCCCTTGTCGGCATGTTAAAGAGGTGGGACTACAAATAATTAGAAGTAATGATTAGACAACACAAGAAAACATAAACCCAAGGTACCACTGCATTCAGCTTGTTATTTGCTAAATCAACCGTCACAGGATGCGTTTCGTTCTAACTGGATCTCGTTAGCTTTATGTCTACATACTCAGAAAAAACTTATTAAAACCTCAAAACTGAGATCTACACCTCAAAGCACACAGAACATCAACTACAAGATTACAACACAAGTTTTTCATTACACACTCAAGGAGGAAGCACAAAGAGCAGCCATCTCGATACAATGTACGGAATTTCAATCGTTCTTCTTAACAGTGGCTGACTTGATAATGTCAACAAACTCCGGCTGGAAAAGAAAATGAGGCAAGGAGAGTCAGTTAACAGGTTTAGACTAGAAAGCAAAACAAGTAAAACTAATGATTAAACATAAATAATCACCTTAAGGGAAGCTCCACCAACCAAAAATCCGTCCACATCTGGCTGCGCTGCCAATTCTTTGCAATTTGCTCCATTTACAGAACCTACAGTAAGAGGGTAAATCGAAAGGCATAATTTATTGAGAAACAGAACCTAAAAAGTAAAATCATCTTTCTGAAGCACAGTGTTATTTATTTAGAAACAGCTGTCTAACGATGTGTGGACCTTGTAAAGCCAAGGAAAAAATTCACATCATAGACTTGTGGAACTTAATTTGGTGCCAACCTAACTTGAACTAGACTAGGCTGTAGGATTGTTTCTTCGTCTGATATCTGATTAAATCAAGATATGAGAACTGAAACAGACACTGTAGTTGACAAACCAACCCCCAAGTCCCTAACAGCAATAGTTTACAGAAAGAAAAATAATTATATGAGGAAAATTAGGACGCAGCTGGCCTGTTTTGATGCATACTAAGTAATTCTTCTGAGGCCCTTGGGCCTGCTCTAGCCGTTAAACATATTCTTGGTCATTCTAGGCATTTAGTTCAGCTCTTAATTAGATAGTTAGTGTGCGAACCAATTGATTCACCACATCAACATTACTATGAATAAGGAGAACATAAAAAAAAAAAAAAAAAAAAAGAAAGAGAGGTTAACAGACAAAAATTCCCGTGCAGAGAACTTTTTAACTCAGCAAAACACACGTCTAAGAAGTATATGCCTGTTAACAGATGATTACCCTCTTAATCTAGCTTGGTAGTCCATAAAGGCCCTCTAATAAATGGCTTTTATATGAAGCTAGCCTATTAGTTAAATATTTCGAGAAAGTGAAAAAGGGAGAATTTTTAACCATGGCTGCATATTAATACTAACCTCCATAGATGACTCTGGTTGATGCAGCAACTTCAGCACCAGCATTGTCATGAAGCCATTTCCTCAATTCAAAATGAACCTGGCAGAAAAAACCCATTATACGTGGAAGGAGCACTTTCATCTCAAACAATCTAAAGCAAAATCATCTTTTTAAATACATAGAGGTAGACTCTCTTTACTACCATCTCTCCTTCCTACAATCTGTTACCAAATAACAGAATGTGCGAAAAAAGGGACAGGGAAACCAAGGCGGATCAAAACACATTTCTGTGGCAGATCTATATTATAACCAAAGGACGAAAACAAAAAGACCAAAATACAGCAAGCTCAAAGATCCAGCTGTAGGTGACAAGAAGGAATGCTTGTTATGTCAGCAGTTGAATTGCAGACTAATGTGTGTTTTAGGCTTTTACAAGCATTTGTGTAGCAGAATAATATACACTAGTCTTCCAAACGTTCATCAAGGTATATTTTTGAAGAAATATATTAGCACATCACACATAAATTGTGACCAGACTGTCAGAAAAAAGGCATTCCTCCTATTATTAGATCAAATAAAAAGAGAAAGTATAGAAGTGGTCAACCTAATTTCATGTATCAATTGCCTCGAAGCATTAAGGGAGGCCAACAAGAGGATTGGCAAATGAACTGAACATTTTATTTTGAGAGAGAGCCCTACCTTCCTTATGGAAATGATTCCCCAGGTTCAAATTATTACAGCAAAAATTCAAACTTGAAGAAGAGTTGCTAAACAAAAAATACTCTTATAGTTGTACTTACTTCCTGAGCCTGAGCAGGGGTTGCAACCTTCCCAGTTCCAATGGCCCAAACTGGCTCATAAGCCAAAACAATGTTGTCCCAATTTGTTACCTTATCTACAAGACAACAATATTGGTCAAGTCATCTATAAAAGCATGACAGATAGGAAAGGAAAGAAGCTGAACATGCAATAGCTACAGCTTGTTAATCACAGTAAGAGTAAATGAAAAGGTAATAGAACCACAATAGTTATATAAAACTTCACTCCACACTAATTGAAAAATAATCATCTTTTAGATCAGCTTCCAATCACAGGGAGGTTACCAGTAGTAATCCAAAAGATTTTCTCTAAAACAAAGTAAATTGGAAGTTTATGGTACCAAACACACAGAAAAGCAACTGTTCCCCACTTCTAAGTACAGCAGGAGGTACCTGCAATTGCTTTTGTTTGTGCAGCAACAACAGCCACTGTGGATCCTGATTCTCGTTGCTCAAGAGTCTCTCCAACACAGGCAATCACTTTTAGGCCTTGAGAGAGTGCGTATGCAACTTTGTCTGCAACAAACTGTGAAGACAATCAAAGTGTTAGAGATTGAAGAAAATGAAATTAACAAATGGTGGATCACTCCATTACAACAAAAGCACGTCACAGGACCAAAAATTGTTCAATCACGTTATGACATGACAGACATAGAAGAAGATATTATCTAAAGTAACAGAAAATTGATTACCTCATCTGACTCACTTAAAAGAGCTCTTCTTTCAGAATGACCAAGGATGACCCAAGGAATGCTCAAATTAACAAGCATCTCAGCGCTGTGGAAAAGAACATCAGTTTCAGATTAACTAAATAAAGAGAATCACATTGCAGCAAACCTAAACACTTGATAGTAAAAAACTCAAAAGGAGAGAGAAATTTTTTTCAAAACTTGGGTAAAAAATTCCATAGTATGATTTCAAGTAGAGTATGAAGATTACATAGAAACTATCAAAGTAGGAAACGTGGTAGACTAAATTAGGAAAAAGCCTGAATGTTCATGAAAATAAGGGAAAAAATTTCGCCCGCTATGATATAAGAGACTAATCAAAGATCCAAAGTTCCGTAAAAAAGGGTCTCACGCTTATACTATTTTTATTTTGGGACAAAGTCATAAGTCAGAATTCAGTATTCTAATGTGAAAAATTTTGAAATGAAACTCTAAAACTAAAGCTCAACAGGAAGTATTCATTCGGATAGCCTTTCAACAATGCGAACACCGAAAATGACTCCATGCTTTCAATTATTGTACATGGAACTTAAAAATGGCAAAACCATGACCATTCATTTTTGGAATTTTAAACCGCATCAAAACAGAGATGATTAAGTGAAATCTAAGCACACCTGATCTCTCCGGTAAAAGCACCACCTTTGCGCACCCAACAGTTCTGGGCAGCAACATGGAAATCCGAACGCAGCAAGCTTTTCACCAAAGGAAGAAACACAAACGGAGGGCTCACAACAACCTCTGCACGACAACGAAATAACCAATATCGATCTGAATTACATCTAAACATAGAAGCTAATACCGAGAACCAGATAAATCTCAAACAAAACTCACCGACGACATCCTCAGAAGGAACTTCGGCTTCGTTCAATGTGGTCACAATCTTCTTCACCTCATCAGCTGTCCCATTCTGCCATAAAAATCAAACCCAGAAATCTCAACCCAACATCCTTCAATAACGAAAACATTTGCCCATACCCAAACCCAGATTCATAAACACACACTATGTCCTACGCCTAAAAATTTTAAGATCTTGCGTAAGTAACTAAACCAATTCTGAGATCGGATTCAGAGATACATACGCATTTCCAGTTGCCACCGACGAAGAATTTCCTGCCCATGTCTTTCGTTATCTTTGATGTTGCAATCAAAATCTGAACTGTTCTGGGTTTTGCGATCGTGCAAGAGGGGTTTCTTATAGTGCAACTGGGGTAGTGGAGGAAGACTGTATAACTCAAATGACTATCCTACCCCGACATGTCCATTTTTAGTTTTCTTAATTACCACTGAAATTAAGGTAAACTTTCCTTTTCGATGCCGTTAATTGCCTGAATTTGTAAACAAGGATTTCTTTTGATATTCTTCGTCAATCTTTTAATTTTTTGACGAAATTGGTATTTTTATTTGATCATCTAGTTTAGTGGTAGGCTAGTAAAACATAAGATTTTTGTATTCAACATTTAGTATTTGAGTTTAGATGTATGTATAAATACATAAATAATTTTTAAAAAATTATTATTTTTGGGACGAAAAATTAGGGTGCACAATTTTTATTAATATGGTTTATTTATGAAGTTGATTATGCTTTTCATAAATCACATTTAAAAAATTTATCAGGAAAAAATTTAAAAAATATCTATTAAGGATGATTCTCGATTTCTTTCTAAAAGTTCTGAAATTTCCCACTGATTACATATCTTTACATTAAATAGTTCACTAATTTAATCTCCAATCTTGTAATGAATTATTGGCACTACAATGAATTAGTCGAATCGCATCCAATCATGAGGACTGCTGAAATAATTCAATCATAAACTATGGTAAGTATGCTTCTGCCCATCAGCAGAGCAGGGCTATACACTCAAAATCCATTAAATTTTTGAATTAAGCAATGGAGTCAACCATACTATGGTCCAAATTACCAACCAACCGTCTATAAAATGAAAACAATGAAACAAATGGTTTGTTAAGTGGGTACAGTTGTCTAAGCCGGCACATGTTACACAAATTAATGGTATACGAAAAGGAATTTGAAAATGTCAAGCGTTTCTATATAGTTTATATTTTGGGCCTATTTTCAATTTGATCAAATTAATATTTTGAGATTATAAGTATTTTAAACATAAGTTGACAACATTAGAAACATACAATGTTTCACATGTATTGTGAAATTAAAAGAGCTGATCAACTTCAAAAAAATAGATTAAATCTCTCTTTCCTAAGTACTTTTACAAGTAGGAAAAAAGACAATAAATACACAGAAGGAAGAGAAATCGTGAGTTTCTATGTCACTCATGCCACAATGACCGTCCCCAAAACACAACCTTATACTCAAGGTTTAATTTGGAAATCTAGATTGTGGCTCCTCTGTCATAGCTTCCTCTTTCGGCCATGTCTTGACAATCATGAACAGACGCTTGCAAGAGGTTGAGAGTGAATCTCTTGTCACAATGAAAGCAAAGTCCTCTGTTTTTTCTTCCATCTTTTCTATGGGAGTCAACTTCTTTGTTGGAGTTGCTTGCTGATTGTTCTTAGGCTGGTTGAAACTCGGTTTACATGGTCGAGTCCCTCTTGAACTGTCCCAATCCTTTGTTAAACTACAGCTTTGCCTCAATCAAGCAAGCCCGATTACTGAGGACAATGAATCAGGCTTGCAAGCATGAAATAGCCTATTTGATGTTTAGTAGACAGTTTCCAAGCCTTCAATGATAAAGAACCAAACTGTTTGCATCACTAAAAAGAAATATTGATAAATAGTTGTTCCATACCCTTCTAAAAGTTCTTTTATTAGTAAGACTAGGTGACTAGGTGACTAGTTCCTCTGCTATATTTTCATTCAATAGTTGATACCATATCTCGACATCCCCACCCAAGTTCTAGGAAGCTAGCACTACATTTTCTTTTCTAAGTGTTTGGTGGTAATCAAAGAATTGATTGGCCTTACAAATCCAACTAGCAGGGTCATCCCTGCTTTTGTATTTCGGAAAGTCCAACTTAACCACTTGGGTTTTCATTGACCTACCATTCCACTAGACTACACAAACATTGGAGGTTTCCGTTGGCCCGCCATTCCACCGGACTCCACAAACTTTGCTCCATCAGCAACTCCTTGCGTCCCAAAATTTCGTCCCCACGCATTTTTAGTGTTGAAAGGTTCTCCCATTTTGAATCCACCCTTTACCTTGTCTGGCTTGATCTGGTTTGCCATGATAACCTGCTGCATCATTTTTATCACCTTCCGAAATCTTCAATCCCTGTCAATGTAATCATAGATAGTCATTAAGCGTTCTAATACCAAATTGTCATGTGCAAATGTAACTAATCTAATATTAGCTTTCGAATTGAAGGGGTTGATCGACTTTGAACAATGAATTCAATCTCTTCTTCCTACTTCGGTTTACAAGTAGGAAAAAAGAAAGTTTCTTTTAGAGGGGAACATGGACCTTGTGGCCTAGTTTAATAGTTCATAGTAACTGAAGATACAATTGTTGGTGGCTTCCTTATATTCTACCCCTTCTTTCCCCATACAAATCACACATTTTCCCCTCATTTCTTAACTTCCCATCACCACACGTTTCTACCCTAACGAATTCTACTTACCATCGCCTTAACTTTCCATCATTGCACAATCCACGCTTTGCTATCATGTCACTCACTTAACACAATGGTTAGAAGTTTGAAATTTACCATTTATAGAAAAATATGTACCAAATTTGATCAAATTTAAAGTTAGATCTAAAGCATATATCTTTAAAAGAAAAGGAGGAAAAATTTAGGGTTGTGCAACCATGACATAATCCAAGAGATCACTCATTCTTTGTACAGGGACGATATTATATACTTCACTCATCTTTTGAAAGTCCATTGTCATATTGTGAAAAAAAAGTTTCTTTCCTATCTTTTGTAAGCTTTTTATAAGAAGCTCTTAAATTTCATTAAAAATAGAGCTTGGTAGAACTTGATAAGGAAAATATTTCATTGCAAATAGACTAAAGTCTCACTTGCACGTCGATACAAGCACTACACGTAAATAGAAATACAACTTTAAACCATAGGAGATTACGAAGCATAGGTCAATTTTTTGCTCTAATATCATATTAAAGTGTGAATGTTCATTCCAAAACCTTAAGCATTAGGTGAAAAAATTTTATTACTTATAAGTTTAAGGGCCTATCCTCATACTTCCAATGTAAGATAACACTCATCTATAATAGTTTTCATAATATATATTGAGGGATTATGCATTTGGTTAGAATTAGAATCAACATTTTCCTTGATCTCATGTTGTTCTAAGACGTTCTAAGAGAATCAATGGCTTCGAGGATCTTGAGGCTTTTTTTTTTTTTTTTTTTTTAAAGAAGCTATTTCGGTTTGGGGAGTTCGTGGAGCTCCTTTTTAATTTCTCTGTTGACGAGGGAGTTCTTTCACTGATCTCATTTCACCATCAACTTGGGTGTTAGAATAAGGAGATAAATGATTGACAACAAACTGTCAGGAAGTAGAAAACTAGGAAAGAGACAGAAAAACTTGGGAAAGGTTTTATGTATTGTATATTGTTCCACTGAACTCTAATATACATGAACCCTATTTGTAATACAATGGGTTGTAAAATGAAAGAAAGATAATACAGAATAAGGGAAAAGAAACATTCTCTATTTGTACACTAACTAAATTCTTAAAACAACAGATTCTACTAATCAATAATACAAAATATGGAGGGAATCCACAACCTAATTATAGAAGAATCAGAAAGAAAATAATCAACTTAATGACGTATCACCAAAATAAACAACCAAAATTGCAAGAATATAAGAATTTTCTGTGATTCAAAATAATAATCACTTGTGTCTATTAAACACTAATTTACTCAGATTTGTTTATTTTCATTGAATAGTATACCCAGCACTCAATCAAAGTAATATACAATTACTAATTCTCAAACGTGGTTAATTCACAGAGAACTTGTCCCGTGGACAACTAATTGCTAGAAACTTGAAAATAGACTTTTCGTCAGTTTGGAATCACTGTATATCATTCGAATATTCCGAAGCAATCTTTACTCAATATAAGCTCATAGATGAGTATGGAGGAAAGAACACTCTTCATAAGAAGGCTTGATTTGATCTCACAGTCAAGCTTGAACAAAGAGCGAACCCTCTTAGAGGTTTCACAGGTTTGGAATGAGCAGTCAAGAAGGAAACAACGTCACTATGGCCACCGGAGCCGCGAAATCAAGCCAATTAATCTTTAACACCCGACGAATATTTGGCGTTTATGTCATAATCAAACCAATCAAATTTTTAACACGCGGCGGATATCTGGGGATGTGGTCAAAGACCAGACAGAAATGAAAAAGCTAGGAAAGTGGCAAGAAGCATCCGGAGATGCATGGTTTTTTCTTGCTGTCTAAGCATTTGACTCGTTCACAGGTCCTTTCATTGTTACTTCTTGCTCTTCAAGCGGAGGGATCATCGCCATCTCCGTATCATTATAAATAGAGCGTCGAATTGCTTATTTCAATCATTGGCAACCCATTTCAGCTTCTTCTGCTGAAGAAAACACAGCATTCCAAGGTAAACTCCATGACTCGTTTCTCGCCTTTCCTCAGTTATTTCAAGTGCTTCTCGGCGGCTCGGGTCTCCGGTGATGTGGGAGTCTCTGCCACGAAAGAATGTTCGTCAGACAAACCCAAAAAGAAAGAAACATCAGCCGGAGCTCCGATTGTAATGTCCTACTTCCCAGTGAATTCATACCTCTCCCGCTTGTAGTAGTATAGATTGTGAATTCTAGTGTTCAGGTTTGTGCAAGAAAAGAAACTCGAAGTATTCGAAGGCCAGAGAAGGGAATATGAGCTGTGGCTCCAAGGTCTTCTATGGTGGGCTTGTAGGTAGTTTGATCATTTGATTGTAGATTTGGGAGAAGAGGGGTGCTTCTGTGTCCATTTATATAAAGTCAATGTTGAGTTGCATAAAAGTAAATAAAGTTTCAGATTGATACTTAGCAACATACTTTTTCAGATTCACGTAGGATGAAATTGCCTGCAAGCTTCCCTAACCCTCATTATCGGAAAAGATGTATATTGGTTGAAGAAAGAAGCAAGATCAAACAAATGACGATTAACGAGCTATGCAAAACTTGAATCCATGTTTTGTTGGGCTTTTGAGTTCTTTGTAAAAGAATGGCATAATTCTCAAGCTCATTCTAAAAGTTAAAAGATCCATTGATCATATACTTGTATGTAAATTAGTTCAATTAATAAAATCTTTAATCAAGGGAAATCTCCTAACTTAGTGGTAAGTCAACCCTTAATTAGCAAGTCTAACTAATTAGGAGTTTGATTTCCTCCTCCACTTTGCGTGTGAGTGTAAAAAATACAATAAAGTCTCTAATCGCTTAATGAATTAATAGTATAAAAATAATGTATTAATTGGACCACAACCAATGAAAGGAAGACTCAAGATTGGTGAAATAAGTCAATTACGTACTATGGTAAGCATGATTCTGCCCATCAAAAGAGCATGGCCATGCACTTCAAATCCCTGACTTATAATGGGAATTATAGTTGTATAAGCTAGCATAAGTTACAATTTTAGATCTCATTTTTCAATCTAATTAATTTCATGTTTTGACATTATAAGTATTTTAAATTTAAGTTTGATAGCTTGTATAAAGGTAATTTTAATTAATACAAGCATACGATAATTAGATTCTTAAATTTTGTCAAATTTAAAACTTAAACCTAAAGCATAAAATCTTGAAAAAGGAAAAGAAGAAAATTCGGAAGTATTTTGTTCAAGTAGGTACCAGGCCTTATGTAAATTTTGAAGTATCTCATTTGTTGTAACACTTTCTTCCAAAAATAAAAAAATGTTCTACTTAAATATAAACTGCCTTTAAACGAATCATGCATGTCAGTTGGTTCATGTACCTAACAAAGGTTCATAAACATGCTCATTAGGTTCTTAATAATGGCAATTTGATTACCCATATCAAACCAGATTAAATTGAAATAATTCAATGATTATGCTTTTTCTATCTATATCCATGTAGTGTGTCAATATTCATATTGAAATTGTCTTCAATTAAGTTTATAAAAATGACACCAATACATGTCCAACCATTTTCACCAAATGGTGTTTAAGACTCGACAGCAAGTTGGATGTTTATGGCTTTTCTTTTTGGAGTCTCTATGGCTTGATCACTCAATTTAATGGTTTTGCTCACATCAATTAAACGTAGTTCTATTAAGCCTCAAATTCATTGACTATAATTTAAATCTTACCACTAATTTGGGCTTCCTACTCAACACTTGGGTATTGCACATTTATTGTGGTTGAATTGTCTATCCAACAATTAATCAAAGTCAAATTTGGTTACTAATTCTCAAACGTGGTTAAATTATATGGAACTTGTCCCATGGGCAAACAAAGTACTGGAAAGTTGAATCTAATGAATAAGCTTTCGACCCTTTCCCAAAAGACAGAAATTTCTTTATCTTGAACAATTATAGAATTATCTAAATCTGTGCGTAGTCAAAGGAAACGTAATCAGACCAATTGAACTTCAAAAACGTGACGAATATCTGGCTTTGGTATCAAAGTGAGTATTCACACCAATTAAGGTTTAACACCTGACCGATATCAGGGGCTGCGGTCAAAGTGGAGACTCTTGCAGCCTGCACGCACGTTGTCTTCTTGCTCTCTAATCATTTGACTCGGTCCCATCTCTTTGGAGTCTAATTTCTGGGTCCCCAACGCCGTATCATTATAGCATCTCATTGTTTGTTGCATTCACTTGCAATTCATCTCAGCTTCTTCTGCTAAAGGAATCACAGCATTCCTCTGTCAGTCGCCTGCCAAGTCACCTCGATGGCTCTTTTCTCTCCTTTCTTAGGTTATTTCAAGTGCTTCTCGGCGGCTCGGGTCTCCGATGATGTGGGAGTCTCCGACATGAAAGAATGTTCGTCAGACAAACCCAAAAAGAAAGCAGTTTCACCCGGTGCTCCGATTGTAATGTCCTACTTCCCGGTGAATTCATACCTCTCCCGCCTGTAGTGGTATGGGAAATGAGTTCAAGAGTTTGAACTGGAACGACACAGAAACGTTCTTGTTTCGTACAGTCCTGAAGCAAGAAGCTGTCTACATCAGGTTCGGAAACAAGTTGAGGTTTGTGCAAGAAAAGAAGTTGAAATATTCAAAGGCCAGAGAAGGGGTTATGAGCTTCGGCTCCAAGTTCTTTCATGGTGGTCTTGTGTGTAGTTTGGGGGAAGAGGGCTGCTTCTGAGCGGTTTGTTAATAGAAGTCCATCTTGAGTTGAACAAAGCCAATAAAATTTCAGATTGAACACACGCAGAGCAGAATGCACACTCTGCACACACGCAGTTTTCACACGTACTGCGCACAGCATCCACGCAGCTCTCACACCAGGCTGCAGCTCACTAGCTGGCAGCTCCCTTCTTTTAACATCCTCCGTAACAATTTATTTACCCAAATAATTCTACCGCACGATTCTGACTCAGATTTGTTTGTTTTGGTTGAATCGCTTATCCAACACCTAGTATTGCTGTAACTTTCCATCATTGCACAACCCATGTCCTGCTATGATTCCCAGTTGATACAATAAAATAGCACTATAAAAGAAATAGTAAATACACGGAAGCTAGATCAAGTATGTATTAAATTGATCAAATTCAAAGCTAGAACTAAAGCATAAATCTTTAAAAGAAAAAGAGGAAAGAATTGGGGTTGTGCAACCATGTCATAATCCAAAAGATCATTGGTTCCTTGTGTGGGGATGATATTAAAAACTTCCCTCATCTTTTAGAAAGTCTACTATCATATGGTTAAAAACAAACAAACAAAAAAAAAAGCCTACTAATTGGAATCCCATGCTTTGTAAGCTTTATATACGAAGCTCCTAAATTTAATTGATAATTGTTGATATTTGAATTCCTTACCTAATACCTTACCATAATTGTCCCTAATTATGTGTTTGTGTTAGGTAGAATATTATGTAATTATTGTAATTATTATGTTTTCCTTGTATATATTAGGTTTACAGCATATAAATGTATGCTTGCTATTGTAAAGAAAAAATCAATACAAACCAAATATTTGCTCACCTGTCGGCCTCTCTCTCCCACCATCTCAAAATCTTACATGGTACCCGAGCCTTGTTTCTTTTCCTGAGATTTTTTTCGCTTCCGCACGGCCATCAGTGACAGGTGATTCTCAATACCCCTATCTTTCCCCGTAATTGTCCCTTTCTTCTGACTCCTTTTCCTTTCCCGTGAATCTTCATTCATTCCCACTATCCTCCCTTTCCCGTAAGTCTCTTTGGCTTTTTTGTCCGTTTCTTGCTTTTTCGTCCGTTTCTCAGTTTTTTTTTGGTCTATTTCGGCTTTTCATCCGTTTCTTGCTTTTTCGTCCATTTATCAGTTTTTTCGTCTATTTCGGCTTTTCATCCGTTTCTTGCTTTTTCGTCCGTTTATCAGTTTTTTCGTCTATTTTGACTTTTCATCCGTTTCTTGTTTTTTTGTCCGTTTCTTGGCTTTTTGGTCCATTTGGCTTTTCATCCGTTTCTTCACTTTATCATTCCCTTTTTCAATATTATAGTTCTGCCATTCATAATTACCGAAACCCTAATCTCTCGTATCTCCCACTTTTTAGCCCCTAATTCTCTAATTTTTCAGTTTTCTCATATCCCCAATTTTGGAAAACCCTAAACTTATTTTTTTCACAATTTTGCCTTCATTCCCAATCTCCCAAATTCCCCAATTTCTCATAACCTTAGCCTTAATTTCTTTGATGGTTGCCGCTGGAGCTCCTTCCTCCGCTCTTTGCGACCCTTATCACCTTTCTGCTGCTGATCTCCAACTCGGCAGCATTGTTCCTAAACGATTAGTTGGCGAATCGAACTGGAGCATTTGGAGTGACCAGATTCGCACCGTCTGTCTCGCCCGCAACAAGCTCGGCTTTCTCACCGGTGAGCTTACTTGTCCAGACGGTAATGGCAAAGACGCACAACGATGGGCCCAAGCCCATGCTGCTGTCAAAACTTGGCTAGTACACTCTGTTGACTCCGATTTGGAGAGCATGGTTTCTCGACTTCCGACCGTGACAGATATTTGACGAGTTCTGCAAGAGAGCTTTGACAAAGTTTCCACTACTCAGAAATTTGGCTTGCAACAGGCCATCAATGCACTTCAGCTTGCTCCTGGCGCCACCAGTGCTGATCTCACGGCCTTTTATGTCCGCCTGACAGACCTTTGGGGTGCACTTGAGACACAACAGGCCCCCATCCGATGTTCTTGCGGCAAATGCGATTGCGAAGTTAACTCGCGTCTCTGGGCTCGTGACCAAGAGGATCGTGCACTGAAGCTTCTCCTTTCCCTTCCGCCGGAGTTCCAAAACCTTGTTTCTTCCGTCCTCAGCTGCGAAGAGCTTCCTTCTTTGGAGAAGATCTACTCTCTGGCCAAGCAAGACGTTGACCAGCGTTCCCAACGCGATGGCCGCCACAGTGCTGGCGACGCCAGTGCCTTCACGGCACAATCACACGGGACTACATGTCGCCCTTCTGCTGGGTCAGGCGACGGGGCTCTACAACTAGGCCCAGGAGGTTGGCCCACTGACTCATAGCCCACTCCTCTAGGCCCTCATCACCTATCTGGGCCATAAGGGCCCAAGGATCCTACTCCTTCCTTGCCCATCAGCGCCCTTTTTGCAATCATTGCAAGAAGCCTGGGCACGTCCAGGAGGCTTGTTTTCTGCTTGTGGGCTACCCTCCAGGTTGGAAGTCCAAACCCAAGGGTAGTAATTGCTGCCGCTCTACTTATGGGCGTACCCAAGCCCACAATGCTTCTCTTGATGGCAACGGGCCCCACAACTTCAGTCATGGGCCTCCACCGCCCCCCTTTACTAGGCCTTCTTATTTTGGTAACCCCTCACCTTCTCCTTATCCTAGTGCAGGCATCTTGGGTCATCCACCTCCAAGCCCTGGTAGCATCTATGGTGGCTCTACTGGACTCAATTTGACTGCGGACCAACAACAAAAATTGGTGACACTTATCAATCAGATGGGCACCTCTGATCCTAGTGCCAATTTCTCTAGTAATTCTTCCATTTCTCATCCTTTTTCATCTTTATGGATTATTGATTCTGGGGCAACGGACCATATCACATGTAATCTGCATATGTTAAATTCTTTTTACCCATGTGCCAAACCCATCCACATCACTCTCCCTGACAAATCCCTTAGTCCAGTCACTCACATTGGTCACTATAAGCCTTATCCCTCCTTTAATCTCATTCATGTTTTATATGCCCCTCACTTTCGTCATAATTTATTATCTATTCAAAAACTAACCCGCGACAATAATTGTGTTGCCCTTTTCTTCGATAAATTTTGTCTCTTTCAGGACCATACGACTGGGGATCTGATCGGGCTCGGTAAGGCTGATCGGGGCTTATATTTCCTATGTTCCTCCATTCCAGCGTAATTTACTTCAGTTTTTTCAAATTATTTAGCTTCCTTACGGACTACTTTTTGTACTCCACCAACAATTTGTAATTCCGTTTTTACTAATAATATTCAGTACGCTCTTTTGCATCAACGCTTGGGTCATTCCTCACTTAAAACTTTTCATTCTCATGAACGATCTTTTTCTTGCCCCTCTGATTTTCAATGTTCTATTTGTCCTTTAGCCAAACAAACCCGTGCCCCGTTTCCCTCTCGTCAACACTGCACCACCTCCATTTTTGAACTCGTCCATATGGATGTTTGGGGTCCTCATCGGACCCCCACTCATGATGGTGCTCGTTACTTCCTCACCATTGTGGATGATTTTTCTCGAGCTACCTGGACCTTTCTTCTTACCTTTAAAAGCCAAGTTTTCTCCAAAATTCAATATTTTCTCTCCCTTGTCTCCACTCAATTCAATTCTATTGTTCGCCGCATTCGCTCCGACAATGGAACTGAATTCTTTTCTTCTGAATGCCGTTCGTTTCTTTCCTTGCGTGGCATCGTTCATGAGACCTCTTGTGTTCACACTCCCCAACAGAATGGAGTTGTTGAACAGAAACATCGACATTTGCTTGATGTCGCTCGTGCTCTCATGTTTCAAGCTCACATCCCTCCTCATTTTTGGGGTGAATGCCTCCTCACTGCCACCTATCTCATTAACCGTCTTCCTTCCTCCTCTCTTCATGGCCTTAGCCCTTTTGAAAAACTTTTTTGAAAAACCCCCTGTTATTGATCATCTTCATGTTTTTGGGTGTCGCTGTTTCGCTTCCACCCTCGGTACTCATGACAAATTCAGTCTTCGTGCCCTCCCTTGTATTTTCATGGGATATCCTTCCTCTCAGAAGGGTTACCGTCTTTACGACCCTGCCTCTAACAAATTTTTTGTTAGTCGAGATGTTGTTTTTCAATAGAATAATTTTCCTTTCTCTCCTCCAACTGCCTCTCCTCCGATCACGCCTGCCGCCCCTTCAGTTCCTACTGTGCAACTCGATGAACCTTATACTTCCTCGTCCCTACCAGTTGATCTCCCTAACCTCCCTGAGCCCCCTCTCCCCAACCCTACCACTATTTTGGATGATATCATATCCCCTTCCCCCCCTCCTATTCCTGCTCCTGATCCAAGCCCAGATTCCTCTCTTCCCACTACCCTTGATACCACCTTACGCCGTTCAAGTCGACCTAGTCGCCCACCCATTTGGACCTCTGACTACATATGTCCTACCCTTCCTTCGACTTCTAACACCTCTGCCTACCCCATCTCCAATTATGTCTCCCTTCAACAATGTCACCCACTTCATCAACATTTCATTGCCTCCATCTCTGCCATCCATGAACCTTCCACTTATCATGAAGCCGCTTCTGATCCTAATTGGATAGATGCTATGAATCATGAACTCACTGCTTTAGAGGCTAACCACACATGGGATGTGGTTCCCTTGCCCCCTAATCGACGTCCTATTGGGTGTAAATGGGTGTACAAAGTGAAGTATCATGCCGATGGTTCCATTGAGCAGTATAAGGCCCGTCTGGTGGCCAAGGGCTTTAATCAGCGTGAGGGCATCGATTACCAAGATACATTTTCGCCCACTGCGAAGCATGTCACAGTTCGTCTCCTCATCACTATTGCTGCTGTTCATGATTGGCCCCTTTACCATATGGATGTTCAAAATGCTTTTCTTCATGGTGATCTTTCTGAGGAGGTATATATGGAGCTTCCCCCTAGATTTCGCAATCAGGGGGAGCATCTAGTCTGTCAATTGCGAAAATCCCTTTATGGGTTGAAGCAAGCATCCCGTCAATAGAATGCTAAGTTTACTGGAGCATTGATTGCACATGGTTTTGTCCAATCTTATCATGACTACTCCCTATTCACTAAGGCCAGAGGTAACTCTTTTGTGGCATTACTCATTTATGTTGATGATATATTGATCACAGGCAACAGTCAGGTAGCTATAACGGATCTCAAACGATATCTTCATGCTACCTTCTTCATGAAAGACCTGGGTCAATCAAAATTCTTCTTGAGAATCGAAATAGCCCGTTCTCCAAAAGGCATCTCACTCAGCCAACGTAAGTACACATTGGAATTAATCTCTGAGGCTGGATTGGCAGGTTCGAGACCGTCTGTAATTCTGATGGAACAGAACAAGAAGTTCACAAGCATTTGAATATGATGTTAGTTCAGAAGAGAAAACCGATGACTCGCTTCTTACAGATCCATCCACCTATCAGAGACTGGTTGGAAGGTTGATATATTTGACTCTCACTCAACCTGATATCACTTTTTCAGTTCAACTTCTCAGTCAGTTCATGCATAATCCGAAACAGTCCCACATGGAGGCAGCATTGAAGGTAATTAAATACCTTAAGAGTTGCCCAGGTCTTGGCCTTATGTTCCCATCCTCATCCAAATTCGAGCTTAGAGCACATTGTGATTCAGACTACAATACATGCCCTATGACAAGAAGGTCAACGACCAGATTTTGCATAATGCTTGGAGATTCCTTGATTTCGTGGCGGTCCAAGAAACAACCAACTGTATCCTTGTCATCAGCAGAAGCAGAATATAGAGCCATGCAAGTAACGACATGTGAGATAATATGGATTATAGGGTTACTCAAAAACTTTGGTTTTCAGATGCGACATCCAGCACTATTATATTGTGATAATGAAGCAGCAGAGAAGATAGTAGCAAATCTGATCTTTCATGAGCGTACAAAGCACATTGAGGTGGAATGTCACTATATAAGAGAAAAACTTCAACAAGGAATAATCACAACTCGACACGTTTCTACCAAGGAACAACTAGCTGATCTTTTGACAAAGGCACTTGTAACAAACAACATTGGCATCTTCTCTCCAAGCTCGGAGTATTTGATCTCTTCAAATCTCCAGCTTGAGGGGGAGTGTTGATATTTGAATTCCTTACCTAATACCTTACCATAATTGTCCCTAATTATGTGTTTGTGTTAGGTAGAATATTATGTAATTATTGTAATTATTATGTTTTCCTTGTAATTATTGTATATAAATGTATGATTGCTATTGTAAAGAAAAAATCAATACAAACCAAATATTTGCTCACCTGTCGGCCTCTCTCTCCCACCATCTCAAAATCTTACAATAATAGAGCTTAGTAGAACTTGATGAAGAAAACATTTCATCGGATTCTTTGTTCTGAACTTTCCATGTTGCCTTATGTCATTTAACCCTAGAATGTATTAGAAGGCCTAAAGGCTTAAACCTGAAATTAGCTCAGGAGTTGAAGAGTCACTTATTTTATTTAAGCTTTATTATAAGAGATCATGCTTTTGGTGTAAAACTTTCCTTTCATATACACACTCCTACATGTTGAGTGACATCAAACTTAAGGTTGCGTGGGATGAAAAAAAGATTCAACTTGAACTTTGACATATTAGAAGGCCCAATGACCCAATCCAAAAATTAATTGAATAGTTAGAATGATACTTTTTTTATTTAAGTTTCATCATAAGAAATTACATTTTTAGTATAAGACTTTCATCCTACACAAACAATAGTCAAAACAAACTTTCATTTATTCTAATCATCATATTGTATGTTCATCAAGCATTCATTGCATCACTTATATAATAAGTTCAAAGGAATTTTAGAAGTTATAAGGATATAATTAAGAGTCTTCATAATGTATATCAAGGAATTATTCATTTGATTAGCATTAGAATCAACATTTTTCCTTGATCTTATGTCATTTTAAGAGAATTAATGGCTTTGAGAATCTTGAGGCTTTTCAAAGGTGTTTCGGTTTGGGCAGTAATAGAACTCCTCTTTCATTTTATGGTTCACTCACATCGTCCTGCAAAGCCTCAAACTCATTGAATATATTTTAAAAACCCTAACTTATCAAAAAATCAACTATACCCTTTGCGACAACAATTATAATTTTACCCTTATCACTAATTTGGGCTCCATACTCAACTCCTGAGTATTCTTCTTTTCTTTTGTATAATTATTCATCTACATAAAAAATGATTTCTATACTATTTTGACTCAGATTTGTTTATTTTCATTGAATTTTTTATCCAACAGTTAATCAAAGTAATATTTAATTGCTAATTCTCAAACATGGTTAAATCATATAGAACTTTTCCCATGGCCAAACTAATTACTGGAAAATTGAAAATAGCGAATGAGCTTTAGGAAGCCCTCCATAGATTAGTTCACGCCACCCTTTTAGGATGTCCGTGAAAGAATTCTTGCCTTAGGATCCAAGAATATTATCTATGTTCTCCGACAAGAAGTGACTAAGAATTGGACTTGTTTGCTGATGATTATCAGAACAAAAGCTTGGTTCTGGTGCAAAGGGCTAGATTTGACCTCACAGTCAAACTTGAACAAAGAGCAAACCCTCCTAGAAGTTCCACAAATTTGGAATGAGTAGTCAAGAAGGAAACAACATCACTGTGGCAACCGAAGCCGCAGAATCAAGCCAATTAATCTTTAACACCAAACGAATATCTGGCGTTTATGTCATAATCAAACCAATCAAATTTTTACCACGTGACGAATATCTGGGGATGTGGTCAAAGACCAGACAGAGATGAAAAAACCAGGAAAGTGGCAAGAAGCATCCAGAGATGCATGGTTTCTTCTTGCTGGCTAAGCATTTGATTCTTTCCTGTCTCTTTTGATCTAAAGCATAAAATGTCAAAAAGGAAAAGAATAAAATTCCCTAGTATTTTCCTTAAATATAAACTGCCTCTAAACCAACCATGCATTTCAATTGGTTCATGTATCTAATGATGGATCTTGAACATGCTTGTTAGGTTCTTAATAACGGCAAATTGATTACTCATATCAAACCAATTATATTGAAATAATTTAACAATTCTGCTTTCTTTATCTATATACATGTAATGTGTCTTTATACTTATGTATATAAACACATTGAAAATTGTCTTCAATTAGGCTTATAGAAATGACCACCAATACATGTGTCCAACCATTTTTACCAAATAATGTTTATGGCTTTTCTTTTTGGACCCTCAATGGCTTGATCACCTAATTTAATGGTTTACTCACATCAATTAAACTTAGCCTTGCAAGCCTCACGTTCATTGAATATACTTAAAAATCCTAACTTATTAAAAAACTTTCATGCCCTGATGGAAAAAATTTGTAACTTAACTTTTACCACTAATTTGGGCTTCCTACTCAACACTTGGGTATTGCTCATTCATTTTGGTTGAATTGTCTATCCAACACTCAATCAAAGTCAATTTGTTAGTAATTCTCTGTTAGGAATTTGCTGGCACAATTCCTACAAGTGATATTAGAGCCTAGGTTGAGACTCTGTCCAAGGTGAGGTACAGGTCAAGGTAGATTATGCAATGTCAACAGTTGAGGGAGGATCGTGCTCTACACGATTAGCAGTTTGATTAGTCACTCTATCAGGTCAGATCTATTTTGGGTGTTTCTTAGCACAACTTGTGGATTTATTTTTTGTTGAGTAGTGATTTGGTAGAAGTAGAAGTATTTGCTATCATGGATGAGATTAAGTATGGTGTTCCTTTGTTTGATGGCAAGAGTGATTTCAATTTGTGGAAAGTTAATACACAAGATATGTTAGTATAACAAGGTCTTGAAGAGGCTTTGGAGGAGCAAAAGCCAGACGATGTGGGGCAGAAGATATGGAAGCGAAAACAAAGGAGGGCCTTTAGTATGATTAGAATGATGATCTCTTCAAACATCAAGCACAAGGTGTTGAATGAAGAGCACCTATAGATTTGTGGAAGAAGTTGGAGAGTGTTTATACATCGCGATTGTTGACGAACAAACTATGTCTCAAGATGGAGCTTTACTCGATGAAGATGGAAAAAGGTATGAATCTCCATGATCACATGAATAATTTTGACAAAGTAGATGCAAAACTATTTCATTTATTAAGTAGTGAAAAACAGATGAGAGAAGAAGAGAAAGCTCTACTTTTATTATTGTCTTTGCCAAAATCGTTTAAGTCCTTTGTTCAGTCTTTGTTGGTGGGCAAGACAACATTGACAATGGATGATGTGAATACATTATTATGTGATAATGAGATATTAATGGGAGTAAAGAATGAAGATCGTGAGGCATCAATGTTGGTTGTAAGGAGTTCTTTTCAAGGGAGGACTCCAAAGGGTAGAAGTAGCTCAAGAGACAGGTCTAAGTCGAGGTAGAGAAACCTTCATGAAGATAAAGAATGCTATTATTACAAAAGGAAGGGTCATATAAGAGGAAATTGTAGGAAAATGCAAAAGATCTTGTAGAGTTTAAGAAGTTGAAAGATGAGAACTCGAACATACAGATCTGTGTTACAGATGATTCTAAGATTCTTCCATTTCCTTTGGAAATGGAAGGTCACATGTAACGAGTGACAGATGGTTGTTGGATTTTGTTGCGGGTGGTAAGGAAGAAGTTTGTTTTGATATCTTGAAGAAAGGAGGGGATCTTGGCAACATCATTGCAAGAGACAAAGAGAAAATGAAGATTGAAGGTGTTGGCATTATCAGATTCAAGCTTCATAATGGTGATGTCAAGAGTTAACAAAATGTGAGATATGTACCATCTTATGGCTACAATGTCATAGTTGTGGGAGAGTTAGCTACACGTGGGTATTCATACACTGGAAGAGGTGATTGGCTTAAGATATTCACGCATAACAAAGTTGTTCTTCAAGGTAGGAAGAGAAGAGGCAATAATATTTATTTTCTTGATGCTCAAGCTATTTAAAAGAAAAGTGAAGACAACATAGCAATGAAGCTTATGGGAATTCTATCCAAGCACAAGAAGACCAAAGAAAATAGGCACGTGAAGTTTTTCTGAAGATGTGAAGGTGTTTGAGATTTCTTCATTGAGGAAGGAATTGTTGGATGCGACTCGAATTCTCAAAGGAGTTCTACATAATTTAAGAGTCCATGTCTTACATGGATTAGGAAAGGAAAGAGTTCTTGTCCCACATGAATTAGAAGAAAAGAATTATGTGTCCCACATTAGTTAAAGAACCAACCTATGAGAGTTAGAAGGCTTATAAAAAGGAGTCTATGTAGGCCCTAAAGAGATATAAAAGAACTTAAACAATAATATTAATAACCAAATGTTGGATTATTTACAAAATATTACAAAGTTAAGGTTGAGAGAGTTTCTCGGTCTTTTCTATTTCAAAAGACTAAAGTTGTAATACTTGAATATTTTAGTGGAAGAAGAGGGAGTAAGACATTGATGGTTCGTTTGGTGATAATTATCAGGACAAAAGGGTTGACCGAAGAGCAGACCCTCGTAGATTTAGGACGCGTAGTCAAAGGAAACATCGTACGTAACCAGACCAATCGAACTTCAAAAACGTGACGAATATCCGGCGTGGGTATCAAAGCTGAGTGATCACACCAATTAAGGTTTAACACGAGACCGATATCTGGGGCTGCGGTAGACTCTAGCATCTGGACACACGTTTTCTTCTTGCTCCCTACGCATTTGACTCGTTCCCATCTCTTTGTAGTGTAATTTCTGGGTCTCTAGCGCTGTATCATTATAAATAGAGCATCTCGTTGTTTAGTTCATTCACTGGCAATTCATTTCAGCTTCTTCTGCTAAAGAAAACAGAGCATTACTCGGTTTAGCCGCCTCCCAAGGTCAACTCGATGGCTCTTTTCTCGCCTTTCCTCAGTTATTTCAAGTGCTTCTCGCCGGCTCGGGTCTCCGATGATGTGGGAGTCGCTGGCATGAAAGAATGTTCGTCAGAAAAACCCAAAAAGAAAGCAGCATCACCAGGTGCTCCGATTGTGATGTCCTACTTCCCTGTGAATTCATACCTCTCCCGCTTGTAGCAGTGCAGAAAATGAATTCAAGAGTTTGAACTGGCACGGCATAGAAGTGCTCCCGGAGCAAGGTTCGGAAATTAAGGTTTGTGCAAGAGAAGAAACTTGAAATATTCGAAAGGCAGACAAGGGATTGTGAGCTTCGGCTCTAAGTTCTTTTATGGGGGTTTTGTTTGTAGTCTGATGATTTAAAGGTAGCTTTTGAGTTGTAAATAAAAGTACTTAACGAGTTGAATAAAGTCAATAAAATTTCAGATTGAACATGCTCTCTGAAAACTACAGCTGCTGCTTATTCAGACAGATAATTAGCAACATATTTTTTCAGTTCCGTGTAGTATGAAATTGCCTGCAGCTTTCTCTTACTCTAATTATCAGAAAATATGAGTACGAGTTGAAGATTAGTGGATGATACAACAGGAAAACACAATCCTCAGATCAAAGGATAAGGGTTAACGAGCTATGCAAAACCTGAATCCGTGCTTTGTTGGGCTCTTGGCTTTTTTGTAAAAGCATGGCATAATTCTGAAGTTCACTCTAAAAGTTTTAAGAGAACCATTTAGTCATATAGTTGTACGAAATTAGTTTAACTAATAAAATCTCCAATCATGTAATGAATCACTAGTATCAAAATAATGAATTAATTGGACCACACCCAATGCAAGGAAGACAACATACTTTCTCCCTGATCTTCACAACTGGTGAAATAATTCAATTACAAACTGTAGTAAGCTTGATTCTGCCCATCAAAATAATTCAATTACATCGTTACTAGCATCGTTCCCTTATCTCTATTAAGCCGTTTTCTCCAGGTAGAAGTGACCAAGAATTTTAGGGCGGAATTGCGAACCTGCTAGAGCTCAATCGATTGAGAACGTGTAGTCAAGAAAGAACCATCGCCACTGTGATGACCAAAGCTGAGCAACCCGACCAAACGAGCTTTAACACGTCACGAATACCTGGGTCTGGAGTCCAAGCTGCGTAATCATAACCATTCAATTTTTAAAACGTGGGCTGCGTAGTCGAATGTGTCAGAGACCAGACAGAAACGACAAAGCCACGAAAGGGACTAGACGCATCCGGATATGGTGTTTTTCAAGGGTCATTTCTTGCTCTTCAAGCGAAGGGACTCTTCGCCATCTCCATATCATTATAAATAGAGGAACCACAACATTACTCACTCGGCAACCTACAAAGATAAACAAGATAGCTATTTTCTCGGCCCTCGGTTGTTTCCAGTGCTTCTTGGCGGCTCGGGTCTCCGATGACGCAGGATGCTCAGGCAGGAAAGAATGTTTATCAGACAAACCCAAAAAGAAAGTCGAATCACCCGGAGCACCGATTGTAATGTCCTACTTCCCCGTGAACTCATACCTCTCCCGCTTGTAGTAATGCGGATCATGAATTCAAGAGTTTTGAACTGCACAACATAGAAGTATTCTTGTAGGAGTATAGCAGGTTCGAAAACGAGTTAACGTTTGTGCAAGAAAAGAAACATGAAATATTTAAAGGCCAGAGAAGGGTGTATGAGCTCTCGCTCCTAGTTCTTTCATGGGGGTCTTTGTATGTGGTATAGGGGGAGGAGGGCTGCTTCTGAGTGGTTTATATATAAAAGTCGGGTATTGAGTCAAGTCAATAAAGTTGCAGACTGAAAACACAACATATTTTTGCAGTTTCGCTTAGTATGATTTGAGATTTGTTCAGAGCATCATAGCAGTTGCACTGCGATCAACTCCCACATAAACCTCATAAACCTCAGCAGAATCCAAGCAGCTACAGATCGGTGGAAGATACAAAAAGGAAACACATAAACCTCACACCAAAGCATGGGGATGACCAAGCTATGCAAAACCTGAATCCACGCTTTGTTGGGTTCTTGACTTCTTTGTAAAAGCATAGGATTCACTTCTTCCGTTTCAAAATTGGCAAGCACAGCTCCAAGGTTGAAATACTATCTGCGACATGCAAGGATGCGCCAATTAACATCATTGATTATGATTCAAGGTCAGATAACGAATTTGGGCGTAAACATCCAATTTTGAGTTCAGCGACAATGAAACTAATCTAAACAAGAATCCATCCTAAGTAGCACAGTAATCAGAAGGGAAAAAACAAAACCAAACAAAACAAAACCCGAGTATCTAAAATTGATTTCATGTGGACTAGAACTAAATGCCAAAGGGAAAATCAATTGAGCTTGGCTGTAAAACTAAAAGTCTTCTGAACCTACTTGAAAAGCTAAAAGAGAGGGAAGAGAATAAAAATAAGACCTGTGTTGGTCAGTATGAGATCACATTCTTGATGAGACAATGGAGATTTTGGAAAATGCCCTTCAAAACATCATCTGAGAATCGTGTCTGGAGTTAACGGCTGTGAAAGCAGCAGCCCATTCATGCGCAACTGAATCAGGGACCTTTTCATCCCCAATAAAAGGAGCCCATGATCCCTGGGGGGAATCTGTGAGAACCCAGTTGACTTTCTCAGGCGCATTATGAAAATCAAATTTCAAAGCAGTGCACTTTGTCTTCGTAGCAGACGTCTTTCGTTTATGATCCCCAGAGCCCTCCATCTACACAAAAAGAAATGGAAGTGCATATTAGAGGGGAATACTAGAAGAGTGAAATGGAATAATTTCAAACATCTTCAATGAGACAATTTTACTTTTTACTTACCGTCGTATCAGCACTGGGGTCTTCCATTATTTTCGCCCTTTTACGTTTAGTTCCAGTTTCTATAAAGTAAAGAACCTCCTTCTTTGACCGGAATTGAAGGCCAGAAACTGGATCATAATAATACTGCATAATACAAAGACAATTTAGGCCTAGTCAGGGTGTATGCTGTAAAGGGAATGCTTCTATCATCTTATATAACTAGTGCTTGATAGGCAGTTTACATGATGGAACAATTGCAAATTTGCATCATAAGAATTGAAACTTGAAATATATATGTTAATACATCACAGATAGGAGTCGACCCTACACTTTGCAGCATATTATTCATTTCAGAAGCAAAGAAAATGGAATGAAACTCACTTCAGCTGCCTTGAATAATGGCACCAAAAACATAATAAAATGGATATTAGAATAGATCAATGAAGACCATAATATCTTCTCTCACTAATCTAACAACTAATTGTTATCACTAATCACCAGAATGAACTTTGAATGCATGCTAAAAGGACAGATGTATCTGTTTTTGATCGAAGTAACTGACACTTCCAGAGTCCTGAAAACCTGTCAGAGAGCATTTGTTCCCAGCATAACAGGATTAACTTGCCAAGTTCCAAACACATGCAACAAGTTCATTGCCCGTGAGAAATAACATATTATCCCCTTCAATGGATTAGTATTGAAGGCAAGACCTGACCATGAAATCATACCTAGAGTTCCTACAATTTCCTTATATGTTCCTGAGGACCCCCCGCCCTTAACCCAAAAAAGAAAAATATACATCAATAAGACAAAAGAGGGGAAAAAAGATCATGGACACTTTCCATTGCCGTAAATCTGAGAGCAAAGAAGTTATCTTTTCATATAAAAAACCCATTTAGTTCATGGTACCTCCGCGGCACCATGTCTTAAGAGCTACACAAATTCCTGCTTCAGAAGCTAAGTCGCAGGTAAGAGTATTCATATCAATTTATCTAGTTTCTTCATCTTCATTCCTTTTATCCCACATACAGGCGTTACCACATTAATCTGACTCGTCCCTAACATACAAGAATGTCCATCTACAGCCTTCATTATGTTGCAAAAAAACTCTGGGGCTCAACCAGCTCATGGTAAGACTTCTAGCATCGAGTCCCACTTAAATATTAAGGAAATCTTCCCAATATGTCTGTCCAATTTTTCGATCTTGTATTTAGCACATTCACACTTGATGATAAATGATCTAACAGAGGATAATATATACAATAAAGTAGGGGAACCTTGAGCCTGGCCCTTGAGCTAAGTTAAGAAACACAGAAAACAATTAAGCCAGGCACTTAGAGCTAAGCAGACATGCACATTGATATCAGATTGTTGAATCTACGGTTCTAGAACGTCAATGAAAATTTTGAGAAATGAACTTCAATTTACCCTGTCTAAAGATCCAGCTGTGACACCGGTGGCCCGTACTTTCCCTTTGGCAACCCAACCAGGCGGCAACCAATCCGGCGACTCCAGCACCCGACGCGGAAGAGCTCCAGCCGGAGGCGCCGTGTTGGTCGGAGTAGACGGAGTCGGTGACTGTCCCCCGCCGTTCGAGTTCTCCGAGGCTAACTCGCCGTTCGAAGATCGGTGCATTCGCTGCTTCTCAGGCGTCCCCTGACCTACTGTTGCGGTGGCGTCTACGAAGGATCCGGGACTGAGAGGCGCACCGGAGGGCAGCTTGGCAGCTGGTGAGCTCCGGTTCGGGTTCTGATCCTGACCCGATGTCCTAGCTGTTGACATTTCAGTACGCTTCGAGTATTTAGGCGGAAAGTGAAATCTGGAAAGTGTTTGAAACCTCGAAACCGCATTAATTGACAGAGGCTTTCCATAAATGAGTCAGTGAACAGAGCATTTTAACTGATTTAAGCCGTAAGATTTGCTTATCAAAACGTAATTTCTCGTAAACGTAAACGGAAAACTAGAAAGAAGGCTTCGGTATTAGAGTGGCGCTCAGGCATGCGCTTCCCTGCTCAAGCCATGTTAAGATCAAGGCGGAGATGCAGGCTCCGAGGGCACTTCGAGATTCTGTTGAAGTCAATGAACAAAGGAAAAATGATTTGCGCGTGCAGCATTAGATAGAAACGACTTCTGTGCATCAAGACGATAATGGTTGTTCACGCACTAATATCTAAATATCCTCTACCTTTCTAATAATCAATTTTAACGAATATTAGATCCATAATTTTCTGTGTTATTGTTTTATGTAATTATTTGTTAATTACTCTAAATAATAATTATCTTATGCTGTTAACTTTAAGAATGACATTTCACTATGGTTTGAATCCTTGTGATTTATATTCTAACACTCTATTTGGTCACTTATAGATTGACTGTAATGGGTATCTTAAATAATTATTGTCCCACATCGTCAGTTTCCTTGTCTATATCTTCCTTTGTTGGAGTAACGCAGGTTTCACAAACTAAAGCTTGTTCTTGCAGTGCATGAACCAGTAAAGGAAGTGAGATGATTTTTTCCCAGAGATCACCAACCAGACATACTCCTGTTAGGCGAGGAGTCTACTATCAGCTCACCATTGCTGCAATACAGCTTGCATAATGGCAGTTCTGGTCCTACCTAATTTCAATGACTACTGTCTTATCTTTTAGTTGGCAGGGCAGGACCCAATAGGAAATATAACTGGTTACTTTTACTTTGCAGCTCCATAAGCATATAAGAAAGCTCTCCATTCTAACCTGATGTTATTTTCCAGGGCAGATCAGGGCACCAGTCCATAACCGCTTGATACCAAGAATTCTTGCAATTCAACTCTTTACAACAGCAGCATTAGGCTTCATTAGTGATTCCACATTCACAATTGTTGAGACTGGCAAACTAACTCAGTTAGTATAAATTCGAGGTCAAACATAAGAGGAGTTTTCCCTAATATTCTGAGTGATTTTATAATTTCAGCCATAAAATAGCCTCTTCATATTTTTCTCTTTAGGATCCCAGTTTTCTTCAACATCCCATCCCACCTCTGGATGAGAGTGCCTGAAAACCTTGAATCATGTATCATTTTTGGCTTTAGAAATTATATTGTAGAGAGAAATTGATGGTTTTAAACCTGAAGCTATCATCGCTTCAAGTAGAATTTCAGCCTCACTACACTTCCCATCCTTGCAAAGGACTCCAATGGTTGAACTGAAGGAAGCCGCATTTGGAAGCAGTCCATTCTGATTCATTTCTTTTAGCAACCTCAGCGCCCTGTAGGAGCTACCTTCTTTGCAGTATCCAAGAATCATTGTGTTATATATCGCATCACTTGACTCTATGCCCATCTCTGTCATTGACTTAAACAGCCTTGACGCTTCCTTCATATCACCTTTCGTGCATAAACCATTTATCAAGGCACCATACGTATAAACATCAGGAACCAAACCAGCCTTCTCCATGGAAGAGTATATCTGAAATGCCTTCTCCATGTCATCTGATCGAACAAAGCCATTGATTAAAATTGTATATGTAACTTTGGAAGGAGAAATTCCTTTCTCTTCCATCTCCCTTACCAGACTGGCAACTTGCACAGAATTTCTAGCTTTACAAAAGCCCGCTATTAGAACATTGTAAGTCACTAGTGTTGGAGATTGACCAATTGACTTCAACTGATCAAATAGCTGCGTAGCCTTGTCCAACTTTCCGACACTACAAAACCCATCTATCAGTGTGTTATATGTAATGAAATTTGGACTTATACCAACGCTCTTCATTTGATCCAACAACTTCTCAGCCTCCCAAACTCTCTTCTCCCGACACAAACCACCAATCAAAGTATTGAATGTAACAACATTGCAAACCACGCCTCTTTCGCGCATTTCATCAAACAGCTCAAAAGCTCTAGCTGTTCTCCTATCATTACAGTACTCATGAATCATACAGGTGTATGTGTATACATCAGGAGTAACCCCATTGCGTTTCATTTGTTCGAAGAGCTCAAAACCATCTTTCTTTAGGCCTTTCTTGAAAAACCCATTGATCAAAGCCGAGTAGGTGAATTGATTAGCGACCAAACCAAGTTCTCCCATTTCAGTAAATAACTTCCGTGCGCGTTCAATATCTCCATTCTTACAGCACCCATCGATCAAAGTTGTGTAAATAACAATATTTGGAGCCCGACCGCTCTCCTCCAACCGAACCAAAAGCTCAAACCCTTTATCTAAAGCACCAACCACGCAACAACCCTTAATCATAATTCCAAAACTATAAACATCCATTTCAACCTTATCCTTTGCTTCATTGAAAAGAACCCAAGCTCTCTCAAAATAATTTGATTTGATAAGAGAACCCAAAAGATTATTGAAAGTGTTTGGTACAGGAACAAGGCCCTTGTCAATCATCAGATTGAAGTACAAGAGGGCTTGCTCTGGTAATCGAGATAGAACATTGGCATTGATGATTGCTTCATAGAGATGAACAATGGTTGAATCTTCTTGCGAATGGGTTTGTGTCAAATACTGGAGAAAAGACGACGGAGTAAAGGTAGGGGAAGAGACTCGACCAGAAAGCACTTGTAGAATGACAGACTGAGCGTGATGTAGCAACCTAGAAGAAAGAAGGTGGTGTATAACGAAGGACAAGGACTGGTAATTGTGCTCTAGGCCTTGGAGAGTTGACGAGTTGAAGAGTGAGAGAGCTTTCAATGGCGGGCTTTTCACCATCTTCTGCACGAGGACGAGAGCTCGGTGCTGTTGTGACATCTTCCCGTCGTAGCCGGGTGTTAAACCACGGTTTCGGTTCCCAGTGCCTGATTTAAGTCCAAATGTCTTACTCTCTCCTTTCATGCGAGACTAGAGTAAAAGCAATGGAATAAAATCCGATAACAAATAAAGTTGAATTATTACTACCATTACATTTTTTTTTTAACGGTGAGACTGTTGATTAGAAATTACTGCCATTACATTGCATGCTAAAATTGTCATTACATTATTACATTTGGAGTTTATCATTAAACACGTATACAAGGTCAATAATGGTAGACAGACTAATAAATTTTGGATACCAAACCCAAAATATGAGTAATTATAAGCTACTATAAGGCTCAACAAATATATTACTTAATATATTTTTATATCTATTTTCATTTATGTGTAACAGCTTAATACGTAAGTTATTAACTTCTTTTTGCAAATTAAGATTATATCATATTTAATGTATTTATTCGAGATATAATTATTATGTCCAACCTTGTTGATATTAATAAAATTTGTTATAATATTATCCTTATTCTCTAAAGAACAAAAAATAAAACCTAAAATGTGCATATTATAGATCATTTAAGATTATTGTTATGGTCATATTGGAACTCCTTATAATAGATCAATTGAATCTACAGGCTCTTGTAGGATTAAATTTACACATTGCCTTTTATAATTTTCGTTCTTGTAACCTATGTTGATAATTGAGTTGAGTTTGTTTTGTGTCATATCCCTTATATCCATATAGGTTTTAGGGTAAAATTTAACTCATGAGATTTAAAATAAGTAATAATATTCAAATAAAATGTACTTAAGTTTAAATTTTTTGACCCAAGTAAGGGACACTTAACAATTCATGACATGTTAATAAATGACCAACCATGACTTATTATATAATTACATTTTTATTGTTATACTTAAGCTTAAGGTTTTTGAATTTTCGAACGTTAAAACTTGAACCCCACATCGGCTGCGCTTTTCCCCTTTCCTTACACAGGATTTGTAGAGCCTTAGAGATCTACCCTTCCTCTTGGGTTTATGATCGGAGAACCACGCCACATCCTCAGCGCGTCTATCCACGATCCCGTCGTAACCACCTAGCAAAATGTTCCAAACGTGCATAAGGTGGATCGTGTTGGGGCCCACGGATTCTTATCGGAAGCGCGTGCACGTTCGACTACTCTCATCCTTAAGCCAGCATTTCACTTTATTAAACCCAGATCACACTTCTCTCAGACTCTGCCTGCGAAGTCCAAAAACCTTTTCTCAGCCATGGCAAAGCCGTTTAAGCTCTTCCCCCTTCTCCTTCTGTTCTTCCTCCTCTCACTTCACGGCCTGACCCAACGCTGCTCGGCTGAGTACTCCATCGGCGTCAACTACGGTACAGTCGCCGACAACCTGCCTCCACCTTCCCAGGTCGCTGCCTTTGTCAAAACCCAGACCAATATCGACCGTGTCAAGATCTTCGACGCCAACCCCGACGTCCTGCGTGCTTTCGCTAACACAGGCGTCCTCGTGACTGTCACTGTTGGAAACGGCGACGTTCCTTCCCTTTCCAAACTCCCCGCTGCTCAGTCCTGGGTGGCCAACAACATTCTGCCTTTTCATCCCCAGACGAAGATCAACCGCATCGCCGTCGGGAACGAGATCCTCGCCACCTCTGACAAGAGTCTGATCGCTACTCTTTTACCGGCCATGAAGGCCTTGAAGTCGGCCTTGGAATCGGCAAATATTACAGATATTCAGGTCTCCACCCCGCACTCTTTGGGTATCTTGTCTAGCTCTGAGCCGCCGAGTTCTGGGCGGTTCAGACGCGGGTACGACCGCGTCATATTCGCTCCGATTCTCGAGTTCCATCGGCAAACCAAGTCCCCGTTCTTGATCAACCCCTACCCGTTCTTCGGGTTCACGGCCAAGACCTTGGACTACGCGCTCTTCAGACCGAACGGCGGCGTCTTCGACAACGTCACGGGCTTTAACTACACGAACATGTTTGACGCCCAGCTCGACGCGGTCTATTCGGCAATGAAGAAGGTGGGGTACGACGACGTGGACATCGTCGTGGCCGAAACTGGATGGCCGTCGGTTGGTGACCCGACTCAACCCGAGGTGAACCTTGAGAACGCATTGTCGTACAACGGAAACCTCGTGAAGCACGTGAACTCCGGGAAAGGAACGCCGTTGATGCCCAACAGGACCTTCGAAACTTACATTTTCTCGTTGTTCAACGAGGACCTGAAACCCACCACCTCGGAACGCAATTTCGGATTGTTCAAGCCGGATCTGACTCCCGTTTACGGTGTGGGCATTCTCCGAAACCCGCAGGTCGGTTACCTTTTTTCTTAGTTCGTCAAATATTTCATTATTTAATCCATTATTGCCCTGCAAGATTCGTGAAGAGACTCTTGTCTTCTGGCATTGTCGAAAAAGCTAGCTCAATAGCCTGTCTGTGCGTGCACGCATCCCCTGTCTACAGTTCTCGGCTCTGACGCTTGTGTCAGCTTCAATTGGAAGACAGTGAGGCACCTGCGTACCTTGTCCTGACGGTCTTGTCTTATGTTCAGGCATCGGGCCCCACTGCTCCAGTTGCAGATGGGCCATCATCATCACCCCCAGCTTCATCGGGCAAGAAGTGGTGCGTGCCGAAATCAGACGCGACCGATGCGGCGCTACAGTCGAACATAGACTACGTGTGCAGCACCGGAGTGGACTGCAAGCCGATTCAAGATGGCGGGGCCTGCTTCAGTCCCAATACCGTAAGATCACACGCGTCGTACGCCATGAACGCATACTATCAGGCCTACGGTCACCACGACTACGACTGTGATTTCAGCCACACCGGAGTCCTCACCACCACCGACCCCAGTAAGATTTTCCGACCGTTTCCTTTTCTTAAAAAACCTTAAAAGAATAAAATATACTAATTTCCTCGGAATTAAAATCTTGTCAGGTTACGAAGCTTGCTCGTACCCTCTCAAGGCAGAAAAGCTGGAAAAGTCGGTGGCGGAAGGCACGATGCAAAGTTGTCCCATGACAAAGTTATTCTTTGTACTAGCTTTCCACTTTGCGTTGTTCCTAGCGGTTGGGTGCTTTTAGTGAATTGGAATCCGAAGCTTTTGTTTAAGCATAGGGATGTTGTTGTACCTTTACGATGTTTGATTATTATGTAAATACGTTTTGTTCGTTTGGGTTCGATTCTCTTTTTGCTTGGTACCGTTATATGTTCCCTTACTTTTCTTCTACCTTTTGAGAACATTTGCTTAGATAGAGATGCTGCTAGGAAAATGTAATTTGTTTAGCATTTTCTTACCAAGTTATTGCGACAGTAGAAGAACAAATAAACACTTGGTTCCCTTTTCTCTCTCAACCAAGTGTTAAGACAATCATGTCTTAATGTCGCTGTAATAAGGTTGTACGCGAGCTTTTGTTGAATATCTCCTCTTGCTGGGAAATAAAGTAACAACCTAAACAACTAGACATAAATTTAAGAATACGACAATTTTATAATTTACTCATTATAGGCGTAAAAGTTTTAGAGTTACTTCTTTTTAAAAGGCGAAAAGACTTAACTGAGGAGATGAGTTGTCTATAAATGTAGTGTAAGAACTTTTTCTTGTAACATGGCTCTGCGTTATCCAATTTTTATATATATAAAATTCAGGATGAAAAGACTTATTTTAATACCCTATGAAAGGCTTAAATTTTTGTCCTCTTAAAATATTTTATTAAAGGAACTCTTTTGACTTGGTAATAACCGAATTAGACTCCGAGTTAGGGTTTAAATCTTTCTCAACCTCTTATGGGCTAGGGCAAATCCATCCAATTAAGTTCATATCTCTTCCTCTTCCTCCTAAAAAAATTCTTATTAAAGAGAGATGTTATTTAGAGATGTATTCTCATTTTTTTTCCTAAATAATTAGAAACAAGTATAAAAGAAAAGGTATATGCTTACACCTTAGAAAAAAAACAAAATCCCTGTATATCATTATCAGATTATCACATAAAAATATAAAAATAAAAGTATGAAATATGTTGACACTTAACTGTAGAGTTATGATAGGATTTAATGCATTTAGAGGTACATTATACATGCCTTTTCCTTTAATGTGAAATTTTTTATCTAATAATAAGTTTGGATTCATAGTGTTTTTGTCCAATCAAAACCGCTTAATCTTTTGATTTTGTGATTCACTCACATCAATTCCACGAAGGTTTCTAAGCCTCATATTAATAGGCTTTCTTTAGAAATCGTAATTATGCAAAGAAAATTAGAACTCTATGGGCAAAATTTGGACTCTCAATTTCCAGGCAGGCTTTATCTGGCTACGCCAAACCTGGCGGTAGCCCAGGCCCAGGGTGGCCCGTCTAAAAACCGACATAAGCCCTTCCATCCACAAAATATAAGTGGACGCGGTTTCCATTCAGGCCGTCCGATCCTCCAATCACAGGCTATATAGATCCCCAACGTCTTACTGTTTACAATTGCTTGCGTTTCGGGGAGAGAGAGCAAGACACAGAGGGAAGCGAAGGGGGAGAGACATTAAAGAAACGAGGTTCTTGGTGAGTCTTTCTTTGTCCTTCAATTCGATTTTTGTGTTTCGTTGTTAGGAGCTGATTAACAAACAATTCAGTTGTTCATACTGGTTCGGGATTTGCTAACAGTTATGTTTTTCAAGCTTGCCGACTTTAGGTTGTTTGTTTCGTTTATTTTTGATCCATTGGGGTTTTAGGGTTGTTTGACCGCCCAAAATTGGGGGAAAGTTTCTTTGATCATAACATATCCTCTGGGTTTTACTCAATTTGGTGGCTTTAAAGAGTTGGGAAGGGTGTGAATTTTGGGGTTAGATTGAATTGCTTACATAGAAAACCCGGGGCATCTTGGAGACCTAGATTTCATAATTTCTGTTCTGAGAGATCGTTGTTATAAGTTCTTTTTTGTTCCAGGGTTTGATATCCAGACTTCAACATGCCGGCTACCGCGGGTAGGGTTCGCATGCCTGCGAACAATCGGGTGCACAGTAGCGCAGCCCTCCAAACCCACGGTATATGGCAGAGTGCGATTGGGTATGACCCTTATGCTCCCAACAAGGACGATGCTAAGAGCTCTTCAAAGCCCAATGCAGCCAGCTCCGAACCTGACGCTGAGAATGCCTATGCGAGCTTTCAAGGCCTTCTTGCACTTGCCCGAATAACTGGGTCAAATGCTAATGAGGCTCGCGGGGCGTGCAAGAAGTGTGGCCGTGTTGGTCATCTCACGTTTCAGTGCAGGAATTTCTTGAGTGTTAAGGATGATAGTAAGGATAAAGATGCAGAAGCGATTGAGGCTGCTGCTATGGCTGAGTTGGAGAAATTGAAGGGGAATGTGGGTAAGGTGAAAGGAAAAGGTGCGGCTGAGAGCTCAGAAGAGAGTGATGAAGAGGATGAGAGTGAGGATTCGGATTCAGAGGTTGATTCTGAGATTGAAAGGATTATTGCAGAGAGAAATGGGAAAAAGGTTGGTCGTAAGGAACGGTCAACGAAGAAGGAGTTGGATGAAGATGATTCGGATAGGGGTTCTAGGGAGAAGAAGAGGAGAGGGAGATCGAAGAAGAGAAGCGGAAAGAGAGAAAGCAGTGAATCAGATGACTCGGATAGAGGTAGGAAGAGAAGAAGGAAGGAGAGGCGAAGAAAGAGGGATGATTCCTCAGATGAGGATGATGAGCGTCGTGGACGGCACAGGAAAAGTAGGAAGGAAAAAAGGAGGAGGAGAAGCCACCGAGATTCTGATTCTGACTCGGATGCGTCTGAGGAATCTCCTAGAGAGCGTAAGCGCAAGAGCAGGAGGGCAATGTCACCATCTGATTCTGATGCCTCAGATGATTCAAGGATCAGCAGGAGCAAGAAGAGACATGAGAAGAAGAACAGGAAGCGCAGGCATGATGAGGACGCCTAGAATTCATCTGGTGAAAGGTATTAAACTTTGCACTCCATTAAGTATCTTTTGATATTCTTTCAGCATGTGAGAAATGGCTATAGGGGAAGTCTGCAATTTTTCTGTAATTCGGCGAATTTGCACACTGGAAGTTTGGTTTAAATTCAGCCTTTTGTATTAGAAGACGAGAAATTGTAATAGACTGCCTAAGTAGGCCTTAGTTGTTCGTGTTTTTTATTCTTTTTTCTTCCTTTTCAGCCAAAATTTATTCTTGGCCTTACGGTCTGGTCACATTTGTCCCAAGTTATATACTTCTAATGTGGTGACTGCTTAATAGGTTCATTTAAACATGAGCATAATGCCAGAACAGTATAAGCTCGGTTAGGAATCAGACTTGCACTAGATTTTGAGAAATACAACAAAAGACAAAATGGAGAAAATAAGGAATGAAATAAAATCATCTCCACCCACATACTGGAACAAAGGAAATAATGAAGTAAAGATATAAGTCTTATCTGGTCTGTTTACCAATCAAAGCAAGCACACACTCAATGTGGCAAGATTTGTGTATTTGTTTTGCTTCTTTAGCTAATGCAAACTACTGCTCTTCATTTACATTTAATGGTTTGTGTATTCCCCTCATCTATGGGGGAATGGATTGAGAAGTATGGCTATTTTTTCAGTTCTAAGTGAGTTAAGAGTGTTTAATTGGACTAGGATGTCAAGTAAGCTTCTTTTGAATTTATAGTTACCAGTATGCTTAGTGAGCACTAAGAAAGCAAAATACCTTATGGTGGTGGAAAGTTGGCAGTATTTTCTCCAAGTTTTCTTGTCTGGTTCCCAATTTATGATGCTGATATTCGGTAGTAGCTTCATTGTTGTCTATTAGTTGTTGAGAGTAATTTTTTGCTATTTTCTAGTGGATGCTATCAGATATAGTGGTGTAATGCAACAATTCTTTGAATAAGATTTCAACGAGTTGGTCATGACAAATAGGTTGTTGAATGTTGCAGAAATGCAGGATAGTGGATATGGCAATTTCTCATGGAGTTGTGGACAAGCCCTATCTGTACCTGCTTCTGTGCGTGGATTATTTGGATGCTTCATGTGTTTAATCTGTGTGATATTTTTATCTTTTTCTCCGGGGAGTTTAATTTGAATACTGCATCGTGTACTAAAATGCCTCGACATGTTCACTGAGTGCTCTGGAGTGCCTTTTCCGGGGCATATACTCTACTCTATAAAGCCTATTGGCAGTTGTGCTACTGCATTGGATCTGATATTTCTAATCAAAAGTGATTTGTAAAGTAGTTTTGTGTGAAATAACATTTTATGTTCATACAGGTCCTCGCCAATACGAATAATCATATTCATTCATAACATTACTTGAACTTATTGAAAAACAAGGTCCTCCTGAAGGCAACTACCATGGATCCTGTGTATCCACAATGTCTGATTTTCATTGGCGACTAGCAAGACCAAATACAAAGAGCAACAAAGCAATTAACCTAAAACTTGAATGACCAAGAAAAAATTTCTGGCCTCCGGCTTCTCCAGCCTTGGTATCTCAATCTTGTGTAGCTGCTCCTTGGTTGAGCTCTGCAAACCTCATGCCAACACGCATTGAATGCTTTAGGAACTTCTCAGCACATCGCCGAACACAGGATTCCTCTTGCTTTTGCAAGGATTTGTGCTTGAAGGTGTCCACACAATCGTTGAAGCATCTCTCCACGAGTGAATTATACATCCTCAGACTGCAAGAAATTTAAGAAATTGCAAAGTTAAGAAGCATAATCCATACAAATGCATCATTTTGTTTGTCGACAAGTTTAACAAGTGCAAGTTCACTTGGGAGTAGGTGTTACTTGAAATCTTTTAATCCCAGGTTGGGTGTGTTAGAATTGCAAAACCGCACATTCCAAGTAACAAGTTCTTGCGGTCCTTAGATATGCATACAATGTTGTTCCCAAAACGTCCACCCATTCCAAGTAACACTTGGGGGTCTTTAGATATGCATACAATGTTGTTCCCAAAACGTCCAGAGGCAACATATAGCTGCACTGGTTTTAAGGAGAACCTTCCTCTGGCTTCACATCACGAGCTTCACAAAGATTGAAATGTCATCGGAGCCGTACAGCACAGAGTGCGAATGTGAAGCCGCCACAAAACAGAAATCCAAGGAAGACAGAGACCAGAATGCTTAAAGCTCTTCAAACTGAGCCTGCTAATCTCCTAACAAGCTACCAATCCCACGACCGTTCTGGTTTCAAATTTAAACCCATTACTGATACCAAGATTTCAAGCTAAATCATTTAAATTTCCAGCTGTTAATTAAGCTCAGATCACAAAGTTAAAGGACAAACTGACGACTATAGAACTGACTAAAGATTCTACACAGAGAGATTCATGAAAGGAACTCAAAAGGGAATAAATGAATTGAGACAGAACCTGTCACGGATCTGAAGCTGATCGATCATGGTGGACATTCTGATCTTATCTTCCTCTGGAAGATTATCAAGATCCCCAAGCATGCTCTTGTCCATTCTCGATCACTGTTCCTGTTCCTTCAAAACACAAATACAAACACAAAACTGCTTCTTCAACTCTGAAGCTCTCAGCCTTACTCGCGGCCGAGTCGGAGGCGCAATTTATAGCGGTAAAGCCCTAGACTTTGTGAGAGGCCACTCCATGATGCTGTTTTCGGCCTCTACAGCTTCCGTACATACCCAGGCAGCATTATGGTCTCATGGGGTAGCCAAGCTCGGCCCGTTGCTTGAAATGTTGGGCCTAAGGTTTTTCTCCAACTTAAGTTCCAAGAAAATGTTAAAGAGTTTAATGTTGTTCAAAAAATAATTTAAGAATTGATAATATTTTTACTTTATAAATAATCATTTTCAAGTAAAATTTTACTATTATTAGTTTTAGTGGAACCTTAATCGATGAAAAAATTTGAACAACAAGAGATACAACGTCGGTTAAGTTTTAAAATATCTCTTTAATTACTTAATGTAAAACTCAGATTGCATTATTCTCTCTCTCAATTTAAGGTTTATATTTTTTTTAAAATAATAATAATACAACTTATGTTGAGAAGAAAGATGAGCTTATAAGCGTGAGGGCAGATACTTTTTAGAAATGAATTTTTAAGAATGATGAAGGTCTAATAATACTTTAAGAAGTTAATAGCGTCAAAGGGTGAATGACTTTAACCCTCTTGCCTCCATATATTGAGATTAGATTAGAAAAATGAGGGGCTGCAAAGTAATTTCCTGGAATATCAATATTTTTTAAACCTTACAAAAGTCATTTTTTGTAAATTATTATTCTAGGAGAATGGATTTGTCAACCGAGGTCCAAAACCCATTTACAGTTTTCCTTTGGACTCGATCCAACAAGAAGGCCCCAAGGGAAGTCGGTGTTCGTCGCCCGCGCCACTGCTCCCGGAGTCCGCCAAAATCTGGGGCAACCTTTTAGGCGTCTGGTACACTCCAACAACTTTACTCCGCTCCCAGGCAATATAGATAAGATATGGGCCTTCACAAGATCGCTAGCAGGATACCGAGGTGCGGATAGAGTTCCAGTGGCGGAGAGTGTGGTGTGGAAGTGAAGAAACTATGCCTCACAGCAGGTTTTCCGGATCTCTGGGTAGTCCGAAGCTGGACGTGGCGATCGACTTGGGGAACCCCTTCCTCAACATCACCCTCGACGGGTTCTTGAAGATCGGCGCGGTAACTTTCCTCCTTTCTTCTGTTTCATGTATTTGGAGACGCAAAGTTAAGAATTACACGGCGTTGTTCTGGCTTTTTGGCTCAGGTGGGAGCGACCAAAGCAGCTGCTGAGGATGCATATCACATGGCGAAAAAAGGTTTGAATTTTGTCGATGTATCATTCCTTTTTTGACGTGACATATTATCAAGGTGTCTTCTAATGTAACATGCTGTTTGCAGGGAATGTTTCACGCGAGAATCTTACGCACTCGGTTAGTCCCTATGAAACTATTTCAGATTTTTCAACCATTCTTTCATGGTGGTTTCCATTAGTTGCTATATTTTCTCTTTAGACATTGACATGGACATACAGATCGTAGAATGTTAAATGTTAGATTGATAGATTCTATGTCGCCTGCTAATGAAACTGATGTTATTGCAGCTGAAGAAGATGTGTAAAGAGGGTGCATACTGGGGTAAGCACCGAGTCTTATTGGATGCTTCGGCTGATTTTATTTAGCAAATTGAGAAGCGATACCAAGGAATCCCTTCTGTTTACAGGGACCGTGGCTGGAGTTTATTTGGGAATGGAGTATGGAGTAGAAAGGATTCGTGGAACTAGAGATTGGGTATGTTCACTGATTCTCAGAATTTCGACTTAGACAAGGGTTATCAGTGTTCCAAGTGGTTTTTTGCTATGTATTCAACATGTTTATGAGGCTTCTGAATTAGATCAAGGAAATAAAACCTCACAACCTCCAGTAACGTGTTGTTACTCATGCCGTGGCCTAATTAGTAGGAACTGCAAAACTGAAGTTCCTTTTTTTGATTTTTCAATAGTTTGAAACTGTCAAGCATGAGAGATACGCTAATCATCCTATAAAAGAAAACTTAGTTCCTTAAATTTGATTGATAAGGAAAGATGTATTTTTTATCTCAAGGATAATATGAGACAATTCACGGCATAGGTTACATACTATGTCACCTTTCTACAAAATTATTGTATATCGTATATGGAAATTTTTCTAAAAGAATCTTGTGAAAAGGGTAAATATGTTTTATTTTAAAAAGGGTTCCAAAGAAAATTGAGACCATTGGAGATAAATCATACTATTATTAACATTTTCAATTGAGAATTTTTCCTTAACGTATTTTCTTTTCTTTGATGTATTGCAGAAGAATGCCATGATCAGCGGTGCGCTGACAGGTGCTCTGGTGTCCGCAGCCAGCAACCGTGACAAAGACAAGGTCGTGGTGGATGCCCTCACCGGCGGTGCAATTGCAACTGCTGCGCAGTTCATCAACAATCTTACCTGAACGGATGTGTCCAAAGTTCCACCTTTATGATCTTTCCTGTTTGTTTAGTCATTTTTCTTGGGAACTTGTAAGCTTGTAAGACAAAAAACTGAGTGCTGGTAGGTGTTTTCACATTCCTTTCGTAGCGAAACAAATAAAAGGGTGTACGTTTTCCCTTCTATAATCAGTCTTTCTCAAAATATTCTCTCTTTCCCACTCCTGTATACTGTGTAAGTAACGTCTGAAATGATTGCTTGCTAGGGTCTGCTGAATGATCATCCCAAATCTCCTATCTCTCTTACTAAATTCTATTCACAAATCTGATAAGCTTCATATTTGGAGCGAGAAGAATCAAGAAAATTGAATTGAAAAATACGATCAATATAACAGATTACAATCAGCTCCGAAACTGCTCAGCTAGTTTCATCAGGCTATAGGTCTCGGCATCTGGCCTTGACCCTCCTAGAATCATCCTTCTCAAAAAATCGGGATCATATTTCTTGGCTTTCACATACGCCTTAAGCAAAGTATTGTACACAAATGTATACCTCGCATACCTAGCCTTTGAAAGTTCTTCAAAGAACTTCTCAGCATTCACTAGATCACCCTTCTCTGCAAAAATCTCAACTATTGAGAGAGTGGTCTCCAACCATGGGGTTGAATTCCTGACCCTCTTGCTTGTTTTTAAATCCATTCCCAAGTCTAGAGTCTTCAAGGCTTCCCCCTCCAATTCTGCTTTCAAGCAACCCAAAGCAAGATGTCTATAAGTGATGGCATTCGGTTTGCACCCATTCATCTCCATTTCCCTGAAAAGCTCAGTTGCTTTATCAATCAACCCATGTTTGCAATATACAGATATTATACAGTTGAATTGCTCGCTTGATCTCAACCCTTGTACTGATTTCATTTCTAACCAAATCTCTTCAGCTCGGTTCAGCAGTCCAATTCTTCCAAATGCTTCAATTACCTGTATGTAACTTTTAGACCTAACGTGGGGCAGTTTTTGCAAAATACCCCAAGTTCTCTCAAGCTCCTTTGTTTTCCCTAAATACCCGTATAGTATAAGTAGAACATCCAGCGTTGACCAATTAGTCCCTGTAGCAGACTTCTCCACAGCTTCAACATAAGCTTCAGCCACTGTGTACAACCTTGCCACTGCATGTGTAGTAGCTATTATGCAGTAAGATATTTCATTTGGCTCAACTTTTGCTCGTTTCATGTCACTGTATACCCTCATAAGCCCTTCAAGATTGTGTTCGTTGGCTTCCATTTTCATAAGAATGTTGTAGGTTGAGACATGCCGAGCCACCTTATCAGCCTTCATCTGAGTGAGGATTCTGGGGATGATTTTCTTTTGGCTCGGAGAGGAATGAAGGATTATGAGGCGGTTGAAGATCAAGTGTGAGATGGGATGACCCAGTTCCCTCATTTTCTTCATGTATGCAAGTGAAAGCCTTATCGAACCTTTTTCCAAGCATGCAATCACAAGGTTGTTATAAAGCAGATCATTCTGGAACTCAGTGGGGACACAGCAGAAGAGTTTTTCACCCTGTGCTATCCCGTGAAGTTTAGTAGTAAATTCCAATAGATAAGAGTAGTCTAGTTCATTAGGCCTATACGGCCTTTCCCTGATCACCCATTCCATTACCTGTCAAAACAAGCAAATAGCTCTGCGTCAAATCTCTATGCAGTTCTGTTCTTCCGTATGACAGATTCTGTTTAGAAGGGTGCAAGTATCCACGGGAAAATGCGCAAGACAAATTCAATTCAAAAGAAATAGTAAAAGTACCAGTGAAAATACGACAATTCTATCTGCAGATGAGGTTACAATATCTTTTGTAAAATAATTTAGAAGATGATCCAGGGGGAAAACTAACAACAACAGTCCACTAAATTTGTTTCATTTTTGTTTTGTTAACAATCCCGAGCAATAATGTGCTTTTACATGATCTATTTCAACAGCATTTGAACATCCATCTGTAAGTTTATGCCTATCACGTTAGATTTGTAAGAATGAGAATTTGAGAAAACAGTAGGATCAGAATCACTAATCCATATTTTCATACCATGAAAACTAAGAAACCTCTAACTAAACTATTTGGCCCTGTTGTGGCGATTCTTCCTTTAAGGAACCATAACAACATAGGTCATAATGTTCACCGTTCTAAATTTCACCCTTCCACAGAGTTTTCTGAGCAAACAATTGAACAAGCAACAGCGCCTTTCGGGGTATGGAGCCTCCAATTCCCTCGACATACGCAATTACATAAAAAAATTTAGTCATTTCAGCAAGCATATATGTTTCTTTTCAGAATTTGCACGAGTTAAATCCTTTAAAGAACACAAGTGAAACAAAGTTTGGTTCACCAAACTGGAATCCATCCAATTTCACACATACACCCGCAGAGAGAGAGAGAGAGAGAGAGAGAGAGAGAGAGAGAGAGAGAGAGAGAGAGAGAGAGAGAGAGAGAGAGACCTCAAGCCCTCGCTTGTTCATCTTGAGCTTCCTAAGACGGTTAATGGCGTGGAAAATCTCGCCTCTGTGAATGGGAAATCCATAACCCATCCAGCGCTGAAAGGCAGACCCAACAGACTCATCCTTTGCCAGCTTCTCAATCATATAAGATAAGCAACGGGGAATTTCTTCTTCTTTTGATTCCAATTTTTTCTCGGGAAATGTCCAGCTCTGAGAGGCAGAGCCAGAAGACTCACCCCTTGGCAGCTTCTCAATCCAATAAGATAAGCAGCCGGTTTTTTCCTCTTTTGAGTCCAGAATTTTCTCGGGAACGTTTTCAGGTGTCTGGGGGCAAAAAGAGTAGAAGCTGGAGAGGATTTGGTTGGCAGATGGGGCGGGAACGGAAAGTGTTCGACGTATTGCCTGAGTGAGACTGCGCTGAATGGCTACCGTTAGCATGCTTTGTCTGAGACACAGCAATGCCCCGCCGAACGTGCCTTGGGTGAGTAAGGCACTGAGTACGCTGCCACGTGAGGCCGGCCCATATATTTATGAAGCCCGATTACAATATATGAATCCATGAATATTATATATTTATAATATTAAGGGAAAAACATTATTACTAAGCAACTTACTCAATTATAATTTTTTTTAGAGCCAAACACTTTCACTTCTTATTTTATTCCCTCTTTTGTACATGTTTTTTTTTTAATTTTTTTATTATATTTGTAAGGTTAATAAAAATCACTGTTATCCTTTAAGTTATGATTTTAATAAATTATATTTTTAGTGATGACATTTTCACTAAATAGGTATCAACAATATTAATAAATTTCATAAATTGAATTAGAGGTGAAAACATATGGTGAATTGTCACAGGAGACCATGGCTATCTCCTTAGGAACTTTAATTGTTGTTTTTTACAATTTTTTTTGATCTAATTCCCCCAGAGCAAGCTTTTTATTTCACATGAGATGAAGAGATTGTGGAAAAGAAAAACTAATAGAACATAATAGAGTTTGGAAGGCATTCCAAATCCCAAGTGAACATATTGGAGATGTAAATCTAGACATATGACTAACTATAAACCATATACTTAAAATTTATCAAGCTATAACTTCATTGATTCGAATGGACATCGACCTAAAGCTGTAAACATATAGGCTCGATAAACTTGTCGTTTGAAGAAGAGAAAGCCCTGTGAGATTGTCTAAAGCTTCGAAACCAAGAAAACAAGAACAAGCAGAGATTCGTAGGCCAAACATGTTTATTCATTAATTTCAATACCCATAACAAAGAGGCATTGGCACATAAAAGCCAAACAGAATAACACACCAAAGCAGCCACGAAAAATTTCCTGAATCCATAGTAACGGACGGGGAAAAATCATGGCTGTCTTATTTTACATTTTCATGGACCCAAACAGACATTCTATTCTCTTGTTCCCTTTGTTGGGCCCTTTCTTCAGTGTTTTGCCCTTTAGCAGCTGCAGTTTGAGCCGCACTTGCAGTTTGATCCGCACTTGCAGCCGTTCTCTGCTTCAAAGCTCATCTCAGACCCCTCGTAGAAGCTGTGATGACAGTGGAAAAGTTTAATTTTCAAATCATTCTAATTTCATCTGCATAAACTTGTATAATACCCGTACCTTTTCACTGGGGCAACCCCAGCAATGATGGTCATGGAGCTGGTCTTCTCTGAGAAACCAAGGTCAGGGTAGTTGCTGGAGCAGCAAAAACATGGCGGAAAAAACTTAGCCCAAGAATTCAACCTTGGAAATACAAAGGAAAAATCGAAAGAAACGAAGCCATAAATCGTATCAGCTATAGCGCTCAGGAAAGCAGATCATATACCAGTTGCAGCCACTGCCACACTTGCATCCTGAGCCACAGCTGCAGCTTCCTGAAGACATTTTCTTGAGAGTATTGCGAACGAAGTTGCTGAATTTTCAGATGCTGCAGGATGACTTTTGAGTTCGGCCTAACCTGCTACTTATAATGTAGAAGAGCGAATGGGGAGAGGCACGCATGGAGTAAACCGCCGGCCAATTGCGTCTACGACTTCATGGTTTTGTATGGGTGGAGCACCACAAATCGTGCACAATTACGTATCACCAAATAGTAATTTAAGATATAGAGCCTTCAACATTTAGTGGTAAATTAATTGATTCTTATCCTACCCTTAATTAACCTCCAAGGCGTTTCGGCATTGGATTATCGGATTCCTATTCTTAATTGTTGTTTGCCACGATTTGTTTGGACTTTTGGTTGCGTTTAAATAGTAAAGACAGGCAGTTGAGTCGTGTCAGTAATCCCCGAAAGGAAAAACAATTCCAATTGATCGTTTTGGGAACTTCTGCTTATCGATTTTGTAGAATAACATATTCTACATTAAAAAAAAAAGCATGTATGTTAGTTGAGCATTAGACTTTGCTTAGATTAAAGATTCTTATTTATATCTGGTCTAACATTAATAAATTGATTTTTTTTTCTCTACAAAGGAAAGTTTTCTGCCTATCATTAAAAAAAAAAAATAGAAAGAGAAAACTAAAATATATGTAGGTTTAAGATTTGTCTTTATTCAAGTTAGAAATCATTATTCATAGATAATTTATAAGAATAAATTGATATTTTCGTTTTCTATAGAAATTCTCTTTATTATGAGTCTTAAGTATAAGAGCTCTTTACTCTTTCACACAAGAGAGGAAGCCTAATAAAATTGAAAGGAAATAAATGAAACGAAAATGAAGAAATTGTCGACAGAACAGAAAATGAAGATCGAAAGTCCAGTTCAACTAAGAAGAGGTTAGCCGTCAAGTTTCTGCCAAACTAAATGAAGGAAATGAAGGTGATAAACTGCATTACCACTTTGCAATGACAGAGGAAAGGTTTAATTTTCAAACCCGTCTCATTTCATCTGCATGAATATCATAGTTCTCTATAATATGAGTAATAAATATATGGGTTGTTTACTCTTTCATTCAAGAGAGTAAGCCTAATAAAAGTGAAAGGAAATAAATGAAATGAGAAAGAAACTACATGGAAGAAATTACCCATTCATTCAATATCAACTTTAAATAATACGAAGGATACAATTTAGTGCTTTGCTACAATTTTTCGATAGAACAGAAAATAAAGATCGAAATTCTAGCTCATCAAACAAATAAGAGGCCAGCTGTCCAATCTCTACGAAACTAAACGGAAGAAGTGAGGGTAATAAACGACGGTACCACTTTGTACCGTCCAACATTCCCTATGCACTCAGGTATCAAAAATACCCCTCAGAGCATCCCCATCACTGAATAGGTGCTCTGGTGTATCAGCTTTCGGAGTTCAATTAGCGCAATGCTCGTAGTTTGTAAATGACTGAAGGAAGATGACGTGAATGGACTGAGACCATGCTTTTCGTATAGCCATTTTTAAGCCCCCTCTTCCTCCATTCCAATTTTGTTGTGAGCCAATTACAAGCTTCTGATGCCAGGCAAGTAGGCCTTCTTTATTAACATCGCAAGGACAACGTTTTACCTAGGCCGCCAAAACAAAGGAGGCAACAGAAACAGAGGGAACACCGTTCGGTCACCGCATCAAAGCAACAAAAACCAGAAACTCCACCAACCAGCTAGTGGAAAGTCGGTCATTATTTGTTAAATTTGTGGGAAGAAAGGGTACTCGTCTCTTCAGTACCTTAAGTGATTTGACCACACATATCATGCTGAAAAAAAATCCCTCAAGCTCTTACCACAATGCATGTCACCAGGAATGAGGAGGGGGCTTTGGTGGCGGACTATGTGGCAATAGCTCATGCTGTAAACATTGTCGGCATTTTACGTGATTTTTCTCCTTTGAATGAAATTGGCAGTATTGTCATAGAGAATGGTGAGAGGATACTCATCACTCATATAAGGAGCTAGCTTGAGCAACGGTGAAGTTTCTTTTACCTTTGTTCTTGTGGCACCTTCAATATCTAACAACTTGCTATTGATTTGTTTTGTTTGTTCTTGAATTTGATAAACAAGTTTTTATTTAAAGGACTTCAAAGGCCAACACAACTTTTTTGACGGGAATTAGGAGGAGTTTATACTTGCGGCCCGGGGCTCCTCCACATGCTTTCTTCTCAAAATGGCAGTAGAAGATAGACATTAGCACTTGGCATAGGAGAATGGGGCATACTCGTGAGGGAGTAGTAACTCTTGCTGCGTGGCAAAGAGCACTAGATAGGTACCAAAAATATTTGTAAGTTTCATAAATTGACTTTAAGGTGAAGACAATATGGGAAAAGGTTACAATAGGCCATGACTTTCCCCTTGAGAAAGTTTGATCCTTCCCAAATTTTGGGGAAATCTCTATTGTTATTATTATTATTATTGATTTTACTACATATGAAAGTCCCTAACATATGATCTGCCTCCTCTCGTGCAATATATATATATATATTTTATTTCACTTAAAATTAAAATATTGAATAAAACTAATAGAACATAATGGAATTTGGAGAAATACCAAAAATCCAACGTGAATACACTTAAAATTATCAAGCTAACTTCGTTGACTCTAACTAGAATGGGCATCGAGCTATCAAAATAAGTGTATACTTGAATTTTATTTAGATTCAAAACACAAACATAAATATATTTTGTAAAAGAAAAGCATATTTATATACATAGTAATTTTTTTTTATTTATTAAAAAAAGTGCACCTATTATGATTGAAAAGGCTCCTCATTATAATTGACAAGTGAAAATCTACAAATTCTTATTACTCTAAACTAATTTCCAATATAAGTTGGGCACGAAAAATTATTACTAGTGGGCACTAAGCTACAATTAAGCTCAATTTCTTTCACCTTTTCAAATGGTGAAGCTTTATAAATTCAGGGAAAGTTGGAGAGAAAAAAACGGAAAACTTTACTTCTTCTTTTGTCTCCCTCAAACTCCATGAAACATCACTAAAGCTGTGAAAAAAAGGTCTTATACATGTTGGACTATTTTCAATAGTCCTCATTAATGTGAACTTATATCAATGTGATTATTTATCTTCAATTATTTTCTATATAATTGTTTTGTGGTTTATTTGTATGAGACATGTTAGATTCATTATTGTTAAATATAGGACTGGCTAGTATAAGCTTGTATTTGCTATATAGAACAGTGATGAATTGGACTATAGTGGCAACATACTTTGTAAATGGCTAAAATCCCTCCTTTGTCTCTTAATATATGTACTATGAGTCTACATTTGGTGAAGATCATGTTAGTAGATTAAAAGGTGTTATATATTTAAGCCTATTACTATATTATGCATAGTAACACATTTTTTTTTTTGGTGAAAGGTTAAATTATATATCACATGTAAAAAAATTTACAAGATTGTTCGATTACAAAATATCATCATCTAAGCTCAAATATTGCACTTAGCAAATTCCAAAGCTTGTGTAAAAATTTATTACAATTTGTAAGCTTGACTCATCTGGTAGATGAAATCTTCTCTCTCACATCCTTCTTGATTTTTAGCAATAATGGTTGAGTTATCTAGACTTGTATTGTTGAATCTTCTTCTATTCCTTTCTTTTCAAATGTGATACAATACGACCTTGAAAGATATACTAAGCAAAGTTATTGCAAAGCTCTTTCTCTTAACAATCTTGATCATCCAACATATTTTAGTTCTCTAGTGTTCAATTCTTCGAGTTAATCCATTCATGCCTAACAAAGCCTTCCAGATGTAGTTTGTAAACCTGTACTTAAAAAATAAATATTTTTGTGATTCTTCTTCTTGTTGGCAGAGGTTGCATTGTAGATCTACTGAACTATTCCATTTAGCCACCCGATCTGCTGTGGATAGTTTGTCTTTCAAAGTGATCCAACAGATAAAATTATGCTTTAATACTTATTCTTTCCAGACAAGTCTTGCTCATTTAGTATATTCTCTGTTCTCTCTTAGTGCTACATAACTTTTGACAATATTGTATTTTGAGTCCGTCACTAGTTATGTAAGTTCACTTCTTACTTGTAAAATATTCCTAAAGCTCCAAGTTAGTGATCCTTTCATCTCAATTTTTAATACATTTCTTTCCTTCAAATTTTTTGTTATCATTCATTTAACCTATAAAGAGTTTGTGTTGGGGTGCACGAGAAACCATAATAACTTTTCAATTGTCACCTTATTCCAAGTATGAATATCTATCAAACCCAATCCTCCATAATTTTTAGGCCAACAAACTTCTTTTCATGCCACTTTTGCTACATATCGTCCATTAGATTTACTTGCCTAAAGAAAGGTTCTAATCCTTTTTTCAATTTCATAAAGAAACTGTTTTGGTAATAAAAAAATTTGCATCCAATATGTTTGCAATGAGAACATAACACTTTTTGCTAGCTATAGTCTTCTTCCATAACTAATATGCTTAGACTCCTAACCTTCAATTTTCCTCAATATCTTTTCTGTTAGGATAGTACAATCTAGGTTAGAGAGTCTTTTACTAATAATAACACATTTTTATAAGTATGTGTATAGTACTATGCACAGTAAAAGTACTTTTATATATAATGAATTGATAAAAGAATGGAAAGAGAGAGACGAGAATGAAAAATGAAAAAGCTTCCGCCGAGTGTATTAAACAACCTCTCCACAATCTTCAATTAGACTAAAGTATCTCATCAAGCCAGTGGTTCTAGAGAGAACAAAGGAGTAAATCAAGCCATTATTGTTAGTTAGGATGAGCTATCTGTCAGCTAGAATGAGCTCCAGAGCAAGAACATTCATTCTCTGTTTGTTAAACTTTGTGTTCTAAATGAGTAGCAAGATCTTGGTTTTGAGCTCATTTGAGCTCGGTTTTTCTAACAATACAGGCCCAATAAACTTCTCGTTTCAAGAAAAGAACGACCTGTGAGATTCTCTAAAGCTTTGAAACCATAAGAACAAGAACAAGCAGAGACTCATAAGCCAAACTTGTTTATTCATTCATTTCAACACCTATAACAAAACGACAGTGGTACATAAAATCCAAACACAGTCACACAACAAAGCAGCCACGAAACATTTCCTGAATCCTAGGTAGCGGACTCGGAAAAGTAATGGCTGTCTTATTTTAAATTTGCATGGACACCAACAGACATTCCATTCTCATCTTGTTCCCTCTGCTGGGCCCTTTCTTCAGCGTTTTGCTCTTTAGCAGCTGCAGTTTGATCCGCACTTGCAGCCGTCCTCTGCTTCAAAGCTCATCTCAGACCCCCCGTAGTAGCTGCCATGACAGAGGACAAGCTTAATTTTTGAATAAATCTCATTCATATGCATGAACATCAAATTTGAAGCGACTCATAGATCGGTATAATACCTGTACCTTTTCATTGGGGCTACTCCAGCAACGAAGGTCATGGAGCTTGTCTTCTCGGAGAAACTAAGGTCAGGGTAGTTGCTGGAGCAGCAAAAACATGGCGGAAAAAGACTTAGCCCATGAGTTCAACCATGGTAATGCAAAAGAAAATTTGAAAGAAACCTAGCTATAAATCATATCAGTTGAAGCGCTTAGGAAAACAGGAAAATACCAGTTGCAGCCACTGCCGCACTTGCATCCTGAGCCACAGCTGCAGCTTCCTTTAAGACATTTTCTTGAAAGTATTCTGAACGAAGATTGGGAAAAAGATGACAAGTTGCTGAATATCCAGGTGCTGCAGGATGACTTTTGAGTTTGGCCTAAGCCGCTACTTGTAACGTAGACGAGAATAGGGAGAGGCACGCATGGAAAAAACCGTCGGCCAATTGCGTCTACGACTTTAGCGCACGGTAAGTCATGGCTTTAGATAGGCAGAGCACCACAAATCGTGCACATTTGTGTATGACCAAATGGTAATTTAAAAGATAGTGCCTTCAAAATTTAGTGGTTAATTAATTGATAACGAATCCTACGTTTAATTATATTCCAAGTAGTTTCCGTATTGGGTTTTTGGATTTCTTTTCTCAATTATTATCTGTCACGATGTTTTTGGACTTTTGGTTGCGTTCAAAAAGTAAAGACGGGCGGTTCACCCGCGTCGGTAATCCCTTAAAGTAAAACAATCCTAAATTGATCGATATGGGGGACTTCTGCCGATCGATTTTGTAGAATATCATAATTTATATTAAAAAAACCTGATATGTTAAGTTGAATATTGAACTTTGTAGATTAGAGATTCTCTGATTTTTTTTCTCTACAAAGGAAAGTTTTCTGCTAATCAGATAAATAAATAAATGAAGAGGAAAAAAGTAAAAGTATGTTAGGTTAAGTTTTGACTTTATTCGAGTTAAAAATTATTAGTCTTAGATGTTTTATGAGAATACATTGATATTTATGTGTTGTATAGAAATTCTCTATGTTAGTAGTTATAAATATAAGAGTTGTTTACTCTTTTATTCAAGAGAGGAAGGCTAATAAAATTGAAGGAAGTACTTGAAATAAGAAAGAAACTAAATGGAAGAAATGACTCGTTCATTCAATAACAACTTCAAATATTACAAAGAATTCAACCTATTGCTTTACTAGAAATTATCGATAGAACAGAAAATAAAGATCAAAAGTCTAGCTCATCAAACAAATAAGAATTAGATGCACAATATCTATTAAACTAAATAGAAGAAGTGAAAGTGATAAACAATAGTATTAAAGATGAGTGTTTTCTCACATTGAAGGCATGAGAATAAATCTTTGACCTTATAAGTGATAATGTTTCCTCACTTAATATACCAAAGTTTTAAGATGAATTCTCATATTTTAATAAAGTATTTGATTGATGTTATGGAAGATACCAGAAGATTTAATTTTGGTATATAGTATATAGGAAATTTAATGTAAATATTTTCGTTATATATTTTTCCATGTAAAGTCCTACCTAGGTTTGTATTTAAGGACACCACATTGTACAGTTTTATTCACTGCAATACATTCAAACTTTCCTCCACTTGTCTCGTGTTATCACTTTGTGATATGGTAACGGAGAGCCTAGGTTAGATCCTGAGCTTTTTTTCGCTTCCGCCAGCTTATTTCATCTTCCCGACGAGTGTGAGGCCATTGCAGCTTTCTTTTTCAACCCCATAGTTTTTTCCCAGTTTTTTCGACCCCTTATTTTTTTTCCATCGCTACTTACCCAACTATTTACCATCGTAACCTTTCCAAACCCTAGCTGCCACATATTTCCAGCCGTAAAATTACCCTTTTGCCCTCACCCCCTTTTCGATTTTCAGATTTGCCACTCAAACCCTAGCCGCCGTCACCATGGCCGCTTCAACCGCAACCGCCTCCAGTGCCGCCGCTGCCAGTTCTATTAGCGATCCCTATCACCTGACCGCCGCTGATTTACAGATGGGTAGCATCGTTTCCCGTCGATTGTTTGGTGAAGCCAACTATCACCTCTGGTCGGAGTAAGTCCAGACGGTTTTTCTCGCTCGGAATAAGCTCGGATTCCTCACTGGGGAGCTTTTCCAACCCGACGGCAACGGCGACGACACCAAGCGCTGGGCTCAGTGCCACGCTGCCGTCAAAACATGGCTCGTGAATTCTGTCGAACCGGACTTAGAGAGCCTCGTCTCTCGTCTTCCCATTGTCGCCAAAATCTGGGCGGTGCTTCGTGAATCTTTCGACAAAATCACCAGCACTCAGCGCTTTGACATTCAGAAGGTGATTAATGACCTTCACCTTCCCAGCGGCTGCTCCAGTGAAGATCTCACTCGATTCTTCGTCCGCCTTAAGGATCTCTGGGGCGCTCTCGATGCCCATCAGGCCCCTGTTCGCTGTTCTTGTGGTTCCTGCTCTTGCAAGATCAACGATCGCCTTCAAGCTCAAGAAGATGAGGCTCGATCGATGACATTCCTTCTCGGCCTCCCTGATGAATTTCAGTCCCTACACTCCTCGATCCTCAGCCGCGAAACAATTCCTTCCTTGGAACGAATTTATGCCATGTCGAAGCACGAGGTTCAACAGCGTGCTTCCGGTGTCCTTTCCAATGACGCCTCTGGTTTTTCTGGCGTTCGTCAATCGGCCGGCGGTGGCTCCACAGCCTGGTTCGCCCTCCCCGATGGGGGCTCGAGCACCCCTCTGTCGGGCTCGGTTTTGGGCTCTCCCTGTGGGCTTCCTGAACTCAGTCCCCCTGCCCAGGCCTTCTTTGCTCGGCCCACATGCACCCACTGCCATAAGGTGGGCCACACTAAAGAGACCTGTTATCTCTTAGTCGGCCCACCTCCAGGTAGGCACCCCAGACAGCAAGGGCCTGGGCACTGGCCCACTGGTTGCAGTCGGCCTGTGGCCCACCATACTGCTATAGAGGGCCCCCCTTCTCCGCAACCCGGATCTGGGCTTGGACTTGGCCCTCCCTATGTGGGCTTTGGCCCTCAATTTTCAGAACCCCCTAATAATGGGGCATCTCACGGGCCCCCATCTTTTGGTGGGTATTTTCCCATCTCTTCTCCTGGCATGGGCCCTCTTGGCCCCATCTCTCCTAGCCCAGGAAGTGTTTATGGTGGTCCTTCTGGCCTTAATTTGTCCAGTGATCGGCAACAGAAACTTTTGACTCTCCTCAATCAAGTGGGGCCCGCTGAACCAAGTGCCAACTTCACAGGTATATTTTCTCCTTCATCTCATTTTACTTCTAATTGGATTATAGACTCTGGGGCTAGTGATCATGTCACTTGTGATTTAAAATTATTAGATTCTTACTATCCATGTGCCTCGCCCCTTTCCATTCGTTTACCTGATCAAACTCGCAGCCCTGTCACCCACATTGGGCATTTTTGTCCTAACCCACATTTACATCTCAAACATGTTTTATTTGCTCCCAAATTTCGGCATAATTTATTATCTATTCACAAACTCACCCGTGATAACAATTGTGTGGCTCTTTTCTTCGATACTTTTTGTGTTTTCCAGGACCGTATGACTGGAGCGTTGATCGAGCTCGGCAAGGCTAAAGGGGGACTTTATTTTTTAAGTTCTGTTATTCCCAAGCATTTTAATTCTATTTTTTCTCATTATTTATCTTCCTTTTCAAATGCTTCTTGTAATGTTCAGCAGTCTCCTGCTTGCAATTTAAGTTTTAATAATAATGACTATTTTCTTTGGCATAAGCGCCTTGGTCATTCCTCTCTCAAATCCTTTTTTGCACATGGTCATACAATTTCTTATCCCTCTCATTTTTCTTGTGATATTTGTCCTTTGGCCAAACAAACTCGTGCCCCTTTCCCTACTCGCACCTCTGCCACCTCCTCCATTTTTGAACTTGTCCACATGGATGTGTAGGGTCCACATCGCCACCCCACTCATGATGGTGCTCGTTACTTCCTCACCATCGTTGATGATTTTTCTCGTGCTACCTGGACGTTTTTACTCCACTTTAAAAGTCAAGTTTTTTCCAAAATTCAATCATTTCTTTCTATGATTCACACTCAATTCGGTGTCACCATCAAGCGTCTTCGTTCTGATAATGGCATTGAATTTTTTTCCTCTGAGTGTTCCTTTTTCCTTCGTTCTTATGGCATTTTACATGAGAGTTCTTATGTCCGGACCCCTCAACAGAATGGTGTGGTCGAGCGCAAACATCGTCACTTGTTGGATGTTGCTCGTGCTCTTCTTTTCCAGGCTCACCTCCCCTCTCGCTTTTGGGGAAAATGCATCTTGATCGCCACCTATCTTATTAATCGTCTTCCTTCTGCCCCTCTCGGTGGCCTTACCCCCTATGAGCGTCTTTTTGGTCACCCTCCTCTTCTTGATCATCTCTGTGTCTTTGGTTGTTAGTGCTTTGCCACTATTTTAGGTGTGTCTGACAAATTTAGCCCTCGAGCCATTCCTTGTGTTTTCATGGGCTATTCGCCTTATCAGAAAGGCTATCGTCTTTTTGACCCTGCCACTAACAAATTTTTTGTTAGTCGTGATGTTATTTTTCGCAAGGACATTTTTCCTTTTACTTTGCAGGTTTCCCCGCCGTCCCCCGTTGGCCCTGCTGCCCCTTCAGGCCCCATCATCCCTCCTGAGGAATCCTACTCTCCCTCTGCCCTACCGGTTAATGATCCTCTCCTACCGGATTTGTCTTCCGCATCCCTTGCTCCCCTCGATGATGTTCCCTCTTCCTCTCCTCCTGCTGCTCCCTCTCTTCCCGATTCTCCTACCTCTCCCTCCACCTTAGCTTCCACCCCTGAGCCTCCCCTTCCTGCACCACGGCGTTCTAGTCGCCCTACCAAACCCCCCATTTGGAGTACTAATTATCTTTGTCCCACCCTTGATTCTACCTCTCAAACTTCCCTCTATCCTATCTCCCACTACCTTTCCCTTGATCAATGCCGCCCCTATTACCAACATTTCATTGCCTCTATTTCTGCTATTCCCGAGCCTTACTATTTTCACGAGGCTGTTCATGACCCCAATTGGGTTGCAGCCATGGATAGTGAACTTGCTGCTCTCGAGGCAAATCACACATGGGATGTGGTCTCTTTGCCCCCAGGTCGGCGTCCTGTTGGTTGTAAATGGGTATACAAGGTCAAATATCGTGCAGATGGTTCTGTTGAACGCTATAAAGCCCGTTTGGTTACCAAGGGCTACAGTCAGCGTGAAGGTTTTGATTATCAAGACACTTTTTCTCCCAGCCAAGCATGTTACTGTTCGTCTTCTTGTTACCATTGCTGTTGTCCATCATTGGCCTCTTTTTCAGATGGATGTCCAGAATGCCTTCCTTCACGGTGACTTATCTGAGGAGGTTTACATGGAGCTTCCCCTCGGATTTCGCAATCAGGGGGAGGGACTTGTCTGTCGATTGCGAAAATCCCTGTATGGGTTGAAGCAGGCTTCATGCCAATGGAATGCCAAGTTTACAACTGCTCTTCGCACATATGGCTTCCGACAGTCATGGCATGATTATTCTCTCTTCACCAAATCCTAGGGTGGTTCTTTTGTGGCTTTACTTATTTATGTTGATGATATTCTAATCACAGGGAATGACTCAATTGCCATTTCTGATCTTAAAAATTACTTGAACTCCACTTTTTCCATGAAGGATCTTGGCCAGTCCAAATTTTTCTTGGGCATAGAGATTGCTCGCTTTCCACATGGCATTTCCCTCAGCCAACGAAGTATACCTTGGGACTCATTTCTGAGGCTGGATTGGCAGGCTCCAAACCTTCCATTATTCCTATGGAACAGAACAAGAAATTCACTAGTCTCGAGTATGACACTAGCTCACCAGAGGATATCCATGATCCACCACTTGAGGATCCTTCAACTTACTAGAGATTAGTTGGGAGATTGATTTACTTAACCCTCACCAGACCTGACATTACCTTTCCAGTGCAATTACTTAGTCAGTTTATGCATGCACCGAAGCAATCACACATGGAGGCCGCCATGAAGGTGATTAAGTATCTTAAGAGTTGTCCAGGTCTTGGGCTTATGTTTCTATCATCATCCAAGTTGGAACTCAGAGCATATTGTGATTCTGATTATAGCACTTGTCCAATGACACGAAGATCAACTACCGGTTTTTGTATAATGCTTGGTGATTCCTTAATATCTTGACGCTCAAAGAAGCAACCGACTGTTTCCCTCTCATCTGCTAAAGCAGAGTATCGAGCCATGCAGGTTACTACATGTGAAATAGTATGGATCATGGGACTTTTCAAAGATTTTGGTTTCTATCTTAGACAACCTACCATGTTATTTTGTGACAATGAAGCAGCTGAGAAAATTGCAGCCAATCCGATTTTTCATGAGAGAACAAAGCACATTGAAGTTGATTGCCACTATGTGAGAGAAAAATTGCAACAGGAAATTATTACGACACGTCACATCTCAACCAAGGAACAACCTACAGACTTATTCACTAAAGCCCTTTGTAGTAGATAACACTGACATCTTCTCTCCAAGCTCGAAGTATTTGACTTGTTCAAATCTCCGGCTTGAGGGGGAGTGTTATGGAAGATACCAGAAGATTTAATTTTGGTATATAGTATATAGGAAATTTAATGTAAATATTTTCATTATATATTTTTCCATGTAAAGTCCTACATAGGTTTGTATTTAAGGACACCACATTGTACAGTTTTATTCACTGCAATACATTCAAACTTTCCTCCACTTGTCTCGTGTTATCACTTTCTGATAATTGATAACACCATTTTGTATCATTCAACATTCCCTATGCACCCCAGAGGGCATAAATACACCTTAAAAGAATGCCCATCATTGACTCAGGTGCCCCAGTGTATCAGCTTTCAGACTTTGATAAGCACAATGCACATAGTTTGGAAATTAGCAAAGGAAGATTGAATGGACTAAGACCATGCCCTCTATAGAATTTTTTTTGCTTTATGTATATCTTTGTGTAATAAAGTTGTTTATACATACGATGTAAAATGAAGCAACTTACATAGCCTTTCAATACATAGCGCGTAAAAGTTTCAAAACCATCTTCTTGTTTGATTCCTATTCTTTTCATTTTTTGGGTTCGACCTTAAACTTTCATTTGTTTCCTAGTTAGTATCAGAAAGCCAAAACCGTGTTCTTTTACTCTATCCTTCTCTAAAGTAGTCATCACCTCTTTAATGGCTGAGATATCCGTGTATCCCTTCCCTACCAGCATCAGTGTTAGGAACTTTACATATCTTACGAAATCAAGGATTGTGGGGAAACTATTAGAGGAAGTCCAAGGCTAAGTTTTCAAGTTCCCCACGGTCCAAGCTGGTTTTTTTGCTAGCAAAGGACTTGTCCATTTCTAGGTTTGGATTAAAACACACGCAAGAAGGATATCTTTGATACTATTTAAAAGATCCAGGTTTATCTTTGATACTATCTTACAAACACATGCAAGAAGGGTTTGTTCAAGCTTGTAAAGCACATTACAATTTTTTTGCACATAAAATTAAAGCAAGAGAACTTAATTGCCTTTTCAGTTTACCAATGGAGACAAGTCTCTCTCAATTTGTCTTAACAGTTTCAAAGCCTTTACTAATCAAGTAGGCTCGATCGCTAATTCTCTCTCCAACTCAGCAAAAGCTTTATGTTTGCTTGAAAAGGGTCGACAGTGAGTTCGAGGCTTTTCACATAGCCATGTTCAAGCCTCTTATTCCTTCATTCTAATAGCATTGGAGCCAATAAAAGCCTTTGATACCGGGCTAGGTACCTCAACTCCAAATGACAATATTGCCATCATAGTGTAGCTCCTGTGGCAAAACTGTGGAAGAAGAAATAGATAGAGAGGACATGGAGGGTCCTCTTCATTCTCATTGCAAGGATGAGGTTCACCCCGTCTCCCCAAACAGCCGAGGATGCAACAACAACAGAGGGAACAACTCTCAATCAGCACTTCAAAACAACTAGAGCCAGTAACCCCACCAACCACCTATTGTAGGTCAAATTTGTTGGTGGAAAGGGCGTTCGACCTTCCAGTGCTTTGAGTGATTTGACCTTGCATATCAGGCCAAAAAGATCCTTCAAGCTCTTGCCATAAAGCATGTCACTAAGAATGAGGATGGAGCCTTGGTGGCGAATTTTGTGGCAACAACTTATGTTGTAAACATTGTTGGTATGTTACACGGTTTTTCTCCTTATAATGGAATTGACAGTATTGTTGAAGGGAAGGGTGAGAGGATACCCATCACTCTAATAAGGATTGCTAGCCTGAACAGTGGTCCAGTTCCTTTTACCTCTGTTCTTGTGGCACCCTCAATATCTAAAAACTTGCTAACGATTAAGCAACTGACATTTCCGTTTGTTATTGAATTCGATAAACATGGTTTCTAGTCAAAGAACTTAAAAGACCAACACACCCTTATGACGGGAATTTGGAGTCTATAGTTGTTGCTCAGAGACCATGACTATCTCCTTCGGAACTTGAATTGTTGCTTTTCACGATTTTTGCGGAGAAACTTTGATCCTTATCAAATTTTGGGGATTTTCTTTGATGCTATTATTATTATTATTATTTTGGGGGGATTTTATTATTATTTTTATCGTCTATTTTCTTACATATGAAAGTCCCTAAAGTATGATCTATTTCCCCTCTTGCAAGCGTCTTTTATTTCACCTAGAATTGAAGGGTTGTACAAAGCTAATAAAACATAATGGAATTTGGAGAACATCCCAGAAATTCGAATTGGACATATTGAAAGTGTAATCTATGGAGATTATTAACTATAAAATTCATATTCTTAAACTTACCAAAATACTTTATTGACTCTAGAATGGACATTGACCTCTCAAAATACTTGAATTTTATTTAGATGCAAAGCACAAACATAAATCTATTTTGTAAAAAAAAAAAAATCATATGTTTACATACATAACAATTTTTTGTTTATTTATAAAAAAAAGTATAAACACTTGTTATGATTGAAAAAGATCCTCAGTATAATTGACTAGTAAAAAAATACAAATTTATTGTTAGTCTGAAACTAATTTCCAAAATAAGTTGGCATTAAAATTGTTACTATTAGGTATCAAGCTACAATTGATCTCACCTTCTTTTTCTTTTTCAAAAGGTGAACTAGAATAAAATCCAGAAATTTAGGTGAAAGTTCAAGAGAAGAAACATGGATAACCTAATTTCTTCTCTAGTCTCCCTAAGGCTCCACGAAACGTCCCTAAAACTGTGAAAAAAGAGGTCTTTACAGGCTCCATAACCTTCACTTTTCAAGAAGAGGAAGCCCTGTGATATTCTCTAAAGCTTCGAAACCATAAAAACAAGAACAAGTAGAGATTCATAAGCCACACATACTTATTCATTTATTTCAACACCCATGACAAAGTGGCAGTGGTACATAAAATCCAAACAGAATCACACATCACACACCAAGGCAGCCACGAAACATTTCCTGAATCCAAGGTAACGGACTTGGAAAACTCATGGCTATCTTATTTTACATTTGCATGGACCCAAACGAACATTCCATTCTCTTGTTCCCTTTGTTGGGTCCTTTCTTCAGTGTTTTGCTCTTTAGCAGCTGCAGTTTGAGCCGCACTTGCAGTTTGATCCGCACTTGCGGCCGTTCTCTGCTTCAAAGCTCATCTCAGAACCCTCGTAGTAGCTGCGAATGACGATGAACAAATTTTTAATTTTTAAAATCAATCTCATTTCATCTGCATGAATACCAAATTTGAAGCGATGCATGCATCGGTATAATACCCGTACCTTTTAACTGGGGCAACCCCATCAACAATGGTCACAGAACCGGTCTTCTCTGAGAAACCAAGATCAGGGTAGTTGCTGGAGCAGCAAAAACATGGTGGAAAAACTTTATCCCAAGAATTCAACCATGGAAATAAAAAGGAAAGATGAAACCAATCTACAGATCGTATCAGTTGAAGCGCTTAGGAAAAAAAGGGGATATACCAGTTGCAGCCACTGCCGCACTTGCATCCTGAGCCACAGCTGCAGCTTCCTGAAGACATTTTCCTGAGAGTATTGAGAAAGAGGATTGATAAAAGTTGAGAAGTTTCTGCAGGGTGACTTTTGCGTTCGACCTCAGCTGCTATTTATAATGTAGACGAGAGTAGGGAGAGGCACGCATGGAATAAATCGTAGGCCAGTTGCGTCTACGACTTCGGCGATTGATACGTCATGGCTTCGTATGGGTGGAGCATGACAAACCATTCACATTTATGCGTCACCAAATAGGAACTTAAAATATAGTGGCTTCAAAATTTAGTGGTTAATTAATTGATTATGAATCCTATGTTTAATAATATTCCAAGGCGTTACCGGATTGGGTTTTTGGGTTTCTTCTTTTAATTATTGTCTGTCTCGAATTTGTTTGGACTTTTGGTTGCGTTTGAATAGTAAAGACAGGCAGTTCATTCGTGTAAGGAATCCCTGAAAGTAAAACAGTTCCAAATTGATTGATTTGGCGCCTTCTGCCAATCAATTTTGTAAAATATCATATTTTATATTGAAAAAGGGAGATCCGATAAGTTGAGTATTTGACTTTGCTTAGATTAAAGATTCTTATTTATAGCTGGTTTAACATTAAGAAGGTGATATTTTCTCTCTGCTGATTAAAAAAATAGAAAAATGAAACATATGTTAGGTTTTTAATTCGATTTTATTAGCTGTTTTGAAAAGTCATTACAATTGCAAGGCCCATGGAAGCCACTATTACAACCAAAGCTATTGTTCCGATAATTAATCTTTCAGCAATGTCGCTTTAACTTAAAAGGTTACCAAAATCTATATAAAGCTTAATATGTTAACCTTAAGGTCAAAACATGGTAACATTTTTTTGTTGGTATTCTTATTATTACTATTTTTGTGATGAATATGTGAGTATAGTCATCGAAGAATAAGGAAATACAAAAGTTTAAGAGCATACCCCAACATTATAATTCATCTAAGAGAAAATAGAATTTAAAAATTTTCAATTATGACACAATAAAACATTCATTTGAAATTTTCTTATTATTACTATTGTTTTTGTCATTATTGTTGTAAGAAATTATCTAATTTCCTCCCTTAAAATTAATTGTTAAGAGATAATGACATCTAAATATAGAAAGAGGAAGGAAATCAAGATATTAATAGCATAGGACAAGCATGGGGATCCAATCTATATTGATGACGAGAAATAATAGAATAAAATCATATAGGTATTTTACTAAAACCTATTCTAGTACCATGTTAGAAAGTGTTCATTTTAATATCATGAGTATTTGTCTAATATCGCCAATACCTTAACATGGTATTGTTCCTATGTATTAAGTTATTCACTTCTCTTAATGGTTAGCTTTAATGGAGGAAGTTAAATTTCTTTTAACATGATATCAAAGTTGTATATCACTTGATCATAGATTGAGCCAATGTGATTCATAGTATTTTTTTTTTTTGACGAAAGGTTAAGTATTATATATCACCAAAGAAAATGCAAGTTATTCAATCACAACATCTTTATTTAGGTCAAAAACTGTATTTGGTAATTTTCAAAATTCTTGCAAAACTTATTACAACTTATAGGCTTCACTCCCCTTATTGATAAAATCTTACCTTTTATGTTTTTCTTGATTTTAGCAATAACGGTTTATTATTGAATCTTCTTTTATTTATTTTCTTCTAAATTTGATATAATACAACTTTGAAAGAAACATTAAGTAGGGTTATTATTATATTTAACAACCTTAATTATCCAATGTATATCTATTCTTTATTATTCTATTCTTCGAGATAATCTATTCATACCTAATAGATTCCTCCAAATGTGAACTTTATGCTTACTAATATTCATAAGGGTGCTAAAAAGAATGTGGATTAATTTATAGGGGAGCTTAATTTTGGAGCATTTAATAGAGAAATCCGTCTATGAATTACTTCATAAATTCTTGTGTTTCCCATGTGGGACTTAATAGTAATTAACTATAAAAGGCATACCAAGTTAACTTCACTAACTATATAAGGGAAAGGGACATTTTAAGATAAAGCATAGAGTAATTTTGTATAACATACTAACATAAACACATTTCAGAATATAAAGGATGGTATTAGGATATATATTTGTGTTAGAATGTCACGGTTTTTTCTATTAGGATTTTAGTTTGTTTGCAAACTTTATACAACTTTATAAAACCACTTATATAGCTTGAACTTATAAAGATTGAAATGTCAAAACTAGTGTTGCTCCAAGTCTGGTTGAAAAATTGTTGCCAAACGGTAACCACAATGACCTGCTTCTGGTGATTTCACACTGGAAGGCACAATTGATCTCACCTTCTTCGGCTATTTCTAACAATAAACTAAAATAAGATCTCCAAAAGTTTAGGAGTATTTAGAGAGGCTAAATATATAAGCATCGTCATCACTGTGATAATAAGGTCTAAGTCAGGTTCGTTGAACTCACGTTTGCAGAAGAGGAAGGCCTGTGAAATTGTTTAAACTGTGACCATCAATTTGAAGCCTATGCTTGCTGTCTCCATGCAGTTTAAACAGGGCCCCTTTCGGATGGATCCACTTCTGGTTCTTTGGTACCTTTTTGGATACACATTTGGGAGTCCTGCTGATTTAGTTTTACACTATTCTCAAGTTTAATTTTTTGACTGAGCATTCAAAAGAGTAATGAAATTCTCCGGTTCTTGAGTGTTCCCACAAGATCGTCAACAACAAAGGATGTGTTTTGCCTTACGGAGTTCCTCAACTCATCAAAAAACTTAACCAAGAACAAGAATGAGCAGATATTCATAAGCCAAACGTATGTATTCATTAATTCCAAGACCCATAACAAAGCAGAAGTGGTATGTAAAATCCAAACACAGCCATGCACCAAAGCAGCCACATAACATTTCTAGAAACCTACGTAAGAAACTTGGAAAAGTCACGGCTATCTTATTTTACTATTACATGGATCCAAATAGACAATCCATTCTTTTATTCGTTGAATAAAAGTAGACAACCACTGATGCTTTGTTGGGCCTTTTCTTCAGCTTTTTGCTCATTTGTAGCTGCATGAGTCGCAGGTGCAATTTGATCCGCACTTGTAGCCGTTCTCTGCTTCAAAGCTCATCTCAGAACCCTCGTAGTAGCTGCGAATGACGATGAACAAATTTTAAGTTTTTAAATCAATCTCATTTCATCTGCATGAATATCGAATTCCCGTACCTTTTAACTGGGGCAACCCCAGCAACAATGGTCACAGAACTGGTCTTCTCTGAGAAACCAAGATCAGGGTAGTTGCTGAAGCAGCAAAAACATGGTGGAAAAAAGTTAGCCCAAGAATTCAACCATGGAAATACAAAGGAAAAAAGAGGATATACCAGTTGCAGCCACTGCTGCACTTGCATTCTGAGCCACAGCTGCAGCTTCCTGAAGACATTTTGTTCAGAGTATTGAGAATTGTTGGAGATACGTGTCCATATTTAGGAATATATGTTTCCTACTTAGCCTTATTGTTCTTTCTATATGGCGTAGTTTATTTGGGGAATATTATTGTATATAGGAATTATTTATTCTCTTTATTCCTTGTATAATTTCCTTTATGGTCAATCCTTACATTATAAAAGGACACCATGTGTACATCTCTTATTAAGAAAGCAATATACAGAATTTCCCAACCTTATGCCTTTCTTCCTCTCTCCTTTGTGACATGGTATCACGAGCCAAGTTTTTCTAACCTCAAGCTTCCGCTCTTTTTTTTTTTTTTTTTGTGATCATGTCTACTCCTACTGATCCTGATGCACCTATTTTGGAGGAGGTTTCCAACTCCTCCAACTCTCCTCCCCACTCGCCCACCCACCCTGATCCCTCTTCAGGAGTTCCCGTTGCCCCCTCTACCTTACCTACATCAGGACCCCATATTCACCCCTCTGCTCAACCCTGGCTGGGCTACCCAAACCAACCCCTCTCTTGGGCCCCATTTTATTTCCCGAGTGGTACTGGGCCCACTCTCTCCCCAGCCTCCTCTCTCGGCCCCGTCCCATCATCATTGGGCCCCGGCCTCTCCACCACTACCGCCCCGGTCCAACCGTCGAACCCCTCGTCGGCCCTGATGCTACCTTCCGCCAGTTCCACCGTTTGAAGGAAGAACACCGTCTCACTAGGTTTCTTTTGATCCTAAATGAGTCGTTTTCTTCCTTCCGATCCCAGATCCTCACCATGGATCCCGCTCCGTCCTTGCGTCGCCTCCTCTTTCTTGCCGTCCAGGAAGAAAATCACCGCCTCGCCTCCGCCGAATACCTCTGCATCGGTGATTCGGTCATTCTCGCTGCTCGGGCTTCTCCTGCTCAAAAAGTGCTTGCAGCTCGCGGCGGCGGCGGCGGCGGCACCGGCGGCACCGGCGGCATCAGTCCTGGTCTCGCACCCCGTGGCGGCTGGGTCGCGCACGTAGGCTCCCTAGGTTTTTTTGAGGGAGACCCTGCTTCATCTCTCGGATCGGATGGCTCTCGTGCACTTCCTCGATCTGACGGCTCCTATTTCATCGCTGGGGCGGCTCCATCTGACGGCTCCTACACGATCCCGTCTCCTTCGATCGACGGCCCTCTGCACGCAACCAGTGCACCTGCCCACAGGGGATCCAGCGGGCCGCGCAGTTCAAATGGGTCGCGCGCGCGCCGCGGGCTTGGCCCAATAACAGGCCCAAATCGCAGAAATGGCCCACGAGCCCGGTCCAATCACCTTTTTTGTGACCATTGCCATCGCACAAATCACACGAAGGACAATTGCTGGAAATTACATGGTCGTCCTACTGATCGAGATTCCAAAGATTCTGAAATTACCTCTAATGCCTTAATTTCACAAGATCAGTCCAATAAACCCCTCAATGAAGCCCAAATTCAGCAAATTATTCGGGCCTTCCACCAAGTGGGCCAACCTGACACAGTCGCCAGTTTTGGAGGTACTTCTTTTTGCTTTATGAGTTCAATTTTACCATCTGATTGGCTTATTGATTCAGGTGCTAGTGATCACATTATTTGCAACCCAAAATTTTTCTCCAAAATTAATAATTCTTGTCCAAACATGTCGGTCCGTCTCCCCACTGGAAATGTGACCTCTGTTACCAAAATTGGTGACGTTCAACTGGGCCCCCAATTTATCCTTAAAAATGTCCTTTACGTCCCCGACTTCCAATTTAATCTTATTTCTGTTTCTAAGGCTTGTGCCAACAATAATTGTCGAGTCATTTTGGATTCCACCTTTTGTGTTTTTCAGGCCCGTTCGACTGGCAAACTGATGGGCTTGGGTAATGCTCAGCAAGGACTTTATTTCTGGATTTCTTTTCCATCTCATTTCAATTTAAATTCCTGTACTTCCCCCACTGCGGGCACCTTTTGTAATGCAAACTTTCACACTAATAATAAACTTTTTCACCAACGTTTGGGCCATAGTGCTTCCTTCCCACACCCTAAATGTCAAATTTGCCCATTGGCCAAACAACCTCGAGCTTCTTTTCCCCTCAGTTCTTCCCGCACTTCTTCCTTATTTTCCCTTCTCCACATCGACATTTGGGGGCCTTACCATACACCTCACCGTGATGGGTCTCGCTTCTTCCTCACCCTCGTTGACGATTTTTCCCGTGGTACTTGGGTTTTCCTTATGCAATCCAAAACCCAAGTCCTTTCCCATCTCACTCGTTTTTTTACTCTTATTCAAAATCAGTTTCACACAACCGTTCAACGTGTTCGCACCGACAATGCCCGTGATTTTTTTAATCATGCTTGTTCCTCATTTTTCTCTGATCATGGCATTCTTCATGAAAGCTCTTGCACCTATACCCCCCAACAAAATGGCATTGTTGAACGCAAACACCGTCACCTTCTCGAGGTTGCTCGAGCCCTCAAATACCAAGCCTCTATTCCTGAAAAATTTTGGGGCGACTGTGTGGTTACTGCAGCTTACCTGATCAATCGCATGCCTTCTCGGATTCTTCATGGGAAGACTCCTTTTGACCTCCTCTTCGGCAAGGCACCCTCTTTGGATCATCTTCGGGTTTTTGGCTGCCTCTGTTTTGCTACTACTGTGGGGCCTCGCGACAAGTTTGCACCCCGTGCCACCCGCTGTATCTTCATGGGATACCCTTCCCTCCAGAAGGGTTATCGTATTTATGATCCGGCCTCCGGTGACTTCTTTGTTAGCCGTGATGTTGTTTTCCATGAAGATTTATTTCCTTTCCAGACTGTTGCTGCCCCAGATGTTCCCCCCACACCGTTGCCGTAATTTTTGGCGGATGATCCGATTCCGCCCCCTCCAGCTGTGGTTCTCGTTGGGCCCCCAGTCCCTCCTGCAGTAACTCCCTTGCCGGCCCCTCCCGCCGCACCTCCTTTGCCGGTCCCTCCTGCTGCCCCTCCTTCTCCGCCAGTTGCCACAGTTCCCTCACCAGCTACATCGATGGCCCCTGTCTCTGCCCCTGATGATTCTTTGGCCATTGTTCCTTATGTGCCGGGTCCGACGCTTCCTCCTGCCCCAGCTTCTAATTCTGACCCTGCTCCGACTGTCGCTCCTCGCCGTTCCAGTCGTGCCAGTAAGCCTCCCACCTGGACTGCAGATTACATATGCTCCACTGCTGACTCTCTTGGGTCTCATTACCCAATTTCCTCCTATGTCAGCCTTGCTCGTCTCTCCCCAGACCATCTGTGCTGCATTAGTCGTATCTCTGCTGAAGTTGAGCCTTCTTCTTATCATGAGGCAGCTTCCGATCCTCGCTGGCAACAGGCCATGGAGGCTGAACTTTGTGCTCTTGCTGACAACCACACCTGGGATGTGGTCCCTCGTCCCCCTCATCGTCGTCCTATTGGTTGCAAATGGGTCTACAAGATCAAACACCGTGCTGATGGCACTGTTGAACGCTATAAGACTCGCTTGGTGGCTAAGGGCTACACTCAGAAGGCAGGCTTCGATTATCACAACACTTTTTCCCTGGTCGCCAAGGAAGGTACTGTTCGTTCTTTCCTGGCTGTTGCTGCTTTTCGTGATTGGCCTCTCCATCAGATGGATGTCAACAATGCTTTCCTCCACGGTGATCTGAATGAAGAAATTTATATGGATCTTCCTCCGGGATTACGCAGACAGGGGGAGTCTCGGGTTTGTCGTCTCCGTAAGTCCCTCTATGGCCTCAAGCAAGCTTCTCGGCAATGGTATGCAAAGTTCACATCTGCTCTTCTTTCAGAAAAGTTTCGACAATCTCGCCACGACTATGCTCTCTTCACATGGCATCATGGTACTTCTTCCATCTATTTGCTCATATATGTGGATGACATCTTAATTATGGGAAATGACACTATAGCCATTGCTCGTTTCAAATCTTATCTCCACTCTACATTTCACATTAAAGACTTGGGACCTCCCAAATATTACTTAGGTATTGAGATTGCTCGTTCTGAGAAAGGTATTTGCCTTAGTCAGCGCAAGTTTGTTTTGGAGATTATTTCAGAAGCAGGACTGTCTGGTTGCAAACCAGCTGTTATTCCTTTTGAACAGAATTTGAGTCTTACTTCACCAGAATATGATGTGGGGACCCCATCTCTAAAGACAGACCAGTTACTCAAGGATCCATCTAAATATCAACGTTTAGTTGGAAAATTCATCTACCTTACCATGACAAGACCAGATATCTGTTATGCAGTTCACATTCTCAGTCAGTTTATGCATGCTCCTAAACAGTCCCATATGAACGCAGCCTTGAAAGTTGTAAAGTACTTGAAGGGATGCCCTGGTCTTGGTCTTCTATTATCTAGAGATTGCAATATAGAGATGAAAGCATATTGCGACACCGACTACGCCACGTGCCCTATGAGCCGACGATCGACGACAGGTTTCGCCATTAAATTAGGTAATTCCCTCCTTTCTTGGAAGACAAAGAAACAAAACACTGTATCCTTATCCTCTGCCGAATCAGAATATCGTGCTATGACAAAAACTACTTGTGAAGTCATTTGGTTGAGAGGATTATTACGTGACCTTGGTGTATGGATAAAGCGTCCCACTCTACTGTTCTGTGACAATGATGCTGCTCTCAAGCTTGCAGCAAACCCAATAGTTCATGAAAGGACCAAACATATTGAAGTGGATTGCCATTTTACAAGGGACAAGATTCAGGAAGGCATTATCAAGACATGCGAAATCAACACTACAGAACAACCGGCAGATATTTTTACAAAGGCTCTCTGTCAAAGACAGCACATGTATCTATTAAACAAACTTGGTGTGTTTGATGTCTATAGACCACCAAAACCACCAGCTTGAGGGGGAGTGTTGGAGATACGTGTCCATATTTAGGAATATATGTTTCCTACTTAGCCTTATTGTTCTTTCTATATGGCGTAGTTTATTTGGGGAATATTATTGTATATAGGAATTATTTATTCTCTTTATTCCTTGTATAATTTCCTTTATGGTCAATCCTTACATTATAAAAGGACACCATGTGTACATCTCTTATTAAGAAAGCAATATACAGAATTTCCCAACCTTATGCCTTTCTTCCTCTCTCCTTTGTGACAAGAATGAAGATTGGAAGATGATCACAAGTTGTTGAATTTTCAGACGCTGTAGGATGACTTGTGAGTTCGGCCTCAGCTGCTACTTATGACGTAGACGAGAGCTGGAGAGGCACGCATGGAATAAATTCTACGCCATTTGCGTCTACGACTTTGGTGCATGATAACTCAGGTCCTTTTAGAGGTGAAGCACCACGGAAGGCCAAGGCGTTTCCGTATTGGCTTTCAGATTCCTTTTCTCTTTTATTGTTTGTCTTGATATGATTATACATCATGGAAAAAAATCCATTTCTTTTTGGGTTATCATTTGGGGGACTTCTGCCAATCAGTTCTGTAGAATATCATATTTTATACAGAGAAAAACGCAGATATATTAAGTTGAGGATTTGACTTCGCTTTAGATATATTTTTATCTATAATTAATTGATATTTTCTTTCTCTACAAAGGGAACTTTTCTGTTTATCGAAAAAACAATGAAAAGAAAGATATGTTAGGTTTAAGATTTGTCTTTATTCAAATTTAGAATTCTTATTCATAAATGATTTATAAGAATAAATTAATATTTCCTTTTACTATAGAAAATCTCTTTATTATGGGTCACAAGGATAGGAAATATCTTCTTCTTTTTATTTTTTAATTCCAAATGTCCCAACAATGTCAATGTATTATGTACTATTTATGAATTTAATAACTACTTAGAAGAACTCGTCAAAATCCAATGTTGAACTAGTCAATTCCTCTCCTTTAAGAATCCAACAACCTCTCGAGATTATGAGTTGCCGCCATCCAAATGGACAATGACCTATTGCTAGCAAATATATCTTTTTATTAGTGATTGATATTGATCTATGTCACAACGACTTGACCCAATATTAGTTATGTGATGCAACTATTGAGTCAATTTATACTTACTCTTAAATGGTGTCATGAAGAGGCTATCTTTCGAGTCATTATGTACATTAAATGTTCATTGGGGTTAGAGTTATTAATTAAATTAGATAGTAAGCTAGAGTTATTAACTTAATGTAACTTTGACTACCACACTTTCCATAACCAAGAGGTCTCTCATTGCACGTCCATGTAGAGAGATCTTCTATGTAAGAAAAACGGGAATTTTGTTTAGGGTTATTTTGATTGCTTATTAATAAAATTTAAGTTTCCTGCAATGTCCTTGGATTTAACAATTTTGCTTTTGTCATTTTGATCTTTCACTACAGTGTTGTCGTTTTGATCCCCCTTCACATTTTGTTGGCCTTTTCGTAACACAAGCTGTCACGAGTTCATTGGTAGGAAAACATTATAAGGGAAGACCCAATGATGTAACTTTATATTAATTGTAGCCAATAGGGTAAGACAAGGCATAAACAACCGTTGGATTTTACATTCTGCAAGTGACAGTTCTCAGCTGCAATGCTTCTGCCATTACAATGGCTCGTATCCCTTTCCCGAACATCAATCAATCAATCAATCAATCAATGACCAATTTGAAAACTTGAGATGTGAGTGCATTTCTTTTCCCTTCCTTACCTGCGAGATGGAGGCCTTCAATCCAAAATTCAATCCCTTTGATCCAAAACTCCCTGTCCAGTCCTCCTTCCTCCTCTGTTGTGCTTCATTTTAGCCTCCTTCCTCAACAGCCGGTGCCCACACGCTTTCCCACCACGTCATTAGGCCCCACATCTATTCAGTGCACACGACCTTCGCTGCACATGTGGCCCACATACAACGTACCTCAATATCTAACGCGTGGACCCTAAATGTGCCTATCCACTAGCTCCTCCCCCACTGAGGAGACCAATCTACAGCTCCTTTTTCAACAGGTGTTCTCTTGGTGATCCCTGGTCGTATTAAAAACCCACATAAGAACTTTAGAAAGACTCGATCGTTTGGACCCACCGAGACGGCTTTTATTATGCCCAAATTATTAGTTGACCGAGTATATTAAGTTATAAACATTATTAATGAAATTTATTTAATTATACTTATTTTTAAAAAATTAATTTTTTTATTATAATTCACACACAGAAGAAAAGAAATAAGTATCTCACACCCTATCATATTTGACAGGCATTTGACACTTTTGCTAGTAGGCCAAGGGGACATCCTATTTAATCATATTTGTTACAATTTTCATATCTAATCCAAAAATAAAGTAAACGGAGAGATATTTATGTTGAAAATGTCACTTCAACTTTAAGTTACCAAATCTTTATAAATCTTATAAACCAGCCTTAAGGTCAACATGTATGGTAAAATTCTTTTGTTAGTATTATTATCATCGGGGTTGTTGTTAGAAATTAGCTGCAAGAGGTTTTCTTGGGAGCACTGATAACGAGGACAATAAACAGATCAAGGTAGTTGGATTTTCAGGTGCTCTATGATGACTTTTGAAGGAGGGAGAGGTTCGCATCACATATAACGAAGGCCAATTGCGCCTAAGACTTTCGTGCATGAAACGCCACGGCCTGATAATTGACATTTATGTATCACCAAATGGTAATTTAAGATGTTGTTCCTTCAACATGTAGTGGCTAATTAATCTATTATTGATCTCACTGATAATCAACTTCAACATGCTTACTCATTAGGTCTTTAAAATGCGACTTGTTTGGACTCTTCATTGCCTTCAAGTGATAAAAGACATAGTTTAATTAATAAGTGTTTAGTTTAATTGAGAGTAAGTATAGTTAAAATTTTTAAGTATTAAGTTTGATACAGGCTATGTGAATTTGAGTTCAAACAGTTTACTTTTAAAGGGTGGTTGAATACTAAGATTTGCCCAAAATATAATCAATATTTTATTGTTTATTGGGTTCAAACAATTTACTCTTATCATGTCAATTCTTTTATTGCATCCAATTCCTTAATGAAATTTGGGTTCAAACAGTTTACTCTTAGTGACCATGATATACATCGATGGTGGAATACTTAGATTTGCCCAAAATAAAGAGATTCTCTAACAAGGAATTAATCAAACCAACTTCGATATCTCTAAACTTAGCTTCAAAAATAAGCAATGCATGAAAAATTGTTACTACTAGGTAACAATGAAAATGAGGTCCTGGTCATCTCACATTGGAAGACACTGTACTACAATTGATCTTGTTGTCTTTTGCTTTTCTAACAGGGAATAGACAATAGTTCTATCCCTAAATACTTTTCTAACAGGTATAATATATATTAAATATATTTGAATTATGCTTTTTAGTTATAAACTTTAAAAGTAGTCACCTACCTAGTAGTTCAAGTAAAGTTATCAATGAATTCCCACTTAAATGGTAGAGGATCTTGAAACTCCATTCCCAAATACGCCCTTTTACCAAACTGAAAAAGAAATTTTAATATTATATTAAAAACGTAGGTAGGCAAAGAGATAATTCATTTATAAAATGCTACGGCAGATCAGATGGCAACAATAAGCAAATATGCATTAGTTACATATGTAGTCATTAATTCCAAACACCCATAACAAAGCAGCAGCGGTACATAAAATCCAAACATAGTCACACACACCAAAGCAGACACGAAACATTTCCAAATTCCTGAGTACTTGGAAAGCTCATGGCTGTCTTATTTTACAACAACATGGACCCAAATATACGTTCCATTTCTTCTTCACTTTAAGTAAACGATCACTGATACTTTGTTGATCTTTCTACAGCTTTTTGCCCACTAGCAGTTGCATGGGTCGCAGTTGCAGCTTGATCCGCACTTGCAGCCGTGTCCTCCTTCAACGCTCATCTCAGACCCCTCGGAGTAGCTGCAACGACAGTGACAAGCTTATTTAATTTTCAAATCCACCCATTTCATCTGCATGAATATCAGATATGAAGCAAGCTTAGATATACCTTTTCACTGGGGCAACGCCAGCAACGATGGTCTTAGAGGTGGTCTTCTCTGACAAACCAAGGACAGGGTTCTTGCTGGAGCACCAAAAACATGGCGGAAAAAACTTAGCCCAAGAATTCAACAACGAGTACACAAAGGAAAAAAAATGAAAAGATTTTATGTGCCTTAATCATCATCTATAATATATTTGTAGGACCTTAGCAAAAGATACCAAACGACAGATCGGAGCAAATACTAGAAGAAACAGACGTACCAGTTGCAGCCACTACCGCAGCTGCATCCGGAGCCACAGCCACAGGAAGACATTTTCTTCAGACTATTGATTACAAAGACTAGAAGATGAAGAGGTTGTTAGCCTGAACGGTGGGATGACTTTGGAGTTAGGCCTTGGCTACTATTTATAAAGAAGAAGAGAGCAAGGAATGGCAGGCATCGACCGTACACGTGTATAAATCTTAGACTGATGGCGTCTTAGACTTTTTGGCAGTGAATGTCACGGTCCCGTCTACGTGGAGCAGCATCAATCATTCACATTCATGAATAGCTAAGTCGTCGATTAATTGATTATTAATTCCGGATGTTAATCACCTTCCAAGACGTTTCAGCATTGGGTTTTCAGAATCATTTTCTAAATTATCATTTGGGTTTGTCAGGATTTGTTAGATTTATAATTTCTGTGGAGATTTAATTTTTCTTTAATAGAAAAAAAAAAGATTAAGTATTCTTACTCCTCAAAAGTCTACATCAATTATATATAAGCCGTTTAAAATAATTTTATTTTAATTCGAGATGTCAGTCTAGTTTGTCCTGTTGACGTATTTAATAATTGCTTAGACGAAAGCATCAAAATTCAACTGTTGAAAGATTCATTGCCGAACCGGAAGATACCGATCTCACACAAGCTCTAAGGTGGATACGGCTCAGAAAAAGAATAAGATATACGGGAATCTGTCGTTTGCAGTGTTAAATGGATAGCCTATAGCTGCCTTAGTATTGATCGATCAATTTCGTTAGGATTCGTGATTGTCTGTATCACAGGTATGGCTGTTTTTTGTTCAAATTATTATTATCGTAGAGATCGACCTTTTGTTTTCATATCAGTACTGCACATATTTGGGATAGACATTGTGCAGGAGAAGATGAGCTACGGATATAAAAAGACAAGTTATCTCTTGAGAAATACAATCCGCCTATCGTAAATGTCAAGAGGTATAAAGGTTTAACTTAAAAGTCAGTTACAAAATTTAAAAATATTTTTTATTTATTTAAATCTTAGAGAAGGATCATGCTTTTGATAAGAGATTTTTTTTTTTTTTACACATATACTTTCACATACTAAATGACATTAAATTTAAGATTACATAGAATAAAGCATATTTACCCTAAGCTCTAATCCTTATCAAAAGTCTAAAAACCCAACTCAAAAGCATTTCTTTTACACCATGTGACTTCTTCTCCTACTTGAAGGGAGTAAGTCTCTTGAGTCCTTAAACCTAAGCTTTCTTTTCATTGAAAAAGCATAAAGAAAAAGGTAAAGTTATTTTTCATCATGCTGGTAAAACATCTCTATTTTTTTTTTTTTTGTGTTGATGCTTCAAGAAGGAATTTACAGGCTTAAAAGTTTAATTAAAAAATTAGTTTAAAGATTGAAATATTTTTTTATTTAACTTTTCTCTTAAGCGTTTTACTTTTGATACTGAATATTATTAGACAAAAAGTTACATAGAATGATATAGTGTTAACTTGACCTTAATATTATGTTAAAAGGTTTACTTAATAACTTTTTAAAAAAATTATTTAAGTTTCATCTAAAAAATCTCATCTTCTAACAAGGAACATTAATCTTGTGGATAGGAATTATGCCTAGGCTTACATAGATTGCGGCTCTTTCATTTTGCTTTAGCAGTGTACTCTGTTTTCAAACTACCATTTGTGATCTCTGTTTTCCTTAACCTTAAGGACTTCTTGTTTGGTTTCTTACTTATGGTCACCCTAAATAAACATGAAATGGGAATGGACAAAGGAATTATGCCCAAGCTTACATAGATTGCGCCTTTTTCATCTGGCTTTAGTAGCATACTTTATGTTCAAACTACCATTGGTGGTCTCTATTTTCCTTAACCCTAAGGAATTCTAGTTTGGTTTGTTGCTTATGGCCACTCTATTTAAACTTGAAATAGGCTTAAATCGCTATAGTTCTTAATGCTTTTTTTTGGTGTCCTATGTCTATTGAGTGCCTCATTCTCTAACCATGTGTAATCTTTTTTCATCAATGAAAACCTGGATTACTCAACTCGTAGAACTTGGATCCATGATGATTTTGGCCAATTTTGATCATAATATGAAAAAATGGGGTGGAGAGATTCATCTAATGTGCTGATTGGCCGGCCTACCCAAGTTTTTTTAGAAGATTCTGGGTTTATTAGCCTTTTAATTTGCCCTTACATGATTTTTGTGGATGTGGTCAGGTTTCACTCCATACAAATAGTCAAAAGAATTAAACTTATGAAATAACTAAATTTCATAAGGAAATTCTTAAATTAGAGTGGAGTCTTTTAACAACACAATATGAGAGTAATTGGTTTGAATTCGATAAAAAGATATGTATAAGACTAGACCTTATATATAGGAATGAATAAGATCTCTAACTTAGTAAGGAAAATAATAACATAAATGATATCTCTAATCTAGGGAAGAAAATAATGACATAAAAAGATATGATAGTGGATTATTACAAATTAGGAAGACATTTGATTGGAAATATAAGGTTGATTTTCAACTTTGAATTCATTGACTTGATTTGAATTTGAATGAAGTGTCATCTTGTGGATTTGGTGGTTGGTGGCCGACATTATTGATCAAGACATGCTTCTTGAATTGGAGAGTAAGGTTCTTCATCTTAATTTGTTTGTGAATAAAATGAAAATTGATCTAGACATGCTTTATGCGGGAGTGAAAAATGGGATTAGTGGAGAGGTATAAGGCAAAAAGATTGTTACACCAAAGTGTTGGTGGTTTGGATAATGGAACATTAAGATCTTGTAAGAATGCCTTAATCCATATAAATTCAACCGTTGTATTCATAAGATTTTAGAATTCAACTTCAGTACTTGAGCGCGTAATAATTTTTTGTTTGCGAGATCTCCATGAAATTAGATTGGAACCAAGAAAAATATAGTACCTATTAGTAAAGTGACGATCATCACGATCACCAACCCATCTTGCATTATAATAAGTGTTAAGAGAAAATGTGGGGGTTTAAGTAAAATGGATGCCATATCATAGAGTATTAATGAGGAATCGCAAGATACGTTTGACAAGGTCCAATGAACAGTTGTTGGGGCATGCATAAATTGACATGCAGTGATAGATGGTGGGTGAGACATAATACATGGAGTAGCAATACCACATGCATTAGACATTTTTGCACATTAGAGGATATCATGTGCAGTTTTGCTTGGTGTAGGAAAAGACCATTGATGGTATGATGAGCTTCAATAGAAAGAAAATAATGTAAAGCACTGAGATCTTTAATATCAAATTCATTTTGTAATTGAGATAAAATATGATTCAAAGGTGTATTTTTATTATTGATAAAAATGATATCATCAACATAGACTAAAATAAAGATAGTGTAAGTAGGTTTATGTAGAATAAATAATGAGGAATCGGCCTTAGAGGGTGTAAAACCAATCTTTTGGAGGAAGGTGCTAAGTTTGTGATTCCATGCACATGGAGCTTGTTTAAGTCCATATAGATATTTTTGTAAGTGATAGACAAAGTGTGAATGGGTGGAGTCAATGAACCTAGGTGGTTGGACCATGTATACTTCTTCATCAAAATTACCATGAAGGAACACATTTTTCACATCAAGTTGTTTTATGATCTAGCCTTGCATGTATGCAAGATAGATGACAACATGAATTGTGACTAGTTTCGCAACTAGACTAAAGGTGTCAGTATAGTTAAGGCCAGGGCATTGGTGAAAGCCTTTGGCAATTAAACGCGCCTTGTAGCATTCAAGTGAACCATCAAAGTGGAGTTTTACTTTGTAAACCCATTTGCAGCCAATATATTTAATATGACATGAAGGAGAAACCAATTCCCATGTTTGATTTCTCAGTACAGATATGTATTCGTTAGCCGTGGCTTTTTGCCAATATAGATCTTTTAAGGCTTCAGTATAAGTTTATGGTTCAGTGTAAGGATGTATTAAAGTAGTTAAGGCATATGTATATTGTTATGTGAAGGTATGACGTGGGATTGTCTCTCTTCATAATTGTGTAACCGTGGTATGAGTAGGGTATGGTTGTATTATGGTAGTTAGAGGAGGTGGTATGTGTGAATCTTGAGGTGGTGGTGAGTTTGATATTGCAATAGAATTGTGAGTTAAATGTTCTTGTATATTAGAATGATTGCAAAACAGTGAAAGAGAAAGAAATAAAGGTGGATTAGATGATGTTGTAATTGGTGATGAGTTTTGACTAATTTATTGTTAATGAAATGGAAATTAATGTTCATAAGATAAGGCATCTAAGACAATATATATATTATTTGTAAATGGGCAAAGATATCAATAACCTTTGTAACATGTGAGATATCCTATAAAAACACATGGTGTGGATCGTTTTTCCAATTTATGTTTGGAATATGGACGTAAATAAGGGTAAACTAGACATTCAAAAATTTTAAGATGAGAGATGGGTGTAATAATATTGTCAAGTTGTTCCTATGGTGATTTGTTTTGTGTGATCATGCTTGGTAAGTGGTTAATAATATGGACTGTGGTTTCAAATGCATAGTCCTAATATTTGAGTGGAATGTGAGCATGGTGTAACATAGAAAGCTCATATTCACTAATTTGTCAATGTTTATGTTCTGAGGACCCATTTTGGTAAAATGAGTAGGGTGTAGAGATTCTAAGAAAAATTTCTCTGTTGACTAGAATTTGTTTAAAAAATTAGAAAATAAATTCTTTTGCCCTGTCATTTTGAATGCTTTTAATGGTAGATTGTAATTGATTTTCAATAAATGTGGAGAATTTAGTAAAGATATTTAAAAATTAATCACGTGATTGCATAGAATATAACCATGTAAATTTGGAATAATCATCGATAAAGAAAATATAATATTTATTACCATTGGATGAAGTAATTGGGATAGGTCCCTACATATCAAAGTGTATTAGGTCTAGAGGGGCTATAGCCATATTATTAGTTGAAGTATAGGCTTGACATAGGTTTTTAGAGACACGACAAGAATCATAAGGTTAAGGAATTTTACCACAAAATGAAATATTATTTAATCTCAGTAACTTTATTACATTATCAAAATTTGTATGACCTAAACGATAGTGTCAACTTGAAACATCATTTGCTATTGCAAAATAGGTCATAGGTCTATGCTGAGGTGGCTTGAAATTAAGTTGATAAAGGCCTTGATCAATGGGTTTGTGAAGTAGGATTTTTCCGTTCTGAAACTCTATACCACATAAAAATTGGGATAAAATAAAAAAATTATTACCCTTTGTAAATTTGGAAGCAAAAAGTAATTTCTTTTTAATATAGGGAACAACTAAAATATTTGATAAGTTTAAATTGTGGGTTGTTCGAATATTACTTGTATAAGTTATGGGAAGGCTCACTCCTTCTCCAACTGTGACTTCTTGATCTCATTGTAATTAAGTATATTGTCAAGCCCATAAAGATTAGGAGTAATGTGAGTAGTAGCCCCAAAATCAAGAAACAATTCTTGTTCATTAAGGGCTAAAGTAGTGGGCTTGTTAGGCCTTGAATGATAATGTTTACCTCAGGATAGGGCGGGCCCAACTAAGAAGCAGTGGATCGAGCATTTAGGCTGGTGCAGTTGGAATTAGAAGGGGCATACCTAAAGCGACACTAGCGGGTAGGATGACTTTTTTTTTTTGGTAAATTTAGCATTGGATCTGTAAGCAACAATCGGAGTTTTCAATAGGGGCAAAGAGATACCAGCGGTTGGAGTTAGCAATCGACATCATATGTAGGGTACGTCTATGGTTGACATAGATCTAGTGATGGGGGCATTGTTGGAGGATTAGGAGTCGACTTCCATGGAAAAGGCAACATTTGGAAGAGTTTGTTTCGCCAATTCAAGTTGAGCTTGGTTAAGGAGTAGTCTGCAAAGGTCTTCACAAGTGATAGCAATAATTCGGGTATGTAGTGCAATAGTAGTAGCTAGGGAAGGAAAAGGTTTTCCAAGGCCACAAAAAATGTGAGTAAGATATTCGTTATCTAACACATTTTCACCAATTAGTTGCAATTGATCAACGATGACATCTAGTTCTTGCATAAATTTAGTAATAAAACAGTGACCCCTATTAATGGCTTGCAGTCGAAGAGTAGAGGCGTGAGTAGTGTTGTGGGTGTGGAATTATTTTGCAAGAGCTGTCCAAATCTTAGCAAAAGTGTGATATTGAGCAACTTAAGTCATGATATTATCATTGTTGGTGTTAAGAATCTAGCTATGAGCAATTTGGTCAACTAACCTTTGTTTTTTATTGATAACTAACCTTTAGTTTTTTGTAACTCTTGTTGCATGGCCAAGAGCTCTAACTAGGTACCAAAAAATGTTTTTTAAGTTCCATAAATTGTTACGAGTGGGCACCAAGCTACAATTGATCTCACTTTCTTTTGCCTTTTCAAATGGTGAACTAGAGTAAGAGCTATAAAAATTTAGGTGAAGTTGGAGATTAGAAACTAAAGAACCTAACTTCTTACTTTTGTCTCTCTCAAGCTCTATCAAACATCCCTAAAGTTGTGAAAAAAAAAGGTCTAATACAGGCTTGATTAAACTTCTCGTTTCAAGAATAGAAAACCTGTGAGATTGTCCAAAGCTTTGAAACCATAAAAATAAGAACAAATAGAGATTCATATGCCAAATGTATTTATTCATTAATTTCAACACCCATAACAAAGCGGTAGTGATACATAAAATCCACACATAGTCACACACGAAAGCAGCCATGAAACATTTCCTGAATCCAAAGCAACGGACGTCAAAAAGTAATGGTTGTTTTATTTTATGTTTGCATGGACCCAAACAAACATTCCATTCTCTTCTTATTCCCTCTGTTGGGCCCTTTCTTCAACATTTTGCTCTTTAGTAGCTGCAGTTTGAGCCGCAGTTGCAGTTTGATCCACACTTATGTTATGTATCCCAGGTGTCAGAGGTCAAGAAGATGGCTTAACCCCAACTCAGCAGACCCATGTGAACCAGACCACAAAAGATCCTCTACTTTTGACCTTCCCTTACTGTGCTGAAGTGGGAGAATCTAGCAACACCGGGAGTTATCTAACAAAGGAAACGTAAGGACAACCTGGAACAGTGAGAAGGAAGAGAAAAGGTCCAATCTGTGTAAGAATAGCCCATGCTTTTGATATTTTGTTGTATCTTTTGATGTACTGTGAAATGTAGGCCCTTACGTCAGAATAATGGCGAGGCAAGGGAAGTATAAACTCTGTTTCTATAATGATTTGGGCATGAATGTATTTGTCTTCCTCTCATTAAGGTGTAGTCTCCCTTTAGAGGCTGTGAGGTTCTAGACTCCCTCTATAGAGCTAGATTTATATTCCCTTTTCTCCCTTCGGATTTACACCATAGGTCGTGGGGGAAAGAAGAAGTTTGTGCCGCTTAATTTGCAAGATTACTCTGTACAACACCCTTTAACAAGAGGGTTTGCTAAATCACATAACAAACTGGCATCGGAGCCAGGCATGGCAGAAGAGAGAGTCAATCGCTTGGAATCGGAAATGCTAGGAATTGATCAATGGCTTAAAGAACTAACTAACTCTATGCAACAGATCCTGCTAGTGCTAAACTCCGAGAAGGATGCTTCCAAAGATGATGGCCGTAATGATATGAAGGGGGGTTTTTCCTCGAATGCAGGCAGAGATAAGGAAAGAAAGAATGGGCAAACCAACCCAGCACCAGGAGGGTGCAAGCCAAGCAGTGTCAAGATGGAATTTCCTCTATTTGGTGGAAATGGAGACCCAACTAGCTGGCTGAATCAGGCAGCTCATTTCTTTAACTTCCATAACACCCCAGAGGAGGACAAGGTATCCTAAGCAGCCTAAAACCTTGAGGGTGACACTCAGGTATGGTTTTAGTTACTTAAATCTAAACACCGGGGTACACCCATTGTATGGGAAGTGCTAGAAAAGGAACTCTTTCAAAGGTATGGACCTTCAGAATTTCTTAGTGGGTATGGGGAACTCACAAAATTACAGCAGACCCATTCTGTTGCAAAATACCATAAGGAGTATTCTAGGAAATTATTGAGGTCAAGGGAGCTCTCAGAAGCTCAAATCATTAAAGGTTTTGTCAGTGGGATAAAAGAGAGCATTAAGATGGAGGTTGTAGCCAAGAAACCTACCGCCTTAGCTGACGCTATAGAATTTGCTAGACTATATGAGCATAGGGCAAGTGATCACAGACTAGTGATAAGAAACTCATTTCTTTTCCTCCTAGGAAGATGGTCAGCTACAACTCTAACCCTTCTAAAACCAGTGTCCCACTGAGAAAAATGTCACCTACTGAGTTACAGGAAAGGAGAAGGAAAGGGCTATGTTTTAGCTGTGATGAGAGGTTTGTGCCAAGCCATAAGTGTAGAAGGCTTTTTTTTTTGCAAGGTACTTGGCCATGTGAAGATGAGATAGATTAGGTAGAGGTAGAAGGAGAGACACCAGGGGAGAAGATAGAATCTGTGGAGATCTCTGTGAATGCCATGTATGGCACGGCTACCCCTAGAACCATGGTAATCTTAGGAACAATGGCAAAAAGAGAAAGGAATATCAAGTTTTTGGTGGACTCGGGTAGTACACATCACTTTGTGAACTATTAATTAGTCAAGGAACTAGGATTAAGGGTAGATTGGCAGCCAAGGATCAAGGTGACGGTAGTTGGAGGTGGTAAGTTGGCAAGCCAGGGGATGTGCAAAGGAGTACCTTTACTTCTCTAAGGGGCAATGATGGAGATGAATTTTTGTTTGTTGTCTTTATAGGGTACAAAAGTAGCACTTGGTGTGCAATGGTTAAGTACTTTAGGAAAGATCACGTGGGATTTTACATCTATGGAGATGAGCTTCTATGTGAAGGGCAATTTGATTAAGCTTAAGGGGGGTAGCGGTAAGGTGACTGGAGGTGAAAAGAAATCCCAAGAGTGGGAAGAATTGGTGGGGAATTATCAAGAGGGGATAGAAGTGAGAAACTTAGAGGGCACATTACTCATGGTTAGTAAGGAAGAGAGCAAATAAGGGAGAAGAATTTTGAAGGTTGGAGGGGCTAGAGAACAGGAGGGTGGTATAGAATTGCAAGCAATACTAGAGCAATATAAGGATTTGTTTCAAGAGCCCTCGGGGCTACCACCAAAGAGGTTCCATGATCACAAAATTCCTCTCAAAGAAAGGATAAGTGTTATGTCAATAAGCCCCTATAGGTATCCTTACCATCAGAAAATATAAATAAAGAAAATTGTAGAGGAGTTGTTAGCGGTAAGAACCATCAGGCCAAGTAAAAGTCCCTACTCAGCACCTATTCTATTGGTAAAAAATTCAGATGGTGGATGGCGTTTATGTGTGGACTATAGAGCTCTTAACAAGAAAACCATTAAGGATAAATTTTCTATACCCACAATAGATGAGTTGTTAGATAAGTTAAAGGGAGCCTAAGTATTTTCTAAACTGGATTTGCATCGGGTTACTACTAGATTAGAATGGACCTTAAGGATATTAAAAAAAATAGCCTTTAAGACTCACCATGGGCATTATGAATTCATGGTAATGCCTTTTGGATTAGTTAATGCCCCATCTTTTTTTCAAGCCCTCATGAACTCAGTTTTTAAGGAGCTCCTTAGAAAACAACCTTGGTATTCTTTGACAATATCTTGGTTTATAATAAGGATTGGCTAGAGCACTTGATTCACTTGGGGGAGGTGTTTGAGAAGCTAAGAAACCATAAGCTATTTGTAAAAGGATCAAAATGTGCCATTGGACAAAGTTTTGTTAGTTTCCTAGGCCAAGTTGTATCGGATGAAGGGGTGACTATAGAAGCAGAAAAAATAAAAGCTGTGTTGGAGTGGCCTTGTCCTAAGAGTATGAAGGAACTAAAAGGATTTTTGGGTTTGACTAGGTATTACAGAAGGTTTGTGAAGGGTTATGGAAGTGTGGCTGAGCCATTGACAAAATTGCTAAAGAAAGACTTATTTGGATGGAACACAGCTGTTCAAGAAGCATTCCAGACTCTAAAGAAGTTACTCACTGAAACTCCAGTATTAGCCCTCCCTGATTTCATTAAACCCTTTGTTATAGAATGTGATGCAAGTAATTGTGGAGTATGGGCTGTTTTGGTGCAAGAAGCTAGAGCTATAGCTCATTTTAGTAAAGGATTGCATGGGAAGAATGCTGCTTTGTCAACCTATGATAAGGAAATGTTAGCCCTCATCTTGGCAATCCAACAGTAAAGGCACTATCTACTAGGGAGGCCTTTTCATTGTGAGGACAGATCAGAGAAGCTTAAAGTATCTTTGGGAATAGAAAATTGCCACCCTTGCCCAACAACATTGGTTAGCAAAGCTTATAGGATATGACTTCTCTATAGAGTATAAACTAGGTAAGGAAAATGGGGCTGTATATGCCCTCTCCAGAAGAGGAGAAGTTAATACTGAAGGGATGTTGAAAGCAATATCTAATCCCTTACCATTATGGTTGGAGGCTGTGAAAGAGGAAGTGTAGAATCATGTAGCTACCAAAGAGCTTAGTAAGAACATTGAGGCAAGAGAAGCAGTGGGGCCATGGAAGTTTAGATAAGGGGTAATATTTTAGAAAATGAGGATTTATTTACCGAAAGAATCAACCCTAATAGATACTGTCCTTAAGGAGTTTCACCAAGGTACACATGAGGGATATCATAAGACTCTCCAAAGGATCAAGGCTGTTTTTTTCTGGAAGCACATGAGTAGAGACGTCCAGAGTTTTATCAGATAGTGCAGTGTTTGCCAACAACACAAGTGGGAGAACTTGTCACCACCAGGTCTTCTTTAGCCTCTCCCTATCCTGATCAAATTTGGACAGGCATATCTATGGACTTCATAGATGGCTTGCCTAACTCTCAAGGTAAAACCTCTATCTTTGTTGTTATAGATAGGTTATCCAAGTTTGGCCATTTTATCCCTATCTCTCACCCTTACACAGCCCTTGCCATAGCCTAGATCTTTATTGAGAATATTTTTAAACTATATGGCATGCCTAAGTCTATAGTGAGTGATCGGAGGGCCACCTTCACTAGCCTATTTTGGCAAGAGCTATTTAGGCTTCAAGGGACTAGCTTTAATATGCCATTAGCATACCATCCTCAATCAGATGGTTAAACTAAGGTAGCCAATAGGATAATCCAGATGTACTTGAGATGCTTCATAGGAGATAGGCCAAAAGACTGGTGTGAGTGGCTACCATGGGCTTCCTATTGCTACAACACTAGTATACAAGTGGTTAGCAGAAATACCCCTTATGAGATAGTGTATGGGAAGCTGCCCCCTACTCTACTTACTTATGTTCCAGGAGCCACCCCAGTAGAATCAGTGGAAAGGGAACTCTATGATAGGGATCAAGTTCTAAAGGAACTAAAAGAAAAGCTGGCTACTGCCCAAAACTGAATGAAGGGATGGTATGATTGGAAGAAGAGAGACTTCCAACTCAACATTGGGGACAAGGTTTATCTCCGACTGCAACCTTACAGACAAGTGTTAATGGCAATGAGAAAGGGCAACAAGCTGAAACCAAGGTTTTATGATCCCTTTGAGATAGAACAAAAGGTAGGGTAGGTAGCCTACAAGCTGAAGTTATCGCCTGGGTCAAGAATCCATCCGCTAATCCACATCTCCAATTTGAAAAAGCATTTGGGAAGTACTGACGTGGTGCTAGGAGAACTACCTGAAGTTCTAGCTAATGGAGAAAGTATTATTACTGTAACTCCTAAAGCCATCTTAGACGAGAGGAGCAAGAAGGGGGTAATGGAGATCCTAGTGCATTGGCACAGGTTATCACCTACAGATGCTACCTGGCAAGAGCTGGAGGACATGAAGGCTAGGTTCTCTTCTCTTGACCTTAAGGACAAGGTCAACTTTAAGGAGGGAGGTCTGTTGTGTATCCCAAGTGTCAAAGGTCAAAAAGATGGCTTAACCCCAACTTAGCAGACCCACATGAACCAAACCACAAAAGATCCTCTCTTCTTGACCTTCCCTTACCATGCTAAAGTGGGAGAATTGAGCAACACCAGGAGTCATCTGACAAAGGAAACGTAAGGATAACCCGGAACAGTGAGAAGGAAGATGGAAGGTCCAATCTGTGTAAGAATAGCCCATGCTTTTGATATTTTGTTGTATCTTTTGTTGTATTGTGAAACCAGGCCCTTACGTCCGAATAATGGCAGGGCAAGGGAAGTATAAACTTTGTTTCTGTAATGATTTGGGCATGAATGTATTTGTCTTCCTCTCATTAAGGTGTGTCTCCCTTTAGAGGCTGTGAGGTTTCGGACTCCCTCTATAGAGCCGGATTTCTATTCCCTTTTCTCCCTTCAGATTTACACCATAGGTCGTGGGGGAAAGAAGAGTTTGCCTTGCTTAATTTGCAAGATTACTCTGTACAACGCCTTTTAACAAGGGGGTTTGCTAAATCACATAACAACTTGTAGCCATTCTCTGCTTCAAAGCTCATCTTAGACCCTTCGTAGTAGCTGTGATGATAAAGGAAAAGCTTAATTTTTGAATAAATATCATTCATATGCATGAACATCAAATTTGAAGCGACTCATAGAATGGTATAATACCCATACCTTTTCATTGGAGCTACTCTAGCAACGGAGGTCATGGAGCTGGTCTTCTCGGAGAAACTAAGGTCAGGGTAGTTGCTGGAGCAGCAAAAACATGGCAGAAAAAGACTTAGCCCATGAGTTCAACCATGGTAATGCAAAAGAAAATTTGAAAGAAACCTAGCTATAAATCATATCAGTTGAAGGGCTTAGGAAAACAGGAAAATACCAGTTGCAGCCACTGCCGCACTTGCATCCCGAGCCACAGCTGCAGCTTCCTAAAGACATTTTCTTGAAAGTATTCTAAATGAAGATTGGGAAAAGATGACAAGTTGCTGAATTTTTAGGTGTTGTAGGATGACTTTTGAGTTTGGCCAAAGCTGCTATTTATAACGTAGACGAGAATAGGGGAGAGGCACACATGGAATAAACTGTCAGCCAATTGCGTTTACGACTTTAGCGCACAATAAGTCATGGCTTTGGATAGGCGGAGCACCACAAATCGTGCACATTTATGTATCACCAACTAGTAATTTAAAAGATAGTGCCTTCAAAATTTAGTGGTTAATTAATTGATAATGAATCCTATGTTTAATTATATTCCAAGGTGTTTCCGTATTGGGTTTTTGGATTTCTTTTCTCAATTAGTATCTGTCACGATGTTTTTGGACTTTTTGTTGCGTTCAAAAGTAAAGACAGGCTGTTCATTCACGACGGTAATCCCGTAAAGTAGAACAATTCTAAATTGATCAATATATGGGACTTCTGCCGATCAATTTTGTAGAATATCATAATTTATATTAAAAAAACATGATATGTTAAGTTGAATATTGGACTTTGCGTAGATTAGAGATTCTCTGATATATTATTTTCCTCTACAAAGGAAAGTTTTCTGCTAATCAAATAAATAAATAAATAAAGAGGAGAAAAGTATAAGTTATGTTAGGTTAAGATTTGACTTTATTCGAGTTAAAAATAATTAGTCATAGATGTTTTACAAGAATACATTGATATTTATGTTTTGTATAGAAATTCTCTATGTTAGAAGTTATAAATATAAGAGTTGTTTACTCTTTTATTTAAGAAAGGAAGGCTAATAAAATTGAAGTAAATGAAACAAGAAAGAAACGAAATGGAAGAAATTACTCGTTCATTCATTAACAACTTCAAATATTACAAAGAATTCAACCTATTGCTTTACCACAAATTGTTGATAGAACAAAAAATAAAGATCAAAAGTCTAACTCATCAAACAAATAAGAATTAGATGTCCAATTTCTATGAAACTAAATAGAAGAAGTGAATGTGATAAACAATAGAATTAAAGATGAGTATTTTCTCACATCGAAAGCATGAGAAAATAAACCTTTAACCTTATAAGTGATAATGTTTCCTCACTTAAATATCTTAACACTTTAAGATAAACTTTCACTGTTCAGTAAAGTATTAGATTGATAGTACCACTTTATATCATTTAACATTCCATATGCACCCCAAGAGTAGAAATACACCTTAAAGCTCATCATTGAATCAAGTGCCCCAGTGTATTAGCTTTCAGACTTTGATCAGCAAAATGCACATAGTTTGGAAATGATCAAAGGGATTACCTAAATGGACTAAGACCATACCCTCTATAGAATTTTTCTTGCTTTCTGTATATCTTTGGGTAATAAAGTTGTTTATACATACAATGTAAAATGATGTAACTTACACAGCCTTTCAATACATAACGTGTAAAAGTTTCAAAACCATCTTCTTGTTTAATTCCTCTTCTTTTCATTTTTATGTTCGACCTTAAACTTTCCTTTGTTTCCTAGTTAGTATCAGAGAGCCAAACCGTGTTCTCTTACTCTATCCTTCTCTAAAGTAGTCATCACCTTTTTAATGGCTGAGATATCCGTGTATCCCTTCCCTACCAGCATCAGTGTTAGAAACTTTACATATCTTACGAAATGATGGATTGTGGGGACACTATTAGAGAAAGCCCAAGGCTAAGTTTTCCAGTTCCCCCACAGTCCAAAGCTTGGTCTTTTTACTAGCAAAGGAGTCGCCCATTTTAGGGTTTGGATTAAAACACATGAAAGAAGGATTGTTTCTGATACTATCTTAAATGCCCAGGTTTACCTCTTTTTAAAAAGCCTCATTGAGGAAAGGGTTTGTCCAAGCTTGTAAAGCACATTACAATTATTTTGTGCATAAAATCAAAGCAAGAGAATTTAATTTGCCTTCTCAGTTTATCAATGGAGACAAGCCTCTCTCAGTTTGTCTTGACAGTTTCAAAGGAGCCTACTAATCAAGTAGGCTCAATCGTTAATTCTCTCCAACTCAGCAATAGCTTTATGTTTGCTTGAAAAGGCTCGACAGTGAGTTTGAAGCTTTTCACAAAACCATGTTCAAGCCTCTTATTCCTTCATTCCAATGGCATTGGAGACAATAAAAGCCTTGATACCAGGCTAGGTACCTCAATTCCAACTAACAATATTGCCGTCATAGTGTAGCTCTTATGGCAGAACTGTGGAAGGAGAAATGGATAGAGAGGACATGGGGGGTCCTCTTCCTTCTCATTGCAAGGACGAGGTTTCACCCAGTATTCCAAACAGCCGAGGATGCAACAACAACAGAGGGAACACCTCTCAACCACCACATCAAAACAACTAGAACCAGTAACCCTACCAACCAGCTATTGTAGGTCAAATTTGTTGGTAGAAAGGGCAGTCGACCCTTCAGTGGTTTGAGTGATTTGACGGTGCATATCAGGCCAAAAAGAGCCGTCAAGCTCTTGCCATAAAGCATGTCACTAAGAACGTGGATGGGGCCTTGCTAGTGAATTTTGTGGCAACAACTTAAGTTGTAAATGTTGTTGGTATGTTTTACTCAGTTTTTCTCCTTATAATGGAATTGATAGTATTGTTAAAGGGGATGGTGAGAGGATACACATCACTTTAATAAGGATTGCCAGCTTGAACAATGGTCTAGTTCCTTTTGCCTTTGTTCTTGTGGCACCTTCAATATCTAAAAACTTGCTAATGTTTTAGCAACTAACATTTCCATTTGTTATTGAATTTGATAAACATGGTTTCAAGTCAAAGAACTTAAAAGAGCCAACACACCCTTATAATGAGAATTAGGAGTCTATAGTTATTGTTCCAAGATCCTCCACATGCTTTCTTCTCAAAACGGTAGTAGAAGACATAAATTACCACTTGGCATAAAAAATTGGTGCACATTCATGAGGAAGCAGTGAGAACACTTCAATGGATGAGTCTAATTTCTATTGGTATCAGACCCTTAGTCTTTGTAACTCGCATGAACAAGAGCACTAAATAAGTCTGAAAAATATTTATAAGTTTAATAAATTGACTTTAAGGTGAAGACATTAAGCAAAATCATACAGGAGACCATGACTATCTCCTTCGGAACTTAAGTTGATGCTTTTCATGATTTTTCTGGAGAAATTTTAATCCTGATCAAATTTTAGGGATTTTCTTTGTTGCTATTATTTATTGTTATTTTCTATTTTCTTAGATATGAAAGTTCCTAAAGTATGATCTATTTCCCCTCTTACAAGCGTCTTTTATTTCACCTAGAACTAAAGGGTTATAGAAAGCTAATAAAACATAATGGAATTTGGAGAACATCCTAAAAATCCCAAGTGGACATATTGAAAGTGTAATCTACGGAGATTATTAACTAGAAAATTCATATTCTTAAAATTACCAAAATACTTCATTGACTCTAGAATGAACATTGACCTCTCAAAATACTTGAATTTTATTTAGATGCAAAGCACAAATAAAATCTATTTTGTACACACAAAAAAAAAATTGTATGTTTACATACACAACATTTTTTTGTTTATTTATAGAAAAGTATAAGCACATGTTATGATTGAAAAGGATCCTCAGTATAATTGACTAGTAAAAAGCTACAATTTATTGTTAGTCTGAAACTAATTTCCAAAATAAGTTGGCATTAAAATTGTTACTATTGGGCATTAAGCTACAATTAGATAGAATTGAAAATCGACTAAAAAACAAAAGAGATTAAATAATCTCTTTAATCCTTCAGCAAATCTAAGAATACCTTGGATCGACAAAGGTAGATGCAAAGAAGAAAATATTCACTTCGATAATATGTCTATACACTTTTGGCACCTTATATAGATAGGTTGCTCGTATAATGGAAAGGAAATAAACCCAGAAGATATGTGTGAATCAGAAAGTTTTCAGAGTCGCTAGAAATCCGTGAAATCGTTTAGGAAAGTTTCCAATTTCCAGTTGAGAATATTCAAATGGGTTTTGAATCTTTCCTTTTGCAGTCAGTAATGAATGCGATGAATCTTTCTGTGTTGGAATGTTGTCGCTTCTGTTCAGATTTGGAATTATGGTAGCAGCGTTCTTCATAGGTCTCTAATTGTTGATGTTCAGAGAGAATGGTCTTGCCTTGGAGAGATGGTGCAGAATTACAGCAGTGAGATGTAAGAGATGTGTTGCTCTTGCACGTGTCCTTCATATGTAGAGTAGGAGTTACGGTGATGTGACTTTCCCTTTTGCTACAATTTTTATTGTTTAACACCCCCCCCCCCCCCCCGTAAGTGAATGTACCAGGACGGATAATGAGCTTGTTTTGCAGAGTCTTGAACCGTTGTGTGGAAAGTCTCTTCGTAAAAATATCTGCAGGTTGGTCAACGGACGAAATAAAATGTATAGAGATTTTTTTATTTTTAACCCGTTCATAGATAAAATGAAAATCAATTTCGATGTGCTTAGTCCTGGCATGAAATACAAGATTAGCGGTTAAATATAAAGCTGAGAGATTATCACACCAAAGAGTAGGGGGCGTGATAATTTTAGATTGAGATCCACAAGTAGAGTTTCAATCCAAATTAATTCAGTAACAATGTCGGCAAGGCTCTTGAATTCAGCCTCAGTGCTTGAGCGTGCAATGGTTTTTTATTTTCTAGAGCTCCAAGAAATAAGATTCTTTCCGAGGAAAATGCAAAATCCACTAGTGGATCAGCGATCATCAAAGTCACTTGCCCATCCAACATCTAAGTAGGCGTGAAAGGCGGTTATATCACTTTTTGTGAAGTTGAGACCATAGGAAAGCATATCAATGAGGAACCGGAGTATACGCTTAACACCTTGCCAATAAGTGGTTGTAGGTGCATGCATGTATTGACACGCTGTATTAACTACATAGGCAATATTTGGACAAGTAAGCGTGAGATATTGAAGTGCACCAATGATGCTTCTGTAATGTGTGGGATCAGGAAATGGATCACCATCATGGATTGATGGTAGGTGTGTAGAAGAGCATGAAGTGGCAATGCCACGTGCATCACACATTTTGGCACGAGTAATGATTTCATGAGCAAATTTTGCTTGGTGTAATAGAAGGCCATTTGAGGTATGTTGGACTTCAATGCCAATAAAATAATGGAGATCTCCAAGATCTTTTATATCAAATTCATTTCACAATTTTTGAAAAAGTTATGAAATTTGAGCATTAGGGGATCTAGTTAAAATTATGTCATCAACATAAACTAAGAAAAAAATACTGTAGTTAGGTGTATGTTGAAGAAAAAGATAGGTGTCGACTTGAGAAGTACGAAATCCAATGCTTATTAAAAATTGACTAAGACGATGGTGTCATGCACGAGGGGCTTGTTTAAGACCATACAAAGAGTGCTTCAGTCAACACACATGATTAGGTTTTGTAGGATCAATAAAGCCTTGTGGTTGAATCATATAAACTTCTTCTTCAAGATTTTCATGAAGGAATGCATTTTTAATGTTGTTTTATAACCCAATTGTTGGAAAAAGCAATTGCCAAAATGGTCCGAATTGTTATTGGTTTGGCGATCAGACTAAATGTCTCAATGTAATCAATACCTGGATGTTGATAAAAGTCTTTTGCGACGAGGCATGTTTTGTAACATTCCAAAGAGCCATTAGATCAGTATTTTATTTTAAATACCCATTTGCATCCGATAGGAGTAATCTTAAATGGTGTGGGGACAAGGTCCCAAGTTTTTTTTTTCATTAAGGCCGTGTATTCCTCTGCCATTGCCGCTCTCCATTTTGGGTTTTTAAACGTCGTAGTGAAGTTTGGAGGTTCGGCTAGAGGATGTTTAGAAGTAAGGAAAGCATAGTTATGATTCTAGTTAATTGTACGGTGGGGAATTGTCCCACTTTGTAGCCGTGTGACCATCTTATGAGAGGTGGGGACCACAAATGATGTGGTCGGATGAGATAGAGTAAAGGAATCATGATTCTTTACAATAGAATGAGATGTTATAGTAGAAGTGGGGACCATAGATGATGTATTGTCCCTGGAAAGGTCATTATGTGAGTTAGTTGAATTTGGAGTAGGGTCCACATGTTGTGGGACTATATAGGAAAGGAGTAATGGACGAGGAATTTCCATGAAGGGCATAATTGATGAATTGTGCATCAAAATTGCTGGAACTTGCGATATGATAGTCAGTACGTGAGTTGCCGACAGTTGTTTGGGATGCGACTTGGAGGGGATTGAGGAGAAAGTCGCATGAGTAGATATAGTACCTTTAAAAGGAAATGTATTTTCATCAAACACCGCATTGGCTACGATGAAAATTCAATTGGTTTGAAGGCAAAGGCATCGATAAGCCTTGTAGCCATGTGGGTACCCTAAAAACACACACGGCGATGATCGCCATTCAAGTTTGTGTTTAGTGTATGGTCGTAAGTAAGGATAAACAAGAGAGCCAAATATTTTTAAATGGGAAATCAATGGTGAGATATGAAAAAGAATTTCCGAAGGGCTTTTGTGACCAAGGATTTTGGTGGGTAACATATTAATTATATGTGTTGCAGTTTCAAATGCAAAATCCCAGTATTGAAGGGGAACATAGGCATTGTGAAGCATAGAAAGACCCATTTCAATAATGTGCCGATGTTTCCGTTCGACGAATCCATTTTGATATGGAGCATAGGGACTCGAGATACATTGATGAATCCCTAATTGTTGAAGTAATTGGCGGAATGCACTGGATGTAAATTATGCAGCGCCATCGCATTGGATTTGTGTAATTTTAGTATGAAATTGATTTTCGACGTACGTATTAAATGATTTAAATTTGGAAAAGTTGTCGATAAAACAAATGTAATACTTATTATTGCTGAATGAGACTATAAGGGCAAGGCCCCAAATATAAAAATGGATTAGATCCAATGGAGCCTATGATACATTGTTTGTGCTAGGGTGGTGTAGCCGTTTACTTTTTGAAATACGACACCCATCACATGATGTAGGCTTAGATCCAACAACTTTATTTCCAGTAGAAAGTAGCAATCTTATTACATTATCATAGGCTACATGGCCCAATCGATGGTGCCAGTAGACTAAATTATTGGTGGAGGCCATTAACATAGTGGGTGACAGCCGAGGGCCCATCTGGTTGAGGCAATAAAGTCCACGATCATTCCTGCCCTGAATAAGGGTCTTGCCCATGCGAAGGCTCTATATGAGACAGAAATCAGGATAAAATATAACCATACAATTATTTTGTTTCATTAATTAAGAAACATAGATTAAATTTTTTGTTATATTTGGAACCACTAAAACATCATTGATTTGTGAAAAAAAGGGATTGTTTAGTTTACCGAGATGAGTAATGGGGAGTTTAACTCCGTCTCCAACAATGACGTGATGGTGGCCTAGGTATGTGTTGACGTTGTCAAGGTTGGCCAAGTTGTTAGTAACATGATTGGTGGCCCCGGTGTCTAGATACCAGGTCGAATCCGAAACTACCGTAGGTGGTGGATAGTTGGTGATATGAGCTTCCCTGAATGAGCTTTGTTGAGGCGGAGCGGATGGTGCCTGAATATATCACTCATGATAGTTGGTTGCATGGTGTCTAGTGCGATTGCAGATTTGGTAGATGATTCTACAAGTGCGAGAACGAGTGGTTTAAGCCAGTCCGCTTGTTGGGGGAGTAGAAGTCCTGGGGTGGCTAGTGGATGCTTGCCGATTGGAAAAATGTCGAGGTGGAAACCACATGCGTTACGGGGATCTTTGGAGACAAAGACGGCTGGTGGGTTGGGAGCAGCTAACTGTTCCGCAAGCTCTATTGTAGCCTCATGGGTTAAGAGAAGGCATCTTAAATCCTCTCGACTCATTGTTGCATGTCGAGAATGCACAGAGATTGCTATAGCAAGGTTGAAATACTGAGGACCAAGGCCTCTAAATAAATGAGTTAAAAACTCATTATCGGATACAAGTTCTCTAACTGATGTAAGCTGATCAGAGAGAGAGTTCACCTCTTGCAAATATTCAATGACCGAACGATGGCACTTGATCACTGCTTGAAGGCGAAGTCGAAAAGCAGTAGCATTTGTAGTACTTTGGGCTGCAAACTCAGCAGCCAAAGCATTCCAGGCATCATTGGAACACTTAAATCGAGATAGCCTAGTGACAATGGCATCTGATGAGGTATTCAATACCCATTCTAAGGCTATTTGATCACAAATTTGCCATTCTGTAAAAGCAAGATTTGTAAACTGAACAGTGGCACCTTGCTCATTAGTGACACTAAGAAATTCATTTGGACAAGGATAACTTCCATCCAGAATGTTAAGGAGACCGCTAGCTCGTAGATATGGAGTAAGGCAAGTCTTCCAAACCAAGTAGTTTGGACCTTTCAACCGAATGCCCACAGCTGGGAAAGTGATGTTGGTTGGAGCAGGGGTGGCAGCAGCAATAGCTTCCATTGGAATTATGCAGCGGAAGTTATGAAAATACTTAGGATCGAAAAAGACAGCTTTTGCCTAGATGACGAATGATACCAAGATAGAATTGAAAATCAACTGAAAAATAAATATCTCTTTAATCCTTTAGCAAATCTAAGAATACCTTGGATCAACAAAGGTAGATGCAAAGAAGAAAATATTCACTTCGATAATATGTCTGTACAGTTTTGGCACCTTATATAGATAGGTTGCTCGTATAAACATGGAAAGGAAATAAACTCAGAAGATATGCGTGAATCGGAAAGTTTTCAAAGTCACCAGAAATCCATAAAATCGTTTAGGAAAGTTTTCAATTTCCAGTTGAGAATATTCAAATGGGTTTTGAATCTTTCCTTCTGCAATCAGTAATGAATGCAACGGATCTTTCTGTGTTGGAATGTTGCCGCTTCTGTTTAGATTTGGAATTATAATGGCAATGTTCTTCATAGGTCTCTAATTGTTAATGTTCAAAGAGAATGGTCTTGCCTTGGAAAGATGGTGCAGAATTACAACAATGAGATGTGAGAGATGTGTTGCTCTTGCACGTGTCTTTCATATGTGGAGTAGGAGTTACAGTGATGTGACTTTCCCTTTTGCTACAATTTTTATTGTTTAACACAATTGATCTCACCTTCTTTTTCCTTTTCAAATGGTGAACTAGAATAAAATCCAAAAATTTAGGTGAAAGTTCAAGAGAAGAAACATGGATGACCTAATTTCTTCTCTAGTCTCCTTAAGGCTCCACGAAACGTCCCTAAAGCTGTGAAAAAAGAGGTCTTTACAAGCTCCATAAACTTCTCTTTTCAAGAAGAGGAAGCTCTGTGATATTCTTTAAAGCTTCGAAACCATAAAAACAAGAACAAGTATAGACTCATAAGCCAAACATACTTATTCATTTATTTTAACACCCATGACAAAGCGGCAATGGTACATAAAATCCAAATAGAATCACACATCACACACCAAAGGAGCCACGAAACATTTCCTGAATCCAAGGTAACGGACTTGGAAACCTCATGGTTGTCTTATTTTACATTTGCATGGACCCAAACAGACATTCCATTCTCTTGTTCCCTTTGTTGGGCCCTTTCTTCAGTGTTTTGCTCTTTAGCAGCTGCAGTTTAAGCCGCACTTGCAGCCGTTCTCTGCTTCGAAGCTCATATCAAACCCCTCATAGTAGCTGCGATGACATAGGAAAGGTTAATTTTCAAGTCAATCTCATTTCATCTGTGTGAATATCAAATTTGAAGCAATGCATGCATCGGTATAATAACCATACCTTTTAATTGGGGCAACCCCAACAAAAATGGTCACAGAACTGGTCTTCTCTGAGAAACCAAGATCAGCGTAGTTGCTGAAGCAGCAAAAACATGGTGGAAGAAACTTTGCCCAAGAATTCAACCATGGAAAGACAAAGGAAAAGTGAAACCAATCTATAGATCGTATCAATTGAAACGCTTAGGAAAAAAAAAGGATATACCAGTTGTAGCTATTACACGTAATGGAGTGTCACTGTACACTTAAGTGACATGTAGAAAGAATGGATGGTGGCAAGTTTCTCTTTCACGCTGCCCCATTCTTTCTCTGTCCTCTGAAGAACCCAAAAGCTGGAAATGTAACTATGGGTGGAGTATTCAGGAAGCCAAGGTTGCATGCGGGCATCTCTGGGAAGTTGAAGCTGAAGCATTGGAAGCGTGGAAGACTATCCAAGGTCCAATGGAGGAAGTGTGTAGGTTTATCTTTGCTAGTCTATATATTTTGTTGTATTTCCTTTGAAGTTGAATTAAGTGTAGGAACTATCCTTGTATTTTTGTACTCTTGTTTATCCTAATGAAAAACACCAAATCTTTGGCAAATCTATGTGTTCTTGTTGGTTAAAAACTATTCTTGCTTGCTGCTTGAATAGTTTTTTCAAATCTGTTCCTATTTGCTTGTGATTCTGAAAATCCCCAAATCTTTCCTCCATTTCTAATTTCTGCAACGTGTATATTAGAAACAGTTGATTAAGTTTTTTCTTTAACAATGGCATCACAGCCAGGTTCGATCTTTTGAACTGGGTGTTTTTTGCTTCCGCAATGGCTTCTGAATCTCCTTTACGAACCCCACCTTTAGGCTCTACATCCTCAAATCCTAATACTGTTTTCATTCCTAACACTCAGCTCCCTCTTCCAATATTTGATGGGGAAAAATATCATATATGGTCCACCAAAATGACCAGTTATTTACAATGTCAGGGTATGTTGGAGCTGGTTGAGAAAGGCACACAAAGGATAGAGGCAGATGGTGAGCAGTACAAAAAGGAGCAAGAAAAAGAGATGCGGACTTTACTTGTCCTTTAACTAGCTATAGCAGACAACATTTTCCCAAGGATCTCTCATGCTCAAACCTCCTTTGAGTTATGGAAAATCCTAAAGAACGAATATCTTGGCAATCCGAGGGTAAAACTTATAAAATTGCAGTCTCTTAGAACTAATTTAGAATGTATGCATATGGATGATGTTGAATATGTGGTTGATTATTACACTAGGCTTAATGGTGTGATTAGTAAGATGAAGGGTTTAGGTGAGGATATTACTGATAAGAAGGTTGTTGAGAAAATCCTTATTAGTTTTCTTGAAAAGTTTGATTCAGTGGTTACAACCTTAGAAGAGACCCAAGACCTCAATACACTATCCTTGATTGAACTTATAGGTTCCCTAGAGGCACATGAGAAAAGGTTCAATAGGAGAAAAGGGAAGATGCTTGTAGAAACAGCCTTTAAGGCTAGAATGTCCCTAGAACCTACAAAAGTTAATGATGATAGGGAATCTAGGGGTGAGGAAGACAAGACTGAGAGGAAAGGGAAGTTTCCCCCATGTAAGATATGTAAAAAAAACCAATCATTTGGAGAAATATTGTTGGCAGAAAGGAAAGCCTTAATGTAGATTTTGTCATAAGTTTAGCCATTTAGAAAAGAACTGCAAGGCAAAAGAAGGACAGCAAGTCAACTTTACTGATGAGGAAGATGTAGAATCTACTCTATTTTATGTTTGTAATTTGATGACAACTATAGATAAGGAGATTTGGTATATTGATTTTGGTTGTAGCTCTCATATGTGCTTTGATGATAGCATTTTTTTTTTATTTGGATAGGACTTTTAAGTCTCAAGTTAGACTTGGAAATGAAAATCTTGTTAATGTGGAAAGGAAGGGTACCATTTGTATTAGGACCCAACATGGTGAGAAAAGGATTCATGAAGTACCATATATCCCAAATTTGAGTCTAAACCTCCTTAGTGTAAGCCAAATGATTGAGAAAAATTTTACTCTAGTGTTCAAGAATGGGGTATGTGTTATATATGAAGATAATGAGGAAATAGCTAGAATAAAAATGTTGAATTCCAAAAACTTTCCTTTAAGGTTTGAATATGCAGAAGGTCATGCACTTAGTGTGGTTAAGGATAAATCATGGTTGTGGCATAGGAGGTATGGACACCTAAACTTTAGGTCTTTTAACAACTTTTTTGAGAAATGTTTGGTTGAAGGCTTGCCTAGTATAAAAATACCAGAAAATCTTTATGAAGGTGCCAAACTGGGAAGCAACACAAGAAACCATTTCCAAGTAATCCTCACTGAAAAACCTTTGCTCCTCTTAAGATTGTGCACTCAGATGTATGTGGTCCCATGAGCACTCCTACCTGTGATGGACGAAGCTTTTTCTTGCTGTTCATAGATGATTTCACTCATATGGGATGGGTATATTTTTTAAGGAGCAAAGCAGAAGTTCTGGAGCATTTCAGAAGTTTTAAAAAGCTGGTTGAGACTGAAGCAGAAAGAAAAATCAAGGTACTTCGCACTAATCAAGGAGGGGAGTACACATCAAGTGAATTCAAAAAATTTTGTGAAGAAGAAAGTGTTTTCCATCAACTATCAGTCAGCTATACTCCAGAGCAGAATGGAGTTTCAGAAAGGAGAAACCGCACAATCATGGAAATGGCTAGGGCCATGATGGAAGAAAAGAGAATGCCAAAAAGGTTCTGGGTAGAAGTAGTGTACACAACAATTTATCTGCTAAATCGAAATCCTACCAGAGCAGTTGAAGGGAAGACTCTAATTGAAGCATGGATAAGAAAAAAATCCTCTGTAAGCCATCTAAAAGTCTTTGGTTCCTTATGTTTTGTTCATGTTCCAGCATAGAAGAGAAGTAAGCTAGACAAAAAGGCACACAAAGGTGTAATGTTGGGTTACAGCTTAAGATCAAAAGGTTACAGAATCTTTGATCTGGAAGAAAATAAACTAGTGATGAGTCGAGATGTGGTTTTTGATGAAAAGGCAACATGGAACTCAGAGAATAGTCAAGCTGAAGTCCAAAATGTGCTTGTTCCAAATATCTAGAATGGAGAATCTAGGTGTGAAGAAGCAATTCAAGTTGCTGAAGGGAGTACCTCACATTCTACTCCCATTACTTCTCCTCTCCAGCTTGAGTATCCTGAGGAAACTGAGCTTGAAGCTGAAACATCAACTCCAGTAAGGATAAAGCCTCTTGAAGCTATTTATGAATGCTGTAACTATGTTATTAATGAACCATCAAAATTTGAAGAAGCTGTGGAGCAAGGAGAATGGAGGAAGGCCATGGAGAAAAAGATTGAAGTCATTACCAAAAATCAAACTTGGGAACTAAGTGACTTGCCTCAAGGGAAGAAAGCAGCAAGTGTGAAGTGGATCTACAAGCTAAAGATGGATGGAGAAGGAAAAGTGCAGCATTACAAAGCTAGATTGGTGGCCAGAGGGTTCACTCAAGTGCCTAGAATGGATTATTTAGAGACTTTTACACCTGTTGCTAGACTTGAAACCATCAGACTCATTTTAGCATTAGCTGCACAAAATGGGTGGAAAGTTCATTAGCTTGATGTTAAAGCTGCATTTCTAAATGGTGAAATTGAAGAGAAAGTGTATGCTGAGCAACCTAAGGGTTTTGAGAACAAGGAGTTTCTAGAAAAAGTCTTGAGGCTGAGGAAGGCATAGTATGGACTCAAACAAGCTCCTAGGGCCTGGGACAACAAGATATGCAGTTATTTCCTTGAAAGGCAGTTCAAGAGGAGTCCTAGTGAACCCACTCTTTTCATCAAAACTCAAGGTAACCAATTCTTATTGGTTTCTTTATATGTAGATGATCTTATATTTACTGGTAGTACTTAGGAGATAGTGCTGGCCTTTAGGAATGATATGATGAGAACTTTTGAAATGAATGATTTAAGATTGATGAAGTATTTTCTTGGGTTAGAAGTATGTTAAAGCAGGAGGGGGATTTTTCTATCTCAGGGTCAGTCCTTAGAGAAATTACTGAATAAATTTCATATGAGAGCCTGTAAGTCAATTAGCACCCCGTTTGCCTCAAATGAGAAATTAATGGTGGATGATGGTTCTAGTAAAGTAGACAGCACCTTGTTTAGAAGTCTTATTGGAAGCCTCCTGTACCTAACAGCTACTAGACCAGATATTTCATACTCTGTTGGCCTGCTCTCACGTTTTATGCAACAACCCACACAGACCCATCTTAGCAAAGCCAAAAGAATTCTAAGGTACCTTCAAAGAACACTTGAGTTTAGGTTGTTGTATAAGTCCACAAATAAGTTCCAACTAATAGGGTATACTGATAGTGATTGGGGAGGTTCTGTGGATGACTCAAAGAGCACATCTGGATACATATTTAATATTGGATCTACTGCCTTCTCCTAGAAATCTAAGAGGCAAGAATCAGTTGCATTGTCCTCATCAGAGGCAAAGTATGTAGCAGTAACAACAACAGCTAGTCAATGTGTGTGGCAAAGAAGGATTATGAAGGAAATGGGGTTTGAGCAAAAGAATGCAACTACCATTTATTGTGACAATCATTCAGCAATAAGTATGGCAAGAAATCCAGTGCATCATTCCCGTACAAAGCACATCTCCATTAAGTTTCATTACATAAGGGAAGTTGTGAGTAATGGAGAAATAGAGTTACAACATTGCAGTAATGAAGAACAAATTGCTGATATTATGACAAAAATCTTGGGAAAGAATTGCATGAGAAGTTTAGAAGCCTCCTTGGAGTGACCGTGAACTCCATTAAGGAGGGGTGTTACACATAATAGAGTGTCACTGTACACTTAAGTGACGTGTAGAAAGAATGGATGGTGGCAAGTTTCTCTTTCACGCTGCCCCACTCTTTCTCTGTCCTCTGAAGAACCCAGAAGCTGGAAACGTAACTGTGGATGGAGTATTCAAGAAGCCAAGGTTGCATGCAGGCATCTCTGGGAAGTTAAAGCTGAAGCATTGGAAGCGTGGAAGACTATCCAAGGTCTAGTGGAGGAAGTGTGTAGGTTTATCTTTGCTAGTCTATATATTTTGTTGTATTTCCTTTGAAGTTGAATCAAGTGTAGGAACTATCCTTGTATTTTTGTACTCTTGTTTATCCTAATGAAAAACGCCAAATCTTTGACAAATCTGTGTGTTCTTGTTGGTTATAAACTGTTCTTGCTTTCTGCTTGAATAGTTTTTTCAAATCTGTTCCTATTTGCTTGTGATTCCGAAAATCCCCAAATCTTTCCTCTGTTTCTGATTTCTGCAACGTGTATATCAGAAACAGTTGGTTAAGTTTTTTCTTTAACAGCAACCACTGCCGCACTTGCATCCTGAGCCACAACTGCAGCTTCCTGAAGACATTTTCCTGGGAGTATTGGGAAAGAAGATTGATAAGAGATGAGAAGTTGCTGAATTTCCAGGTGCTGCGGGGTGACTTTTGAGTTCGACCTCAGCTGCTATTTATAACGTAGACGAGAGTAGGGAGAGGCACGCAAGGATCCAGTTGCGTCTACGACTTTGGCGATCGATACGTCATGGCTTCGTATAGGTGGAGCACGACCAACCATTCACATTTATGTATCACCGAATAAGAACTTAAATAGAGTGGCTTCAAAATTTAGTGGTTAATTAATTGATTATAAACCCTACGTTTAATAATAATCCAAGGCGTTACCGTACTGGGGTTTTGGATTTCTTTTCTTAATTATTATATGTATTCATGTAGGGAATCCCTGAAAGTAGAACAGTTCCAAATTGATTGATTTGGGGCCTTCTGCCAATCAATTTTGTAAAATATCATATTTTATATTGAAAAAAGGAGATACGATAAGTTGAGTATTTGACTTCGCTTAGATTAAAGATTCTTATTTATAGCCGGTTTAATATCAAGAAAGTGATTTTTTCTCTCCACAAAGGAAAGTTTTCTGTTGATAAAAAAAAATAGAAAACTAAAACATATGTTAGGTTTTTAATTTGATTTTGTTAGCTGTTTTGAAAAATCATTACAATTGCAAGACCCATGGAAGCCACTGTTACACCCAAAGCTATTGTTCCGACAACTAATCTTTTAGTAGTGTCGCTTTAACTTAAAAGGTTACCAAAATCTATATAAATCTTAATATATTAACCTTAAGGTCAACACATGGTAACATTTTTTTTCGGTATTCTTATTATTACCGTCGTTGTTGTCATTATTGTTGTAAGAAATTATCTAGTTTCCTCACTTAAGATTAATTGTTAAGAGATAATGACATCCAAATATATAAAGAGGAACCAAATCAAGATATTAATAATGTAGGACAAGCATGGGGATCCAATCTATATTGATGACTACAAACAAGAGAATGAAATCATATAGGTGTTTCACTAAAACATATTCTAATACCATGTTGGAAAGTGTTCATTCTAATATCATGAGTGTCTAATATCGTCAATACCTTAACATGGTATCCTTCCCATGTATTTAGGTATTCACATCTCTTAATGACCAACTTTAAGGGAGAAAGTTAAACTTCTTTTAACATGATATCAAAGCTAACATTCAAGTACATCACTTGAAAGTTTTTTTTTTTAGTGAAAAGTTAAGTATTATATATCATTAAAGAAAATATAAATTATTTAGTTATAACATCCTTATTTAGGTTAAAAACTATATTTGACAAATTTCAAGGCTCTTCTACCCTAGGAATGGGAGCAACACTTCCCATGAGAATCTTCATCCACAAGTGAAGGGACAAAAAATAGATCCTAGATTCTCAAAAACTCTTTAGAAATGTGGGACAACAATTCCACATCATTTTATTTAACACATTCTCTCATCTCATATAGGTATTTTACCCATATCCATAGGAGTGTTAAGGGACAACTTCATATTTGATACTATGTTAGATTTTATAGAGCATAAATTATATTCAACTTAAAACTCTAAGCTAGTAAATAAAAGAACTCATAACATTGTAAACTACTTTTCAATTTTTTATATCCATGTGGGACTTACCACATCCCCTCACCTTAAGTATGGGTAACACTTTTTATAGGAATCTTTATCCATAAGTGAAGTGGTGAAAGATTGAACTTAGATTCCTATTGAATTTAAATAGAAGAATCCATCTCTCTATGAATTACTTTATAAATTTTTACGTTTCTCACATGAAACTTAATAGTAAATAACTATAAAAGGCATAGCAAGTTAACTTCACTAACTCTAAAAGGGAAAGGGACATTTCAAGATAAAGCATATAGTAACTTTTTATAACATACATAATACTAACATAAAAAAATTTCAGAAAATAAAGTATGGTATTAGGATCTATATATGTTAAAATGTCATTTTTTTTATTAGTCTTTTAGTTTGTTTGCAAAACTTTATACAACTTTATAAAACCACTAATATGGCTTGAACTTACATAGATTGAAATGTCCAAATTAGTGTTGCTCCAGCTCTGGTTCAAAATTTATTACCAAACGGTAACCGCAATAACCTGCTCCTGGTGATTTCACACTGGAAGGCACAATTGATCTCACCTTCTTCTGCTTTTTCTAACGATAAACTAAAATAAGATCTCTACAAATTTAGGAGTATTTAGAGGGACTAGATATATAAACTTCGCCATCGCTGTGATAATAAGGTCTTATTCAGGTTCGCTGAGCTCACGTTTGCAGAAGAGGAAGGCATGTGAAATTGTTTAAACTGTGACGATCAATTTGAATCCTATGCTTGCTGTCTCCATGCAGTTTAAACAGGGCCCCTTTCCGATGGATCCAGTTCTGGTTCTTTGGTACCTTTTGGGTACACTTTTGGGAGTGCTACTGATTTACTTATACACTATTCTCAAGTTTAATTTTTTGACTGAGCATTCAGAAGAGTAATGAAATTCTCCGGTTCTTGAGTGTTCCCACAAGATCGTTAACAGCAATGGATGTGTTTTGCCTTCCGGAGTTCCTCAACTCATCAAAAACTTAACCATAAGAACGAGAATGAGCAGATATTCATAAGCCAAACGTATGTATTCATTAATTCCAAGACCCATAACAAAGCGGAAGTGGTACGTAAAAGCCAAACACAGCCATACACCAAAGCAGCCACGTAACATTTCCAGAAACCTAAGTAAGAAACTTGGAAAAGTCACGGCTATCTTATTTTACTATTACATGGATCCAAACAGTCAATCCATTCTTTTATTCGTTGAATAAAAGTAGACTACCACTGATGCTTTGTTGGGCCTTTTCTTCAGCTTTTTGCTCATTTGCAGCTGCATGGGTCGCAGGTGCAGTTTGATCCGCACTTGCAGCCGTTCTCTGCTTCAAAGCTCATCTCAGAACCCTCGTAGTAGCTGCAAATGACGATGAACAAATTTTAATTTTTTAAATCAATCTCATTTCATCTGCATGAATATCAAATTTGAAGCGATGCATGCATCGGTATAATAATCGTACCTTTTAACTGGGGCAACCCCAGCAACAATGGTCACAGAACTGGTCTTCTCTGAGAAACCAAGATCAGGGTAGTTGCTGGAGCAGCAAAAACATGGTGGAAAAAACTTAGCCCCGGAATTCAACCATGGAAATACAAGGAAAATTTGAAAGAAACCAAGCTAGAAATCGTATCAGTTGAAGCGCTTAGGAAAAAAGAGGATGTACCAGTTGCAGCCACTGCCGCACTTACATCCTGAGCCACAGCTGCAGCTTCCTGAAGACATTTTGTTCAGAGTATTGAGAATGAAGATTGGAAGATGATCACAAGTTGTTGAATTTTCAGACGCTGTAGGATGACTTGTGAGTTCGACCTCAGCTGCTACTTATAACGTAGACGAGACCTGGAGAGGCACGCATGGAATAAATTCTACGCCAATTGCGTCTACGACTTTGGTGCATGATAACTCAGGTCCTTTTAGAGGTGAAGCACCACGGAAGGCCAAGGCGTTTCCGTATTGGCTTTCAGATTCCTTTTCTCTTCTGTTGTTTGTCATGATATGATTATACATGATGGAAAAAAAAATCCATTTCTTTTTAGGTTATCATTTGGGGGACTTCTGCCAATCAGTTCTGTAGAATATCTATTTTATATAGAAAGAAAAACACAGATATATTAAGTCGAGGATTTGACTTTGCTTAGATACATTTGTATCTATAGTTAATTGATATTTTCTTTCTCTACAAAGGGAAGTTTTCTGCTTAGGAAAAAAAAAAGTTATGTTAGGTTTAAGATTTGACTTTATTCAAATTTAGAATTCTTATTCATAGATGATTTATAAGAATAAATTAATATTTCCTTTTTCTATAGAAAATCTCTTTATTATGAGTCACAAGGATAAGAAATATCTTCTTTTTTTTAAATTTTTTCCAACAGTGTCAATCTGTTATGTATTATTTATAAATTTAATAACTACTTAGAAGATCTCATCAAAATCCAATGTTGAACGAGTCAATTCCTCCCCTTTAAGAATCCAACAATCTCTCAAGATTATGAGTTGCCGCCATCCAAATGGACAATGATCTATTGCTAGCAAATATATCTTTTTATTAGTGATTGATCAAGCGATTAATCTATGTCATAACGACTTGATCCAAATTAATTATGTGATGCAATTATTAAGTCAGTTTATACTTACTCTTAAATAGTGTCATGAAAAGGCTATCTTTCGAGTCAGTAGGTACATTAAGTGTTCGCTGGGCTAAGAGTTATTAATTAAATTAGATAGTAAGCTAGAGTTCATTGGTAGGAAAACATTGTAAGGGAAGACCCAATGATGTAACTTTATATTAATTGTAGCCAATAGGGTAAGACAAGGCATAAACTACCGTTGGATTTTACACTCTTCTGCAAGTAACAGTTGATGCGGATGCACTTAAGGCCCAATATTACGAGTTTCAATATCAAAGAATTAAGAGTTCACAACATAATCCAATGGGTCCAAGAAGGCCAAGGTTGAAGAAGCAGCCCAAGAATATTCCATAGCATCTCTGCAGCCTTTAATATGAGGGGTTTCCTAAATAATTGTTGAGTCCTTAATTTCCTATGTTTAATTTATTGTTTGAGAATATTTCCTTTTGTTTGGTTTTCCATAATTGTTTAGGTTCCTGATTTATCTAGGTTTTCATACTTGTCAGATTTCTGATTTGTTTAGGATTCCTTATTTGTCAGAATCCAGATTTGTTAAAACTTCCTTAATTATAAGGATTCTTGATTTATCAGGATCCTTCTAGAATTAGGTTTTAAGGATTCCTGATTTACCAGGATCCTTCTAGAATTAGGTTTAGCTGCCTATTTAAAGGGAGCATTGTTTCAATTGTAAGCAGAGTTGTTTTCAAGAGAATAAAAACCCCAAAGTTGTGTGATCAACTTTTGCATCCTTTATCCAATTCTTGCCAGGGATTGGTGGTGGAGCACCTCCTTGACTGGTGGCGTTGCCTTTACGTCTTGGAGCTTGTTGGCATCTATCCTTTTATTTTGATTATTCCTATTTTCGTTTTTTCTCCCTTCCTCCCTACCAAACACTCACTTTTTCCCACAAAAAAACCCAAAACACCAAAAAAACGATTTTTACATATTTTCTAAACCCGAGCTCGCTCAAGCCCACCATAACATTCGCATCAAGTGGTATCAAAGCCTAGGTTATTCTTTCGAGTGAGCTCTCCTCAAGATGTTTAATTCGAGTGGCAATTTTTCGTCGCATTATCATGGCCATTCTGCACCAATTCCACCATGGGAAGTTGGAAACAAACTGTTATCGCTTGAGTTAGGCGAGGTAAAGGAGCAACTTTATGAGGTCATCAAGAAGTTGCAAGCCTTTTGCCAAGGCAACCAAGATGAAAGAGCGCAAAGGAGGAGGAGGCTAGATGATGATAGCTTACGTGTCAAGATCCCAGAATTTAAAGGTACTCTCAATCCCAATGATTTTATTGATTGGCTATGTCATATTAAAGGGGTGTTTGAGTTCCAAGCATATGATGATAAGAAAAAATATAAGGTTGTTGTTCTTCATCTCAAAGAATTTGCTTCTTTGTGGTGGGAGAACGTTAAGAAACAACGAGATCGAGATGGGAAAGAAAAGGTCCATTCATGGGAGAAACTAAAGAAGTTGCTCAAAAGGCGCTTCTTGCCCAAAGATTTCAAGCAAGACCATGTTGACGTGTGCAAGATCAACAAATCTCGAAGCCAAGACCCACAATGTAACCAAAAAAAAGATTGTGCTTTTTCATATTCCAAGTACCAACAACAGAACAACTACAATTATGACAAAGAAGACTATGATATGTGGATAGAAAGGTGGTATGGGAGAGAAGCTTTACCAAAGAAAGCCATAGAAGTTGTTCAAGTAGAAAAAACAAAGTCAACAGAAATAGAACCAAAAGATTTGGATCTACCAAAGCTAGTGGTGTTGACAAAGAAAGATGAGAACCTAGAAAGTTTAGATCTTTTGGAAATTGAAGCACCAATGACTATGAATGCAAATCCAAAGTGCTTGGATCCTCTAAAGCAAGATGTGCTGCTTGAAAAGGAGATAGATCCAAGAAGTTCAGATCTACCAAAGCACGAGATATTACCAAACAAAGCAAAGGAAGAAATTTTGTTAGAAGAAACACAAGGTTTCATCCAAGACTTGAAGAATTCAGAGGCACTAAGCATGAATAGTGATTTTCTTTGTGGATTTGTATTGTCAAATCATGAGAAGATGATGTGTCAACAACAATCACCAAGACTTGTTGATGCAATTGATGAAGGTGCTACTACAACATTCCATAACTTCAACTATTTGTTTGAATCATATTGTTGCTTAGGTTGTAGACTTCCATCCAAGCAGCATGGTAGTTTGCCATTTATTTATGAACCAACACACTTGGGTAGGCCACCAGAGTTAAAGAATAATTTGTGTGCACAAATTACGGATCTATGGAGCAATAAAACCAAAAGCAGCAATCAAGATTTGAGGACAAATCTTTGTCAAGAAGGGGAGATTGATGCGGATGCACTTAAGGCTCAATATTACGAGTTCCAATATCAAAGAATTAAGAGTTCACAACATAATCCAATGGGTCCAAGAAGGCCAAGGTTGAAGAAGCAGCCCAAGAATATTCCATAGAATCTCTGCAACCTTTAATATGAGAGGTTTCCTAAATAATTGTTGAGTCCTTAATTTCCTAGGTTTAATTTATTGTTTGAGAATATTTCCTTTTGTTTGGTTTTCCATAATTGTCTAGGTTCCTGATTTATCTAGGTTTTCATACTTGTCAGATTTCTGATTTGTTTAGGATTCCTTATTTGTCAGAATCCAGATTTGTTAAAACTTCCTTAATTATAAGGATTCTTGATTTATCAGGATCCTTCTAGAATTAGGTTTTAAGGATTCCTGATTTACCAGGATCCTTCTAGAATTAGGTTTAGCTGCCTATTTAAAGGGAGCATTGTTTCAATTGTAAGCAGAGTTGTTTTTAAGAGAATAGAAACCCCAAAGTTGTGTGATCAACTTTTGCATCCTTTATCCAATTCTTGCCAGGGATTGGTGGTGGAGCACCTCCTTGACTGGTGGCGTTGCCTTTACGTCTTGGAGCTTGTTGGCATCTATCCTTTTATTTTGATTATTCCTATTTTCATTTTTTCTCCCTTCCTCCCTACCAAACACTCACTTTTTCCCACAAAAAAATCCAAAACACCAAAAAAACGATTTTTACATATTTTCTAAACCCGAGCTCGCTCAAGCCCATCATAACATTCGCATCAACAGTCCTCAGCTGCAATGCTTCTGTTACCATCCGCCGTCTAGGCTAATGAGGTGCCCAGATCATCTAACTGTTAAAGGGGCGGACGTGGCCAGCAAGGGGCATTCTCGACTTAATAGGTGAGAACATTCTCGAGTAAGAACGTTCTCGATCCTGATAGTCAGATAGTTGTTTAAACGGCCAAGGGCAAAACAGGTAGATTACCTAGAAAAAAATAAAGGGATTTCGAGGGTAATATTGTGAAATAAGATTCCGCTGCACAGTTTAAATAGGGACATCTTTTGTATTGTGGGGCAGCTTGGATTTGATTGTAATTTTGCATTTTGGTAGTAAAATACTCCTGCATTTTCTCTCTCTTACTTTGCCTCTCGAACTCATCAACACCATAGGTGGCAGTTGACGAGGCAAAGGCCACAAGGCGTGGGTTGATTACGCTCTCGAAGGGCCCTTAACCCGGTCTGCGGTTCAGCGTCGTAACAGCATCTGCCATTATAATGGCTCGTACCTCTTTGCCAGACATCAATCAATCAATGACTAATTGTTGTGCTTCATTATCCTCCTTCCTCAGCAGCCGGTGCCCACACGCTTCCCCACCACCTCATTAGGCCCCACATCTATGCACTGCACCCGACCTTCGCTGCACATGTGGCCCACATACATCGTACCTCAATATCTAACGCGTGGACCCTACATGTGCCTATCCCCTAGCTCCTCCCCTGCCGGGGAGACCAATCTACAGCTCCTTTTCAACAGGTGTTCTCTTCGTGATCCCTGGTCGTACTAAAATATCTTAAGGACCACCCACATCAAAACTTTTGGAAGACTCTGGATCGTCTGGACCCGCTAAGACGGCCTTTATTATGGTCAAATTATTAGTTGACTGAGTAATATTAAGTTATAAACATTATTAGTGAAAATTATTTAATCATACTTGTTACAATGCCCATATCTGACCCAAAAATTAAATGAACGGAGAGATATTTATATCAAAAATGTCACTTTAACTTATAAGTTACCAAATCTTTATAAATCTTATAAACCAGCCTTTAGGTCAACATGTATGGTCAAATTCTTTTGTTAGTATTATTATTATTATTACCGTGGTTGTTGGTAGAAATTAGCTGCCGTTTGCTCTGCAGCAAAGACACTTTCCTCGGAGCATTGATTACGAGGACAATAAACAGATCAAGGTGGTTGGATTTTCAGGTGCTCGATGATGACTTTTGAAGTAGGGAGAGGTACGCGTCGCTTGTAACGAAGGCCAATTGGGCCTACGACTCTCGTGTAGGATACGCCACGGCCTTTTACAGGCAGAGCACCACCGATCATTGACATTTGTGTATCACCAAATGGTAATTTAAGATGTCCCTTCAACATGTAGTGGCTAATTAATCTATTGTTGATCTCACTGATAATTAACTTCAGCATGGTTATGCATTAGGTTTTTAAAATGCAACTTGTTTGGACTCTTCATTGCCTTCAAGTGAAAAAGAACAAACAGTTTTGTTGATAAGTATTTAGTTTAATTGAGAGTAAGTGTAAGTTAAAATTTCTAAGTATTAAGTTTCATATCATGCTATATGAATTTGTGTTCAAACAATTTACTCTTAGTAACCATGATATATATTGATTGTGGAATACTCATATTTGCACAAAATAAAGAGATTCTCTAACAAGAAAATAATCAAACCAACTTTGCTATCTCTAAATTTGGTTTCGAAAATAAGCCGTGCATGAAAAATTGTTACTACTGGATAACCATGATAATGAGGTCCTGGCCATCTCATATTGGAAGAAACCAAACTACAATTGATCTTGTTGTCTTTTGCTTTTCTAACAAGAACAGACGAGTTCTATTCCTAAATACTTATCTAGCAGATATAATATATATCAAATATATTTGAATTATGCTTTTTAGTTATAAACTTTAAAAGTAATCACCTACCTAGTAGTTCAAGTGAAGTTATCAAAGAATTCCCACTTAAATGGTAGGGGATCTTGAAACTCCATCCCCAAATACTCCCTTTACCAAACTAAAAAAGAAATTCTAATCTTATATTAAAAACGTAGGTAGGCAAAGAGATAATTCATTTATAAAATTCTACGGCAGATCAGATGGCAACAATAAGTAGATATGCAGTAGTTACATATGTAGTCATTAATTCCAAACACCCATAACAAAGCAGCAGCGGTACATAAAATCCAAACATAGTCACACACACCAAAGCAGACACGAAACATTTCCAAATTCCTGAGTACTTGGAAAGCTCATGGCTGTCTTATTTTACAACAACATGGACCCAAATATACGTTCCATTTCTTCTTCACTTTAAGTAAACGATCACTGATACTTTGTTGATCTTTCTACAGCTTTTTGCCCACTAGCAGTTGCATGGGTCGCAGTTGCAGCTTGATCCGCACTTGCAGCCGTGTCCTCCTTCAACGCTCATCTCAGGCCCCTCGGAGTAGCTGCAACAACAGTGACAAACTTATTAGTTTTCAAATCCATCCCATTTCACCTGCATGAATATCAAATTCGAAACAAGCTTAGATCTACCTTTTCACTGGGGCAACATCAGCGACGATGGTCTTAGAGGTGGTCTTCTCTGACAAACCAAGGACAGGGTTCTTGCTGGAGCACCAAAAACATGGCGGAAAAAACTTAGCCCAAGAATTCAACAACGAGTACACAGAAAAAAAAAAATTTAAAAGATGTTCATCATCTGTAGGACCTTAGCAAAAGATAGCAAAATACAGATCGGACCAAATACTAGAAGAAATAGACGTACCAGTTGCAGCCACTGCCGCAGCTGCATCCGGAGCCACAGCCACAGGAAGACATTTTCTTCAGACTATTGATTAACAAATACCAGAAGATGAAGAGGTGGTTGGCCTGAACTGTAGGATGACTTTGGAGTCAGGCCTTGGCTACTATTTATAAAGAAGAAGAGAGTAAGGAGTGGCAGGCATCGACCGTACACGTGTATAAATCCTAGACTGATGGCGTCTTAGACTTTTTAGCAGTGAATGTCACGGTCCCGTCTTCGTGGAGCACCACCAATCATTCACATTCATGAATAGCTAAGTCGTCGATTAATTGATTATTAATTCCGGATGTTAATCACCTTCCAAGGCGTTTCAGCATTGGGTTTTCAGAATCATTTTCTAAATTATCATCTGGGTTTGTCAGGATTTGTTAGATTTATAGTTTCTGTGGATATTTAATTTTTCTTTAATATAAAAAAAAAAGATTAAGTATTCTTACTCCTCGATGGTCTACATCAATTATATATAAGCCGTTTAAAATATTTTTATTTTAATTCCATATGTCCCTACAATGTCAGTCTATTTTGTCCTGTTGACGGATTTAATAATTGCTTAGACGAAGTCATCAAAATCCAACTGTTGAAAGATTCATTGCCGAACCGGAAGATACCGATCTCACACAGGCTCTAAGGTGGATACGGCTCAGAAAAAGAATAAGATTTATGGGAATCTGCCGTTTGCAATGTCAAATGGATAAGCCCATAGCTGCCTTAGTATTGATCGATCAATTTCTTTGGGATTCGTGATTCTCTGTATCACAGGTATGGCTGTTTTTTGTCCAATTTATTATTATTGTAGAGATGGACCTTTTGTTTTATATCAGTACTGCACATATTTGGGATAGACATTGTGTAGGAGAAGATGAGTTGTGGATATAAAGAAACAAATTATTTAGAGAAATTCTATCCTCCTATCTAAAATGTCAAGCAGTCTAAAGATTTAATTTAAAAATCAGCTCAAAATTTAAAAATATTTTTTATATTTAAATCTCATCAAAATGGATTATGTTTTTTATATGAGATGTTTTTTTAACACATATATCTTAGAACATCAACTGACAATGAATTTAAGATTGCACAAAATAAAGCATATTTATCCTATATTTTAATACTTATCAAAAGTCTAAAAACTCAATTCAAAAGCATGTGACTTCTTCTTCTTTAGGAGTAAGATTCTTAAGTCCTCAAACCCAAGCTCCCTTCTCTTTGAAAAAGCATTTTAATAAAAGGCAAAGTTATCTTTGATCATGCTAATGAAGCTTTTTTATTTATTTATTTTTTTGGGGGGGATTGATGCTTCAAGAAGGAATTTACAAGGCTTAAAAGCCTAATTAAAAAATTAGTTTAAAGATTAAAATTTTTTTATTTAAATTTTCTCCTAAGCATTTTATTTTTGATACTGAATATTATTAAACAAAAAATTAAGTAGAATGATATAATGTTAACTTGACCCTAATATTATGTTAAAATGTTTAAAACTTAATTTAAAAAGTTAACTTGAAGTTTAAAGAAATTTTTTATTTAAGTTTCATATAGAAAATCTCATCTTGGAAGACTCATCTGTGGGCAGAGGAATTATGCCCAGGCTTACATAGATTGCGCCTCTTTCATTCTGCTTTAGCAGCATACTCTGTTCAAACTGCCAGTGGTGGTCTCTGTTTTCCTTAACCCTAAGGACTCTTGTTTATTTTCTTGCTTATGGCCACTCTAAAATAAACTTGAAATAGGCGTGGACAGAGGGATTATGCCCAAGCTTACATAGATTGCGCATCTTTCATTCTGCTTTAGCAGCAAACTCTACGTTCAAACTGCCATTGGAGGTCTCTGTTTTCCTTAACCCTAAGGACTTCTTGTTTGGTTTCCTGCTTATGGCCACTCTATTTAAACTTGAAATGGGCTTAAACCGCTATAGTTCTTGATGCTTTTTTTCGGCGTTCTATGTCTATTTAGTGCCTCATTCTCTAACCATGTGTAATCTTTTTCCATTGCTCAGCTCGTAGAACTTGGATCCATGATGATTTTGGCCTACTTTGATCATAATATGGAAAAATGGGGTGGAGAGATTCACCTAATGTGCTGATTGGCCGGCCGACCCAAGTCTTCTGAGAAGTTTCTGGGTTCATTGGCCTCTTAATTTGCCCAACTACATGATTTTGCGGATGTAGTCAGGTTTTAAGATTTCCTTCTGAAATTTAACTCGTACATTGAACTAGAATACCCATAACAAAGCAGCGCTGGTACATAAAGTTGAACACAGAACAAAGGGCCACGAAACAGTCTATAGTAAAGCAAAAGGATCAGCAAAAGCAGCTGTCTTATTTACTGTAATATAGATCCAACCAAACATCCATTCTCGTGTTCGCTTTTATTCTTATAATACTCCAACAGCCGCAAATGCTTTGTTCGGCCCTCGTTCAACCGTTCTCAGTTGCAGTTGCATGGGTCGCAGTTGCAGTTTGATCCACACTTGCAGCCGTTCTCCGCTCCGGAGCTCATCTCGGACGCCTCGTAGCAACTGCAATAACATATTAAAACTTCAAGTTATTTGCATGAAAATTGGAATCTGCACACGAAGTATGTATATGTCTTTATACACATACGCCTTCACCGGTGCAACCCCGACAACTATGGTCTCAGTGGTGGTCTTCTCTGAGTAACTCAGGCCAGGACTCCTGCCGCAGCTGCAGAAGCATAAGGGAAAGATAGGGGAGCAAGAAAACAGCTCAAGAAAACAGAAAAGCAAAAGATGAACGATGCGTTATAAAATGTGTTTTTCACAAGAACCGCCATGCTTAGAAACTAGAGGGGATACCCATTGCAGCCGCCGCCGCACTTGCAACCAGAGCCGCAGCCACAGTTTCCTCCACAGCAAGACATTTTCAACAGGGGAGTTAGGAGAGGATTTAGAAGAGATTTAACTGTGAACTGAAGTCTCACTGTCAAGGGTGAGTTTTGAAGTGCAGACCTAAGCTACTATTTATAGTGCAGTTCAGCCTGTCAATCTTTTTTCTTTTTCTTTATTTGGGAAGTTAAGTATTTATTCTATTATAGGTCTAATCAACCAACAGTGAATAAATTCCAAGAAACGTATGAAAGGGACTCCTCAATTACTTAAAACTTGGACAAACAACAGAGAAAAAAAAAAAAAAAGAGAGAGAAAGAAAGAAAGAAATCAAAATCTTGGAATTTTGTTCACCTAATTGCATGAAATATCTTTGATAAATTCTGAAGTTGTTTACCATGTGGGACCTTGAGGCCAAGAACATCTGGGTTTGTTAACAAGAAAACAAAAGTGTCATCCAATCGTACGCTTAATCTTGCCCCCTCTTCAATTTCTTGTAAAAAGCAGAAGATTCCCAAGTTAAGGAAGAAGACGGTGGAAAAGTCTATGTCAGGGACAATTATTCAAGGAAAAACAATAATTTCAATATAAATGTCACTGTCCATTGCCTTGGGTATCCAATATTCTTTTTCCACCGTCGCCTTGAAGATAAGAAGTCATGATTGATCAAGTAGTAGACAAAAGTCCCATTTAATCATCCTCATGCGTCCCCCTCAATTATTTGTAAAAATCCAGAGGAAAAAATTAAGAAAGTTGTCGCGAAGGTGTTCATCAATAACAATCCCTGAGGGAAAATATTATATGATTTTTATATTCTCCATGTTCGTCAATATCAAGAAATAAGAAGCCAAAAACCATCTTATCCTACAACAAATAAATGAATGACATTCTACCCGTGAGAAAGTAAAACTCACACTAAAATGATGATGATCTTGTGAATCTTTTCGTGCAACTTCAAGGAAGAATTACCAAGATTTTACTTATCATGTTCCAATCGAGAAACTCACATTTTTCATGCCTAAATCCCTCACTTTTATTTAAGTAATTGGGTCTTGCATGTGGCAAAGTTTGAATCATTTAACTTTGTAATGATGATGAATATCTTCCCAACTGTATCACAAGATATCTTTTAAAAGTAAGAGAATCTTAGTCGTTTCACTCGTAAACAGTGATGCCAACTTTTGAATAGACAGAAAAAGGACCGATTAAACAAATCATCTATGGAACCCACATGAGAAATGAAGACTGGGTGGAATAAATGGCAGGCTTTTGGCAAAGAGAGTCCTGTAATGAAATTCCTTTCTGCACTTCCATTAACAAAAAGAACGGTACTAGTTGCTTCCGTGCTTTCACGTTATCTCTATAACAGCAAAACCTAACATGTGCAGAAACTCGCCTTTTGCTTTTAGCTTCTGACTTGGTATAAAAGCTCTGATCGGTCATAGGTGCTGGGATGCAGAATAAGGTAGCTAGGAGTCGAGATGTTGCAGATGGTGGGCCTCAAATGGCTGCTAACCCTCGATTGTGGAGTTTTCTTTGGTTGCAGGCAACTATTGAATTGTTATCTTGACATCTATGGAGCTCTGTGTCTGCCTTTTCCATCTTTTATATAAAAAGGAATTGTTTGTCGACTTCTTTATCTAACAGCCATTGAGTAATTCTTGCTTATTCCTACTTTGTTTTTGGTTCTGATGGAAAGCTAGTGCTGCAATATCATATGAATAGTAACCTGAGTTTCATTCAGAATGCCAATGGTCAGATTATCCTCTTTGGCAAATTTACAAGATGCTAAGACTGTTATTAGTGTGACTGTCCAATCTTATATTGCTAAAGTGCAAGTAGAATTTTGATTATACATAGATTTCTCCCCCCACTTCTCAAGTTGATGCAGGTGAAGTGATTCTGTTATAAGATTCTGGAACCCAAGGATTATCTACTTGGGAGCTTGCCCCATGCCAATTTGACAAAGTCTTCCACGTAGAGAATGTGTGACTAAATTATGTTTGTGCAGAAGGCAACGTTTTGCCACTTCACTTGCAGAGAAGTAATAGGCATTCTTTGATTGATATTGTTCACTGCTTTTTGTGAAGCTCTTGCTTCTTCTTCTTTTTGGTTCTCAGGCAATTGTAACTTTGTTGACCAAGAACACTTTTGGGCTTGCATGATTCCAGCGCACTTCCGCTAATCTTTATGTTCTATATGAGGTTCTTCTCAAGCAACTTTAATCTTATTCGGAGGTCCACTATGGAGCAAGAGAATTCGATTGCATCAACAGAATAAAATTCGCGTTAAACAATGAAGGCAGAGATATTCCTTGTGAGTGCGTTGAAATTGAGAACAAATTGGTACATTGTTCACAAAGGGGAAAAAATTGAAAAGTCCAAAGACTAGTGCAAGTACATTAAATTAATGAAACATAATAAAACCACTGGCGTTGTGATTATGTAGTCCCCCCTTGTTGATGTGCCCCATGGAAGTCTTGGTAGGTTGAACATTTCCTGGGGTCAAAGGAGATCATATACAACCTTTGAGATTAACGAACTTGGTTAAACAAAAAGCATGTAAATACACCTCTTGAGGGCTTTAGTGCCCTGGCTGGACTGATTTAGGCCAGATGCAATTGACTCATCTGTTAAGCCCACTAAAACCTAATGACCTGTAATAAAATATTTTTATATATGAATGAATTATTTCGGCTCTCATAAACCAGTTTTAGATAAACATAGTATTAAATTTTATACTGTAAATTATGATTCCAGTGTAAAATCCTTACACCAATATTACTTGGGATGGGAAGGAGGGGTGTTAAATTTTTACACAAAATCCTTTTAAATTTAGTTGAATTGTGTCCCTACTTACAAGCTGATTTCATGGAGAAAATATGCATTCTAACATATGGGTTAGATGTTACCGGACCTAATGGATTGTGGCTGCTTTGAAGAGATTCAGCCGCTTGCCTTATTTCAAGACTCACAGCAGTTCCATGGCTTATCGTGTTTGCAAAATGCCGTGGCTTGCACAAGTTCTATGTAGCAGATGCATCTTAGGAATTTTCGAATGGTAAAACGTGTGCTTGGGGAAGAACTATTCACCTATAAGTTGGCCCATGAAGTTTGAACTCCTATCAGCTTAAGCACAAATAACAGCAAGAGTTTGACGCCAGTGTGCAACACTTCATTATGAGCTAAATTAAAGACCAAAACCATGCAAAATTCAATAGCGGAGTATAAATTAGCATTGCTGCATTGAGGTTCCATTCGAACCAGTTATTGACCCTGAATAAGGAACAAAATGAAGCAAATAAAACATGCTATTGAGGTGTAAACAGTCAAGACAGGTTCTGATGATTGCATTATCTCCTAGACAGGGAAAACGGACAGAAGAGCCACAGAGAACCACAGATCCTGCAGCCAAACGTTGAAAAAATCATTGACTGACAGACTACAGTGGTTTCGAGTCCTCTTGCAATGTCCAAAATTAAACTGATTCAACCCAAGGGGCATTCCCAGCGCTATCCAGTGCATATTTCTCTGTAAACTTATATTATTCGATTGGTGATGGTAGGGTTTTCTTGGGGGGAAGGTGGTGTCGGTATCGAGCACTCCTTATTAACCACCTAATCAAGCAATATTCCATCTAAACGGAGTCTGCTAGAAATTTCACCATTTACAAGTCCTTTAAGACCAGTTTTCAGCTCTGATACTCCCTCCTCCAAAACAGCACAGACAGGAAAAATAGGAACACCCGGCACTCTTCTGTTTAGTTCTTCATACACCTCTTCAGCTCCATTCTCATCAATTTTATTTGCAACTACTATGGATGGCCGATCAGATAAACCCTCTTGATGGTATTCGAGCTCCAAAATAAGATCTCTCAGCTGTTCCCATGGTGGAATACCCTTTCTACCATCTAATGCAGCAGCTAAGTCTACCACATAGGCCAGAACCTTTGTGCGTTCTATATGGCGTAGGAATGCATGTCCAAGTCCACGATTTTCATGGGCACCTTTAATGAGTCCGGGAACATCAGCCACCGTGATAGATAAGTCATCAAAGTTCAGATTACCTAAGTTCGGCCTAAGAGTTGTGAAGGCATAGTGTGCTACAGCCGGCTTAGCCCTTGATATGGCACCTAGTAGTGTGCTTTTGCCAGAATTAGGCATCCCCACAAAGCTCACATCAGCAATAATCTTGAGTTCCAACATAAGAAGAGACTCTGAACCAGGAAAACCCTTGCTAAGAGAGGACTGATCATCATCAGATACTTCGGTGCCAAAGGCATCATCCTTATCAACCCCAGGACTCACAGACTTGGGCTTCTTTGGAACTTTGACAGTGGATAGATTCCCCAAACCGCCCTCCCCTCCTTGAGCAACTATAATTCGCTGACCTGGTTCTGTTAACTCTGCAACATTGAATTTCATTTTTTCTGTTTGATCTACCTCATCTTTCTCTGCTGTCTCTTCTTTGGTACAAATTTTGGATCTATTGAATGGTAAAGAAAATTGAGAAAATTCATCAGTTGATGCAACATGATCCATCTGCTTATTGCTTTGAGTAGGTCCTTCATTTTGAGATGAAGAGCAATCAGTGCTTTGGACTGATTCAACTTCAGAGATATCATTGACTAGTGTACCAGGAATCTCCCATGGATCCAGATCTGTTGAAGAACGGTTTTCAACAATGCTAGGAATTTCACCCCCTATAAGATGTATCACAGTGCCAACAGGAACATAAACAACCTAGCAGAGGCAATACTTTGTTAATGAATCAGAGCATCCATTTAGTTAAGTGGCCAACAATAGTCCACTTGAAGAACATTGCAGGTAAAAATAACAGCTTTAGTATACCTTATCGTTCCCTCTGGTTCCAATCAGATTCTTTGAGGCTCCATGTTTCCCCCTGTTTGCAGTCTGCAAGAGACCATAACTTTCATTCAATTTTGTCCTTCCCGGGGCATCAAGCTATACTTTATTTGAAGATCGTAAGGGGAAAGCTACATACAACATGATGTTGCAAACCACTGAAGTCCCAAACTGTTGGGGAACATTCCAAAATCACATCGCCACCTCTTCCACCAGTACCACCTACATTGATTGGCGAGAAAGACGACAAAGTAGCAACATTACAAATTAGCATTCACAAATCTCATGACATTGGAAACTTCTCGATAGTAAGACTAACTAGAAATGAAATTGGTCATATTTGTTTACTCTCCATGTTTTCTGACAGAAATCAGTATTTAACAGAAAAAGGAAATAGAACATTGTCCGCAGAACCAACAAATACCAGGAAAAATAATTATAAGCCTGAATAACTTCTACTGAAAAATCTGTGTATGGCACAATATGTAACCAAATGATGATAGACATTAAGCTGCTCACTTACCATCAGGTATGCCACGGCGTTCATGCCGGCTACGGCGAAAGCTAGAACAACCATTGCCACCATCACCTCCTTTAGCATATAGCTTAAATCTATCTCTCATTTTCCTCTCCTGCAAAATAGTCCCATGACATGATTGCCTTTGTTAAAATCACACAAATACAAGATGATTTGAGGGATTGTATGCACAATGTTTTGTAGTAGCAGGTGGTGGGAATATGTGCGCTTTTTCAAGTGTGTGTGTGATGAAAAGAAAGGGGTGAAAGGAGGGAAGGGGAGGGTGCAGTTTGAGATGTGGTAACCTGCAAAGGGGCAAGCTTGGCTTTCCTTGGAGTATCGGAGAAGAGAGAAAACAATGAGAAGCTCCATGGAGATTTTGAGGATTGTCTCAATGTCTCTAAGTGCCAAAGAGGCTTTCCACTGCGTATCCACATCTGTCTCTCGTTTGTTATCCCTCAAGCTATTCTTAGGCTCAACATTCAGAATTCCTTGAACTTTTATTCCATCCTCTTCATACCTGTCAAAAAATATATTCATCCTGTGAGCAGTCACATGATGTAATGCACTTACAAACTGTTAGAAGTAAATAAAAAAGCAGGCATATCAACTCAAAAAATTTTATCAAACATTCACCATATGCTGCCATCCAAACTCTACAGTGCATAATCTCAATTTGTCCACCAAAATCAACACCAGCATTCAGCATCTTTTGCATTTCATGACAACTACACTTCACTAGAATGCAAAATCTTAGCAAACTACTATCAATGTAACCATTAACCTCGAGTATAGCATTGCACTTCTATAAATATGCTATCCATACTGTGAAAAAAGAATTCCACCCAGTAACCAAAAGTAGAATTGAAATTCATTAGATACGGATAGATTCGTATTCATTTTGCAGCAACCATCAGCAAAGGAAATTTCTAAAAACCAACTGGCTAAGGTTATTCCAACGATATTCTTTTATAGCCGTAAATTAAAAAAGAAATAACTAGAATCACCTCCTTGTGAATTAACAGTCTTTAAATTATCAGCTATATACAGAAGACACTGCAGCTCAGTAATGTGGAGCTCATCGGATCATAGATTCATAGCAAATTAAACTGAAAACAGGACAAACATAATCCAACAAAATTACAAACAATGAGCATAATAGCATCTGCATAAACACGCTGAAGTAAGGCAACATATGGACCCGAAAACAATCAGCTCCGAAACCAAGTCAAAGTAAAGATTCCTACTTCCCACGAAACGAAGGCTCGGGGCTTCAGAACTAATAAACCCAATAAAAAAAAAAAAAGACACAAAGAAGTACGTAAAACCCCAAAGAAGTACGAAATCGATACATACCTAAAACCCCATGCCCATAATCCGGTTGCTAATAAACCCAAGAAAGGAACAAAAAAGAATAAGCAGCCGCGTCCGATCTCTTATGGTAGTGGAAAACTTAACTCCATGAAACCAAAGAGTTAGCCCTGGTTGTGTCGCGTGCTTTCTTTTCCCGCATTTTCCCAGCAATTTGGGGAGTCCAGACCCTTCGCGCTTCGATGTGCTTACGACGTCGTATAACGACTCATAAGCTGTTAAATGATTTTAATTATGGGAGATTATCTTATCTAATTTGCATTGAGTAGCGTCAATATTAGAATCATTTCATAAAAATAAATAGTTAAAAATTTTACCATTCAAAATGGCATAAGGAAGTACATAAACAGATAAAGAACATATTGAGTCAAAATATTATTTTACTAACCTAACAATATTTTTATATGTGTCCCTCATTTTGTAACTTCTCTTTTTCTTTAAACAAGTATTAATAGAAAATATATCTAATTTGTATTCAATTTTGTAAGTGTCTTATAGGGTGCAGTGAAGATAATAAGAAAAGCTTATGTGAGAGATTTTACAAAACAAGTATTTTAAGTTCAAATCTCTTCAATTATATTAACCTGAGCATGTTTGCTTTGGGGCCTTCAAACTTGAATCTTAATAACATACTTGAACAATTGAATTTCTTACTAGAAATTGATCACTAAAAAAGAAAAATTACATTTTTCTCTAAATAAAAACATACAAGTTGATATAACATTAGTATAAAACAATATATCGTATACATGTTGATGTAAGAATTCTAAGAAGATCTAAATACGCTACAAGCAAAACTTTATATACAAGCCTGCACCTAGCAGCCTTAAAGAGTGACCTTTAAGCCTTTGTCTATCAAAAAAAAAAAAAAATCTCAAGAATACATAAGTTCATCCAACAGTTCTTCAAAAATCAAATCCTCTAACTCAAGCGCTACACACTCGTCGTCAAACTGGAGGTTCTTCCAACCATCACCCTTCCGTAAATCTCGACCCACAACATCATCCAGTGACTGGTCCAGCTCCGGCCTCAGGCTCCGGTAGGAGCTAACTTTTGCCCAAACCTCCTCGAGGAGATGGTCCCCCATGGGCATTGGTCGGATGTGGTGGTTGAAGGAGAAGGCCTTTGGGAAGTAGGTGAATGATCTCTCGTAAATCTCAATAAGTGTGTCATTGATTAAATCAAAGAGAAGCCTGCGATCATCACCGTCGTCTGTTTCCTCTCTGCAATCTTCAGATTCTGGGAGCGACAGAGCCTCCAAGTCCTTAAAAAATGAAGGAGACAGAGGCTGTTCTAGTGAGTACCATGACCCGAGGTGCTTGGTTTTAATGAAGCCTGAGAGCTCAAGAACAACTCTCACATAGTTGAAGGCGGCATCATCGAGTTCGTCCCAATGAAAGTGCAGGCACTGACTTTCATCCCCCTTATTTGGGATTTCCGTACTCTCTGGGGCTTCTGCTCCGCAGAATGCTGGTAAAGAATCTCTACTGTCTTTGTTTTGTTGATCAACGGAAGTATCTTGCTCATCCATTTGAATGCTCGTAGGATTAAACACTGGACCTGATACATTTAGTTCAAAAAGATTCAATCGCCATCTCTGAACAGTGAAAGTAACTTGAACTTCAAGCAAAAAAATAGTTCATTACCAAAGATAATGATTATAACTGGATGTTGGGGATCAGATAAGTACATTGGTACGAGGTGTATACGCTTACCTTCATGAATTAGAAGCTCCGCAATTGTGGTTATATCATGAGGAAACCAAGTTTCATGATCAGAATGTGGACCTGGTTCTGCGACCTCTGTCCAAGGATGTTCAAGCTCTCTGCTATGGTTCATCGCCAAACCAGTATCTTGGAGTGGACTGCTTTTCTCAATTGCCGACTCGCTAAAGGCACCTCTGTTTTCTGTTTCTTCATCATTTCCACCCACTGTTGGATCTTCTGAAGATTGGATATTGCAACCACTTTCAATTACTTCAGTCTCTAGTACATCGTGTCTTGTTTCAATAGTCTGTGCCTTGAATGGAGTGCTGATGGTCTTTGTTTCACCATGATGCTCATTTTCAGATATTGCAGTGCTATGTGCATCGGTTCTTGCTTTCATCTCTGTGCTTAGAGCATCAATAGATAGCTCATTTAAAAAGGAAGTAAAAGAATCAAGATCAGGCAGAGAAAGTCTCCTTCTGACCGACTTTGGAGGACGCCCACCTGATGGAAACTTGCTTTCATTTGTCAATTTGAGGCTCTTAGACTGAAGCCATTTGGCCTCTCTCCCAAAACTACGTTGAAACAACTCAGCATATCTATCCACAGACTCGTTAAGAGAGGATGATCTTCGAATATGGCTGGGTCTTCTTTTGCTAAGATCGTAATCAGAAGCATTAGCGTCATTACTACTCCTTGATTTGTCTATTGACTGTTGATGATACAGAAAAATCTCCGGCCTTTTAGAAATTACTTTTGCATAAGGATCACTTTCAGTGAGTGCTTCAGCAGATTTCTGATTACTTTCTTTTCTGTTCTCCATGAGTGCATGCTTTATTCTCTGCTTAATTTCCTTGAACCGATTAACAACATGGTGATTCCACCCTTGGTAACTTAATTCCTGGGTAACACTGCCTATACTGTTATTGGTGGCCAATTCAAAATGATATTCTTTCTGAGTCTTGGATGTACCAAACCCCGATGACTGGGAAGCAGAAAGCTGCTTTTCACCTTTTGGGAAGATCCAACTTTCACCTTGCTTGTGTTTGGGTGTTCTAAGCCCAACATTTTTCATTGGTATTGAATTGGGTGTAGGATATGATACGGATTTGGTTAATCTTGCTCTGGGATTGGAGTTCTGCCGACCGTGGAAGTGCTTCGTTCCAATGCTTGTCTCTTGTAAAATCTTCAGAAAAGATTCCTTGTTTACCTCAAATATATCCAGAACATCAACACAGTCATTAAACTGATTGTTCTTCAGCTGATCAGCCTTTGTGAGGTTCTGGTTTCCCAAGCTACACTTCTTGTCAGGTACAAGTTCATCAGAGGTCAATGGAAGAGATGATTTTTGAAATCCACTATCTGGGTGTACTTCACGACGAGATTTGTCTGAAAGCTGTAAATGCTGGACTGGGATAATCCTCCTCAACCATATTCTGGCAGCATGGCTGAAATCCCAGTATCTGAGAATTGATTTTTTTGTATGACTTGTCCCTGATCTCTCATGTGTGTTTGCAGGGCTAGCTTCTGCATCATATCGTTCAACCTGACATATATCACGAGGTGTACATCAGATCATCGCTTGGATCTGACAAATCCAGAAGTGATTGAATGTATGGCACAAACTTACCAGCGACGGTTCTGCTGCAGAATCCATCCCTCCTTGCGCTTCAATATCATGCTTCTTCAAACTTGTTTTTGCACTTACTTTGCCTGCAATCGAAGAATGATAAAGTTTGTCAATGTAAATCATGATGAAACAATACATCCCCTCAAAAACCACTACGGACTATAGTTCTTATATGTGAAATATAGATTATGTCATCTCTTTAACAAAAACTAGCATTGGAAATTAAAAAAAAAATATCATTAATTCGAAGATTTGTACCTTAGAATCGACTTGTAAAAATATGACATTTTTTTATATTAAAACAAATTTTTGCTAAGTGTAATAGATAACTTACATCTAGCATGCCTTCCTCCGCCTTGTTTGCAGCGTGTGAGCTTGTTTTTGACATGGTGGTAATCGAGAAAATGGAGTATGCCCCACAAGCAGCCCGGCTGATTCCCTTCGAATTGAACGCGAGAGAGTGTTCGGTCCAAGTGCACTTCCATGGTTGGGACAATAAAAAAGGCTGTCCTCTCAACTGTGAGGAAGATAGAGAAAAGAATAACCGTGAGAAATGCATGCAATCTAAACAACAATACAATTACTTTACAACTCATTTTATACAGAGAAGTTTCGTGGTTTACAGAGGAGAAAGAGAAAAATATTTCAGAGTTAATCCATGGAGTTTGATGAGAGAGAGACGTTTCGGTTTGATGTTTCTTTATTTTTCTGCTCTGTTTCTTCTACGTTGCTTCTTAGCTCAGGTGTAATTAATGCACCAGCAAGAGAGTAATTCAAGCTCCAACACGCTTTCCCAAGAATCTTTTATTAAAGTCTGTCCTGCTTCTTTCTTTTATAGGTTTGTTGACAATGGTTTGCCTTCTATGGTCTAGGAGTTTTAAGATCACCTCCCTGTCTTAACAAACGAACAAAATTGGTAAAGTGCGAGCTTTCTGCATTGTTTAATGGCGGTTTATGTAGTATCAGGTTTCTGCAACGGAGTTAATCAATTGATTAAGTTTCATGTTAAAGCTCGCCCATGGCTATGTTAGATATGAAAGCAGGAAAACTTAAAACAAAAGGTTAAAAAAAGTGAAAGCAGGAAAAAGATATACAAAGCCTTTAACACACTCCCTCCACAAATAGTGTGGACAATAACTGAGGTGCACAGGTTCAGATCAGAAAGGTACATAACTTTGTTGATACCATATTATAATACTAGGGAAGCCCATTCTAAAATCTAGAGATAATAAATGGTTAACCTCTATCATTAATGAGACCAAGTTGGCCAGAATTTTATTCTGACGTGGGATACAGGATGCCTCAACAATGTTGCCTCCAGGCACCCGAGACAATCCTTGATCCTAAGACTTCATCAGTTTCAGACATCTGTTCCTAATATTCTATAAAAACAAGCCAGAAACAAGAGATTCTGTAGAGAAAATAGAAAAGGTGACCAAACATGAACTCTAGAACTATGAAGAGAGAAGCAGATTGACATATCCATGTATGTCGATCAGAACTGCAGACTTGAAGTTTTGTCAAACTCCATCAAACCAACCCAGTCTCAGAATTGAGTTCTAACCTGAAGAGTCAGGTAACTACAGAGACAAAGAGTTGAATGCAAATAACATATCACGGAATTCAACACAGCTAATAAATTTCTCGAAACTGAAAATCAAGGAAAAGCGTTAAACAAACTAATTAAGGAACAAAGAGAAGAAACAGAAGGAAATATCTGTAACCTTTCTCTGGGAAAAAAGAAGGCTACGGCGACTCCTCTCGAGCTACGCTGGAGCTCCACGGACATGGCGGGCTCTGAAGGTCAAGGGAGAGACTAAGACTAACAAAACTTTCAGGTTCTGCAGAAGATATATAAAGAGAATGAGGAAAGAAGGCTAGAAAGCAACAGGGTTTTACGCAAGTGGGAGATACGTTTTTTTATTGCTTTACGGCACACGAGAAGATCAAGAAGTAGAAGAAGGTCGTTTGGTAGTTAGTAAAGACGAGACGCCGAAGGTTGTTCCGGCATCCAAAAGCAGCCAAGGCTGGTCCTCTGTCTCCATGTTTGACTCGGCCTGGTCTAAACCCTACAGCCGAGTCTAAGAAGTGCCAGGTCCATTAAGCAAAAGGTTACATCTAGATGACCAACCATATTGTAAAGGATAAACTTTATATAAAGAGGTCAAGCACAGACTTGTTTGGGCTACCCACCATGAAAATATAAAAAAGGTGAGTAGAGATTAGGCCAGTGCTGGTTGGGAGGATCCCGCTACTGTATTGATTCGTTAGTTTTGGTCATCTACAATCGCTAGTGACAAAGTGAGTGGAGGTGGTTGAAATACTGTTCGTTATTAATTTACTACTTTCTATCAATAACCTTATCAGTGAGCTATTAATCCAACTTCGTTACCCATAGAATTATCTCTAAAGTCTTTTTGATGAAGACAAAGATTAAAAAAAAAGTGGGTGTTACGAAGGGTTTAATTTTCTCCTTTAAAAATCAACTTTTAAGAGATATACATAACTCTATAAGGATGATCTCTGGTTAAAATCTTAATCATGCGAGATAATTATTATTTTTAAGATGTTTCATCAAAATTACAAAGAGCCACTTACAGCTAATGTATAAAAATAATAGAATGTAATCATAAAAATAAAATTTACAACTAAGAAAGTGTTTTACTTTAACCCAAACTTTAACATCATGTTGCTGTCACCTGACCTCTATTTAATCGAAATTGAGCAGTGTTTGATGCTGACTTGTGTTGACGCATCAACGGGCCTCTTTACCTGAGACTATTAATCAACGATCGAGAACCCTCGAAGTTGATCTCTTTTTTGTGTCAATTCATCAGAGACATCAAATTAGACCTAGTCGCGATGCTTTAAGCTTTCAGATTTTCCCATGCATGCGTGGACCATGATCGTTTTGACTGTGGACCGTCGATGCTTTGGTAAGCAGCCACTACTCGTTGTCTTTTGCATTTCCCACAAACACAATTGCTTGTTTTCAGATATTTATACAATAAACTTGATGAAGTCTACAAACCTCTTGACCAGTCATAATATAAATAAATCTATTTATTTTGAATAATCAATGAAAGCGACATAGCAAAGTTATTAAATGAAAGTAATACGGACTTTTTCGAAAATTTTCTAATGATAGCATCAAATCCTAGAGAATTACGGAATCAATTAGTTGTTATTCCTTACCTAATATAATCTTCTTTCATTGCTTTAACCATCAAAAGGTGTCTCCTCGTATCATTTTATTCTAAACAAGCAGTCACAAAAAATAAGGATGACAACCTAGTTATAGGCAAATCAGGAAGAGACTATTTATAAACTTAAAAGAAGTTTATAAATTTCAAGAACAACAATACATATATATACATATATAGGAATTTAAAGCTCAGGGTTTAGGTCTTTGCATTCAAAGGAATGTAATTATCATATCATTCAACCTAATAAATCATTTTGTTGTCATTGATCATAAATGGTGTAAAATTTTATCATATACCATAACATCTTGGTTCGATATTTTTATTTATAAGTGAAGGGTGTCTCCTTATTTTAATTACCCATTTTAAGAAATAAGCAAATTATTATAGCTTAATATCAAAATTGAAGTTTTAAGTGTCCCCTTCTTCTAATAATGAAGGAGTAAGCCTTTCTAGCTTTAATAATTTAGCACCCTCGGAAGCTGTTCTACGTTGCTCTTGTCTCTATTTATTCATTTTCCCACCAACTTCTTTTTTATCCCCCCAAAATATATAGAGAGAGTAGAATATCCAATCCTCCATCAATATATTCCTTACCTTTTATCAACAGAGACTCTACCTCACCTCGCAATGACTGTGTTTAATAGACCAAAACGTCCTTGAATTTCCATTACGGGAATTCGCCTTATTAAGCGTCTCTCGAGACGACTAGCTCCGCTGCAAGAATTTTGGGAGTTATAACGGCGGAGTAGAGGCACGTGACACGTAGGCACAAAAAGCCGCAGCATCCGGCGTCATGTCCCACGTTCACGTGCAAGTGCCCCCTTGCAGTAGCTTCGCATGTATCTGATCATCGGCAGGACTTGACATTTTCCGTGCACGTGCTCACTTTTGTCATCGCACCAGCTCAACAGCTAGATCGTTCGTATCCAATCGAGGCCCAGTAATGTCCCCCTGGAGTACGGAATTGCGACGTCATACTTCGTTTGGTGGGGGGTTTCATAGCATACTCGTCAACGGCCTTTGCTTTTGCCCTTTAGTTTTTTAATTTTCCGAATATAATCTCATGCGCAAGAAATATTTGTAATGTTGTTAAACATGTTAATTCCCCATTAGTATATATACATGCATTCTAAAAGACATACTAGCATAATAAGTAATTATTTGTTAAATAATGTATATCTTATCATTAAGGGTGTAGATAATTTCATATTGTTAAGAGTTTATTTAAATTAAAGAATTTTTTTTCTTACTCTTAAATAAACTTTTGAATTAGATTTTAAGTATTTTAATATTAATATCTTAATAGATGAACACTTACATCATTGTCCTAATGTGATAAGCTATATATACAAGAAAACAAAATGTCAATAATAAGCTGATCTTTTTCAAAAGATTTACATAAATCTAAAATAATAAAATTAGTAGAGAAGCTTCCCAATTGTAACTTGCTGAAATTTGTTGTCCTAACAAGTGACCTCACCTAATCAATGATATATGGTTATATATATATATATATGTGTGTGTGTGTGTGTGTGTGTGTGTGTGTGTGTGTGTATTTTTAGGTAAAAAGAGTTTAGATATATGGAGTAATGAACTTAGTTTTAAGTGGTTAATAGTTAACCATTAGACCTAATACCTCATTAATTATTAAGGGGTTCAGATTCTAAGTTGTCAACAGCCAATCACTAAACTCCTAGTTTGTTAATTATTGAGAGATTTATTGAGGTAAAAAACTTCCTCCTAATTAAAAAAAAAAATTCAAGATTTTTGCAAGACCAAAATGATCTATTAGGTCAATATATTGTCACAGTTCAAACTCTCTCTCACATTGTAAAGAAAAATAAAGAATTTTGACCATGTAGAAAAAATTAATTACTCTCACTGTTGGATTAATATTTTAGATTAGGACTCAAAACTATAAAAATATGCAACCTTAACAAGCTAGCGTTTCAACACAAGTCTTCCACTTACCCTTACTTTAAAAGATGATAATTTTTCTTTTTAGGTGTTGAACTACTCTTTTGTGTATTAATCTTAATGTGACAAACTTTCTAGGAAAATTTGCTAAATTTGCTAAATTTGCTAAATTTGCTAAATTTGCTAAATTTGCTAAATTTGCTAAATTCTTTAGCGGGCCTCTGAGAAAGCAGATCCATAACTATTTCCGGTCCATTGAGCTCAAGGGGCTTTTCCGATCAAGTTTCGGTAACTTTTGATGCCAAAAGGGTGTAGTTGGGACCCACATCAGTTACCTAAAAAAGGCAGCAATTGATCGAGCAGTGCACACGAGTGGAGAGCAATCCAAGTAACCAGTAATCACAGTGTAGATTCCCCGTTCCCCCGAACAATCGCCCCTTCCTCTGACACAGTCCAGTCAACATCGGCCGACATCGACATGCGGAAAAGGATCACCACCGTCCATCTGTGGGGCCACCCGAACCTGCCATCTGCTACCCACTTCCAGAGTAATTACATCCCTCCAGCGAATCGCCATTACCGTCCCCAACAAGATTCTCTTCCTACCACTCCTCAATGCCCTCATTAACGAAAATGCCCTTACCCTCTTACGACGACAAACCCAACACAAGTTGATTAAAAAGGCTTCTCGTACGACACCTCTCTCTGCTGTCTGCTGTTCCGTTTCGTCGTTTACTCGAGGTAAAAACGTGTTCAGTAAATTCTGCACCACTGCCAGAGATCTAGACGATAAATCTGAATAATTTAATAAAAAATATAAAAATGTTCAATTCCCCATGAAATAAAATCCTTATTTTCCTTTCCTGGTAACCAGACAGTTAACAAAATAGCCCTACTCCTACAAGTCCCTCATTCGAATAGAATCATTCCATTAGCAGAAGATTCCAGGTTCAAGAGATCGATGGCTTTTCCAACCTACATTGCGAAAAATCTGCAGGTTTAGGGGTCACACGCATTGAACCCGAACCCACGCATGTTCAGACATGCAAGATGAAGAAGGAATCATGAAAACATTCAAGGTCTTGACAAAAATGGAGCTATTTGATATAAATTATTCGGGATGAACATAATTGACATTCAATAATTATGAGAGGCTGCTTATGCAACTCCATTGCCAATGTAAATTCACCGTGTAGAAAAAATCAATAATTATGGGGAAAAACAATTAATCTCATACCGCTAGATACAATCCTATACAACACATAGCCAGTAACAGGCTCCGACCGGCACCGGTGGTCGCTCCCGATGTGATTTCTTCGCGGGAGCCCGGTGGAGACGACAGCTGCGTAGGGGGGCTGTCCAGTGCTGGCGAATTCTCCGGCGAAGGAGAGATATCCGGCGGGGTAGCGCCGGCCATTATGGAGCCTCTGGGCTTGCCATTCACCACAGGGTTTTTCCCGAAAATCTCCCTCGGCAACAGCACTTCCGAAACGCCGAAAATCGCCACCGGGTTCTGATCGAACACGGTTTGGGTCACTGAGGCCTGAACGATCCCGGTGTTGATCGCCACCGAGCCATTCACCCTCGAGATGTTGAGCGTGAAGCTCCCGGCACCCATGTACTCGGTGGCCAATGTGGGCTGGACTGGGTTCACTATCGACTCCAGAGAACCCAACGGATAGTACGAGTGGAGCACGTGGAACTTCAAGACCACCGCTTTCTTGTCCGCCGGCAGAGACTGGAGCCGCACGTTCTCCGGAAGGTTGGCGAAGGCGGCGTCTGTCGGGACGAACAGCGTGATCCCCGCTCCGCGCTCGTCGGCCTCGAACTCCTCCACGACGCCGGAGGCCGACAACATCGACGCCGCAACGTTGAAATTTTTGCCGTCGATGAGGGCGCTGGTGATGTTGAGTCCCAGAGGCGGGCCCGTCTCGGCGGCCAAGAGATCGAAATTGTAGGGGACGAGGAGAGAATTGACAGTGAGGATGGAGATATTGTAGGGTAGGGTTTTCAGAAGGGACAAAACCGTCGCGTTTGATGAGGAAGAAGGGGCGGGGGAGGCGATCGAGACGACGCCGTTGGAAGGGTTAAAGGTGATGTTGACGGACCCATAGTTGCTGGAGGCGCGTCCGGTAGCTTGGAAGAGCGTAGTGACGAGAATGCCGGAGGGCGGGATCTGGTGGAGCTCCGACCAGGAGAGGTACCGTAACAGGACCTGGTAGCGGACGACATCGGCAAGGGAAGTAGAAGACAGATGGCGCGTGAGCATCTCGGAAGAAGAGAAATACGGATTCGGGACAGCGAGGAGAGTAAGGGAGGTGCGGTGGTCAAGATCGGAGGAGATGGTGGACGAGACTAGGTTAGTAAACGAGGAGAGCTCAGGGAAGGAGGAAAGTAGGTCGGTGATATTCACGGCCCGGACAAGCGGCGGTGCCGGGGATAGAAGTAGCAGGAGAAGAAAATTAAGCACCGTTGTGGGGACAAAATTGGGAATGTGGATAAGAACGGCCATGGCTTTGTGTCTGTGGAAGTGTCTCTCACTCTCTGTAAACTAAGGAGAGTGGGAGTGGAGGAGTGTCGAGAGTGATGATGATGATGATGATGAATGATGAATGCTGAATGCTGAATGCTGATCGGGATGGTCTTCCAGATGGTAATGTCGGTACAGTAACATTTTCTATGTTTTTATTTATATCTCGGATCTTCTTGCACCACTCGCGGCGAAGGTGGTCTGGGATGGAAACACCGTGGTGGGTCTGGGCCACGTGGTTGAACTCGAAAATTCTAACCTCAGTGGGCGCGGGGCAATAGAACAACTAACTTTTAACGGCTGTAAACACATATAAATCTTGTCTTTTTATTAACCAAAGTTCAAGTTGTTATGTTGAGGCCCAGTTAACAATCATTTTAGCCCATGGAATTTGGGAAATCTTGGAGGACACTTTTTTTGTAGAGGTGGGCTTTGGGCTAATTTGGTGGCATGAAATGACTGAATGTAGACCATCACTGTCGGGAAATTCCAACCAGGACTGTTTTTCATCGTCTTCTTAGTGGTGGCATTTTCATGGTTACTTTCATCTTTATTACATCTGACTTTCTGTTCCTTTTTGGGGTCAGAGGCTGCAAAGAGACAAGGGGATTAAACAGCTAGGCTTCACGTGAATTTGTCGTGCATGAGCATCTCACGTCAATTCACAAACGCTGCTTTCTCTCCTCGCTTCCATTCGCAAACAGACTACAACTTCTTGACGGCATTCATATTACTGGATAACACCTTCAAATCTTGACGAAATCTGTTCACGTTGTTAAAGTCCCATACAAAAGTGGAACATCCTTAAAGTTTTTCATAGGAATATTTATTTACATGGTTATGGAATTTTGTTAGTCTAAACACGGAAAGTGATTAGGCTGATTTGTTGAATTAGTTGGTCAATAAATTGTGCTTACGCGTTAATGTGGGACTCCCACTTTCGGTGGCAAAGTGTGAAATCAGATTCTGCCAACCTTGAATCAAACAAGGTTAAGACTCTTGGAAGACTAATTGGGAGTAAAGTTAAGGAATTGGGTCAAAGCCTTTGATTCATTAGTGGCTTACAATGTTGGTTAAATTTAGAGAAACAAGGGAGAAGATGGACAAAAATGATGAAAAACAGTGAAAATAGTGGGGTGCCTAGGATTTCCATACCCATTAATGGACGTAGGACCGGCACACCTTAAATTCTCAAGTTTCTGTCTTTTTGTCTTGTATGTATTTTGCTTGGTATATCCATCAGCTTCTTGGCTCTCGAAGTACCACTTATCCAATTTGAGGTCAAAAGCTTTTGTCACTTGACACTTACAAGGTCAAAACACATTTAATGTAATTCCAAAACATTACATGAAAAATGTTTTGGACATTAGGAGTAAAACAATATACTTGGAACTAATTTTTATATGGAAAGACAAACTCGTAAATGTTGTTTACCTTTTGGTGGACACGGAATTGTTCTAATTTGGGTATCATTTCTAAACAAGGGAAGAATGATGAGAAAATATCATTAATAACTAGCCAACTAACTCAAATGGTGAGCTAGAAGAAATTTTAATGAAGTTTGAAATTTAACACCCTATGCACGAATGTTAAATATGTGCGTTGTAATCAAAATAAAATTAAAAAAAAAATAATGAGAGAAAAAACTTAATAGAAAACAGTGAAGGATATAGGATTGACTTTACCGAACCACCCTAAATTCCTGCTTTGTTTTATGTGTCGTTGTTTGCTATATCTGGCTCTTGAGATTTCAAGGTATATGTGATTTGAAGTCAAAATTTACCTCAGTTTTGACACTTTAGAAGGTGCAAATTCAAGGCAAATAATCTGGAAACTTGGCAGCTCTGACGAGTTCAAACCCAAGGAAAAGAAAATGTCAAAACGAACCCATTTTCCAGCATAATGATGAAAGCATTTTGCGTAGAAGGGAGACTTGGTCAGGATATGGGTTTTACCACCTTTCTATACACAAAAAACATGGCGTTTCAAAGCGAAATTGCTGGGAGAGAGACAGCAAAAGGAGATCATGGAAAAGTTTCTTAGTTCACAATAGCCCATTTGTCAAAGTTGGCAATATAAGGAAGTCGAAGACAATGGATGGCATGAGGTCAAGACAATCAAATGGTGGCTTGTATTTGCTAGTGGAAAGAGGTGGTGGGGTGATGGCTCATGACAATGACAATGACAATGACAATGACAATGGTGGCTGTAAATTCCCTTCGAGTCAAACCATTTGGATTGTGTTTGCTCAATGGCTGGCATCCGCTGCTTTACATATCTTTAGTTAGGTTTATATCTCCAACAAATACTATTCTATTCTCTTTTTTCAACTTCTTTATACTTGCAAATGAAGTTTCCTCCACGTCTAGAAGGTTGACATTCTTTTTGTACATTGGAAACTCCACGCCTAACCCCCCAAATAGGAGTCTGAATCATTCTTCACAAAGATGAATGTTTAACTATTTCTGTCCTAGATGTTATTATCTAAACTATTTATATTTAACAAGACATTTTACAAAAATGAACATGTGAAATTTGTTAATTACAGTGTTAAAATATTTATTTATTTTCCTTAAAATTGGCTAGTAAGATAAAGAAATACATCCACATATAAAAAGTATGATAAACTAATAAATTAGTAGTATGAAAAAATGCTTATTATGAGTGAAAAGAGTGTTCTTCAAGTTAAATATTCATTTTTGTAACCTTAAAATTGACTTATAAGATTAAAAAAAAATACAAAAAAAAAAGATTAATTAATTGACAAGGTGGGACTTAGGGCTTTAATAGATAGTTTTCTATCCACTAAGTTCGGTTTGTACAACGGTTTGGCTGCAGTGGGAAAAAAAAAAAAAAGCTATTTTACAGGCAAACCATGATTAAACAGGTGGTAAAAGAAGAACCACTAAAGTGAACAGAAAAATGAGAACATGAACACCCACATTGGATGGAGGAAAAGGTGAAAGGATGAAACGTACCATTGTCTTAGATTTATAATTTAGTTAAATCAAAGTCAATCTTTGAGGATCCCAAACAACCCTTATTTTTTCGCAAGTTGACGAGTCAATGCACAAGGCCACGATCTTGCTTCTAGAGATTATTAAAAAACCATCGCACTTGTGCTTTAAAAGATGAGTTGGATGTGGAAGTCGTTGTTCAAGGCACTGCCTCAGCTTTCTTGGTTGCATTGCATGATATCTCGTAATGACCAAAATAAAAAAAAGGCACCCCCTTGTGGCCTCAAAGAAAATGATGTGTTTTAATATGTTAAAGTTTTATATGATTAGTCGTAAGGTTGAGCACCGACGCTTTTAGGTCGCTTTTAAACACTGCTCACGATTGTTTGAAGCAATTTTAATATTAAATCATTGACGAAATAATCGATTATTAAACAAAGCTGACAAATATTCCGGCATTGCTGGGATTAAGGATATTAATTTTCATCAAGCATTCACGTCATAAGACCAATCAACTGACCATACCCATTAAGCTAGAAATTATAAATTAATTTTAGAAAAAACATAAATATTTTTTTTTTATAACAAGCCTAGGAGGGATCTGCTGATTAGGTAGTTGGAGCTTAAAAAATTCATGAAATTTCTGACACTTCTATGACTTTTCCAAGAAGCGTGAAGCTTACAACATCTTTGAAGTATGATAGAATTTTCAGACCAGTAAAAGTAGAGAAGAGGACAGTCTATACAACTTCAGTCTCATCAGAGAAGTGAAAAGATGTTAAAAAAAAAGGAGAAAGACAGTAGTTTAAGAAACGCAACTAGAGCAGCCCACGTTAATTTAACATAAAAAAATGTTTCTTTCTAAGTTACTTTACTGTGTAGGGTTAAGAATCTGTTAGAGAAGACAAACACCATTATTTTTTGTTCAAGCTAATCAGAGTCAATGCATCCGGCCACTATCTTTCATCCACAGGTTTTATAAAAAGCTTGGCAAATGGGTTTCTTCGGATAAACTAATGAATGTGTTAGGCATTATTCAAAATGTAGTAATATAGAAGTTTCTTGGCTTCATTTGCAGGACTCTATATTCTATATATATAACAAGTCACAAAAGATTTAGTCTAGGATTTTGAAATCTTCTCCCTTATATGCAATCGAATATTAAATAGCATTATTTCAGTTGAACCAAGAATGTCAAATGTTTGTGTTCAAAGACTTGGTTATCTTATATTGTTGATATGTTAGGTTAATATATTTTTCTCTTAACCACCAATTTTAAGAGAAATTTTAACTCACTATTTAACATAATATCATACATTAAATTTAAGTATGGCATCTTGTTGGTTCATATACTTTCCTCTTAACTATTAATTTGAAGAGAAAATATAACTCATTTTTTAACATGATATCAAACATTAAGCTTAAGTATAACATCTCATTATAGGTAAGTTATGATAATTTTGTGTTATCACTCCATTTCATTACTTATAAATTAGCCTACAGTCAAGACCATAAAGATTATTAAATATTATTTATCTCAAATATTATTATGTTAGTCCTAATCCTTCTACCTTGAACTAAAAAGTTGCAAGGGGCACGTGGTTAGGTCAAGAAGTGTGCAAGTCATATTATTTTACATGGTTAAAATAATCATGCAAGATTGAGCAGCTGTTAAAGAAGACAAAGGATGGAAAGAGTGGGTGGGGGCAAGGAGCGGGATTGTGGAGATGGTGGCCTAGGGAGGTTTCTCCACTTGCAACATCAAATGATGATGGCTTTGAATTCTCAAATGGGATATTATTATAGGAGTGGAAATTAAGCTTTTCAATCGCTTAATTAATTGCAACCAAGGTTATGTAAATCCGCCGGATATATTAATATATGAATATATTACACGCCCGATGTGGGATACTTTCCATCCACCCTTTTCCTTTGGGTAGTGTTGGGAGCAATTATGTGCCCAAAAACCATTTCCCTTTGTCTCATGATACACCACAGTGGCCTAATTCACACGTGGCAACATCCCATTACAGCCCATAAAGGAACATATACTTTGGAGAATAATCTCCCGTGTATCCATGCAGAAAATATATCCACTGATAAATTCAGCTTCTAGATAAAAATGGAATAACAACAAGAGGTTTCACAAGGCTTTGACATTTTGGATAGGGTTAAGATAAGCCCAGATTCGAATTCCGTCAATTGCCTACCCCAAATACACGGGATGTCCCTTCGGACAAGATTAGGAAGGTTGGAATTTCGGGAATGGAGAATTCTTCCAGCTGACTTTGCCAAAGTAAGAAGGTTCACGTCAAGTTGCTGAAAAAATTCACCCAGAAAGAAAGCCAAATTCAAACAATCAAGGGTCTCGCCCTTTGAAAATTTAGTCAAAAATGACACAATAAAAGTTTTACATTACTTAATGCAAATTAATTTTTCTTTTTCACAATTCACACACATAAGAGAAGGAGAAAAAATTTGAAACTCTAACCAGATAGACTCAATGGTCAAACTTAAAACATATTAAATTAATTTTTTAGTCCTCTTTTTTGACAATATAGCTTTTCAATCTTATATTACTAAATACGGGTTATGTATTTAATTGTACTTAACAACATGATAAAATTAGATGTGAATAAGTAAAATTAGGTTTTCTAACTAATTTTATCCAAGAAACTTGAATATGATGGAAATGAGGGAGGGGAGGGACTGTTTTGGTCAGGTTGGCCTAAATTTGTCGTGCAGTAGTAAATGTTGCATAATTATACATGGTAATCTGCAACCACCCCACCATACCAAATTTATTAAATAATTAAAGTTCCCAACCAAATCAAAAAAACAGAAATAGAAAAATGGACCGAAAATAAAGAAAGTCAAGCTGAGCTGCAGGTAGAGAGAGAAGCGTGCTCGGGAAACCTCGAGTTGACAATGCATGATAGCTTGGAATAATTGAGACACGTGTCGGTCAAATCTGGCTTCCATCAATCCCTCCTCCCGATCCAACGGCGATTGTGGCACGCGGTTCTAGGTCGTATTTATGGGGCTTTCGTTTTGACTTTTTTTTCATGACCACTTCAAATTTCATGCGCCGGAGAGAAGTCTCACTCCCACGCGCTCCGCCACCAACTGATCCACATCCATCGCTCTCGTTCACTTGAGAAGAGGCGTGGCTTCCACGCGAAGCTAAGGAGGTAGTTTAGATGGATGATCTGGAGCTAAACCCACGAGTTTACTTAAACCCAAACAGAAGTCAACTCCCACCCAAAAAGCACAAACATTTAAAATACAAATAAAACAAAAAAGAAAAGGCAAAAAGGATTGTTTTTCTTTCTCATATCTTGTTTCAAAACCAGTACCCTAAAGTCAACGCCTTTCTCTCTCTATCTCTCTCTCTCCCTCTCCCTCTCTCTCTCTTTTTCTCTGTCTATCTCCCTGTGTCCAGCTTCCTCTTCTTCTTCTTCATCTTCACCCTCTTCTTCAATTGGTGGCGATGACATACCAGGCATAAGGATTTGTTCCTCAGACAACGAAAAAGCTTAGATTCTTATATTTATTTTTTATTTTTTGAATTTGGGTTGATGGGTAACGGATTCGGGAAGCTGGTAGTATGCTTCACCGGCGGGGAAAAGAATCACCAGAAGCAGGATATACCGGGTTTGCTAACGGACCCGTCGGACCTGGGGCACTCTTTTGTCTATGTGAGACCGGACCCCACGCGCCTCTCGTCGTCGAAGGTGCACTCGGAGGAGGCCACCACCTTCAAGACTATATCCGGAGCTTCGGTGAGCGCCAACACGTGGACGCCTCTGTCGACGGCCATCGTCGATGTCTACTCCTACAACAGCATCGACCGAGCCGCGGCGTTCGAGAGCTCCACCAGCTTTGCTTCGATTCCTCTGCAACCGATTCCGAGGAATTTGATGAATTCCGGTCCGATTTCCGGCAGCCTGTACGGAATTCCGAGCTCCGGACCGTTGGAGAGAGGGTTTCTATCTGGGCCAATTGAGCGGGGATTCATGTCTGGTCCGCTGGATCGCGGGCTATACTCCGGCCCGATGGAGAGGGGTAGCTCTGATCAGTTCCAGAGGAGCTACTCTTCAGGAGTTTCGTTCAGAGCCAGATCGCGGAAGGGAAAGCTGATTCGGGTCCTCCAGAGAGCGATATCGAAGGCTATGGCCCGGGGACAGCAAAACTCGATCGTTGCTCCGATTAAATCCGGCGGGGTGAAGGAACCGGATTGGATTTTTGGGACAGAGAGGCAGCATAACGAGAACTTGACGGTGAGCAGCGTGAACTTCAGTAGCGATGGTAGCTTGGAAGACGATGAGGACTCCCTGGAAAGCCAGAACCTTCAGTGGGCTCAGGGGAAAGCAGGGGAGGACCGAGTGCACGTCGTCGTTTCGGAGGAACACGGATGGGTGTTTGTTGGGATTTACGATGGGTTCAATGGCCCCGATGCTCCCGATTTCTTGCTCTCCAATTTGTACCCCGCGGTGCATAAGGAACTCAAGGGTCTGTTATGGGACGACGGGTTTGAATCCGCTTCAAGCACAATCGCTGCCCAACCTGCCTCTTCTTCCCCTATCTCCAATTCCGATGCCACTTCCAATACGGAAATGGAAGATTCCGATGGGAACTCGGCTAGGAATCGGATGGCGGGAGACGCTTGTGCTCGTTGCACAGTTGATGTACAAGAGAACTTTCCTTCTGCAAGTGGAGACGATGATGTGAAGAGGACGAGGAGTAAGAGTTCCTCACGGAGCAGGTACAAGAACAGAGGTTCGGAGAGCCAGAGGCGGTGGAGGTGGAAGTGTGAATGGGACCGTGAACGAGTGGAGCTCGATCGGAGATTAAAGGAACAGTTAATGAACAGTAGCAACAACTCTGGGTCAGAAGGGTCGAAAGCGATCAACCACTCGGACGTGTTGAAAGCGCTTTCGCAGGCTCTGAGGAAAACAGAGGAAGCCTTTTTGGATATTGCTGACAAGATGGTTATGGAGAACCCGGAACTGGCGTTGATGGGTTCCTGTGTACTCGTCATGCTAATGAAGGGCGAGGATGTTTATGTGATGAATGTTGGTGATAGTCGAGCGGTGTTGGCTCAGAAGGCGGAGCCCGATTATTGGTTGGGGAAGATTCGGCAGGACTTGGAGAGAATCAATGAAGAAACTATGCATGATCTGGAAGCATTAGACGGGGATAGACCCAGCACGTGTCCGAGTCTGATCGCTTTTCAGCTCAGCATGGATCATAGCACTAGTGTGGAAGAGGTACAAGTTCTGTTCTTGGATCGAGATTGTTTTACCTGTTAATCGAATGTTTTGAATAGATTCTTCTCTCTGTCTTCTTATTTGATGGATCAAAACTTGTTTTGCATTACAGGAGGTTCAGAGAATAAAGAATGAGCATCCAGACGATGCTTGTGCCGTGATCAATGATCGTGTCAAGGGTTCATTGAAGGTCACCCGCGCATTTGGTGCTGGTTTTCTCAAGCAGGTACCTTAAAGTTCCAAGTTTTCCGCTATTTTTCCAGATTGCCAATTGATAATTGAAAATGTCAATTATCTTCTGTTTCTTGCAATCTGTAGAGTTTGAGAATTGGGTGAATGATACTTCATAATATAGAGTATATAGTCTGAGATTCAAATGACATTATAATCCTAATGTTGTTCATTCCCAATCGCATTTATGAGCTTAGTAAACGACCTAAAAATGCACCTAGCAAATAGAATGATGCCTTGGAAATCATTTCAAGGAGGAAAAAGGCTGTGAGTTATGCAGCTGGTGGTATCAACTATACGAGTTTTCTCTTTCTTAATTGCAAGAAATACTTGACAGATCCACCTGTTTGATGTAAGAGCAAATGTTTAGATGGCGGATTGAAGATTTAATGTTTAGTGAATATTTAAGCCGCTAATCTAATGAAGAGCTTAGAGGCTTGAAATTCTGAAAAAGACTACGGTTTCTGTCATATCTTCAATGTTAAATCAATATGCATTCCATTTTTTCCATCACTTCGATCAGGTTTATGAAATTTGTACGATTGGAAACATTGCTTCTTCTTAGCAGAAACCTATCTAGGTAGGTGAACTGTGAAAGTGTATGCTAAAATGCTGGTTTTGGAGAAATCCATCTGGCTAAGTTTCTTGTTTTTCTAGTGATCTTTGATTTGGCAGTTCTTACAGCTGACTTTTCTTGGTTGTCTGCAGCCTAAATGGAACACTGCACTTTTGGAGGCGTTCAGAATAGATTACATAGGGGCATCCCCTTACATCAACTGTTCCCCGTCTCTATACCACCACAGATTAGGCCCCAAAGACAGGTTTTTGATATTATCTTCCGATGGGCTCTACCAGTACTTCACAAATGAAGAAGCTGTCTCAGAAGTGGAACTTTTCATCTTGTTGCAACCTGAAGGCGACCCTGCTCAACATCTGGTTGAGGAAGTGCTGTTTCGTGCTGCCAAGAAAGCTGGTTTGTCTCTAATTTCAACAAGGAATAGATTCTCTTTTGACAGAAAGTATTGTCACTAACTTCTGAAGTCTATACTTAAAACAAATTTGGTTTTGGTGAATTACAGGAATGGACTTCCATGAATTACTCGAAATTCCACAAGGGGATCGACGGCGATACCATGACGATGTTTCCATCATTGTTATTTCATTAGAGGGAAGGATATGGAGGTCATGTGTATAAGTAGAGAAAACCTCTAAGAAAGATGGAGAGACATCTCCTACCAAGTCAGCAATATGCCTTTTTTGCTGCTCTCACCCTGATCACCTTTTATAATTCAGCAATTAAGCTCCTGGAAATGCCTGGGGATCTTAGTTGGGGAATTCACAAGGTGGTGAGGACTGTAAAGGTGTAAAAGCTGGTTCATGTTGATTATAAAACTGACATACAAAATTTTTATCTTCTAATAAATAACATTCCTTTTGAAAAGGGTTTTGATAGGAGCTATCATGACTATCATTTTCTGCAATTCTTTAACCCACACCCATAATGGTTGGCAATACTTTCTCCTCTCAGCATCAGCATCTTTCCCCCACCTTTCCCCTTGTAATTTGTAAACAATTCACTAGTTGTTTCCCATCATTCAGCCATATGAGAACACCAGGTTTTTGTATTGGTTTCCTTCCTTTTCCCTTTCCAGTTTGACGAGGATACATTGGTTGCCCAAAAGTCAGAAGCACTCTTAACGCATGGCACCATATTCCATAAGCAAAATATTCTCCCTTTTCCTTCCTCTGCCTAATTTAACCCAGATTCTGAAGTTGGCATCTTACTAATCTGCTGTCTCTCCTGGTGGCAACATTACCTTTTTCTATTCCGTGCAATGCCTTTCTGAAGAACATATAATCTGGTTCTCAATAATGCTTCATTTGAATATAATGGAACCTTTTGGTTCCCAGGTCCATATACCTAACCAGAAGGCATCATTCAAGACAACCAAAAAAACAGTAAGATTAATGGAGCCAGAAATCTTTATGTTGCAGGAAGTAGTCAATTCAATTCTATGCAATTCATTCTTTGGTTCAATCTCATCCTTGCTCTTCTCTGGTTCAGTTTAATCCTTATCAGGTCCCCATTCAAGCAGCATTAATTTATCCTCAATTAATACACTGCATTAAAACTTCAGCCAGAATCCCATGATCGGATATCCTTCTCTTTGACCTCTAGTTTCTGCACCCCTTCTCTGCTACGTGGCCGTACTGCAGCCCTGCTGGAGGACCCAATTATAATTAGCCTAACTGCAATCCACCTGAAAAGACAGTAAATGTCGTGCAGTTGGGAGGGCTCCGTCGCGGGCATCGGAAATGAAGACCTGTCATTTGGTCAATAAATTTCCAACCAAGATTTCAGGCATTCCCACCTGCTTCAGCCTATCGTCGACACTTCCTTCACTCCAAAGCAGCCCTACAACGTCTTCAGAAATACCGATTGAATTTCTTACGGTGGCCCCTGACGACAACGATATAAAAGCAAACAAGAGAGCGAGTGAAGAATCGGGCTTCAAGGTGATTTCATGGGTTTGTGGAACTGCAGTAGCCCAATCAGTACATGGTAGAACAGTTCCTTCCTCTAAAGTCTAAACCAGTGGAGCAGTTCTTGGGCTTGCTTGAAAGTACCTTGCATTGACCCATTGCATCTCACTTGCAGGCCTGTTTCTTCTTCAGTGTTTGTGACTTAAAATTGTGGACAAGGATGAAATAATAATTTTATGTATGATGACAACTTAAATAATTTTGTTTTATTTTTATTTTTCCAAAAGAGAATTATCAAAGAGAAATTTTTTAACCTCAAATTATGTAAAATACTAGATGTTCATCTATTTGTTGTACCTATGTTTGTCAAATGATTTGACTAATCTCCCTACACGTGTGATGCTTATAAGTATGAGAATTTTGAAAAAGTTATTTGTCTTATGTTATTTGATGACTCATCAAAATTATGAAAGTCATTAGAAGAAAAATTATTTGATGACTACTTGGTGTATGAAACCTCTAATACAAGAATGAAATATGGTTCCACAAACATGAAGATTGATATATCCCTCATTATATAAAATTTCCAGTATTCATTTGTGATTAATATATATATAATTCACTATCTTCTAGAAACAGTTTTAAGAGCTTCATATGGACCTTAATATGTTTCTCAAAAAGATCTAATAGTCCAACTCAAAAATTACCTTGAAGATCAAAGTATCAATCTTTTATTTAAATTTTATCTTATAGTATAAGACTTTTATTTTGTACATTATTCACAATCTAAGTGACAATAGATTCAAGTTTTTATATGGTAAAACATATTCAATCAAGAGTTCTAATGTTATATTAAAAATAAGATAATAGTCTAATCTAAAAGTTAATTTAATCACATTTGAAGGGAAATGAATAGAAGAAAATTTAATAACAAAAATTTAAACAATTCAACCTTTATCACTAAAATTAAAAAGGATGTGAAAAGTAAGATTTCATCAATCATAAGAGTAAAATCTATTAATTATAATAAGTTATTATAAAAGCTTTAAAATTTGTTAAATATAATTTTTGAACCTAAATGATAATATTATAACTGAACAATTTATATTTTCTTTTATAATATATAATACTTAACTTTTCATCCAAATAAAAAAAAATGATCAATTAGCTTTAGCATTGTAATTGTTGGTCTTGATGATAGGTTAAACCTATGGAATTCTGTAAGTTTAAGTCAAATTCCATAAGCTTATAGGTCTAATCCCATAAGCTTGTAGGTCACTGATTATAGGTATGGAATCCATTAACAAATATTTTCTACTGTATCCATTTAGGTAAGCAAGCATGCGAAGGGGAACCTTATCAATCGTAGACAAATTGTCCAAAGTAATAATTGCCACATGTCCCTTGCCCACATCGCCATCGTATCCATTTTTCTAATAAAATTTTCAATCTCTTCCACTCAACGGCTAAAGAATTTCCACATCTTCGCTGTCGCGATCAAGCCGTTAGAATATTTGCTTCCCACGTCGTTTTGGGATGTTAATTTTCCAAGAACAATGGTTTCTATCTAGTGCACTAGCGTCACACTGAAAGCTTAGACTCTACACCATCTGGGATCTTGACACGTGGTACTGCCATCTCTGGCCCTGATCTTAGACGGCTTCTTTGTTATGCTCTCTATTGGAAAACTATTTATGTAATATTATTTTATAAATTTTTTTGCTTATTATAAATCAAGTGAGTAATCGTGTTCGAGGGTAAGATTATTATTTTTATCTAATTTTGGTTAATTGATTCTGAAATTAGTGGCATATTATATTTAGACATTTTTTTTTTTAATCCTAAGACTTTCTCAAATTCAAACCGAAACACCCGCTCCAGACGGCTATGTTAGATGTTGACTAGTCATCGGCAGAAAGTTTTTGCATTTCAAATTCTCAGATCAGCAACACTTCAAGCAGAGATTTCAAGTCTGCTACATGACTCTCGATGATCTTTTCCCATAAGTCAAGTTTTCAGCTTTGAAATCTTCGCCAGATTTAAGCTAAAGAATTGGTGGTTCGTCTTTTTGTGTGTCTGAAAGTATTGGGTTTTACATCTGCAAACCCCATGTTTTGACAATAGATGTCTGGTGTTGGGTTTGTTGTGCCAATGGATTAATTGGGTGTTTTTGCTATTTTGCTCTTGTTGACTCTTTCTTCCTCCTAGAAACTGATCCGAGCACCGTTTTTCCCAGATCTTGCTCGGTTTAGATATGTCTATCTTGAGCGGAAACAGGAACATGAACATGGGCACGCCCTCCTTCCATGAGCTGAAAAAGCAGGCTTCTTTCTTCTTGAAGGAGAAAATCAAGACTGCTAGATTAGCTCTCACAGATTCTACACCAGCACAATTGTAAGTATATCACCCTACGTGATTTTGGTTTCGTGTTTTGAGTAATTCTTGGTCTGTTTCTGGAGAAGTATTCTTTTGGTTTTTTGATATGTATCTTTCTGATTATGCTTTCAATATCTGTAGAATGACAGAAGAAGCTACAGATGGAAATACGTGGGTACCGGATACAAGGACCCTGGGTTCCATTTCAAAGGCTGCTTTTGACATAGATGATTATTCCAGAATTGTGGAAATCCTGCATAAGAGGTTCATGATCCTTTTTTTTTTTTTGAACTTCTTTTCCTTCTTTTTCTGCCATTTTGGGATGAAGCAGTGATCGTGGATTGGTAATTCTATGACTCTTCATCAGGTTCCTGAAGTTTGAAAGAAAGAACTGGAGGATCTCCTACAATTCTCTGATTGTTCTTGAGCATATGTTGACTCATGGACCGGAGAGTGTTGCAGAAGAGTTTCAAACTGATAAGGATGTGATTGGGGAAATGGAAGGATTTCAGCATATAGACGAGAAAGGGTGTGTGAATCCAACTCAAATTCTTCAACTTTTGTCTTTGGATTCATGTTTGCATTATGCATAGTTGTGACAAGATCTAACTATGAATCTGCAGATTCAACTGGGGCCTTGCTGTTAGAAAGAAATCAGAAAGAATCTTGAAGCTGCTTGAGAAAGGCCCTCTTCTCAAAGAAGAAAGAGACCGAGCCCGGAAGCTAACAAGAGAAATTCGAGGTTTTGGAAGCTTTAGCCACCGCTCATCCTCAGCACAAGGCATGCTAAAACAATCACCATCTTTCACAATCATTGAAAGGTCTAATTCTCAGTTCAATTATCAAGAAAATCAGGAGAACCAGTTTCCCAACTCGAACAAAGGAGTTCAAAAATCACAGCAAAGCAATCAAGATCCAATCCTCGAGACTCAGAGATCTTGGGGCAGTTTATACGATGGCCATGTGCTCGAGAAAGTTGACACTCAGACGAGTTTCAAAGAAAATATGGCTCCCATCAAGGAAGACTTGGACATGGTGGAATCTAACCCACTTCTGAATGGTAAGAAAGATGAACTCAGGATTGAGACATCCATGGAAGATCATCCCTTCAGTGATACTGGGAAGGAAACCACTGCCTCACTGCTTGTGTAAATACAACTGAAGAGTAATCAGTTTGTCATCCATAATCAGTCACCTCGCTGAGATCCTGTCATCCTGTATTTGGGCACTATAGTTGTCCTTTACATTAGTATTTCGGCAATGCTAAAGTTATATGGTGCTTGGTAAATGCAAGGAGAATATATACTTAGCAAGATGTTTTAATTAAATGACTATGTATAGAATTTTTATTAAAAAGTTTATTTCATCTGTAAAATTAACTTATAAAAAAGTTAGCATATATATTATTTTAAAGATAATACTATAATGAGAATTAAGTTATTTGAGATACATCATTTTAAATGTATCTTTTTATTTCAAATATAAGAAAATGCTTCCAATAATGATCTTTGTTTACAAATAAAGAGATATTACATTTAAACTTGAATTTTGATATTATATTAGAAATTTTATTTTCTCCTTAAAACATACCATATGTCTTTTGCTTTAAAAAGAATGCAAATATAAAATTTAAGATAACATATTTCAAAATATAATATTTAACCCACAGTGACCATATTTTCATTATACTAATCTTGGTGTGGATATTAGGAATTTTTTTTGTATAGTCATCTATAAAAATTTTTGAATTACCAAAAAGAAATTTGTTAAGATAAAATATATCACAAATCTAAATTTAACCAATAACTAATTGACATTATATGTACTTTCTTGCCAACAATGTATTGCTAAAATAGCATTTGTAATTGCTTCAGAGGCCTGGTTTCTTATTCACGTGGATCTCAAGATGATTTCTCCCGTTTAAGATGTATCACTGTTGTTTAATTTCATCATTCTGTGTATTCCTTTGATTATTAATTTCTCACTACTATTCTCGTCTAATATATAAACTTTCCTGCAACGCTGCTTCGTGAATTCATGTTCCCGGTTAAGAGAAGTTTGCAAATCCCAAGATTAACAAATCGTATCTCATCTCCAATCACAACGTTTGAAGCTCTTCTGGGTCCTCTCTACAATTTCGATGGCTTTTCATAGCATATAGAAATGGAATCAGGCTCATGGATTACAGTGGAATTGACACTGCCACCAACCAACCCTCTCATTGCATTATCTACACTGGTAAATCAGTGGTGTAAAACCAATGCACCACCACAAGTAATTAAGAGATATTTCGTAGATGCACATATACATACATGAAACATTATATGGACTCTGAAGATTTGCAGAGCCAATCCTGTATAGCAAGCCGCAGGGCGTTGTTAGGAGTAAGATGCAAGTGACTCAACTTCAAATTGGTCATGGGAGAAGTTTCGCGCCCATTTTCCAGCCATCCGCGCATGGCTTCCCCTTCGTAAGTGAACCCATCTGCTGCTACATGAGGGTCGTGCATTATTTCCTGAAACCAACCAATCATACGAGTAAGCCCAGATGTAGGAACATAATGGAAGTAAAATCCTTCAGCATTTAGTCCCTTTTCTTCCCCCGGTGCTACAATTATACAGGGGTTAATGCCTGAATCATGCCATCAATGATCTATTAGTTGTCCATCGTGAACAGTAAATTTGTCAAGATTTGTCAATGTTAATTAGATTACTCCAGTTAACAAGCATTCGGCTTCAATGATGTGTAAGTATTAGAGGGTGAGCTCGTTGGTCAATTCCGATTAGATGCACATCATATTAGCTAAAGTTCCAGGTTGATTTCAGCTTGTTTAGGCTAGCAAGCTTGAGTTCTCAAAATTTGCTTCTTGGATCATCAGCTGGGTCCATTACTAACTATAATTTTTGTGCTATTACGGTGAACATGAGAAACATCACTCACCTGAAGGATAGGGCACAAGAAATAAGATGGCACTGGTCGCTCTTCTGAGGCATGCAACTGCTCCAGTTCTCTAACCAGAGAAGGTGTTAAAGCTGGTCTATCCCTGCCAGTCAATTGACAGCATTGCACTCCCAGCTCTGCCAATTGGCTTGCCACAAATGTAGGCCACTCTCCAGCTGATGAATCCAAAATTGATGCCAATTTCCCGCATGAAACTGCCTTACGCACCTCAGCTGCTAACCCAGCCGGTGGTCTCCCGGTGAGTAGCTGCAGAATGATCAGCCCAAAGGAGTAAACATCAGACTTTGGTGTTAGCACTCCAATTCTCTGAAACTCTGGATCTGTATACGTAAAAGCACCCTTTGGCTCTGTGCTCCGGCGGAAACTAGGGCAATAAAGGTTCTCCTCAGTTACCAGCCTACAAATGCCAAACTCGCATATCTTGCAGCTTAGATCGGTACCTAGAGCTATATTTTCAGGTTTCAGATCACCATGGACAATCTTCTCAGGTTTAGAACAGTGCAAGAAGCAAAGGGCACTAGCAATTTCTGCAATGATACGTGTTCGTGTCTTCCATGGTAATGGAGAAACATTGCTTCTCCGGAAGAGGTGGTCCTCAAGGCTCCCATTTGGCAAGTACTCATATATAAGGGACCAGGCCTCTGGGCAGACACCCAGTAAAGTCACCAGATGCGGATGTTGTAGTTTGCCAAGAACTTGAATCTGCATGCATGAAAGAAGGTTGTTCAGAAACAACGGAGGGTAGTGTCAAGCCAAAGCAAGAAATTTCCACCATCTGGTTGATACATCTTACTATGGTTTTTTCTTCAGAGGGAAATGTTAGGACTCATTTTTATCAGATGGCTAACATGTGTAATGCTCTTAACAGCCTATTCATCAGATACTTGGCCAAAGTGTGATCTTTTAGCCCATAATTACTGTGACAAAGCAGCTGCTCCCTGATACGACCATTAGAATTCACTACCCATGCAACACGAACATACAGGATGAATATAAATTGGGGATTGGATGAAGGAATTCCCATCAGTGGGCAAGATTTTTAATCAACTCCTCCCCTGCGGGGAGATCTAAACCCCTACAAAGGAGCAGAAGAGAAGGAACTACGACCCCAATGATACTAAAGCTTCTAGGCTTAAGTTGAGTGGTAATATATGATCGGTGTATTCATTGAACTCAATTGGACAATCTGACAAAATGAATAAGAAGTACGTAATCCAGAAAGAACTTCATAGCAGAGTACACCCGAAAGGCCTTCTGCATGCAGCCTTCTATGGCAAGTGTCATTGGGTTATCCAGATGTTTAAATCAGTATGCTAACCTCCCTACAATGTGATGGATTACATGGAGAGTGCCTACAAAGATTTAAGTGAGACTTAGGCACCCCATTTGGGTTGTTCATTCATTAATACAACCACCATCCTCCAAACAAAGAAAGTTTTGAACATAGTAGAAAGGCTCATGGAGGGTAGAAAATTATCTTTCTCAACTTGCCTGTAAAAAGAGACTTCATGACTATGGGGCTTTGGGATAAGATAAGACATCTGAGATTATTCGGCATTCAACACTTTCTCTAGAAAACATACATGTAATCAGAACCAGAACATTCACCTAACTTAATAGCATCATTTCAATCTCTAGAATATGGGAAGTCCCAATATTTGCCTCTGTACTAGTAGCCTATTTACCTTTATTAACGACACTTCCTCAACACGAAAAGCAAAATATGAGAGAATGCAAGGTACTTCCGAACCTTCTAGCAAAGACTTGTTAATCGTCTGCAATTAGCAATGGCAGTGGTACACCCTATCCGTTTGAAAATTCAATACACTTAGCCCACTTAGTAATTAACACGTTATAAAAAGGCATCCCAAAGTTTCAGAAATGTCCAAAACAAAACTTTATGTCTTCTTGCTAGTTCAATATAAAACATAAAAGCATCTCAAAATTTCAAATGTGACTCAAGAACCCATTATAATTGGCTATTCTAGTCAACAAGACCATAACTCATCTAGGAACCAAAGGGGGTGTTTTGGTACCTGAAATGCAAAAATGCAAACCATTGGTTCCATAAGCCACCTCCAAAAGTTCATGATTATCCTAATTGTAAATAAAGTACTGTGCTACAAGAGTATACTCCTTTTTTGCATATAGGCTAAGGGAAGGAGCTGCAACTATCCTGCTGGTAAAGTATCCATGGAGTTTTACTGGAAAATTCTGACTGAAACCTGACTTTGCCCTGGATGTCTTTTTCTATATATAAAAATATTCAAGGTGAGGGATTAATCAAATAAGAAGGACTTGGAATTGTGGTTTATTCCCAATAGTGTACTAGAATCTACGAAACAGTTTCTGTAGATAGAGACAGCAGGAAAAGAGAGAAGGGGGTTAACCTCTTGTTGAAACTCTGAGGGTCCTTGCATGTTATGTGGGTCAAGTTTCCTGATGCCAACAGTTCTACCCAACAGTTCCCCCTTGTAAATGCAACCATATCCTCCCTGCCTAATCTTGAAGCTCTCCGAAAAGTTGCATGTAGCAGTTTGCAGGTCCAACAATGAAAATTCAGCTAACTCAGGTAACCCTTCAAGAAAACCAATGAATCCATTGCAGTCTGCAGCTCCAGCTAGTCCATGTCCCCACCTTTCAAGCCACCGTACAGCTTCTGACTTCTGTCTTCGAATCCTCTGCTTTTCCAACTGTAGAGTTGCAACGGATGCTTGAATTAAATTTAGTTCTCCCAGGGCTTCATCACACCTACGGTTTGCTTCCTTTGCACGACTGTCTAAAACAGCAACATTTCTCATGGTCTTCTGCAGCTCTCTGGTTAATTCTTCCCTTTCTTCTAAGAGCTTTTCTTGATCCTGTATTGTAGTTATTAGTGCATCCTCGGCCTCCTCCCTGTGCTTAACTTCATGTGCAAGGGCAGATTCAAAGACTTTGACCTGAGGAGATAATAAAAGAGTTGAGAGAGAAACTCAAAAGATTCAGATGTCCATAACACATTGGAACTTGTAATGTGCATATCATCATGCACATTGCTAAATCCACAAGTGCATAGCAAAACCTAGCATATTCTTGTTGGAGAAAGTTCACAACAATAGCCAAGTCATCTAGGTTGCTAACATGCATGTTTTAATTTAGTGTGCCACCCAACCCACGGGAAAGAGTTTTCAGGGAAGGGAAAGGACTACCTCCCTTTTAGTAGCCCATAGCCTAATGGACCTCCAACAGACCAACAACAAGAACAAAAAATAAAATAAAACCAAGTCTTCATGCTTTCATAACCTGTTCAAGTGATGCTTCAAAATTAGATTGAAAGTAACTTAATATTTAATGTGAAGAAAAAAATAGTATGGCAGCTTTCAATGCACTAAACTGAAGTAGGGCATAAACATTCATGTTAAATAATAGGATGATGAATTTACTCAGAAAATAAGATGCATAAATTAAGTTGACCTGGAATCCATTCCCATACCCCAAATCCTAGGAACCAGGACATTGTAAAGTGCAAGTCCCTGATATACAGAATGGTCATCAAGTTCATGCTTACCTTGCTGATAGATTTAACGGTTTCTGACTCCAATTTTTTGCGCTTGCTTATCTCTGCAGACACCTCTTTTGTCGCCGCCTCAGCTTCTATCCTAGCTTCCATCAGCCGACCATACAAGATCTCTTCCTCCGTCTTTGGGTCAAAGATTGATACCATTCTCCTGGAAGAACTATTTTCAAAGCAGGTGGATGTAGTTGTTGGACAAGATGAGCTCTGGAGATCGCGAGAGGAATGAGATAGATGGCGCAATGAAGCCACTTCAACGTTTACTGATTCACCCATTACCAGGTTGCTGCTTCCAGCATCGGGTACACTTCTAGCAGAATTGGATCGTAGAAATACTGGATGAATTGTGTTATTCTTACTATACTGAAATGACATAGATCTTGAACTTTCTGCAGTTTTAATATCAGGTTGTTGAGACACAGAAGTAGGGCCTTCAGAAGCTTCTCTTGTCCATATATGTTTCCCTTTGTAGACAAACCATATTTCACAGAACAATGGAGCATTCTTGGCAGCGTAAGTTGCCTTGGTTGAGCTCTTTTTGACCTTCATGCAGCTGTATAAAACCATTAGGATGGCTGATCAAAACATATTCATATATATAGTCACCTCAAAAACTTCTAGAAGAAAAGTAAGTCCCAACTAGCCAACCAAGAGATTGCATAACAAGGAGACAATTATGAGAACAGGGTATAGATATCCAATTTGTTTGCTATTCATAGTGTCTCAAATAAACCAAGTTGTCTATAAACAACTTGAATTTGGCTATATAGACTAGACTCAAGTTCAGTTTATTCAATAATATAACTGAACTTACAAAATATTTATACTTAATTAATCAATCAGTTTGGCTCAAATAAGCTCAACTTGATTTGTTTAGGTTCCTAAGTTGGCAGGTTATGAAATTGAGTTGCATGTGTGCCACCCTCACATGGCATCATTCTTGAGCTTGATCCATATGGGACAAGAAGCCACAAAGCCAATTGAATATCCAAGTTGTACGAATCGCTGAAGTATTACTATACCTTTACTCTTACATGGCGTACGGATCAAAAAATTTAGAGGTTGTGCACCATGATCAAATAACACATGAAAAAAAACTTCTGGAACTCTTGTACATTGAAGGTACTATGGTAACTGAGTCAAACCTAGAACTTCCAGCAGTTTCTACTTGTTTTAAGTTTATTTTCTCTCTTAGATCAAAGTTTTATTTTCTAAGTGTCTTTTGTTTATTTTGTGTCCAAGTTAGTCTTAATTTTATCCAATCCAAGTTAGTAAAATGCCTCCGTTATAAGAGAGGGATCCTTAGACGTGTCTTATGTACTCACTATATTTAGACTTTGATTAATGGAATATAGAGTAGTTGAGAATTCAGGAATGTTGGGCCTAACGAGTGCTTTTCTCTTTCTTTTTCATTTTCCCTTTCTTCTACGGCAATACTGTTTCTGTTCATGCCACTGTTCACAAACCTTGGACCATGACAGCATTTTGTCTCTTCCCTATCAGTACCTAAGAATATCAAATTTCACTGCTGCTCAAAATTCCTAAAACTTTATTATCATCTGTTTTAGCCACCAAAATGCAAAATTCTCAACTCTAATCATTATTAAAAATCCTAGAGACGTCATTCCTAAAATCTCAAGCCCTACAAATGACTTCAAGCACTAAACTCACCAAAGATTATGTAATAGATACTTTCAAAATCAATCTTATGTTAGTTTGGTATCAGAGCTAGACTTTGAAGATCCAAGTTTTTGAAATATCACTTTCCCTCCTAGGTTCTTCCCCAAAATTGCAGTCGAGGGAATTTTGTCTCTGTTCTGGGGCAGTGTGAACATTTATACGAAGCAACAATGTGCTGAGGAGAAAGAAGAAGAATAAAGAAAGAGAAAAAGGAAGCCACAAAGTCTAGCATGCGTCAACACTCCAAACAACCACTATTCTTCAACCGAAGTCTCTGAATTCTCGGAGTACCTTGTGCACAAATAGAGAAATTCTCTTTGTGGAAGTACTATTCTCGAGTTTTTTTTTTCTAAGTTTTATTTGGAGGAAGAAGGAAGGTTCTTCTCCTTCTCTTCCCCTTCTCCACACTGCCCCCAACCCCAAAACCACCTACCACACCACCCCAGCCATCAACCTAAGAATATTATTTTGAAGTATTGAATGTTTTAGTAATGAGTCATTTGTCTTTTGTCTCTCCTTTGCGATACATACTGTTAGATGTTCACACGACAGCAGAACAGCAAGAAATTACTCTCTTTTCTTCGTTCTGTGAAACCCCAAATCAAACTTTTTCCTTAGCCCTAGAAGCCCAGATATTTCCCCCTACCTCTGACCACCAAATAACCCATCAGACAAGCCAAAAACACTTAATTTTGCTCCTGTACAGAATTTCTTCAAACTTTTATTGCCGGTTTCAGCAATTAAAATTCAAAAGGTGCAAACCCGTCTATATACCATAAGTGAAATTCCAAACTTTCAAACCCTAACCAAATCCAATCATCCATGTAACAAACCACAAAATGAGAACTTTCCCATCGTAAAACCTACCATAAGCATTGTTGACAAATTGCCATAACATATTCGATGTAAAACACGGTTTAAAAAATAAAAAACTTAATCTAAAAAATTAATAACCCAGAAAATCACTTCTTAAAAGGTTAGGATGGTTGAATTCCTATAAAGGACAATGCAATGACAGATCCACCACTTACTTTTCAGGCATTGTTCCCATAACAAGCTTCCTAATTCCATGGTTGTTGACCGAATCTACGATTCCTTTCTGGACTTGGTCAGCTTCTATAGTGACAATGCTCGCGATCACCTGTAAAGGACAAACTCATAGTAAGACGAAAGTGACTCAAAACGGAAAACATATGATATCCTTGATCCAGAAAACTTTGGTATCCCATCGGCTACATTTGTTAAACCATTTTCCCCTTTACACATGCAGAAAATAGTCTTTCAGTATTTCCAAAAAATCACATTTGCAGGAAATTTTTACCAGAACAAAATATTTGTAGCTTAGTACTTCAATTAATCATCTTGATTTTCACCCAAAACCAGTTTCAAACTGATGCGATATGGGAGAAGAGAAGAAAATTCAACTAATGCAGGAAAAAACTCATGTTGAGACATAACAGAGGGTCAACAAAGGTTTAAAGAATGTTGAGCAAGAACTAACAGGTTAAAACTGGGGGAGACATAAGTGAAATCCTTTCTATTAATTTCTAGACTATTGTTTATGAATAGAAAAACCGCCACTTGATCCCAAACGCCAGATGGTAATAATTGTAACACAGACCCAAGTTAGCTTTCACCCCAAAGCGGTAACTTGTTAACAGCAACAACTGTTTTTACTTAACCTCCAAACAAAGCATCATTCATGAAGCTGATTCTGCTCATAAAGAAAAGCTAGAAACTTTCTGGGTGAACGCATACAATAGTACTGAAAAGAAACATAATAAAACAAGAAAGAAAAGGAAAACTTTGATCCTGAGAATAATAAATGTCTGCATGGAAACTGCATAAAACCCAGCAACTAAAATAGCAAAAAGCATAAGAAAAAGAATCACCTTTCCTGTGCTGCAAACGCTCCTGTAATATTCCAAAAGCTTCATTGTCTGGGCCCATTCCTCTTTCCTATGTGCAGCTACTACTTCACTATTTGCTTGACTCGCCGGCAGTTTTCCTACTGCACAGACGTTTAGAAACCATTATAGCCCGGTCAGGATGCCATAAAGATGAAAGACAGAAGAGAACCGACATGATTAATCCCACATCTTGATGTCAATTTTTGGAAAATATAATAGCCTAGTCGCTCGGCTATAAAATTTTGCTAAATGAAAAGATTGATCGGCGAATTCTCCGATTTTCTTGGTCAATCGTATCATTGTTTCTTCAACTCTCACTTAAAGGAGCCAATACAACTGAAATACGATCCACAATAAGTGTATACTAATTATAAACTCCATGAGTACATCAGAATTTCAAGGGAAAACTTCTAAATCAGGGAAAGCCCACGAAGCTTCAATTCTTGTACGTGTATAATGTTTCAAAATTTCAGAATAAGTTCAAAAAGTTTTGCTGTTCCACGAAAATCGCGAGGAGAGAGAGAGACTTACAGAGAGTAGGAATCGCATGGGAAGGTTGATGAACATGAAGAATACAAATTTCTCGGCCCCCAAACCGCTTGAAAGTCCACTGAAGCAGAGCCACGGCTCGTTCCACCGACTTTCCGATCGCAACGTAGACTTTATCATTTCCAGCCTCTTCCACAATCTGAGGCAGCCCAGACCGGGAGCTCACCCCGCCGTTAAAGTCCAAAGACGAGAAACCGTAGAAGCCATCCCCCGCCAAGTCGCGGTGAGGAGGGTGCGTGGGCTGCAAGAGCTCCATTCTCGCCGGAGAGTCCAGCGCGGAGGCAGGAAAGAGAGAAACTCCAGTCGTCAAAGGAGCAAAACGTATCAGAAGGCAAGACACAACGGAATATTTGCTTCTAAAATTCCATATTCCTCTCTCTCTCCCCCTCCTCCTCTCTCTTTTTCAACTCTGCTTTCCCCCGTGCAAGGACTTGATAACGTTGGACGGAGAAACAAGTCGCAAGCGTTAACGATTCGAAAGTCCCATATTTTACAAAGTACTCCGTACCTTCTTTGTTTTAATGTTAGGTAGGCGTCGACTTTGCAGTGACCTGACAACGTTAGAGAGAGAGAGAGAGAGAGAGAGAGAGAGGAATCTTCCTTCTGAGCTTGGTTTTCTTTAGGAAGCAGGAGAAAGGTGCGATCTTATTATTGGCTTTGTTTGCTCCTACTGCTCCTGCAAAGAAAATAACAGTAGAAAAGAGAAGTAAATCCTGTAAGAAAATCAAAGCTTCAGGTAAACGAGGAGGAAGACTACTGCTTTAGATCTTCTTACTTCTTCAGCGATCCGTTCAACTGGTGACTGATTATATTTTAATAAATCCTGAATGCTAGTCGATCAAAGATGATAGAACTAAAAATCATTTAATAAGGATTGATAACAAGGAAATGAACTGGTTCTTGAACTAGGAGACATGTAGGGAACAACAGGGACAGAAATTACATTTTATTGAGCTTGAATTGAGTGTTACAAAAATTTAGGCATATTATATGGATCATGATGAGGAATAAGAAAGGAAAGGCAAATGGGTCTACAGTATCTAAAGCATATTATCATTCCCATTCAGATTTATCCAGGCACGTTTTAGGACTTACACCAATAAATGAAAGACGACATTGAAGAAACCATTTAATAAAGGAGAAGCCTTGAAACGAGACGTGCAAGAGAAACTCAAGACAAAAGACAAAACTTGTAAGCGAACCCTTTCCTTTTGCAGGTTACTGGATAAATCGTCTGCATCGCGATAAGGAACTTAACGGTCTAGTCAGTGAGTAGCTCCAAGGTAGCAACGAAGTCAAGAGCAACAGCCAAAGCAATGATGACCCATTGAACCCAAGCACGTTTGAGGACTTGGATTGATGGATGAAAGATGATATCGCAGAAATCATTTATTAAAAGAGAAACGGTGTATTAGTCCTTGAAATTAGAGACACGTAGGAGAAATTCAAGACAAAAAGATGCAAACCTTCAAACAAATAAATTGTGTTATTTTATGCATCTGACAAGAATCTTGTGGGAAAAGAAGCTCCAAGGCAACGACGAACTGGGGGGCTAAATCCATGCCCCATTTCCATTTCTTTCATGGAAAACTTCCCAGTATTTAATACAAACAGTTGGTGTGCGCTGCTCATTTTGGGTTCAGACCCTTAGAAATTTCAGAGTTACTTTTCCGGGTAAGTCAATTGAGGAGCACCAACTTGGACTATTCAATTGAAATTGTGGCACGGAATTCAAATTTGACTGCGAAGTCACCACCAATGAGAAAGGTGAGTCATGCGGAAGGGACAGAGCGTGAATGACGGGGAAGACCGCCGAAGAAGAAAAGCCAAATAACAAGACCGCGTTTGGACGCTTCTATAAATTGGACAAGTAAAATACTATTTTTGAATATACATATATCTAAACTTACGTATCTAGAGATCCAAAAATCTTAACAATATTTACTCTTAAATAAGTCAAATATTTGTCTACGGCTAGCATTAACATCTATTAAATAATAAATAAGGAAAACCTCTATTACGCATGAATCATCCTCATCAGCAATAATGTCAACCAACAAACTAATTTTTCCACCATTGGTTAGAATTGTTTAAGATATGTAAGAAAATGTTTGACCCTTGAATTAATTTAGAGCTAGTGGGGCTATTTTAAACTATTTTTCTCACAAATTCCATAAAACTTTAATGAAGAGTGTGAGTTTAGAGAATAGGAAATAAAATTGACAACCTATAATTTAAATTTAGTAATATTCTATTTTTGTCCAATGTTGCTTTCCGTAGAGACACTTCTCTTATGTGTTTGGGTGGGTTTTCTTAGTTGAATAAACGATAAATAATTCTCTTTTTTTCCCATGTTGATTAAATTAAGGACAAAATAGAGCAACCAAACGGGACGCTTCCATCAGCATCAAGGGATTCTCCATCCCACTATCATGGTCTTTTATTTTTGTCAACACAAGAAGCCAACCAAAGAGGAAGAAGGGACTTTCCTTCTCATCATCATCACGATCAGCGGCAAACATTCTTCCACCACCAATGAAGATCACATCAAGGAAGAAGGAGAGTCAATTCAAGGCCACTAGTAACGTCTTTGTTAAGGGTGTCCTTTAAGTGGTTGTAACTAATCAAAATTGCAATCGAGTTAATCAAGAAAGTAATCACTTTTCAACGCTGTCTAACCACTCTGATCTTGCATGGTGACAGGTGAGACACACAATGATTGGCATAGCCCCAAAGTCCTTTGTTTCTTAATTCTTTTTTTAAACACAATATCCGAATCTAGGACCAAAAAATCCAAGTAGTGCCAAGTGCTTGTTGACATCTTTTTTTAATTAAGTTGTTGGTTGTGAGATTTGGTTCAAAAGAAAATAGATAAAATTAAGGTATTAATGCCTTGTGTAAGAAAAAAGATTATACATGACAAACAAATAATGTCGTACAATGTGTCAAGGTAACATGAGTCAGCCCCTAAATTGGTCACATGAATATTAGCCAACCACCTGACATACATTTGTCATGTGTCAATTTGCATATCAAGGACCACTCCTAATAATCTTAGTACAAGATGACCATTTTTATTATGAAAGAACGATTAGAGGGATGATTTATTACTTATATTTACAAATTATTGTGTGTACCAAAATATATTTTGAAATGAATATTAAAGCAATAATTGTCAACGTGTAATTGGGGTTGACATTGGTAAGTAATGGCATGACATTATCCTATGTCAAAAATCGCAACAAAAAGATTATTTAAATATAAATAAACTAAAAAGATTATTGAAATGTGAGCCACAATAATTGAGTTTTTGATCTTTTATTTTTATAGGTTTATATATAGATACATATATATAAGTGAACTGAAGTCCAAACACTCTTCCTCACTTGCATGCTAATATAAGCATTGCAAGTGGACTGAAGCCCAACTTTAGAGTGTGAGAGTTTATGAAATGGAAACCCATCCTTAGTTTTAATACCATATTAGAATATGAAGATTTATCCCAAAACTTTAAGATATTAGATGAAGAATTCTAATAACTTATAAGACCACATGCTCATTCTCTCACTTCCAATGTGGGACAACACTCACCTTCAACATTTACAAACTTAGTCAACTAGAGTGATAAAGTATCACAATTGAAATTTGAACTTTAATATATGTTTAAAAAATTATTCTTTTTTTAATAAAAAATGATCATTAAAAGAGATCTATATATATAAAAGGATATCACATAAAAATATTGTTCATAATCTTTAATGTGGGTTCAATTGTTTTCAATCAGAAGTCCTGATGAAAAAGACAAAGAAACTGTTTTTTCAATTACGAAGAGTTTTCTTTCTCATTATTGTACAAATTTTGTTTGCACCAACGACGGTAGAAAGAATATAATTGTTAAAAAGAAAAAAGAAAAAAAAAAGTGGGTCTCCGTGATGTCGACATCTTACTAAGGACTGAAAATTAGCATTCCCGAGGAGTTTTTATAAGGATAATCACATCAAAATGTTCAAAGAACATAGTTGTAAATCTCACCCATTCTCAAACTCGAAGATATTGGGGAAAAACGAGTGGGACACCAGGACGTCGACATCCCGCTGAGGCCGACATGCACTATCAAATTGGCATTCCCAAGCAAATCCTCAGATTTGGGAAGATTATGTGGGATGTGGCCGGAGCTGGCACCAGTGCCAGCCAACGTCAGCGGAGCCCAGTGACACGACATCCATCGCAACCTGGGAATGGGAATATCTCCATAAAATTGACGTTTCTCTGCCAGATCAACGCGGTTCTTAAAGGGACCGACTGCGGGAGCCTGTTTAATGACCCGAGCAAGTAGGATGTCACCTCGGTTGTCCTGACCACTACAGTAGTGACTCAGCGGAATGTCCTAGTGGTCACATTGATGTCAGACTCCTGATTGGAACCATTTGGGTGGATGCCAATAGGCCTACTGGTTCGCGTCATCCAGGCGTTGGGCATACGTGAGTACTATAATTCAAGACAATACACATGCTGTGAAAGAGCTTTTATTGTTTTTCAACGTTTAGTTAGCTACTCGGAAAGGTGATTTCCGAGAATATACTGTAAATCATATTTTCCAAGAAATCGTGAAGAAAAATGAATTTGAAGACGCATATAACATCAAACTTGGTACGAAAGTACAACTCTCTTTAACGGCTGATTCAAACAATAATGAAAGAATTGAAGGCGTCCCCAGTCACCCCAACTGCTGTGCCACTTCTCTTTTTCTTTTTGTAACAAAATTAGATAAGTGAATCGGCAAGCTGTTGAGCTGCAATTGCTTTGTTCAGATCAGGACGTCCACTTCCATCGCTTCATGCAGATTAGAAGCATTTCCTGTGTACAATGGATGGACCAGATTCATCGTACTCTGCCTTGGCGATCCACATCTGCATGTCAAAGAGTGGAATCCTCCGTAAGTCATTCCAGACAATCAAGATATCACAGAAATGAAATGATGCCAATGTCCTGATATGAAATGATATGTAATAGCATACCTGCTGGAAAGTGCTGAGAGACGCCAAGATGGAGCCACCAATCCACACACTGTACTTTCTCTCAGGTGGGGCAACCACCTTGATTTTCATGCTGCTGGGAGCCAAAGCAGTGATTTCCCTGCTCATTCTATCAGCAATGCCTGGGAACATGGTAGATCCACCACTAAGCACAATGTTTCCATACAAATCCTTCCTAATATCGACATCACATTTCATGATAGAGTTGTATGTGGTCTCATGAATTCCTGCAGATTCCATCCCTATCATGGATGGCTGGAAAAGGACTTCTGGGCATCGGAAACGCTCGGCACCAATGGTGATAACTTGTCCATCAGGCAACTCATAGCTCTTTTCAACGTTGGAACTAGTCTTTGCAGTTTCCATCTCTTGTTCATAGTCAAGGGCTATATATGCTAGCTTCTCCTTCATGTCCCTCACAATTTCACGCTCGGCTGTGGTGGTGAAGGAATATCCGCGCTCGGTAAGAATCTTCATTAAGGCATCAGTGAGGTCACGGCCTGCTAAGTCAAGACGGAGGATAGCATGTGGGAGGGCATACCCCTCATAAATGGGGACCGTGTGGCTGACACCATCTCCTGAGTCCAGAACGATACCTGCACCATTTTGAAAGCATCTTTTATGTAGGTGGAAAGATAAGGGAATCCTAGAGGTTCATTATTCGGGAATCCTAGACTGTACTTCACAGTCAAATAACTCTTTTATTTTTTTATTTTTTATTTTATGGGAATCCTAGAGGTTCATTATTCGGGAATCCTAGACTGTACTTCACAGTCAAATAACTCTTCTATTTTTTTATTTTTTATTTTATGGGAATCCTAGAGGTTTATTATAAGGGAATCCTAGATTGTACTTCACATTCAAATAACACATCTATTTTTTTTTTTAAAAAAAAATTTTGAGATCAAGACACCATGATTAAAATTTCAATCACGAGTTATCTATTCAAAATTTCATGAACACAGCTAAAACCAAAAGTTATGAGCTATGAGAATGCCTAACTACCAAGGGTGACTTTCCATATACATCTCCATTTCTTTCTTCCAATATGCAGGTGCATCAGATGCTGGATCAACTTGACATTGCCCCTAACCAACTATATGAATTGTCCTGGAAGTCGACACAAATAGAACGAACCCTAAGTAACTAAACCAGGAAGATAGTAGATCACTCTAATTTCTTACCAGTTGTACGACCACTGGCATAGAGGGAGAGAACAGCCTGGATGGCAACGTACATAGCAGGAGTGTTGAAGGTCTCGAACATAATTTGTGTCATTTTCTCACGGTTAGCCTTTGGGTTAAGAGGTGCTTCAGTGAGCAAAACTGGGTGTTCTTCTGGGGCAACACGGAGTTCATTGTAGAAGGTGTGATGCCAAATCTTCTCCATGTCATCCCAGTTGCTCACAATACCATGTTCAATTGGGTATTTCAGGGTCAATATACCACGCTTAGATTGAGCCTCATCCCCAACATATGCATCTTTCTGGCCCATGCCAACCATCACACCAGTGTGACGCGGACGACCAACAATGCTAGGGAACACAGCTCGTGGAGCATCATCCCCAGCAAATCCAGCCTAAAAGTTGATCATAAAATAGAAGCACATATTACTCTTCAAATAACATATGGGGTACTCAATTTGAACTCCCAAATTTTGGAGAGTATCATGAAGTGATACCTTAACCATTCCTGTTCCATTGTCGCAGACAAGTGGCTGAATATCATCAGCTTCTGCCATCTTCTATTTAACTGGCAAAAGTTAACAACTGGAATTTAGACTATTAGGAACCCAAGAAATAGACAAGGAGCAAATTAAAAAGGTGGAGAGGACATAATTTTGAAAATTTAATTAGCCATATGTTCATATGCATTGAAACTAAATCCACATTTAACATCAATTCCTAACAAGTTTATGCTAATGATTTCAACTGGACGGCAGATCATTTGCATTGAACATGATTCACATTATTTTCTTTTTCCTTAAATGAAGCAGCTATAGGAGGCTGCAAAAGCAGAGGTTCCCTTCTCAACTTAAAACCATTGCCTCACCGAAGACAGGACACAGCAAGTGATCCCCTTATGAATGAGATCTTGTCTGCAACATGTAGCAGCAAATGGATATTGATTATTGAATATGTAGAAATATGTTAACGATTCATTTCATAGATTCTTCATAATCCACTCCAACAAACTGGTGGAATTCACTTTTGCCACAAAAAGTGTTTTTAAGATTGTCATTTTAATTTATGAACCGCAGAAGACAGGATTATATGCTCAAATTGGTACTTGAGACGTTATAATTGGAATGAAACGATGCATTTCCACTGGACCTATCACCTAGGGAGTTCTGAATACAATATAAAGAGTGGTGCACCGTTTACTTTTATTATACGATTACATCTTCCAATCGATTAGAAACATGAAAACGAATATATTTATCAGGATTCATTTAGTTTAACAGTTAAATCTTAGACATAGTACTGAACTAATTTTTTTTAGTCGTACGGATTCAATTGTTCAAAATATAATTCGAAAATGAAAGAGAATATTCTAGCTTTTCCTTTAGAAGAATTAATACTACACCGAAAAACGAAACGCTTATAAGCTCTTTTTACGACGTGCGAATTGTAAATGAATGTTCCACACACATCCCCACTACGATTCTAAACATTCCAACCCTTTCCACCCTAAATACGCAAATGTCACAACAAATTAATATCTTCGCATAAAAGCAGCAGAATCAAACGCATTTGCAAACAGGTTATGCAACCAAAGATAAAAGACATTAATCCTTCAAAATCCGAAAAGAAATATCACATCAGAAAAAGTAAACAGATAAAGCGATGAACAAACCAAAATTTCCACATTCATCACAGGCTAAAAACGTAACCAAATTTACAATGAAAGATTCATAATGTCCCTGCATCAATCGATCTTGTAATGCCAATCAAGATCGAATCATCACAAGAATCCACGTCGAAGTGACAACGATCATACACTCCAGTTTTGGAATTTAAAATGAAGATTGCAGATTGTGATTTATGCAGATCAAGCTTGCAAAAAGGTGATGCTCCGATTGGTTGCCGAAAAACCGAGGAAAATGATAGGAAGAACTGCAGAACCAGCATTATCTTTTCATTTCCAACGGTTTCTCGGCAGCCAAACGGAATGCAATAGAAAAATCGGATCAATTGCAGAGAAGAATTCACCTGAAGAAAAGACCTGCGATTTCAGCTGCCCGCCCTTGGGTTCAAAAAAAACGAGAACAACCAAATGAAACTCGAATCCAAATGAAATTTCCTATAAATGAACATTCTCTCTGGAGCTATTTGTACTCGATGCTGGCCGTCCGATAACGCACTCGTGACTGAAGGTCTGGACGACGCGTGGTATGGTGATCTGGGAACCCATGGATCCAGGCTGTTTGAAATACCTTTCGTCAATACTTGTGGGAAAGTACGCAATTGCCCTTCCCTTGTGAGAGAAACAGACTCATGAAAGCTCATACGGAGGCCCAATCTTCAAATGGTTTTGTGCTCCACCCAGCAGCTAAGCCCAAATAATCATTTTCTAGTAAAGTTTTGAGAATTTGACTTAAATAATTCAGTATATGCTATGAAATTAAAATTGATTAAAGTAGTTATAGATAGACTCCAAGAATTCCTGAACAATTAAGGAGGAATTTTTTTACAATAAAATATTAAAAATGAGCCACCTTCAAGTAATCTTAAATTATTTCTAAGTCATGTTTAATATAAAAATTATCTTTTCAACTTATTCATACATGATGTTAAACTTTAGATCTCATAGTTGGAGCTCCTACTAGTTCACATCTGAGTTAGCCTAGCTTAGCTTGAGCTAACCAGTTAATAGCTAGCAAGGCTATCTTTTTCTTCCTTTGTGGACTTTTGTCATTTTTGATACAATATTATACTCCAATTTAATGTTCTTCAATTTTCATTTAACTTTGAACTCTTCAAATATGCTTTGTATGTGAGAACATTCATTTCATTTGTTTAACCTTAAGCATATAATATGTTTGGTATTCATAAAAGTGTTGAAGATAAAAGACTCGAACATTAAAGAAACAATTAAAATTATCTTTTAACTTACAAGCTAACTTTTGGATTAAATTTTGAACCCATTTTTAATATACATTACAACTTTTATTTTTTTTCTAGTTGGAAAAAGGCTAAGCAGAATAAGTCTATAGCATAGGATGTACTCATGAACATGGCATAGCATGTGCATCTATGTAAACTAGTTGTAAGGTTGACATCTATATAGCGTGGGGAATCTAGTGGCGTGTCCTCATTACACCACCTGGCTTATCCCATTGTTTATAGGGTGTTTTAGTGAGAACGATTATGGCTGCAGAGTTGTGTTTAGAATGAACTATAGAAAAGAACACTCAATTATTGGGTTAGTAGCTGCGTGTTTTGAAGACAAGCGATCTACTTTAGAATATCTTTAAGCTGGACCTGTCTACATTCATAGTATTTCCTAGACCTCAACCTTAACCTCAAATATCAAAATTATGAATCTAAACTTGTTTGATTATAGGTTTAGTTTGTATAAAGATAAGTTAAGTTTGCACTTAAGGTGTTTTCTTAAAATTCCAATGGAACACAACTGTCCTCCACAACATTGAAGTAGGTCAATGAATCATTCTTTTATCATAGAGTTATTAATAATAATTTATTAATATTTACTTACTTAATAGCTCAGTTAAAGTTTCTAGGAATCCTACTTAAATAATGAGGATTTTTTGAGAGATCTCGAGTCTCTATTTACCAATAAAGTTATACTTAATTTTTCATAGTAATATAAATTTGCATAACAAATTAGTTTGGCTTGTGTTGTGATGAGTTTAATTTGTGCTTAAAGTTTCTTTGCAAATGTTAATGAAGTACATTGATCCTCCACAAAATTTGATTAGGTTAATGAGTCATTCTACTAAGGGATTATTGATGATAATTTATGAATAAACTCACAATCAATCCTTCACAATAAAACTTGCTTAACATAGCTAATAGTAGGCTTAATTCACACTTAAGGTGTCTTTTGCAAATGCTAACAAAAGATCACATTCCCTTCTAACGTTTAACTTGGTAATGAGTATGTTTGCCACTAGTCCTAAACTCATGCTTGGTCCTTCACAATGAATCTAAAGTTGCTAAACATATTAGTGGCTAGTTCAAATTTTACTTTAGGTGTCTTTTGCAAATGCCAATGAAGAATAATGATGCTTCATAACATTTAATTAAGCTAATAAGCCATTGTTCCACCATTGGACTGTGGAAAATAATTCCTCAATAAAACCGTACTAAGCTACTTGCATGTATCAACCATCAATTATGGAGTTAGGGCAAGGGACATAAAGTACATGTAAGTGGAAATGGTCATTTTCGTTGAGGACAGCCAACGGTTTACTTGCCTAAAGTCAAGAACATTAATCTTCAAAAAGGTTAGAAAACTTGATCCATTGAGTCCCCTATGTATGACAAGGTCCGGACCATTAGATGATTTGCATCATGATGTACCATTGCATACATATCTAATAAAAAAGATATATATTTTCGAAGTGGGTAATGGGAAAAGTAGATGAAACTCGGGAAAGATGAATGTTAGAGAAGGAACATGATGATCGGAGATGGGAAGCAAAATCATTAGGCATGAACATGAGAAGCAATCATAGGGCATGAGAGTGTGTGTCACTTTAGCGCTTGAGGATGATACCCCACATCATCATAGCATGTTTATAATGCATTAACAAACTAGCACATAATTATTACACATATGGATGGGTTTATGGAGTGATTACAGGAAAATAATTTTTGTACTTGTGGCCCGCTAGTTCTCACCTGAATTTTTCATTTATGCCCTCCAACTGGGGCCTAGGGGAGGAAATTTAAAACAAAAACATCAAAGGCCTCAGACGTCGTAATAGTGTGGTCCTCTGCTTGATTGGCACTCTTTATCTTGAACGAGATGCGGTGAAATCCAAGCAATCTAGTTGGGTCCTCAGCTTTACAGTAAAGAAAGAGATCCATCTCGTTATTTTATCATCTCGAGAGATGCTATAAACAGTAGCCAAGGTGGGAGTTGGCCTTTTGAATCCGTTTCACCATAGCTTTGCTTTATCTACTTTCAAAAAGTTTTAGATAATAAAATCTTTTATTTAACTCAGGAGTTAATGAAATTTATTATTATATAAAAAATTAATATATATTTTTAAAATGCCTACATCATAGCATGCTTTATTATCATTAATAATCCATTGTGGTGTTGTATTATGTATGCACTATGTGAGCTCAATTAATAAGAGCTTATAGGGGTGGTAAAAAGAATCTTGAATTATGGTATTATGTTAGAAAAAACTTATTATTTAAACTTAAAAATAAACCTAAAAGTTAATAGAATTTGTTATTGTATAAGTATAATTTTTAACAATATATTTTTATTGTTCATCTTATAATAAAGTTATTATTATTATTATTATTATTATTATTATTATTATTTATACAAGTACCTAAATTTACACATGCAGATATCAAACTTGAGACTAAGAAAAATGTTAAACACTATTAGCTTACTATTAAACTAGCATTTGATCAACTCCTAATAAAATGTTTGCTTAACACAATTGTTTTTTGGAATCTTATTAAAAAAATCTTAAATTATAAGAGATTGTTATTTAAAATTATTTATCGAACAAATCAAAATGAAAAAAATAGTAAAATGACATAGAATATATCAACCCCTAAATTCTTTTCTTTAACATCACAATTTAATGATTCCATCACTTCCCATTCCCCCCGAAGCACACAAGTTCTAGGGTTTCAAATTCCAGTCCTTTTGCACTAAAATCCCTGCAGAGCTCTCAGATGTGGAATCGTCGGACGGACTTCAACATGCAAGACACCCACAAAAACAAGGAGCACAATGCCATCTCCGCTGACAACGACGGCGACGACTTCTACATCGACGTCAATGATGATGTTACCGCCAAAGCCATCACTTTCAACGGTAAACTCCAAATTCACCGGCCAGAGGATGTCGTTAAGCCAAAAATCATGGATCCAACTTTTACCGTCCGGTTAAAATATCAGAGCTTCTGTTACGTAGCTGAAACCCTACGTGCTTCCTCCTCATTGATTAAAGAATCTTTTAATGGCGTAGAAATAAATGGCAGAGCATACCAAATCTCAACTCCGTCGGCACCTCGGAGGTTCAAAGCTTGGAATCCAAAGCGACGGCCTTCATGATCCATAACGTGAAAATGACCTTCAGTGGGACCCCATGTGGAAATGTCCCCGCGGAATGAAGCCAACGCTGCCTTCTAAGGCCAGCATGGTGACACCAGGCGGCAACCTGTGTTGACTTGTGATTATGATGCGGTCGAGCTACTGGCGGGCTTGTCACTAGGCCTGTCAACATTTTTGACCTTTGATGTTCATCTAATCCCTCCCAACCACCTCTGATAATATGAGACTTTTTGGAGCAACTAAACATGGAGGACATAAAGGAATAAACTTGAAAAATGTTTGAATCAAAGGTTATCATTAGGTTAAAAATCCATAACTTGTCGTTAATGACCGGTCGAGTTAAGGAATGATGCTAATCTTGGTTAGGTTGTTTAATTAGTTAATTCAACGATGAGTTAGTATGAGTTTTAGTCGTGAGATTTGAAATTTGACATTCCCCGTGTGTGAATTGGGTAGGTAATATAATATTATGCCAAATTGATAAACTGTGATTTAAGGGTTTTCGCATCTTATTTTAGTATATCTCCTACAATAAATGAGAGAAAAGACGAAATGATTGCCGTTTGAACGAGTTCGGCCAACAATGTAGATTCGTACAAAGCGCGCCAACTTTGAAGACATTAAGGTGGGCCTGGAGTCACAATTGGCACCCGACATTGCCTGCTTGCGGCCAATTTAAGGGACGGCAAAAGCACCCCACCCAAAAAATTTGTGTAAAAAGCTTCGAAAAGGTTTAATCTTTTGCTTATCTTTTGAAGCGAAAAAAAGCCAGATCCAGAAAGATCCTTTAGAAATCTCGCCACGAAATGAGAATTTGGGGCCTGGGATAACATTGCATGTTAACATCAGTAGGTTTTCTGTAGTAAACCACGTGCATCAGTGCCTCAAAGTTCGTAGAAATCAGAAAAAAGTGACTGCTTAAACGAGATTTATGGTTTTGTTAATGGCTGACTTGAAGGAGAAAAGAAGAGACCCCACCTTCGCTTTCAGAAAGAGAGAGATAGGTATGTGAATATTTGCATTGGATCCTTCGCCGAAGTGGTTTATAGCTTCCTTCTTTTCTCTCTCTCTTTTAAGAACCGTCTCGAGGGCTACAGTCCAAACCAAGTTTGAAGAAATCACTAAAAAACTTCAAAAGATGGTGATTTTATGATTTAATTCTCAGGTATTACATTTCTATATCAGCCGTGTTTGGTTTTCTTACCTGGGCTTGTCCGTCCGCTCCGGCTTCAGATTTCTTCTTCTTCCTCTTCTTCTTCTTCGTCGTCGTCGTCTTGTCGGTTTGTCGGTCTGTTTTGGTCCTACTTTCTGTTCATGTACTCGGAGTTCGAGTTACTTTCCTTCATGGGTGTCTCCGATTCTCAGATGTTTTTCTCCCAGAAAGATCTGAATGCCATGGAGTTGAATTTCATCGTTCGACCAACGTTGGAATTTCGAGACGAGTGTCCAACAGCACCTCCAGAAGATCCCGGGCTTCGCACAGAACCGGAAGTGAAAGAAGACGAAGAAGAAGAAAACAAACGCGAGGCTTCTGTTACATCTTTGGAGATCAAAATTCCTTCTCTGAAGGACGTGGAAGACGATGACGATGGTTTCAAGACTCCAACTTCTTTGGATCACAAAATCCCAGTGATTCCGCAGTGCCCACCTGCACCAAGAAAGCCCAAGACAATTCCATCGGCAAAACGAAAAGCCGGTCGACAAAGAATTCTTCTCGATCTGTCAAACGACATTGACTTGTTGTTTCCTCCAGCTCTTCTCCAAGATCTTAGCGGTAAGATTAAGAAAATTAGACAAGAAGATGAAACCGGATCCTGATGGTATTATGTTATGTTTTTACTGCGTAGAGTGGCATTCTGCCTATGGAAACCATATCATCCTCGATGTAATTTCTCCTTCATTTTCAACTAGAATCTTGTCTGTTCCATCTTCTTCTTCTTCTCCTATTTTCAGTTTAGAATCCCACCCAGATCTAACTCTCTCTGAAAGTGTTACTGCAAAAGACGAGCACTAAAACGGGAAACTTAATTAACGGCAAAAGACGAACATTTGAGTTCTCAACAATGGAAGTCGAGGTCCCTGGTTCTCTCTCTTTCTCAGAACTCGGATTGGTTTGACTTTTTTGTTATTGTCGATGAAATGATCTGCATTGACTTTACCCAAAAAGAAGCAAACATCCTCCATTGATTCCAACAGGCAGGTTTTGGGCGAACCCTCGTGGGATATTCCCTCGGGACAGAGACCATCCAATGGCACTCAAAAGGGGTTCTCAAATTTCGAGGTTGTTCCTGCCTCCTGTCTGTACCAAGATATTCTGTTTTGTTGCTTCCACTCCTCTTCTCCGTTGCATTGTAGCGTGAGAAGACAGATTATGGGAGCTGACGAAAGGAACAATGTCCAAGTGTTGATTGAAGGCAGTTGATGAGACTGTTCGAAGGGTAGGTGGGCTGCTGGGATTGTGCATCCATTGTTCTTTTTTCTTGGTTTTGGCTTTTGGATCCGGAGGAATTTGGCTACAAGAAACGAGTCCACCAGCCTTCTGTTCGAATGCATAACTTACCATGAAATTTAAAAATAAGTTTTTATCTTAATCTATCATTTAAAAGCGATATCACTTGACTTTATTTTTTATTGATTAAGGAGAAGTAGGTTGAATGTTCTACATTTTACAATATGATATCAAATAAAATGAATTTACAACCTCAGAAACCTCAAAATAAGGACATACTAAGTTCTAAAATCATTTTATCGTTGGATCTCAAGAAAGTTGTTCGATGATTCATTACTTGTTATTTAAGTGTTCTGGATTTGATATTCTACTCTTCTTACTTAACAAAAAAAAAAAATCAAATACTTTTATAATATGATATCAAAGCTCATAATTGAAGTAAATAAAATCTTTTAACAATAGGTTCTCCTCACAATATCATTTATAAAACCTATAATCTTATTTTCAGGTGATTGTAAAAGAGTATTAGATTATTTCACATTTTACAAATGCTATATATATAATTCAACACCTCCTAAGCCCCATAATAGTACCAGTCCTTTGTAGTTTGGTAGCACATGGGGGATTTCCACACAAGTGGCTAGGATTCCAACCTGTTCCCTTGTTGAGGAAAATAAACTTTTTTTTTTAATTTATTTTATTAATTTCATGTCTTTGTTAGACCATGAAAATTCTTTGTCTTTCTTAAGTTTTTCAAGTAAAGGAATTTCTTCTATAGTGAAATCCTTTATATAATTCCTTTCATAATTGAAAATCCCTAGAAAACTTTGTAATTGTTTTTTTTTTTAATCTTTTATGTCTTCAGAAAATTCTCTAAATTTGAAAATAATATGTTCTTGAAGTTTTAAACCTGATTGATAAAATCTCTTAAAATTAAATGCCTATAGTGAGGCAGACATGACGAAGCGGATCTGTGAAGAAGATCTGGACATGGATTTTCTCTCCAAAGTTTCTGGGTAGGGCCTACAGTGAGTCCCGTGCATTAAGAAGGAGGCCCGTGCGGAGGAAACAAAGAATCCTAAGTCGAGAAACCGTGAAGACAAACTCTGCAGGCAGGCTTGATATGCTTGTCTGTTTCGGCTTCGTAGAGATTCATTTTTGCTGAAACTCGTTTTCAATTGAATGTACTGACGGTCGTTCTCTTGTCTCGGAGTACTAAACATTATTTACTAACGGTTCCAAGGTCTTCAATTTTGACTCACCGTCCTTCCATCCGCCGGCTCAATATTTTTATCTCAATTTGGTGTAACATGTATAAGTTGAATTACCACATTCAAGCCCATGGATCGATGGACCTAGGGACTGTTTGGACAGCATTCATTTCTGTCTTGGGCCAGACATCATCGGAACCATGCCAAATCCTTGATGAAACACAACAGACAGAAGGGAGGGGCTACTGGGGATCGACGACGGAGCACTTATGAGAATGGACTTTTCTTGATCCGCTGATCATTGCCATCCAGCAAAGCAAAAGCGTTTTACTTTTTCAACACTTCATCGGATCCTCCTCTTCCACCACCATCATGAACTGCCACCTACTTTTCTCGGAGACTATGATAATCCTTCCCTTTCTCCTATGCATGCACTGTCCCGGTAAATTTCACCCAGTGTCCTAGAAATTCACAGGACTTGGGCTCCAATGGCTGGAAGCTTCGTGGCACACATGCACATGGGTGTACGTAATCGGTTTCAATGTTCTCTGTTTGGTCACAGGGAAACAGCCTAATGGCAAGGAAAAAAAATCCTATGTCAAATCACATTTAGATGTTCACGATATGTGTTAATTACTACTTCACCGGTAGGAAAATCATCATAAAGACTCATTCCACAAGTCAAATTGATAAATATTAGTGGTGGAGTGAAATAGAAGAAACCCAATGATGAAATGTTGTAATATTATGCTAAAAACCCTCATCATTTTCCTTAAAAGTAATCACTAGGGGATGGAAAATTTTAAATATATAAGAAGGATATCAAACGTAATCTCTTGGCTTTAGGATGACAGATGAACCAATGTTCGTACATAGCGCTTAGAGAGAGGCTGCTCTTGTTAGATTTGGACAACAGCTTCTGAACTTGGTTGTGGACTTTGCGATTTTTCCCTCTCAAAACAAAATGATTCTGCTTTCTTTTTGTGGTCAACAAACCAATCCAAGCAGACCGAGTGCCCGCAAATGATTACCCCTATGACTCATGTCGATTCACTTTTTGACTCCCTTCTGCTTGTTTTATGTATTCTCTCTCTTCCTTTCTCCTTTCCTTCCTCTCTTTCTTGTAAGCAATGTTCTTGAACCACCTGAGGAGCTTTATAAAGAATTGCCTGTCAGCTTCTTGGTATTGCACCAAAGTGGGCTTCTTGGAGCTTAAAACACCGAGGAAATGACAGTTCATTCGGTGGATTTTGTTTTGGTTGCCTGAGGTGACCTAATTGAACTTGTTTCACTAGAATTAATCACCAAAAGTACCGGATACGCACAATTAGAAGACATGGCTGGACAGGTATTCAACTTGTCTTGTTTCTTTTTTCGTTTGGATTTTACCTCCTGGGTTTTCTTTCAGGCTCTGAGATGGGTCTGTGTCATTTTCCTGTAATTATTCCGATAGTGGGTCTTGCTTTTCCTTACATTGTCTTGTTCTTGTGCCAGTATTCCATTTTCCATTTTGTTTGGACCCGAAATTCAACTTTCTTGTTGATTTGATTGTAGCAGGAGGAAGGCTGGCCTCTGGGTTTGCAGCCCCTGAATGTGAGAGTTGGGTTGGTCACAAACCGTGAACTCCCAGGATCAGTATCATTCAACACTTTACTCACTGGCTCTCCGACTTCCTTCACAGATTCTTCATCAGATTTGGACACAGAGGTATGTGAAATAAACAGCTGTGGAGGTAAAATATATGCTCTGCTACATTTTCTACGGGAGTCTTTTTCATTGAGGGTTCTTCTGGATCTCAAGAGTCGAGGAAACTTGCTTTTGTTCTTTCTCTTTGCCTCTTCATGAACAAAGATACTTGGTGAATTTGTAATGCTCTTCCAAGGCGAAATGTAGTTCATGGGCACTTTCCCATTTGAGCCAGTAGGCACCATATGCTAATATATTATCAATTGATTAAGAATGTTTATCTCAAACTTTAACTTCATGACTGGTTTACTCTAGCTATGGATTGATGTCCAAACACTAATCTATACTTGGATAATCCTTAAGTGTTTTCTTCAACAATGTGATGGATCTATTGCTTACCATCTATGGTACATTGCAGTCTACAGGGTCCTTTTTTCATGACAAAAGCATCACACTTGGGAGCCTCATTGGTGTTTCAAGCATTTTGGAGTTCTCTAGAAGATCAATGAGGGGTAGAAAAGCAGAACCCGTGAAGGAAAGAGAGGACAACAAGTCCAGAATATGGCTCTTTTCTTTGTGCTTAAGGGGCAGTGATGATGCCAAAAAAGAGGACAATCCTTCATCTCTTGGCCACTTTCTTGCAGTGGAAAGAAGAGCTGCTGATGATTACAGAAGGAATCGGGACCCTCCTATTATTGGACCCGACGGACTAGCCCTGCCTCTGCCTGTTTCAGAACCAAACTCACTTTTTGTGGATGGCCGTGTTGCTCCTCCTCAAACTAGTTCAGCTAATGGTTCAGATGTGGAAAGGAGAGCAGATGAAGGACTAGAGCATGGCAATGGCAGTGGGGTTCCCTTTCTCTTTTCATGCGTGTGTGGGCAACCATCAAGCTAAACAAGCATCTTTGGAACTATTTTTTTGCCTCTGAATTGTTGATTGAATTAAATTCCACGTCCTAGGGAGAAATAAACTACTTAGCAGAGATAGAATCTATTTCAAAACTATTGAAATTAACTCGTTTCTTTGAAATCTTCGAACTTTTTGGGGGAAAGTGTCCTTCTGTTGCTTCAGGATCGTCATGGTGGGCAATGATTGGCAAGTGGAATGTCTCCTTCAACTTTTCAGGAAGATGTCTCCCTCCATTGATGGCCAAGACCAGCTTGAGAGTCTCTTTGAAACATCAATTGGAGTCGCCAAATTAGGTAGAGCTGTAATTGGGACATGCATGTTTCATTTTTCCATCATGGTACTTCAGAATTCTGGGAACAGATTCCTGAAGTCGCAGAGAGAAGTAAACTATAAGTGTTTAGCAATAAAGAACACATAGGTGTTGATAAATTTTCTGAAGGGTTTAAGTTCAGGTCACATTAAACTTAAACATGCTCCAAAGAAAGCTCAAGAGGAACAAGGTTCCAAGAACTTCAACTACCAAATCCAATATGCTTTAAGCTAATAAGTTGTCCATACATGCTAAACTAGCAAATAGCCTTCTGTTTGTCTTGAATTTTTTAAGACGGCTTCACAAGTCTCATGGAAAGCTCTCCTTATTCTATGACTGAGTTTTAGATAAAGATAAAATTTTCTAACATGAAATTTGAGTTCAAGTTTAGGAAATGATACCCTGTAGATACAAAACTCAGCACAAACTTTGTAACTTTATGTTGGTTGTAAAGGAATATGTTAAAAATAATGTGATAAAAGTCTTATATGATCTAAATTTTGATTAAGTAATAATTAAATTTTTAACAAAACATATGACAGAATAAATTGTAATACAAAATATGCAATCAAGGAATCCAAGCTCACGTTGAAAGATTACTAATATTTTTGTGAAGTTATTCTCCACATTTTATTGTAGCATTTCAATTGTTACACTAAAATTTTTTACATACACTAAACTAGGTGATATCATAAATGAAGATCATCAAATCACTCAACAATACTTAGGGAAAGATATAATAGCTCCAGAACTGAGATTTTTGAGGTTTCGCATATCTTAAAACATTCTTATGTTATTCTCTCTCTTTCTTTTGCAAATACCATTCACAATATTTTGAATTTTATTGATGTTCTATTATTAGAGTCATTGTCACTCTTTTGGTGTCCTTTTCCTCTTACACATACATTATCACATGCACCATGTTCCCCCATTTTACACTTGAATATCTTCAGAATCCCACACCCGACTAGCATGCGATTCTATCCACATTTCTTGGATAAGAAGTTATAAAGCTTAAAATGTTAAAGTCATCATATGGATTTGTGGATGAAATTAAGGAGCATAAGGATAATTTGGATGGTCAAAAGCAACTCCATATCTTTTCCATGGAAGAAAATCTTTATGGGCCCTTTAAATCAAGCTCTTTGTCACTTCCTGAAGAAAATTTCCTTGTAGTCGCGATCAATCCACATGGAGCTTGAAACTTCCATTTGAACGGATTGGAGGCTAAGCCTATGGATTTTTGTGTCTTTTTTTTTTTGGACATACTTATGTTATAAATTACTTGTTGACAAATATCTAGTTTAATTAGGAATAGGTGTTGTCTTAAATTTTTTATCCTAAGTTTGACACTGAATGTTTAGATAATTTGTGTATTAAAAAAAATATAAAATACTATAAATTATTTATAAACCAAAAAGTATTGTTTAAATTTGTACTCTAAGATCATATTAAAAAAAATCAAATCCTATCTACAAGTTGACCTAAAGTAAGGAAAAATTCATAATATAAGACTTATACTACACTAGTTTTAACATAAATGTTCTTGTTTTACTTATATAAACATGAATGGGATTTACCTCCACCGAATGAAGTAAAACTTTTGAAAAAAACAGGAAAAATTTAAGGATGTAACGGATTGTTCTTTACCTGTCTCGATGTGAGTGTGATTAGTCTCTAATTCCAAGCTCTTTTGGACTTTTGACAATGCAAGGACTGACTGCAATTTCACTATGACCCGGTATCCGAGGACAACGACCCAAATTTAACACTGCTTAAGAATTGACTGAGAGAAGACATTTTCAGTAATAAAAGCTCGGGAAGTTGTTTAATGGATAGATGGCGTCGCGTGAATTCAACCACAAACTTTGAAAAGGATTGGTTCCGGTAAAGAATTCAACCACCATTTTTCCTTTATCGTATAGGACACGTTCACACATTCATGTGAATGTTCAACTGCTTTGATTGTTTTCTAATCAGAGAACTCTTGCAAGATTCGAAAGAAAATGACCCCTACTTGCAGATATTCTCCAAGAAAGTCATAGAATAAGCGATTTAGAAAACATTAATGATGTGGTCTTTGGCCCGGGACTAATTCTCCAAAGAAGAAATGGTTAAGATAGTCTAATTAACAAATATTTCCCCCAAAATGAAAGGGAAAAAAACAAACCAGGAGTTGTGTAAGGAAAGAAGCAAGTTTGATGCATTGAGTTCTTGCCATGTTGCATCCAATAGTTCATCCAAGAGTTTCCAATGTTTAACAATTGTGCGGCCAAGTGTCACAAATTGCTTCAAGAGCAATGTTAAACAAAATTCATCCTCTTTTGAGGTGTCCACTTTTTTAAAATTAATTTTTTGAATCTAACACAAATTGTCAAAGCCTTGGATTAGCATGTATTGTACGTTTCCTGAAAGGGGTATGAATGTGCATCCAAACTGTCAATTTTTATGACATAAGATTAGCATGCTAAGTATGGTTTTGAGCTCTTGACCTGAGTTCAAAGCGGCATTATTCTCATATATTTTGGATGCCCCATGGATGCTGCTTTTGGTGTAGGGTCCTGATCCTTTACTACCCACTTTTCTTGAATCAGAGTCCTCGGTTGTGGGGTTCTCAAAGGGACCCTTGACAAGTATGGGAGTCAACAAGATGTGGTATTCCCCAAGCAGAGTCTCCCCTGAGGAGTCAACAAGATCTGTCATGGAAATGGCCTCATGGCCATGGCCATGGCCATGTTGCCATGCGTGTCACTAAGATGACCCCACAGAACAGGCTGAGTTGGTACTTGGGATATGTCCAAAGTCATTGATTCCAAAAGCAAGAGGCCAACCAAAGTGTACCCCCCAGCAAGGGGAGGGTGGGCCTCTGGCTTCATTGCTTTTGGCACACTCATTGGCTTAAACCCACTCCCATTGATCAGCATCATTTCAGAACAATGTCCACTGGGAACCACCCAGAAGCTCTAGTGGGCGAACAATCTGAGATGTCAGAAATATATTATTGAAGGTCATAAGAGATGGCTCAAATTATTAAAATCAATGGAGACAGGATTATATGAAAGCCAGCAGCCAAACAGACATTTTCTATTTGTATTTTATTGTCACAGTTTCTACATGAAGATAGAAGAATATCATTCAGGTAATAGTACAACTCACAACAGTCTCTCTTTCAAAGGAAAGAAAGGTTTGTAGGGTCGAATTCCACAGCCTCTATATGCTTGACTCTTTCCAAGACTGCTGTAGCCACTGAAGATCATTGAATTTTCAGCTTGAAGAAGCAAAAAGAATGTCTTTTTCACCAATTAAGGTATCTAGGAGGCCCTAAAAACTCATCCATGCTTCTTTAGTATCAAGTAAACCAATATTACAACATGACCCCCGCAATTAAGCTCACCAACCCAAGCTGCAAATTACTTTTCTTTTGCTTATTCCAAATCTACAAAACAGATGGATTTCTCTATCTATACATCACCAATGGGTCCGGCACCGGTAGCTTTTTCTTGAATCCCTCTTCCCTTTACAGTTACAGTGTCTTCTATCCTTGATCACGAAATCATACTATTGATCGCCAAATACCACCAACTTTCAAGGCTTATCAATCCACTCACTTTCAGCTGCAACCCTTCCGGAGCTTCTGCCTCCCATCTTTCCAAATGGACCCACCGAGGATTTGCCCTTGAAACTGCTGCTTCCCTCGCTCAAGTTCTGGGACCTCCTTGACTTTCTTAACTTGGAAGAACTCATATCACCGATATTGGAATCAGTTTCATCATTGTTTTTGATCTTTGCGACCACCAACCGAGCAATGGTGCTCCGGCAAAAGGGGCAAACCGGTGGGGTTAGGCTTGCTGTGGTTGGATTCGGCTTGTTGTGGCAGCACAGAGCTAGTGTGCAATGTGCACACATTTGGTGGCCACACCCTTGTACTTCAATTGTGCAAACTTGCTCAAAGCATATGCAGCATAGCTCGGAATCACTGGCCTGCAGAATAATCAGGATAAAGAATGCTTACATGACTCCCACATTTGCAATAAAAGAAGATCCAATGTTAGTTTGTTAGGTTTCTTGAAAAACTGAAGTGGTTTCTGAAAGATGACCTACTTTCCGGTGACAAATTCCAATGCAAACTAACCTCTGAAATATCGTCCTCCACGCCAGTATCCGAATGAGATGGGGATGGAAGAGAGCATGCAGTTCCCTTCAAGATGTTCTTTTCCCTCTCCCGGTTTGCCTCCATTAGGGCCTTTTCTAACAAAGCTTTTGCATCATGGTTAAGCTCACCGATGAACTTTAAAGGTGATGGCCAGACAAGTGGCTCTGCTGATGCAGGATTTAGCAGGGCCGCACATGTTGCATGCCTGTGCTTCAAAGCAACTGAGTATGGTATTCTCCTGCAAATTCATGGCAATGTAACAATTAGTCAAGTCATTGGTATTTCGAAGATCAAAATTACTACAAAAGGTAACAAGTTGCAATTTTGCAAAATCCCAACAAAAAAATGTTAAAAAAAAAAAAAAGAATGATCGTGGCATATTTCAAGCCCCCTGGAGGAAATGGAATGACTCCAAGGGGATAAGAACAAAATTCGCTGGAATAAATTGATTACAGTCAGCTACTAAACAGAAGGTTATCTGAACAATTTAAAGATATCATCAACAGATTTAACATCCGATGCCAATGATTTACCTACAAGGACCTATTTAGGACGCCAAAATTGTGCATCATGTTTTATAAATCATATTGATTATTATTCAGCAAGAATATGTCAAATTCCGCCGTCAGTGGGATCTAAAAATGTTATTCAGCTTTCCATGGAACAGATTCAAAATCTAAGTCTGTCTAGGATTCAAATTAAGAACACCAAATCATTACCCGGATGCATCTCTTTGGAGACGATCTGCACCCCACGCCAACAATTCACGGATGCAATCAAGAGATCCCCCTCTAGCAGCAAGATGAAGAGGAGTACTTCCCGGGAAGCTGTAAACAGAAATATATCAATCCACCAAACAAATTTGCGATTAACAACTGAAAGAAAAGAACCTTTTATAGACTTACCCATATCCGCCGGTCGAAGCACAAACAAGAGCTCCATTGTCTAACAGAATATGTACACATTCTGGCCGTCTTTGACGGGCTGCTAGATGCAACGGTGTTGCTCCCCTACCATCTCTAATATTCACAAACCGCGCAAATCCCCTGCAATTAGATAATCATGAATAGCATTATCAAAAATCTGTAGAACTCCATCCATCCACGGAGGCGCCAGATCGATTCACAGAAAGAAACCAACCAAGAAGCAGCGACTGTACTAGACTGAGCAGCTGAAAGTATGGCTTGAACGCAATCGGCGTGCCCATAGTAAGCGGCATAGTGCAGGCAGGTCCTTCCGTGAAGGGAATCAAACATCAATACCTGGGAACAAGATTTCTCACATCAGTTTTCTAATTCGAATATAAGAAAAAATCCAAATGCTAACACTTGGAAGTTTCACAGACATTTGCTCCAGCTTCAAGGAGTTTTTCCACACAGGAGATCTTGCCATGCATTGCAGCTAACATCAGCGGAGTCTGAGACAATACGAATCAACAAATCAGAACCACAAGATCAGATATTTTGACGCAGAGAAAGACGTCACGCCCATACCAAACCACTCCAATACCTGCTTCTGACGATTCAACACATCAGGATTCACAGATCGATCCAAAAGCATGGACAAAATCTGCAACAAACTCAAAACCCGTAAGAGAATCACAAAAAATCGTCGACTTCCAACCTAGAATCAAAAACCCAGAAAGGCCCCCTACTCAGAACCCAAACGGCCATGGAAAAGACGCAAGCTTTGAAAAATGGAAGACTAACCCACCTCGATCTGCCCATTGGCAGCAGCTATATGAAGTGCAAAGTGGCGATCGTACACAGTGGCTTGGTGCAACAAATCCGGGTCTTTCCCCAGCAAAGCCAACACAGTAGTCAAGTCCCCAACCTGAACGGCCCTGAACAGCCCGGGCCCCTGGTTCGCCGTGCAGCTCAGCCCCTGACCCATCTCCCTCTCTCTATTCGTCCTCAGTGGGCGCACTTCACCCACTTTCCACGGCGAGGCGCTCCACTGCTAACCTGCGCCTAGTTCCTCCATCTCCGTAAAGCTCACATTTATAAATAATCACTCTGATACGAGGCGCCACTCTTAACTCAAGTCCTGCGAAATGAGAGAGAGAGAGAGAGAGAGAGAGAGAGCAGGAAAGCAAGAGTTCGGGTAGCTGACCGTGTCAGAAACGGGCAGCAGTTCGATATTTTACGGGCAGTTAGATTCCGTAAACAGTACAGTGGACCAACTGGCCCGGAGACCGAACAAGTCCTGTCCCTCTCTTTTCCCGGTCAGAGCTGCGCCCGTGGATGGATCTCAGCCGTCCAATTTTACTGTTCCCTATTTCAGACCGTTCGATTGAACGGAAAAGGATTACGCGTGTCCCACTTTACGATTTGCCATCATCCACCGTCGGCATACGCGGAAATATCAAATCGAGACTGATTTTAAAACAATTACTTGAAAATAATTTATATCAAGCAATGGGAGCAAGCCACGTCACCTTTCTCCCGGAGTTGCCAGTGTACGTTACTGTACCATGTCGACGGTGTTCTATGCTGGTAACTGCATTTCGACGGTGTTTTGTGCTGGTAACTGCGTCGTTTTCGCCGGGAATCCACTTCTCATTTTCACTCGTTGTTTTTATTTTCTGTTTGGAAATCATTCTTGTTGCATTAATCCAGTGAATCCAATCTCTTATTGGGAATATGAAGCTTTACATGTTGATCATGACATGCAAATTTAAGATTTTAATGTGCATCGAAGTGCTCATAAAAGAAGTAATCATAACACGTCAGGGTTAAATGTAATTTTCTATAAAGGAGATTGGTGAATTATTATTTATCCGGAAAATTTAAATTGATGGAAAGTGGTGAAAACCCAATTAATTTTTTACTAGAAATTGCTTGTTGTCTAGTGAATTTGTCTTAGAAAAAGATGAGGTGATGTAAAAAATTGATGAATGAACATATTAATAATATCTTCAAATATTAGAATCCGGACGGGGGAGATAACTTTTTGCCAACTAATATTAAAATAAACACCTTTGACTCTAAGTAGAAATTATGTGAGACACAAAAATTTTACTTAAAATTTAGATAAATGATTGAAGAATCTTTTTCTATTTAAATTATACTTTGATTTTTTTTTTGTTTAAGACTTTTATTTTGTACACATTCTTCAACACACTAAGCCACACTAAGCTCAAAATTTGACATGAACTTACTATCATGTCATTAAAGACTTTTTTTACACACACTATTCCATTAGTAGAGGTTTGAATTGATTCTTGATTTTAGTGTTGATTGTTCCAAAATCAAGGCCAAAACAGAACTTTCACTATATGCTTTGCTTTGGCTTGGGCAAGGAAGTTCAAGGGGTGCCTCGGCAAAACAAGTTAGTAAATGCTTATACAATGGTTAAGGTATCTTAACCAAGTTCTACCTTAAAAAGCATTTAGAATCAGATTTGCACTTCTAAAGGTAGAGGTGCTGGGGATCTCTTTGATATTGACATAATTTGCTTTGAAGACACTTCATTCATAATTCCTAAAGTAATCCTATAAAAAAAAATCAAACTTTTAATTCATAAGTCGATCACATTGTAAAAGAAGCTTTCGTTTTCTTGTCAAGGGTTGAATATATCCCTGCAGACGAAATTAGCCGTGTTTTTTGAACTAGTTTGATCAGTATTCAATCTAGGTGTTCAAAACCCATATTATTATTATTATTATTATTATTATTTATTTATTTTGGTTTAACATTTTTGCCGTAGGAATTAAGTATTGGGTCTTTCTTTCTTCACCAGTACTATTGTCAGGCTTACAGGGTGCAGCCCGTCGGTGGTTATATTTAAAAGCTGTTGAAGCATAATAAACTACCTCTGGAGGTACTTTAGATCAGGCTCCTCATGGAAAACACCAACTTTGAGGCATCGCGGGCAGACAATCTCAAGTGGTCGGTACTGTGAAATGCTGAGAGAAGAAAGACGAGACCACTAATTTTCTTCTTGTCCTTTCTTCCTGGAGTCTTTGACGTGCTTGATGAGATAAACACAAGATGGAATAATGTAAGTTGGAATAACTTGTCATGGTGGAGGGTCTCAAACTTCAACTGCTTAGTTTTAAACTGATGCTTCCTTACAGATGGAGTAAGAATTCAGATAAAGCTAAAGACATTTTTTATACTATTTTAACTTAGGATTTAGGTTAACTCCTTGATGGGTTTGTTAGAATCCTTTACTTAATTCATTCAAGGTTAGAAAGACCCTGTGTTGTTTTGTCTGTATTGGTGTTGTTTCATGATTTTGTTGTCTATGCCGAACAACAAGAGGACATGAATGTTGAGCTACAGTTAAGAATTCATGGATGGAGAATATGTTGAACCTATGATCTCCCATTGATTATTCTTCCCAGATTTGTATAGTTAACACTTTCGTAAATACGAGTATTGAATTGATTAACATAAAAAGTGCCAGAACACGAGGGGTTCTGACAAAAAAGCATAGCGTTGGTATATAGTAATTTCCACCCCAGAATCTTATGATGCCCGGAAAGAAGCCGATGGCTTTAACTGGTGACGCTCAAAAGCTGCCTTTAGAACCGATGAACTCTAACGTGGACTCTATCATATCAACAAGATTTGGGCAGCCTATTCCCAACCAGTGAACCCCAAAAAAATATCCTTGTGGGGGTCCCAAGCAAACTTGGAATATTGAATATGCTATAGATAGATGTTCGTGCGCTCTACAGCATGTATACCCACAACCATCGGTTGGGAAAGCACGCTTACAGATAATAAATTGTCTCCTATCATTATCACTGCAGATTTTTAATGGTATTTTATTTTATTTAGTCAATACCCACCTATGCATACATTTATTATCCAACCTGTGACCAAAAATCTCAAACAGCATTAATCCCAACTGATACATGGGCTTGTGAAATTCTAAAGGCTTTCTTACAGTGTTATTTGTTTTTTCTTTTTTGGATTTTAGACCTAGGAAGAGGCTAGAGCTCTGCAAAGTTACAATTATTGTTTGAGAGAGAAAATAACTGGCTCTGCTTGCCTTCTGATAAAGTTCTACGGATGTTGCAGCGACTTGTTGTTTATGGGTCAAATATTTTCTGTCACAAATTCTTTACGTGTGGGAAAATCAAAAACTAATTCCACACGACTGGCTCTTTCTTTTTTTTTTTTTTTAGTTCTCTGTCTTCGTCCTCCGTACGCCTGGTTTGGTCAAAAAATGAAATGATTTTCTGTTGTTGATATATGCATGCGTCTAAGTTAAGATTGAGCTGATCTCACCTGCATGTATAGTTTGCTCCATATACGTTAACAACTAAAGTGACTTAATTTGTAGTTAATTATTTTCTAATATTTTTTTCTTATTTGGTTGATAAGATTCATGTCAAAGATTCTATGAAATCTTAAACTTAAGGTTCTCCAAGACGGAATCTGCAAATGATAGATGCTACGGTTCAAATTTTATCATTGCTAAAAAGGGTGTCACCATCACCACTTTTAATACTTTACTGTTATAATTATTGTAGTTTTTAATCTCATTAGATACCAATTTAGTCTTTCAATTATTGAATACCTACTCCATAATCATCTCTAAAAGTCACATAAAAAAGAATAAGGTCAAACTACCACTTATAAAGTTCGGATTTACTTTCCTTCCGACGTGGGATGGATTCAAACATCCTCTACAATACTTTAATTTTTTCTCATTTTTAATTTTTTTCATCAAAATTCTAATACTTTTTGAAACACTTCTTCAAACTTCAGCAATTGATATGTGACTGTAGCAGACATTGTGACTTCTTTTCTAATCGTCTCTTCTTGATATGACTAATGATTCTTCTCAGGAGGTCCGCCAATAATAAAGCTGGAAATATCGATTAGAACTTGTCCTTTGTTGTTTAGCTCCTCCAACTTGTAAGATCTGGCGCTGGAGGAAAGGAGTCGTATAAGCTGTCACGTTTCCATTGAAGGATACTTGCAGATAGTTTCTGCAAGCAATAGCTTTGCGTTGGGGGAGAAAAGACTAATGAAAGAGAGATATCAAGCTTTAATATTGGAGCCCAGAATATGAAGAGAATTCAGAAAGATGGGATTAACTTTTCAAGGTGGAGGTTGGAACAAATGTGTGGGACACGGAATGATACAAGTTGGGAAGCAAACTTTGCCACAACTTCGTTGCTTGTACTAAATGCCAAAGGCTGCTACTCGTCAACAGGTTTTCTAAATATCTGTTTTCTAGGTTCTATTTCTGCAGTGTCGGTAGAGTCCAATGTCTATCTGTAGTATTTATTTGACAATGGAGTTTGCTTGGCCATATTTAGTATGTGTGGGATGAGAAGAAATCCGAAAATTGTAATGATTGTAATAGATTCAGTGTGACTAAAACTCCAGGTCACTTTGGGCATGTTAACCAATTCCTGGAAGTTCTTTCCTTTATAGGCCACTTTGTTTACGTGCTCCTTTCGTGTTGGGATTCTCTACCCCATTTGAGCCTATAGCTTTTGGGTCAGCTACCTTAGCTTTCGTGAATTCGATGATGCTTAGCATTTTAACTTGCCATATTATGCCATAGGTTTTGGGTCAGCAACTTTATGTACCTCTAAATGTGATTGAATGGATTGCTTTCCTTAACAAACGCGACAAAGTTCGACAAATTCTACATTTCAACATGAGAATCAAGATTTAGCATGAACCCATGTAAATGTTAATGCTCTAAGACTGTAGTTCCAGAAGGCACAAAATATCTTTTAGTACCTGTTGATATTTTGAACATGTTGTAGGCATGACTTCGTTTTCCAACTACCCAATAATTGGTGCAAAGGAAGAGATGACAATATGGCCGTGGAATTTGCCATGCTTGTGTAGTTGGAAAATGCTTATTGAACATGCAAATTATTATAGTTAGTTGAAAGTACGATTCCATTATTAACTTAAAACTTCATGACATAAAGGTCACTGGTTCATTGCTTCTTAATGGGCTTTAACTTGAAATATTTTAATAAACTTATAAGAAAGAAATTTTTTACCAGAAACCCTTTCCTTAGCGTGATGCGCATTTGTTCGGTGAATTTTTAAATGCAAGTGAACATGTCGAACAAGTAATATAATGATAAGAAAGATATCGTCCCATGAAGATTGGTGAATACTAAACTAATTAAGTACTAATGATGAATTAATCCTAAAATTTATCTAGCAAATCAAAATATTGTTGAAGATGAATTAAAATTTAAAATTTCTAAAACAAAAACTCAAAACTAATTAAAATTGAATCCAAGTAGGAAAAATCAAGATGAGACACATGTTAGAGCTTCCGATTTCACCATAACTACTAGATATGAATTTCCATAGTTTATGCCTGCAAGAATGATATTATCTATGTGATGGCGGAATTTCCTAATTTATTTACTATCCTATGTCTAGGTATAGTAAACCTATTTAGTTCATTAATTCACTATATCTCTATATGTGAATTGAAACAAACCAAATGCATTAGGATATGTGAATATTCCTGGTTTACAATAAATCTTTCGATCATCTTATCACCAAAAGCCACACAAATAACATGGTATATGTCTATCCATATTTAATTCATGGTTATATATTATAAGAAGCAATTGCATATTATTACCTTTCAGTCTCTAACATACACATCAAATCATTCAAGTGGTGGCCAATTACTTAAAAGTATTAAGCATAATAATATATAACTCACATAAATAAACTATCTTGCAAAACATAAAACTTATAGGATTCACATCATCATAGTTAGGCTACATCTTCGCTCTAACAAAAGAAGTTTAGAACATAATGAAATAATGAGGAAGAATAATAATAAGAAACAAAGAATGCATCTTGAATCTAAGAACAATAAGTCTGTCACCATTTTTGTCTTCTCTTCAAGAAATCTTGAATTCTTGGCCTCTCTCTTGAGTTGAATCTTGAATTCTTGGCCTCTCTCTTGAGTTGTATCTTGAATTCTTGGCCTCTCTCTTGAGTTGTGCTCAATTTCCTCCTTGGTTTCAGCGGCAACTTCTTTTCTCTCTTGCTTCCCCCTCTCTTCTATGCAGGGCTCCTCCTTTATATAGGGTATGGGATCTAGAACTTTCTCCTTATCCTAATAGCATTGGGTTTTGGATTCCCAATACAATTGGGTTTTAGACTTCTATATTAATTAGGCTTTGGACTCCTAATAGGACTAGGTTTTCTAATTATTTTAAAAAAATAATAACAATAAAAATCTAATAACAATTATCCAAAGCCCAAGCCCAAGCCCATCTTGATTTCCTTCACCTTGATAATTTGACCATCTTCTGCCATATAATAAGTACCAGGTTCTCTATGCTTGTTCTTTTTCTTCATGCCTCCTTATGCTACATAAACAAGACAAATTTAAGTAAATAAAGAGGAATTCAAATATTTTCTCACAAACATTAGAGAATTTATTATTTAAATTAGGTAAAATAACTCTATAAAAATAGAGTTATCAGCATTCCTTCATACATTATTACTTCATATTACATCTGGCCGTGACTGTTACCCTGGAGAACTTCTGTATTTGAATTGGCACTTGTAATCATGTGTTCTAGCTTGTGACTAAGAAGTTTATTATTGTACTTGTACGTGTCACCACAACATTATTTTTTCATATCAAAGAGCAAGCTAATCTTGTATGCTAATTGGTATAAATCAAAATCCCTAGATCCTAATATAGAGGCCATGAGTTTTCACTATTTAGTATGGGTAAATATCATTTTTACTTTCAAGTTTTTTTTTTTCATATATAGAAGATTTTTAAGTAAAATTTTAGGTATGCAAAACTTAATACACTCCCCTAGACTATGGGTTTTGTTCAAAGAAGATACTAGCTCTTGTACTTGTATTTTAATAAACTAGTTGCGCACCCTCATCATATTCCTTTTGCTTCCCATATTCTTCAATGTCTATATATCAATATCCGTGTTAGTGGCCGAAGAATTTTTTTTTTTCCTTTTTTCCTTCAAGATTTTCGAAAGACATTGAAGGTTGCTCCATGCCTTTAAAGTTGTTTAGTTTCTACAGATTTTCCAGTGACAGGTAGACATGATAAGACGTGATTCCCTCGGAGAATACCAAAGTAGGCAAAGAAGTACCATGCCTCGTTGTACTCCCAATCCACTAACTCTAGGTTTTTGATCAAAGGGAAAGAAGCAAATATTTCTTAAATCTGGTTTACTGAAAATCATTCATATCATTCAACTTATTTATAAGATTTTTACAACACTAACCAACATTCAAATTACTTTTAACTACATAATAAATTGAGATCTAAAACACATAATCTTGGCATTCACTTACGATCTCATAATCTCCATGCAAAGAGATTGGATATAACTAAAATCTTATATAAGAAAAAGATGATGCATCTATTTTATTCCATGGTTTTTCGTAACCCAACAATTGATTGACATAAGGGAACTTTATCAGTTAATTGGATAAAAAAAAGAAGAAGGAATGATTCTTAAAAGGATGAAAATCGTAGAATATTTTCTATGTATAAGAATCAATTTTGAATACATCAGAATTGAGAGTTTATTTTTCTAAACAAACTTAGAACCTACTCAAGAAGATTGCATTTGGAGCGAAACACATCATCCTTGGCAATTTCCCTAATATCTAAAATTTTGTTAATTGCAGTAATGGAGATATCCAATCCTATACGTACTAAATTTTAGATTTTGTACATTCTCCAAGAGTTGCTTCTAAACTTTAATTATCATTTTAGATTTTTTCTTCTCTGTCATAGAAATGTTCAACACTAATCGAAGAAGACTCAATCCGTTGATAAAATCAATCTCTTGGACTGAACTGCAAACTTGGGAGCTTTATGCAGCCTTTAGAGTGTAAAATTTGATATCAAGTTCTTATGCTTCTCTGCTAACCAAGTTCCACAATACCAACTACGGAACCTACGGGTTAAATAATAGATGGTTAAAACTCAAATTCTAGACCTACAAATTTTACATCCACAATGAGATCTTCAAAATATGTTTGTAAATTAATGTGCTAGTATTATTAACGGAATATTAAGTGAGTGCTACCATTAGACTTATTATATCAACATTATTAAGTAATTGTTAGGTGGACATTAAGTGATTATATACCACCTATATGTATTAAACAAAAATGCAATTTCGTTGTATGATTAATAAAAAGTAATCTACATGTTTCTGACATAATATTCTCCATCTTTTTCTTCAAAACCTAACAGATTTGTGCACTATTTTTTTCACTTCTTTTCCCAACGCTTTGAAGGACTGGTGCATGCTGATTCCACTCTAGGCCCTTTACTAGAGGCACAGGCCTGCCATTGTCATTTCCTCACCGTACCATTCAATTATAGACGCGGAGGTCACGAGCACACAGTGAATGAACCACGCGTCCTCTCTCTGAAGAGGGGCCATACTGGCGAAAGCTTGCAGGCTAATTTATAAAGAGATCTCCATAATTGCTGTTGTATAGACGAAGATGGAGCGCTGGGGAAACTCACCCAGGAACAACGAAACGATAAGTTTGAATCTTCTGGTCGACGGGGACTCCAACAAGGTGGTGTTTGCCGAGGCCGGGAAGGAATTCGTGGACTTCCTCTTCGGACTCTTACACATACCGATTGGTTCCATCATGGGACTTCTTCGGACTCATGGCGTTGCTGGGTCAGGATCCTTTGGCAGAGTCTACGAAAGCATCCAAAACTTTGACCCCAACTACCTTCTTCAAAGCAAGCAGACTCTCTTGATGCCTAAACCAGCCTTTCCATCACAAATCCGTACTCCTCCATTCTTGCAAAACTTCGGATTACCAGCTGGGGACCAGTCATCGCCGAACTTCGGTTATGTTTCCTCTCATACAGCAGTATGCCGTCTGGTTCTGGTGCCTTTTTCGGGAATGTAGCGGCGGCCAAACAGGAGATCAAGGAGACGGGGTTTGTAAGAGGCGGCACGATGTACATGGTGATGGATGATTTGAGGGTGAAACTCGCTTCAACCATTTCGAGCATTACCCTTCTTAACTCTTTCAACGTCAAAGATGTCAGTGGCCTGCAGGAGAAGATGGTCAGTGTTGACATAAGGAAGGTGCTTTCTCATAGTTCCTCTTCCTTCTGTTTTGATGGTATTATGTGCTAATGTTTGTTTTAGTTTCTGTTTTTATCGTCACGTGCTTATGTTTATATGCGTAAATCTTGTTGGAAAACATTTCCCGTACACAAAAAGGAATATATTGTCTGGTAACAAAGCTTTTGTTCACTATGATCATGATGACACGTGTTATGGAATTCTACTTAAAAATGTTATTTGGAGAAAATAAATTTGTACTGTTTTGTTAGGGCTTGGAGCTGGTAACGGCTTCATTCGGCTCTGCCACAGTCCTTACTGATGTTTTCCTTCGGAATAACGTACGCGGCGAGCGAAGGCAACTTTTGACATGAAGATGAAGTCAGAAGTACTGAGTTTTTGTTTTATGTAAATATGGGTTTTGTGTGATGCGAGCAAAGGCAATTCTTCAATGGCTCGCTATTGAAGAAGCAGATTTGCTGCGCAGCATGTAATAATGGGCTTTAGGAAAGACTATGTCACCCGATGAGGGGATTTGCCCTTCAATCTCTTGTTTGTGAAACAATGATGATTTCGTTTGTTTAGATCTAACGTATTATGTTCTGTGTAAATGACCTTTGGGTCATAGCCATGGAGATGGAGCTTGATGCCCTCGTGGCCAAATTCTATATTTCAACATGAGGATCAAGATTTAAGATGAACCTAATGATATTTTGTGCTCTAAAATTGTAGTTCCAGGTCTTTTGGTACCTAATGATATTTTGTGCATGTTATATGCATGACTTCACTTTCCAATTTCCTAATAATTGGTGCTTAGAAAAGGAAGAGATGATTGTATCGCCGTGGAACTTGTCATGCTTGTGTTGTTGGAAAATGCTTACTAAACTAGTAGATTAGGATAGTTTTTTTTTTTAATTATTTGGAAGATGGGAGCCAATCGTAGTATAACTAAGCGAAGCATGTAAGTTGTCATAAAAAGGGCCTCTGATCTTTCCAACTCAAAAACCCACTTTGAGTATATACCCTACAGCGGCTGCAAAGGCATGTAAAGTACATCATCATTAAATTGAGAGAAAATCTGGTTCTAATCTTATATCTCGTGTGACTAGGTATACTGCACCACTCCTGGCAAAAGGTATTTGCATCACCTTGAAGCTGGTGTGCATTGGCATCAGTTTTAAGTTACTATAGAAATCCCATGATGGGTTTGCTTCCGTAATTGAAAATTGACCAAATGGATTCTGCTTAACATATTTTTGAACATCCTCTACCATATTTTTGCAAGAGATGCTTGGAGCAAGTGGAGGAGATCTCGGGGAAAGCATTAAGAAGATGTTAATACTACTAAAGAAAATCAAGGATTTTGTACAAACAGAAAACCCTAACATGGATACTCCTGCAAGAGAAAAATGTCTTCCTCTAAGCTATAATGGACAAGCGGACTAAAAGAAATCATAAGGCCCCTATTATACATGATGATTTTTGCTGACTACTATCCCTGGAGCTAATGAAAAATCCTATCATTATCTCCACTGGGCAAATAAATACACTGAGATTAGTTGTATGCTAAATTATCGTTTCTTTGTGCATATCGGCTAGTTTCTATATCATAATTGATTTCTCTTGGCTGCTTAAGAACGGTCACTCTCTCGGGAGGTATATGGATACAAGTTGTGATTGAAATAAAATATATGTAATCTTAATAATAAATTCAACTTGATTTTGGACAAACATATATAAGAGAAAAACTTTTTTTCACTTTTGCTTCTTGCCCTTTAACATGGGTCCATAAGAGAAAAAGTCTAGAGATTTGTTTATATGCATCCATACAACTACAACAAACTTTTAATAGTTGTTTTCTCTACCATAGACCTATGAATGATCTTGCATTGAGAAGTGGCTAGAATTTGGGAAAGAAACTTGTCCAAAGATAGGACAAATCCTCTTTAATATTGATTTAACATCTAACCATGCTTTTACATAGCATCATAACCTAGTAGTGCAAGAAAAATGGTCCATTCTTGGTATGTTGTTGAAAGAGTTTTGTGTGGTTCCAAAAACCATATAAGTCTCTTTGTTTAATGATATTTTCATATTCATCTTTGTTATGTTTTAACTTTTTTTGTGTTTAGGTTGACTTTGTTCTTACTTAATTTAGAAGAGCTAAAGGAAGGGTTAATTCTCTCAACATTGAGTTCTACGATGATCTTTTATTCTTTTTCATCAAGCCAAATAATGCATTAACAAACTCAAATATCCTAAGGAGATTGGCTAAAAAGTTACAATTAATGGGAGTAATTGACCTTATACAAGAGTCATTAGCTTTGTATGAGATGCTTGTAGCAAGTGGAGGAGATTCTGGGGAAAGCATTAAGAAGATGTGAATGCTACTATACAAAATCAAGGATTTTGTACAAATAGAAAACCCTAACATGGATGCTTCTGTAAGAGAAAAAGGTCTTCCTCTAAGCTATAATGGACAAGCGTCCATTGAAAAAAATCATAAGGCCTCAATTTTACCCAATGGTTTTTGCTGACTAATATCCCTAGAGTTAAAGAATGATCTTATCATTGTCTCTAAGGGACAAGTAAATGCACCGATCATGTTGTACCCTAAATTATTATTTCTTTGTGTATATTGGCTAGTTGCCATATCGTAATTGATTTCTTTTGGCTGCTTAAGAACGACCACTCTCTTAGGAAGGATATGGATATAAGTTGTGATTGAAATAAAATGTATGTAATTTTAATAATTAGTTTAACTTGATTATGAAACAAGAGATATCAGAGAAAACTATTTTTGCTTTTGCTTTTGCTTCCCACCCCTTAACACAGGTCCATAAAGCAAAAGTATAAAGATTTGTTTATATGCATCCATCTAACTACAATAAATGTTTAACAATTGTTTTGTCTATTGTAGACCTATAAATGTTCCTGCATTGAGAAGTGGCTAAAATTTGTGAAAGAAACTTGTCCAAAGATAGGACAAATCCTTTCTAACGTTACTCTAACACCTAACCATGCTTTACATAAGATCATAGCCTAATGGTGTAAAACAAATGGTTCATTTTTGGTATGTTATTGAAACAATTCTAAGTTGTTCTAAAAACTATCTAAGTTTATTTGTTTAATGATGTTTTCATATTCATCTTTGTTATGTTTTAACTATTTTTATGTCTAGGTTGAATTTGTTCTTACTCAATTTAGTATAGCCAAAGAAAGGGTTGATTTTCTTAATGTTGAGTTTTATGATAATCTTTTGTCCTTTTTTAACAAGCCAAATCATGCATTAATAAACCTAACTATCTTAAGGAGATTGGCTTAAAAGTTACAATTGATGGGAGTAGTCGACATTACACAAGAGTCACTAGCTTTGCATTAGATGCTTGCAACAAGTGGAGGAGATCCCTGGGAAAGCATTAAGAAGATGTCAATGCTATTGAAAAAAATCAAGGATTTTGTACAAACAGAAAACCCTAACATGGATGCTTCTATAAGAGAATAAGGTCTTCCTCTAAGCTACAATGGACAAGCATCCACTAAAGAAAATCATGAGGCTCTAGATGTACCCAATGATTTTTGATGACCAATATCTCTAGAGTTAATGAAGAATCCTATCGTTGTCTCCACAGGGCAAATAAATGCAGCGATCATATTGTACGCTAAATTACCATTTCTATGTGCATATCAGCTAATTGTCATATCATAATTGATTTCTCTTGGCCGCTTATGAACAACTGCTCTCTTGAAAGGGATGTGGATATACGTTGTGATTGAAATAAAATGTATGTAATCTTAATGATAAGTTCAACTTGATTTTGGACCAACAGATATCAAAGAAAAAGTATTTTTGCTTTTGCTTCCTGCCCCTTAACACGGGTTCATAAAATCAAAAGTCTAGAGATATATTTATATGCATCAATTCGACTACAACAAATTTTTAACAATTTTTTTCTCTACTATAAACCTATGAATGTTCATGAATTGAGAAATGGCTAGAATTTGGGAAAGAAACTTATCCAAAGATAGGAAAAATCTCTCTACCACTACTCTAACACCTAACCATGCTTTATGTAACATCATAGCCAAATAGTGCAAGAAAAATGGTCCATTCTTGGTATGTCATTGAAAGAGTCCTAAGTGGTTCCAAAAACCATCTAAGTCTCTTTGTTTAATGATGTTTTCATATTCATCTTTGTTATATTTTAACTCTTTTTGTCCAGGTTGAACTTATTCTTACTTAGTTTAAAATAACCAAAGGAAGGGTTAATTCTCTCAACATTAAGCTTTACAATGATTTTTTGTCCCTTTTCAACAAGCCAAATAATGCATTAACATATCCAACTGACTTGAGGAGATTGGTTGAAAAGTTACAATTGATGGGAGTAATTGCCTTACACAAGAGTCACTAACTTTTCATTAGATGCTTGCAACAAGTGGGGGAGATCCCTGGGAAAGCATTAAGAAGATGTCAATGCTACTAAAGAAAATCAAGGATTTTGTAGAAAAAGAAAACCCTAACATGGATGCTTTTGCAAGAGAAAAATGTATTCCTTAAAGCCACAGTGGACAAGCGTCTATTAAAAAAAATCATGAGGCCCTAATTGTAACCGATAATTTTTGCTAACCAATATCCCTAGTTCAACTTGATTTTGAATCAACAAATATGAAAGAAAAAGTATTTTTTCTTTTGCTTCCTGCCCCTTAACACGAGTCCATAAAAGCAAAAGTTTAAAGATTTGTTTATATGCATCCATCCAACTACAACAAATTTTTAACAGTTGTTTTATCTACTGTAGACTTATGAATGTTCCTGCATTGAGAAGTGGCTAAAATTTGGGAAAAAAACTTGTCCAAAGATAGGACAAATCCTCTCTAGCACCACTTTAATGCCTAACCATGCTTCACATAGAATTATAGCTTAGTGGTGTAAGAAAATGGCCTTGAACCAGCTACTAGATGTGCTGAGATTGAAACTCTCTCATGTAAGCTCACATCCAACAACCTTGATAACCAATGATCTTTAGTAGGTGAGATTTTCCTTCTTGCCAAACACAATACATATAAAAATGACATCGCAATTGATTTTTTAAAAGTAAATATTGGAAAAAAAATGTAACCTACTTTCAAATTGAGAACTATAAAAATTATAATACAAATCAATTGAGGGGAGTCATCGAGAAATCACTTCTACTATAAGAAGTCTATCTTCACATAATTCATTCAATGAAGTTATGTTTATTGACTTCTCTTGGTCACATCAAATCATACCATTTAACCTCACTATTTACTTGGTACAATTCCTTGTATGTTCTTTTTACAATAATAAGAATGTTTGGATAGCATAGAAGTGAGAATTTGTCATAACTTCAAAAGATCTCTCCAACTTTATGCCATATTTCCTATAATGCCAAGATATATAATTGAAGTTCTCCTACATTTAATACTATAAATTCATTCACTTCATAAGGATGAATTTAGATAATTGATGAAATTCAAGAATGATCATCCTAACAAAATCTTATTCCACACTTTAAGGTCTAGTAGTCTAAGTTTTCTTTCATTTTTTAGTGAACAAACAACTTACCAAACAACTTTATAAGTTTTATGATTTTCTGAATTACCTAACCATAGAAAGTGCTTATTTGCTTCATTATATTGTCCCTTTTTTCATGGGAGATTTGGTTCAAGTTTTTCTCATAATTTTCTATGTTCTTTCAAAACCAAAGGCTTCTCTTTGTCCTCAGTAGTGGTGAATCCAACACTAGTACAATGTGATTGGTCCTAGCAAAACTAAACCTTATGCCTAAAATCTCCCACAAGAAAGTTAATTAGCTACTCCACATTCCTTTTAGTTCTTGATGACTAGATAGCAACATCAAGTTTGTCAAAGTAGAACTATAGAAAATCATCATAGAAAGGCCTCTAAAAAAATGTTTTTTCTTGATATCTTTATGTCTACTTTATATCCAAATGGTATAGAAGAAGCAACACGAGCAAGCACTCCATTCACATCAAGGATAAGAAGCTGTTTCTTATAAGGATTCATAGGGACTCTTTTTGGTGGAAAGTCTAATATTTGTGAAACATTCTACTCTCTGATGATAATTCCCTAAACAACATCATCTTTTCCTAAGCGTGAGTGTGATGAAGCACCCACTACCATCTTGGTTTCTGTCTCGACATACATTTGCTCTCATTGCTTGTAGGAAGAATCAGATCTAGATTTAGAAGCTTCCTCTCCAGCACATAATGCAGTTTTGTAGAGATATTAATTTCCATGCGATATATCTACTCTTGTCATTTGGATCTTATGATTCTTTGCCCCATTTTTTGGTTCAAAGAGTTCAATTGGGATATCTTGGACAGAAAAATCATTCACAAAACTAAACTCATGAGAATTATTTTCTAAATTCTTTACTTCAATTTCCTCCTTGGAGTCCCTAGATCACTTCTCCTCCGGCTGGTATAAACTTTAAATGGGCCGGAGGACTTTCTACGCCTCCTTTGCCTAGTATAAACTTGAAGTGGGCCAGTCCACACTCTACACTTTAAGCTTTCATCCCACACCATTGACTGGAGATTGTGGAGAGCAATTATTTCTAGTAAACTTAAATCCAACAAAGAAGTACCTTCTGGAGGATCACAAACTCGACCACGATTTTCAGGGGCAGGACAACTGCCCTTCTGCTTCTTTCTCTTTTCCTTCGATTCTAAATCACTTTGGGACATCTCCAATCCTCTTGTTCCATAATAGCAGGCGAAAAGTGTACGCCTACACCTCTTCAAGGAGTTGCTTTTGCTGAAGATCTTCAACTGCTCTAACGAAAATCAAGATCTACGTCATTGATTTTCGTGGGCAATTCCTCGTCTTTGATCTAGTCCAAGCTACTCTTCTCTTTTGCCCACAAACTCCGTTCTGAATCACCTACATCATACAGGAATTTGTGTTAGAACGATTAGCAGAAGAAGAAGACAAGAGTTACTGCCACAAAAATGGTGGGAGCCTAGAAACGCCCTTCTCTGCTGGCCAGGCCTGGGTTAACCTTGCTACTCGTGCATTGGGAAAAGCTATTATCTGACGGTCTATTTAGCATGCTTTTTATAATAATTGATCGGAAGCAAGATTTTGTCATTAACTTAAAACTTCTTGATATAAAGGTCACTGATTCATTGCCGAATTTCAACTTAACACATTTTAATGAGTTTATAAGAAAGAAATTTTTTATCAGGAACCCTTTCCTTAGCATGAAGTTCATTGCTTCATACAATATTACTCCATATTACGTTGGCCATGACTGTCACCTTAGAGAACTTCTATAGTTGAATTGGCAATTGTAATCACGAGTTCTAACTCGTGATTGAGAAGTTTATTATCGTAGTTGTATTAGTGTCATCACATCATTTTTCCATATCAAGAACCAGCCATCTCGTATCCTAATTGGTATAAATCGAAATCCCTAGATCCTTATGGAGAGGCCATGAGTTTTCATTATTTAGTATGATGGAAATATCATTTTATTTAAAAATTTTCTTTATATGTAGAGGATTTTTAAGCAAAATTTAGAGTATGCAAAACTTTTATCACATAATGCTTAATACACTCCCCAAAACAATGAGTTTTGTTCAAAAGAGGTGCTTCGTATTGAATATGTTTGAAAGCTTATTTACACCTACAAATCAACTAGAAAAAAATAATTAGTTTATATTTATAAAAAATAATTTAAATAATATAAATTTTGTATCACAACCTCTTAATATTATTTTGCCTCCCATATTCTTTAACATCTATATATCAATATCTGTATTACTGGCAAAAGAAGTTTGGCTTTTTCTTTTTTCTTTTTTTCCTTCAGAATTTACGAAAGTCATTGATTGTTGCAACATGCCTTTAAGATTTTCCAGTGAGAAGTAGACATATAAGACGTGATTATCTCCATGGATGCAAAGTAGAAAGAAGAAGTATCATGCCTAGTAATACTCCCAATCCTCTAACTCTAGGTTTTTGATAAAAGGGAAAGAAAAAATTATTTGTTAAGTTTCTTTTACTGAAAAATCATTCATATCATTCAATTTATTTATGAAACTCTCATGACATTAACCAATTTTGAAATTACTTTTAACTGCATAATAAATTGAGAACTCAAACACATAATCTTGGCGTTCACTTACCATCTCATAATCTTTACGCAAAGAGATTGGATATAACTAGAACCTTATATAGAAAAAAAAAATGTATGATTTATCTATTTTATTCCATGTTTTTAGGTAACCCAACAATTGGTCGACATAAGGAAATTTTATCAGTTAATTTGATAAAAATAAACAAGTGAATGATTCATATTCTATATATAAGAATCAATTGTTGGATATATCAAAATTCAGAGTTTATTTTTCTAAACAATCTTAGGAGCAAGTGGATACCACCTCTACATATGTTAAAACTCAAATCTTTAGACATACAAATTTGGCATATACGATGAGATCTTCAAAGTTTGTATGTAACATCAATATGTTGGTATTATTGACGGAATATTAAGCGAGTGTTAACAGTTGACTTATTATATCAACATTATTAATTAATTGATAGGTGAACGTTGAGTGATTATATACCACCTATATACATTAAACAAAAATGCAATTTCGTTGTATGATTGAATAAAATGTAATCTATATGTTTCTAACATAATATTCTCCATCTTTCTTTTCATAACTCTGATTTTAGTTATCCAATTTTCCAACGAAACGAGAAGGTAATCTCCAATACCTAAAAGATTTGTGCACTAATTTTTTTATTTTGTTTTTTACTTCTTTGCATAATGCTTTGAAGGACTCGTGCATGCTGACTCTACTTTTAGGTCTTTTAAGAGAGATACATGGCTGCCATTGTCATTAATCGAGCGTAGCATTCAATTATAGATGCTCCACCGGAGCATTCAATTATAGATGCAGAAGTCACGGGCACAATGAAAGAACCACACGTACTTCCTCGCACGTCCTTTCTCTGAAAAAGGGCATTCTGGCGAGGGCTTGCAGGCTAACTTAAGAAAGATCTCCGTTGTTGCTATCGTAGAGACCAAGATGGCCACCTCAAGACCCAAGAACAGGGAAACGATAAGCTTGAAGCTTCTTGTCGACGGGGACTCTAACAGGGTGGTGTTTGCCGAGGCCGGAAAGGAATTTGTGGACTTCCTCTTCGGACTCTTACACATACCGATTGGTTCCATCATGGGACTTCTTCGGACTCATGGCGTTGCTGGGTCAGGATCCTTTGGCAGAGTCTACCACAGCATCCAAACCCTTGACTCCAGCTATCTTCTCCAAAGCAAGGAGACTCTCTTGATGCCTATACCAGTCTTTCCATCACAAACCCGTACTCCTCCATTCTTGCAAAACTTCGGATTACCAACTGTGGACCAGTCATCTTCGCAGTTAGGGTCGAAGATTAATTTTGATGCCTCCCTGAATTATGGGAAACGAACCTTGCCATTTACCGGTGTAATGTCTTATTCTGGTCCGTTTTTTGGGAATGACGTGTTGGCCAAACAGGAGACCAACGAGACAGGATTTGTAAGAGGTGGCATGATGTACATGGTGATGGATGACTTGAGGGTGAAACCCGCTTCAACCATTTCTAGCATTACCCTTCTTAACTCTTTCAATGTCAAAGATGTCGGTAGCCTGCAGGAGAAGATGGCCAGCGTTGACACAAAGAAGGTATTTTTTTTCATGGTTCCTGTTCATTGATGTTTTGATATATTATTTGCTAATGTTTTCTGTTGTTCTAGCCATGTGGTTATGTTTACATGCGTAAATCTTGTTGGAAAAACATACCCCGTACACAAAAAGGAATATATTATCTGGTAACAAAGCTTTAGTTCATTATGATTAGGATGAGACATGTTATGGAATTCTACCTAAAAATGTTATTTAGAGAAAATACCCATTTGTACTGTTTTGTTAGGGCTTGGAGCTGGTAGCGGCTTCATTCGGCTCTGCCACAGTCCTTACTGATGTTTTCCTTCGGAATAACGTACGCGGCGAGCGAAGGCAACTTTAGACATGAAGATTAAGCCAGAAGTGCCAAGACTTTTTTTTATATGTAAATATGGGTTCTGTGTGATGCGAGCAAAGGCAATTCTTCAATGGCTCGCCATTGAAGAAGCAGATTTGCTGCGCAACATGTAATAATGGGTTTTAGTAAAGACCTATGTCACCTGATGAGGGGATTTGCCTTTGAATCTCTCGTTTGTGAAATAATGATGGCTTCCTTTGTTTAGATCTAACGTATTCTGCTCTGTGTAAACATCTTTTGTTCGGTTCAGACTGAAACGAAATTATTAATGTCTAAAATTTTTGGCGGATGGCTTTAATCAGATTGGGTCGATAGGATGAGAAAGTAGTGCTTAAAACTGCTGGACAAGAATCTTTGTACCAGGATATATATATACGAGCTTATACCTAAAATTCATGTAACAGCAGGTTCTTATTACGCCTTTCATTTCTTAATTCCATGGGAAATAGGGTTTCGCATATTGTTTATAGGAAGCTCATGGTCCATAGACTGCCCTCACGCGGAAGGTGATTGACGATGTGTTCTATCGTTCAATTTTGAGACTGAGAGGCACGACGGAGCCACCGAATTGTTGATGTTTGGGAGCATATTTAATGGATGCTTTTTTTTAAAAAAAAAAAAATTGTGAATTAGCATTCCTTTGGGAGGCGCTGTGCGTTGATGAAGTCTTAGGTGGTACACTTACATACATGTTGACTGACATCTCCTGTAACTTAATGAAGGCAGGATGTGCCGTAAACCTGCATTGCTTTAGTCAAAAAGGAGACCTTGAGAGACCTTTGAAAAAAAAATGCCTCTAGGTTGATCCAGAGGAGATGAATTGAATTTGGATCTGGTGACGTGATATGTGTTTACTAATAAAATGGTAGTCCACTTTAACATGCTATGTGCATGCATGGAAAATAACATTTGTTATGAGGTATATGATAGAGATATTGTCACATCATGGAGGATGAGCAAGTGAGACGTAAAGTTTTTAAAGAAGTGCTTAATCCACGTGAATTTTGCCATAGTATTAAAAAGGCATTTATACCTAGCTTCAATATTATAACAAGCCATTGTGCATTTTTTGTGAAGGCCTATGAGATGAGGTTGGATTCACGAAAAATACAAAAACTTCCAATTAATCATCTATTATTGTTGTCACCGGCCCAACTGGCATCTAAAAAGACAGGAATCTAAAGTGAAGCTTTTGGTTAGTAAGATGCCATGACGCAACGCATCTATGAGAAAACAAAAACAAATAAACTTTTAACAGCCTACTAATGGCTTACGGTAGGAACATACATGAATTAATAGACATTGTTGACAATGCATGCATTGTCAAGTCGCATAAGGGTAAGATACCAGAGTCGAAATAGTGATCCAGCGTAATGTAGGATGAGGTTAAGGTTAAGAGGAAGTCTGAGCAGTGGGTTGGATTTTCATACTTAAAAAGTAATGAAGAGGATTCGGGTATTTTATAGCAAATTCTTGTTACAGTTTGATCAGAAGAGCACATATAGGCATTGTGGAAGTGTCCGTTCAAATGATGTTGTCAACGTAGACAAAGAAAAAGATGATAAATCAAGTGTTGTGGAAAACAAATAATGAGAGGTCCACCTACTTTCAAAAGACATTTCCAGTTGAAAGGAATTATCTAACTTATAAAGAATTATAAGTACTCTCCATTGCATTATAAAACTCGTTGTAAAATATCCTTCCATAGTCCAAATTTATCTTTTTACTAGTTTAATCAAATGATTAAAAGTATGGTAATGAAGTCCTATCCTAGAAAGCATTACTTTTCGTGGAACTATAAAAGTTAGAGATACTGGGAATCTCTTGATATTAACGTCGTTTGCTCTGAATACACTTCATTCATAGTTCTTATGGAAAAACTCCCATTTTAACTCCTAATTCCATCATATTCGAAAAGAAGGTTTTGCTTTCCCTACAACTATATTTCAGAAGAAAAACAGTGTTTAGAAATATCATAAACTTAACACATAAGCAGGGCTGGATATTATAAATCTAAGCAAGCAAAAGGACTCGATGGAGTTATAGTTCACATAGACTACATATTTATAATAGAAGTCTGTCCTACTTTAGTCATTACATATAAACTTAGCTCCCAAGAATTAAACGTCATTGGTTAGGTAAGTCATCTGATTGGCTGACGCTAAGGGAATGAATGTACATGATTTCTTGGCTGCTTGAATGTCTTCATCATAATCTGCACCGTAGGAAGAGCCACTTTCTGTTTCTGCATTCAGATGTGTCCAGCGTGGAGCGATGTCCTCCTTCATTACAGCTTTCCCTTTCTCTCTTCCATCACGCGCTCTCACATATGCTGACGGTGCAGTGTGCTGATTGTTGCTGGCACTTTTGGAGTGTTGTGTTGCTTCTGTATCCAGTGCATTCAGAGGCTTTTTTGTCTCGTCTATCATCATGGGTCCTGAGCCAATCCTTAGAGTAGTGCTGGGTTGAGCTACCTTCCAATTTCCTTGATGCAGTGAGTACCTCCAGCATCCTTCATCCGGTTTCCATTGTCCTCCATACTGAGAGTAGAACACATGAGCCGAGAGAGTTTGTTCTGCTTGGTTTTTAAGTTGACTAGAGGATCCTTCATCATGTCCGTGAGGACTGAATGAAGGACCTCCGTCACTATCAATTTCCACGAATGAAATTAGCCGTGTTATCTTCCTCAAATAAGGAGTCTTTTCGAACTAGTTTGATCAGTATTGAAGCAAGGCATTCGTAACATTCATTTTCCACCGTATCTTTTGATGATTTTGCTGTTCAAATAGAACAATGAAGAGACAGGAAATGATGAGCTACAGTTAAGAATTCGTGGATGGAGAATATGCAGAAGTCACGGGCACAATGAAAGAACCCCAGGTCCTTTCTCTGAACAGAGACTATTCTACAGAAAGCTTGCAGGCTAAGTTAAAGATAAATCTCCATTATTGCTATTGTAGAGAGCAAGATGGCCAGCTCACACCACAGGAACAGGGAAACGATAAGCTTGAAGCTTCTTGTGGACGGGAACTATAACCGGGTGGTGTTTGCTCGTGGAGTTCCTCTTCGGATTCTTACACATACCGATTGGTGCCATCATAGGACCTCTTCGGATTCATGGCATAGCTTGGTCAGGATCCTTTGTTTGGAAGTACAATTAATGGATTTGCTTTGTTTTGAAAGAGAAGCACCGGATACTCTCATTTTTTAGCTTCGAAGAGATGCAGAGGCTATTTTGCCACATTTATTTGAGAATGAAGTTTGCTTGACCATATTAAGTATGTGTATAATGAAAAAAATAGACAAATTGCAATAAGTGCAGTACGTACGGCCTTGACTTTCGAAAGTCTTTGTAGTGGCAACATGTCTGCAAAGCTGTTTTGTTTTACCATCGATTTTTCAGGGAGGAGCAGACATGATAAGACGTGATTCTCTGGAGAATTAGTAAAGTAGAAAGAAGAAGGCATCGTGCTCGTACCTAGTCCCAATCATTTCAATCTAGCTTTCTGATAAAAGATAAAAGAAAGAACTATTTTATAAATTTCTTATATTAAAAAATCACTCACATCCTTCAAAATTACTAATGAGATTTGTACAATTTAACACATAATATTGCTACTCACTTAACATCTCATAATCTCTATGCAAACAGTTTGAATATAATTAAAATCTTACATAGAACATAAAAATGACATAAGCATTTTCTTGCATATTTTGAGTAAATTGACAATTAGAGTTATCATTTAATTTAATAATAAGTGTAAGACCTAATTATCATGAAAAACACTCCATTTTTCAATAAGCGTTTTGTTAAGTTAGGAGCATGTGCAGCTTCAATTAAGAGATTCTAAATTTGACATTCAAATGTGTGGATTTGAATAGATACATAACAAAAGTTAAAAAATAATAATAATTTCCTTTTATAAAAGCAAAAAATGAATAATTTTTGAAATCATAAAAATTGTAAAATAGTTTCTATATTAAAGTTAAGAATAAAATGTTGTACATATCAAAATTCAAAGTTTGTTTTCCTAAAAAAATTTAGGAATATTACAAGTGATTATTAGAACTGGTCAAGAGAAGTGCATTTTGTAGCTAAAGCATGCGTCATCCTTAAGAACTTCACTAATGCCTATTTTGTTTATTGCAGTGATGGAAATATCCAATAATTCTAAATTTATCTCATATAAAACAATAATTCAATCTCTCATTATTCAACATAATCTCTAATCCAATTTCAAACACAAAAAATACCTAAGATTTGTGCACTATTTTTTTCACTTCTTTTCGTACTGCTTTAGAGGACTAATGCACGTTGAATCTACTTTTATGTCTTCTCTGGCGGTGACTTTAACAAAGATATGGGCCTGCCATTATCATCACTCTTCCACAACATTCAATTATAGATGTCAAATAGAGATCTCCATTATTGCTATTGCAGAAAACATCGGATCCATTCTCTCTGAGAGTTAACCATTAAAGACCAAGATGGCTACCTCAATACCCAGGAACAGTGAAACCATAAGCTTGAAGCTTCTTGTAGACGGGGACTCTAACAGAGTGCTGTTTGCTGAGGCGGGAAAGGAATTCGTGGACTTCCTCTTCGGACTCTTCCACATACCGATTGGTTCCATCATGGGACTTCTTTGGACTCATGGCATAGCTGGGGCAGGATCCTTAGCTAGAGTCTTTGAGAGCATCCAAAACCTTGACCCCAGCTATTTTCTCCAGAGAAAGGAGCCTCTCTTGATGCCTAAACCAGCTTTTCCATCAACTACCCTTCCTCCTCCATTGTTGCAGAACTTTTTATTACCAGAAGAAGCAAGCGCAGATGAGGATGAGGTCCTCTTTCATTCGGGCATGATGTTAGGCTTCCGGAATGAAATGTTGCCCCAACACAAGGAGACAGGGTTTGTTAGAGGTGGCATGATGTACATGGTGATGGATGATTTGAGGGTGAAACCCGCTTCAACCATTTCTAGCATTACCCTTCTTAACACTTTCAACGTCAGAGATGTCGGTAGCCTGCAGGAGAAGATGGTCAGCGTTGACATAAAGAAGGTATTTCTTGGAATCCCTCTTTCTTAATGTTTTAATAGCATTTGCTAATGTTTGTTTGAGCTTCTGTTTCTCTCATCCAGTGATTTTGTTAACTTGCTTAAATCTTATTGAAAAATATATCTTTTTTTTTAGTTGATTTGAAGGGGAAAAAAGCTTTTAAACAAAGCATTATAATCTAATTTAAAAGGCCACACCAATGCACACAAAGAAATATATTATTTGATAACAAGGCTCATTGTCTATGTTTATTATGATAAGACATGTTAAGAATGAAACAAAGATTTTTTATATTACTGAAATTTTATATAATTTTTTTAGTGAAATTAGAGTTTTGCAATCTCTATCTTTCATAATTACAATAACTTTTATAATACTAATATGCCCTTTTCCTTCTGTGCTGTAACTTATCTATCACATTAATTTGGTTTGGAGGTTGTACTGTCTTCATAGGGCTTGGAGCTGGTGAAGGCTTCGTTCGGCTCTGCCACAGTCCTTTCAGATGTTTTCCTTGGCAACAACGTCCTCGACGAGCTTCCTTAGCTCTCTTGGATTTTCAAAGCCAATCTGAGGAGCTTGACGAGGGGATTCTCCAATGGTTCATTTTGCAATTTTAGACGTTTCAGTAGTACCAAGTTATATATGTAAATATGGGTCTTGTGTGATGCGAGCAAAAGCAATTCTTCAATGGTTTGTATTTTGGAAGAAGTAGAATTGCTGCGCAGTGTGTAATAATGGGTTTATGTTTCACTTGATGAGGGATGTATTGTTGCCCCTGTGGGAATCCGTGTGGTGTATTTCTCTCTCTTTTGTGAAATAACGATGATTTTGTTTAGATCTAATATACTCTGTTCCGCATAAACATCCTTATGTAGTTGGAAAGTGCTCAATAACGTGCAGTTATGATAGTTGATTGCAAGCAAGATTTCATTATTAACTTAAAACTTCATGATAAAGGTCGCGGTGATTAGTGGCTTCTTAATGAATGTTAAAAGATTTCAATCAGTTTATAAGAAGGAAAACTTCAACCTGGAAGCGTTTGCTTAGCATGAAGTTTATTGCTTCTTGCAGGACTAGTCCGTATTTCTTAAGCCCAAACAATAATAATGAATGAGAGCCCAAATAACAAACATGACACACTCAAATGGCGACGGCGACTACGATAACTGTGGGGTCTAGTGTAGAGGAAGAAAGAAGGTGGAAGAAGGAGTGAATTAATGAGATGAATGGTTGAATATGGAAATGAATAAATGTGAAGTGTAAATTGTTTTTTAAAGAGAAGAGTATTTATAATATATCTTGTAAATTTGGATAACTCTTTTCTTAAATTTTTTTAAAGGGAAAGATGGACTTGATTTTTTTATGTAGTATCAAAATTAGTCATTTTTCTATGTGATATAATTCAATTTAAAATAATAGGGTAATCTTTTATCAGTAAATGGATCATGCTTGGACTACAAGGTAATATTAGATAATAAAAAAATTACATTAAAAAGAATATTTCCTTAGAATTCACTTGCAATTTACCTTATAAATTTGGATATTCCTTTTCTTTGATGAGACTTCTTAAACAGGAGATAAATTTAGGCATTTTATATAGTATTAATGTCAGATTTTCCTTTATGCTTAACTTTATAGGTTAAACTCTTTGATGGGTTTGTTAGAACCCTTTAATAAATACATTAAACATTAGATAACCCTGTGTGTGTCTGTATTGGTATTGTTTCTAATGGGTTTACAACTTATCTTTTGATGATTTTGCTGTTCGTACAGAACAATGAAAAGACAGGAAATGATGCGCTAAAGTTAAGAATTTGTGGGTGGAAAATATGCAGAAGTCACGGGAAAGAACCACTGGTCCTTTCTCTGAACAGAGACCATTCTGCCAAAAGCTTGCAGGCTAACTTGAAGATAGATCTCCATTATTGCTATTGTAGAGAGCAAGATGACAGCCTCAAGACACAGGAACAAGGAAAAGATAAGCTTGAAGTTTATTGTAGTCAGGGACTCTAACACGGTGGTGTTTGCAGAGGCCGGAAACGATTTCGAGGACTTCATCTTCGGACTCTTACACATACCGATTGGTTCCATCATGGGACCTCTTTTGACTCATGGCATAGCTGGGTCAGGATCCTTTGTTTGGAAGTACAATTAATGGATTTGCTTTGGTTTGAAAAAGAAGCACAAGTTACTCTCAGGGTGCGTGTTGTTAACCTACAGAAGCTCAAAAATGAGGAAATGGAAAAAACAATGGCAGTGCCGGCTGTTTATAGCGTGACACACAATCTGTTTTTCATTTGGAGAAGAAGCTTATGGTGTGTGACACACAAACAAATGTGTGGGGCATGGGATGGTGCAAGTTGGGAAGCAAACTTTATTACAAAGTTATAGTAAATGCCAAACGCTGCTAATTGTCGAAAAGTTTTCTACGTAGTTGTTTTCTAGGTCTCATTTCTATTTGAAGAGACGCGAGGCTATTTTGCCACATTTGTTCGAGAATGTAGTTTTTTTTTTTTTTTAACAAATATGGACGGTTCTTAACAAATTTTATTAATACCAATAAAACTGAACGTAATAACCATACCTTAGATAAGTATAAAAAACATGATATATTCTTAACCCTCATAAAACAACAATCACTACAAAAAATTAAAATAAACTTTGAGAATGAAGTTTGCTTGACCATATTAAGTATGTTATAATGAAAAAAACATCGACAAATTGCAGTAACTATAGTACCTATGACCATGGCTCTTGAAGGTCATTGTGGTGGCAACATGCCTTTAAAGCTGTTTCGTTTTACTAGAGATTTTCCAATGAGGAGCAGACATGATAAGACGTGATTCTCTAGAGAATTACTGAAGTAGAAAGAAGAAGGCATCGTGCCTTGTACCTAGTCCCAATCATACAGTCTAGCTTTTTGATAAAAGATAAAGAAGGAAATATTTTATAAATTTCTTCTATTAAAAAATCACTCACATCCTTCAAAATTACTAATGAAATTTTGACAACTTAACACATAATATTGGTATTAACTTAGCATCTCATAATCTCTATGCAAAGAGTATGAATATAATTAAAATCTTACATAGAAAATAAAAATGACATAAGCATTTCTTACAATTTTTGAGTAACTTGGCAATTAGACTTATTATTTTAAATTAATAATAAGTTTAAGACCTAATTATCATGAACAAAACTTTATTTCTCGATAAACATTTGGTTAACTTGAAAGCAAGTATAGCCTGAATCAAGAGATTCTAAATTTGACACTTAGATGTGTAGGTTTGAGCAAGTGTATAAAAAAATAATTTAATAAAAACAAAAAGTGAATGATTCTTGCAATGATAAAAATCACAAATATTTTTCATATTAAATCTAAGAATAAAATGTTGAACACATCAAATTTAGAGTTTATTTTCCTAAACAATTTTAGGAATATTGCAAGTGATTATTGAAACTAGTCAAAAGAGGAGTGAATTTTGTAGCTAAGGCACGTGTCATCCTAAAGAACTTCATTAATACCTATTTTGTTTATTGCAGTGATAGAGATATTCAGTCATTCTAAATTTATCTCATATAAAACAATAATTCAATCTCTCATTATTCAACATAATCTCTAATCCAATTTTCAAACACAAACAATACCTAGGATTTGTGCACTATTTTTTTTCACTTCTTTTCGTACTGCTTTAGAGGACTAGTGCACGTTGAATCTACTTTTATGTCTTCTCTGGCAGTGACTTTAACAAAGATATGGGCCTGCTATTATCATCACTCTTCCATAACATTCAACTATAGATGTTAAATAGAGATCTCCATTATTGCTATTTCAGAAAACATCGGATCCATGCTCTCCCGAGAGCTAACCCATAAAGACCAAGATGGCTACCTCAATACCCAGCAACAGTGAAACCATAAGCTTGAAGCTTCTTGTAGACGGGACTCTAACAAAGTGCTGTTTGCTGAGGCAGGAAAGGAATTTGTGGACTTCCTCTTCGGACTCTTACACATACCGGTTGGTTCCATCATGGGACTTCTTTGGAATCATGGCATAGCTGGGGTAGGATCCTTCGGTAGAGTCTTTGAGAGCATCCAAAACCTTGACTCCAGCTATCTTCTCCAGAGAAAGAGTCTCTCTTGATGCCTAAACCAGCTTTTCCATCAACCACCCTTCCTCTTCCATTGTTGTAGAACTTTTTATTTGTTAGAAGGCTCTACCACGTCAGCCTCCACGTCGGCATCCACGTCAGCCCTAGGCCACGTCAGCCCTAGTTGACCCGGATCCACGACCCGACCTGCAATCGCGTTTGTGCATGATCATGAGAAGCCGCAATTGCTGCCGTCGTTGCCGTTTTCCTTTTCTGTTCGAATCTATAAATTTGTAAAGATTGTGATTCGGTTTTTATTGTGTAAATCATTCCTAATTTAACTCTTGTAAAATGATTATATATGTTTGTGATTAAATCAATGAAATCATCGGAGAATTTTTACACAAGATCAATCTAAGGTTCTTGAGCTTTTCTGACCGATCCTCTTTACCTTCGATTTCTATCATGGTATCATCGGAGCCAATGGCTAATGTCGCCACGTCGGAAACCCCTTCTCCAGATTTGAACCCTACCCTACCTTTTCCCACAATTCCGGCGACTTCTCTGACGCCGACAATGCGCGCACCCACCACCAATGAGCGTTTCGACGGCACGAACTTCGTCGTATGGTGAACGCGAATCCTTCCTTTCCTGATTTCCCAAAATTTGCTCCCCATTCTTGACAGTCGTGAAACTGCGCCACCCAAATCCCTAATCGGGCTTGATGGTTCTCAATCTCCCAATCCCGCTCATCAATCGTGGTTAATCCGCGATCAGGCGGCTCTAGGATGGATCCTCACCACCTTAACCAACACCGTGGTGACTCAATTGACAAATATCCGTTCATCCGCCGCCGCCTGGGCTCACCTGACGCGCACCTACACCGCGCAGTCCAACGCCCGATCTTCAGCTCTTCGGATGCAACTTCAGACCCTCAATCGAGGCTCTCGCACCGTCACGAAATTTCTTCACGACGTCAAAGCAATTCTGGATCAACTGGCCGCGATCGGAAGCAAAATCTTCGACGATAAGTATCTAACTCACGTTTTTCGTGGCCTCGGTGATGAATTCGAAAGTCTTACGACGTCGATCTTAGTTCACAATCAGACGAACCCCCTTAGCTGCGACACTGTCCATAGCCTCATTCTTGCCCAGGAAGGCCGCACCAACGGCCGCACTGCACCAGTTTCTCTGGCAGCATTCGCTGCGTACCCAGGTTAGTTCGCGGGTCACGCAAATGCTCATTCGGGTCCTTTCGCGGGTCTCGCGAACACCCACTCGGGTCAGTTCACGGGTCACGCGAACACGCCCACAGCCCACATTGACTCGGGCTTGTCATTTCGCGTGAGCGGCCCGTGCCTTTCGCACCCACTCCAGCCCAGCCCACGCTAGATGGGCTGCTACCCAACCCACCAGCCCAAAATTGGCCCAACAGAAACTCCTCCCGGGCCCGCAAATCCAACAGGCCCTATGCCCACCTATGTAGAAAACCTGACCATTATGTTTCGAACTGCCGTGAAAGATTTAACCCCAATTTTAGCCCTCCAACCAATTACCAGGCCCAATCCTCTCCCCAAGCCCATATAACCTATCCCACCTACTACCCTCCTCAAATTAATTATACCCAACTTCCCCCCCTCTCTCCCACTATGGACCACCCAACCCCCTTCCTTCCGCCTTAGATGCCTCCTCCTGGCACCCTGATTCAGGAGCCTCCCATCATGTCACTGACTCCACCTCTGCCCTATCTAGAGTCACTCTCTACATAGGCTTTCAGCAACTCACCATGGGTGATGGAGTATCTTTACCTATCACTCACACAGGTACCCTTTGCACTCCTCATTTTTGTTTAAATCATGTCTTAGTTGTTCCATCCATTACTAAAAATCTTTTATATGTTTCTCAATTCACGTTGGACAATAATTGTTATTTCATATTTTCTGCCACTCATTTTTGGGCAATTTCTTGTCTCACGAGCCAGATCATCCTCCACGGCACCCATGATCGTGGCATCTACAATCTTGACTCGTCCGACGTCCGTCCTCGTGCGTACTTGGCTTCTCGTACCAGTCCTCTCCTGCTATGGCATCATCATCTTGGTCATCCGTCCCCACCCGTTTTAATTAATCTTTTGAAGACTACCAACACTCCATATTCTTCCCCCTCTTATCCCCCATGTACGGCGTGTGCCCTCAGTAAAAGTCACCGCCATCCCCACCCCCCTTCCCCCTCTAGGTCAACCCGCCCTCTCCAACTCGTTCACTTTGATGTATGGGGACCATCTCCAGTTCAATCCTTTAATAAAAATAAATTTTATATTTATTTTATTGACAATTTTTCCCGCTTTACTTGGCTTTACACTTTTCAAACTCGCTCTCAATTTTTTACCATTTTTACCACCTTCCACAAATTTGTTGAGAACCAACTTCAGTGTCGTCTTCAAGCCATCCAATGTGATGACGCTCTGGAATTTCTCTCCGTCATGTTTCGTCAATATCTCCAATCTGCAGGGATTCATCAACGTGTCTCTTGTCCATACTCTCCCTTTCAGAACGGTGTTGCCGAACGCAAACACCGTCACATCGTCGAGACCGGTCTCACTCTGATGTCTCAAGCTGCTGTCCCTCCTCACTTCTGGGATTATGCATTTGAGACAGTTGTCTTCCTCATCAACCGCCTTCCAACCCCGGTGCTCCGGAATCTTTCTCCTTGGCAAACCCTCTTTCATCAACCTCCCGACATCAGCTCTCTTCGTGTCTTTGGGTGTGCAGTCTTTCCCTACCTACGCCCCTATGCCCCTCACAAACTTGCTCCCCGCTCTCGTGCCTGTGTCTTCCTCGGCTACCCTGCCGGGTACCATGGCTATCGCTGCTACTGCCCCGTTACCCATCGCACCTATATCACTGCTGATGCATTTTTTCACGAAGAAACCTTTCCCTATCATAATATCCCTCCTCCTCTTCCCCCTCCCTCCTCACCGAGCACCCCTCTTCACATAGTTCCAGTCTCTCCCGCTCTCTCTCCACCCTCTCCACCACCTGTACCCTTGCCGAGCTCTCCTTCTCCTCCAGTTTCCCTTTCCCATGAGTCCCTACTGGACTCCACTTCCCCTACCACCCATCCTTCTCCTGACGCCCCACTGGCATCAGTTCCCCAACCCCCTACTAGGCCTGTGACCCATCTCCAGGATGGCACCATTTCCCGCCGCCATCTCACTAGACATCAAACCTTTGCCCTCACCACCACTACCCAAGCCCACCCTGAACCTACCTGCTTCTCTCAGGCTGTTCGGGAGCCACATTGGCGCGAGGCTATGGCTGCTGAGTATGCTGCCCTTCTCCAGAATGGCACATGGGCTCTGGTTCCCCTACCCTCTGGTGTTAAACCCATTGGTTGCAAATGGATCTATAAAGTCAAACTTAAGTCTGATGGCTCCTTGGAACGCTACAAAGCCCGCCTAGTTGCGAAGGGCTTCCATCAGAAGGAAGGCATTGATTTCACTGAGACTTTCAGCCTAGTAGCCAAGCCTGTCACTATTCGTACTGTTCTCACCATTGCCTATTCTCGTGCCTGGTCAATTCGACAATTGGATGTCTCTAATGCCTTTTTACATGGTCATCTCTCGGAAGTGGTCTATATGGAGCAACCCCAGGGTTTCGTTAACCCTAAACGCCCCCAGCATGTCTGTCGATTGTATCGCTCTCTATATGGCCTCAAGCAAGCCCTCCGTGCTTGGTACCAGCGCCTGAGCACCTTTCTGGTCTCTCTAGGCTTCATTATCTCACAGGCGGACACCTCTCTGTTTACTCTCCACATTCCCCAGTATAGCCTCATTCTCCTTGTTTATGTGGATGATATTATTTTGACTGGTTCCCCGCAGGCTCCTTTTGCTACTCTTCTTCAGGCATTACACCATGAGTTTGCCCTTAAGGACTTAGGGCCTATCCACTATTTCCTCGGCGTCGAAGTTCAACCTACCTCCGATGGTTTGCTCCTACATCAAGCCAAGTTCACCCTCGACGTTCTTGCTTGAGCTAAAATGACTGACGCCAAGGCCATCTCCACACCCTGCTCCACTGATGAACCTCTTTCTATCCATTCTAGAGATTCCCTCCCCGATCCCATCCTTTACCGCAACATTGTTGGTGCCCTCCAATATCTTACCCTCACTCGCCCAGATATTGCCTACTCCGTCAACATCGCCTGCCAGTTCTTTCACAATCCCACCACCACCCATTGGCAAGCTGTGAAACGCATACTTCGCTACTTAACCAACACTCCCCGACTTGGCCTTCTCCTTACTCGGGGCCCTACCATCTCCCTTCATGCCTTCTCAGATGCTGGTTGGGCTGGTGATCGTGATGACCGTTGCTCCGTCGGTGGGTTCTGCATCTTCCTTAGTCACAATCTGATCTATTGGAGTTCTCGTAAACAGCGCACCGTTGCTCGCTCCAGCACTGAAGCAGAATACAAATCGTTAGCTGCCACCATAGCCGAAATCATGTGGATTGAGTATCTTCTCAGAGATTTTCGTGCTCTTCCTCCTCAACCTCCCACGCTCTGGTGTGACAACATGTCGGCGCTCTATCTCACCACCAATCCGGTCTTCCATGCTCGCACCAAGCACATCGAGATCGACTTTTACTTTGTTTGTGAACGTTTAGCTCGTGGTTAACTATTTCTCCACTTTATCTCCACTATTGACCAACCTGTCGATATCTTCACCAAAGGCCTCTCCTCCACTCGCTTCAAGCTTCTTCAATCCAAGCTGATGGTCCAGTCTGCCCCTTCAGCTTGCAGAGGGATGTTAGAAGGCTCTGCCACATCAGCCTCCACGTCGGCATCCACGTCAGCCCTAGGCCACGTTAACCCTAGTTGACCCAGATCCACGACCCGACCTGCAGTTGCGTTTGTGCGCGATCATGAAAAGCCGCGATTGCCGCCGTCGTTGTCGTTTTCCTTTTCTGTTCGAATCTGTAAATTTGTAAAGATCGTGATTTGGTTTTTATTGTGTAAATCATTCCTAATTTAACTCTTGTAAAACGATTATATATGTCTGTGATTAAATCAATGAAATCATCGGAGAATTTTTACACAAGATCAATCTAAGGTTCTTGAGCTTTTCCAACCGATCCTCTTTACCTTCGATTTCTATCATTATTACCAGAAAAAGCGATAGCAGATAAGGATGAGGTCGTCCTTCATGAGGTCCTCTTTCATGATGAGGACTCTGATCCTGAGGATGGCTTTCGAAATGAAGTGTTTGGCCAACACAAGGAGACAGGATTAGTTAGAGGTGGCATGATGTACATGGTGATGGATGATCTGAGGGTGAAACCCACTTCAGCCATTTCCAGCATTACCCTTCTTAACTCTTTCCACAGTAGAGATATCGGTAGCCTGCAGGAAAAGATGGTCAATGTTGACATAAAGAAGGTATTTTTTTGTAGTCCCTTTTTCTTAATGTTTTGATAGCATTTGCTAATGTTTGTTTGAGCTTTTGTTTCTCTCATCTAGTGATTTTGTCAACTTTTGTTGAAAAATATATCTTTTTTTTAAGTTGATTTTAAGAGAGAAAAAATTTTAATAAAGCATTATTATCTAATTTAAAAGGATACCTATGGACACAAAGAGATATATTATTTGGTAACAAAGCTCATAGCTCATGTTTATTATAATAAGACATGTTAAGAATGAAATGAGGATTTTTTTTCATATTATTGGAATTCTATTTGAATTTTTTTTAATGAAATTTAAAATTTTTAACTTCTATCTTTTTATAACTACAATAACTTTTATAATAATAAATACGCCCCTTTGCTTGTACTATAAATTATCTATCATATTAATTCGGTTTGGAGGTTGTACTGTTTTCTTAGGGCTTGGAGTTGGTGAAGGCTTCGTTTGGCTCTGCCACAGTCCTTACAGATGTTTTCCTTGGCAACAACGTCCTCGACGAGCTTCCTTAGCTCTCTTGGGCATTCAAAGCCAATCTGAGGAGCTCGATGATGGGATTCTCCAATGGTTTATTTTGCAATCTTAGACATGAAACGAAGTCAGTAGTACCAAGTTATATACGTAAATGTGGGTTTTGTGTGATGAGAACAAAGGCAATTCTTCAGTGCTTTGTATTTTGGAAGGAGTAGAATTGCTGGGCAATGTGTAATAATGGGTTTCTATTTCACTTGATGAGGGGATTTGTTGTTTCCCTTGTGGGAATCCGTTAGTGTCTTTCTATCTCTGTTTTGTGAACTAATGATGATCTCGTTTGTTTAGATCTAATATACTCTGCTCTGCACAAACATCCTTGTGTACTTGGAAAGTGCTTAACAACGTGCAGATTATGATAGTTGATTGCAAGCAAGATTACATTATTAACTTAAAACTTCATGATAAAGGTCACTGTGATCAGTGGCTTCTTAAGGAGTGTTAACTTAAAAGATTTCAATGAGTTTATAAAGGAAAACTTTTACCTGCAACCCTTTGCTTAGTATGAAGTTTATTTCTTCTTGCAGTACTAGTCCGTATTACTTAAGCCCAAACAATAATGAATGAGAGCCCAAATAACAAACAACACACACCTCGAAGGGCGACTGGGACTATGGTGATTGTGGGGCAAGTGTAGAGAAAGAAAGATAGTGGAAGGAGTGAATTAATGAGATGAATGGTTAGATATAGGAAATGAATAAATGTGAAGTGTAAATTGTTTTTTAAGAGAAGAGTATGCCTTTTAAATTTGGATAACTCTTTTTTTAGATTTTTTTTTTAAAGGAAAGATGGACTTGAATTTTTCATGTGGTATTGAAATTAGTCATTTTTCTATTTAATCTAACCCAATTTAAAATAATAGGGTGGTCTTTTATCAATGAACGGATTATGCTTGGACTACAAGGTAATATTAGAGAAAAATAATTATGTTGGAAAGGACATTTTTTTAGAATTCACTTGCAATTTACTTTATAAACTTAGATATTTCTTTTCTTTGATGAACCTTTTAAATAAGGGATAGATTTAGGCATTTCACATAGTATTAAAGTCAAATTTTCCTTTTTGTGATTTGGGCCAATCTTCAAAATAAGTCAATTTCTCAATAAACAAATTGTACTTGGATTGTGAAGGAATATTGAAGTTTCGTATGAAAAAAAATACTTAAAATGTATTTTATATGTTTAAACAAATCTCTTTTCTTTTAATTATGAAACCTTTTTAAATAGAGATAAACATAGCTCTTTCATTGTCTAAGAAGTTTAAGTGACCTAGCAATACGTAGCGCTTAAGTGAATCAAAAGAAAAAGTGCAAACTCATTGGATACCAAAGGGAAGATGCTTCCAAGTTCTGTGTTTTCCGTGCAGTGCCAGAAGCTTACTGTTATTATTTGATAGACTTTCTAGCATCACTGGCAGCGAACTTCATCTCCCCTGCATATTTATGTAGCTTGTGCATTAAGAGCTAAGAAAAGAATGGCTTTCCTAATTAGCATGCCATTGGTGTTGAAATATACTATATTATTTACAATTTATATATGAAATTTTTATATATAAATAAATTAATCTCATTTAAAAAAATAAATTTTAATACAATATGAGACTATAAATTAACAAAAAGAATCTAAAGTAGGTCATTTCAAATGCATAGTCTTTCATGCTATTACTCATAAATACCATAATTTTATCTTATAATGGATGAAGGTGTTAAAATATCATAAATTACTTACAACCTATGATATGAATATATTGTCTTTCATTATAAATTCAATTTAGATGTCTTTAAGGAACATAGCCAAAAAAGCATGTCTTTTTCTTGTATACAAGATAAAAGTACTACATCGATTATGTGATCTCTTATGATAAAATTTAAAAGAAAAAAAATATTTTTTCAACTCTTGAATAAGCTTTTGAATTGGATCTTTAAACTTTTAACATGATATCTAAGTCCAGATTGAATTTACTCAACTATGTATAACCTTAGGCCTAATGTTGTTTTGCATCTAAGGGCATGTGTGTTTTGACTACAACGGGTTTCAATCAATTTTTTAGTTTCTAGAAGAAGAAAAAACTAACCCTATGACATAAAATTGACGGAGCATATTATTTTGAAATCAATAAAGATGACGCTTTAGTGGGCAATGCTGATGAAGGTTGTAGAAGGAGGAGAAAGGGATGGCATTCAATTATTAACCTTTGTAAAATCTACAGCATGGAGCATGACGTGATGACCAATGAGATGCTTTATGAAAGAACCAGGAGAAGAAGAAAAAACTTACCCTATGACATAAAATTGACGGAGCATATTATTTTGAAATCAATAAAGATGAAGCTTTAGTAGGCAATGCTGATGAAGGTTGTAGAAGGTTGGAGAAAGGGATGGCATTCGATTATTAACCTTTGTAAAATCTACAGCATGGAGCGTGACGTGATGACCAATGATATGCTTTATGAAAGAACCAGAAGTTTCATTCCTTTTCCTTTTTTATTTATCAGCGCAGAAACTAGAACCCTCCTCTCATGTCTATATAAAGCCTGCTCGTCCAGCTTTAATTCATCGTGAATTTGATTATCATCTTCAAGCAAAGCAAAGCTCTCTTTAGTTCTTCCTCAAGTTCTTTCTAACTTCTGCTTTCCGATATGTCGCTCATTCCTAGCCTTTTCGGTGGTCGGCGCACCAACGTGTTTGATCCATTTTCTCTAGATGTATGGGATCCCTTTGATGGCTTCCTCTCCTCCAGCACTGCCAATGTCCCGACCTCGGCACGCGAAACCTCTGCGTTCGCAAACATGCGAATCGACTGGAAGGAAACCCCGGAGGCCCATGTCTTCAAGGCCGACCTTCCGGGGCTGAAGAAAGAGGAGGTGAAAGTGGAGGTCGAAGAAGACAGGATTCTGCAGATTAGCGGTGAGAGGAGCAAAGAGCAGGAGGAGAAGAATGACAAGTGGCACCGCGTGGAAAGAAGCAGCGGGAAGTTCCTCCGTAGGTTCAGGCTGCCGGAGAATGCAAAGATGGATCAGGTTAAGGCAAGCATGGAGAATGGGGTGCTTACTGTGACTGTTCCTAAGGAGGAGGAGAAGAAGCCAGAGGTGAAGGCCATCGAGATTTCCGGCTAAGCAAGATGTCCTCTAACCCGGAAGCTTTATTTGAAACCTTGGAACTTTTGTTGAAGTCAATCTATGCTGGAAGAAGTTCAGTTTGTTTGTTTGTTTGTCTGTCTGTCCGTGTGTTTGTAAAAGCTTGACCATGTAAGACTTTGTTGCTTACTCTGAAATAATTGAACGCCGTTTGAGTCTTAATCCAAACCAGGTTTCTGTTGAACTCCTTCATCTATTGACAAGAACATGGTATCTCTGCTGGCTATGAACAAGGAATTAAGATCAGAATTAGGACTCAGGAGATGGTAGTTTTGATGCACGTAACTCACAAGCTATCCCATTAGTAAGGCAAAGCCACCTCGTTCATCACAGAGAAAAGCAGGAGATTGTGCTACCTTGATCTCTCCATTGGCGGAAATAGGTGCCAAATGCCAGAAACATCCACCTTCTCATTTTCCAAACAAAGCTCAAAATAAGTCTATAATTTGTGGTTCATAATCTTTTAGATTTATGACAGATCCTGAGCTCCAGCAGCTGTGCAAGGTTTCTTGCATAGCCCAAATCCATTCAGGTTAGTTTCTTGAAGTCGCCAAGCAAATGGCCCAAGGAACAGTGGAGAATGTTGGTAGTTGAGCTCCTTTAATCAGATAGGTGCTGATGGAAGTAGAAGGTTATAGAAGAGAATATCTACCCACTGTCTATTTACATCATTAAGAGAAAAGGAGACATGATTAAAGAAAGACCTCAGAAAGTGCCAGAACATCCTCTTTTTATAATTATTATCATTCTTATCCGGATAAGCAACTAGAATCCTCCTAACTACACAGTGCTCTCCCTACCATCTTTATCGAGAAATTGATTAAAGCTTTCTTTTGGCCCTTAGAAGAAAAACTTAATGTTAGAAACCGCTTGTATGAAGAAGTATCTCTATATATAAATAATACAATAGAGGACACATCAGATTTCAACAGTTGAAACCTTAAGTCATTCATCTGTATTCGTTTGGATTACAATCCTATATAAAACAAACACGTAAAGGTATATTTGGGCGTCTTCCCCACAATAAAGTAAAGCAGGTCATGAAAATTCTTCATTCTAGTTGCCCAGAAAAACATATTTAGCAGCGACACAAATGTGCCGATGTTATTCAATTTAATTCCAATCATAAACACATACATATTTACATATATACATGTTAACATTTCACAATGCTATCCTCACATTGAAGAATAAGTCTCGATGTTCTATGATCTACATACAAAAGCTTGTCAGACTACTCGAGTGCAGCTCCTCTCAAATGGAAATTATCTGCACATTCTAAAGGCTCAATAGCCAATGATCAAGTGCAACGCAAGGAAGCCAGAGAATCAACCTGGGCTTGCGGAGAGAATATTTTGGTTCTTACTTTTCTTCCAAATCTAGAAATTCCTTCACATTTTCTAGAATCCCCTCATCGTATTGATTTTTAAATCTCAGACTACTATAGCTTTGCCCTGGACGGAAAAGAGATCGACAAATGAATATCATTCCATATATCAATGGTTAGGGATACTCAGAAATGAGAATAGTTCTCTAATATATATTGACCTGGCTGCGACTCAATAACAAGTTGGAACTCAGGATACTTTTTCCAGTTTACCTGAGATAAAAAGAAAACAAAGATAAACTACTTAAATAATTGAACAGAGAGAAGAATCTTGAATCTAGGAACTTACCCATTCATCAGTTCTGATGTTGAAACATATACAATATATATGCCATGCCATAAACACCACCTACAAGTAAACAAGTAGATCCTATTATATGTCTAAACAAATTCCCTTACAATCACTGCATTTTTCAGGAAAAAAAAAAAATCAAACAAAGGCAATAATAATACAGACCTGCCATACCAACTGGAGAATAGAGAACAGCATTGTGCTGATAGCCAGATTTACAGACAGACTAGTCTACATAAATTGGTACAAAATGAAAAAACAGGATAAGTAATAAAAGTAAAGAATGAAAAAAAAAATGAACAAATCGGAAAGCTTGTCTCAAAGTAGTAGTCAATAATACTCTCAGTGCAATAACCAACCTTCAACGTAGTTCTATCTATGACCTGGGAGTGCGACTTTGCAGCAACTGCAGAAAGTTACAATTACGCAGATGATTAAAGAAAAAGTAGCCTGAAACAAAGGAGGTGAAATAAGAAGAATTGAAGATTGTTCTAACTCACGATCCATATTATGGCATTAGCCTTGCACAGGCTGCTTACTGAACAAATATTAACTTAAATGTTCCATTTCCATACATGCATTTACGCGTCCAATGGCACTGATTAAACAAACATTAACAGGTATGGACGAGAACAATCTTACACTGGGATGAGCATGCTACATAAGAAGCTTCAGTGGCAATAAATCCAGCTAGAAGAACCATGAATAGGGCATGATTATTTTGGCCTGCATAAAACTACATGAACATCATTGTTGACTCAGGTGCACTGTCAAATTTGCATCTAATAGTCAGGAAGCAGTCAAGGGATAACTTACAGGAAAAGAACTGTTTAAGAAGTTTTAAGAAGTTTATAGTTAATTAAGAGAGGAAAACACAGTTAGACATATATTTATTACCTATACAGTTCCCAAAAGCAGGGCAATGGTGATCGAATCCCTTTATATATGCCTTGCAGGTTCTACAATATCTTACCCTGCCCCCCAAGACACAAGCCTGCAATTGAAAACAACATATTGAAGACTCAATCATATCACAGAGAATCTAGAAAAGCAAGAGGCAATTGCAATGGTTAAAACAGAAAGGATGAACGTAATCTTATGCTAACAGAGTTATGGTGTTTTCTGACATTGAAAAGAAAAATGAAACAAAGGTGAGTACATTAGTATCCACTATTTAAAATGGAAGGTCATTACGCCAGCGATATTATATCAACCATGAACTGAATATGGTTTTCCAACCTCATTATGAGCTTCTAATTCAGCAACTGATGTCTCAACACGTTCATTTGAATTGGAAGACCTAGATGTTACGAAACCAGGATTGCTTGCAATGATACTGCCATTAAAAACATGCTATTTAGAGTTTCATGCAAACACCAATGGAACCTGGCATAACAAGCCTCCTTCCTGTTTTTTCTTCCAGAGCAGATTCGTAAAGAAATGTTTGAAAGTGCAAGTACAAATAAACACCAACCATAAGAGACCGATGAGGAGCATGGCGACCTCTCCAGTAAACAAAATATCCATTGCCCATGACACATCTGCAAGACAGGCAACAAACTCAGCTCCCAATTTCAGAAGGGCCAACTTCAGAATACATTCCAATTTATCTGCTTCATGATGAAATATACCCATAATCATAGCTAGTTATCTTGATGCTAAGCATTTTCAAAAATCAAAAAGTTGTAGCCGAGGAAACCCCAACTGATAGTGCCAAACCATAATCGTTCAATGACTGAATTTACCATTTTATCTTAGTTTAGGCTTTTGAGAACCCCAAACCCCATCTCCCTTCCATCCAAACATTAGCATGTACTAGGCGTCATGCATTGAAAGACGTTTAAGTCCTCAAATTCATGAGTTTGTTGAGGTATGAAACATGTACTCATGACCTCGAACCACGGTTTTAGATCTACCAAAAGGAAGACAGAGCCCCACGTGTGCTGGTGTAATTTATGACAAACTCTGGAAGTTTCCAAAAGTATATGCATGTCCATTCCTTAACACCGAACAGACTAACAACAACTGGCCATCTCATACTTCAATCAAATTCTCTGTGGGGAATGAATGACAAAGTTCTTAAAGAGAAACCCAAAAACACAACCACCTCGTCGAATGACAGCAAAGTAAACAGCCCAAACGAACAGCACGCTGAAGAAAACAACAGCTGGGGCCGACGTATAGACTCCGAGAAGCCGCCTAGAGCGTCCCCCCACACCCACAACTACCAGCAATACCACAGCTACAAAAAAGAAACAAAATTTTCAACCCAATCACCTTTACACGCACACCCAAGTGCTTATTTACATGAACCAGAAACAGAGAGAAGGAGAGAAAGCGGACCTGATAGTGCGAGCTGGATGAGAAGTGAAAAGCCAGAGAAGAATCGAGGAACCAAAAAGAGCGCAAATTGACAGAGCAAAACGGAGACACATGAGACCGTACACCTACCAATCAGCTTCCAACCAGCTAACTCTTTCCTCTGATCGCGTAATTCTACCATTTCTTCAATCAAAAACTCATACGCAGCTTTGGATGATTCTACGATGCCTTGGAAGAAGCCTGTCTGAAATTCAGTGTAAGGAAGTCATTTAGCCTTGTTATAACGACTTAAGCCATCGACATAATAGCCCGAAAAGCCAAGACGGTGATTCGAATCGGAGTCCACCACTTAACGGGCGTGGATAAGTGTCTCGGTAAATTTGTCATCTTCATAGTTGAAGTTTAGGTTATAGTGGTTAAAATAAACGAACTCTTAAGAGTTAATGAATTATTTAATTTTTGATTCTATCACAACCAAAATTTTATTATAAATACTTAAAAAATAAATGCATAAAAAAAGAAAGAAAAGAAAAGAAATAATATATTTTTTTGGGCATAACTCAAAAGTTTAAATATTAACAAAGAAAAAGTTGTAAGATTTTGCATGGATCAATCCTAGTAAAAAATTAATCTTTCCTTTTTCTTTCTGAATAAAAATAATACTTTTCATAAAAGAATAATTTTTCTTTAATTCTTGCTTTTAGGGCACTCATTGTGGGGACTAGAAGAAAAGGGTTTTCTAGAACTCAATAAAGATAATATAATTATACCTGTGAATCACTTAGTTTGTTTGTTTTTCAATTCTTAAGTCATTAAACAAAGTTAAATAATAGTAATACAGAAATTTCAAAGTAAAAATATTATAAAAAATAACATATTAGCACATTAAAAATATAAGATATAATACTAAGTTGAAGTGTCAATAGTTGAACCCTAGAAATATTAAAATGGGAAATGCATAGGCGGCCAGATTTTGAGATTAAAAAGAAGGCACGGCGTAACCAACTTGAACGGTTCCAATAGCTGCGCCAAACTGTCGACCGCGTCTAAAATGAGCGCTGACATAACCGAATCATCGGCTGACCCGAAATGCAGCCGAGCGGAGCCGAGTAGACGAGCCCAACCCAGGCTCTTGCTGGTCACGAGCTTAGGGACTGAGAAGGATAATTGGGGTAGTTGGGTCACAAGTGTAACGGTGCGTTCTGGTGGGAAGGGTAAGATGGTAATTTTGGTTGAATAGGGTAGCAAGAAATAAGGGAGAATGACGAGAAGCGCCGCATTTTATGTAACAGACCTTTTGTGAATAAGAATCTGAAAATAACTTTTCAATTCCAAATGGTTGCTAGATCTGAATCTGAGCTTACTGGTTTGATACTGGCTATAACTCTGAATCTAAGTTTCTGGATGTTATGTGTTACGGGCTTATGGGGGCTGTGGCACACTAGGCTTATGGGGGCCTAGTGGGGATGATGCTTAAGGGGTTTACGGGCGCCACGCCAATGGACAGTTCTGCCTTTTGGCTTAGTGGTTTGCACGTAACAACTTGGTATCAGAGCCACACCCATGTCCCGTGTTCGATTCCCGGAAGGGGCGACCTGGAAGGGGGCGACTGGGTTGTGGCTCCATGGGCCGTTGGGAGCCGGGTCGCGGAGCGTGGTGGAGTTGTTACGGGCTTATGGGGGCCTGTGGCACACTAGGCTTATGGGGGCCTAGTGAGGGATGATGCTTAAGGGGTTTACGGGTGCCACGCCAATGGGTAGTTCTGCCTTTTGGCTTAGTGGTTTGCACATAACATTATGATCACACGTTGATTGCAAACAATCTAGTTCAAATCTGAAGGCCATATTAGCTGCTGCATTGGCATTTCTGAACTTCTCCCGTGTCATCTAGTCAGGTTTATGGTGCCACTTTTTGGTTAATATGGCTGTCTTGGAATTTGATGTGAAGCGACCAAACTTGTGATTGTTTTACATTGAAGGTCACTCTTGTGACAATATTAAGCTCATCTTTTTTCTTTTTTCTTTTTTTCTTCTTCACATCCAATCTGACTGGAGTCCCGCATATTGTTTTACATTACAATAGGATCAGTGCATTTACCTGTCCTATAGAGACAACGACAGGATCCTTCATTAACTCCAAGCATATTGGACAATGGAAATTATCAGGTACAACTGGGCCTTATGATTTTTTTTCAATAGACACTTCTCTTTTTATGCACAGCAGAAAAGGCTGAGAAGTGTAGCTGCTGCATTTTCTCGAGCTTTTGTGCTCCCCTCCTTAAAGAACATGAACTATACCAGAGACTGCCACAGAGGATATGACGATTCCTTTATTGTGTTGCAGACAGTCTCTCCACGTAATATCTTAATCGCTTCGTAGAAAATCTTTCCCTCCAAGGTTGAACAAGAACGAGATTTCCATGGCAAATCCGAGAGTTCTGGAGGTTCAACAAGACGGGAAACAGGCTCTGTGTCAAGAAATAATGACTAAAGATGAGAGAAAGAAAGCGGGGGCATTGACGAATGCGCAGAGAGGCCAGATGCTGAAGTCGGTTTCAAGAGCAAGCGTGTTAGAAAAAAGATGCAAAGTAGCCTTTATGATCGGAAAAAATAAGGAAGAAAAGAACAGCGGCCTTGAAGAGATTGACGCAGATTGAAAGAACAGAGATAGGTGTTGAAGCAAAGGGATCGATGACCGTCTTTAAAGGGATGATGCGACTCCATTGTCTCTAATTAAGACTTCTATTTATACGACTCCAAAGTATCAAAGTATTAGATACGACTACTTTCCTTTTTCTTGAAGCAAGTGGATTTGATAACCCTATGCTATGAAGTTAAATTTGAAATCTTTGATGTGTTCTCCCTAGAAGTTGATCATAGCAGTTGCTTTCTTTGGGTATCATCATTACTTCATCCGAGAATTCAATCAACTTTTTGTTGAAGCAACAGGGTTCTAACTAGAGTCTTAGCTTGAAATTATGTCTATAGAGCTAATCTTGTTTGATTCATGTTAATTTTTGTAATCATATCTTTAGCTGATAAACTAATAATTCTATTTTATTATTATCTTTTTTATTGAATGAAAATTCTTGCTTCTTATAAATTTCTTGGTGGTAAATAAATAAATAAAACAAAATAAATTTGGTTAACACAAACTAAGAAATGAAAGGATCAGTAATAATTTTTCTAGCTACAGTTTGACAAATATTAATATTAATGATGAAAAAAGTCTCATATAAGAAAGAAATGTTATTGAGTAACTCTTAAATATAAAAAAATTGTCTTCATAACTCAATAATTAAAATTTGAATTAGACAATTAGTTTTTTAATATGTATTAAAAATCAATTTAATTCCATTCAACTTTCAATTAATTTAAAATCAATCATATGAACTCAATTTAAGAAACTGTTCATTTTCTTCTATTTAACCTAAAACCCTAAGGAATAAAGTTACACATAAAAAATAACTAAATAATGTTTGAGTACAAATATATATATTAAATTTCTAATAAATATATTAATCTAGATGGAAAGAATTGGTGTGAAACATGTCTTCCACTTTCCAAATGGAACATACAGACAATCCTTTCTTCCTTTGGGTAATTTAGACAACATGAATAAAACGCTTGTGACGCTGTCCTTTCCCGTTGTTTAAGGAAATGCCGTTGCGCTAAAGACCAAATATCTCTTAAGCGACATTTGACCTCCTTGCGGCGCATCACATGCACCTGCAACCCTTAACTGCTGTCTCGGACCCCACGTGGAACCCACTAGATGCGATGGTTGATATATCAAATTTCTGGTCTACCTAGTCGATCCACCAGCGTAAATAGGATCCAAAACAAACAGTAATAGGGTGAATAGTATACTTGAATGCTCTTATATCATATGGAATATTTTTAGGCACAATGTAATTTAGTGGATCCAAGAAGGACAAGATTGAAGAGTAGTCCAAGAATATTTCATATAATGCAAGAGCATTCACGTACATTATTCACCTCATTATTGTTCATGTCGAGGCCCAAGATAAGGAGAAGCCCCAAGACCAAACCCAAATGTTCATTAGTGATAATTTGGCCCAACCTATACAAGCCCAATTCAAAGAAGTTTGATAAGGTTAACCAAGTGGTTGGGAAGATAATAATTGGAGAATTAGTAGTTGACTACAATTATCAAAGTAGTTGCAGAAATAATAGTTAATTATATTTATAATTATGAGTGCCTTAACTCTTTATAAATAAAGGGCAAGAGTTCATTTGAAAAATGCATAAAGAGATTTGAGATCAAGCTTGATTGTGGACTTTTAATCCTTCCAATTCCTTGTTTTTCAATCTTAAGCTCACTTGATAAGAATCGTGATGGGTTAAAGAATGAGCTTAGGATTGAAAAACAAGGAATAGGAAGGAATGTTGAAATTTAGAAAATTAGAATAATAATGGAAAGAATTAAAGACTAGAATAAAAAGGATTAGAGCGAAAACTAGAAAATGAGAAGAATATATGAATAGTAATGAATAGTAATTGCGGCAACAAGAACTTAAAAATATAAGAGAAAAAGGATAAAATTCTAGGAAATGAAAATTATAAAAACTATGGCTGGAATATGAAGACTATAATATAAAGGATTGAGAACAAAAATCTAAAAAATGAGAAGAATGTATGAATAGTAATGAATAGTAAATGCAATAAAAAAACTTAAAATATAAGAAGAAAGGATAAATTCCACGAAATGGAGAATAGAAAAATTAAAGACTAGAATATAAAGACTAGAAAACTCAAAATTAAGAACATATTATGAATAGTGAAATAGTAACTTCTGAATAGCAAAGAATATTAAAGATATAGAAATTAAAAGGATAGATGCTAAGTAACTCCTCCAAGACATAAAGGTTAAACCCACAGTTAGGAGTTGCTCCACCACCAATCTTTGGCAACAATTGGCCAAAGGAAGCACAAGGTGAAACATTCAAGTTTCTCTCTACAATGAAGCTTAATCTCAAATCTCTTGGTGTGTTTTTCAAATAAACTCTTACCCTCTATTTATAGAGAGCTAAGACACCCATAATCATAAATGTAGTTAACTACTATCTCTCCAACTACTTTAATAATTGTAGTCAATTACTAATTCCCCAACTACTATTTTCCCAATCACTTGGTCAACCTTATCAAGCTTCTTTGGATTGGGCTTGTATAAGTTAGGCCAAATTACCACTAATGAATATTTAGGTTTGGTCTTGGGGCTTTTCCTTATCTTAGGCCTTGGCATGAATAGTAATGGGGTGAATAGTATACATGAATGCTTTTGCATCATATGGAATATTCTTGGACTGCTCTTCAATCTTTGCCTTCTTGGACCTACCGGATTACATTGTGAACTCTTAATTCTTTGATGTTGGAATTTGTAATATTGGACCTTAAGTACATCCATATCATTGGCACTGCCTTTGCAGCTCCAATGGCAGCTTTACCTTAAGGATGGCTAGCCAATATCTCTAAAATGGCGAGTGATTCATCCACCATTCCTCCTCTTAGTTCTTTTAGCAGCTGCATCAGTGTGGGAACAACACTAGCCCCTATTGCCTTTTGCGCATTCCTTGGGTAAATGCACAATTTATACAACGCTTTTGTGCCATGATTTTTACCCCTTTGTATTCCTTCCCTCAAAAGGGTCACTAACCTCTCCTTATGAGGGGACAATAAGGGAATCATCATATCCTCTATGGAGGTCCCTGGTATAGTTCACGTTCTTAAGAAGGGGAGCATGGAAGCTCCAGAAAATGCGGTAGCTAACTTGTTCAGCCTTTCTGTTGTGGATGAAAATAAGATCACAATTAGTTCTTCTGGAGCCATCCCTGCCCTTGTAACCCTACTGAGTGAAGGAACGAAGGATGCTGCAACAACATTGTTTAACTTGTGCATTTACCAAGGGAACAAGGGGAAGGTAACAAAGGCCGGTGTTGTTCCTACACTAATGCAGCTACTAGCAGAACCATGCAGTGAAATGTTGGATGAGGCACTTGCCATTTTAGCGATATTGTCTAGCCATCCTTAAGGTAAGGCTGCCATTGGAGGTGCAGAGGCAGTGTTAGTATTGGTAGAGGTTATTGGGAATGGATCTCCACGGAATAGAGAGAACGCAGTTGTTGTTTTGGTACACCTTTGTGCTAGAGACCAGCAATAACTTTCAAAGGCCAAAGAACTGGGAGTGATGGGTCCACAAATGGAACCGATGAAAGGAAGAGAGAGGCAGTACAGCTGTTGGATCGTTTGAGCAGATTTATTAAGCAGCAGAAGCAGCTTGCGGCGCATGCTCAACCCCAGCAGTCACAGCCACCCTCCACGACAACTGCCGATAAAGATGAGGTTTTTATTTTCACTCGTTGACAATTTTTTTTTTTAAAAAAGGTTCTTCTAAAGTATTGAAAGAGGCGGCTTTACGTTAGAGGGAGAGCTGGAAGATCACCTACCCCATTCGTAAGTTATTCGTTTGTATGAATGAGGACCTACTCTTGAGCAGAGTACTCGTAGAGCCTTCAACCGGGTAAAGGTTGTAAGAAACTGTGAGAGAGCATGAAAGATTTCTCTATTGCTGTGATAATTTATAAGTATGCTTGCATTACATATATAGGGAGCAAGACCTAAACTAATAAGGAAAGCCAAAATATATACAATAATTACAAGGATATTAAGCCTAAATTGTGGGCTTAATATGGCAGCAAGTTTGGTGAGATAGCTATGCGTTAACATTCCCCCTCAAGCTGGAGATTTGAACAAGTCAAATGCTCCAAGCTTGGAGAGAAGGTGCCAATGCTGTTTACTGCAAAGTGCCTTTATCAATAAATCTGCAAGTTGTTCTTTTGTGGAAATATGTCTTGTAGTGATGATTCCTTATTGAAGCTTTTCTCAGACATAATGACATTCAACTTCAATGTGCTTAGTACGCTTATGGAAAATGGGATTAGCTGTAATTTTCTTCGCAGCTTCATTATCACAATGTAGTAGTGCAGGACGCTTCATACAAAAATTGAAATCCTTAAATAATCCAATGATCTAAACTATTTCACAAGTGGTGACCTGCATGGTTTGACATTCTACTTCTGCGGAAGATAATGAGACAGTTGGTTGTTTCTTGGACCGCCATGATATCAGAGAATTGCCCAACATAATAAAGAATTCGATGGTGGATCGTCTTGTCATAGGACATGTGTTGTAGTCAGAGTTACAATAAGCACGCAACTCAAACTGAGATGAGGATGGAAACATGAGACTAAGCCCTGGGCAACTCTTGAGGTATCTAATGACTTTTAAAGCAGCCTCCATGTGGGACTGTTTCAGATCATGCATAAATTGACTAAGAAGCTGGACCGGGAAAGTAATATCAGCTCTGATGAGTGTCAGGTAAATCAATCTGCCAACAAGTCGCTGATATACTGATGGATCAACAAGAGGTGGATCGCCTAACTTTTCTTCATAACTCGTATCATACTCAATGCTTGTGAATTTCTTATTTTGTTCCATAGGAATCAAGGATGGCTTGGATCCAGCAAGGCCTGCTTCAGAAATCAATTCTAGTGCGTATTTTCGTTGACTCAACGCTATGCCATCTGGAGATCGAGCAATTTCAAGACCCAAGAAAAATTTGGATGGACCAAGGTCTTTTATCAAGAAAGTAGCATGCAGATATTGCTTGAGATCTGAGATTGCCTCTTGACTATTTCCTGTAATCAAAATGTTATCAACATAAATAAGTAAGGCTACAAAAGAAGTACCTCTCCTTTTGGTGAACAAGTAGTAGTCATGGTAGGATTGTGTGAAACCATGGGCAAGTAAGGCTCTAGTAAATTTTGCATTCCATTACCTAGAAGCTTGCTTCAACCCATAGAGAGATTTTCACAATCTATAAACAAGAGACTCCCCTTAATTGCGAAATCCAGGGGAAAACTTCATATAAACTTCCTTAGAAAGATCACCATGGAGAAAGGCGTTTTGAACATCCATCTGATAAAGTGACCAATGATGAACAACGGCAATAGTAAGAATGAGACGGACAGTGACATGCTTCGCTGTAGGAGAGAAGGTGTCCTGAAAGTCAATCCCTTCACGCTGACTAAAACCTTTAGCGACTAGGCGAACTTTGTAACGATCAATGGAACCACTGGCATGGTACTTGATCTTGTAGACCCATTTACATCCAATAGGACATCGACCAGGAGGCAAAGGAATTACATCCCAAGTATGGTTTGCCTCAAGGGCAGCAAGCTCAGCATCCATGGCAGTAACCCAATGAGGGTTAGTAACAGCTTCATGGTAGTAGGAAGGTTCTTGGGTGGCAGAGATGGAGGCAATAAAGTGTTGATAAGGAGAGTGACAATTGTGGAAGGAAACATAGTTGGAGATGGGATATAAAGAGGTGCATGAAGAGTTAGGTAGGATAGGACACAGATAGTTTGAGGTCCAAATGGGAGGGTGGGTAGAACGGGTAGAGCGGTGCAGAGAAGGCTCAGAAGGAATAAAGGGTAGGGAAATATGAGGTTCGGTAGCGGGGTTGGTGGAGGAATGAGGGGTGGAGTCAGGAGGTAGTGATTCGGGAGGGGTGGAGTCAGTAGGTAGTGACTCGGGAGGGGTAACTAGAGGAGAGGGACAATCGGGAAAATCAGGTAGGTCAACGAGTAAGGAGGATGAGGTATAAGTATCAGGATAGGAAAGAACCGGAGGCATCAGAGCCGACAAGCTGTCCATAGTGGGCAAAGAAGCAGAAGAAGAACGAGAAGAAAAAGAGAAGGGGAAGACCGTTTCTTGAAAAATAACATTACGACTAACAAAGAAATAGCGAGTAGCAGGATCATATAAACGGTAACCCTTCTGAGAGGAAGGGTAACCCATGAAAATGCAAGGAGTGGCACGAAGGCTAAATTTGTCACGAACACCTAAGGTGGTAGCATAACAACGGCAACCAAAAACACGAAGATGATCAAGGATAGGAGGTTTGCCAAAAAGTTTTTCAAAAGGGCTAAGACCATGAAGAGAGGAAGAAGGGAGATGGTTAATAAGGTAAGTGGCAGTGAGGAGGCATTCGCCCCAAAAAGAAGGAGGGATGTGAGCGTGAAACATCAAGGCTCGAGCAACATCTAATAGATGTCAATGTTTACGTTCAACAACTCCGTTTTGCTGGGGAGTGTGGACACAAAAGGATTCATGCAAGATGCCAAGTTGAAAGAGGAAAGAGCGACATTCAGAGGAGAAAAATTCAGCACTGTTGTCAGAACGAATGCGTCGGACAAGAGAGCCAAATTGGGTTTGGACAAGTGAGATAAAGTATTGAATCTTGAAAAAAAAACTTGACTTTTAAATTTAAGAAGAAATGTCCAAGTAGCACGAGAAAAATCATCCACAATGGTAAGAAAGTATCTAGCACCATCGTGGGTAGGAGTCCGATGAGGACCCCAAACATCCATATGTACCAACTCAAAAATGGAAAAAGTGATACTATGACGCGTGGGGAAAGGTTGGCGTGTTTGTTCGGCGAGGGGACACATAGTGCAGGTGAAAGAAGGAGGCAAGTAATAGAGCAACCAGAAGAAGTAAGAGTTTTTAAAGAAGAATGACCCAATCGTTTATGTAAAAGCTCATAAGAAATATTATTGATAGAAATAAAATTACAACCTGAAGGTTGAATTGGAGTACAAAAATGAGTTTGAATGGAAGCTAAATAATCAGAAAAAACATAATGGAAATGAGCAGGAAAATCAAAACAAAGATAGTAGAGCCCACGGTCAGCCTTGCCGAGCCCGATTAGAGCCCCAGTCGTACAATCCTGAAAAACACAGAATTGGTTGAAGAAAAGAGCCACACAATTATTGTCATTGGTTAGTTTTTGAACAAAAAGCAAATTATGCTGGAAATAAGGAGCATAGAGAACATTATTGAGATGAAGTTTAGGACAAGGGCAATAATGGCCAATGTGGGTGATAGGACTAAGTGTTTTATCAGGTAATGTGATGTTAATAGGTGCAACACATGGAGAAACGAAATCAAGAACATGGAAGTTGCATGTAATATGGTCAGTGGCCCCTGAGTCGATAATCCAAGAAGATGAAATGGGTGAACAAGAAGAAGCTGTACCTATGAATGAATCAGAGGGACCCATTTGATTGATAAGGGTGAGGAGCTTGTGCTGTTGATCCTCGGTTAGTTAGAGCCCAATGGACCCACCAAAGGCACTACCGGAGCTAGAAGGCGGGTGGCCCAAAATGCTAGCACTCGGAGTTAATGGGTGGTGTGGTGGACCAAAAGCAGGCCTACTAGAGGAGACCAAGTGAGGCGATGAAGGGGGTCCATAGCCAATAGGATCATTGCCCCTAGTAGGAGGCCCAAGAGCAGAGGCAGCATGGGCTAGAGGGCCAACTTGTGCGCAAGGGGATAGTGCTCGACCCAGAATGAGGTTTGGAGCACTGCGTCTGAAAAGCGACGGCGTCACCACCAAGAGAGGGACAAACGTCGGCAACAGTGCGCTAAAGTAGGTCTTGTTTCATCAGCGAATAAAGCTTCTCCACAATCGGAAGATCGTCATGGGACAAAACAGATGAGTGAAGGGTGGAGAACTCTTCCGGTAAAGCTAATAATAGCTTCAAGGAGTGATCTTCCTCCTCACAACGGCGAAATAGCTTGCTGGTTTTACAAGTGCCACCACAACAACAACGAAGTGGGGGCTGTTGGGCATCCAAAGCACCCTAAAGCTCCTTCAAACGAAGGTAGAAGGAGGTAAGCTCAGCACTAGAGGCACCAAGAGGCAGGCGGAGGTCACCGATGGCCTGTTTCAAGGAGAATTTTTGAGTCCCGCTAATCTAGTCGAAACTATCTCGGAGTAGTTGCCAGACCTTGGCGATGGTGGGAGCAGTGAAGACCATAGTCTCGAGTGAGGAATCAACAGAGTGGGTTAACCAAGTCTTCAAAGCTGCATGACACTGGTCCCAACGAGCAATAGCGTCACCATCGCCAATGGGGCATGGGAGCTTCCCAGTCAGAAAACCCATCTTATTTTGAGCAAGGAACACAGTTCGGATTTGCTCACTCCAAACATGCCAGTTGGTCTCGCCAGTAAGCTTCTGGGACACGATGCATGCCGGTTGAAGATTGGCAGCAGTGAGATGGTATAGGTCGTGGAGAGGAGAGATAGTGGAGCTGTTAGTAGTGGCCATGAAGAAGGTGAACAAAGACGGCTAGGGTTTGAGATGAGGGAATTAAGGATAAGGGTAATTTGGTAAATAAAGAAAGTAATAGCAAAAGTGACTAGGGTTGACGGAAAATAAAAAACAAGGGAGAACACGGCTAGGGTTAACGTGAAAAGAAAGGGAAAACAAATGAGGAAAGAAAAGGCGGCTAGGGTTGCGTGTATAGGAAGGAGGAAAAAGATAAATTTGAAAAAGATGAGAAAGTGGCGTGACTTATGTGAAGGAAAAAGGAAGAGGAGAGAGAGAAAACTCTTTTGGCTACAGTGAGTTGGAAAAAAAGGAGGAAAGAGAAAAGAGAATTGTGAAGGATGAAGAGAAAGGACGAAGAAAGAGAAAATATCTTGGTCTACGGGGAAAAAAAGTGACAGGAAAGAGAAAGAAAGGACCAAAGGGAGGGAGAGAATACCTTTGTCTGAGGGTGGAAAAAGTAACATGAAAGAGAAAGAAAGGACCAAAGGGAGGGAGAAAGGACGAAACAGAAAGTGAAAAATTAACAAGAACTAACGGAAGAAGAAAGCAATGGATGAAAAAAAAAAAAAAAAAGCAAGAGGCTCACAACTTGTTGGAAGAGAGAAAAAGGGCGGAAGCTAGGATCGTATGGCTCTGATACCATATAAGAAACTGCGAGGGAGCATGAAAAATTTCTCTATTGCTGTGATAATTTACAAGTATGCTTGCATTACATATATAGGAAGCAAGACCTAAACTAATAAGGAAAGCCAAAATATGTACAATAATTACAAGGATATTAAGCCTAAATTGTGGACTTAATATAGCAACAAGTTTGGTGAGATAGCTGTGCGTTAACAGAGGTCATCAGGGCTGAGATGCATCTAATAGACTTGGGAAGTGTACCATTGTAACACGAACTTCTATGATTATCCCCGGTTTTTAATGAAGAGATGTTTCTTGTATTCGTCCCAAACAATGCCATTGTGACTACTAAGACGAAATAGTCATTACCTCAAATCTTTGCTTCTTCTTTCTCAAATGACTCTTTATCATCTTTGACTGAAATGGGAACCCCTACCAAAGGGATAGATGACCGTCTTTAAAGGGATGATGTGACTCCATTGTCTCTAATTAAGACTTATATTTATACGCCTTTAAAGGTTTTGGTAACCCTATTCTATGAAGTTAAACCTGAAATCTTTGACGTGTTCTCCCTTGAAATTGATCATAGGAGTTGTTTTCTTTCGGTATCATCATTACTTCATTCGAGAATTCAATCAACGTGTGTTGAAGCAACAAGGTTTTAACAATTTTAGCTTGAAAATTTGACTTAGCTCAGTTTGTCTGATTAGTCGTTCGGAGGTGCCATCTAAATGAGAAGAAAAGGAAGGAAGAAGGTGAAGAAAAAGACGAGAGGAGGAAAGAAAAACAGAATATGCAGACTCGGGCCGCTTTGCGTGAAAGCAACACGCAGGGTTGGCCACTGTCTCAACGCTAAAAGCACTATTTAGCAGATTCACCATTGGAAAAGGAAAAAAGAAGCACTACTCATGAGACGAAGAACATTTCACGATTATCCATGTATATTCATCAACACGAAGCATAACTTCGAAGCTTGGATTTTCGAGCCCTGCTTTGACCGCTTCGAAGCATTTCTCAACAGCAGCAAAAACCACTGCTTCTTTTTTCCTTCCCTGCACTTTTTCTTTACCCGTTTATGTAATTTTTCAAGTTTCTGGTGATTGTTTTTTCACTGTTTTCGTCCCCCTACCGACTATGATGATATATATATATATAGAGAGAGAGAGAGAGTGCATTTTCATGTCTGCCTGTACACTGTATTGATTGCTTTCTTCGTTCTTGCCGGGCAGCTTTGGTCCTTTTTTTAGGACTCACGAGTACCATCCCTAGTTTGATTTGAATGGTTAGATTTTGCATGGATCAGTCCTAGTAAAAAAACTAATCTTTCTTTTCTTTTTTCCTGCGGAATACAAATAGTACTTTTCATAAAAGAATAATTGTTCTTTTAACTCTTGATTTTAGGGCACTCATTGTGGGGACCAGAAGAAAAAGGTTTTCTAGGACTCAACAAAGATAATATAATTATACTTTTCAATCACTTAGCTAGTTTTTTTTTTTCAATTCTTAATTCATAAAGCAAAGTTAAATAATATTGACTGAAAAGTGGAAGTCATTGATTAACTACTTACGCTCAATATTATACCCTAAAATCACGTTATAGGATTCCTAGGCCTTTTTTGTCATGGAAAAAATATTAATTTTGTTTAGTATTGAATATTTCACGGCCTTACAACTTTTTTGCATGTTTAATATACATGACAACACTATTTTTAAGAATAATATGATTATGTTTGTAGAGATAATCCTATTTCATTCATGCTAATTTTTGTTATCATATCTTTCATTGATAAATTAAGAATTCTATTTTATTATGTATCTTTTTTGTTGAATAAAAATTCTTACTTCTGATAAATTTCTTGGTGATAAATACATAACTAAAACAAAATGCATTTGGTTAACACAAACTAAGAAATGAAAGCATCAATAATACTTTTTCCATAAATAAAGTTTGACAAATATTAATATTAATGATGAGAAAAGTCTCATATAAGAAAGAAATGTTATTGGGTAACTCTTAAATATAAAAATCATCTTCATAAGTCAATAGTTAGCATCAGAATTAGACAATGGTTTTTTTAAATATATATTAAAACTTAATTTAATTTCATTCAACTTTCATTTAATTTTAAATCAATCATATAGAGATAGTTTAGGAAATGTTTATTTTCTTCCATTTAACCTAAAATCCTAAGGAATACCCGCGTTGCACTCCTTGTTTTGAAAAGGAAATTTTCCTTGGCTTAGTAGTCATTGGATAGACCCACCACGTGGCCTTGTAGGAGTTAGAATGCCCTCCCCTCTCCATGTGAGTAAAAGAAAATAAAACCCTATGGAATAAAATTACACATAAATAATAACTAAATAATGTTTGAATATAAAAATATATATATTAAATTTCTAATAAGTGTATTAATCTAGATGGGAAGAATTGGTGTGAAACATGTCTTCCACTTTCTCAGTGGAACAAACGGACAATCTTTTCTTCTTTCTGGTCATTTAGCCAACATGGGTAAAACGCTTGCGTTCACGTGCGATACGGAATTGCCCCAATCAAACTCCGACTCGGTGGGCAAACTACCAAGGAAACTACATACCGGACCCGCTTGTGACGCTGTCCTTTCCCGTTGTTTAAGGAAATGCCGTTGCGCTAAAGACCAAACATCTCTTAAGAGACATCTGACCTGTCCTTGCGGCGCATCACATGCACCTGCCACCCTCAACTGCTGTCTCGGACCCCACGTGGAGCCCACTAGATGCGACGGTGGATATATCAAATTTCTGGGTCTTCCTCGTCGATCCATCGGCGTAAATAGGATCCTAAATGAACGGCTCCGATTGGTCCGCAGCCCCAAGACCGGATCGTGCCACGATGGACAGGACCAGGCCATCATTGCTTACATGTCGAGCATGTGCCGCGGGCTTCGTCTCCCGGACCCACCTCGGGCTCGTGGACTTTTCCTTGATTGGGTATGGCCATCGGACGGCTCCGACTAACCGTGGCGCCTGGTCTCGCGAGATCAGCTCGGAAGCTTCTCGACCCAGCCGAGCCGATGCCAACGTAACCACTCTAATTAAGACGTAAACCACTATCCGGTAGACCAAATGATGTCTCTCTTTCCTAAACCCACCACTCGCCAACCAGCGCATGTGGGCCACGTGTATCTCTGTTTTACTTGGACAGGGTTCCTGGCCAGCCTGGGCAAAGCATCAAACGCCTCAGGGAGCCCGTGATCTCTCCACGTGTATGGTGTGGATTCATCCCAGGTGTGAAAAGTTCAAGCTCTCTGCTTCTTTTCGTCTCTGTTGACTTTCTACAAAGATTTTGGACCCACCTTGTTAGGCTGTATTGCATTACCCCGACTTTAAATTGCAAAGTCGCAACCAATAAGAAATCGCATCTAGAGCAGCCTAACCCGAAATCGACATAGAGAGTTTTCCGCCATTTGTTTCTTTCTGATTTTCTTCCAACACTTATCTGTCTTTTGTAATTGTTTGACAGGCTTATATTACTATCTCAGACAAGTCAAACTATGCTAATCTTATTAATTCATCACTGAACTAGAACTAACTAGAACTAGCGAGAGTGATCGACTTAATAATGTAAGACTGATAGATACTAATTTGAATAAAATGTTCATTTACACATCAAAATTTATCTTCCGAGTAACTTGATTGAGAATTTTATTATTTTACATCCACGTAAGCTTATCAATTATCCAAAAGAGTTATGGAATCTCAATGCTTTATTAACTTTTGGATGATATGGCGAGTGCCTTCTTTTCCGACACCAGTGATTCAAGCCGTGCACGGAAACGTCGAGGCGAAGCATTGGCGTGACATATCCAACTATGAACGGCGAGGAAGAGCTATCCGGCATGGTAGACGCACTTTCTTCTACAATTATTGTATCGCAGGGGTCCTTTTTTTGCACGGACAGCGTCACTTCTTTTAGCAGGACGCGTCGGGTGTTTGCAAGGGAATGATGCCGGTTTGACCGCCATGATTTGCCATCCATGTGAACACAGGCATGGAAAAAGCATTGGGTCGGTGCTCCCTATCAATTCCATGGCCCCAGCCCTGAAACTACACATAATAATATGCCTAAATCAGGAAGACAGCTGGTCTTGGAATCTATCTTCGTCCTTGTCTCGTCTATTTGTTTCCCATATTTGACAAAAAAAATATCTTCTCCGGAAAAAAAAAAAAAAAAAAAAAGACAGTTGTACATGCCTGGTTTTTGCTTTATTCGGTAAAAAGACTGAATCCTAGTAACTAGGGTAAATCTACAATTAGTATGTTAATTAGCACTTTTAAGTTGTTTCTAATTAAGTATTAAAATATGTTGAAGGCTGACACAACATCTTGTAAGGAAACATTGTACATAAATGATCAAATCAGTACTAAACAGCATAATGACAGTGGAGGAAATTATAGCTGAGCGTGAGGTACAAGGCACCTTCCTCTCTTAATAAATTTTCATAATAAGATCTTGAATTGGAAAGAATCATTAACGTGTTGAAAAGTTCAATTCAAAAACACACAGCTTGGAAAATAAATTAAAAAAAAATTCTATAGAAGGTTCGGACGTGAACAAAATACTCTTAACAATATCATATTAGCACATTAAAAATATAAGATATAATACTAAGTTGAAGTGTCAATAGATGAACAGGCGGCCAGATTTTAAGATTAAAAAGAAGGCACGGCGTAACTAATTTGAACGGTTCCAATAGCTGGGCCAAACTGTCGACTGCCTCTAAAATGAGCGCTGACATAACCGAATCAACAGGCTGACCCGAAACGCAGCCGAGCGGAGCCGAGTAGACGAGCCTCTCGGCTTCGGTTTAGCTTTTCCTCACAGCGGAGCCGAGAAGTCACCAACCGCGAGTTAAATCGGGACCCAACCATGGTTAAGCGCTTAGCTCCTATGCCCTCCCCTTACGGCCCCCAACCCAGCCTTTTTCTGGCTCCCATGGAGAGTTGGAAACGACTCTGACCAGTGGTTCAACGGGCGGTAACTGATCAAATCTACGGCGACACTGGACCGACGGGAAGTCTGCGGTTGTGACGGTGCGTTCGAAACGGTGGCGTTCCGGGGAGATTTCGAAGTTCGGAGCTATGGAGGAAGAGAAGGGAGCTTTGGCGCAGAGCCTGATCGATATAGTGAACGAGATTGCGTCGATCTGGGACTATAGGTGTACGGTCAAGAAGCAGTACTGCAATTTGGCCAGGAGGTTGAAGCTGTTGACCCCAATGTTCGAGGAGATCAGGGACAGCAAAGAGGCGGTCCCTGAAGAGACCATAAGAGCTCTGGTTTCGATGAAGGAGGCTCTGGAATCGGCCAAGGATTTGCTCAAGTTTGGGAGCGAGGGCAGCAAGATTTACCTGGTGCGTTTACGTGCATTCTGTGAGTCTTTGTTTGTTGATTTGGATTTGGTCTCTTTGGTTGCTGGGAAAGAAATGGGATTTTAACTGTTTGAGCTGCTACCAATGAAGCAGCCAAACTAGTTCTAGCGATTACCTGACGTTTCTAAAGAAATTTTTGAATGTTGTGCTTTAGCTTGCATTTGGATTGTGCTGGGCTAAGCTAATGGGAGTTTTAGCGCTGTAGGACTTATCTTTCTTTCTCTCCCTCTCTTGGTTTTTATGTAGCGGTCTTTAGGACAATTATTTTACGCAAAATCGAAGTTTCAGATGCTGGTTTTGTTCAATTGCTACACTTCCTTAGATACCCATTGAAGAATCAGCGCCTGTTTCGAAAATTGAATTTCATTTAGTTATTTTCTCTGGGTGGGTTTTCCTTGGCATTATGTGATATTTGTTTATGGGCCTGTGCTCGCACTGAACTGAAGCTGGTAACTGCGGTTCGTGTATTATGAGTGTCAGACTATGAATACTCGGCAAGAGAGTTGTACATTAGTAGAGAACCGAACTAGCTAAATGCGAATTTCCTTTTGACGCCATAAACTTCCTAAGTTTTATATTTTTGAGCTTTTTCATATGTTTGAACGACGTTGTTATCGCTACATAAGCAGCAAGCTGGAAGTCAAATTTTGGTTGCTTTTTATTAGTGTCCTTTTCATGTATGGATTGTGGAATTTGTGGCACTTAAAACATTCGGAAATCGGCGTTGTTGACGCTAGTGGTCTCCATTAGCATTTTATGTCTTGATTGTGCCATGATATATATTACCTAAGAATGACTTTGTCCCTTGTTATGTTTTATTCTCTTGTACCGGAGTCTATATTCTATTCTATCGTATCTAACTTTGTATATGTTCATCTGGTCATGCTATCTTGCACGTCAGGTTGACTCTGTTACTGCCCAGAAGTGAAATCGCCTTTTGGATCGGACTCTTCATATATTGTTTGTGCTACAAATTAGGCTTTTTTTAATCTATTTTGGCCTTTGATATGGGGATTTGATGTCAAGGTCACTGTACATAATGATACAACTAGTTTTTTTTTTTTTCGTAAGATGCCATTTTGATTTGGGCAGAAAAGAGTGCTAGATTAATGGAGTATGGGAGGTCAGGGGCTTGCTTCTCATGCATAAATGTTTGGTGGGTTTTGAGAATGAAGTTTTGGCCCATTGTTTAAGACTTTATGGAAATGGGGTACAGTTCAAAGAGAAGAAAAATGATCCAATCTTTTAACTGTCACTAAACTCAAATGTATGCAAGCCTACCCACCTGATTATTCTCTGCAACCTCCAGAAAAGGGAAGGAAGGATGACAATATTCTTGGTCTAAAATTTTTGTGGTATGCTGTAGGGCAGAACAGTTTGACAGTTGTTATTTTGTATTCTTTTAGTAAAAGTATTTTCAGTCACTTAAAGTTGTTGTTTGGTAAATACGCAAGCATGTGTAATATAGTTACCTTGCTTTAAGTATGATCTGATATAGGAAGCATCTAGGTTTTAGGTACTTTTTGTTGATGCCTCATGCTTGTACCTTGCTTATAGTCTCTATCATATACTTACTTTTTTATTCAACTATTGAACCCATTCAAATACGCCTACATTGGAAGAAGAGATAAAAGAAAACACTTATGTTCATTTGTGGAGCAACAATATAAAAAATCTCTTTTAAGGAGTAATCAAAGTATTTCCAAATTGTTATTAGATGATTCCTAGGTATCTAGTTATTTCTCTATCATGGTTGTCATATTTTCTATTCCTCTTTTTCTTTGACTACAGGTTCTAGAGAGGGAGCAAATTATGAATAAATTTCATGAGGTGACCACTCAGCTAGAACAAGCTTTGGGTGGAATTTCCTATGAAAGTCTTGACATATCAGATGAAGTTAAGGAACAGGTAGGGACAATTATATTTTTATTTTTTTTCTGGAATTTATTTATGGAGGACCTCTACAATAGCAGTGCTCTTTCTCTCTTTCTTTATATTTCAAAATCTTTGCATGAAATTGTGATATGAAGATCTAAAGATAACATCCTTACATATTCGTACAGCAACTTAAAAAGAGTTTTCATCAAAATCTCCATTTGGATGCATTCTTGGAATGTTGTTGATAGAGTTTTGAGTGGGTCCAAAAACTATCTAAGTCTCTTTGTTTAATGATGTTTTCATATTCATCTTTGTTATGTTTGAACTCTTTTTGTGTCTAGGTTGAGCTTGTTTTTGCTCAGTTCAGAAGAGCCAAAGGAAGGGTTGATTCTCCCGATGTTGAGCTCTATGATGATCTTTTGTGCCTTTACAACAAGCCAAATGATGCATCAATAGATCCAGCTGTCCTAAGGAGATTGGCTGAAAAGTTACAATTGATGGGAGTAACTGACCTTACACAAGAGTCACTAGCTTTGCATGAGATGGTTGCAGCAAGTGGAGGAGATCCCGGGGAAAGCATTGAGAAGATGTCAATGCTACTGAAGAAAATCAAGGATTTTGTGCAAACAGAAAACCCTCACCTGGATGCTCCTGCAAGAGAAAAAGGTCTTCCTCCAAGTTGCAGTGGACAAGCGCCCACTGAAAAAAATCATAAGGCTCCAGTTGTACCCGATGATTTCCGGTGTCCAATATCCCTAGAGTTAATGAAGGATCCTGTTATTGTCTCCACGGGGCAGGTAAATGCTTTAATCCTGTTATACCTTAAATTATCATTTCCTTGTGCATATCGGCTAGTTGCCATATCATAACTGATTTCTCTTGGCTGCTCAAAAACTTCCACTATTTTGGGAGGGAGATGATTGAAATAAAATGTATGTAATCTTAATAATAAGGTTAACTTGATTTTGGACGGACAAATGTCAAAGAATAACTATTTGTGCTTTTACTTCCTACGCCTAAACACATAAAAGCAAAACACCTAGAGATTTGTTTTTATGCATCCGGATAACTACAACAAATTTCTGATAGGTGTTGTTTTCTCTGCTGTAGACCTATGAACGTTCCTGCATTGAGAAGTGGCTGGAAGCGGGGCATGGAACTTGTCCAAAGACACAACAGACCCTCTCTAGCACTGCCCTGACGCCTAACTATGTTCTACGTAGCCTCATAGCACAGTGGTGTGAGGCAAATGGCATTGAACCACCAAAACGACCCAATAGTTCTAGGCCCAGTAAAACATCTGCCTGTTCACCTGCTGAACGTACTAAGATTGAAATTCTCTTACGCAAGCTCACATCGAACAACCCTGAAGACCAGCGATCTGCAGCAGGTGAGATTCGCCTTCTTGCCAAGCGCAATGCAGATAACCGTGTGGCCATTGCTGAAGCAGGTGCAATCCCTCTCCTTGTTGGCCTTCTTTCAACACCCGACTCCCGCACCCAAGAGCATGCCGTGACTGCACTACTTAACCTCTCCATATGCGAGGATAATAAGGGAATCATCATATCCTCTATGGCAGTCCCTGGTATAGTTCACGTTCTTAAGAAGGGGAGCATGGAAGCTCGGGAAAATGCGGCAGCTACCTTGTTCAGCCTTTCTGTTGTGGATGAAAATAAGATCACAATTGGTTCTTCTGGAGCCATCCCGCCCCTTGTAACCCTACTGAGTGAAGGAACACAAAGGGGTAAGAAGGATGCTGCAACTGCATTGTTTAATTTGTGCATTTACCAAGGGAACAAGGCGAGGGCAATAAGGGCAGGTGTTGTTCCCACACTAATGCAGCTGCTAACAGAACCAGGCGGTGGAATGGTGGATGAGGCACTTGCCATTTTAGCGATATTGGCTAGCCATCCTGAAGGTAAGGCTGCCATTGGAGGTGCAGAGGCAGTGCCAGTATTGGTAGAGGTTATTGGGAGTGGATCTCCACGGAATAGAGAGAACGCAGCTGCGGTTTTGGTACATCTCTGTGCCGGAGACCAGCAATATCTTGCAGAGGCCAAAGAGCTGGGAGTGATGGGTCCACTGGTGGATTTGGCACAAAATGGAACCGATAGAGGGAAGAGGAAGGCTGTACAGTTGTTGGATCGTATGAGTAGGTTTATTGAGCAGCAGAAGCAGCCTGAGGCGCAGGCTCAGCCCCAGCAGTCACAGCCTCAGCAGTCACAGCCCCAGCAATCACAGTCTCAGCAGTCACAGCCACCCTCCACGACAAGTGCCGATGACTGATGAGGCTTTTATTTTCACTCGTTGACATGTTTTTCTTTTGGTTCTTTTAAAGTACTGGAAGAGGCGGCTTTGCTTCAGAGGGGGAGGTGGAAGATCACCTACCCTATTTGTAAGTTATTCGTTTGTGTGAACGAGAGGACCTACTCTTGAGCAGGTTACTCGTAGAGCCTTCAACTGGGTAGAGGTCATCAGGGCTGAGATGTATCTGATATACGTGGGAAGTGTACCATTGTAACACGAACTACTGCGATCATCCTCGGTTTTTAATGAAGAGATGTTTCCTGTATTCATCCCAAACAATGCCATTGTTGCTTCATCGTAAGTGAAATAGCGATCAGGCTGTACTGGCCCTCGTAGTTTATGCATACGCTCACTTTTCAATTGTGAAAAGTGAGGGAGACGATAACGTGTGGATTACTCTTATTGGAAGAGCACTTATAATATGTCATGGAAAGGTCGACTTAGACCTTTTACTAGGCATTAGCTCTAATTCTTCATCCACATGATTCAGCCTAGTTCTAGAAATATGTCAGTCTTTTGTTAGTAAAAGGTTTAAACTTAGATATGAGACTGGACAAAGAGTCACATATTAAAAAGAAAAAAACATTTGTAATATGTTTTATAAGTTCTTCTGAAAAGAAATAACATGTAGTAGAGTTAATTATTTCTTTATATATCTAATCTAAAGTAAAAGAAAAAAAATCACTCTTTAATTGATAAAAAAGACCATGTTTAAATTAATATTGAAAAACAAAACAATTATAATGTACCTTATTAATTTAGAATTGTACTAAGTTCTACTATCTCTCCTCATAATCATTGGGATTCATATTAAGTTATAGATTTTCTTAATGCCAACTATAGGATTCTACCATATAGTTGTATTGTATTGTATTGTAACTTATTAATTTAGAATTATATCAAGTTCTATCATCTCTACCCATAATCATTGAGATTCATATTAAGTTATAGATTTTCTTAATACCAATTATAGTGCTCAACCATATAAGGCTTTTCAGTCGATTAGACAATTGAAAGCAATTTTCAGGTGGGCTCTAAGCTACGTGGGCTTGTCGTCTTTCCGGAACAGGCTTTCCAGGTGCGCGGGTCAAAGGTCTGCCACCTCCGTCTAATCTCAATGTGGGTTGCTTTCTGGAAGAAAAGGAAGCGACCGCCGCCAGACTTGCCCTCCGGCTTGGAAGGCTTTGTTGTCCGAGAGGTCCCACGGCGTGGGCCTGCCGTGCCACCTGCCCTATCAGTAGGGCGGGACCACGGCACAACGCGTTATCCTAACATAATTGGAAAGCTTAGATTGTTAGACGCGCGCACATGATCCTGAAAATTACTATTTGCGAATCTCATCCACGTTTTCCTCTTTTTCCTTTTTCCTCGTAAAGGTTTCGTCTTGGAGATGCTCCTTTCAATAAAGATGGTTTCAAGCATTCGTGCACCACCCTCTAATCTTTTTCACTTCACATCTTTTTCTTCTACATTTCTTAGGATACCTTATTATCGTTAATATCTTGATTTCCCACCGTTAAAACTTTATTTACTATAGCATTGGTACAAACTTCAAGTATGATACCTCATCTAAGTTACCAGGCAATTGACTACTAAGACGAAATAGTAATTACCTCAATTTTTTGCTTCTTCTTTCTCAAATGACTCTTATCATCTTTGACTGAGATGGGAACCCCTACCAAAGGGTTAGATGACCGTCTTTAAAGGGATGGTGCGACTCCTTTGTCTCTAATTAAGACTTCCATTTTTACGACTCCAAACTATCAAAGTATTAGATACGACTACTTTCCTTCTTCTTGAAGTTAAGTGGATTTGATAACCCTATTCTATGAAGTTAAATCTGAAATCATAGGATTTGCTTTCTTTGGGTATCATCATTACTTCATCCGGGAATTCAATCAACGTGTGTCGAAGTAACAGGGTTTTACCTAGAGTTTTAGCCTGAAAATTTGACTAAGCTCAGTACTTAGACCTTGAAGCAAGCACCGTTTGTCTGATTAGTCGTTCGGAGGTCCCATCCAAATGAGAAGAAAAGAAAGGAAGAAGATGAAGAAGAAAAAGGCTAAGAAGATGATGTCAAAGACGAGAGGAGGAAAGAAAGACAGAATATGCAGACTCGGGCCGCTTTACGTGAAAGCAACACGCAGGGTTGGCTACTGTTTCAACTCTAAAAGCACTATTCAGCAGGTTCACCATGGAAAAAGGAAAAAAGAAGCACTACTCAAGAGACGAAGAACATTTCACGATTATCCATGTATATTCATCAACACGAAGCATAACTTGGAAGCTTGGATTTCTGAGCCCTGCTTTGACTGCTTCGAAGCATTTCTCATCGGCAGCAAAAGCCACTGCTTTTTTCCTTCCCTTCCCCTTCCCTGCCCTTTTTCTTTACCCGTTTATGTCATTTTTCAAGTTTCTGGTGATTGTTTTTCACTGTTTACGTGCCCTTACCGACTATGATAAAGAGGGAGGGAGGGAGAGAGGGAGAGAGGGAGAGAACGTGTGCTTTTTCATGTCTGCCTGTACACTGTATTGATTGCTTTATTCGTTCTTGCCGGGCAGCTTTGGTCCTAGCGAAAAGCAAATTCAAGCATTGATTCCTTCTCTTTTTATAGGACTCTCGTGTACCATCCCCACTTTGATTTGAACACTCAAGTCTGCAATTATTAGTGTCGAGGAATTGCACTGATTTCCTCATCAAATTTGAAGTGAAGGGGAGGCAAAGGAGACATACAGCATTGAAACCCAAGCTTTCTAAAGCCGCCTCATAATTATTTTGACCATAGATCTGAGATTCTTCTCTTTCAATGAACCACAGAGAATTTACTTTCAGAGCAAAGGACAGTATAACGAAATAAAGAAGCAACAGAATCATTAAATTAAACACCTGAATGCATAACGAAATCCACCTTAAAAGAAGTTCTGCTATCTCAAGCCCTTTTGTCATGGAGTTATGATCCTGGTTTATTCTTCTTCAAAAGAACTCTAGAGTACTTGGGTATGGTTTTGAAATGGAAGTTCGTGGTTGCGGGAGAGATTTTTGGCGTTTTCTTACACTCTTTTCTTGTCTTTCCCTTCACAATGCACTTCGAACCCAACAAATAAGTACGTCCCACCTCCGATTCTTATCGTTTTATAGCAAAATCTTCTCTTTTGTTATGATATTATTACATGATCATTAAGAATGTCGTAGCCCATGGTGGTGTGCTTCTCTATTCTTTCTCGTGGACATGCTTAGAATGTCTGAGTGGACCGTTTTCTTGGGAAGATGAAAACTGAAAAGGACAACTCATCACCATTTGAAAATACAAAGAACCGACAGATTTCTTGAATCTTCATCTTGCCATGACTAGAGGATGGAAAATGCAGGAAGGAGAAGAGAGAGAGGGGGAGAGAAAGAGAAAGAGCTGCATTTCGAAGTACCGAAACTGACCGATGAGTGACCAGATCGAAGACCTCTACTGCAACTTCGACGCGATCCTCGAGAAGTGAAGATGACGCAACAAGATCACATAGATCCGTCCACCATAATGCAGATAAAAGTTACATTGACTTTTCCCACAAAAGATGTTTACCCAGTTCTGTGCTAGTTTAAGGAAGAACTACATACGTGAGGACTATCAAGCAAGCTTCATGGAGTTGGATCAAGCAACTCACCAGGACCGTTTTCAGTTTCTCATTTTGAGACATGCAATTCGGGATGCTGGTGGTGCATTAAGAAACTTAATGGAAAAGCAAGTTGCCATGAAGCTATTATATAGAAATTAAAGCTCATAAGTCTTTCATACATCAAACTCCATCATCTCACACACAAACCATACTTCTGCAAACAAGATAGTACAACACAGAAAACATAACAGCACATAAATTAATTAGCTACGGCAATGATTATGAATTATACCACTTTCGGTTCCTCTCGAGATCATGCATAGCGAGAGTTTCCTCGATTCATATTTCGCCATTTGATCATCTTAGTAGAAGTTTAGATTTGGAGCTCGCAAGTTGAAGTTCTTCATTGCCACATCCAACGCTTTTGCCATACATCCCTGATCAAGAAACTTAGCTCAAGTTTAGATGACAATCAGCAAATACCAGAATTACAACAGATGGTAGGTTGAAGAAGAGAGGAGACCTGGTAAATCTGTCCATGCGTTTCCTCCCCAGTTAGGACCTGATAAGTTTTGGGTTTGTCTTTCTTCCATTTTCGTCAGCGGAGGCAGCTGAGAAACCCTAAAATTTGACGTCATAGTCCTGAACTCATTATCTCCAGGTAAAGGAGATGGGACTTCGACTCCTTCACTTGGAACTGAGTATAAAGCTGGGGGTGTCTCGAAGTCACCCATGAAAGGGAATTGCTGCAAACGCCAATGATCCACTCCTGCCCCAGGTAAAATCGTGTTGTTCCCACCTGAATTACTTCCTATCTGATACTCCAGATCGGTCGGTGCCTGGATGTCGCTGAAGTTTAAGCCAATATTTCCCACACCATACCGGCTAAGATTCTGTAAAGAGGCTATGAAGGGTAATTGGGGAGGTTGATGAGGCATATGACCTATCATCTCAGAGGCACAGCCGGAGGGAATTGCACTGCTAGAGTTGGGACCCATTTGTCTGTCAGTCACGGCCGGAGTTTTAGTCCGGTTGCTTTTGTTCTTCTTGTTTTTACGGCAACCACCACCCACTGGAACATTCCGAAGGGCACCGCCTCTAGTCCAGTAACGTCGACATGTCTTGCAGAAGTGGCGGGGCTGTGAAAGGCTGTAGTTGTTGAAGTAGCAAAACTTGGTATTGGTGGATTCACACCGAGGGCACTTCAGAGCCGTCTCCGGCTGGGGCATCTTGGCCAACCTGGCTCGATCAGCCATTGAACCAGGCCTGAGGGAGCCAGCAGCACCTTCCCCGGCATGATGGTGTGGTGGGGGCAGTGGCGGAAGCTGTGGGTTCTGATTATCATCACTTCCTTGTTGATGATTTCCTTGCTGCAAAACAAGAAACCCTTAAATCTGAGAACCATATAGAAAGAAATACTTGGTATATTCAAGCAGAGATCAGTAGAGAATAGGAATAATTATCTTTTCAATCTGCCTTTTCAGGGTTCACAAGAAGTGGATGAAATTTGAAGAAAAACTTACCTGCTGCCAATTGTGAGTATCTAAATAGACTGGAACAGATGAGAAAACCATGGTTCTTGATCTCTCTTTTCTTTTATAAAGTTCGACGGATCTTTTGGAAATGTGGTGGAGAATCGCACCAAGGGAATACCAGAGCCAAGAAAGAAAGCAAAAAGAGAATTAAAGAGGAGGAGGAGCAAAGCTGAGAGAGGCTTTTGTTTACTTTGCTCTTATTCTCTCATTCTCATCCCTTTTTGTTTTATTATATTCTTAGGGTTTTGAGTGGACGAAGTTTCTTCGCAAATAAGCTTTCTTTTGATGCCTGTACCGTGCTCAAGAGAGAGACGATGTGGTGGGATCCCCTTGTAAAATACCTAATTAAAGACCTATAAAGATGAAAACGAGGACATGCTTTTAGGACATCATCAAACTTGATGTACATAAAGTAAACTCATTTAGGAACTAGTTCTTTAGGATTTATACTAGGTTAACTACACCCTATTGTTTTTTTTAAAGGTAAATGGATGGGGGGTTTTGAACCCTGAACCTTGGGTCGTCCACCTACAACCTTGTCACTGAGGCAAAAAGTTAACACAATTAGAAAATGTATAATGGAGATGAATAGATTCAGAGATAGACAAAATAAAGCCATTTACTGTGTTTTACGGAGGATGTAGTCTGAGCTACGTAGCATCGTATTTTTGCAATGACTGATGCACCATCATTACTCAAACAACCATTTCTGTGTACTTCAATAGTCCCTTGAAAAAGACTGGCGAAAGCCAAAGGACATTTCTCCTCTTTTTGGGCACAAACCCAAAATAACTGTTCATGGGTCTGTCTAACATGCTAAATTTGAGTTAAAACTATGTTCCCTCCTTTGTCATTTCGGATTCGAATTTTTCGATTGTCATGTAACTAGATTACCATGCGGCTAAAAAAAGAAAAAGGAAAAATGAAAATATTATAGCTTTTTTATTTTAATCATGGATGGGGTGGGGGCTTAGAGAATTCATTGGGAGAGGAGGAGATTGGAACCTAGCGTCTCATTTGATAAAGTCTTCAAATGCTACTCAATTGTCAGAGCTCGGCTCTATTATAACTATTAAGCTATGATTCCTAAGTATTAACTTAACGTGAAGAAAAACTCTAAATTTCATTTAAGTGATACTCTACTACACTTGAACAAAAGCTTTAATTTTAATTCTTTTTTTTTCTTTTTTCACCTACTGCTTTCCTAAAATTGCATATGACAAGCAAAGTACTTTTTCTTTGATTACTTTATTTCTTACGTTAAAAGCTTGACCGCAAATTTTTCTTAACTTACTTTTCTTCTTTTGTTTTATTTTCTTTGATATCCTTCATGCGTAACATTTATATAATGATCTCCTGCCCCTGGTTGAGAAGAAAGTAGAAAAAAATATTTCCATTGACTAGCTTTCTGGTGTGAAGTTTACTTGAGATTTCTAAATCACCATAAAGAAGTTCTAAAACATTCCATTTCGTCTAAGATTTTTCCAACCCTATCTTCATCTTATGACCAAAGTCATGCCCAAATGCAATGGATATGGCCAAAAAGCTTTGGTGGAAATGCCACAAGTTTAGCTATCCCTATCAACTTTTTTACATGCAAAATCTTCTTGTTGCCTTCCTACTTTACATTAAATCAAACTTTAAAATTGAAGATATCTTTCAACTAGTAATTTGTCTCTTCCATTTGTTTTTTCCCCTTCGTTTCTTACGTAATCCTTTTCTCCTGAACCCCCTTTTGCAGATAGAGACTTTCCAACTTGAGTAGGTAGATAGCCATACAATTCCTTCGTCAGTGGGTGTGCCACGAGGCTGCGCAGCTAGGGAAATGGAAGGATTAAAAACATAAAGTAGTTTCTTCGTCGACAAGGAATCTAGTCCCCATAAAAGTCTCACGAAACTGCACAGTTGTTTTATGATCATGATCATCCATAATAAGCAAAAGGATTAGGAAGTTAAATATGGGTATTTAAGTATATATATTTCTCATAAAGTTAAACTTTTTTGAGATGATCAATAGCCAACCCCCATTTCGCACAAAAAGGTCTGGTCTAGCACGGAATGTTAGAATTTTGAGGCATGCACAATGATTTACCAAAAGCAACACTTGTAAAGAAAGAACTGAATTTGATGAGAAAAAGTAATTGTCATTCGGACAAACAATAGCTTTTAATGCGGTGCCCATTTCCTTTGTTGTCTAGTTAAATAATTAGTTTTACAATTTTTCCAACATGCAGGAACGTCTACAGAAACAAATTCTTTTTCATTTTTACTTATACCCAAATATTTTCTTTAACAAAGCTTAGTAGCTCAATGACATTTAGAGGCTCTACCATTGGGAGGCTAGGGTTTCCCCTCCTCTAATAAATCCCCTTAATCGCCAACCCCCATCTCTAATATATTAAAAGAAAAAAATGTCCTCTTATTATGTTTTTTTTTTTTTGGTAGAAACATAAGTTTGCATTAATAAAATTTAGTGTACAAAAGCATAATGACATACCTTAACATTACAAGAATTACAAAAATTATGAAAAGATAAAGGTTGGAAGTTTCCATATCTCACTTAAAATAATATTTTCTTGTAAAGATTTTATATTTTGAAACAACAAAGCTTTCCCTCTTACAATGCCAATTTTTCTATTATGAAATTGTCTTTTATTTCATTTTGCTTATATACAATAAATATAAGCTAAAAAAGATATCTTAAGAAACTTTATAGCCAAATCATTTCTTTTAGTTACTCTAATTATCCATTGTAGTTTTTCATTCCATCCTTCAACATGACATCAAATTTAATTTTGAGTAAAGATAGTCTTCCAAGTCATCATCATCCATGTACATTAAAAAAAAAAAAAGATGACTCATGTTTTCAACTAAATATTGATAACAATTGTAATATAAATTAACTGAAGGGAGTTATCGTATCATTCCTTATGTTGTAGGAAGTCAATATTGATAAACTAGTCATCTAATGAAATTATTTTTGTTAATACTATCAATCCAAATTAGATCATATCAATTCACTTTTTCATTAACTAGTTGAAGGTTTTGAGAATTTTTTTTTTTTATAACAATAGGCATAACTAAAAAAAAAAAACCAGGGAAGTGTGGGTATTAGTTTGATAAAACCTCTCTAATACCATGCCATAGAACCTTTTATATCAAGTTACATTATGTGAAGTTTTTTTTTTACATTTTGTACTATAAGTCCACTTATCCATAAAGAAACTAATGGAAGATTGATAAGATTCCATAATATAAGTCCCAAAAGGACTTTATTCTTAAGTTTAAGATTTGGTAACTCTAATCTTCCTTTTCTTTTTTATAAGTAAACTGTTTGCCAAACTATTTTATGAAAGCATTGTATATCTATGTTACTTACCTATAGAAAGGTCCTAATCTTTTAAAATCCCTACATCATTTAAGAACTAATTTTAAAAACTTGACACAATGTAAAAACTCTCCTAACAAAGTAGAAAGCACACACTTCATTTGTGGAAAAACTTAACATGCAAATATAAATAAATTTAGATGAAAATTAAGAAAATAACAATGTCAACAACACCACTCTCCTAGGAGGTTAAGAATCCTATTTTGAAAGTGACCTAGGAGTACAAAGTAGTTTTTTTTTTTAATAAAAAAATCCTATTTTTGCAAGAATGGCATATCTTTATCAAAGAGGTTTTAATGTTCATAAATAAGAATACTCTTCTACGTATTACTTTTGTAATTCTAACTAATAAAATTGGTATTTCAAATATATGATTAATATTGTCAATAATTTGAAATGTTGTACTTTTCCTATGTAGAGATAATGAAATGAAAGTATTCTCTTATTTTATAAATCAATTTAAGAGAAAGAAAAAAAATACTTTTGACAAATTCCACGAATCTATTTACATAACACGGAAAATAGTACTTGCATGTTTACAGTAACAAAACTCAATTATCATGTGCTGATACAGCAACGGCAAAGAAACCTCAAACTTATATCTCCATGCACAGACAACAATGTAGCTTGCTCATGATTCACGCCCCGACATTATGATTACATTCAAATTCGTAGTTCCAATGTTGATGTCCTTACTACTTTGGATTCATGTATGTACAAGCACACCCACACAAAACACACTTTTCAATCTCCCAGAACCCTCTTCTAGAAGACATCGACCAACGGGGACAAGGCTTCAGACGGGGGTCTTCAGCAGTGGTGGAGCCCCGAAACCATCTGACGTCGGAAACGGTGGCCGCCTCAGTGTCAATCTCTATCACCAGATGCTCACTGTCGGGGAATCCATGCTGCCACGTTAGCCATCTGAGGGTCCTACAACTAAAGCACATTCCTGAAACCAGCCTACAGAATATATGCCGTTGGATCTGGACGGTGAAAAAGCCTGCACTCCACCAATTTGTATATTCATGATTTCTGCTTGATTTATTCGCTTTCCCTTTGATTGGTAAAACATTTTGTCTGTGTTTTGCTGTGTTTACTGATATCGTAGCCTTGCACTGCCTTGCAGCTTCGGACACTAACTTTTCCTTTTCATTTTCATTGGAGCCGAACGTGTGGCCTACTTTATTCGCCCACATCAAGTTGCCAAAAGATCAGTCTATACCTTCAAGAAATTCATATTATATCTGATCATGATGGTGGCCAGAAGATTCTTACAAGAGATTCGTCTTCACCCTTTTCAATTTGAAAACAATGTTTGAACACCACATCGATTATACTAGTTTACATGCTTTGACACATGTAGAAATGGAGGGGCCAACCATGCTTGACCCATCAAAGAACCTTGCTTCTAATTGGTAAAGTTCTTCCAATAACATGAAGATCGATTGTTGAGTTGAGTAATTTAATCGAGTACGTGCATGCAGCTCGTGATTAAACAAATCAAGTCTAGAACGCGGATGGGTCTGTTTGATTAATCTTGAACGAGTATGGGAGAGGAAAATGGTGGAGGTGGAATCTAATTCCTTATCTGTTGTGACAGGTACGGCTTTTGCTCATTTTCATGCTAAAAGCTTTTCCTTATGCATGGAAAGGAAGCAAATTTGCAGCCTTGACAACTTCGTTTGTCTTCTCTCGGCCTTTCTCTGTCAGCTGCAGCAAAATTGGGCACGTGCGTACAGACAAGAAATAGTCAAAGAAGATGATGGGAGAGCACAGTGATAAGAGATTGGTGAGTTTTTATGTTCAAAATCTAGAGACAAATAAGTATACTCCTTTGGTATAAGCCTGCATCAGACCCATGGCGAGAGGGTCGGCTGCATCGAAAGCACAGTCGCGGCTCTGCAAAGGAATGGTACCAATGCCTGTCACTGGCTGTAACCACATTAATTATGGGTCGCTGAAATGGTTCCAATAACGAAGCTTTGTTCATAATTGCACATGCATCTGACATTAAATAGAGACTGCACTCTTTTTTATCAGCTTACAATCACTCACTTTAGAACCCTACGCTATGAAGGACGAGACCAGCAAGGCCAGCGCCAGCTTTTTCTCGTTTCAATCAATGGGTGGGAACCAAAAAATGCAGTGGAAGTCCTAAACGCAGCCTAAATGGTGGAGCTTGAAAAGTTTTCTACGGTAAATCTGCTCGCCAAATTGTCCGAACCATCTTTAACAAGGTAAGGTTTGTGTTGGGTGGGGGGAAAGCACAAAGCGCAAACAACGGACAACATTTTAATGCATTTCTTCATCTTTTGGGTACAGCGTTTTTATAGTTTGGGGACCTCTTGTTAGGAAAATAAACGTCTGTTAAAAGCCTGCAACTGAAACTGATATAACATTACATGAAACAACTCGGATTTAAAAGTTTAAACTTGTAAAGAGTTAACACTTTTGATGCTCCAACATTGTCTCCTATTAGAAGTTACCACTACACCAACTGCATAACAAGAAGCCTTTTAAGCTGTTTTCATGTCAGCAAAAGCGTAAAGATGAAAAGGAGAAGAAGAATGAATATGAAGTGAATGTACTTGAATTAGGTTCGTAACATATATAAAGATGCCCTTTGTTTATAGTCCATGAATGGTTAATTAAATTAATATCCTAATGACTAGTTTTTTTCTTCTTGGTTTTTTGGATTTTGTTAAGGAAAGGACTAACCATTATAATAACTGTTGACTTGTTGATAAAGAGTGAGTTCTTAAATTTTTTTAGAATAAGAAAATTACATAGTACAAAAGAGTTGAAATCAAGTAGAACCTTGATACAGCATGTTCAAACTAATAATTCATATGAGTCCAGAAAACATTTAAGGAGAAAAAAACAAAGAAATTCATTTCCAATGCTTCCTTCTGAAGTCACCGTGAAATACATCATCGGAGACTGTGCCTTCAACGCTCAAAATCGGTTTTCTAAACCTGCGCTTCTACAGAAAAGCTCTTCTTACGACATTTCTTCCTCCAGCAGCGGTTTCAGGACGGCACCGCCAAGCGGACAGAGGATTGTTTTGGACATACGCAGTTGAATGAATCGAGCAGGATATTGTTACCTCTGAACCCAACCTCAAGGGACGTAGACTGGCGAACTAGAGGTAAAACAGCGGTGGGCCATTTCACCATGCCCGAGCACTGTCTCCAGCACGCTGAAAGTTCTGATTTGGAAGTACCTTTTCTGCCATGGCATTTTACAACTATTTTATACGTTCAATAATACATACGCACTCATCGGTTGCCGATTCACATGTGCGTGAAAAGGACTGTGGGAGAGCCGGGGCGGAAGGGAAGAGGGCACCACAAGGCACAAGCATACAAATCGAGGTCGGCAGCTAGGGCCATCAGGCTTCCCTGCCAACTTCTATACGGCGACGTTGTTCAGATCCAGTTTACCAGGCCAGGGGACCAGAGCAAGGCTGTGTCGTGACCCAAAAAACTTCCATTGCCAGGTTCAACTTCACAAGGTAGTTCTTGTCTTTAGGCCACCTTCTAGCAACAGGAAAGGTTCACCCTAAAGAATCCCTGTAGCTTCTAACTTATATTTTCTGCTGCTTGGTGTTGGTGTTTTCTTAATTCTGTCCTCAAAGTTGATAGATTTTGCTAAGAACGTGGAGAACACTCTATCAAGAATAGAACGGTGTGGGTTGTTCCATATGTTTAAATCATGTCTTGAATTCCTTTATAAATCACAGCGAACATCTCTCTGATCTTCTCATGCTTTCAAACTTGGATCTATCAGTATGTCTTTTGTCTTTCTCGGGACGTAGAAATAATGAATTTCTAGTAGGCAGAAATGAAGAAATAGGTTCTCCGTTAGAAACGTCTTAAAAGTGTGGTCCTTTTGACAATCAAGTAATGCAGAGAAGCAAAGAAAATGGAAAAACTAACTGAGATTTTTCTCATCTTCTACAGCTTTATTGTAGTCGAGCTGACAATTAAGTAATGTTTAGTGTTTTCGTTGACAAGGAAATCGATTCTAGTGGGAAAAGAGGTCTTCACATTCTCTTGTTCTACAAACAAAGCAGTTCCTTATGCAGTTAAACCTCTGTAACTGATGAATTTGAAGAATGAGACATAGGTCCAATGTTCTTCTCCAAAAAACACAAACTACGTTCTTCCTCTATTAAGCCTCGGCAAGTGCTAATTAATAGAACCAAAGACTTTCGATTTTTGCTTGTCTTCAACAAGGTAAGCAGGAGCATCAGAGAATAAATATAGCATTGGGCAATCCCAGATGCAAAATCACCACTATTTAGAAACTAGTACAGAAGTAGGGAAAAAAGAATAAACGTGTAGTTAAAGAAAGCTACAAAGAAAGTGGAATCACCCAAGTATCCATACAGTATCATCATTGTTATGGTAAGAGAAAAGGAGTTAAAAAATGTGATCATTTCCTTCAAGCAAGACTCGTGAAGAGAGGCAAACTTCTTTGGGTTATTGAAAAGCAAATTAGTTTTCCGGCTCATATTATCACGAACCAAAACAATGTTGATCAACCGCTTTCACCTTTTTCACCTGCCTATCACGGCTCAGGGACGCTCCAAGCGTGTAGTTCTCCCCATATTTGGAAGGCAAGAAGGGAATTTGTTCATATAAGTGGGATTAACTACTACTTTTATTAACATTAACCTTTTGATTTTATCCAGTGATATTTGAGATCATCAACCTAAATACATTCCTTTAGGCATCCTAATTCGACCTCCATAGCAATCACAAAAAGATAGAGGGATGATGGATCAACTTGTCTAAGTATTCTACTTGCTGCAAAGTAGTCATCCAATTCTTTATTGGTATTGCTAGAGAATCTAGCCATCCTCACACATTCCATCACCTAATTGACAAAAACTGTAGGAAAATTGTGTCACTTCCAATTCATTATGAAGAAACTTTCAATTTAGTGAATTATATGTTTTCATAATAACAATTTTAAGAGTAAACCTAGGACTCTTCTCCATCGTATGATAGCCACGTAAGAGCTCATGTGGTAGAAGGATATTATCTATAATCTTTCTTTCTTTAACAAAGGCATATTGGTGCTTTGATATGATCTTGGGCATAATGTCTTTAAGCTTGTTACAACGTAGTTTAACCACACATTTGTATATCAAATTACAATAAGAGATTGGTCTATAGCGAAATACCCTAGTGGGGTTTGAGATTTTTGGGATCAAGGTGAGGTATATTGCGTTAGTTTTCTTAAGCATGTTTCCTAAATGAAAAAGGATTGGACATTTCTAGATAAAGTCCTAGTTTTCCACAATATTTCCATTTTTAAGCATAATTGAACGATGTCTGAGATTTGTTTCCCCTTGACTAAGTAGTCTTAAAGAAGTAGCTTGTATTCTAATCACCCTCTTGCAATCATTGAACTCTGAATTCTTGTTGTCATAAGCTTTCCGCTATCCTTAGTTGACTGGTAAGTGTTCTAGCCAATGACCACCTAAACTGAAATGCTTGTCTGTCTCTATCTAGGCAATTTATGCTCATGCATATATTTGAATATACTAGAGGATGCCACGTCAGTGCCAGGTTCATGTCCAAGGACTGTTTGCACTATTTATCCGAACAGTGAAATACACAATCCATCGAGGACTGTGCCCTCAACACACTCAAAATCGGTCTTCTAAAAACTTCTATTCTGCAAAAGCTCTTGACATTTCTTCTTCAGCAGTGCTTTCAGCGTAGCTCCGGCAATTGGGCAGAGGATTATTTTGGACCGACGCAGTTGAATGATCCGCGCAGAAGCAGCAACCTCAGAACCCAAACTCCAAGGACATAAACAGCGACGGGCCATTTCAATATTTCCTAGCTGTGTCTACAGCACGCTGAAGGTACTGACTTGGAAAATACCTTTTCTGCAAAGGCTTCTAACAACTACACTATACATTCAATAATGCATGCTTATTTGATGCCGGTTCCCATGTGCCTGAAGACAGACTGTGGAGCGGGCCAAGGGGGAAGGGGAAGAGGCACGACAAGGCACAAGCATACAAAACCGAGGTCGTCAGCTAGGGCCGCCAGGCTTCCGTGCGAGTTTCTTTACGCACCCGTTGTTCAGGCCAGGGGATTAGAACAAGGCTTTTGTCCTGACCGAGAACACTTACCAACTCGACAAGGTAGCCCTTTTTGTTAGGCCAACTGTTACAGGCTTATGGGAGCGTAATATATGATAATATATAAGAGTAATTAATTAAGTTTACAAATCTAATAACTCATGGTCTTTTGACTCAATAGTTAAGCCTTTTATAATTAGTATAAGAACTAGGCCTCATGTCTCAAATTCAAACCACAAATGGGACGACCTGTGTGTGTAGCCACCGGAGTGGGCTGCTGTAGGTTGCCCCTTCTGCTGTTTTCTCAATTCTGTCATTAGTGTTCATAGATATTCCTCTTATGCTTAAGATGTAGAGAACACGCTTAAGGAAGGAAAAGTTGGAATTTTTGATATATGGAGGAATAATTCCTGCAATCTCCAGTCAACTTTTAAGTATAAATTAAACTTGTGTATACTTAGGCTTTCGTTGTCCCCTTCGATCAGTAGCAGTTGAGACAGATTTTATGCTCCGCTTACTGCTCATACGTTTTAGAATCTGTCTTCTGAACTGCAACTCAAGAACAGTGACCTATTCAAGTTCATCGCCTCCTTAATCAATTTTCTGGAGGCTTTATTAACCTAACAGAATTTGAAGTCGTTAACCATAACACCAACTCACATACTACTAATACTACATCCAACTTATTTGCTTTTTTTTTTCATGGACATTATAGTAGAAAATTCACAATTCAATTTAAAAGTTAATTTATAAGTTTATGAATCATTTTTATATTTAAATATCATTTAATAATCATTATACATATAACTTTTGTTTTTAAATAGTCAATCGAACATTGAGTATGTCTCACGCTCAAAGTTAGAGTAAATTAACATACATTTTGATATTAAGTTAGAAACCCCATGATGTGGATGCACTTAAGGCCCAATATTATGAGTTTTAACATCAAAGAATTAAGAGTCCACAATATAATTTAGTGGGTCTAGGAAGGCTAGGATTGAAGAGCAGCCCAATAATATTCCATAGCATCTTTAAAATCTTTAATATGGAAGTTTCCTAAATAGTTGTTAAGTCCTTAATTTCTTAAGTTTATCTTATTGTTTGAAAATATTTCCTTTTGTTTGATTTTCTTTAATTGTCTAGGTTCATGAATTATCTAAGTTTCCATACTTGTTAAATTTTTGATTTGTTTAGGATTCCCTTATTTGTCAAAAATTAAGTTTTAAGGATCCTAATGTTGTCCTCTACAAGGACCAGCATAACGCTCAAATTTCATTGAGAGGACTTTGAAGATGCCATAAAAGACACCAATTGCTTCAGTTATCCTTTCTTTCAAGCATCCTCTTATGGGTTTAGGTTCCAATCTAAAAGATTAATCTAATAACAATAATAACCAGCTAACTTATAAGGCCAAGAATCTTTGTTTGCCTTGCAGATGTGGGAGGAAACCCTTATATGATTAGGAATCTCTTATTATATAAGAGGAATCTTTGTTTATGATATTTTTTTCTACTTAAATTCGTGTATGACTTGGAATCTCTTACCATACGAGAGGAATCTTTGTTCATGATATTTTCTTTTACCTAAATTCATATCGTTTTAAATGAATCTCTGTTGCTTATGCCACACATCAAGAGGATAGTAGATACAAGCTGTTAAGTTGGGTCGCAGTTAGCTTTGATATCTATGGGTTTAAATTCTAACTCAAAAATTGATATGATGAAAGAAGTAACTGACCACGCTCATGTGGGCAAAAATTTGTGCTTTCCTTCCGACGTGGGCGGAAGCCTTGTTCGTAACACTACGGCAACTAAAACTCAAGCTGCTCTTAGTATTGGTGCCCCAAGAGCCAAACTGAATGGCCGATTCTACCTATCAATGCGACTAAGTACCCGATATTCTCATGTTTTCAAACTTAGATCTATCACTGTGTCCCTTGGACGTACGTCCTTCGGAAGTGCAAATAATGAAATTCAAATTCACAGGAATCGCCCTACTAAACAGCGAATTAATTCTGTAAGTAGCAGAACGTAGTGAGATAGCTCTTGTAGTCATTCTTCTTGATCATCCCCACGAATGGGGATAGATAATTTGATTTAATTGCATGTCTTTACATCTGCCATCCGTAATCTGAAACAGAACGATCATGCACATATGAGATTTCGTCAAAAAAGGGTTATCTTCAAGCATTACGCGTTAAATGTGAGGGCCTTTCTCTTCACAATAAGAGAAGCTTCAAGATTGGGGTGCAAAGGTAGTAGTTTGGGGCGTGATGACCAAGGATGACTGGTCATCATCCCAAATCAAATAAAAAGGGCATGATTATGGCAGCATTCATCGTGTCATGCCTTTTTCTTAGGTTACCTGTTTGGCTCTTCAACTGGTCAATTTAACATTTTCTCTTCTTTACTTTTGGAGCCAGTTACCCAGTTAAAGTAAAGCTACATGGGTGATTTCCACTTGCTGAGATGTAGAAATGGAATAAACATGGTTTATTTGGCAGAGGACAAAAGTGCATGGGCAAAATAGTTATCACAATAACCTTCTCAAAACTGAATAGCAGATTTAGAACTAACTGAGATGAGGCCTTCCTTGTCCAACCTTATTCTACTCGGGACAAGTCGAAAGGTGCATAAACAAGGAATGACATGAATTTCAATAGATACGCCTAAATATGTTCATTGTTCTCATTGGCAAGGAAGACAGTTCTAATTGGAAAACGTATTTCCACATTCTCTTGTTCGACAAACAAAGCAGTTCCTTACCCAGCTAAACCTCTGTAATTGATGAACTTAAAGAATGGGACAAGCGACAAAGTTTCTTCTCCAGAAAACACAAACTACTTTTTTCCTCTGTTAAGCCTCTGCAGGTGGTAATTAATACTGCTCGCCCGCTTTTTGCCAGTCTGCAACAAGGTAATTAAATGGTTTAGTGAATAGATATAGGATTCGACAATTCCAGATGCAGAATCACCTCTGTTTAGAAGCAAGGACAAAAGTATGCATAAAGAATAAACGGCTACTAAAAGAAGCAATGCCACAAAGAAAGTTGAATCACCTGAGTTTCCATACAGGTACTCAAAAGTTCCTTCTGCCGAGCGCACTTGTCATCATCATTATTGTTAAGAGACAAGCAGTTGAGAAATGTGACCATTTCCTTCATGCAAGGCTTGTAAAGAGAGCCAAACTTCTTTGCGTTAATACGAATCGAACCAGCTTTCCGGCCCATTACTCTCACACCTAACACTACACATGACCAACCAAAAGAACGTTAAAACTCAAAGACTTCTCGGAAAAAAAAAAAATCAAGAACCCCAGTACAAAACAGAAACTGAACAAATTTTCAGGAAAATGATAACAATAAAAGGAAAACATCATAAACAATTTGAGACTCACCAACATTTCAAAGTAAATGGCCAACCAATGTGATCTATTACCAGTAAAGGAGCTAAGAGAACGCAAGAGTATTTGATTCCGTAACAAATCAGTAAAAAATTTGTCACTCGTTGATCTAATACCCATCCAGCCTCCCAAAAGATAAACCTCGCACCCCTCCTTCACCCTTCCTCTCTCCCCCTCTCTCTCCCTCTCTCTTCCCCCTAAAGTTAAGTGTCTAAAACTGCCATTGCCAACTTGGAGAAGCAACACGTAAATGTAGGCATCTGATGCAGACATCCCTGACTAACCCAACACCAACCCTAACCCTCCTTTGCCCTTCCCCCTCTCCTCCTCCTCCACTAGTTTCACCTACATGGCAGCCAAATTGCACACACACATGTAGGGAGCATCTGATGTCAGACAATCAGAAAAGTGCTAATGTAGATAGCGTTCTACCACAAAGCACAAGTTGCTGTAATTTTCTTCACATCAATTGCTTACCCGAGAAAAATCTTAAAAGCCTTTCTCTTGCTAAGTTAAAAGCTTCAATCCCAGGCTATTACCCAAAGAGCAAAGGCCTGTTCAAAGGATTTCAATTTTTCAGGGTCAAGGCACTAGGCACCCATATATAACTCTCAAAAACTACTATTCAAATCCCTTTCACGTTCCTTATGACACACATCAGCACAATTCTATTGTAGTTCTCAATTTAGGAAGACATCAATGATAGAAACTAGATTGATATATTTATTTTGGTAAGATAAAATGGATAGATGACAGAAAAATGCATCCATATCCAGAAAAGGGAACTGGTTTCTAGACATGTTCCTCTTAAGACTAAGTATCTAAACAAATACTGAATCTTGGGAAAGGTGGCAATGCCAATCCTTCCCAACAACCAATAGTCTGTATATCTGCAATCAAAGACATCTCTGTGGCAATTCCCTTTCTACAATACATCCATGTATATCGCACACAGAACCTGTTATTAAAAGGCTACTCTCCAAGTCAATTCAATAAACCCTCCTCACCTCCTGAAAGATGTTCTTTTACAACCTCTTAAACCCGTAATAATATTGACAAGGGAAAGAAGATAGGTGGGAAGGGGAGTCAATAGCTAGGCTGTTTGGCAATGGACTTCGGCAACTCAGCTTTCTACCTTCACATAAATTTCTAGACTTCCAAGTTAGCTTAGCTAACATCTTCCCATCATCTAAACCATGCATAAGCCCACAAGGGGAGACCCAAACTTATATGGAGTGCAGAACCCATACCAGAGCCTATATTCCAAGCTTATCCAAGAAGATTAGGTACTTCCCCTTCTTGAATAACTCGAGTTCAACATAATTATTCATAAAAGCAAATAAAATAGAACATCTGAAAGCAAGCCAAATAATTTGCACTTGAGATCAAAGAACATAAAGTTCAAGCTGCAAAGGAATAATGCAACAGGTCCAAAGGAGAAAAAGCGAATGAATTTTATCAAATAATTGTCACCGTGCACGTAAGAGAGAGAATTCTATAGTAAATCCCTAATATTGAAAAAGATAGAAAACACTGCAAGCATGGAACTCCTCCAAATGACCAGGTGCCAATCTCCCCATTTGATACAGTTACCAAATGAATGGGAAGAGAAAGAATATTATACCAAACAACAAAATATCAAATGCTATGATTATCTTTTTCTCTTCTCCAAGTTTCTGTACAAAATTTTTCCTAATGGCTAATTTGATAAATGCACCACCGTGTACACTAACAAAAAGGAAGCAATCTAAACACAACACCTCAAAAATACTGCAGTATGACCAGCAGCTTATATCAAGCACCTAAACTAAGGGCAAATAACTCTGCTTGAGTACAACAGTAAAAGTAAATATGGGGATAAATAAGAATACGTATAGGGAAGCACAAGCCATCCGAGATTAATGTTCGCTTGGCACAAAATTGACACCTTCTCAGCCCATAACACCAGAGTTCAAAAGAGAGTAAAAGCTTGTTGGAGACAAAATTTTAGAATAACAGTAGTGGCGTTTAAGTCTGGCCACTTACCAAACCCGCATATATATATATATATATATATATATATATATATATATGAAAGGGGATCAGAAATAGAACCCCAACCCTCGCCGTTTGCACAGGCAAACCTTTGCTAATAAAGCCAACGCACTTTCAATGAAAGAACAAAGAAGTTCCATACAATTCCTTCAATTCTAACCATCCTCAAATCAAAAAGAACGTAAACAAACATTAACAAGCGATCTCAAGTACAAAATGTAAAAGAATACAAACCATTCACTTGAAAATATATAAGATTTCCCACAGCAACAACTCCTTCATTCACGAAAATTAATCAATTCAAAAATATAAGCAAAATGGAATTTTAGGACCAAAAAGAGCTTAATATGCCCAGACTCTGGGTAGCTCTAAAGGTTCAAAACACAAATAAGTAACGTATATAATAATAAGTAGTAGAAGACGAAGAAGAGCAAAGAGTTTACCAGATCGAAGGCTTCAAGAGTAGAGAGACGGAGAGATAGGAACAGCTATTCTAGGGCCTGGTTCGTCCAGTCGAAAGCGAGTCTTTTCCGAGGTTTTGCGGGGGCGAGATCGAGTTCTTCCTTGAACCCTCCTTTTGCCTTACTGGGCCTACTTATGTGTGTTACAATGGAGGTAAAAGCCTGGGTCGAACTCCTCTGAGCTTGGATTTCCATTCATGGTGCGTAACAGAGCTTTCAAGCCTGAAGCCCCTCATAGCTTGGGCTTCCTCTCTTCGACAAGTTTTCCAGGCCCTTCCCATGTTTAACCATTAAGGATAAATTTAACATCATCAAGTAAAAAATAAAATTTTAATTTTATTTATACAGATAGAAATATTTCTTAGTTCCTTCTCCGCTCTAACTTTTCACATAATTTTGATTTCATTAATAATTTATTGTTATCAGCAGTCTACAATGTCATCAAATGAAATAAATCAAAATTTGACTATTATATAATAAATATATAAATACTAAAACAATACATATTTTTATTTTGTTAATATCTTAATATAATATTCCCCTTGTATTCCCTTTTTTTTGGTAATTTTTATTTTAAAAAAAAAGTAAACTCTTCTTGCTCGTAATGTACTAAAAACAATATATGTTCTATATTATTAATATACTTTGACATAAAATTATTTTTATATATTACTATGTATGACTATCAAAGCTATTAAAATCTCCTTTAGATTGATTTGGGAAAGATGTAGATGATCAACTTGTGACTAGAATCATGACTTCCAATGTAGTAGAAGGATCATCAACATAAAGTTATTAATGTTCATCCTCTTATTTAATATTTTTTTAACAAAATGAATAAAATTTCAATGATAACTATATGTTAGTTATTAATAATAAATCTAATAATGACCCATATCATTAATGATAGTCTTCATAATAATAACGATTCAATTTTAGTATATTATAATTTTTTTAAAAACAAAATTATTATAATTCACAGCTAAATATCAAATTCTAAATTTCACGGTTAAAATATATTAAAGATGAGTGTTATCCCACATTGAAAGCTTGATGATGAACTTTTAAATTTATAAATAATTATATTTTTTCATTTAATGTCTTAAGATTTTAGAATGAATTTTCACACTTTAATATAGTATCAAAGTCTTAAATAAGCTTTTACTTCATAAATTCTTATATTTCAAAATTGAGCTTCAATTCACTTGCCTGCTGAATTGAGTTTCAATTCATTTACAATGTTTATATTAACATGCAAGTAAAAAGAATTGTTAACCCTAACATTCGAATAAGATCACCACCATTAGCTTACCGGTGATCTAACAAGATAGGCAACTATTTTTAACTCTTGGTACTAAGTATTTTTCTCACAAGTGAGAACACAACATTTATTGACCAGTTCAGTTAGTCCTTGCGTGCTAATTAACCGGTAATTTACCAAACTAAAGCTTATTTTATCCTGATTTTGTCTTGGTTATCTCGAAGGTGTCGGTTTTTCCATGCGGGACCAACAAACAGTAGATCCAATTTTTTTGAAACTGGGTCTCTCGTACTCTCCAAATTGCATTAACGTTTGATGCGACAGCACGGCGTTTGTTGAACAACAAGTTCAAACCTGGAGATTGAACATCTTCTGTGGCCCTTCGGTTTCCCCTGTGGGACCCATCTTTGTTACGCTCTTCCAGTTGGCGCGCAAGTCATCAAATTGGGTAAGGTCTGTTCGGATTGGACGTTGATAAGACACGATCATGTTCTTAATTCTTACTCGGACCAAACATTAATAAGAAAATTATATTTATGATCGTTAAGTCCGAACCAGTAAAGTTGAACTATCAGTACAACATAGATTATTCATAATAAAAATGTGAGAACAGTATAGATAATTGTTGTACGATGTGTTGTTTCAATCGCATCCATTGTATTAAACGTGTCGGAAAATATTAAACGCGAATTTGAAATTTTAATATTATATTAGAATTCTCAGTAGACAAGACGCGTGAAAAAGATGAAAAAATGAAAAAGAGACGTGAGTGAATAGATGAACTCAATTATATCAAATTTTAAGTGTTATCAAATTATAGAGTATCATTGTTTTACTAATTTAAATTTATTTTACCTTTATGTCACTTAGCTAATCAATTTAATAGTATGAGTTAGTAAAGACTTTAATCATAAGATTTGAACTATTTATACAGTAATGATTTGTATAAGAAATAAGATAACAAAAATAATAATCACTCAAAAAAAAAAGGTAAATAAGTCATTGGTCACAAATTGCCAGCAACGGTCACCTCTCGTTGGCCTCAAAATTCAAGTCAAGGCATGAGAAATTTGCTCTTGTTCTTAACGTGTGACAAGCGTCAATACAACCTCAAAGAACGGACAGCCATGGCACGAAATCTATTTATTGGGCTTCACATTGTCGCCAAGCATCAGAATTAGTTGACGTGTCTTAGAATCAAACTTTAAACTCGGTCACCCTTTCCCATATATAATCCGCTCTTTAAATTTTGAGTCTTGCACGTATTACCGGTTTCATTTGGTGCATTGACGTCTTGGTCCTGGGAAAACATTATTAAACTCATCGAACACCGCAATTATTGATAAGTAGGGCAGTGTCACACGAAACTCCAACGGCACTCTCAAATCTCGTAAGCAGCACCTTTAGTTGTTAACATCAAGAACCATCCTTAATAGTCTTTTGCAACATAGGAAGGTTTAAACAATTTTTTATTCTTATTTTTTATGCATGCAACCATATTCACGTAATCTAATGTCTAATTTGAAATTAAAAGATTTCAAGCAAGACCTATTACAAATTGAATCAGGTGCTCATCAACTTTGTTAATAACCTAAAATTAAGAAGTTTTAAATAACACTTATTAGAAATTAAGTTAGATGTTTATCGACTTAATCAATAATTATTGAGTCAAGATACTCAAGTGTTTAACTAAAAAATAAGAAGTTCTAAACAATATCTGTTATAAATTAAATTAAGCACTTATCAACTTAATCAATAACTAGTTGTAAATTGAGTTAATTATTGAGTAGGGATTATGAACAAGGGTAAACTACTAACAAGCATGGCCTACTCCTGCAAGTGTCATAAATGGCCGGTCTACTCTCGCAAGATCCAGCGACTAGCAGAGTATACGATAGCTGCAAAGGGTGGCAGATATGGTCGATCATCTTGAATTGGCATCTGCATATCATATAAATGTAATCCAGAAGGAGGAAAATAAAACAAGGAGATTCGATCTTCGAGGTGTCCCCACCGCAGCGGAAATCTGGAGGCGTTAAATGGGCGGGGACCAACAAATTGACTCATGCTAAGGAGGACCACCACCACCACCACCAGGTCCGGCGGCTCTGGTCTCTGTGGTGTCACATGGAGCCATGTTCATGTTCCAGCCCTTGGCTCTTAGCCTAGGCTTGCTGCCATCTGGCTTCGCTAATATATTCGAATTCTAAACGTTGGATTAGCACGTCTTTTTTGGGTACCTGAAATTTGAAGAGCAAACTGGAGGAGTTCAAAAGGGTCGGGGAACTTTCGGCTGATTACTGACTCCTGTGATAACGATGACCCTCGCAACTGCACCGCATTCAACTTTTGTCACTTTTTGGGGAATAAGACACCGCTAACAACTATAATCAACCTTAATCCCACTTTTAAAGAGTCCCAATAGCATTTAATTGTTGAGAAATCATGTAGTGGATTGTTAAAACATCAACTCATATTATAAAATTGACTCAAATAAAAAAGTATGAAATAAAATTTAAGTGAAGTAAGATTTTTCTTCCAACACACTTCTTTACAGCTAATTGAATATATAAGTTTTGTTATTAAACTTATACCTTGATAATATTAAAATTCACAAAATTTTATACAATGATTTAAACTAAAAAGTATTGTTACTTTCTACATATATCTAATTCTATCGTTAAATTAAAAGACCTAAACCTGTTAGCACGACAAGAACATATACTCAATTAATTAAAAATATAATTTCAAGAGATTTGAACTTTTCTTCGTAAGATCTCTCACAAGTACTCTTTTATTTTGCAGTCTTTTAACGTATCCAGTGAGTCATTTCAGTTTTGTTTGTTCTTTTGGTTTTTTTATGTGTGGATGATTGCCGCCATCGTAATAATCGACCAACCTAGTCAAGTCTTTTCACTTTTTAAAATCAAGTGCTTGACAAATTCGATTTAAGAGAGAGTGAGAAAAAAAAAAGGAGAGGTGAAATTAGTAGTATTATTCTTTCTTGTCATCTTTTGTTTATTTCTTTCCTTGATTAACGTCCAAACATGATTCGTGATTAAGACTTTTACCCACCCCAATCTAAGATTGATCAAGGGAAAAGGGAAAAGCTATTAAAAAAGTGGCTACACCATTATTCAACATTTTACTACCTGTACAGCATTTAACGCGTTTAGCGGACAAAATGAGAAGTTTCCTTTCCAAGGTTTGATCTGTTGTCTCTGACCATTGCCCAATATCTTGCTCATGCGCCAGTACATATTCACACATCGAAAGTCTACCCAATTCTTCCAAGAACATGACTAGATTCACATTCTAAATTGTTAAGAATCATTGCTAAGAAACAAATGTATCAGAAATATTAATGATACCAATAATCTTGTCGAACTCTAAATGTTAACCTTCCTTCTTTTATTATGTGTTGTTAAAGAAGAGGGCATGGCATAGAAAGAGGAAAAGTGAAACAACACTGCCTCAGGGGGAATGGGATTCGCTTCCTCTGCCATCACACGCAGGACAAGCTAGATGATTATCCAGTCCCCCACAGAAACTGGCCATCGACAATCCTAATATCATTTTTTGTACCTGTGACCGATTTGTTCACATTTTTGTCAAAATCTTTTAGGACTGCGACAGAGATAATAAGAACGTAAAAGCTTCAGAGAAGGGAAGCTCATTGCTTGATTAATACAGAATTAATCACTCGGAGAAATGGATTAACATATGAAAAAGAATTAACAAAGAGAACATCCCCTGGAGATTCATAGCTAATGCACCATAAGGGCCTCGTCGAGCGGTCTGAATTTTGTAGGGGAAGAAGCCAGCGGCAGTACCTGTGAGGAGCTTGAGGGATATGGCGGTAGATTGTGATGAAGCTCTCTCTCTTTGTTCTTGGCAGCAATAAGATTGAGAAAAGACCCCTCTGTTTCTTCTGTCAGAACTGAAGAATTGGGGGAGGATTTAGCCCCAGAATCTTGAACAGACCCAGAATTTTGAAGTGCCTTTTTCTGAGCCTCTTCCTTTAATCTTTTGTAGAGTTTTTCCTCTGCGTCCCTCAAGAACTTGAACTTCGGAGGGGGTGAAGATCTCACCCTGTTCAATTCCGCGTCTGCTGAGGATTCAAACAGGGGATTGAATCCGTGATGACTGTATGAACTCAGGGCCTTCATCGGAGAAGACTTCACCGGAGGCGAGGCTAAGGGGGTGAGGAACGGGCTGTCAAGAACCGGAGCAAAATCACCCAAGCTCTTCGTTCGCGAACTTCTTCTGCTTCTGTCACCTCTAGATTTCCCGTCTTCAGACTCCAGATCCTCCCTAGTTTCCTCTTTGATTGTGAAGAGAAATCTCGGAGGCCCCGCGAGGTTGTGCAGCCTCATGAGCTCCGATTCCAGACCTTCATCCCCATAGGCCTTCAGCAGAAAATCCTTGCCAGAGCCCAGTTCTGGGTCTGGTTCCTGACCATTAGCATCAACGCCTCTTACACTTTCTTGGCTGTTGTTGGGCTGGAAAGAAGAGGGTCGCTTCCAGCAGATAAACTGTAAGAACTCCCTCGCATATTTGGTGTAATGGTCTTCGATCTCCGGGCTGCTGATTCTCCTCTTCCTCCACCACAGCAAATAGTAAAGCTCTGCAACAAGAGCCAGCAGGAGACACCCAAAAACCAGGCTCAAACCGATCCCTAAACCACTGAAAGAAGTCATTTTTCCCGGAATTTCACATCCCCAGAAAAAACTAATCCCAGGCTCAGAATCTCTAGACTCTGGACTACTACAGATTCTTCCAGTCTTTTAGCCAAAAAAACAGAGAAAACCCCCACAGAAAAAGGACTCAAACTAGCATAAGCAACCTCCTCGCCGAAACCCAAGCACAGTAGAAATCCCGGCGCAAGAAACCACCCAGAACCACAAATCTGTTAACGAATTAAAAACAAGACCTTGGCTTATAAACAACACAATTTGGAGAACACGTATCGATTCAGTACTGTAAAAGATGAGGCGCCAGAAAGACTAAAGCAAAACCGACATGATTCGGATTCTGATTACGGGGATGAATGGGCAGGTGTTTGTACTATGTGGTTGGGTGTGGGATGGATGAGAGCAGTTCACATGGTTCACAAAAGCGTGTGTGTTCCATTTAATTAGATCGGAGAAGCTTGGTGGAGAAGAATAGAAAATAAAAGGGTATTGATTGCATCACCCACGCGCGCGTCCATGTAATCTAATCTGGTAAGAGGACAGTGCCAAGGAAAACACCCGTCACCCATGAACATCTAGCTGGGCTTGAGTTTAATATTTTCTGTCTTTATTTTCCCAAAGAAAGAAAGGAGGGGGCTTTGTTGATTTAATAAGCCGGACGGACTACTTTTCCATGAAATTATTGACGAATCAATCCCTAAGATAGGCAGAAAAGTTCTTCCTTCTCGTGAGGGTTTTTTGTTTTGGACTCCAAATGAATAAATCGACTTTTGACATTATTTTTAAAATGAAAAACCTATGAATCTTCTAAGAAGCCAGTTTTAGAAACAAGATGAATTTCTTAATGGCACAAAGTTTTCCCTTGCAAGAATAATGACAAGTTGATATGATTTCGAATTAGATTATTGTCAATTGATCAACTTTTATTGTTTGGTTGAGAGCTACACCTTGTTAAAAATAATATTATATTATATGTGAAGATATTATATTGTTAATGATTAGTTTTAATGGAAAAAAATTAAACTTCAACAAGTTTAAACAAGTCAACAAGCTAAAACCTAGTTATTAGTCAGAAGTTGTTTATAATTTAAAGAAAAAAATAATATTTTATTAATATACTTCTTTCTTGTGAATATTTTTAAAAATTTTTATTACAACATACATCCTTTAACTCACATATATTGAATGTCAAACTTTAAATTTTATAATTTTAATCATTACTAACTTATCACTAAAGACATTGGGTTAGCGACTGTTCAATATTATAAATATCTTAATTTAATGTACTTTTTTATTGGTAATATTTAATAAAAAAAATTTTACAAACCCAATAAAAGAAAAAGAGACTAAAAAAAACTATGTTAAATTTTTATTGGTAACAAAATCAATCTATTTATGTCAGATAGAATTTGGGGCTGCTTGGCGAATCTGTAGACGAGCCCAAATTTGGGTGCAAAGTGGGACCTGATTGATTAAAATCCGGGCCGCAAAGTGCATCTGTGGCCCATATGCCCTCCAAAGCCGGAGCAGTGGCCCCGTTAAATTGCGGACCATTCGAGATCGAGACGTCAAATCGGGGCGGCCCCCTAATGAACAGATAAACTCAAACCCCACCGCGCGTGCACCAACTACGCGATACGACGTAGGTCTAGTGTCAAAGTCGGAGCCTATCATCGCCGGAGCGTGAACGGAATCGTACGGTGGCAATCACGTAAAATTTGAAATGTCATGGTCCACTTCTGTTTGTTCAAATTTATCCGCTGAGTGACTTTGAAAACCAAACGTTCTCCTGACAAAGGCTGCTCTGTTTCTTTCAAATGGCGAAATTTGGATATATCGTTAATGGTGGGTCTTATTGTCCTTTTTTTAATATTATAATTTATACATCTAAAAGCTTAGCTGAATATTATATATGTAAGTTTCATCCCCAATTAATATTCAGTTTCATTAAAAAAGTTTAACATTTATAATATAGTATTCAATTCATAGTAAGTATAATATTTTATTTTTCATGGATGTTAATTTATTTTTTCATTAATGTTGTGAATAGTTGTTGTAACCTATTAATACTTTTAGTGAAGTATCTTTTTATATATGTTGAAGTGTCATCCTCAATCAATAATTAGCTCAATGAAAAAGTTTAAGCTTTACGATATAATATAGTATTATAATTCATGCTTAAATAAAATTTTTTGGGGTGGATTTTAATTTAATTTTTCATTAATGTTGCAAATAGTTGTTGTGACCATTTTAATACTTTTAGTGTAATATCTTTTTATATTTTGAAGTGTCATCCTCAATCAATAATGAGCCCAATGAAAAATTTTAAGCTTTATAATATAATATAGTATTATAATTCATTCTTATATACAATATATTATTTTTCCTAGATGTTAATTTAATTTTTCATTAATGTTGTGAATAGTTGTTATGACCAAATCATTGCTCGTGATGTGGTATTTTCTTTTTAGTATATTCAAGTGTCATCTTTGAATAATAATGAATTTCAATAAAAGAAATTTAACTTTACAATATGACATTAAAGTTTACATTCAAACACATTATTTTATTATTGAATACTGGATTATAGTAATTTCCTCATATTTAGTGAAGAAGCATGTTTACAATAATTGTTCTCATATTACTTAATCATGATATAATATAATCTTCGTAGCTTTAGTATCTATCCCTTTTAATGATCGATTTTAAGTAAGGAGTTTGACTATTTCTAACAATTTAAACAGTACAATACATATTAAATAAATAGTAAGCATTATGTTGAATATAAGGTTACTAGTTCAAATGCCAAATTTATTAATTGTTACGAGTTCAATTTTCTTTGGAAATAATCGATAATTTAACAAAGTTCATTGTTTCGAATCTCATTCATTTATTTTTACATAAAAGCACTTGAACAGGCGGATTTATTTCCACATCTAGAGGGAGTTAATACAAATATTAGGTTCTAAAACCCTAAACTATCTAACATGCGTGGCTTTCAGGCCTGCCAGCATTATCAATATAGTTGATTAGGTTCCATCCATGTCAATTTAAGATTATTAGAGAAGTATAATCAAAATGGTTATATCTTAAACAAAGAAAGTATGGGCTTCGTGATCAGCCACGCTCAAAAAAGAGAAATGAAATGGTGAGCTTTCAACTTCGAAGTAGATAATGCCCGAGGCAACCAAGAAAATCGAACCCATTTGTTCTTTTCCTTCTTCTTTTGATCTGCAAAGAACCTGAGCTAACCTGTTCTGATGTTTTGGAATGTCTTCAGGTCTCTTCCGGGTTCACATCGAACAAAAACAGAAGAAGAAAGTATATTTTACAGCAGCTCGGCGGAAGTCCAATCTTTGCAACTCCAGTGGCTGCAAAATTCATTATTATGGCTACAACTTTGTGGCGAGAATCACAATGGCGACACATGTAGTCGCGGAATCATTGGGCAGGCGGTTCAGATATCAAATTTGTCGTCTAGATTACTCCGGCTCGAGTTGCATTGTCGTATGCGGACTAGCAAGGAGGAAAAGCAATCGTTTTCATTAAATATAATGGAGATGAGAACGAAGCTCCACCAATCTGCATCGAATTCGGTGCTGCACAGTGGAGCAGAAAAGGGCGGAGGGTGGTGGCGCGGTTCACTAGGCGGCGCTGAAAGGTGGCGGCACCTGAATCATGCCCAACAAACAGACATGTATAACTACTCCTACAATAGTTTAGCATCATAGTCAGCGTAAACCCTTTATCACGCATGACCACCTCCCACCTATCATCGCCTTTCGTGTTCCCTATTTGACTGACCCTCTGTGACGGCCTGCATTTATGGCGCATCTGCATGGTTCTTCTCAAATTTCTTAACCCACGCCACCTTTATTTGCATGCCATTGGACCATATATGGTTCAAATCTGTCTTCCCTTGGCTGATTTTGAAGTAGAATCCAGTCTAGTGCTCGGTTTATATAGGCCAAGTCTAATGCTAAACATTCACTAGGCCTTGTACGACTGTGAATTTGGTATAAAGCATGAAGGATGAGGAACTCTTCATGAGAACAGACTGCATAATACCAAGGATAAATCATTTTACTCCTCAAATGAGTGTGTTTTATAATAAGATATCAGCAAATTCTGGCCTACGAAGATGGAATTTGGTGGGTGAATCTTGGTTTTATATAAGCACTAAATGACATAAGAGAAGGGCCAGAAAACATACTCCTAAGGCCGGAAAGCACGCCACCCACAACACAAATCACCTCAACCAAGACGTTTCAACTTCATCTTTCTCTGCACCAATCTGTCCGACTTCAATTTCCAAAGCCTAGCCCTTGCCTACACCTTACAACCCAACCGGCTGTCTTTTTTGCCGTGACATTATACTCTCCTTTTTATTTCAATGGCTTAACCTACATTTACAGGCAGTCTCTGTCATTCCCGAGATATCAGCAGCATTGGGGAACAAATCACCATCATAGAACAAAGTGAAAAAGGATGTGGGCAATATGGTCTTTGGATTTCATTCGATACGTTTCCTAAGGAGGAATACGAAACCCAAACCCCACCTCAGCCACTACCCGCCATGTTTTCAGAGACGTTCAGCACCCAAAAATTATACAGATGTCAGTCTCTCTCTCCCCTTCTGTGTTTGACCATCGCTCTTCCTCCATAAAATACCATGCATGAAGCAAGTCAGAGACTCTCCCCCTTTCATGAACCCTAAAGTCTGGATTCATTACAATTCGAGCAAGACATGGAGGGTGATCATATGGATATGGGAGGTCCAGCTGAGCCTCCGGTGAGTTCACGGTGGAACCCGACGAAGGAGCAGATAACCATGCTTGAGAGCCTGTATAGGCAAGGGATAAGGACCCCGAGTGCCGAACAAATACAACAGATTACAAGCAGATTGAGGGCTTACGGTCACATTGAGGGGAAGAATGTTTTCTATTGGTTTCAGAATCATAAGGCACGGCAAAGGCAGAAGCAGAAACAAGAGAGCATGGCGTACCTCAATCGCTTTTTCCATAGGGCTCAGCCAATGTTCCCTCCCTGTACGAATGGTCTGTCACTTTTCCTTACCTTGGATTTCCATAGCTTCTTATTAGCTTTATTTTTTCTGTGCTTTTGTTCTAAGCTGCCTCTTCATGCAAAAGCCTCGAAATGTACGTTCATGACTGATGAGTATCTCTCTTTAGTTTTTATTATGCAGGCTTCTTTCTGCTTGAGAAATGATTTGTTTATTCATGTTTCCTTTGTATTCTCATCTAGAATGAGGAGGAAAGTTGTTAGAAATGTCTGTTTTGAAATGTTCTATCTTTTTCCTCTAAACTAGTACGAGATTGACAATTTTTTGGTGGAGTTGTCGGCAGTCTCACTGCACCTTATGATTGATTTCAGAACTTTGGCATTGTTTCTTCAGATTTATACTTCGGTTCTGAATATCATTTGCTATGAGCAGTCCCTTTCCTATTTCTGTCCCCTTACTTTTTTCCTTCTACCGTTTTCTTAGTTTTCCAAATTTAAACAAGTTGTATTAAACTCATTTTCTTCTTCATTTTGTCAGTTTTTAAATGGTTCTTCTTCTTCTTTCTCAGTTATCTGCGCCCCATATTACTTTCCACAGAGCCATATCGGGTTTTATCCTCAGTACCACCATCCCAAAGTTTTGCTTCCCGGTGGGATCGGGCGGAGTCCAAGGACTGAAATAATGGAGAAATCAAGAGCAGTTGAAGATGCAGGATGCAATACTGCCCACCAGGAATATGATACGACTATGCACGCGGGTAATAGCGCTGGGGAGCCGGCCACCAGCGATGCTCAAAAAACGTTGCCTCTTTTTCCACTGCATCCAACAGGCATTTTACAAGGAAAAAGAGGAAAGCCATCCACTGGTTTTTCCGCTCGAAACTCCCCTAATCCTGGTCTTTCTGAGGTTGAAGAAGGCTCTGGTGACCAACTTTTCATTGATTTTTTTTCCGGAGAGGGTTCTTGTCAAAGTGGTTGATTGGACGTCTTTTGCTGATTTGTAGTGCAGACATGCATCCATTAGCTTAAATAATAATTGGGCTTTGCTTAATTAGTCTGTGTTGCAGGGTTGTGATTGGTGGGGCACCTTTGTATTTGACAAGGAAGGAAACTGCTGCTGGCGAGGTTATGGATGAGTTCCTCTTTTGATGCACATCTTTGTGTTGTCATGAGTTTTTGTCTTTCCCTCCTTTCTCTAGGCAATGTTGGATCAAGGAAGAAGGTTATTTTATTCAGTTTATGCTTGTTTGGCTTGGTGTTTTAATTTTCAACCCAAAAGAACCAAACTTTGCATGGATATTCTCATACTTGCCTTTTGACACATGATTTCATGCATAACTACTAACCTTGATGGATGTGGTTCATAAATACAATGGTTGTAAATTGTTTTAAAACTGCATTTGGTCTCACAAAGCTACGGCTCTTTTGTCTCTTGTCTCACTAATTGACCTAGTTCTTAGACCTTGATCTATAACCATGGAGCTGGTTTAGCTTTATGGATTTCTTGCTGCGCTGGTAAATGGATCTTGGATCTAGTCGAGTGTGCTTGAAACTTACTCGAGTAAAATTTAGGACAGGCATAGTTTTATGCTTAAACCAAATAACCATGAAGCTACATTAATGGACTCGTTCAACAAAGTCGGACCTCGAGTAAGGGACAAAAATTATAGGTCGATTATTGGGTAGCTTGGGGCAATCAGGCCCCTATGACACAACAAGAACAATTAGGAAAAATATCATCCGTCACATAGCTTGACGATGTAGTTACTTGTCATTTCACCCATGTCGTGCAGAAAAGAAGAAGAAATGGAAAAGAAAGGTAGCTTTGACATACTCGAGAAAATAAGGTAATGTTGATGTTTTTCTAAGTTTTTGTTGGACTAATTCAAGGTTTTTGGGGGTTTACTTTCAGACAGTTCCATTTTTTTTTAACCCCCTTACTTAGGCAAAGGGGTGCAGGGAATAGATCTTGAAGTTGAGATGTCTTAAGTAAATGAAGCCTCAAGCCACCATTTGTCTATTTGAGCTAACTAATTGAGAGATGATGACCTATTCTTTTTTCTCTTAATAGGTAGGGATGTTGAATTTTTGCACACACTAGAGTCTAAGAAGTGATAAGCGAAAGTATGTAAAGTAAGTTATGATACTTATAACCATTTGATATTTTGATTGGTAGCTGTCTCGAGCAATCAATCATTAAGAAAGTCTAACTACTGGTAAAATCATATGGTACAATGCCAAACATGTGTTCCATCTGCTTGAAGGCCTGGAGCTTTTCTAGGTCACCAACGATTGGAATATGAACGAATTGGTGAACACTTGGCTGATTGACAATTGAAGTGAAGCTCAGGGAAAGACCTTCAAGCATTGCGTGTCGTAAGGGACTCCGCAAACACGGGAAAAAAAACTTTGACTGCGCTAAGCTCAAAGAAACCTTTTCCAGCATGCTGTCATTGAATTTGTTACACATGTTTCAGAATCGTTATTCAACTATGGAACCACATGCCGGTGTCATGGCGCCAGAAATATCTAGAGAAAATCTTCAAATAAAATAAAAATATTACAATTCTTGAATTAAATGTCGTTTAATACCGATAGCATAATATGGATCCTCAACTTCATAATGTGGGAGATTCCTCCATCCATTCTTATTGATTTTGAAGTGAACCCTTACACCTTAACATGACCTTAGAGCCAACGAACGAACCTTTGCTTTGTTATTCCTATGCACGCTTTAGATTTGTGAGATTGTTCATTTACGCATAATACTTGTATCAGTCTGTGCATGAAGAGAAGTGTTAGATGTGGATGTTGTTGCATATTCATTGTGTGAGAATGGATATTTAATTTTATAAGTAATAAAAACTTTTCATCTATTGTCAATTAATTTTGAGATGGGTCTTATACCTTAGTAATCTTTAATAAAGATACCCTACAATCAGCCACGAGCAACCTCACAGTTTGTGTCGTGCCATCCTGTTTGCAATTTCCGATTCCTTCTATCTTCTGGGCCTAATGATTGAGCCCAATGGGCCCTCACACTGTCGACTGAAATGAGGCCCACCATGATGAAATAAAATCCGTCTCCTTCACGCGCGAAGAGGACAATGATCCTGGGTGCCTCCGTGGACCCCACTGCCGTCACGGTCAGTCAACCGCACATAACGTCGTCAGTAATAAGTGCGCTTGTCGTTAGTCAGCGTGAATGATTCCAGGGAAGCCAGCGTCCAAATTAGACGGTCTTCCAAACGGCTCCCGTTATCGTTCCTTTCCTCAATCTCTTTGTTCCCCTCTTGCTGCTTATTGGGAACGAGAATTGCTGGTGAGGATCTTTGTTTTTGTGGATTCTAAGCCAATCTCGAAAGGTAATCTTCCAAGATCCCTTCTCCATATACCCATTTTTTTCTTGGTTTTTCTTGTTCTTGGATCCCAGAGTTATTGGAAATCTTTCGCTACATATACATATATGGGTATATATACATATATGATTTTGCCCTATCACTCATTAGGGTTCCTTTGTAGTTAAGATCCAAAAAGATTCATCTTGATGCTTGTGTTCCTAAATAAAGTTGTGGCTTTTATTCATGATGAAGTATTACCGTGATGTTTTCTTGAGGTTTGGTTTGGTTTGTCCAAGAAAATTGGGTTCTATGGGCGTCCTATGAGGTGATTTTTTTAGGTTTTGTGGGATTCAGAATTGGGTTTTCATCGAAACAAAGATTACCCATTGACGGAATAGAGGAAAAATGGGGGAGGATTTGCTCACAAGCCTATCTATTGAGAACCACCATCCATCAACACTTTTGTCCATGGATTCGAGTGCTATGTCGCATGAAGAATTGGACCTGGAGATGAATCGGCCGATAGTCCTTGCTCGACCACCTGATATTAATCTCCCCCTGTCAGCAGAGCGAAGTCCTCCTTTGCAGCCGTGGAATCCTGATCCTTTTGATATGTTGGATGTTGGTCTTGGAACTCAAATTCATGAGCCTGAGACTTTCCTTAATCTTCCAAAGGTGGGGAGAAAATGTGCTAAGAGGTTGGACAGTGTGTGGGGTGCTTGGTTTTTCTTCAGTTATTATTTTAAGCCAGTGTTGAATGAGAAATCGAAGAGCAAGATAGTTTGGGGAAGTAATGGAGTTTCTGGATTTGATAAGACAGATCTTGAGCTGGAAGTGTTCTTGGTTCAGCATGATATGGAGAACATGTACATGTGGGTGTTTAAGGAAAGGCCTGAGAATGCGTTAGGTAAGATGCAATTAAGGAGCTACATGAACGGGCACTCTCGACAGGGTGAGCGGCCATTTCCTTTCAGCGTAGAGAAGGGGTTTGTACGGTCTCACCGAATGCAGCGAAAGCATTACAGGGGCCTTTCAAATCCCCAGTGTGTGCATGGGATTGAGGTTGTTTCATGTCCCAACCTCAAGGGCCTTGATGAGGAAGAACAGAAAAGGTGGATGGAACTCACGGGAAGGGATCTGAACTTCACAGTCCCGCCAGAAGCAAGTGAATTTTGTACATGGAGGAACCTTCCCAGCACAGAGTTTGAGCTCGAGAGACCCCTTCCGCCTTTAAAGACAAATCAACATCCCAAAAAATTGCTTAATGGTTCTAGTTTGAATCTGTCTACTCGAACAACACACCATGTAAATGGTGTTGGAATGGATCTCTCACCTGCTTGCAACAAGAGGAAGAAGGATTTGTTTCTACAAGGTAATGATGAAGATTGTTTCTTGCTCATGAATCAACAAAACGACAGAGTTCTAGATACAGAAATTCACCCAGTTGAACCACCTTGGTTAAATGAATTTAGTGGGGTGATGAGGAATGTATATGGACCTGTCACTGGTGCAAAAACTATCTATGAGGATGACCAGGGATATTTGATAATCATCAGTTTGCCTTTTGCTGATCTTAAAAGGGTGAAAGTTACATGGTGGAATAATCTCACACATGGTGTTGTCAAGATATCATCTGTGAGCACAGCCTGTATGCCCTTCATCAAGAGAAATGATAGAACATTCAAGCTTAGCGATCCATCTCCCGAACACTGCCCACCCGGGGAGTTTGTAAGGGAAATCCCGCTACCCACCCGGATCCCGGACGATGCCAAGCTAGAAGCTTATGGTGATGAAACAGGAACTGGTCTTGAGATTATGGTGCCAAAACACCGGGTGGGACCAGAAGAACATGAAGTTCGAGTATGCCTTCGTCCTCACCTTGGAGCAAACGAGCTTCTGTTGTCCTGATATCACAATTGATAGAAAAATGTAAGGGATATGAGTGTCATGGTCATTTTTCCATTAGTTTGTATTGGAGAAAGAAATTTTTTTCAATTTATCAAATAAAAAGCTTTCGTTTTTACTCTTATCACTTTTCTTTTACTACATACATTCGGCTCGGACTGATTATCTGGTTTTTGTTGTTGTGCATTCTAATAGCTTTGGTCTGGGACTGCTCCTGAGCTTCGAGTTTGAAGTTCTAGGGACAGTGGTAAGGATCCTGCGACCTCATTCTTCACCTCCTTGATATCTCCTAGATTTCAGAATCATGTTGGATAGTCTACTCCCTTCTGGGTTATCTAGATTTTGCTAATCTTGGGTGTATTGTGTTTCTATTGCTAATTTAATGATGCTTCGGTAGAAACATGTAATATATGTATATACGTGTAGACCTTAAAAGCAAATTAGCCTGTACACTCATCGCAACTGTGAGGTCCCTTATCATGGGACATCCATATTTTGCAAATGCCTTGTTTTCTGGTTAGGTTTCTCAATTGGGCAATTTTCATGTATCATCTACGATAAAGGAAATAATGTTATCTATGACCTGTTTGTAAAATAAAAAACTGGGTCTGGATTATAGTGGGTTTCTGCCGAGATTGCTTCAAATGACCTACCAAATAGGGGACAAGAACTACCATACTGTACCCTGTCAATATTAAAACTAATCCCAGTTTTTGTCCTTTTGGATTGATCAGCTTATTATAAAAGATTAATCGCCCTATTATAGTTTATATGTGGGAGAGTAACTTGGAATCAACAATTGCTTGACTTCATTGTATTCGTGAGTTCACGGAAACATTTGTTTCTCTAAATCCACAGAAAGGCATAGTTACAGGAAAGCATAAGGTCAATAAAAAGGCTCGACAATGGGGGAAAATAAAACTTTGTCACGACTTAAAAATACACAATACCGCTTTATATGAGTTCTTGAAACAAAAGCATCAGAGGTTTCTTAACGAAGAAAACAGGCAACTAAGATTCAGACGGGCATTGGAATGATCACCATTCCCAATCTTAAGAAACAAACTAAAACCATTAGCAGGCTATTATTTAATCCACTTCCTCAATCTTGGGACCAGCGCCGCTTCCGCTGCCAGTTGTAGGACCATCCTCATCCATGGCTCCACCCGCATCACCGCCTGCACCTTGGTACATCTTGGCAATAATCGGGTTGCAGATACTCTCCAGCTCCTTCATCTTGTCCTCAAACTCATCAGCCTCAGCAAGCTGGTTCCCATCGAGCCACTGGATGGCCTGGTCAATTGCATCCTCAATCTTCTTCTTGTCGGCAGCGGGAAGCTTAGCAGCAATCTTTTCATCCTTGATGGTATTCCTCATGTTATAGGCATAGTTCTCCAGGGCGTTCTTTGCCTCGACCTTCTTCTTGTGCTCCTCGTCCTCCGCCTTGTACTTCTCAGCCTCCTGGACCATCTTCTCAATCTCTTCCTTGGAGAGTCTGCCCTTGTCGTTGGTGATTGTAATCTTGTTCTTCTGTCCGGTGGTTTTGTCCTCGGCAGAGACATTCAAGATACCGTTGGCGTCAATGTCGAAACAAACGTTGATTTGAGGGACACCCCTGGGAGCAGGAGGAATGCCGGAGAGCTCAAACTTGCCCAGCAGGTTGTTGTCGCGGGTTCTGCTTCGTTCCCCTTCGTATACTTGGATCAGCACACCAGGTTGGTTATCTGAGTAGGTTGAGAACACCTGCTCCTTCTTCGTAGGAATGGTTGTGTTCCTTGGAATCAAAACAGTCATGACACCACCAGCAGTCTCCAGCCCGAGGGAAAGAGGAGTGACATCCAACAGCAGTAAGTCCTGCACTTTCTCGTTACCCTCACCACTTAGGATTGCAGCCTGGACAGCAGCGCCGTAAGCAACTGCCTCGTCAGGGTTAATGCTCTTGCAAAGCTCCTTCCCGTTGAAGAAGTCCTGCAACAACTGCTGAACTTTGGGAATCCTAGTAGAGCCACCAACTAGAACCACGTCGTGAACGTTGCTCTTGTCCATCTTAGCATCCCTCAAACATTTCTCCACCGGCTCCATACACTTCCTGAACAAATCCATGTTCAGCTCCTCAAATCTTGCTCTGGTGATCGTCGAGTAGAAATCAATACCCTCATACAGAGAATCAATCTCAATAGTAGTCTGAGCTGTGGATGAGAGAGTCCTCTTAGCCCTCTCACAAGCAGTTCTCAACCTCCTCAGAGCCCTGGGGTTTCCACTGATATCCTTCTTGTGCTTTCTCTTGAATTCCTGGACGAAATGGTTCACCATTCTGTTATCAAAATCTTCACCTCCCAAGTGGGTATCACCAGCGGTAGATTTTACTTCAAAAATGCCCTCTTCAATGGTGAGAAGAGAGACATCGAACGTCCCACCACCAAGATCAAAGATAAGTACGTTCTTTTCCCCAGTACTCCCTGCCTTCTTATCAAGCCCATAGGCGATAGCAGCAGCGGTGGGCTCGTTGATTATACGCATCACATTGAGGCCTGAAATAACCCCTGCATCCTTTGTGGCTTGACGCTGCGAATCATTGAAGTAGGCAGGGACTGTGACAACTGCATTCTTAATAGTTGTGCCAAGGTATGCCTCAGCAATCTCCTTCATCTTTGTGAGAACCATGGAGGAAATTTCCTCTGCAGAGAATTGCTTCTCTTCTCCCTTGTAATTAACAACAATCATGGGCTTGTCGCCAGGGCCAGGAATCACCTTAAATGGCCACAATTTGATGTCGCTCTGCACTGATGGATCGCTGAACCTCCTACCAATCAATCGCTTGGCATCTGGATACCACAAAACAAACAGATTTATTCAGAACATCTTCCTAGCTCATTCGCGCCACAAATTACACACTTTTAACCTAAAAATTAACATGCATTCTTGTGCCCCGAATAAAACGAAATACATTGAATTCTGATTTTTGACCTACAAACGTTTCTTTTTTATACATCTATACATCTATATTATTTCCCGATGATTCTAAATTCAAACATATGGAGATTGATTACGAAATCCTTTTGCTTCCAAAGTACAGGCTATTGGTGAAGCAAAGCAATAGCATTTACAAAGACAAATGTTCCACCAAAGAGAACCTCTACGACACAAGATCAACAATGTTTTTCCTTCACTAATATTCTCTAAGGAGCCAGCAACCACAGAGATAGCTACAAATTAGGCTTTATCACCTAAAGACACCTCAATTTACGAAAAACAGAGCACATAGACTCTAACATAACAGAACACAACATTATTCATAGGGACGTACTCATTAGGTCAAAAAAAATGTTTCTCCTTCACTCCTCTACTCTAAGATACCAGTAACCATGCAGATAACTGCAAACTAAGCTTTAAAACCAAAAGACTTCTCAGTTCGCGGAAAACAGAGACACAGAACTCTAACATAATTCTCTCTTTCTCAATCAACTAACTACAGCATAATTCCAAGATTCTAGAAAAGAATCACAAATAACAGATGAAGAACATAACAAAGCGCAAATCGCAACTAAAAAAATACAAATATTTAGTAAACAGAGAGCGCAAGAACTCACCGAAAACTGTGTTGGTAGGGTTCATGGCGACCTGGTTCTTGGCCGCATCACCGATCAGACGCTCGGTGTCGGTGAAAGCCACATAAGACGGCGTCGTCCTGTTTCCCTGGTCATTCGCGATGATCTCAACGCGATCATGCTGCCACACCCCTACACACGAATACGTCGTGCCCAAATCGATCCCAATCGCTGGACCCTCACCCTTCGCCATAGCTTCTTCTCAAACTCACACAAAAACACTTGAAAGAACGAAAAACTTCGATTCTGCGAGACACAGGAATTTCTCTATTGAGTGAATAAGAGGAAGGGGATGGGTTAAAAAGGAAGAATCCGATTTCTGGAAGGTTCTGATCGCGGCCCCTGAGCCGTCGGATTAAGATCTTTTGGTAATTTCATTTTTTATTAATTTTTATTGGAGCAGCCCTCCCGCTTTTCTTCGGCTCTTTAACTGTCTACGCGGTTCGAGAATTTTCCAGTACAGTCTTCTAAAGCGACGTGCTGTGATTTGGGTCACTTAAAGCCACGTGCCGTGTTCCGGGTCTGTGACGGATGGCTCTGACGGGGCGGGTTCTGTCATTACCAAATTTGGGAAAGCAGCAATGAGTTTCCTTCAAATTTTTTACACTCCATTCCACTCTTGCCCCCACCGATACCCAAATTTACAAATATCTCCCTCACTTTTATTCCCTCCACGTAAAAAGAAATGTATATACCAAAATATTATAACCAATATAAAAATATATTGTTCTTTAATAAGATACATTATTTTATGATTTTTTTAAATTAATCTATAATTATCGCACATTGCTAAAGTTTAAGTTAGGTTTGTGAGATGATTTATATGTAATAGATGCCTCATTCCCTTAAGTGAGATTTTTAGAATAATTGGACCTTGTAACATTGTAGTAGAGGTCAATCCTTAGGCATCAAAGTAAACAATGACTGAGAATCTAAATAATAAAGATAATATCTCAATAAAAATTGAGTTTAATCATTACAATAATAATCATTTAATTAATTAATTTAATGGTAAGTTAATAATAACTCTGACTATAAATTTTAAAATTTAATATTTCATGTACATGAATTAGTTATATGTGTTGTTATATATATATATATTTATATTTATATTTATATTTATATAAAGCATTATGGTAATCGAATATGTTAGAACTAATGTAAAATTGTTTTACATTATTAAGGTATAAATTTGTATTGTAATTTATATTTAAATGTTTCAAATACATCTTAAATTAACTTTTAAAGAATGTGTTAAAAAACAATGTGAATGAATGTCTATTGTTATTAATATTTTGATCCAAAATTTTCCTTTTATGTGAGGACATCTCCTCCTTAACAACTGGTTTTAGGAAGGTAATGAGATTTTCTAATGGGGAAAAATGGCGTTGGGAAAGGAAGGAGCCAGGAGGGAATGTGTCATGTAAACAACCCACATAAGGAAGTTAACTTCATCTTTAAACATCCAATCCAAGAACACAAACACGTACTACGACAAGCAATCCTCTAGCTTACTGGCTTACAAAAACCAGATAACAACCACCTTATTACCAAGATTGAAACATATTTACAGATGCACAATTTCAGAGGCCTTTGAGAAATTAAATCTATCAACCTCTACAGCCAGCAGATCCTTCGTACATCTTGGCAATGAAAGGGTAGTAGAAGCCTTCCAGCTCCTTCATCCTCTTGTCAAACTCATCTACCTCCCCCATCATGGTCCCTTTCAAGCCACTGGATGGTCTGCTCAATGGCATCTTCAGTCTCATTAGCCAAAGTAGTCTTCACATCTTTCATTCTGTACCTCATGTAGTAAACAAAATTCTCCAGAGCATTCTTTGCCTTAACCGTTTTCTGATGTTCCCTATTCTCCGGCACGTCCTTCTTCACCTGCTTCTTAAACTTCTCCTTCTTAGGCTCTTTATTCGGAGTCACATACCACTCAGCCTCCCTGGCGTCAATCTTGATCTCCTTGTCGGGTTTCTTATCCTTTTGACTGGTTCTACACATGGTCTTCTCAGTCTCCTTTTGTTATAAGTAGTATTTTATTCTATTATATTATGCCATTATTATTGTGTTTTGGACTGGCCGTGTCTTTGTATATTTTGGACTGGCACTTGTGTATTTTGGACTGGCTGTGTATTGGCCCATTTGCTATTGTATTTGTGGCAGAACGGGAAGGAATACAGGGGAGGTTCCAAACACTATTCTCTCTCTATTTACAGAGACCGGCGGTGAAGGGTTCCCGTAATAGAGCCCAACGATTGTCTTGTTTTCTTTGTCTTTTTTTTCACCATTCCGCATACAGGAAGGCACCGTAAGGCTGCTGTCCAGAAGGAGATCTGTCCAGGAGGGCCTACTACAAGGCCACGGGCAGCAGCTCTACGAGCACTTACGGAGGGAGCTCCATCCAACGCCCAACACCTTTCCACCCTCCGGCAGCTGGTTCTTAATCTCCTTATACTCTGGCATGGCTCCAACTAATTCACCATTAGCAGCCTGTTTAGTCTGGTTAATGACCGGATTGCATATGCTCTCCAACTCGCTCATCTTGAACTTGAATTCTTCCACTTCAGCGAGTTGGTTCCCTTCGATTCAATGGATACACCTCTCGATAGCATCTTCGATCATCTCCTTTTGAGCGGATGGCACTTTGGCTACAAAAATTTCGTCCTTGAATGTGTTCCTCATGTTTAAAGCGTACTTCTCAAGTGCATTCTTTTTCTCAATCTTCATGTTGTGCTCCTCATCGTCAACCTTGTATTTATTCGCTTCCTGTACCAACCTCTTCATTTTTTCCTTGGAGAGCCTACCAGTATTTGTGATTACTATTTCCTTCTTCTTTCCAGTGGCTTCGTCTTTGGCGGAGACGTTCAAGATACCGTCGGCTTCTATGTCGAAGCAAACGGTGATTCGTGGAGCTCCATCAGAAGTAGCACGAATACCTGAGAGCTCAAGCTTGCCCAGAAAACTGTTCTCTTGGATTCGTGTACGTTCGCCCTCATAAATCTGTATGGTCACACTACGCGGTTTATCAGATTTGGGTGAGAAGTCCTGTTTGTCAAATTTAGCAGAGACCTCCATCTCCTTCTTGACGGGGATGGTGGTGTTTCTTGGAACCAACACACTCATGACAGCCCCAGAAGTCTCCAGACCAAGGCCTGGAGGAGTGACATCCAGGCACAAAATGTTCTGCAACTTTTTACTAGCCTCTTTGTTGAGAATCGCAGCCTGAACAGCAGCGCCGTAAGCAACAGCCTCATCGGCGTTAATCTTCTTGCAAAGCACCTTCCCCTTGAAGAAGTTTTGCAACAATTTCTGAACTCTAGGGATCCTGCTTGACCCTCCAACCAGAACCACATTATGGACGCTGCTCTTATCCATTTTAGCATCCTTCAAACACTCCTCAACAGGCTCTATACACTTCCAGAATAAATCCTTGTTAAGCTCCTCGAACCTTGCTCGGGTGATGTCGGAGGAAAAGTCAATACCTTCGTACAAAGAATCAATCTCGATTGTTGTTGTAGTAATAGATGACAACATCCTCTTAGCCCTTTCACAAGCAGTCCATACTTTCCGGAGAGCCTTACCTCCCGTAATCTCCTTCTTATGCTTTGTGTTGAACTCTTCAGCGAGATGTTCCACCATTCTACGGTTAAAATCTTCGCCACCCAAGTGGGTATCGCCGGCGGTAGCTTTTACTTCAAAGATTCCCTCTTCCATGGTGAGAAGCGACACATCCAACGTGCCACCTCCAAGATCAAAGATGAGCACGTTCTTCTCACCATTGCCATCCTCCCTGTCAAGCCCGTATGCAATTGCAGCAGTAGTAGGCTCATTGATAAGACGCGTCACGTTTAGGCCGGCGATGACACCAGCGTCCATTGTCGCTTGCCGTTGCGAGTGACTGAAACGAGCAGGGACGGAGATTACAGCATTCTTGATCTTCGACCCGCAATGAGCCTCTGCTATCTCTTTCATCTCTATCAGAATCATTGAAGAGATTTCTTCAGCCAGAAACCCCTTTTCCTCGTGCTTGTATTTGACAACAATAAGGGGCCTCCCATTACCAGGAACCACCTTGAATGGCCACAATTTCAAGGCACGTTGTACAGTGGCATCATTGAATGGCCTTCCAATCAAACGTTTGGAGTCTTCGTAAAGCCGACAGAACATCAAGAAGCAAACAGTTATTTACAAGAACCATTCTCTGCTTTATAATAAGTACATTTATCACCTTAATTTCATTTAAAGCAATTAGAAAGGAAAAGAGGTTCAGCCTTTTGCGCTACTAATGGATTTGCTCGATGTAAAACATTCATGAAAATTCTAAAATGTAAACACGTAACGATATCAGAAAAGCAGGAACTTACCGAAAATAGTGTTGGTAGGATTCATGGTTGCTTGATCCAAGGCCGCTTGACCGATCAAACGGTGGATCTCGTTGAAAGCTACATAAGATGGGGTCTTTCGGTTCCCCGACTCGTTGGGTACGATCTCCACCCGATTACGATTCCACACTGCCACACAAGAGTAGCATGTTCCCAAATCGATCCCAAATGCTGGACCCTGGCCTTTTACCTCCACAGCAAGGAAAAACGGACAGAAAGTGTTGGGAGAATTCAACAAAGTCGCATCATCCACACAGAGATTGAACACACAAATATAAGAACGCACACACCCAAATACAACAGATTTAAGAGGTTCGGAACATCATAATGTCCTACGTCCCTTGTAGTCTCTTCTCATTAGATTTTTCCATACATTCCAATAGGTATCTCATGGATTCTCTCATCAACTAGAATCCATGAGAGGGGCCTTTTTCAACAATTAGCCCCTCATGGGGACTCTCTCAATTTGTCCCATTAGGTTTCTCTATACTTCTCCTATTTATAGAGAAACTCTAAAGGAATCCTAGTTGAATACTATTAGGAAAATCTACTTCCACATAAGGATAAGAATCCTACTCCAACACTACTAGGAATAAGGATAAGAATCATAATCCAACACTACTAGGAAATCCACTATATCTAGAAGATATTTCCTAGTTCTACAATTATATAGAAACCCTTGATTGTAATGACAACCATACCCTTTAACCTAATTGTTCCACCAATCCTAACAATCTAATTCTCCCAACAAGTGGTATCGGAGCCATGTTTTGGATCCCAACAAGTGGTATGGGAGACAAGTTTGGTTTCTAACAAGTGGTACGGTGAGCGTGGACCGTGGAAGATCGGGACCAAAGATGATAGATTGAACATGGTGAACGCAATTGAAGAAGCAGATTGATGTGTTTTAAGGTGAGATTTTCTCTTTCCCTAAATCCAGTTTGATTTTTGGATGATATTGATGTAGATCAACTGGAATACATTGTTGGAGTTGTGGATTGAGGTTTGCAAAGTGCAGATCTATGTCTCTCTGTTTATATCTGAGCATTTGGCTCAAGTTGTGGTGTTAGATGACAGAGAATGATGGAGATATTGATGTTTGAGGGGGGAGCACTTTGTTGAAGTTGTTGATGAATTGTTAATTGAGGGGGAACATGTTATGCTCCTATGTTGATGTGATTGATGAAGTAAAAATTTGGGATTTTTCAAGTCTGTCGATATTTAGATGAGGTGTATTGAGACTCCGACGGTTGATTCCGGGGAAGCACCAACAATTCTGAATAGGAGGTGGACTCTTCATTGGGGATTTTGAAGAGTGATCTCAATTGTTGTGGAAGTCCTATGATTTTTACTTTTATTGAGGGCCTCATGGTGGAGGACACATTTAGATGGAAGAAGCCCATGATGATGTGCGGATGCCTGGAGAGAAACACGGCCTAGGAGAGGTGTAACCTAGAAGAGGCTGCAGTGGAAGTGCCTAAGAAGGTATGACCTAAGAGAGGCGTGGTTTAAAGAAAAGGCAAGATGGCACAGTTGATGCGGGCTTGTTTTGAAGAGAGTTTTGTCCAGTCTTTCTCTATCAAAAAGATTGTGGCTATTGAGTTGAAGAGAGTTTTTGCAATCTTCTCTTTCAAAAGATTGTGGTTGAAGAGAGTTTACTTAGTCTTTCTCTGTCCAAAGACTATAACTGTGGAAGTTAAAGAGAGTTTCTCCAATCTTTCTCTTTCCAAAGATTGTGGTTATGTAGTTGATAATTTGAAGAGATTTTCCATACTTTCCTATGGTGCAGGGATGTTGCACCAAATTGTTCCAAGGAGGAGATTGTTAGGATTGGTGGAACAATTAGGTTAAAGGGTATGGTTGTCATTACAATCAAGGGTTTCTATATAATTGTAGAACTAGGAAATATCTTCTAGATATAGTGGATTTCCTAGTAGTGTTGGATTAGGATTATTATCCTTATTCCTAGTAGTGTTGGAGTAGGATTCTTATCCTTATGTGTAAGTAGGTTTTCCTAATAGTATTCAACTAGGATTCCTTTAGGGTTTCTCTATAAATAGGAAAAGTATAGAGAAACCTAGTGGGCAAATTGAGAGAGTCCCTATGGGGGGCTAATTGTTGAAGAAGGCCCCTCTCATGGATTCTAGTTGATGAGAGAATCCATGAGATACCTATTTGAGGAGAGGGAATGTATGAGAAAATATAATGAGAAGAGACTACAGGGGACGTAGGACATTATGATGTTCCGAACCTCTTAAATCTGTTGTATTTGGATGTGTGCGTTCTTATATTTGTGTGTTCAATCTCTATGTAGATGATGCGACTTTGTTGAATTCTCCCAACAGAAAGAGATAACAGAAAGCAACAAAGAAATCTCTTAGAATTCCAACGAGAAAGATCACAGAGACTCTGACCTGAACAACGAACTTGGAATTTGACAGGGCTAGCCAGTAGTTCCATTTATACAATGTCCAGCTGCGGACTTGGCACGCAAGTATTGAGGCCTTCACTTTTCCGTACGTCGATCTCTTTATTCTCTTTTCTTGGTTCACTTTGAAATTGACTTCAGAAACCGTAAATCATTTCCCATAAACAAAAACAGGAATGGGGATAAATGATCACCACAATTATTAATCCAAAGGCACTCATATTCCATTCATCAATTTTTTTCCGATAAACTTGCACTTCAGCTTGTGACTGGCCAAGCAGGGCCTGGACATCGGGGTCGTTGCCTTCTCTGTTGCAAACCCTCCAGCCGGAGTTGGGGTGTCCTGGGTCCCCTGTCTCCATCACCTTGTGGAAGTCGGGCTCGTTGCCTTTTCTGTAGCAAACCCACCACTCAGAAGTTGGGTTCTCCTGTCTACACCACCCTTCATGCTCTTTTTTTCTGCCACCGAGGAAACTACGTGAACAGAGTAGCAACGATGAGGAACGCCGAATGTCAAGCTTGACGGGGAGAGCTTATTCAACAAGTTCTGAGTGAATTTATGTTGTGTTTATGATCGTATCATAATCAGATAGGACCTGTCAAATTGATTACTGTTTTCCCACGTTCAACATATTTTGATATTACTTTTTCTGTATGTTAGATATTATGGTTTCTTCCAAAAGTAATCATACTTCGATTTACAACAAGAATGGAGAATTCTTTGTACAAGTCAGGAAGTTTATTGAAATTAAAAAGAACAAGTGTTTGATTAATTATCATAAATTAAGTTGATCAAATTTTCATAATACCTAATTCATTTAATCCTATAGGAGATTAAGATATTTACGTGATTTATATATATCTAAAATTGAGAGTCAAGTGTTAAGTAATGAATGGTTATTCGTGTTTTATGTATGTTTTTGAATTATTAAACTTGTAATAGTCATCCATTTGTATGCTCATCATTAGAATTATTCAACTTGTGATAGTCATCCATTTTGTATGCTCATCATTGGAGGTTATGTAGAACTCCCAACATTTTAAGCATTCATGAATTTTGTGACAAATGATGGAAATAAAAATAAAAACAAGTATATAAGAGGAGTATTTTGCCATCATATTTTTTTCTAATATATTTTCTTCTTGGTGAAAAATTATTTTTTTTTGACTTTTTCTATTTTATCCAGTTGATTTTTTTATGCCTATTGATTTTTTTTTTTTTTGAAAATCACAAGTTTTTCTTTTAAAAATATTTTCACAACATTTTTTTGCCATAACTGAAACTAGAAAGTTGATTTTTTTTTTACCTCCTTTTTAGCTTTAGCCATTGAAATTAAAAAGCTGATTTTCTCTTATCACGTAATTTATTCTAAAACCAAGACTCTTCATCTTCTTAACAAGTACCTAGCTTGTGAATAAACGTTGCTTATAATCTCTTGGTCCCAAGTTAGATAACTTGTTAAAGAATTGATCTAAAGGATATTTAGTTTTTGATAGTTCTATTAAAAAGTAATATTTTTGATAAAATTTAACACATTCTTCAAACACACACATATTGTGTAATTCTAGCTTGGACAGCAAAAAATTTGTGTCTTCTTAATTATCCAAATATTCTTAATTTATATGGATAAATGTTGATTACAAAGTCTTTTTGTTTACAAGGTATAGGCTATTAGTGAAGCAAAGCAATAGCTTTTACTGAGCTAAATGTTCCTCAAAAGAGAAAGTCTACAACACAAACCATTCATAAAGACATTTTCTTTTTTTACGCCTTAAATGCTCAATAATGTTTTCCCTTTACCTATATTCTCTAATGTTGTGGGAAATCATCAATAGCGCAACACCCACAGAAGGATCACAGAACACACATAACAAGCATGCACATAATTACAATAGATTTAAGGAGTTCTAAACCAAACAATGCCCTATATCTCTTATAATCTCTCATTATTAATTTTTTATTTATTTATTTTTCTTACCAAATGAACATATCATAAATATTATTATTATCTAGAATTCATGGAAAGATACTTTCCAACAGGCGAACTCGTTCTACTTGTCGCCCTTTGAGTTCCTCCTCCTCTCTTTTATTGGAAGAGGAGCTTAGTCGTCACAATTACATTATTGCCTTCAATATTCAAGGACATTACAAGTTTGTGCTCAACATATTTTTCCATACTAACATTTAAGGGGCTGGCAACCACGCAGATAACAACAAATTAGGCTTTATCATCTAAAGACCAGAGCACATTGACCCCAGTATAATGGGACACAAAATTGTTCGTAAAGACATTATGCTTGGGTTCACAACAGTGTTTCTCCTCCACTTTTCTACTCTAAAAGGCCAGTAACCATGCAGATAACTGCAAACTAAGCATAATTCCAAAACTCACAAAAAGAATCATCAATAACAGATGAAGAAGAAAACAGAGCGCAAATCCTAACCAGAAACCACTGAAAATCAGTGAACACGGAGCAGAAGTGAGTACCCACCGAAAACAGTGTTGACCGGGTTCATGGCGACCTGGTTCTTGGCCGCATTGCCGATCAGATGCTCGGTGTCGGTGAACCCCACATAAGATGGCGTCTTCCTATTTCCATACTCATTCGCAATGATCTCCATGCGGTCGTGCTGCCACACCCCCACGCACGAATATGTCGTGCCCAAATCGATCCCAACCGCAGGACCCTCACCATTCTTCATAGCTTCTTCCCAAACTCACACAAAAACACTTGAAAGAACAAAAAGCTTCGACTCTGCCAGACACAAGAGTTTCTCTGTTGAGTGAAGAAGAGGAAGCATATGGGTTAAAAAGGAAGAGTCTGATGTCTGGAAGGTTATGATCACGGCCTGGGAGCCATCGGATCAAGATCAATATGGGGCATATTAACTTTTACTTAAGTATAAAGTGGTTCACATTTAAATGTCTCCTTTATCTTTTAGATTAAATTTTACAAGCTTTAATAACAAATTTAGTGAAGAGTGTGTATTTAAAAACAGTATGAATTTACGGAGGTAATGAGATTATCTAATGGAGAAATTAGTTGTTAGAGAAAACGGCAAAAATGGTGTTGGGAAGGGAAGGATGCAAGAGGGAATGTGTCCTGCAAACAACCCATATAAAGGAAGTTAACTTCGTGTTTAAACATCCAACCCAAGAACACCAACATGTACTATGACAAGCAAACCTCTGGTTTACTGGGTTACAAAAACCAGATAACAACCACCTTATAAACAAGATTGAAACATATTCACAGATGCCCAATTTCAGGGGCCTTTGAGAAGTTAAAATCTATCAACCTTTGCTGCCAGCAGCTCCTTCGTGCATCTTGGCAATGAAAGGGTAGCAGAAACCTTCCAGCTCCTTCATCCTCTTGTCAAACTCATCTACCTCCCCAACATGGTTCCCTTCAAGCCACTGGATGGTCTGCTCAATGGCATCTTCAGTCTTAGCCAAATCAGTCTTCACATCTTTCACTCTGTACCTCATGTAATACGCAAAATTCTCCAGAGCATTCTTTGCCTCAACCGTTTTCTGATGCTCCCCATTCTCCGGCAAGGCCTTCTTAACCTGCTTCTCAAACTTCTCCTTCTTGGGCTGCTTATCCGGAGTCATATACTGCTCAACCTCCCTGGTGTCAATCTTTATCTCCTTGTTGGGTTTCTTATCCTCTTGACTGGTTCCACCCATGGCCTTCTCAGTCTCCTTTCCACCCTCCGGCAGCTGGTTCTTAATCCCCTTATCCTCTGGCGTGGCTCCAACTAAATCACCATTAGCAGCCTGTTCAGTCTGGTTGATGACCGGGTTGCATATGCTCTCCAGCTCGCTCATCTTGAACTTGAATTCTTCTACCTCAGCGAGTTGGTTCCCTTCGATCCAAAGGATACACTTCTCGATTGCATCTTCGATCATCTCCCTCTGAGAAGATGGGACTTTGGCCACAAAAATTTCGTCCTTGAATGTGTTCCTCATGTTTAAAGCGTAGTACTCGAGCGCATTCTTTTTCTCGAGCTTCTTGTTGTGCTCCTCATCGTCGGCCTTGTATTTCTTCGCTTCCTGTACCAACCTCTTCATCTCTTCCTTGGAGAGCCTACCAGTATTTGTGATTACGATTTCCTTCTTCTTTCCAGTGGCTTCGTCTTTGGCGGAGACGTTCAAGATACCGTCGGCATCAATGTCAAAGCAAACGTTGATTCGTGGAGCTCCATCAGAAGTAGCACGAATACCTGAGAGCTCAAGCTTGCCCAGAAAACTGTTCTCTTGGATTCGTGTACGTTCGCCCTCATAAACCTGTATGGTCACACTACGCCGTTTATCAGAATTGGGTGAGGAGTCCTGTTTATCAGATTTGGCTGAGACCTCCATCTCCTTCTTGACGGGAATAGTGGTGTTTCTTGGAACCAACACGCTCATGACAGCTCCAGAAGTCTCCATACCAAGGCCTAGAGGAGTGACATCCAGGCACAAGATGTTCTGCACTCTCTTACTAGCCTCTTTGTTGAGAATCGCAGCCTGAACTGCAGCACCATAAGCAACAGCCTCATCGGCGTTAATCTTCTTGCAAAGCACCTTCCCCTTGAAGAAGTTCTGCAACAATTTCTGAACTCTAGGGATCCTGCTTGACCCTCCAACCAGAACCACATCATGAACGGTACTCTTATCCATTTTAGCATCCTTCAAACACTCCTCAACGGGCTCTATACACTTCCAGAATAAATCCTTGTTAAGCTCCTCGAACCTTGCTCGGGTGATGTTGGAGGATAAGTCAATACCTTCGCACAAAGAATCAATCTCGATTGTTGTTGTAGTATTAGATGACAGCATCCTCTTAGCCCTTTCACAAGCAGTCCATAATTTCCTGAGAGCCTTATCTCTAGTAATCTTCTTCTTATGCTTTGCGTAGAACTCTTCAGCGAGATGTTTTACCATTCTACGGTTAAAATCTTCGCCACCCAAGTGGGTATCGCCGGCGGTAGCTCTCACTTCAAAGACTCCCTCTTCCATGGTGAGAAGCGACACATCCAACGTGCCACCTCCAAGATCAAAGATAAGCACATTCTTCTCACCATTGCCTTCCTCCCTGTCAAGCCCGTACGCAATCGCAGCAGCAGTAGGCTCGTTGATAAGACGCATCACATCCAGGCCGGCGATGACACCGGCGTCCATTGTCGCTTGACGTTGCGAGTGATTGAAACGAGCAGGGACAGAGATTACAGCATTCTTGATCTTTGACCCGCAATGAGCCTCTGCTATCTCTTTCATCTTCATCAGAATCATTGAAGAGATTTCCTCAGCCAGAAACCGCTTTTCCTCGTACTTGTATTTGACGACAATAATAGGCCTCCCGTTATCAGGGTCAGGAATCACCTCGAATGGCCACAATTTCATGCCAAGTTGCACTGAGTCATCATTGAACCGCCTTCCGATCAAACGTTTGGAGTCTTCATACAGCCGACAGAACACAACGAGTAAACAAGTCATTCCAAGAACCATTCTTGACTTCGTAATGAGTACATTTATCACCATAATTTCGCTTAAAACCATTAGAAAGAGAAAGGGGTTCAGCCTTTTTGCGCTCCTAAGGGATTGGTCGAAGTAAAACATTCATGAAAGAAACCAAAGCAACATTTGAAAAAGGACTCGAATTTTTCTTTGCTTGCTCTGTGATAAGCGGAAAATTCTAAAATGTAAACAAATAACGATATCAGAAAACCAGAAACTTACCGAAAACAGTGTTTGTAGGATTCATGGTTGCTTGATCCATGGCCGCCTGACCGATCAAACGGTGGGTCTCGTTGAAAGCTACAAAAGATGGGGTCTTTCGGTTCCCCAACTCATTGGGAATGATCTCCACTCGATTACGATTCCACACAGCCACACAAGAGTAGCACGTTCCCAAATCGATGCCAATCGCCGGACTCTGGCATTTCCCCTCCATCGCAAAGAAAAATGAACAGACAAAGAGATAACAGAAAGCAACGAATCAATCTCTTGGGTTTCCAAAGAGAATGATCAAAGAGTCTCTGAACAGAAGAATGAACATGGAATTTGACAGGGCTAGCCAGTGGTTCCATTTATAATACGTCCGTCTGCAGACTTGACTCGCAAGTCTTGAGCCTTGTTTCTCGGATTACAGGATTGCTTTTGGAATGCAGGATTAACCTACTCCTCCTTTTCTACTTTTCCGTACGTCGATCCCATATTGATTCTCTTTTCTTAGTCTTTGAAATTGACTTCAGAAACCGTAAAAGCATTTCCCATAAAGCATTACTAGAATTATTAAATCCAAAGGCACTCATTTTCCATTCATCAAATTTTTTCAGATAAACTTGTATGCCAGCTTGTGATTGGCCAAGCAGAGGGTGGACATCGTGGTCGTTGCCTTTTCTGTAGCAAACCCTCCATCAGAAGTTTGGGTCTTCTGTCTTACGTCACCTTGTGTAAGTCGGGGTCGTTGCCTTTTCTGTAGCAAACCCACCACTCAGAAGTTGCCATCCAAGAAACTTCGTGAGCAGAGAAGCAATGATGAGGAAACGCCGAATTTCGAGCCTGAGGGGGACAACTTCTTGAACAAGTTTGAGTGAATTTATGCTGTGTTTTTGATTTATCATAATCAGATTGAACCTGTGTAATTGATTACTGTTTTCCCAAGTTTAACATTCTTTGATATTACTGTTTCTTTATGTTTGATATTATGGTTTCTTCCAAAAGTAATCATACTTCGATTTACAACAAGAATGGAGAATTCTTTGTATAAGGAAGTCCTGAAGTTTATTGAAATTAAAAAGAACAAGTGTTTAACGATTCCATCCGATTAATTATTATAAATTAAGTTGATCAATTTTTCATAACACCTAACCCATTTAACCCTCTAAGAGATTAACATATTTACGTGACTTAGATGTATTTAAAATTGAGAGCCAAATGTTTAATCATAAATGTTTTTTAAGTGTAGTTGAGATAATAAAAAAGTCTTGTTGAAAGATTTTGAATTATAAAAAAGACTTAGCATGATTTTGATTATAAAAAAAAAGTTAAGTTATAAATGGTTACTCATGTTTTATTTATGTATAATTATAAAACATGTGAGAACATGCATGAATTTTATGATAAATGATAGAAATGCAACTGAAAACAAGCATATGGAAGGAGTATTGCAAGGTTATTTTAAGAAAGAAAAATACAAAAAAAAAAAATATATATATATATATATTGTTATGTGGCTGCCTACGTCATGTCTGATAGACCCTAAAGGAGGCTTTTGACAAGCTATCGATGAGAATGAATGCTCATTTTGCGAATATTTGGAAGCCAGGCATGTGGAAATCGAGAGGGGTCCTATTTTCTGTAAAATATCTTAAGCTTGATGAACGTCCTGGGGGGTAGTAGAATCCTGCCCTTATTGAGTCTTGACTGTAATGATAAACTGTAACGCCATAATCGCGGAGTGGACAATCGTAGAACTTAGAAGGCTGACAAGTCTGTAAAGTCATTTTTTTGCAATCTAACTACTGATTTTCTCTTGCGGGGCAAAGTCTCTTTCCAACGAAACTACGGTCTCTTTCTCATGAAACACGCTCCAGAAATTCTCTCTTTTATGGTCTCTTTCTCACATAGAGGTGATGAATCATGATCTCACAATCAAGATCTTTACTAACTCTCCACTTACTAACGACTTCTCTTTGATTGTTATCTAACTCTTCTTTGTTCATCTTAAGATTCTAATGCTTATATTAACTTTGATTTTAGGGAAAATATTAAAATATATTAATATGGTTCGGGATTTCAAGAGGTTGGTAGTCCATCATCTTTTGGACAAAATTTTACTTCTCACTAGTTTGTCTTGCTAGTAACTTCTGTACTCTATGTTCAAAGGGTATGTTCTTAGGGAGTTTCGTTTGGATTCTCTCTGTGGGTGACCTAAAGTATATGTTAAACTCTATGTTTGCTCTTGATCTTTATTCATTTGTTGTAGAATGTTGTGTGAAGTTGTAAAAAACCCTAAAACTAAGGTTCCAACTCACTTTTGGAGGTGTACTCGATTAACTTCATACGTGAGCTTTCACTTGTATTCAGACACTGCTTGAGAGAACGTAAATTTTAGGTAATGTCTATTGGAATATCCGTTTTGAAGGATAGAGCTAAGACATCTAACCTTTAAAGTTCTTGAGGAATTGTGAGTACAAAAAAGTGGAAAGAAGACCTTTTAGTGTTTGCTAAAGGAGGTGGAAGAAGGCTTTTACTTTTTAAGGAGATCTACTTAAAAAAGTGTTTATGCCTTGTTTGATTATTCTTTTGGCCGTGAAATTATTCCGGTTGCTTTATCATTAATTCTGAATAGTTTTATTTTGCTCATTAAATACTTAACAAATTGAACACTAGCTAGATAGAAAAACTTTGAAATTAAATAAACAAAAAAAGGACTAAATATATGGATTCATACTACAAATCAAAGAAAAACAAATAAAATGAAGAAAAAGGGTACTTAATCAATTCAATCCCCTTTACAAATTAAGTTTGGGGACACATCATGAATCTTTCTAGACATGTGGAAATTGTTAAAAATATAGCTCATCTAAAGTCCCAAGCCAAATCCACATAGCAATAGAGGCTTGAATCTACCTCCCCCATTCTGCATAACTTGGCACCTCCACACCTCACCTTGGTAGTAGAAGACTTTAGAATTTCTCATCATTCTTTAAAATCTAAATCAAGACACCTTACCATAATGCTGGTGACACATTTTGGACACTTAGACTCACCATAGCTCTCCAACACTACACCTAACAACAATGCTTCAATGTTATTGATTTGTAATTTGCTACCATAGATTCTTATGGTTGTATTTATTATTTTGTTGTATTTTTTCTTATTGTACACGTTATTTTTTCTTGCATTTCTTTGTCTATAAATAAGCCTTTCTTGTAGCACATTTCTAGTGCCCATTATTTTCAAGTTAGATATAGAGTCTTGCACTCCCATTTTTGTTGTTCTTCTTGATATCTATAGCCTCTAACAAACCTTGTTCTTTTTTTCCGACTGCTTCTATGGTTGACAAACTCCCTTATCCATTTCCTTCCTCTCTTAATGTTTCAAGCTTTGTTACCTCAAAGCTTTTTAAGACTAGTTACCTTCCTTGGGTTACTCAAGTGAAGTCTATTGTCCAACATCAAAAGTTGCCTAGATTTCTTATGGGTGATACTCTTTGCCCATAAGAGTTTTTGACCATTGATGGGGAAAAAAAGCTTAATCTAACCTATGGATCTTGGCACTAGGTGATAGCTTGGTCAAGTCATGGCTCATTAGCACCTTGACTAAAGAGGTGCTTAGTTGTGTTTTTAAACTATAGACCTTTACCAAAATTTGGAAGACTCTGTTGATCACTTCATGCAGCATACATAAGTAGGCAAATTTAATATTTAGTCTCACCTTCATAACTTACAAAAGGGTAACAAAGGTTTGTCTATTTACCTAAATGAATTTCAAAACTTGTGCAATCTTCTCAGTGTAATTAAAGAGCCTTTCCTTGAAGCCATAAAGATTTTTTGTATGCACGACATGTTTGGCAAAAAGTATGAACCAATTCACACCTTTGAGTGCACTGTCATGTTCAAGCCACCCATCCCAACTTACTAAAGTTGTTGCTTAACTACATACTTTTGATGTTTAATCTAGCAAGTATAGTTTTACCTCCTTTGTTATTAAAGTTGTATGTGTTGCTCAGAGGAACAATACACAAGGTGGATGCTTGGGTGGTCATGGTCTTCATTTTGCCAATCCTTCAACTTTACTAGTCATGGTTTTCTACAGTCTAACTAGAACAAATAAAACTTAGCCAGGCCTAGTCAACCTCTGCAGCATAAATCCAATTCTACTCAGTTAGGTGGATGACCTCTCCTTTATCAAATCTATTTCAAACAAGGTCATAGTACTCTTTAATGCTATTGGCATTTTGACCATACATATTAGTATGATGATGTTCCTTAAACACTTGTAACTCTGTAAATAATAAAATAATTGGTTTATAAGTGGGTTCCTAATATTAGGGCCACTTCTCTTGTGACTAATGATAAGGGTAAGCCTAATACAACAATTTGTTACTCTGGACCATCTTCTATTAGGGTTGATAATGGTAAGACTATTCCTATTTCACACATTGGCAATGTTTATGTGAAAGGATTCTTTTACTCTTTTCCTTTACATCCAGTCTCAATTGTTCTTCTTATCAAATGCAATTTGCTTTTAGTTTTACAACTTACCTCAAATATTCTATGCTACTTTAAGTTTGATTCACATGGTTTTCTCATTAAGGATCTATGGATCAAAACAATAATGGCGAAGGGTGTTAGACAAGGAGGATTGTGCATTCTAGATGCTACTGCTAAGGAAGATCATAATTCTCCTAAGGTTGTTGAAGCATTTTTCTCAATGCAATAGTAGATAGTTGATGTGCAAACATGGCATCACTGCTTGGGTCACCCAAATAATCAAGTAATATAGTGGCTTCTCCCTCATGAGAAGATTGGAGTTAAAGGACCTAATAATAATCTATTTTGTACTAGTTGACATACTAGTAAGAGTTCTAAACTCATGTTCCTTCCATCTATTGAATGAAGCATTATCAGGGCTTTTGCAATCTTTGGGGGCTAACACCCATTCCTTCTTATTAAGGTTTTTGTTTCTCTAATGTGTTAATGGATGATTTCACATGCTATATGTGGCATTATCCTTTTAAGTGAAAATATGATTTCTATGATATTTTTGTTAACTTCAAATCCATGATAGAAAATTATTTTTTTCATAGATAAAATGTCTTCAAACTAATCAAGGAGTTGAGTTTATCAACACTTAACTAAAGGACTTTTTACAAACTCATGATATTATTCACTACACTTCTTGTCCTTATACACCAAAGCAAAATGGTTTATCAAAACACCATCATGATTATTTAATTAAGCTTTCCTTATCCATTATGCACCATGCATCCATTCTTATTATTTACTAAGTTGAGATTTTCTCCTCAGTTGCATATATATAATTAATCATTTACCTTTTAGAACATTGCAAATGAAATTGCTATATCAATTACTTTATAAACAGATCCTGAATTATCACTTCCTATGCTCACTAGGATGTAGTTGCTTGAATACCTTCAGCCTTAAGCAAAAAACAAGTTTGACCACATATCTATTAAGTGTTTCTTGTTTATAGCAACACTTATAAGGGATATAAGTGTCCTCACCTTCCTAATGGTCATCTATTTCTTTCCCACCATGTTCTATTTAATAAAGGTTCTTTTCTATTTGCTTCTCAAAATTATGGAGTGTTTGGAAACTTATATCTTTCAAATGACTCTCCTTCCGTAGCATCATCATCTCACTATATACTAAATGAAGGCTCGTCATTACTACCTCATGAATCGAACAATTCACTTTTTGCTTTTAAGCCTTTAACTAATCAGCCCACGGAGGACTCTTTTCATGAAAAATACATTTCTTTTTTTAATCATAGGTCTATATCTAAACAATTAGTGAAGGACCCTTGTTCAGCTAATGATAAAACAATAGATTTGTTCATGCCTCCTTATTCAATTGTTGTGGGTTTTAAATCAAATAAACTTGTAACACCACTTTCATCATTTGCTATGAGTTTATAATTTATGCAACCTAACTTAGCACAAGATTGCTTAACTCAGCCTTTACACCCTTCGTCCAATGAGCTCGCACAAGATTCACTTAATAAAACATTGTCACCCACCTTACAACCTGAGCTTCATTCCTCTTTAATAGTATCACCACTCATATCAAATCCTTTAAGCTTAAATTCACGTATTTCATCAGCACCACTTCAATCAACTCATCCCATGATAACAAGAAGTAAACATGGAATCTTCAAACCTAATCCCAAATATGATCTTCTTACTTCCATAACAATAACTCATCCTCTTTCCTTTATTGGTGAAGCTTTACATCATACTAGTTAGAGAACTGCCATGGACGTAGAAATTAATGCTTTACATTGCAACTCCACCTAGACTTGTTCCATGACCTACCAACAAGAACATTATAGGTTGTCATTGGGTCTTTAAAGCAAAGCTTGTTGTTGATGGTTCATTTGAAAATGTGCTTGGTTGCGAAAGAGTTTCATTAAGAGCAAGGTATTGGTTTCTTGGAAACATTTAGTCCAGTGGTTCATTCAGCAACAATTCAAATTGTGCTTGTAGTAGCTAACAAAAGGGTGGCCAAAGCCTCAAATAATACTAGCACAACAAGACACATATTTCGTATTTCCATAAGTAATGACCTCAAACAAGCCCTTCCCTCTTTAAAATCTAAACCTAACATCACACTATTTTTATCTCACTTTTAATCCTATAAAGTATTGTTAATATTCAATCATGTTATAATAGGAAGATAGACTTGGAAAATTTTCTTTACTTACCCAATTGTCCTTAGGACCCTCCAGTTGAACTATGACAACTTGTTAGTTGATGAAAGTCATTGATGTCAAAAGGAGTGTCATTAGAGTTCACATCATTTAACATTCCCATATAGCTTAAATTATTTACTACTTGAACATGGCCTTAAGAAAGTGGACCGCTACCAATAAGATAAGTATTACCTAGTATAGAAATTACCTATGGAGAATTTGAATAGAGAAAATGTCATCTCCAAATAGACAAAGAATTCTCTTTAGCAAAAAAACAACTAAGCATAAGTTAGATGCAAGTACTAAATATGTATAGCTGTATGTAGTGTCAAATGTGTTATCAATGGAAAAAAAAGAGAATGAAATGAATGTTGATATTTAGATTGATGGGTACATTTGAAAATGTGACATTTTGTCCCTCAGCTCAAATGTATTCTCTGAAAAGCTTTGAGTTTGTTGACGTGGCTTGGATTGATGAAACTGTTCAAATAGAAGATGAAAAGTAAGAAAGACAAGGAGCTTCCATGAATCCATCCTAAACTATTAATTATTGTAATATTCCTTAACAATGTAATTTGTTTCTTCACAATTTCATCTTTATTGGTAGCATAATTTACATGATTAATATAATGTAGTCCTTTGAGTAGCCAGCAATTGGATGATTCTCATCTTTGAATTGGTGTTTGGACCTAAAGGGTCGTCTCTATTGCTTTAATTATTAAGTGCTTATGCACTATATTCCAACTCTCAAATGGTTTGTAATGCAGCTAAGTCAAGGTAAAATGATAATTTACATGTAAGAAGATCTTAAAAGACTAAAAAATTAAAATCCTAGCACCTAAGCAAAGAGTCTAGACTAGGTAGAGAACTAAACCATATGGGCAATAATATCATACAAATAGTTATTTTTGGATGCACATGATACCTCCTATGCAAAAATCTCATATACATGCTAATTTAACACACTTCAAACATCCTATTCATAAAACACATAATAGCACGGAAGACACTAAACATTTACTATCCACATTAGATTTAACATTAACAAAGAAATTGTTTATGTCCATTTTAAGTCTTTCATTCTCATCAAGTGCCTCCAATACAAAATATTCAAACTAGTTCTCATTTACGAAGTATTCAAAATTTAAAAGGAAAGCATTAAACCATACAAATTATATACAATCCTATTTTTTCAACTTTAATGGCAAATAGGTATCTGACATATATTGAAGTCCACGGGTATTCAAAGCCTAAATCTCAACTATTTTTTTCATGTTTAGCATTGTATGCAACTCCTTGGCCTAATTCAAGTACTTTTTCATAAAACCTTCTTCCAATAATTTCTTCACAACTTTAATATCCCTTTTGTTTACTAGCAACAAGCATTCATATGGTAACTTATACTTATTGAAATCACTTGGACTAAAACCTAACTATTTACTATGGTTAGATTTTTATTGTCATATGGTAAGTTTTTGTAATCATATGTATAGACTACCAAAATTCTTAGCCATAGGGATCACTGTCTATAAAGGAAACTACTAGAATCTTTAACTTTAACTTCATTTTTCTGAAGAATATCCTCATGGTAACATTAGGCATCCCTTTGCCCATCAAGATTATGCATGCATGAAAATCATTCATGAAATTTATCCTCAATCAATCACACAAATATGGCTTCCTTTTCTACCAACAATATGAAGAGAGCTTTGTTTTTCATATTTGTAACCTCGTTGACATTGAACAAAATGGTCATTCCTCCAATTCTCACATATTCGCAATCAATTAGTTTGCCATTATCCGTGTAAGAAAGGCAACCCATGACAATGTTTATTAGCAACAATGTGGAGGCTGGAATGAGTGCAATTGAGTAGGCACGATATGTTTTTAATGATAGAATTAAACTCTTTCTAGCTATTGAATGCTAGAAAAGAGTGAAGAAAATTTTCTACTTACTCATGTGTATATTATGCTTACAAATGACTGAAAAAATTAATTTGGCCTTATGGTCAGTGGAAGGGTAGCCTTTAATGTGGACATTATCCATCCTTTTATGAAGCGATCTAGCTCTAGAATGTAGAGTTAGTGCATTATGTTATAGGAGGGCACTATAAGCTTCATCCCTTCCCCTTTGTCTTCGAATGGCCACCAATTCTTTAATAGGTACTTAACTCCTAACTAGACTATGGGGTATGAAAGCTCCTTTATCTATAAGCAATCGGTCATGCCAAGTTTAGCCAAGGTTATGGGTTTGGATGCATTAATGTAAAGTTGTTGGAAAGAGAGACAAAAAGTCTCATCTTCTTTGAGCTCTTTGATGCTTGAGGCTTCTTTGACAAAATTTAGGGCTTCCTCATCCTAGCTTAGAACTACCCATTTATCATGATCCCAAGCTTCATTGACAAAGTTATTCCATTTTCTTTTGTTAGCTATAGAAAAGAAAGGAGGAGAAGAAAACATATCAAAAAGGATGATGAGAGGAAAAAATGATTAGAAAGAATGAGGAGAGGGTAAGGGTTTGGAGAGAATGGAGAGGGAAAAAAAGATTAAAAAAATGGAGAGAAGAAAAAAGGATTAAAAAATGGAGAGAAGAAAAAGGGTGGAGAATTATTTGTCTATGGCACCAATTTTTACTGTGAATTTTGAATATAAGTTGGATTTCCAATCTAAGTAACCTTGAATCCTATAGTTCAGTAAATAATTTTACCAAATTAAGTAATCAAAATAGACTAAACAATACAAATAAATCAAATTTATCTTTAAAACAAATTGTTTACCAAAAAAGCTATAGTGAGGAATTCTTGAACTCAACTAAAATATTGGCAAAGAATATGCCATCTGATCTTCTATAATTTCCCTTCCTCTTTCTCTTTCATCCTCTTCCTTTTCCTCTTTCCTTTTGTCTTTATGAAAATCCCTTTATAAAAATAGATGGATAGTTGATGTCTCATCATTTTTGAACTAATGATGAATTAGGATAGCATAAATAGATTTTAATGACTAGGACTTATGTTGAAGGAATTTTTAATGGGAGCTACCATTCATGCAATGCCAAGGACATTTAACTCTTGAAAAGGGCCACCAACTGCCCAAATCACTATAGTAAAATTTTCCATTTACTCAATGCACTCTTTTTGGCTATTAAAGTAGTTAGAGAGGGTGTAGAAAATTTCTCGCTTGCTCATATGTATATTATATTCATAAATATCCTTGATGATCTTTAGGAACAAAACAATCAGCTTGGCCTTGCAGTTGGTGGAAGGGCAGCCCCTATTGTGGACATTATCCTTCCTTTTTAGCATGAAGTGGTCCAGCTTTGGAACATAGAGCTAGTGTGCTATGTTATAAGGGGCACTGTGAGTTTTCCATCTACCCCTTTGTCTTTGAATACCCATTAATTGTTTAATAGGTACTCAACCCCTGGACCGTGTGGCGCAAAAGCTCCCTCACTTATAAGTAATTAATCTTGCCAATTTTGGCCAAGGTTACAAGCTAAGGTGCATTGGTGGAGAGTTGTTGGAGTAAGAGACAAAAAGTCTCATTGTCTTTGAGCTCTTATATGCTCTTATATGCTCTAAGCTTCCTCATCCCGATTCAAGACCACCTGTTTATCATGGTCTTAGGCTTCATCAGCAAAGTTTCCATTTTCTTTTGTTAACCATAGAAGAGAAATAAGAAAACAAATCTAAAAGAATGACAAAAGGAAAAAAGATTAGAAAGAATGGAGAAAAGATAAGGGTTCGAAGAGAATGGCAAGATGAAAAGGAATCGAAAAAGATGGAAAGAAGAAAAAAGGATAAAAAAAATGGATAGAAGAAAAAAGGTGGAGAACTATTTGTCAATGGCACCAATTTTTATTGAGAGTTTTGAATATAAGTTAGATTTCCAATCTAAGTAACTCTGAATCTTATAGTTCTGTAAGTAATTTTACCAATCGAGTAATCAAAATAGACTAAAAGAATATGGATAATTCAAATTTATCTTTAAACAGAATTGTTTACCAGAAGAGTATGCACTTTGGTCTTCTTTAATTTCCTTTCTTCCTTCTCTCTCTTCCTCTTCCTCTCATCTTCATGGAAATTCCTTTATAAAAATAGATAAATAGTTGATGTCTCATCATTTTTGTACTAATAATGAATTCAGGATAGCACAAGTAGATTTTAATTAAGTTAAGTGGTTTTCAAGTGTGAGATGGAAAGATTGAAAGGAAGAATAAGAAGTGCAAATTGCACAAGTGAAGCCTAAAAATGGACTACATCCAAATGACTAAGACTTGTGTTAGAGGAGTTTTTAGCACAAACTATCACTTTTATAGCAACAAGGACCCCCAAACTTTTGAAAAGGGCCACCAACTGTTTGAATCACTATAGCAAAATCCTTCTTTTACTCAATGCACTCTTTCTAATTGTTGAAGTGGTTAAAAAAAGTGTAGAAAATTTCCCGCTTGTTCATATGTATATTATGCTTGCAAAGATCCCAAACAACCTCTAGAATTGAAACAATCAACTTGGCCTTGCGGTCAGTGGAAAGGTGGCCTTTGCTATGGACATTATCCTTCCTCTTTAGCATGAAGTGGTCTAGCTCTAGAACATAAAGCTAGTACACTACGTTGCAAGAAGGCACTATAAGCTTCCCACCAACCCCTTTGTCTTCAGACACCCATTAGTTCTTCAATAGGTACTTAACCCTCGACTAAACCGCATGGCATGACAGCTCCCTCACTTGTAAGGAATTGGCCATCCAAGTTTGGCCAAGGTTACAGGTTTTGGTTGCATTGATGGAAAGTTACTTGAGTGAGAGACGAAAACTCTCATTGTCTTTAAACTCTTCTATGGTCGCGGCTTCCTCAACAAAATTTAGGACTTCCTAATCTCTACTAAGGACCACCTTTATCAGGGTTCCAGGCTTCATCAATAGAGCTATTCTATTTTTTTTTTTTGGCCATAGAAGAGAAAATGAAAGAAGAAAATGAATCAAAAAGAATGATAAGACGAAAAAGGGATAAAAAAAAAAGAATGGAGAGAAGATAATGGATTGGAAAGAATGGAGAGAAGAAAAGGAATTAAGTGGAGAGAAGAAAAAAGGATAAAAAAAAATGGAGAGAAGAAAAAAGGTAATGAACTATTTGTCAAAAACACCATTTTTTACAAAAAGTTTTAAATATAAGCTAGATTTCCAATCTAAATAACCTTGAATCCTAGAGTTTAGTAAACAATTTTACTAAGTCGAGTAATCAAAATAGACTAAAAGAATACAAATAAATTAGATTTATCTTTAGATAGAATTGTTTACCAAAAAGCTACTATGGGGAATTCTTAAACTCAACCAAAACAGTGGCAGAGAAGACAAGATCTAGTCTTCTCTAATTTCCTTTCCTATTTCTTTCTCCTCATATTCCTCTTCCTCCTTCCATTCATCATCATGGAAAGCCCTTTATAAAAATAGATGGATAGTTGATGTCTTGTCATTTTTGTACTAATGATGAATTGAGATAACACAAGCAGATTTTAATCAAATGGTTTTTAGGCATGGAAGATAGAAATGAGAGAATAAGTGTTCGTGAAACCAATCAGAAGTGTAAATTGTGTAAGCAAAGCTTGGAAACATACCGCATCGTAATGGCTATTGATTTGTAATTTGTTACCATAGATTCTTGTAGTTGTATTTTTTCTTATTATACACGTTACTTTTCTTTGTATTTCCTTGCCTATAAATAGGCATCTCCTATAGGACATTTTTGGTGTCCATTATTTTCAATATAGATATAGAATCTTGCACTCCCTTTTTTGTTGTTCTTCTAAAGTAAGATGCTAGTATTTATGTGATGGTATAGTTCTCAAAGGTTTTATCATTATAGAAAAGGGGAGAATGTAGACCTAATGCTATTTGAATAATTTTTTTTTTTGGATAATGTAAATGATATGGTTTTATCATTACTATATACATAAAGTTTCTTAGTATATGGTTTTATAAACTAGAAAGCGATGGTAAATGCTATACTCTTATGCCAAATATGAATAGTATACTTGCATAAATAAACATAATATCTCATGTAATGATATTGTGTTAGTCCAAATTTCTTCACATTGATATGTTGACTAAAAAGATATGCTGGTTGATAACATATATGGTGATTCCATATGCACGTTATCTCAAGTCTCACTGTGTTGGTTGTCATCTAACATGTCACTATGCGGCCCCTCGTTGGTTGTCATCTAACATGTTATTATGCGGATTCTTATTTGACGATGTGGGCTGCCATTTGTAGTAAGGCTCATGTGCGGGCAGTTGATATATTATATCCGAGTTGCTTCATTGGGCTATGAGAGCAAAACTAGACTTGGCCATGATAGAAAAATGGGTTGAGAATGTCTAAGTTTGCTGCCAAAACGTCGTTATTGTAGGGTGCGGAAGTTAGGAGAGAAAAATCATCTGACTTCATTCTTTGATCATTGTCGAGCCTAAATGGGAACAAGCTACAATGTAGCTGTGAGAGATCAGAGGAAATTCTGGACCGTTGTTTGTCAACATGTCAATAGTTTAGTGATTAGTTATTGACTACTAGGAATCCTGAAACCCTGAATAAGTATGATGATGTAGATTTGATGCAATGAAAGAGTATCAAACACAAGAGATCGATTTATGGAACAAACTCAAACTTGATTGCTTTATCAGAAGTTAAAGATACAAAAGATCAAATAAGCTGTAACGTTGAAACTTACGCAATACAATCATACGAAAATCCTTGAGCTACGCAACATGTTGTCCATTTCCTTAAGCAGCCATCTTTTCCAACTGCTTCGACGAGGCCTACAACTAAAGGCCAGTTAACACCATTATTCACAACATGGCCTTCTTCACCTCCTTCTCAATCTTCTCCTTCGCAGGCTCCTTCCTGACCCACATAGTGGTCTGTCTCCCGGGCCTCCTTCTTAATGGTTTCTTATCCTTCTGACTGGTACTACCCATGGCCTTCTCAGCCGTCTTCACCTTATTCTCAATCTCCTTCCTCCCAGCCAGCTGCGTCTTAATCTCCTTGTCCTCTAGCTTGGCTCCGACTATATCACCATCAGCACCCTGTTCAATCGGGGTGATGACCGGGTTGCATATGCTCTCGAGCTCACTCATCTTGAACTCAAATTCTTTTACCTCCGCAAGTTGGTTCCCTTCGAGCCAAAGGATACACTTCTCGATTGCGTCTTCAATCATCTCCCTCTGAGTAGATGGAACTTTGGCTACGAACATTTCATCCTTGCATGTGTTCCTCATGTTGAATGCGAAGTTCTCTAGCGCATTCGTAATCTCGACTTTCCTGTTATGCTCCTCATCGTCAGCCTTGTATTTCTTCGCTTCCTGTACCAACCTCTTCATCACTTCTTTGGAAAGCCTGCCGGTATTAGTGATTGAAATTTCCTTCTTTTTTTTCGTAGCTTCATCTTTGGCGGAGACGTTCACGATACCATCGGCGTCGATGTCAAAGCAAACGGTGATTCGTGGAGCTCCATAAGAAGTAGCACGAATACCTGAGAGCTCAAATTTGCCCAGAAAATTGTTCTCTTGGATTCGAGTACGTTCGCCCTCATAAACCTTTATGACCACCTGACGCTGTTTATAATCTTCGGTTGAGAACTCCATCTCCTTCTTGACAGGAATGGTGGTGTTTCTTGGAACCAACACGCTCATGACAGCTCCGGAAGTCTCGAGACCAACGCCTAGAGGAGTGACATCCAGGCACAGGAGGTTCTGCAATTTCTTACTAGCCTCTTCGTTGAGAATCGCAGCCTGAACTGCAGAACCATAAGCAACAGCCTCATCGGCGTTAATCTTCTTGAAAAGCTCCTTCCCCTTGAAGAAATTCTGCAACAATTTCTGAACTCTAGGGATCCTGCTTGACCCTCCAACCAGAACGACATCATGGACGCTGCTCTTATCCATTTTAGCATCCTTCAAACACGCGTCGACAGGCTCTATACACTTCCAGAATAAACCCTTGTTAAGCTCCTCGAACCTTTCTCGGGTGATGTTGGAGGAAAAGTCAATACCCTCGTACAAAGAATCTATCTCAATTGTTGTTGTAGTATTAGATGACAGCATCCTCTTAGCCCTTTCACAAGCAGTCCATAATTTCCTGAGAGCCTTATCTCCGGTAATCTCTTTCCTATGCTTTGCGTTGAACTCTTTAACGAGATGTTCCACCATTCCACAGTTAAAATCTACACCTCCCAAATGGGTATTACCGGCTGTAGCTTTCACTTCAAAGAGTCCCCCTTCCACGGAGAGAAGCGAGACATCCAGCTTGCCACCTCCAAGATCAAAGATGAGCACATTCTTCTTACCATTGCCATCCTCCCTGTCAAGCCCGTATGCAATCGCAGCAGCAGTTGGCTCGTTGATAAGACGCATCACATTTAGGCCAGCAATGACACCGGCGTCCATTGTTGCTTGACGCTGGGAGTGACTGAAACGAGCAGGGACAGAGATCACAGCATTCTTGATCTTTGACCCGCAATGAGCCTCTGCTATCTCTTTCATCTTCATTAGAATCATTGAAGAGATTTCTTCAGCCAGAAACCACTTTTCCTCATGCTTGTATTTAACAACAATAATGGGCCTCCCATTATCAGGGTCAGCAATCACCTTAAACGGCCACAATTTCAAGCGATCTTGCACTGAGGCATCAGTGAATCGCCTTCCAATCAAACGTTTGGAGTCTTCATACCGCCAACAGAACATAACAAGTAAACAAGTTATTCCAAGAACCATTCTTAACTTCATAATAAGTGCACTTACAACCTTAATTTCGCTTAAAACCATTAGAAAGAAAAAGGGGTTCAGCCTTTTGTGCTACTAAGGGATTTCCCGAAGTAAAACATTACCATGAAAGAAACCAAAGCAACATTCGAAAAAAGACCCAAATTTTATTTCGTTCCTCCGTGATAAGTAATATCACTGAATGAAAAATACTAAAATGCGAACACGTAACGACATTAGAAAAGCAGGAACTTACCGAAAACAGTGTTTGTAGGATTCATGGTTACTTGATCCATGGCCGCTTGGCCGATCAAACGGTGGGTCTCGTTGAAAGCTACATAAGATGGGGTCTTTCGGTTCCCTAACTCATTGGGTATGATCTCCACCCGACTACGATTCCACACTGCCACACAAGAGTAGCAAGTTCCCAAATCGATCCCAATCGCCGGGCTCTGGCCTTTCCCCGCCATAGCAAAGAAAAATGAACAGACAAAGAGATAACAGACTTGACCCAAAGAACGAACTTGGAATTTGACAGGGCTAACCAGTATTTCTGTTCATAATTTCGTCAGTCTGCAAGCTTGGCTTGCAAGTCTTCAGCCTTGTTTGTCTTATTACAGGATTGCTTGGATTAACCTACTCCTCCATTTCTACTTTTCCGTACGTCGAAAAGAAACAGTAGAAGCATTTCCCATAAACAAAGGCAGAAATGGAAAAGGCATCACCACAATTATTAAACCAAAGGGCGCTCATTTTCAACGGTTTAGCGCCCATCCGCAATGAGAAATCAAAATGACAAAAAGCTATTGAATTTTTGTGTCATTCCTTTGCATTTCACTGTTTTCCGCAACTTCTATAGTTCTTGTATTGAGGATGCTTATCCCACGTCTACACCACTTTCCATGCCCTCTTTTTTTCGCCATCGAGTAAACTTCGTGAACAGAGTAGCAAAGACGAGGAACGCCGAATGTCGAGCCTGGCCGGGAGAACTTCTTGAACTCGATTGAGTGAATTTATGTTGTTTTTATGATCGTATCATAATCAGATTGAACCTGTCTAGTTGATTACTGCTTTTCCAGGTATAACATTCTTTGTTTACTATTTCTTTATGTTAGATTTTATGATATCTTCCCGAAGTAATCATTCTTCGATTTATAACAAGAATGGGCAATTCTTTTTACAAGTAAGGCATGCGGTTTATTGACATTAAAAAGAACAAGTAGTTTAAAAAAAAAAAAAAAACCACGGTCGCAGGGCCATTGGCCCTGCTAGGGCACTACATAGAGAAGAACATAGCTTCTCATGATTTCCCTCTACTTCGGCTTGTTTTTCATTTACTTTGACAGTTTTAAGGGGAAGAACGATAATTGGTGCTGCTCGAAGCGAATACTAAAACAAAGCTATTATCTTGAAAACCTCTGGCCTACAATACCCATAAAAAGCCACAACCAGATTGCATATTCACATATGGACAATTTCAGGGCCTTTGAGAAGTTAAATCTATCAACCTTATCGCCAGGAGCTTTGGTACATCTTGGCAATGAAAGGGTGACAGAGACCTTCCAGCTCCTTCATCCTCTTCTCAAACTCGTGTTCCTCAACAAGCGGCTTCCTTTCAAGCCACTGGATGGTCTGCTCAATTGCATCTTCAGCTTTTGCCAAAGCAATCTTCACATCTCTGATTTTGTAGCTCATGTAGTAAGCCAAATTTTCCGCTGCATTCTTAGCTTCTACATTTTTAGGATGCTCCCCATTCTCCGGGATGGCCTTCTTAATCTTCTTCTCAATCTTCTCCTTCTCAGGCTCCTTATTCTCTTGCCTGGCTCCGCCCATGGCCTTACCAGCCTCGTTCACCTTCTTCTCAATCTTCCCAGCCTGGTTTACCTTCTTCTCAATCTTCTCCTTGTGCTTCCCATCCTGTTGGTCCTCGTTTCTAGTCCCCTTCTCAAGCTCCTTATGCTCTTGCGTGGTTCCACCTATGTCACCATCAGCAGCCTGTTCAATCTTGGCAATGACCGGGTTGCATATGCTCTCCAGCTCGCTCATCTGGAACTCAAATTCTTCTGCCTCAGCCAGCTGGTTCCTTTCAAGCCAAAGGATAGCCTGTTCAATAGTATTTTCAATCTCCTCCCTTTTAGCGGATGGAACTTTAGCTGCAAATGTTTCATCTTTAAATGTGTTTCTCATGTTGTAAGCATAGTTCTCAAGCGCATTCTTCGTCTCGACCTTCATGTTATGCTCCTCATCGTCTGCCTTGTATGTTTTAGCCTCCTGTACCAACTTCTTGATCTCTTCCTTGGAGAGCCTACCCGTCTTGGTGACTGCAATTTCCTTCTTCCTTCCAGCATCGTCTATGGCAGAGACATTCCAGATCCCATTTGCATCAATGTCAAAGCAAACGGCGATATCTACAACTCTACTAGCAGGACGAATGCCTAAGACCTCAAACTCGCCCAAAAGACAGTTGTTCTCGCATAAGGTACGTTCCCCCTCATACAGTTCTATGGACACAGAGTCCTTGAAATCACCAACAGTTAAAAGCACCTCCGCCTTGGCAGGAATGGTGGTGTTTCTTGGAACCAACACGTCCATAACATCTTCTTCAGTTGGCAGACCAAGGGATCGAGAATTGACATCCCGGCACACGATGTGCTGCAACTTCCTACTAGCCTCTTTGTTGAGAATCGCAGCCTGAACTGCAGCGCCATAAGCAACAGCCTCATCGGCGTTGATCTTCTTGCAAAGCTCCTTCCCGTTGAAGAAGTTCTGCAGCAATTTCTGAATTCCAGGTATCCTGCTAGACCCTCCAACCAGAACCACATCGTGGATACTGCTCTTATCCATCTTAGCATCCCGCAAACAAGACTCGATGGGCTTCATACACTTCATGAACAAATCCATGTTAAGCTCCTCAAACCTGGCCCTGGTGATGTTCGAGTAGAAGTCAATACCGTCGTACAAAGAATCAATCTCAATTGCTGCTTGAGTATTAGATGATAGAATCCTCTTGGCCCTTTCACAAGCAGTCAGCAATTTTGTAGGAGCCTTATGTCCGCTAATATTCTTCTTGTGCTTAGCGTAGAACTCTTTTTCGAAATGTTCCGCCATTCTGCAGTTGAAGTCTTCACCTCCCAACTGGGTATAACCAGCTGTAGCTTTCACTTCAAAGAGTCCCTCTTCCATGGTGAGAAGCGAGACATCCAGTGTGCCACATCCAAGATCAAAGATGAGCACATTCTTCTCACCATTGCCGTGCTCCCTGTCAAGCCCGTATGCAATCGCTGCAGCAGTTGGCTCGTTGATAAGACGCATCACATTCAGGCCGGCGATGACACCAGCGTCCATTGTTGCTTGACGTTGAGAGTGATTGAAACGAGCAGGGACAGATATCACAGCATTCTTGATCTTTGACCCGCAATAAGCCTCTGCTATCTCTTTCATCTTCATCAGAATCATTGAAGAGATTTCTTCAGCCAGAAACAGCTTTTCCTCGTACTTGTAGGTAACAACAATAAGGGGCCTCCCATTATCAGGGTCAGGAATCACCTTGAATGGCCACAAGTTCAAGCCGCGTTGTACTATGGCATCATTGAATGGCCTTCCAATCAAAAGCTTGGAGTCTTCGTACCCGTCGACAGAACATCAAGAAGTAAGCAAGTTATTACAAGAACCATTCTTAGCTTCATAACAAGTAAATTCGTCACCACAGTTTGTTTAACCCATTAGAAAGAAAGAAGAATGTCAGCTTTTTGTTCTACAAGGGGATTGCAGAAGCAAAACAAAGAGTCCTTCATTACCATGAAAGAAACCAAAACAACATTTGAAAAGAAAGACCCAAATTTTGCCTGCTTCCTCACTGACAATTAATGTCATTGCCAAGCAAGCCAACGGAACCCATATATTCATAAAACAAACAACCAAACTCTTGAACAGAAAAATACTAAAATGTAAACAGGTAACGACATCAGAGAACCAGGAACACTCACCGAAAACAGTGTTAGTGGGATTCATGGTTACTTGGTCAATGGCCGCTTGACCGATCAAACGGTGGGTCTCGTTGAACGCTACACAAGATGGCGTTTTTCGGTTCCCCAGCTCATTGGGTATGATCTCCACCCGATTCTGTCTCCAAACTGCCACACACGAGTAGCAATTTCCCAAATCGATCCCAATCGCCGGAGCATCGCCTTTCCCGGCCATCCCACAGAAAAATGAACAGACAGAGTAACAAAAAACAGCGAAGCAGCCTCTTGGGTTTACAAGGAGAAAGATCACAAAGACTCCGACACAAAGAACAAACTTGGAAATTGACAGGGCCAACCAGTGCTTCCATTTATACTGCGTCCCCGCGGAGACTTACAAGTCCTGAGGCCCGTTTACCTATTACAGGAGTTGATGGGATTGATTTTAACAAACAGGAATAATCTAGTCGTCCTTCTCTACTTTTCCGTCCTTGGGATTGCGAATCGACGCCTTTTTCTCTTCTTTCCACCGATTTCAGAAATAAAAATGCATTTCCTGGTCTTTCATCCCTATTTAATGCATAAAAATTACCTTTTCACTTCAAATTTTTGTTTTATCCCTTCTTATTCCACCATTTTTCAGCAACTTTAGTTGTTCTTGGGAAACTAATTCCCAAATTTGCACGTCGGCTTGTGATTGGCCTCTGAGAGTGTGGTCTTGGTAATCGTTGCCTTAACTGTAGCAAACTTCCATGAGAAGTTTAAGGTCAGCTGTCTTCATCTTCTTTTTATGCTTTGGAGGGAACCTGGTCCACTGACTAGCAATGATGAGGAACGTCGAATGTTTATCATAAACCACATTGCAGTCAGCTTTTAGAGTCGCCATTAAAGACTACTGGTTGAGTTAAAAGAGGACCAGTTCAGCAAGCTTAGTTGAGTTAAAAGATTATAACCACAAGCCACAACCAAACTACAATAACACTGGTATTTTAAGGTCCAAACATATTTATATATGGACAATTATGAAGGAAAATCTATCAACTTTTATCTCCAGCGGGTCCTTGGGCAATGAAAGGGTAACAGAAACCTTCCAGCTCCTTCATCCTTTTGTCAAACTCGTTTGCGTCAGCAAGATGGTTCCCTTCAAGCCAGTGGATGGTCTGCTCTATGGCATCTTCAGTCTTTGCCAAAGCAATCTTTACATCTTTAATTCTGTACCTCATGTAGTATGCGCAATTCTCCAATGCATTCCTGGCCTCTATCTTCTTCTGATGCTGCACCCTCCCCTCCGAGGAGGCCCTATGCTCCCCATTCTGAGCCACACACTGCTCAGCGTCCTTCTTCTTCTCCTCCTCATGCACTCCATTCTGAGCCACGCTATGCTCAACCTCCCGGCCTTCGTTCTCAATCTCCTTCTCAACCATGGCGATAACCGGGTTGCATATGCTCTCCAGCTCGCTCATCTTGAACTCGAATTCTTCTACCTCAGCAAGTTGGTTCCTTTCGAGCCAAAGGATAGACTTCTCAATTGCATCTTCAATCATCTCCCTCTGACCAGATGGGACCTTGGCTACAAACTTTTCACCCTTGAATGTGTTCCTGATATTCAAAGCGTAGTTCTCGAGTGCATTCTTTTTCTCAAGCTTCATGTTATGCTCCTCATCGTCAGCCTTGTATTTCTTAGCTTCCCGTACCAATCTCTTGATCTCTTCCTTGGAAAGCCTGCCGGTTTTGGTGACTGCAATTTCCTTCGTGACTCGAGAGCCTTCGTCCTTGGCAGAGACGTTCAAGATACCATCAGCATCAATGTCGAAGCAAACGGTAATTCGGGGAACTCCACCAGGAGCAGGAAGAATACCGGAGAGATTAAACTGGCCAAGCAAATTGTTGTCATAGGTTCGGGTACGTTCACCCTCATAGACCTGGATGAACACCCTGTCCTGGTTATCAGACTTGGTTGAGAACTCCTCCTCCTTCTTCGAAGGAATGGTGGTGTTTTTTGGAACCAAGACGTTCATGACTCCTCCCTCAGTCTCCAAGCCAAGGGACAGAGGAGTAACATCCAGGCACAGAATGTCCTGCACCTTCTTACTAGCCTCTTTATTGAGAATTGCAGCCTGAACAGCAGCGCCATAAGCAACAGCCTCATCAGGGTTAATCCTTTTGCAGAGCTCCTTCTTGTTAAATAAGTCCTTCAAAAATTTCTGAAGCTTGGGGATCCTGGTTGAACCTCCAACCAGAACCACATCGTGGATACGTTTCTTATCCATCTTAGCATCCTTCAAACACGCCTCGACGGGTTCCATACAATCTAAGAACAAATCCTTGTTAAGCTCCTCAAACCTGGCTCGGGTGATGCTCGAGTAGAAGTCAATACCCTCGAACAACGAATCAATCTCAATTGTTGCTCGAGTATTAGATGACAGAACCCTCTTGGCCCTTTCACAAGCAGTCCACAATTTCCTAAGAGCCTTATGTCCATTAAGAGTCTTCCTATGCTTAGTGTAGAACTCTTCAGTGAAATATGCCGCCATTGCACAGTTAAAATCTTCACCTCCCAAGTGGGTGTTGCCGGCTGTAGCTTTCACTTCAAAGAGTCCCCCTTCCATGGAGAGAAGCGAGACATCCAGCGTGCCACCTCCAAGATCAAAGATGAGGACATTCTTCTCACCACTGCCTTCCTCCCTGTCAAGCCCATAGGCAATAGCAGCAGCAGTTGGCTCGTTGATAAGACGCATCACATTTAGGCCGGCGATGACACCGGCGTCCATTGTTGCTTGACGTTGCGAGTGATTGAAGCGAGCAGGGACAGAGATCACAGCGTTCTTGATCTTTGAACCGCAGTAAGCCTCTGCTGTCTCCTTCATCTTCATGAGTATCATCGAAGAGATTTCTTCAGCCAGAAACCACTTCTCCTCGTACTTGTAGGTAACAACAATAAGGGGCCTGCCATTATCAGGGTCAGCAATCACCTTGAATGGCCACAAGTTAATGTCGTGTTGCACTGATGCATCATTGAATCGCCTTCCAATCAAACGTTTGGAGTCTTCCCACCGCCGACGGAACATCAACACGCGCAAACCAATCATTACAATAAATAACCATTTTTAGCTTCACAATAAGTGTTTTCAACCCATCAGAAAGAAAGAAAAGGATCAGCTTTTTAAGCAAAGACCACACAACAGCCTAAAAATTTGCAAAAAGACCCAAATTTTGTCTGCTTTGTCGGCATTTTTATCGTCATAGAGAAAACAACTCAACAGAACCCATATACACACAAAACAAACAACCAAACTTTTGAGTTTGAAATTGCAAAATGCAAACCCATACCAGATCAGAGAACCGAGAACTCACCAAAAACAGTGTTTGCAGAATTCATGGCTACTTGGTCCATGGCAGCATGACCGATCAAACGGTGAGTCTCGTTGAAAGCCACATAAGACGGTGTCTTGCGGTTCCCCAGCTCGTTGGGTATGATCTCCACCCGACCATGCTTCCAAACTGCCACACACGAGTAGCAGGTTCCCAGATCGATCCCGATCGCCGGACCCTGGCTTCTCTCCCCCATAGCTCACAGCACCGTTCAGAAAACGTGGAAATCAAGAAACAACGAAGAAATCTCGAAACAGTTCTTGATTAGAAAGATCACCCAGCCACCCCAGTTCTCTATCACCACTGTGGATGTGCAGAGCAGCTGGATTAAGCTTCTTCGTCTGATGGTTTTGCTTTACTCTCTCACTCTCCGCACCGTTGGAAAGGCTAACTTCTTTCCGCTGTAACCAGCAACAGTGTGAACTCATACAAAAGTCTTGGTCGTCGGGGCCCTTTCCGAAGAAGAGCTTGCTCTGGAAGTTAGGGTGGCAAAATCGACGTCACCTTCCAAGCTGTTTCTTCGCTCGCTTTTTCTAAAAGGGAAGAGCTTTGTGAACATCGTTAGTGGATTTTTACGATGCCGTTTTTTGGTCGTGTCAATATCTGATTGAACCGCTTAGTATGATTAAATAAATTATTGTCTTGTGTTGTCATGTCCTATTGTGTCCGTGATTTGTTATAAATCTGAGCTTAAAATTCATCGTCAAGCCCTTGGGTTTAACCCAAAAGATTTTAGTATTTTAAGTATTAAAACTATGTAACAATCATTGAAGTTAAGGACAAAAATCCTACACTAAATAGATACATTCTTGAATAATATTTAAATACTAAAGAATGTCTTTCCTAACTAATGAGTTAATAATAATTTTTAATATTATATTTAAGTTCATGACAATAACTTTGAATTTAGAAGTATTAAAAAATATAATTCTTAGATAATTATTGTTGAAATAGTACTAACATAAATGATGTAGAGATAACACCTAAGTAAAATGCATACATAAAGAATTGGGGTTGATTTTTTGTTTATAAATTACATGAACATAAGTGCACACGTGTGACTTCCACATGTTTTTCACGGCAATTTTCATCCTATATACAAATAGAGTCTCATGATACAAATGCAAATTCAAGAGGTTGGCTGTATGTAGGCAAGCCCATACATCAGGGCCCAACTAAATGGGCGATACAGGTGGATCATAGGTCCAAAATTAAAGGCCTCAGCACTAATGTATAGTTATATAGGATGAAAATTGCTGTGAAAAACAGGTGAAAGTCGCACGTGTGCACTTATGTTCATGTAATTTATAAACAAAAAAGTCAACCCTTATTCTTTATGTATGTATTCTTTATGTATGCATTTTACTTAGGTGTTATCTCTACATTATTTGTTGTAGTATATTTTCAACAATAATTATCAATTGTTAGAAATTATCTAAGAAATAGATTTTTTTTAGTATGAAATTTTTGTCATTAACACTCATTTACATAAAAAGTATATTTTTACATTTAATATTAAATAAGATAAAATGAATACTATTTCACATATTGAGCTTACGTCTAACTTCAAAGTTATTGTTGTGAACTTAAATATTATGTTAAAAATCTTTAAATTCAATCAAAAGATTAATTTATAAGTTAGGGAAGACATTTTAGCATTTCAATATTATTCAAGAATGTAATGATTGTTAGATAGTTTTAATACATAATAAAATCTTATGCATTAAATCCAAGTACTTGAAGATGAATTTTTAGCTCAAATTTAGAACAATATGTGGCACTAGACCATGGCCAATTGTCGCTTTACTTGTCCACTTCTTCCTCACCAAGGGTAACCCATTTGGAATGAAAAGGCATTAAGATAGATATGAACATAAGTTTTTGAAGATGTGAAAGTGTTTGAGATTTTTTCGTCAAGGGAGGAATTGTTGTATGTAACTCAAATTCTCAAAAAAGTTTCACATAATTTAGGATTTCATGTCCTACATTAATTAGGAAAGGAAAGAATCTCTATCTCATAGGAATTAAAAGAAAAGAACTGTTTGTCCCACATTAGTTAGAGAACCAACCTATAGGAGTTAGAAAGCCTATAAAAAAGATTTTATGTAGTCCCTAAGGAGATAAAGGAGAACCTAAGTGATAATATTAATAACTAAGTATTGGGTTACTTATAGAGTATTACAAAGCTAAGGTTGATAGAGTTTTTCAGGAAAAGGTGAGGTATGGGTCAAGGCAAATTGCACAACATTAGTAGTTGAGGGAGGATCATGCTCTACATGGTTAGCAATTTGGCTAGTCTTTATCAGGTCAGATCTTTTTTGGGTGTTTCATAGCATAGCTTGTAGATTTATTTTTATTGAGTAATGATTTGGTAAAAGTAAAAGTATTAGTCATAATGGATGAAATTAAGAATGGTGTTCCTTTGTTTGATGGAATGAGTGATTTTAATTTATGAAAAGTTATGATACAAGATCTATTAATGCAACAAGGTCTTGATAAGGCTTTGGAGGAGAAAAAGCCAGAAGGTATGGAAGAAAAAACAAAGGCCTTAAGTACAATTAGAATGATGATCTCTCCAAACATTAAGCACAAGGTGTTGAATGAAGAGACACCTATAAATTTGTAAAAAAAGTTGGAAAGTGTTTATGCATCACGATCTTTGATAAACAAGTCATGTCTTAAGATAGAGCTTATTCTTTGAAGATGAAAAAATGTATGAATCTCTATGATCACATGAATAATTTTGAAAAAATAGAGGCAAAATTATCTTATTTGTTAAGTACCAAAGAATAGATGAGGGGAAAAAAAAGCCATACTTTTATTATCGTCTTTGCCAAAATTGTATGAGTCTTTTGTTTAGTCTTTATTGGTGGGCAAGACAACATTAACAATGAATGATGTGACCATGTTGTTACATGACAATGAAAGATTAATGGGAGAAAAGAATGAAGATTGTGAGACATTAGTATTGGCTGTAGCAGTTCATTTCAAGGGAGGACTTTAAAAGGTAAAAGCAACTCAAAAGACAAGTCTAAGTTGAGGTAGACAAGTCCTCATAAAGATAAAAAAAAAAAATGCTACTATTGCAAAAGAAAAGGTCATATAAGAGGAAATTGCAAGAAAATGCTAAATCTTGTAAAGTTTAAGAAGATGACATACGAGGACTTGAACTTACAAATCTATGCTACATATGATTATGAGATTCTTCCATTGTAATGGAAGATGGGAGGTCACATGTAACAAGTAACAGATGGTTGCTGGATTCTACTATAGGAGCTTAGATATGTGGGGAATAAATTTGTTTTGATATCTTGAAGAAGGGAAGAGATCTTGGCAATATCATTGTAAGAAACAAAGAAAAGATTAAGGTTAAATACATTGGAATTGTCAAATTCAAGCTTCATAATGGTGATGTCAAGAGTTTGTAGAATGTGAGGTATGTGTCATCTTGTGGCTACAATATTATAACTATGGGAGAGTTAACTACATGTGGTTATTCATACATAGGAAGATGTAATTGGTTCAAGATATTCAAGCAAGGCAAAGTTGTTCTTCAAGGCAAGAAAAGAAGAGGCAAGAATATTTATTTTCTTAATGGTTAAGCTATCCATAAGAAAAGTGAAAACAACACAACAATAAAGTCGACGAGAATTCTATCCAAACACAAGAAGACTAAAGAAGACAAGCATGTAAAGTTTTCTAAAGATGTTGAGGTGTTTGAGATTTCTTTGTCGAGGGAGGAATTGTTAGATGCATTGAATTCTCAAAAGAGTTCCACATAACTAAGAAGTCCATGTCCTATATAAAGTGGGAAAGGAAAAAGTCTTTATCTCACATGAATTAGAATAAAAAAATTATTTGTCTCACATTGGTTAGAGAACCAACCTGTGGGAGTTAGAAGGCTTATAAAAAGGATTCTATGTAGTTTCTAGGGAGATTGAGGAAAACCTAAATGATAATATTAATAATAAGTCTTGGATTATTTGTATAGTATTATAAAACTAAGGTTTAGAGAGTTTCTTAGTCTTTTTCGGTAAAAAAGAGTAGAGTTGTAATAATTGAATCTTTTAGTAGAAAGAAAAGAAAATAGGACATTGCTGATTTGAACCCTTAAAATTTTTTGTGTACCATATATACATATGCATGCTTTGACCACTTGTAGAGGAATTGTGCCAACAAATTCTTAACATTTTTTTTTTGAAGGAAATGACCTGTAAATATTTCTTAAATAAATCCTTTATTAGGAAACAAATACATTGATACAGCACCTTAAGCACGTACAAGACAACAGAGTATCACGTGCAGAACATGTCATTAGACATCTCTCAGATTCAATCCCACAATCTATCTAACACCAAAACATACAAGACAATTAAATTTTCTACTTTCAAGCAGTACGCCATACAAACGTCCCGCGTTATTGAAGCCTTCCCAAAGTTGGTTTGGCAGACTTTCCCAGGCACTCGTCTGACGGTAGATAAGTGGTGGTTGGCGATGGACAGCGGGCCAGAAGAGGCGCGAAAGAGGGAGACGTTAGGAGGGAAGGAAGGCGGGTTCAGGTGGGCGGCTGGAAGATCGGAGGCAAGAGAGGGGAAAAGAGGATCGGAGAAAGCCTGCTGGCAAGAAAGAGGAATGCCTGGTACTACCCATTACGTGATCTGGGGAAAAGGGTTCTAGATCTGGACCAACGATGTCCACTAAGCGGCTGTGCAAAATACTTTATCAAAAAGATAATGAGGGCAATAAATAACATCCCTGTCAGTGGATAAACAATTTGTAGGGGCACAACTTCAGATCTTGGATATGTGACAACTATCGAAATCGTCAGATATGCAAAGAGGCAAGGAAGGGGGAAGGCGTAAGCCATGCGCCAAGGCCCGCGAGGGAGGAGGGACACTAATGACAAAAATAAATAGAGAAAGGATATGATATTAAAAACCGAAAGTGCAATGAAATGCCCACGACCCATGATTGCTGTTCCGGCAAAGTGTGACGGCTTATCTACGCACTTATAGGTATCGTTTGCAGGACATTGATAGTCTTCTGCCCAAGTTCCTCCAGGTGGAGTGAGTAGTGTTTGAAAGGTGAGCGTTAGAAGCAGCGCAAGAACCACCAGCAAAGCACTGCGATTTTCTTCTGGGACAATCTCATCAGGAGGTACAGATAGGGCACTTTCACGGCTTAGAATGTTACTGATCTCATCGGGGACAGGATTTCTTCCCTACAAAAACAGAAAGCGAAAAACTTTTAGTGAAATTTTTTTAAGTGACATTTATCGATTGCCATTCCTTTCAATATCTACATACTAACAAAAAGCATTTCCTCAAAAAGCATTGCGAAGGAAATATTCGCAATGGCATGTACTTGCCCATTAAAATTATTATTAGAATGCCTTCTTATGATTAGCAACATGGTCGTCGTTTCTGTACAAGTATTATACTATAAATAAACGATGACATAGTATGTTTTATATCTAATATGACACATATGGTTACCATTTATATACTCTATTATATCATGATTACACCAAAGAGATACGAAAGGAACATGCGGGAGCTTTGACGACACGCGAAAGGCCATCAACTAATTAGTGTGGACAAGTGTTCTTAAACATTTGTTATTTGCTGTTTAGATATCGATTCTTTGTATCTGGATATCAATTCTATACCATATTACTAATTTCCCATAGTATGCCAAGAAATTACTCTGAAACATAAAAGTAAGTAATTAAAAATGAGTAAACCCCAATTCAATCCGCTTCTTGGATAACACAAAAAATATCTTATAGATGTTGAATAAATTTACGTTATTTCGTGTGTGTAAGAGAGACAGAGAAAGAGAGAGCATATTGTTAAGATTGAAGCTAATTTTTAGAGGTCAAACCAATCAAGTTATCAACAACCAAGAGGTAAGGTGTTAAAGGAAAAAAAATTTGTTAATTCTTTGATGTTGTTTGTTCTTATTTTCTTTTCTAGTTGTGGGACTAATTATTGATGATGTAGATTTCTTTCGTGTTTTGTTTTCTAATTACTCTTTGAATGTTATGCTTTTATTTATATTTTAATTAAATCTTAGTCATTTATGAGAACGTTGAGAATTTTAATTTTTTTTTCCAATTGCGATTAATTGCATTTTAGACTACGGCAAAGCTTAACGAAAGTAATCTATGCCACCTGACTAAGTGTTTCTAAGCAAGAAGTCAATTGTTTAGTACAGCTGAACATAAGCATAAAATAGGCCGATTTTTCAAAGGTTTGTCGATTTTAGTGACTTATTTATTTTTCTTGATTGTCAAGTTGCAAAATATCAGCTTCATAAAGGTCGTTGGAATGACAAAGAAGATAGATTTTGAGCTAAAAATTTTGCATAAGAAATAGAACTCAATTGAAGAAAACATAAGTAGCTTATGTAGAAGCAAATTTGAGTCTTAACTCGATCAACTTATTTAGAGTTTCATGATTATAAAGATAATTTGAAAGACTATTTATGCTTAAATATTTTTGTGAAATTGGATGAGTTTATTTTGTAAGTGCAAAAGTTAATTTTCTGTAGTAATCAATCTTAATAAGTAAAAGCATAAATGAAGAGGACTTGCCTGAGGTAAATATTCTTTTTTGATCTGTGATGCACTGAGGTCATCTTTATCCTTCCAATCTTGCAATTTCACTCCCCACAAAAGGGGCTCCTTAGCAGAAGCACCTTCAAGCCATCGGTTCAGCACTTGAAAAGCGGAGATCTGTTTGCTTTTCAGGGCAATGTGTAAAGCAGTCTCTTTTTTAGCATTCACATCTAATACAGATTCTGGACAGACTCTTAGAAAGTCAACCAAAATCTCAAGATCTCCTTCCTCGACTGCGTAATGCAAAGGAGTCAGACCACCCTTTCCTTGGATACGAATAAGGTTCTTATCCTTCGCAATTAGAATGTGCAACACATCGCGTAGTCCTTTTTGCAAAGCTTTCTTCTGATTCTCGGGTGATTCTTGCTCTTCAATGTCCCCTGTGGATCGTTCGGCTGGTGGTTGCATTTGAGGGTCCCGCCTGGGCCGTCCTTCCACCTGATGTTCATTTTGCAAATCACGGTCTACTACGCCTTTTTCTCGCAGAGCAAGGTGTAGAGGGGTACAACCATTTTTATCAAGCTTCTGCGCAAAGGACCGTTTTAACACCATGAGCTCGTACACAAACGATGCTTTTCCTGCTGAAGCCGCAGCGTGTAGAGGTGTCTCCACAAACGAAGTACTTTCGATCTCGTCCAAAACTTGTGGATGGCTCTCTATTAACGAGTAGAAGCCTTCAATATCTCCTTGGCGAGCAGTATTCAAATATCGATCACGGATTCTTTGCCCATTGATGACATTTTCCTCAACAATCTCATCGGCCATCGGACAGTTGAAAGGCTATGATTTTAAAGCTTCAGATAAAGGCGTGAGACTGTGGAGTGTTGGTACGGCAATGAGAGGCAGGCGTCCTCTTATAGAGTGGATCAGGTATTGTGCTCGGCATACACCTGCAAAGTCTTCACACTTCATCCAATATGTTGCATGAGAGCTTGAAAACGTGTTTGATGGGGCTACGAACTGCTCGCTTTTGGACAATCCAACCGAATCCTTTCCTTTTTCTGTTTTCTATCTTCGTGCTGTTTGTTATTACTTTGTCCTTTTGCGGTGGGGTTGCCCAACGATAAGAATTTGAATATCAAGTTTCAGGATTAACGTCTGCCATGGCGTCAAACGCCTGCAGTTCGAAGAAAAATAGCTGAGAATGAAGAAGTGCCGGGGAAATTTCTAAAAGAAATCTCGTACTGGAGACAAACACCCACATCACAAATACATTGACTAACATGAATTGATATGGTCAGCAAATATGACTTTATTAAATGGTATTTCCTCAATTGATTTATATTATAATTTTTGTAATTCTTAATTGAAAATTAGGTTACATTGGTTTTTTTAGTATATTTGAACTATACAAATTTGACAAAGTATTCTAGCATAACAAGACATTGGTAAGAACATCAACGATTGAAATTACAATGGATGGTTAAAACAATGAAAGGAAAATATTTGGCTATGAAGTTTCATAGATTTTATTTTTTAGCTTACATATATTATAGATCTTTTAGCTTGCATGTATGATATATTATCTAAACGAAATCATAACATTTTCAAAATAAGTTTATTAAAATACCAATTTTATTGGTTAAAATTAAGAAAGCAGTACTAAAAGAATATTTTTATTTAGAAACATTAACTACTTTTAGGCGAATGCTTTATTGTGTTAAGGTTGGAAAATTCTAAATTTAATTTTCTTTTAAATGAATTATAATATTAGAGTATGCTCCTAAACTTTTGTACTCTCTTATTTTTTTATAAATAAACTCACATATTCATAATAAATAAATAAATAAATAAATAAATAATGAAAGAAAAACCATCACAACAAAACGCCTAACTTGAAATCTCATGAATCCTATCGGGCAATTTGGTAAAAGCATTCATGATCATTATTTATTACTTATTAATGGAGGTTCAACAACAAAATTATCAAGAGTTTTATAGGTCCAAATATAACTATCGTACTTAAATATGTCTCAAATTATTTAGGATAAAAAATGCTATGAAACTTGAGGAAAGAAAAAGAGAAAAGGAAAGACTAATAAAATGGATGAATTCAGATGTACTGTATTTGCTATGAAAGACAATGTCTAGGTCTGAATTCATGAGAAGACATTTGGAGGATAAACGAGGACTTAAAATTTGGCCATATATTAATCCAAATTGGATTTTTTTTATTATCTATTCAACTTAAGGATGATTTTATTTCATACTTTAATAAGGGGATGTTACATTTAGAATGCCACTTCCAATGCACTTGTAATTTTTTTCATTAAAGTGCAAAGATTAGAAGACTAAAGAATAAAATAAAACTTTGGTAATTTTAATAAAAGTAAGGAAAATAGTACAAGTGAGAGCTCTTTTGTTTTAGAATATTAAATCATCTCAAACAAAATGTCATTTTGGCTAACGTTTAATAGTTTTTAACCTCTATCTTTTTGTATCTATCATAATTCTTGTAATTATTAGGAGTGCCACTATGCTTTTATACATAAAAAAATTTTAATGCAAACTTATGTTTCCAAGAAAGGAATAAAAAACTTCGGTAATTTGTTTATACTATCTAGAAAGAAAGGAATGACAGAATTTTAGATGCACTGCTCATTCCCTAAAAGCTACTCTTGAAGCTATTAAGAAATTAATTAGAGAGAGATTTTTCAATGTAAGAAATATACAAAAAAAAAACAGTTAAAAACATACATATTCAACGTGTTTAAAGATTAGATGAGGCTATTTTTCATATGATGTGATGGTGTATGTAGTCTTAACCTAAGGGTATGCCCTAGTCATGTACTATTTACTTTGAGATATATAAATCTATTCATTTATCAAAAAAAAAAAAACAAACTTGAACTTTGGTCATTTGTAATTCATGTTGCAATCAAATTTTTTTTTTTAGAAATATAAATAAACCAATGTCAAATTTGCACCTTAAAAAATTTGGTTCCTTGGTGTTCCATTTCTCCTTCCCATCCCCTTCCTCCCAATAAATCAAAAATAAAAAAAGAAAACAAAAAAGAATTCCTCTTGCACAGGAAAAGTTTGGTTTCTTCTTATTTAAATAATAAGAAAAGAACATTAACAATACAATGAACAATCTGAAAATCGTGTTGTGAACAAGGGAAGCAGTTATCCAAAAAAATTTCTTCTTTTCTTTTTGAACCAATCTTAGTTTTAGTAGTTACTGGGCGTTATTACAACAACCCTTTCCATGAAGCAGTATATAGAAGGGTATCTCAGAAGGGTAGCAGGATAAGAGGTTGGATCGAAGACAAACGGGTGTGCACTGTTGTGAGAGAAGATGCAATCTGGGTAAACCCAAACATTATTCGAATACGCTGCAGCTAAATTATGTCTGTCACGGTGATCTTCTTTGGAAATTACTGTTAGCTTATTTTGTAAGCTCATGTAATGTGGGCTTTATCAATGAGCATAAATAGTTCTCTTATGAAGGTGTATTAATATAATTAATATTGGTTCAGTTAATTAGACAGATTTTGACCTTAATTGCAAGTATGGTGCTAGCCAGTGTGGGCCTTAGTGCACTTTATAGAACTATGATGTGTCAGGACTATTTAGTAAGCACGTGTTTTGTAATATCGGCTAAGTCGCCCCTCTAGCTTAAATTATGTGCATTGGGCTCAGTATATGGAATGAAAGTTTGAGGTAGGGGTATAACGGTCATTTTCATAATGATCACTATTCACGCACTGTTTACTGTTCACATATTGTTTATATATTGTTCACATACTGTTTACTTACTATTCACAGACACTGTTCACAGTATCCATTTTAAACGAGAAATCTCGTTTAGGCTATTTGAGAATAGTTCAAACAAAATACTTCCCCGACCATGTTTTGCTGATTTGATTCCGTTTCTGAGCTCCAGCTTCACATCGGCTAGCACGATTAAGAATAGAGGGTAAGATCTTAGCTCAGATCCTACTATAAAGATGCAGTCACCTTCAGATACGTTTTTCTCGTTTTGTTTATTTCATTTTAACTCATTTTCAACTTATAATTGATGTTAGATCCTGTTTTAAGTCTCGTTTGAGACGTATAAGATTCCTACAATTGGTATCAGAGCTATTAGCATCAATTTGAGTTGAAAAATAAGTTCAAAAACAAGTTTTTCAAAATTTATTTATTCGGATTTAAAACAAACCGGTGGTTATTTTTGAAAATAAACACCGGATCTATAGTCCTCGGACTCTCAGGAGTCCGTTGATACTTTTTTCGGCCACTTTTAGTGGCGTTTTCGACCAAGATAGTTCACGGATACTGTTCATCAGTACTGTTCATTCATGGCCGAAGAGAGAAATCAATATCTCTCTCTTGTTGGACAGATTTTTGTATAAAATTTGGTATCCATAGATTCGTGGTGGCCCGATCTACGTTTTGGTAACTTTTGTGTTACCGGAAACGGCCAAGAAATGGCTAAAATCGGTGAAAACCCGTCGGAGAGAGAAACGGGTCTATTTTGACCCGTTTTAAGGAAGAAGACGACACTGTTCAGTACTATTTGAAGTACTGTACATAAATACTGTTGAAACACTGTTGACTGTACTGTACATTTGGTACTATTGACGGTACTGTTCACATGGTACTGTTCATAGGTACTGTTCACGAGTACTGTTTGACCGTTGACCAAGTCAAATTTTTTTTTTATTTTTTATGCAATAAATTTATATGTGTGATATGCATTTTGTTTCACGCATTTGGTATGGTAATTTTGTTATATGCATTATGATTTAGCATAAATTATACCATAAAGAATTGCATACTATTTAATTACGCACATATTTTTTGAATAAATAATATGTTATTTGTGCAACACTTAGTTGTTGTTATTTTGTGTAATTCAATGACGAATGCCCCTCGTCGATTTAAGATTTGAATTACATATTTTAAAGTGAGTAATATTTTGATTTAAATCCGCGGTACAAGTTGGTCTTATGATTTAGTTAGGTTATGACTACCAAAGTGGCACAACTTGATTGAGTTATGGGATTTTAATTTTGTGCTGAAGTAGGATTTCTTCGATTCTGATGTATAGTTATACTTCCAAATGAGGTGACTATGTATTAGAATTTGAAGAATAACATAGTTTGTATGTGTGAGTTTCGCTAATTCAAGTAATCTATACACCCAAAGGTGGTGGACTATAAGGGTGTGGTATTGGCTCATGACTACTACTATGTTGAAAGTGTTACAATTTTATGTTATTCATTCAGCCCAAAGGTGTTTGAATGATAATGTAAGCTCTCATTTGATTTACTCACTAGATATTAATTTTCTTTTGCATCGTTTTTGTTAGTCACATTTTCTGTAAACAATGTTCAAGTCACTGTTGAGGTTCTTACTGGTGCTAATTACAAGAAGTGGAAGGAAGATATCTTGTTTGCTGTGGAAGTAGCAGAAATTGATAGTGCTCTTAAAATGGATAAACCTGCTGATTTGACTCCAGAGAGTACTAAGGAGCAGAGACTTCACTATGCTAAATGGGAAAGATGTAATAAGTTTTGCCTGCTGACTATGAAGAGGACTATCCAGAAACACCTTAAGTGTGATTATCCTGAGGAATGCACAGCTAAAGAATTTTTTGAGGCTGTTTCACAACACAACAGAGTGTCTTCTCATGCTGAGATAAGTTCCTTGATGCAAGTTCTTTTCAATATGAGGTATAATGGAATTGAGAATATCAGAGATTACCTTATGAGGATGGTGCAGTACCAGATGAGGCTTAAGGCTTTAGGAATGGTGTTTTCTGAGCAGAGTATTGTGCATCAAGCTTTAATTAGCTTTCCTGCTGATTATACCATTATCAAGACATCCTATAACAACAGTGTGCAGGATTGGACTGTTGATGATCTGATAGATAAGCTTATAGCTGAAGATAATAAGTTAAAGAATGAAAAGTCTCATTCAGCTTTGTTTTCTCAAGTTTCCAGTTCTAATAAAGGAAAGAGACCCTTAAATCAGTCTCAGAGGGAGCAGAAAGTTACTCAGCTTAACAACAAGGTCCCAGGAACTTCTAATTCTAATAATAGGTTGGCAGTAAACATGAAGAATATTCAATGTTTATTTTGTAAGAAAATGGGACATATGAGGAAAGACTGCCGCAAGTTTAAGAAATGGTTAGCTAAGCGTCAGGGTAAAGGTATAAATTCTTTGATTAATGTTTGTGAATCTAATTTATCTAAGGTATCATCTAGCTCTTGGTGGCTAGATTGTGGAGCGACTAATCATGTTGCTTTTACTATTCAGGGGTTCATAAACAGGAGAAAGCCAAACCCTGATGAAAAATACCTTTATGTTTGAAACAACCAGAAAGTAGAAATGGAGCTCGTTGAAGATGTCATCCTTCTTTTGAATAGTGATTTTAGGATGACTTTGAGTAGAACTTTTTATGTACCATCATTTAGACGGAATTTGGTTTCATTTTCTGTACTTGACAGTTCTGGATATGTATTTGAATTTAAGAACACCGTTGTGACAATATTTTATAATGCAGATGTGATTGGAAGTTGTGTTATGTCAAATGGCTTGTACAGATTGGTTTTATCTCCACATGAAATTTATGTAGCTTCTACTTTTGATAAAAGTGTTTCCAAAAGACCTTTGACTAAGGACTTGTCTTACACATTGTGGCACAAGAGACTTGGCCATATCTCTAGAGATAGAGTGGACAGGTTGATCAAATCCAATATTTTACCTGCTCTTAATAATGATCTGGAGGTAAGCTAACCAAGATAAAGAAGAAAAAGGCAACTCATAATTCTGAATTGTTAGAAGTAGTTCACACTGATATCAGTGGTCCCTATCGAGTAACTTTGTGTGGTAATGTATATTTCATTACATTTATTGATGATTTCTCTCGTTATGGATATGTTTACTTAATTAAGAAAAAATTTGAATCACTTGAGAAATTTAAAGTGTTCAGAACTAAGGTTGAAAAGCAGTCAGGGAAAAGCATAAAGATTGTTAGATCTGATCGGGGTGGTGAATATTATGGCAGACATGGTAATGTAGGCCAGATTATGGGTCCATTTGCTCAATACTTACAAAATTCTAGGATAGTTGGACAGTTTACTATGCCTGGAAGCCCCGAACAGAACGGTGTAGCTGAAAGGTGAAACCGTACCCTCATGGAGATGGTCAGATGTATGATGAGTAGAACTAATCTACCATTTTTTCTATGGGGAGAAGCTTTGAAGACTGCTATGTATATTCTCAATCGTGTTCCTACTAAGACTGTGCCATTAACTCCTTTTGAATTATTTACGGGATGCAAACCTAGCCTGAATCATATAAAGGTTTAGGGATGCCCTGCAGAAGTCTGATTGTATAATCCTACCTTAGGCAAGTTGGATTCTAGAACAGTTAGATGTTATTTTGTGTCTTACCCAAATTATTCTAAAGGGTATCAGTTTTATAATCCTGCTGGAGGTGCTAAAATTGTTGAGTCTTTAACAGCTAAGTTTCTAGAACTTGATGTTGCAGAAAGTGGTACTAGTTTTCTAGTTATAGAGAATAGTAATGATGTTGATATGACTATATTGTTTCATCTATCTATTCAGTTAAATGCAGTTGTACAGGAACCTATTGTTGGTACAACTTCTGTAGAGGTTCCACTTGTTCAGAATTAGGATACAGAGATTCCTCCTCTTAGGAGATCTAACAGGGAGAAAAGACCTACTATTCATCCTGATTATCTGGTTTATCTTGGAGAGCATGACTATGACATTGGCATTGTTGAGGATCCAATGACTTATACTCAAGCTATTTCTAGCATTCAGTCTAAATTTTGGATAGATGCCATGAAAGATGAAATGCAGTCTATGAAGCATAATCATGTTTGGGATCTAGTTGAGTTACCTAAGAATTACAAGCCCATTGGTTGTAAGTGGGTATATAAGACTAAGAAAGACTCCAAAGGAAAGATAGAAAGGTTTAAAGCCAGATTAGTTGCCAAGGGATTCACTCAAAGAGATGGAATTGATTATAATGAAACATTCTCACCAGTTTCATCTAAGGATTCTTTTAGGGTGATAATGTCTTTTGTAGCACATTTTGATATGGAGTTGCTACAGATGGATGTTAAGACAGCTTTTCATGAATGGGGATCCTGATGAAAAGGTCTATATGCTTCAACCAGAAGGTAATTCTGATGAACTTGTTTGTAGACTTAAAAAGTCAATTTATGGTCTTAAACAAGCTTCTAGACAATGGTATTTGAAGTTTGATACTTACATTACATCTTATGGTTTTGTTGAAAACCTTGTTGATCATTGCATATACACTAAGGTCAGTGGGAGTATGCCATTTTTTTTAATCCTTTATGTGGATGATATTTTGCTTGCATGCAAAGATATGGCATTACTTCAAGAAACTAAAAGACTTTTGTCTTTAGAGTTTGATATGAAGGACCTTGGTGAAGTATCTTTTGTCCTAGGCATTGAGATTTTTAGAGATCGTTCACGCCGTATTTTGGGTCTTTCTCAGAAAACATATATTGATCGTGTTTTAGCCAGATTTAATATGCAAGATTGTAAACCTAGCAATGCTCCTGTTCTTAAGGGTGAAAGGCTACACTTGATGCAATGTCCTAAGAGTGATGCTAAGAAAGAATTGATGAAAAATGTACCATATGCTTCAGCAGTTGGCAGTTTTACGTATGCACAGGTTTGTACAAGACCTGATATTACCTTTGCTACAGGACTTCTTGGTAGATTTCAGTCTAACCCAGGTCATGATCATTGGGTTGCTGCCAAGAAGGTTATGAGGTATTTGAAAAAGACAAGAGATTATATGCTCACATACAGACATGTAGACAACTTACAGTTACTGGGTTATTCAGATTCAGATTATGCAGGCTGTTCTGATGATTTGAAGTCTACGTCTGGTTATGTTTTCATGATGGCTGGTAGTACAGTTTCATGAAAAAGTTCTAAGCAAACTATGATCACATCTTCCACTATGCACGCTGAGTTTATAGCTTGTTATGGAGCTTCTATACAAGCTGTTTGGATGAAGAATCTTATAAGACAGATGATCTCACTTGATTTTGTTGATAGGCCGATTCTGTTGTACTGTGACAATAGTTCAGCAGTGTTGTTTATTAATGACAACAAAAGTATTAAAGGGGCCAAGCACATTGAGATCAAGTATTTGACTATTAAGGAGCTAGTTAAGAAAGGTGACATTACTGTAGAGCTAATCAGCACAGATGCTATGTTAGCTGACCCACTCACTAAGGACTTGCTCCTGTAGTGTTTTTTAGACATGTTGTAAACATAGGACTAGTAGCATCTTTGGATGCTTTTGTTTAGTGGGAGTTATTGTTCTATGATATTTTGTTATGTAGTAAACTTTGTTTTACTTATATTGCATGTAGTATGTTGTTTTCATAGAACATGTGTTTTTGTAAGACAGGTATTAAAAACTTAAGTGATGTGCAACCTTAAGCATTTGGTTGGGGCATTTATTGATAAGCCATATTTTGATTTCTTGTAGCACTTAAATTTATACTCGAGTATTACAAACAAGACATATTGGTTCATTATAACCTTTATATAGTTCTCCGATGACTATATGTCAATGACTGTGTATGTCGATTTTAGGGAGAACTAGGACTAACAAGAAAAATAACACATAAGGTTATTTACCTAGTGTGATTTGTTTACCGCACTACCATACTCAATCCATGTCAGTAGAGTGGATAGCCCTTATGACTATGGATAATGTTGTGTCTTTTAATTGGCATAGTTAATGCTATGATCTGAGGGTTTTGAAGCTTTATGAGACCGAATTTGCAATGAGGAACTGTCGTTGGACCAATATAAAACCTTTTCGAAATTATTTTCATATGTATAATCTATATAAATATAATATTTATTTTTACACATTGATACGCCCAAGTGGGAGATTGTTAGCTTATTTTGTAAGCTCATGTAATGTGGGCTTTATCAATGAGCATAAATAGATCTCTTATGAAGGTGTATTAATGTAATTAATATTGGTTCAGTTAATTAGACAGATTTTGACCTTAATTGCGAGTATGGTGCTAGCCAGTGTGAGCCTTAGTGCACTTTATAGAACTGTGATGTGTCAAGACTATTTAGTAAGCACGTGTTTTGTAATATCGGCTAAGTCCCTCCTCTAACTTAAATTATGTGCATTGGGCTTAGTATATGGAATGAAAGTTTGAGGTAGGGGTATAACGGTCATTTTCATAATGATCACTGTTCACGCACTTTTTACTGTTCACGCACTGTTCATATACTGTTCACGTACTATTTACATACTATTCACAGACACTGTTCACAGTATCCGTTTTAAATGAGAAATCTCGTTTAGGCTATTTGAGAACAGTTCAAACAAAATACTTCCCCGACCACGTTTTGTTGATCTGATTCCATTTTTGAGCTCCAGCTTCACATCGGCTAGCACAATTGAGAATAAAGGGTAAGATCTTAGCTCAGATCCTACTATAAAGATGCAGTCACCTTCAAGTACGTTTTTCTCGTTTTGTTTATTTCATTTTAACTCATTTTCAACTTATAATTGATGTTAGATCCTGTTATAAGTCTCGTTTGAGACGTATAAGATTCCTACAATTACATCCCGCGTTAGACTGGACTGCCGACTGCACACTTCCCAGCCTATGCTGAATCCCCTTTTGTTTTATTGCTGTGTCTTTTGCTTCGTACTTCCCAACTACAGAAATTTGAATGTCAAGTTTCAGCTCTGACGGTTTCATGCCCGCGGTAGCCTAAAGGAAACTCGAGTACCTTCTGAACATGTTGCAGTAGAGCACAAAAACCAAGCACCATAAGCACATGACAACGCTGAGACCAGCAGAACACCTACCTCACATATCCTTACCCAAATGAAACATTACCTAAAAGACAAGACTTAGAACACCTAACTCGCAAACATTCAACATTCCACATTCTTTGAAGGGATTAACAACAAAAGGGCGAACAAAGTTAAATCAATAAAATTACTGAATGGAATATAAGGTAGAGCTACTTTTGTTTAATCAAAGGTGGAGTTAGTAGATGGATTGAAATATATTAATATTTGATGGGATCTATGTCAGAAGTGATATTAGTTTTGGTGTTAGGGCTGAAGTAACATTTAGAAAGCTGACAAACAAGTAATCCATAGCACAAGGATAGATGAAACAGAAGAAACAACAAAAGACAACTTCGTAATACCAAAAATTGAAGTTTAAGAAGACGTATATTGACAGCTTTTTGAAACCCTGTTTTCCATGTAGTGTATTATCTGTTATGTGGTCAGGTAAACTTAATTGCTCTTTTTATTTTCTACCATTTTTTACTTTGATCTTCCTTTAACTTTTTTGCATTATGCTTGCAACAGAATCTCCGCCCCTGCATCAATGTTCATTTCTCACTTTATTTTAGGAGGACGACAATTGGAAAGAGCTTATATTCAACGGGTTTGGTTCTCACCGGCTTCTTACCTTCTTCCAGTACTTTTTTTTTCATTTTTTTTCTTTTTTTTTTCTTTTTACCTGGTTAAAGTGGTCTGGAGCAGCTGCGGGGGTTGGACCTTACCTTCTTCTAGTTGCCACCTTCAGGTCTGCTTGGCTTAACTTTTTTTTGTTCCCTCCTTACCCAATCATGCAACTAAAAAGTAGACAAATGATGCTACTTACGAGGAAAAAAGACATTCAAATACGCGGCTTTTTTCTTCCTATTATCATCCCTTTTTCTATCTTCATTTGACCTTCAGCCTCTGGAGATGGTTATGATCGCTTGAACTGCATTTATATCGTGCCAATGCACCGTGCATTGTAGCCTACTAGGATAAGCCGTACCAAAGTTAAACCAAATGAGTCTGATCCAACCAGCCTTTAAAAGAAGAGGACGTTTAAGTGACCTTCTAAGCATTTAAAATAAAAGGAAACGAAGTAGTGTACACCGCCTCCAACTGCCCCAACATATGGTGCTCTACCTTCCTTAGGCCATGATTGTGCAAGAAATGTTACATCCAAAAACTAACTCGTGACAATAATTGTATTGTCAGTTTTTTTTATGAATTTTGTATGTTTCAACACCATATAATTAAGGATCTGATTGAGCTTAACAAAGCTTATCAAGGCTTATATTTTCTTTATTCTTCCATTTTGGTGCATTTTACTTCTATCTTTTCAAATTATTTATCTTCCTTAAGGACTACTTTTTTATACTCCAAAAGAAGTTTGTAATTCTATTTTTAATAATATTTCATTTGATATTTTGCAATGATGTTTAGGTCATTCTTCCTCAAAAACATTTCATTCTTTTGGACAATCAATTTCTTATCTTATTACTTTTACATGCCTAAGCCACCCATTGGCCAAACAAACACATGCTCCATTTCCCACCAACCAATACTATACCACCTCCATTTTTGGACTCATCCATATACACGTTTAGGTTCCTCAATAAACACCCACTCATGACAATGCACACAATTTTCTTACGATTGTGAATGATTTTTCTCACATATTTTGGACTTTTCTTGTCCATTTTAAAAGCCAAGTTTTTTCAAAAATTAAATATTTTATCTCCATGGTTTCTACTTAATTCAATTCCATTATTTAGCACATGTGCTCCAACCATCGTAGTAAAAAATTTTATCCAATTGTCATTCTTTTCTTTCTATGTATGTCATCCTTCATGACTCTTTCATTCATACTCCACAACAAAATGGAATCATTGAATGCAAACACTAGCACTTGCTGGATGTGGCACATACCTTCCTATTTCAAGTTCATATTCCTTATGTTTTTACGGCAAATGTCTCTTTACGACTAATATATCATTAACCATTTTCCTTCCTCTTCTCTTCATAACCTTAACCCTTTTGAAAAATTGTTTGGTAAACCCTTCATCCTCAATCATCTTCATTTTTTTGGATATTGTTGTTATGCCACCACTCTTAGTGCTCATGAAAATTTAGTCCTCACATCATTTTTTGTTATTTTATGGGATATCTTTCTTTTCAAAAGGGTTACCATCTTTGTAACCCTAAGTCTAGAAAAATTTTCATCAATCAAGATGTCTTTTTTCAACAAACAATTTTCCTTTCTTTCCACAACTTGCCTCACATATGATCATTCTAGCCACTCCTTCAGTTCCCATTATGCCATTCGATGATGCATATACCTCCTCATCTCTCCTAGTTAACCTTTTTGGCCTTGTTGACACATTAACTCCCACCCATGTGGCTCTTTCCAATTATTTGGTCCTCATTCCCTTTGCCCCTAACCTTGATCTGGCCTTGGATTCCTCATTTACCACTTCCCTTAATAGTTCCCTATGGCACTTTAGTCATCCCACTTGATCACCTATTTAGACCTTTGACTACATTTGTCCTACCATTCCCAATTATGCTAGCACCTTAGCCTACCTTATCTCTAACAATGTCTCCCTTTAACACTACCACCTCCCTTATTAGCATTTCATTGCCTCCATCTCAGCCATCCAAGAACCTTCCACCTTCCATGAAGTTGCTTCTAACCTTAATTGGATAGTTGTCATGAATCATGAACTCAATGCACTCAAGGCTAATCACATACAATATGTGGTTCTCTTATCCCCTAATTAATGTACTATTGAGTGTAAATAGGTGTATAAGATGAAGTATAATATTGATGGTTCCATTAAATGGTCCAAGGCTTGTATGGTGGCCAAGGGTTTGAACCAACAAAAGGGCATTGATTATCAAAATACTTTTTTACTCATAGCAAAACATGTTATAATTCACATTATCATCATTATTGTTGTTGTTCATGATTAGCCCATCTACCACATAATAAAATTGCCAATGGTAACAATGCATGAAACTTAGATGATGTTTCATAATATCAACTACTATTTCTTGTTACCATTATTGTGCAATTAAGGGTGATACAGATAAAAGATTGTCTTTCCTTGCTATCTCTTAAGAGGGCAACTGTGTGAGTGGGATGTCATCTTTGACTAATTTCGCTAGAATCTCAAATGATATTGAGTCATGTCTTATAAAAAAAAAAAAAAAAAAGGAAAAAGTTCTTTGTGCCTTCATTATACTATCATCTATTACGTATTCAAAAAAAATTCTTCTTTTACTTTGCATCATGCTTATATTGAATTGCCATCCGTCTGTTGATATTCATTTTTCCATTTTACTTGTTGATAACGATGCTTAAAAAGAACTTACATTCGTTTCTATCTCAGTGCCCTTTCATTCCAAATGGGTTGCCCTTGGTGAGTAAGAAGTGGACAAGCATAGCGACAATTGGCCATTGGCCTAGTGCCACTTATTGTTCCAAATTTGAGCTAAAAATTCATCGTCAAGTACTTGGGTTTAACGCATAAGATTTTATTATAAGTATTAAAACTATGTAACAAACATTACATTCTTGAATAAATTAATATTTTGATTGAATTTAAAGATTTTTAACATAATATTTAAGTTCACAACAATAACTTCGAATTTAGAAGTTAGCTCATATGTGAAATATTATTCATTTTTTCTTATTCAATATTAAATATGAAAATATACTTGTTATGTAAATGAGTCTTAATGACAAAAATTTCATACTAAAAAAAATCTATCTCTTACACCATTTCTAATAATTGATAATTATTGTTGAAATATACTACCATAAAGAATAGGGGTTGATTTTTTTGTTTACAAATTACATGAAGATAAGTGCACACGTGTGACTCCACATGTTTTTCACGGCAATTTTCATCCTATATACAAATAGAGTCCCATGATACAAATACAAATTCAATAGGTTGGCTGTATGTAGGGGAGCCCACACATCAAAGGCCCAACTAAATAGGTGAGGAAGATCACAGATCCAAAACTAAAGGCCTCAGCACTAATGTATTATTGAAACTTAAAATTTTCAATAATTATATGTATAGTTATTAATTATAGTCATGAGATTATAGGAAGGGAAAAACTTCGTTAATGGAGAAAAATGATGGGTAACATCTGTTTTGAAAAATGAAAAATTGACATGGTAAGAAATTGTAAAAAATATGAAAAGTCACATAAAGATTTGCTTTTTTTTCCCCATGAACTGTTCATTTAATATGATGCTTCGTTCATCTTTATTGTATTAATTTTTGGGCAAAGAAAAAATGTTCGTAAAACTCTTGCGTTGCCAAACGCTGTTCATCTCCAACCTTCAAGAGCTGCTGAGCTTACTCCGTCTTCCATGGAGAAAACCCTGCTTTCAACTCTTCTTGGCAATGAAGGGGAAACAAATATCCTCCAGCTCCTTCATCCTCTTCTCAAACTCATGCGCCTCGACATGCGGGCTCCTTTCAAGCCAGTGGATCGTCTGATCAATTGCGTCTTCCGTCTTTTCCAAAGCGTTCTTCACTTCTCTGATTTTGTATTTCAGGTAATAAGCGCAGTTTTCGAGTGCATTCTTCGCCTCAACCTTCGCCCGATCCTCCTTGTCGTCGGCCATGGGCTTCTCCCCCTCCGATGCCTCGTTCTTAATCTCCTTTGCCTGAGTCTCCTTAAAGTTGTTCTGAATCTGGTCAATCGTCAGGTTGCAGACGCGTTCTAGTTCGATTATCTTGTCCTCGAATTCTTCGGCATCCGCCAGCTGGTTCTGTTCGAGCCAATCGATAGCTCCCGCAATCGCATCTTCCATCTTCTTCTTGTAGGAAACAGGGATCTTAGCTACTAACTTTTCGTCGTTGAAGGTGTTCCTCATGTTATAAGCGTAGTTCTCCAGTTTGTTCTTGGCCTCGACCTTCTTCTTATGATCTTCGTCCTCTGCCTTGTACTTTTTGGCCTCCTGGACCATCTTCTCAATCTCTTCCGTAGAGAGTCCGCCACTGCCACCGGCGATTCTAATATTTTTCTTCAGTCCAGTGGTTCTATCCTGGGCAGAGACAACCAAAATACCGCTGGCATCTATCTCAAAGCGCACATAGATTTCGGTAACTCCTCTCGGAGCAGGAGCAATTCCAGATAGCTCGAATTCGCCGAGCAAGTTGTTCTCACGGATCCTGCTACGTTCACCCTCGTAAACCTGAATCCGCATGTTCGACTGGTAATCAAAAGAGGTCCAGAATGCCTGCTCCCTCTTACAGGGAATTTTGGTGTCCTTCGGAACCACAACAGTCATGACGCCTCCAGCAGTTCCCAAACCGAGGGATAGAGGAATAACATCCAGGCACATAATGTCCTGCACCTTCTCATGACTCTCACCGGCGAGAATCGCAGCCTGAACAGCGGCGCCACACGCAACGGCCTCGTCGGAATTAATCCTTTTGCAGAACTCCTTCCCGTCGAAGAACTCCTGCAACAATTTCTGAACCTTGTGGATCCTCGTGGAGCCTCCAACCAGAACGACTTCATTGACACTGCTCTTATGAATCTTCGCATCCCTCAAACATTTTTCCACAGGTTCCATACACTTCATGAACAAATCCATGTTAAGCTCCTCAAACCTTGCCCGGCTGATGTTCGAGTAAAAGTCAATACCATCGTACAAAGAACTAATCTCGATCGTCGTTCGAGTATTAGTTGAGAGGATCCTCTTAGCCCTTTCACAAGCAGCCGACAGCTTCCGAAGAGCCTTCCCTCCTGTAATGTTCTTCTTATGCTTGGCGTTGAATTCTTGAACGAAATGGTTCACCATTCTGCTGTCAAAATCTTCGCCTCCCAACTGGGTATCCCCGGCAGTAGCTTTCACTTCAAAGATTCCCTCTTCAATGGTGAGAAGCGAGACATCTAGCTTTCCACCACCAAGATCAAAGATGAGCACGTTCTTCTTGCCGTTGCCGTCTTTCCTGTCAAGCCCATATGCAATGGCAGCAGCAGTCGGCTCGTTGATAAGACGCATCACATTCAGGCCTGCAATGAAACCAGCATTTATCGTTGCTTGACGCTGCGAGTGGTTGAAACGAGCAGGGACGGAAATCACAGCGCGCTTGATCTCTGAACCGCAGTAAGCCTCGGCAATCTCCTTCAGCTTTGTGAGAATCATTGAAGAGATTTCTTCTGCCAAAAACCGCTTTTCCTCGTTCTTGTAGTTAACCACTGTAACGGGCCTCTGATTATGGTCGGGAATCACCTTGAACGGCCAATATTTCATGCCGTGTTGCACGGAGGCGTCGCCGAATCGCCTTCCGATCAAACGTTTAGAATCTTCACACCGCCGACATTTGCATCAAGAAAACAAATAAACTATTCCATTAGAAACCATTTGAATGAAAGTCAGGCATAACAGAACAAGAAACTCAAAACTCACCAAAGACGGTGTTGGCAGGGTTCATGGCCGCCTGTTCTCTCGCCGCATCACCTATCAGCCGGTGACTCTCAGTGAAAGCCACATAAGATGGTATCTTCCGGTTCCCAAATTCATCGGATATGAATTCCACCCTGTTCCGTCGCCAAACTGCCACACACGAGTAACATGTTCCCAAATCGATCCCGATCGCCGGACCCTCGACTTCCCCGGCCATATCGAACAAAACAGAGCCGTTCACCCTCGATCCCGATCAAGCAGACTTGTTAGCTTTCAAGTTTCTTGGATTGAAATGAAGAAGGCAATGAAAGAAAAAAAGAGAAAGAAAGAAAGAAAGAAAGGGTTTTAATTTCCGGTCTATCGTGTACGTCCACACTAACTTGCACGTCCATTAAAAAAAACATAATGTTAGGGTTTTTGTTTAATATTTCTATATTAAAATTCTACTTCTCAATTTAACAAAATGAAAATGTATATATTATGTATTTATGAATCAAATAGTTCTACTAAATAAAGAAAGTATACTACATAAAAGTAGAAATATGATGCCTAGGAACCATGAATGGTCAGGTCCCAATTATTAATTTGATTAACCAGAAATAAATGGGAATATTTGATAGCATTTTCTATCAAAATAGATGATAAAAACTACAGTAAGATGTAATCTTAATTTGAAATACTACATAAAATATAAGTAATATTACAATTGGATGACAATAGAAAGAGATACAAACATGAAAGAGATAATTCTAGATTACTCACATTATTTACGCCAAGTATTATCAAATTTACTATTAGTTACTCCTCCTTAGGACTTAAGTCTTGAATTCTACTTAGGACCATGAGTCTGCTGATTGACTCGAGAAGTTGTAAGGGACGTTTAAGTCCTTCAAATTTGTTGAGATATTATTGATAAGATATTTATAACTATCCAAGGCTAAACGTAACTGCACAACGAACAAGATGGGCCACGTCGGCCACCAATGAGTGGTTTCTCTCTCCACTAGGGACATTTCGGTCAGCACGTTTCTACATCCAGCAAAATGACCAAAGAATCCCTCATATTTCTAGCTCGGCGTTCACAGCACGGCTGTAACAGCCAATTTCTAGCTCACAAATTGTGAATGAAAATATAGATAATTAGAAAAGCACGTTCCCTGCCTTCCACTGCCAGAACTTCCTCATCTCCATCCGGAGTCTCATGAGAAGTTGAGCTCACTATTCTCCTTTTCTCCCATGGCGAACACCTTGCTCTCGTCTCCGCCGTTCATCGGCGCGCCGCTTCCGTCTCTCGCTCGCCATGGCTTTCGCTCCCTTCCTCATCGAGGTAGGCTCGTCAGCACCAGAATCAAGCTCAGCTTCCATGAAATCCCGCCCGCCCACTCCCTCCACTCTCCGGTCGACTTCTCCGCGATCCTCACCAGAGCCGAAGGATTACTGTACACGCTTGCCGATGCCGCCGTCGCCGCCGACCCCGCTGCGAGCTCCGCTGACGCCGCTGTACAGAAAAACAACGGGTGGTTCGGGTTCATCTCCGAGGGCATGGAGTTCGTTCTCAAGGTTAATCTGCTTCTAGAATTTTAATCGAACGGTTCAATGTACAGCGGCTGATTTAGGGGAGTGAATAATGTTTGAGCGGTCGTTTGGACTATTGCACCTTCCATTTCGTATTTTTTAGTTCACCACTAGTTATTAGTTTTATCCTTTGTGGCAAATTGGAATTAAATTAGTTAGTGCTTGCGTAGTTTTGTGAGAAATGGCCAAAGAAACCTTTCAATTTTTACTAATTACGTGTTTTGCTAAGGAAAGATACGTAGAACTTGAACTGATTCCTAATGACTTTATTAGGTATTGAAGGATGGGCTCGCTGCTGTGCACGTGCCATATTCATACGGATTTGCCATTATTTTGCTAACGGTTATTGTGAAAGTCGCCACATATCCTTTGACAAAGCAGCAGGTAAGTATTCAATCAACAGTGCCTATGTTGATACCATGTGATGGTTTTCGGTAGGGTTGCTATTATTATGGGGTGACATTCAGTAATTTTTGTAGGTTGAATCAACACTAGCTATGCAGAACCTTCAACCAAAGATTAAAGCCATTCAACAAAGATACGCCGGTAATCAGGTGACATATATTCTCCGTTATATGAACTTTCAGTTTGGGCATTATATTTTATCTTTTATTTGTTCTTTTTCGCACCTAAACTAGGAAGTATGTCTCTTTCTGACAAGTCTGACCCGTTTTGCTTTTAAGGAAAGAATACAACTTGAGACATCAAGGCTATATAAACAAGCAGGGGTTAATCCGTTGGCAGGTATTTTTCCATGAATTTCTTAAAAATTCCGGTCTATTCTCAAATTCAAGGTGTTGATAGTTTCTTGTATATACATTGTCATTATATAGTTGTGGTGGTGGATTAAATGTAATCATTTTGGTCTCTATCTTGTTGAAAGTTCAAAGTCCCAATTTTTCTTGGAAAAAAAATTAGAGAGTTTGGTTTCTTTTTTTCTATAAATGTATGTTTGCGTTGCCATTGTCAGTTCTTTTTTTGTGTTGGGCTCTTAATTCTTTTTTCTTTTGCCCTTTTGTTTTGTCCCTCTAGTTGTTCCTCCTCTTAAATCCATTGTGAATGCTAAATGCACACATTACTTTATGTCAAAGTGTTAATTTAAATAATTAAATTCACAATTTTCTACTAATTCAGCCTGTTGGGAATTTAACATGGTATCAAAGGAGCTCAGCTCCTAATTTTGAACCCAATTTTCATAATCTCATGTATTCACTCACTTATTGAGATGTATTTTAGTTCATACATACATAAAAGGAATGTTAGCATACTGAATAATATACTATTTTCTATGAGGTTAAGCTTTTAGGATAAATAGCGGTCTAACACCTTATACTAAATAATATAGCGGTTTATTTTTCTGCAAAGGTTGTTTCCCAACTTTGGCTACCATTCCGGTCTGGATAGGGCTATATCAGGCTCTTTCAAATGTGGCAAATGAGGTAATGAAGAGGTTTGATATCCCATCATCATTTAAGTGACGTTATTGGACAAGAATCTTAACCGTCACACAAGTGTATTGATAATCTTTGTAAACTTTGTATCCAAAGGGACTGTTAACAGAAGGCTTCTTTTGGATTCCCTCTCTGGGTGGCCCAACTTCAGTTGCTGCCCGACAAAGTGGAACTGGCACTAGCTGGCTTTTTCCATTTGTGGTAATTGCTATTTTCTTTTTCAAACCTTTAAGTTGTTGGCATCAACTCTTAAATCAAAGTCATTCAATTTCATGGAAGTTTTCTCATTCACTGATCATGGAAGTGTGAATGTGACCTTTCAATTGAAGCAAATGTCTGCACCATTTCTTATGCCGAGAGTTTTGGTCAGTAGTTGTAATTTCCTCAGTATTGGGCTTGTTTGTTACCCTGTTCTGTCTTCCAAGTTGATGGTTGATCTATTGGATATTGGGTTGTTTGGGTATTGGTGACTGGTCCTAAAATATTTGCAAGTCCATCTTGTTTGCTTTCTGAAGCAAGCAAGAGCCGTGGAGTACACATGGAGCTGAACTTCTTGCCTCGTGGAATCTTGGGGAGCCAAATTGGGAGAGATGATTCATATGATAACACCTGACAAGTGAGGGGAGAAGTTTTTAACAGCCTATGGAGATACCTTTTAAATGTCTGTGGAAATATATGACCTTTTTTAAAAGATGTTTTCAATAAGTTTTTCTTCTCAAGACTGGATCTGAAAATTATTGCTATTTCTAAGGACCAGCAACCTCTTCAGTTGATAGTATTGACATGAAACCTTTTGGAAGCTTCCAGTCAAATAATGCTAACACTAAGAATTTCACAAAATAATGGATATTGAATCTCACATAATAATGGTTTGCTTCTGAAGTTTGGAAGGTTAAATTTGCCTTCATAGTTTGACGTCTCTGCTTATCCATTTTGTGCTTCATCCTTTGGTTGGATAGATGCATATCATGGGTGTTAAGCATGTTCTAGGATAGAGATAGGCTATGTTCCATGTGAAGCTTTGAGTATCTACATTATTAGATTTATACTTTACGTTAGTCACTTTGGAAAACCTGCTTTAGTTCATTAGTCATATTTTCTACTTTTGTGGCACTCTGGAAGTTTGTGAATTTGGTATGGGTATTACAATATATAATTCTTAATGCAGGATGGCCATCCACCTCTGGGCTGGCATGATACCATAGCGTACCTTGTTTTACCTGTCCTCCTTGTTGCTTCACAGTTTGTTTCAATGGAGCTTATGAAGCCTCCACAGGTAAAGCATAGGCCTTTCACTGACCATTTTGCTTTCTACTTCTCATTTTCTTTGTTCGCATTGTGAAGTTGTGACTTTTTTTTTTTTTTGGGCAGACTGATGATCCAGCTCAAAAAAATACACTTCTCGTTTTCAAGTTTCTTCCGCTTATGATTGGTTACTTCTCTTTGTCTGTCCCATCAGGACTATCAATCTACTGGTTGGTTTCTCTGTAACAATTTTTACATTTCCTGTCGGTGATTTTCTGCATCTATTCAGATGCTTTATGCGATAACTGGCTCATAAATCTCTTTTCATATGTCTGGAGAGTTTATACTTTCGTTAGAGTAGGTACTTGAACTAATTTAACACTTCGGGTTAACCCAGCGACTTTATGATTTTGCTGCAACCAATGACTATGCCCTATAAGTTTGTGATTTGTCCTACCATGCTGAGGATGCTCATGTGATTTACCATGTTGCTGGTAGGTTCACAAACAATGTGCTCAGTACGGCCCAACAAGTATGGTTACGCAAATTAGGCGGTGCAAAACCTGTTGTGAGTGAAAATGCCACTGGAATCATTACAGCAGGACGTGCAAAACGAGCAGCTTCTCAATCAGGACAGTCTGGTGAGAGGTAAGTTTTACATGACAGAATTTCCACTTGTATTGCCCACTCCATAAAAATTTGTCTTACTGGGAAAATGGAAATAAACAGGTTTAGGCAGCTGAAAGAAGAAGAAAAGAAGAAAAAGGTGAACAAGGCGCTACCCAAAGAAGATGTTGAGACTCCGGCTTCCACATCTGATACTGATGATGATTCAGTAGAAGAAACTAAGGACAAGGTGAAATTAACTTTTAGTTTTTAACTATCGATGCTATTGGAGTATTTCTGGTCAAGGCTTCCCAAATCAATTTATCACGATATAGTACTATTTTATTTTCTTAATGTGGACAATTCTTACCCCAAATAAACAAATGAAAAAGAAAAGAGCTCCATATATTTGGTGGTCCTGAAACTGATGCACATGGGAGGAGTTTTTTAAGTCAATCAAACTTGTTTTCTTCCTTTAAAGCAAAAATGAGTGCAAATTGAATGGATGGGCTCATCAGGTTGGTTTCATTTGAAATTAGTACATTTAGTGGGACCGAGGAATTGACAATTCAGAAACTACTTGTTTGTTGCAATTTGAAATTAGTACATTTAGAGTGACTGTATCTCTTCTTTCTTATAGTTGTTTTTTGTACGAAAAATGATGATGTCAAAGAAGCAAACAAGAGACACCTGTCATATTTGACAGAGTTGAAATTGAACCCATAGGCGGCATGATCATGAGATTGTCTCAACTGTGTGGAGGCAGTAGGTGGCTCCATTTCACCTATTGTTGGGAAGACATTGAGTGGATCTTGGCCTAAAATTAAATAGTTCTGGAGTACAGTTGTGCTGTCTCTGTGTCACGCAAATGCATGTGCCTTTGGAATGAGCCCGTATGGAATCTGATAAAAAGAAGTCCCCGGATCATCATAAGGAATATTCTGTTGTCTGGCCAACCTACCACCCGATGACAAGAAGACGGCATAATATTGATAGGCATATGTCAGAGACATTGAAGTGCAAAACAGATCATACTTGTCTTGTGCTGAAAAATCACAGCAAATGTTTGTGCGGAGATAAATTTGAGTTAATTTTGGCAAAGGATGATTCCATTTTTTGAAGATTAAAGCCAATGCATATGTTAACATAGTAACTAGACCAATGAAGACAGGTATTTTTTGAGAGATTTAGCAACTGCTTTATTGTGGTATTTGAAATGTAGAATCATTATAGATATTGAGAGCCCCCATATCAGCATCTGATATTTGTGTGCCTAGTTTTATCTTACGGACACACTTTTTCCCCAGATGTTTATGTTTTTAATTGGATTTTTAGAAACTAACTTTAAAAAGTTTCTTATAGGGCGATGAGGTTTTGGAAGAAGCATATGCTTCTAGAGTTGGCAAAGAGGTCTCAGATCCACGCCCGAGGAGGAGCAAGCGATCAAAGCGGAAGCGAGCTGTATAAAATGAAAGTGTACTGTATGTTTGTACTTTATGGTGAGCCCTGTATATCTCAACAAATTGTATCTTGGTTAATATAGTGGCCATTTTTGTGTTGGCTCTTTCGTCTTAAATACAATTGGTCCCCATATTCATAGTTATTTTCAGCAAAATCTAGTCTCAATAACAACCCATTTTCCGAATAACCAATTTCATTGTAAAATCGGATGCCGATGGAACCTTACCATAGAATGTAAGACAATATTACAGCATTTCATCCTTTAGAAGATTCTCTGAAGCAATTTTAGGTGTTATACTGATTGTGGTTTGTTCTATGGAAAAAACTTTGACACCGGTTTCTTTATCAGTATCTTCCAAGTCACCTTAGGGTTAGAGCTGGCCTATGGTGTTTTTCATGCTTTTATGAACGGCTGAGAGTAGGGTGTTTGATAAAGAGATTAAAGAGAAAAATCTATGAAGTATGCAAGTAGAGAAATCTAATGCCTTTGATTTCTTGCCTTTTTGGTCTCCAAAGCCTGGAGTTCATATCTTCTGTTAAAAGATTTTACTGAGGATTTAGCTTATGGGAAGTCTACGATACATACTAGCATTGAACAGTTCTAAAAGGCTCTTGAAATACTAATCTCCAACTAGTTTCCATTTTTGTACAAGCACAGCCCCTAAAGAACAGCTTTTCCAAGCTACATGGGTACGTCTGACCTTCTAATTCTCAAAATATGGTAGCAGCTCTCACTTCTACTCCAGCATCCGGAAATCTGCACCCATCTACTCATCCTTTGAATGGTGGCCGGTGATTACCCACAGGATTGGGGCCCGATGGCCTTTTATGAATCTTCTGTCCCTCAACCTGATTTTTCTGTTTTTGTTCATCATTTGATAGATAAAAAGTTATTTTACTGGCATCCAAAGTGACATGATTATACGTGAAGAAAATGGCATCCTTTAGACTTACCCAACCAGGCAAAGCTCTTTCATTGCGGTTCCTTAAGCTGGGCTGTCCACGTCTGTACCTGAAATGAGCTGCAGCAACACAGAAGTGCAGGGTGCATTAGTGCTTGTAAGAAAAGTTATCACCCTCAGTTTTCCTTAAAACAGAGTTTAAACAAGATAGCACAATGAACAAACACGATCTAAACAAGGGACATGGAGCTGTGGCATACCTGATTCAACAGCTTCAACACTGGTTAGGAAGTACGGATGTTGAGAAGCCGAAAGCAGGAGGCACGCCAGGAGAAGACGGATGACACACTGTCTTCTCATTTTGCGCATTAGCTGGTGCATGGTGGGAGTGGTACAGGGGAGCTTTTATTGTGAATGGGGTTTGAAGAAGCAGCAAGAAATCATAACAGAAGAAGAAAATTTGGAGGCGACGGTTGTTAAAAGAGCTTGGGAATCCTATGCCCCCACATACGGAATAGATAAGTAACAGGGATCTGGGTTTCTCCTCATTGGGATTTGACTTCTTCCCAGTTATCATTGCGTCCATGATAAATTTGTAAGGACTTGCTATCATCTTGTTCGGAGTGCATTAGTCGTGCCGTCGGCAAGCTATGTAGGGACCCGCCACAGCAATTTTTGAAAGTTCGAGTTCCTCACATTTTCAAATGTTCTCATTGTGTTTCTTGGTTGTTTATGCACAGGCAAGATTGAGATTAATTTCCACTACGGAAGGATAAATAGAACATTTTTCTCATGTCTATCTTTAAAAGTTTTTCTTTTTTCAAAAAAAATTCTTCTTATAGTTAGGTAAAATAAAGATTTGGGTGGGCATCACCTTTGAAGATTCAAGACAAATGAAAGAGTTTCTCCGATGCCTATAGTAGTTGCAAATAATATTAAATTTTTTTGACACATTTCTCTTACTGGTTTTGTATATTATATGACTATTTAATTGAATTATGAATTCTAATATCATCTTAAAATAATTTTGTTCTTAAAATTAGTTTATAAGAAAGTACAATTTCTTATCTATAAATTTCCCAATAAATTGTAAGCAGTATAATATATTTCAACACCACCTTAATTACTTACTGCGAATTATACTTTGGAATTTCTCTTTTCTTTTCTTCTGTCTTGTCATAGATATTTAAAATAAGATAAAATAAAAAGATTGAAGCATTTTTTTCCTCGTTAACATGATATAACCGAAAGAGTGGAGAAAAGGTGGAAACAATTGCCGCGAAATGCTTTTGCATCATGTGCTGGCGTCAGCAGATAACTTTCCGTGACCTGATGTACAAGTTGTTAGAATATAGTACCAAATTGATCAATATCCCGATTAACAAAAACAATGATTATGTTTTTTTCAATATGTTAGAACTCTCAACAAATTTTGCTTGTCAATTTAAATCAAGAAGTAACACCTATTCCAAAGTATTATCTAAATTCAACCACATTTTTTTAATGACCCTAAGTCTTACCAAATTTTATTTATTGATCGAAATTAGGAAGCAACACTCATCTAAAAGTGTGTCCAAATTCAATCCCATTTTTCTTATTATCTTTTTCACTTCAGCATTAGCCCTTAATTGCGAAGTGAAAGGGTTTTACTTGGAGAAAATTCAATATCTTATATATAAACCCATGTCACTTTTTTTGTTTTAGGTACAAGGGGAAAAAATATTGTATCACAAGCTTAAACCCAATAGTCCAGAGATCTTTGATAGCTCTACTTGAACTATCAAGAATTGACTAAACCCATATTACATTGCATTACTTTTTCTTTCTTTTTTTGTATCCTTAAATATTTAACTTGGGGTCTTGTCCTACGAGATTCTCATCCTTAAACCGTATCTCCTTGGTGTGGTCCTGTCGAGTCACTTACTGAACTCTTTGTAGGTAAATCCTGCTTTAAAACATTTTTGAACTGTTATGGTGATTCCTCCTTAGATTCACTTAGTAAACTCTCTGTAGGTGCTCTGATTTTCTCTTGCATAAACAATATTGAAGATCTTGAGTAATAATGAGGAACCTATGGCAAGGCGATAGAGACTTGTTTGGCTTGTATTGATGGTCGCCAAATAAGACTAATCATCATCCCACTACTGAGATTATAATAAAATTTCGACCGAAGAGTTTGGCTTTAGCCTGGAGACACAGATTCGAAAAGAAAGTGTTCAAAAGCATTACCATTTGGGTCTGCAAATAATCATTTAGGGAGAAGGTCAAGAATGCCATGATTAGGCCAGATTGGCATGAGTCAGTCAAGCCCGGCTGTGTAGATCATTTTTCGGCTTGTTTCTAGCTTGGACTATGAAGGACGGACAATCTAGTCAGTGTTCATGTTCTGGATGTAGCCCGGAAATATCACGTAAATGGACTAGTCAAACTCTTGGCAGCCCAAAACGTTAGAGTTTTTGATCCTCATGTTATTCCTAAATAGAAAGGTTCCAGTGGCATGCTTCCTTTAAGGCTTTTTATAAAGTCGGATTCTATTAGAAGCTCATGGGTCTTTGAGATTATAACCTCATCATTTATAAATTTAAAAGCTTATTCTCATTTTTTAATGTAAAACAACTCTCATTTTTTACACTTATCCTCACATGCAAATTGATATAAGTAATGCGGAAAGAAACTCAACTTTTGAATAATAGAATTATAAAATAGAATTCATTTTTAGTTCTGATATTATATTAAAATGTAAGTACTAATTTAAAATTTTAAAAATATTATGTAAAATTTTTTTATCACTCATAAACTCAAAAGTTTATCTTCATACTTTTAATATAGAACAATACTCACTTTTAATAAATTTTAAAAATAAATAAGAAATGTAAATCTTAAAAGTAGACTTTACCATATTTTTAGTATCTTATTAATCTTATATATGTTAACATGAAATTCAATATAAAAATTGTGTAAGACTAAAGTTTTATGTTAAAAAATAAGATTTTCGAGATAAAGTTTAAATATTAATTAAAAATTATCAAGTCTTTAAACTAATTTTTAGATTAAATTTTTGAATCTTTTAGTTTTGTATTAGAACTTAGATTATATCTATTCTATTTTATACATCTTTTAACTCAGTATCACTTAGTATGCAAAAGAATCTTCAAAAAATGATAATCTCACGTCAAAAGATAAGAGTTTTTAAAAAATTCTCAAATTCTTAAATTAATTTTAAAATTAGACTTTTAAAATAATGTGACAAAAGTTTTGTATTATTTAAATTTTATTTTAAAAAAAAAAAAACATATAATTCCTTTTAACCCATGACTCTCCCACTCCTTAAGACGTTTTCTAAGAAAAAGGATCGGAGATTTTTTTAGGGTCCAAAGAAGGATGCACATACCGGCACCGGCCGAAATGATGTTAACCGGTGGCTCCAGCTGGAGGGAACTCAGGGTTTCGACGAACCATTCCCATTCAATGGTTATCCCTTCAAACCTTCCAAGTCATTATAAATGTTTCAATCTGAGTGCCGAAAAAAGCCAAAGCCACGGTAATCGAAAAACAAGTCGACATGAACCTCGGATATGGTGCAGCTTATCCTCTCCCGCCAACGTGTTTGTCGTGAGTCTGTCTCGAAAGCAACGCCGCTTTCTCTTTTCCACAGGCACCACCACGCCTCCTCCAACGTCATCGTTTGGATTATTTTCATCTCAGGCCTGCTGTATCCCGAGAAGCCTCATCTACCAATGAATTTACGTCGATGCCTAGCTCCCATAGCCCCAACTTTTGAAATAGCTTTGTTAATGTTAAGATTAGTAGAATAATTAAGTTAGCTAGTTGTTGGGACCCTAGAGTTTACAACCACTGTGAAGTAGACTTTAACTGATGAGAGTAAAGACACTATCATTGACATAAAATATTTTTTTTTTCATTAATTTTTTTATAAGAAGAGAATGGAATTCAAACTTATGACTAATAAAATTGTCAATCGAAGATTTAACTTAAAAAAATATCATTAAATCAAGGGTTCTAATACAAAATATTATATTAGTATAAATCTTTTTAAATATATTATATTTTGATTTACGCATTTGTATTGATGTGACCCATGTACGAGCTATTATGCTATCTAATGAATCACCTAACAATTAATATGGATCAAGAGTTTAGAGAAATAAGATTTTGCATTAAAATCTCTACTTCAATATTATGTAAGAAATTATCAAATTTTTTCTCTAACAATCCACCATTAGCGACAACATAAATTAGTTTCTATTTTTTAACACTAGAGAACCTTCCTGTTTTGAAGTTTGAGATTGAATGCGAGAAGTTTTTACATTCTTTTAACATACACTTACTTCTAGGTTATTATAATTTAATTTGCTGTCAAATTCTTACTAATTGAGGCAATAACAACCTCACATTCTAATTACCCTATTTACGTAGTGTGTGGATTTGGGTCTGCCACGCAACCCTTTTCTTGGTTAATGCTTCTAGTCGGTGCCTCAAAAGACATTTAAGTCCTTTTGACACTTCCAAGTGCCATGAATTTCAGATAAAATTGTTTTTTCGGGTCTTTTAATGTATTTCAGATAGGATACACAATTTGAAAATTTTATCATCTTTAAGAGACACTTTGCCTTATTCATCACTGGTTTCAGATCGTGGCAGGATTTACTTTCTTTCAGACGCCAGTAATGCAGCAATGGAAAACGATGGACGCTCTGCAGCAGCCACAAAAAGACAGAAGTGCACTGCAGAAAAGTAGCAACCTTTTTTGTAGACACTGAAAAACCTGCTATTCTACAGGCTGAACAGCAAGGACAATTTGGTCTTTCCAGCCTCCATGAAAGACTCCATCAAAGCTTCTCCTGGTCTATAAAACCCCAACCAAACCCTTCCTCCATACTCACTCTTCAGCTCTTCCAAAATGGCTTCTACCCTGCTTCTCACTACTATATTCCTTGTTTTGTGCTCCCTTTCCGCTGCTACGCAGCCAGGGCTCATCCTGACCCTGGTCAACAACTGCCCGTTCACTGTCTGGCCGGGCATTCAGCCCAACTCCGGCCACGACGTCCTCGAGCGCGGCGGCTTCGCGCTTAACACCCTGACCCACCGCTCCTTCCCTGCTCCGAACCACCACTGGTCCGGCCGGATCTGGGCACGCACCGGGTGCACCTATGCCCACAACGGGTTCTCATGCGCCACCGGAGACTGTGCCGGCCGCCTCGAGTGTGGCGGTGCAGGGGGCGCCACCCCCGCCACGCTGGCCCAGTTCAGCCTCCACCACAGCCACACCGACCTCTCCTCTTACGGCGTTAGCCTCGTCGATGGCTTCAACGTGCCCATGACTATAACCCCTCACGAGGGCAAGGGGCAGTGCCCCGTCGTTGGCTGCCGTGCCAACCTGCTCGCCACCTGCCCCGACAGGTTGCAGCTCCGCTCGCCGCCGGGCCACGGACCAGTCGTGGGGTGCAAGAGTGGGTGCGAGGCGTTTGGGACGGACGAGCTCTGCTGTAGGAACCACTTCAATAATCCTCAAACATGCAAACCTTCGAGCTTCTCTGAGTTCTTCAAGCACGCATGTCCTGCCACGTTTACGTATGCGCATGATACCCCATCTCTTATGCACGAGTGCTCGTCACCTCGCGAGCTAAAGGTCATCTTCTGCCATTAAAGACCAAGATATTCTGCATATTCACGCCCCTAGTAGTCTCTAAGCTTTCTGTCTGAAACTAGAACAACCAAGTTAAGGTTTTTATTTTGTCTTATTGACACTTTGCTGTGTCTTCAGTTGTATGTGGTCGTCAATGTAACGTTTGGACTTGGAAGATTGTTCAATGTATCTTAATGAGTGTTCCTTGTTTTCCTTATCTTCTTCTTCACATACTTCCATCCACCTCCAGCAGAGTACAGTATCTAATCTAACCCAAAAAGTAAACTCCATCCACCTCCAGCCATTGTTGACCAAATCCTGCTTTCTTCTAAGTTCTGTCGTTTGAATGAAAAGTTAAGGGATTGATTTGTATTAGAGTGGGAGGACTCTTTCTAAAATCTTAAATTATTAAATAAAAATCTCAATTAAGGGTCTATCTTTACGCCTTACAACACTCACCTTTAACAGTCGGCTTCTATAATCTATCCGATCTGCTGCTTCTTCTTTTTACATGTTGACATTTGTGATACATCATACAATATAATAAAGATTACAGGACCCAGTGAACCCTTTGAAACCTATCTCTAATATCCTTGTACAAAGCCTGGAAGAACTTTATAAAAGTTAAGATATCTAAGTTAATACTTGTCAAGATCCACAACGGAGAAGACAGTGGGCCTGGAATTGCTTTACATTGCTGGGCGAATCTCTGGAGGAATATCTCATGGAGGAGCAGTAACCTGGACGGTGACAGTGTGCAGAGGTCCAGACATGGCGAGCCAAATGGAAAGCGAATCCTATGGGTACTTTCCTCGAAAATTCCCATCTTTGTTTTTCCGAAAGCACCGCTGCGACACAGATCACGTGTAGTCTGCTTTACAATGTTATACTAACTTGGACCTGCCTTTGTTCGAATCACCTTTTCAAATTCGCTGTCAGCCCCTCAATTGGAATTTTAAAAATGGAGAGAAGCATTTCATTGTGCACTCGACAGCTGAAAATGGAGCGGTGTTATATTGTTAAGGTCTTGAAATAATATTAGACTCACTATGCCAACAAGTTTACGTTTTTTGGCTCCATAGTTGAGTTCATAATATTTGATATTAGAACTAAATCTCACATATGAAGTTTGAACCACGAGGGGGCTACTTGCATAATGTGCTACTCGGCATAAAATACAATGGGCTAAAGAGCATCACTAGAGTAGAACCACTGTAAAGTCAGCTGTCAAGGATGTCAAGTGTGAATGATGATGAAATATTACGGTCCTGAAATGATATTTAGAATGACATGTTAATAAAATTATACCTTTTAACTCAGTGGTTGGATTTAGAATCGTTATTCTTATGCTTTGTCTGTGGAAACAACTAACCTTTATGGAAGCAATATTAGTGCAGCATATCTCATGATTATCAAAATCTTTACTTTCCACATACGGAATATGTGCTTGCTATGAATGATAGTGATTTGCTTTTCATGCCGGTGAAGATGTGATTTTTTTGACCTCTCATGTTGGAATTTTATTAGAAATTACAATAAGTATATTAAATGAAGAAACTCATTTTTTTTTTATAAATTACTTTTTCATTTTACTATATTTTATGTTGGACTTAATAGATCCTTAGCTCTAAATTATAATAAAAATAAGGCTCCAAATTGTTCAGGATTTGAGATAAACTAAACATCGAATAAGGAAATATATTGGCATATACTTATATTGTTAATATTTTATCTTTATTTTTTAATATAAAAAAATTCATTCCTGCAACTGAATGAGAAGCCAGTCTACTTAAGTTATCATAAAGTGGCAGCTTTAAGGACAAAAGTAATGTTTGGATGGATACTAAAAAGATGCTAGTGAGCATCCATGGTGCTGCACAGTATCTTCTTTGTCGTACCAAGAATCATCCTCAATGCAGAGATTGGGAAATGCCACAGTGATGTGATGGGTCTACACTCCACCATATTTGTCTTCATGGACATAAAACATGGATGTTTATTCGGGAAAGTAATAGTTTTTTACAATAAAGCCATATTTAATAATTAGCATATTAATAATTTAGTAGTTGGTTATTAATAGTTTGAAACTTAAATTTAGATTCAACATCTCATGTTTTTAAAGTCAGTTTGCCTTAAAGTAAAAATTGTAAAGATGGAAGAACAATAATTATATAAGGATATGATGTTTAGAGTCCTGAAAGATCAAATCTCATATATTATTTTAAATTGTGAAGTGCTTCAAAGTTCACAAATAGAGGACTTTGAGAGATTAAGTGAAGTGAGGCTTGGTGATTGAGAGATATAAAGGGATTGCAAATTGAAAGAGCCTCACAAAAGAATGCAATTAGATTTTAATATTTGATCAAGATATTAATAATGTACAAAACATACTAATATAATATTTATTTTTATTCTAAACATGAAAATTATTAAAATTTATATATATTTATTTTTATTCTAACCGTGAAAATTATAAAAATTAAGTACATAAATAATAAGATGTTGTATTTAAATTTATATTTTGACTCTACATTAAAGACATACACCCTCTTCTTTAAAATCACTAATTAAGAGAAATAAATTATGTGGTAGATTGTTTTAAAAGTTTCCTTAATCGATGCTCAATTGTTAGTGGAAGTCTATTATTAACCAACAAGACTAATAGCATTTAATGGAACCATCAACTTAGCATATTTTGAACAATCATTTACACCCAAAACGATTTTGGCTTAGAATTAGTGATATAAGAGTTTGTGTCATATTGGGTATGGAATCGAATTCCGGGTCTTAGCTTCATGCTATTCGGGATGCTTAGAAGTCAAAGGAAGAGATGCTGCTTCTCAAATGAACAGGCAGCAAATAACGCATGGAAGATGATGTAATAGAAGCTGAAGGGGAAGGGGAAGCTTTTTGAGTTAGTTGTGTTTGTCGTAATTTAAGATAATTATGCCAAAAGTCGTAAAGCTAATAAATAATTAAAAATTATTTCATTTAAATATCATTATCAACTTGAAATCCCATAAGTCTAAGGCCATCACGATCTAGATTTCAATTATATAATTATAATAAGAAAATTGGAGCAACGTATGTCTTTACAACCTCTTTATTTGCTTCCAATTGAAAACTCTTTGCTTTTGGTTCTCTCTTTGAAGACTGATGCACAAAGTGGAAGACATTTTTAACCAATGGTAAAATTGAAACGAGAAACATTTTTATCTTTTTCTAAGTCAATTTAAAGCAAGAAATAAGTTTTTAAATGTAAATATAAAACTCATATATTATGGCAGTACTGCTTTGGGTTGAAATTTCGAAGTTGAAGACAACAAAATGAACTCGCATTCTTCCTCCCTACTTACACGATGTCCCGGGAAGTCGGCTTTTGTGGACGGTGAAGTCGGCTTGCCCACCATGCTTTTCTCTTTCCGGCCAAACATTGCGTCAGCAGGAAGCTTTGGCCGCCATAAGGAACATTGACCGGCAATGAGTGGCCAGCAAAGGAGGAAGCGAGAATCGTATGAAGAAGAATTGACTCTCTATTGTTAAGTCCATTTTTTGGGTAAAAAATTCTTATCAAGGACATAGACTTGCCTTCAAATGTCAACCCAAAGCAGTATTGCCACAACGAGATCGACCTTTACTTTGTACACCACCACATCCTACTGATAAATCTACACTTTTAACTCTACATCTATACCTAACTCAGTCGTAAGCTAGTAGAGTTTAGAACTACTTAGTTTTGAGTTCAGGTACATGTATTAAAAAAATTAAATCTACATACTTCTTCATTACTAAATTCATGAAGTTAAAATTTTATTCTAAATTTAATTCATTAAAAAACCCTATTTAATTTAAATTTCGCATCAAAATCTTGTCCAACACACACTAATCATATCATCCCTTAATCTTGTAGAACAATATATAATTGTTAAAGATTAAAAATCTTATTAATTTTTGAGTAGGTATAAATTTTTTATAATAATTTAGAGAAATATTCAAACCACTTTGACTATATGTATTTATACATGGCATAGGTAACCATGCATAATGATAAAGAGGGGACTAAAACAGACAAATTTTCATAAACCATTGTTATTTTAAGTTAGGCATGAACGAATTTCCGATATTCAAGAATCAATGTTTGAATAAAAACTAACCAATGGAAGTGGGTCTAGGTTGGAATAGTGACTTTCCCTTTCATCTGAGGTGGCCCCCATGAAGGATGGCCCCACTCGCGATACTGCAATAACAAAGGTAAAACCACAGTACAGCCAAGGAAAGTACTAGAATATCTTCCGGTGCTCAGCATCCCACTACATATTAACACGTGTCATTATTCTATAGGCCAGGACACCGACTGTGACAAAGCAGGCCGTGGAAATCTCAGAGACCCTCCCGCACACTTAGCTCTTATAGACTCCGCAATCCGAACCTTCTATCTATTTATAAATACACGGTGCGGCGTTGTTATTCATCCTCTCTTTTCTCTCTTTTGCCCTCGTAATCGGTGAGGTAATCAGGTCTCCCGTCATCTCTTTCTCCGGAGGCTTCGTATACCATGGCGTCGCAAGCGAGCCTCCTTCTTCAGAAGCAGCTCAAAGGCATGGAAATCTTGAATTATTTTTCTTTGTGTATCAAACTCGGAGAATTTCGTGTGGGTTTTGGTTTTGTGATTGATCTTGTTGTGTGGCTCAGATCTTTGCAAGAATCCTGTCGACGGGTTCTCTGCGGGTCTTGTCGATGAGAGCAATATCTTCGAATGGAGCGTAACGGTTATTGGGCCTCCCGATACTCTTTAGTAAGTGCTTCTTCGTGAGATGAAATCTTTTGTTTCTTGTATAACTAATTGGGTTCTGTGGTTGGGTTATTATAGGTGAGGGATGGGATCAAGGTTTGGGACTTTGATTTTGGGAAAAGTTTACGAATTTGAATAGCTATCGGTGGAATTTGAACAGCTATCGGGGCGTATTTGATTTGATGCGTTGCTTAAGGGTTGTGGATTAATGGTTAGATTTAGATAGAGTTTCAGATTAGTAATTCCAAGGAAAAGAAAAGTTGATAGAAGGAAACTCATGACAAACAATGCCGGCATATTGCCGAAATTTTTAAAAAGGCGACGAAGAGGAGGAAAAAATTATTATCATTCTTCGGAAAAGGCAAAAAGACCAGACTTTTAATCTATTTGGTCGTAAAGGTTGGTACTTTGATGGTATTTGTTCCGCGCTTCCCTGCCCATGGATATATATGGATTGATATAAATCGCCTAATTTGTTTATATCAAAGCATGTATCGGTATTTAACATTGGTTGATGTGTTAGTCACTCGAATGTGGCTTTTAATATCTCCACTGGAGCGTTTTTCTATCTATTTTAGAAAATATAGAGATTACAGTTGTCTTGTTGAGACACGATTTGGAAGCGAAAGATGGTTCTGTTATTATCATTGTAACGCATTACGTGATTGCAGTGAGGGTGGTTTTTTCAATGCCATTATGAGCTTTCCGTCCAATTACCCAAACAGCCCTCCGACAGTGAAGTTTACTTCAGAGATATGGCATCCTAATGGTTGGTTACTTTTCCAAGAATTAATGATTTGTCTTTGCGCTGTTGTTGGTGCGCATTGCGTGAAACTGATTATGGTATTAATTTCAGTTTATCCTGATGGCCGTGTTTGTATATCAATTCTTCACCCCCCGGGTGAGGACCCAAATGGTTACGAGCTTGCAAGTGAGCGCTGGACACCAGTTCATACGGTATGTCATAAATACTCCAAAGGAGCACTTCTCTCTTGCTTTCACTATAATGATGTTTAGTGGGAACTTCAAATTCTTCACTTTCCAACTTCAATGGCCAGGAACATTGTACTACATAAAATATTCCGTGGTAATTGTTGAGCAATTAGTTAATTGCCGAGACTGACAGGAGATTTCATTTTGAGATCTGGCGGTCACGTGAATATATTGTCCAGATTTCCCCTTCAATCTTCTTTCTTTTACTTTGGCTTTAAAGTGCAAATAAGACTATGTGGGGTTCAAAAGTGTCGTTTACAAATCACTAACAACCTGGAAGGAATCTCTATTAAGTTAATTATAATATTAAGCTTCAGTGCAATTTGTGCATGCTAAATATTTTGTAACAGTTGAAGTTATAACCTTAAGGAATAAGCGCAAAATGTAGAGCTAAATTGTAGTGGAATGGTTAGTGACTAAATCCTATGACACCTTTGTCTAACTTCCGATGCTGTCAGCTACAGAAATTACATTTGTCATCTATGGCGGGGTTGTGTTTCTGACTTGAAATCTGACCGCCATGATGCCTCAAGCTAAAATCAACCAGTGTTGGTTGGTTTCTGACAGTTCATTAGATCGATGTGGTTTCAAACATTGGAAGACTGAAGACTATTAGGTTGTCGGTGGTGTGATGAGCCCCAACTCAGCCGGCAACTACTAAAATCCTTATAACAAAATACAGTTACTTTTTTCTCCTTTCTTTACGTTCACTAGCTTTCCACTTATCCTTGCCATCACTCGTCAACACTGGTCCTGGTTCTCACCATCCTGTCATCACTGGTTAGCCCTTCTTTTGTTATATGGCTTTTTTTCTATTCTCTTGGTCTGTCCTTAGATCCTGTGAATGTGATATTTTTCATGCTTTTCTGATGTTTGAAGATTGAAGTACTTTGATGCTTTTTTCTTTTATGGTTTTTGGTCTGTTGGTGGTAGGACATATGCAGATGATGGTATTAGTCCTGGTGGATGGATGGCGTATGTGGGATAATTGTTTGTTTTAGGTTTGGTCATAATGCCACTGAGGTATCATTGTACAAAATCTAAGGCCGTGGAAGGGTTTGGGGTGCGGCAGCTGCAGTTTTTGGGCGTTTTTGCCTGCAATTGGCCATGTAAATAATCCAACTCAAAAGGTGTAGAAAATCGTAATAGGTCTAGACAAGTAAACGGTGTGGCGGCCCAAACATTCAAATGAAAACCAAAATCCTGAAAAATGGGTTCAACTGACATTCAAAACATATCATGCTGCCCTTCATTGATGACTGTTTCTGGCTATCAATAAGTGTGGTTTATTGGGCTAGTTTCTTGGTACTGGCAACATCCTATTGATAATAAAATATATTGCAAAGAGCACTATTTTGGGCCCAGTTTTGTCAGTTTATGAATGAATTATAACTTAGAATCAAGAAGCTATTCAATTAATTATTATATTGAGCTTCGGTGTGTGGCTTGGCCATATACATGTTATGGACTTGACAGAAGAGTGCAAGTTCTTTAGATTTACCATGAAATTTACGCATGCTAAATTTTTTATAACAGTAAAGTTATAATCTTGAAAAATGAGCCCAGAATATTGTGTTAAATTGTAGAGGGAATGAATAGTGGGCAAATCCTTTGACACCTTTGTCTGACGTCACATGCTATCTGCTACAGAAATTGCATTGCTCATCTGTGATGGGGATGTGTGTCTGACTTGAAATCTGACAGCCATGCTGCCTCAACCTAAAATCAATAAGTCTTGGTTGGTTTCTGACTGTCCATCAGATTGAATGTCGTTTCAAACATTGGGAAATATTAGGTTATAAAATTTTTATAACGAAACGCAATTATTTGTTTGCATTTCCTTGACTGAGTCCATTAGCGTTCCATTTATCCTTTATGTCGCTTGTGAACATTGGTTATGGATCTGACCAAACTGTCATCACTAGTTAGCTCTTTCTTTTGTTCAACGAATTCATATATATAGTCTTGGTCTATACTTAGATCCTGTGAACATGGTTCTATTCACGCTTTTGTGATGGTTGAAGGTTGCTTTTTCTTTTATGTTTTATGGTTTGTTGGTTCTAGTATATATGCAGTTGATGGTAGTAGTCCAGGCGGATGGCATTTGTGGGATCGTTTTTTGTTTTACGTTTGATCCTAGTGCTACTGAGGCATTGGTGTAGGTAATCTAAGGCCATGTAGTGGTCTTTGGATTGTAGTTGGTCCTAATTGGCAAGTCCAGGCGCGGAAGCTGTAGTTTTGGAGAGTTTTTGCCTGGAAGTGGTTGTGCAAATAATCCAACTCAGAAGGTGTAGAAAATCATAAATTGATTAAAGATGTAATCAGCAGGATGGGCCAAACGTTCAAATTAAATCCAAAAACTGAAAAAAGGTCTCAATTGACAGTCAAATCATATGATACTGCCTTTAATTTTTTTAATCAATAGCTGTGGTTTATTGGCTAGCTTCCTTTGACTTGCAACATCCTGTTGATAATTGAGATCTAGTGGTCACCCGTGTTTGAAGTGGATTGCTAAAATTTGGTAATCTTAATGTTTCCGTGGCTTTGTTTAAAGGTCTTGAAGCTTATGCTTTGAATCTTATGTTGCATGCCATAGAGCACTAGCTCAGGCGTGCAAATGATTGTCTTGTGGAATGATTTTCCATGGTGGAACTTTATGTTCTTAGAATTTATTTCTTAATATGATCTACTTTTCTTGCTTATAGGAAATTTATTCCTGAAGAAGTTGTGGGTGCAATTTTCTTATATTTTTTGGCATTTTGTTTTACATAGAAGTTCACTCCGAGCCAATGGCAAAAAATAAAGCCAATGGCAGTTTGTTCTACATAGAAGTTCCACACTCAAACAAAGAAATGTTGGATTGTTGGTTTTCTTTCAATTTTATTGGTTATCTATCATATAAACTTTGATCATTATGAGAAGCGAGGTTTAAGCCTGGGCCTAAACAGAGGACAGAAGCTCTATATGGACTTTGACATTAAAACTCTATGGTTAATTGACCTTTTGCTTTAAGCTTTTAGTAACAGATGTATTCTTGTCGCAGGTTGAAAGTATAGTTCTAAGTATTATATCGATGCTTTCCAGTCCCAACGATGAGTCCCCTGCCAATGTGGAAGCTGCAGTAAGTGATTCTTGGCTATTTAGTTCTATTTTTATAATGTGTAATTGCAGCAGATCGAACTATAGTTGCAAATTGTTCAGTTGTGGTTCTTGGCTAATTAATCTCTTTATTGTTTTAGTTCCACAATATTCGTAACCTTATGATAGACTAATTTAACAATAGGAGTTGTGAACCAAATGAAGAAAACATAAAACTCTGCAATGTACTAAGTGAAAAAGGACTTACATACTAAAAGGATTATGAATCCAGTGGGCAGAGGGGAATCAATCTAGATGGCTACAAGCATCTGTGAAGGGGGCTGATGTCTCATTAGTGGACTTTATCCAACATTTAATGAATGAAATTTTTGTGTGAAGAAGGAAAGAGTGGGCTGATCTCATCATTTTAGCCAAACTCATCAAAGAATGCCGTGCTCGCGGAGGGTATCTTGGAATAAAGTTGACATTTTGCTTCTCGGGCTTTGATGGGTAAAATGTTGCGTTTTAGATGAGTGGGATCTGAGTATGTGCTGTACAGCATACGAACTGAGAACGTTTTGAGAAGTAGCTCCTTGTGATGGATAATAATTTGGTGAATGAAGGAGAAAAGCTTGGACTTATTTCTTTAGTCATCTTGGTGATGTAAGAAAAAGAAGCCCATGTAATCAGATGGTAGACCTGTCAAAGAACGTTGTTGTATTGGCAAGATCCAGAAATGGGGTGCCCAGGTGGTAGGTTACTAATGTTATGATAATGAGTGCAAACTATTAATAAGATGACTGCTTCTTGGGCTTTTCTAAGGTTTGGAAATCATGGTCTTTAGGGGTGTTATTTTCTGCAATTAAAGATGTTTCTTCGTGTTTCTATTTGGATTTTCAGCATTGATCCCCACACCATAATCAAAATTTGTTTTTATTGCTTGGGCCATGGTTGTCTTTGCATTTTTCGTCTTATACAGAATAGATATTCAGTGTGTTACTCAATATAGAGATGATTATGATGATATACTTTTTCTCTTTGCTGGTTGATGTTCCCTCTCTGTTATTGGTAGATTATCATTGACGGCAAAAGGATTTGCATATGAATAAAACTTTTAGCCTGTGCGCTAAGATTTATGCTTTTGTGCCCTATTGCAGAAGGAATGGAGAGATAGGAGAGATGAGTTCAAGAAAAAGGTCAGCCGATGTGTGAGAAAATCGCAAGAAATGCTATGATCCACCTAGGCAACAGTGGTTCTTCGAGCTTGTGGGTGCCAGAGAGGTCTTAAAATTATTGTCTGGAAGGACGTTGGATGGGGGAGCTGGTTCACGGGGCAACTCTTGTCTATCCTTGTGGCAATGCTATTGGAGTTGTTACGTCCATCTCCTGATTTAGTTCTTTTGTTTTCTGGACGAGTAATTTGGGGTCTATCCTAGGGTGGGTTTTTGGTTTACTTCATTGATATGCCTAACCTGGAAACTGTGTGTCCACAATCTAATACAAGTGAGTCTGATTCCTCCCTTTTCCAACCTTCCAAGTTCGCGTTGTTGTTACATTTTGAAGTCGTGCATTTCCTGGATTCTGAAGAACAGTAAATGGTACTGTGTACTATGAAGATCAATGATTAATGCTTTAATTCGAAATTCCAAGAACAAGGTTCTCAAAATGACCATCAGTGGCCATGGACGCCTGTGAACGAGGTTCCAACAGTGTCTAAGATTAAATTGACTCTTTCTATGTAAAAGTTCAGCTTAACTCTTTCTGTGTTTCATTGTGATAATTTATTGCATAAAGTTGGCAGTTTACCAATGGAAAACACTTTTTATTCGATATTTATTGCATAAAGCAGATGTCTTGAAGACGATTGAACATACAACCTAATATACGTTAGCAAACAAAACATCGTTCCCTTCTTTCTCTTCTTCCTTCTTTTGGTTCCGCTCAATCTTGCTTTGGTGGGTTCACGTAGCTCCCCATCCTCACCACGGTCCCGTCAATATCACGCACATATCCAACCTTTTGGCCCCATTCTTTAGTCTCCGGCTCGCTCACCGCCACGGCGCCGCTCTCTACAGCCCTCTGATCCATATGGTGAAAACAATTGGCGAAGAAAAATCATACGAACTCAACAGTCACAAGTTCCATGCAAATTCACGTATTACCTTGTAGGCGGCATCGACGTCCGGGTACGCAAGGCAGACCTCTATCGGCTGCCTCCCGCCGCCGGACCCAGTTGTCTGGACCGAGCCGGTCAGGTCATCAGTCTCGTGCTGGTGCAGCGGCGTAAACGCTATCGTGGTCTGCCCGCTTTCCAGCTCTCCCCACCTGCCATCCAAACTTAACTTTTAGACATATCCGATCTCTCATTGCGTGAACGTTTTAGCGTTGGTTCATACCTGTGGGATTCGTCGAAGCGGCGAACATTGTAGCCGAAGGCTTTGGCGTAGAAAGCCACCGATCTGGCCACGTCCTTCACGTACACGACGGTGTAGGCGAACGCTGGGCTGAGATTAGACGCCATTGTTGTTCATGCTTGAGCGCTTTGCTCTGGCCTTTTACACTCCGCGGCCAACTGGAGAAGGTGAAAGTTACACGTGGACCTCATGCATGTTGAGCAGATCCATTGCCCTCCACGTGGTATCCATGGCTCACTTGACCAAGATAGAGTTCAAGTTTTCCAATTTAGTTCTAAATCAAATGCCCAAGCTTTTTTTATTTTTTTTATTTTTTTTTCTCTTATACAGTAATTGCTTCAAGTTCTTTATTTTTGTTTTAGAGTATGTCAATAAATAATTAATTTTCTTTTTGGAAAACTCAATCATTCTCTTAAAATCCTAGTCACTCATAAATGACGACACTTCATATGAGAAATGTTATAAATTAAAATATTAATAATGCAAAATATTTATTCCATCTTTTTCAATTTTCATCTTTCCAGTCATGAGAAAGACGTCCAGCAATTATATGGTATAAGGTATGAAATTTAAAATTTAGGTTTTGATATAATATTAAGATTTTCCACATATTATTTTTAAAATAATTAGCATTAAAAATAGTATATATGGTTCTTGTTAGAAATAGACTCAAAAAAATTTAACCTCAAATCTAATATTTAAGTGAGAAGGTCTCTTTTTTTTTTTTTCATTTAAGAGATCTTGTCTTTTGATGTAAGATTCTCATTATATATACTTTTTACACACTAAGTATTATTAAACTCAAGATTATATAAGTGAAACAAAATTAACTCAGGTCCTAATATCATGATAAAAAAAAAGGTTTAATTCAAAAATTAACTTTTAGTATCAAAACTCAAATTGATCCATTATTATTATTATTCAACCCATAAAGTATTCTTGATCTGTAAAAAGTATTTATTTTCTTTCATTCAACTTTAAGATTAATGTATAACAAAAATCATATATTAAAAAGATATGATTGTAAAGTAGTATTTAATTAAAAAAATATCTCTAAATTCCTTAGTTAACTTTGAGTTGGAATTCAAAATTATTTTTAATAATTTTACTACCTAAATTTTGTTTGGAATAACTTTTTTAATGAAAAAAAAAAGCATATTCGAGCATGGATTGATTCTGTGGAATTTGTAACCGAAAGCATTGATTTTAGAGCCTTTAACTCTTGAAACTATTAGTAAAGCTAACGCATCAATTTTCTCGCTCCAACATGCACTGTAGTTTTCCTCACTTGGTCAAATCTCCAATATTTGAAGAGATTTTTTCTTCCTCTTCAATTGCTCTTCCGGTGGTAGAACTATTTTGAAGATGGTTATTGAAAAGTAAAACTGAATCTTGGCAAAATATTCCATCGTAAAGTAACCGTGGTTCTCATTTCATGAAGACCAGTGGATCACCAACTCCCTTTGGCGTACATGAGCACCACTTTTAAAGATCAAAAGTTGACACTTCCTGCTCAAACTTACACCGAACGCGTATCGCGACGGGCGAACTGTCGGCATACGAGCGTCACGTGCATGGACCCTTGGTTCTCTGCGCCAGTTCGTTGTCCGCTCCATTTGCTACGACCCTACCGACTGTCACTGGAGGCGAAGGAGTACGAACGGGAAGGAAGTCTCTTGATCCAGAACCTTCTCTCTCGTTAATTCCCGATCAATTCGCCGAAGAATCTTTCTCAGGCTTTCCGGATTTGACATGATGATTTACAGGTCTGTGATTTTATTTATCTTTTACTTGATGGTTGTTTTGGTTGAATTATGGGGAGCGATTGTGAGATGGTGAATATAGTTGAAAATTGGAAGAAATCGGCGTCGCGATCTGGAATTTCCTGAGTAAAATTTGGCTGTTTAGGCAGAAAATAAAGAAGGAACTAGATTGGCGGTTTAGGACACTGATACGACTTTTATCTATTTATTGTGTTTTAGGTTTGTCTCGATGTTGTGTGTATAAGTTTTGAATGCTTCTATAAATTCCTGTGATCTTTGTGACGTGATGGTAGATTTCAGTCGCTGTTTAGTTTATTTTTTTTGTGTGATGATTGAGTTTTTCCACTTATGACAAAAGAAAAGGAACATTTTCCGGTATGTGGCTGTGCGTTTCGGCAAGTGATAGCCGAAGGAATTTTTATTTAGCTTGTCAATTTTGCTTGGTACTACTGCTTCTGCATTGTGGACATATTTTCTGTTTTTTGCTTTTTCGAAAACAATAGATTCTTTCATTGTCTTTCTGCAAGTTCTTATCCTAGTATTTGTTGCTAAGCTGAAATTCGGTGGGGCACGCTACCAAGAGGATAACTGCTTTTTACTATTGTTTGATTATTTATTGAGTTCTGTGGTAATATCTGCATACTTAATAGTGTTTGGGAATATTGCCTGCAACAAAAACCCACTAGATCCTCAGACTTGAACATTTTAGTTAATGATGTTTCTCCATGTACGCTCCTCATTTGCAGTTGGGAGGATACAATTACTAAAGTGTTGGGTTTGTCAGTCTACTTGGTTCTTATTTAGATGCGAATAAGATAGTATTCACCTATTTGACGGCAGGGTGACTTCCCAGGCTTTTGAAGAAGAAATTTAGTGTCGACATTATTACTTCAAGATATTCTGCAAACTCTGTTTAGTTCTTCTTTCTCAGTGAGAGATAGAAATTAACAAGCGTATCCCCTAGCTTCTGCCTTTCGAGGTAAATATTAAAAGTAAAGATTCTCAACGAATTTCTGTGTTGTATTTTCATTGCTAGCTGTTGCTTTTCTGTGTGTGGTAACTTTTTTTTCTCTTTCAACGTGTTATGGGTAGGAGTTTTTTTTTGAAATTTTATTTTCAGCTGTGGTGTCTCTTTAGTGTCTTGCAAATAAAATAATTAATATTTTGAAAGCACGTATTATGGATTCCCAGAGATGATAAACAATAAGATTCTGAAAAAGTAAACTTAATCGCCTTTGTATTCTTCAATGTTGATTGTATGCCAGCAGTTTTTCGTTATGCATTTCTTTATTTTGGCTATGCTTCTTGCAGGCTGATATCCAAATGTGATTCACTAATAAGAGTAGTGGCTTGAGAGTTGCTGTCCCGCTATGAGCTTTGCTTAAGTAGCTCTTTTTGATGGATCCAGGGGCTCCAGCTGCTTAAGTAATGTTTGGGTTAATCATCCTTGTTCTTCTGAGTACTTTGTAGAGTACTCGTGGACTGGGAACGTGTGCTCTTATGAAATCTTCTCAAATGGGTGACTCGGTGCAAGGTTCTAGGTTAAGCAGAAGCTCTGAAGCAACCGGTGTGACAGATGCAAAAAGGCTTTCTAAAGGAAGTTTAGTTGCTTCTCGTCCTAGACCTTCTTCTCAGAATCCTGTTGGGCACAAAGCTTCTATAACCCATGGTATATTTGGACGTGGTGCAGTCGGTAGAGCAGCATTGTTTTTAATTAAAGTTGCTGCATTAGAGACTGTAAGAAGGTTTTCAATGGCCAAATGTCCATTTGCGTGGCGTGGTCTTCAGAGTGTTCAATTTCTTTGCTGTTCACCATTTAAGTGGCTTCTAAGATGGGCACCCTTCAAGCATTTTGTAGGAGGCATGCAGGTTTGGTTTTACTACTCGTGAAGGTGTTTACCACTTTATTGGTCACCCTTTAGGTAGACATATTAGAGTAATTGGAGTATCAGTATCCATATGCTATATAGAGAGTCAATTATATGAGATTGACCTTTCTTTGGTCACAAGTTTTGGGTTTCTACTTTACATGAATTTTGCTAGCAGTTTCTGCATCATGACCACCTGATGTGTGTGGAATAAATTTGCACATGTTATTTACTATAGCAAATTCATTTTGTTTTCAACCTGTTTAAAAGATCTTAGTTGGGTTTTAATTTGATATATTTGCTTGCTTGAGCTTAAATGATATACTTGAGTTCTAGCTTAAATGAGGCTTCTTCCTCAATTAAGCATGATGTGGGATAGAGCTTTTGGGTTCAAGATCCATTGGTTGTATGTGTCACTGATTAACAAGAAAATATTCTGCCTTTTTTTTTTTCTGTGTATATACGTTAATTCAATACTTAACAACACTGTAGATTATAAAATAAATTAAAATGCTGCAACACATTTGTTTGCTGTTAAAACAGCATATGTTGCAACTCATTCAGAATGATTATGCAAATTCTTAGCCAGCTTATTCCAACTCATTCAAAATGTCTGTTCAGTATAGGGAGACATTTGATTCGTACAGTTATATAAACATTTATAACTGATAATATAGTCCTTACAGACAGTGTAAGCACTTCTTAAGATATTCCTGATTCTTTGTAATTAATGGATATCAAATAGAATCTTAGTGAAATTAATTGTCCTAGTATCTTTGTCCTCCTCTGTAAAGTAGTTGGAAGCATTGTGTTTGGCGTTTTGATTGCAAGACTAGAAAATATAGAAATACGTTTCCTGCAATTACACATATAGCCTGCATTACGATACTCCTTTGGTCATTGGGGTCAAGAGAAATTATTTGTTCTCTCTTTTATGTACGTTAACCTTTTCTATTTCTTCTTTTCCAAATTCTTGAAATTGGCCATTCTTAGGTTGTTTAGTATTTAAAATATTTTAAATGATTGCAGGTACTGTCAAGACCTATGCTAGTCCTTTCGATTGCAACAGTTTTCTCTGATGAAGAACAGTATAGAAGTGGAACGTCAGATGGTGTCGATGATTCTCATTCATGTTCAGAACCACCTCCAGAGCTATCCTCTGTAGAGTCTAATGCGGACACAAGGTATATAGTTGACCAGGATGATAGTTGTAATGTTGATGTTTGGTTTGACTTAGTACATACTTTTGGAGAAAGCAAAATGATGAATGCTGGTACTAGATGATCAGATTTCAGCTGCTGTATGTATCGCAAGGTTATAAGCAGTTTGTTGGTTTGACTGACAGTAATTGCAAACCTATATCATGATTCAATTGGAGGCTGAAGAAGAAACAGGGTCCTAATTACAATTATACGTCCCATGTGAATATTTGTGATAAAGTACTGCAGGGTGACATGCCCCTCTATATATTATTACCAATAATCAGGTTTCTTGTTCACACGGGAACATATTCATCCTTTAGCTTTCCATCTGGACAATTAATGAAATCTCTGGCCTTTGGAGTCAGGATGGCAATCTTGAATTGACAAGATTTTCAGCACATGTTGATATATGGTTGGAGTCGGGTACTGGAGCTAGGGCTCAATGATTTTTTTTCAATTTCATGTGCTTACTCTGGTTAAGTGTTGGGTTGGACTTGGCAATAAATTGCTTGCTACAGGGTTAGGGACATAAAGCATTGAACAGTTTTAGTATTGTTTCTCTCATTGTTTTTTAAAAAAGAAGTCTCATGACATTTTAATGATAGAAGAATTTGGCGGCTTCAGATTTTGCTGTGGTTTAGCTTCTGGTTTTTGGTCAGATATATAACCATGCAACTTGAGTTTGCTGACACTTTGTCCAAACAATCGGATCAGGTCATTTATTTCTTGAAAAAAGATCAGTTGTCTTAAACCTTTTGTGTCCAGAGCATAAGACAATTATTTTGTACAGATTAGATTTTTGAACTCATTTTTTATTTTTCTCACTTTTGAGTTTGAGTAACTTTCCAGTACTTTTGGAAATTTTGTGACTGGGAACATTACATGGGCGTTTGTGTTAAGGCTGTTTTCTTCAGTCATTTCTCTTACGCCTTTTTTCACATATATAAGGGTGTCTTTATGGTTATTTACTTTTACAGCTTTCATGTGATGTACAGGACCTCTGACGGATCTTCTAAAAGTCTGCCATCTGAAAATTGGTTGGTACAACTGCATAAAGAACTGGAGAATCAAGGGATTTCTTTGCCAGAAAGGTAAATGGAGGAGTTATAGAAATGAATAATCGTCAACTGATGCACTTAGTGCCTTTTGTTTTTAGTTGTTATACACTCAATATTCCATATGTATGGCACTATCTCGCTTTTAGATGCTCTATTAGATATACAATGGAGAATTAATTGGTTATATGTGCTTGTATTGCTATTTTCACTCCCCTAATATGGCAGTTTTATCCACAATATTTCTTGTATTGCATCACCACGTTGATGTGATGTAAACTTTTAGAAGTGATCTTGAGAAGCAGTGTGTTGGTTTTGGAAGTTAGCATAATTATATATGAATATCCTGGCTTCTCTTGTTGCTGCAGACCCATGACATACTAGTGTTTATGCAGAATTAACGAAGATGAGCTCCATAGGTTTTACTCTGCTGCTAATGGTGACTTTACATGCTTGCTATCATCAATTAAGAAAACAGTCTGCTGGAGGGAGACTTACAGGATTCTTTCAGCAGAAGAACTCGAAATGTGGTCAGATATGGTTTTCTGGCATGGATTTGATTTTAAGCATCAACCTTGCCTCATAGTACGACTTGGACTTGCTTGTGTCACTTTGCAATCTCATGAGAAACCTCGCTTTGCGCAAGCAATCAGTACGTTTCTTTTACTTGTCTGATGAATTTTTAGGATAGCATATACCTCTATGGTTGCTTCAATATGAAAAGTAAGGGTAAGATATCATTAAATTACATAGTCATACACAGGCTTCAAACATGGATGCTTATCTATCTTATAATCGTTCTGTTCAAGCCACTTGCTGTGCGTGTTCTATGCCTATGATCTATCATTGAAAATCTGTGTTGTATTGGACAGCACCAGCCTAGAAATCAGCTTCCTTCAGTACAACTTTGAACGGTGAAAAAAGTTTGGTTTGTAAAGTCAAATGAATAGCCATAGTTTTGTTGGTCGATTGTACACTGTTTTCAAAAGCATAATTGGCTTGGTATGTCCGAGCTTAAAGAAGTGGTGACTTGTTGAACTATCTTCTTTCTCTTCAATTTCTTGCAATTAATGGCTTTGAAATGAGGAACTCAAATTAAGATGGTAAAATGCCTTCACCACGTATATAATTTGAATATTGGAATTAATTCATTTACTTCTTACTCTTATACTGCAAAAATAAGTGGTTTTTTCTTTTATCCAATCCATCAAATCGAACTTGCTTAACTGTTGCAAGTACAGTATCTCAGGTAGAGCACGGAATCCTGCATCTAGCTGGAGAAGAAAATTCATATATTACAGTTTTGGTGGATTGTGAAGGGTTGTCTCCTCTGAAAGTTCCAATGAAAATGATGAGATCATGTACTACCCTTTTCCAAGATCATTTCCCACACCGTCTTGGCTGTTTGTTTGTCTTACGCCTTCCTCCACTTGTTCGCGTTATTGCTCAAACTTTTATCCAAGTAAGCTCGTTCTCTGATTGGTATTAGAGCTTTGGTATTCTTGCTTTTCAGATTCTTTTTCTCCTTTTTTATATGAGAACTTGTATCTGTGGATCCTTCAGGTTCTGAAGCCCGTTACTCGAAAAAAGTTGAAAATTGAAGGAGAAATGTACAAGAAGGTTCTTGCTGAGTACCTTCCCACACTACCATCTTGTCTTGGTGGTAAATGCTCCTGCGATAAATGTTCAACCATTAAGATCGGTTACTTGCAGCAGCCTCCTAAAAAAGGGGTGAACAGGATTGTCCCTGTTGAAGTAGGTACTGACAGTCAGGATCCACCTGCACCCCATCTGGTGGATGAGATTGATATTAACCTGAATGCCAACTGTGACCAGGCGTTGAGAACTGCCATAATAAGCATCCTGATGCTGTGGGTTTTCATAGCCGTGGTTGCTGGATTTTATGATCCTGAAAGCCGACCCTTTTTTCCTCCTTCAAACTAGACTCTTTACCATTGGACAAGCCATCATTTCTCTTTACTATTTATTATCACTTGAGATTGGCTTATTTGTTGTTTTATATCTGCCTTGTGCAACATTTTGTTCATTGTCATGAAGTAATAATTTGTTTCTCCTCTGAGTTGAAGAAGCTGTATGTTACACTTATTTTTTGGTGGAGTAGGAAGGCGTAGTAGCTTTGTAATCTTGTCTTTACAGCTGTAATTTTTTATCTGTAGCAATTATCGATCTTTTTTCTTTTTCTTAAAAACAGTAAATTTTTGTATGAATTGAATTTCTGCGAGTTTGATCATTATTATATGTCTCTACTATATGTAAGCAGGTGTCATAAGTTTATATTCGTGTATGCTGTTTTGTATGGATGGGAGAAACTAGGGACAGGGGTGCCCCATCATGACGCCTATTTAGTTTACACGTGGTTATTTGGCAATTTTGACAATCAAAACTGTTGACCAAATTGCTAATTGATAACCTTGGATGAGACGGACTAAAGGTATTGGCAACAGAAGAATTTGTATACAAAATTGCCGATAAAATTGACGATTCTCAAATCCATGAAGATTATCTCCAATATGCTTTTTACAATCTAAAGATATCCTTCAAAAGTCATAACAAACGGATCCCTAAGATTGGGTAAATCACCCCAAACAGGATATGCATGCATGTGTTCTAAAGTTTATATTTAACCCAAAAGTTAGTTCAAAGATGTTCTTTGGTAACATTGGCTTAGGTATTCACGTTGTCAATATGATCTCTCTTTACAATGGTGTCATCTTGAGGTATTGTTTTTAGTTTTGGACTTTAGGATTACTAATATTTCCATAAAGGCGTTAAGTAAAATTTAATTATGATATTATGTTATAAAATTTAATCCTTTTACAAAAGTTAACTCAAGATAATAGAAACATTCATTATATATAAGTTTCACTACAAAATACTTTCTTAACAATATAAGATTTGATATTTACACCGTAAACATATACTTTAACTTAATAAACTAGTTGTAGATAAAAAGAATATAAATTTTGAGTGAGATTTAGAGGCTTTTAATCTTTATCTTTTCATAATTTTCACAATTTTGTAATATTAGAATATGCTCCTATACTTTTTTACACTATTTTTTATTAATACAAATTTGCATTTCAACTAAAAAAAAAAATCTAAATTTTGTTTTGCTAAATGGAGCCAAAAGATTTGGTCGTGTTCAAACCTCCATAAGTTGAACATCGCTGGATTATAGACTATTTTTCAGCAGCTAAAATTGCACTTCGCAAGATTATGTGATCAGATAAGGACAACCAATTCTTGAAGGTGATCTCAATGTAGGGACAGCAAGCTTTGAGAGACCCTGTACACCCAAAGAAGTCGCTGATCCTGGATATGCTATTTCAATTCGGTACGAACTCTTCCAACCCTTATCAAATGCCTCCTTTCCTCGAACTTATCTGTCCTTTTCTGAAAATCTCTCTCTAAAAAAAAATGGTACTAGTTGCATACGACTAGGCATTAGTAGTACGGAAATATATTTAAATGATTAGCCACCACTTTCGTGCTTGAATTTCAGACTCACTTTTTCCTTTCAATTATCTTTTCGTTGAACTTTGATCACCGTTTGTATACTATAAAAAACTGTCCTCCTCCATGACCTTTCAGATTCCGAGGAGCTGAAGCTGCTGAGGTCGGAAAGGAAAAAAGAAGTTGATTTTGTATCTTCTCGTCTTCATGTTCACTCAAAAATGTTTCTTTTCTGTTCACTGTCAAACCCACATGTTTCTTCCTTGGACCAAGCAATGATTTTCTATGAGCCTTCACGAAAGGGTGGAAGATAGTGGAGCTCGATCTAAGGACGCCATATGAGACTCGGCGGCCATTGTTGATTAAATATTTCTCGTGCGCTGAAACTCTAAAGTTGGAATATTTCTGAAGGATAAAGCGGATGGCCATCAGCAAGATGGGCTAGAATCCTAGAATGATCCATTTCAAGTGAAATCAAGAGGTTTCCACAATTTCTCCCTCTAATGAGCTTGTTTGCTGTGCATGTGTTTGTGACGATGAAAGGTGGTAAAAGATTTATTTCTTTTTCTTGAAGCCACCAAGCTACCTCTTCATTCCTTAGAATATGGATCGTAGCCTAGGTTAAATTGTTCTATTTTGTATAACCTTAAGTCTAATATTGCTTGGTATGTTCGTGGAATGAAAGTCTTATACTAGAAGCATGATTTTTTGTACTAAAACTTAAATAAAGAAAATGTCCCTATAAGTCTTGAGCTAGACTGTAGATTGAATTTTTAGACTTTTTAACAATATTGACAGCAAAAAAGGCTTCTCATGGAGGTCATCCAAGATGTAATAAAATGGTATGAGAAAATAACTTATTGAAAAGGGAAAGAAGAGACATACGGTGCAAGACAGAATATACAGGTGGCTGAGTCATGTTGTCATTTGTACGTTAGTGTCCAGACAAATGCATGCCACTTTCTTGCATTGGATCCCACCATGAAAGGGACATGAGGCTCTACCAATTCAGGTAAAAGCATTTTCTCCTTCTTTTGATGTAAGCCCACATTATAATGGATAACAATGGTTGTACTCGTGTGTTCGTGACCTTCACATGGAATTCCATGGCATGAGCCCCCAGCTCTGAGCTTTGAGCTTCGTGCATGGTTGATTACATAAGCAGGTTCGGTCATTGAAATTGAAAGCTATAATGGTCTGCGTCTTGCTTTACTAAATCTGCTACAACTAGATAAGAGTCTCACCAACTTCCACTTGGCCCTTCCTGCTCTTCAAGAAACAAAAGTTAGTGAAACTGGTTGAGTGGAAATCTATAGGAACACCACTTCCTGCAATACCTCGTAATTTTATGGACAGGATGTTTAAATATGTTGGAATTGAGACAAAGTTACATTCTTTCACCCCCACTTCTTGTGAGGCTGGCGTTGAAACTTTGTATTCAGCTTGTCAGCTCGGCTGAAGTGTAAAGTCGGTGTTGATACTTGAAAATAATATTTCTCCTATTTTATTCTAATCTTGTCTTACTATTTTTTTCATGTGAAAATATTGTCATTTTTTTTACAAGTTATTAGAAAGGTTAAAGTCCAACTTATAAACTAAACTCATACGTTAGAAGAATAATTTTTATATTAAATATTATATATGAATTGTTTCTTTTTTATATAAGACTTTTATTTTTAACACTCTTACTTGATCTTATAACTGAATAGGTTAGAATGGATATTCCTATACACCAAGCATGTATGATTTTCTCAAAGTTGAATTAGAGTTAAAAATTTTCAATATGGGCTTTGATATTATATTAAAAATTTAAAACCTAACTCAAAAGTTAATTGAAAAATTAGAAAATGATTTTTCTATTTAAACATTACCAAATAATTTTTTATTTTTCATATAAGACTTTTATTCTCCACAAGTCAATATCAAAGAAAAAATAAGTTTTCTAAGATTGTATCATACCCTAAGTTTAAATGTTACATCCATTTATTCATAGATTGGATTCCTATGTGTTTCCTATATTTGAAGTGATGGGACTTGTTAAAAATAATGGGCCTCATATTACTTATATTTTGTTATAATATCGTATGGTGGAAAAAAAAATTATCACTCTATTTATATGCTGATTTATAGGAAGAGACAATAATGATGATTTTGCAACCTAGTCGTGGGACGCGAAAGAAGAGTGTCGAAGCATAAAACACAGAAAAATACAGTACTTTTTATCTTCTCTACTTGATGCTTTTAGTGAAGGATTCGCACCCACCATGGAAGCCAATTGTAGCATTGATGTGACAATCTTCAACTTTCAAACATGATATCTATCCGTTTTTACATATGAACTGCTCATATTTTCAAAGCACAAAAGGATGATCAATCCATACGCAATTGTGCACGATATCTGGTCATCCTGCCGCTCGAAGCACTAAAAAGAGCTGCCATTTCGGAGTTGGAACGCCAAGCTGGAGGCAGCAACCAATGGTCACCAACCACTCATTGCACTCTTTAAAACATGCAAAAGGAAGACCAACTCTCGAAAGTTAAACCTCATAGATTATGCAAAATTCTTGGCTCCTTGCAATTAGTGAATCTAATCGTTGCTTGGGATTCATAAGTCAAGATAAGGGTTTAAGGAATAATCGATACCTGTGGTCTATTTTTTTTTACCCTAAGTTTGTGAACATAGAAATGGTTCGACCATCTCGTGTAAAGTATCTTAAAAATGATTGAAGAAACCGTTAACCTTAAAAGTAATCTAACCAATTCTTTAAGGAGTTTGGAGATTACCCACTTGGGAAATCATTAAAGCTTCTATCATCCTTGAAAAAGGTTTTAAAGTGGCATAATTTTCTCTTTATAGAATTTTAAAGGTGATAAAGATATTGAACAACGCTTTTGACATCACTTTGGTTTTGATAACTTCATATCATTGTGCCACTAATTCTAGTTTGCTCAAGAGCCATTTAGGGAAAATGATAGTTAAATATGAACCATCCTTCTCGTTCAAAGCTTTGTACTGTGGATAACACAATAATATAAAAGTTATCTTTGATAAAAAAAACAAGTTATATCGCTCTTTTGGAATAATCTCACTCATATAGATATTAAAATATACACTAACATGTATAAGAAGGTGGTCCCATCAAGAAACATGAATTAGAATCATAAGAATGTTTGTACATATAAAAAGAATAAATATTTTAAAGAATCATTTCTATTAAGATGTTAAGTATAATTCAATATTAGAATATTATTAAATAGAACTGTTTAAATTAATGAATTCAAGTCACTCAATTTTAAAATTAATTTTTTCACTTGTGTATATAGTTAACAATATCACACAACATCTTAAAAGTATTTAAGTGGAATCATAATCCCACGTATCAAAACACTATTCAACTCTAAAGCCTAGAACTTTTTACACAGTTGAGTTTGGTAATATTGTTTTTGCCAAAAAGAGAAATACGTCCAGCTTTTGTCTTTCTTTTATCCAATAGGAAAGGTGGCTCGGCTTCCTTCCCTCTAACACTTTTTACACGTCCTTTGCCACTAATCTCCAACCAGATTACCATGGTAACTACCATTGGCGACCGATAATGATAGCTCAGTGGGTGGCTTCCAAGCTTAGCCACTGCTTATAGAGTATCATCATTACTAATTTACTATCTGCAAATCAGACAAAAACCAACCATATCAGCCATTAACGATGAGCGTGGCCCCAGATGGAGTCTCCTTCTCCTTCCTATATAAAACCCCACTCTTGGCTCTCATCTTCTCCATAAACACGAAGCCATTGGAGAGCTTCTTTATCAAGAACCAACCGACAAAGCCTTTTTTCTTTGTCTTCTGGTTTTGCTATGGCAACCATTCCCAATCGTTTTCATTCAGGGTGGCGAGAATGCCTCGCCTCCGCGTTTCGGACGGCGTTGGCATGCACTATCGTGGGCTGCAACACCCTGTACGGTCCGGCGTTCCTCCAGCGCCAGATAGCGTTCCCTGCATTTTCGTACGTAACAGCGATTCTCATTGTCACTGACGCAACGTTGGGCGACACAATCCATAGCTGCTTTCTGGCTCTGTATGCCACTGTCCAGAGCGTTGGTCCGGCTATGTTGTGCCTCTGGCTGATCGGACCGGCTCGGTTCTCAAGCGAAACCACCGCTTTGGCAGTAGCGGTTGCCGCGTTTGTGGTGGCCCTGCCGGAGTCCACTCACTTGCTGGCCAAGCGCATAGCATTGGGTCAGGTCGTGATTTTGTACGTCATAGCATTTATCAATGGTCCACACACCGAGCCTGTCATGCACCCCATTCACGTCGCAGCAAGCACTGCGGTTGGAGCCTTGGCTTGTGTTCTGGCCCTGCTGCTTCCATACCCACGGCTTGCTTATTACGAGGTAAGCATTATCGACTAAACATCTTCAAGAGAGGGGAATAATCATAGCCTTGTTTATACATTTGTTATGGCTTTATGTTAGTTTATATGAACGCGCCGAAAGAGAAGAAACTTTGAAAAGCTAATGCTTATTTATTCAAAGTGGATAATAACTGGTTGAAGAAAAAGCTAAAAGCTTTCTTCATAAATGGTGTCTCCTACTGGATATTATTCTCAGGATTTTGCTTTAAGAACGTAACTCCAAAAGTTTCTAAGAGAAAAGCTATATTGAGACTAGATAGTACACGGTTTTCTGTCTTTACAGGACCAAATTATAAAGCTTAGATTCCATAAAATGTATGCATGCTTTCGATGGAAGATGATCAGTTGCTTAAGTTAAACAAGAATCAATGAAAAGATTGGTGAAAACAATATGACTTTTGGCGGTTTTGGGATTTTCCTGAACGTAATGTTTTCTTCTGGTGCAGGTGAAACGAAAGCTCAAGCTTCTTGCTGAGAATGCATCGGAGAGGCTAAACCTCTTCGTGGAAGCATTTTGTGCCGAGGATGGAACATCTGCATTGGCATTAGTCTCTCAAGCCAAGTCCTCTGAAACAGGAACTGAATTTGTTCGAAGTATCTACAGGCACAAAGTAAGCTACTTTGAAGCGTTATTTACTCTACTGTTCATGCATCCACGTCCAGATTGTCTAATTTTTTTTTCTGCATATCTGCTTTGTATCAGGAAAGTATGCAGTGGGAGAGACTTCCGGTCAAGATTTTCGAACCTTGGCACAAAGACACAGGAGGAGCACTGCAAGACATAGAGATACTCTTCAGAGGTATGGAAATGGCTTTAACAAGAACCTCTTCATATCCAGTTCAAATACTGGAAGAAGAGCTCAGAGATGATTTGCTTCGACTCGGGGAGCATTTGAGTCAGTTCATAAAACAAGCCCAGTGCTTTCTTCCCCGTGATCCAGTTACTGTCCCTGAATACATTGCAGGAGATATAATGAAGTCCTTCGAAACGCTTCAAACCATTCCAACAACCCACAAAGACTTACCTTCCTTTTTCTTCATATTCTGCATGAGATTCCTCCACAGCAAGTTATTAACTAAACCATCTGTCTCCAAACAAGAAAATGCAGCTCCAAAAAAAGAGTGTTCTGTTGAATCACATAGAATTAAGGGATTCTACATCCAAGGAATCCGAAGTAATTGGCCCATGAAAGTCAGCAGCAACAGGTTAATGCCAGCATTCAAGTGTTCACTTTCCTTGGGCCTTGCGGTACTGTTTGGGTTGCTGTATAGCAAGGAAAATGGATACTGGTCGGGACTCCCGGTGGCGATCAGTCTTGTATCGGCCAGGGAGGCAACATTCAAAGTTGCCAACGTTAAAGCACAGGGGACAGTCTTAGGGACTGTGTTTGGAGTTTTGGGTTGCTTTCTTTTCGAAAGGTTCTTGCCAATGAGATTCTTATCGCTTCTTCCTTGGTTCATTCTCACAAGTTTTCTCCGCCAGAGCAGAATGTATGGCCAAGCCGGAGGAGTTTCTGCAGCCATTGGAGCTGTACTGATACTGGGAAGGAAAAACTTTGGTCCCCCAAGCCAATTTGCCATATCAAGAATTACAGAAACCTTCATTGGATTGACATTTTCGATCATGGTTGAACTTATCTTGCAGCCCACTAGAGCTTCAACTCTAGCCAAAGTTCAACTCTCTGAAAGTCTTGGGACCCTGCACGCCTGCGTCACCTCCGTAAGCCTTGGAAGCAGCAAAGCCGAATTGGAAGAGAACCATAAACGACTGAAAATCCAAGTGGCCGAGCTACGGAAGGTCATTACGGAAGCTGAGGTGGAACCCAACTTCTGGTTTGTGCCTTTTCATGGTGCTTGCTACAGTCGGCTGTTACAGTCACTGTCAAAAATGGTTGATCTCTTGTATTTTAGTGCTCATACGGTGGGATGGCTCCAACAACAATCAGAAGAACCAGACTCTTCTTTGAACGCAGTGACCAACAACCTCAAAGACGACCTTAAACTCTTCAAAGAACTGGTCGGATCCTCCATCAAATGTTCTGAACAAGTCACTTCCCTGGAGTCGCTCGCGTCGCTTGAACGGGGGCTCAAGAAGAAAGAGGTTTCCGGCGACCTCGAGTCGGGAAAACCACGAAACCCAGAAGTTGTTCTGGTCTCCAGTTTACAGGAGGACGAGAGAGAGGAGATGACAGATGAATTCCTCCAGCATTCGCAGGAACTTCTTGACAAAATCCGTGGTGAAAAGGACGACGAGCTCAAGTCCCAGGCCGTTCTGAATTTGACTGCGCTAGCGTTTTGCATGAGTAGTTTAGTGAGAGAGACCGGAGAGATTGAGAAGGAAATCAAGGAACTGGTTCAGTGGGAGAATCCTTCAAGCCACATTGATTTAAAGGAAATCATATCCAAAATACATGCTTTATACAGCTAAACAATGTACTCAATTCACAATGCATTGAAAGATCAAGAAAAAGTCCAACCTATACAACATAACATGACAGATTTCTACAGAAGTGTATTGATAAATAAATCTTGTTAAAGGTTAAATGATATGATATATTTGATAAATTGTGATGTTTAGCTCTGATGTTCACCGTTTGATGGCTTCATGTACAGCTTCTCAATCTGTTCAAGCATAATCAAGCAAGATTTTGTGGTTATCTTTAGATATCATTTCAAGATCTTGGTAAATTCTCCTCGAGGCCGTATTATTGGAGGGACTAAGTTATCAACATTCTTAATGATTTTCCGAATCAGATGTTCTTGGTCTCCAAAGGTTCTAAAAAATAACAAATCAAAGTGGGCCTGCGAATCCAACCAAACCAAATATGTGGCTACAATATTCTTGGTATCAAAAAGTTATAAAAAATAATAAAAAAAAAGAGAACAAATTAAAGAGGGCCTGTGAATTCAACCAGAACACATGTGTGGCTACCATAAAAATAAAATATAAGAATAAGAATAGGGAGGAAAAAAAAAGTACAACTGTGTGGCTGCTGGGATTCGAGCCCAGGTCTCCACGGCCACAACGTGGAATTCTTACCACTAAACTACAGCCACAGCCGGTGGTGCATTCGGACTAAAAGAAGTATATAATATCTATTTTCTCCATAAAAATTATTTTATTTTCCTTCTCCCGACTGAAATAACTTTTCAAGTTAAGATTAATTACCCAATTATAATTCTTCTTTTACTATCTTTTCATATTGTTGCTTTTATTAAAAGCCCTTTTCTCCTGCCTGCTCGAGCATTTCCCAATCAGGATCACGTTTCACGGCCTCTCATCACCGGCCGACCGCATAAAGAAAGTCATCAAGTCGACTTTCCATCTCTCCTCCCACACAAAAAAAGACTGTCTCTCAATGTCATCAGCCACACAAGGAAAGACGCCAAGGCCTTCACCAACAATATCAAATTTGTTTAAGAGCCCATTATTGAATATAAAAGTCAAATCTAATGACATTTGGCGGAATAACATCAAGAAGAAGCCTTTTCTCAAATTCATTTTCTGTTACAACATCCTTAAGTGACTTCTTCAAGCTCTTCGATTCATTCTGATAGCCTGCAAGATCCTAATCCTGTACTGGATGCTCTGATATTGGTATACATTAGAACTCAATCTAAGTTTTTAGAGGTTAAAAAAATACATTAAAGTGAAAAACAATAGTGGAGTTCACAATTACCATGTACTTTCCTTTGTTATATACAAGAAATACAACATGATCCTTCGAACATTTTATTGCTACTATGGGCACGCAATCTTCTTCCTGCTTTTTTTATGTACTAGCCATCTATTTTGCAAATTTGCTCCACATCTAGTAGTTCTTTTCTATATATATACACATACACACAATAACCAATCTATCTACAAGTTATCTCAATTATGATGGGTATTTAGCAGTTGAAGATGAGGTAAATTGAATTTTTAGTTAACTTTAAAGTAATTTCTTTGTGCTTTTTATTAAAGTCATAATACAATAAATACAAGCAGATTCAAGAGCATAGTTAAATAGATAAATAAGAAATTAATAACATAAAATTTTAAGGTGGCTCAACCCTCCAAACAGTACTTACATCCATCGTCCTCTTATCAAAATTGGGTAAGAGCAATCATCATTAAATCCAAACTAGATTCACAAGAGATTCACTTATCTCTTAATTCATACAACATTCATTAAATCCAAGAAATTGATACACAAGTACATGCATCCAGCATGTATTACAACTTCTTCCAAGCTAAATTTGACAAGGGCAACTATATAATACAAATTTGGGTTTCCCAATAAGCCTTAGAATTTTACCCTTTTTTAAAAAATATACTTAATACTCCAACAATAAATCGGATTAAAGCTTAATTTAGGAGTATACAAATATAACACACATTGATTTAACAATATGTAAATGTTGGCTTCAAAATCAAACAATTTTTCAAATCACACCCAAATTTGTTCTAACTCATTGTAATGATGTTTGGAAGTTTTCAACAATAATCAAAGAAAATAATCAAACTGAATAATCACTCCCATTAAATAACAAGGCCTCGATGTTGGAATTACTATTAATTCAATAAACTACTAGTTGAAATTACTAATCACCATTGAAATCTTCTTAAAGAAACACTACTAATCACTAATAGTCACTCTCTCTTTAATTTCTAGAATTTTGAATATCCCTAGACTTCTAAGTGTTACTCTCCTTATCCTTAAGCCTCCTAATATAAAGTCTTACTATCAGTCATTCTCAAATTAGAATTCCTACTTTGGTTTGAACTAAATCTTCTAAAACCCCTATCTTAAGCCCTTTCTTAAATCTTATTAAATCCTATCTTATTCTAATTATTTGAATCATGGCACTTATCTCTTTTCAATCCAGCCTAAATAAATAATGTTTTTAGCAACGTGAAACTTATTCTCCCATAATAACAAAGTACATATACACTCTAAAATAATAATTAAACGTTGATTATTTGAGATACATCATGTTTAATAATTTATACAATATAAGGTTATGTATTTCAAACTTATAATACCTTTATAAATATAATATTTATATAGTTTTTCAACCACATTTTCTACTTGAACATGGTCAACATTAAAATATATTCCACAAGTGGTATGTCAGTTTTTCTAGATATGGTATAAGATTTTACTTATCTCAACCACTAATTCAACTCATGCCTTATTACTAGGAAAGCAATACATAAAAACATTATCTCTACTCGTTGAAGCATTATTCTACACCAACAATGCCTCCAAGCTTCTAGCGAACAAACGTGCAGGCACCAACTAAGAGTCAAGTGGGAAAGAATATCCTCCCACTGGTAAGTACACGTGGCGGAACCCCAGATACGAAAAGCGTGTCCAGACAACTCATGCACGAGCATCGTGTTCTGTCGTATGAAGCAAAGTTGAAAGGAACTTTCTTCCTACTTCATGGATGATACCAAAAGCATATGTTTGATGCCCGCTGTAATCTTTTACATTCCGGGATTAGCGGTCACTAATTCCCAGGCGTCAATCTGAAATCCCACTTACCGGATGCCTGATCACTAACCAATACCCTTTTCTTTCTGATCCAATCCCTGTTAAAAGCCTTTGATTATCTACTCTAATTGGGTAATTAACAACTATAAAAGAAGTCGTAGAGGTGAATTTTTAAGTTTGGCCTTTTCTTTTTATAGGTTGGTGTGATTTCTGTTTATGTTGTTGGTATCGAGGTGCCATCATAGTTAGTACTAAACTTTCCTTGAATTTGAAGGCTTTGAATTTGATTTGTTTTTTATTTTTTTAATGTCGTTGAGGAATTTTCGGTTACTGGACTGATTATCTGCTATAAATATGAGTCTCTGATCGTTGAGTTTTTGCAGATCAGGAGGTAACTAGGGTTTGTGGTCCTCTTCCTCAGAACCTTCGGTAGGTCAGAGTCTCTTTTTGTTTCTCTTCTCTGAAGCTGAACTGGAATTCTCTGTTAACTTTGTAGGAAAAATAAAATAATAATAAAAAATTTATCTTTTTGTCTGAAAATTTGAATTCACATGTAATTACAGAGTTTGATTGTGTGGAAATTGAGTTCGGCATTGCTATCAGAGAGATCTAAGAACAATGGCCAAGAACGCTTCGAACGGTGAGCACCAAACAACAACTAAGCCACCTCCATTGCCGTCACCATTGCGATTTTCCAAATTTTTTCAGGTAAAAGAATTTACTCTTGATCGTATTATTTATCTGGGTTTCTGCAATTTGGTCCTACGGCTTTTATTATGTGATTATGAAGTTTCTGCATCTGGGTAGTTGGCTTTGCTTGCTGGCATTTATGAGTTAGTTCTGATCGTTAATAATTATAATCTTTTTCCCCGATGTTAAACTATATTTGATCGCTGCGTCCGTATCAAATATTGATTTAACTGGGTTATGGTAGTTATATTGCTTTTTCCATACATTGGTTCAGTCAGATCTACAGGAATTTGGCAGATGATAGATATATAGTTCCTTAGATTTCTATTACTCAGACTGGAGAATAGAACTGATACTCACTTCAATAGATCTTATGTTTTATCCCACCATGCATCCCTCAAATAATTCAAATCCCACCCTGGACCTTATATGTAATGAGTCTTGTGGAAAGGATTCCAAAAATGGGAGTTCCCATACTCTGGTAAAACCGATCTCCATATTCATTTTGTAACTATCTATTCTAAATATGAAATGGGAACTCTTTCTCCAGCTAGTTTGCCAGCATCATCATGAACTTACTTTTTTAATTCTAATTGTTTAGTCAATTGATTTGCTTTTCAATTGTTACTTCCCTTGTTGATACAGTCAAATATGAGGATTTTGGTCACTGGAGGAGCTGGATTCATCGGCTCTCACTTAGTCGATAAACTGATGGAAAATGAAAAAAATGAGGTCAGTATCTTTTCTTATGCTATCTGGTCTGAGTTTTCATGTATATTCCTGACTAAAAGATCTGGCATGAAAGGGATAGTTGTGCTTAAAAATTAGAACCAAGATGTGGATAATAAGTGTTCTACAAGTTCTGAGACAACTAAGATAACCATATTCGATCTATATGTTATACTCAGGTGATTGTTGTTGATAACTACTTCACTGGATCAAAGGACAATCTTAGCCAATGGATTGGTCATCCAAGATTTGAGCTTATTCGTCATGGTACTTTCTTAAATTTTGGTTTCTTCAATTTTTTCACGATTCAAAGTATTTGGATGGAAATGCTGTGATACTATATTGTTCCACTGTCAGGCTAAGATCTGTTCATTTAACATGTTTAGACTCGGTTACTGTTAAAATACAGTCTGTCAGCATACAGCTTCAAACTGCCATTGTAAGAAGCATTTGGTGCTCGGATCAAGATTGCAATCATCCCTTCCCTTATTGAATCAAGAAATGTTAAAATTAGGCATTGCTATGCCATGAAAAGCTGGCTAATCTGTTGAGAATTCCTTTCTTAATTTCCATGCTATACTTTCCCACCATGTAGAGATATTTTTTAGTGGATTTAGTTGATTAAAAGAAAAAGATGAAGTTCATGAACAGAATGAATGCATACTACTGCGATGATTGTATTTCGTCCCCGAAATTATATGCTTCATTAGGTTTACAAGGGAGTAGCTTCCTATATTTTTACAAGTTCATCAGGCTATTTGGTGGAGTATAAAGCATGTGTGTTTTGGTTTTGTCTTCCTAACAGATGTCACTGAGCCATTGTTGGTAGAGGTTGATCAGATTTACCATCTAGCATGCCCTGCCTCTCCGATTTTCTACAAATACAATCCTGTGAAGGTTTGTATTACATATTTAACTTTATATGTAAACATGTTATGCAATCAACGGTTTAGCATGGATCTGCCACCTCTCAGCTTCCAGTCGAGGAAGCCCAATAGTGTCCACTTTCTTGAATATCTTCTGCGTTTAACACAATCACTTGCCGGATTGTTTTCCTTGATATCCTCTGAGCCTATTATATTTCATTTACTGATTACAGTACCATGAATGAAAGAGGGGAACTTGAACCATTGTCAAAAATCCTTGCATTTTACTGCCATAACCACATTATCCTTTCCAGAAAGAAAAACCCCTTGCTGTTGGAAGGTCTACTCTGAATCTTGTTCAGTTTGGTGGTGGTTGGTGAATTTAAATATTTTGGTTGGTATTCCTGTTATGGAAATTAAACTCATTCGTGTAAATAGGAAATTGCTGTTTATCCTTGTGTGCTATAAACAGTGCCAGATGAAGCCTAATTTTTTCTTCAGCTTAAAAAAAAAAAGCATTATTGCATTATCTTCTTAGATATCTCGTGGTGGTTTGTTTCTTAAATTGCAAAGAAATCTGGATTTTGACTGAGATCTTCTGTGCTTTAACAGACAATAAAGACAAATGTAATTGGCACTCTCAACATGCTAGGACTTGCCAAGCGAGTTGGAGCCAGGTTCGGGGTCTGACATCATTTGGATTTTTATGTATTACTTTGACTGGTGTAATCAAAGGTTACACTCATAATTGTGTTGAACAGGATTTTGCTCACATCAACTTCAGAGGTCTATGGAGATCCTCTAGTGCATCCGCAGCCAGAGAGCTATTGGGGAAATGTCAACCCAATTGGTAAGTTCCTCTTTAATGACCTATAATCTTTTCATTCATATTCTGAGTTGATTTCTGTTTATCTGATTAGGAATGTAGAGATACATCTCAGTGAAGAAAGTAGAAAGATTTTGCCATCTGATTTATATGTATAAGAGCAATCATCTTTTTAGAACTTATAGTAGGCGACAGGGGACACCATTTACTTACTCCTTTGATAATTATAAGCTAGGATTTTCCATGCAAAACAGCCAAGCAAAAAATGTGCACTTTTGCGCAATGCACAATGTGGTCTGGTGGTGCCTGTCACTGTTTATTTGACAAAGATGTTTTAGTTCCTCAATATATTAGAAAGATATGATAATATGTAGGATGCTTTCAAATGAATCTGCACCCGCAGACAATCTTACTGCCATATTTTGGGATCTTTATGTCAAAAAACTCTATGAACATGCCAATCATTACATAGTGTGTTCTATGATTCGTTCTTCTATGTTGTAAAGAAAAGACAGAATATGTTACCACTTTTCATATGTAAACCATTAATGGAGGCCTCTTGTTTCTCTGCTACTTAAAATAAGAAAAACACTCATCACCGTTAAATCCATGTGTTGAATTACAGGTGTTCGGAGCTGCTATGATGAGGGAAAACGTGTAGCTGAGACTTTGATGTTTGATTATCACAGGCAGCATGGCATAGGTAAATAAATGCCTAGTCTTCCTCAGCCTGAGCAAGTTTTGTTTCCTGATTTTCTTCTTAAATTTGATGAGTGCTTACACCATGATGTTTTTCCACAGAAATTCGCATTGCTAGAATCTTTAACACATATGGGCCACGCATGAATATTGACGATGGGCGTGTGGTCAGCAATTTCATAGCTCAAGCCCTTCGGTCTGTCCTTGATCTCTCTCATTGCTTTAATTACTTTCTTCTTATGATGATAGTGACATTGGTGTGGTATGACACTGATACAGATCTCATTTATGGAGGCGATGTAAAAGTACAAAATAGTGCATTTCATGTGCACTTTCATAAAGCTTTTTAATCCAAAAAATTTGGTTCTTCATATCTTGACTTAGCGAAATAGTTAAAACTCTTTCCTCTCGATTCAACTAATGATTTCCAGCTGTTAACTTTTCCTCTCTGTTTCCCACTTGAAGTGGTGAACCCTTGACGGTCCAACTTCCCGGCACCCAGACTCGAAGTTTCTGCTACGTCTCTGACATGGTATGCAAGATTATAGAATCTTCTTTTATGCTCTATCAATGTTTATGAATGTGTCATCCAACAATAGTCACGGCTCTAAATGTTGTAGGTTGATGGCCTCATTCGTTTGATGGAAGGAGAGAACACCGGGCCAATCAACATCGGGAACCCAGGTCATCTTGCAAACAGTTTATTGTTCCTAACTTCGTAATTAGCAAAACCCGTTTACTGACCAGGTAGCTCTTGCTTATTTTCAGGTGAATTTACCATGCTTGAACTTGCAGAGACAGTGAAGGAGGTCAGTTTGTGCGTTATTTGTATTGCTGAGCAACATGCATATACTGATGAAGTTACTGATAATTTTGTTGTTTGTACATAATTTTACAGCTTATTAATCCTAAGATTGAGATAAAGATGGTGGACAATACTCCCGATGATCCCCGACAACGGAAACCCGACATCGCGAAGGCAAGAGAATTGCTGGGATGGGAGCCAAGAATCAAGTTGAGGGATGGGCTGCCGCTCATGGAGGAGGATTTCCGGCTGAGGCTTGGAGTGGCCAAGAAGAACTGAGTCTATCACTGAAATATAGGTGCCGGGGTGATACACACATGAGTGCTTCGGAATACCCACCGTTAATGGCTGCTGTTGGCCAGTTATACTTCCCTTTTTGTATCATAGGAAAATAAGTGGTGGCGCGTGTTGTCTTGTCTCTTCACAGTGTTCTCTTATTGTTAGTTATGAATGAATACCAAGAAACTATGGAAGTTCCTTAAAAACTTCGCGGTTGTTTACTCTTTTGTAGATGAGTGAATATCGTTCTTTGGTTGAATATTCACCCCAATTTTGCAGCTAAAACGAATAAACAGAGCCGAATCTGCCGTGGAAAATTCTGATTAATACTAGTTTAGCTCCAAGTAGAAGTCTAGACTTTACCATCCTGAGTTTGGCTCAAAATCTCTAAAACCAGAAAGAGTTGAGCTTGTAATAGTGAGAGGTAATGTACATAATAGTAGAGACTTTACTGAAATTCTCAATCCACTATAATGCAATAAGCCAGATTTCATTCAGAGGAATCTACGGAAGTAATAGAACTAAAATGGGAAAAAAAAAAAAAGTTGCTAGTACTGGGGAGGGGTGTTCTTTGTTATCTAAGTGGCTTGTTGCTCTGTTCCCAGTTCGAAGAACAAATATTAAAGGTTGAGTGATCAAAACTAAAAACAATCTCAAGATCTTCCGGAGAATGTACTGAATTAAGAAGCAACTGCTGCTTGATCGTACTGAAGAAGAGTGCTTGAGTGAGATGAATCCATCAGCTCTCTCTAAAGTGCAGGGTTATAGGGTAAAATGAATATATGAATGCTGACACAATACACTCCAAAATGAAACAGATGGGAATGGGTTCTGCAGTTGAGAGATTCAAATGAAATTGTTCTCACATGAAAACAAATATGAACAAATTCTTAAATTTCATTTTGACTTAAACAACGGTCAGCTCAAGTACAAAGGCTACATAACCAATCAATGGAATTGTTCAATATTATTCACGTCAAAACACCGGCTGATGGCAAAATAAAAAGTAGAGTATCCAGAACATCTCTCTCTTTTGTTATTTCAATCGAAGGTAAAAAAGAGGCGAAACCTCCCTTCTCACTACGAGAGCACACTTGCTAGCAGCTGCACCGTCATTCAGAAATCACCTACAGAAGTTAGGAAGAATTAGAACATTGTTGATCAAGGGAATCTACCAATGCGACTAATTTAAACACAATTTTTGTCAAGGTATAATTACTATTCATATAATCGGAGCAAATCACCTTGTGGAAATACTTGAATTAAAAAATTGATAACTCCATACATACATCCAACTTGGAAACAAAAGAATACACCACAATCTAATTCCAAGCACTGCAAAAGCCAATTCAATGTCACCCACAAAACTTATTCTCATTTATATATTTGTACCGAAAACTATTTGTAGTGTCTGCCATGTGATGCATGAACACTACATTCTAATTAAGTTAATGCAAAGAGAGAAAATATATTGCAACTTCATTTCATTTGCAATAATGAGAAATTCTACTGCGGGATCCAATTTCCAGGCACCAAAAAGGCAAACAAGAAAGGAAAAGGAATTCAATAATCAGAAGGGAGGTTCTAAACGAGTAAGACCAGCCAATTATGAACTTAAGGTAAACATTGGATAGTAGTAATGGAATGCACGAGTGGCCGTATGAAGCAAAAATGCTTGGGTGATGTCCATATCTGTAAGTCAATTTCCATGGGAAACTACACAACATTCGCCAGTCAAATGGGTTGTTAACCTCTTAATAAGCTAATCTTCCATGGAGTCAGAACCTGAGGCCAATCTTTATTCAAAAATGCTAAAGAATTACCTCAATGCTATCTAAGGATCTAGTGTCATACAAGTGCACGGTTATAAATAGTTCAAATATATTGTGTTATCCACCCATTGCGACATTCTTGTATCAAGGAAAGTGCGAGGGTTAACAAGGGCCGTCCAATAGTGTCAACTAGACGAGCAAAGTTTCACAGCATCTGGCTGCTGGCCAGTCATGTAACTGATTGATTGGCCGCAGTTGAACCGAAGTATTCCGGAGGGGCATGTCACTCTGATGCTGATTGACAGTGTTTCTTACAAGTACTGACCACAGACCAACAAAATGGCAAAATGGCCAAAAGAACAGACAATCTAATTCGTGAGACATGCCCCAGTCCAAACCAATTTGAACGCCACAAACAGACCATTAGCCTAGAACAAACACATTAATAAAGAACATATCAACTGCTTCCAAAACTGTTTACACCTGCTATAAAACATAAACATTTTATTTTCTTTAACAAAGGGACAGGGCCATTCACCAAAATTTCTCTTGCCGTTATTCTTCCCCCCAAGACATTTTTATATCATGCATTTTTCCACAAGCAGACTCCTCGCCTAATTGCGTACGGCTATGTATCATTACTATTACATCTAAGCCATGGGGCACATCCCCCAATCATCTTAGTAAATTCCGCAACGCTAATGCAAATCTTGGGTCTCAAACACAAGAAATTCAAGTTTCCAATGGTCAGCATAGCTCGTCAAGAAAACAGGTACATAAGTAAAATACAGATAGGAAAAGGTCAAATCTAGGTTTTAGTAATCGGAGAAGTTACCTCTTGTGCCTCTGAACGAAGGGCGAGTTCTTCGCATCCTCCTCTGCGATCATTGCAAATCAGTAACAGCGAGTTAGAAATTAGGGATTTAGGAACATCAAAAGAAAAAGAAAGAAAAAAAAAAAGGATGGAGAAGATCGGAGGTACTGTACCAGTGAGGCCCATGGAGAACTTGGTGATGAGGGCGCCGGTGACCGCGAACCCGACCAGGAACGGCCAGTTCCGATTCCACTCACGCTTGAAGAACACAGGCCATGGATCGAACTTAGGCATCTTCCCTAACTTGATTCTCTTCTGCCTACCCCTCTCTCTCTCTCTCTCTCTCTCTCTCTCTCTCTCTCTCTCTATCTTCCAGTGGGGCTATTTGTACTAAGGTCGGTGGTAGAGACAACCGCAGGATGATAGCCCCCGCACCTACTTCGGGCCGTTGGATTATGACCCACCAATGAGATCAACTGGGCCCGGCCCTCGTTAGGGAAACCAATTAATTTAATAAGATATAGTGAATGGGCTTTTACCGTTGGCCCGATATATATGGGCTTTCAGGGGGCGCCCAATGAATGGGTTGGCACGTAGTGTGCTCGAGTGTTCACTTTCATAAACCTTTTTTTTTTATATGGCATATTAATGACTCAGACACTATACAATGAATATGCAATATAATAAAAATTTGTAAAGGGAGTATGGAATTATTTATTATAATATAATAGCATTTTTTTTGTTTAGGCAAAAGGAATGCAAAGAATGAATATCAAACTTAAGATTTTCTTCATTTAAACTTAATTACGAGCTTCCTTCTCTTCAATGTAAAACTCATAGTCTCCAACACTTCTACATATTTGATAAATCTTCCTAATAATAATAATGTCGTGCGAGTAAAATAACTTTACATTAATTCTAATATCATGTTAAAAAGCTTAAGTCTAATTCAAAAGTTAATTTATTAAAATTTCTTACCCAAAATATTTATAAATTGAATGGTATATCCTCTTGACATTAACGTAGAATAATACTCACATTTAATACTTTTTTTCACGATGTAGGATAACATCAATTTATCACGCTACACAAGCATTATACATAGATAAACAACACCATAATAAAGGTCCACACAAGGGTTAACAAAGTGAAAGTCCATCCTCTAGCTCTAATACCATTTTAGAATGTTATAGGCTTATACATTTTTAAAAAATTAGTTCATTACTAAGTTTTCACCAATAATACTTATAATCTTAAGAGCATATCCTCTTGCCATTGATGTATGACAATATTTATTTTTATCACTCTCCTTTATATATAAGCTAACACAAGAACTGCATATGAACAAACAATCTTTTCACATGAAAGATAAAAAAATATAAGTTCATCTTTGACTTTAATATCATATTAGAATTTTGTAAGCCTATACATTCTTAAAAAGTTAATCATTAAGAAATTCTTACTTACAATACTTATAAGTGTAAGAGCTTATCCTCTCATTACTATTGTGAGATAGCACCTAACTTTAACAACAATTATAAAAAGTTTAGTTATACATACACTTAGATTTTTGTTCAAGAAAATTCTTCAAAACTTGATGTGTTTTATCAACAAAAAATCTACTTATTTTCTATTTGCAATGCATTGGAAATATCAATAAGTTTCCCAAGGAAAAAAAAAACATGGTGATTTAAGCACATCATAATCAATTAACTTAATAACATAGATGTGTGATGATAATTCATAATACTTTACCACATTAATCAACCAACAAATTGATGCCAAAGACTACTAATTGTTAGGGATTCTAACACAACATTATTTGCTTGTGCCATGGTGGAAGATACCTATACTTGACATGGCTGGAATATACAAACAATAAAAGGTCCTCTAGGAGTATTTCTTCATTAAGCTAGTTGTTAAAGGTGAGTGTTCCACATCAATCATGTAAGCCTAAGCCTCACACTTTATAGGTAATGAGGTTTTCTAATCCATCATCAATTGGTTGTGGAATAAGCCCTTACATGGTATTAAAGCCTCATGAGTTTTCTCATGTCGTGTCCTCTCTTGCTTTAGGCCTTGGTCATAAACTTTTGTTTATGTATGTTAGAGTGTTTATATCAACTTATATATGAAGCTAGCTATTAAAGATGAATGTTGTCTCATGTCATAAATATAAAGGCCCATAACTCCTTAAGATAGTATTAAAGTCAAGGGAAGTACCTTTACTTTATTATTTCCTGTGCATATCTCAATTGTGGGATTTTTTGCTTATGTGTAGTGTTTGTGTCAGTTTGCACATTAAAAATATATATTGTCCTACATTAATGACATCCAAAGGAGCACCTTAAAATAAAATATTTACCCACAATACTTATAAATTTAAATGATTATCCTCATGCTACCATATAAACATTATTAATTTTAACACCGACAATATTATTTATTTATTTATTTTTATACTTGTTCGTGTATGCCTAAGCAATGAATATTTAATGATTAGCAAATCATTAAAGCATCATAACGGACGCATGATCTCCTCTCTATTTTAATAGTATATAAAGAAATTCTTTGTAGACCAAAGTTTTTGTTAAAACAAAGAGGCCAGCTGCCCTCATTAGTTTTTCTTTGTAATGGTTTGCGTTTGTATCGTAATCAAATGATTTATCCATTTAATGCAAACTTTTAACAATTGTTTGACATTTGGTTTGATTCTTTTTTGCATTTCATAGTTTCTACATTAATAAGTAAAGGCTTGGCAGAGGATTGACAATCTCACCGGTTACGGTTCGAATCTCCTATCTCCATCTCATAAAAAATCTAGAACAAATGAAATAATTAGATGAATTAAAACTTGGTGTAGAATAGTCAAGCAAAAAATAATTAATTAAGATATAATCAGAAATTTGAGCCAATTGTCTGAATCCGTGGCGCGTAATCCCAATTTTTCATCTACGATAATTTCAAAATTCGGAACCCAAAATTGAAAATTTAGCGTGTGTTTGGGCTCCCACCGGCGAACCGCCAAAAGGAGGATTAGCACATCTCACAAAAAAAGCACAATCCGTGGCAGATCATATACACTGGATCCCACCGTCGATTCTTATCTTATCAACGGATCGGATCCTCTCTCGTGCTTCACGCGGATCGACTCTATTAGCGGTCGATGACTTTTGAATCCAACCGCTCACAGAAAACCCCGCCCTTGGGTTCAGACCCCAATCCAAACGCCCAACGCCCTATAAATACCACTTCAAACCCCCCCGCTTTCCCAATCAAATCAAAGCACCTCTCGTTACATCAAATCAGCCTTTAGCGTCGAGAATTCTTTGTTAGCAGCCTTCCGAGAAAATGTCTGGCCGTGGTAAGGGAGGCAAGGGTTTGGGCAAGGGAGGAGCCAAGCGTCATCGTAAGGTCCTCCGTGATAACATCCAGGGCATCACCAAGCCCGCTATTCGCCGTCTGGCACGTAGGGGTGGTGTGAAGCGTATCAGCGGGCTGATCTACGAGGAGACTCGTGGAGTGTTGAAGATATTCCTAGAGAACGTGATTCGTGATGCAGTGACATACACAGAGCACGCCAGGAGGAAGACTGTCACTGCGATGGATGTCGTCTACGCCTTGAAGAGGCAAGGAAGGACTCTCTACGGGTTTGGAGGCTAGGCTTTATATGCTTAGGGTAGGGTGTTTGGTCATAATTGTAGATCTTGGCTGTAGATCTGGATTTCATGGTTGTTTCAGTGGTTTTCTGTTATTCGCAACATCAGACTATCTTTTGTACTTCCAATTTCAAGTAGTAGAATCTATTGTGGATTGAAATTTCTGTGATTCCATCTGCTGCTATGTTCAAGAATGTCTGTGCTGTTCTGTACCTGTTTTTATAGTTTTCCCGGTAACCAAACAAGAGCCAATTCCTTTGAGAATACGTCCGATTTTTCGCCAGACCGGCGGCCCGGTAAGTTACTGTATCCGGTGAACGGAAAGCTGCGACTGTAGATTTGAAAGACGAACAAAAAAGATAAGGTCGGAGCGAGCTGCAACGTTTCTGGTTCCATTGAAAAATTTTTGTCAATGAATGTTCCCTTTTATTAGATTGTTGAAGTTGGATGAAATTAGATCATTTATGAATTGCGATCATGTTCTAATTTAAATAGGATTTTTCTAGATATCATAAAATAATGCTAGGAAAACAATTTTCTACGCAAACAATCAACTTTCAAAAACTCACTACTGTACATTTTATTTGAGGGTTGGGATTAGTTCAATTGCTAGCGGATTGGGCTTTTGATATCCAACTTGGAGCTAGTCTGGGCTTTCACCAGACAGTAGTTGTCCGACTTTGGGCCTGGGAGGATGGAAGTGTGGGGTCAAAATTAAGAAATCACTGAGATAATAATAATGTCGGTTATAATTGTTTCTAAGTTTATACTTGTGAAGTCTTGAGAAAATGTCTGTTATCTCATTTGGAGAGTTACATATTCAGCAAAGAGAAAATCCTAATGATGACTAATTAATCTATACAAAGAGATAATAATAAATTATCATGTAAAAATTAGTTTACTACCTATGATTTTAAAGGTATGTGATAATTTTTAATAATTCTCATCGACTGGTCGGAGAGTCCCATAATCTCTTAGAATGGTATTAGAACATAATTTAAGATTGATTAGTGGCATAATTGTCCTTGTTTGATTATTCACACAAACTTACGAGATTTGTTATGTACTTCAACTATGAAATTGAAAGGCTTATGTTTAAATGCTAATATCAACTTGGGCTCTCATAAGTCTAATTTCACTTGAAGTCCCCCTTAAACTTGTACGAGTCTATTATGCTCATAATTAATGTCTTTATAGTCTCCTTTTATCCTTTTTTCTATGAGCTTAAAGATTAGTTTTAATATATTTTATTTGAATATCATTATTAGTTAAAGTTTTATAAACTCAAATTTTTTACAAATCCTTATAAACTCATAACAGAGATCTTAACTTAAATAATTGGAATTCGAGACATTAACTGTTTTTTTCCTCGTTAAAAAACATTATTAAAGAAAAAAAAAAAAAGATAGAGCAGGAGCTACTAATTCCAGGACCATAAGGGTCCAACAATGGTCACATTACCCATCTCTGCACACAACTAGAATGAAACCAGTCTCATTCATGCACGAGGCCAAAAAAATTAAAAATAGGAAACCAAAAGCTGGACCGCCGACATTGAATAAAGCATCCCTCTAGTTTTATCCGAAGCCAACACAATACCTGCTTCAGAGCAGCCCATGTCGCTGTTGACTCAGGCGTCCTTTTCATGCGACCGACGTTACTTAACGAAAAATATAATTCTTTATACCGTAACTTCCGTGTCAGACGGATAAAACAAATTGTACAAAAATTCCAACCCCACAACCTTTGAATGGAGAAATTATAGTTGAGAACCGATCATGATGTTTATGACTTCCTCGAACATTATCTGAGGTGATTATCCCTTAATTGTCGCTCGCTTTCTCAGCAGCAAACAAAATGATAATTTGTCATTTCTAAAATAGTAACCTCAATAACTCGCATTATAAACATATAATAATAAGTTCTTAGTTTGTATCTAAACTCGATTATGACTAATATATTCTTATATGAGGTATCAATGGACCTAACACTAAATATCTTTCATTCAAAAATGGTTTACACAATAGTGAGTAACTACAGTTTTTAATAGTTTAAATTAGAGTCTTAATCCAAATTTGATGTTTATTGAGACGGAATCCCTTTTTTATTCTTTTTGCTCTCATATGTGTTCTAATCTTAATAGGTTTTATGATTAAAAGAAGGGAAGGATAGAGATTAGGCACAAATATCTTATTGTATTTCTAATTTTTCTTATCACTTCTAAGAATTAAAATATTGATGAAATTTTCTTATATGATTGGTTTTCGCCTTGTTTTATGATTTATTTTTCAAAAATTAGTCGAATTTTACTTAAAAGTGTCATTTTCTCTTTAAAGTCAATTAAAACAAGAAAATTCTAAATATAATATGAGACAAATATTATTAGTAACACACTCCTTTATCCTAAGAATATGGAAGTTATAAAATATGCTAAAGAAATATAAGGAATAAGATATTCTAACAAATATAAAAATATTAAGAAGATCTACTTTATAAATAATGTAATGAATAATGTAGCTTAATTATATTTTCAAATTAATTATGAAAAAGAATATACAAAAATTACTAAAAATATATTTTTAAAAACCACTATTTTTTTGTACGGCTTATTTTTCATCCGTGGGTTTCCTTGGCGACCGGGCGAGTTCAGGATTTCGCACGTTGAGACACGGACCCGTGACGGTAGCTATTCACGAGACAAGACAAGTAGTCATCCGTCACCCGCATGCTAAAAGAGACAGCCATAATCAGCCGCTACTATTCCGCCATATGTCACTCATCTGGTGGATGACGTGGATCTTCCACCAATCCCATGGCCAACAAATGCAGCTTCGTTGAGTCTCGATTCAAGTAGAACCTTGAAACTTAACTGTCGTCTCACCAGCACGTCCACCGGAGATCGGACCTTCGACCGGCACAGCTCCACAGTCAGAAGGGAGTAGCTCGCCGGTTGTTAGAATGGGAATACTAAACGACGACGTCGTTCAGATCAAGAAGAGTACGAAGCCCGGCGAGCCGAGCGTCATCACCATCAATTGCCCCGACAAGACTGGCCTCGGCTGCGATATTTGCAGGATAATCCTTGAATTCGGCCTCTACATTACCAAAGGAGGTTAGCTACAAACTACACACACCAGTTTTGCCTTCTGGCTCAAAATTTTCATTGCTTGGTTTTGTTTTGGCAAAGCATATAATTCATCGTTGTTTTATTTCGTTCGACCAGTGATTGAGTATTCTTTTTCAAATGAACGTGGTTGTTGAGAGTATCTGAAATTTTCTGGATTTAAGAGTGTGAACTTTAGGTTATGAGAGCTGTAATAATGGTTCTGTTTGTGGTAATTTCTGGATATAGATGTTTCCACCGATGGGAGATGGTGCTACATAGTGTTATGGGTGGTTCCTCATCCCAGCTCGCTCATCTTGAGATGGCAGAATTTGAAGAGCCGCCTTCTTTCCGTCTGCCCGTCGTGTTCTTTGTTGTTTTACTTCGACGAACCGTCCACGCCCGCCAGGTCTTCTCCGGTTTACCTACTGAAGTTCTTTTGCCTTGACCGGAAAGGATTGCTACACGGTAATCGTCGGTGTGTTTGATTTTAGTGTGCTTAGGTTGCTTGTGTGTCCGTGTTCTAATCTAGTTGTGGAATTGGAATTGCTTTAGATGTTACGCAGGTCCTCTGTGAGCTTGAGCTTTCGATTCAAAGGGTGAAAGTAACTACAACTCCGGATGGCAGAGTCCTTGACCTCTTCTTCATAACAGATAACATGTGAGTTTTTGTTTTGCGGTTTGTTTCAAAATCTCTAATTTGTAGCATGTGGGAGTTTTACATGATGAATAACATTTAACAAGTGACCCAGTTCTGGTCAAGAAGAATTCCCATTGTTGTATGCATTCTCAGGTTCACATATAATTCCTAAGTAAGCATACCACCACCTTAGTTAATGTAGTATTAAGGATTTTCTCCTCCAGGACCTGGGTCTAAGTTCCCTTATGTCAATGGAAATTCCAATTCTGCTCACTGTTAATTATTTTTTGGGCAGCTGAAATGTGATAGATCTGATATATCAAGGAACAAGGGATCAAGGAAGTTGAAGTTTAGCACTAGAAAACTTCAATCATATGACTTTTATTTATCAGTTTAACCAGTTGGTCAGGGGGGATGGTTGTTTAGCTTTCAAATCTGCTAAAACTAATTTCAGGGAACTTCTGCACACAAAGAAGCGACAAGATGAGACGTTGGAACAATTGCATGCTGTTTTGGGTGAATCATGTATCAGCTGTGAACTTCAGTTGGCGCGCCCTGAGTACGAATGTTGTCAAGGAATGTCTTCTCTTTCTCCTGTAGTAGCTGAGGAGCTTTTTAGTAGTGAATTACCAGATAAGGAAATCCACTCTCAAGCTCTTAGTCCAGATATGGCAAAGTTGAAGGAAGCTAGTGTGAGCATAGACAATACACTGAGTCCAGCTCATACATTGCTTCAAATATGCTGTGCTGATCACAAGGGTTTATTGTATGACATCATGAGAACACTGAAAGACAGCAATATACAGGTATGATATCTTTCCCCATGATTATTTTGGCAGGCAATTTTGCTTATTTAAGATCCGTTGCGAGGTATTTTGATGTATAGGTGTCCTGGAATCTAATGGTTCTCTTTCCATGCTGTGTCACTCCTTTCAAACGACATCATTTGTTTTGCTATTCTCCAACTTGATTGATTTTCTAGGTGGGTTTGGGATTCCTTTTTACTTCTAGAGGGGTTATCATATTAATTTCAAAAACTTCTTGCCCAAAATTAATCTGCCTATTGAGTTTGTAACCACAATCCTTGTGTCTCAAAGTAAGATTAGGTCTAACTCATCCACGAATCCAGGTTGGCTACGAAGATAGTTATACTTTTTGATGTTCACGATCCATGTGCCATGGTTCCACGTTTTCCATTTTCTTATGAGCCAGTAGGCTGTCCTTCTTGCCTCTACAACTCACCTATATCACCCAAATAAACAAACAAATAAGCAATAGCTGCTGATTCTTGATTTATCCTTGCTGCCTGAGGGGACGAGGTCCACTAGGTGATCCTCATTCTACATTAATTACCACATTGGATACCGTTACCATAATGGAAATAGTAAATCAAAACTTGAATATTCCCTTCTCAATCACGATATAAATATACATGTCAATCATGCTGGCTATTAATATATATTTTCTGGTTGCTGATATTTTTTGTTGTGGATTACTGCATTCAGATAGCTTATGGTCGACTTTCACCAAATACCAAGGGCTATCGTGATTTAGACCTGTTTATTCAGCAAAAGGATAGAAAAAAGATTGTTGATCCTAGGGAGCAGATTGCAATGTATTCCCGTTTGAAGGTGGAAATTCTTCATCCTTTGCGTGTCATCATTGTGGACCGAAGACCAGACACTGAACTGCTGGTTGCTAATCCAGTTGAGTTATCTGGAAAGGGAAGACCACGAGTTTTCTATGATGTTACGCTTGCTCTAAAATCACTGGGGATCTGCATTTTCTCGGTAAGAATACTTGGTACCTGAAAGCAAGTGATTCAGAAATCCCATTGGCTCATGACTTCCATGATTTTCACCTTTAGGTTAGTAAAGGGCATTGATTCCATCTATTATGGCCGTAAGTGAAGCTTCATCAAGTGATGTGGCTATCAGTCAATTTATCTTTCCTATATTCCTAATATCTGCCCTTCCACCCAGGGGCAAGAAGTTTTGCTTGCTAGCCAGAACCTGGGGTAGGTATCAGCTTTGGGGCAATTAAGGGAGTGCAGATGGGATTCCTGAATCGCTTCTTTATCGTAGATTACAAATTCATATGTTGAAATGGTTGTAAACTCTTTCCTGTCTCTGTTTTTAGGCTGAAATAGGAAGGCATTCTTCATCAGATCGTGAATGGGAGGTGTACAGATTTCTCTTGGATGAGAACTGCAACTTTCAGTTTTCTAATTCCGCAGCTAGGAACCAGGTTGTAGACAGAGTTAGAAGAACACTGATGGGCTGGTGAGAAGAAATACTTCAATCTTCATAACAAGGTTCAGAATTGCAGCTGACCGTGTTAGCTCTCTCTCCTGATCATTTTGTGATCAAAATATCTGACCCATGTGTACGGTCTAGCTTCTGTGAGCCCTGAAGTTTCGATTAGTCAATCGTTGTTGTATTCCTACTTTGCTTTTCCATGTTATATAAGGTATTATTCAGTGGTTTCTATCGAATACCATAGCCAAGTTGTCTGCTGAAGATGCATTTTCAGTGAAGACATTTGGCCCAATTGTATAGGTTTCGATGTTGTTTGGTGTTTCACCATGTACGATATCAGATGATAGGCTACAGAAACTTGCCATTCTCTACCCTCTTCTTATCTTCCTCTTTCTTTTCGGCTTCTCAAGAGAGCAGCCCGGCTTTAACTCCAATGCTATGTTGGTTCTACGATACCCACTTCTTTGATCAGATACTGGTACTTACGTTCTCAGTATCTTCAACTGAGCTACCATACCATGAAGGTCTCATCACGAGGTATCAAATCAAACAACAATTTGGAACATAAACAGAGACCAACGAGAGGACGAACAGAGTTAAAAAGATTTAAAAAAGAACAGATTCAAACAACCTATTGCTTACAGAAGACGTATAATGTGTAAACGTAAACCTTATACTACATTTTCAACCATATATTAATGCTTATAAAGAATAATAACCAGAATTGTCAAATGCTTATTGTCATTTTTGTCGACTGTCTTTACACTCATACTTGTGCCTGAAACCAATAAATCCCACATTGTTGACGATTTGATGAACCCCCTCTGTTCCCTTGAGATTAAAACAGCGTTGCCATGTGCTATCTTGGTTGAAAGTCTCCTCCCCGGAGAGATAGAAGAACCCTGATTTATTACACCATACGTGAAAAGTATAACGATTTTCGAACTGAAACTCCTTTTTCCCAGGAATTCCTGATGTGCCAGTATGAATTCAAGAACCAACCAATCCCTTGACACGAGCATAAGAAACAATTAGTAGAAAGAGAAAAGCACAACACGCTCCCGAGACAATGACCACCTGCCAATCCAGATGGGAAGATCATTCAATGTTTTGAAAAAATAAAAATAAAATCCTAAATCTACCAGCAGCAAAAAGCTTGCATACCCATTTAAACATGTAGCCATGGTGGTCATTCCAAGTATACGGGATATTCATGCCAAATATTGCACCCACCAAAGAATAGATGGATAAACAAACAGTTCCGGAACTTAGAAAGAGCTCCAACTGCAGCCATTAAGTGGGTGAAGATAATGCAAAGGTACAAAAACAATACAATGTTCCAGGACTTAGCAAGACAGGCCATGGAGAAAAAAATGATACTAAGTGAAACATAGAACAGAACAAAGATCGGAGCACCTGAATCAGTTGATTTCGATGATTGTCCAGCTACAGGGAAAAAAAAGTTTTATTCAGAACATTTATCATCAAAATATGGCCCAGTAGTCCAGAACGACAATTTGAAATATTTTAGGGATTACCTGAATATTGATGTAATCTTCTGTATCATCAATGTATTCTCGCAGCTGCATAAGTTCAAAACAAGAAATAGAGAAGCGTGAGACATAGAATAAACAATAAGATACATCTTATCCAGATTCAAATATTCAGCGCTTGCTGAAACCTAAAATTTAACAGGAATAAAAGGTAACATAAAAATATCATGCATGAGGAAGAAATAGCAACAGAGATCAAAACAGGAGCCACATGTTCTAGTTCAACTGATCACTAGGTCCCACATTCCAAGAAGGGGTCATTCTCATCTGCGGCTTGTTGACAATTTCCAGGGTATGCTAATCACATTTATCACTAGAATTTCTGCAAATCTTAAAAATAAACCAGTAAATTGTGTATTAAGCTAAATACCCATTCCAAAGCAAATTGAAAGACTGGAAAGGGTTACAATATCCAGGACCAAATTGATCACAGTAACCAAGTTATAGAAGGTTATAAAGGCCCATTACATGGTGTTTCAATTTTCTAAATCAGGTCAATCCATTGTTTCAGTTTAGATAAAGTTTTCCAGAAACTTGCAACAAACATGTTATATCAGCCACTTTCTTTAAAACCTTTCCGGTATTACATAAGACCACAGGTATAAATTCCCAAACATACATGAAACATAAACACTACATATATCAATGATTATACGTATATTATATTATATTATATCAGACGCATACATATATTGGACTGTGCAGAATATATGTGTTAGTAAACAAATGATTCTAAGGAGCCAGGACCAGTAATTTAACAGCAGATGGATTCACCAGACTCCAGTACCAAAGAATTCAGGAACTAACCGCAAGGAAGTAAAAGATATATTCCGCAAATATGAAAAAAAAAAAATTTGCACATCTAATTTCCATTCTCTTGACAAGATACTAGTAGAATTTTTAGGGATTCGGGTGCTCTGACTTAAATGGCAATTCTTGACCAAGTGTTTGGCAATTTATCAATCAAAAAATTTCAATGGCAAACTACTATTCTCTCATATCAGCTTTGAGCTATATATCATCCAGAAATTATTTTTCTCCCACAATATTTCATTTATTACATTCTCATGAAGGCAATTGTACTAAATCAGTAAATAATAAAGAGCCAGAATAAGTAGATAACAATCAAATCGTGAAAAAGAAAGAATGAAAGAACAAAAGAAAGAAAGAAGGCAGAGGGGGAAGAGAGAGAGAAGCAAATCATAAACCTAAGAGAAACCTAAAAAAGAATCTCCATTTATCCATCTGTACAGCCACACCTTTATGACCCTTATGATAAGAAACTTCCAAAGAGTGGGAGACAAAGACAATAAGAAGCCACATATTCCACAAACAAATCAATATTACTAAAATTCTAAACAAAAACAGCGGAATAACAATAATTTTGGTTTAGATTAGCTTATTTGCTCCACAAACTACCACCAGAAAATCTAGTTCCAGAAAGAGGGAGAAAAAAGCCTCCAAATCTCTTCCCGACCAGTGCAATTCAAGAATGACTTCCTTCTTAGTCACCAATCACTAGCATCCGCCCTTCATTGTTATTTCCATGTAACAAGGGTCACAATTTTGCTTTTCCAGTATAACATGATGCCAGATATCAGTAATAACAGTACACCACTAAGTACTAATAGTGTAAAGAACAGGCAGATAAAAAGACTACATCCAAAATAGCACATACCGTTGTTAGTCTATTCAAGGTGCCGTCAACTTGCATAAAGTAAGCCTGTGAAATATAGTACTGTCCAAATGAGAATTCGTTCTGGATAAAGCATGAGAAATGAGAAGTAAAAATCAACATTATAACCTCCAATAACATTTCAAGTTCCTCGACATCATTCTCATCTCCACGTACTGTAGCCAAACTTGCTCTACTTGCTTTAGATATCTTTGAGCCTATGGTAGGAGACCCAGGAAGCCAATTGGCAACGCCTGAGCCACTAACAGGTGAAGAGGCACCAGACAACTTTCTCGACAAGTAAAGGTCTGCCATATCATCGTCATCATCAAGCAGCTGTTCAAGTTCATCTCTAACCTGCAATTATTCATGAGGAGTAAACACTCTTTGATTGGAAGAAAAGGGAAATAATATTCAAATTCCTGTCACTGTAACCTGATCAAGAAGTTATAATCAAATCCAACACCAGAATTCAGATTGGTAGTTGTCCACATTTTTCCTATTGGTTTAATTATTATGTGACACGTCAACATCGGAACTCAGAGAGGGATTCTCAACCAATGACCTGCACTCAAGTGGCATTGCACACTAGAATCATTAAATACTATCTGTCAAGGTTTCAAGATTGTTTTTATCAGTGTTAATCAAACAATCTCATTCTCCTGACCTACGTGATGGGTATAATCTACTTTAGCTTAGATGGTTAACAATCTAATATGGTGGATGGAGGTGACATTAGTCCCTTTAATTTCAATGGCCCAAACTGATATGGCCTGCTATATGAAAAATTGAAAGATATAGCTAGTTGAAACAAATTTATAGTTTACTTAACAAAGTTTTACGAATCTATAATGTGTATAGGATTAATAACCCATACTTCTGCTACATTATATAGTATTGGAGGAACTTTCTTATTTTCTTAATAGATAGAAATTTTTAGTCGATAACTCTGTTTATCTAGCTTCAAAGTTTACAGATTTCTTTCATTTATAATTCTAAATAATCATTCTTATCTAAATTCTATGCATTAGCATTAATACTATATAACAAAAACACATCCCTATAACCGGAACGTAAAACAAGAGAAAAAACTTCAACAAATAGAAACATTAGGAGTCTGGCCAAAAGAAATATTAGGAGGTTAGTCAACAATGTGTCTTATGCGAAAGGTCCACATTCATATCATAAAACTTTTAACAGCACAAAATCAGCAAAAAGAAGCGTTTTAACAATAGAAATTTTCTTTTTGTTCAGCAGAAGCAAAATTCATCTTACATCCTAACAACAACTGCATACCTTTTGAACCCGAGCTGTCAGTCTTGTCATTGCACTCTTCAATTTGCGAACTCTGTCTAAGTTACGGCTACTAATCTGTGGAGTGTAGTAATTAACAAAAAGTTAAAAGGAAGAAATAAGCCAAGAGATCAAAAGATACAGCTCCAGAAAACAAGAAATGGTCACGAGGCACAGAAGAACCAGGTCCCAACTCAATTGGATATATAATAATGACTGCTGCCCTCTATACAAGATTGAGAAGAAAGAAGCCTCATTTCTAAGAAGATAAATTAATTAAGAACCCAGTGCTGAGTACAAGAAGGAATAAACAGAAGCAAAGTAGTCCAAAAACTAAGACAGATAAAGAGAAACTACAGAAAAGAGCTAAGCCCATAAATTAAAAGTTTAATAGAAAGAATCTTGAACTCTCTAATGGTTGTAGTCAGTGCTACACCACCATAAATTGTCCCTATGGACTGCTACCCATACCCAGAAGCCCATAAAAGGCAGTTTTAAAAACGAGGAGTTAAAAGGCCATACTTGAGCTACCATGAGAAGTCCTCAATTACAAGTATCCAAAAGAACCACGGATTGTCATGTCACATGCCCATATGTTTGTTTAAGAACAATATTCACTAAAGTAACTTCTCCTCTTCAAGGGGAAGCTATGAACAATGAATTTGGTGAAGCAACAAACAGATGGAATATGCAAACCAAATGTTAAGAATAAGCCATAACCGCAATTGTATGCCAGGGGAGGGGAGCACATAACTACTAGATCATCAAGGCTATGGACCATTTCAAAGAAGAGGAAGTACATTAAGTACTCACCTTAGAGGTCAGATCATCTAAGGCAGGATAAGCGGCAGCCTCCAATTCTGTAGTACGTGCACCAAGGAAACTACAAATAGCTTCCAAGGCAACCTCCAGTGCCCGGAATTCAAATGGAGACTCTACATTGCATAATCTAAAGCATTCAGATAACAAGAATACAAGCCCGACTGAGATGATGTAGTTCTAGTATTAAAAATATCAAAAGTGAACAAGACAGGATAATACAAACACCCAGGATAGCCAATTATTCCCTAATTAATATTAATTTTTCACGTAACTCTTTTTCCATCAATATCAACATCCCATACCATCTTCTTCACCCGCCTCAACGTCATTTGGCCCACCCGAGTACTCTCTCCCATTGCCCTGTCCTTCACGTACAGCATTTACAGGAGGCAATCGCCTCCGAAGTTCCTCGACAACAGGAATAACATTTTCAGCCGTTGGATCTCTAAGTAACACCTATCACACAACAAATAACAATAATCACAATCTGTAAAGAAGCTTAAACTCAAACTCAATGAAACTGCCCGTGATTTTCCTTCTACTGCAAATTAATCATCCTACACGCAATTGTTAGCCATAATTCAAGCCTCTTCAATACAGAGTTTGGACCAATATCAGCCTTGTTCAACCGAAACCGGATCTTCCAGTCGTCCATTATACACGAATTTAATGAATTACACAATTCCTATACATAATCCCACCCTCGTCAAATCGATGAATCACTTCTTATTCTTTAGCAAGCACCAAAACCTATCGTATGCAACATGAAGGTAACCAAATTAAACTAAAAGAGTTCAAAAGAGAGAAAGAGAGTAACCTCTTCAGCAGTGATGATTGCCTTGATATGCTGCGCCACATATAAATTGCATATAAAAACCAATCACTCTCCGAGCATTCAAACCAACACCGGACAAAACATAACCAGAGAAAGAGAGAACCGACCTCCAAGTTGAGAACGATGGCCTTGTCGCGGCCGAGGATGGTGGAGGGGTAGGATAGCAAGGGGTCGAGAATGCGCAGGTCACGGGCGTGGATGTGAACGCGGCGCATGATAGCGTACTTGTCTACGTCCAGCAAGGTGCCTTGCCCCGTGCAGTCCATCAACATCCAGGTCCTAGCCCACTGCCCCTTCTTCTTCCCCACCACCGCCGCACCCTGGTCCGCCGGCACCACGTCCCCGTCCCGAGCCATTCCTCACATTCCCGAGCCCTAACCGCCGAGTCTCCTTCTTGCTTCACCTCCTGCCTTTAACCTTTAACCTTTCACCTTTCACCTTTCGCCTTTCGTCTTTCACCTTTCGCCCCGAGCGTCTGTCACGTACCTTCCCGACCTACCGTCACGGACTCATCAGATCGTTCCAGCGACCTGATTGCCTCGGAGCCGAGAGTGAGTGTTTTCCTTTTTGTTTTATTGTTAATCACTCGGTTGGCTTCAAACTACACCCGCCGATTCTTGTTATTATATTATTTATTTCGTTACCATTTGCTTCATACGGATGGACGCCCTTTATGGTCCGTAGTCAACGAGTTCGGGTGAATACCTGGTGTCGTCCGTTTATGGTGTCGGTACACTTGGGTGTTTACCTAGAATTAGAAAACAAAAGTCAATATTATTTTAATACTTTTTTTTTTTTTATTTTGTTGGATTTGAAAATTAGTGAAATTCTTTATTTTATAAGTATAGATCCTAATATACTTTTTTAACAATATAAAATTCATGATCATGTCACATTATGTAAGCAATACATGAATTCAACTACTATGAGTTCATAGGGGTGCTAAGGCAAATATGAATTTTGAATATTTTTTATTAGTATTGTTGAATTTGTGGTCCAAGCTATAATAATTTTCATTTCATAGATGCTACATAGATCAATGTAGTATATTTCATATCTCTCATATTAAAAAGACAAGCAAGATAATCTAACTATATAAGGAGACTTGGTTATTCATTCCATTAGGTTGATCTAATGGAATGAAACCCAAAGCCATAATAGGTGATATCAAAATCAAATTGCTATTGACCTGATAAACTTGACACAACGGCACTTGTGACTACTATCCCTTAGGATAAGGAAGTCGATGAGCCACACCTATGTTGAGGGTGACATAGATTTAAGTGAAAAAAAATATAACAGACTTCATTTCTCATAAATTAAAAAGAAAAATTTGATGATTTAATCATATAATGGACCTTCACTACTATTCCCATTAGGTTGACCATTTAAGATGAAATCTAGACTTATGATATTAAGCTATATTAACTTTTATAGTTTAGATTGTACAAGAGATTTCAATGAATAAAGTATTCAGATTCTATAAATTTGGGAAGTTCCAACAATAGGATAGTATTTTTTTTCTTGTCTTTGTTTTTTTCATACAAAGCAAAACTTACAAACTTGGTATCAAATTTTGAATTAAAAAGTATAAAGTAGAACCCCCTCCCAATTAAAATTGGTGCTTGTTGACAACAATTGGATAATGTTTGACTTAATTTCTTAGTTTCTTCGATTCATAAAAATGAATGGTAATAAACACAAAGAAGAAAGAGAAGTCCTACTTTTTATAATGCTTCAGAATGATTTGAAAACATTTTTATGATTTTTTTCTCTTTTAAGAACACGTGTTATCTATTCAATTATTATGTTTATTATCCTTGTGATATTCTATAGGACAACTAATGATGTAACTGTTAACTAATACTGACAAATAAATAATTAGATATCAAATCTTGGGCTTGGCTTAATATCCTGACGTACTATACCATCATCTTATCAAATTGATATGACGTGACTGTAACTAATAATGACAAATAAACAGTTAGATAGGAGATATTGGGCTTGGCAGTAATACCAAGTGGCCAACAACCTCGCAACCATTATGCTGCTATAGAATATAGAAAAATAAAATATTTGTCTCATAATAATAATTACTTTTAATGTAATAATATTGATAGAGAATTTTATAACTTGGCAGCATTATAAATTATAAATTCAACCTCTGTCACCAACAAGTTGTTAGGAGGGAGAATGTTGAGTTTATCATAAAAAGCAGCACCGAAGGATCCAGAGACTTATTATCATAATAAGTTTATTGGGAAGGGAAGTGTTGGGCTCGCCAAAAGTTGTCTAAGTGACCAACAATCCTACATGTTTTTATGATATATGTTTTATAGTTTTTAGCACAGTTTGGTGCAACACTTTATAGTAAGAGTACAACTTAATATACCTGAAAAAATGAAAAAAAAAAAACTTATTGAATGACCCAAGCCAAAGTCATTTTGACTTCTTCAAACAATTTTGAGTAATTTTTCAGCACTTCCCATTTGTCTCCCTCCCTTTCCGTGTTTGTACGTCCCTTTATGCACTTTCAGAAAAGGAAATGGGAGTAGTTAGCAAGTGGATATCTAAAGGGACAATCCGGAGGTGGCCTTCATAACCTGCACGGCAAGGTCCTTTTCTTATTATGGGTAGGTTATCTTATCCATAATATACAATACAATTCGGAAAAAGAAAGATGGCTTAGCTTTCAATGGCAATCCACTGTAGTTTTTGAGAGTGGTGGGTTATTTTTATTACCATTTTAGTAGGTCTTTGGTGACTACCTTCTCCGAAGTAAAGGGTAAGTACATGCCACATTTTTTATTTTTTATTTTTTGTCTTTAAGCTGCATGTCATTCTCACAATTTAGGTCATCCGAGCTGTAAATGTCTTTTCTTCTATTTGGGTGTGTGATGCATCTTGTAAAAGGCCAACGCAGTTAATTCCAAGGGATAAAATATTTGTGAAGTTTCATTAGAAATTTCATTTTAAAGGAAAAAAAAATTAAAGTCTCTCTAATACTTATTTGTTTGTACCACAAATTAGTGAAGAGTGTTGAAATTTGGAACTACCACAAATTATCTTATTTTATACTTAAATTTGATTAAAAAAACAGTAATCTAATAGTTAATTATTATTTACTTGGGACAGAATTTGACATTTCATACTTTCAAATCCCTTTTACATATAAAAAAAAGGAAAAGAAAATTGGTACTTTATTCTCTCTAGCTGCATTGTAGTGAATTTCGGATTGTTCAAGGTTTTGATGGCCCAACCTGCATCTTCCAAGCCCATTTGTTTCTTCAAGGCTCGACAAACCCATCTTGGTCAAATGAATCTTCTCAGGCCTTGAGAGTTCAAACTTTCTAGATGTGTTTGGCATCGATTCCGGGAAAAATGAACGGAAAAGAAAACAAAAACTACGGACACCAATGCTTTTAAATTGTCCGTCGCTTTTTGCCTAGATTACCGATAAGGATACGGAACGATCCTAAGATTCCCGATGAGACCTCTTTTGCCGTCCTCCAATTGTAAATGTCCTTTGCCTTTGAAAATTCTTCCTTTTTCTCTTTTACTTTATTTAGTGGATGTAAGAACATATTCCATATATTCAAATTTTGTTTAACATTTAAATTTAATTAAAAATATAGTAACCATAGTACTTTCTAAGTTCTTTTATACAGTATCCCTTTATGTAAATAAACTTGTTAGAAGTATTTTTCTTTACAGGACACCTGGGTCCCACGATCATTGATGGTGTTCCATCTTCGCAGGTTCTCGGGCCCCACACGCTTATCAACGGTGATGCCCGCGGATGGTCGCCCGTGCAGAATCGTGGCTTTGCTGTATTCGACCAAACAAATGGCTGTCTCGCAATCATAGGAGGGATGTCGGGTGGGCCCACACTGAACTCCCGTGCGCATCGGGTTAACGGGGACCCACAAACGCATCAACCGACTCACAGGTAACAGATATTTGAAATCTTCCTGTCTGGGACGTCCTTTACACGCGCATCCACCAGAAGCTTCCTCGGGTCCACCACAAGCTGGGGGCCGTATTAGGAGACTGAATTTATATGATCTCAGATCATTAAGAATGTCATTTCTTAATTTCATTATCTTTTCTCTCGAGGTTGAAGATATATATGACATAAATGGATATCAAATATGCTTTGATTCATCAAAATTTTGAAAATCCATTTCATGCGATTATCTATTTTTGTATTTGGTTTCTAAAATGAAGACGCCACTTGCACCCAAAGATATTATCTATAAGTTCTTATTCATTAATAATCGATACACATATTTTGACATCTTCATTCCAGATGAAGATCTTATCTAAAAGCTAATTATGTGAAATATTCTACTTTATTTTTTCTTAAAATTCTTATATACTACAAATATTCTCATTTTTAATGGTAGATCTTTTATCTAGTATTCTCTTATAGTCTAAGTTTGAGTTTTTTTTTACTTACAAAAGAATAGCTTACTTTTAAATTGTAGTGAATCACATAGAAGAATAATTAGTTTTGATACTATATAATATTTAGATTAATCTTTCTATAAAATGCCTCATTAAAAGAGGAACTATCCAACCTTTTAAGACATATTGTAAGTATTTTCTTTTTCAACATGTAACTCTTTGTTCAATAAACTCAAAAAAATGGAGTCTTCTTCCTTTTTCTTTTTAGCAAAAAAGAAATTTTCAAATAATAATCAATCAAAGTGTGACTTACGCCACGCAGTTCTTAACATATGGGTATCTAAGGTAGATTTGTTTTCAAGAATATGGTCTGCTGCAATATCGTTGCTGGACATACAGAATTGCGGGAAACAATGGTGGACCTTTAGCAGAGTGTCCATGGCCAGGGATGCTGCAGAAAATGGGGAGCTGAAGAGAAGGAACCCATGTATTAAAGCAACCCTAATTCTGACACCTCACTTCGTCCAGTGCTTCTTCTATAATGGTTGCCTCTCCGGGACCACTGCTCTGAGCAAACTTGATGGTGTTTCTCATCTTGTCTTGGGGCCCTGAGACAGCTGAGAACAAAGAAAATTCTCCATGTTTAAGCACCACCCAGTTTTAAGATCTAACACTGACTCCAAATGCTTAATGTCGATGAATTATTTATTCGAAGTGGAAAGAGGACACTTTAAAGCAGCAAAAAGGTATCAGCACTGACTTGCTAATTCTGCCATAGCAGACAATCCTGACCTTTAGCATCCTTTCCGGATCTGCAGTGTCTTTACTAGTGGGCAGCGGAAAGCATTCTTTATAATTAGGTTTATCAACAGCAGAAGTTATCTTGTGTGTTGAAATTTTTAGCTTTGAAGATGGAACATTAAATGGGTTGTTAATATTTATGTATTTCAGAAGTTACTGTTTATAGTGTATAAGTAAAGCTGGCAAAGTCCTCTTTTATTTATTCCACACTCTCATTTCTATTGTCCGTCCACCATTTTGTCTTTTTTTTTTTTCTCAAAACATATTAATTAAATTATTTTTTATTTCAATTCACTAGTAAATCAATAAAGCCATTGATAGTCTAAGTTCTTCTTTGTTTGAGAAGTCTTAAGTTCGACACTTAATCCCAATACCTATATTGCCTAACTTTGAAAGAAAGAAAAGATTATCTTTCTTTGCTATGTTAACTAGTTATTGTAATTGTGGCTTATATTGCACTTCTTACCCTAAATATGTATGCAAATTTTTTATAGGTTTTAGAACAAATACTGTTTTGTTGAATATTTCAAAACCACATTCTGCCTACATTTACTGCCTGAAACAAGAGGCCTTTCCCCCAAGTAAAAGAAAAGGCAGATAGATCTGTAGACTACTAAAAACTTTATTGGCTTTTCTGAATTTCAGGCAGCTTGGTTCCAGTATTTTAGCTGACGAGACAACGCACTCCAAAGGACAAAAGATAAACTTCAAGCAGAAGCACTAGGCGTAGCAAGAAAAGATCTCCTCCATCACTTCTACAAGTTGCTTTTCTGAGATACCAAACGGAAAGCAGTCATAAATCATAATCTTATTGCACCACCAATACCAAACAATCATGTTTCAAGGACTTGGTCAACACCTGCCGATCTGCATTGCCGACCAGACGTTACACTACTGATGTACCATCCCATATCCTACAGGAAAATTCTTGTGGATCAAACCGTCAAGTGCATCGCCATCTCTCGAGCAGTTTCTGGACTGAGCAAGTGCCAAGCTTTCAGCGCAGGCACCAAAACTTCAAGGTTACAGCTTCACGCCACTGGTTCGTTGGTCAACAACCAAAGCCAGCAGACGGATTTTATCAAAGTTGCTATCGCTTCATTACTGAAGCGATAATGACGGATATCAACACTGCCAATAATGTGTAGACAGAACGAGCAATCGTATTGAAGAGTTTAGATCAACATTGCCAAAAAGAGTAAGCAACGGACTGTTGTATGCCATAAAGGAAAGAAAAAGTGAGTTCATACATGTATATAATATATATAATAAACATGAATGGTACCATGACAACTTGATTAATAGAAATGAGACTAGGCATAATATTTATATTTTAGATAAATATAAATAATAAGTTTTAAGCTTATCTGTCACTAAGTTGGCTTAAAACTTATAAGTCAAAGTTAAACATACTAAAAAGTTGTGAGTACATTGAATAACATATGTGCTTAACTTTATGGTGACTATAAATTACTTAAAGTTAACTTCTGTTTCTTGAAGACACTTAAGTATGGTTGTAGTAGCAAGTCAAGTTGATTGAAAATTCTCAAATTTTGAACCATGTGCCCATGATTGGCTAGATGGTTTGCTCTTACATTCCTCTCTTGATGTACATGTTGCACAATTGCTTGTGTGCTTCATATATATTTGGCTTATCTCAAATTTGTTTAGGAATTATGTTGAGTTGGGTTATGAAAATTAACTTGATAAAATTATTACTTGAAAAGCATTAATTTTTACTTTTGTTGCTCTAGGAGCAAAAAATATTCCAAAGTTTTGATAACTCATTTTCTTTGAAGAGTAACTATTTTCACAAGAAATTAAAAAAAAATGTGCTTACAGATATCTTAATCAAGCATAAATTACCTCTAGTGCTTACAAATGTATCATATCAAACATAAACATTGCATAAACTTTGAATTTGATTTTCTAAATTAACTAATGATCTCACATTAATCCTTTAATGAACTATTTCAAAATTTTTCACTTATTCTTGTCAAAATGGTTTGGGTTTTTGTAAATTTCTTAAAGTAAAATATATGCATACTTCTTACAAATTGAATTTGAGATGAAAATAAGCATTGGAACCTAAGTTTAGGGGTTCCTCTTATTATTAAGCCTACAATTTCTATTAGTTATAAGAGGAGGTGTTGGAAATGGTGTGATATATTTTATATTTTACTCGAATCTTGATTTTTTTTTTAAAATAGAATACATGTTCCTTCCACATGTGATTTGTAAGTTGTGATTAGACAAAGAAGGCACAAGAAACATTATATAACCATTTCAATTATCTCAAATAATTGCAAAGAGGTTGGCTCGAACATAACTTAAAAAAAAAACAAATAAATAATAACAATAGATTTAAAATTGGGAGAAAAAATCATAGGGAATCATGACCAGCCATCTCACATGTCATGTGCCTTCGCATCCATACTCAATTCAAGACTGTCCCAAATTTAATCCCACATGCCCATACCCACGGCCCACGTGGACCCCCTTCACTTGGGATGCTCTCCTCCGTTGCTTTGAACCAACGGCTCCGATTTCCCTCCTGCAACCCCCCAAAACGCATCTTGACCGTCCCACTGAATCCCGGTCTTTTGGGCGGCTGAGCTTGTCCAACCCTTGTCCCCTGTTGCGGCGGCACCTTGCCTAAAAGCTGCTGCTATTGCTACCGACAGCTTAGCTTTCCTTTGTCCATAATTCATGCATTTAAGGCTTTCTTTATCGTCCATCCTATAAAACACTTCCTCGCATTCCCACTTCCTTCATCTTAAACATTTCTTCTTTCAAGAACTTCAGCTGCCCAAAAGAAAATCAAGACGGGTTTGTCTTAAATCTAGTTTCTTGCAGAAGATCAGTGTGGACTGCATTGGATTGTGAGGAAAATGGAGAGCAGGGTAGCAGAAGAGAATGATCTCAACCTGAAGGCAACCGAGCTCAGATTGGGGTTTCCGGGGACCGATGATGGTGAAGAACAGCCGCTTTTTGGAGGTAGAAACAACAAGAGGCCATTCCCTGACGCGAGGACGGAGTCCGGATCAATGGGTGGTTCTGATGCTCATCGCGCCGAGCATGAAACTGCCGCTCCGTCCAAGTAAGTCGGTGAATGTTTTCCGATAGAGATTTTTCTGCATGCTGACTGTGGCAGAACATGGACTCACATATATTTGACATGACAGGGCGCAGATTGTTGGATGGCCGCCAATCCGATCTTACAGGAAAAACAACCAGCAGCAGAAGAAGAGCTGGGGTGAAGCTGAGGCTGCTGGCATTTACGTGAAAGTAAGCATGGATGGAGCTCCTTACCTCAGAAAGATTGATCTAATGACGTACACGGGCTACCCAGAACTTCTAAGGGGGTTGGAGAACATGTTTAAATTCACCATAGGTAAGGACACCGGTTACTGTTTCTGTTGCAGTCAATTTTTCTGAGGTTATTTTGACCCAGTTTGCTGGCTGGGTGTGTTCTTGATGGTGAAAATAACCTTGGTTTTACCTTTTCTAGGTGATTTCTCAGAGAGGGAAGGCTACAAAGGATCGGAATATGCTCCAACTTATGAAGACAAAGATGGTGACTGGATGCTGGTTGGAGATGTTCCTTGGGAGTAAGTTCTCTCTCATCCTCTTCTCTCTCTCTCTCTCTCTATTTCTCACCATTAACAAAGTTACTACTCTTTTTGCAGTATGTTCATGTCATCCTGCAAAAGGCTGAGAATAATGAGAGGATCAGAAGCCAGAGGTTTGGGATATGGGGTATGAGAAATCCCACAAGTCACAGCATCCCACAAGAGCACGACAAGCATCGATTCTCTTTCATGAAGAGAAGAACTCTCAGTTTGGATTCTCGAAGATGTCAAGTTGAACTTTCTTACAGTAATGTTGACAGTCTTTGGCGTTCGACTGGGAAGCTGTAGACAGAAACAAAGTGCAGTTACAGTTTAGTTCTAGACCTTTGGCAGCAACATCTATGGCTGTTTTCCATCTTTGATACTATTGTATCGCGATCTAGTGATGGTATCCAGCCAAAGCTGCAAGCAAAGAGATATTTCTTCAAATGAATCTGTATACAACATGACATGTCTATCTAAGTATATGGTCTTGTATTGTTAATACCGATATAATCATATAAACCAATATTTCATATATTTCAATCCAATGTGTCTTTGTTTTTCCATATTTTACTCCCCTTTGCTTAGTGAATTGTCGATGAGTTTCTTTAATCCTAGTCCACCTACAAAAACGGTTTGAAACATGGCTTCAGTGGATTTTTGGTCAGAACTTCATCTGGGTCGGAATCTTACTGAAAGGTCCACTAGAGATCAGAAATTGTTGAAGAAAGAACAAGATTTTTTCTTCTTCTTCCAAGCGACTAAAAAAATAAAGAAATAGTTAATATATTCAAGATAATTACTTATTTACAAAATACCATCTCAATTCATCTTATTTAATTAGATCCGTGATGTAATATGGTTTTGAAGGATGATTCTTTTTGCACTATTTTGAAAACCTAAGGACTCAATCATATGAATATGTAAAATACAAGATTTCCAATCCTAGTAGGAAAAGAAGGAAAAATAAATACTCAATTAAAGTGAGTTAACATAATTCCATAATTGATCTCATGGATACATATAGGATTTTGCAAAAAGTTGTATTCGATGAAAGTTTGCAAATAACTAAAGATTCATTATGTTAATATTCTTCATGAATGCATACAATCGATTTCAATGAAATCCCTTCAATTATTCTGTCAATCTTCTTTCTGAAATGTTGTCGTCTACATCACTTTCAAACGGTTTTAAGATGAATACCACCTCCAAAATATCATTAAGAAAGTGGATAATTTATTCATCAGTTCTTTAAAGAGTAGTTAACTGTTCCTGCAGATCATCCAGAGATTTCTTTCCACTGCAAGTTCTTGAAAGAATACTAAATCTTTCTAACAGATATGCCCCTTTCCAGGTGCAGAATTTGTCTTGCTGAGAATCTTTAGACTCACGAAGTAGGATTTTTGGATTTGAAAACACCGAGGAACAGTTTAAAATTCAGCTAATTTTTAATGTAATCCTCGTCTGATAAAGATCTAGATCTTTTCTACTATTCAGCACATGAGAAATGATGCTTATGGGCAAGAAAAGTTGAAATCCGTGTAAAGGAATATGAGTTAGAAAACTGCACATGACGCATGATGCATGGAAGTTATCCTATGAATGGAACTGGTTAATGACAAAAAGAAAACCAATGAACCCAGCTGGTGCAACTTTGCCTAAGACTAGTACCGTCATGATTTCCAACTAAAAAAGCTTTGTAGTTTGTGAATTCATTGGTTTTCAGAGCTAGAAAAGATGTAAATCTGGTAGTAATCTAACCCCAAGATGCTGAAATGTACCCACAAAGGGGAATGGGTGTGTGAATGTTATCCAACAGTATTTTGTTTATGCGTACATTCAGCTCCAAACAAGTGATATTAGAACAACGTTAATCTTTTACTGTTTACAAAACAATTGTGGTAGCCATTATTGGTTGGTTCTCCTTTTTCTGAAAAAATGGCCTTTTCAAGACATAGCAACCTATAAAACCTGCCTAAGATTCTACCTTCGCTGGTATTCAGTTTATGCCTGTGCTTTTGTTCGGATAATCGTATCGAGCAGTGGGAAAATTTTTTGATCTTGGTAAAGATTATATTCTATAAGTAAAAGGTGATCAGTGGGGAGCACCAAGCCATAAAGCACACAAATAACAAGTATTATCATCTTGCTCAGCCTTGAGGATTAGGACTCAAATCAGTTTACAAACTTCTTCCTGTTTTCCCATGTGATGTAAAGGTGGTGTAGGTTCAATGAATTCACATTATAAAACTAAAGTTGGGTGGCTTTCCAAGATGACATCCTAGTGCTAAAATATTCAAAGTCTTACGGCAGATTTACAGGATCTAAAACCAAAGACTATCTTCTCTTTTGCTGTGTCTTCTGCTAACAAAATAATGCACAAAGGTGACCGAGAAAACGAAGTCTGACGCGAATCCAAAGCTTGAGCCTTGATGTTTCCTGGTGAAGAGAAATATAAGATAAAGAGGCAATTGCAGATGCATTGCACTTACTACAGCCTCGAGTTTAAAGTCTTGAAAACTGCTTCTCACCAAGAACACTGATTCTGCAGTCTCCAATGGGTGACTGAGTGTCTTGTGGGTCACCTCTCACCTGCAAATATGAGCGCAATGAATGTAGACAATGCATTATGTAAGGGAGATATACAGTAAAATAATAGTACCCATTCGTGTTATGGAAAGAGACGAAGAAGAGCTTTGGCACCCAATTAAGAAGGGAAGAAAAATGGCAACGTTGAGTCTAGACCATGATAAGGCTCCAAAGAACTTAATATTCCATACTTTTTGCATTTTGAAATGGCTGAAGAACCTCTTTGAGTAACCTTACTTTTTGTGCCTGTTATTAACTATGGCCTTTGGTTAAACTAAATGACAAGAGGAATGTTTTGTTAGAAAGTTACATTCCTACAAAAAATGATTTTCTTGACTTGGTCCTTTTCCTTGTAGATGGGATTTCTGAATAAGATTGAGATAATGTAGAAATTAAGTCACACTATTTTTAACATGTATTTTCATCCTAAGTATTGGAAAGTATTTATTATAGAAATTTTTATCCATAAATAAAGAAGTGTTATAATTAAACACAAGTTTTGATATAACAATAAAAACAATTTTTTACTTAAATAAATCATAGGCCTTATAATTGCCCCTTGATGGTCATTTGAAAACCAACCATTTAATCATTGCCTCTAAAAACTATAAAAGTGAGATCATAACAACCATTAAAAAAGTGGCTTATATCAATCATATAGAAGATCTTCTGGAATGGTCTTTGGGAGATCCAAGGAGCAACGGGCCAGAGAGTGTTTTGAATTGGGTCGAATATGGGCCTCCAAATGGCCTGAAACTGTTGAGCCCTTTTCGAGGATGAGGCCCATGAAGGCCCAAATTCCACTGCCTGACAGGTCTTCTGAGCAGTTTCGTGGGCTTTCAGTTCTTTACATGATTATCGATTTAAAAGTATTTCTTCATTAATATAAACGTAAAGTCCCTATCAACCATTCACAATCTTTTTGCTATCATCATTGCACTCTGTTTCTCCTCCATGTACCTTTCTATTATTGGGTTTGCTTAAATTAAAAAATTGAACTGCAAAACAACACTAACAGAAACTCTACATCATATCAGAAATAAAAAATATTTTTTTCTCTTAAGATTAATTATTAAAATAATGATATAGTAACTTGTACGAAAGACATTTAGATTATGATATTCATAATGTCATACGTTTGCTAACATCGTTTTCAATAATATATTAATGTCAAATCATATCACTGACTTCTTAATTATTATTAAATAGTGCTCATATCATCACTAGAAGCTACTTAAGAGACATAATTATGACATGTATCTATTTTCTTAGTTGTATTGCAACTTATTGGAGATAAATTTTTTGTATTGAAAAGATATAGTATTTGAGTAGTATTTAAATATAAAAAGTGTTATTCAACTTATATTTTAGTTTTTGAATTAAAATTTAAATTTATTTTTAACATAATATTAAAATTTAAATTAATTTACTGTAATTTTTGTTTAACCTTGAGTCTTTAAAATATGTTTGGTGTATAAGGAATATTGAAGATAAAAATCTTATATTTAATATATAATTACTATATAGTATTTCAATATAACAAATATTTGTCTACTCATAAGTTACTTTTTTTTATTTTATATATACATCCAAATTCATGCAACAATGTCAAATCTATGACCAAAAGGTCCTAAACCCTATTATCTTACCATTAAGCTAGTAAGTAATTTATCACAAATTAATTTTTAAATTGAACTATTAATTTATTTTTAACATAATGTTATAATTTATGTCGATCTACAACAACTTTTACATATCTTAAACTCATGCTTTAGGCTCAAGAATTAACTTCTAAATAAAGAAAAGCGACAAAAATCGAAAAGGAAATTAAAGTAGTGGGGCAGCCACCTCAACATCGGCTTTTCCCAATTGCTTTCCCATTGCTTATAAGCAAAGTTTCGGATAAGCTGTGCCACGTGTGCAGTCCGCATTCAAAGCAACACGTGTGAAATGCCCACGCTCTCTGCTTCGCTGCCGCACCACACCACCCACAGTCCCTCCACTTCCGAAGCTCCACGCTCCGTCGCCCACGCCACGTCACCCGAATTCCTATTACTTTATACGCTAATAATTCAAAGTCTGCAACAAGAAGCTGCGTGCAAAACGTTTCTTGCCCGTTTTCGTTTCGTCTCGTTTCGTTTTCAATCGCCTTTTCTTGGGCGGTTCGCGAGGATTGAAGACGGAGGGTGATCGGTGGCGTGGATGGTGTGTTTGGATCGTAATCGGTGTTAAGGTTGGGTTTCGGTGGTTCTTTGTTGCTCTGAAATGCTATTTTGCTTGGATTGGTTTCCGTTGAAATGACGCCAGTTCAAGTTCCCGGAACGCCTCGGAGCTCGGCTTATCTCAGTGCTCTCACCCAGGAAATCGAGAAGAAGCTCCAGCGGGTTCGTTCTCTTTGCTTTTAACGCAATACTTTTTTTATCACTTTGATTTTCCCGTCTGGTTGTGGAGAAAAATGTGGGAAAATAAGAAGGAAATTGGATTTTGAGTGTTTTAGGGGGGTAAAAGAGAGCGGGAATGAGTATGCTTCTGCTTTAACTCTTGTGCTTTGTTTTCGTTCTTGTTTTCTCGGCAACCAGACGGAGAAGAAACATGATGCATCCAAAGGGTTGTTGATTTCAAAGTTGCTTGCTTCGGATGAGTTAGTTCAGGTGGTACTTGACTGTAAGGGATTTAATTGATGCGGTATATGCTTGTGAAACTCAAAAAAAGTGCATCCAACGAAAAGTGTCTGGCGATCATATCTAGAAGAGATTGTTAATGTGTGCCTTAGTTTGTGGCAGGCCCGAGCTTCTCCTTCTCAGAGACCCAAGTTATTGCAAGATTTGTTTGCTGACATTGCTTTAGAGGTTGATGACCGAGCTAGAGGTTAGTCGCGTTGTGGGAGACCTGTCTGTTCTCTATTTTGGTGTATTTCTTTCATAGACAAAGATGGAAAAACATTGAAAATGTATTTGGGCTTTGGCTCAAGTGTAGTGGAAAATCATACTAAATTACTAGTTATTTGTTGACATAATAGAGATTGATTCTGTTAGAGTTCTTCGGTTATCTTATGTGTATTTTATCCATCACAACCAACAAAACTTAGACTCCGTGTACTATATATGCAAATTATAGTGAACAGTACGAGGTGTTACAAACAACTGCCGTGCATGGTGTTCTCATATCTTTTTTGCTGAAACTGAAGCAGATATAATTCTCGCCCAAGAAGAAGATGTGATTTCTCCTGCGGAGGATGGTATTTGTGGTCCATTATGCTTCTATGATGTTCTTGCGGATTATTATGTTTTGGTGCCTGAGAGTGGAAAGCCCATCCTTGATTTGATTGTCCAGCTATGGAGCCAGTCATTTGCATCCAATATATTTACACTTTTGTTCCACAAATGGGTATGTTGGCTTGCATCTAATTGTTATTTGGATTGGATTGGACTTTGTTGTATTCTGTTTGCACTGATAGTTACTGATCTTGTTTGATACTTCATACCCTACGCTGGTTAGGGTTTTATAATTTTGCTCACCCTTTGATTCTTATGATTCACCTCCTGGTGGACCTGTGAGAGTAGTTTCCCATCGGGTATTTCTAGTATTAGACTAGTTCGCTGTTGCTAAAGCCATGTAAAGGGCATGAAACATGAATTTAGTGCAGATTCAATCTCTCTAAGTTGCAAATATACCTTTAAAATGACCTGCTTCTGTTGAACTGCCTGTCGATTGTTAGCATATTGGAAAGAAGAAACATTCTGTATTGGATGCAATACATTTCAATATTAGTCTTTTGTCCTACAGTATGCGAATGCTGTCCTTAATAGTGTTCTTCAAACATTGCAACCGCGTCTTACACATGCAGACAGAAATTTGTGAGTGATGATGTAGTCTTGCGAGTTTAGCTCAACACTGATTTATGTAGATTGTAGACACAGGTAAATGGTAACTAGATACAACTATTTCATATAAGACCCGTAAGAGGTCAACTGAAAAATAAGTTCAGGCCACTTAAGTATATGTAACCACAATCCAGCCTTATAAAAAGAGAAAATGGAAAACCCAAAGAAAACATAATTGACTAATGACCGCAAGCTTTAAACAGTTATAGGGATGGAGTACATTCTTTTTCCAGAAAAAGGAAGAAAGGTGACTGAAGAAAGAAGGAAAAAAAAAAAAAAAGAAGGGTGAAAAAACAAGTCTTACCAACTTTTTCTGTTGGGTGTGATTTGGCTTATGATGGTTTGTTTAGCATGAATAGGCCCTGCGGAGCTTAATTTTGATATTTAATTTTATGGACACCAAAAGTAATTGTCTATTTTATTGAAGGCTTGTTATGGTAGCATATTTATTTCTCCGCACTGATTTCCTATAATGTTGAGCAGCACATATTTCTGTTTTTCTTTTGCAGCTGTTTGAAGTTCAACTTGATAATTCTGAAGTTCTCCTTCGTTACTCATCTGCTCTTGTTCAAGGTGCTAGGAATGTTTTCTGGTACGAATGTGGGAAATATGTGTGGCTTATGTTTGGCTATTATTTAGTTGGTTACAGATAACACTGGAGTTGAACGGCAGTGTTTCCGATTTCTATTTAATGTTGTATGTTTTATTTATAAGCAGATTGAAAGATTTATGAAGCATAGTTTCACTTCATCCTTTGTTCTTTTTTTGACTTGCAAGATTTAGGTCAATGGATGTTTGTGCTGTCCTCAGTTATTTATGATTATCTATTTTTGTGTCCTCTCTTTCACCTCAATAAATGTTCTATCACAATCAATTTCAGCGTCTTGGCTGTTTAATTCAGCTTGATGAAACATTGACAGTAGCTTATTGTTATTACCTATTTTAGACGCTTCACAAGACAATGTGCTTGTTTCAAAAACTAATGTTTTATGCACTGCACTTTTGTTATTCTTGATCCTGTCTGCCATGCTACCCATGAGTTCTTTGAACCCTTGCTGCCTGATTGGCTCCCTTGAAAGTCCAATGGACATTTGTAAACTAATTTTTTTATGTGTCCTTTATGATAGGTTTCATTAATTTGTATACTAATTTTTTTATGTATTCTTTCTGTGGTTAATTACCATTGCAGATGGGGATAAGGGTGCCCCTAATGGGTTTGAAAAATTTGCACAAAAGCCACAAACTTTTTTTTTTTTTTTCACTATTTTTGCCATGGTTGTTATTTTTGTTGCTCTTTATATTTCTATGTTTTCCAGGTTTCTTCTTCTTTTAGAGTGACCAGGTGAAAATATTCATAATGCTTGCGATTATTCTTGTGTGTGCTTGACAATCCCCTGTTTGGATTAATGGAAAGTGGGACTTCGATATTTTGTTGGAGTGACTATTGTATGGTTATTTGCAGGATTGACATCCAAACGAATGCTAGGCGTTTTCAATCCCTCTTTCATGTAAGATTCCTTTCACAAATGAAATTTCTACATCCAAACATCTTGCTGAACAATGAAATGATATTATTTTAACTTTCCTCGAATTTTTTCCACTGATTCAGTATCTTCTCGAGGAAGTAGCACTGAAGCCTGCACGGTTAAACAAGATCCCTGTGCAGGTAAGTTGTTCATGTCATCCTTTCAGATCTTACATCCATACTTCAATTTTTGCTTTTGGTTTCTTGCATACCAGAAAACACAATTCTCTGAAGTATGTTACTTTATGCTCACCAGTGGTTTCTGTAATCTCAGGCCCAAAGAGAGCTGTATCTGTTACTATCGAGGTTCATAATTTTCTACAATTCAGGTAGGCTTTTACAGCACAGCAGACACTTCCTTCAACTAAGTAGTGCATATTTCCTCATTGTGTTGCTGATTTTTGCAGTTGACAAGCTTGACAGTTTCCTAAAGCAATTTCCAGATTTTCCAAATGGTTTCTTGGTTGGCAGTCCTGCAGACTTCTTCGTTATTGAACTTGCAGATCAGGTAAAATGATTGACTATATTTACAGCATATATCTTTTGATAATTTTTTGTTAATCTATTTTTGGATATTTGAAAAAGAATTTGGACACGGCACACTTTTGATATTGTGTTATTCTTTTATCATCAGCTTCAAAAGTTAAAGGTGGAACCAGTACTGCTCCATTACCTTTCACACATTAAGGTTCTCCAGGGTATTTCAACCATCTATGAGATATAAGGTCTTTTTATTTTTGACCTCTTTTGCCTCTTTTCCTTCTCAATGGGGTTATTAATTTTTGCAGGCATGGAACTAAGAATGACCACGAGCACTAGGTTAAAAACTTGTTTATATAGCTTCACATCTCCTGGTGGTCCAATGTATCCTACAAGAGCTGTTCGACATGCTGCCTGGGCTGCATTAGATTTGCTTTTTCCCGTAAGTTCTATTTGTAGATTAATTAACCCAGTGGAAGGAAAAAGTGCAAGTTATTAATGAAAATTCTGTTTTGGCGTTAAGCCACGATGATTTCATTATTTTCAGTAATTGTATATGAATCTTTTCTGGTATCCATATCATGTAACTTAATAAAGAGCAGAAGCTCTTGGTTGGATGTTTGTCACACTTGGCATGTAGGTTTTACTCAAAGAACTCCATAGATGCACGGTGCCAAATCCACATTACAAGAAAAGGTTTTGAACGCACACTAGAATCAACCGGTTATGTGGCAACTACACAGATGAACTGCCTACTTAGGCATTGAACCCACATTAAACTGTTTTACTTAATAGAAGATTTACTATCTTGTTGTTCATTTATGCTTCTAGAACTTGCTAAAAGTCATCTTCGGAACTAAGTTACAAAGTGGAATATCTTCATGTGAGTTGTCATTCCATATCATTTAGTGAGATGATAGAAAGAGGGCAAGTTGTTTTATGAGAATTAGTCTCTTTCTTGATAAGATCAAATCATCACAATTAACAATTTTCCTGTTTTATATTCTTTCAAATGCCTGAAGATTTTTCTGATATGGCATCAAATGCTGTGGTGCAGGTTGGGAGATATCCTCGGCATCTTATCAGCCTCTTTTTCAGATTGCTGTATCCATGGTATTGGCCTTCTTCTTGTTGGAACTTCATAATCTCTTGCATAAGGGCAGTCCTCTATTCGCTGTTAAGGGTGGTATTTTCTAGTTGGGAGAAGCTGAAAAGGCCAAAAGAATCCTAAATGTCCTCCGCAGCTTCAAAGGGACCTGTCTTATGTAGAGTAAAACTGAACATCACTGAAAGATATAATTGTGTAGCATTTCAAATTAATTGATGTGTTTTGTATGTGCGTGCTCCTTTTGTCTATTATGAGCCTTCTCTTATTTTATTTTATGAGGGGGTAGCGGTCATACCAATGTTTCTTTTTTTAACATGGCTTAATTTGTAAAGACAACCTTTGTTAAGTGCTAATTTACCATTTATTCTATCATTTCCTTCTATTTTAGTTGGTTTCTAATTATGACTTGGAAAATTTAAGCTTTTAGTATAAATACTCAGAACATGTGTGAAATATCGATGTACAGATCTTGAAATTACAAAGGATTTTTTCTTTTGATCTCTAACTTTAACTTTTTACCCTTTTAGCTGTCAAACAAATTGTTAAGACAGAATATTAAATCCTTCCTCTCAATTTTTTTTTCATTTTTAAATTTGTTAATTTTTTTTTATTTAATGCAATTTAGGAGATTACTTACACTTCACACATAGGTTGTTAGACCCTGAATCTTACAGTTAAGGTTTTTATTAACCCACTATTGAGATAGTTGGCTAGTTTATACATTCAAGTGCCTTAATTCATACATAAGAGCCAAACCTAATAAGGCCTTTTACTATCAGAAGAACACAAAATAACAGGGCTTCGTGAAATGTTCCGAGGATTGTATTTTGCTCATAACTAGTACTTCTAGCGATATAGGGTGTGCTGGACCTAGACTTCGAATTTTCCAGCTCTGGCCTTCAACGTCATCCTATCGGACTTCGTCCAACATACCTCTCTTAACTCATTGTAATCGAAAAGATGGAAGAAAGCTGCTTCGCTCTCGAACTTTACCTCCAAAAGAGTCGGACTACGAAAACAATAACTATTACATATTATTTAGAAGTAAAATTTGTAGCCCGATTACTGATTATTGAACTAATGATAGAGACATGTTAAAAACGTGTAGCACAGATGTTTAAACCTTGCTCATGGATTTACATGTAACAAAACTGAACATGGAAAAGAATCGGAGACAAGCCACTTTCAAAATAATTGTGTTAAAAGCAACACAAAACTTGACACATTCATTCAACAATTAAATTGGAAATCTAAAAGAATAAACACTGCTCAAAAGGTAAACTCCCTTTGACCCAATAATAATTGGGTCAAACTCCTAATTGACGAGTCCACTTGATTAGGGGTTCAAATTTTACTTCCTTTCCTGAGTATAAATAAAAAATAAAAAAAATAAAGTGAAGTTCCAAACACCCAATGAGGCAGCACTATAAAAACTAAGCAAGATCCTGGTCTCATGTAAGGCCAACCCATCAAGTCATCCCTAAAGCATCTCATAAGCTACCGCGCCCTGCACTAGAGATAGAGAATAATTCTCCTCACGCTAAACATGTTACCAATGGGCCAGAAGAACAAGCTAGATCCACTGGCTGATAAGAGTTGACACCTAAACAGTTGAATATCATATCCATATCACTTAAAAGGTTTCACTATGAAGTAGCAACTTTTAGTCTTTTGCAGAAGCGCACACAAGAGTCCATGAAGCAGAAGCCTAGGGTAGCATGCAAGAAGAGATAAAAGTAGCCAGCAACGAAGGCAGAGGCATCCGATAAGAAAATGCTTTTCTTACTATCTTAGTTTAATTTGTAGTGTAACTTGTAGTAGTTGCTAATCTGTAGTGTAGTCTTGTAGTTCAATTCTTGTGTATGGTTGGTTGTATGGGAGATTACTTGAATGTATGAGTAAATGTTGCTTGATTTCCTACTGATTAGTGAAAGAATGAGTTGTGGAGAATAGTCCGGTCCTAACAGAATCGGAAGCTTGAGGGAAAGGTGGTGAAGACAGGATTGGAGGATGAAGTCGAATACGAAGAGGAGAAAGAAAAACAAAAACTGTTAAGGGGTGCTAGGTCTAGTGAGAACGGTCAAAAAGAGGGACAGAAAGACAAGAACGGGCCAGGAGCGAACAAGAAGAGGTAGAAATCACACGATGCAGACAACAATTTCGAGGAAGGTTAGTACGATTCCAAATCTGTGCAGTTTGAGCTTCCCAAATTTACGGTTAGGGATGTGCAGAGGTCCAAATTGCTGTTGAGGGATTTAACGAAGGATCTGTAAAGGGATGAGAGAAATTGTTGGTGCTTAGGTTAGCGGGCTGTTTAGGGAGTTTCAGTTTATGACCTATTTTGGCAGAAAAGGGAATTCAGATCACTTAAAAGGATTCGTCGGAGGGAACCCAAGACCTCTTACAGATTCTTACGAAACATCTACCACCCTCCCTTCTTTGCTAGCTCCTTCCTTCTTTTATACTAAGAGTCAGTCATAACTGCTAATAATAGAACAACCCTTCATAAGGACTCTTTAACTAACTAACAGACTCTCGCGCGCAGTCAGTTTATGAGACTAACTTAAAACGCACGTTACAACTATTTAACAACACATGACTTTAAATAAGCCATTTTATTCTAATGATCTCTGAATCATTTGATGACGCGGCACCCTGATTCCTGATTCTCCCTCTTTATTAGCTGGATCGTCACATCCCTTCCTCCATCACAGTAACCTTGCCCACAAGGTTGAAGTCAGGAAAACGCTTATCAAACTATTCTGCATCCATCCAGTTGGCTTCTTGCACCGGCAAGCCTTGCCAATGAACCAAATATTCCAGCCTTTTCTTCCGATATCTGTGCTCCAGAATGGCTTGAGGAGGAGTTCCAACAATTCCTTCTTCTTCCAAGAATTTAGGCAACTCAGCTTGGACTGGAGTGTGTTGTCCGATAGCTCTTTTAAGCATACAGACATGAAACACATTATGAATCCGTGACCCTGCAGGCAATCTCAGCTTATAAGCCACCTCTCCTATTTTCTGTATCACCTCAAAAGGTCCATAGAAGCGGGGTGACAACTTATAATTCTTTCTCACAACCATATAATTGCCCTTATAGGGTTGTAACTTCAAATACACCCAATCTCCTGTCACAAAAGTCTCTTCCCTACGTCCCATATTATAGTATTTTTGCATTCTGTGCTGTGCAGTTAACAACCTTTCTTTAATGTCCTTAAGGATTGCATCTCTGGCCTTTAATTCTCTTTCTACTGCTTCAACTGCTGTAGACCCTGGGATGTAAGATAATAAAGAGGGAGGAGGTTTACCATAGACCAATTGGTAGGGAGAGATGCGGGTAGCTAAATGAATATTGGTGTTGTAACAGTATTCTGCCCAAGGCAGCCAATGAACCCAGTCCTTGGGTTGATCCCAAGTGAAGCAACGCAAATAGACCTCCAGGGTTTTATTGACAACCTCAGATTGCCCATCAGTCTGAGGGTGGTAAGTCGTAGAGAAGTTGAACCTAGTTCTTTGCAATTCAAAAAGCTGCTTCCAGAATGTGCTAGTAAACACAGTGTCACGGTCACAAATAAGAGGTTGGCCATGCTTACAGCCATATAAGGATGGGCCAATGACAAGAAGTGAGCCATTTTGGATAATCTGTCCACTACCACCATGATTACCTGTTTTCCCTTGGAAGTTGGCAGTCCTTCTATGAAGTCTATCGCCACATCTTCCCATACTTGAGCAGGGATTGGTAAAGGTTGCAAAAGGCCATTCGGTTTGGTGTTTTGCCACTTCACTTGCTGGCAAGTGGGACATTCCCTGACAAATTGTAATACACCTTGCTTCATCTTAGGCCAGAAGAAAACAGCTCTTACTCTTTGGAGGGTTTTAAAATATCCTTCATGCATGGCTTCGTGGAACTCTTGAAGGATTACAGGAATCAGGGTCGATTCCTTACTCAAATAGATTTTATTTTGATAAAACAGGACTCCATTTTTGTATTGCCAGTCTCGGTTGCTCTCTCCTGTACTTAATGTGTTCAAAACATACTGCAACTCAGGATCCCTTCTGACCTCCTCTTGAATGGTTGATAACCGTTCTGAAACCGGTATTGAGATATTCTGTAATGCAGGAGAAGATAATTCTTGACTTTTACTGCACTGGCCCACGCTCTTCTCCACAGAGTTCAAGGTTAGAGTGGTATGATTCTGCCTTACTTCACATGGTTCTGAAACCACAATTTGTTTTCCCTTCCTAGCAGCCGAAATCTTCTCCTCATACATTGCTTCTTCATCTTCTTGAATCCATTCAATTTTTCTTGATAAAGCATCAGCAGCCACATTTTCTTTTCATGGTTTGTATTGTACCTTGAAATCAAACCCCACCAATTTGACTAGCCAACGCTGTTGAGCTGGGGTTGAGATCTTCTGTTCCCATAAGCTCTGTAAGCTTTTCTAATCAGTCTTCACAATAAACTTGACCCCAAGTAAGTATTGCCTCCATTTCTGCACTGCTAATACCAATGCTAGCAATTCTTTATCATAAGTGGAGAGGAGGAGATTTTTACCTTTTAATGCTTGGCTAAAATAGGCAATTGGTTGTTGCTCCTGAGATAGTACAGCTCCTATACCCACTGCATAGGCATCACATTCTATTACGAAGGGCAATTCAAAGTTAGGTAAACCTAGAACCAGGGCTTCTGTCAGAGCCTTTTTTAATTGCTTAAAAGTAATTTCTGCTGCATTATTCCATTGAAAGGCCTCCTTCTTAAGAAGCTGAGTGAAAGGTGCAGCTATCATTCCATAGGCTTTGATGAACTTTCTGTAATATCCTGTCAACTCGAGAAATCCCCTTAAAGACTTCACATTTTTTGGTTCTGGCCAATCCACAATTGCCTTAACCTTATCATTCTCCACTTCTACACCTTGCCCCGAAATGACATGGCCTAAATAATGCACCTTGTGAACTCCAAACGTGCATTTCTCCTTTTTCACATATAACTGATGAAGCTTCAGCCTTTCAAAGACAAGTTTAACATGTGCAGTGTGCTCACTCCAGTTCCTGCTGTATATTAAGATGTCATCAAAGAAAACCAAGACAAAACTTCCTAAAAATTCCTTGAATACCTTGTTCATCAAGCTTTGAAAGGTGGATGGGGCATTGCACAACCCGAATGGCATTACGAGGAACTCGTAATGGCCTAGGGGTGTTTGGAAGGCTATCTTAGCAATGTCAGAATCCTTCATCCTGATTTGATGATATCCAGAACGCAGGTCCAGCTTAGTAAAGAGCTGTGCACCATGTAATTCATCAAATAATTCCTCCATTGTGGGAATTGTGAAACCATGTTTGATTGTTTCCTTGTTAAGGCTTCTGTAATCAATGCACATGCTCCACGTACCATCTTTTTTCCTTACCAAGATAACCGGCGAAGAAAATGGACTGGTGCTATCTCTAATAACCCCTTCATCCAACAAATCTACTACCAACCTTTCTATTTCCTTTTTCTGTAAGTATGGATACCTGTATGGCCGATTAACAACTACCTTGGTATCATTTTTTAGTACAATTTGGTGCTCATATAACCTGATGGGAGGTAAGCCGTGAGGCTTTTTAAACAAATCAACAGCACTATGCAATAATTGGGCAAACTCTAGAGGCCACTGGCCTTGCTGTCCATTTTTTACGCCTTCATCCAGGACTTTCATCTGTAACAACCATCCTTCCTTTTGTTGGATCAGAATCTTGTCAAGTGCAGCACTATTCACCACCTTACTCCCCGCAGCATGGATACCTTTAAGCTATATGGACTTTCCTTGGAAACTGAAAGTCATCCGCATCTCAGAGAAATCCCAAACAATTTCTCCAACCTTTCTAGCCACTAAATTTTGAGCACCACCCCTAGATTAGGGACTAGCAAAACATAAAAATCAGCAGTTAAATGATGGCCCTGCAGCAACATTTCTACATTTTTGCATAGCCCGACCCCTTGTAACACCTCACCATTAGCAACCACAACCTTGAAGTCCTTAGTGGAATCAGGCTGCAACTTCATTTGTTTAGCCAATTGATCACTCATAAAATTGTGAGTGCTTCTAGAATCTATCAAGATGGCTACTCTAACCTTCGGATTTCCAACTTTTCCTTGAACCCTCATAGTTCTAGGACTCTTGACCCCACATAAGGCAGCCAGGGAAATCATTTGCAGTTCTCCCGGTAATTCTTCTCCTTCTTCATCACAGACCTACTTATTTCCTTAGGATCTAGAATTTCTAGCAGGAATAACTTCTTGCAACGATGGCCCGGGGTAAATCTCTCATCACAGTTAAAACAAAGGCCTCTAGCACGTCTATCCATAATCTCAGGTTGTGTAAGTCTTTTTATTGGTATTTGTGGTTTCTGTTCTACTGGTTTGGTGTTATTGTGGTTAAGGGAGGGTGAGGGCTTATTTATGGAGCTAACAATTGGTCTGGAAGCTAATTCTTTGGCTTCAAATAATCGAGCAAATCCAATGGTTGCTGACAACGTGGGGGGATTATGTGCAAGAACCTCCAAACGAATACGTTCTTTCAATCCACTTATAAAGCAACTGACACTTTGTGAAGCATTTAAATGACCAGCTCTAAGAAGTAACTTACCAAATTGAAGCTGATAATCATGAACAGTCGTGATCTGCTTCAATTTTGTGAGTTCTCCAAAGTGATCAGTGAAAAGAGTTGGTCCAAATTGCTGCCTGAGTTCAGCTGCTAATGCTTGCCATGGAATGAGATCATTATCATATTCCTTTTTTAGTAACTAAAATACTAGTTGTGCCTCACCATCCAGATGCCAGGAGGCAATCCTAACACGATCTTCTTCTGGTGTGTCGTGATAATCAAAGAACTGCAAGGCACGATCAATCCACCATGTTGGATCACCACCTCCTTCGTATTTTGGAAAGTCTAATTTGATTGTCCGAGTCTGAAACTGGTTTCCCATAGGTCTTCTCTCTCCTCGGGGACGAAATCCTCCCTGCCTTGCAGAAGAACTTTCACTAGAATCTTTTCCTGAGTGAAAACAAGCGGCAACATCATTGATTTTTGCATTTAGCGCAGCAAATAACTGATGCATTGATTCATTCATCTCATGGACATCCAGATTTTTGCCAGTATGAGGGACTGTTTCCGGCTCATTCCCCCTTGATCGAAACCTGGCATCTCCGATACCACTTTGCAGCGGTCCAGATTGCTGTTGAGGGATTTAACGAAGGATCGTGTAAGGGGACGAGAGAAATTGTTGGTGCTCAGGTTAGCGGGCTGTTTAGGGAGTTTCAGTTTATGACCTATTTTGACAGAAAAGGGAATTCAGATCATTTAAAAGGATTCGTCGGAGGGAACCTAAGACCTCTTACAGATTCTTACGAAACATCTACCACCCTCCCTTCTTTGCTAGCTCCTTCCTCCTTTTATACTAAGAGTCAATCATAACGGCTTATAACAGAACAACCCTTCATAATGACTCTTTAACTAATTAACAGACTTTCGCGCACAGTCAGTTTATGAGACTAACTTAAAACGCACGTTACAACTATTTAACAACACATGACTTCAAATAAGCCATTTTATTCTAATGATCTCTGAATCATTTGATGACGCGGCACCCTGATTCTTGATTCTCCCTCTTTATTAGCTGGATCGTCGCAGGATGACTCCATGGATTAGGTATGTTAGGTTGAACGGTTCCTTCACTACCATTAAACACCTCAACAGGACAAGGTAGATATGGCTTCATGGCACTTTGAAGGAGATGTGCATGTATGGTTTAAACAGTTGCAAAGGAAGGTAGGGAAGGAGAGTCTTACATGGACAATTATGAAAGAAGAGGTTACCAAGAGATATAAAACAAAGAATAATCAAAAGCCACACCTAGTACTCTTGAACATGACACAATTTGGCTTTGTGAATGACTACATTGGTAGATTCGATTTTGCTACTTTTTTGGTTTGGCAAATTATGAATGAATGGGAGGTATGTTGTTTCTTCAATGGTTAAAAAAAAATATCTTAAATTTGAGTTTGAGTCTAGAAGACTTGCAAATCCAGAGGAGGTTATGGGTTTAACTCTTACTTTCAAAGATAAAATACCGGATAGTATGTGGGCTAATAATATAGCTAGTAAATGGGGGAAAAGAATGTTGTAGAAGAGGAAAAACTGGCCTTAGAGGGACCCCTATTAAGAGATTATAACATTGAAAGAAGTAGTAGAGAAGAATGGGAAGGGTAATGTTTCTAATATGATGAGGTGTTCCATCTAAAACATAGGTGTAAAAAGCAACTATGGGTGCTAATTGGTGAGGAGGAAAATGAGAAGAAAATGAAAAATGATGTAATGAAGGTGATAAGTGAGGTACTTGGACAAGGAGTGAGATCATCAACTAAGGCTCACCACCTAACTACCAACAAAATAAGGTTCCAAATGAATAACCCATAGGGATGTTGTAGCCATTACTAGTGCCTAATGAGATTTGGATAGATTTTTTAGAAGGATTGCTGAGTGTCAAGGGTAAGTCAATCATACTAGTGATGGCAAATAGACTATCCCAAATGGCCAATTTCCTCCCTCTAGTCCACCCTTATACCACATTGAGCATAACAAAAGCTTTCTTCTAGGGTGTATACTGACTTTATGGAATGCCTATGAGGATTGTGTCAAATAGAGGCTTGCATGGGATGACATTTAATTATTCCCTTGCATACCATCCCCATTCTAATGGACAAACAAAAGTTGTCAACAAACAACTAGAGATATACTTAAGGGTGTTCACAAGGGACCAACTGAGGCAATGGTTCTGATGGTTGCAATACTAGCATTCATAATGCCATAGGAAAAAGCACTTATGACATGGTGTACTTGAGAGTCCCACTAAACCCACTCACTTATCTTCCACACACTTTGCTAGTAGAGTCATTTGAATAAGTAATGGAGGAATAAGACAAAATGGTTAAGAAACTCAAGGGTGGACTCTTGGAAGTACAAAACAAGTATAAGAAGTCATATGATCTTAAACATTTGGAAAATGAGTTTCAAGTCTATTTTTGGCTTTAACATTATAGGCAACTATCCATAAGGTTGTGCAAGCATCAAAACTCTCCCGTTGCTACTTTAGGCTTTACAAAGTGTTAGAATGAGTAGGTGGGTTTGCCTACAAGTTGGACTTGCCTACAAGATCCAAGATTCACCCTATGTTTTGCATATCACTCCTTAAGAAGGCATTAGGAACTAAGTGGGAGCCACAAATTGACTTACTAGAGTTCTTGGAGAATGAGCAGATTTTGGCAATTTGTCCGTAAGCTATCCTAAACCAAAGGGTGAAGAAGAATGTCAAGCAGATTTGGGTGCATTCAATGGCTATGGCTACATCAAAGGCAACTTAAGAGAATTTGGTAAGATGAAGCTAAGATACCTTAAACTTGACCTTGAAGGCAAAGTCTTTTGTTAAGAGGAAGGAAGTTATTATATGCTATTTTGACATATTTGTGTACTTGGCCTTGTAGCAATTTTGTGCAGTAGGATGTTGTGTTGGGTTGTACGGGTTAGTCTAGTTATTTTGTTTTGGGAATCATGCTCGTGTAATGAAATAGAATATCAATCAAACACCAAAATAATGATTTCACAAAAAGCCCTAAATCACAATTATGAATAATAAGCTTTAAATAAATTTACATTTGGACAAGTTATTAAATGAAAAACAATGTAAAGTCAATAGAATAGAACTTAATGCAAGTGAATATGAAATAAAATTACCTAATAATCAAAGTGGTGTGATTTAAAATTCATGTAGAATAGTTGCATGTATTTTCTAGAGATGCTTTTGAAATCAATTGATGCAAATCCTTTATTGACGAATTTGTAGGCTCCTCTTAAAAGTTTCTCATCTATCCAACAACTAGATTGCTTAATTTCAACCATGAAATTTTTTAGGGTTTTCTTAATATGGGAAAAGAAGAAGAATAGAGAAATCTACACTATGTTAGATCTTTCAAGGAAATCCTTTTATTTTTTTTTAGTGGAGCATGTTGATGTGAGATGTCATCATTTCCTGTAATAGTCTAGCTTGAGTATAGTGTGGTTGCTTGCATTGGAAAATCTGCACTATTGACTTGTTTGGTTAACTCTTTGCTGACGTAATAAGCTGAAACTCATTCAAAATCTTTATTTAAATGCACTAACATTTTGCTTTTAGATAAAAACATTTGAGAGAACATGTTAAAAATGATCAACTATAAACTCACGCTTTCTAAAGTTTTGCTTCAACGCTTTATTCTCAAATTGATCTTTTTTTTTTCAGCAAAGAGAGGATGTAGGGAAGTGCGTTGTTGAACTTGGAACTTTTGGTCTCTACAGCATAAATTATCAATTGAGGTACATGCCCATCAAACAAATTAATTTTTAGTTAAGATTGAACTTGATAATAACTTAATTAAGGCAATAGCCATTTATTTGTAGTTGTATTTAGGCTTTCAAAGAGAGACCATTTCAGCGGAAAATGCCCTGGACGTCCATGTCAGCGAGCTGGGTGCTGCTCCGGTAAGTTTTCTATGCCAAAAAAAGAAATTATCTCTGGCTACTATTAACAGGATCACAAAGCATTCACGTAGCTTGAAAGCCAGCTTGCGTCGCGGGTTTTAAATAAAGCCGGTCATCTCCCACGATGGCATATGCAACAACAAAGTGACGTAGCAAACTGCAAATTAGAGATATTTCTAGCAGATGATAATCATGATTTTCGTTCATTCTGTCATTCTCCGAGAGTTTGATATATCTTCAAATCTTTAAAGCGCAGCTGCATTTACACACAATGCACTATATTCACTGATACAGTATATTTTACTAGTTAACATAAAATGAGTTCAAAGCTGAGAAATTACTGCCACTGTATTCTACCACAAAGGGCTTTGGAATAAAGCCAACATTTACTCGAGAGTGAAAAAACCTGGTCTCACTGACCCTCCAAAACATTGTTGAAAGAAACATGTAGTAGGACAAATAATGAGCTTCCATGTTTGAAGTAATAAAAATTCTAAAATAACAAACAAAATTAACCTGCACGGTCCTCCTATTTTTGTGGCTTCTTCCATAGCCCTCTAATCTTCTTTAGTATGCTACATTTTTTCTTCTTCAGTAGATTATCTTTAGACACTTTTTGGTGATGTGAGCTAACCTTCCAAAAACCAGCTTCATAACTACTATCCAATGATTTACTTCTCTCGATGATCCCTGATGAAGGCTCGTCCACACCTGTTTCTGCTGCCTTTATCCATTGATCATAATGCACCTTTTCCGTTCTCAACTTTGCCTCATACTGCTTCGTCACCTCTACAACCCGAGCTTGGGCCTCTGCTACTAATTCCTTCCATTCTCGTACTTGATTTTTCAAGCTTTTGATCTCTGCATTTACTGATTCTAGGTGCTTGGTTTGTACAGCCTCCGACTCACTTGCAACACCAAGTTGGACCTTCAACTGCTGAATCTCATTCATGGCAAAAGCCAAGGCAACAGAGTCAGCAACTGCATTCTGCTCTTGTATACTCTCTTGCTCAGAATGTTGTGCTGGCTTTAGTTCCTGTGATATCTTCTGAAGCTCAACACCACACTCTTTCTCAAAACCAGACAATTCAAAAAGCTTCTGTTTTGATCCTTCAAGCTTTGAAGATGCAGCCAATTGTTGCTTCTTCCTATCCTTAACATTCTGGGGGGCTTGGTTCTTCCATGATTCAAACAAACTCAACTGGTCCTTTAGTCTCTTCAGTTCTTCCTCAAGTTTAAGTACCTTTGGTTCCAATTTAGATATTTTGAATTGATAACTCTTCTGGATCAAGAAAGAAGCAAATTTTGAAATCTTAAACAACTTTAAACTCTTGTGACTTTGTATAAAAAACAAAAGAAACTATCATCCAACACATGTACTTCCATTTTCTCAAACAGTGGAAGTTCAAGTTAACTCCAACCAAAAAAAAAAAAAAAAGCTTATCGAGTAACAATTATAAGGCAAAAAGACCAAATAAATAAACAATGGAACATAATAACAAATAAGTGAAAAATAGCACCAGCAAATTACATGTAATATAATGAATAACATTCACATACCATTTTACGTTTGACCTTGAGTTGTTGAATCTCATTCATGGCAACAGACTCAATTGCATTATGCTTTTGTACACCCTCTTGCTCAGAATATTGTGTTGGATTTGGTTCTTGTGAGATCTTCTGGAGGTCAACACCACTCTCTTTCTCAAAACCAGACAATTCCAAAAGTTGTTGTTTTGATCCTTCAAGCTTTGAAGATGTGGCCAATTGTTGCTTCTTGGACAACTCAGCATTATGGGGGGCTTGGTTCTTCCATGATTTAAACAAACTCAATTGGTCATTCACTCTCTTCAGTTCTTTCTCAAGTTTAAGTATCTTTGACCCTAACTCAAATATTTTGCTTCGATGCCTCTTCTATTTCAAGAAAAAAACAAAATTAGAAATTCTAAACAACCTCTAACTCTTGTGACTTGTAAAGAAAACAAAAGAAATTATTATCCAACACATGTACTTCCATTTTCTCAAATAGCATAAATTTAAGCCAACTCTATAGAAAAAAAAAAGAAGAAGAAAAAAGTGTATGGAATAACAATTATAGGGCAAAAAGACCAAACAAACAACCAATGGAATATAATACGAAAAAGGTGAAAAATAACACCAACAAATTACATGTCATATGAGGAATAACACTCACCACCTCAGGTTTGACCTTGAGTTGTTGAATCTCATTCATGGCAACAGAGTCAATTGCATTATGCTTTTGTACACCCTCTTGTTCAAAATATTGTGCTAGATTTGGTTCTTATGAGATCTTTTGGAGCTTAACACCACCTTCTTGCTTAGAACTAGACAGTTCCAAAAGCTGCGGTTTTGATCCTTCAAGCTTTGAAGATGTAGCCAATAGTTGCTTCTTGCCTTCCTCAACATTCTGGGGGGCTTGGTTCTTCCATGATTCAAACAAACTCAATTGGTCTTTCACTCTCTTCAATTCTTCCTCAAGTTTAAGTACTTTTGCTTCCAATTTAGATATTTTGAATTGATACTTCTTCTGCATCAAGAAAAAAGCAAATTTAGAAATCCTAAACAACTTTCAACTCCTGTGACATTGTATAAAAAACAAAGGAGACTATCATCCAACACATATACTTCCATTTTCGTAAACAATGGAAATTTAAGTCAACACCCAAAAAAAAAAAAAAACTGAGTAACAATTATGGGGCATAAAGACCAAATAAACAAATAATGAAACATAATAACCAATAAGTGAAGAATAACACCATGAAATTACATGTAATATAAGGAATAGCACTCACTTACCTCCCTAGATTTGACCTTGAGCTGTTCAAAATGATCATGTGGATAAACAAACGGGCAAATCATTGTCATTAAATCTTGTATCATTTCTTCAGAATATTCACTTAGATCCTGCCCCTATATCAAGAAAGGAGCAAATTTATAAATCCTGTGACTTTGTATAGAAAACACAAGAAACTAAATCCAAGATGTGCTTCAATTTTCTCAAACAACAAAAATTCAAGCTAACTCCACCCGCACTCCCTAAGGGTTTCTGTGGGTGGAAAGGGGGGAGGGGTAACTGTTGTGTGGGTGGAAGCTATGGAATACCAATTATATAACTCAAACAACAAATAAACAAAAAAGAGAACGTGATAAAAATGAAAAGAAAAATAGTATTCCTAATCACATGAATATAAGGAAATAATGCAATGATATAGTTTCATTGGGCTTAGAAATGTGATTATATTAATAGATATCACGAAGGGGCTCCTCTAAAGAAAAGGATTAAAAGCTTCACCTACATCAGCTCTCTCTGACCTAGAAACTAACAATATAAATTAATTCTCATAAATCTTCCCTTTGGTAAAAAATAAAATTAATGCACAATTTGTATAAGGAAACAATCTCACATGGATCATTATAGACTGTACCTATTTGGATTGGAAGAATGCAACATAAGAACTTGATATCTAGATAAATAATTGCTTGTAGTCTAATTTCCCACCAAGCATTTATCAAAACAAGAGAAAAGGAGTGGAAGAGAGATTCTTAAAAAGAATACCAGCTAGTGCTTGCCCAAAAAAATCAATACAAAAAAAAGGCAAAACTCCTAGATTGCTATACTATCCTTAATGTTCATTTCAAAAAATATAGATGCATTTACTAAATTATGTAATGCAGTGAGAGCAAATCCATTTCTTAAAAAGTACCATGTCTTTGATCCTTGAACATATTCGATCTCGGTGTGCATCTCTCCTTCTTCATCAGATAACTCTTCACCCTCAAAGAATGCATATCTGGTTCTGGTATCAAGGAAGTGACAAGGGAATCAAGTAAGTGTTATGGTAGCATTAAAAATTATATAGACATCAAATATTTAAAACAAAGATAACAACGAATATTAATAGAACAAATGCACTGATCAGGTGGGGAAAAAAGGTTTTGGCAATATACCATTAGATTGAGTTCTTAGACTTTATTAATAGGAAATTCATATTTAAATTCACCATAAATCTAAAATTTAATGATACTAAAGCCACAAGAAATAATAACGAATATGAACTGAATGAAAGCATTGACTAGAAATATAAAAAGAAAAGAAAAAAACACAATTTCCATATACACAACATTGCATTGGGTTCTTCAACTTTATTGTTGGAAGTTCAAATTCTAAATGCAGCATACATATAAAATTTAACAATACTATAGCCAAAGCCATTAATACTTTCTTCTTTTTTTTCCCTTTCCTTTCCTTCCTTTTTTTTCTCTTTTTTTTCATTTTTTATTTTAAGGTGGAGGTGAATGGCAAAGGGGAAGATAGAACTTGTGGAACAATTAGGTGAATCATCAATGTCCATGGTGATTCTAGTTGTTTCTCAAAATTAAATGCCTTACCCAAAACATGGGTTTTGTCTTTTTGGCAGCTTTACACACTTCTTGGGTTTTGCAACCGAAGAGTTATGCAAAAGCTTGTTCATATAAATGTATGACAAGACCAAATAATATCCAAAAAGATTAAGCCTTCAAGTCTTGGTACAATCACATATGTCAATGTCTCACACCTCTCATGACTTCTTGTTTAGAAAATAAACAAAAAATGAATTAAACAAAATCAGTTGAAACATGAAATCAACACTAATGTTTTCCTCTCATCTTTTTAAAAACAAGACATATATTTACCGCCCATTCTATCAAGCCTTGCCATTTGCACATTCTAGATGACTGCTTTAGCTGAAATGTGCTCTAGACACCACCATATTGAACACAAAAGGAAAAATTATAATCACCACTTCATCGGATACTAACAACAAAAGTTAAGAAACATCTTTCACCACATAGGATATTATCTAGATGGATATAGGATATTGATTTATAAAGAGCAATAATCAATGATGTATCTAAGAGAGCCTACCCTAACACTAAAAGGCCCTAATCCCAAAATAGGCGATACCTAATACCTAATTCCACTACACCAAAAAACAAAATCTTTCAATAAAGCTAAAAGGGTAAGCAACAAATAAATTGGCAACATATCGTGGTAATGGAAACATGGTTATGGCATGTTTTGCCCATGGCAAAGAGAAGCCCTCTAGGTTCCTTAAAGTAGATCTATGAACTCATAAGAGGCCCCGGCATAAAAAGGTCCATGTTAAGGCAAAGATAAAGACAAATAGCTAAACATATTTGGTCTAATATTGGGAAGCATATCTACCACTTAAGGGTTCAGAATCATGCCACCATGGGGAAAAGAGAAATCCTTAATCCACAACTCGCATGAACTCATTTGGTAATGGATAATGGATGTTTTGATGAACATGCGGATGTTCCCAAGGAATAATTATAAACAAAAACTCAAATCTGATGAAAGTTATGGTACAATACAAGTCTAAAAGATCAACGAACTCTTGTAGTCACAATATTCTACACCATAAGCCATCAGTAACTCGCGAAGCTAGTCCAAAGGCAACTTTATAATATGCCTCTAGAACAATGAGTTCTAACAGAACATAAACCGTACCAATGGCAAAAAGACAAAATATAACATGTGAATTCAAAACATGCCCCTCCCACCTCAAATACCAAACAAGCCCCTTCAAATTAACAAAGAAAGATGCCAAAAACTTCCATACGAAAGAGAAAAAAGCATATGAGGTGACCTTGATATGGAGTCCATAATTTTTATTGCCCTTCCGCGAACTAAGAGAAAACAAGGTCAATGTACAAGCCGCCACTTAAATGATTCCTCACTCACAAAGCCTATAACAATTCAGAAAAAAATCAAAAGTAAGATTAGAGCATCCAATGCGAACACCCATGATGAAGTCAATGCATTTATTAATAATAACACGTGATCCTTCTCATGGCATTCCAAGCTATAAAGGCAAATCACCCGAACACTTGATTTAAGGCCCATTTACCCCTAAAAAAAAAAGGAAAGGAAGAAACATAAATTTGGGGCCAAACCAATCTCAACATGTTAACCAAAAAGGACTTCGTAACTTTCACATTCACCAAGGGACCTACGGCTAACCATTACACGAAGGCCAAAGCACGCAGGACCCTCTCCACGACGTACCAACAATCCCCTAGCAAGCCTAGGAGCGTAAGAGTTCAAACTTGGGACCCCTTTTAATACCAATTGTTAAGCTTAAGCCGTTAAGCCGAAAGCTATTTGATACCTAAAATACATATCGATACTAGAGCAAAACACACAAGCAGCGGCACGTTTCTACCAACAAATCATCACAGTGATGATGACCTTCAAATTCAGAACCTAAATATTCAATCAACTAGCTTCCAACCGGTTATGTTCAGCAGAATTTAAAGACAGGAAAAGTCCTATAAACTTACATATCGACATCTTTATGCTTCTTTACCAGTAGTATTCAAACCCTCGTACAAACTGAAAAATTAAAGATTCATCTTCCTCACCTTCCTCACCTTCCTCGTCTTTGCATAACAGCACAGGGAAACCAAAAGTGACACGTTTGACAGGAGACCGACCCAACGTTGATTGACTTCTATATTGTCGTACACGAATTTCGCTGTCTAATATTTTACACCTCAACAAGGTCAGAACAGAAACAGCACTCCAGCCTCTCCAAGGGTGAACGAAAACAATCTGATCGGCGGCCTGCTGGTCATTCTTTTATCCTTGCAAACCTTGCTTAAGCAAAATTACCAGCTTACCCTTACCACCGGAATCCACCAATTCTCCCCCGTGAGCAGTTTCGTGGGCTAAAGCCCTTTTACATGATTGTCGTTTCGTTTTCAATCACTTTTCCTCGGGCGGTTCGCGGGGATTGAAGACGGAGGGTGATCGGTGGCGTGGATGGTGTGTTTGGATCGCAATCGGTGTTACGCTCTGGGTTTCGGCGGTTCTTTGTTGTTCTGAAATGCTATTTTCCTTGGATTGGTTTCCACTGAAATGACGCCGGTTCAAGTTCCTGCAACGCCTCGGAGCTCTGGTTATCTCAGTGCTCTCACCCGGGAAATCGAGAAGAAGCTCCACTGGGTTTGTTCTCTTTGCTTTTAAGGCAATACTTTTTTTATCACTTTGATTTTTCCGTCTGGGTGCGGAGAAAAATGTGGGGAAATAAGAAGGAAATTGGAGGTGTTAAACGGAACTTTGAGTGTTTTAGGGAGGTAAAAGAGAACGGGAATGAGTATGCTTCTGCTTTGACTCTTGTGCTTTGTTTTCGTTCTTGTTTTCTCGGCAACCAGACGGAGAAGAAACATGATGCACCCAAAGGATTGTTGATTTCAAAGTTGCTTGCTTCGGATGAGTTAGTTCAGGTGGTACTTGACTGTAAGGGATTTAATTGATGCGGTATATTCTTGTGAAAGTCAAACAAAAGTGCATCCAACGAAAAGTGTCTGGCGATCATATCTAGAAGAGACTGTTAATGTGTGGCTTTTGTTTGTGGCAGGCCCGAGCTTCTCCTTCTCAGAGACCCAAGTTATTGCAAGATTTGTTTGCTGACATTGCTTTAGAGGTTGATGACAGAGCTAGAGGTTAGTCGCGTTGTGGTAGACCTGTCTATTCTCTCATTTTGATGTATTGGTTTCATAGACAAATATGGAAAAACGTTGAAAACGTATTTGGGCTTTGGCTCAAGTGTAGTGGAAAATGTTTACTAAATTACTAGTTATTTGTTGATATAGTAGAGATTGATTCTGTTAGAGTTCATCTGTTATCTTGTGTGTCTTTTATCAATCACAACCAACAAAAACTTAGAAACCGTGTACGATATATGCAACTTATAGTGAACAGTACGAGGTGTTACAAACAACTACCGTGCATGGTGTTCTCATGTCTTTTTTGCTGAAACTGAAGCAGATATAGTTCTCTCCCAAGAAGAAGATGTGATTTCTCCTGCAGAGGATGGTGTTTCTGGTCCATTATGCTTCTATGATGTTCTTGCGGATTATTATGTTTTGGTGCCTGAGAGTGGAAAGCCCATCCTTGATTCGATTGTCCAGCTATGGAGCCAGTCATTTGCGTCCAATATATTTACATTTTTGTTCCACAAATGGGTATGTTGGCTTGCATCTAATTGTTTTTTGGATTGGATTGGACCTTATTGTATTCTGTTTGCAATGATAGTTACTGATCTTGTTTGATACTTCAAACCCTACGCTGGGTAGGGTTTTATAATTTTGCACACCCTTCGATTCTTATGATTCACTTCCTGGTGGACCTGTGAGAATAGTTTCCCATTGCAATTTTCTAGTAATAGACTAGTTAGCTGTTGCTAAAGCCATGTAAAGGGCATGAAACATGAATCTTGTGTAGATTCAATCTTTCTAAGTTGCAAATATACCTTTAAAATGACCTGCTTCTGTTGAAGTGCCCGTCGATTGTTAACATATTGGAAAGAAGAAACATTCTGTATTGGATGCAATACATTTCAATATTAGTCTTTTGTCCTACAGTATGCGAATGCTGTCCTTAATAGTGTTATTCAAACATTGCAACCATATCTTACACATATTGACAGAAATTTGTGAGTGATGATGTAGTCTTGCGAGTTTAGCTCTACAGTGATTTATGTAGACTGCAGACACAGGTAAATGGTAACTAGATACAACTATTTCATATAAGACCCGTAAGAAGTCAACTGAAAATAAGTTCAGGCCACTAAATATATGTAATCACAATTCAGCCTTATAAAAAGAGAAAATGGAAAACCCAAAGAAAACATAATTGACTAATGACCGCAAACTTTAAACAGTTATAGGGATGGAGTAACATTCTTTTCCGGAAAAAGGAAGAAAGGTGACTGATGAAAGAAGAAAAAGAAAAAAGAAAGGTGAAATAGGCCCTGTGGAGGTTAATTTTGACATTTAATTTTATGGACACCAAAAGTAATTGTCTATTTTATTGAAGGCTTCTTATGGTAGCATATTTATTTCTCTGCACTGATCTCCTATGATGTTGAACAGCACATATTTCTGTTTTGCTTTTGCAGCTGTTTGAAGTTCAACTTGATAATTCAGAAGTTCTCCTTCGTTACTCATCTGCTCTTGTTCAAGGTGCTAGGAATGTTTTCTGGTACAAATGTGGGAAATATGTGTGGCTTATTTGGTTGATTGGCTATTATTTAGTTGGTTACAGATAACATTGGAGTTGAACTGCAGTGTTTCCGATTTCTATTGAATGCTTTATGTTTTATTTATATGCAGATTGAAAGATTTATGAAGCATAGTTTCACTTCATCCTCTGTTCCTTTTTTGACTTGCAAGATTTAGGTCAATGGATGTTTGTGCTGTCCTCAGTTATTTATGATTATCTATTTTTGTGTCCTCTCTTTCACCTCAATAAATGTTCTATCACAATCAATTTCAGTGTCTTGGCTGTTTAATTCAGCTTGATGAAACATTGACAGTAGCTTATTGTTATTACCTATTTTAGACGCTTCACAAGACAATGTGCTTGTTTCAAAAACTAATGTTTTATGCACTGCACTTTTGTTATTCTTGATCCTGTCTGCCATGCTACCCATGAGTTCTCTGAACCCTTGCTGCCTGATTGTCTCACTTGAAACTCGCATGGACAGTTGTAAACTAATTTTTTTGTGTTCTTTATGATAGGGTTCATTAATTTATTGCTAAAGTTCCATAAGATTCCTTCTATGGTTAATTACCATTGCAGATGGGGATAAGGGTGCCCCTAATGGGTTTGAAAAGTTTGCGCAAAAGCCACAAACTTTTTTTTCACTATTTTTGCCATGGTTGTTATTTTTGTTGCTCTTTATTTTTCTATGTTTTCCAGGTGTATTCTTCTTCTTCTTTTAGAGTGACCAGGTGAAAATATGCATCATGCTTGCGATTATTCTTGTGTGTGCTTGACAATCCCCTGTTTAGATTAATGGTAAGTGGGACTTTGATATTTTGTTGGAGTGAGCATTGTATGGTTATTTGCAGGATTAACATCTAAACGAATGCTAGGTGTTTTCAATCCCTCTTTCATGTAAGATTCCTCCCACAAATGAAATTTCTACATCCAAACATCTTGCTAAACAATGAAATGATTTTATTTTATTTTTCCCCTAATTTTTTCCACTGATTCAGTATCTTCTCGAGGAAGTTGCATTGAAGCCTGCACGGTTAAACAAGATCCCTGTGCAGGTAAGTTGTTCGTGTCATCCTTTCAGATCTTACATCCATACTTCAATTTTTGCTCGAGGTTTCTTGCATATCAGAAAACACAATTCTCTGAAGTATGTTACTTTATGCTCACCAGTGATTTCTGTAATCTCAGGCCCAAAGAGAGCTGTATCTGTTACTATCGAGGTTCATAATTTTCTACAATTCAGGTAGGCTTTTACAGCACAGCAGACACTTCCTTCAACTAAGTAGTGCATATTTCCTCATAGTGTTGCTGATTTTTGCAGTTGACAAGCTTGACAGTTTCTTAAAGCAATTTCCAGATTTTCCAAATGGTTTATTGGTTGGCGGTCCCGCAGACTTCTTCATTATTGAACTTGCAGATCAGGTAAAATGATTGACTATCTTTACAGCATATATCTTTTGATAACTTTTTGTTAATCTATTTTTGGATGTTTGAAAAAGAATTTGGACACGGCACACTTTTGATATTGTGTTATTCTTTTATCATCAGCTTCAAAAGTTAAAGGTGGAACCAGTACTGCTCCATTACCTTTCACACATTAAGGTTCTCCAGGGTATTTCAACCATCTATGAGATATAAGGTCTTTTTATTTTTGACCTCTTTTGCCTCTTTTCCTTATCAATGGGGTTATTAATTTTTGCAGGCATGGAACTAAGAATGACCACGAGCACTAGGTTAAAAACTTGTTTATATAGCTTCACATCTCCTGGTGGTCCAATGTATCCTACAAGAGCTGTTCGACATGCTGCCTGGGCTGCATTAGATTTGCTTTTTCCCGTAAGTTCTATTTGTAGATTAATTAACCCGGTGGAAGGAAAAAGTGCAAGTTATTAATGAAAATTCTGTTTTGGCGTTAAGCCACGATGATTTCATTATTTTCAGTAATTGTATATGAATCTTTTCTGGTATCCATATCATGTAACTTAATTAAAGAGCAGAAGCTCTTGGTTGGATGTTTATCACACTTGGCATATAGGTTTTACTCAAAAGAACTCCATAGATGAACGGTGCCAAATCCACAATACAAGAAAAGGTTTTGAAGGCGCACTAGAATCAACCGGTTATGTGGCAACTACACAGATGAACTGCCTACTTAGGCATTGACCCACATTAAACTGTTTTACTTAATAGAAGATTCACTATCTTGCTGTTCATTTATGCTTCTAGAACTTGCTAAAAGTCATCTTCGGAACTAAGTTACAAAGTGGAATATCTTCATGTGAGTTGTCATTCCATATCATTTAGTGAGATGATAGAAAGAGGGCAAGTTGTTTTATGAGAACTAGTCTCTTTCTTGATAAGATCAAATCATTGTAATTAACAATTTTCCTGTTTTATATCCTTTTAAATGTCTGAAGATTATTCTGATATGGCATCAAATGCTGTGGTGCAGGTTAGGAGACATCATTGGCATCTTATCAGCCTCTTTTTTAGATTGCTATATCCATGGTTTTGCCCTTCTTCTTGTTGGAACTTCATAATCTCTTGTATAAGGGCAGTCCTCTATTCGCTGTTAAGGGTGGTATTTTCTAGTCGGGAGAAGCTGAAAAGGCCAAAGGAAATCCTAAATGTCTTCCGGAGTTTCAAAGGGACCTATCTTATGTAGAGTAAAACTGAACATTATTAAAAATATAAGTGTGTAACACTTCAAATTAATTGTTGTGTTTGGTATGTAAATGCACCTTTTGTTTTTTATGAGCCTTCTCTTATTTTATTTTCCAAGGGGGTAGCAGTCATACATTAAACATGGGTCAATTTGTAAAGAGAACCTATCTTTATGGAAATAATGAGATTTGTTAAAGGCTGCTCACTTCGAGTTCCTCCCTTTTAGCATTATTCTATCATTTCCTTCTATTTTAGTTGGTTTCTAATTATGACTTGGCAAATATAAACTTTAAGTATAAATGCTCAAAACATGTGTGAAATATCGATGTACATATCTTGAAATTATAATGGGTTTTTTTTTTTTTTTGATTTTTAATTTTAACCTTTGACCCTTTTAGCTGTCAAACAAATTGTTAAGACAGAATATTAAATCATTCCTCTCAAATTTATTTTTATTTCCAAATTTGTTAAAATCTTTTCTGATTTAATGCAATTTAAGAGATTACTTACAGCTCACACATACCAGTTGTTAGTTATCAAATCTTAAATCTCACAATTAGAGTTTTTATAAACCATTCAAGTACCCTAATTCATACATTCAAAAGCCAAACCTAACAAGGCCTTTTCCTGTCATAAGAAAACAAAATAACAAGGCCTCGCCGGTGAAATGTTCCGAGGGTGTGCTGCACCTGGACTTCGAATTTTCCAGCTAACGCCAGCCTATCGGACTTCATCCAACGTACCTCTCTTAACTCATTGTAGTCGAAAAGATGGAAGAAAGCTGCTCCGCTCTCGAACTTAAAACAATCACTGTAACATCTTATTCAGAACTAAAATTTGTAGCCCGACTACTGATTATTGAACTAATGATACAGACATGTTAAAAACATGTAGCACAGATGTTACATGGATTTCCATGTAACAAAACTGAGCAAGGAAAAGAACCAGAGACAAGCCGCTTCCAAAACAATTGTGTAAAAAGCAAACACAACTTGACACATTCATCCAACAATTAAAAAAGAATGAACACTGCCCGAAGATTTGTGATTTCCTTCTGGAATGATGAGTGCCACTTCTGAAAATCCACAAATTTGGTATCAAAACTAACATCTCGACGCAAATACAGCACCATTCGAAGAAAACTGAGGGTGAGTAGTGTTAAACATAATACTGCAGCAATTAGAACCGAAGTGAAGTTCCAAACACCCGAATGAGGCAGCACCATAAAAACTAAGCAGGATCTTGGTCTCACGTGAGGCCAACCCATCAAGTCATCCCTAAAGCATCTCATAAGCTGCCGCGCCCCGCACAAGAGATAGAGAATAATTCTCTTCACGTTGAACATGTTACCAATGGGCCACAGGGACAAGCTAGATCCACTGGCTGATCAGAGTTGACACCCACACAGTAGAATATGATCCATATCACTTAAAGGTTTCACTATGAAGCAGCAACTTATCTAGTCTTTTGCAGATTGGGCACAAGCAGAGAGGACTCTGACCTTACATTTCAGCATGATGGAAGCTAAAGTGGTTACAACAGAGGCGTACACAAGAATCCTTCATGAGGCAGAAGCCTTAAGATAGTGCACGTTTCTCAACCTGAATGTATGTCAACCCGCAATCCTTACTACTCCAGGTTTGTTCCCTAGATATGTCAACCTTGCTAAGGTGTTGACACCCATGACTCCCACCAACAAAGCCTCAAGTTGAAACTGAAGCAGGGAACTCAGAATGATTCACTATGATACGTTAAAGATCCATAATAAATAGCAGAACTAACATTACCCTGGCCAAAATACACATCAGATGTGACCAGACCAAACAGCTAAATTAGCCGCATTATATGAACATGGGACAAATTTATAAGTAAACAGAAAAAGAGAAAAAAAGGAGAGATCTACCTCAACTGAAGGCTCCCAGGTTTTACGAGTTGCAAGCAAAAGATGTTGCAGCTGTGGGTGTTTTCAGCGAGGCTCAATTCTCCCACATTTGCAGCCAGATTTTTTCTTTGCATATGGAGAAACCAGAGTGAAAACAGTTCCTTGCTTCCAAACTCTGACTTGTTGAACGCAACAAAAGAGCTTAGGAAGCTAAAAAACCCAGAAGAATGAGTTCAGATTACATACTGGTTGCTGTCCGTCAACCCACATATCTCATACCAAGTTAAAGGAACAATCGACATTAAAAGGCCAAATTCCTTACAACAAAGATTCTAACAGTTCACTCTATGGGTGTCTTTTCCTCTTTTCTTTCAAAGTAGGATTTTGGTAGAGTACACAAAATAGATGAGGTTGTTGCATCACCACACAGCGAAAGGCCACAGGAGATTGTAACACCAAACAATAAAACATAATAATGCCTTCAATTTTGCTGCTTTGCTTCCTCATGATACTTCTCCAAATCAGCATCAAGATCTTCTTGAGATAACTTCTCACCACGGCCTCTCCCCCGTCCACGTCCACGACCCCTTCCAAAACCACGGCCACCACTGCCACCGCCTCCACGTGGTCGACCTACAGCACCACTCCTACCTTGTCCCCTGCTCATTAATCACATTGAACAAATTAACCAGGCTGCTAAATCAATTTTTATCAACATCATGCATGAAAACACATATTGCATGAAAGCGGTGTTGATAACATATCCCACAAAAGGAATGAATAACATTGAGTTAAATAAAGACAGAGTCCGCACATCCAACAAGGCCTAAATAAATACGAAACTATGATTCCAAAAGTGGGTTAACATAACAAATAGGACATATCATAGGCTTGATCCACACCAAAAAAAAAAAAAAAAGGTTCCCAGCCACAAAACTCATTACATGTGCAGACAACTCATAGTATCATTCCAAAAATATTAAAGTTATACTTAACTGCTAAAGAAAATTTTAGGTACTAACATATTCCATTTTATTCTTTCTGCTCAATCAGTTACTCCTTTCAACCAAATAGAGAATAAAAGAAAACTATCAACACAACAATTATCCAGGTGTAGATTGACTCTTAGCAACAAGAAACTAGAATCAACCAGCAACCCCTTTTAGCCAATAAACAGAACTTGAAAGACACAAAATTGCCACCAACAGAAACTTAATTTCCAAGTACAATGCTTCTTAATTTTTGTTTTTCCTTTTTTCTTTCCCCAAATAAAACATACCCTCTTGGAAACCCATTTGAATTGCCAAATGCGCCATTAGATGCTGGAGCCGCAGCAGGTGTAGCAATGTTTGTTCCCACAATCTCTATCTTCATTGGTTTTCCATCAAGCTGAACATTGTTGTATCTCTTGACAGCTGCCACAGCATCTGATCGTCTGGAGAATACCACTTCGGCCGTTCCCTAAGAAAAAGAAGTTTTCTAAACTACAGCAAGACTGAAAGAATTCATCAGAAGGACCTATTTTTGCTGAACTTGACAAGATACCTTTGATCTCCCACTCCTGTCATAATGGATGGAATAACGTTTGAGGTCACCAACTTCAGCAAACAGTTCCTGTCACATAGTTAAATGTGAGATTTAAAAACAAATAAATTATAAATGACTTTCAGCCAGTACAAGTAAAAAAGGAGAAAGGTATGTCATTTATCAGCCAGCTACGACAAAAGTGCACACAGGTGGATCGCAGTAGATTCATTAGCTTATACTTCAGAATCGAAGGCAGATAGATCCCAATCAATTAACATGCAAAAACAGGTGTATAAATGAACAAAGGAATTAATTTTGAAACAAGATCAAATAATTTTACAATAGGAAGAACAAGCATGTCAATCTCATAGTAAGAAATCCTCAGAGATCCATCTCATGTAAAGAAACTCAATAGACATTACCAACAGAAACCCCCTAAAATACTCTATTGAAAGCAGGACGCTTAAACTTAAAACATGAATCCGAAGAAGAAATGCAATAACTATTGTGCAACTAAAACTATTGAAATCCAGAGAACATTATAAAACAATGTCCTTCAAACTAAGCTCTGTCAACTACAAAATACCAGATAAACAAAATTTTCCGCCCCGACAGCAGGGACGCAAGCAAAACAAAACTTTGCAACACCCGCCCGTATTCCTATGGTATCCATCAGAATTCAGCTGCCAAATCTCACGCGTAAAGGTCACATACTTCACACGTAGAGGTCACATGCTTCGAGAAAATGGTACGATTCTTACAGTGGGCTACCATGATCTTAAAAAGTGAAAAAGAGGCACTTCACCCTCCTGCTTATTAGTGATCTTTGGTTTCAGCGTTATATTCAAGTGATAACATCACACCCCAACATACCGGATCTCAGACGGTTATAGTCGATTTTTGCAACGGTATATCTAAAAGTTAACTTTCAACGGTATTATCCAATCAAGCAGGCAAAGCCATGAATGAGCAAAATCTTTAATCACCAAGCACAAATTTGGAGAAATACCTTAACGTCCTCGTTGGAAACACCGTAATCGAGATTTGATATATAGAGCTTGGTCCCAGTCTCTATCGCAGAAGCTCGCCCTAAACTCTCTTCCATGAACAAATCGTGCTGCCACGTCGTCTCCGGCGCCTAATTTCAGAAGTAAACAAACAAATCTGAGAACAACAGTGGCAAAGAATACAACGAAGCATAAAATCAAGAAAAGATCGGAAGCCTCGATCACCTTAGCGGGGGTATACGGAGCCGCGCGGTTGGCTGTGCGGTTGGGGAAGCGTCGGGCAGGCCCGGGACCAGGCGCAGAGGCCCGATTACGACCTCTACCGCCCGATCCTGACTGCTTGTTACTCTTGATGATGTCGTCCAGGGCCATGTCTAAAGCGCTCGACATGTTTCTCGGAAGAAAGAGAGAGATCAAAAGAAAACCCTAGGAACTACCGAAGAGAGAAAGAGATCTAAGCTTCTCGGCTAGGGGAGGGGGGTTGACGAGAAAAAGCGCAGCTAGGAAGGACAGGACGACTTTACGCGCTAGTGGGATATTAGGGCTTCCTACAATCTTATATCTAAATATCCTGAAATTCGATGCCAAGAAAGAGGTGTCGTGGTGTAGTTGGTTATCACGTCAGTCTAACACACTGAAGGTCTCCGGTTCGAGTCCGGACGACGCCATTTTGTGAAAAATTAGATTTTTTTATTTGAAGGTCCAAGCATAAACACTAAACAAAAGCTTGGGCCTAATTTTGTTTGCTTGGGGTTAATTTGAATGAAAGATTTCATATTTTATACAACTAATAATTTTTTTTTTCAATTTATTATTGTTAATGATAAATTCATTTTCAACCAAAGAATCCTAATCAAATAGAAATAGTTTTGACTATTTTTATGAAAGATTAGTTAAGTAAAAATAATTATAAGTACCATAGAGTATAATATATGTACTATCTAATGTATTTCTTGCTTTTAGTTTTATGTTTTTTGTAAGTGTTTTCTCATTTTTAAAGGTTCTGACTTTCACTTTGTTATTAATAAAACTTGTTAGGAAATTATCTTTATTTAAAAAAATCATTAGTCATTTTTTTTCCTCTTTTGCTTTCACTAACCAAACTTACAACTTTATTCTTGTGATTATAAATAGAAAATTTTGAAATATTAGATCATACTCGAAATATTTGTATATAAATAAATAAATATTTCTTTACAAACCAATTATAGGATAGAGTTAGTTTTTAAGAAAAACTAGTACGGAGGCTTTCATTCCGACAGTCCTTAAACTTTGCCCAGTTGTCGGATTTAGATGCCACATCCGATTAGACAAATTTGGCTAGAATTCAGGATGACTTGAGAAAAGACAATGAATCAACACGACAAGTGTTCCATTTGTATAATGTTCTTGCACAAACAAGATGCGAACAATACGTTCTGAAGTAGGAGAAGACAAAGACAAGTATATATTCCAACGGCGGAGGAACAACCGCAAACCTGGTCTTTTACAATGCGGTTTGGAACAATTAACTACATATTCTGTCCGATTTAGGACAAACGGATGAATGATAAACAACTTTTGGAACGACGAATCCGTAGCTTTGAAGACGTAGAAGAATCTCCGTCGTCGTCAACCTCTCTGACTATCCCACAATCCCAAGGAACGAACCATGCAAGCCGAACCAGACACCACGAGAGCCGCAAACACCGTCGGGAGGAAGAAGTCCAAGTCGGACCTCTTCACCAGGTGAGCCGGAAAGCACATTACCTCCCGGGGATTATCCAACGGAATCCTCAGAAAGCCGTGAGCCTTGCACGGCTTTGAGAACGACGAAGACGGCGATATCGCCGAAACGAAAGCAATCTCCGGGCCAAAGGACGCCACGGCCACGGCCACCGTCAACAAAACCGTCCATACCATCGCGCACAGCAGCATCCGCCACCGCAACGTGACTCGGTAAAACAGCGACCGAAAGAAAACGAGAAACATGACGGATAGCGACGGCGCTTCGCCGAGAACGTGAAGCGAAGTAGATTGTGAAATGGAGAGCAGGGGGCATGGGAGTACGTTCGCCATAACCGACTTGAAATATAGAGGAGAGGGATGATGACAGGGCCCACGTTGGTCGGGAATATCGGTTTTCGTACCTTTTGGCTTAGAGACACGTTCTAGTCGTCTTGCCGGTCTGCCATGACACGTAAAACCAGCAGTGGTGCAAGCAAGAAAAGAGCAGTTTTACCTGCCAAATAGTGCGAGGACTAGGGCCTATTTGATCAACAAGGCTGCATAATCTGCATGAAATGTTCGGTAGAAGGCAAGACTACTGTGAAAGCACTAATAAGAATGCATGTTTAAGAAGTTCTCCAAGAAAAAAAAGGAAGTCAGGGATATTTATGCATTTATTTTCATTAAAAGTAATCTATGTTTATACATTATAATTTTTATATATTTAAAATGTTATATCTTTTTCATAATTCATTTTTAGAAAAAAAAATGATCATTTCTAATATAATATTAAATTTCATGTTCAAGTATAAGAGCACCTTAAAACAAGTTGGATAGCCATGAGTTCATCAAATCACTTCATTGATTTATTAAATTTTCTTAATTTTTTGTCATTTGAGTAGTTATTTTTCATCATTAATATTTTGATATAACATCTTACTCATATGTTAAATGTTCATTTCTTAATTAGTGATTTTAAGGTGAGAAAGTTAGACCCCTAATAATTAGGTATCTAACCATTAAGCCAAAAGGTCCAAGCCTATTTATATGATGGACTCATTTCAATTAAAATGTAATATTCTTCTATACTTTTGAGTTAATGTCTAAACCAATACATAATGACTTACATTCAAGCAGCCCACCACCCTTTCCCTACCCCTTGCCTACTTTTGACGGCCTCCTTGTAACCCACCACCCTTTTCAAACCCCTCGCCTACTTTTTGCGGCCTCATTGCCTCTTTTCAACTGCTTCCAAGGGGTCCTATAGGCCTGGAAGCACTCATAAGAGCTTACAAAATAAGTTGATCTTGTGGGACTTCAAACTTGTGAGGGTCGACAAGCTATAAAACTAATTATTATGAACCCAACAATTGAGACATGGTAGGCTCATTGTAACACTAATAACTTGTATATCATAGTTTGGTGAAATGAAAAGTGGGCGGTGGGTTAACTTCTTGAACACAAGTACAATTTTGGATAGCATTACTTTAGCAATTATTTAAATTCTTTTTTTTTTTTGGAACAAGCTGCAATTGCTAGAGTTTCCTTTTAGGGAATAACTAGTTAAAATTCTGAACCAAAGGAAAGTTTATAAACCAGTCAGGTCGAACTATTTCAGCCTGATCCCTCACTTGGGGGGATAATATCATTTGATTTTGAATTATGAACCGAAAAGATGTTTAGAAAGCAGTCAAATCATTAACCATTCTCATTTTTATGAAACTCGGAATCTAGGACCCCCTCTCCCATCTTCACCAAACAATTCCACTGCAATCTTGCAAGTAGCCTGCTGTTGACAGGAATCACAGGATGTAGTGCATCAGTACAGTTTAGATAAGTCTTTTCTTCCCATGAATGCAGACCGCATGCCTCCTATAGTGAAAGTACTCGATATCTTTTGCATAAGAAGACTTCAGGCTCTAAAGGCAGATCAAATGCAGGTGATTAGCTGTATCAGTAGGAAAAATGGAGAGATTGGATTGGATGAAACCAGTGCAGACAAGAGCTCCAGTTCTTCCATGGCTAAGTTCTGACGAGGGCATTCGAGGCACCACCATTAATCATCAAGCGTCAAATCCTGCAAGGCCTTGACACAAATGCCTTCCTTGGGAAAGCCATTAACACCTCTTGAATCACCAATCCCACAAAACCCCAGATTGCTGCAGTGGCAGTAGCTTGAAAGGTAAGGTAGAAAAAGGACAGGATAGCAATTGGATAACCTTTGATATGAGATCCACCTTCCAGTAATGAATTCCAGATGCTAAGGAATATGATGTGACCAACTACAACATGTTTTTACTTTCTCTACAAATTGAAGAAAAATTCCGAGGAACAGAGTGAGTATGTAGCTGGTCTCAAATACCATCCTCAAAATGATTTCAGGGTGAAGCTTCTCACATTCTCATCCACAGTGGACTCTCAGTCTTGCCCTCTCTTTCAAATCAGTATACTTGTAGAATTCAGCATTATGTCCAGCATGGTCTGAAACCAGCAATATGTGTCAGAGAATAATATCTCTACCATTGGGAGATTAACAAAGTTCTTGCATCAATTTTGGGAGATTACACTGATCATGCTATAAATACACACACAATAACCCCAAGAAACAACCTAATATTCTTAAATGATTTAGGATAAGCTCCTTTCTTCTGTACACAGATCGAAACTTATCAATATTTGAAGATTTCATACACAAAAGATGTTGCCACGTGCTCACCGAATGAACACACGAGATTTTCGAAGTTTCATACTCAAAGGCAACTTGGGAGAAAATCTACCAAGGAAATTATCATTATGCCCTTACAATTAACTTACCATTTTGCCCTACCCCTAATTTTGGTTGCCAGCCCTAACATTCGACGTGGGTTTCAAAACAATATCTTAATCAACCCCTAAGCCTTGATCATTCGATGAAGAATGTTACGTGATCTTATCCATTTTAAGTTGGGAACCAATCGTCTTTTTCTCTTGTGGAAACAAGCTGCACAGTTCTTAAGGCCCTTACCTAACACAATCCCTCTGAAGATAAGCAGGCTATCTCAAGTTAGACGATTTAAAGTCTTATTTTTCATCTAGCTTAAAATCAGCCACGTAGAATAACTCTTCTCCGTGAGTGCAAAACAAGAATGTTCTTGGGTCATAATGACTGTAAGATGATGACTGTCAGCAAGGGCATAAACAAGAGATTCAAGCAGCAGCATACTAACAGAATTCTCAAATAAAAAAATACACAACCATATAAATAAACATTCTGTGAGCATCTGCGAAGTAATTTAAGACAATTTTCAGAAAACATGTGAGGTAGTTTCTGTGTATTACTTATCAGAAGTGTTCAATGAAGTTACATTCCTTAGTTTGCTTGTAACAGAGACCGAGTCCCAACATAACAAAGACAAGGAGAAAAGATATTGCTTACTAAAGAAAAAGAACACTCGAAAAGAGCCTTGCAATTAAAGGAGAAATAGAAACATATCTCAAGCAGAAACAAGGTCGGTGCTGTTCAATTCATGCTCCTGTGACCAATAAAAGCAAACCTTATAGGAAGATTTAAAGCATCAAAACCAAAAAAGTTACAAACTAATACCTATTCTAGGAAAAAACTGTGACTACTGCTTTAGATTTGGAAAGAGAGTTAAAGAACAGTGAAAGCGTAAGATTTCCTTCATCTGTTTCTGAAGTCCCCAAAGATTAACATTGTGCATTTCATTTCATGGCTATTCACCAGTACAACTTTGATTCCTTGCCTCCTAAACTCTAGTCAGGCATTTTCAGGCGTCAGCCATGGCAAATGGCAAAAACAAATGAGCAAACTCCACATAAGAAGCAAAGAACTAGTTAAAACATGGGGGAGAAGCAACTGTTTCGTTGCTTTTGCAATCAGTGTAAGGCTCAAACAAGGCTCACAGTGTTATGTATAACAGCGACTCACACTGCTTTTGATAAATGAAATGAGACCATCCCAACAAATTATTGAAACAAGTCTCCACATTCATCTAAATTTCAAAAGAAAAAAGCTTCTCCATGCTCTGAGGCCTCCGTCATCTTGTAATAAACCGGTAAAGCAGCACCATTAAGCATCTAGATTTTCCCACATCGGCATTCATCAAAACCACATGCTGTACATATGGTTTCTTTGATTTCTGATATCCATATGATGCACATATGTAGTATGTTTGTACAATTAGCATACTGCAATGCAGAATGAATGATTCAGCACCTCCTCCCATAATCTAAAAACCATGCATAACAGGTAGCAACACAGAAAGGCAGGATCGGCACAAGTAGTAGGAGTACAATGAAATGAGCAGTGCCATTAGAGCATCAAAGCTTCAATTACCAATATGCTAAATGCATAACGTCAGCCACTAAGATTGAGAAATACCATGTGAAACACGAACGGATGAACATATCTTCAAGAAAACTTCAAATTTACATGTAGAAAAGATAACCACGACTAAAATCACAATAACCAGAATCAACGCAAACCACGCACAAGTTAATAAACAGACCAGTTTAACCCACTCCATCAATGATAAACAAGTAAGAAGTTCACTGGGAAAGAGGAGCCACGTTACAAGAAAAAACAAAGGGGAAGAACTATGCAGGACCATCAAACTTACCAGCCCAAACAATGACTGAGAATTCCCACAGGCCATATCCCACAATAGATGATAAAGAAACCATGATAGCAGAATGAAGTTCCATGTAAAACGAAAAACTGCATCACAGTTACTACATAAGCAGTTCTGGGTATAGCAAAATCAACACCGGCCACTAGGGGGAAGAACGTGACAAACAAGAAGCATCAAGTAGAAGATGAACTCTCAGGTAAACGCAAAACAGAAACTCCTTCAAGTCGAATCCATTTATTTTCCCTTGCATGTTCAAGAAAGAAAGGAACTCGTGCAACGTCCAGAGAGTACAACAGAACCAAACTGCATTTACAAGTTACAGATACATCAGTGCTCTGCCCAGTTATCTGACATCAACGAAGAAACCCATGTTGAAGAGCTCTGGTCTATTTTACTAGGCTGGCCAGATTTTGAGACCAAATTTCCTCTTCAAAACTTGTTCCGGTTTGGAACCCACTAAAGAAAATCTCATCTCCATAACCACGGCTTCAACCATGCCCTTCATTGGCCGGGAAAAAAAAAACACAAAATTCGGCCAAACAGAAACCTTCGAAAATTGCAAGCTGCTTTAATTCGTGCACTCCAATGTTAAGTCATCGAATCCAGACTCCTTCGAAAATTGCAAGCTGCTTTTATTCGTGCACTCCAATGTTAAGTCATCGAATCCAGACACCGATGAACCAAAAACAACGCCCAAACCACGTCCGCGAAAAGGTTAACAAAACTCCAAACGAATAAACAAGGAATTGTTTTTATCCGAAGCTTGTTATGAATAACCATGACAGAAACAAATTAACTTAATGAAAATTGGTCTTCCACGAGATTCGGCATTAGAAAATTAAAAAAGAAATAAAAGAAAACGGGAACACACTTAAGAGGCTCAGAAGAAACAGATCAATTAGGCAACACCATTTCCATTCAAACTCAAAAGCATATTCGTACTTACATCAGCAGAAGCACCTACAGTTTTAAAAGCTTAATGACTGAAAAGGACACAAACATAGAAATTGATGCGAAACCCTAACCCTAATTTTCTTCTCCCAATTCTTCACAGATCCTAACCACGAAATCTGTGCAATTTAAGAGCTTGTAAACTTGGTAACCGCCTTGGTCCCTTCTGAGACGGCGTGCTTCGCCAACTCACCGGGCAGCACAAGACGCACGGCGGTCTGGATCTCCCGAGATGTGATGGTGGGCTTCTTGTTGTAGCGGGCAAGCCTGGAGGCCTCCTGGGCGAGCTTCTCGAAGATATCGTTGATGAAACTGTTCATGATACCCATGGCCTTGCTGGAGATCCCGATGTCCGGGTGCACCTGCTTCAGCACCTTAAAGATATAGATCTTGTAAGTCTCCACGCTCTTCTTCGTCCTCTTCTTCTTCTTGTCAGCGGCGCCGGCTCCGCCCTCCTTGGGCAGCTTCTTTCCGGCCTTTGGCTTCTTCTCAGCCGGGGCCTTGTCCGCCACCGTGGACTTCTTCTCCTCGGCCGGCTTCTTCTCCGCTGGCTTCTTCTCAGCTTTGGGGGCCATCGGAATTTTCTTGCTTTTTCTCTGGAAACAAACAAAGGAAGGATGACTTCTTAAGATGAGAGAGCGAGACCGTGCTGCGGAATCTGAGATGGGTAGAACAAGCGTTGGTGTTTCATATATATAAACTGGTAAGGTTAATTTTGATTGGAGGATAGACGTAGCCGCGGATTGACGATCTGGCGAAATCATTACCGTTAGATTTATGCTGTTTAAAGTCGGAATCCGACGGCTCACAGAACATGCGTGTAAAGGTATATATTTTATTCTTATAGGAAAAGAGGGCTAGGCATGGATCGATGACGTGGAAATTCTCACCCGTCAGATTTCGTAAAGGAGAAGTACGGATCTGCGGCTCCGAGAGATGCGTCAAGAGCGATTTGCGTGTGGTTTGGGGGTGTTGACGTGGCGTTCTCTGCGATTTTGGATGATTGTTTAAAGTTTTACCCTTTAGAGGAATGTGAAAACCAAATCACATATGCGCAATATATAAATAAATTTGATAAAAAATATCTTTTTTATCCTTTGCAAACATACACTATTAAGTCTTTCTATGTTTATGTATTCAATAGTGCTAATTATTAAATTTTGAGTGAATTTCACATATTTATATTTTGTATATGTATTCTTCTATTATCTCTTTTTAATGATCATTTAAAAAAAAATGATTTTTGTAACATAAGATGGAAGTTTATACTTAAGTATGACATCACATTGTTCATAAAAATAAACCATCATAATTACCATTAGAAGATTTTAAGGCTCAATTCAAAAATTAACTTAAGATTTAAAAGAATATTTTTTTTCATTTAAGCTTTATCATAATAGATCATATACTTGATGTGAGACATGCTCACGTTTGTTGAGCACAATGAACTAAAGGTTGCTTGAGGTAAAACAAATTTAGTTTGAATTTTAATATCGTATTAAAAGGTCTAAAAGTTTAATTTAAAAACTATCATAAAAGTTGAAAGATTATTTTTTATTTTAAGCTTTATTTCATGGATTTAATTCTTCAATATGAGACTTTCCTTATACACACACTCTTAGGTACACCAAACATCATTAAACTAAAAGTTGTATGAGATGAAGAAATTCAACATAAGCTATAATACTATGTTAGAAGACGCAAAGGCCAATACAAAAGCTAATTTAAGAATTAGATGAAAAAAAATTTATTTAAAATTTACTACAAGAGATTACATTACATATTCAATATAAAACTTTTGTCCTATACATAATTACATGATACATGAGCTGAGAGAACATACATACGATAAGAGAACATGTTAAAAGCAATATAAGTCTCACATTATTCTATTTTGATTTTATATTCTTCTTATCCATAAGTATGTCTTTATTGTTAATGATTTGATGTAAAATTATCCAAGTCTTGAAACAGGTAGAAGATTTCAATGCAAATGATCTCAACTAACTGGATTTCTTTAATTTGAAAAGTAATATCTATTGTTTTGACGTCAATTGTATCATGTATTCTTAGCTTATAGTTGAAGTTTTCGATTAAAAAAGTGTTCCGCATTAACTATTTAACCAGTAGGTATCGTTGGTCCTGATTTGTGTAATAGTGGTAGGCAATGAATTGGGTTAGTTTTGGTTCCAACTACTACCATGTTTTGATGGGTTATTTGGTGGCGAGAAATTCATAATTTTGGATAGATTTGGTGGCACAGGGTGCTTGATTTTACTTGATATCAACCCTGGGATTTCATAGGTCCGGGCACCAATCTGTTCGTTACGTGGTGTTGACAGCAGTGGACACTGAATTTGGACGGTCGAGATAGAGATTTGGACATGGACGACCTCGATAGTCTTGCTCCACCATTTGGAGGATAAGTGTTCCTGGAAAAACATTTAAGAGTTAATCTTAATGTATTTTATTTAAATACCATCATTAAATAGCTCATAAATATAAGTCTATTATGATTTAAGATCATAACAATCCATCATGCTTTATGATCAACATCTTGGAAACCCACCTTATTGTGGCTCTTACTATGTCATAGTTTTTACTTTCGCCTACCATAGGTAACATTTTTATAAATATTCATTTTCATGGGTTATTCTCTTTGTGGTTTGAATTAGTACACGATGATACATTATGAATACTATTACTAATTTAGGTTTCCATGAGTTCAAGTGTACTATAATTTATAATCGTAATAGTGATAATGTTGTTGAGCTTAAGCTTTGTTATTGGATAATGATAAAAATTCTATTGGCTTCTTAAAATCAGCATAGAAATTTCAATTGCAAGTTATAACTAATTTTTAACATTTTACTATTTATTCTTTAAAATTGACTAATAAAATTTGATAATTAATTGTTAGTAATATGAAAAATTTTAAATCTTTTTGTAATTATCCTGAAGTGAAAGTTGAACTTTATAGGTAACATCATAAAATAGATCCAACACTTGAACTATGAGCCACCAATGTATTATTATTCACTTAGACTAATAGTTAATTGTGTTTAAAAGCTAATTTGTATAAAAAGAGAAGATTTTAGAATATATTATCAGTAAGGTACAACATATCAATACCTCTTTATAAATATTATAGAGTAATTGTAGGCTCTATGGTGATACCATTGGAAAGGTTAATATTTATATGATTTTATTGATCTAAATCATGAGTTATGATATGAACTTATTCGTCTAAACTGTAAGTCTAATATTATATAAAAAACCAATTTATCTCCGAAGGCCAACCTATAAAACTCAAGATAATTGGTGCAAATAATTATTAGAAAACTAATTGTTTTCCTTAAAATTGTTAGGAAAAAAAGCTATAAACTTTTTCATTTTGATTAAACTTATGAGGAAATAATGAAACATAAATATGAAAGTATTTTGAATTACAAATAAAAGATTCAAATCCATAATCAACACAACTAATATAAAAGAATTTTTTTACATAAACACTCTCATAATGTGAAGGATAAAAACTATTAAATTCGTCGTAGAGTCTACATAAACTTTCATTATATAAATATTTAGATATACAATTTAATTAAGTCCTCAACAACATCAACAAAACAAACATATACCAATCCAATAACAATGTAATCTATAATTGATAATGAAGAATAAGTTAAAGATATCAACTTAATAAGAAAAAGTTAAAAAAAAATCATTCAAATTTTAATCTAAATTTGCAATGTAAAGGACTCCAAATGATGATTTAACTATTCAAAATAAAAAAGAAATCAATTGTAAATCTACTGACCAAAAATCAATTCAATCAAATTATGGATCAACCTTACTCAATCGTCACTTTATAAGAATGCACTAATAAGAAGTCGGGCTTAAGCATTTCGATAAGGAGTCGGGCTTAAGCATTAAGACTTCGACGGAATAAGATTTAGGCCTGGAACACAACCATGTGGTTGGGTTTGCTGTTGAGTTCTCTTTGAACTTAGCTCAAGCCACACGGGTGGTCCATCTACGGACTCGACGGCCGGCTCCGACCTCTGCAACTTCCAAGCGGCTCAACCCCCAAATCCCTCTCGTTTCCTGATCACACTCGATAATGAAGCTCACTCGTCCTTGTCGATTGCTAACAAGCTCTACCATTTATGCAAAAGAAAGAAACCTTTATACCTCTAGATTGAGATCCCAAGATAATGACGAAAAAGACTCGCACTTCATGTCAATCCTCGGAAACATTGTTCGAGGGAACCAGAGCTGGAAAGTGGCGTTTGACGACTCCTACATTTCAAGCACGCTGAGGCCCGACCACGTGGAGAAGGTCCTGATTCAAACCCTGGATGACTCCAGGTTGGCCCTGAGGTTCTTCAATTTCTTGGGCTTGCACCAAAAGTTCAATCACTCTACGGCGTCATTTTGTATTCTGATCCACTCTCTGGTTCAGTCCAATCACTTTTGGCCAGCTTCTTCGCTCTTGCAGACGCTACTTCTTCGTGGGTTGGACCCGAAAGAGGTTTTTGAACATTTCTTGAATTCTTATAAGAAATGTGCTTTTGCTTCGAGTTTGGGTTTTGATTTCTTAATTCAGAATTACGTTCAAAACAAGAGATTAATGGACGGTGTTTTAGTTTTGAAGCTCATGAAAGAGAATAAATTGTTGCCTGAAGTTAGAACTTGGAGTGCCCTTTTAAACGGCCTTGTGAAAATTAGGCAATTTCATGTAGTTTTGGAATTGTTTGGTGAGTTTATGGATGCGGGTATGCGGTCTGATGTTTATACATACACGGCGGTGGTTCGGAGTTTGTGTGAATTGAAAGATTTTGTTAAAGCTAAGGAAGTGATTCGGCGGGCGGAGTTGAATGGATGTGATTTGAATGTGGTGGTGTATAATGTGCTGATTCACGGGCTCTGCAAGAACCAAAGAGCTTGGGAGGCTGTTGAGATTAAGAATTCATTGTGCCGAAAGGGGTTGAAAGCGGATGTGGTTACATATTGTACATTAGTACTTGGTTTGTGTAAAGTGCAAGAATTTCAGGCCGGGATAGAATTGATGGATGAAATGATTGATTTGGGATTTGTTCCAAGTGAAGCAGCAGTTTCGGGAGTTGTGGAGGGATTGAGGAGGAACAGGAGAATCGAAGAGGCTTATAATGTAGTAAAGAGGGTGGAGGGAGTTGGAGTGTTTCCTAGCTTGTTTGTTTATAATGCATTGATGAACTCCTTGTGTAAAGAAGGGAAATTGGATGAAGCGGTGTTACTATTTAATAACATGGGCAAGAGGGGTGGTTTGTTTCCAAATGATATTACTTACTCTATTTTGATTGATTCATTCTGCAGAAGAGGGAATTTGGATGTTGCGTATTCTTATCTTGATAAACTGTCAGAGGCTGGGATAAGAGCTACTGTGTATCCCTACAATTCTTTGATTAATGGGGAATGCAAGTTTGGCAAATTGGGTGAAGCAGAGTTTCTCTTTGATCGGATGATTGATAAAGGATTGGTGCCAACAGTTGCAACCTATACATCATTAATAAGTGGATACTGCAGAGAAGGAGAAGTGAACAAAGCATTTAGGCTATATCATGAGATGACTGGGAAGGCATCGCGCCAAATACTAACACCTTTACTGCACTTATTTCTGGCCTCTGTCGTGCAAATATGATGGCTGAAGCAAGTAAATTGTTTGAGGAAATGGTGGAGAGAAACATTCTGCCAAATGAGGTAACTTATAATGTCATGATAGAGGGTCACTGTATGAATGGTAACACAGTAAGAGCCTTTCAGTTGTTTGATGAAATGGTTGAGAAGGGCCTCAAACCGGACACATACACGTACAGACCTTTAATAAGTGGTCTTTGTTCTTTGGGTAGAGTTTCCGAAGCCAAAGAATTCATAGATAACCTTCACAAGGAGCATTGTAAGTTAAACGAGATGTGTTATAGTGCACTTATACATGGCTACTGTAAGGAGGGGAATTTGAAGGGTGCATTGAATGCTTGTCGCCTGATGGTTGAAAGGGGAGTAGACATGGATCTTGTGTGTTATACAGTACTTATTTGTGGAACTTTAAAGAAGCATGATACAAGAAAATTGTTTGGTATCTTGAAGGAGATGCATGATCAAGGACTCAAGCCTGATGAAGTGATGTATACAAGTATGATAGATGCATACAGCAAAGCAGGAAATCTTAAGGAGGCATTTGGGTTATGGACTACGATGGCTGCTGAGGGTTGCATTCCAAATGTGGTAACATATACTGCCTTGATAAATGGCTTATGTAAGGCAGGAAGTATGGATAAAGCTGAGCTGCTTTTGAAAGAAATGCTAGTTGGCATTGCCCTTCCCAATCAGATAACATATGGTTGTTTCCTTGACTACCTTACAAAGGAAGGAAACATGGAGGAAGCTCTACAGCTGCACAATACAATGCTTAAAGGCTTTTTGGCAAACAGTGTGACGTATAATATACTTATACGGGGCTTTTGCAAATTGGGTAAGATTCAGGAAGCCACCAAGCTCCTTCTTGGAATGACCGACAATGGTATCTTTCCGGATTGTATTACCTATTCGACATTTATCTACGAGTATTGTAGAATGGGTAATTTACAGGAAGCTATTAGGTTGTGGAACACCATGCTAAATAAGGGTCTGAAGCCCGATACATTAGCATACAATTTTATGATTTATGGTTGCTGCATTACTGGAGAACTCACCAAGGCATTTGAACTACGTGATGACATGACAAGGAGGGGGCTGACATCAAATTGCGTCACATAGTGCTCTTATACATGAGCTTGCTCAAAAGGTTCTGTTTAGTCTACCTGCACATATTGGAGAATAATTTGCCAAGCATTTCATCAGAGTTCTTTATCTTTGCTTTCCGGAAATAATGATTGCTGATGATTGCAGTCTTTACGTTGGGCTCTGCCAAAACTAGATCTAACAATATGCATTACCAGTTAAAGTTGACTATATTTCTTTTCTGTACATAAGGAAACTGGAAAGGGGAGGTGAAGGATAGGGCATCGGCTATGTAAATTGAGACTGACAAACATGGATGAGGGAAATCTTAAATTGATTGTGTGTAAACAGCAGATTATTGTAAAATCAATTTTCCAAGAAATAAAATTTGATACTGTTTGTATCCGTGTATCTTTTTGTTTTTTGGTGTGATCTGCAGGTATTGGAGAATAAGGAGGATCGTGCAACAAGCACATATAACAAACACTAACTAACGGATGGACCCTTGCTAATGTCTGAAGAGTTCACAATAATTTTCCGTCTAGAAAAAAGAAAAAAGAAAAAAAGAAAAGAAATGGTGGATATAGGACACCCTTCTCTACCTTTCAGCTGCTTTCCTTTTTGTTAACTAAGCATTACTGTCACTAGAATTTTTGGCTGCTTTTCGTTTCTTGGGTCAAAACTCTTTGGAAATCCTTCATCTCTGTAGTTGAAGAAGAATCTGGATCTCTGCATATTTAGATATTTTTACCTTCCGATCAAACTGTTGCTTCCATTTGCATCATGAGAAGCAGTATTGTAGCAGGCTTCCATATGTAAAGAGTGATTCTTGTGCCTCATTGGAACCATAGTCTACTCTCCATAAATTTAAGTGAGGATGAAGGGGAAGCACACATTATTAGAAGCACCAGACCAGGGTGTGAAGATAACAAAGCTTGGAAGATTCGTTTAACGTTCCTTTATTGCTGCAGGTCTCTCCTTTCTCTCTCTCTCTCTCTCTGCTCTCTCAGGTACAAGTACGTCACCGGTCTATATTTAACGTTTTCTGTTTGGTCTACTTTTGACAGGTTCCCATTAATTTCGGCAGAACAGTGTTTACGCAAAGATGAAATTGCAATGTAGTTCAACAATCTGAATAAGGTTAGCTTTGTTGAACTCCCAACTCTTTAAGGAAGAACACCCCTCAGAAACTTTAATGGAGTTGTCCAAGGAGTTCTTAAATTATGCTAAAGGTCATTCTTTAGTGCTTGAAGTTTTGGGTTGGTCCTTGTATCATAGAAATGTGGATTTACAGAGAAGTATGCTGAGTAAAGTAAAAAACATTTGATGGTAAAATCCAAGGTACACTCCAAGTGAACTTTGACAAATTATTACAAATGGAAAAAAAGTTTTTTTTTTTAGATATTGCTTGTTTCTTCAAAGGAGAAGAAAAAGATTATGTTTGTGATATACCAGGAAGTTATCTTTATAACCCAAATGTCATTATAAACAATCTCATTAGTAAGTCTCTTATAACAACCCAAGGAAACAAATTATGGTTGCATGAATTGTTAAAAGATATGGGTCAAAAGATTGTTTATTATGAATTTCTTGAGGAACTTCATCTATGTAGTAGATTGTGGCTTTATGAAGACATCTATCATGTTTTGAAGAATAATATAGTAAGTAACTAATAAAGACATTTTCTTCTCTTCAAATTTTAATATTTCTTTCACTAATGTGATTATCTTTTTCTTGGTTACTAGGAATCAGAAAGAGTTGGAAGGCATAGTACTAAAGTCTACTTTACAAAAAGAGTTACACTTGAATCCTCAAGCCTTTTCCAAATTGCAAAACATAAGATTGTTAAAAATCTGTAATGTGCACCTTTCTCAAGGCCTTAGTATCTTTCTAACAAGTTGCAGGCTATGGAATGACTTGGGTATCCTTTAAAATCTTTGCCAAAAAGTTTCACACCTGTAAATCTTGTGGAACTCATTATGCCTTGTAGCTACATTCAAAATATATGAAAGGGAAAGAAGGTATAATCATGTCTTATGCAAGTGCGTATGTTTGTGTGTGTATGTTTTTTCATAAATTAAGTGATGACTTCTTAAGTTTTTTATTCTTTTGTATTTTATCATAGGGTTTACACAAATTAAAGATCCTTGACCTTTAAAACTCTCAAAATTTGATTAAGACTTTAGATTTTATAGGACTTCCAAATCTCAAGAAGTTGATTTTTCAAGATTGTGCAAAATTATTGAAGTTACATCCATTTATTGGACATCTCAAATGACTTATTTTATTGAACTTAAGAGATTGCAAATCCCTTGATGGTCTTCCATCTAACATTGGCTTGCATTCTCTTGAAATTCTAAGTCTTTTTGGTTGTTTGAAAATTAAAAATTTTCCTAAGATTGTGGGAACCATGAATAATTTGTTAGAATTACATTTAGATGGGACTGCTATAAAAGAGATTCCTTTGTCCATGAAGCATTTAAGTAGCCTTACTTTGTTGAATCTAGAAAATTGCAAAGGTCTTATTGGCGGTCGATCTAGCTCCTCAATATTGGATAAAATGCCTATAGACAAAAGGAATGTGGAACATCTTTTGGAACTTGATATCCATGGAACTTCTTTAAGACAAGCAGGCCTCCATGGATTTGAATGGCTGCCGCCTATATCACGATTCTTCGGTTGGTCATCACCACCAAACCGTGACATTGGCTCCATGTTGCCTACTTTATTCTCAAGTTTTTGCTCTTTGAGAGAATTAAATTTGGGTTACTGTAATTTTTCGGACGGAGCATTTCTTCATGATCTGAGTAGGATGTCATCATTGTAGCTTCTAAAACTAAGTGGAAATAAGTTTGAGTGCTTGCTGAAAAGTATCTCTAAACTTACTAAGCTCAAGTGTGTTTACTTGGATTGTTGTAGTAGGCTTCGATGCTTGCCAAAATTTGCATCAAATGTTCAACTTGTAAGTCGTCATCATTGTGCGTCATTGGAAAGAAATATGAATAAAATTGACATAGTGGTTCATGATGAAAGAGGAATATATGTTCTCAAAGGCACTAGTTTAGGGGTTCAAGGTTACAGAGCTCAGAATCGGGACACTCAGTCTTGGCTACAGGTCTCTCTCTCTCTCTCTGTGTCAAGTACAAATACCCTACTGATCTACATTTGATATTTTCTATGTGGTCTATTTCCTACAGGTAGCCATTGATCTTGGCAGAATAGCTTATCGATCTTTAAGTCGAGATGGAATGCCCATGTTGTACAACAATCTAAGTAAGGGTTTTTATGTCAAACTGCAACTCAATTTGGATTCAAATAATAGAAGCAAGTGGTTGGGATATGCACTGTATTTTGAGTTTGAAGTCCGTGGTCATGGCAGTGGAATTTGGCTCATGTGGAAGATTCACTTCATAACACATAGGGACTCCACAATAATTTGTTTTCCACTTTGACACTGATGAAGGTCCTCTTGAACAACCCTTGATCCTCAACAACAGAAAAGTCGTGATTGGGCTATATAGATTTTTGTGTATATACACCACGCATCTGGTTTGTAGAAAGATCATATAATGTGGACAAATTCAGCTTCATCAAGGCTTCAATTACATCTACTTGTCCGGCCACGTAGATCCAAATGTGTGGGCCTCATCTAATATACAAGCAAAATGCCCAATACTTTGTCCAAATTTGTGGGGCTTATCGTTTCGGCTTTCGCCTATGGACCTAGGCGTCTGTTCATGGAGTCTCTGGTGAGGAGAATCAAGTAGGGATGGGAAGCAAGGTGACATCCTCAGTACCTCTGAATGACCAATGATACATCTAAGCTTGTTCTTGAATATGTTCTGGCTAGACATTATTGTGTGTGTTAAACAATGGGTAATCAAATATTATTTTGTTTGAATGGCACCGATGGCAAGGCAACAAAACTTAGACAAGGAGTTCACTTGCCACATTGATTAAATATTTTGAAACTGTATACTAACATTAGTAAAGAGTGATTCATGAATCTCCTTGGAAACATAATTTAATGAATTTGATATTTTGAGTGGGGATAAAGGAAGAGCACATATTATTTGAAACAACAGATCAGAGTGTGAGATAGCATTTATAAGGCTGTGAATATTGAATTACTTATATGGTGTCGGACAAATACTTCAACAGTTTTGACGTTCATTCATGATTGCAGCTCTCCCTTCTTCTATTTTTTTTTTGTCAAGTATAATATTTTTTAAATATTTTTTAAATATTTTTTAATATTATAATGTATGCACTTAACTCACTGATAACTCAAGTGAAATTTAAGACTTTCACGTATCATTCTTAATAAATATTTTCCGTAGAAAAGATTTTCCACCAACTATTTTTTTGTGCTCTTCACTTTTTTATCGTAGAACCCTAAAATTTGGGACATTTATTTGTAAGTTGAAACAAATTTGAAAACGTCCGAGAGAAGGCCGGACACGTAAAAAGCTAAAAGAAAGAGACAAGCGGTGGAGACCAGTACAGCTTTTGTGGCTCCCTTCCCTAAGCAGTGGTCACGTGAATGCGCATTGGATTCCTTTTGGTGCATTGAGTACCGGAACATGTTTTAAACAAAGTAAACAAAATTGGGAATCTAAAGAGGCTAGAGAAATAATGCTAAGACTCACTCTTTTAATAAGTTCACAGCAGAGTATATCTTTTTTTTTTTTTTTCCAATAAAAGAATATTTATTACAAATGTAAATATATAATAAGTTTCATTAAAAAGGATGCAAATTGAAAAAGAAAACAAATTAACTCTACCGCAAAGATGTGAGCATCATTGATTGGCTCTTTAGTGCTGTTCCCACTATCTAAGATGGATAAAAAAAAGTCCTCTTCCTTATGTTCCCATTTCTTACGCAGGCAGTAAAGCAAGCAAGTCTTCGATGGCTTCTGCCACTGGTATAACAGCTCCTTCTTCTTCCTCCTCCCTGCTTCCAAGGACATACGATGCTTTTCTCAGTTTTAGAGGTATAGATACACGCAAGAATTTTACGGATCATCTTTATGCTGCTTTGTGTCAAAAGGGAATTTACACCTTTAGGGATGATGAAAAACTTAAGAGGGGAAAATCTATCAAGCCCAAGTTATTGAAGGCCATAGAAGAATCAAGGTTTGCAATCATCATTCTCTCAACAAATTATGCGTCTTCAACATGGTGCCTAGATGAACTTGCAAAGATTATTGAGTGCAAGAAAGAGAGAAAAATGATTGTTTATCCTGTTTTCTATCACGTGGATCCTTATGATGTACGCCATCAGAGACAAAGTTTTGCACAAGCCTTCGCAAAACATGAAGAAAATTTCAAGGGAACTACCAAGGGTATGGAAAGATGGAGGGATGCTCTAAGAGAAGTGAGCAATCTTTTTGGATGGCATTTAGATGACAGGTAACATCATTCTTTCTTTCTTTTTTTTTTGTAATTTTTTTTAACTCCAAAAGAAAATAATTCTAAAGATAAAATTTTTGTCATACTTCTTTTCCTACACAAAGTAGTAATTATGTTATAAGCTCACCAATCAATGATAAATTAAAGATTCATTACATGCTTTCTATGAACTATAAATTCAACCAAAGATAGAAATATTGCTGCTAATAGGCAACAAGTCAAATCATAATTCTATAACAAAATAAATAAATTATCGAACATTATAGTTATTTGAAAAACAAAGGAAAAAAATTAAAACTGAAATCTTCTTCCATTTGAAACTAGGGTATAATTTATATAATTTTTTCTACATAAGTCTACAATTCCATACCACATTAGTTTTTGATTTCAAATGGGCAAAAAATTACCTCAATTTATGATTAGAAAAACAGACACGATAAAAAAAAAGGTCATTGATAGGATAAAAATATTCAAAATTGATAATTTGGCAAGTCATTAGCATATCCCTTACTTTTAAGTTTGTTGCACGTTTGCAAGAAACTTCTTATTCCTAGATAGAATTACAACATATTTCCTTCCTCGAATTACTTAATTTACTTCTTGTCCATAGCTTGCTTGTACATGGGAGTCGACGCTTCCGTCGGCTGCATTCATCCTTCATATCTTACCTGGGTCTGCCACAACGTCTTCGTCAATAAGATTGATAGGAAACTTAGGCATTGAAACCAAATCAATGAAAGTTTTGGCGACTTACAACATTCTAATTATGAAAAAAGATTCTACTCGTCCCATGGAATTGGCCGCCTCCTTTTGCTGTTGGCCACTCGACCAATATTGGAAGTCCTCTTGTGAACCATGAGACGTGTCATCTTCAAATTACTAACAATCATTGTAGGTAAAAAAATTAATCCTCACTTAGTTTATAGTGTCTTTTCAAAGTTTTTTTAAATGAGTAAAAGTAAATAACCCAATAATTTCACATTAAGACTTTGTTTCTTGACAAATCACATATTTAAATGAAGAGATCCAAAAATATCATAAAACTTTTTGTTCAAATTTTATTTCAAAGTTAGAAAGGAAGCCATTTACGCTTTGCACTACCTAAATGAATATTGTAAGCCAGACAAAAAAAAAAAAAAAGACAACTTAATCGTGGGAAACCTATTAACCATTACTAAGAGCTCAAGTTCTCATTGGTAGGCATATGATTTAGTTGGAACTTATGCCAAGAGGGACCAAAGGGGTCTTGTGTTCAACATCGAAATCCCTTGCACCCCTGTACCTAACCACCCCCCACAAATAAAAAAAAAAAGAAAAAGAAAAAGAAAAAGAAAAGAAAAAAAGAAAAGAATAAGAAAAAGAAAAGAACTCAAATTTTTGTAATTTCTATAGAATTTTATGATAAACAAGGACTACGTGCAAAGGTTAAGCCAAAGAATAATTGTGCAGTACAAATTTAATTGATAATATTTAGTTGATAATCAATCATTAAACTATTACAGTTAGGAAACATATGTTATTAATTGTCAATGTTGTGTGCCAAAAACAAAAAAACTTGAAAAATGCTTTACAAAATTTTGGAATCTTCACTTTTGTTGAACCAAGTTGAAAATAAATTGTTTACTAACATTACCCATTGTTTTATGATTTTTCTCATGAAAATAATAATTTCGACTTCTTTATTGGCAGCTACGAGTCAAAAATTGTCAATGAAATTGTTGGAGCGATATTTTGCCAGTTGTGTTCTTTATGCCCAAATCTTTCAAAAAGCCTTGTTGGAATAGAGTCTCGTGTAGAGAAAATATTAAATTTATGTGAAGATTTGAAGGTGGATAATGGTTGTTTATTAGGAATCTATGGGATGGGAGGGATAGGTAAAACAACTCTTGCACGTGCTGTTTATGAAAGAATTTCTTTCAAATTTGAAGCTAGTATCTTTCTTGCCAATGTTAGAGAAGAAACTAGAAAAATTGGTTTAGTTTCTTTACAAAAAAAACTCATTTCCAAAATTCTTGTAGAAAGAGAATTTGAAATACTTAATGTTTGGGAGGGAGCTGATATGATCCAAAGAAGGCTTTATGGTAAAAAGGTTCTTATCATTCTAGATGATGTAAATGAACTCAAGCAATTAAATGCATTGGCTGGCACATGTGATTGGTTTGGCCCAGGAAGTAAAATCATAATAACAACAAGAAATAAACGTTTATTGATTGAGCATGATGTGAGTGAAGATAAAATATATGAGGTTAAGCCACTGGATTACTTAGAAGCTCTCCAACTTTTTAGTAGGAAAGCCTTCAAGCAGGAACACCCCTTGAAACCTTTTTTAGAGTTGTCCAAGGAGTTTGTAAATTATGCTAAAGGTCATCCTTTAGCTCTTGAAGTTTTGGGCTCATCCTTGTATCATAGGGGGGATGTGAATTTATGGAAAAGCATGTTGAATAAGGTAAAAAAGACAAGTGATGGTGAAATTCAAGCTGCACTTCGAGTGAGTTATGACGAATTATCAAAAATGGAGAAAGAAGTTTTTTTAGAAATTGCATGTTTCTTTAAAGGGGAGAAAATAGATCATGCTATAGATATGCTAAAAATCTGTGGTTATGAACCATATATCATTATAGAGGATCTCATTGATAGATCTCTCATAAGAATTCAAGGAAATGAATATTGCATGCATGATTTGTTAGAAGAGATGGGTCAAAAGATTGAGCTTTCCAAAAAACCTGATCAACGCAATAGATTATGGCTTAGTGAAGAGATCCATCATGTGTTGAAGAATCATGGAGTAAGTAACTAGTGAAGATTAGACTTATTTATTTTTGTATATTTTTCTCTTCAAATTTCAACATATCTTTTGCTAATGTGATTATTTGTTCTTTGTTACTAGGGAATGGAAAAAGTTCAAGGCATTGTCCTAAAGTTTGCTTCACTAGAAGAATTACACTTGAATCATGAAGCTTTCTTGAAAGCAGAAAATCTAAAATTATTAAAAATCTATAATGTGCAACTATCTCAAGGCCTTAGTCATCTTCCTGACAATTTGCGGGTTATGGAATGGCTTGGATATCCTTTAAAGTTGTTGCCAAACAGTTTTCAAGTATCCTAATCTTGTGCAACTCATTATGCCTCATAGTTCCATTAAAAGTATATGGAAGGGAAAGAAGGTATAATTATCTATTATGCAAGTGTGTATGTATGTCTTTTCATAAGTTAAATTGATGTTTTCCTAATTTCTTTTCTATCTCTAATGTTTTATTGTAGAGTCTATATGAGTTAAAGATTCTTGACCTTAGAGCTTCTGAAAATTTGTTCGAAACCCCATATTTCTCAGGACTCCCAAATCTTGAGAAATTGATTTTTGAAAGTTGTATAAAATTATTTAAGATATATCCATCTATTGGAAATCTCAAACGACTTATTTTATTGAACTTGAGTGATTGCAAATCACTTGAGAGCCTACCATGTGAAATTAGCTTGGATTCTTTGGAAATTTTAATGCTTTCTGGTTGTTTGAAAGTCAAAAAATTTCCAAAAATTGTGGGAGATATGAGAAATTTATCAAAATTATATTTGGATGGGACTGCAATAAAAGATCTTCCTTTGTTGATGGAGCGTTTATCAGGCCTTATTGTTCTGAATTTAGAAAATTGCAAGGGCTTGTTGACTCCTCCAAGAGTCCTTGCTACTTTGACGTCTCTCAAAAATCTCAATTTGAAAGGTTCTCCCGTATTTGATAAATTGCCGAAGAACCAAAGGAATGCGGAAGATGTTGAGGAGCTTGATATTGCTGTAAGACAAGAACGCTCTCGTGGATTTAAATGGCAGCTGCTTACACCACGATACTTCAATCATGGTTCATTGCCAAATTCTAACAATGCCTTGGTATTGCCTAGTTTATTCTCAAGCTTGCGGTCATTGACAGAATTGAATTTGAGTTATTGTAATTTATCAGACGGAGCAATTCTCAGTCATCTAAGCAGGTTGACATCGTTAGAAGGGCTGAATCTAAGTGGAAATATGTTTGGGTACATCTCGGAGAGTATCTCTCAACTTTCTAAGCTCAAGCGCCTTTACCTGAATGACTGCAGCAGGCTTCAATCATTGCCAAAATTTGCATCAAGCGTTCAATTCGTAAGTCGTTACATTGGCAAAATAGAATCAGGTGATTTGCTGCGGTGAAGACTGATGAAATAGGAGGGTATCTTCTCTATGGCTCTTGGTCAGGGGTTCAGGGTGTCAGAGTTGCAACTGACAACTACGACAAACTTCCATGGATGCAGGTCCCTCTCTCTCTCTCTCGCTCTCTCTCTCTTTTAGGGGTTACAGTGTCAGAGTTGCAAATGACCATGACAACAATTGTCATGGCTTGCAGTGCCCTCTCTCTATCTACAATGAAATTTAACATTTTTTGTGTGGTCTATCTTTGACAGCTGGGCATTGATCTTGGCAGAGTAGCGTATTGTCTTTTACCCGCAGATGGGATTCCAATGTTGTTCAACAATTTGAATAATGGTTGCTTTGTTAAACACCGACTTGATCAGCATTCAGATGATGGAGGCAACTACTTAGGATGTGCACTGTATTTTGAATACATTGATTGTGGCCGCGATTTTGCGATTGTGCGTCTAGACCCAGCTCATTTCTATAGAGGAACTCTTTTAACAGATTTTGTTTTGCACTTCGACACTGATGAAGGTCCTCTCAAAGAACCACTGTATTTATGGGGCGGTAGTAAGGGAACTTGCGAACCACGTAGATTTTGTGTATATATACCGCGTATATGGTTTGTAGAAAAATCATATAATATGGATAGATGGAGCTACATCGAGGCTTCAATTATATCTCCTTGTCCAAAAATGGAGATCCGTAAGTGTGGAGGTCATCTGATATACGAGCGAAATGCCCAAGACTTTGTCCAATTGTTTAATGGTTATAAGGGCACTATATGGCAATGGACGCCTTGGACTTAGGTGTCTGTTCTTGAGGAGAGTCACAAATGGATGGATGCAGGATGACATCGTCATTACCAATGCTACATGTAAGTTTGTTTTAAATATGTTATTGTTAGGAATTATCCTATGTATTAAGAAGGGAGTAACTCGATATTATTGTGTTTGAATGGCCAATGGTAAGTCAATAATACTCGAACAAGGAGTTCACTTGCCACTTGATAGAATATTTGGGAACTGTTTGCTGACATTAATCCCTATTTTTGTTTTTCTTTTCATTTTTGTATAATAGATAATAGTTACTATATTATACTAAAAATCTCTAGTAAGCTTGCCTTGATGCGATTTCATTGAAAAATGGCATTGTCATTAGTTTTGCAAGCATGAATTTTGTTTTTGTTTGAACAGTCGGTGAGAAGCATGCTCTTTCTTCCTGGATATTTTACTGTTAGCCATCATTTTGGAACGGCTAATAATTAGATGGATGTTATTTGCAAGGACTCAAGGACTTCATTTAGAGCATCGAATGGCTAGTTTGGAGCCAATTGCTGATATTGGTATCTTTTTTAGTTGTTCAACTAAAGGATGATATAAATTCGATTTTATAAGATTTTGTGCTGTGACAAGCTTCTGATTAAGTGTAATATCTTAGGATTCAAGCCGTATAAAACTTTGTAAACTCTTTTTCTGTTTGGATTGCTTAATTTAGTCAATTTTCTTCACATTAGCAATATTTTTTTCTCCTTTCAACCTCATCAAAGAAAGATTTTAGCTTATTATGTATTGGATTTCTCTCATTGATTTGACATCTCTCAAAAGTGTCAATTTGTCAAGCTCTTTGATGTTTGATAGAATGGCAAAGAACCAAAGGAATATGGAAGATGTTGAGGAACTTGATATCCATGGAACTGCTACAAGACAAGAACGCTCTTGTAAATTTAAACGGCAGCTACTTACACCATGTTTCTTCAGGCATTGATCATTGCCAAATCCTGACATTGGCTTAGTATTGCCTTCTTTATTCTCAAGCCTGTGCTTGTTGACAAGTTTGAATTTGAGTGATTGTAATTTGTCAGACGGAGCAATTCTCAATCATCTAAGCCGGTTGACATCATTGGAAGTGCTAAATCTAAATAGAAATATGTTTGAGTACATCCCAGAAAGTATCTCTCAACTTTTCTAAGCTCAGGTGCGTTTGCTTGAATGACTGTAGCAGGCTTCGATCTTTGCCAAAATTTGCACCAAGCGTTCAATTCGCATGTCGTTGTAGTGGAAAAATACCCTATGATGAATTTGCTGTGGTGAAGACTGATGAAATAGGAGTTTATATTCTCTGGTAATCTTGGTCAGGGGTTCAGGGTATCAGTGTTGCAAATGACGACTACTACGAACTTCCGTGGATGCAGGTCTCTTTCTCTTTCTCTCTCTCTCTAGCTCTTTTTTAGGGGTTCAAAGTGTTAAGAGTTACAAATGACCAAGACAACAATTGTCATGGCTAGCAGCTGCCCTCTCTCTATCGACAACAAAATTTAACATTCTCTGCGTGGTCTATTTTTTACGGCTGGCCGTTGATCTCATCAGAATAGCGTATTGTCCTTTACCCACGGATGGGATTCCAATGTTGTTCAACAATATGAATAATGGTTGCTTTCTTAAACTTCAATCAGGATTAATCCGGTAGAAGCGACTGGTTGGGATGTGCTCTGTATTTTCAATACGAGAGTCGTGGCTGGTCATTGGGGATTGAACATGTTCTTTTAGCTCATTGGTATGAAGGAACTATAGCAGATTTTGTTTTTCATTTCGACACTGATGAAGGTCCTCTTAAAAAACCCCTGTGTTTCGTGGACCCTAGTGAGGGACGTTGGCCACATGGGCCACGAAGATTTTGTGTATGTATAGCACACATTTGGTTTATAGAAGAATCCTATAATGTAGATAGATGGAGCTACATTAAGGTTTCAATTACATCTACTTGTCCAAGCTTGGAGATCCATATGTGTGGAGGTCATCTGATTCACAAGCGAAATGCCCAAGACTTTCTTCAACCGTTCAAGGTTTATAAGAACCATATGTTGTTTTGGACTTGGGCGACTGTTCGTGGGGAGTCTCAGATATGGATGGGAAGCAGGATGACATCATCATTAACGATGCTACATGTAAGTTTATTTTAAATATCTTATTGTTTGGCATTATGCTATGTATTAGCAGGGAGTCACTACACATTGTTGCGTTTGAATTACCAATGGTAAGGCAGTTGTACTTAGCCCCAAGGGTGTGGTTGAGATGGTAGAGGCCCGTGTGGGATTTCCTACAAAGTAGGGATCGTGAGTTCGAAAAACAAAATTTAGATAAAAAAAAAAGGCATTTGTACTCAAACAAGGAGTTCACTTCTCACATGATTGAATATTTTGGCATTAACACAATTTCATTGTAATTATTAGTAATTATTGAGGAATGGCTAAATTAGGTAGATGTTAAGTTGATAATAAATGACTTATGGATGGATTGCTTGAAAAAATAGGATGTCTACTTAAAAGCAATATTCTGAAAGGGAGGAGAGTTGAAGTAGGAGGCAGTGTTTCAAATGCACAATAGAGGTTGTCAATCCATCGCATACAAGTTATCTCTGTTTCCATTCCCAAATTCTGACTGAAAAAGAGAGATGCAATCTAAGGAAGAAAGTCATGAATACGAAACCGACCAAAACTTACAATTCTTATATCAAGTAGCAAAATGGAATTACCTAGTTACATGATTGCATTTACTGATGCCTAGATGCAAATTGGACGAATAAGTAGCCATACAGTATCAGTTTGACCTACAACAGCCTTTGAATAATCGTTCCTAATGCTATTTTGAAAAGAACTGTTGAATGGAATGCAACCTTGTATGAAAACATCTCAATTTTTTTCATTGAAGGGATCAAAATTATCCCCACCGTTAGAAAACGCGTCCTAGAGCAGGTTAGACACGCAAAAAGCTTAAACAGAGAGTCATGCAGAAAGGTCTGCACCTTGAAACCTCCGGTTGCGTTTCCAGACCGCCAACCCCACCATTTTAGTAAAAGTAAACAAAGTTGAAAGTCTACGAAGGCTGAAGAAAGAAGGCAAAGACTCCCAGCACCCGTCTCTGGTTATGACTCCTTTCGTTGCATTAAGCGTGAGATCCACGAAATGTTTTTGGGTTAGCGTGTCATCCCCCTTTAAAAAACGCGTAAACGTTTCAACGCGTAAACACACCAACCCACCAACCCAACATTTTTGAAAAAGTAAACAATGTTGAAAGTCTACAAGCTGAAGGAAGAAGACTAAAGACTTTGATTTCTTATACATCGTGAGCTGTTAGCGTCCCTAGCAACTATAGCCGTTAGATCAAGTGGAATCCAGAAGTGCAAGATCCATCCGAAAGACGAGTGAAGTGTGAAGCAGTGTGAATATTACTGGTTGGCATTTTAGTGCTGTTCCCACTATCTAAGATGAATATAAAGAAGATTTCATTTTGGATAATTTGACAACTTTGCCGCTTCACGGTTTCGTTAGTCGCCGGTGAAGCAGTGTCTGCACCTTTCTCAAACCTCCAAGCCGGGTGAAGCAGCGTAATTCTCCAATGGCTTCCGCTACCAATATAGCAGCATCTTCTTCCTCTTTGTTGCGCCGATGGAAGTACGATGTTTTTCTTAGTTTTAGAGGTGAAGACACCCGCAAGAACTTTGCAGATCATTTATATGTTGCTTTGTGTCATAAGGGAATTAAAACCTTCAGGGACGACGAAAAACTTGACAGGGGAAAGCCATCTCATTAGAGCTCTTCAAAGCCATAGAAGAGTCAAGATTCTCGATCATCATCTTTTCAAGAAATTATGCGTCGTCAACATGGTGCCTAGATGAACTTACAAAGATTGTTGAGTGCATGAAACAAAAGAGTATGATTGTTTATCCTGTCTTTTACCATGTGGATCCCTTTGAAGTACGCTGTCAAAGTGGAGGTTTTGCGGAGGCCTTTGTTAAACATGAAGAAGATTCTAAGGAAAATAAAGAAAGAATGCAAAGATGGAGAAATGCCTTGAGAGAAGTGGCCAATATCTCTGGATGGGATTTAAAGAACAGGTGACACTATTATAGCTTCTTTTAGTTAGAATTCTTTGATTTTTAGTTCAAAAAATAACAATTCCTTTTACTTTCTTAATACAATAACAAATGAAAACTGTGTGGGGTAAATTTATTTTATTATTGTGTCGAATATATTGTGTATTTTTTAACCAAGAATGAACTTTATAGTATAATGCATTTTACTTTCTTACTTTCCTTTTTTGCTTTAGGTTTGACTTATTTGAACTGATAAGATTTAGTAGTAGGTTTATTCACATAATGTCTCGAATGAACAAAAAAAAAAGTTTCAAACAATTAGTTTATTCATACTAGTTGCTGAAACCAAATTCTACTTGTCCCAAGGAGTCGGTCACCTAGTTTTGTCATTGTTCAATTGGGAAAATTGGAAGTCTACTTGCAAACCACGAAATGTGTTATCTTCAAATAACTACAAATCATTACAAATTAAAAACCTCACTTAGTTTGTAGCATCTTTTCAAAGTCCCTATGAATACGTAAAGGTAAATAGAACCTAATGCTTTCACATTAAGACTTTGTGGTTGACAAATTTAATATATTTGACATGAGTGCCAATGTTTTTTTTTTTTTCTTAATTGAGGCCAATAGCGCCACTCTCCTACAAGAACATGCACATTCAAGCCATAACCTACACGAAAGGTTAAGTTTTCACCATGTATAGCTGATTTTTTATTTAAAGTGAAGGCACACTATTGAATTCATGAATATTAGTAGAAAGGAAGATAAGGGAGAATTCTTTTTAACTAAATCAATTTAATTAAGAAAAGTAATGGTAAGATGATAAAATGTCAATTAATAGGCCTTTTATGTGTTAAGCCAAAGGATGATTGTGGAGTTTAATCGACAAAATTATATTGACAATCAATCATTAAAATCAAAGTTAGAAAACATATGGCAATTGATTGTCCGTGTTTTGCGTCAAACAAATCAAGTAAACCTCGATTATAGCGCTTTACAAAATACTACAATCTCCATTTTTTGTCAACCCAAGCTGAAATAAAAATATTTAATAATTTTTCTCTTTTTCTGTTTTATGATTCATCTCATGAAAATTATTATTATTATTCTTCTCTTAATTTGCAGCTATGAGTCAACAATTATCAATAAAATTTCTGCTGAGATACTTGGTCAATTGAATTTTTTATGTTCAAGTGTTTCAAAGAACCTTATTGGAATATCCTCTCGCATAGAGAAAATGATAAGTTTGTGTGAAGATTTGAAGATGGATGATGTTTGCTTTATGGGAATATATGGGATGGGTGGAATAGGTAAAACAACTCTTGCACATTCTATTTATGAAAAACTTTCTTGTCAATTTGAAGCTAGTGTCTTTCTTGACAATATTAGAGAAAAAACCAAAATACATGGTCTAGTTGCTTTACAAAGAGAACTCCTTTCCATAATCCTTAAAGAAAGAGAAATTGACATACATAATGTTAAGGAAGGAGTTGATATGATCCAAAAAAGATTGCATGGTAAAAAGGTTCTTATTATTCTTGATGATGTAGATAAACTTGAGCAGTTATGTGCATTGGCACAAACACGTGATTGGTTTGGTGGAGGAAGTAAAATCATCATAACAACAAGAAATAAACGTATTTTGATTGAGCATGATGTTGGTGAAGATGAAACATATGAGGTTAAAGAATTGAATTACGTAGAAGCTCTTGAACTTTTTAGTTGGAAAGCCTTTAAGGAAGACCAACCTCCTACAACTTTTATGGAGCTATCCAAGGAGTTTTTGAAATATGCAAATGGTCATCCTTTAGCTCTTGAAGTTTTGGGTTCATCCTTATATCATAGAAGTCAAGATTTATGGAAAAGTATGCTGAGAAAAGTAAAAAGATTTGGTAATGATAAAATCCATGCTATTCTTCAAGTGAGTTTTGATGAACTATCAGAAATGGAGAAAGAAGTTTTTTTGGATATTGCTTGTTTCTTAAATAGGGAGGAAGAAGATCGTGCAAGAGAGATATTAGAAAGTTGTGGTTATGAACCAAATATCATTATAGATGACCTCATTAGTAAGTCTTTTATAAAAATCCATCAAGACATATTGTGGATGCATGATTTGTTAGAAAATATGGGCCAAAAGATTGTTTATTCTGAATCTTTCGAAGAACCTGGCTCACGCAGTAGATTGTGGCTTACTCAAGATATCTATCATGTTTTGAAGAATGATACAGTAAGTAACTAATAAAACTAGACTTATAAATTTTTGTATATATTATACTTTGCTCAAATTTTAGCATATATTTCATTAATGTAATTTTTGTTCTTGGTTATTAGGGTACGAGAAAAGTTAAGGGGATGGTCCTAAAGTCTTCTTCACAAGAAGAATTACATTTGAATCCTAAAGCCTTCTTGAAAGTGAAAAATTTAAAATTGTTAAAAATCTCTAATGTTCTCCTCTCTCAAGGCCTTAATCATCTTCCTAACAAGTTACGGGTTATAGAATGGCTTGGATATCCTTTAAAGTCTTTGCCAAAAAGGGTTATACCTCCTAACCTTGTGGAACTCATTATGCCTTCTAGCTATATTAGAAGTGCATGGAAGGGAAAAAAGGTACAATCATCTTTCATGCAATTGTGTTTGTGTGTGTATGTCTTTCCATAAATTAAATTGATAATTTCTTAATTTCTTATTTTCTAATATTTTATTACAGAATTTATATGAGTTAAAGATCCTTGATCTTAGATACTCTCACAATTTAATCAAGACCCCAGATTTCACGGGACTTCCAAATCTTGAGAAATTAATTCTTCAAGGTTGTGTGAAATTATCTAAGGTAAATCCATCTATTGGAAATCTCAAACGACTTATTTTATTAAACTTCAAAGATTGTAAATCTCTTAGTAGCCTTCCATGTGACATTAGCTTAGATTCTCTTGAAATTCTTATTCTTTCTGGTTGCTTGAAAATTAAGAAGTTTCCAGAGATTGTGGGAAATATGAAAAGATTGTCGCAACTATATTTGGATGGGACTTCTATAAAAGAGCTTCCTTTGTCGATGGAGCATTTAACTAGCCTTACTCTCATGAATCTGGAAAGTTGCAAGGGCTTGTTGACTTTTCCAAGAGTCCTTTCTACTTTAACATCTTTAAAAAAACTCAACCTATCCGGTTCTTTGATATTTGATAAAATTCCAATGAAACAAAGGAATGTGAAATATCTTGAGGAACTTGATATATGTGGAACTACTATAACACAAGCACACTCTCATGGCTTTGGACCGTGGCTACTTACATCAAGATTTTTCAATCGTTGGTCATTGCCAAAACCCGACATTGGCTTGGTGTTGCCTACTTTGTTCCCAAGCTTATGCTTCTTGACAGAATTGAATTTAAGTTATTGTAATTTGTCACATGGAGCAATTCCTAGTGATCTGAGTGGGTTGTCATCATTGGAAGTTCTAAATCTAAGTGGAAATAAGTTTGAGTACATTTCGGGAAGTATCTCTCAACTTTCTAAGCTCAAGCATGTTTACTTGGATGATTGTAGTAGGCTTCGATCATTGCCAAAATTTGGATCGAGTATCCAACTTGTAAGGACTTCGTACTGTACCTTATTGGAAAGAAATTTGAATGAAAGTGATATAATCACTTGTGATGAGAAAGGCCTTTATGTTCTAAGGGGTAATAGTTTAGGTAATAATGATTACTTCGTTCAAAATCCGGACATAGTGGTTATCAAACAACCTCAGGTATCCTCCCTCTCTCTCTCTCCTCCCCTCTTCCCCTCTCCCTCACAAGTACAGGTACCTCACTCATCTACAATTAACATTTTTTTTTTTTGTTCATTTCTGATAGGAACCCATTGATCCTGGCAGAGGAGTGCATTGTGTTTTACTCGGAGATGAAATTCCAATGTTGTTCAATAATCTAAATAATAATGGTTGCTTTGTTAAACTCCAAATTGATCGAGATTCAAATGATAGAGGCAACTGGTTGTTATGTGCTTTGTATTTTGAGTATGAAGCCCCCTCACTTTGTAAATATGTAGAATGTTCAGGCGAATTTGTTATTCATTTTGACACTGATGAAGGTCCTCTTAAAAAACCCCTAATCCTCCATTACCCTACTAGGCTATATAGATATTGTGTATATATACCACTATTCTGGTTTAGAGAAAGATCACATAACATTGATACATGGAGCTACATCGAGGCTTCAATTACCTCTTCAGCCATGGATGTCCATATGTGTAAGGGTCGTCTAATATACAAGAGAAATGCCGAAGACTTTCTCCAAATTTGTGCTGCTTATCCCTTCTTCATTCAGGTATGTACCTAAGCGTTTGTTCATGGAGTCACTAGTGACAAGATATTACTGTCAGGAATCAGGACGACATCGCCCATTACCTCTGAGTGACTGATGAAACAAGCATGTTTTTGAATATCTTATCATTAGACATTATTTTGTGTATTAAACAAGTTAACTAAATACTCACAACGAGTTCATTTGCCACACTAATTGAAAATTTTGGAATTGTTTACTAACATTAGTTCTTTTTTTCTTTTTCATTTTTACGTAACAAATAGCAGTTACGGTATTCTATTTAAGAATGTATAGGAAGCTAGCTTTGAACACAATTTCATAGAAAAAAGGAGTTGGCTTTACCTCTGCAAGCATGATATTCTATTTTGCTTGAATGATTGGTTATAAACATGCCTTTTTTTCTTGAATTTTAGGTTGTTAGCCATTGATGTGGAATCAATGAAATAGATGGATATTAATGTACTAATAAATGATTGCAATATTTACTCAAAAAAGGACTCTATTTGCATCATTGAATCGATAGTTTGGAATCAACTGCTGATAGTAGTTTCTCTATTTCTATTATTTAGTCAATTGAAGATGATTTAATGTAGTTTTCAACAAAGGTTTCACACAAGTAAAGAAACACAGAAATATAGAAACACAGCATATTATAGTTCATTGATCATATTAAAGCCCTTTTTTAATTGCTGCTTTCTTTAGATTTTAGTTCTTTAACATTTAAGAACTTTCCCGTATCACTAAACAATTCAAACAGTCAGCTATAGTGAAGCCACCAATTCAAAACACAAGGTGTTCATGTGTGAATTCCAACACAAAATAAACAGGTAAAGTTCAACACAAGCGAAACAACAAAATAAGGCTCAAACAAGTTTGAGATCTATTTAATTGTTAATCTATGCTTGAGTTCCCAAACCAACCCCATCAGCAATTTAAACAGCCTTGTATCATTTTACTCCCCTCCTACTCTTCTCCTTCAAGGCTGGAAAGGTCAAAAATCCACTTCAGAGTCTTCAAAACAAACCAAAAGAACTTTCTATTCAGAGAGGTATACCTTTGGCTTGTAGATATAACCACCATAATGAGACATTCATGACTTCAGCTCCACACAACAAATCATAAGATATTAGCTTGAATCACTGAAATTTTGTTCAGATTAAGGCATCAATAACTCAAATGGAAGCAATAACATCTTCCACGCTTTGAATTTCTTCTCCCCCATCCTCTTCGTACTCGTCGCTCTCGCCCCTATACCCATCAACCTCAGACCTTTCGTTCAGATAGTTCACCGCAGCCCGAGCCAGCACCAACTTATCTGAATTCAAAATGTCAAACAAGTGCATTGTCCTCGGCGTCAATATGCTGCTAAGCCACACAGTATCCAATATTTCGGTCGTCAAGAACATCGACTTCTCTTTCTGGTCGACACATCGGATTGAATTTGTTTATGCCTCTAAAATAAATATTAAAAATCAGTGTTCAATCCGAAGTCCTGAGGCAGTCTGCACTGAAAGATGTTCACATATGGACTAATGTATAAGACGGAGTGACAGCTCCCAGCAAGCGCTATGCAATTTGGCCGGGCTTGGCAGGAGTGTGTCCGCGCAAACTCCAGTGAGGACGTCAGGTTCATTTTCTAGATAGTTTGTCTCGTGTAAATATGCCATGTAATATCTTATACAAATAAGTAAAATTTATCTCGAAAAAGATAATTTTTAACAAGATATTAAAGTTTATAATTCAAACAAATAAGATGTTATTATGACTTATGATTCAAGTGAAGGACATTTTTCGTTATGACTTGTAAGATTTGTATGATTCTATAGAAGCAAAGTTGTTCAATTTCCGGAAAATGCTTCAAGAAGAAATAAAAGCCCTTACCTAAGTACGAATGTTCATGTGTTAATGCCAGCATGAAGTAAATGGGTAAAGTTCAACACAAACCAAAAAGCAAGATAGAAGCTCAAACAAATCTCAGATCTATTCAACTCTCCTCCTTGAAGGCTAGAAGGGTCAAAGATCCATTTCAGGGTCTACAAAACAACCCAAAAGAGCTTTCTATTCACACATGCCTTGGCTTCAAGAAGGAAACACTCACAGCTTCAATTCCATACAACAAATTTCCTAGATAAAGGCCATGCAAAACTGGGAGATATCACAGATGGCTCGGCTTTTAAGAACATCAAGACTCATCTCTGTAGGCCCAGCACTGCTTGAATTCCGTCCAGTTCTCTCTTGAACCTGTCCATGGAGCTTGCATAAATCATCTTGCTTTCTCACACATGGCAAAACAGCAATCATCTTTATTATATATTTGGTTTTATTCACAAATCTTTATTATACTTGAATCTCTGTTATTTTTTTCTAATAAGTTGTCTTTGCTATGAATTGAAATTTTTATTTTTATTTTTTATTATCTTGAAGAGTTTTTTTGAAATAAATCTTACTTATTTATCATCCTCACTGTATCCTTCCTCACCTTATATAATCTATTTTATTTAATTAGTGTCAATCAAGACACCTATACCATTGAGAAGAGATGAGAACATAGATAATGAACAAAAGTAAAAGAAAATAGACATGAGTTAATAAATGAATAACATGTTGTTTATAAATATATTTTTTATAATTTTTGTTAAAAATGTGGCTTTTTTATTTTAAATAAATGATTGTGGTGGATTTTTAAGATTATCTTTCTTGAAATGCTTTGTTTACTTAAAGCAACATTTATTTGCATGAGTTTATTAGACAAATAATGTGAATAAAAAAATCCTATAATTTTAAAAGATATAGTCCCAAACTATAAGAGTATTTTTTTAGGGAGCATAATGAATCTCCTATAATTTCATGATAGTGAAAGGAATATTTTTAAATTGTAGGAGTTTTTTACACTCTCTTGGTTATTAGAGAGCACAAAAAATTGAAGTTATAGTCCTAAACTAAGCTTCACAAGATGAATCATATTTGAATTGAAAAACCTTCTTAAAAATGAAGAATTTATGATTTTAGAACTTACAATGTGAACCTTTTGCAAGGCCTTGTAATCATTTGTCTAACAGATTGTGAGCTTGGAAATGATTTGGATATCCTTCAAAGTTTTCCTAAAAATGTTTGTACCTACTAATATTGCTTATTGTGCCTTATTGCCACAATAGCAATATAAGGAAGAAAAACAAAAAGGTAGGGTCATCACTAATTCAAGTATATCTGTATGCGTGTCTCTAATGGTAAAAACTAAACAGAGCTTGAACTCTAAAAGGACCAAAAAAAGAAGACTAAGAAATTCTTCTCTGGTCTCTGCTCATTGTATTGCAGTGTGCTTTGATTTTCTTCGCTTAATTTGTCTCATATCAATCATACAATCTCCCTTTGTAGGTCCACAGCCGAACTTGGAGTGCTCGTTTAAACGGGCTAGTGAGTGAGAATTAGGCAATTTCATGTAGCTTTGGGGTCGTTTGTTGAGTCTATGAGTGCCGGAATGCGGCCTGTTGTTTATATGTACACACCGGTGGTTCGGAGTGTGTGTGAATTGAAACTTTTGTTAAAGCTAGGGAAATGATTCAGCGGATCGAGTTGAATCGATGTGATTTGAATGTGGCGGTGTATAATGTGCTGATTCATGGGCGGTGCAAAACCAAAGAGCCTGGGAGGGTCTTGAGATTAATGATTCATTGTGCAGAAAGGGTTTGAAAGCGGATGTAGTTACGTATTGTACATTAGTACTTGGTATGTGCAAAGTGCAAGGTTTCAGGTTTTGAGAGAATGGTGAATGAAATGATTGATTTGGGATTGGTTCCAAGTGAAGAAGCAGTTTCTGAAGCTGTGGGGGGACTGAGGAGGAACAAGAGAACTGAAGAGGCTTATAATATTGTAAAGAGGGTGGAGAGAGTTGGAGTTTTGCCTCGCTTGTTTGTCTATAATACATTGATGAATTCTTTGTGTAAAGAAGGGAAATTGGATGAAGCGGTGTTACTTTTTAATAACGTAGGCAACAGGGGTTTGTTTCCAAATGATATTACTTACTCTATTTTGATTGATTCATATTGCAGAAGAGGGAATTTGGATGTTGCGTATTCTTATCTCGGTAAAATGTCAGAGGCTACTGTGTCCCTACAATTCTTTGAACAATGGGGAACGCAAGTTTGGCAAATTGGGCGAAGCAGAGCTTCTCTTTGATCGGATGATTGATAAAGGATTGGTGCCAACAGTTGCAACATATACATCATTAATAAGTGATACTGCAGAGAAGGAGAAATGAACAAAGCATTTAGGCCATGAGATGACTGGGAAAGGCATCGGGCCAAATACTTACACCTCTACTGCACTTATTTCTGGCCTCTGTCGTGCAAATATGATGGCCGAAGCAAGTAAATTGTTTGAGGAAATGGTGGAGAGAATCATTCTGCCAAATGAGGTAACTTATAATGTCATGATAGAGGGTCACTGTATGAATGGTAACACAGTAAGAGCCTTTGAGTTGTTTGATGAAATGGTTGAGAAGGGCCTCAAACCGGACACATACACGTACAGACCTTTGATAAGTGGTCTTTGTTCTTTGGGTAGAGTTTCCGAAGCCAAAGAATTCATAGATAACCTTCACAAGGAGCGTTGCCATTCCAACAAGGTTCTTTAAAACACTTGAACATGAAGAATTCAATTGATGAAGTATCTCTCCCACAATATTCCTAACAATTGTTGACTCATAACTGCAAAGTAAGAAGATAAAAATAATCATTTTTATGAGAGAAACATAAAAATTGACTAGATGTAGTAGATGTTTTTATTTTAGCTTGGTTCAATCAAAATAGAGATTCCAATATTTTGTAAAGTATTTTCGTTGAGGTTTATTTGTTTTGTTTTGCACACAACAAGGAGATTTGATAGTTTAATGGTTGATTGTCACTCTAAATTTATTACGTAAAATTTTATATTGTAGAATTATCCTTTAGCTTAACCATTTCAATGACATTTACTCCTTGCTTAAAGAAATATGATAAAAGTAAAAAGAATTTAAGTTGTTGGTCGCTAAATGTGTTTCCCACCATGAATTACATTTTGATTTGCATTATGTAATTCAAAATATAAATAGCTACCTTTCTAACCTTGGCAAAAAACATTTTGAATAAAATTTTTATAATATTTATAAATTTCTTCAAAAGAAAATTCCTTTATGATTACAATAAATTTGGCTTCTCCATTTAATGACTTCCCCACACATACACATGCAAACACATTACATTGAGACGTTTTGCTTAAAATAGTTGATTTCATAATCCAACAAGTCATCGTATCTTTACAATTGGCCTTAGTTTGAAATGTTATCTAAGTTAAAAAAAAAGATTTGATTTGCTAGAAACTTCATAATTTATTTAATTTACGACTTAAAGTATTCTAACGACTTCGAACTTTTGTCTATAAAGACATATGTATCAATTTTGTTTTATCATCAAATCATTATTTTTTTAATTAAATTGATTTAGTTAAAAAAAAATTTCTCCTTTCTTTTTCTTGATATTAATACTCAATAATTCAATAATTCAATAATTCAATAATTCATCAATTCAACTATTTGTCTTTATATTGAATAAAAAATCAACTATATATAGTGACGAGTTAACTTTGAAAGGATTCAGGCAAGATAAAAGGTTATGGCTTGAATGGTCATTTAGGTTATAACAAAAATCATTATACTTGTAAAGGAATGGTGCTATTGGCATCAATTGAAGAAAAGGTTGTCAATCATGTCAATATATATGTAATTTCGTCAAGTAACAAAGTCCTAATGTGAAAATATTGGGTCGTATTTAACTTTACCCATTTTACAGCAACTTAGAAAAGATATTCCAAACTAAGTGAGGATTAAATTCTTAAGTTGTATTATTTGGTGGCTATTTGAAGATGACAAGTGCCATGTTTCACAAGGAGACTTCCAATGTTGCCCAACTGGCCAGTGGAAAAACTAGGGATGATCAATTCGTTGGGACAAGCAGAATTTTTTTCAGCAATTAGTATGTCGTATTTAGCCTAAACTTTCATTTGATTAGTTTCAACGCCTAAATCTCGTACCATGGCTATCGATGAAGAAAATGTAGCAAATCCAGCAAGATATGAAGGTTGAATGCGGCAAAAGACTTAAGCGTTGACTCCCATAGGAAGCTATGGACAAAAAATAAAAGAAAAAATAATTAAGGGGACTACGGTGATAATCTATCTAGGACAGAGGTAGTTTCTTGCAAGACCGTGCGACAAACTTAAAAGTAGTTCATTGCTGATAAAGCAACGTCATTGAATGGCCAAATCATGTGGATATCTTTTCAATTCTCATTGTCGTTGATCTTACCAATGATCATTTTTATTTTTATTTTTATGATATCTCTTTTTAAAATCACAACTTCAGGTAATTTTCTTCCAAGTACGAAATTAAATACTGACGTGGTATGGAATGGAAGACTTCTATAGGGAAAATTCGAAAAGCTATATCCTAATTTTAAATGGTGGTTAAGATTCGGTTTTCCCTTTTTTTCTTTAAAATTTTTTCAAGCAATTTTAATGCTTTAATAATTTATGGATTTTAGAGCCATTATGATTTGTCTTATTTCCTTGAATTTACAGCTTATAGAAGCGTGTAAAGAATCTTTTATTTATCATTAAATCAATGAATTTACTATTGACTAGTGAGCTCATGAGGAAAAAAAATTAGTTCGCATAGAAAGAAATATATATGTCAAAAATTTTATCCTCAAAGTTGTTAAGTTTATCGGACAATCTTCGGTAGAAGACAGCAACTGCTATCTTACACAAAATGAAAAAAAAAGAAAAAGAAAAAGAAAAAAGAAAAGGGAATAATGTTATTAAACAGTTTCAAAATATTAAATCAATGTGGCAAGGGAACTCCTTGTTTAAGTTTTGTTGCCTTGCCATCGGTGCCATTCAAACAAAATAATGATTGGTTACTCATTGTTTAACACACAGAATGATGTCTAGCGAGAACAGTTCAAAAATATGCTTTACATGTATCGTTGGTCATTCAGAGGGACTGAGGATGTCACCCTGCTTCCCATCCATACTTGATTCTCCTCACCAGAGATTCCATGAACAGACGCCTAGATCCATAGGCGAAAGCCAAAATGATAAGCCCCATAAATTTGGACAAAGTGTTGAGCATTTTGCTTGTGTATTAGATGAGCCCCACACATTTGGACCTCCGTGGCTGGACAAGTAGATGTAATTGAAGCCTTGATGAAGCTGAATTTGTCCACATTATATGATCTTTCTACAAACCAGATGCGTGGTATATATACACAAAATCTATATAGCCCAATCACGACTTTTCTGTTTTTCTGCTGTATTACATTATTAGTTATATATTTCGAGGTCGTCCTATAAAAGGGACTGTATGTTAATTTTAGATAAATTAAGTGCATGGAAACAAAGCTCACTACAATACAATGACCAGAGACTTAGAGCACTGAGTCTTAGTCTTCTTTCTTCGGCATTTTTTAGACTTCCAACATCGTTTACTTCTTGACTTTAGGAGAGCCACTAAAGCTATGCCAGTCTTCCTCTATTTCTTTTAGCTTTTCTCATGTCTGACCTGCTTTTTCACTTTGTGTTCAAATTTGTTTCCACTTATTTTTAATCATTCTTATTCAATAATTAACTAGAAATTAAAAGTATTAATTTCTTTCTGACACAAAGCGGCATAAAGATGATCCGTAAAGTTCTTGCAGGTGTCTTAACCTCTAAAACTAAAAAACTAAAAAACTTGGTATTTACTCCAAGGCAATAATGATGATGATGAAGAAGAAAAAGAAGAAGAAAAAAGAAGCTGTTATACTGGTGGCAAAAGCCACTGGAGACTTGCTCTGCTTTACCGCTTGCTTAAGAAATGGGAACAAAAGGAAGAAAATTCACTGAGCTTGGAGGTTAGAGAAGAGTGCAAGCATTCCTATCTCATTATTAACCAAACCGCGTGGCGAAAAAAAGTGTGGAAAATACCAAAGGTTGCAAACGTGTGCAAGAGGAAAAGTCTAAAAGAGACGTGAAAAACAACTGCCGTAAAGAAGCCTGCACAGAAAGATCAAAGCCACACCTACCTTGTCATGAAAGTCACCTGGAAGCATTTAAGCCAAATAGAGGAAGTGCCCGAATATCTAAGTCGCCACCAAACCTACTCTGCATTAAAAGCCCACTGGGAGGAACAGAAAAGGATAGGAGGAAGTAACTCTCCTGTCATGCGACTGTATCAAGACTCTGCTCGTCATTCCTTTACACAGAGAATCGAAAAAGGTCTCTAGAGCATGTTTCTGCCTCTCCAGAATTGAGAAACCTGTTCTCCACCATGTATTGTTGTTAATTCATTTAATTCCTCCTTCTTGCCTTCTTCTATAAATTCTGGTGAAAGCCCAATATGTACTTCGGTCAAGAGTTATACAATCTACACGGTTATCTTTCTGCTTCGTTTCTTTGGAAAATAATATGAAACAAATTAAAGACATGAAACCAAAGCTCATTGCGATACATGACCAAAGGCCAGAGCAATGAATCTTAGTCTACTTTATTTAGAAGCCCAAGACTTCGGGAGGACTTTGGGACAACGAAAGATAGAATGGATGCGCATTCAATGCGCCTGAAGGAATCCAACGCGTTCTACCACATGATCTCTGACTAGGTAAGAGAACCACGAAAGCTATGCTGGTCCCTCCTGCTTGTCTCTTTCTTTCAGCTTTCAATCCCTTTCTGCTCAATGAATTCTTGATCTGAACGGCCTCCCTAGCTCTTTGGTTTTCGCAGCGCCACGAATCAGCCCATTATACACTAACACGTTCAAATCACTCCAATTCAACTCGGCCGTACGCGGATTTCATTGTAGTTGCTCAAAAAACTTCTTATGGGGACCTTTAAATCTAACATTATGTTAGGAAGAATCATTCTTATTCAATAATTAACTAAAAATAGATGGATCTTTATTCTATATATAAAAGATTCTCAATCAATATTTAGGCAATATATAACTTTTACATATTAGTGCTAAAAAAGATTTTCCTTAGCAAAGATCTTCCCCAACATTTTTACTCTTCACTTTTTTATTGTAGAACGCCAAAGTTGGCACATCTACGTCTAAGGGGAAACAAATATAAACACATCTGAGAGCAGGTCAGACATGTGGAAAGAAAAAGCAGGGGAGACCGGCATAGCTTTAGTGGCTCTCTTGAAGTCAAAAAGTAAACAACGTTATAAGTCTAAAAAAGGCTGAAGAAAGAAGACTAGGACTCAGTGATCTAGTCTTTGGTCATTGTATTGTAGTGAGCTTTGATTCCGTGCACTTAATTATCTAAAATTAACATACAATCCCTTTTGTAGGACCACTCAAAATATATAACTAATAATGTAATACAAAAGTGTTTGAGGATTAGCCAATCTTTATAAGGTATATAGACTAAAAATGGAAACAATTAAGTCTAGTATAATGATATCAATATCATTGGTAGGCTTCTTAAGACTTTTCGTAATGCAATTTGTTTATCAAAGGTGCATTTGTCAATAATGAGCTAGGAATCGCTTGAATGTCTCTCTAATATTTGAGCTCCGCGAAGTTCTCTTCATACTACTCCCATTTCTTACATATGCAGAAAACAAAGTCTCCGATGGCTTCTGCCACCAATACAACAATGTCTTCTTCTTCTTCTTCTTTGCTGCCTTAATGGATGTACAATGTTTTTCTCAGTTTTAGAGTTGAAGACACTCACAAGAACTTTATGGACCATCTATCTGCCACTTTGTGTCAAAAAAAAAAAATTAAAACCTTTAGAGATGATAAAAAACTTCAAAGAGGAAAATCTATCAAGGCTGAGCTATTGAAAGGCAAAAAGGAATTGAGTTTTGCAATCATTATTTTCTCAAAAAACTGTGTGGTCGATGTGCTGCTTGGATGAACTTGTAAAGATTGTTGAGTACATGAAAGAAAAAAAGCATGATTGTCTTTCATATTTTTTACCATGTGGATGTCTTGACATATGCCATCAAAGAGAGTTTTGCACAGGCCTTTTCCAAACATGTAGAAGTTTTCAAGGGCAATCACTCTGGTTGACATTTCTCAACAAGAGTGATTGCCATTTCTCAACACTCTCTTTCTACCTAGTTGCTCAAAAATAGAAAAAATGTGGAAGTATTAGGACATTTGAAACATCCAAAAAGAACTTGATTTTTGTAGACCTTATCTAATACAGTTACTATTCTTTATTGTAATTTGAAAAATCTTAAATATTCAAGCCTTCTGAAGATAAAGATTATTAAAAAGCCTATTTTTACCCTAAAGTCAATTAAAGTATAAATGAATCTTTTTTTTGTATATAGAAAATTTTCAACCAATACTTAGACAATGTAAGACTTTGTCACTTCATTTATAACTCTTCTTCTAACTTTGAGTTTAGGAAAAACTTAATTCTTTTACAAAAATTAACATAAAAAAACAGAATCTCTTCTCTCTATATAAAAGATTCTCAATTAAAATTTAAGATTTTAACATGTCGTTGTTAATAAAGATTTTCCTTAGCAAAGCTTTTCCACCAACCTGTTTTTTCTCTTCACCTTTTTATCGCACAACCCTTAAAATTGGGACATCTAGGTCTAAGTGGAAGCAAATTTAAACATATCCGAGAGCAGGTCAGACGTGTAAAAGAAGCAGACGACCAGCATAGCCTTCGTCTCTCTTTCCCAGTCAGTGGTCGTGGGGTAATGCGCGTTGGATTTCCATTTGGTGCATTGAATACGCGTCCACTCACTCATCCTGTTGTCGCAATGAGCTTTGACTTCATGCCCTTAGTTGTCTCATATCATTTTCCACAATTCTTCGCAATGCGGTTTGAATAATCAATTGGCTAGGAATTGTTTGGACCTTTCTCTATCCTCCAAGCTCGGGGAAGCTCTCTCCCTTCGGTTCCCTTTTCTTACTCAGGCGGTAAAGCAGAGCAAGTCTCCGATGGCTCCGGCCACTTCCTTTTCTTCTTCTTCCTTGTTGCCTCGAGGGACATACGATGTTTTTCTTAGTTTTAGAGGTGAAGACACCCGCAAAAGCTTTACAGATCATCTCTATGTTGCCTTGTGTCAGAAGGGAATTAACACTTTTAGGGATGATGAAAAACTTAAGAGAGGAAAATCCATCAAATCCGAGCTATTAACAACCATAGAAGAATCAAGGTTTGCGATTATCATTCTCTCAACAAACTATGCATCTTCAACATGGTGCCTAGATGAACTTGCAAAGATTGTTGAGTGTAAGAAACAGAAGAGCATGATTGTTTATCCTGTTTTCTATCACGTGAATCCTTCTGATGTATGTCATCAAAGAGGAAGTTTTGCACAAGCCCTAGAAGAACGTGAAGAAGATTTCAAGGGGAGTACAGAGAAGATGCTGGGATGGAGGGATGCTTTGAAAGAAGTGGGCAATCTTTCTGGATGGCACTTACATGACAGGTGACATTATTTGTGGCTTTTTTAGTCAATTTTTTTTTTAAATTTTGATTCCAAAAATAAAAGTTATAAAGATAATATTTTTTCCATACTTCTCTTTTCTAATCAAGTTCGTAATTTACTTGTTAAAAACTAGTTTTTATGTTATAAACTTACTAGATAATAATATATTGAAGACTCATTATATACTTTTTATGAACTACAAATTTAGGCAAAGATAGAAATGCCACAACTAATAAAGTTCTATTAAAAGGAACACGACAAACCATAATTTCTATAACAAAATACATAAATTATTGAAACATTAGAATTATTTTAAAAACAATAGAAAGAATTGAAAATTGAAATTTCCTCCATTTGAAATTAGGATATAATTTATACAATTTTCCCTACAAAAGTCTACAATTTCATACCAAATTAGTCTTTGATTTCATACCTTGATTTATGATTACAAAAAGATCACAAAAATTGAAAATTGATAATTTGACAAGTCTAACATATCTCTTACTTTTAAGTTTCTTTCACGTTTGCAAGAAGTTATTTCCTAGATAGACCTTAAACATATTTCCTTCCTCGAATTACTTATGTTACCTCTTGTCCATAGCTTCCTTGTACTTGGGACTCGCCGCTTCCATCTGTGCATTATTTCTTCATATCTTCATCGATAAATTATGCTAGGAAGCTTAGGCATTGAAATCAAACGAAATGAAAGTTTTGGCAACTTACAACATTCTAATTGTTGAAACCAAATTCTACTCTTCCCAAGGAATTGGCCACCTAATTTTGCCGTTGGCCACTTGGGCAATATTTGAAGTCCTTTTTTGAACCTTGAGATGTGTCATCTTCAAATTACCAATAATAAAAAAATTTCATATCTTTTATAGATAAAAAATTTAATCCTTATTTTGCAGTGTCTTATCAAAGTTTTTGTAAAATTAGTAAAAGTAAATATAACCCAATATTTTACGTCAAGACTTTGTTACTTGAAAACCACATATTTAATGAATAGATCCACAATTATTATAAAAATTTTGTTCAAATTTTATTTTCAAAGTTATAAAGGAAGCTATTTATGCTTTTCATTGCCTACATGAATATTATAGACCAGAAACAACTTAGTTGTGGGAAACCCTTTTAACCATTACTAAGAGCCCAAAATTCATGCCACCATGGAACAAAGAGATCTCAAGTTTGATATCAAAATCCCTCACACCCCCTTACCTAGGAAAAAAAGAGATAAATTTTTGTCATTTGTAATTTTGTAATAAACAAGGACTAAATGCCATATTGCAAAGGTTAAGCCAAAGAATAACTGTGCAGTGCAAATTTAATTGATAAAATTAGGTTGATAATCAATCATTAAACAGCTAACACTAAGAAAAATATGGTTATTAATTGTCCATGCTATGTGGAAAAAAAAAAGGTTGAAAAATGCTTTACAAAATTTTAGAATCTCTACTTTTATTGAAAAGCCGAAATAAATTGTTTACTAACTTTACTCATTTTTCTTGTAATTGTCTCGTGCAAATAATTATTTGTTCTTCTTAATTTGCAGCCATGAGTCAAAAATTATAAGTGAAATTGTTAGAGAGATATTTGGTCAATTGAGTTTTTTATGCCCAAATATTTCAACAAAGCTTGTTGGAATAGCCTCTCGTGTAGGGGTGATATTAAATTTATACAAAGATTTGAAGGTGGATGATATTTGCTTACTAGGGATCTATGGGATGAGAGGGATAGGTAAAACAACTCTTGCACGTGCTGTTTATGAAAGAATTTCTTGTGAATTTGAAGCTAGTGTCTTTCTTGCAGATGTTAGAGAAAAAGCTAAAACAATTGGTTTAATTTCTCTTCAAAAACAACTCATTTCCAAAATTCTTTTAGAAAGAGGAATTGAAATACAAGATGTTTGGGAGGGAGCTAATATGATCCAAAAAAGGCTCTATGATAAAAAGGTTCTTATTATTCTTGATGATGTAGATGAACTCGAGCAGTTAAATGCATTGGCCCAAACACGTGATTGGTTTGGTTTAGGAAGTAAAATCATTGTAACAACAAGAAATAAACGTTTATTGATTGAGCATGATGTGAGTGAAGATGAATTATATGAGGCTAAGGCATTGGATTACTTAGAAGCTCTTCAACTTTTTAGTATGAAAGCCTTCAAGGAGGAACACCCCCCAAAAGGTTTTATAGAGCTATCCAATGAGTTTGTAAATTATGCTAAAGGTCATCCTTTAGCTCTTGAAGTTTTGGGCTCATCCTTATATCGTAGAGAAGATGTGAATTTATGGAGAAGCATGTTGAACAAGGTAAAAAAAATAGGTGATAGTAAAATCCAAGCTTTACTTCGAGTGAGTTATGATGAATTATCAGAAATGCAGAAAGAAGTTTTTCTAGATATTGCTTGTTTCTTCAAAGGAGAGAAAAAAGATTATGCTAGAGATATGCTAAAACTTTATGGTTATGAACCAGATATCATTATTGAGGATCTCATTGATAGATCTCTTCTAAAAATAGAAGGAAATAGATTATGGATGCATGATTTGTTAGAAGAGATGGGTCAAAAGATTGAATGTTCCAAAGGACCTAATCATCGAAGTAGATTGTGGCTTAGTGAGGAGATCCATCATGTGTTAAAGAATCATGTAGTAAGTTACTAGAAAAGACTAGACTTATTTATTTAGTTTATATCTTTTACTTTTCAAATTTCAACATATCTTTTGCTAATGTGATTATTTGTTCTTTGTTACTAGGGAACAAAAAGGGTTCAAGGCATAGTCCTAAAGTTTGCTTCACTAGAAGAATTACACTTGAATCATGGAGCTTTCTTGAAAGTGGAAAATCTGAAATTGTTAAAAGTATATAATGTGCATCTTTCTCAAGGCCTTAGTTATCTTCCTGACAAGTTGCAAGTTATAGAATGGCCTGGATATCCTTTAAAGTCTTTGCCAAAAGGTTTTAGGCCTCATAATCTTGTGCAACTCATTATGCCTCATAGTTGCATTAGAAGTATATGGAAGAAAAAGAAGGTACAAATATCTTTTTTGCAGGATGTGTGTGTGTATTATGTCTTTTCATAAATTAAATTGATGATTTCTTAATTTTTTTTTATGTCCAATGTTTTATTATAGAGTTTATATGAGTTGAAGATTCTTGACCTTAGAGCATCTGAAAATTTGATCAAGACTCCAGATTTCTCAGGACTCCCAAATCTTGAGAAATTGATTCTTGAAGGTTGTGTAAAATTATCTAAGGTACATCCATCTATTGTGAATCTCAAACAACTTATTTTATTGAACTTGAGAGATTGCAAATCCCTTGGTGGCCTTCCATGTGAAATTAGCTTGTATTCTTTGGAAATTCTAATACTTTCTGGTTGTTTGAAAATTAAGAAATTTCCACAAATTGTAGGAAATATGAAAAAATTGTCAGAATTATATTTAGATAGGACTGCAATAGAAGATCTTCCTTTGTCGATGGAGCGTCTAACTGGCCTTACCCTGCTAAATCTACAAAATTGCAAGGGCTTGTTGACTCCTCCAAGAGTCCTTGCTAGTTTAACATCTGTCAAAAATGTCAATTTGTCCGGTTCTCCAATATTTGATAAAATGCCAAAGAATCAAAGGGATGTGGAAGGTGTTGAGGAACTTGATGTCCGTGGAACTGCTGTAAGAAAAGAACGCTCTTGTGGATTTAAATGGCAGCTACTTACATCACGATTCTTCAGTCATAGGTCATTGTCAAATCCTGACATTGGCTTAGTATTGCCTACTTTATTCTCAAGCCTGTACTCGTTGACAGATTTAAATTTGAGTGATTGTAATGTGTCAAACGGAGAAATTCTGAGTCATCTATGCGGGTTGACATCATTGAAAGAGCTAAATCTAAATAGAAATATGTTTGAATACATCCCGGACTGCATCTCTCAGCTCTCCAAGCTCAAGCGCGTCTTCTTGGATGACTGTAGCAGGCTTCAATCATTACCAAAATTTGCACCAAGCGTTCAATTCGTAAGTCGTTGTAGTGGCAAAATACAACGTTATAGACTTACTTTGGTGAAGACTGATGAAATAGGAGGGTATCTTCTCTGTGGCTCTTGGTCAGGGGTTCAGGGTGTCAGAGTTACAAATGACAACAACGGTGAACTTCCATGGATGCAGGTCTCTCTCTCTCTCTCTCTCTCTCGCTAGCTCTTTTTCAGGGTTACAGATTGTTAGAGTTGCAAATGACCCCGGCAATAATTTTCATGGCTTGCAGCGCCCTCTCTGTCTCCAACAAAATGTAACATTTTTTGTGTGGTCTATTTTTGACAGGTGGGCTTTCATCTTCTTCGCAGAATAGGGTATTGTACTTTGCCCGCAGATGGGATTCCAATGTTGTTTAACAATATGACTAACGGTTGCTTTGTTAAGCTCCTACTGAATGAGGTTTCAGACGATAGAAGCAACTGTTTGGGATGTGCTCTGTATTTTGAATACGATGGCTGTGTCTGCTCACAGGATTCAAATTTTTACTCAACTCATCGTTATAAAGGAACTGCAGCAGATTTTTTTTTGCACTTCGACACTGATGAAGGTTCTCTTAAAGAACCCCCGTGTTTCAGCGACTTTCAGAGACGTTCACAACATGGGCGACGTAGATTTGTAGTATACATACCACGTATCTGGTTTGTAGAAAAATCAAATAATGTGGATAGATGGACCTACATCAATGCTTCAATTACATCTGTTTGTCCAAGCACGAAGATCCATATGTGTGGAGGTCTGGTAATATACAAGCGAAATGCCAAGACTTTGTCCAAGGGTTTGTGGCTTATGAGTCCCTTCTAACGGTTTGGATCTAGGCAGACTGTTCGTAAGGATAGTCACATATGGTCGGGAAGCAGGATGAAATCGTCATTACCGATGCTACATGTAAGTTTGTTTTGAATATCTTATTGGACATTATCCAATATACTAAGCAGGGAGTAACTAGACATTATTGTGTTTGAATGGCCAATGATAAGGCAACAATAATCAAACAAGGAGTTCATTTGCCACTTGATTGAATATTTTGGAACTGTTTACTGACATTAATCACTATTTTTGTTCTCTTTTCATTTTTGTACTACAGATATTAGTTACAATATTCTACTGAAGAATGTCTAGTCAGCTTGCTTTAACGCAATTTCACTGAAAAATGGCGTCAAGAATGATTTTTGTTTTTGTTTGCTTGTTCAGTGATAAGCATGCCTTTTTTGTTGAATATTTTACTACTAGTCATTATTGTGGAATGGCTAAATTAGATGGATATTAATGTAGTAATAAATTACTGCAAACAAGGACTCTATTTAAGTTTTTTTGTTTAAGTTCCTGTATTCCAAATTGAAGAAGAGAGATGCAGTCCAAGAAAGAAAAGCATGAATAGGAAACCAACTAGAGCTTATAATTCTTAATCAAACAGCGAAAGGGAATACCTTGGCTACATGACTGCTTTTGACTCTTGCCTAGAAATAAATCAGACAAATAAGTCGGCAAGATACTAACATATTGAGCTACAACAGCCTTTGCATAATCATTCCATTGGTTCAGGATCAATAAAAGCTGCTGCAACAAAAAGCCAGAACTAAAAAAAAAGGTTCAGTGTCTTCACAAAGGTACCATCTTCCACACGTTGCATTCAGTCGGTTCACCGCAGCCCTAGCCAACACCAGCTTATCACAATTTAAAATGTCAAAAAAGTTCAATGTCCTCTGCGTCCACATCTTTAGCGTCCCAGTATTCCGGCTACTAAGCCTCACAGTATCCGATATTTCGGTTGTCAAGCACATCGACTTCTCTTTCTGGTGGATACACTGGATTGAATCTGTTTGTAGTCCATATTAAAAATTAGACTTCAATTCCAAGTCCTACGGCAACCTGCACTGGAAAAGGTTCATTTATGGACTAGTGTATAAGACGGAGTGATAGCTCCCAGAAAGCGCCATGCAATTTGGGGGAGCTCGGGAGGAGTGTGTTAATGCAAACTCCATTGAGGATGTCAGGTTCCTTTTTCAGGGTAGTTGTATCCCGTGTAAACATGTCATACAATACCCTCTACAAGGACATCGCAAGAACATTTCTGTGAGGCTCGCCAATTCCGATTTCTTCCTTCCTTCACTGGTGTTCATCCTGCCTTGCCAAGTTGAAAGCAACATCGACAGAGGGTAGCAATTACTTGGATAGAACGTTTGTCTGTAATTTCGATATTTTTCTAGTAATTTAGCAAAAAATCTATGGTTCTATGCTTTTTTGTGCGTGCATCTGCTCATTTATTTAAATGGCAGATGCAGTTCCCACAATAACATTGGATTGGAACCTCCACTATATCGATTTGACGCCATAGGTTGCTGAGTTTGTTATAATATTTGGTGACTATGGGAACAAGCATTCTGTTCTCAAATTGGCATTGGCCGAGGTGGTACTTTTGAGTGTCGGTAAGAGTCCCAAAACACATTTTGAAGGCTACTTTCAATTTTTTTTCTTTGAGACAAAAAGGATTAGATCATGGCATACCAAAAGCTCTAAACTGTAGAGCGGTAGAGATCCAATGCCTGTTGCTTCTCTATGTCTGACTGTGGTTGAGTGAATGTGCCATTAATGAGTTCCCATTTGTTTTTGGCCATGAGTTGGTTTTCTATTTGGTTACTCCAAATCTTATAGTTGATTTTATCCTTTAACATGTCAATAACAAGAGACGCTCTAGGTAATCTGTTGCTTAGAGGTAATAGGGATTACAATATGGATTTATAAGGGCCACAATATGGTTTGGATTGGGATTTGGTGTTGGAATTGGTGTTCATTGCGGAGGAGGAGTCAAAGCATGGTCAAACTCTACTATGATGAGTTCTGTTATAATTTTGAGAGGTAAAGCACAATGTGGTCAAAGCATAGTAGTGGTTGGTGAGATGTCAATTGGATTGTGTTTTCCAAGGTAAAACTCAATGAATTATGAAGGGAATGTAGCACATGCAGGAATATCCAATTGACAAGCTTAAAAACTACTGAAAAAACACCTATGAATAGGAAATTGGAATATCTCTAATGGCAGATTGAGTGAACTACATTCAGTTTGTCTCAGGAAGGTGATGGAAAATGTAACCATCTTGACATCTCGAATATCATATTGAAGAAATGCATGAAACGAAAAACAAGTGCTTTGAAATGGGAAGTTGTGGGAAGATTGCCCGAGATTGCTATGTGTACTTGCATTGAATCAGTATTCTAATAATGTTTTTACAGTTAAATACAAGTTCAAACGAGAACCAATGGGCCCATGTGTTGGCTAACGGGTCATCATGAGAAAATAATCAGTAATCAAAGACAGGGGCAGCTCACAACATGTCACATATTTCAACACTAATAGATTGCAAGCTTTGAAATGATTAGGATATCCTTCAAAGTTTTTACTATAATGTTTACACCTACTAATATTGCTTATTATGGCTTATACCCATGGTAGGAATCTATGGAAGAAAAACAAAAAGGGAGGATCATCTCCTTTTCAAGTATATCTGTATGGACGTCTCTAATAATAAAAACTAAAGAGAGTTTGAACTGTAGAAAGGATGAAAAAAAGAAGACTAAGAAACTCTGCTCCAGTCTCTGCTCATTGTATCTCAATGTGCTTTGCTTTCATGCACTTAATTTGTCCCATATCATATAGTCTCCCTTTACAAGTCCGCAGTGGAACTTGGGTGCTCTTTTAAATGTGCTCGTGAGAATTAGGCAATTTCATGTTGTTTTTGGAATTGTTCGGAATTTGTGTGGATTGAAAATTTTTGTTATAATGGGCTGATTCGTGGCGCTGCGAAAACCAAAGAGCTAGGGAGGCCGTTCAGATCAAGAATTCGTCGAGCAGAAAGGGATTGAAAGCTAAAAGAAAGGGACAAGCAGGAGGGACCAGCATAGCTTTCGTGGTTCTCTTACCTAGTCAGAGATCATGTGGTAGAACGCGTTGGATTCCTTCAGGCGCATTGAATGCGCATCCACTCTATCTTTCTGTGTCCCAAAGTCCTCCCGAAGTCTTGGGCTTCTAAAGAAAGAAGACTAAGATTCATTTCTCTGGCCTCTGGTCATGTATCGCAGTGAGCTTTGATTTCATGTCTTTAATTTTTCTCAAATCATTTTCTAAAGAAACGAAGAAGAAAGTGTCAAAGTAAAAAGGCTTGAGGGAGCATTGATGATAACAAGAAGCTTTTCCCACAAGTAAACGGTGTCATATTGTTCGGATATGAGTCTATGTGGCAGCGACGTCCACGTGGCTGCCACATCACCAGCTCTGAGGGGCAGCAAAGAAGCACGCGCCTGACTTCTCTGCTGCCGCTTGCACCGTCCAGCTTGCAGCACGCAACCTGCAGGAAGACACATCTCGGACCTCCGGACAAGGATTTTAGGTTTAGGGTTTCATTCTTCCATGTTGTCTATAAATGCTTTTGTTTTATGTTCATAATTTCATCAAGGGGAACAACTTATCCCATTTCATTGTAAACGAGTTTTCTCTCCATTTATCAGAGTTTTATTCTCATCCATGTGTTCAAACACTTCAGTTTACATGGTATCAAAGAGCCCAGGTTACCAATCCTGAGTTTTTTCCTTCAAAACCTTATCAAATCGCTTCCGCTCAACTCCTACTGTTTTTTCCGGCCTTTTCTGCCAAATTTTCACCCCCTTATCCTGGAACTGACAAAACTCTCTCTTTTTTTTTCTGTATTTTCCAACTCACCGGAAACCCAACCAGGAAGACGACCTCAACGACGTCGTTTTTTCTTCCCACTTATCCCAAATGGCGCCGCTTGCTCCTCAACGCAGCGACGTTCTTCTTTCTTGATACGACGTCGCTTTGCCTCATAACGCAAACGACGCTCATATCAAACGACGCCGTTTTTTGTGCCCACAGAAACGACGCCGTCTTCCAAACGACCGCACTTCGCCCTACACCGTGAACGCTGTTGTTTTTTGGCCTCCATTCATTCTACATAGAACGACGCCGTTTCTGTCTCACCACCATAGACGATGGACCCGACCCGATGGCTGACCCCACTGGTAGCAGCTCCCACGGCAAGACGCCGTATGTGCCACCACACCGCAGCGGACAAAGCGGATTCACCCCTGGAACCACCTCCTGGCAAAACCCCCTTCGTACGCTGTCTCCACCGCCGTCGATTCCATCCGATTCTCTGTTACGGGTCAACATCGCACCCGAACCTTCGGATCTGCTCTATCTTCACATAGGAGACACCCATTCGGTGGCTCTTGTGACGGCGAAGCTCGCCGGCCGCTTGAACTACGTGGTTTGGAGCGAAACGATGAAAATCGCTCTCTCCATAAAAAACAAACTGGTTTTTGTTGACGGGTCGTACCCAAAGTCGGCACCCGATTCTCTGACCCGACACCTCTGGGATCGCTGCAACGATCTCTGCCGTGGCTGGATTCTCAACTCCATCTTGGCAAAACTGCACGACGGCCTCATCTACACCCGAGAAGCGGCCTAAATGTGGTCCGAGCTCCACACCCGCTACTCTCAGGTCTACCCGTCTAGGGTTTACGACCTCATTCGCGAAATTTAGGAAATCCAGCAAGGGGGAGAGGCCGTTTCGACCTATTTGGCCGCCTCTGACAGCTCTGGGATGAGTACACCACTCTTCTGGAGACAATTTCGCCGGAGGTGCTCTAACACCGGCCATGGCAGCTCCACGAAGCTCGGATGAACTTTTATCAGTTCTTAAACGGTCTCGACGATGGTTATTCTGCAATCAATGAGCAGATTTTGCTTATGCAGCCTCCTCCAGACATTATTCAAACCTATGCGATCATCAGCAAGGCTGAATATCACTGGAATGCATCGGGGAAGATGGCCGGTGATTATACCTTTGTTGCGGCGAAACACTCAGCCGACGCAATAGGTCCCCACGCGCGTCAGCACTCTTTTACGGCGGATCGACCTATGAGGACGGGCTTCAACGAACGACAGCCCGAGGCGCACGACGCAACATTTTCAGCTAAAAATGGTCCAAACGACGTGTCGTTTTCATCTTGACAAAACGACAGGTCGTTTAGGGCCACTCAAAACGATGTGTCATTTTCGCTCAAAGCTGGGCAAAACGACAGGTCGTTTCGGGGGGGCAGCAGGACAAAAAATGTGATTTTTGTAGAAAAAAAGGCCATCGGAAGAAGGAATGCTACCGCTTGACTGGCCCTCAATGTGAATATTGCAAAAATTATGGCCATGATCGCAAAGAGTGCTACAAACTCAATGGGTACCCCCCCAGACACAAGTACTACAAAGGTGACGCTCCACCTGCTGCTCAAGCCAACCTAGTGGCCAATGATTCTGATCATGTCTTCATCACCAAGATTGATTACCAGCGCTCCATTCGATTCTTGCATGATGATTCAGAAGCTCATGCCCATCTCGCAAGTACAAGCGCTTTCCTCTCAAAAGTTTGGATTATTGATTCTGGTGCAAGTGATCATATTACTGCTAATATTCAATGCTTAGATTCTCTTGTTCCATGTGCATCTAGATCTAGGAAAGTTAAATTTCCTAATGGTGATAGTGCCTTGATTACACACACTAGACACACCCATATCTCTAGACAACTGAAATTGAACAATGTTCTATATTCACCAGACTTTAAATTCAATCTTTTGTCTACTTCCAAACTTTGCCATGAAAATAATTGTCGCATCATCCTATATGCCGATTTTTGTGTCTTTCAGGACCTTTTGACGAGTGAAGTCAAAGGACTCGGTAGAATGCGCAATGGGCTTTATTTCTTTATAGCATGTCCTGGAAAAAATGATGTTGCTTTAAATTCTAGGCCTCGCCCATCTTTTGTAAACACGTTGTCAGCGTGTGATTTTTAAAATTCTCAACTCTGGCATTGTAGACTTGGGCATATGTCCCAAGCCAAATTTCAATTTTTAAATGAATTTAAATCTTGCAAAAATATTTTGTCTACTCCTTGTATGGTTTGCCCTCTTGCAAAACAAACTAGAAATCTTTTTCCTACGCGCGACCACACAGCGCAACGGATTTTTGATCTGATCCACATTGATGTTTGGGGACCTTATCGTATCCCCAATCATGATGGATCCCGATACTTCCTCACACTTGTTGATGATTTTTCACGTGGAACATGGACGTTCCTCATGAAAGTCAAAAGTGAAACCTTTTCTCGGTTGGAGGAATTTCTGTTGATGGTCAAAAACCAATTTAGCTTAGAAGTTAGACACATTAGATCTGACAATGCCTCTGATTTTTTCAACTCTCATACTAAACAATTATTCTCATCACGAGGCATTATCCATGAGAGTTCTTGTGTTCACATCCTTCAACAAAATGGGGTTGTGGAACGCAAGCATCGGCATCTACTTGATGTTGCACGAGCTCTGAAATTTCAGAGCTCCATGCCCAGAAAATTTTGGGGCGAGTGCATTCTCACTGCCACATATCTCATCAATAGGATGCCCTCCTCTGTTTTGCAAGGAATCACTCCTTTTGAAAAATTATTTGGAAAATCACCATCCCTCTCACATCTTAGAGTTTTTGGTTGCATGTGTCATGCCACCACTGTGGGGCCTCAGGACAAGTTTGCCCCACGGGCTATTCCCAGTGTCTTTATGGGATATGCTCAAGGTCAAAAGGGTTATTGGCTTTACAATGCCGAAAGCCGAAAGTTTTTTGTGAGTCGGGATGTCAAATTTTATGAGGACATCTTCCCTTTTTCCCACATAGGTCCCAAAATGCATTCTACCATGCAGGGTCCCTTGGCTCCACCTGATCTTGAGGTTCCTGCACCACCATCTCTGGAACCCACCATTGAGCCACTACCTCCCACAGCTGACTCTTCACCTTCCGCTCCCGCTCCACCATCGAGTCGGACTCCCGTTCCTTTACCACCCCCCGCCGATTCCTATGATGTCTTTTCTGATGATGACCTTCCATCCTCGGCGAATGATCTTCCCTCCACTTCCACATTTACTACACCTCCCAGACGATCCACTCGGGAAACCCGACCACCACTTTGGTCGACCGACTATGTTTGTCCTACTATTCATCTCTTTGAGAGTGACTCTTCCACCTACCCACTCTCTTTCTACCTCTCCTATGCTCATCTTTCCCTTTCTTCCCAACACTTCATTGCCTTCATCTCCGCAGACACTGAGCCTCTCTATCACTATGAGGCTGTTGGCAATCCTAGATGGCAAGAAGCCATGGCACAAGAAATCAAAGCCTTAGAAGACAATGACACTTGGGACATTGTGGATTTACCCCCTGGCCGCAAGTCTATTGGGTGTAAGTGGGTGTATAAGATCAAGTATCAAGCTGATGGCACAGTGGAACGGTACAAGGCTCGTCTCATAGCTAAAGGCTATAGTCAGAAGGAAGGTGTCGATTATCACGAGATCTTTGCTCCTGTTGTCAAGCACATCACCATCCGATGCGCTCTATCCCTTGCCGCCTAGAATCATTGGGGGATCCATCAAATAGACGTCACTAATGCCTTCTTACAGGGTGATCTTCATAAAGATGTATATATGCGACTTCCCCCTGGAGACCCATATGAGCACAGTGGGAAAGTCTGCAAGTTGAAGAAATCTTTATATGGCCTGAAACAGGCTGCTCGGCAATGGTATGCCAAGTTCACCGATGCCCTTCTCGCAGCTGGATATCAAGATTCCATGCATGACACCTCCTTATTTGTACGACGTCGAGGTAATCTCATCGTACTCCTTCTCATTTATGTTGACGACATTCTCATCACGGGCAGCGGTCTTGATGGGATTCGTGAGCTCAAGGAGCATCTCCATTCAGTTTTTCATATCAAGGACTTGGGAGATCTCAAGTATTATCTTGGGATTGAGGTCCTACAAGATCCTCAAGGGCTTCAGTTAAGTCAACGTAAGTATATCTTGGAGCTGATTGATGAGCTTGGGCTTGGGGGAGCCAAACCGGTTGACAATCCCATGGACACCAATCTCTCATTGACTACACCACAGTATGATCAGGGGGCACCAATCCCTCGTGATGATGATCCTTTCTTAGCAAATCCTTTGAAATATCAACAGCTCATTGGGAAGTTGAACTATCTCAACGTCACAAGACCGGACATCTCATATGCAGTTCACAACTTAGCACAATTCATGCACTCCTCGAAGAAGTCCCATTGGGAAGCTGCCATTCGAGTGGTTAGATACTTGAAGAGCTACCCTGGTACAGGCCTACTCATCCCTGCCACAGGGGGATATCAGATGAGAGCTTACTGTGATTCTGATTATGCCACATGTAAAGTTGGTAGAAAATCAGTCACTGGATTTTGTGTCATGCTTGGGGACGCCTTGATTTCTTGGAAAAGCAAGAAACAAGCAGTTGTCTCTTTATCTTCCACTGAGGCAGAGTATCGAGCCATGGCGCTCACCTCATGTGAGATCATTTGGTTATTAGGGCTTTTGGGAGATATGGGAATTGATATTCCCCATCCTGTTACCTTGTATTGTGATAACAAGGCCTCCATGGAGCTAGCAGCCAACCCTATGGTCCATCAGAGGACCAAACACATAGATGTAGATTGCCATTTCATTCGAGAAAAGATTCGGCGAGGACTCATCAAGACCAAACATGTTGGAACCAAGGATCAGCCAGCCGATATCTTAACCAAGGCCCTCGGGGCAAATCAGCATCTTCATCTCCTTCGCAAGCTAAATGTCGTCAACACATATTGACCTTTAGCTTGAGGGAGCCTGTTCGGATATGAGTTTATGTGGCAGCCACGTGGACGTGGCTGCCACATCACCAGCTCTGAGGGGCAGCAGAGAAGCACGCGCCTGACTTCTCTGCTGCCGCCTGCACCGTCCAGCCTGCAGCACGCAACCTGCAGGAAGACACATCTCGGACCTCCGGACAAGGATTTTAGGTTTAGGGTTTCATTCTTCCATGTTGTCTATAAATGCTTTTGTTTTATGTTCATAATTTCATCAAGGGGAACAACTTATCCCATTTCATTGTAAACGAGTTTTCTCTTCATTTATCAGAGTTTTATTCTCATCCATGTGTTCAAACACTTCAGTTTACACATATCAATTGACATCATGAGGCCTTTCCTCTTCTCACAAGCAAACTCAGATGACGTCTTGTTTAAATCTGGAAAACTCATAGTGCAATTTCTATAAATGCCGGTCAAGCTTTAAAACAAGTATTTGTAGTGAAAAATCCTTTGTAGAATAGTTTTGTCTCAGTAATGTTCCATTCTTTGTAGTGTTCCGCTCTTTGTAGTGTTGTAGTAGGGTCCATGGCCCTGCAATTATGGTTGCATTAAACTATTGCCGTTGTTCTTATTTTAATTTAATATAAACCCTTTTTTTCAATGTTAATATCTTTGCGTTTACTGCCTTCAGCTGTGTATGATTTCTTTCTTTTATAGATTTTCTTCATAAAGATAGCCGTGTAGATATTATAACTCTCGAGTAAAGTACATATTGGGCTTTCACCAGAATTTATAGACGAAAGCAAGAAGGAAGAATTAAATGAATTAACAGTACATGGTGGAGAACAGGTCTCTCAATTCTGGGGATGCAGAAACATGCTCTAGAGACCTTTTTCGATTCTGTGTAAAGGAATGACGAGCAGAGTCCTGATACAGCCCTCCTCCCCTTTTCTGTTCCTCCCAGTGGGTTTTTACTGCAGAGTAGGTTTGGTGGCAACTTAGATATTCGGGTACTCCCTCTATTTGGCTTACATGCTTCCAGGTGACTTTTATGGCAAGGTTGGTGGGAAGAAGGCTTTGATCTTTGTGTGCAGGCTTCTTTATGGCAGGAGTGGTTCACGTCTCTTTTAGACTTCCTCTTGCACACGTGTACAACCTTTGTTTTGTTTTTTGTTTTTCACACAGTTTGGTTAATCAATGAGAAAGGAATGCTTGCACTTTTCTCTAACCTCCGAGCTCGGGGAAGTTCTCTTCCTTTCGTTCCTACTTCTTAGGCAGGCTGTAAAGCAGAGCAAGTACCCAATGGCTTCTGCCACCAGTATATCAGCTTTTTTTCTTCTTCTTCCTCTTCCTCCTCTTCTTCGTCATTGCCTCGATAGATATACGAAGTTTTTTTCAGTTTTATAGGTGAAGACACGCAAGAACCTTATGGATGATCTTTCTACTGCTTTGTATAAGAAGGGAATTAACACCTTCAAAGATGGTGAAAAACTTATAAGAGTGAAAAATCCATCAATCTTGAACTTTTGGAGGCCATAGAAAAATTGAGGTTTCCAATTATTGTTCTCTCAACAAACTATGCATCTTCAAGATGGTTGCAAGGTGAACTTGTAAAAATTGTTAAGTGCAAGAAACAAAGGAGTATGACTATTTATCTTGTTTTCTATCATGTGGATCCTTCTAATGTATGCCATTCAAGAGGAAGTTTTGCATAAGCCTTTGCAAAACATGAACAAAATTTCAAAGGGTATACAAAAGGTAGGAAAGTTGGAAAAATGCTTTGAGAGAAGTAAGCAGTCTTTCTAGATGGCATTTACATGACATGTGATTTTATTCTTGCTTATTTTAGTAAACTCTTTTAATTTTTGACTCCAAAAATAAATAGTTTGAAAGATAAAATTTTGTCATACCTTCCTTTTTCTACACAAAGTAGTAATTTCCTTGTCAAGTACTAGTAATTAGGCTATAAGCTCACTAGCGGATGATAGATTAAAGATTCATTTCATGTCTTCTATGAACTAAAATTTGAGCAAAGATAAAAACGTTGTTGCTAATAAAATTCTATTAAAAGGAAACAGGAAATCATAATTTCGATAACAAAATACATAAATTAGCAAAACATTAGAGTTATTTGAAAATGAAATCTTCCACCATTTAAAATTAGGATATAATTTATATAATTTTCCCTACACAAGTCTACATTTTCGTATTACATTAGGCTTTGATTTGAAGTAGGAAGAAAATTACCTCAATTTATGATTAAAAAAAGAGTCATGATAAAAAAAAAAGAAGCCATTGATAAGATCCAAAATATTGAAAATTGATAATTTGGTAAGATATGTTAGTAACATATCTCTTACTTTAAAGTTTGTTGCAGCATGTTGCAAGAAAGTCTGTCAAAACATTTCCTTCCTCTAATTACTTAATTTACTTCTTATCCATAGCTTTTGCTTGTACTTGGGAGCCGACGTTTCCATTTGCCGAATTCATCATTCATATCTTAACTGGATTTGCACATTGTAATCGTCGAGGTAAGTTATGCTAGAAAGCTTACGCATTGAAACAAATCAGATGGAAGTTTTGGCAACTTAAAACATTCTATTTTGTTGAAACCAAATTCTACTTGTCCGAATGAATTGGCCACCTAGTTTTGCCGTTGGTCACTTGGGCAACATTAGAAATCTTCTTGTGAACAATTAGATGTCTCGTCTTCAAATTACTAACAATAGTTACAAGTAAGAAATTTAATACTCACTTAGTTTGCAGTATCTTTTCAAAGTTTTTGTAAAATGAGTAGAAATAAACATAACTATTGAACATTGAAAAATGGCATTGTAATTAGTTTTGCAAGCATGATTTTTGTTTTTGCTTGTACGACCGGTGATAAACATGCTCTTTTTTGTTGTTGAATATTTTACTGTTTAGCCATTATTGAGGCATGGCTAAATTAAATAGATGTTAAGTTGGTAATAAATGACTTATAGATCGATTGCTTGTAAAAATAGGATGCCTACTTAAAAGCAATGTTCTGAAAGGGAGGAGAGTTGAAGTAGGAGGCAGCGTTTCAAATGCACAATAGAGGTTGTCAATCCATCGCATACGGGTTATCTGTTTCCATTCCTAAATTCCGACTGAAAAAGAGGGATGCAATCTAAGGAAGAAAGGCATGAATACGAAACCAACCAAAGCTTATAATTCTCATATCAAGTAGTGAAATGGAATTACCTAGTTTCATGATTGCATTTACTGATGCCTAGATGCAAATTGGACAAATAAGTGGCCAGACAGTAACATTTTGACCTACAACAGCCTTTGAATAATCGTTCCTATTGCTATTTTGAAAAGAACTGTTGAACGGAATGCAACCTTGTATGAAAACATCTCTATTGCTTTCACTGAAGGAATCAAAATTATCCCCACCGTTAGAAAACGCGTCCTAGAGCAGGTTAGACACGCAAAAAGCTTAAACAGAGAGTCATGCAGAAAGGTCTGCACCTTGAAACCTCCGGTTGCGTTTCCAGACCGCCAACCCCACCATTTTAGTAAAAGTAAACAAAGTTGAAAGTCTACGAAGGCTGAAGAAAGAAGGCAAAGACTCCCAGCACCTGTCTCTGGTTATGATTCCTTTCGTTGCATTGAGCGTGAGATCCACGAAATGTTTTTGGGTTAGCGTGTCATCCCCCGTTAGAAAACGCGTAAACGTTTGAACGCGTAAACCCACCAACCCACCATTTTTGAAAAAGTAAACAATGTTGAAAGTCTACAAGCTGAAGGAAGAAGACTAAAGACTTTGATTTCTTATACATCGTGAGTTGTTAGCGTCCCTAGCAACTATAGCCGTTAGATCAAGTGGAATCCAGAAGTGCAAGATCCAACCGAAAGACGAGCGAAGTGTGAAGCAGTGTGAATATTACTGGTTGACATTTTAGTGCTGTTCCCACTATCTAAGATGAATATAAAGAAGATTTCATTTTGGATAATTTGACAACTTTGCCGCTACACGGTTTCGTTAGTAGCCGGTGAAGCAGTGTCTGCACCTTTCTCCGACCTCCAAGCCGGGTAAAGCAGCGTAATTCTCCAATGGCTTCCGCCACCAATATAGCAGCATCTTCTTCCTCTTTGTTGCGCCAATGGAAGTACGATGTTTTTCTTAGTTTTAGAGGCAAAGACACCCGCAAGAACTTTGCAGATCATTTATATGTTGCTTTGTGTCAAAAGGGAATTAAAACCTTCAGGGATGACGAAAAACTTGACAGGGGAAAAGCCATCTCATTAGAGCTCTTCAAAGCCATAGAAGAGTCAAGATTCTCGATCATCATTTTCTCAAGAAATTATGCGTCGTCAACATGGTGCCTAGATGAACTTGCAAAGATTGTTGAGTGCATGAAACAAAAGAGTATGATTGTTTATCCTATTTTTTACCATGTGGATCCCTCTGAAGTACGCTGTCAAAGTGGAAGTTTTGCGGAGGCCTTTGTTAAACATGAAGAAGATTCTAAGGAAAATAAAGAAAGAATGCAAAGATGGAGAAATGCCTTGAGAGAAGTGGCCAATCTCTCTGGATGGGACTTAAAGAACAGGTAACACTATTATAGCTTCTTTTAGTTAAAATTCTTTGATTTTCAGTTAAAAAAATAACAATTCCTTTTACTTTCTTAATATAATAACAAATGAAACCATGTGGGATAAATTTATTCTATTATTGTGTCGAATATATTGTGTATTTTCTAACCAAAAATGAACTTTATAGTATAATGCCTTTTACTTTCTTACTTTCCTTTTTTGCTTTAGTTTTGACTTATTTGAACTGATTAGATTTAGTAGTAGGTTTATTCACATAATGTCTCGAATAAACAAAAAAAAAAGTTTCAAACAATTAGTTTATTCATATTGGTTGCTGAAACCAAATTCTACTTGTCCCAAGGAGTCGGTCACCTAGTTTTGTCATTGGTCAATTGGGAAAATTGGAAGTCTATTTGCAAACCACGAAATGTGTTATCTTCAAATAACTACAAATCATTACAAACTAAAAACCTCACTTAGTTTGTAGCATCTTTTCAAAGTCCCTATGAATACATAAAGGTAAATAGAACCTAATGCTTTCACATTAAGACTTCGTGGTTGACAAATTTCATATATTTGACATGAGTGCCAATGTTTTTTTTTTTTCGTAATTGAGGCCAACAGTGACCCTCTCCTAGAGGAACAATGATTTAGTATAAACTATATGGCCATTCAAGCCATAACTGTTGATCTTGCTTCATATCCTCCAAAGGTTATGTATTCACCATGTATAGCTGATTTTTTATTTAAAGTGAAGGCACATTATTGAATCCATGAATATTAGTAGAAAGGAAGATAAGGGAGAATTCTTTTTAACTAAATCAATTTAATTAAGAAAAGTAATGGTAAGATGATAAAATGTCAATTAATATGCCTCTTCTGTGTTAAGTCAAAGGATGATTGTGGAGTTTAATTGACAAAATTATATTGATAATCAATCATTAAATAATCAAAGTTAGAAAACATATGGCAATCGATTGTCCATGTTTTGGGTCAAACAAATCAAGTAAACCTTGATTATAGTGCTTTACAAAATACTACAATCTCCACTTTTTGTTAACCTAAGTTGAAATAAAAATATTTAATAAATTTTCTCTTTTTCTTTTTTATGATTCATCTCATGAAAATTATTATTATTATTCTTCTTAATTTGCAGCTATGAGTCAACAATTATCAATAAAATTTCTGTTGAGATACTTGGTCAATTGAATTCTTTATGTTCAAGTGTTTCAAAGAACCTTATTGGAATATCCTCTCGCATAAAGAAAATGATGAGTTTATGTAAAGATTTGGAGGTGGATGATGTTTGCTTTATAGGAATATATGGGATGGGTGGAATAGGTAAAACAACTCTTGCACATGCTATTTATGAAAAACTTTCTTGTCAATTTGAAGCTAGTGTCTTTCTTGACAATATTAGAGAAGAAACCAAAATACATGGTCTAGTTGCTTTACAAAGAAAACTCCTTTCCATAATCCTTAAAGAAAGAGAAATTGACATACATAATGTTAAGGAAGGAGTTGATATGATCCAAAAAAGATTGCATGGTAAAAAGGTTCTTGTTGTTCTTGATGATGTAGATAAACTTGATCAGTTATGTGCATTGGCACAAACACGTGATTGGTTTGGCGGAGGAAGTAAAATCATCATAACTACAAGAAATAAGCGTATATTGATTGAGCATGATGTTGGTGAAGATGAAACATATCAGGCTAAAGAATTGAATTACGTAGAAGCTCTTGAACTTTTTAGTTGGAAAGCCTTTAAGGAAGACCAACCCCCTACAACTTTTATGGAGCTATCCAAGGAGTTTTTGAAATATGCAAATGGTCATCCTTTAGCTCTTGAAGTTTTGGGTTCATCCTTATATCATAGAAGTCAAGATTTATGGAAAAGTATGCTGAGAAAAGTAAAAAGATTTGGTAATGATCAAATCCATGCTATTCTTCAAGTGAGTTTTGATGAACTATCAGAAATGGAGAAAGAAGTTTTTTTGGATATTGCTTGTTTCTTAAATGGGGAGGAAAAAGATCGTGCAAGAGAGATATTAGAAAGTTGTGGTTATGAGCCAAATATCATTATAGATGACCTCATTAGTAAGTCTCTTATAAAAATCCATCAAGACATATTGTGGATGCATGATTTGTTAGAAAATATGGGCCAAAAGATTGTTTATTCTGAATCTTTTGAAGAACCAGGCTCACGCAGCAGATTATGGCTTACTCAAGACATCTATCATGTTTTGAAGAATGATACAGTAAGTAACTAATTAAAACTAGACTTATAAATTTTTGTATATCTTATACTTTTCTCAAATTTTAGCATATATTTCATTGATGTAATTTTTTGTTTTTGGTTATTAGGGTACAAGAAAAGTTAAGGCGATGGTCCTAAAGTCTTCTTCACAAGAAGAATTACATTTGAATCCTAAAGCATTCTTAAAAGTGAAAAATTTAAGATTGTTAAAAATCTCTAATGTTTTCCTCTCTCAAGGCCTTAATCATCTTCCTAACAAGTTACGGGTTATGGAATGGCTTGGATATCCTTTAAAGTCTTTGCCAAAAAGGGTTATACCTCCTAACCTTGTGGAACTCATTATGCCTTCTAGCTATATTAGAAGTGCATGGAAGGGAAAAAAGGTACAATCATCTCTCGTGCAATTGTGTTTGTGTGTGTATGTCTTTCCATAAATTAAATTGATAATTTCTTAATTTCTTATTGTCTAATATTTTACTACAGAATTTATATGAGTTAAAGATCCTTGATCTTAGATACTCTAAAAATTTAATCAAGACCCCAGATTTCACGGGACTTCCAAATCTTGAGAAATTGATTCTTCAAGGTTGTGTGAAATTATCTAAGGTAAATCCATCTATTGAAAATCTCAAACGACTTATTTTATTAAACTTAAAAGATTGCAAATCTCTTAATAGCCTTCCATGTGACATTAGCTTAGATTCTCTTGAAATTCTTATTCTTTATGGTTGCTTGAAAATTAAGAAGTTTCCAGAGATTGTGGGAAATATGAAAAGATTGTCACAACTATATTTGGATGGGACTTCTATAAAAGAGCTTCCTTTGTCGATGGAGCATTTAACTAGCCTTACTTTCATGAATCTAGAAAGTTGCAAGGGCTTGTTGACTTTTCCAAGAGTCCTTTCTACTTTAACATCTCTAAAAAAACTCAACCTATCCAATTCTTTGATATTTGATAAAATTCCAAAGAAACAAAGGAATTTGAAATATCTTGAGGAACTTGATATATGTGGAACTACTATAACACAAGCACACTCTCATGGCTTTGGACCGTGGCTACTTACATCAAGATTCTTCAATCGTTGGTCATTGCCAAAACCCAACATTGGCTTGGTGTTGCCTACTTTGTTCCCAAGCTTATGCTTTTTGACAGAATTGAATTTAAGTTATTGTAATTTGTCACATGGAGCAATTCTTAGTGATCTGAGTGGGTTGTCATCATTGGAAGTTCTAAATCTAAGTGGAAATAAGTTTGAGTACATTTCGGGAAGTATCTCTCAACTTTCTAAGCTCAAGCATGTTTACTTGGATGATTGTAGCAGGCTTCGATCATTGCCAAAATTTGGATCGAGTATCCAATTTTTAAGGACTTCGTACTGTACCTTATTGGAAAGAAATTTGAATGAAAGTGATATATTCATTTGTGATGAGAAAGGCCATTATGTTCTAAGGGGTAATTGTTTAGGCAATAATGATTACTTTATTCAAAATCCGGACATAGTGGTTATCAAACAACAACGGCAGGTATCTATCTCTCTCCTTCCCCCTCCCTCTCCTTCACAAGTACAGGTACCTCATTCATCTACAATTAACATTTTTTTTTTGTTCATTTATAATAGGAATTCCTTGACCCTGGAGGAGTAGTGTTTTGTGTTTTACCTGGAGATGGAATTCCAATGTTGTTCAACAATCTAAATAATGGTTGCTTTGTTAAACTCCAAATTGATCGAGATTCAAATGATAGAGGCAACTGGTTGGTATGTGCTCTGTATTTTGAATATGAAGCCCCCTCACTTTGTAAATATGTAGAATGTTCAGGCGAATTTGTTATTCATTTTGACACTGATGAAGGTCCTCTTAAAAAACCCCTAATCCTCCATTACCCTACTGGGCTATATAGATATTGTGTATATATACCATCATTCTGGTTTAGAGAAAGATCATATGACATGAATACATGGAGCTACATCAAGGCTTCAATTACCTCTCCAACCATGGATGTCCATTTGTGTGGGGGTCGTTTAATATACAAGAGAAATGTCGAAGACTTTATCCAAATTGTTGCGGCTTATCCCTTCTTCGTTCAGGCATGTACCTAAGCGTCTGTTCACAGAGTCATTGGTGAGGAGAATCATATATTGTCAGGAAGCAAGACGACATCGCCATTGCCTCTGAGTGACTGATGAAACAAGCATCTTTTTTAATATCTTATCATTAGACATTATTTTGTGTATTAAATAAGTTAACTAAATACTCACAACGAGTTCATTTGCCACACTAATTGAAAATTTTGAAATTTTTTACTAACATTAGTTCTTTTTTTTTTTTCCCTTCATTTTTATGTAACAAATAGTGGTTACACTATTCCATTTAAGAATGTCTAGGAAGCTTGCATTAAACACAACTTCACAAAAAAATGGAGTCGGCTTTATGTCTACAAGCATGTTTTTGTATTTTGCTTAAATGATTGGTCATAAACATGCCTTTTTTCCTTGAATTTTAGGTTGTTAGCCATTAATGTGGAATCAATGAAAAAGATGGATGTTAATGTACTAATAAATGATTGCAAAATTTACTCAAAAAGGACTCTATTTGGATCATTGAACCAATAGTTTGGAATTAAATAATAGTTTCTCTAGTTTTTCTATTATTTAGTCAACTGAGGATGACATAATGTAGTTTTCAATAAAGGTTTCACACAAGTAAAGAAACAAAGAGATATAGAAACACATATTATAGTTCATTGATCATATTAAAGTCCTTTTTTAATTGCTGCTCTTTTTAGATTTTAGTTCTTTAACATTTAAGAACTTTCCCGTATCACTAAACAATTCAAACAGGCTAGCTATAGTGAAGCCACCAATTCAAAACACAAGGTGTTCATGTGTGAATTCCAACACAAAATAAACAGGTAAAGTTCAACGCAAGGGAAATAACAAAATAAGGCTCAAACAAGTTTGAGATGTATTTAATTGTTAATCTATGCTTGAGTTCCCAAACCAACCCCATCTGCAATTTAAACAGGCTTGTATCATTTTACTCCCCTCCTATAAGGCTGAAAAGGTCAAAAATCCACTTTAGAGTCTTCAAAACCCTGAAGAACTTTCTATTCCGAAAGTTATACCTTTGGCTTGTAGATATAACAACCACAGGGAGACATTCATGACTTGAGCTCCACACAACAAATCATAAGATATTAACTTGAATCACTGAAATTTTGTTCAGATTAAGGCATCAATAACTCAAATGGAAGCAATAACATCTTCCACGCTTTGAATTTCTTCTCCTCCATCCTCTTCCTACTCCTCGTCGCTCTCGCCCCCATAACCATCAACCTCAGACCTTTCGTTCAGATAGTTCACCGCAACCCGACCCAGCACCAACTTATCTGAATTCAAAATGTCAAACAAGTGCAATGTCCTCGGCGTCAATATCTTTAGCGTTCCCATATTACGGCTGCTAAGCCGCACAGTATCCAATATTTCGGTCGTCAAGAACATCGACTTCTCTTTCTGGTCGACACATCGGATTGTATTTGTTTATGCCTCCAAAATAAATATTAAAAATCAGTGCTTAATCCGAAGTCCTGAGTGAAAGTGAAAATTGCTTAGTTGAAAATTCAGATCATTCCTCATCAACCTCCACGTCAAATGAAGTTGCATCATCCGGAGAGTCATCCCCAATCCATCCTACGGATCATCCTATGATAGACTGTTTCACTTAAAGCATTCTATCTGCCACCACTATCTTCGATGACCCATATCACACGTGTCAATATCCATCTCCACCTGAAGAGCATTTTGGTGGAGAGTTTGGACAATACTTTGAAGAAGAATTAGAAGTTGAGCTTGATCAACTTGTAACTTTTTTAATGTTTGCACTAGATCCCGAGAATTATTTATCAATGGAAGAACAAACTGGATTGCAAGCAGTCTTTGAGGTAGGAGAGTCTTCACATCAGGTCACAAATAAACAAACTATGCAGGAACCATGTTCAGTGTGGCCTTTTGATAATGGACCCACTAGAAACTTGTTTCAGAATTCAAGCTTAGCACCGAGTGTTAATATTAAGGTGGAACCTCTCTCTCCTCCTTTGCAAGACATGAATCCTAATGGTCTTGATGGGTTCCAACCCGTTAGCAATTATGAAATGGACTTGCCCAATACAGAAGGTCTGGAGGCAGTATCAGAATATCCGTCACTACAGGTTTTAGATTACCCGATGTTCCACACCTTGGGAATGGATGTAGTTGCTGACCATCATCTTATGGACCACGAAGTACAAAGACCTTTATCTTCCTTTGGTCCATTAGATGATCCCTGCAATGTTCTACTTGATTTGGAACTGCAAGATACTGATTTTGTGTCAGGTTTTCTTAATGAAGAGGAGCAAGTGGCGTTGATGAGAAATGAGCTAGGAACCATGAATGGAGGAAGTAACGAGCTGAATGCATGTTTTGATAATGAGTCTGTGGGCTCCACTCGTCATGATGGGCAAAGAAGTTAGAGAAAGGGACCCACCTTATCTACACGTTCCTCTCCCTAGCTTGTTTCTTTGTACATTATCTTGTTTGTAGTCAGTTAAATGTCTTGTCTTGATTATTCGTATTGCAAGTGGGTTGTAAGAAAGTAAGTTAGTCATGATGCCTTTTTTGTGTATAAATAGGCAACAAGCAGAGGGTCTCTGTGTGGAAAACACTAGCTCTCTTTTCAGTGTTATCAATTCTGTATCCTTTTATTTGTAGTAAAGAAGCTCATCTCTACACGAGCTCTACCAAGCTCTTTTTCGTGTTCTAAGCTTCTCACTAGTTTTTCCATCAAACTTCAAATTTCTTCTCTGAGGCAATCTGCACTGAAAGGTCTTCACATATGGGCTAATGTATAAGACGGAGTCACAGCTCCCAGCAAGCGCTACGCAATTTGGCGGAGCTTGGCGGGAGTGTGTCTGCGCGAACTTCAATCAGGATGTCAGGTTCATCTTTACTTCTTCGTTATTAGAGAGCACAAAAAACTAAAGATATAGTCCTAAACTAAGGTTCACAAGATGAATCATATTTAAATGGAAAAACCTTCTTAAAAATGAAGGATTTATGATTACTTAGAACTTATAATGTGCACCTTTTGCAAGGTCTTCTAGTCATTTGTCCAACTTTTGCTAAAGCTTAGGAAATAATTCAGCGGGCCGAGTTGAATGGATGTGATTTGAATGTGTTGGTGTATAATGTGCTGATTCATGGGCGCTGCAAAAACCAAAGAGCCTGGGAGGCAGTTGAGATTAATAATTCATTGAGCAGAAAGGGTTTGAAAGTGGATGTGGTTTCGTACTGTACAGTAGTACTAGGTTTGTGAAAAGTGCAAGGATTTTAGGTCCGAATAGAATGGTGGATGAAATGATTGATTTGGGATTGGTTCCAAGTGAAGCAGCAGTTTCGGGAGTTGTGGAGGGATTGAAGAGGAACAAGAGAACCGAAGAGGCTTATAATATTGCAAAGAGGGCGGAGAGAGTTAAGAGTGTTGCCTAGCTTGTTGGTTTATAATGCATTGACCAACTCATTGTGCAAAAAAGGAAAATTGGAAGAAGCTGTGTTGCTTTTTAATAACATGGGCAGGAGGGGTTTTTTTCCAAATGATATTACTTAACTCGATTTTGATTGATTCATTTTGCACAAGATGCAAGTTTGATGTTGTGTATTCTTATCTGGGAAATAATATTGACCTCCATTTCAGGTTTCCTTCAAGCATATCTACGCAGCTCACTCTTGTCAAGAAGTGGCAAAGCTTTTGAGAAGCACAGGGAAGACTTCAGAATTCAGTAACATGCTTAACCTCAGATTGCAAGTTGAAGTGGCCGTGAATCATGAAAGTCAACGATTTTGGAGTGCATAATATTGCCACGAGTTCGGGGCAGTAGAGCTGTCAGATTTAATATGCGTCAATCAAATGAGACGGTTTGCAGGTTCCAATCATAAGCAGTTTTTTAGCAACCTAATATTTCCTTAAAATATGCAAATAAGAAGTCATCTCTGTTCATAAGCTTTATGGTCTTTCATATATGAACAGTTTTTTCGATTTAAAAAGCCAAAAGAAAGAGAAAGGCAGGAGAGGCGTGGGTCTCTGTCCTACTCAGTGGTTACGTAATTTACAGGAAGCTATTAGGTTGTGGAACACAATGTTGAATAAGGGTCTAAAGCCCGATACTCAGCGGTTTTATCTGATCGCTCTTTCTTTGAAGCTTCGTTACTGACATCAGCCGTCTAGAAGATTGACTGAGTGAACATGCAGTGCATGTTTTGCTTGACCTGTGTTCTTAGCTTCCTCTGTTCGGCGCAGGGAGAACAGAGGATGCTCTGTTTGAACTGGAACTCGATTATTCTCAGCTTGAGCTGGTTCCAGTGGGATTGCTCTCACAGTGATGACATGATAAGGAGGGCGGTGACACGAAATCGGGTCACATATAATTCTCTTATTCATGGAATTTGCTTGAAAAGTTCTGCTCAGTACATCTATAATTGATTCAAGAGTAGAGAGATCAAGTTCCAATCAGTATTAGGATATCACACATTCGTTTTTCAACAACATTACTACTCATCACTTTTATGAAACAAATTTGAACACATCCGATAGCAGGTTAGGCATGCAAAAAGCCAAAAGAGAAAAGAAAAGCTGGAAAGATCAGCGTAGTCTTCGTAGTTCTCTGCCCCAGCCGATGGGCATGTGATGGTTCATCGAGGGTGACACACGGTATGATCTCGGATTCCTTAGGCTCTCTGCTCCAGTCAATGGTAATTAGATAATGAACTTTCAACTTCCGAATACGTGGCTCGACAGAATGTGAACCTATGCGGTGTCTGAAAGGTCATGAACCTGAACATTTTTATAAACTAAACAAAGTGGGAAACCTTAAAATATGCTAAAGAAAGAAGACAGGACTGTACAGTCTTGCTAGTTACGACATTTGTGGTGTCAAAAGGTATTGAAGCCGATTTTTTTGAAAATTAGAAACAGTCGGAAGAAACCAAGAAGCACCAGCAACCCAACGACTTTCCTGCCACGCAGTTTGGATTTTCATGAGTTGGGAATCGCACATGGTCACTTGGAATCAATCGCATGTCTCTCTAAGCTCCAAGTTCTCTTCCTGCTGTTGCCATTTCTTACGCGGGTAGAGGGGATTTGGCTTCCATAGAAGATTCTCTAGTCCAAGCCAGGTTGTAGACAGTAAAGGAGAGTAGGTCTCTGATGGCTTCGGCGTCCAGTATAACCCCGACGTTCGTGTACCTTTGTGTTCTCTTCATGCTGTTCGTCTTCCTCCTGTTCCTATTTCTTACGCGGGTGGTAAAGCCAAGTAAGTCTCCGATGGCTTCCGCCCCTGGTATAGCAGGGTCTTCTTCTTCTTCTTCTTCAGTTGTTTCCATTTTTCCATCTCCGCCTTTACGGAGATATGATGTTTTTCTCAGTTTTAAAGGCGAAGAAACCCGCACAAACTTTACCGACCACCTGTATGCTGCTTTGCACCAAAAGAGAATTAACACCTTTAGGGATGATGAAAAACTCAAGAAAGGAAAATCCATCAGGCTCGAGCTATTTAAAGCCATTGAGGAATCAAGGTTTGCAATTATCATTCTCTCAAAAAATTACTCATCTTTAACATGGTGCTTAGAGGAACTTGCAAAGATTGTTGAGTGCAAGAAATTGAGGAGCATGACTATTTATCCTGTTTTCTACCATGTGACTCCTTCTGAAGTATGTCATCAGAGAAGAAGTTTCGCACAAGCCTTTGCGAAACATGAAAAAGATATGAAGGGAAGTATAGCCATGACACAAGGATGGAGGGATGCTTTGAGAGAAGTAGGCAATCTTTCTGAATGGCATTTACATGATAGGTAACATTATCCTTGCTTTTGTTCTTTTGAAATTTTTGCTTTTTATTTGTACTTCAATAATAAATAGTTCCAAGTAATTTATTTGTCAGACACTAGTTAATTAGGTTAAAAGCTCAGCAGTTTATGGTGGAAAAGAATTTATTATATTAAATTCACACAAAGATAAAAATGTTATAGCTGATAAATTCTACCAAAAGGGAACAAGACAACTCATAATTTCTATAACAAAATATGTAAATTATCAAAACATTAGAGTTATTTGAATAATAAAAGAAAAAAATTAAAAATGAAACCTTCCACAATTTGAAATTAGGATACAATTTATACAATTATCTCTAAATAAGTCCCCAATTCCATATCACATTAGTCTTGGATTTCAAATAGGAAGAAAATTACCTCAATTTATGATTAGAAAAAGAGATGATAAAAAAAAAGTAGTCATTGATAAGATCAAAAATATTGAAAATTGATAATATGGCAAGTCATAAAAATATCTCTTACATTTAAATTTGTTGGACGTTTGCAAGAAACCTTTTATTTCCCAGATAGATTGTCAACATATTTGCTTCCTCGAATTTCTTATTTTTACTTCTTGTCCATGGCTTCCTTGTACTTGGGAGTTAACGCTTCCCTCTGTTGCATTCATCCTTCTATCTTCCCTGGATTTGCCACTTTGTCTTCATCACTGACTTATGTAAGGAAGCTTAGGCATTGAAACCAAATCAAATGAAAGGTTTGGCAACTTACAACATTCTACTTGTTTAGAAGAATTGGCCATCTAGTATTGCCCTTGGTCACTTGGGCAATTTTGGAAGTCCCCTTGTGATCCACGAAATGTGTCATCTTCAAGTTACTAACAATCATTACACATAAGAAATTTAATCCTCACTTAGTTTGCTTTATCTTTTGACATTAAGACTTTTTTACTTGACAAGTCACATATTTAATGAGGAGATCCAAAAATATTACAAAAAGTTTTGTTCAAATTCTTTTCAAAGTTAGAAAGGAAGCTATTTATGCTTTTCATTACCTAAATGAATATTATAAAACAAAACACCACAACTTAATAGTAGGAAACCCTTTTAACTATTACTAAGATCTCAAATTCTTGTTGGTATGCGTATAGCTCAATTGGAGCTTATGCCACTAGGGACGAAAGAGGTCTTGAGTTCAACATAAATCCCTTGCACCTGTTTACATAACCAAAAAAGAAAAGAAAAAAAGACTTATAATTCTTATAATTTCTTTATAATTTTGTGATAAACTAGGACTAAATGTCACATTGCAATGGTTAAGTCAAAGAGCAATTGTGCAGTACAAATACAATTGATAAAATTAATTTGGCAATCAATCAATAAACTATTAAATTTAGGAAACATACGGTTATCAGTTTTTCACACTATATGTGCTAAAAAAAAGAACCTTGAAAAATGCTATACAAAATTTTAGAATGCTTATTATAAAACGAAGTTGAAATAAATTCTTTACTAACTTTACTCTTTTTTATTTTTATTTTTATTTTTATTTTTATAAATTGTCTCATGCAAAAAATATTTGATCTTTTTAATTTTTAGCCATGAGTCAAAAATTGTCAGCGAAATTGTTAGAAAGATATTTGGTCAATTGAGTTCTTTGTGCCCAAATCCTTCGACGAGCCTTGTTGGAATAGCCTCTTATGTAAAGAAAATATTGAACTTATGCAAAGATTTGAGGGTGGATGATGTTTGCTTTATAGGAATCCATGGGATGGGAGGGATAGGTAAAACAACTCTTGCATGTGCTATTTATGAAAGAATTTCTCATGAATTTGAAGCAAGTGTCTTTCTTGCTAATGTTAGAGAACATATGAAAAAAATTGGTTTAGTTGCCTTACAAAAGGAACTCCTTTCCAAAATTCTTACAAAAAAAGGAATTGAAATACAAAATGTTTTGGATGATGTAGATCAACTCAAGCAGTTAAATGCATTGGTTGGAACACATAATTGGTTTGGTGGAGGTAGTAAGATCATCATAACAACAAGAAATAAACGTTTATTGATTGAGCATAATGTGGGTGAAGATGAAATATATGAGGCTAAAGTACTGAATTACACAAAAGCTCTTCAACTTTTTAGTCAAAAAGCCTTCAAGGAGGAACACCCTCCAGAGGCTTTTTTAGAGTTGTCCACAAAGTTTGTAAATTATGCTAAAGGTCTTCCTTTAGCTCTTAAAGTTTTAGGCTCATCCTTATATCATAGAGGAGACATGAATTTATGGAAAAGCATGCTAAATAAGGTAAAAAAAAAAGTGATGGTGAAATCCAAAAAACACTTCGAATAAGTTATGATGAACTATCATGAATGGAGAAAGAAGTTTTTCTAGAAATTGCTTGTTTCTTCAAAGGGGAGAAAAAAGATCATGCTATAGATTTACTAAAAATTTGTGGTTATGAACCAGATATCATTATAGAGGATCTCATTGATAGATCTCTTGTAAGAATCCAAGGAAATGAACTATGGATGCATGATTTGTTAGAAGAGATAGGTCAAAAGATTGAACTTTCCAAAGAACCTAATCGACGTAGTAGATTATGGCTTAGTGAAGAGATCCATCATGTGTTGAAGAATCAAAAAGTAAGTAACTAATAAAGATTAGACTTTATATATATTACTTTTACCCTTCAAAATTTGGCGTATCTTTCACTGATGTGATTATTTGTTATTTGTACTAGGGAATAGAAAGAGTTCAAGGTATAGTCCTAAAGTTAGCTTTACCAGAAGAGCTATACTTGAATTGTGAAGCTTTCTTGAAAGTGGAAAGTCTAAAATTATTAAAAATCTATAATGTACACCTCTCTCGAGGCCTTAGTTATCTTCCTGACAATTTGCAGGTTATGGAATGGCTTGGATATCCTTTAGAGTCTTTACCAAAAAATTCCATGCCACCTAATCTTGTGCAACTCATTATGCCTCATAGTTGCATTAGAAGTATATGGAAGGGAAAGAAGGTACAATCATCTCTTATGCAATTGAGGGTTTATGTGTGTATGCCTTTGCATAAATTCCATTGATGATTTCTTAATTTTTTTTATGTGTATTTTTTTTTTGTGCAAAATTTATACAAGTTAAAGATTCTTGACCTTAAGGACTCTAAAAATTTAATCAAGACTCCAAATTTTGCAGGACTCCCAAATCTTGAAAAGTTGATTCTTGAAGGTTGTGTGAAATTATCTATAGTACATTCATCTATTGCAAATCTCAAACAACTTATTTTATTGAACTTGACAGATTGCAAATCCCTTTGTTGCCTTCCATGTAAGATCAACTTTGATGCTCTTGAAATTTTAATTCTTTTTGGTTGTCAGAAAATTAAAAAATTTCCTGAAATTGTGGGAGATATGAAAATTTTATTAGAACTATATTTAGATGGGACTGCAGTAAAAGATCTTCCGATGGAGCATCTAACTGGTCTTACTCTCCTAAATTTGAAAAATTGCAAGGGATCGTTGACTATTCCAAAGGTCCTCTATACTTTGACATCTCTCAAAAATGTCAATTTGTCTGGTTCTTTGATGTTTGATAAAATGCCAAACAACCAAAGGAATGTGGAAGATGTTGGGGAACTTGATATCTGCGGAACTACTATAAAACAAGAACACTCTCATGCATTTAGATGGCAGCTACTCACGTCAAGATTCTTTAGTCATGGATCATTGCCAAATCCTGACATTGGATTAGTACCGCCTACTTTATTCTCAAGCTTGCGCTCGTTGACAGAATTGAATTTGAGTTATTGTAATTTGTCAGACGGAGCTATTCTTAGTTATCTAAGTGGGTTGACGGCATTAGAAGAGCTAAATCTAAATGGAAATATGTTCGAGTACATCCCGGAAAGTATCTCACAACTTTCTAAGCTCAAGCGTGTTATCTTGGTTGACTGTAGCAGGCTTCAATCGTTGCCAAAATTTGCACCAAGCGTTCAATATGTACGTCGTTCTAGTGACGGAATGCCTTTTGGTAGATATGCTGTGGTGAAGATTAATGAAATAGGAGGGTATATTCTCAATGGCTCTTGTGTTGGGGTTCAAGGAGTCATAGTTGCAGATGACAACTACAACAAAATTCCATGGCTGCAGGTCTCTCTCGCTCTCTGTCTAGCTCTTTTTGAGGGTTTAGCGTGTCAGAGTTGTAAATGACCACGACAACAATTGTCATGGCTTGCAGCGCCCTTTCTCTCTCTACAATAACATTTAACATTTTTTGTGTGGTCTACTTTTGACAGCTGGCTATTGATATTCTTGGCAGAATAGCATATTGTCCTTTACCCGCAGATGAGATACCAATGTTGTTTAACAAGATGAATAATGGCTGCCTTGTTAAACTCCGACTTAATCAGGATTCAGTTGATAGAAGTAACTGGTTGGGATGTGCTCTGTATTTTGAATATGAAAGTTGTGGCTGCTCACTGGGGATTTTACGTTGTCACTCGGCTCATTGGTATAACGGAACTGTAGCAGATTTTGTTTTCCAGTTCGACGCTGATGAAGGTCCTCTTGAAGAACCCCTGTGTTTGGAGCATTCTAGAACCCGACTTTGGCAATATGGGCCATGTAGATACCGTGTATATATATACCACGTATCTGGTTTGTGGAAAAACCATACCATGTAGATAGATGGAGCTACATCCAGGCTTCAATTACATATACTTGTCCAAGCATGGAGATCCATATGTGTGGAGGTCATCTAATATACAAGCGAAATGCCCAAGACTTTGTCCAACTATTTAAAGCTCCTAAGTCCACTATATGGCTTTGGAATTAGGCATTTGTTCTTGCGGAGAGTCGCATATGATGTGAAGCAGGAAGACATCATCATTACCGGTGGTACATGTAAGTTTGCCTTAAATGTCTTATTGTTAGGCATTATCCTATGTATTAAGCAGGGAATCACTAGACTTTATTGTGTTTGAATGGCTAATGGTAAGGCAATAATACTAAATTAAGGAGTTCATTTGCCACATGATCGAAGATTTTGGAATTGTTTACTAACATTAATCCCTATTTTTGTTTTCTTTTCATTTGTGTATAACAGATATTAGTTAGAATATTTTACTGAAGAATGTGCAGTAAACTTGCCCTAACACAATTTCACTGAACATGGCGCTGTCACTAGTTTTGCAAGCATGATTTTTTTTTTGAACGATTAGTGCAAAGCATGCTCTTTTTATTTTATTTTATTTTATTATTTTACCGTTTGCTGTTATTGTGGAATGGCCAAATTAGATGGATGTTAGTGTTACTAAATGACCGCAAACAAGGACTCTATTTGCTACACCGAATGGCTAGTTTGGAACCAATTGCTCATATTGGTGTCTTTGTTAGTTGTTCAACTAAAGGATGATATAAATTATTTTTTACACAATTTTGTGCTGTGACAAGCTTGTGCCTAAGTTTAATTTCACATGTTCAAGCCATATAAAACTTGGGGAACTCTTTTTCTTGGATTGCATTAATTATTCAATTTTTTTCGCATTAGCCATAATTTTTTTATTTGTTCTTTCAACCTCATCAAAGAAAGATTTTAGCTTACTATATGTTGAGTTTCATTCCATTGATTTTTATAATAGTTGAATTTTTGTTACTCTTTCTTTGTATTTTCTTTTATATGAATTGATATGTTCCTATGCTCTATGTCCCCCTCATGCTGTTGGAGAATTGAAGAATTTTCATAAATAAATATTTATTATAATCCACCTATTAACTCATTTTGATCCAGGTGATCTCGAGGGAAATGACCATCTTAGATGTGTTCAATTATCTTACCCTACGTCTATCAGTACCTAAACAAGTACGGTTGGTCGATTTACTTGATTGGAATGCAAATGGGAACTTTCCTACAACTGATTACAACCTCTAGTGCATTTATCAGATTGCTTTCTTTTCCTTGTTATTTTTGGGTTTCGGGCAAAAGGAAGAGAACAGAGATGCCAACGGAGTTTCCATGCGTACAAGGAAATGTAAAGATAGAAGAGATTACGGTGCATTGATCGTAATAGAGAAACAATCTACAAACCTAACTTTGGCAAACAAAAAGACGACCCAAAGATAAGAATTACGCAGATCATTCGCTTGCAAAAGTAGGACACCAATTCAAAAGCAATATTCCAGAAAGGGAAGAAGGTTGAAAGAAGCAACATTTTGAATGCACAATAGAGATAGAAGACTCCCGACACCATCAGTCGGTCGCATCCAAGTTACTTATTTAAATTCCTGTATTCCAAATTGAAAAAAGAGATGCAATCTAAGAAATAAAAGCATGAATAGGAAACCAGCCGAGCTTATGATTCTTATATCAAACAACAAAAGGGATGGCTGCATTTGACTCATGCCTAGAAATAAATCAGACAAATAAGTAACCATGGTAGTAACATATTGAGCTATAACAGCCTCGGAATAATCATTCCATTGGTTAAGGATCAACAAAAGATACTGTAAAAAAAAAAAAAAAGGCAGAAGGAAAAATTGTTCTGACAGTCCACCGCGGCCAGAGCCAGCACCAACTTGTCACAATTTAAAACCTCAAACAAGTTCATAGTCCTCGGCGTCAACAACTTCAGCATCCCGATATTCCGGCAACTAAATCTCACATTATCCGATATTTCGGTCATCAAGAACACCTCCTTCTCTTTTAGGTCGATACACTGAATTGAATCTGTTTGTGTCTCCAAGTATTTAAAATCAGACTTCAATTCAAAGTCGCAAGGCAATCTGCACTGAAAAAGTTTCACATATGAACTAATGTATATGATGAAGTGACAGCTCCCAGCAAGCGCTATGAAATTTGGTGGAGCTCAGGAGGAGTGTGTAAGCGCAAACTCCAATAAAAATGTCAGGTCCATTTTCTGGGATAGTTTGTGTCTCGTGCAAACATGTCATGCAGTTCCTTATATAAATAAGTAGATTTTAATTAAAAGAAATAATTTTTAACATAATATTAAGATTTATAATTCAAATAAATAAGATTTTATTATGACTAATGATTCAATTGTAAAACTTTCTTCATGATATCCTTCCTAAAGATTCTTATTCTTTGCGGTGATACCTTGCAAGTTGGTATAGGATTTGTATGATTCTATATAAATGTAGTTGTCCAATTTCCTGAAAACACTTCTAAAAAGAAATAAAAGCCCTTACCTAAGCGTGAGGTGTTCATGTGTTCATGCCAGCATGAAGTTAACAGTAAAGTTCAACATAAGCCAAAGAGCAAAATAAGAGATCAAACAACTTCAGTTCAATTCAATTATAAATCTTTGCTTGAGTTCCAAACCAACTACACCAGCCATTTAAACAGCTTTGTATGATTGTACTCTCCTCCTGCAAGACTAGAAGGATCAAAATCCATTCAGAGCGTGTAAAACAACTCAAAACAGCTTTCCATTCCCAGATGCCTTGGCTTGTAGACATAACAACTACAAGGAAACACCCACAGCTTCAGTTTCACACAACAAATCATAAACATTAATTGAAATCACTGAAAGTTTGCTCTAGATAAAGGCCATGCAAAACTGGGAGATAAATCAGATGGCTTGGCTTTTCAAAACATCAAGAATCATCTATGTAGGATCAGTCCCCTACAGCTCTGCTTGAATTTCGTTCTGTTCTCTCTTGAATCTGTCCGTGGAGCTTGCATAAATCATCTTGCTTCTCACATATCGACAAAAACAGAAATCGTCCTTGTTATGTATTTGGTTTCATTCCTAAATCTTTATTACACTTGAACTTTTGTTATTCTTTTCTGGTAAGTTATCTCTGCTATTAATTGAGATAATAATTTTCTTTATTATCTTGAAGAGTTGTCTGAAATGAATCTTTGTTATTTATCACTCCCACCATATCCTGTCTAGTAAAAAATGGTGGATATAGGACATCCTTCTCTACCATCAGCTTTTGAAATTTATAATCTTTTGAAATTTTAATCCTTTTCAACTATTTCAGAATCAAAAAACTATAAGAAATTGCAAAAAATAAGAAAAATTGCCATAATTTTATCTGGATGAGACAGCCGTGAAAGAATTTTCTTTATCAATTGAGTATTTAACTAACCTTACTTTCATAACACTAAGAGTGAAAAAGTGTATCGTCTCTTCCTATTGTCATTTGTACTCTGACAACGCTCAAAACTCTCGTTGTACCTAGTTGCTTAAAAGTGGACAAAAGGGCCTAGGACATCTTAAACATCTAAAGGAACTTGATATATCTAGACCTTCTCATTACGGTTACCTTTTATCTCTTCTATGTTTGAAAAACCGAAACATCTAAAGGATCTTGTTATATGTAGACCTTCTCAGCACAATTACCTTTTATCTCTTATATGTTTGAAAAACCTTAAGTATTCATGGTTGCCTAGGGATAAACACTATAAGAAATTCATTTTTATTAAAAAGTCAACTCAAAAATAAAGATATCTTTCTTTTACATATAGAGGATTTTTAATAAATGTTTAGGCAATGTAGACTTTGTTACTTTGTTCAAACACACACTTAGTCATCCTCCTAAGTGGAGGGAAACAATTTTCAGAAGTATTTTTTTTTGTCTACAAGTAATTGAATCTATTCTATGATATTTATATTTAAAAGTTTATTTTTATCAAAAAGTAGACTTAAGAGTAAGAGTAAGAAGATCTTGTTTCCATATATAAACGATTTCCAAGCAATATTTGGACAACATAAAACTTCCACACACATTTTCCAACAACATTATGACTCTTCGCTTTTCTATTTTAGAACCCTAAAATTGGCACATGCATATCAAGGTAGAAACAACCTTGAACACATCCTAAAGCGGGTTAGACGGGCATAAAACTTAGAGAAAGAGTCAAGCAGAAAAGTCAAGAGGGCGGTTGTCATGTGATAATGAGCATGATGGCATTCAGTGCATTAAGTGTGACATCCACAATATGTTTTTGGGTTAGCGTGTCATCTCACCGTCAAAACCGCGTAAACGCGGACCTTTCAACTTCCGATTGCGTTCTAAACCACCAATCAAAACATTTCTGTAAAAGTAAACAAAGTCGGAAGTCGGAACAAAGACTCACTGCTCCGGTCTCTGGTCATGTCTCGCTGTAAGCTTTGATTTCTTGCACCTTATTGTCTCATATCAACATACAGTCTCCTTTAATAAGGTCTCAGCGAAATATATTACTAATATTATAATGGATAAGAATGTTTGAAGTATTATACAATCATGAAAATAAATTTCATTAGCAAAGGACATAAATTTTGAATTAAAAAAAAAAAAAGAACTCTAGCACAAGGATGTGAATATTACTGGTTGTCTTTTCAGTGCCTTTCCTCCTATCTAAGATGAATAAAAAGAAAATTCCATTTATGATAATTTGACAACTTTTCCGCCTTGCGGTTTCGTTACTCACGGGTTCATTTCTCCCCACTGAGCAACGAATTCTTTGTACCTTTCTCTAATGGTCTCCAGGGTCGTGGGACCCCTGGAGACTAAGCGAGGCACGGTTCGTCGCCCTGGACGGCACTAAAATATTGCAACGCCAACCACACAACACTGACGCAAAACAATCACAAAACAAAGCAAAATATCTCCTAGCTACTTACCACTTCAGACCACCCAACTGCGCCCAAACTCACCACAAAACCAAAGATAAAAACAACTCAAAAGAACACCGCAACGGAACCCACAGTTTCATATTTAGTTTGTAGCCTACGTCTATAAGTACAAACCTTACATTATACTATGGGCCCCAGATAAGGATCAAGTCACCGGTCTGTTGACAAGGTGGTCTTGTAGAGAAAGAGAGAGAAAGCGCTGCTTTTTACCTATCTTGTCTAACGGAAAAAGACAGATTGGAGCTGGAATGATGGTAGTATTACTAGGAATAAGGAAAACAAAATTCATCCGTGATTACACTTGCCAGTGGCCGGGTTTAAATAGAAAACTTGGGTCTAAGGGAATCTAACCCTCTCCCTTACAGAACCCATTCACAGATAATAGCTTGCTAGCCTACACTTCCATCATTACTTATTCTGCCATTACGCTAATCCTCCCATTAGAGTGCTCCTCTACTCTAGTGCGTTGGAAAGACACATGCGTCAAAAGCTTTGTTCAGACGCCAAAATCATGCATGCAGACGCATGCATTTGTGCCGCTGCTCATACCCATTCATTTATCAGGAGTAGGCTCAGACACGCTACTCTCCTATCCTTTGCCCACGTTGCTCTTTTGCTTTTTGGTCACGCTGTCCCTCTGCTCATGAGCTGGGTTTGCTGCCACGTTGAGTGATTTAGGAGCTGCACATGACAATACCGTCCCGGTGTCGGAGACCTTGCCCCCAAGGTCAAACTCTGGGAATTGCTTTTGAAGGTCGGCGACAGGGACCCAAGTAGCCTCGTCAAGGGAGAGGCCTTGCCACTGAATAAGAGCCCGAGGGACACCGTTGTGAATGTTTTGCTGGAGAACCTTCGCTGGTGAAGGAAGTAAAACATCATTCTCGTTCTGTAGAGGAAGGTTGGGAAGAACTTCAGCAGAGGAGGGGATGTATTTCTTGAGGTGTGATACATGAAAAACAGGATGAAGCCGAGAGGAGGGAGGAAGGTTAAGGCGATAAGCCACTGGACCAATTTTCTGAAGGATCTCAAAAGGGCCAAAATATCGTTGGGAGAGTTTCTGATTCCGTTTGCCGGCCAAGGAAAGATTCCGGTAAGGCTGGAGTTTAAGGAAGACCCGATCACCAACTTCAAAGTGAAGCTCGGAGTGCTTGCGGTCATAGAATTTTTTCATGCGGTTTTGGGCAGCCGCAAGCTTGTGTTTGAGCTCTCGGAGGATTTCAACACGATCCAACAATTCTCGCTCGACCTCCGGAACTGAGGCAGACCCAGGAATATAAGTCAAAAGGCTTGGAGGGGGTCGGCCGTAAACAATTTCAAATGGGGTCCGCTGCGTAGAACTGTGGATGCTGGAGTTATAACTATACTCAGCCCAGGGAAGCCATTTAAGCCACTCTCGAGGCCTATGGCCGGAGAAACAACGGAGATACATTTCTAAGGTGCGGTTGGTAGCCTCTGTTTGACCATCTGTTTGGGGATGGTAGGCGGAGGTAAAACGAAAAGAGGTACCTTGAAGATTGAAGAGCTCACGCCAAAAAGTGCTTGTAAACGTTACATCTCTATCACTGAGAATGGAACGAGGGAGGCCATGCAAGCGAAAAATCTGTTAAAAAAAAACACGAGCCACCGACTGAGCTGTGTAAGGATGAGAGAGGGCCACAAAATGAGCATATTTAGAGAGCCTATCAACCACCACGAGGATAGTGGTTTTTCCGCTGGAAGGGGGAAGGCCTTCAATGAAATCAAGGGAGATATCTTCCCAAATGCGGTCGGGGATAGGGAGGGGCTCAAGTAAACCAGCAGGAAGGGAATTTGGCCATTTGTTTTGTTGACAAACAATGCAACTTCGGATGCGCTCCAACACCACTTGACGCATGCGAGGCCAGTAAAAAGCTGCTCGGATACAATGAAGAGTTTTCTGGTATCCCTCATGTCCACTAGCATGGAATTGATCTATGATGATGGGAATAAGCTCAGAATCCATAGGTAAAAAAATACGGTCTTTAAAAAATACCACACCATCACGGAGAGACCATGGACCCACTGCTTCATCAGCTTGGATCTTCTGAGCCATATTTTGGAAGGAAGAGTTCCGAAGATTTTCTTCTTTAACCGTATTCAACCACAAGGGAATGGGGGCACTTAGAGTAGCACATGAACTGGGACTTGCACATTGGCGGGAGAGAGCATCAGCTACACAGTTTTGGGAACCCGGTTGATATTCAACTACAAAGTCGAAACCAAGCAACTTGACAAGCCACCGCTGTTGTGCTGGGGTGGTGATACGTTGCTCCCATAGGTACTTGAGACTGTGCTGGTCTGTTCTTACAATAAAAGGATGCCCAAGAAGATAGTGGCGCCATTGCTGTACGGAGAGGACTAGAGCAAGAAGCTCCTTCTCATAGGTAGAAAGGAGTAAGTTACGGCCATGGAGAGCTTTGCTATAAAAGGCAATGGGTCGCTTTTCTTGGGACAAAACAGCACCGACACCCGATCCGGATGCATCACACTCCACCACGAAGGTCTTGGTAAAATCGAGAAGGGCCAAAACAGGTGCACTGGCCATAACATGTTTGAGCTGCTGGAAAGCAGTTTCAGCCACCTTAGACCATCCAAAAGCTCCTTTTTTCATAAGAGAAGTCAACGGACTAGCAATGTTGCCATACCCGTGGATAAAACGGCGGTAATAGCCAGTAAGGCCTAAAAAGCCTCGTAAGGCCTTTAAAGTTTTTGGCCATGGCCAGTCAAGCATGGCCTGAACTTTGTCTTGGTCCACCGAGAGGCCGGTTGAACTGATAACATGACCCAGGAACTTAATTGAAGTAAGAGCAAACTGACATTTGGAACGCTTAGCATAGAGATGATGTTGTTAAAGGATCATGAGAACCTCTCTCAAATGCTGCATATGAACTTCCCAAGAAGGGCTATAAACTAGAATATCGTCAAAAAATATTAGGACAAATCTGCGCAACTGATTCTTGAATGTGGAGTTCATCAAAGCCTGGAAAGAACTAGGGGCATTGCAAAGGCCAAAGGGCATTACCAGGTATTCAAAATGGCCATGATGCGTCCGAAAGGCTGTTTTGGTGATATCTTCCTCTCGCATTCGGATTTGGTGGTATCCAGAGCGGAGGTCCAGTTTGGAGAAAATTACGACTCCTTTCAGCTCGTCCAACAGTTCGTCAATGGTGGGCAACGGGAATTTGTCTTTGATGGTCAGTTTGTTTAAGGCGCGGTAATCTACACACATGCGCCATGTTCCATCACCTTTACGAACCAGCAGTACGGGAGAGGAGAAAGGGCTTCGGCTAGGCCGAATCACCCCTTCCTGTAGTAGCTCGGTAACTAATTTCTCAATTTCTGCCTTTTGGTAATGTGGATAACGGTAGGGTCGTACCACTACCGGTTGGCTTCCTTCTTTCAAGGGGATAGAGTGATCATGTTCCCTAATGGGAGGCAAGCCATGTAGAGGAGAGAATACCACCATAAAGTCCCCCAACAATGTCTCCACGTCAGGATGGAGGGGAGGGTCTGGTTGATCATGGCCTGCCACTGCTGTCATAGTGATTTGGAGGAGAAAACCTTCTTTCCGCTTCCCGACCATTTTCTGGAATTTATCCATATTCACAAACTCATTCCCCTTGGGTTGGTCGCCCTGGAGTTCAATCAACTTTCCTCCAACAGAAAAAGACATGTGGAGACGGGCAAAGTCCCACACAATAGGACCTAAAGTGCGTAACCATTGTGTGCCCAAGACAGCATCTATGCCTTTTAAAGGAAAGAGATAAAAATCGATTTTCATAGGAACCTTTTGAAGAGTTACCTGAACTCCACTGCAACAACCCTTGCTCATAAGAACTTCCCCATTGGCCACTTCGACTTTAAAAGAGCCTTCTATGTTGGGCTTCAATCCCAAACGGGCAGCTAAGGACTCACTCAGAAAATTATGAGAGCTACCACTGTCAATCAAAATGGTGACTCTAGTATTATGGTAAGCAATCCTACTTCGTACCTTCATGGTTTGGGGAGCAGACTCCCCAACAATTGCATGGATGGAGATTCGGGGAATGAGGTCTAATCCCGTTGTCTTGGACTCATTTTCGGAAGTGGATGCCTCCTCTGGATCCTCTTCATCAGGTGTTGGTGCTTCTGGAGGTGCTTCGGAAGGCCATGTTCCTTCGAGCAAAAAAAGCTTTTGACAGTGGTGTCCAGGGACAAACTGCTCATCGCAGTTAAAGCATAGTCCCTTAGCACGTCGCTCTGCAAGTTCTGCTGGGGACAACCTTTTAATTGGTAATGCTTTCTCTTTAGGACCTTGCGGGGGCTTACGGTTTTGCAAAGCTGGAGCTCTCGTTGCTTGGACCCGAGACTCATAAAGCTTGGCAAGTCCAATAGCAGAAGATAAAGAGGCGGGCTTGCATGCTTGAACATCGATTCTGATTGGGTCTTTGAGGCCGCTAACAAAACACCCAACCTTTTGTTCTTGAGTGAGAGTGCCAGCTTGTAACAAAAGGCGAGAGAAACGAGCTTGGTATTCCTCAACAGTACCTGTTTGCCTTAATTTGGTGAGATCACCGAAAAAGTCCAAATATCGACTAGGACTAAAACATTCCAAGAGCTCGTGAGTGAGGGTTTCCCACGATATAGCGTGTTCACCCCTTTCACAGCGCAGAAGTTGGAACCATACTTGAGCCTCGCCAACCAAATTCCAAGAGGCAATGAGAACCTTTTCATGCTCAGGAGTGGAGTGATACTCAAAGAATCGGTTAGCTTGGCAAAGCCAACCTGTAGGGTCCTCCACGCCATCGTATTGTGGAAACTCAAGCCGAACAAACTTTGGGCGGCAAGTGCCCGCTGTGGACAAAGAGTGGTCGGACTGAGCGCCTTCTCCTCGCACATGGGAGGAGGAAGCCGAGTCCTTATCCTTCGAGCTTCCATGCTTCAAGCTGTCAACCTTCTGGTTAAGGTCAGACACCATTTTTTGCATCATTTCCATAACCTCATGAAAACGTCGATATGTGTCAGCTGCCAGCCGTTCATACGCTTGATCAGACATGGCCAGTGCTAGCTCTGGTACCAATTTACTATGGGCCCCAGATAAGGATTGAGTCACCGGTCTGTTGACAGGGTGGTCTTGTAAAGAAAGAGAGAGAAAGCGCTGCTTTTTACCTATCTTGTCTAACGGAAAAAGACAGATTGGAGCTGGAATGATGGTAGTATTACTAGGAATAAGGAAAACAAAATTCATCCGTGATTACACTTGCCAGTGGCCGGGTTTAAATAGAAAACTTGGGTCTAAGGGAATCTAACCCTCTCCCTTACAGAACCCATTCACAGATAATAGCTTGCTACCCTACACTTCCATCATTACTTATTCTGCCATTACGCTAATCCTCCCATTAGAGTGCTCCTCTACTCCAGTGCGTTGGAAAGACACATGCGTCAGAAGCTTTGTTCAGACGCCAAAATCATGCATGCAGACGCATGCATTTGTGCCGCTGCTCATACCCATTCATTTATCAGGAGGAGGCTCAGACACGCTACTCTCCTGTCCTTTGCCCACGTTGCTCTTTTGCTTTTTGGTCACGCTGTCCCTCTGCTCATGAGCTGGGTTTGCTGCCACGTTGAGTGATTTAGGAGCTGCACATGACACATTATAATGCAGAATTATCTCAATATACAGCATTCACATCCACAATTTTCCTGGCTTCCTCCTCTTTTTACTTTGTTACAATCTGCCATCCGCACCTTCTGTATCCAACCAGGCTTAATACCACCCGATCAACTCACAGCCAAACAACCCAAATCAACCCAAAGTAGAGAAACACAATCGGAACTAGTAGAACAAAAACAGAATCACAATCGCACCACAAACCCAGAGAAACACAACACCATCCAACTGAAAACACAATAAATCTGTATCTATAGAGGGAAGCGTGATGCCACCAGTTTCTACGGAAGGAAACCACACCTCACCAAGTCTTCTTCTTCATCCGAAGGTTCTTACATGCAAAACATGAAAGTAATAACAGAAGCCTGAAATATATACTAAGCCTACAACCGCCAACAACGTGAACTGCTTACTCCATGGGCTCATGGATTCTTGGGCCTAGCTCGGGTCTGTAACACCGAACCTCTAAGCTCAGGGAAGCAGAGTAATTCCTCGATGGCTTCTGCCACCAATGTAGTAGCGTCTTCTTCTTCTTCTTCACTGCGTCGATGGAGGTATGATGTTTTTCTTAGTTTTAGTGGTGAAGACACTCGCAAGAACTTTACAGACCATCTATATGCTGCTTTGTGTCAAAGGGGAATTAACACGTTCAGAGATGATGAAAAACTTGAGAAAGGAAAAGCCATCTCACCTGAGCTCTTTAAAGCCATAGAAGAATCAAGATTTGCAATTATCATTCTCTCAAGAAACTATGCATCATCCACATGGTGCTTAGATGAACTTGCAAAGATCGTTGAGTGCATGAAACTGAGGAGCATGACTGTTTATCCTATTTTCTACCATGTGGATCCCTTTGATGTACGCTTTCAAGGAGGAAGTTTTGCAAAGGCATTTGTTAAACATGAAGAAGATTTTAAGGGTAATACAGAGAGGACGCAAAGATGGAGAGATGCCTTGAGAGAAGTCGCCAATCTCTCTGGATGGGATTTAAAGGACAGGTGATACTATTTTGGCCTCTTCTAGTTAAATTCTTTGATTTTTATTTCAAAAGTTAACAGTTCTTTGGATAAAATACTTTTCATACTTCTTGTTTCTACACGAAAAAATTTACTTGTCACTCCCTAGTTAATCAGCTAATAGAACATTTACTACGCTACAAGTTCAATGGTCAATAATAGACTTAATGATTCAATGATAAATAAAGGATTCATTACACATCTTCTACAAGCTATAAATTCAAGCTAATATGGAAATTATGAAGTTAGCTAAAAGTAATTTATAAAAGTAATTTAAAGGGGAACAAGAGAAACCATAATGTTTCGAGCAAAATCCATAAAATTATTAAAACATTAAGGTTATTTGAAAAACAATAAAAATAAATAAAAATGAAATTTTGGCCACCATTTGAAATTAGGATATTATTTATCCAATTTCTCCTAGATAAGTCTCCGATTCAATGCCAGAGTAGTCTTCGATTCCATAACAGAGTAGTCTTTGATTTCTTATTTGGAAGAAAACTACCGCAAGTTATTATTGGAAGCAAAGATATCATAAAAAGAATGGTCATTGATACGACTATTAATTTTAAAAATTGAAAAGATATCCATTTGATTTGGCAAGTCAACAATATTTGCTTTATCATCAATGAACTACTGGATGGAGATCACATTTCTTATTTATAAGTTCGTCGCACGGTCTTGCAAGAAACTTGTTTATTCCCTGATAGACAATCACCGCATTCCCTTGAATTATTTTTTATTTTACTTCTTGTCATAGCTTCCTTGTACATGGAAGTCGACGCTTCCATCTTTCGTCGCATTGATCCATCATGTCTTAGCTAGATTTGCTACATTGTCTTCATAGATAGTTATGCTAGAAAGCTTAGGCGTTGAAACTAAATCAAATGAAAGTTTTGGTAGCTTACAACATATTAATTGCTGAAACCAAATTCTTCTTGTCCCAAGGAGTTGGTCACCTAATTTTGCCTTTGGTCAATTGGGAAATATTGGAAGTCTCCTTGCGAACCATAAGATGTATTATGTTCAAATACACGTAAGATGTGTTATGTTCAAATAACCATGAGATGCGTTACCTTCAAATAACCACCAATAATTACAAACAAAAAAATTTTAATTCTCACTTAGTTTGCAGTATCTTGTCAAAATCCCTGTCAAATGAGTAAAGGTAAATAGAATCTAATGCTTTCGCATTAAGACTTCGTACTTGACAAATTTACATAGATGCTGACATAAGTGCCAATGCTTTTCTTCAATTAAGGCTAATGGCGCCATTCCCCTACAAGCCATTCAAGCAATTACCGTTGATCTTGCTTGTATCCTCTCAAGGTTAACTTTTCAGCATAGATTTTTGATTTAAAGTAAACGCACATGTTATTGAATTCTTGAACATTCGTAGAAAGGAAAATAAGGGAGAAATTCTTTAACCAATTCAATTTAACTAAAAAATAATGGTTGGATGATTTTTAAAAAAATCAATAGGTACCTCTTTATAGCCTACTATATTATAGAAAAATTTGAAAGTCGTTGGAATGCATTAAAATGTAAACAAAATAAATTATGAATTTTCTAGAAAGGCAAACTTTTTTTTTCTTAAAAATATTCTTAGCTATCATCTCAAACTAAGGCCGATGATATTAGGATAAGATGACTTGTTCGATTAAGAAATCAACTATTTTAGGTAAAACATCTCAAGTAATATGTGTGTCGATACATGTGTGCATATTTATATGTATACAATTTCTTAAATGGGAAGTCATTAAAGGTGTTTAAAGGAATTTTCTAATGAAGAGATCTTGAAATGTCATAAAGAATTTTGTTCAAATTTGTATTTTCAATTTTAGAAAGGTAGCTATTCAAACTTTGAATTCCTACATGATATTACAAATCAAAACACAATTAATGGTGGGAAATACATTTAACCATCACTAATAGCTTAAGTTCTTGTAACCTTTATAGAATTTCTTTGATAAGCAATGATTGGAGTTCATATTGAAATGTTTAGCCAAAGCACCATTGTGCATTAATATTTAATTGATAAAATTAAGGTGATAACCAAAACATAAATAATGGTTGGAAATCTCACAAAGAGATGAAGGTTAGAAGCTTGTGTAACACTTGTAATGTTGAGGAATATCCCTATGTTTTAGTACACTAATTTTTGTTTATACAAACTTAACTTTCTACAAAATAAATAAATAAATAAAAGGTTGGAAACCCCTTTAACAACTACTAATAGCTTAAATTCTTGTAACTTTTATAGAACTTCTTTGACAAGCAAGGATTAAATTTCATGTTGAAATGGTTAAGCCAAAGAATGATTGTGCAATTTAATTGACAAAATTATGTTGATAATCAATCACTAAATGACTAAAGTTAGAAAACATATCATAATCAATTGCTCATGTTGTGTGTAAAAAAAAAAAAAAGAAGAAGAAGTAGACCTTGGTGTCAATGCTTTAGAAAATACCATAATCTTTATTTTTTATTAACCCAAGTTAAAATAAAAATATTTACTAATTTTTTTCTCTTTCTATTTTTAATGATTTATCTCATGAAAGTTATTATTTGATCTTCATAATTTGCAGCTATGAGTCAACAATTGTTAGTAAAATTGCTAGAGAGTTATTTGGTCAATTGAAGGCTTTATGGCCAAGTGCTCCAAAGAATCTTGCTGGAATATCCTCTCATGTAGAGAAAATGATGAGTTTATGTAAAGATTTGAAGGTCAATGATGTTTGCTTTATAGGAATTTATAGGATGGCTGGGATAGGTAAAACAACGCTTGTTTATGCAATTTACGAAAGAATTTCTTGCAAATTTGAAGCTAGTGTCCTTCTTGACAATGTCAGAGAAGAAGCCAAAATACGAGGGCTAGTTGCTTTACAAAAAAAACTCATTTCTGTTATCCTTAAAGAAAGAGAAATTGAAATACATAATGTTAAGGAAGGAGCTGATATGATCCAAGAAAGACTACATGGTAAAAAGGTTCTTATTGTTCTTGATGATGTAGATAGACTCGAGCAGTTATGTGCATTGGCACAACACGTGATTGGTTTGGTGGGGGAAGTAAAATCATCATAACAACAAAAAATAAACGTATGTTGATTGAGCATGATATAGATGAAGATGAAATATATGAGGCTAAGGAATTGAATTACATAGAAGCTTTTGAACTTTTTAGTTTCAAAGCCTTTAAGGGAGACCACCCCCCTAAACATTTTATGGAGATATCCAAGGAGTTTTTAGATTATACTAATGGTCATCCTTTGGCTCTTGAAGTTTTGGGTTCATCCTTGTATCGTAGAAGTTTGGATTTATGGAAAAGTATGCTAAGAAAGGTAAAAAGAATGGGTAATGATAATATCTAAGCTATGCTTCAAGCGAGTTTTGATGAACTATCAGAAATGGAGAAAGAAGTTTTTTTAGATATTTCTTGTTTCTTCAATGGGGAGGAAAAAGATCGTGTGAGGGATGTATTAGAAAGTTGTGGTTGTGAGCTAGATATCATTATAGATGACCTTATTAATAAGGCTTTTATAAGCATCCAACAAGACATATTGTGGATGCATGATTTGTTAGAAAATATGGGCCAAAAGATTGTTTATTCTGAATCTCCTGAAGAACCTGGTTCACGTAGTAGATTGTGGCTCAATCAAGACATTTATCATGTATTAAAGAATGATACAGTAAGTAACTAATAAAAACTAGACCTATGAATTTTTATGTATTTGATACTTTTCTCAAATTTTAGTGTATCTTTCATTAACATTATCTTTTGTTCTTGGCTATTAGGGTACAAGAAAAGTTAAAGGTATAGTCCTAAAGTCTACTTTACAAGAAGAATTACATTTGAATCCTGAAGCTTTCTCAAAAATGAAAAATTTAATATTGCTAAAAATCTCTAATGTGCTCCTACCTTGAGGCCTTCATCATTTTCCTAACAAATTATGGGTTATGGAATGGCTTGGATATCCTTTAAAGTCTTTACCAAAAAAGGTCACACCTCCTAATCTTGTGGAACTCATTATGCCTTATAGTTATATGAGAAGTGTATGGAAGGGAAAGAAGGTACAATCATCTCTTATACAAGTGCATGTTTATGTATGTATGTCTTCTCATAAATTCAATTCTTAAATTCTTAAATTATTTTATTTATAATGTTTTATTGCAGAACTTATGTGAGTTAAAGATCCTTGATCTTCGAGATTCTCGAAAGTTGATTAGGACCCCAAATTTCACTAGACTCCTAAATCTTGAGAAATTTATTCTTGAAAGTTGCGTGAAATTAAATAAAGTACATCCATCTATTGGAAATCCAAATAGCTTATTTTATTGAACTTAAGAGATTGCAAATCCCTTGATAGCCTTAGCATGGAGTCTTTTAAAATTCTTATTCTTTCTGACTGTTTGAAAATTAATAAATTTCCAAATATTGTGGGAGATATGAAAAATTTGTCACAACTATATTTAGATGGGACTACTGAAAAAGAGCTTCCTTTATCAGTGGGGTACTTAAGCAACCTTTCTCTCCTAAATCTAGAAAGTTGCAAGGGCTTGTTGACTCTTCCAAGAGTCCTTTCTACTTTGACGTCTCTCAAAAAACTCAACCTATCCAGTTCTTCCATATTCAATAAGATGCTAAAGAACCAAAGGAATGTGAAATATCTTGAGGAACTTGATATTCATGGAACTGCTACAACACAAGTAGGCTCTCATGGATTTGGACGGCAACTATTTTCATCACAATTCTTCAATTGTTGCTCATTGCCAACCCCTAACATTGGCTTGGTGTTGCCTACTTCATTTCCAAGCTTACGCTTTTTGACAGAATTGAATATGAGTTATTGTAATTTGTCAGATGGAGCAATTCTTCATGATCTAAGTAGGTTGTCATCATTGCGATTTCTAAATCTAACAGGAAATAAGTTTGAGTACATTTCGGAAAGTATCTCTCAGCTTTCTAAGCTTAAGTATGTTTACTTGGAATATTGTAGCATGCTCCGATCATTGCCAAAATTTGCATCGAGCGTTCACTTCTTAAGGACTTCTTATTGTACCTCATTGGAAATAAATTTAAATGAAACTGATGTAATCAATTCTGATGAGAAAGGCCTTTATGTTCTTAGAGGTAATAGTATAGGGGTTCAAGATGACTTCGTTCAAAATGCAGACGTAGTGGGTCTCTCACGACCGCGGGTCTCTCTCTCTCTCCCCCTCCCCCTCCCCTTCTATAAATACCTCACTCTTCTACATTTAACATTTTTTATATCGTTTATTTTTGACAGGAAAACGTTGGTCCTGGAAAAGTAGTGTTCTGTATTCTACCCGGAGATGGAATTCCAATGTTGTTCAACAATCTAAATAATGGTTGCTTTGTTATTCTCCAACTCGATCGAGATTCAAGTGATAGAAGCAACTGGTTTGGATGTGCTCTGTATTTTGAGTACCAAGCCCACTCACTTCCTAAATATGTAGAATCTCCAGGCGATTTTGTTGTCCACTTTGACACTGATGAAGGTCCTCTTAAACAACCCCTAATCCTTCATTACCCTGCTGGGCTACATAGATATTGTGTATATATACCACTATTCTGGTTTGTAGAAAGATCATACAACGTGGATACATGGAGCTACATCAGGGCTTCAATTACATCTCCTTATCCAGCCATGGAGGTCCATATGTGTGGAGGTCGTCTAATATACATGGAAAACACCCAAGACTTTCTCCAAATGTGTGCGGCTTATCCTTTCTTCTTTCAGGTATGTACCTAAGCGTCTGTTCATGGAGTCACTAGTGAGGAAAATCATGCATCGATAGGAAGCAGGATGACATTGCCATTACCTCTGAGTGACCAACTACACAAGTAAGCTTATTTTTAAATATCTTATCACTAGACATTATTTTGTGTATTAAACAAGTTGTACCTAAACACTTTCTTGTTTGAACGGGTGATGGTAAGCCACTAACACTCACAAGGAGTTCATTTGCCACACTGATTGAAAATTTTGGAAATATTTACTAGCATTAGTCTTTTTTATTCTTTCATTCTCGAGTAGTGAATAGCAGTTACAGAATTCCAGTGAAGAATGTCTGGGAAGCTGACATTAAACACAATTTTACTTAACAATGGAGTCGTCTTTAGCTTTGTAAGCATGATTTTCGATTTTGCTTGGATAATTGGTAACTTGTTTTTTTTTTCTTGAATATTTTTGGTTGTTAGCCACTAATGTGGAATCAAAAAAATAGGTGGATGTTAATGTACTAATAAATGATTGCAATGTTTACTCAAAAATAGACTCTATTTACAGCACTGAATGCATAGTTTTGAACCAACTGATGATGTTAGTTTCTCTTCTTTCTCTATTAGTTAGTCAACTAAAGGATGATTTAATGTGGTTTTCAACAAAATTCCCACAAAAGCAAAGAAACATAGAAACACAGGATATTATATTGCATTGATATATTAAAGCAATGACAATATGCAAACCCAACCAAACAGAAAAGAAAAAGATCCAATGTTGCTTAAAAATAAGCATAAAAACTGCTTCTCAACAAACATAAGATCTTAAAATCACACCTTAAATGAACAAATTAAGACCCCATTTATCATTTTAACATTTTTTGGATTCCAAGTCAGTTATATATATTATTACCAGAACAAGCCTACTCTACAAGTCCTATTGTTCAGTTTCCTTAAATTTTCTCTTGGGATAAATCAAAGCCCTTTTTAAACTGCAGCTCTCTTTAGACTTTTTTTCTTTAACATTTAAGAGCTTGCCGGTATCACTAAACAATTCAAACAGGCCAGCTATAGAGAAGCCACCGATTCAAAACACAAGGTGTTCATGTGTGTATCCCAACAAGAAATAAACAGGTAAAGTTCAACACAAGCAAAATAACAAAATAAAGCTCAAACAAGTTTGAGATCTATTTAACTGTATCATTTTACTCTCCTCCTGCAAGCCAAGAAGGGTCAAAAATCCATTCCAGAGCCTTCAAACAACCCAAAGGAGGTTTCTATTCCGAGAGATAAGCTTTGGCTTGTAGGCAACTGCAAGGAGACACTCATGGCTTCAGCTCCACACAACAGATCATAAGATATTAACATGAATCACTGAAACTTTATTCAGATAAAGGCCAGACTGTAAAGTAAAAGGTTCAACAATAAACAAATATCATAGCTCCTTACGTTCAAAAGCCCCATAAACTATTAACGTATCACTTAAAGACTAAAACTCCGAGCACAGCCAAATCGCATGCAATAAGCAAACCCAACTAGCTACACAAAAAACAAAAAAAAAATAAAGATTAATGACCCAAAGATAGGAACCGCAAAATCTATAGCAAATCAATCGCCTGCGAGAATAGGATACATCTTTGAAAGCAATATTCTAAAAAGGGAAGAGAGTCAAAGGAGGAAACAAAGTTTGAATGCACAACAGAAGACTCCGGACACTGTCAGTCCATCGCATCCGAGTTATCTATTTTCGTTTCTGAATTACAAACTGAGAAGAGAGCTGCAATCCAAGGAAGAAAAGCATGAATATGAAACTATCACAAACTGATGAAGCCAATGAGTGGGAATCAACCTCTACTGATATCACAGTGACTAAAATTGTACAGCACGAGTTCTTTACAATATTTACAATAAATGAAATCCCTAATATTTACAATAAATGAAATGCACACGTTTAGCCAAATATGATTCTATACAATATTCTCAGTATCTTTCCATAACAGAAACCAGCCAGGGCTTATGATTCTTATATCAAGCGGCAAAAGGAAATTAGCTGGTTAGATGACTAATGCCTAGAACCAAAATTGACAAATAAATAGCCAAGACAGGAACTCTTTAAGCTACAGCAACCTATGAATAATCATTTCTATTCCTATTGGTTAAGGATCAACAAAAGCTGCTGTAACAAAAGGCCAGAAAAAAAAAAAAAAAAAGAAGTATCTTCCACACAAGAAAAGTCATCAATAACCCAAATGGAAGCAATAACAGCTTCCACGCCTTTAATTTCTTCTCTTTCACCCTCTTCGTACTCATCCTCGCTCTCGCCTTCCTACCCATCAACCCCAGACCTTGCATTCAGTCAGTTCACTGCAGCCCGAGCCAACACCTGCTTATGACAATTTATAACGTCAAACAGGTCCAAGGTCCTCGGAGTTAACATCTTTAGCGTCCCGGTACTCCGGCTACTACGCCTCACAGTATCTGAGATTTCTGTTGTCAAGCACATCGACTTCTCTTTCTGGTGGATACACTAGATTGAATCTGTTTGTAGCCTCAAATTAAATATTAAAAATTAGACTTCAATTCCAAGTCCTAAGGCAATCTGCTCTGAAAAAAGGTTCAGTTCTGGACTAGTGTAGAAGACAAAGTGATAGCTCCCAGCAAGCGCTACGCAATTTGGGGAGCTCGGGAGGAGTGTGTCAGCGCAAACTCCAATGAGCATGTCGGGTTCCTTTTTGGGATGGTTTGTGTCCCTTGTAAACATGTCATGCATATCCTTATACAAAAAAGTCAATTTTAATTCAAAAAATAATTTTTAATATAATAATAAAGTTTATAATTTAAATAAATAAGATCTTATTATGATTTATGATTCAACCATAAGAATTTGTTCATGATAATCTTCCTAAGGACGTTTATTATATACCGTGATATCTTACAAGTTTGTACAAAATTTACATGATTCTATATAAAAGTAGTTGTTCAATTTTGTGAAAAAGCTTCCAAGAAGTAAAAGCCCTTGCCTAAGTACGAGATGTTCATGTGTTAATGCCTGCATGAAGTAAACAGGTAAAGTTCAACACGTGCCAAAGAGCAAAATAAGATCTCAAACAAATTTCAGATCAATTCAATTATAAATCTTTGCTTGAGTTCCAAACCAACCACAGCAGCAATTTAAACGGCTTTTTATCATTTTACTCTTCTCCTGCAAGTCTAGAAGGGTCAAAAATCCATTTCAGGGTCTACAAAACAACCAAAAGTCTTGACACTGCACGCAGACAAAATTAGAAGAGTAGTTTTAAACGACTTAAGTTTTAGAGGTGAGAAAGTTAGATATAGAACAATACAAAGATGATCACAATGACTTTTAACGTGGTTCGATTAAACACAAGCCTATGTCCACAAAGGAACTAGAAGAAGAATATTATTGCAGCAATCTGAGGTATACAATTGGAAGACAGCACTCTAAATCCAGACCTCTATGCTGAGTCCCTTATTTGCCGCCACGAGGAAGCTTCATCAGAAAGTAGCACCGTGGCTTTCTTCTCTATGAGAAGTACTCTGTTATTGGAGGATACATCAGCAATGATCCGAGCTTAATCAATTACTAGCCAAAACTTTTGACTACCTGCAGTCCATGCAATCCAGCCATATCCAGTTTCCATTCAAAGAGTGAAGGTTGCTTGCCGACAGCGGCAAGCAAGCACATGTGACCGTGGGATGTGCAAACCTTTTCCTACGCAATGTCTTGATGGGATGTGCCCACAACCGGGGGTTAGCACTCATTGCACTTAGTCGTGTGGGTCTTTGGGTTGAGCTCCGCAGATATTATGGTAGGGGAACCTGTCTTTTACTGTCTTCTACATCATGCTTTTAAAGTACATCGCTTCAGCAAATTGATTTCAACAGCGATAAAGTGACGAAACCAGATATAGGGCCCATGACAAGACTAGTTAACGCATGTACTACTGAATTATTTCATCAACATAAGTTGATTGGTTTTGGAAACAAAGAGGTTTGTGTTTTCTCTTCCCCTTCTTAGCAGTGATGCTGACTGAACATACGAGTAAAACCAACTCTTTGTGAGCTAGCGCGCCGCACATAACCTCGAAGCTCAGTAGACTTCTTAGTTCTATAGTTCTGTTCCAATTATCTAAGATGAATAAAAGAGTCCATTTTCATCGAAATTCAATTGAATTCTAGATTGAAGAGAGGCACAGAAACAGAGTAGAGCAGAGCAAAATGCGAGATGTTTTGTATTTTTTAACAATTTACATGAGCTCTTGTATACTATATATACATCTCATCTCATTGAGGGAATATAATATAAAAAGAGAGAGCGCTAAATGAGTGACCATGGGTTGTACAGCACTGTAAAACTTAGCCAGACGGGTGGTATGGGATTGGTCAGGAGACTTGCGATGTTTAACACATTCGACGACTTTTCCGCCACGAGGTTTGGATTATTGTAGGTGCATTTGTCATAAAGAAGCTGCGACGCCTAAACTTCTAACTTATCTCCAAGCTCGGTGAAGTTCTCTTCCTGCCGTTCCCATTTCTTCTGTGTTGAGAGGGGATTTCGCATTCATATATCGATAGTGCAAGCCTGATCGCGGACAGTAAAGCAGAGTAAGTCTCTCATGGCCTCCGCTACCAGCATAACAGCTTCCTCGTCTTCTTCTTCGCTGCCTCGATGGAGATATGATGTTTTTCTCTCTTTTAGAGGCAAAGACACCCGCAAGAATTTTACGGACCATCTCTATGCTGCTTTGTGTCAGAAGGGAATTAACACATTCAGAGATGATGAAAAACTTGAGAGAGGAAAACCCATCAACCCGGAGATATTGAAAGCCATAGAAGAATCGAGGTTTGCAATTATCATTCTCTCAAAAAATTATGCGTCGTCGACTTGGTGCCTAGATGAACTTGCGAAGATCGTTGACTGCAAAAAACAGAACAGCCTGACCGCCTATCCTATTTTCTATCATGTGAACCCCTCTGATGTACGTCATCAGAGTCAAAGTTTTGCACAAGCCTTTGCTAAACATGAAGAAGATTTCAGGGAGAATATAGAGAAGACACGACGATGGAGAGATGCTTTAATAGAAGTGGTCAATCTCTCGGGTTGGGATTTAAAGGACAGGTGACATAATTCTTGCTTCCTATTGTTAGAAATTTTTTTAAAAAAAAAAAATTAACTCCTAAAATTAGTACGTCTTGGGATAAATTTTTTGTCTTGCTTCTTTTTTCTATGCAAATTAATTTAATTATCATGCACTAGTTAAATTAATTAACTCAATGATTCGATGATAAATCTAAAAGATTCATTACCTGCTTTCCGTAAGCAATAATGTCTAGGTAGAAATGGTAAATTACTAAAAGTCTCCTAAAGGTACAATACAAATCATAATGTCTCTAGTAAAATTCATAAATTGTTGAAGCGCTAGAATTTCTTGAAAAGCATATAAAAAAAAAATGAAATCTTGGTCACCATTTGAAATTAGGTTATAACTTATCCAATTTTCCATTCATAAGTCTTTTACTCCATATTTTCTTATGCTTTGTCAAAGTTAATAACATCTACTATATCATGAATAAACCTTGATAAGGACCATATCTCTTTCTTTTAAGTTTGTGGACCGATCTTACAAGAAATCTTTTCTTTTCAAGATAAACTATCGCCAAATTTCCTTGAATTACTTTTTCTTTTGCATCTTGACCTGGGAGTTGATATTTCCATCTTTTGCCACCTGGATCCTTCATATCTTAGTTGGACTTGCTACGTTTTCTTCACCGACAGTTACGATAGGAACCCTAGGCATTGAAACTAAACAAATGGAAGTATTGGCAGCGTACAACGTACTAATTGCTGAAACTAAATTCTACTTGTGCAAAGGAATTGGCCACTTGGGCAACATTGGAAGTCTTCTTGCGAACTATGAGATGTGTCATCTTCAAAACAAAGCCAGTGGTTTTGTCGTAACCTAAACGAACATTCCAGCCACAAACATTGATCTCGCCTAATATCTTTTCAAAGTAAATTTTTCACTATAGATTGCTAAGTTTTTATTCAATGTGAAGACATATTATTAAACTCTTGAACGTTAATAGCAAGGAAAACAAGGGAGAAATGTTTTTTACTGAATCAATTTAATCAAGTACTTAATTATTTGATGATAAATATAAAATTAAAAAATACCTTTTTATAGCTTGCTAGCGTATAGAAGATAATCTGGAAGTTGATAGAATACTTCAAATAAAAGCAAATTAAATTATTAATTTTTAGGGAAATCAAATATCTTGTCTTTTAAAGAGTTCTTAGCTAACATTTCAAACTAATGGTCAATTGTGAAGAGGATGACTTGTTTGATTGGGAAAGCAACTATTCTAGGTAAAACATGTCAAGTAATGCTTATGTGTGCGTGTATGCAAGTCATTAAATGGTAAAGACACATTTATGATAATCATAAAGCAATTTTGTAAGGAAGAGCTCTAGAAATATTATAAATAATTTTGTTTAAATGTTTCTTCAAGGTTAGAAAGGCAGCCATTTATACTCTGTATTACTTAAATGAATATTATAAATCAAAACACAACAACTTAATTAAGCTAAAGCTTTTTAACCTTTACTAACAATTAAATTTTTTGTAACTTTTATAGAGTTTCTATTGATGGGGAGCACATAGTTTAACTATTCCTTCCATAAGCAAAGACTAAATGTCATATTGAAATGCTTAAGCCAAAAGATAGTTATGCATGCAAATTTAATTGATAAAATTAGGGAAATAATCAATCATCAAATTATCAAAATTAGAATTCCTATGATCATCAATGGTTTATGTTAAGTGTAGAAAAAAAGAAATAAACCTCAATGACAATGTTTTACAAAATATTAGAATTCTATTTTATATCAAACAAACCTTAAACAAAATATTTACTAAGATTTGTTCATTTTCTATGATTTATCTCATGAAAATTAGTATTTGGTCTTCTTAACTTGCAGCTATGAGTCAACAATTGTTAGTGAAATTGTTGGAAAGATACTTGGTCACTTGAATTCTTTATGCTCAAGTATTCCAAAGAATCTTGTTGGGATAGCCTCTTGTGTAGAGGAAATTATCAATTTATGTAAAGATTTGATGTGAATCATGTTTGCTTAATGGGAATTTATGGGATGGGTGGCATAGGTAAGACAACTCTAGCGCATGTTGTTTACAAAAGAATTTCTTGTCAATTTGAAGGTAGTGTCTTTCTTGCCAATATTAGAGAAGAAACTCAAAAAGGTGGTCTAGTTGCTTTACAAAAACAACTCCTTTCCAAAATCCTTTCAGAAAAGATAATTGTAATACAAAATGTTCATGAGGGAGCTGATATGATCCAAAAAAGACTACATGGTAAAAAGGTTCTTATCATTCTTGATGATGTAGATAAACTTGAACAATTACATGCATTGGCTCAAACACATGATTGGTTTAGTGGAGGAAGTAAAATCATCATAACAACAAGGAATAAGCGTTTGTTAATTGAACATGATGTGGCTGAAGATGAAATATATAAGGCTAAGGAATTAAATCACTTAGAAGCTTTCCAACTTTTTAGTTAAAAAGCCTTCAAGCAAGACCAACCTCCAAAACATTTTTTAGAGTTATCCAATGAGTTTCTAAATTATGCAAAAGGCCATTCATTAGCTCTTAAAGTTTTAGGCTTAGCCTTATATCGTAGATGGCATGTAGATTTATGGAAAAGTATGTTAAGTAACTTAAAAGGATCCCTTGATGGTAAAATCCAAGCTACACTTCGAGTGACTTTTGATGAACTATCATAAATGGAAAAAAAAAATGTTTTTCTAGATATTGCTTGTTTCTTCAAAGGGGAGAAAAAAGATCATACACAAGACATACTAGATAGTTGTGGTTGTGATCCAAATATCATTATAGATGATCTCATTAATAAATCTCTTATAACAATCAAAGGAAATAGATTATGGTTGCATGATTTATTGGAAGAGATGGGTCAAAAGATTGTTCTATCTGAATGTTCCAAAGAACCTGGTCAACGTAGTAGGTTATGGCTTAATGAAGAAATCTATCATGTGTTGAAGAATCATACAATAAGTTACTAGTAAAGAGTAATTTATGTATTTTTTATATATCTAATACCTTTTAAGTTTCAACATATCTTCACTAAACTGGTTTTTTGTCCTTTATTGCCAGGGAACGAAAAGAGTTCAACGCATAGTCATGAAGTTTGCTTCACATGAAAAATTACAATTAAATCCTGAAGCTTTCTCTAAAGTGGAAAATCTAAAATTGTTGAAAATTTATAATGTGCAACTCTCTCAAGGTCTTAGTCATCTTCCAAACAAGTTGCAGGTTATGGAATGGCTTGGATATCCTTTGAAGTCTTTGCCAAAAAGTTTCACACCTTCTAATCTCATGCAACTCATTATGCCTTGTAGCCACATTAAAAGTATATGGAAGGGAAAAAAAAGGTACAACCATCTCTTATGCAAGTGTGTGTGGTTGTTTATGTCCATCTTTCATAACTTAGAACTAAAGATTTCTTAATTTGTTTATGTGCCTAATTTTTTACAACAGAATTTATACAAGCTAAAGATCCTTGACCTTAGAGACTCTCAAAAGTTTATCAAGACCCCAGATTTCATTGAACTCCCAAATCTTGAGAAATTTATTCTTGAAGGTTGTGTGAAATTATCTAAGGTACATTCATCAATTGGAAATTTCAAACGACTTATATTATTGAACTTGAAAGATTGCAAATCCCTTGATAGCCTTCCATGGGACATTGGCTTGGATTCTCTAGAAATTCTAATTCTTTCTGGTTGTTTGAAAGTCAAGAAATTTCCAGAGATTGTGGGAGATATGAAAAAATTGTCAAAGTTATATTTGGATGGGACTGCCATAAAAGAGCTTCCTTTGTCAATGGAACGTTTAACTGGCCTTACTCTCCTAAATCTAGAAAATTGCAAGGGCTTGTTGACTCTTCCAAGAATCCTCTCTACTCTGACATCTCTTAAAAAAGTCAATCTATCTAGTTCTTTGATATTTGATAAAATGCCAAAGAATCAAAGGAATTTGGAATATGTTGGGGAACATGATATCCGTGGAACTACTAGAAGACAAGCACACTCTCGTGGATTTGAATGGCAGCTACTTAAATCCAGATTCTTAAGTTGTTGGTCATTGCCAAACCATGACATTGGCTTGGTGTTGCCTACTTTATTCTCAAGCTTATGCTCTTTGACAGAATTGAATTTATGTTATTGTAATTTGTCAGATGGAGCAATTCTTAGTGATCTAAGCAATTTGTCATATTTGCAATATCTAAATCTAAGTGGAAATAAGTTTGAGTACATCCCAGAAAGTATCTCTCAACTTTCTAAGCTCAAGTGTGTTTATTTGGAATACTGCAATAGGCTTCAAATATTTCCAAAATTTGCAGCAAGTGTTCAATATCTAAATACTCGTTACTGCAACTCATTGGAAAGAAATTTGAATGAAATTGATATCATCATTTCCGATGAGACAGGATTTCATGTTCTAAGAGGTACTAGTTTAGGGTTTCAAGATTACAGAGTTCAGAATCTAGAGTTGGTGGTATCTCTCTCTCTTTCTTTCTTTCTCTCTATCTCCAGTGACAATTCCTCACGCATCTAAATTTAACTTTTTCCGTGTGGTCTATTTTTGACAGGTAGGCATTGATCTTGGCAGAAAAGGGTATGGCAGTTACCCCGAAGATAGATTTCCAAGGTTGTACAACAATCTGAATAAAGGTCACTTTGTTAGACTCCAATTCGATCGGGATGATACAAGCAACTGGTTGGGATTTGTTCTGTATTTTGTGCTTGAAGCCCATGACTGTTGCTGTGGAAGCTTGGCACATGTGAGAGGCCATAAAAATTTGGTTATCCATTTTGACACTAATGAAGGTCCTCTTAAACACCCCCTGACCCTTCACCACCTAATATACCCGACTGGGCGAAATAGATGTGTTGTGTATATACCACAGATTTGGTTTGTAGAAAGATCATATAATTTGGATAGATGGAGCTTCATCGAGGCTTCGATTACATATACCTGTTTAGCCAGGGAGGTCCATATGTGTGGGGGTCTTCTAATATACAAGCGAAATGCCCAATACTTTCTCCAAATTTGTGCAGCCCATCGTTTCATCTTTGAGCAATGGACCGAGGCATCTGTTTGTGTATTCGCTAGCGAGGAGAATCGGGTATCGATAGGGAGCAAGGACGATATCGTCTTCACTTCCGAATGATCAATGATATAGGTAAGCTTGTTTTTGAATATCTTATCGTTAGATATTATTTTGCGTATTAAACAAATAGTAACAAAACAATATTTTGTTTGAACGTGCGATGGCAAGGCAATAATACTCAGACAAGGAGTTCACTTGCCACACTGATCAAATATTTTGGAATTTTTTACCAACATTAGTCCCTTTTTTTTTTTGTTTTCTTTTCATTTTTATGTATCAAATAGGAGTTATGGTAATCTACTAAAGAATGTCTAGAAAGCTTGCATTAATGTAATTTCACTAAAAAATGGTGTCATCTTTAGCTTTGCAAGCATGCTTTTTGATTTTGCCTTAATGATTGGTTATAAAAATTTTCTCTTTGTTGAATACTTTGTTATTAGCCATTCAAGTGGAATCAACGGGTGGTTATAAATGTAGCAATAAATGACTGTAATGTACACTATTTATAACTGCAATAGATAGTTTGTGAACCAGCTACTGATATTAGTTTTTTTTTATATTTATTCAACTAAAGGATTATATAATTTAGTTTTAAACGTTTTTGAGCTATGACTGGCAACGACAAAATTTAAGCCACTATTTTTCTGTTTGAATTGCATAATTTAAAAGATTTTCATTGCTTAGTAGTACCGTAGCTTTCATGATTTAGTAGTGCACCTTTTGCTTATAACACAGGCAAAAGGTATCTGTTTCCAAATGATATTCCTCACTTTATTTTGATTCATTCATTTTGCAGAAGAGGGAATTTGAACGCTGCAATATTTGATGATGCTAGAAGCTTCCAGCTTTTTAATGCTAGAAGCATTGCAAAGGAATTAATTGGCAGGTTAAGATGAAACGAATCTTTCTTTCTTGAGTTCTCTGAATGGGAAAAAAAAATTATGTTAGAAGATGTATACTTTATACAATCTTTTAGCCTTTGTTAGTGGCGTTGCCTACACAATAAAATTTCATGCCCAAGTAAAATGGGCCATTGTAATTTATCACACAGTATAATGTATGTTATCCTTTGTGACCTTCGTTAGCTTTGGGTTCAGTTAGTGGCGTTAGGTAGTGGAATATCATATCGCCATCCCGTGTGACCATTGCAGGTTTTGGATTCCATTAAGACTACCGGGGTACATGTTACTTTATAGTTTTGTTCATAATAAATTAATTTTAAGATTGCACCGCCAGTATGAACACAAGTCCGTGACTATTAATCTATTCACACGCCAAAGTTGACGGATGGTGACTTGTTTGTCCAGGTCTTGGCTGTACTCCTACTTCTTTCTCTGGAAAGCAGACATTTATTCGTTCTACCCTTTATTAATTCAAGGTGTTAGCAGAGTATTATCGATTCCAGGTAGAGAAAGCCGTGGCCAAGGTTTTTAGTCAAATTTTTGTGCGCTGTAGTCTTTAGATAAATAATTAAACCAGGACATGAAGTGTCGTTTTGCTGAGTTCTAACTAGACACCGTCATCAGTTTGAATTCTAAAATAACTTCTTCTACTGAACTTGAGACTATGAGTCTCTTAATAGCCTTCCATATAGAATTAGTATAAGTTTTTAGAATTTTATTACTTTCTGGAGGAACCTGACATTTGTAAACTTTCACTAATGCGGAAACAAATTTAAACTCATCCCAGAGCCCGTTAGACAAACAAAATCCTAAAAGAAAGAAGATAAGAGCAGCCTTCGTGGCTCTTTCGGTGCATGTGATAAGATTCCTTTCGGTGCATTGAGTTTGCCGCCCATGATATGTTATTGGGCTAGCGCGTCATCCCATTGCTAGAAAACGCGAAAACGCGTAACTTTCAACTTCGGAATGCGTTGCTCACCTAGCCCGACTATTTTTTATGAAGTAAACAAAGTTGGAAATCATTAAAGGCAAAGCAAAGAAGACTAAGACTAGAAAAGTTGGAAGTTCAAAGAGGTAAAAAGAAAGAAGACGAAGACTTACTGCTCCAGGTCTCTGGTCATGCGTAGCGAGGTTTGAATTTATGCGCTTTATTTTTCATCAATGAAGAAGCAATTGCTTTCACTTTCTCTCTAACCTCCGAGTTCTCTGAAGTTCTCCTCCTGTGGTTCCCATTTCTTACGCGGGCTTGAAAGCAGAGTTATTCTCCCATGGCATCGGCCACTAGCATAACAGCGTCCCCTTCCTCTTCTTCGCAGCCTCGATGGGAGTACGATGTTTTCCTCAGTTTTAGAAGTGAAGATACTGGCAAAAGCTTTACTGACCATCTTTATGCCGCTTTGTGTCAAAAGGGAATTAATACCTTCAGGGATAACGAAAAACTTGAGCGAGGAAAAGCCATCTCACCAGAACTCTCAAAAGTCATAGAAGAATCAAGATTTGCGATCATCATTCTGTCAGAAAACTACGCGTCATCGACATGGTGCTTAGATGAACTTGTAAAGATCGTTGAGTGCATGCAACAAAAGAGCTTGATTGTTTACCCTGTTTTCTATCATGTGAAGCCCACTGATGTACGCCATCAAAAGGAAAGTTTTGCACAAGCCTTTCTTAAACATGAAGAAGACTTCAAGGGAAATACAAAGAGGGTGAAAAAATGGAGAGATGATTTGAAAGTAGTAGCCAATCTCTCTGGATGGGATTTAAAGGACAGGTAACACTATTCTTACTTCTTTAGAAAAAAAATTATTTTGTCATATTTATTTTTTCTTCATAAAGTAATTTGCTTGTCATGCACTAATTAATTAGTTTATATGTATCGAGTAGGCTATAAGCTACTAGTAAATGACAAATATAGCTTCAATAGCTTGCATTCTATAACTTATAAGTTCAAACTGAGATAGAAGTGTTGAAATTAGTCAGTCTCTTAAAGGGGAATAAGACAAATCATAATGCCTCTAGCAAAATTTATAATTATTTAAAGCATCAGAGTTATTTGAAAAATAGTAAAAAAAAAAACAATAAAATCTTAGCTACCGTTTGAAATTAGGATATAACTCATCCAATGTCCCCTACGTAAGTCTGCAATTTCACACAACATTGGTCCTTAATTCTATAATTGGAAGATATCACATTAGGTTATGATTGGAAGAAGAGATAGCATAAAAAGAATCATAATCGATAAGATTAAAAATACTGATAAAAGATATCCACGTGATTTAGCAAGTCGTCAAATCTACTTTTTCATCGACGAACTACTTGATGAAGAACATATCTCTTACTTCCGAGTTTGTTGTACGATCTTAGAAGAAACTTTTTCTTTCCTAGATAGACTATCACCAAATTCCCTTCCTGGAATTACATTTTCTTTCGCTTCTTGTCCATGGCTTCCTTCATTTATCCTGCGTATCTTAACTGGACATGCTAGGTTGTCTTCATCCATAGTTATGCTAGGAAGCATAGAAATAAAAACTAGATGAAATAAAAGTTTTGGTAGCTTACAACATACTAATTTGTTGGAACCAAATTCTACTTCTACAAAGGAATTGGCCACTGGGGCAACATGGGAAGTCTCCTTGCAAAACATGAGACGTGTCATCTTCAAAATAACTGCCAATCACTACAAACAAAAAAATTTATTCCTTACTTAGTACGCATTCTTTCCAACGTCACTATAAAATGGGTCAAGGTAAACATAGCCTAATGCTTTCACATTAAGACTTTGTTACTTGACAAATTTACATACATATTGACATGATTCCCAATGCTTTTCTTCAATTGAGGCCAATAGCATCATTCCTCTACAAGGACAATCGTTATTGCCACAACCTAAATCATTAATCAAGCCACAACAAATGATCTTGCCTGATATCATCTCAAAGTTAACTTTTCACTATATAGCTGATTCTTTTTTTACTATGAAGGCACATTATTGAATCCTTGAAAGGTAATATCAAAAAATAAGGAAGAATCTTTTTTAACTAAATCAATTTAATTAACAGTTCAACATGTATAAAAAAAAAAAACAAATAAACCTCAACAACAATGCCTTTCAAAGTTTTAGAATCTCTATTTTTTACTAAAGCAAGCTAAAAAAAAATTACTAAATTTACTCATTTTTTTATGATGTCTCTCATGAAAATTTCTATTTGATCTTCTTAATTTTCAGCTATGAGTCAATAATTGTTAGAGAGATTGTTGGAGAGATGCTTCGTCACTTGAATAATTCATGCTCAAGTGTTTCAAAGAACCTCTTTGGAATAAACTCTCGTGTAGAGGAAATTATGAGCTTATGTAAAGATTTAAGTGCAGATCATGTTTGCTTAATGGGAATTTATGGGATCAAAGGGATAGGTAAGACAACTCTTGCACGTGCTGTTTATAAAAGAATTTCTTGTGAATTTGAAGCTAGTGCCTTTCTTGAGAATGTCCAAGAAGAAACTAAAATATGTGGGCTGGTTGCTTTACAAAAAAAGCTCCTATCCAAAATCCTTGAAGAAAAAGAAATTGAAATACATGATGTTGAGGAAGGAGCTGATATGATACAAAAAAGACTACGTGGTAAAAAGGTTCTTCTCATTCTTGATGATGTGGATAAGCTCAAGCAGTTATGTGTGTTGGCACAAGCTCGTGACTGGTTTGGACCAGGAAGTAAAATCATCATAACGACAAGAAATAAACGTTTATTGATTGAGCATGATGTGATTGAAGATGAAATATTTGAGGTTAAGAAATTAAATTACTCAGAAGCTCTCCAACTTTTTAGTTGGAAAGCTTTCAAGGAGGACCACCCTCCAGAAACTTTCATGGAGTTGTCCAATGAGTTTCTAAATTATGCTAAAGGTCATCCTTTAATTCTTGAAGTTTTGGGTTCATCCTTATATCGTAGAAATGTGGATTTATGGAAAAGTATGCTAAGTAAGGTGAAAAAAATAACTTTTGATGGTGAAATCCAAGATATGCTACAAGTGAATTTTGATGAACTATCAGAAATGGAGAAAAAAGTTTTTCTAGATATTGCTTGTTTCTTTAAAGGGGAGGAAAAGGATTATGCAAGAGATACATTACAAAGTTTTGGTTATGAGCCAGATATCATTATGGATGATCTCATTAATAAGTCTCTTATAACAGTAAGAGAAAATCGATTATGGTTGCATGATTTATTAGAAGATATGAGTCAAAACATCATTAATTCTAAATCTCTTGAAGAACCTAGTGTACTTAATAGATTGAGCCTTAGTCAAGACATCCATCATATGTTGAAGAGTGACACAGTAAGTAACTAGTAAAGATTACTCTTATAAATTTGTGTTCATTTTCCAACCTTCAATTGTATCATATATTTTTCTAATGTAACAATTTGTTCTTGGTTACCAGGGAACAAAAAGAGTTGAAGGCATATCCCTAGAGTCTACTTCACAAGAAGAATTACACTTGAAATCAAAAAACTTAAGATTGTTGAAGATCCACAAGTTCCAGGTTATGAAATGGCTTGGATATCCTTTAAAAGTCTTTGCAAAAAAGTCTCATGCCTTGTGGTTACATTAATAATATATGAAAGTAAAAGAAGGTACAATCATCATCTCTTCTGCAACTTTGTGTGTTTTTTTGTGCATATCTTTTCCATGAATAAAATTGATAATTTCTTAAATTGTTTTTCCATGTCAAATGTTTTATCACATAATTTATGTAAGTTAAAGATTCTTGATATTATAGACTCTCAAGTTGATCAAGACACCAAATTTTATAGGACTCTTAAATTTTGAGAAACTATTTCTTCAAGATTGTGTTAAATTGTATACAATAAATCCATCTATTAAAAGTGTCAAACAACTTATTGCTTTGAACTTGAGAGATTGCAAGTCCCTTAATGTCTTTTTCTCGGATTTTCTGAAAATTTTAATTCCTTTTGGTTGTTTGAATATCAAAAACATTTCAGTGATTATAGGAGATATGAAAATTTGTCACAACTACATTTGGATGGAACTACTATAAAAGAGCTTTCTTTTAATTGGCCTTGCTTTACTAAATCTTGAAAATTGCAAAGGCTTGTTGATTCTTCCTAGTGTCATCTTTACTTTAATTGCCCTTATTTTGACATCTCTCAAAGCCATCAATCTATATGGTTCCTTGATATTCGAAAAATGTCAAAGGACCAAAGGAACGAGGAATATATTGAGGAATTTCATATCTATGGTACTACTAGAAGACAACCTTGCTTTCGTGTACTTGAACAACAACTACTTACATCATGATTCTTTAGTCATTGGTCATTGCCAAACCCTAACATTGGCTCAGTTTTGCTGCCTTTATTCTCAAGCTTGTTCTCTTTGTCAACATCATATTTGAGTTATTGTAAATCGTTTGATGGAACAATACTTCCTGATCTAAGCAGGTTGTCATCGTTGAAACTTCTTAATCTATGTCGAAATACGTTTGAGTACATCCTGGAAAGGATCTCTCACTCTCTAAGCTCAAGCTGGTTTCCCTGGATGGATGTAGCAAACTTCAATCAATGCCAAAATTTGCACCAAGTGTCCAATATCTAACAAGTTACTGTACCTCATTAGAAAGAAATTTCAATGAAAATGATGTAGTGAATGATAATGGAATAGGATCTTGTGTTCTAAAAGGCAATAGTCTTGAGTTTTGCTATTATGGAGGTCGGATGATGTCACCGGTTATGTTTGGTTTATTTTTGACAACTTGCCATTGATCTTGGTTGAGTAGCATATTCCCTTTTACCAACCAATGGAATTCCAATGTTGTTTGCCTTGTTAAACTTCGACTCCATCGGGATTCAGATGATAGAAGCAATTGGTTAGGATGTACTCTGTATTTCGCATTTGAATATCATGGCTGCACTTTGGATTGTTGGTTCGTGTGGTAGACTCATTTTATTTAGAAACTCCGGAAATACATAGCGAGAAACTCCGGAGGAATGGCGGGTTGTGTGAGAGAGGGAAAGGAAGTTTACTTGTTTCAGTGGGAGACGGTGTAGTGAGTGTGTGTGAAGGGGAGTTGCAATCATTGACTTCTGCTTGGAGGGGTGAGTTGTCAGGTGCTGGTGATCTAAAGGGGAAGGAAGTCTCTAAAGGCCCCACGTCGATGGTGAGATAGAGGATACTCTGGCTGTTGGGCATTTTGGTATGAAGATCCGCTAGTGGGGTGGCTAGCTGTGTGGGCAGGTGAAATGGAACCTTAGAGTTTAATGATTTTAATATACCCAGCAAGTTGAAGGTCGGAACGAATGGAAAGCTTGTTTCAAAGAAACTTGAATCGTGTGGAGAAAAGTCTTTTGATGAAAATGTTTGTGGTTTGATCAACAGGGGGGATGAAGTGCGTGGATAGCTTTTGTTTTTTATTCTTTACAGATGAACGCAAAATCAACTTTGGTGTGCTTGATACATCCATGGAGCATAGGATTGGTAATGAGGTAGAAATCTAAAAGATTGTTGCACCACAAGGTAGGAGGTTTTTGGAGTAAAACATGAAGATCTTATAAAAGAACTTTGATCCAGATGAATTGTGCAATAGTGCCAACAATACTTTTAAATTCTGCTTTAACACTAGAGCGAATTACAGTTTTTTATTTGTGTGAGCTCCAAGAGATTAGGTTGTTGACAAGAAAAATGAAAATTCCTCTTATAGATCACCGATCATCTTGCTCACTTGTCCATGTTGCCTTAAAATAAGAATAGAGAGTATCTTGTTGCCTTTCATTAGTTGTAATCCATGTCAAGGAGTAATAACAAGATAGCAAAGTATTCTTTTGACAAAAGTCCAATGAGTAGTGGTGAAGCATACATGTATTGACATGTAATATTTACTGCATAGGAAATGTTTAGGATAGTTAGCGTTAAATATTGCAATGCATAAACAATACTTCTATAATGAGTGCAATTTGCAAAAGGTTAACCATGTGTTAGAGATTAGGGGCTTCTAATGGGACAACGTGTGGAAACTCCACATACATCTTCCATTTTGCTTGTTGAATAATGTCAAGAGTGAACTTCACTAGATATAGTAGTAGACCTTGTGGAGAGAATTGAATTAAATGCCAAGAAAATAGTGAAGATACTCAATGTCTTTAATATCAAATTAATTTTGAAATTGTACAAGAATGTGAGAAAGCAAAGCATCTACACTTCTTACAATGATTATATCATCCATATAGACTAGGAAAAATATATTATAGATGGTATGTAAAATAAAAAGTGACAAATTTGGTTTAGATCTTTTAAATCTATTTTTTTGCAAAAATTGACTCAACCTATGATTCCACATTTATAGAGCTTATTTGAGTTCATAGAATGATCATTGAAAACAACATATATGGTGTTGTTTTTTAGGATCAACAAAACCTTGATGTTGTTTCATGAACACTTCCTCATCAAAGGTGCCATGGAGGAAGGCATTTTTAACTTTAAGTTATTTAATAGTCCATCCTTTAAATGTTTTGAATTATGGAGATTACCGGTGTGTCCTATAGTTACATGTTGATCACCATTAAAGGAAAGAAGGTTGTTAAGATCTAGCCCATTGGTGGCAATGTGATTTGTAGCGCAAGTTTGGAAACCAGCCTTTATCACTTTGGGCTGATGGAGGTGGGTTGAATCACTTTATGATTTGGAGCTTGTGAGGGGCTTGATGATTGCCGAGTCTGTCACTCTCGTTGTCAATCCAGCCCCTGGACTAATTGGAATCAATCTGATTTTGATAGCGGCAGACTGAGGAATGAGGGCAGGGTTTTCTACAAATCTGGATGTCCCCGAAATAGATGAATTAAGAACTCACTATTGGAGACTTTTTCTCTGATGGCAACAAGTTCATCAACCAGCGTGTTGACATCCTACAAAAATTTAGAAGCTGGACGGCAGAAAATTCAGAGACAAGTATTCTTTCTGTTTGAAGATATTAGAGTACGAAGGCTCATCCTAAAACCTTAAGACATTAGGTGAAAAAACTTTATCACTTATAGGCTAAGGGCTTATTCTCACGCTTTCAACATAGGATAACACCCACTTTTAATACTCTTCTTCACTTATATGCTAATACAAACATTGTAATTGAAAGAAAACCTAACTTCGAAGCATAGGAAATTATAAAGTGGAGACTCATCTAGCTCCAATACTATATTAAAATATGATAACTTATTCAAAAATCTTTAAGCATTAAATGAGAAAATCTTATGACTAATAAGCTTAATAGGTTGTTATCATGCTTTTAATGTAGGACAACTCCCACCTTTAATAAGAAGGGTCATGACTATGGAATCGGAGGATGTATTTAGGATCTATCCAAAAGCGGTTTGGTCCTACTTAGTCCATTCAATATTATTTGGGTTTGTTATTCAGACAATGGAACCTCCATTATTGGTGATGGTTGCATAAGCTGGTGGGCATGGAATTGACCCTGGAGTATAGGCAACAAATCACTAGCCCGAAGGTAAGGGATTATACGGGCTTTCCAAACCAAAATATTTTGCCCTTCTAAGCAGACACCCACCAGTGGAGCGGAAACATTCACGGTGATGGAGGTGCCAGGGCATTGCAACGAAAGTTTTTAGTGTTTTGGGGGGGCCATATGTGAGGAAAAAAGAACGATTGAAAAAAATAAATAAATTTAAAGCTTTGGCTGTTAGGCTCCAGAGAGCATTGCAGCTTAGCATGTCATCATGTCAAGGGAGTAAGAACTCAAAACATTTGGTTATGGAGTTAAAATAAAAGATAAGAGCAAAATCATAGTTTTGCCGGCATAGATATATATATTAGTAAAGGTAAGTTTTTATTAATAAAAGTAATTATATGATCATATATTGTTTTAAGTTGCTCATAAATATGAAAGTTTAGAAAAATCTATTTGTACTGCTTGATTGTGACAATTTTGTTTAAATTATGTAGAAGCCACGGCATTCTTTGTAATTGTTTGTTCCAAGATCCAGTTAATCCCCACCAGAAACATCTCACGACGAACAAAAGATTAAACCATGGGAAACATTGTTGAAACCATGGAACCAGAAAAGGGTGTTTCTTCATGCGGGAAAAGTTGCCTTTTCTCCACAATTTTTCTTTCAGATGATTGGGAGAGCACGCCCTAATTTCGTTCGCACTTTAAAACTTTTCCCTAATATGTCGTCAACAAACGTTGGCCCAGACTTGAGGCAATACAGTATTTCAAAGGCGTCCTGTTTATATCCTTATTTAAGTTAGAATTCAAGGAATTGAAGCATATAGGATCTTTATCACGTTTTCCGCATAAAGCCCTTGTTTTTAAAAGTGAACAAAGTGACGTCGTTTTACCTGAACGATGGTTGCGAGTGAAAATTGGAGGGGTGTGTGAGGTTTGTTGTGGAGGCGTTCATCGTCGGAAGATGAAAGGGAGGCAGTCGTCGGACCCTCAGCCCCTGGAATGGTGTCTATGCCTGACGCCATGAGAGCGCCGACGAGGGCAAACAAAAGTGCCGGCGGTTCAAGGTTGGGGGTATTTTCAACTAATTTAGACAACGTGGACTTGCTATTCTATTCTTTAACATGCTTCCTTATATCAAATATTAAAAAAAAAATTACCATGAAAATCTTTGTCTACAAATAAATGAATGTCACATTTTAACCTAGACTTGAGAATGAGGAATTCCTCTATTTATCCTTGGATAACATGAAACTTTTACACACCCATTTTCCTCCATCAACATTGTTTCTCTTCACTTTTTAATTTTAGAACCCTTAAATTAGACATCTATATCTACGTTGAAACAAATTTGAACTCATCCCGAGCAGGTTAGAGAAACAAAAAGCCAAAGAAACAAGACAAGCGGGAAAGACAAAAAGAAGCCTTCGTCGCTCTCTTTTGGTGTATGTGATAAGATTCCTTTCGGCGCATTGAGTGTGACGTCCGTGATATGTTATTGGGTTGTTAGTGTGTCATCACACTAAGAGATGTCGGTATAAAGCAATAATATATATTACAAATGTAAATATAAACAAAGTTCCACTATGAAGGAATCAAATAAAAAAAATAACACTACCACCGAGGTGTTAGTATTCCCAAGTGGCTTGTTAGTGCTGTTTCCACTATCTAAGCAATAAAAAATAGTTCCTTTACTACAATTTGTCATCAATGAGCTAGGAATTGCTTGCACTTCTCTCTAACCTCAAAGTTCTGTTTAGTTCTCTTCCTTCTGTTCCCATTACTTAGGCTAGCGCTAAAGCAAAGTACATCTCCCATGGCTTCAGCTACTAGTCTAACAGCGTCTTCTTCTTCTTCTTCTTCTTCTTCTTCTTCTTCGCCTCTGTTGCCTCGATGGAAGTATGACGTTTTTCTTAGTTTTAGAGGTGAAGACACTCGTAAAAACTTTACAGATCACCTATATACTGCTTTATGTCAAAAGCAGATTAGCACCTTTAGGGATGATGAAAAACTTAAGCGAGGAAAAGCCATCTCACCTGAGCTCTTGAAAGCCATAGAAGAATCAAGGTCTGCCATTGTTATTCTCTCAAAAAACTATGCATCGTCCACTTGGTGCTTAGAAGAACTTGTAAAGATTGTTGAGTGCATGCAACAGAAAAGAATGACCGTTTTCCCTATTTTCTATCATGTGAAGCCCTTTGATGTATGCCATCAAAGGGAAAGTTTTGCACAAGCCTTTATCAAATATGAAGAAAGCTCCAAGGAAAGTTCAAAGAGGATGCAAAGATGGAGAGATGCTTTGAAAGTAGTGGCCAATCTTCCTGGATGGGATTTAAAGGATAGGTGACAATATTTTCACTCCATTTTTTTTATATTTATTTTTTCTTCATAAACTAATTCACTTGTCATGCTCTAGTTAATTAGCTATTTTGTATCGAGTAGTCTATAAGCTCACTGGTCAATAATAAATTAAATGATTCAATGATAAATAAAAGATAAAATAGCTTGCCTTTTGCAACTCATAACCAAAACTAAGATAGAAATGTTAAAATTACTTGAAGTCTCCTAAAGAGAATAAGTCAAATATGCCTCTAGCAAAATCCATAATTATTCAAAGCATTAGAGTCATTTGAAAAATAGTTAAAAAAAAGTTTAAAAAAATTAAATCTTAGCTACCAATTGAAATTAGGATATAACTTATTTGATTTCCCCAACGTAAGTCTTCAATTCACACCGCATTAGTCTTTGATTCTATACTTAAGAAGAAATTACGTTGGCTTATGATTGACAAGATTAAAAAAAATTGAAAAGTGAAAAGATGTATGATTTGGCAAGTCAATAACAACTACTTTTTAATCGATGAACTACTGGATAAAGAAAATCTCTATTATTTTCGAGCTTGTTGTACGATCTTATGAGAAACTTTTGCTTTCCTAGATAGACTATCACCAAATTACTTTCTTTCATTTCTTGTCCGTGGCTTCCTTTTACTTGGGAGTTGACGTTTTTTGCCCCATTTATCCTTAATATCTTAGCTGGATTTGCTACATTGTATTCATGGATAGTTATGATAGAAAGCTTAGACATAGAAACTAAACTAAATGGCTTAAAACATACTAATTTGCTGAAACCAAATTCTACTTGTCCAAAGGAATTGGCCACCTAGTTTTGCCATTAGCCACTTGGGCAACATGGGAAGCCTTCTTGCAAAATATGAGACGTGTCATCTTCAAGATAACTACCAATCATCACAAACAAAAAAATTTAATCCTTACTTAGTATGCAGTATCTTTTTGAAGTCACTATAAAATGGGTCATGGTAAATATAACCCTATGCTTTCACATTAAGACTTTGTTACTTGACAAATTTACATATATGTTAGCATGATTGCCAATGCTTTTCTTCAATTGAGGCCAATATCATCATTCCTCTACAAGTACAATAGTTATTGCAACAACCTAAATCAATATTCAAGTCACTTCCATTGATCTTGCTTGATATCATCTCAAAGTTGCTTTTTTACTATATATAGCTGATTTTTTTATTTAATATGAAGGCACATTATTAATTCCTTGAATATTAATAGCAAAAAAATAATGGAGAAGTTTTTTTAAGTAGATAAGTTTAATTAAAAAATAATGATTTAAGGATAAAATAAAAATCAGTAGAGAATTCTTTATAGCGTACTAGATACAGACAATAATTTGAAAGTTGTTAGAATTCTTTAAGTTGAAAACCAAATAAATTTTAAAGTTTCCATGTAAATCAAATCAATTTCTTTTCTTCAAAATTTTCTTTGCCAATTGTGAAGATATGATGACTTGTTTGATTTTGAAGTCAAACATTCTAGGCAAAAAAATCTTAAATAATATACGTATATGTGTATGTGTGTATACCTCATTACATAGAGAAGCCAAATTTATGATAATCATTAAAGGTATTATTTTCAATGTTAGAAAGGAAGCTATTTATAACTAGAATTATTTGCATGAATATTACAAATCAAAACACAACTACTAATAGGAAACCCACCTAACAACTACGATAGCTTAAATTCTTGAAAATTTTATAGAATTTCCTTGATAAGGAAGGATTAATTGCCACATTGATGTGGTTAAGCCAAACAATAATTGTGTAGTAGAAATTTTAATCAATAAAATTAGGGTGATAGTCAACCAATAAACTACCGAAGTTAGAAAAAATATGGCAATAAATAGTTCATCTTGTGTATAGAACAAAACAAATAAGCCACAACAACAATGCATTACAAAAGATTAGAATCTCCATTTTTTAGTGAAACAAGCTAAAATAAAAAATATTTACTAAATTTACTCATTTTTTTGTGATGTCTCTTATGAAAATTACTATTTGATCTTCTTAATTTGTAGTTATGAGTCAACATTTGTTAGAGAGATTGTTGGAGAGATGCTTCGTCACTTGAATTCTTCATGCTCAAGTGTTTCGAAGAGCCTTTTTGGAATAAACTCTCGAGTAGAGGAAATTATGAGCTTATGTAAAGATTTAAGTGCAAATGATGTTCGCTTAATAGGGATTTATGGGATTGGAGGGATAGGTAAGACAACACTTGCATGTGCTATTTATAGAAGAATTTCTTGTGAATTTGAAGCTAGTGTCTTCCTTGAGAATGTCAAAGAAGAAACTAAAATATATGGGCTGGTTGCTTTACAAAAAAAACTCCTCTCCAAAATCCTAGAAGAAAGAGAAATTGAAATACATGATGTTGAGGAAGGAGCTTATGTGATACAAAAAAGACTTTGTGGTAAAAAGGTCCTTCTCGTTCTTGATGATGTGGATAAACTCAAGCAATTATCTGCATTGGCACAAACACGTGATTGGTTTGGTAGAGGAAGTAAAATCATCATAACAACAAGAAATAAACGTCTATTGATTGAACATGATGTGGCTGATGATGAAATATATGAGGCTAAGAAATTGAATTACTTAGAAGCTCTCCAACTTTTTAGTTGGAAAGCATTTAAGGAAGACCACCCTTCAAAAAATTTTATGGAGTTATCCAATGAGTTCTTAAATTATGCTAAAGGTCACCCTTTAGCTCTTGAAGTTTTGGGTTCATCCTTATATCGTAGAAATGTGAATTTATGGATAAGTATGCTAAGTAAGGTGAAAAAAATAACCTTTGATGGCGATATCCTAGAAACACTACGAGTAAGTTTTGACACACTATCAAAAATGGAGAAAAACGTTTTTTTAGATATTGCTTATTTCTTTAAAGGGGAGGAAAAAGATTATGCCAATGATATACTAAAGAGCTTTGGGTATGATCCAGATATCATTATAGATGATCTCATTAATAAGTCTCTTATAACAATCCAAGAAAATAGATTATGGTTGCATGATTTATTAGAAGATATGGGTCAAAAAATTGTTTATTTTGAATCTCCTGAAGAACCCGGCTTACGTAGTAGATTGTGGCTCAGTCAAGACATCCATCATGTGTTGAAGAATGACACAGTAAGTAGCTAGTAAAAACTAGAGTTATAAATTCATCTTTATCTTTTACTCTTCAATTTTATCATATATTTCACTAACATGATTTTTTGTTCTTTATTACTAGGGAACAGAAAGAATTGAAGGCATAGTCCTAAAGTCTACTTCACAATAAGAATTGCACTTGAATCCTATGGCCTTTTTCAAATTGAAAAATTTAAGACTACTAAAAATTCAAAATGTGCAACTCCCTCAAGGCCTTAGTCATCTTCCTAACAAGTTGCAGATTATGAAATGGCTTGGATATCCTTTAGAATCTTTGCCAAAAAGTTTCATGCCTCTAAATGTCATGGAACTCATCATGCCTTCTAGTTGCATTAAAAGGATATGGAAGGGGAAAAAGGTATAATTATCTCTTATGTGTGCTTTTGTGTATGTGTTTTTAGGAATAAAATTAATGATTTCTTTTTTTTTTCCATTCAAATGTTTTATCACAAAATTTATCTGAATTAAAGATCCTTGATCTTAGAGACTCTCAAAAGTTGATCAAGACACCAGATTTTACAGGACTCCCAAATCTTGAGAAACTATTTCTTCAAGGTTGTGTGAAATTACACAAGATACATCCATCTATTGGAAATCTCAAACGACTTGTTATTTTGAACTTGAGAAACTGCAAATCCCTTGAGGTCCTTCCATGTGACATTGGCTTGGAATCTTTGGAACTTTTGATTCTTTCTGGCTGTTTGAAATTCAAAAAATTTCCAGAAATTATAGGAGCTATGAAAAATTTGTCACGACTATATTTGGATGGGACTGCTATAAAAGAACTTCCATTGTCAATGGAGCGTTTAACTGGCCTTACTTTCCTGAATCTTGAACATTGCAAATACTTGTTAACTCTTCCTAGTGTCATCTCTACTTTGACATCTCTCAAATCCATCAATCTCTATGGGTCCTTGGTATTCGAGAAAGTGTCAAAGGACCAAAGGAATGAGGAAAATCTTGAGGAACTTGATATCCGTGGTACTGCTAGAAGACAAGCGCACATCGTGGATTTGAACCACAACTACTTACATCACGATTCTTTAGCCATTGGTCATTGCCAAACCATGACATTGGCTCAGTGTTGCCACCTTTGTTCTCAAGCTTATGCTCTTTGGGAGCTCTAAATTTGAGTTATCTCAATCTGTCTGACGGAGTAGTTCTTAGTGATCTAAGCAGGTTGTCATCATTGAAACTTCTTACTCTGTGTGGAAATAAGTTTGAGTACATCCCCGAAAGTATCTCTCAACTCTCGAAGCTTAAGATCGTTTGCTTGGATGAATGTAGAAAACTTCGATCAGTGCCAAAATTTGCACCAAGTGTTCAATATCTAACAAGTTTTCATTGTACCGCATTGGAAAGAAATTTCAATGAAACTGATATACTGAATGACAATGAAATAGGATCTTCTGTTCTAAAAGGCAAAAGTCTTGAGGTTTGCTACTACGGAGGTCGGAATGATGGGCACCGGTTATGGTTGCAGGTCTCTCTCTCTCTCTCTCTCCCCCTCATCAACTTTTAAACATTTTCTGTTTGGTCTATTTTTGACAGATTGCTATTGATCTGGGTAGAGTAGCATATTCCCTTCCCCCTCCATCCCTCTCTCCCTCTCTCTCCCCTCTCTCTCTCTCTCTCACCAACATTTAAACATTTTCTGTTTGGTCTATTTTTGACAGATTGCTATTGATCTGGGTAGAGTAGCATATTGCCTTTTACCAGCAAATGGAATCCCGATATTGTTCAACAATCTGAACAATGGTTGCCTAGTTAAACTTCCAGTCAATCGGGATTCAGATGATAGAAGCAATTGGTTAGGATGTGCTCTGTATTTTGCATTTGAATACCATGGCTGTCACTGCGGATCGTTGGTTCGCGTGGTTGACTCATTTTATTTAGAAACTCCGGAAATTTTTGTTATCCATTTTGACACCGATGAAGGTCCTCTTAAAGAACCCTTGAACCTCCCTGACGAACAATTCAAGATTGGACTAGCTAGATATTGTGTATATATACCACACGTCTGGTTTGCAGAGAGATCATATAATATGGACAGATGGAGCTCCATCGAGGCTTCAATTACACTTAACTGTCTGGGCAAGGAGATCCATATGTGTGGGGGGTGTCTAATATACAAGGAAAATGCCCAAGACTTTCTCCAAATGTGCATGGATCATGAGTTCCATGCTTGGCGTTGGACCTAGGGTCTGTTGTGGAATCGTTGGTGAGGAGAATCATGTATGGCTAGGAAGCAAGACGACACCATCGTCACCTTTGATTGACTAATGATTCAAGTAAGCTGTTTTTAATATCTTGTTGTTTGACATTATTTTGTGTATTAAACAAGTAGTAATCAAACAATATTTTGTTTGAATGAGCAATGGTAAGGTAATAATACTCACCCTACGAGTTCACTTATCACACTGATTGAATATTCTAGAACAATTTACTAACATTAGACTCTCTTTGTTTTCTTTTCATTTTTATGTGACAGATGGCAATTACAACAGTCTACTAAAGAATGTCTTTGAACCTTCTCTTTTTCTTGAATACTTTGCTGTCAGCCATTAATGGTGGAATCAGTGAAATAGGTGGGTGTTATAGTAATAAATGATTGCAATGTATACTCAAACCACGACTCAATTTGCACCATTGAAAGGATATTTTGTGAACCAACAGCTGATATTAGTTTCTCTGTTAGTTATTCAACTGAAGGATGATGTAATATAGCTTTTACACAATTTTGAGCTACGACAGGCCATGAAGGATATATCTTTCTGTTTTTTGGCATGGCAGTGAGTATTGGGGAAGAAGAAGGATCATGCAACAAACACACATATAACAAACACTAAACACACAAATAGTTCCTTGTTAGAGTTCACAAAAATATGCTGTCTGGTTCTATGTTAGAGCGTACAAAAATTTGCTGTCTAGAACAAAAAATGGTGGATATAGGACATCCTTCTCTACTGTTCAGCTGCTTTCTTGTTTCCTACCGTATTGGATTTTAGGCTGCATTTAGTTTGTTGGGCCAAAGCTCTCTCTCACACATACACAAGTACAAATACCTCACTGATTTATATTTAAAGTTTTCTGATTGGTCTTCTTTTGACAGGTGACCATTGATCTCGGCAGAACCGTGTTTACGCGAAGATGAAATTCGGATGTTGTTCAACAATCTGAATAAGGTTTGCATTGTTGAACTCCAGCTCAATTGGGATTCGGATAGTAGAAGCAACTGGTTGTGATATATTGTTTTCAACCATGAAAGGTTGAAACAGCGCACTTTAATTGACACTTCCGTTTCCAGGGATGCTGCAAGCTTGGCGGTAAGAATTCTGGGCTTGTTCTGTCAATAATCTCATTAATAAATTTATTCAATCTTAAGAAAAAAAAGTTCGTTGGATGATTTATTAGCAGACAGGAATTAAGAGATACTTGGTCTTGAACTTTCTAAAGAGCCTGATATATGGGGTTAAGTGAAGACATCTTTAATGTACATTGTGGAAATTAATTTTATGAGTCAAGTTCATGACTACTTATACTCATCCTCTTTTAATGTTTATTGCTTAATCATATCACTTAGACATGTTGAATACTTGATCTTAATGTTCTCAAAACATCATAAAGACCTTAGATTTTATAAGAGTTCCAGATTTAGAGAATTGATTATTCTAATAAAACCACTTATCAATGACTTATTTTACTTAACTTGAGAGATTTGAGTCTCCAAATAACTCTCCAAGTAAAATTAGTTTATAATCTCTTGAATTTTAATCTTTGCTAATTATTTGAGACTAAAAAGCTTTTGGAAATTGCAAAAAATAAGAAAAGTTGTCATAATTTTATTTGGATGAGACAATCATAAAAGAATTTTCTTTATTAATTGAGCATTTAACTAACCCTATTAATTTTCATAACTCTATAAGAATGCAAAAGACTATTGTCATTTTTAGTTTGGCATCTCTCAAACTCTTGTTCTATCTAGTTGCTTAAAAGTGAATAAAAAGAATCTAGGACATTCAAAACATCTAAAGGAACTTGATATTTGTAGAACTTATCTAATACAATTACAATCATCTCTTATACATTTGAAAGGCCTTAAACATTCATGGTCCCTAAAAATAAAGATTATAAGTTCATCTTTATTTAAAAGTTGACTAAAAAGTATAAAGATCTTTATTTCATAGAGAGGATTTTTATTAAATGTTTCGACAATGTAAACTTAATTACTTTGTTCTTAATACACTCCATTTTGAGATAAAAAAAAACACTTATATAATAAGTTTATAAGTGAATAACAACACACTTAGATTTTTATTTTGATACCATATTAAAAAGTTAATTCATAGTAAAAAGTTAAAAATCTTTTCTCTATATATAAATGATTGCTAATTAATATTTGGATAACATAAAATATTTACACACCTACTGTCTTCACCTTTTTTATATTAGAACCCTAAAATTGTGACATCTATATCACCTGGAAACAAATTTGAAGACATCCGAGTGCAGCTTAGACATGTAAAAAGCTTTTTTCGAAGAAAACAAAAAAACAAGCTGGAAAGACCAGCATAGCTTTCGTGGCTCCTTGGCGTGGGCGGTGGTCACGTGAAAATCAGCTTTGGATTCCTTTCGGGGTGCGTTGAGGGAGACATCCGGGATGGGTTTTTGGGTTAGCGTGTCATCCCACTGTTAAAAAGTGCCTCGACTCCTCTTTCAACCTGGAAATGCGTTGCTCTACCTAACCCTAAACATTTTAAAAAATAACAAAGGTTGGGAGTCTGAAAAGGCCTGACAAAGAAGACTAGAACTCACTGCTCTAGGCCTCTGCGTCTCTGCACTCCAGTCCCTGTTAGCTGTACCGCTGTGAGCTTCGACTTTACCCACTTAATTTGTCTTTTATTTGTTAGGGTGTAGGTATCTGATTCTAGGTGTGAGTGAGGGAGGGTACGTACGATTGGTAAAATGAGTTTGGCCCACTAAATTTTTAGATAAGAATATTTTTTTAATATAATAAAGTTTAAATTCTTTTTTAATATTCTTATATATATAAATAGATTTAAAATTCATAAAAAAAAATAACACCGTAAGATGACTCATGTCAAATTATTACAAAGAATATATTGTGAAATAAATGTCTAGTTACATTATTAAGATGTGAATGTATACTTGATTAAATATAAATATATCTTCTTATTTTATGTGACTATTAGAAAAAGAATGACCTTAATATTATCAACATACAGTCCCCTCTTATAAGTTTGCAAAGGAAAATATTGCTAATAATGAAATACAGAAGAATGTTTACGTATACAATCAATATAAATAATATAGATAATATCTATTACAAATGTAAATTTAAACTAACTTTCATTAAAAAGGGTGCCAGATAAAAAACTAATTAACTCAAGCACTAAGATGTGAGTATTATTAATTGGCTTCATAGTGCCGGTCCCACCATCTAAGTTGATTAAAGAAAAAGTTCCTTTTCCACAATTCGACGACTTTTCCGGCTCGCGACTTCGTGAATTACGGGGGCATTTGTTATCAACGAGCTAGGGATCCCTTCCACCTCTCCCTAACCTCCAAACTCGTTGAAGTTCTCTCCTTACTGTTCCCATATCATACGCGGCCGGTAAAGCCGGGTAAGTCTCCGATGGCTTCTTCATCATCTTCTTCTTCTTCGCTACCGCGATGGAAATATGATGTTTTTCTTAGTTTTAGAGGCATAGACACCCGCAAGAACTTCACAGACCACTTATATACTGCTTTGTGTCAAAAACAAATTTACACCTTTAGAGATGACGAAAAACTTGAGAGAGGAAAATCCATCTCCCCTGAGCTCTTGAAAGCCATAGAAGAATCGAGATACGCAATTACCGTTCTCTCAAAAAATTATGCATCATCAACTTGGTGCTTAGAGGAACTTGCAAAGATTATTGAGTGCATGAAACAGATGGGCATGATTGTTTACCCAATTTTCTACTATGTGAACCCCTCTGATGTACTTTATCAGAGAGGGAGTTTTGCTGAGGCTTTTGTTAAACATGAAGAAGTTTTCAAGGAGAATAGACAGAAGACACAAAGATGGAGGGATGCTTTGAAAGAAGTAGCTAATCTCTCTGGATGGCATTTATACGACAGGTGACACTATTCTTGTTTCTTCGATAGAGAAGTTTCTCCTAAACTCAACAATTCTTTTAGGATAAAATTTTTTCTCATGCTTCTTTTTTCTATGCAAAGTAATTTTCTTGCTGATAAGCTCACTAGCCAAGAATAAACTCATTTATTTAAGGATAAATACAATATTTGTTACATGCCTTCTGCAAGCTTTAAATTCAAGATGAGATAGAAATATTAAAGTTACAAAAAGTCTGAAAATCATAGATTATTAAAGCATTAGAGTTACTTTAAAAACATTTTAAAAAAATCTTAGCCACCATTTGAAATTTGGATATAATTTATCCAATTGTCCCTACATAACTCTTCAATTTCAAACTCCATTAGTCCTTAATTCCATGTTTGGAAGAAAATTACCTCAAGTTATGATTGGAAGAAGAAATATCATAAAAAGAATGGTCATCGATAAGATAAACGACAATGGAAATTGAAAAGACATCCATATGATTAGGCAAGTAAATAACATTGCTTTACCACAAATGAGCTACTTGATAAAGTTCATATTTCTTATTTTAAAGTTTCTGGCATGATCTTGCAAGAAACTTAGTTCTTTCCTAGATAGGCTATCACCGCATTTTAGAGTTAAATGAAAATTTTGGCAGCTTACGACATTCTAATTGCTGAAACCGAATTCTACTTCACCCAGTTTTGCCATTGCCCATTGGACAATATTGGAAGTCTTCTTCTGAACCATAAGATGTGTCACCTTCAAATGACTACCAATCGTTACCCAAAAAAAAAAAAAAAAAAAAATTGTTTAATCTTCGCTTTGTATACAGTATCGTTTCAAAGTCGCTGTAAAATGGGTGAAGTTATGTTTTCACAATGAGACTTTGTTACATGACAAATTAGATACACCAACATGTTTGTCAATTTATTTTTTTTCATTTGAGGCTAATAGCATCATGTTCCTTTACAAGTACAATGGTTTTGACATATAACCTAAATGATAATTCAAACGGCAACAGTCGTACATTATCTTTTCAAAATACTTTTCTCCATATATAGCTTGTTTTTTATTCAATGTGAAGGCACATTATTGGAGCCTTGAACATTAATAGCAAGGAAAATAAGGGAGAAAATTTTGCTTTTCCTGGATTGATTCTATCAAAAACAAAATGATTTGATGATAAAACAGAAATTAAACCTTTTTACAGCCTTTAGACAATATTTGGAATTTTTTAGAATATTTTAAAATGAAACAAAATAAATTGTGTAGTTATTTGGTTATGATTTTGTGTGTGTGTGTGTGTGTTTGTTGTGTGGGAGTGATTAAATAATGAAGCCAAATTTATGATAATCACAAAATAATTTTCTTGTATAAAGAATTTTGTTCACATTTTATTTTTAAGGTTAAACAGGTAGCTATTTATACTTTGAATTCCCCACATAAATATTGCAAATCACAACACAACAACTTAAGTGTGATAAACTCTTTTAACCTCTACTAACAGCTCAAATTCTTGTAACTTTTATAAAATTTCTTCAAGAAGCAAGGACCAAATGTCATATTGAAATGGATAAGCCAAAGGATAATTGTGTGGTATAAACTAGGTTGATAATCAACCATTAAACTATTAGAGCTAGAAAACATGTGGATAACAATTGTCCATGTTAAGTGTAAAACTAAATGTATAAATCTAAATGAGAATGCTTTACAAAATATTAGAATCTCTACTTCTTATTGAAACAAGTTGAAATAGAATATGTACTAAATTTACTCATTTTTCTATGAGTTGTCTTGTGACAATTATTTTTTAATCTTTTTATTTTGCAGCTATGAGTCAACAATTGTCAATGAAATTGTTAGAAAGATACATAGTCAATTGAATTCTTTATGCTCAAGTGTTTCAAAGAACCTTGTTGGAATAGGCCACCGTGTGGAGAAAGTTATGAATTTATGTAAATCTATGAGTGTAGATCATGTTTGCTTTATGGGAATCTATGGGATGAGTGGGATCGGTAAGACAACTCTTGCACGTGCGATTTATAAAAGAATTTCTTGTCACTTTGAAGGCAGTGTCTTTCTTGCCAATGTTAGAGAAGAAACAGAAAAAGGTGGTCTAGTTTCTTTACAAAGGCAACTCCTTTCCACAATCCTTGTAGAAAGAGAAATTGTAATACATGATGTTGAGGAGGGAGCTACTATGATCCAAAAAAGACTACATAGTAAAAGGGTCCTTATTATTCTTGATGATGTAGATAAACATAAGCAATTACATGCATTGGCACAAACACATGATTGGTTTGGTGGAGGAAGTAAAATCATCATAACAACAAGAAATAAACGGTTATTGATTGAGCATGATGTGGCTGAAGATGTAATGTATGAGGCTAAGGAATTGAATCACTCAGAAGCTTTCCAACTTTTTAGTTTGAAAGCCTTTAAGGAAGACTACCCTCCAAAAACTTTTGTAGAACTGGCTAAGGAGTTTATAAATTATGCTAGAGGTCATCCTTTAGCTCTTGAAGTTTTAGGTTCATCCTTGTATCGTAGAAGTGTTGACTTATGGAAAAGTATGTTGATTAATGTAAAAAATGTTGTTGGTGGTGAAATCCAAGATATGCTTCGTGTGAGTTTTGATAAACTATCTAAAATTGAGAAAATAGTTTTTCTAGATATTGCTTGTTTCTTCAAAGGCGAGGACAAAAATCGTGCAAGAGATATACTAGAAAGTTGTGGTTGTGACCCAAGTATCATTATAGATGACCTCATCAATAAGTCACTTATAACAGTCCAATTAAATAGATTGTGGTTGCATGATTTGCTAGAAGATATGGGTCAAAAGATTGTATATTCTGAATCTTCTAAAGAACCTAGCCTACGTAGTAGATTGTGGCTTAGTGAAGACATCCATCATGTGTTGAAAAACAATAAAGTAAGTAATGAAGTCTAGGCTTATAAATTTTTGTATGTCTTTTGCTCTTCAAATTTTAACATATCTTTCACTAATGTGACTATTTAATTTTGGTTGTCAGGGAACAGAAAGAGTTGAAGGCATAATCTTAAAGTCTACTTTACAAGAAGAATTACACTTGAATCCAAAAGCTTTCTCCAAATTGAAAAATTTAAGAATGTTAAAAATTTGTAACGTGTACCTCTCTAAAGGCCTTACTCATCTTCCTAATAAGTTGTGGATTATGGAATGGTTTGGATATCCTTTAAAGTCTTTGCCAAAAAGTTTCACTCCTTTTAACCTTGTGGAACTCATTATGCCTCATAGCTGCATTAGAAGTATATGGAAGGGCAAGAAGGTACAATCATCACTTATGCAAGTGTTTGCTTGTGTGTGTATGTCTTTGATAAATTAGATTGATAGCTTCTTAATTTCTTTTCTACTTCTAATGTTTTCTTGTAGAATTTATACAAGTTAAAGGTGCTTGACCTTGGGGACTCTCAAAATTTGCTTAAGACTCCAGATTTCACAGGACTCCCAAATCTTGAGAAATTAATTTTTCAAGGTTGTGTAAAATTATCTAAGGTACATCCATCTATTGGTAATCTCAAACGACTTATTTTATTAAACTTGAGAGATTGCATATCCCTTAATAGCCTTCCAAGAAACATTAGCTTGGATTCTTTGGAAACTTTAATTCTTTCTGGCTGTTCAAAAATCAAGAAATTTCCAGAGATAATGGGAGATATGAAGAATTTTTCAGAGTTACATTTGGATAGTACTGCTATAAAAGATCTTCCTTTGTCGATGGAGCATTTAACTGGCCTTACTTTCTTAAATCTAGAAAACTGCAAAGGTTTGTTGGCTCTCCCAAGTTTCATTTCTACTTTGACATCTCTCAAAACTATCAATCTATCTGGTTTATCAAAGGACCAAAAGAATGTGGAATATCTTGAGGAACTTGATATCCGTGGAACTGCTAGACAAGCTTGCACCGATGGATTTGAATGGCAGCAACTTACATCACGTTTCTTCAATTTTTGGTCATTGTCAAGCCATAACATTGGCTTTTTGTTGCCAACTTTATTCTCAAGTCTAAGCTCTTTGACAAAATTAAATTTGAGTTACTGTAATTTGTCAAATGGAGCAACTCTGAGTGATTTGAGCAAGTTGTCATCTTTGCAACTTCTTGATCTAAGTGGAAATAAGTTCAAGTATATCTCGGAAAGTATCTCTCAACTTTCAAAGCTCAAGCGTGTTAACTTGCAATATTGTAGCAGGCTTCGATCATTGCCAAAATTTTCTTCGAGTGTTCAATATGTGCGTCGTCATTATTGTACCTCCATGGAAAGCAATTTTAATGAAATTGATATAGTGACTAGTGATGAAATAGGAACATACGTTCTCAGAGCCTTTACTGCTGGAAATTTGGACGTTCGGTCATCTCTTCAGGTCTCTCTCTCTCTCTCTCTCTCTCACAAGTCCAAATACCTCACACCATCTACATTTTAACATTCTCTACATGGTCTATTTTTGACAGGCATGCATTGATCTTGGCAGAATAGCATGTTGTACCTTGCCTCCTGATGGATTTCCAATGTTGTTCAACAATCTGAATTATGGTTCCTATCTTAAACTTCGAGTTGATCGCGATTTCGTTGATAGAGGCAACTGGTTGGGATATGCTCTATATTTTGAAGCCCACGGCTGTCGCTGCGGAAGCTTGGCTCATAAGAGAAGCCCGGCTAATCCTTCAGGACATCTGTATCATTATGTTTTCCTTTTTGTTACCGATGAAGGTTTTCTCAAACAACCACTGGTCCTCGTCAACAGAAAAGTCGTGAGTGGGCTCTTCAGATTTTGTTTATACATACCACGCTTTTGGTTTGCAGAAAGATCATATAACATGGATGCTTGGAGCTCCATTGAGGCTACAATTAGATCTACTTGTCCAACCATGGAGGTCCATATGTGTGGGGCTCGTTTAATATACAAGCGAAATGCCCACGACTTTGTCCAGATTTGTATGGTTCATCCTTTCGACTTTTGGGCATGGACCTAGGCATCAGTTGATTCTCTTAAATTTGCTTATGGAACCTGCAGACGATCACATATAGTGTAATTGTTCGTGGAATCGTCGGTGAGGAAAATCATACGTCGATGGCAAGCAGGACGACATAGTCAGTACCTCCGAATGACAGGTTATACATATAAGCTTGTTTTTTGATATCTTCTCACTAGACATCACTTTGTGTATTAAACAATGATAAACTAAATATTATTTTGTTTGAATGGCTGATGATAAGGCAATAATATTCATTGAAGGAGTTAACTTTCCACATTGATTGAACATTTTGGAACTGTTTACAACAACAGTCCCTCTTTTATTATCTTTTCATTTTCATGTAACAGATACTATTTATAATATTCTACAGAAGAAAATCCGTTAAGCTTACATTAAGCACAATTTCACCGAAAAATTTTGATGTCATTAGCCCTACAAGCCTTGTTTGAATGATCAGTGATAAACATGCTCTTTTCCTGATTCTTTTTTTGTTAGCCATTATTGTGGAATTAATAAAATAGATGGATGTCAATGTAGTAATAAATAACTGCAAACATAGATCCTATTTGCGGCATTGAATTGATAGTTTGGAATCAAGTGTTGATATTAGTTTCTCTATTTGTTATTTAACTGAACGATGATCAGAATTGGTTTTTAACAATTTTGTGCTCTGATAAGTTAACCCGTAAGTGTAACTTCAGAGGATTCAACCCCTATAAATCTTTGAGCAAGTGCTTTTCTGTTTGACTTGCATAATTTAGTCAATTTTCGTTGCTTTGCCAATATTTTTCTTTTCTTTTTATTTTTTTGTCAACCTCATAAAAGAAAGTTTTGTCTTATTATAGATTGGGTTTCACTCGATCATTTTTGTAATAGTTGGATTTTATTATTCGTTCTTTTTACTCTCTCTCTCTCTCTCTCTTTCTCTCTCTCTTGCATAAATTTTGATATGTTCCTTCTACCATCAACTTAACGGGAATAGGTGACTGGAAGGATTACAAGCTACAGCCAATAAACACGGATCAATCGGACCAGCGGATATCTCTACAGCAAAGCAAGACGTACAGCACGCCATTCCCAACAGACAGAAATTAAGTACATAAGTCCTGATCTTAAAGAGCTAGCCACACCGTATCCAGCACCAATCTGAGTGGCATAACACTCAACTGAAAACAGGGGATGTGGGAAGAATGACTCATAATCTTCCTTAGGGCTTTGGTACGGTTTTCTGCAAACTGTTGTGCATGAGAAAGGAGAAGGCTGCAAACTGTTCTATTTTCATAATAGAGTATTCTACTTCTCCACGTGGCTAAAGCTGATTTGACCGTTGTTTTATGGTATAGTTTTCTGTAAGTGTGCAGTTGCTGTTGTGAGTCGGGGAAGGAGCAGGCTGCAAACTGCTCTATTTTCATAATAGAGTATTCTTCTTCTCCATATGGCTAAGCTGATTTGACCGTTGTTTTAAGCTGATTGACAGGTACTGGGTTGGGAAGAGAGGAGAGTAAAGACTTCTGTAAAACATACTATGTAAATTGCTTATCTGGCAGCAAATACAAAATACCTATATCTGTTGTGCTCTGTTTGACAGAAGGTCTTGCAAGCAAACTCTTTGTAATTTGCTTCTACATGGAACGCAGTGACCAGTCAATCGTCTGGATTGTACTCACTGACTCAAAGGCAGGGGAGCCCTACACGATTCATATTTACTTTGTTCATTCACTTACTTTTCATTGTGTATATAAGGAGCATATTACTCAACCTTTTTATCACTTTCACCTGTACTTGCTTTTCTCTTTATTGCTATCACAAAACATAAAAGAATGAAGAGAAAGAGAGAAGATGTCAATGAGTAAGAGAATTCAAGTATATTGAATCTACAATAATATGAACTATACAACACTATGCCTATATATAAGCCCAGATGTAGCTTACAAGGTAAATGCTATACAAGGAAATAAATAATTCAAACGCAATCAAATGACCTAATACAATCAAGAAACCTAATACAATTGGGAGACCTAATATGACAATGTACAATGATTGCATTATTTCTATTAACACTCTCCTTCAAGTTAAAAATTTAAATAAATCAAATATTCTAAATTTAAAAAAAGGATGTCAATTTTATCTATAGCAAAGTGCTTTAGAAAACAAACTTGCAAGCTACTTCTTAAATATGACATGTCGTAATGATTCATTGTTGTAGCTTTTCTCTTACATAATGACAATCAACCTCAAAATGTTTTATATGCTTTTAAAAAATTAAATTTGCGACTATCTTGTCTATCGGCTCATTGTCACATAATAGTAGTACAAGTTGCCATAGGTAAAACAAAAATCTCTTAGCAATCTCATGATTCAAACTATTTCATACATAGTAACTTGCATCACTTGGCACTTAGCTTCAGCAAATGAGAATGAGATAGTTAGTTATTTCTTGGCTCTCCAAAATATCAAAAAAGTTCTCAAGCATTATGTAAAAGCTTGTAGTCAACCTCCTCATGATAAGGCATAAACCATAACTGGAATCACAATAATTGCTTAACTCCAATTGGATGAAAATAGAAACATGAGACCAAAGCATGGATAACTTTTTAGGTACCTGATCACATTCATGGCTACTTTCATGTGAGATTGGTGAGGTGCATGCATGAACTAACTACGAAGCTACACGGAAAAAGTAATGTCAAGTCTAGTAAGTGTCAAATAGATAATTTCCAACTAACCTTTGGTAAGTTGAGTGTCTTCAAGTAGTAGATCATGTTTTGTTTCTTGGGAACTAACATCATATTCAATGTTTATGAATTTTTTGTTCTACTCCATTAGAATCAATGAAGGTTTAGATCATGTTAGTCCTATTTTTTAGATGAGTTTCAAGATATACTTGCATGGATTCAAAGAAATCTCTTCTGGAGAACAAGTAATTTTAATTACAAGGAAGAATTTTGATTACCCAAGATCTTTCTTTTTTCTTTTCTTTTTTTATGCACACACCTAGACTCAAACATTTGGTTGTTGAACTTAGGACCAAGAAGTCTCAAACAACATATATTTCTAAGACCTTCATCAACAAACATGTAGAACATGTTTTTTTTTTCCTTTTACACATACCCAACTCTTGCATCCAAGTGTTGTAGGAGATTAAGGATGTGGTCCTTGATCCTTTTAACTCAACGTTTGACCATGCAATTCGTGTGCTTATTAGAAGGAGTAAGCTTCGGTTTGTCTCTTCGTATAGCAAGGATTGGCTGAGTAACTCTTGTGGCATGCATACATTGCTGAGCCCCTTCATAAATAGAATAGTCACCGCCCATGTTTGCTAACCATACAACGAAAAAAATTTCTTCATTGCTAACTTCACTTCATATTAGAAGGGGCTCAACATTGCCCCATGTTTTTATTTGTATATTATTAGCCACCGCCAAAAGGTTACAAGTTCCAAATCTATTAATTGTAAATCTTTGCTCAAGCTTCAACCAAACCTGCAATTTAAACAGCCCTGTACCATAGTCCCCCTGCTGCAAGGCTTGAAGGACCGAAAAAACACTTCAGCCTTCAAAACAACCATTAAGAGCTTCCCATTCCCAGGTGCCTCGGCTTCTACACACAACAACTACAAGGAAATACTCATGGCTTTAGTTCCCCACAACAAATCATAAGACATTAATTAGAATCACTTAAATTTTGTTCCGATAAAGGCCAGACTGAGGGTAAAACTTCGACAAGAAACCAATAGCATAACTCCTCAGGTTCACGGTCCCACAAACTAATAACTTTTCACTTAAAGAGTAGAACTTATAGCATTGCGAAATCACCATGCAAGACCTAAGATACCTTAATTGTCACGGCTTTTGAAAACATCAAGACTCATCTCAGTCATATCAGTACCCTGCAGCGCTACTTGAATTCCATTCAGTTCTTTATTGAACCTGTCCATGGAGCTTGCATAAATCATCTTCCTCCTTGTTAAAGTTATTATTTTTTGCAAGAATTGGCATAGAAGCTAATGTGAGAAGAAAAACAATGCTTGGAAATATCATAAACTTAGCACATAAGTAGGGTTGGATATTATAAAGCTAAGCAAGCAAAAGGACTCGATGGAGTCATAGTTCACATAGACTACATATTTATAATAAAAGTCTGCCCTACTTTAGTCATTACATATAAACTTAGCTCCCAAGAATTAAACGTCATTGGTTACGTAAGTCATCTACTTGGCTAACGCTAAGGAAATGAATGTACATGGTTTCTTGGAAGCTGCTTGAATGTCTTCATCATAATTCGCACCATAGGAAGAGCCACTTTCTGTTTCTGCATTCAGATGTGTCCAGCGTGGAGCGATGTCCTCCTTCATTACAGCTTTCCCTTTCTCCCTTCCATCACGCGCTCTCACATATGTTGACGGTGCAGTGTGCTAATTGTTGCTGGCACTTTCAGAGTGTTGTGTTGATTCTGTATCCAGTGCATTCAGAGGCTTCTTTGTCTCGTCTATCATCATGGGTCCTGAGCCAATCCTTGGAGTAGTGCTGGGTTGAGCTACCTTCCAATTTCCTTCGTGCTGTGAGTACCTCCAGCATCCTTTATCCGATTTCCATTGTCCTCCATACTGAGAGTAGAACACATGAGCCGAGAGAGCTTGTTTTGCTTGCTGTTTAAGTTGACTAGAGGATCCTTCATCATGTCTGTGAGGACTGAATGAAGGACCTCCGTCATCATCATTCCCCCGCAAGGTTAGCATGATGATGTTAACCTTGGAACATAAGTCTTCAAAATGATCCTTCGCTAATGGTTTAGTGAAGATGTCAGCGATTTGTTCATGGGAAGGTACGTGAACTGTGACCAAAGTGCCTTGAGAGACTTTTTCCCTGACGAAGTGGTAATCCACTTCCAAATGTTTGGATCGATTATGAAAGATCGGTTTGGTAGTGAGCTACAAGGCTGGCATATTGTCAAAAAATAATTGAATAGGAGAAAAGTGGGGAATACCGAGATGCTGCAAGAGATGTAGCACCCAGGTTGCTTCGGCAGTGCCAGTTGCAAGCGCTCGATACTCAGCTTCCATTGAAGACCTTGAGACTGTTGGCTGACATTTGCTGGCCCATGAAATACAGTTCACTCCCAGGAAGAGACAGAAACTTGTTGTGGAGCGACGAGTGTTGGTGTAGCTAGCAAAGTCTGAGTTAGTATAGCCATACAGATTTGCAGTGCTACGCTTATGGATTCTGAGGCCATGATCAATAGTCTCATGGAGGTAACGAATGATTCTTTTCAGTTCATGGAAACCTTGAACCATAGGGGCTACCATTTTTTGACATAGTTTGTTCACCGAGAAGGACAGGTCCAGTTTGGTTAAAGTCATGTACTGTAGGGCCCTAAGGATGCTACAGAAGAGCGTGGGTTACTGATATGGGAAAGCTCCATTAGGTATGAGCTGAGGTTTAGTTGTCATAGGTGTTCCGAGTGGCCTGCAATGGAGCATTTCTGCTCTGCTCAAAATATCATAAGCATATTGCCTTTGGCTAAGGAATAGTCCTTCATTGTCATGAAGTACTTGCACTCCTAAGAAGAAGTGCAGTAACCCAAGATCCTTGACTGGAAAGACAGTTTTCAAGCGTTGTGCAAATAGATCTAAGTATTCTATGGAGTTGCCCGTAACAATGAGGTCGTCCACATATACTAAGGTCCAAATGCTAATATCTCCTTCCCGAAAGACAAATAATGAAGGATCATATATGGAACAAAAGAAACCAAGGTCAAGTAGGAAAGATGATAGGCGATCAAACCATGCTCGTGGTGATTGTCGAAGGCCATATAGTGAACGTTTCAGCAAACAAACATGGTTAGGAAAACGGGTATCATGGAAACCGGGGGGTTGTTCCATGAACACGGGTTCATTGAGATAGCCATGCAAAAATGCATTTTCTATATCATATTGTTTGAGGGACCATCCTTGCATGGTAGCTACAGAAAGTATCACCCGTATGGTGGTTGGCTTGACTATGGGGCTATAGGTTTCTAGGAAATCTACTCCGGGTTCTTGAAGAAAACCTTTGGCAACAAGTTGTGCCTTTAGGCGTTGAAGTGAGCCATTCGGTGAAAGCTTGGGTTTGAACACCCACTTACACCTAATAACATGCATAGATGTGTCTCTTGTTACTAAAGACCAAGTGGAGTTGCGATGAAGGGCTTGGATTTCTACTTCCATAGCAGCGTACCAGCCTGGATGTTCTAGTGCATGAATGGTGGAGGTTGGAATAACTGGTATTCCATGAGGGGCAGCAAGAGCATACCTTGGGTTAGGACGGAAAACACTAACACTGCTTCGGGTTGTCATTGGATGAGAGCGTCCAGGAGGTGTTTGCGGTTTGGTGGTATTCTCGGGTGTATTAAGTGAGGTATTTGTAAGGCTGGTCGGTGTCAATTCAAAGGGTTCAATGGGTGTGTCTCTTTCAACGCTGGATGACGCAAGTGTATGCCTTGGACTGTCATCAATTAATGCATTCAGATCTGAAATATGTCCTTCATGATCCATGTCTTGCTCACTTACTTGATGGTTAAGTATTTCAGTACAAGCTATATCTTCACGTGGCCTATCATTAGTCACGGTTGCCCTTAGGTGTCCTCTAGATTGCATAGGTTGGTCAGTGAGAGATGACAACCTTTCCTGTTGGATGACATCATTACCTTGATTTGGAATGGCATTAGTTGTTATTCTATAAGATGGTTCCCCCAGATTTTTTGCTGCATCATTAGAATTGAGCATGTCTTGATTTAACTCAGATGATGATTCAACTAGTTCATCTTGATAGGATAGAGATGCATCATCTGGTTCAATGGTAACTTGTTGTTGAGAAGAAGTTACCGTATTGTCTTGTGGCAATAAGTGAGGAGACATGCTTGAGTCTTGATCTATTCTGGTATCGTTGAATGGGTATACATGCTCGTTAAAAATAATGTGTCTTGATATGAATATTTTCTGGCTTTCTGGATGAAGGCATCTATAGCCTTTATGAAGTGCATTATACCCTACAAAAACACAAGGAAGAGATCGAGCAGATAATTTGTTAGCGGTTTTTGTTTTCAAGCATGGGAAGCATTGAGTTCCAAAGACTCGTAACATTCCATAATCCAGCTTTCGGTGATAAAGGGTTTCGTAAGGTGAAGTCCCATGTAATGTTGCGGTAGGTAACCGATTGATGGTAAATACTGTAGTTGAGAAGGCTTCTACCGAATATCTGTGTGGTATATTTGACTGAAGTAGCATTGATCTTCCAAGCTCTGTGATATGTCTATGTTTCTGCTCCGCAACACCATTTTGTTGCGGTGTATAGGGACATGAAAGTTGTTGGATTATTCCATGTTCTTGTAGATATGATTTTAATTCGTTGCTTGTATATTCTCCCCCATTATCAGATTGTAATATTTTAATTTTGTGTTCAAATTGTCGTTCCACCATAGTTTTGAAAACACTAAATATTTGATAAAAGTCTAATTTTTGTTTTAAGGGATAAATCCAGGTAAAGCGAGTATAATCATCTACTAAAACAGCATAGTATCTAAATTTTTGACATGAGACAATTGAAGATGGTCCCCATAAATCACTATGTATTTTCTCTAATGGTGCTGATGATTTATGAATGGATGATGAGAAAGGCAAATAGTGACCTTTACTGGCTAAACAAACTAAACATAAAGTAGGTATTGTTCCTTCCAACGTAATCAATTTATTTTTCTTCAGATTTTCCAGTATTTGGAGGTTCGAATGTCCCAAACGTCTGTGCCAAATGTTACCATCAGCTGCTCTCTGTCTATGAGAAAAGTAAGCTTATGTTCGTTCTTGAGGCAGCACATAGATGTCCTATAACCCTTGAGGAGAATTTCCTGCGAGTTTAGATCCTTAACAACAAAGGAATGTTTGTCAAACATTGCTACGCAAGGATAATCATCAGTCAATTTAGAAATAGACAGTAAATTTTGTTTAAGTTCAGGTGCAACCAATACTGAGTTGAGCTTTATATGTCCTCCTTTAAGTTCAGATGTTCCCATATGTGTAATGGGAAGTTACTGACCATTGCCTACTAGAATGTAGTCAGTTCCTTTATATGGAGATATTTTAGTAAGTTTACCTGTAGTATCAACCATATGAGAGGAAGCTCCAGTGTCAGCTACCCATTCTTCATTGTTAGGTTCGGTTACTTGAAGTGTGGTAAGTGCCTTTGGTATATCTTCGATTTGATATGTGTGATTAAACCTTCTCCAGCATTCTAAAGCAATATGTCCACGTTTCCCGCAAATCTGACAAGTGATTGGTGGGCGATTTCCAAGTGGTGGTGTAGTGTTGGTTTCTTGATTGTTAGGAGGAGATGGATTTACCTTGGAATGATTGTTCTGATTACGGCTTCCAGATGCTGATGGATTGAAGCCACGTCCTTGCGAGGTAAATGGTGTAGTTCCCCCGCACCCTCTATGACCTCCACGGATATTTCGTTGTGCCACGAAAGCCATGTTTTCATTAGGTAGGGTTACATCATCTTTGTTATAAAGTTGATGACGAGATTCAAACGCCTAAAGTTGTGAAATAACTTCGTTGAATTGAGGAACTGGTGGTTTGAACATGGTTGTTTTGAATGCCTCATAATCTTTCCCAAGGCTTTCCAATAACCTAAAGGTTTTGGAAGAGTCAGACAAGGGTTTACCGATAGAGCTTAGTTGGTTCAGTAACCTTTTGAATTCTGACAAGAAGATAGGGAGTGGTTTCCTATCTTTGTGGATGTTATGAATTTGAGATAAGAGATCAAATTCTCGGGCTTCAGTTTTCTGTGCAAAATGGTTGGAGAGAGCATCCCATACTTGTGCAGCAATTTCTAATTCAAATACATGTCCTAGTGCTTCTTCAGACAGTGTACTTATGATCCAGGATCTTACCAAAGCATCACTTTGTACCCAAGCATCATAGTCTGGGTTTGGTTCCTCAGCTTCTCCTTTGGTGATAGTTTGTGAGGGGCTCTTGGTTTCACCTGTGATGAATCCGGTAAGTTTCTAAGTTTGTATCAAGGATTTCATTTGGGTCATCCATGGTAGGTAATTCCCTTCTGTCAACTTTATAGTAACAAAGTTACTGACACTGACAGAGTTGGGAAAAGGAAAAAAGTTGCGTTGAGCCATAAGGAAGGTCCTTCAAGGATCGAGCTGGTTACGCTTTGATACCAAGAAGAAAAACAATGCTTGGAAATATCATAAACTTAGTACATAAGTAGGGTTGGATATTATAAAGCTAAGCAAGCAAAAGGACTCGATGGAGTCATAGTTCACATAGACTACATATTTATAATAAAAGTCTGTCCTACTTTAGTCATTACATATAAACTTAGCTCCCAAGAATTAAACGTCATTGGTTACGTAAGTCATCTGCTTGGCTGACGCTAAGGGAATGAATGTACATAGTTTCTTGGAAGCTGCTTGAATGTCTTCATAATAATCTGTACCATAGGAAGAGCCACTTTCTGTTTCTGCATTCAAATGTGTCCAGCGTGGAGCGATGTCCTCCTTCATTACAGCTTTCCCTTTCTCTCTTCCATCATGCGCTCTCACATATGTTGACGGTGCAGTGTGCTGATTGTTGCTGGCACTTTCAGAGTGTTGTGTTGCTTCTGTATCCAATGCATTCAGAGGCTTCTTTGTCTCATTTATCATCATAGGTCCTGAGCCAATCCTTAGAGTAGTGCTGGGTTGAGCTACCTTCCAATTTCCTTCGTGCTATGAGTACCTCCAGCATCCTTCATCTGATTTCCATTGTCCTCCATATTGAGAATAGAAAACATGAGCCGAGAGAGCTTGTTCTGCTTGCTATTTAAGTTGACTAGAGGATCCTTCATCATGTCTGTGAGGACTAAATGAAGGACCTCCATCATTATCAATGTGAAGTATAAGAAAGTGCATGACCCGTGGAATTTGGATTGTGTCCAATCAACACTTCAAAAGAAAATACTTGGTATGTGAAGTGCAAGAAAGTACATGACCCATAAAAGTTGGGATGTACCCAATCAACACTCCAAAAGAAAATCTTCAAGTTTAAAAGAAGAGTCCATCAGAGGACCCACAAATCTCTTTTAGCTACAAGTAATAGCTCAACTTTCCTTATACAAAGATTGGGTATGTAACATTGTAAATTAACCAAAATTCAATCCAATCAAACTCAACACCAAAGCTATGTTTGGCTTTGTGCAGTTGTAGCAAGGTTGGTGGCCCTGTGATCATGGAATACATCCTACTCCCTTTGGTGTCTGTGTCTCATCTTTTGTCTTTTCCTTTGTATTAGTTTTCTTATACCTTTATAACTTATCAGCCTCTTTTTCGTTATTGATCTCTACTTTATTCTCTCTACAATTATGCTTTCATTATTTACTCACTCAGTTAATTTGAACCAAAAACCCTAACAAACTCTGATTTTCTTCTCGCCTCACCTTATGTATCAAGAGACCTATGTAAACAGTAAACATCGGCAAAACAGTAAATAAGAGAATAGATTTGGATCAAAGACAACAGAAGAGAAAATGCGAGAAACCAAACGACTAGTTGTAGAGTATAATGTTACCCTGCAATAAAGAAAATCCTGCTTTGTCTTTTTACGTATTTGGTTTCTTTCATAGATCTTTGTGCAATTGAACTTCTATTTTTAATTTTTTATCATATCTCTCTGCTATGAACTGATATACCTTAAAGAACTATCTGAAATGGATATTTTTTATTCATCACGGACACAGTATCCTTGCTCACCTTTGATAATTCATTCTATTTAGTTAATCTTAGTCAAGACTGCTCTACTATTTAAAAGAGATGAACAGAATCAAAAGAAAAGAAATAGGAGTAAATAATTGAATAAGCTTACTTAACAGATAACATGAATTAGAAAACTCCCACAATTTTAAGTATACCTTTCACTATCTTGATCCTTACTTCTTGGCTAGTAGAGAACACGAAAAGTTGAAGGTATAATCCTAAACATTGTTCAGAAGAAGCATTGGACTCCAATGCAAACGCCTTCTTGTCATTTTTGTAACAAGTAAAGAGATGAAATGGCTTGGATATCCTTCAAAGTTTTTCTCAGTAATTTTTGCACCTAATAATATTGTTAAACTCATTATGCCTTATAGCAACATTCAAAGTATATGGAAGAAAAAAAGGGAAAAAAAAAAAACGGTATGGTCATCTCTTAAGCAATTGCAATTTGTGTCGTAGTGAACTTTGACTTGATGCGCTTAATTTGCCTCAAATCAACCACATTATCCATTTTTATGTCCATAGTAGAATATATCCCTAATAATGTAATACAGAACATTTTTAAGTATTATCCACTGGATACAAATAACGTCTTTATAAAAATAAAATACAAAATAAGTTTCATTAGAAAGGATACAAATTGGAAAAGAAAACAAATTAACTCTACTACAATGATTTGAGTATTATTCATGGATCTTGCACGTTCTCTGTGAGCCAAGGCAAGCATGCCGATAAAAGATGGACAATGCGGAAAATAATGGGTCTTGTGGTGGGTCTTCTGGTATTTTTATGGTTTTGCATTAAAGAATTCGAGCACTAAGTGGTACTAAGAAAACCTTTTCGTACCTAATGTGTAAGGTGTTTCTGCTTGAGTGTTGTAAAGTCGATGAAATGACAAAGAGTTTTAGACAAAAGTGAGTGAAGAATACAAACTATTTAAGAAAAACAGAGTCTACTTCTTTCACACAACCTGCTTCTAATGATATCAAAAAGTATGGAGAATACAAGCCTAAACTCTAACTCCACCATCTTCTGAAGTTAAACCTTGAGCACACCTGATAACAAGTATTTTGAAGAAAACAGCTGCTCCTAGAAGCCCTGCCAAGGTCCTTCTACTGTTTTCCCGTGCTACGCACTCAAGCTCAGAAAGGTTTGCTTTACCGTGGAGTTTACTTAAGCTTCCAAAAATATCTTTTGGGCAATTACGTTATTTCTATAAGTAAATCATTTTCGCAGTGTTTTTCTTCAACTTGTGGTTCCAGTTAAGTTGATTCAACAGTGGTAAATTGACAAAACCGGATATATTGCCCATAAAGAGACTAATTAACAATATGTACGACTTAAGAGTTTCACCAACGTAAGTTGATTGGTTTGGAAACAGTGAGAGGTTTGTTTTTTCCTATTCCCGTTCTTAGCAGTGATGTAGACTGAATTATGAGTGTCAAATCTGTTCCGTGAGCTAAGGGTAGCAAGCCGCATTAACCTCCAAGCTAGGTAGGCTTCTTAGGTCTGCTCCCATGCCCGTAAGCTAAGGCTAGCAAGTGAGGTCGACGCATTTGTCGTTGAATGAGCTACGATGCTTGCACGACTCACTAACCTCCAAGCTCCGTTAAGTTCTCTTCCTGCTATTCCCATTTCTTACGAGGTGAGAGAGGATTTTGCTTTCATATCGATAGTCCAACCCTGGTGACGGACGGTAAAGCAGTGCAAGTCTCTGATGGCTTCCTCCTCTTCTTCTTCGCTGCCTCGACGGAGACAATGTTTTTCTCAATTTTAGAGGCAAAGACACCCGCAAAAACTTCATAGACCATCTGCTTTGTGTCATAAAATAATTATGCGCAGGACAAATTTCCACGTTTGAAAAATCAAATTCTTAAAAATAAGTTCTAAAAAAAAAATCTTTCAATTTTTGCACTAAATTTTGAATTCAGTCTTGTAAATCCTGTAACTTACTATTAATGCTTAGGTTGAGTTTATAAAATGTATGTGTAAAATAAAAATCTCACGTTCGCAACATAATTTTGCAATTATCATTCTCTCAAAAAATTGTGTCATCCACATGCTGCCTAGATGATCGCGTTGCCTTACAACTCTGACACCTAGAAACCCCTGAAAAGAACCACCGAGAACCTACTCTGCTATTTCATCACTCTTTCACCACCCCAATCCATCCAAAGGTATTTTATCACCAGTACGAGACAAGAATTGAGCGCTTGGTGCAAATTTTGGCAATGATCGAAGCCTGCTACATCCATCCTAGAAAATAAGCTTGAGCTTAGAAAGTTGGGGGATACTTTCCGAGATGTACTCAAACATATTTCCATCTAGATATCGAGCTTCTAATGATGTCGACCTGCACCGATTGCTAAGAACTGCTGCATCTGATAAATTACAGTAATTAAAATTCCACTTTGTCAAAGAACATAAGCTTAAGAAGAGAGTAGGCAATACCAAGCAAAAGTCAGGGCTTGGCAATGACCAACAACTGAAGAATCGTGATGTGATTGGCTGCCATTTAAATCCACGGGAACCTTCTTGTCTTATAGCAGTTCCACGGATATCAAGTACCTCAACATTAAACGAACCCTAAATGCCGTAAGAATCCAGATGCGTGGCTAACAAAATCTTTTGGGACTGCAAATTATCCCTACTCATTGAAATCTATATTTTGCCTTAAACAGCAAATCCCTATCTCTAGATGCTTCAAGAAAATGAAGTCTATCCTTTGTCTCTAGATGTTTAGCTTTCAGTTTTGAACATTCAGACTGCGATTTGTTTCAGCAACAGCATTGAAATAAGAAATGAACAGTGGAACCATATATAGATTGAAAGAATCTGGGAGATGGGGTTTAGCAGTGTTTAGCAGTGTTTTTCTTAGACTTGTGAACATTTTATGTATGCGTTTTCAAGATAACGCTTAATGCACAATCCATTATGCTGAGTCCCTTATTTGACGCTCCGAGGAAGCTTTATCAGGAAGTAGCAATGTGCAGATTTCTTCTCTATGAGGAGTACTCTATTATTACATCGGCAGTGATCCGAGCTCAGTCAATTACACTTTTGACAAGCTGCAGTACATTATATCACTAAAGCATTGTTTTCAACAGCGAGAAAGTGACAAAAACAGATATAGGGCCCATAACAAGACTAATTAACCGTATGTACTACTGAATTATTTTATCAACAGGCTATTGGGAGTCGGCAGGGTGGGTTGAGAATTGACCAGGAGACTTGTGATGTATATAGATTTGGCGACTTTTTCACCACGCGGTTTGAATTATCGTCGGTGCTTTTATCATAAATGAGCTGCGATGTTTACACTTATTGACTCACCTCAAGCTCGTTGAAGTTCTCTTGCTGCCATTCCCAGTTCTTACGCGGTGAGAGGCGATTTCGTTTTCATACATCGCTATTTCAGGCCGGCTCATAGACGGGAAAGCAGATGGAGTCTCTGATGGCTTCCGCCACAACTAAAACAGCATCGTCTCCTTCATCTTTCCTTTCCTCTCCTCCTTCTTCTTTCTCTTTTTCTCCTTCTTCTTCTTCGTCTTCCCTTTCTCGATGGAAATATGATGTTTTTCTTAGTTTTAGAGGTGAAGACACCCGCAACAATTTTACAGACCACCTATATTCCGCTCTGCGTCAGAAGGGAATTAACACTTTTAAGGATGATGAAAAACTTGCGAGAGGAAAACCCATTTCGCCCAAGCTCCTAGAAGCCATAGAAGACTCAAGATTTGCAATCATCATTCTCTCAAGAAACTATGCGTCATCAGCATGGTGCTTAAATGAACTTGCAAAGATCGTTGAGTGCATGAAACAAAAGAGCATGATTGTTTTTCCAATTTTTTACCATGTAAATCCCTCTGAAGTACGGCATCAAAGGGGAAGTTTTGCACTGGATTTCACAAGAAACATAGAAAGGACAAAAAGTTGGAGAGATGCTTTGACAGAAGTGGCCAATCTCTCTGGATGGCATTTACATAACAGGTAATATTATTCTTACTTCTTTCAGTGAGAAATTTTTTTATTTTGATTCTAAAAAAAATTGTTCTTAGGATAAAATTTTTTGGTGGCACTTCTTTTTTCTATGCCAAACACTAGTTAATTAGCTAATAAGCAAGTTATAAGCTCACAATTTATGATAAACTAAATGATTCAGTGATATGCAAAAGATTCATTACACACTTTTTGCAAGCTATAAATTCAAGTTGAGATAAAAATGTTAAAGTTACTAAAGTCTTTTAGAAGGAACAAGACAAAATATAGTGTCTCTAACAAAATCCAATGTGAAGGCACATTATTGGATCCAAGGAAAGTAATGGAGAAATCTTTTTTTAACAAAATCAATTCTTCTAAGAAATTAATGATTTGATGATAAAATAAAAACTAATAGAGACTACTTTGTAACCTAGTAGCTTATAGACAATAATTTGAAAGTTGTTAGAATAGTTTAAGATGAACACAAATAGAATCTATATATATATATATCTGTGTGTGTGTGTGTGTGTGTGTGTGTTTTAAAAACATGAATTTTAAAAAATGGATTCTTAGCTTACACTTCAATCTATGGTCGATTGTGAAAATATGATGACTTGTTTGATTATAAAATCAATTATTCTTTGCAAAACATCTCAAGTCATATGTATGCACATGTATGCATATGCTATTAACTAGTGAAGCCAAATTTATGATAATCGCAAAAGAATTTTTTGATAAAGCGATCTAGAAGTAGAATAAAGAGTTTTGTTCAATCTTTATTTCCAAGGTCAAAAAGGTAGATTAGTACTTTGCATGCTTACATGAATATTAAAAATCAAAACAAAGATAATAGTGAGGGAACCTTTATAACCACTATTAACAACTCAAATTCTTGTATAACTTGTAAAAATTATTTGATAAGCAAGGACTGAACGTCATATATTGAAATGGTTAAGCTAAAGTATAATTGCATAGTACAAACTTTAATTAGTAAAATTGGGGTGATAATTAATCACTTGTTACATCTTATAACAACCTAAGATATGGGTGAATTAGGTTTCTCAAAAATTATTATCTTTTTCGTTTTTGCTATTTGAGGCAATTAACAATTATATAATAGATAACAAAACATTCATACAAAGTATAATCACATAAAGACAAGTGATTTTTGAAAGGTGGTTTGGCTCAAGCCATCTCAACACCTACTCTACCCTACCCTAACAATATGTTAAAATTATTCTTCCAATCAATTCACCAATTGATTATAAGGGATAACCAATCCCTCCAACCCAATTACAAGGGATAATCAAACCCTTAATTCTAGTTACAAATTCTCTCCCAAATATTACAAATTTCAAACTTAGCTTTTAAAAAATATACAATATACAATATACAATTCAGAATTTTCAAATAAGTGCTAGAAAGCTAATACAAAATAATTTGGACAAAAGTTTCAAATTTCATTCAAACCCTAACATTGTTCACTTATAGAAAATCAACTCAATAACAATATGTATTAAATCACAAATTAATTTTCTAACAAGTAAATAAAAGCAATAATGAACTCATAATATAGTCATCCAATAAAAAATCAATTCATAAGTTAGATAAGCTTAAGAAAAGAGTGTGAATTTCTTGAAAGATGTTTGATTTTCACTGATTTTCATTATCCACCTTTCTTCTAAACTTTCTACTCTAATATAGCATCAAAAGGAGTTTCACTTCAAAATAGTTGTTTTGACTTCTTTGAGTAAGATCACATCTTTTTCTGTTGGAGCTTAATCTTTCTTCATTCTCTACTTGTTTCTGAGCTCATATGAAAGAAGGAAGACGGGACTGGCTTTTTGTCTCAATCCTGTTCAAAATTATGCTCCAAAACGTTACCTTTCATCTAGATTTTTAAGTTAATCATTCGGAGCTTCGAGCAGCCAATTCGGGTTAACGGGTCGACCTCAGGTTTCACTAGAATCTTCCACAATCCTCTTCAATTTTGAAGCAAATCTTCGTGGTTACTTCATAGATCAATATATCCTCTTCTTAAATAACAAAACCCCCATGATGTAGGCTTCTGAAACACTTTAATTTGCTTCCAATTTCTCTTTCAATCAATTAGATCAGAGTTTGCAAAGAACACTTCAGGCTAAGCTTGATTTGATCTTCTCTGAGTAGTGGGTCACAAAACTTCAGTTCACAGATTCTTCCCATCAAATTTCTGTGCCGATTTCAGTCGGATTTCTTCATCATCGGAGTTGTAGGCAGAGGCAGACTGCATCTCCGGGTCACGCAGCAGCTCTGGCGTGTTTCTGCTCTTTTGGGTCGCGAACGCAGGTCAGATGCTTCGCGGGTCACGAACGCGTTTGTGGGTTGAGCACTTGTCCGCGGGTGAGGGTCTGGGTCACGCAAAAGTGGGTGGCGCTCAGACCTTCAAGGTCGTGGGCTCGCGGATCTGATCTGCACTGGGCTTGCGTTGTTCTGGGTCGCGCGCACTGTACAATCGTGCGGGCTGAACACAAGCTGAGCTTGGGTCACTCGATGGGTTGGGTCGCCCATCATACAATTTGGGTCTCACGATTTTTCCTGTACACACAAAGGTCCAATATCATTTTTCTTATTTAAATTAATAAACAAGCAATGATTTTAACTATAATATTTTCATATTATAATTTATTATTTTTTATCATCAAAATATTAATATATTCCAACAATTAAACTATCAAAGCTCAAAAACATATCGTAATCAATTGTTCCTATTGTGTGCAAAACAAAACAAATAAACCTCAATGGCAACGCTTTACAAAATATTAGATTCTCTACTAATTTCTTTGTGACTTGTCTTGTGAAAATGATTATTTGATCTTTGCAAATTGCAGTTATGAGTCAACAATTGTTAGAAAAATTGTTGGAGAGATACTTCATCAATTGAATTCTCTATGCCCAAGTATTTCAAAGGACCTTGTTGGAATAGACTCTCGTATAAAGGAAATGAAGAATTTATGTAAAGATTTAAAGGAAGATGATGTTTGCTTAATGGGAATCTATGGGATGGGTGGTATAGGTAAGACAACTCTTGCACATGCTCTTTATAGAGAAATTTCTTGTCAATTTGAAGCTAGTATCTTTCTAGCCAATGTTAGAGAAGAAACAGAAAAGTGTGGTCTAGTTGCTTTACAAAAACAACTGCTTTCAAAAATCCTTGTAGAAAAAGTAATTGAGATACAAGATGTTGAGGAAGGAGCTGATATGATCCAAAAAAGACTACATGGTAAAAAGGTTCTTATCATTCTTGATGATGTAAATAAACTTGAGCAATTACAAGCATTGGCACAAACACATGATAGGTTTGGTGGTGGAAGTAAAATCATTATAACCACAAGAAATAAACGTTTGTTAATTGAGCATGATGTGGCTGAAGATAAAATATATGAGACTAAGGAATTGACAAGCATAGAAGCTCTCCAACTTTTTAGTCGAAAAGCCTTTAAGGAAGACTACCCCCCAAATACTTTTATGGAGGTGTCCAAGGAGTTTTTAAATTATGCTAATGGTCATCCATTAGCTCTTGAAGTTTTAGGCTCAACCTTGTATCGTAGAAGTTTAGATTTATGGAAAAGTATGTGGAGAAAAATAAAAAGGACTGGTAATAGTAAAATCCAAGCTATGTTTCAAGTGAGTTTTGATGAATTATCAAAAATGGAGAAAGAAGTATTTTTAGATATTGCTTGTTTCTTCAAAGGGGAGAAAAAAGATCATGCAAGAGATATATTAGAAAGTTGTGGTTATGAATCAGATATCATTATAGATGATCTCATTAATAGGTCTCTTATAACAATTCGAGAAAATAGATTATGGCTACATGATTTGTTAGAAGATATGGGTCAGAAGATTGTTTATTCAGAATCTCCCAAAGAACCTGGACTACGAAGTAGATTGTGGCTTAGTGAAGACATCTATCATGTGTTGAAAAATGATACAGTAAGTGACTAGTAAAAACTATACTTCAAAATTTGACTAGTAATGACTATAATTACAAATTTGACTAATAAAGCACATACTCATAAATTTTTATGTCTTCTACACTTCAAACTTTTACATATCTTCACTAATATGGTTATTTGTTATTGATTACTAGGGAACCAAGAGTGTTGAAGGCTTGGTCCTAAAGTCAAATTTTCAAGAAAAACTACATGTGAATTCTAAAGCCTTCTTTAGAATGACAAATCTAAGATTGCTAAAAATCCACAATGTGCACCTATCTCAAGGCCTTAGTTATCTTCCTGACAAGTTGCAAGTTATGGAATGGCCTGGATATCCTTTAAAGTCTTTGCCCAAAGGTTTCACACCTTTTAATCTCTTAGAACTCATTATGCCTTGTAGCTATATTCAAAGTCTATGGAAGGGCCAAAAGGTACAACATCTCTTAAGCAACTTTGTGTATTTGTTGTGTATGTCTTTTCATAAACTAAATTTATGATTTCTTAAACTTCTTTTCTATGTCTAATGTTTTGTAACAGGATATGTACAAGTTAAAGGTCCTTGACCTTAGAAACTCTCAAAATTTGATCAAGACACCAGATTTCACAAGACTTCCAAATCTTAAGAAATTGGTTCTTCAAGGTTGTGTGAAATTATCTAAGGTACATCCATCTATTGGAAATCTCAAATTGCTTATTTTATTAAATTTGAGAAATTGCAAGTCCCTCAATAGCCTTCCATGTTACATCAAATTAGAGTCTCTTGAAATTTTAATTCTTTCTGGCTGTTTAAAGATTAAGAAATTTCCAGAGATTGTGGGAGATATGAAAAAATTTTCACAGTTATATTTAGACAGGACTGCCATTAAAGATCTTCCTTTGTCGATGGAGCGTTTAACTGGCCTTACTTTCCTAAATCTAGGAAATTGTAAGGGCTTGATGACTCTTCCGAGGGTCATTTCTACTTTGACATCTCTTGAAACTATCAATCTGTCCGGTTCTTCGATATTTGATAAAATGCCAAAGAGCCAAAGGGATGTGGAACATCTCGAGGAGCCAGATATCCGTGGAACAGCTATAAGACAGCAACACTTTCGTGGATTTGAAATGCAGCCACTTAGATCACGACTCTTAAGTTGTTGGTCATTGCCAAAACGTGACATTGGTTTGGTGTTGCCTATCTTACCCTCAACTTTATGCTTTTTGACAGAATTAAATTTGAGTAATTGTAATTTGTCAAATGGAGCGATTCTCAATTATCTAAGCGGATTATCGTCATTGCAACTTCTAGATCTAAGTGGAAATCAATTGGAGTACCTTCCGAAAAGTATCTCTCAGCTTCCTAAGCTCCAGTGTGTTTACTTGGAATGTACTACAAGGCGTCAGCAGATAGTAGCAGACTTCAACAGCAAACTGCTGCCGCGTCTCCCACGTCCCCCAACCCTGCTCCTGCCGAAAGTCCACAAGAGTATGCACAGAGCGTGATGTGTATTGAACTGAAGTGAAATATCTAAATTTGCAGAGATGTAGGTGCTTCCTCAACTACAGAGATGAAGGATCTCCGGAGAGCTTTGACCCAACGCACTAGATGCAGCCAAAAAGAAAAGCCATTGACAGTAATGCTAAGGAGAGGCTGACATTGGAAGTCCAATTTTATGTGAAACCGTGACATTGACTTGGTGTTGCCTATTTTATTTCAGGTTCATTCTATTTGACAGAATTGAGACTCGGATGGTAGAAGAAAACTGTTGGGGTGTGTTCTGTGTTTTTTTCTTCTTTTTTTTTTCAATTCATTTCAGTGAAAGGTTGAAACAGTGCATTTTAATTGAGACTTCGTTTTCAGTGACACTGCCAAGCTGGACAGCATTGAATCGTGGGCATGGTTTATAGATAATCTCCTTAATAAATATCTTCGGTCCAAGAAAAAAAAAATAGTGGTTGGATGATTTGTTAGAAGATATAAGTCAAGAGATACTAAGTCTTGAAACTTCTAAAGGGCCTGATATACGGGGTTTAGTGAAGACATCTATCTTCTTGTAGATTGTGGGAATTATTTTACAGATCAAGTTCATGGCTACTTGTATTTGTCCTCCTATGATGTTTATTGCTTTATCATATCACTTAGATATGTTGAGCGTCCTTGGCCTTAATGACTAACAGAACATCATGAAAACATTAGATTTAATAGAACTTTCCAATTTAGAGAGGCTAATTATTCTCATGAATAAAATTCTTAATGAATTATTTTATATAACAAGAGAAATTTTGTCTCTTATTAACTTTACACACAAAATTAGTTTGTAATCTCTTGAACCTTTTATTTTTCTAGTTATTTAAGACTCAAGAAGCTTTTATGAAATGGTAGAAAATTTGAATTTTTGATGAACTATAAGAAATGGAGAAAGAAGTTTCTTTTAGATATTGGTTGTTTTCTCAATGGAAAAAAAAAAAAAAAGATTGCACATGAGATATATTTGAAAGTTGTGGTTATAAACTAGTTATCATCATAGATGACCTCATTAATAAGTCTCTTATAACAATCCAACAAGACATATTGTGGGTGCATAATTTTTTAGAATATATGAGTCAAAAGATTGCATGTTATGAATGTCCTAAAGAATCTAGCCTATGTGGTAAATTGTGCCTTAGTTAAGACATCCATCATGTGTTGAAGAATGATACAATAAGTTACTAATAAAGTCCATACTTATAAGCATTTATATATCTTCTACTCTTCTTAAATGTTAGCATATCTTTAACTAACATGATTATTTGTTTTTGGTTATTAGGGAACAAGAAAAGTTAAAGAGATATTACTAAAGCCTACTTCAAAAGAAAAATTACATTTGAATAACAAAGCAAAATTGAAAATTTTAATATTGTTAAAAATTGGTAATATGCACCTCTCTCAAACCCTTAGTCACCTTTCTAACAAGTTGCAAGTTATGAAATGGATAAGATATCCTTTATAGTTTTGCACCTATAAATGTCATGAACTCATCATGCCTTGTAGCTACATTAAAAGTCTATGGAAGGGAAAGAAGGTACAATCATCTCTTATTCAAGTGTGCTTTGTGCAAGTATGTCTTTTCATAAATAAAATTAGGATTTCTTCAATTCTTTTCATGTCTAATGTTCTATCATAGAATTTACACAAGTTAAAGATTATTGACCTTTGAGAGTCTCAAGAGTTTATCAAGACCCTAGATTTCTCAAGACTCTCAAATCTTGATAAATCAAATCTTCAAGGTTGTGGGAAATTATAAAGGGATATTCATCTATTGGAAGTTTCAAATGACTTATTTTATTGAATTTGAGAGGCTGCAAACCTCTTAATAGCTTTTCATATCTCTAGTTTGGATTTTCTTGAAATTCTAATTCTTTTCAACTATTTGAAAATCAAGAAATTTCCTAAATTGTGAGAAATATGAAAAAAAAAATTGTCTATATTTAGATGGAACTGCTATGAAAAGAACTTCCTTCATCTATCGAGTGTTTAGCTGGCTTTACTCTCCTGAATCTAAAAAATTATAAAGGATTGTTAATTCTTCCAATTGCCATTTCTACTTTGACATCTCCCAAAACACTCAATATATTGGGTTTGTCGAAGGATCAAAGGAATGTTGAATATGTCAATGAACTTGATATCCATGGAACTACTATAAGACAAGCACGCTCGTGGATTTGAATAATGGTTGCTCTGTTAAACTCCAACTCAATTGGAATTCGGGTGATAGAAGCAACTGCTTGGGATGTGCTCTATATCTTGAGTGTGAAGCCTGTAGTACCAGAGAACACAAATTCTGTTGTGCACTTTCTGTCTAACCGAACAGCACTTAAATATCGCGATATAACTATGCTAACACAACTTTAAACTAGATTGCAGTCAAGATGATAGCAGCTAACACAAACAGGAATAAACAGCAGCGAGAGAGGAAAAAAAAAAAGCATGCAACACAAGATTTACGTGGTTCGGTCAAAGTTGAGCCTACATCCAAGGGCAGAACAATATGGGTGCTTTTGTTATTGCTGCCAGAAAAACAACCTGTTTCAGAATCTTTTACAGAAGCCTTCACTCTCTTCTCTTCCGAAGACCCAGTACACCTTTCCCCACCTCCCAAGAGTATACTTGTTCCTGTTGTTTCGAGATTACAGTGACTTCTTCCACCATTGCTTTTCTCTCCTGCACTTAAACTTTTCTGCAAATAGTTTTCTGTATTCTTTTTTCTAGAATTCCCTTCTCGCTCATGGTTTTTAAGACACTTACCAGCTTAGCTCTCTCTCTCTCTCAACTGCAAGAAGGCAGCTTCTGAATGAAGCTATAAAAGACGTTGACAGGAGGCAGCTTTTGACCAGATTAAATAGGCACTGTAATAGGCTTTTGCCAACTAGCAGTAAAATACTGTGTCCTGCAAACATAGCAGTTTGCAGCCTGCTTTTTCCTCACGTGCTGTAGCGGCTGCTTCTTCCATACCGCAGTAGCTACAAATAAGAACATGTACAGAAAATATTACCAAAACATTGAGGAAACTGAAAATGATTTTGTTATCCATTTTGACATTGATAAATGTACTTTTTGAAACAACCCATGATCCTTCGCTACCTATCATACCCAACTCGGCTAAATAAACCTCGTATATGTACCTCGTGTCTGATTTGTAGAAAGATCACATAATATGGACAGATGGAGCTGCATGGAGGCTAAATTACATTTACTTGTACAGCCCCATGAAAGTCCCTGTGTTGAGGTCATCTACCATACCAGCGAGATACCAAAGACTTTCTCCAAAAGTTGCAGCTTATCACCTCTGAATGACCGATGATACATGTAAGCTTGTTTTTGAATACCTTATCGTTGACATTATTTTGTGTAGTAGCTAAATACTATTTTGTTTGAATGCTTGATGGTAAGGCAATACTACTCAAACAAGTTCACTTGCCACACTGATCGAATATTTTGAAACCACTTACTAACATTAGTCCCCCACCCTTTTTTTTTTTTAATTTTTATGTAACAGACAGCAACCACAATACCCTACTGGAGAATGTCCGGGAAGCCAACATTGAACAGAACTTCATATTTGCTTGAACAAATGGTTATAAACATCCTTTTTTCCTTGAATATTATGTCGTTAGCCATTATCGTGGAATCAAAGGCAGTTGTTCACTATGTTCAGCATGCATGTATGTGCAGAAGAAGGTGTTGGCGTACACAGGGCCAACCAGAATCATTGTAATTCACCCCTTCTAAACAATTTCTGGATTCTAAGCCTTTTATGCATAATCTTCCAAAACCAGCCTACTGTACAAGTTTTGATTGTTCAATTTCCAGAGAATGTCTCACAGGAGAAATTGGAGCCCTTATCTAAGCCCTTTCATAGTTTCTGCTTCTGTTAGATTTTAGCTCTTTAACGTTTATGAACTTTCCAGTATTACTAAACAATCAAAACACAAGAGAGAGAGAAAATAAAGCTCAAAAGTTTCAGATCTATTCAATCATAAATCTTTGCTTGAGTTCCAAACCAACCACACCAGTAATTTTATCAGCCTTGTATCATTATCCTCTCCTCCTGCAGGGCTAGAAGGGTCAAAAATCCATTTCAAAGTCTTCAAAACAACCCAAAAGAGCTCTCTATTTCCAGATGATACACCTTTGGCTTGTAGACATAACAACTACAAGGCAACACTCATGGCTTCAGTTCCACACAACAAATCTTAAGATAGTAATTGGAATCACTGAAATTTCGTTCTGGATAAAGGCCAGACTGTAAGGTAAAACTTCAACAACAAACCAATATCATAACTCCTCAGGTTCACAGCCCCACAACTATTAACATTTCACTTAAAGAGTAAAACTCAGAGCATAGTAGCCAAATCGCCATACAAGACTGGGAGATATCTCAGTTAGCACGGCTTTTAAAAACTTCCAGACTCATCTCAGTAGGATCAGTAGCCTGCAGCTCTACTTGAATTCCGTCCAGTTCTCTCTTGAACCTGTCCTTGGAGCTTGCATAAATCATCTTGCTCCTCACCCTTGATGTATCAGGAGACCTAAGTATACAGCAAACATCAGCATAAACAGCAATCATTTAAGAGACTAGCTTTCCATAAAGAAAATAGAAGATAAAATATGAGAAAACACTTGTAGCATATAAGATTACCATGCAATAAAGAAAATTCTGCTCTTTTGGCAGTTCTCTGGAGTCACAAAGTCAAAATCATACACAGCATATCGGCACTCATCAGCTGGAAGGCTTGCAGCGAACTCTTCATAGCTTTCAGCTGGCTCACCAACCTTCTCCACCACCACCTGCTTTTGCTTCTCCTCGATCTTATAAACAATGAAGCGGTAGGTTCTTTTAGCCTTCAACTCCAGAAACTTCAGCTTGCAGTCATCATGCACAGCCATACCTGACGCTGCGTTAGCCTGTACTTGGAATGCAAATAAAACAAATATCAAGACGAGATGGTAGAGTGAACACTAATAGATCAACTGTTAAAAGGCTTGTCTATATGTTGATAATAGCAATCAAATGACTGTAATGGAATCATAATACTTGAAGTTGGGCCTTTCTATGCATCAAAGTTTCAAAATAGTAATCTGAAATCTTGCAGATGGGTTTCTTGTCCTTCTCTTGGGAATGCGGGGCTGAGTTGGGGTTGTTTATTCCAAAATCTTGTCTTCCTCCGTAGGTTAACGGTAAATCAACCAAATCCAAATCACAAGGACAGATGAACGCTAAGAAATAGAGAAAAAAACCCAATCTCAATGCTGCATTTACGTTGAACTGGATTAACTTAGCCAAGTTCTTTTGCCAATGAGCATATTTGAGTTCCTAATGCGAGATCAAATATATTAATATCCCTGGTTTCCTGAGAGTTTTATGAAGACAGAAACTGGATAATGAAATCTTAAGAAAAACCAAACATACTGAGCCATGGAAATGAATAACACACTCTAACCTCATGCAAACTAACTAGATGAGCAGTAAATTCAGAATGCCGACAGTGATCATGCAAAATTCATAAAATTCGTGGCGGTGCATATCATTTTGTTTAAAAGAATGAATTTAAGACAGAGACAGCGGGTGAAAAAGAAGAACTTTCAGCAAATGGGAAAAAATTCCGAATATTTTATAAGTCAATCAAAACCATGCCCTATTAAACGAACCTCACCGGAAGATACACAGAGTAGAAGCACTCTGTGAGTATACCCATCGCATTAATTGAAATTCAAATGGTCGTGCTACATATGAAAGTTCAAAACCGAGATACATTTTAAGGTAGCAACTTGACTCTTACCCCTTCACCCCCTCCCCTGCACCCCCAGCGCACGCGCTACCACAATTTTTCCCAGAAACAAAATCGGAACCTTAGGGGCAAGTTCCAAGTCCAAAGGGTGGGACACAAACAACATGCACCAATGTCACTGTACGAAAAAGGCGTTCTAGAATTCTAATAATAGAAGAACGATGTAATTGTTAACTTACTCTTCTTGAATTTAGACTAAAATTATTATTAAAAAAGAAAAGATACAGTTACCACTAAATATAGTGAATGGAAATTCCAAAATTACCGATCCCACTAGGATTCATATACAAACAACTACTATCAACCAGAAATGAGAGTCAACTTATAATCCAATCCCTTCTCTCAAAGGAAAAAAGGGAAGGACTCTGTCAACCAAAAAACCAATTTTAAATTCAGAAATATAAATATATTCACGGGTGCATAGAAAACCGCACACACAAAAACGTGCGCCACAGATACATCTAAATAATGCACATCCTTCCCCCTCGTCCATTCTTTACAACATAGAAGCATTTCAACGGATGATAATGGGACCTTTAAGGGGAGAAATGATACAACAAGTTAAAGAAGCCCAACCCACGGATGAATCAAGCGGCAGCGCCAGCCAGAAGATCCACTAACCCACATGTGAAAAACAGCCTCTTTTTCCTAACAAACCTCATACACTCATTGAATCAAACTCAGCAGTCAAACTCTCCAACAATTTCAAAAACTACAATCGACACTGAAATTCCAAGATCAAGACGAAACCCACAGCAGATCCACCGTAATAGAACCCAAAACAAGCACATCAACAGCCAGTCAAACATCACAGTTTGAACAAAATCCAGAGAGAGCCCAAAAAAAAAAAGAAAAAGAAAAAGAAACATTTTCAAGGAAAACTGCAACGAGACTCACCATGGCCGAAGATCAAGGGCTGTTAACACGAATAGGCGTTGAAAATCTAGTGAAAACGCGAAATGGGTGCGAATCTGCTTAGGCAGCTAGAGAGATTGAAGCATGTGAGATTCCCCGAGACGATGAAAGACTTTCACTTTCTCTTCTCTTTCTGAACAGTTCAGACCTTGGTATTCGGTGGCTCCACTACTCTCTAAATATCAATGATGGTGCTCATGCGTGACAACAGGCAGAAAGTATGTCTGTCCAATAAAGGAACGACACGCATTGGGAAAAGTAAATGACGGTTCTGCCCTCCAGTGACGTTGCTTTCATGGTCGGTCTTCGCATCGTTTTCGATAACAACTGGGCCGAAGACACCGTTTCCCACTCCAAGCCCATGTACTGTTGCCTATTTATTTTGGGCGTTGACCTAGGTGTAAATTTTTTTTTCTTTTTAATATTTTTATACAAACTGTTTAATTAATCATTCGTTGCCTAAACTCAAAAAAAATTAAAATAATAATTTCATATTAAAAAATAACTTAAGAGTTGAAGATTTTTTATTTTATTTAAACTTCATGTTATAAATTTTATCTTCTAATAAAAGATTTATATCTTTACATTTCAAGTATAATTAAATTGAAAGTTGTATATAGTAAAATAAAGTTAATTTGGACTCGTATATGTAATCATTTTATTAATAAAAGACTTAGCATGAAATCTGTATGAATTTCAAGATCAAATGTCTTGAAAACGTACAAGTTGGGTTTGATCATGGGTTTAACCAATTTTTAATGTATTAAAATGTAAATAAAAAACAAAAACATTCTCTTCGTCAAATCTCACTTGATGTTTACTAGAGGTTGGAGTATAATAATTTAAATTTTGCTGACTAGTAAACTCAAGCATAGATGATAACTCAAGTTAGTTACTGTGGGCAAATGAGTAGTGAGTTTGGTTTATTATCAATAAGGAGAAGGCGATAAGATTTTGTTACTCGCAATGTGTTAGAGCACGTAATAGGTTAATTGACAAATGATTTTTCTCTCCTTTGTGGTGGATTATGGTAGTTTTGGATAAAAGGAGCCTTTGTGATTGAAACTCTATTTTCAAGAGGATGAACAATTTGGGTTCTTAGACTTTAAAAGCTCCCATTTCTTTATATAGGTTTATTTATATGAGCTTCCCATCCTACCAAAGGACCATGCTAATCACAAACACAACCCATCTCCTGTTACACCCTTATTTAAGCCAAGGATGTTAGCCCTTACAAGGTTCCTATAGGTAAACAAAGGACTAAATGAGAAAAACCCTTTTCAGATTTAGACATGTCCCTAAGCCAAGGATGTTAGCCCTTATAAAGTTCTTATAGGTAAACAAAGGACTAAATGAGAAAAACCCTTTTTAGATTTAGACATGTCCCCACTTTGACATACGCACATAACATAGTTGAATTAATAACTTTTTATTGTACAGGTTTATGGCCATCAATTTGTATTGAAGTTACTAAATTTATATTTTTTATTCTATTTCTAATTTTGTGCTTTTATTTTTAAGTTTTTATATGGCAGTTTGATATATAAGCATTTTGAATTTTCTAATAATTAGACTTATATTCTATCATTTATATTTATTAGATGTATAATTAGTATGCTCAACTTTATTATTATTAATAAAATTTGTTAGGATATTATCCATGTTTATTAAAATTTTAAAAAAATTAGCACTTTCACATTCAATAGTTTTAAATATAAAGAAAACCTTTTAAAATATTTAAAAGTCTTTACACAAGATCGTTTGCAACTATTTGTCCCTAATGTTGATCCATTCTTTTAGTAAGATTTCTGTTTATTAACAAGTTGTAACAATCATTTATTGTTAAGAATCTATTTGAGATTTGTTTGATTCAAGATCTTTTTAAGGATTTTCTCTAATAAATTGACATTTGCAGTTAAGCAAATATAATTGATTGATTAACACTTGACGTTATCAAGTTCCTACTGCTAAAAAGGAAAAATCTTTCAATGAAAGAAAACATTTTTTTGATGTGTTTTTAGTTAAATCTTAAATTTTTATTTCTTAAATAGAATTTTAAAATTATGATCTAATCCTTTCTTTAGAATTGTGCATAGGACACAATTGCAATACCATCTAATTAATAGGGCCCGTGAAAGAGAACTCGGGCATCATCTAGTTAGATTCTTGCCTGCACAACCCTCCTATATTAATAAAAGAATGTAATTATTTAGCTTGTGATTATATATTTTCTCATTACAAGTTGGTTGTAAGGAAATAATATATACCTTATTCTAAAAATAATTTGTAACTAAAATTTGTACAATATAAGATTATTTTTACACTATTTTTACATTATTTTCAGCACATCTTTTGAAGCTAACATGAGTAACAAGTTCCATTACGAGGATAATACATCTCATTCCGTTTCATACATGGATAATATTATCTCTAAGGGTTTTGATACTATATTCAAAAAATTTGCTTTATTCTTAATGCTAACTTGTAAGAAAAACAAAAGATAAAAACATGATAAATAATATACTACTAACATAAGATACAAAACATATTTCAATAACTCAATAACAATCTTGCTATAAAGATCTAATGTTTAGATTTTGTTGCTCAAAAATTATTTTTGGGATAATTTTTTGTCATCTAAATAAATAAAGTTGACATGCCATACTAATACTTAAACAATAAAGGAGTAGGGACTCGAACTCATAACCGGTGAAACTGTCGATCAAGACTTGGTTTAAAGAACACCACTAAACTAGGGCCGTCCCTAAGTTTAAGTGTTTAAATTGCCTTATGGTTAGATTAAGATAATATGATTATCTTTAACTAATAGCTTAATCTTTTAATACGATGATAGTACATGATAATTTACAACTAATATCAAAACAAGGTGGTGAGTTCCAGTCTTAACTAATGCTAGGAAAATGATTATTGATTTGCAAGGGTCAACATTATTCTCCATTTACTTTAGCCTACAATTTAAACTTTTGACACAATATTAATGCCTATTAACCAAATAGATTCTAGTAGTTTCAAATAGATTTTGTTAATAACTATTACTCGGTTAAATAACAAGATTTTATTGTAGACATCATATTAGAAAGACGTGATTAACCATTGACCAAATAACTAATGAAATAGAGGTTTAAGTAACCATTCTAGTGACATTAAAATCTAGTGTTTTAATATAGAATTATTAAAGAACTTTGGAATGAAATATAAAAAGTATCAAATTTATGAACTAATTATTTTATTTTATTTATTTGTTATTTTTAAGGGAAGAAAACCAAGAAAGAGACTGACTGACGCTGAAATCTAAAGCGGGAAATTGAAAAGAAATGGGAGCAAAAAAATTCAAAAATTGAACTCGTTTCCCATTGGTCCATTTCAAATGACGCGGATCGATGTATGAACTCACTACATCCCCTTACGGCCGTCGATTAAGCGTTAATCGAACGGCTTCACTCTCACCCCTACTCCTCACACTCACATGGTTCGCACTTCACACAGATTTATATATTTACTCGACCGACCCGTACTCGTCCCAGAGCGTCGTCTTTACCCATTTCTGCGAAGAAAAATCATTCCTTTTTTCAAATTCGATTCTTCTCGTGGTGGAGCTGCAAGGACAGTCTCAGGCGTTGTTGGATTGTCAGAGTATCCATGGAGAAGAAGGGTGCAGGAGGAAGAAGAGGTGGGGGGCCCAAGAAGAAGTCGGTTTCTCGGTCCGTTAAGGCCGGTTTGCAGTTCCCCGTCGGTAGGATAGGCCGCTACCTGAAGAAGGGGAGGTACTCGGAGCGTGTCGGGGCTGGTGCTCCGGTTTACATGGCCGCAGTGCTCGAGTACCTAGCTGCTGAAGTAATTCCACACTCTATGTTTTCGAGCTTGGTCTTCGTTTTTTGCTTTTGCTTGCTGTGGCTCTTTAGATCTGTGACTTTGATTCGTTAGGGGATTGTATGCTTGTTTGCTTGCCTGGGGGTGTAGGATAGGAATCATGACCAATGCATAAGGGCTCGGTGGTTTTCGTTGGATGATCCTGTTTTTCTTGGTTGCTTTCTTCCAAGAAAGCTTCTGAAAAGTTTAGGGTTTTCCATCTTCATTGATTCGTGGACAAATCCAAATGACAGATAAGTACGGACATGTTGTAATTTGTGCTTGATTGGATGGTGATTTGATGTTTGGTTTCTCGAAATTTATCTGTTCCTGTTCTCTATTGCATGATTTCGGCGGCTTTTTGGGCTCCGGATTTTGAAATCAATTTGCATTAATGCGTGAAGGTGCTGGAGTTGGCCGGAAATGCAGCTCGTGACAACAAGAAGAACAGGATCATTCCAAGGCATGTTCTTTTGGCTGTGAGGAACGATGAAGAGCTTGGAAAGTTGCTTGCTGGTGTCACCATTGCTCATGGCGGTGTCCTTCCCAACATCAACCCTATTCTCTTGCCCAAGAAGACGGAAAAGGCAACCAAGGAGCCCAAGTCTCCCACCAAAGCCACCAAGTCCCCAAAGAAGGCTTAGCTTAATTTAGTCAATTCAGTCGTTTCATTTCCATTTGTATGTAATCTGGGTTTAGGATCGTACTTGTTTTTCGTTTCTGTAAGGAAAAACTGATGAATTTGAAAGATCTTGTGACCTTTTGTTTGAGCTTCCTTAAATTTATGGATGAAACAGCTTGTTTCCATTGCTACGATTCAGTGATTAACAGCAATAGATCTTTTCTCCTTCAATGATTTCCATGAATTTGGTGGTTGTGGAGCATTTGGCTTTGTAGATGCTTTCTCTGCAGTGCAGATGTGTTCGGACAAGTAAAGCAAAGAACATCTTTTCCACTCTAAAGCAATTCTGCATCCATATGCCCCATTGTTACTTTCCTGTGATTCTCTCGCTTTCCTTGTGTTTGGCATCCAAGCTTTTTCTGATCTTTCTTGCGCCAGTGTTTAAGGAATCCAAGCTTTTTTGGGGTGTTTTGATTTATGTCTAAGCAGTAGCCTGGAATGCAGATAATCGATGATGAAATTTGTAAATTGGGATTCGTTCTGGTTTAGTTTGGCTCAGTGAATTGTGTTGATGTAGTCTTTGTGGAAAATTTGAGTAGAAATGAGAGAACAAACAGTAAAAGATGAAAGTTAGATGATCTTGAGAACCTTAATTTGTACAAGAATTTGTCTCAGGTTTTGATCAGCAAGCATCGTTTTCTGATTATTTTGTTTGTTAGCAGTTCATTTTGATACTAAGTTATATTTAGGTACTAACATTAGGAACTTGTTTTTTTTTTTTTTTCATTCTATTGACAGTATTTTGACACTTACAAATTAGTGTTCATGAGCTGAACTTATTTTTATCCATAAACTTGGTATAAAAATTGAGATTTAAAAGGTGAAGAAGAGTTTATTCAAAGGAAAATGGTAAATGATAAAATTATGTGATGCATTTTTCCAAGTAAATATCATTCCCTACTAATGTATCAGTAAATCTTAAAAATTTGACATAATTCAGTCCTTAAAACTTAAAATGACTTTAGTTTTTGTTGAAGTTGAAATGAAAATAAGTTTTTTAACACAATAATTTAGTTCAAATTTTCTTTTGACAACCTTATAAATAGGAACAAGTTTAGAGTTCTTGTAAAAAGCAATATTGTGAGATCGTAAATTGATCTATTATGATAAGGAGACTTGCAAATGGAGTAAGTGTCCGATTTTATATTGCAAAAGTTTAAGTTTGTACGTTTAGTTAAATGTTGTGATGTATTTTCATCCATAAGATGACTTTTGAAATTAGAATGAAATTTTTTATAACTTTATTAATAATAAGCTTATTTTATTATGAAACTCAAATCTTTCATTCAAAACTTTATTATTAGTTTCATATAATTAGGACAAATTAATTGAGTATTAAGTACTTAGGATGGCAGGTATATAAATTGTCAGTGTATGAAGCCCTTGTTCTACGGAGACCGGTTTGGCCGTTTTATCAAAACGATTGCCGTTTCTAGTTATCTAATCCCACGCAGGGTTCGGTAGCTTGTACATCGTCTTCTCGGACACTATCATGCGCCCACCGGCGCACCGTAAGCAGAAATGCAGTGCTCGAATGGGGGTCTTCGTCTTCCTCGGGCGTTCCAATCAGCCAGGCGGTTGTGGGTTCGAGGCTCTTCCACTAAGCTCTTCGTTGGAGGTCCTTTCTCGAACTTTAACTTCTCGATTCTCGTTTCATTCAGTTTTTCTTGGCAACCATCTCTTTTTGGATGGCGAGCATCGGAAGAGAAAGTATAAGGTGGAATCTTATGTTTAAAATTTTCTTCTCTTTTTTTCTCTTTCCATGGCTAGTCGAAGTCCATTTTCGAATCCTAAAACCAATATGTTTCTTCTACTACATTTGAATTGTGCTTTACTTAAAGTTAATCTAGCTAACCAACATTCCTTTGGCTTCAGTTCAGAGTTTTTTGGTATTTTTCGATGTAAATGATGCTCAATGGAACGGCAGTTTAAGTTTCACATTCCCACACGGATTAGTCTAGATTTAGCATTCAATCTGTAATAGTAGGTTTGGCATCTTTCCTGGGGTTTCATAAGCTGATCATAGATTTAATCTAGCTTAATTATTGCTAATAATACTGAACAACAGCCTCCACGTTTTACTATCCCCTGATGAGTTTCTGAAATTGTACCTTTGGACAATTCTGGTTCTCTGAAACAAGCTGGGGTTTTTGGAGCTTTCTTGTCTAGTTTCCTGTGATTATCTTATTCCTTTTGCAGCCAAATTTGTTGCCATAATGTGTGTGTTGGCTTGTAGGGCTTTCCTATGACACCAATGAAGCTGTTCTAAAGGAAGCTTTTGGACGGCATGGTGAGATAATTGAAGGTAATATAGGTTGAAACTGATGTTTTAAGTCTAAATGGAAACATTTTCTTAAGGGAATTAGGCTATCTTATTGGCAGTTAAAGTTATATGTGATCATGTGAGTGGGAAATCAAAAGGATATGGGTTTGTGCGGTTCACTTCTGAAACTGCAGCCACCACAGCCCTAAAAGACATGGATGATCAGGTAGTTTAGTTCCTTTACCATGACATTGATTCTTTCTAATTTTTTAAATTTGGCTCTGTTAAGTGCCTAATCTTGAAATGGGAATATGATAATCAGCTAAAGTTGTGTTTTTATGTTCCTCGTCAGTTATTGGACGGCAGAAGTATCCGTGTGCAGTATGCTCAACAGGGATAAAAAGATGGACACAAGGTATTCTCTTGCTAGATTCTTCAATTGATTTTATCCACTTTCAGCCCAAGGATTGGTATTAAGATTGTGTTATCCACTTTAACCCTACTTAAAATCAGTTTCTCCAAGATTTCTTGCAATGACAGTTCAGTTGATAAATTTTAGAAAAGTTTTACTGGCCGGATAGTGCATTGAAAGGGTATCAAATATGCAGCGTTGCTTTATATCACAGATTTCGTTTTTCCTCTAGCCAATCCTTATTACCTTATCAGTTAGGAAATTCAGGTTACCAACCAATTCTTGCGCTAGTGTTAACAATGGTGTGGATAGTCTTTGATTGCTCAAATCCTATTTGGTAATCCACTTCAGAATAAAAAATTATGTACCTTTTTTACAAGCTGGTTTTGAGAACGAAATAAGCTTTGTATATTATATTAAAGACTATGTTCAGAAGATGGCGCCTCCCTTGCGTGAAACCTGTAAACCTGCTGCTTATGTTAGTGTGAAGGAGCGTGTTAAAAATGGTGTGAATAATCCTATTTAAGAATATTCTTTAAAATGGAAAACTATCCTCTCTTTAGAAGCTGTTTTTAAGATGGAAATGTGCTTGCTTCTATGACCATTCTAATTATGCTGTGAGAGTGAAACCTTGGGCTGAATTCACATTGTAGTTTCTATTTTGTTCTTCAGAGGATCACGTAAATCGTGCAAATTGTTGAAATTGGTAACATAGTTATCAAGGGAACCTTTTGATCATCATTATCATTTTGCTGGCTTATGTGGTTGGTTCGAAGTTTATTTTGTGTTTCTTTTGTTTCACCTCATTTCTGTATCTACATGTAGGTAAGCCGTGATCGTGCCATCATGTCACAGTTACATTTCCAAGGCTTCAACTGTTTTAGCAGAAAATGGGAAGCTGAATGCGATCAAAGAATGAGTCAATAGAGCCTTCACTTTTTTGATGCTGTTGAATCCTTTATGAGTCACAAAATCCTCCAGAACCTACTTCTTAAAGACAATATGCTTTTCTCTCATTTCTTGAACATCGATATTTTTGAATGGTCAAATTCCCTGTCATGTTTGTCCATGTTCTAAGATGCTTTAATGATTGAGTCTTTTAATTGAAACAAACAAGGCTAAATTATCTTTTCAAACAGAATAGTTGAGCTGTACATAAAGTTCCCTTCGGCACTTTATGATCTCAAATGAATGTCATATTTTTGGGTTTAGTACTTCTCTTTTGCTATTGCAGCAACGATAGTGGAGGGGTGGCAAATCAGAGTCTTTATGGTGATAAAAGTTTCAGGATCTTTATCAGTTTGTTTCTCACGAATCTTTTTTCCCACTAATTGTTTTCCATGACAAGGATGATGGGACATGTTGAATGGTCTCTTATTTTGATATTGCAGGAATTTTTAAGGATCTTTATATATGTTTTTATATATGCTAACCATGATTTGACCATATCCTCTAAATGAGAAATTATAGAGAATACTTGCCTACTAGAGTCATAGTAGTTAGTGCATTCTCTTTCAAGTAAAAAGTAATTGGCTTATCAGATAAAGCAAAAGAATAAAGCTAAATAGGAAAAAAAAATTGATTGAAGTTGTGTAAAGTGACTAGATTTGAAAGGGTTCCAAAACAAAATAAAGAACCAAGAATATGAAGGAAATGCTTTCCTATCTCCAATCACCAAATCTTTGCCTTGCTTTTTCATTAGTTTACCACCTTAAGCTTCTCATAATCATTCAGAATCGAACATATCTCAATTCAACTTATAGAATGCATTCAAATATTAAAAAGTGTGCACCCCCGCTCCCCCGCCCCCCCCCCCCCCCAATAAAAAAAAAAAACACCTCAGGTTATCTTGATGGAACCACAAAAGCAATTCTGCGATTATTTTTTAACAGGACTTACTGAATATCAAAAACTTATTACACGAAATCCTATTTTTTTAGAACGCGTTGAGGGCGTAGGCATTATTGATAGAGACGAAGTCATAAATTTACTTGGGTTCAAGTGAGCAATTGCTTTTGGTAGGTAAAGGGATCAGAATGTATTTATAAAACATTTATTTTCTCCCTAAAAGGCGCTTGCAAAGAGACAACAAATATTTAATTTTAAAGAAGATTCTAAAGTAAAATTCAAGTAATGTGAAATAATTCACACCATTTTAATACAACTGTTCATAGTTAGTGTATTGTAGGTTTCATCATAGGATTAATACATCCACTTGAAAACTACTTTGGGTTGCAAACTTGGGTATGCTAAGTGTCTCTTGAACTTGAATTTTGATATCATGTAAGAAAACCTATTTTTTCATTAAAACTAATTTCTACAGAGAGAACAAGTATTTCATTTTGAAGACTATTTCCAATTAAGATTTAGGTATTGTGAGTGAAAACCATTTTTATTAGTTTCGTTGCATCCTTACTCGGAAAGAGACATCAAGAAAGTGTAGCTGCATACACCATGTACCATTTGAAACATTTTCTTTTTTATTTTATTTGTGGGGTGGTAAGGAACTAAAATTGAAATCAAACTGTTTTACAGAGAAACAATATGTTATTAGTCATCCTACACTGACCGATATGAGGCATTAAAATGTGCCTTCTAATCAAGAGGTAGCACCTTCAGTTCCACTTGTGTTGGCAGCTTCAACAAAAATCAGCCTTCCATCAACAACCTGTCCGAAGGATAAACACAAATCTTGAATAAATAAGAACAGAATGTGCTTTAAATGACTTTAGCTCTGTAATCAACCACAAAACACAGAAACGTTAATGCCATTTGAGTGTTTGACAGCATATCTCGGAAAGGGGTTAAAGATCCAACTCGTTCACATAAAGCTTGAAAACACAGGGAAAAATAAAGACATCCTGCGGAAGTACAGGGTTATTTCTTGTAGGGTAGATAGCAAATAAATAAGACGAAAAGGCTTTTCAGTCTGGTGTTATTCTAGTTAAAGCATGCCATAGTCAGAGGTTTCTTCATAGACACAAGTAATGAGCTTATTCTTTATGGAAAGATTGTCTCCAGCAAATACATACAAAGAAAAAGAGACTGCAAAACAAATTTCTGAATGATACATCAATTATAAAAATGGCAACAAGCAAAAATGGTCACAATGATAGGGTTTCATATGTATAAGGAAAGAAGATTAAAGATCCTTTTACTTTTATCTCTGTTCATTATAAATGAAGATTTCAAATAAAAGTCATTACAAACTAATAGTATATACAATCACTAACTAGAAAGGAGATCACATTTACCATGCTCCACAGGGGTTTAGTTGGAGATGTACTCATAGGTTCTGATTAAGGTATAAAAGCATAATTAGCATTGAAAAGGAAAAAGTGCCCCCACAATCTCAAGCCCGTTACTAAACAACCATTATTAGCAGGAAACCACTACCTCAAACCCGTAGGTTCTGACAGATGTGCTTTCTTCTTAAGCTATATACTAGCTAAGCTTGATTTTGTTCTTCCCCCACCATGAGCATAAACTCTACTCATTAACAATTTTGGATGATGACAATGCACTGTAAGAAAGAATGAGGCCAAATACCTCGTACAGATTGCCAGGCAACATAAAGTTGTCAAACTCATCTTGAATGACAATAAACTGTAAACATATTCAAAGTGGAATGATGTACTCAGGAAGAGGAAACGACTAGCACAACACTAAATCAACCTCTAATACTTTCAACAAATATGAATCAATTACGGTATAAAATCCAGATGACAACGCAATGCTGGTCTTGACTGTAATTCCTAGGCAATAGAAGTAAGTTCCTGTGAAAATGAGTCTTGGTAGAGGCAAGTTCATCCAGATATTGAACTACAGTGAATGAAAAAAGCCCTTTCCTTTAACTAATTTAACTTGAATGCTAATCTTGAATGAGATTCAGGGGTATTGTACTAGAACAGAGATCCATAATCAATTTCGTCAAAACACTACCCAGTTACTTCTAAGAATGTTAACCTTATTGCGTGATAGCAACTCTCCTTTGTTTCCGCTTTTCAAGGATCATTGATCTTTAGGCTTCATATACCAAAAAACAAGGAACAATAAAGACGATCTTTTTCTGAGAAAACTGGACATATAGTTGATAAATTTTTAACCAAAATAGAGTCTCCTCTTCTTGACGTGGTTAAAACCCCAGCTGACTTAACAAGTACATGGAACAATTTATCAGTAATGTGAAGGAAACTTGCTTAGAAAATTAGACAGATTGACCCCAAGGAACCATCTAGCAAGTTTATAGTAGATTTTCAGGGAAAAGAGAGATGTTACCCTGCCATTCATGGCCTTCAAAGCCTTCTGAGCCTCTGCCTCCGACTCGAACGATACAAAGCCAAAGCCTTTGGGTCTTTGAGTTCTTGGGTCTTTAATTAACCTAGCTACAAGTGCAAATCAAACAATCCCAAAGCAAAAACGGACCGATTATTGACAACCCATAAAAATTAAAACAAAGAAAATGGTAACGAATAAAGCATACCTTCTGTAACAACCCCAAATGGTGAAAACAACCTCTTCAGTCGTTCATTTGTTGTGTAAAACGACATTCCTGAGAAGAAAAGCAAGAATCAAACCATGGCTCTGAACATAAACCCATTTACGCGCGTGTTTGCATCAGATAGAGACAGTACTGCTTACGAATAGCTGCGTCTTGAATCTTTTCGCCATCCCAGTTCCAATGGCGTTCTTCGCGAAGGCGTTTATTATGCGAACCGGCGTTCGGGTTTAGCCGGCACAGGGTTTTGATAGCCTGAAAGTCTCTTCAAAAGAGCAAGTCATATCGGTGAATGGTAATGAACCAAGCTCTGAACATATGACGTTCTTGGGCTACACTAGGCTTCTTTTCATTACTGTATATAAAGACATTAATATACAAATAATCTGCATTTAAATTTAAACTTTAATATTATTTCAGAAACTTGATTTCTAATTACAAGTCAATTTGAGGGTACAAAAAACAATTTGTAAGTAAGATTGGAGTATTATAAAGCTTGTGTTGTTATGTTTTTCATACTCTTAATTAAGAACCAATTCATGTTAAAATTTGTAACAAGGTAGATCCTCACTCATTTTATTCAACTTTTTGAACATATGGGCAAAAACAAAAAACTGATACAGTTAAACGAAACCCTTCTCATCTTCCCCTCCTTCATTCTCTCCTCTTCGGTTGATATACACTGCTCGTATATCTTTTGCTTTTGGACGTCAAAGCCTGGTATGTATCTCAACGAATGAATCTTTTCTTTGTTTTCAACTTCGACATTTCTTGAATTGCTTACCAAAATTCTTGAAGTTTCGTAGCTTTTCGAGTAATCAAGTTCCAAATGGGAAGCCCTCCCCTTGTTGCATATAATCTAACTCCTTACGAAGAGATCCTTATGTGCCCACATTGCCATGCCCACATTGCACGTCAGCGAGACTTAATTCTCACGGTGACAACTCTCCCTTAAATTTCTGTTTTTTTATTAGATCTTTGGGGTTTTCTTGGATAGTCTAACGGATAAAAGGAGAGGTTACTGGAAATAATATTTCTGAATTTGATTGTTCTTGGATGGATTTTGAATCATTTGAAAGGAAGGACCTTTTGATTTCATACTTACAAGTCCTAAAGCATCGTTCTTGGTTTATATTTGAAGATATTACCTGTTTTTGGCGCAAAAGTATCATAGCAGTGAAGTAGTGTTTGAAGATGCTTTTGGATGTTGTTATAGGGTTTAAATGCCTCAATTTCCATGGTCAAGAAACAAAACAGGGGCTGTTACTTCATTGTTTTGTACATAAATTTATCATTTTCTATGTTATGCATAATCATTGTTTATAGAAGAGGAAAATCTTTTTGTCTAATACTTGTTTGGTAATTATTTCTACAGCGTGCTCAGGTCATTGTCTTTAGTAGAATGTAAGATGTTACTCAAATAACTTTATTTTTAGTTAGTTTATTCATTCATCATTATATATGCTTTGATATATAAGTAATTTTAAAAATTATTTAGTTTTCATCTTCATATCTCATTTCAACTTAATCTCTTCTTTCATATGCCTCCATTAGAAGTTACAATTCCTTGTTTGATTTGCAGTGTCAATGTGATAGTTGATGGTCCAGAACATTATAGGTGGATTGGTAACAACATATTTGCAAATGTCTATTGTGTACAATGTAGTATGAACTTGGGCATCAAAATCGTAAGTCTTTATTCTTTAAGATTTCTTCATTTTCATGGTTAGAGAGAACTTAGAATTGATTTTTTATGTTCAGCTTCAATTTTTACGTCAACCTCCATTTTTACGTCAACCTACCATTGTAGGAGGATATGCATTTTTACGGTAAGCTTTCAAGTCACGTAATTAAGAGAAAAGTACCAACAAAAAAAAAAAAAAAACAAACTATGTTAAATGAAATTTTGTTTTCTTGTATGAATGATTATTGTTGCTTGATCTTTATTTTTTCTTTCCAACGCGTCTGCCAGCAACAGAGGACTTTTATTTTGGGATGGACAAGATGTGAGGCAGATTTAATATGGGGAAATCAGCCTACAACATACAAGAGGGCCAATCCTATGAATATCCTTTGGAGCTTTTCATCTAAAAATCATTCAACATGCAACTTACAACTCGGACTACTTCTCTTTCATATTTTCTACCCCTTCTTGTAATATCATCCTTTGTCATTACTCTAAAGGTTAGATAAGCCATCAAAATTGCTTTTGTTGGGTTTTTTTTTTTTAATCATTGATGTGAAATTCGTGAATCAAAGTGCCATCCAATTGATGTACAAATTTGAGTTGTTCTAAACATCATGGTATAAAATTGGAATGATTTTAGAATGTTTTTGAATTGTTTTTGATATGTAGCTTTTCTTTTCTTACAAAATGTTGAATAAGATGAATGGTTTTACCTTATTATAAATTTTGGCACAAATTTGTTTAATTAAATAAAATAAAGAATAGAGTGACATACTTTTCATATTGTTTAAATTTCATTCAAAAATTTTCTTTATATGAATAAAAAGCTCATTAGCTTTTAAGTCAAACTTTTAAATAGGAATGAGTTCTTTCAAGTAATGTCTAACTCAAGTTCAAATGCCGCATGGCTTTACTCATAAAAAAATGCCCACATAAAATGTATTCTCATGTTTGAGTGAGGTGGCATGTTCAAAATGATGAAGCATATCTTAATCTTGGTTGAAAATCTATTTTGTTAGAAAAATATTTATACCATTAAATCAACTTTTGTATACAAATAAACATTCTAATAAAGAGCAAAGAGTTTAGAAACTAATTAAAACAAATTCATACCATAATTTGTAACAAGGTAGAGTCTCATTCATCTTATCCAAATTTTCAAACTTATAGGGGAAGAAAAACTACAAATAAAAAAAAATTCAAAAACAATTCAATTAACATTCTTAGAGCATCCCAATTTGATGCCATAATTTTTAGAATAAAACAACATACATATTTCTAAGCGAGGTTCAAATCTGTACCACAATTGGATCGCATTTTAATTCACGAATTTCACATCAACAAAATACCACCTTGAAAAAGCGATTTTGATGGTCGTTTAATCGTTTTAGTAACGGCAAAGGGTGCAATCAAAAAACGAAAAAAACAAAAAGAAAAAAAAAGGAGGAGAACCTTTGGAGTTAAAGAAAAGGCTTATTTTACCCCATTTAGATCTATTCTTTGGAATCCTTGATGGAGATTCAAAGTGACTACATTTTAAAAGGTTCCAAGACAGAATAAAGAACCAAGAATATGAAGGAATGAAATGCTTTCCTACCTCCAATCACAAAATCTTTGTGTTCATTTTCATAGTTTACCAGCTTAAGCTTCCATCAACCATTCAAAATTTGAGAGTATAAAAACAATTTACAAGCAAGATTTGAATCATATAAAGCTTATGTTATTATATTTTTCAAACTCTATAATTAAAAATTAGTTCTTGTCAAAATTTGTAACAAGATAGATCCTAATCATTTTATTCAACTTTTTGAACATATGGGCAAAAACAAAAAAAAAAAGCTACACATTTTTTTTCCCTAATAACGTGGCTTGAGAACTTACAATGGAAATGCATATCTTCCTTCAAAGCCTTGGACATAAAGATGAATGGATCTCAAAGAATAAATGAGAGATTTTCCAAATAAGCAATTCAAGAAATGTCACAACTCATATATATACCCAAAAGCTGTTAGTTCCCGCCACATTGACTTTGAACTGATACAGTTAAACGATACCCTTCTCATCTTCCCCTCCTTCATCTTCTCTTCGGTTGATATACACTGCTCGTATATCTTTTGCTTTTGGACGTCAAAAGCCTGGTATGTATCTCAACGAATGAATCTTTTCTTTGTTTTCAGCTTCAACATCTCTTGAATTGCTTACCAAAATTCTTGAACTTAAGTAGCTTTTCGAGTAATCAAGTTCCAAATGGGAAGCCCTCCCCTCGTTGTATATGACCTAACTCCTGACGACGGGATCATTATGTGTCCAAATTGCCATACCCATATTGCGCGTGACAGAGACTTAATTCTCCTGGTAACAACTCTCCCTTAAATTTCTGTTGCTTTATTAGATCTTGGGGGTTTTCTTGGATAGTCTAATGGGTAAAAGGAAAGGTTGCTGAAAATAAGCATTTCTGAATTTGATTGGTCTTGGATGGATTTTGAACCATTTGAAAGGACCTTTTGATTCAATACTTACGAATCCAAAAACATCGTTCTCGGTTTATATTTGAAGATATTTCCTGTTTTTGGTGCATTCAAAAGTATCATATCAGTGAACTAGTGTTTGAAGATGCTTTTGGATGTTGTTATAGGGTTTAAATGCCTCAATTTCCATGGTCAAGAAACAAAACAGGGGCTGCTACTTCATTGTTTTGTACAGAAATTTATCATTTTCTATGCCATGCATAATCATTGTTTATAAAATAAGGGAATCCTATTATCTTAGACTTGTTCCTAATTGTTTCTACAGGGTATTCAGAGCATCGTCGTTGAGAGAGTGTAAGATGTTATTCAAACAACTTTAGTTTTCATCAATCTATTTATTCATCTTTATATATGCTTTAGCATTTAAGTAATTTTATTACTTAGTTTTCATTTTCATAGCTCATTCGAACTTAATCTCTTCTCTTATATTTCTTTATTAGAGGTTACAACTTCTTGTATGATTTACAGTGTCAATGTGATGGTTGATGGTCCAGAACATCATGTGGGGGTTAATAACTACACATTTGCAGTTGTCTATTGTGTACAATGTAACAGGGACTTGGGTGCCAAAATCGTAAGTCTTTATCCTTTGAGATTTCTTCATTTTCATGGTTAGAGAACTTAAAACTTATTTTTCATGTTCAGGTTCAATCTGTAGGTCAATACCTTGAGGGAGGATATGCATTTCTATTGTAAGCTTTCAAGTCATGTTATTAAGAGAAAAAATCAAAAAAACAAAAAAATAAAAATAAAAAACACCAAACTACAAATGAAATTTTGTTTTCTTATATCAATGATTGTTGTTGCTTGATCTTTTTTTTTTTTTTTTCTTTCCAACACGTCTGCCAGCAACACAGGACTTTTATATTGGAATGGACAAGAGCTGATGCAGATTTAATATGGGGAAATCAGCCTACAACATACGAGAGGGCCAATCCTATGAATATCCTTTGAAGCTCGTCATCTAAAAATCATTCTAACATGCAATTTACAACTCAGGCTACTTCTCTTTCATTTTTTCTACCCCTTCTTGTTATATCATCCTTTGTCAATACTCTAAAGGTTAGATGAGCCATCGAAATTGCTTTTGCTGGGTGTTTTTTTTTTTTTAATCGCTGATGTGAAATTCATGAATCAAAGTACCATCTAATTGATGTACAAATTTGAGGCTTGCTCGTAGCAACACGACTTGGTTTCCACTTCTTAGAATCTCCAAGGATCATTGATCTTTAGGCTTCATATTCCGTAAAACTAGGAACAATAAAACCGATCTTTTTATGAGAAAACCAGACATCTAGTTGATAAGTTTTTAACCAAAATAGAGTCCCCTGTTCTTGATGTGGTAAAAACCCTAGTTGATTTAACTAGTACATGGAAGAACTTATCAATAATGTGAAGGAAACTTGCTTTGAAACTTAGACAGATTTATCCCAAAGAACCATCTAGCAAGTTTGTAGTGGATTTTCAAGGAAAAGAGAGATGTTACCCTGCCATTCATGGCCCTCAAAGCCTTCTGAGCCGTGCCTCCGACTCGAATGATACAAAGCCAAAACCTTTGGGTCTTTGAGTTCTTGGGTCTTTAATTAACCTAGCTATATGTGCAAATTATACAATCCCAAAGCAAAAACGGACCAATTATTGACAACCCATAAGAGTTAAAACAAAGAGAGGGGTAACGAATAAAGCATACCTTCTGTAACTACCCCAAATGGCGAAAACATCCTCTTCAGTCGTTCATTTGTGGTGTAAAACGACATTCCTGAGAAGAAAAGCAAGAATCAAGAATCACAACTGAAAACAAAGAAAAGATACGATCGCTGATATATATATGGCGATGGCTTTGCGATCATTGCATGAAGCAGAAACTCTCCCAAAAGCTCAAAATTGATACTGTTGAACGAGGCCCTTCTTATCTCCGCCTTCTTCATCTCCTCTTCGGTTGATGTACCTTGCTCGTATATCTTTTGCTTTTGGACGTCAAAGCCTGGTATATATCTGAACGAATGAATCTTTTCTTTGTTTTCAACTTCGACATTTCTTGAATTACTTCTTACAACTATTGAAGTTTCGTAGCTCGTTGAGCAATCAAGTTCCAAATGGGAAGGCGCTTCTCTGTTGAAGATGATCTGCTTCCTGACCCAAGGATCTTTCTGTGCCCAAGTTGCTATACCCATATTGCACATCGGCGAGACATAGTTCTCAGGGTAACAACACTCCCTTCAATTTATCTTGCTTTATTAGATCTTCGGGTTTTTCTTGGATAGTCTAATAGATAAAAGGAAAGGTTGCCGGAAACAACATTTCTGAATTTGGTTGTTCTTGCGCATCCGAAAGTATCACAGCAGTTTAGTGTTTGAAGATGCCTTTGTATGTCGTTATAGGCTTTAAACGATTCAATTTCCATGGTCAAGAAATAAAAACAGTGGTTGCTAGTTCATTGTTTTGTATAGAAATTTATCATTTTCTATGTCATGCATAATCATTGTTTATAAAAGAGGGAGATCTTATTATCTTATACTTGTTTGTAATTGTTTTTACAGGTTCCCGTGGGCATCTTCTTTGAGAGAGTGTAAACTATTATTCAAACATTTTTGATATTGATCAATTTATTCCTTTGTCTTTATTTATGCTTTGGTATACAAGTAATTTTAAAGATTACTTAGTTTTCATCTTCAAAGCTCAGTATGAAAATTAAAAATTTCATATTTTGTTTATTGTCAATATGACAAAGATTTTATGAGAACTTGTTCTATGGTAACCATCTTGAACTTTTGAGTTCTTAAAATATGATTGGTGTTTAAGGAGCATGAGTTTTATTTCATTTAACTTAAAGTCTAAGGATGAAGATTTTACATTAAAAAGATATGATCTTTTCATAGTGTTAAATATAAAAAATACTTTTCTAATTTTTGAATCAACTTTTAAATTAAACTTTATATTTTTCTAACAATCTTTATGTGATAACCTACCAACTCAATCTCTTTTCTTATATTCCTCCACTAGAGGTTACAATTCCTTGTTTGATTTGTAGTGTCAATGTGGTGGTTGATGGTTCAGAATATTATTGGGGGAATAATGATTGCATGTTTACAAATGTCTATTGTGTGCAATGCAACTCAAAGTTGGGCACCAAAGTTGTAAGTCTTTTATTTGTTCTTCTACGTTCTTTCATTTTCATGATTATAGATTTCCAAACTAATTCTTTATGTTCAGGTTCATTCTGTTCCCCAATTCCTTGAAGGAAGATATATATTTCTATCGTAAGCCCTCAAGTCATGTTATTAAGAGAAAAATGCCAAGAAACAAAAAAATCAAAATTACTTGTGTTATGTGGATGTATAAAGTTTTTACAAACTACTTTAAATAAAATTTTATGTTCTTATACAAATGACAATTGCTGCTTGATCTTACTTTTTCTTTCCAACACATTTGTCAGCGGCAGCGCACTTGTATATTGGGATGGACAACAGCTGAGGCAACTTTAATATGGGGAAACCAACTTGCAACATATAAGAGGCCAATCCTATGAATACACTTTGAAGGCATCATCTAAAAATCATTCAACATGCAATTACCAAGGAGTTTTTTTTTTTTCCCCTCCCTCCCTTCTTATATATCACCATTTGTCATTACTCTAAACATTAGATGAGCCACCAAAATTGCTTTTGCTAGGTAGTTTTTGTAACTGATGCCATTCAATTGATGTACAAATTTGAATCTTGCTTGTAGGATGTTTTGTTCTAAAAATCATGGTATCAAATAGAAATGATCTCATAATGTCATTCGGATTGTTTTTGATACATCACTTTTCTTCTCCTATAGGTTCAAAATGTTGAATAAGATGAATGGTTTTACAATATTACAAGTTTTGATACAAATATGTTTTAATTAAAGAGAACTAAGAATAAAGTGACATAAATCTCATCTTGCTTAAATTTCATTTTGATATGACTCAAAATTGACCCAAAAGTCAATGAGTTTTTCTTTCATATGACTTTATGTCACTTTATTCTTAAGTAGGAATGAGTTTTAAAATAATGTCAAACTCAAGTTTAAATTAGGCACTGCTTTATTCATAAAACAAAAATCCCTACAAAATGTATTCTCAGCTTTGGGTGAGGTGGCATGTTCAAAATAGGGAAAAGAAAAGCTATGGATAAAACCAATCCAATTAACATTCTTAGATCATCCCAATTTGATACCATAATTTTTAGAATAAAATAGCCTAACATATTTAAGCTAGGTTCAAATCTATGCCACAAATTTTGATTCATGAATCTCACATTAACAAAAATCCCACCAAAAAGCAATTTTGATGGTCATCTAACCTTTATAGTAATGATAAATAATGCAATTAAAAGACAAGAATAAAAAAAAAAAGAAAGAGAGAAGAACCTTGGGGGTAATTGCATGTTGAATGATTTTTAGACTTCAAAGGATGTTCACAGGATTGGGCCTCTCGCACGTTGCAGGCTGGTTCCCCTCTATTAAACATGCCCCAGCCCTTGCCCATCCCAATATACAAGTGCACTTTCGCTGATAGACGTGTTGGAAAGAAAAAGTAAGCATTGAGCAGCAATTGTCTTTCGTATAAGAACATAACTGGATCTTGCAGCGAGGCGGGCAGTTCTTGGCCACGGGGCCGGCGTTTAGGTGGAACAGAGATGGTGTCTGGGTTTCATGGGGAGGGAGAGGAGATGGTAGAAGCATTCTCTGTATTGAAAATAAAGGACAATAGGGACTTGGCCCTGACAGTGACATAGACCTAGACTTAGGCCCGTAACACAAGATTTGTCCATCCCATTATATAAGTCCTCTTTTGCTCACAGACGTGCTCGAGTGTACTAGAACATAAAATTCAATTTGACATGTATACCACGATGGCCTTGCTATCATATATTTATGGTAAACTTAAATTAAAAGAAGATCCTATAACTTTTGAGTTAGTTTTTATATTGAACTTTGAGTTTCCCATGAGAATAAAACTTTTCCTACATCCATCCAAGAAAAGTTCGGAGTTCTTTGATCTCAGAGAATAAATGAGAGACTTATCAGATAAGCAAATCAAGAAAGTCACAACTGATAACAAAGAAAAGATACGTCCATTGATATATATACCGTGATGGCTTTGCGATCATTGCATGAAGCAAAAACTCGCCAAAAAATTGTTAGCTCCCGCCACATTGGCTCTAAACTGATATAGTTAAACGAAACCCTTCTCATCTCCACCTCCTTCATCTCCTCTTCGGTTGATATACACTGCCCGTATATCGTTTTCTTTTGGACGTCAAAGCCGGGTATATATCTCAACGAATGACTCTTTTCTTTGCTTTTAGCTTCGACATTTCTTGAATTACTTATCAAAACTCTTGAAGTTTCGTAGCTTTTCGAGTAATCAAGTTCCAAATGGGGAGGCTCTTCCTTGTTGAATATGACCAAACTCCTGACGAAAGGATCTTTTTGTGCCCAACCTGCCATACCCATATTGCACGTGGGCGAGACTTACTTCACACGGTAACAACTCTCCCTTAGATCTTTCGAGGTTTTCTTGGATGGTCTAATAGATGAAAAGAAGGGTTTCCAGAAATAACACTTTGAACATGGTTGGATTATTTCTGAATTTGATTGGTCTTGGATGGATATTGAACCATTCGAAAGGACCTTTTGACTTAACATTTACGAATCCAAAAGCATCATTCTTGGTTCATATTTGAATATTTTATCTATTTTTTGCGCACTCAAAAGTATCACAATCATGAACTAGTGTTTGAAGATGCTTTTCAATTTCCATGATTAAGAAACAAGACAAGGGTTGCTACTTCATTGTTTTTTTTTTTATAAAAATTTATCATTTTCTATGCCATGCATAATCATTGTTTATACAAAAGGAAAATCCTATTGTCTTATAATTGTTCATAATTTTTTCTACAGATTCAGGAGGGCATGCTCTTTAAGAAAGTGTAAGATGCTATTCTAACAAGTTTGATTTTAATTAATTTATTCATTCATCTTTATATATACTTCAGTAAACAAGTAATTTTAAAGATTATTTAGTTTTTATCTTAGACCTTAGTTTAAAAATTGAAAGTTCCATGTTTTTTATTTTATTGTCAATGCAACAACCAACCAAAGAGCTAGTAAATTGGTTCTTTAGATGGCAGTGCATGTATATGGCTAGTCTACGTGACCCTATTTGAGTAGTTTTTTCTTCTTATCTCAAATCTTAAAAAGAAGTCTTAATCTTTGCTAAGGATGAAAGTTTCAAGTTATAAAGTTAACTTTTGAATTGAATTTTAAAGTGATTTTTAATAGGTAGAAAAACCAAATTAATTTAGTTCAATTATTATTCAGTTTTGGGTCCTTAAAATATGATCAGTATTTAAGGAGTATCAGTTTGATTCCATTTAACTTTGAGTCCAAGGTATGCATAGCATTATAAAATGTTAGGGACAAAAATATCATATTGAAGACATATATCTTTATATATAGTATTTAAATATAAAAATATTTTCCTAACTTATGAACTAACTTTTGAGTAAGGACTTATACTCATTTCTAGCAATGTTTACATGGTGACTTACCAACTTAATCTCTTTTCTTATAAGCCTTCATGAGAGATTACAATTCCTTTTTTGATTTACAGTGTCAACGTGGTGACTGATGGTCCAACACATTATTTAAGGCTTGATATCTTCACATTTGCATTTGTCTATTGTGTGAAATGCAACAAGAAGTTGGGTGCAAACGTAAGTCTTTTATTTATTCTTTGAGATTCATTCATTTTCATCACTAGAGAACTTCAAATTCATTCTTTATGTTCAGGTTGAAATTGGAGATCATGTCTTGGAAGGAAGACATACATTTGTTTCCAACACGTCTGAAATGCAGGGAGGACTACTATATTGGGATGGACAAGAACTGAGACAGATTCAATATGGGGAAACCAATATGCCAATGGATGTAGACACAACTTGCTGAAGCATGTAAATCCGTTTGCATAACTTTCTACAGTTTTTACCTTGTTGTTTCAAAGTTCTTCTGATTCAAACGAATTTTGTGATTGGTTGTTTGGCAATGATCACATTAATGCATAGTCAAAACACCTATAAATATCAGTTTGTTCTTTGTAGCCCTCTGGTTTGCAAATGGTAAAAAATCCTACTGTTAAACATGTTCTAGTTTTCTCTGTTTCGTTTGAAACTTATCTTCATCTTCAAATAACTGCCATGCAACATAACTTTGAAGAGATAGATTGTTCTGTCAACAAGCTAGGTAATCAAAGACATAAAGCTTGATTCACAACAATTAGTGTTGGATTTAACCTTCCTTTTCAATCACATTAACTCCCCAATACACTTAGTTACTCGAAAAACTTAAATTCAACCGCCCCACCCCCACAAACTTGCGTTGTAAGAGAAACAGTGTTCATGGCAGGGTTCCCACTGGTTGAAATAGTGAACCATTGATGAATGCAAACTTGTCTTGCGCACCGAGTACAATTCACATCAGTTTGCTCCATGTTCCAAATCAGGGGTTGTCAGAATTAGTACGAGTATTTGTGTTGCTTGTGTCTGGGTACAAAAATACCAATTAATAGTATTAAGTGTGAATATTTGTACAAGAAATCCAATCAAGAAAACGAAGCTTCCCTCTCAATTTTCAGCAAGCAAGGGTGGTGAAGAGAGCCAACTCCAGAGGTTGTGGGAAGTTTTCTGGTGGTGACACCTGAACGTGATTAGTGAAAGCGGTCCTAAAAACCGGCACTGTTGGATTGACTTTTTACTGAGTATTCAACATATTATGCAGGAATTAGGTTTACTCATCCCAGCACTAAAGACTTCAAGAATAGGAAAACCATCTAAGGTCCTTTTTAAATTCAACATTTTCTTCAAGAACTAGATTTATTCTGCAAGATTATCTTTGCATATGGAAAGATTCCCTTTGACTCTGTTAGTTGCTAGTCACATGTATACTAATCACTTCAAGAAAAGAAAAAGCATTAAGGTCCCTCCTAAATTAAGCATTTTCTTAGGAACTAGAGTTACTCCATAAACTTATCTCAGCATATGGAAAGATTCTCATTGTCTCTCTAGTTTCCAGTCATGTGTAAACTAATGACTACAAGAAGAGGAAGACCATCTAAGGTCCATCCTAAATTTAACATTTTCTTCAAGAACTGGTTTATTATGCAAGTTTGAGTACTTATACTTTAATTACAAGTTGACAAAATGCATTTGGAGGGCATTACTAACTATGAATAAACTGTCTGGAAGAACTAAACAATAGAGGGAATAAAAAAGTATGGAAAATACATGACATTTTTTATACAAACTTATCCTAACATATGGGCAGGTTTCTTTGTCTCTCATATTGCTGGTCAAATGTACAGGGAAGACTTCCAGGAAGGAAAAACCATAATAGGTCCCCTCTAAGTTCAACATTTTCTCCAGTAACTAGTTTTATTTTCTGAAAGAAGCTGCTGCCCGCTTACTGCTTGGTGAAAAAAGGATATTGAGGTAGAAATGAAAAACCATCTAAGGTCCTTTTATTTTGTTCTTTTCCTCTCTTTCACATAAACTCCACTCATCAATAATTTTGGATGATGATAATGCAGTGTGAGAAATCTATGGAGCCAAATAACTCGTTTGGAATTCCCAACAACTGAAGTTGTTGATCTCATGTTAAGTGACAATGAATTGGAAACATATTCAAATTCAACACGAATAGCTGCGTGTTGAATCATCTCGCCATCTCAGTTCCAATGGCGTTCTTCGCGAAGGGGTTTATTATGCCAACCGGCGGTCGGGTTTAGCCGGCACGGGGTTTTGATAGCCTGAAAGTCTCTTCAAAAGAACAAGTTATCTCGATGACTGGTAATGAATCAATCTCTGACCATATGACTTTCTTTTCATTACTGCGTATAAGGACATTAATATACAAATAATCTGCATTTAAATTTAAACTTTAATATTATTTTTGAAAGTTTATTTCTAACTAAAAGTCATTTTGAGTAATATAAAGCTTGTGTTATTATGTTTTTCATACTCTTTAATTAAGAACCAATTCATGTAAAAATCTGTAACAAGGTAGATCCTCATTCATTTTATTCAACTTTTTGAACGTATGGGCAAAAAAAAAAAAAAAAAAAATGCTACACATCTTTTTATCCCTAATAACGTGACTTGAGAACTTACAATGGAAATGCATATGTTCCTTCAAAGCCTTGTACATAAAGATGAAAGGATCTCAAAAAATAAATGAGAGATTTACCAAATAAGCAATTCAAGAAATGTCACGACTGATATATATACCCAAAAGCTGTTAGTTCCCGCCACATTGGCTCTAAACTGATACAGTTAAACGAAACCCTTCTCATCTTCTCCTCCTTCATCTCCTCTTCGGTTGATATACAGTGCTCGTATATCTTTTGCTTTTGGACGTTAAAGCCTGGTATGTATCTCAACGAGTGAATCTTTTCTTTGTTTTCAGCTTCAACATCTCTTGAATTGCTTACCAAAATTCTTGAAGTTTCGTAGCTTTTTGAGTAATCAAGTTCCAAATGGGAAGCCCTCCCCTTGTTGTATATGATCTAACTCCTGACGACGGGATCATTCTGTGCCCAAATTGCCGTACCCATATTGCTCGTGACCGAGACTTAATTCACAGGGTAACAACTCTCCCTTAGATCTTTCGAGGTTTTCTTGGATGGCCCAATAGATGAAAAGAAGGGTTTCCAGAAATAACATTTTGAACATGGTTGGATTATTTCTGAATTTGAATGTTCTTGGATGGATATTGAACCATTCGAAAGGACCTTTTGACTTAACATTTACGAATCCAAAAGCATCATTCTTGGTTCATATTTGAATATTTTATCTATTTTTTGCGCACTTAAAAGTATCACAATCATGAACTAGTGTTTGAAGATGCTTTTCAATTTCCATGATTAAGAAACAAGACAGGGGTTGCTACTTCATTGTTTTTTTTTACAGAAATTTATCATTTTCTATTGTCTTATAATTGTTTATACAATTAATTGAAATCAAAACTGTTTTACAGAGAAATAATATGTTATTAATCATTCTACACTGACTGATATGAGGCATTAAAATGTGCCTTCTAATCAGGAGGTAGCACCTTCAGTTCCACTTGTGTTGGCAACTTCAACAAAAATCAGCCTTCCATCAACTACCTGTCCGAAGGATAGACACAAATCTTGAATAAATAAGAACAGAAGGTGCTTTGAATAACGTTAGCTCTGTAATCAACCACAAAACATAGAAATGTTAATGCCATTTGGGTGTTTTACAGCATATCTTGGAAGGGGGTTGAAGATCCAACTCGTTCACAAAGGGCTTGAAAACACAAGGAAAAATAAAGATATCCTGCAGAAGTACAGGGCAATTTCTTGTAGGGTAGAAAGGAACTACATGAGATGGAAAGGCATTTCAGTCTGGTGTTATTCTAGTTAAAGCATGCCATAGTCAGACGTTTCTTCATAGACATAAGCAATGAGCTTATCCTTTACAGAAAGATTGTCCCCAGCAAATATATACAAAGGAAAAAGAGACTGCAAAACAAATCTCTGAATGATACATCATCGATAACACTGGCAACAAACAAAGATGGTTACAATGATGGGGGTACTATATAAGGAAAAAAGATTAAAGTTCCTTTCACTTTTATCACTATTCATTATAAATGAAGATTTAAATAAAAACCATTACAAACTAATAGAATATACAACCAATAACTAAAAAGGAGACTCACAGTCACCGTGCTCCACAGGGGTTTTATTAGAGATGTAGATTAAGGGATAAAAGGAAGAAGTGCTCCCACAATCTCTAGCCCGTTACTTAATAACCATTTTTAGCAGGCAACCAATACCCAAACCAGTAGGTTCTGACAGATGTGCTTTCTTCTTAAGCCATATACTAGCTAAGCTTGATTTTGTTCTTCCCCCACCATGAACATAAACTCCACTCATTAACAATTTTGGATGACAACAATGCACTATAAGAAAGAAACGAGGCCAAATACCTCGTATGGAATTCCTGACAACATAAAGTTGTCGGTCTCATCTTATCTGACACTGCATTGGAAACACATTCAAAGTGGAATGATGTACTCAGGTAGAGGAAACGACTAGCACAACACTACATCAACCTTTAATACTATCAACAAATATGAATCAATTACAGGTATAAAATCCAGATGACAACGCAATGCTGGTCTTGACTGTAATTCTTAGGCATTGGAAGTAAGTTCTAGTTCCTGTGAAAATGAGTCTTGGTGGAGGCAAGTTCTGGCATCTAATCCAGATATCGTACAGTGACTGAAAAAATCCCTTTCCTTTAACTAATTTAACTTGAATGCTAATCTTGAATGAGATTCAGGGGTATTGTACTAGACAGACTATAATAAATTTCGTCAAAACACTACCCAGTTACTTCTAAGAATGTTAACCCTATTGCGTGATAGCAACTCTCCTTTGTTTCCACTTTTCAAAGGTCATTGATCTTTAGGCTTCCTATTCCGGAAAACAAGGGATAATAAAGACGTTCTTTTTCTGAGAAAACCAGACAGATAGTTAATAAATTTTTAACCAAAATAGAGTCCCCTCTTCTTGATGTGGATAAAACCCCAGCTGATTTAACTAGTAAATGGAACAATTAATCAGAAATGCGAAGGAAACTTGCTTAGAAAATTAGACAGATTGACCCCAAAGAACCATCTAGCAAGTTTATAGTGGATTTTCAGGAAAAAGAGAGATCTTACCCTGCCATTCATGGCCTCCAAAGCCTTCTGAGCCTGTGCCTCCGACTCGAACGATACAAAGCCAAAACCTTTGGGTCTTTGAGTTCTTGGGTCTTTAACTAACCTAGCTATATGTGCAAATCAAACAATCCGGAAGCAAAAAGGGACCAATTATTGACAACCCAAAAAAATTAAAACAAAGAAAAGGGTAACGAATAAAGCATACCATCTGTAACTACCCCAAATGGCGAAAACAACCTCTTCAGTCGTTCATTTGTTGTGTAAAACGACATTCCTGAGAAGAAAAGCAAGAATCAAATACCATGGCTCTGAAGATAAACCCATTTACGCGTGTGATTGTATTAGAGAGGGACAGTACTGCTTACGAATAGCTGCGTGTTGAATCTTTTTGCCATCTCAGTTCCAAGGGCGTTCTTCGCGAAGGCGTTTATTATGCCAACCCCAGTTCGGGTGGTAATGAATCAAGCTCTGAACATATGACCTTCTTGAGCTACATTTTTTCTTCTTCTTTTCATTACTGTATATAAAAACATTAATTTACAAATAATCAAGAATTCAGGGGAAAGAAAAATGAACGTCTCAAAACTATTTATAGTTCCTCACCTTTTTTTTATAAATAATCTATAGTTTGATGTTTGTGTAGAGAACTAGATAATGTTTAATTTACCTTATTTTGAACATATCCCTTTACTCTAAATGTAATAAAATATTTTTAATGAAAATTTAAACTCTAATATTATTTTAAAAAACTTATTTCTAACTGAAAGTCAATTTGAGAGTATAAAAACAATTTACAAACAAGATTTGAGTATTATAAAGCTTGTATTATTATGTTTTTCATGCTCTTTAGTTAAAAACTAATTCATGTCAAAATCTGTAATAAGATAGATCCTCATGGGCAAGAAAAAGAAAAAGCCTTGGACATAAAGATGATTTACTAGATAAGCAATGAGAGATTTGCCAGATAAGCAATTCAAGAAATGTCACAACTGCTATATATACCCAAAAGCTGTTAGTTCCCGCCACATTGGCTTTAAACTGGTACAGTTAAACGAAACCTTTCTAGTCTTCCCCTCCTTCATCTCCTCTTCGCTTGATATACACTGCTTGTATATCTTTTGCTTTTGGACGTCATAGCCTGGTACGTATATCAACGAATGAATCTTTTCTTTGTTTTCAGCTTCAACATCTCTTGAATTGCTTACCAAAATTCTTGAACTTTCGTAGCTTTTTGAGTATTCAAGTTCCAAATGGGAAGCTATCACCTTGTTGTATATGATCTAACTCCTGCCGAAGGGATCATTATGTGCCCACAGTGCCGTACCCATATTGCACGTGACCGAGACGTAGCTGCATTGGTAACAACTCTCCCTTAAATTTCTGTTGCTTTATTAGATCTTCAGGGTTTTCTTGGATAGTCTACTGGATAAAGGGAAAGGTTGCAGGAAATAGCATTTGTGAATTTGATTGTTCTTGGATGGATTTTGAACCATTTGAAAGGACCTTTTGATTCAAAGCATGTTCTTGGTTTATATTTGAAGATATTACTTGTTTTTGGCGCATTCAAAAGTATCATATCAATGAACTAGTGTTTGAAGATGCTTTTGGATGTCATTGTAGGCTTTAAATGCTTCAATTTCCATGGCCAAGAAACAAAAACAGGGTTTGCTACTTCATTGTTTTGTACAGAAATTTATCATTTTCTATGCCATGCATAAACATTGTTTATAAAATAGGAAAATCCTATTATCTTATATTTGTTCCTAATTGTTTCTACAGGATGTATTGGGCATCACCTATGAGAGAGTGTAAGATGTTATTCAAACAACTTTAGTTTTAATCATTCTATTTATTCATCTTTATCTATGCTTTGGTATACAAGTAATTTTAAAAACTATAGTTTTCATCTTCATACCTCATTCCATCTTAATCTCTTCTTTCATATGCCTCCATTAGAGATTATAATTCCTTGTTTGATTTGTAGTGTGAATGTGATCGTTGATGGTCCACAACATTATTGGGGGAGTAATAACAATACATTAGCAAATATCTATTGTGTACAATGCCGTATGCACTTGGGCACCAAAATTGTACGTCTCTAATTTATTCTTTGAGATTTTTTCATTTTTATGATCAAAGAATTCTAATTAATTCTTTATGTTCAGGTTCAATGTGTAGATCAATCCCAAGAAGGAAGATATGCATTTCTATTGTAAGCTCTCAAGTCATGTTATTAAGAGAAAAATACCAACCAAATAAGAAAAACAAAAACACCAAGCTACACTAAATGAAATTTTGATTTCTTATATGAATGATTATTGCAGCTTGATCCTTATTTTTTTCTTTCCAGCTCCACAAGACTTTTATATTGGACTGGGCTATGGCTACACCAGTTTTAATATGGGGAAATCAGCCTACAACATACAAGAGGGCCGATCCTATGAATAAATATCCTTTGAAGCTCGTCATCTGAAAATCATTCAACATGCAATTTACAACCCGGATTTCTTCCCTTTTATTTTTTTCCACCCCATCTTGTAACATCACCCTTTGTCATTACTCTAAGGGTTAGATGAGACATCGAAATTGCTTTTGCTGGGTGTTTTTTTTTTTTTGAAATTGCTGATGTGAAATTCATGAATCAAAATGCCACCTAATTGATGTACAAATTTGATTCTTGCTTCTAGGATGTTTTGTTCTGAAAATCATGGTATCAAATTGGAATGATGTTAGAATGTTTTTGGATTATTTTTGATGTGTGGTTTTTCTTCTCTTACAAAATGTTGAATAAGATGAATGGTTTTACCTTATTACAAGTTTTGACACAATTTTTTTCCAATTAAAGAAAATAAAGAATAGAGTGACATAAGTCTCATATTGCTTAAATTTCATCTGAAAATTCCCCCATATTAAATCTGCCTTGGCTTTTTACATTCCACAAGGAACTTTAACTGGATGTTGCTGCGAGGTGGGCAGTTCTTGGCTGGGGGCGCGGCGTTTAGGTGGAACATAAATGGGATTTGGATTTTAAGGTCTGAATTTGGACTTGTGGGAGGAATAATCCCTGGAAACCAGGAGAGGAGACGGTAGAAGCTTTCTCTGAACTGCCAAACTAATTAATTTTCATTCATGAAGGTCCCTTGATCATTACACACAGTATAAAATGTAAAGGACAATAGGAACTTGGGCTTACAATAACACGGGCCTGACACAACAAGAGGGCCTAGACTTAGACCTATAACATTCCATCTTCCATTAAAGAAAACCTTGGGCTCAAAGTTTTATCCCCCATACACATCATTAGTTCTTAAAACAAATCCTAATAACTAAAAACACTAATGTTATTCTAATAAGAGACATTTATTTACCAAGCTTAAAAGCAAAAGCTTATTTTGCCCCATTTAGATTTGTTTATTGGAATGCACGATGGAGATGGTCTAATGGTCTTACTCACTTATAAGATTAAAGCAAAAGAACAAAGCTAAATTGAAAAATAAATAAATAAATAAAATTGATTGAAGTTATGTTCAAAGTGACTACATTTTAAGAGGTTCCAAGACAGAATAGAGAACCAAGAATGTGAAGGAAAAAAAGTGCTTTCCCACGTCCAATCATGAAATCTTTGCATTGCATTTTTATAAGTTTACTAGCTTAAGCTTTTGCCAATCATTTGGAATTGAACATCTCTCACTTTAACTTACAAAAGGCATTAAAATGTTGAAGAGGTGCCCCCTCAAAACTCAACTTAACTCCACGGAACCACAAAAGCAACTATTAAGGTTCAAGCAAGTAGTTTGCTTTTGGAAGGTCATAAAAATTAGAGTGTTATTCATTGAAGTTTTATTTCTTGAAAATGAGTTTGCAAAGAGACAGCAAATACTCAATCTTAAAGAAGATTCCTAAATAAAATCTAGGTAGTGTGAAGAAATTCAAATCAAATATTTTAACATAACCTTTTATAGTTAATGTGAATAGGTTTCATCACGGGATTAATACATTCACTTGAAAATCACCTTTGATTACAAATTTAGGTATGTGAATTGTCTCTTAAACCTAAGTTTTATATACCATGTAAGAAAACTTATTTTTTTTTATTAAAACTAATTTTCATAAAGAACATGTATTTCATTCTAAAGAAAACTCCCAATTAAAATTTAAGTATTGTGAATATAAACCATTTTTATTAGTTTCGTTGCATCAAGAAAATGTAGGTAGATGAATAAAATAAATGCATACTTAAAATTAAGGTCACTGCATACATACACTACATACCATTTGAAAGAGTTCTTTTTTATTTTCTTTGCGGGGTAGTGGTAACTCCCCTTGAAATCAAAAATGTTTAAGAGAGAAACAATATATTACTAGTCGTCTGACACTAGAACTCAAGGCATTTGTTATAAGCTATCTATAGGAGGCATTATAATGAGCCTTCTAATCAAAACGTAGCACCTTCTATTCCACTTGCCTTTTCAACTTCAACAAAAACAGCCTTCCATCAACTACCTGTTCAAAGGATAAACACAAAGCTTGAATAAACCACAAAACGCAGGAATTCTAATGCCATTTGGGTGTTTGATAGCATATCCTGGAAGGGGGTTGAAGATCCAACTCGTTCACATCGAGCTTGAAAACACAAGGAAAAGTAAAGATAGCATTCGAAGACTTTGGCAAGTTCAAGGAACAGCAAAATATCTTGCCGCATTATGGCCAAGGGTAATTCTAGAGAAATGGTAAACGTGACGGTGTCTAAGATATCAATTCAGAATAAAGGTTCTATTATTTATACAGCAAATACAAAACACCGAGCCAAATTAGGTTTTACAGCCTTTTCATCCAAACGGCCAAATCCAGCAACTTTTACAGATTACTATAATCTAGAGTGCCTATAGACGGATAATTGCTAGCTGATGGTAGCAGAAGTCCTAGAGGCAAAGACCAGCATGGATCATTGGGCAAAGTTGCTCAGTTATTAATTCAATGGCAGCCACAAAGAAGTTTAAAGCAATATCAGGGACAAGTATTAAGCCATGTAAGTTGCTGATATCTTACACGGAACAAACAGCTGAAACATCAACTGGTGGACCTCCCTCTATTGTATAAACTATCTCTGAGACAAAAGGTGCAAGATCTCCCTTATACAATTGCAGAGCTTGCCTGAAAAGCATGGAACAAGAAATAATGAATGAGACCATCTGTATCCCCACTTCAGAGGAGTGAGACAGAGAACTTCTAGAGCAACCTGTCTGAAACTTTGTAAGCAAAACATAAAGTTGACATCCTTAAACTCCACCCAAGCTTGTGCATAGTGCTCCATCCGAAGCAAAGCATGTCCCCATGCATTCCACACAGGAACATCATCAATCTCAAGGAACCCAACTTTCATAAGCTCAAAACCATTAAAGACCACAGGCCTGAACGAGGACAATCTACAGGCATAATGTTCACCTTACACTTTTTGCAAGTATGTGCAGCCTTGCTTGTCTCGTTCATATACAATCAATCTGTCATGGAGACGTGCAGATGACTCCTTATCAGCAATATTATCAAGAGAAGCAACGATTCCCAACCCCAAGAGGCTTTGAAGCAGCTCAGCGCATCCTAGCCAGATGTCTGCCTGCGTGAGAAGTTCAGATAACTCATCCGTGGATTGACTACACATACTGGAGCTACCAGCATCAGATGATGCAGCATCAGATGATGCAGCATCAGATGATGCAGCATCAGATGATGCATCATCAGCATCCCTACTTCTTTCATAATTGCTCGACAAATCACTAACCCCTGTAAGCTTTTTCAGGATGGACCTACAATACACTAGTCCCTGATATGCAACAGAGAAACCGTCAATCAGTATTAAAAGCTAAACGGCAACCTAAAGAAAATCAGACAATGATGCCATAAGCCATCAGTACAGAAGGCAGTAAAAAGTCCACGCCATTGCCCCTAGTTTGAATTTGGGATTTGGAATGACTAGCATGATGCACAAAGATAGTAGAAACCATTACTTCGAGTCACTTTGACTCCAGGGGACGGGAAAAGGTAAATACCTGTACAATCGTCCCTATGGCACGGTATGCACAACCAATTGTTTCCATTGATGCAGCCTCAGGCAACCGTTGGGAGCTCGATACATTCTTCATCTGATCAATACACAAGTCCAGGGCATGTCCAGCCTGAACAAGTTCAGAAAATGGCTTCTCGGAAGTGCCTAGCAATGCCTTTAAAAGTACGTTCTATTTCTTCATCCTTACACTGATCTAAAAAGGATATGCATTTTCTAATTTCCTGCATAAAGTACAGAAAAAAGCAATCTTAACGTCATGTCACAAAAATCAGTGTAGTTTATGGTAGAATACACTTATAATCCCCTAACTTTTCTAACCAGTACCTATTCTTCCAATTGTAGAAAGGTATTCTAAACTTATACAATTTCTTCCTTTCCTTTTAACTTTGTCTAAATTAAGTAAATGTAATAAATCACCTGCAAGTCATCTAACTATAATCACTAACCAAGACAACTACTCTAGGTAGGCATATGCACATGACGCTTCAGTTAGAAAATTTTAGTTTCTACTTTTTATTAGATACAAAGCCTGAATAATCCTCCCGACCCGGGGGGGGGGTGGTGGGGGGCGGGGTTCGGGAAAAAAACTGTGTCCCCTGAAAACCACCACATTACTTCAAATGAATTTAGACACAAGAATTAAATTGAAACGAAGTCAAATGTTGGGGGAAGACATTGCTGCATCAAGGAAAATTGACTATGTAGAAATCTTCATGAACATAACAGGGCTAAAAGTGCATTTTGCCTCCAAATCCAAGTGAATCATGTGTTTAGAATTGCAGGGAAAATATACCTCCTCATGTGCATCCACCTCAGCTTGCCCTTTCTGGAATTCTTCTCGTTGGATGGTAAAATTTACATACAGGTCAAGTGCTCTCTTGTTTACATGGGTAAACTGCAGCAGTTGTTCATTGCACCTGTGCAGCATCTTATGCAATTCTCTGATGCTACACTCCCCCCTGCAATGTCCAGTCCACATGAGAAAGCAAGAAGCACCTTTCAGGCCTCTCCAATCGGTAGGGGTCCCTACCACCACAGAGAAAAGCAAGGAGGATAAGGGGGTGGAGTACTCTTCCTGTTTAGCAAGAAAAACATTTCTTTTACTTAATAGTTGCTCCAATTCTTTAACTTCATCCTGATGTTTCCTCTCATACTCAACCTCCGAAGTCTGCATTAACACTTGATCATCTTAGTAGCTGAAACAGTGACAGATGAAAAAAACTTGAAACTTTAACCAACTACCAGCCAGCATAAGGGAACTACCTTTAATTAGTTCTTTACTTCTTCTTTCATACTGAGTTGCTTTGTCAGCTCATCAATACGTTTGGTAACTCCTAAAAAGCAGAACTTCATTAAAACATCATATTTTAACATATCAAACTGGGAAATATGCTAGATGAAATTTGAAGCCCTCACTTTGAAGCTGCTCAGTGGCATCATCAACCAATAGTTTAGCATCATCTAATTCCTGACTCTTTAATTTGGCTTCACCAAGCGAAGTTTCAGTCTCAGCAGACGATATTATGGCCTCCAACTCATGCTTCCGCCTCTCAAGGTTAGTTATTAGATTTGTCTCAAGCTCTGTTTTTCTTGTTTCAGTCTACTGATAGAACAGGCAGTAAGGACTTCAGACAATAATGATGATAAGCTAACTCCAACAAAACTGGCCATCAATCAGGGCCAACGCCGAGAAAATGGAGGATTATACGATCCCTCTTGCAAGCTATAAGCATCTCTTTAAGCTCCACAATTTCAGGGTTCAAGTCGTGAGAGAAGAACTTTTTCCTCATGCATTAAATGATCAATGAACTCTGCCCATTTCAGCTTGTTTCATTACCGTAATGACTCTAAGCTAATCAATCTGAGTCTGAGCATCTGCAAGCGACTTCTCCTACATACAAGAGACAAGAACAAGAGATGAAAAAAATTGGAAAAAATCATAAACAAGGCATGCAAGTAATCAAAAGGCACTATAATACGTTGTTTTCAAGAGCGTTAGGAATCGACTGTGTCTGCTTATTAGCATTAGTAATGTCTTGTTTAAGCTCTTCTAGTTCTGACTTTTCATGAACACACATGGCATCAACTTTTTGCTGCTCAATAATGAGTTTTGTTATCTTCTGATCTATCTGTATGATTTACTAAGCAAAAACCAAAAGGATAGAAGATAGATGATTATTCAGCATCAAGAAGACACACTGACTCTAGAAAACACCATCAACTAATAGTCTGGTTTTTGCCAATTTAAACCTTACAACTTGACAGCTTTAAATTTTTTTCTTTTTTCTTTGGTAGCACCTTCTCAATGAGATTTTCCGCAATCATTATTAGCAATAAGATTCTCTAATATAGAAACCTAGACAAGTGCAACCAATTATGATTCAATCACAAGGAGAAGGTAGGCTATGAAAAAATTATATCTTAAACTCTAAAATGTATTATGGAGTAGAAAGTAGGCACATATAAGAATACTGGAAAACATTAGAGAAACATAGAATGGAAGAAGCACCAGCAAAAATATGAGTATGTCCCAAAAGGATATCCTGAAGCATATTTCTGGTGTCTTTCAACTCTTTTTCCTTTGAGTTGATAGATCTTCTATTCTGCTTAATTATATTCATAAATTTCAATTTCGAGTGCCTGTGATCATAAAATCCTCCAGTCATACCACCTTTCTTGCTGACTTGATCACTTGTTTTATACCAATATCAAATGGTGAAGGCATCAGAAGCTAACCAAAGTTTGTGCAACCTTTAGCACAGGGTATTTCTATGCAACCTTCCAAAGTAATGGAGTTCAAACCATCAGTACGAGCAACACTGGTGGCCAAATCCAGATCACGACAAATCACTGTCCTAGCAAAAAACCTAGTAAAAAGAGCATATAATATGAAACTCAAGGCCAAAGGACATCCGCAAATGTCAAAGCACCAAATGATATTCTCCGTAGTGATCTCTTTACAGCGCTATTTATGTAATTATATTACACTAACCTTACCAAACTTTGTAGTCTTTTTCACCAATAATGAAAATAGTCTACCAAAAATTATATTCTTCTTAGAGAATAGTTTACTATTACAGCTACCTCTACCATAATGCATAAGGAAAAGGTATTGTTTCAAAATCTTTTGTCTACATCAAAACACTAATGAGGATAAACCCGACAGAAAAAGGCTTCCATTCTTTCCATAATAAGTTTATGAGACCAATCATAAATGATAAACTCCTTTCACTTAACCAAAAGCTGAAATCTGACTATTACTAATATAATAATGACAAATCAGACAGAAACTAGAGGTCTCCATTACTTTACACAATAAGTTGATGAGACCAATCATAAATGACAAACCCCTTTCAGTTAACTGAAACCTGAAAAACTTACTATATTACTAATATAATGTATTAAAAAAAATTGAACTACAAAAGCAGCTGCAAGCTTGTGGAGCTGGATGGGATGATGCACATACGTAGACACACATGCAAACACCAAATAAATATAAAACTTTAAGGAATGCATTAAGGAAAATACTAATATGAAACCACAAACCACATCTGGACCAAAAGTATGTGTTTTTGAAAAGGAACAGGGCCCAGGAAGATGCCAACTTGTGCAAATGCAGCAGAATGGTTGGGAGAGAACTGCAACTGCTTCAACAGAGGTAGCACATCAGATCTCTGCGGATAAGATGCATGGGGAGCCCTCACCCTGTTCAATGGTATAAAGGTAACTCGTCCACCTTTCAATGAGTTTAAGTTGTTTAATTATCCTTGTCGGTATTTCATCATTTTCGACCACCACATGAAATAAGCTGTCCAGACTATAACAGATGTCAACTAATTGATTTTCAACCAAGAATCACAAAATACAAAAATTCAATACATGCCACCTAAAATAATTTCTCAAATACAGTTTACAATTACATGCTTCTTGTGGGTGGGGGGAAGAAAAAAGAAATGTCATAATGAACAACAACAACAAATACCTCTTCCCAGCAGTGACTTCAACTGCCGTAAAAAGCCTTTCATCACAGTCAAGCAACTCAATGATTGGACCAAAAACCCCATTAATTTTATACTCTTTGCAGGTATACTTAACACTCTTCAGGGCTCTTCTGACATCCTGAAGGTATCCAGGAATGATAAACTTTGATGATGAAAAGAGTAACTTGATGACACTCGCTTACAAAAATGTTTGCTAGCATAGGAACTTCTATCAGGACTCACCCACAGCAAGACAGATTTGCTTTTTCTTTAGTTTATTAAAAATGAAAGAAGGCGATTGTAGGTCAAATTATGGAGATGTCATAGGATGTTAGATAGATGAAGAGAATGCAGATATTCATGAACCTTCTGAAATATGATCTTGCAAGACAAAAGTAAAGCAAAAGATAAAAGATAAAAGATAAAAAAAATACTCCGCATACCATAGGTGTGAAACACAAATTTGCAAAACGCATGCTTACTCCAGCCATATTTGTATCACTCCCAACATGTAGATAAAATTTGAGCCTAAAACATGCACACTATAATGTATCACTGAATCACTAACTTAAAAGCACCAATATATACATTTCACTATGCACTTTGACACACATATTCAACAATTTCAGAATGTCAAGAAAACCAAATGTGTCTACTCACACCAGGTTTTGCATGATCAAGGTTTTTTGCTGCCTTTTCAACTTCCATTCTCAACTTATCAATTTCAGAAGAAAGTTTGCTTTCTTTGCCCCATAAGTACCTGCACGATTAACTTCTTTGAGCATGTTGAAGTATTATAACAATCCTTAAACAGAATAAAAAATACCAAGATAATACTTCCGCTCATTTTGCAGCTTGTCTCTCTGAGCTTTGTGATGACTGAACCTTTCACGTGACTGAGAGATATGTGATTCCAATGTGGCTATTTCAGTTCTACGACTCTCAATGTAGGCATCCCGCTCTTTTAACTCCATGTTAAGCTGGCAAATTTCATCCTGAAGTTTTTCCTCCTGCAACCAAAAATAAGAGATAAGAAGGGAAAGAAATTTCAAGTGATTTACAAAATTTACAGTAATTATTTCAATAATGACAACAAAACTTAGGACTTGGTTTGCTAGAGGTCTAAGAACGGTTTCAACATCGTCTATACCTACCAAAACAACCATTGCATTCATCATAATTGGATATGAAATGGAACACAAATTATCTCAATAATTGAAATTAACAGGACTGGAAGTAATAATCAACTGACCCTGTTCTTCAAAATCAGGAACCGGTGTCATAATCTTCTGTATTAGCCACTCTTCTGAAGGAATGCTGAGATTTTCCTCTTTTGTCTTAACTGATTCTTTCTTTGCACCCACTTTTGAATCTGAAATGAACAAGGAAGATGTATCCTTGCCTTTCCTCTGGCTTTTCTTAGATTTTGTGGAGACATACTCTTGGTTAACTGAAACACTTTCTACTGTCCCTGATGTTGCATTTCCAGCAGATTTTCCCTTTTTCTTTTTTTGTCCTTTCTCAATACCCGGTTTGTTACTAGCAGTCTCACTGCCAGTATCATTTGACTCAGTTAACCTGCTTGACTCATTTCCAACTTTAGCTATCGGTAACTGATCAGACAGCATAATACTAGAAGACCCTGAAATACTGAAGGATTCTGTCTCTGTCTCTGTCTCTTTCTCAATGCGATCATACACATCTTAACCACAAAAGAGACAAAATTGCAAGCATCAGGATTTCAGGATAGACAAGATTATCATCAACAAACATAAAATATCTTCCACACTAGGCTTTTTGGCTTTACTGAAGCAAAGAAGAAAAGAAAGCTATGAAAGATACTTTTCAATCAAGTGGATCAAGCTAAGAAAATGGATGAAGGGGAAAGCAAGGTGGACATGCTAATTTACAACAAAAAAAGAATGCACATAACTCTAACAAACACATTTATACTTATCCCTAGCTTTTGTTCAATTTATTTTTTTATTTTTTCAGTCTTGTCTCAATTAAACTAATCTAGCATCTTTAGCAGGTTTACATTGCTAAACAAGTAGTGAAATTGATAGATACATACATATAGATGGCTGAATGAGATTCCTACTTCAAAGGATTAGTATAAGATCAATTAGAGGACCATACCTTGATAAATCCATTGCTAAAAATATGTAACTCTCCAAAAATGACTGCTTTATTGGACTGCAAAACAAGACACAAACAATTTATATATGTATTGATAAATCAAGGGCAGAAGCAACATGCTTCCATGCTGTTAGGAAGTCACCTTGACAGCCAGTTGAATAGATGGACAGAGGGACAACTTTTTATGCGCGTCCTGGGGTCCAAATGATGCAGGCAACACAGAAAGTGAATCAATATTGTGTTGATCTAGGCAGTTCATGTACATAAAAGATAATTCAAAAGTGTCTCCTCGGATTTAAATTAAAATTTTGTGCATGAGAATCCATCAAATGATGTGAATACATATTAAATTCCATGACTAAGAAATAGAAAAAAGAAAAAAGAAAAAAGAAACAATAAAAAAGAAAAGAAAAGAAAAAAGAACAAAGAAAAAGGAGGTTTGCAATTTTTATCTACCCACAAAAATAATTTTATTAGTTCATTTTCCTCTTTCTAGATGCCAACAGACATCTCATCCATAAATCATAAATAATAAGGTGAATATTATACAGCTCAAAGCACAACATCCACAAGTGTCTCATGCAACACAATGAGGTAAGAGTACTAGTGCTTGAATAAATCTCTAGTAAATGCTTATAAAACTAAAACAAAAAGAAGGTGGACAAAAGAAAGAAAGAAAAAGATTAGAAGGGGCTATCATTAGAAGTGATGCCTTTACCAACTACTACATTCAAAAGCATCCTCATTAGTAGAATCCAACATCTCGATCATTGAGGGGTCAACAAACACAATGACTAAAGGTACACCTTCCGGATATCTAAACTAAATTGGAGTATATAGACACAGGTTTGATTAGATAAAATCTGAAAAGACAACCAAAATTCACTTCACCTATCTATGAACTCCAAGAACAAACTATCAACAAAATCTAGTAAATACCTACAAGAACTGAACACATTAGAAAGGATCTTACCTTTGAAGGATTAAAAATAGTACAAGATTCACACTTCATGAATTACAAAAATATACCAAGTGTCATCTCCCAATTTAATTATTTAGATGAATATTTATTACTTAACTTTGATTTAGAATATATTTTAATATTAAACTAGATAAAATAGGACACATATTAGTTTATATAAATAGTCAATTGATACTAAGTTCTATCAGAAATACTAATGGAGAACAAAAGGCATATTCTTCTAAAAAAGAAAAAAGAGTATATTAATTTATTGCATGAATAGAAAATTATAGTCTAATTATAAAAAATGAGAATCCCAAAAACTGACTTTGTATTTAATTTTGGACAAGGATATTCACAATTTATATGACGTAAATAAAAATATTTACTAAATCTAGATAAACAAAATAATGCTGTTCAAATATTTGATGATGTATCGTCGATATGTTACAGTTCTAGTCCTACCCTTTACTGCAAAACGCATGGAAATTTACCATCTTACCCTTATTGCTAAACGCACCGTTATATTTACAATCACCCATTACAAGGAGCGAAAATGGGAGAAGAGCAGAGCGCCTGTTCTCTGCCACTGCTTTGGATAAAATTCCCCACCGCAGCTCTTTTGACGAACGATTCTCCTTAAGTCAAACCTGATTTATTCATAATTCGTTTAATATAATTCGATTACTCAAATTGGTATAATTGTTTACTAATCTCTGGCATTTAGGGTTACTCAGATTGGAAATCATCTTTATACTCGAAATTCTCTGAAAAAAATGGTGCCGCCGGAACAGTTCCCCACCCTTTTACGTTTCTCCATCATTTTTTTGGATGCGAAAACCTTTCGGCATCGTCACTCTTTCCGATCCCTTTTTCTTCTATGGCCGAAAAAATAAAATGGATGACCCCAAGCTCCGACAAGACAGATTACCTACAAGTGAGTGAGCTTTCACGCCATGAGGTTTTGCAATTGTCTACGTTGAGGAGCTGGACCGCTTCCTGCTAAGGAAGAAGGAAAATCCGCAGGGCCCATCGGATTTTCTCGGTCCTGAAAATCGTTCGGCCACTCTGTGTGCTTAATAAACACGTGAGCAAACCGGAAGTTTTCTACGCCTCATCCTTAGACTTCTACAACGGATACCAGCTCTTCACCAAACAAGCACAGTGTGATCCTATCATTGACGACGTGGCTTGCCTTGCCTGTTGCTACACCCGCTTCAGCCTCTACATCATTACCGATAACAAAGGCGTTGTCGGGGGTTTCATCTCTTACAAGGATAATGGCATACTGATGAGTTGCAAAAAGGTGAAGATTGGAGGAATGGTCGTTCCGTTTGATATCAACAAGGTTACTGATTTAGATAGTAAAGCCTACTTCATACTGTTAGTAGAAAAGGAGGTCACATTTGTGTAACTGAAGGAGGACAAAATCCACGAACGATTCAATTGCATAATCTTGACAGGCAAAGGATGCCTGATGTCGCCACAGGTCATTCTTGAGAAAGATGAGATTGGAGCTGAATATTCCGGTGCTTGCCTTTGTAGACAGTGATCTGTATGGGGTGAGAATTATGTCGGTGTATACATGTGGGTCAAAAAACTTGTCTTTCCACAAGAGAATCTAATCACTCCAGATATCAAGTGGCAAGTGATGTTGAGAAGTTTAAATTATCAAATAAATGTTTGTTGTAGTTGAGCAAAGGGGATATTAAAGGTACAAAGAAATTGTTGAAGGAAGGTTTTATGAAGAAGCACTTGCTTGGGTTGAAGAGGTGGGTAAGATGCTGGAGTTGAAGCAAAAAGTCGAGATTTAGGGTTTGAACACTCGTGGACTCAAATTCTTGATGGAGACTTATTTGCCGTGTAAGCTGAAAGATAGGGATTGGATTTAATTGTATGGTTTAATGCATTTATTTTGATTTGTAAATACTTTGTAAATAAAACTGGTTTAAATATTTTGTAATGGAGGCATTTCAATGTGCATCCGCAATCTCTATGTTAATGGTGAATCTTCTTTCAATGATGGATTAATCCAGGCCCTTGATGCTGATAGGTTATTTCATGACTTTGCAATTGATCAATCTAAGAGAAAAGATAAATGCTTGTGGAGTAATTTACAACCGTGCCTGATATATCTTATGGTTGTGTAGTTTAGTGTAGTTATTTGATATCCAGGTTCCCAACTTTAAATCGTTGGATACAAATGCAAACTAACCTTCATCGAGTCTTAAAATTTGCTGTAACAACCAAGCAAACAGCGGATGATGTCAAGCTTAAACCTGAAGCAAGGTCTGTTAAGGGATTCTGTTAGCATGACAACGACTGGGATGCAGAAGTTGATGATGTTGTTTCCGGCAGTAATATTTCAACGGCGTTGCCATACCCAATTGGTGAGAGGGTTACAGCTTCTGATTCTTGGCAGGATCCTACAAAATCTGAAGTTACCGAACTTGATTTTACGGTTTTCCTTTCTTTTGATTGGAAGGATGAAGATCCTATATGAAAGCTATTGTTGTTCATTATTTCTAGTTTTGGCATCCCTATATATCAGTGGTTTAATTATGTCTTTTGCTGATCCCTTTGGCCATCTTTGTTACATTGTTCTAGATGTTTTTTAAGTGTGCTGCACCCTAGTATTCTTGGTTAATTTGTTCTTGAGTTTTTGTATTTGGTAAATTGGAAAGCCCTATGTGACAGATAAAATGCCGATAAGAACTACATATAGCAGAAACTCTGCAACTTGATATTGTGATCTGATCTCCTTTTGAAACTTACAAACTGTTGCCCCTAGTTTATGACTCACATAGCCACACATACATATCATATATACACATGCACAACTTTTATCCCCCTGCTGAGTTTTTTGCCTTTCTGTTTCTGGCCATCTATGTATATTACAAATTATTTTACAAATATTAAATATGCTTAAGTACCCTGTAAGGGAATTATGAGAAGTTTTCACTTAGATGTCTATTGAAGATTTTGATATTTGGGATATCTATTTTTCCCCTGTGGAGGATCAAAAGACAAAGATGTTGTAGTAAGTGGCTTTTCTTTGTTTTGGAGTTGATGCAGTTGTGGTAATCTCCTTGTGAATCTGGAGAAACTTCTATTTCGTTGATGATCTGTGCCTAAATGATTTTTTATTTTATGAATGCTGCTGTTGGTCTTATGAGTATTTTGTGTGCTGTTTATAGGTGCCGCTTTCTCTGTGCTCTGATGAGTTAGTGTCTGCTAGAAGTGCCTTGGACTTGTGTATTAATCAGATGAAGAATGTATCGAGCTCCCAACAGTTGCCTGAGGATGCATCCATGGAAATAATTGGTCGTGCATACCATGCCATAGGGACGATTGTACAGGTATTTACCTTTGCCCGTCCCCTGGAGTCAAAGTAACTCGAAGTAATGGTTTCTACTATCTTTGTGCATCATGCTAGTCATTCCAAATCCCAAATTCAAACTAGGGGCAATGGCGTGGACTTTTTACTGCCTTCTGTACTGATGGCTTATGGCATCATTGTCTGATTTTCTTTAGGTTGCCGTTTAGCTTTTAATACTGATTGACGGTTTCTCTGTTGCATATCAGGGACTAGTGTATTGTAGGTCCATCCTGAAAAAGCTTACAGGGGTTAGTGATTTGTCGAGCAATTATGAAAGAAGTAGGGATGCTGATGATGCATCATCTGATGCTGGTAGCTCCAGTATGTGTAGTCAATCCACGGATGAGTTATCTGAACTTCTCACGCAGGCAGACATCTGGCTAGGATGCGCTGAGCTGCTTCAAAGCCTCTTGGGGTTGGGAATCGTTGCTTCTCTTGATGATATTGCTGATAAGGAGTCATCTGCACGTCTCCATGACAGATTGATTGTATATGAACGAGACAAGCAAGGCTGCATATACTTGCAAAAAGTGTAAGGTGAACATTATGCCTGTAGATTGTCCTCGTTCATGCCTGTGGTCTGTAATGGTTTTGAGCTTATGAAAGTTGGGCTTCCTTGAGATTGACGTTGTTCCTGTGTGGAATGCATGGGGACATGCTTTGCTTCGGATGGAGCACTATGCACAAGCTTTGGTGGAGTTTAAGTATTTCAACTTTATGTTTTGCTTACAAAGTTTCAAACAGGTTGCTCTAGAAGTTCTCTCTGTCTCATTCCTCTGAAGTGGGGATACAGATGGTCTCATTCATTATTTCTTGTTCCATGCTTTTCAGGCAAGCTCTGCAATTGTATAAGGGAGATCTTGCACCTTTTGTCTCAGAGATAGTTTATACAATAGAGGGAGGTCCACCAGTTGATGTTTCAGCTGTTTGTTCCGTGTAAGATATCAGCAACTTATATGGCTTAATACCTGTCCCTGATATTGCTTTAAACTTCTTTGTGGCCGCCAATGAATTAATAACTGAGCAACTTAGCCCAATGATCCATGCTGGTCTTTGCCTCTAGGACTTCTGCTACCATCAGCTAGCAATTATCCGTCTATAGGCACTCTAGATTATAGTAATCTGTAAAAGTTGCTGGATTTGGCCGTTTGGATGAAAAGGCTGTAAAACCTAATTTGGCTCAGTGTTTTGTATTTGCTGTATAAACTTGATAATCTGCACTCAACTGACAGTCTTAAATCAAACTGAAGTGGGTGGATTAAATGTAACTTTTTTCACAACCAGGCCTTTTTAGTTGATAAAGAAGCATTTAATGGTGACATGTCACGTTAGCAATATTGGAGTGAGGACAAGATTATTTTTTGGTTCTATTGTTTTTCAAACAATAAAAGCAATAGAACCAATAAATAATAGAACCTTTATTCTGAATTGATATCTTAGACACCGTCACATTTACCATTTCTCTATAATCACCCTTGGCCATAATGCGGCAAGATATTTTGCTGTTTCTTTGACTCGCCAAAGTCTTTGAATGCTATCTTTATTTTTCCTTGTGTTTTCAAGCTCGATGTGAACGAGTTGGATCTTCAACCCCCTTCCAAGATATGCTGTTAAATACCCAAATGGCATTAGCATTCCTGCGTTTTGTGGTTTATTCAAGCTTTGTGTTTATCCTTCGACAGGTTGTTGATGGAAGGCTGATTTTTGTTGAAGTTGCCAAGACAAGTGGAATAGAAGGTGCTGCGTCTTGATTAGAAGGCTCGTTTTAATGCCTCTTGTGGATAGCTTATAACAAATGCCTTAGAGTTCTAGTGTTGGACGACTAACAATATATTGTTTCTCTTTGAAACATTTTTTATTTCAAGGGGAGTTACCACTACCTCACAAAGAAAATAAAAAAGAACTCTTTCAAATGGTACGTGGTGTATGTATGCAGTGAGCTTAATTTTAAGTATGCCTTTATTTTATTCATCTACCTGCATTTTCTTGATGCAACAAAACTAATAAAAATGGTTTGTATTAACAAAACTTAAATTTTAATTGGGAATTTTCTTTAGAATGAAATACATGGTCTCTTTATAAAAATTAGTTTTAATTAAAAAAAAATAAGTATTCTTACATGGTATATAAAACTTAGGTTTAAGAGACAATTCACATACCTAAGTTTGCAATCAAAAGTGATTTTCAAGCAAATGTATTAATCCCGTGATGAAACCTATTCACATTAACTATAAAAGGTTGTGTTAAAATATTTGATTTGAATTTCTTCACACTACCTAGATTTTATTTAGGAATCTTCTTTAAGATTAAGTATTTGTTGTCTCTTTGCAAACTCATTTTCAAGAAATAAAACTTCAATGAATAACACTATGATTTTTTTGACCTTCAAAGGCAAACTACTTGCTTGAACCTTAATAGTTGCTTTTGTGGTTCCATGGAGTTAAGTTGAGTTTTGAGGGGGCACCTCTTCAACACTTTAATGCCTTTCGTAAGTTAAAGTGAGAGATGTGTTGATTCCAAATGATTGACGGAAGCTTAAGCTAGTAAACTAATGAAAATGCAATGCAAAGATTTCATGATTGGGCGTAGGAAAGCACTTTTTTCCTTCACATTGTTGGTTCTTTATTCTGTCTTGGAACCTCTTAAAATGTTTTCATTTTGAACATAACTTCAATCAATTTTATTTATTTTTTCAATTTAGCTTTGTTCTTTTGCTTTAATCTTATAAGTGAGGAAGACCATTAGACCATCTCCATCGTGGATTTCAATAAAAAAATCTAAATGGGGCAAAATAAGCTTTTGCTTTTAAGCTTGGTAAATAAATGTCTCTTATTAGAATAACATTAGTGTTTTTAGTTATTAGAATTTGTTTTAAGAACTAATGATGTATAAGGGGGATAAAACTTTGAGCCCAAGGTTTTCTTTAATGGAAGATGGAATGTTATAGGTCTAAGTCTAGGCCCTCTTGTTGTGTCAGGCCCGTGTTATTGTAAGCCCAAGTTCCTATTGTCCTTTACATTTTATACTGTGTGTAATGATTACGGGACCTTCATGGATGAAAATTAATTAGTTTGGCAGTTCAGAGAAAGCTGCTACCGTCTCCTCTCCTGGTTTCCAGGGATTATTCCTCCCACAAGTCCAAATTCAGACCTTAAAATCCAAATCCCATTTATGTTCCACCTAAACGCCGCCCCACCGGCCAAGAACTGCCCACCTCGCAGCAAGATACAGTTAAAGTTCCTTGCGGAATGTAAAAAGCCAAGGCAGATTTAATATGGGGGAATTTTCAAATGAATTTTAAGCAACATGAGACGTATGTCACTCTATTCTTTATTTTCTTTAATTGAAAAAAAATTGTGTCAAAACTTGTAATAAGGTAAAACCATTCATCTTATTCAACATTTTGTAGGAGAAGAAAAACCACACATCAAAAATAATCCAAAAAAATTCTGACATCATTCCAATTTGATACCATGATTTTCAGAACAAAACATCCTAGAAGCAAGAATCAAATTTGTACATCAATTAGGTGGCATTTTGATTCATGAATTTCACATCAGCAATTTAAAAAAAAAAAAAAACACCCAGCAAAAGCAATTTCGATGTCTCATCTAACCCTTAGAGTAATGACAAAGGGTGATGTTACAAGATGGGGTGGAAAAAAATAAAAGGGAAGAAATCCGGGTTGTAAATTGCATGTTGAATGATTTTCAGATGACGAGCTTCAAAGGATATTCATAGGATCGGCCCTCTTGTATGTTTTAGGCTGATTTCCCCATATTAAATCTGTTGTAGCCATAGCCCAGTCCAATATAAAAGTCCTGTGGAGCTGGAAAGAAAAAAATAAGGATCAAGCTGCAATAATCATTCATATAAGAAATCAAAATTTCATTTAGTGTAGCTTGGTGTTTTTGTTTTTCTTATTTGGTTGGTATTTTTCTCTTAATAACATGGGTACGGCACTGTGGGCACATAATGATCCCTTCGGCAGGAGTTAGATCATATACAACAAGGTGATAGCTTCCCATTTGGAACTTGAATACTCAAAAAGCTACGAAAGTTCAAGAATTTTGGTAAGCAATTCAAGAGATGTTGAAGCTGAAAACAAAGAAAAGATTCATTCGTTGATATACATACCAGGGTTTGACGTCCAGAAGCAAAAGATATACAAGCAGTGTATATCAAGCGAAGAGGAGATGAAGGAGGGGAAGATTAGAAGGGTTTCGTTTAACTGTACCAGTTTAAAGCCAATGTGGCAGGAACTAACAGCTTTTGGGTATATATAGCAGTTGTGACATTTCTTGAATTGCTTATCTGGTAAATCTCTCATTGCTTATCTAGTAAATCATCTTTATGTCCAAGGCTTTATGTGCAAACACGCGCGTAAATGTGTTTATGTCCAAAGCCATGGTTTGATTGTTGCTTTTCTTCTCAGGTATGTCGTTTTACACCACAAATGAACGACTGAAGAAGTTGTTTTCGGCGTTTGGGGTAGTTACAGAAGGTGTGCTTTATTCATTACCCTTCTCTTTGTTTTAAATTTTATGGGTTGTCAATAATCGGTCCGTTTTTGCTTTGGGATTGTTTGATTTGCACTTATAGCTAGGTTAATTAAAGACCCAAGAACTCGAAAACCCTAAGTTTTTGGCTCTTTGTCGTTCGAGTCGAAGGCTGAGCCTCAGAAGGCTTTGAAGGCAGTGAATGGCAGGGTATCGTCTCTCTTTTCCCTGAAAATCCACTATAAACTCGCTAGAAGGGTTTTTTTGGGGTTAATCTCTGTCTAATTTTTTATCAAGTTGAATTCAGATTACTGATATATCTTTACCTGTATTAGTTAAATCAACTGGGGTTCTTACCACAACAAGAAGTGAGGACTTTCTTGCCTTTTTTTTTTTTAAAAAATTTTATTAACAATATATCTGGTTTTCTCAGAAATATCGTCTTTATTGTTCATAGTTTTCCGCAAATATGAAGCTTAAAGATCAGTAATCTTTGGAGATTCTTAAGAAGTGGAAGCAAAGTAAAGATGCTTTCAAGCAATGCAATGGAGGTCAACATTCTTAGGAGTAACCGGGTAGTGTTTTGACTAAATTGATTATAGTCTCTGTTCTAGTGCAATACCCCTGAATCTCATTCAAGGTTAGCATTCAAGTTAAATTAGATGCCATAACTTGCCTGTAATGAGACTCATTCTTAGAGGCACTTATTTCTAATACCTAAGAGTTACAGTCAAGACTAGGATGTCAGTTTAGATCAGTGGTTTTCTTTTCAATCAGTGTAGAGTTATCTGGACTTTATAACATAGTTGATTCATATTGGTCGATAGTATTAAGGGTTTATGTAGTGTTGTGTTAGTCATTTCTTCTACCTGAGCTCATCATTCCACTTTGAATATGTTTCCAATTCATTGTCAGTTAAGATGAGGTCGACAACTTCAGTTGCTGGGAATTTCAAATGAGTTATTTGGCTCCATATATTTCTCACAGTGCATTATCATCATCCAAAATTATTGATGAGTGGAGTTTATGTGTACGAGAGGAAAAGAACAAAATAAAAGGACCTTGGATGGTTTTTCTTTTCTACCTCAATATCCTTTTTTCACCAAGCAGTGAGCGGGCAGGAGCTTCTTTCAGTACCACGATCCCGTCTTCTGTATTCAACAGGTACAGACATGTACCTATTTATTCCCTCTATTGTTGCAAGACTTCTACATTTTATAGCTTGGTCATTTAACTTATTTATTCGCTCTATTGTTTAGTTCTTTGAGACAATTTATTCATAGTTAGTAATGCCCTCCAAATGCATTTTGTAAACTTGTAATTAAAGAATAAATACTCAAATTTGCATAATAAACAAGTTCCCAAAGAAAATGTTAAATTTAGGATGGACCTTAGATGGTCTACCTTTTCTTGTAGTAATTAGTGTACAAATAGCTAGAAACTAGAGAGACAAATGGACTCTTTCCATATGCTGATATAAGTTTGTAGAGTAAATCCAGTTCCTTCGAAAATGCTAAATTTAGGAGAGACCTTAGATGCTGAGATAAGTTTTTCGAGTTCTTTTCTTGAAGTGATTAGTATATATGTGACTAGCAACTAAAAGAGACAAAGGGAATATTTCTATATGCAGAGATAAGTTTGCAAAATAAATCTAGTTGTTGAAGAAAATGTTAAATTTAGAAGGGAAATTAGATGGTTTTCCTATTCTTGAAGTCTTTAGTGCTGGGATGAATAAACTTAATACCTGAAAAATATGTTGAATTTAAGAGGAACTTTAGATGGTTGTCTTTAATGTACATGCAACTAACAACCAGAAGAGAGGGAATCTTTCCACTTGCTAGTATAGTTTTGAAGAAAGCCCAATTACAAATCCTAATCTTTTACTCAATTCAAAGTCAATCCAACAGTACCGGTCTTTAGGACCGCCTTCACTAATCATGTGCAGGTATCACCACCAGAAAGCTTCTCACAACCTCTGGAGTTGGCTCTCTTCACTACCCTTGCTTGCTGAAAATGGAGAGGGAAGCTTCGTTCTTGATTAGATTTCTTGTACAAATATTCACACTTAATATTGTTAATTGGTATTTGTGTATAAATTGGGGGTTGTACATACGTATTTTTTCAAATCAAACAAAAGCAACACAAATACTCGTGAACACAAATAACCCGGTCACCTGTAAGAATCCATAACTTTGGAACATGGAGCAAGCCGATGTGAATTGTACTCGGTGCGCGAAACAAGCTTGCATTCATCAATGGTTCACTATTGCGACCTAGCCATAACACCACCTTATCCAACCAGTGGGAACCCTGCCATCAACATTGTTTCTCTTACAACGCAAGTTGTCGGGGGTGGGGCGGTTGAATTAGAGAGTTAACGTGGTTGAAAAGGTTAAATCCAACACTAATTGTTGTGAATCAAGCTTTATGTCTCTGATCAGCTAGCGTGTTTATAGAACAAACTATCTCTTAAGAGTTATGTCGCATGGGAACTAGAACATGTTTAACAGCCGGAGTTTTTACCATTTGCAATTCAGAGGGCTACAAAGAACCGAGATACAAAGAACAAACTGATATTAGGCGTTTTGACTATGTATTAATGTAATCTTTGCCAAACAAACAATCACAAAATTTGTTTGAATCAGAAGAACTTTGAAACAACAAGGTAAAGACTGTAGAAAGTTATGCAAACGGATTTACATGCTTCAGCAAGTCTGGTTTCCCCATATTAAATCTGCCTCAGCTCTTGTCCATCCCAATATAGTAGTCCTTCCCTGCATTTCAAACGTGTTGGAAACAAATGTATATCTTCCTTCATGATGTCCAATTTCAAACGTTTGTAGCACCCAACTTCTTGTTGCATTTCACACAATGGACAAATGCAAATGTGAAGTTATTATACCTAAAATAATGTGTTGGACCATCGATCACCACGTTGACACTGCAAATCAAAGAAAGAAGTGTAATCTTTAATAAAGCTTATAAGAGAAGAGATTAAGTTGGTAAGTTATTATGTAAAGATTGCTAGAAATGGGTATAAGTCCTTAGAAGTTAGTTCATAAGTTAGAAAAATATTTTTATGTTTAAATACCATATAAATATATATGTTTTCAGTATTAGATTTTTGTCCTTAACATATCATAATACTAAGTGTACCTTGGACTCAAAGTTAAATGGGATCAAATTCATACTTTTGAAATACCAATCATATTTTAAGGACCCAAAATTAAACAATAATTGAAGTAGATTAATTTAGTTTTTTCTACCTATTAGAAATCAATTTAAAATTTAACTTAAAAGTTAACTTTATAACTTGAGACTTTCATCCTTAGCAAAAATTAAGACTTCTTTTTAGGATTTGAGATAAAAAGGAAAACTACTTAATCAGGGCTACCTAGAGTAGCCATTTACATGCACTACCATTTAAAGAACCAATTTATTAGCTCTTTTGTTGGCTATTGCATTGACAATAAAATAAATAAAATAAAAAAGATGGAACTTTCAATTTTCAAACTAAGGTCTGAAGATAAAAACTAAATAATCTTTAAAATTATTTGTATACTAAAGCATATACAAAGATGAATGAATAAATTGATTAAAATCAAACTTGTTTGAATAGCATCTTACGATTTCTTAAAGCATATATAGAGAATTCTCTTTTTTGCTAGAGGTCTAAGAATGGTTTCAACATCGTCTATACCTACCAAAACAACCATTGCATTTATCATAATTAGATATGAAATGGAACAAAAATTATTTCAATAATTGAAATTAATAAAATTGGAAGTAATAATCAACAAACTCAATTCTTCAAAATCAGGAACTAGTGTCATAATCTTATGGATTAGCCACTCTTTTGAATGAATGTTGAGGTTTTCCTCTTTTGTCTTAACTGATTCTTTCTTCGCACCCACTTGCGAAGCTGAAATGAATAAGAAGATGTATTCTTGCCTTTTCTCTAGCTTTTCTTGGATTTTATGGAGACATACTCTTGGTTATTTGAAACACTTTCTATTGTCCTTGATATTGCATTTCCAACATATTTACCCTTTTTCTTTTTCTGTCCTTTCTCAATACTGGGTTTGTTACTAGCAGTCTCACTGCAAGAATCATTTGATTCAGTTAACTTACTTGACTCATTTCCAACTTTTGCTTTTGGTAATTGATCAAACAACATAATACAAGAAGACCTTGAAATACTAAAGGATTTTGTCTTTTTCTCAATGTAATCATACACATCCTAACCACAAAAAAGACAAAATTGCAAGCATCAGATTTTAGGATAGACAAGATTGTTATCAACAACATAAAATATCTTCCACACTAGGCTTTTGGCTTTATTAAAGCAAAGAAGAAAAGAAAGCTATGAAAGATACTTTTCAATCAAGTGGATTAAGCTAAGAAAATGGATGAAGGGGAAAACAAGGTGGACATGCTAATGTACAACAAAAAAAGAATGCACATAGCTCTAATGAATACATTTCTACTTATTCCTAGCCTTTGTTCAATTTATTTTTTTATTTTTTCACTCCTATCTTAATTAAACTAATCTAGCATCTTAGTAGGTTTACACTGCTAAACAAGTAGCGAAAGTGATAAATACATACATATAGATGGCTGAATGAGATTCCTACTTCAAAGGATTAGTATAAGATCAATTAGAGGACCATACCTTGATAAACCCATTGCTAAAAATATATAACTTTCCAAAAATGACTTCTTTGTTGCACTACAAAACAAGACACAAACAATTTATATATGAATTGATAAATCAAGAGTAAAAGCAACATGTTTCCATGCTGTTAGCAAGTCACCTTGACAGCCAGTTAAATAGATGGACAGAGGGACAACATTTTATGCGCGTCCTGGGGTGCAAATGATGCAAGCAACATAGAAAGTGAATCAATCTTGTGTTGATCTAGGCAGTCCATGTACATCAAAAATAATTCAAAAGTGTCTCCTCGGATTTGAATTAAAATTTTGTGCATGAGAATCCAACAAATGTTGTGACTACATATTAAATTCAATGACTAAGAAATAGAAAAAAGAAAAAAGAAACATAAAAAAGAAAAGAAAAGAAAAAAGAATAGAGAAAAAGAAGTAGGTTTGCAATTTCTATCTACCCACAAAACCAATTTTACTAGTTCATTTTCCCCTTTATAGATGCCAACAGACATCTCATTCATAAATCATAAATAATAAGGTGAATATTATACAGCTCAAAGCTTGACATCCACAAGTTTCTCACGCAACACAATAAGGTAAAAGTCCTAGTGCTTGAATAAATCTCTAGTAAATGCTTATAAAATTAAAACAGAAAAAGGGTGGACAAAAGAAAGAAAGAAAAAGATTAGAAGGGGTTATCATTAGAAGTGATGCCTTTACCAACTATTACGTTCAAGAGCATCCTCAGCAGTAGAATCCAATATCTCGATCATTGAGGGGTGAACAAACACAATGACTAAAGGTACACCTTCCGGATATCTAAACTAAATTGGAGTGTGTAGACACAGGTTTGATTAGATAAAATCTGAGAAGACAACCAAAAATTCACTTCACCTATCTATGAACTCCAAGAACAAACTATCAACAAAATCCAGTAAATACCTACAAGAACTGAACACATTAGAAAGGATCTTACCTTTGAAGGATTTAAAAATAGTACAAGATTCGCACTTCATGAATCACAAAAATATACCAAGTGTCATCTCCCAATTTAATTATTTAGTTGAATATTTATTACTTAACTTTGATTTAGAATATATTTTAATATTAAACTAGATAAAATAGGACACATGTTAGTTTATATAAATAGTCAATTGATACTAAGTTCTATCAGAAATACTAATGGAGAACAAAAGGCATATTCTTCTAAAAAAGAAAAAAGAGTATATGAATTTATTGTATGAATAGAAAATTATAGAGCCTAATTATAGAAAATGAGAATCCCAAAAACTGACTTTGTATTTAATTTTGGACAAGGATATTCAAAATTTATATGATGTAAATAAAAATATTTACTAAATCTAGATAAACAAAATAAAGCTGTTCAAATATTTGATGATGTATCGTCGATATGTTACAGTTCTAGTCCTACCCTTTACTAATAAACGCATGCTTACCCTTATTACTAAACGCACCGTTATATTTACAATCACCCATTACAAGGGGCGAAAATGGGAGAAGACCACAGCGCCTGTTCTCTGCCGCTGCTTTGGATAAAATTCCCCACCGCGGCTCTTTTGACGAACGATTCTCTTTAAGTTCAACCCGATTTATTCATAATTCGTTTAATATAATTCGATTACTCAAATTGGTATAATTGGTTACTAACCTCTGGCATTCAGGGTTACTCAGATTGGAAATCATCTTTATACTCGAAATTCTCTGAAAAAAAAATGGTGCCGCCGGAACAGTTCCCCACCCTTTTACGTTTCTCCATCATTTTTTCCGATGCGAAAACCTTTTCGGCATCGTCACTCTTTCCGATCCCTTTTTCTTCTATGGCCGAAAAAATAAAATGGGTGACCCCGATCTCCGTCAAGGATATCTGTAAATCGCTCGAACAAGTGATGTTGAGAAGTTTAAATTATCAGATAAATGCTTGTTGGAGATGAGCAAAGGGGATATTAAAGGTACGAAGAAATTTTTGAAGGAAGGTTTTATGAAGAAGCGCTTGGCTTGGGCTGAGGAGGTGGGTAAGATGCTGGAGTTGAAGCAAAAAGTCAGATTCAGAGCAAGTGATGTTGAGAAGTTTAAATTATCAAATAAATGCTTGTTGGAGATGAGAAAGGGGATATTAAAGGTACGAAGAAATTTTTGAAGGAAGGTTTTATGAAGAAGCGCTTGGCTTGGGCTGAGGAGGTGGGTAAGATGCTGGAGTTAAAGCAAAAGGTAGAGATTCAGGGTTTGAACACTCGTGGGCTCAAATTCTTGACGGAGACTTATTTGCCGTGCAAGCTGAAAGATAAGGATTGGATTTAATTGTATGGTTTAATGCATTTATTTTGAATTGTAAATACTTTGTAAATGAGACTGGTCTGAATATTTTGTAATGGAGGCATTTCAATGTGCATCCTCAATCTCTATGTTAATGGTGAATCTTCTTTCAATGATGGATTAATCCAGGCCCCTAATGCTGACATGTTATTTCATGAATTTGCAATTGATCAATCCAAAAGGAAAGATAAATGTTTGTGGAGTAATTCACAACTGTGCCTGATATATCTTATGGTTGTGTAGTTTAGTGTAGTTATTTGACATCCAGGTTCCCAACTTTAAATCGTTGGATACAAATACAAACTAACCTTCATCGAGTCTTAAAATTTGTTGTAGCAACCAAGCAAACAGCGGATGATGCCAAGCTTAAACCTGAAGCAAGGTCTGTTACGGGATTCTGTTAGCACGACAACGACTGGGATGCAGAAGTTGATGATGTTGTTTCCAGCAGTAATATTTCAACGGCGTTGCCAAACCCAATTGGTGAGCGGGTTGCAGCTTCTGATTCTTGGCAGGATTCTACAAAATCTGAAGTTACCGAACTTGATTTTACGGTTTTCCTTTCTTTTGATTGGAAGGATGAAGATCTTATATGAAAGGTATTGTTGCTCATTGTTTCTAGTTTTGGCATCCCTATATATCAGTGGTTTAATTATGTCTTTTGCTGATCCCTTTGGCCATCTTTGTTGCATTGTTCTAGATGTTTTTAAGTATGCTGCACCCTAGTATTCTTGATTAATTTGTTCTTGAGTTTCTGTATCTGGTAAATTGGAAAACCTATGTGACAGATACAATGTTGATAAGAATTGTGAAATGGCTGTAATGATGGAAGCTTAGAAAGGAACAAGAGAAGATGCATCAAACCCTAGATATTATGGGACATATCCTCCATGCTTTATTAGGTGTTGCATTTTAATCTTCTGGGAATCTTTTATTTAAAAGTTTCCAGGTCGGTGCTTGCATATCGGTTTAAAAAAATATGTGGATGCCGTTTCGTAATTCAGGTGAAATATGTATTAGACATGACAAAATGCATATAGTCATTGGCATGTCCTACTAAGATTTCCTCACTGTTCTTTTCCCTTTTATTTTCTTTTGGGGTTGGCGGAGGATGTTGGTTTTAGGTTTAGTGGTTTATGACACTCTCTTTTTCTTTTTTCCTTTCCTTATCTCTCTCCAATGTTTAGAATAATAGTTTTGGTGCTCTTTGTTCTCTTTAATAGGTTGTTTGATGAAGGAAAATGAATGCTCTTGTGCTGTCGGATTGCTTTCTAAGTCATGGAGCATCAGACCGCTTACTTCAGCTGCTCATTGAATGTGGGGAAGAGGGGCATTTAATCTCTGTACAACCTCAAGGGTTATGGTAGCCATAACATCTGGAGCAGTAGTTGGCAGTATTGCCTACGCTTGAAGGATAAACAACTGGCTGCTAGGCTTGCCCTCAAGTATGTACTAGTGGTTTCATCATTGTGATGAATGCTTGCTGATATGGGTGATACACATACTTATTTGTTTATAATCAGCTTCTCTTTTTGATTCTGTTACAAAAATTTGAAGCAATTTGATATCCAAGATTCTATGCTGTATTGCCTGCTGATATATTTCTTTTACGGTTTATTTTTTCTAGCAAAAGCTATCAGAACTTGGTTTGATTTAGAGATTGTGGAACCTTGGGTTGGGCAACCCGACTGGTTCGAGGTTCAGTTTTGGTATTTGTTTCTATTTCCATTGTGTTTTACGCCAACATGTGAATTGAAGCTCCTAGGGAGGAGGGAAGAAGAGGGAGAAGGAGAGGGGGGCCGGGGTGGTGGTGGTGTGGGGTGGGGCGGGGGGTTGTACTTCTTAGTTTAATGCGTACCTCATACACATTTGATTAATTCCTGACATTTTTAAGCTTTTTGTACAGATAGCAGAAACTTTGCAACTTGATATTGTGATCTGATCTCTTTGTGAAACTTAAAACTGTTGCCCCTAGTTTATGATTCACATAGCCACACATACATATCATATATACACATGCACAACTTTTATCCCCCTGCTGAGTTTTTTGCCTTTCTGTTTCTGGCCATCTATGACAGTCATGCTTTAAAGTTGGCAAAATGGTTCTCAAGTGTCTCAATTTTATTATATCTTCTGCTTCTCCAATGGGGCTGTACATTTGTAAATGATGAACTTATGCAGAATATTTTGTATCCATATACCTGTATGCCATATTCTTTTAGACCTTTTTTACTCCAGGTATATGCACAGATGGGAACTCGATGCTCCTCTGGGTGTTTTAACAATGTGCAGTTGCCAGCTGCTGCAAAGTGATCTGCTTAGGAAAGAGGTAATGGCTTTTCTTTTAATCTTAATTTACTTGATCGTATTTTTTATTTCAAATGCTGTATTGATTCTTTGCTTGAAGCTTGGTGTGATTCCTTTAACATCAGTTTTTCTGCTTTAGCCCATTAGTTTTCCTCAGTAGGTATGATTGTTTGGCTTGCTTAGGTGTTGCAAAGGAAACAGGCTTTGCAGAGGTACAGCCACATACTTGGTGCATATGACCATTACAGTAGCCGGCAAGAGGTTGTTATTCTCTCCTTTATCTGGATAAAGATGAAAACTGTGGACTAGAAAAAAATAAATCTCTGGACTAGAAAAAATAATCTAAGTCCTGCTTGGGATTATTTTGCAGAGATAATCTTTAATGGCAGGGTGAAGCAGAATGTAGGGAAGATCCTGAGGGGTTGGTGCTTAGATTAGCTGGGAAAGGAGCTGTTTCTGCTGCTTTAGGTGTGGCTGAAAGTGCAGGGTTATCTATAGATCTGCGGAGAGAACTTCAAGGCCGGCAACTTGTGAAACTTCCTACCGCAAACCTTTTCAATGGTGGAGGTCCAGCAGAAGCCTCATGGTTTCTTTCTTCGTTACGTGCCTCAAATGATGCTCTTCCAGTTGCCACAGATGCCGTGCAGTTGTTACCCAATTTACGGTCAAAACAACTTCTTGTAATTACTTGTCTTCTTTCTTGGAGATATGATTTGATTAACATTCATTTTCTTATTTTGGTAATGGAATTTAATGTTTCTGAAGTATGATTCCTTTTGTACCTTTTAAAAGGTTCACTTCTTTCTGAAACGTAGAGAAGGAAATCTGTCAGATGTTGAAGTTCTACCACTTAATCTGTGGGCCTTGGGTCTTCGTGTTCTGGCTGCCTTGCCTTTGCCATGGCAGCAAAGGTGTTCTTCTCTGCATGGAAATCCTCAATTGATCCTGGAGGTCCTTCTGATGTGGAAACAATGCAATCTGCTGCTCTGGTACTACAATTCTTATTTATTTTTCCTGTCTGAGCAAATACATTGATCAAAGTCTTTGAATGCAATGGGAAGGGTGGGTGTGCAGAGGGGGAGAGGAGCGGGTAACAGGGGCTTAAGTCACTTTAGTGGACAAAAACCCTTAAGCGGACCACAACAATAGGAGGGAAGAGAGGAAACGGGAATGCTTCACTAATATAGTGCAGGCTGCCCACGTGGTTAAGTTAGGCATTAGTTTGCTGGTACTCTGATGGACTTTCTTAATATAACGAAGGGCAGGATGGCGCGAATGGCAAACTGTTGAGAACTTATTAGGTGCCTTGACAAACATGCATATTTTTTTTTTCCCTGGTTCTTTTCTGAGTGCACATGGAACCTAATAACTAAGATAAACTAGTAGAGTACTTGAATGGCACAAGCAATTTCATAATCCAGGATACACTAAAGTGTCCATCTTGCTCCTTTATTTGGTTGTGACAGCAAATATCTAAGGATAGTAATTGAACAGCTTCAATGTGATATAAGCAGTTAAGTACTTGCTTTCAATGGAAGCTGTTGCTACGGCTGGTACTAAAACAGCATGTTTATTTTGGCTTCTGACCTTCATATAAGATAAGCTTACAACCCAATTACTTAACCGTACTGCAGCAAGATCCTCTAGGATAACCAGGAAGCTGAATATTGATGTATCTATAATTTTTTGAGTTATTTGTTTTACTTGACCACAGTGATAGAAAGCAGAATTTTACAAGTTCTTGAAAATAAATTCATACTGGCATATGGTATTTGTGAATTCTTTCTTGGACCCCAAATCCCAAAGGAGTCAATGCCCAATGTACTCCCACAGCAAAGCTTAGGCCCGATGTTAGACCAAATTCTGTTTAGGCCCATCAAATGGACATGGATGTGGAAATACTTAGGAGGGTAAGTTTTGTGTTGTTATTTCTCAAAGCCCCACTACTTTCGTCCCTTTTAACATCCCCTTCTTCTTTCTACCATATTTTGAAAACTCGTGAACTTGTGATTTTTCCATGCCATCAACGACCATACAGCCATGGTAAAAAGACCCAAAAAGGTTTAGTCATTCACACGCCCTTATCTCCATCGATTGGTTGCAGAAAGGTTGCAATGGAAACGTAGACAAACATCAAGAGGGAGAATGGGTGAGAGCAGTTGTGGGTTAAGTGAGAAGATAGTTGGTATCCTGGAATTCCACTGTCAAGTACTAGAACAAAGTGTAAAATGCAAAAGGAAACAGAAAAGTATTTGAATTGCCTCTGGCATTGCATGATTAAATTGTTCAGTTGTAATCCAATGCATCAATGCTTTAGTACTCATATTAATCTTTCATGGTTTGCATCACATACCTTCTCATCCCATACGGTGCTTCCAATAACCCTGCAACCTTTGAGCTTAGCCAACTGTCCAGCATACATTCCGATGGCTCCTGCCCCAGCGGAAATAAACGCATTTGACCCCAGCTTTAATTCTCCAATCACCTCTATTCCCACCCACACTGCAAAACCTAGCAACCATGTACTGCATCAATCATCAAAAGATGGTTGATGCAATGCTTTTAAGTCTCTACGTTTCTCACACTGGTAAGAAGTTGCAGGTGCGTCTCTGTGTAGAAGCTTGTTCTGCATGGGTAGCTGGAGCTAATGAAAAATGCAAATGCATCTATAGGATTGATGCTTCACTCTCGGGCGCTTCAGAAGCATAACTTGAGCCAATGATGATGTACTTTCCTGTAAATCTTCAATGTTTCCGTTTTGCTATTCTCTTCCATTGTGAATGTTGTTAGAACAAATGGCTTGATCCCTATGAACCTGTTAGAACAAGGTAAATTTTCCTTTATGGAACCTTTGAAAAAAAAAATTGTCGTAAGAAAGGAATTTAATTTTATATTTGTTATTCAATACTTTTATTAATTTAAAAATTTTATCTTATACTATAATATAAGTAAACAGTTTTTGTTGTACTGGTCCAAAATTTTATTAATTAATTACTATTGTGTTTATTTTGTCAAATTAAATCATAAGATTTAGGCAGGCCATGACAAAAACCAAAAGTTGTTGTCTATTATTCACCGTCTGGTCAGTCGAGTGTCGGACCGCGCGTGGGTCCACGTTCTCCTGAGTTCGGTCCAGTAGGCCTTTTAATGTGAGAAAAGATATAACGGGTATGTGGGGGGGGGGAGGCCCTGATTGGACGAGCACGTATTGAGCATACCAGGGTGGCAACCCACTCAATCGGCCCCAATACATTTTTGCTCTACTCAATCGGCCTGACAGTACGGACACTTCACCAAGTTTATAAGGTGAAGTGAAATACCCTTTCCCTCCCATGTGGAACACCAAAGAGAACTAACGAACTCCAAACTCATCCTTCAAGCGCCTATGGTGGCTAAATCGCATCAGTCTTCTGTCTCTCCCATTAAATCATTTGCGTGCAATGAGGCGGGTAATATCTGTGAAACTTCTCACCAGGGTTCATGCAAAAATGACTGCTTCTCAACAAGCAACATCAATCAATCTAAAGATTCTCCTGTTAATGGTCAGTTGGAGGATAAGATATCAGATTCATTAGCTAGTGGGACAGGCCATGATATGTCTGAGCCATGCAATAGCAAGAAATCTCAGGGACCAAAGAGGAGAGGGGATCTTGAGTTTGAGATGCAGATGGAAATGGCTCTTTCTGCAACATCAGTTTTGACTGGGGAGAACAAAATAGAGTCAGATGCAAGGGAATTAAACAGGGGAAGAATGCACTCTGTTTTGGCATGTTTTTTGTCCTTAAAAATCACAATGTATCGTGCAAAAAGAATTACATGGTAGATGTAGTATAAGAAACAAAAACTATGGAAGTAAATAAATAAAGTTTGTGGATTTTACCTAGAAAATTACAGGTTCTCATCATTTTAGAAGAATGTGCATGGATAAATTTGAAATTACTTGTGTACCCAAAGAACATCCACACTTTTGGTTTAGTGGTTCTTAAGCAGAATGTGGAGATTCATGAGTTTCTAATTAAATATCAATCTCTATTACCTAATCGTGGGATATTTTTGCTGAAATCCTCCAAAAGAAAATCTATGTATAATACCCATCAAACATTATGTCCTCTGCCATCCAGTTTATCCACGAATTTGTGTGCAAATGCTGAAAACTAAAGAAAGATGGTTGCGGGAAGGGCTGCAAATTAAAGCTAAAGAGCATCCTGTAAAGGTTGATTCTAGCTTACATGACTCACTGCTTTCTTTATTTGTGTTTCATTTCCAGTTAATATACATGTTCATTGAGTGATTTGTTCTCTCTGGCTAGGAGTTAAAACGTTCAGTAAAGCTTCACAAAGCACAGGTTCCTGAAGATGATGAATATGTTGGAGTTACTCATGAAGGAACTATTAAACTTTATGGAAAGTGGCAACCAGAATTATTGCATTTGCCTCGTGCTGTTAATGGCATTGTGCCGAAGGTGAATTGTTATCCTATATAATAGTTGGTTATTGAAAATTATGGATCATATAAAAAAAAACATTAAACAAATATTTTTTACTTTTTGAGCAGTCGTCAAGTTTTATCTCTTGGAACTACTTTCTAAAAATGTTTCAATAGCCTTTAATTTGGATGGGGAGATTGTATGTAGACATGTTTTTGACGTCACATAGACTTTGAAATTTCAAGCCAGAATTGGATGTGTGTTGATAATAACTGATCAAATGATTCTTACATACATATAGGAACTCAAAGCTTTTTGTTATGATGACAAACTTAATTCATCCAGAATGGTAGAAAATGGTAGCAAATTTAAATTTCCATGGTCTACTTTCTGGTTTCAAAACTTTTTTCTTTTTTTGGCCCTTTATTATTATTATTTTTTAAAATAATATCTATCAACTTTTGCTTTCCCTCAAAAGCTTTTGCACAGGTTTATGGTTTCAAAGCTTTGGGATAATTAGTCTTGAAAAGGACGAAGTGCTCCCACAATCTTTGGTCTGTTACTAAATAACCATTATTAGCAGGAAACCACTACCTTAAACTCCACTCATTATTAGTAGGTTTTGATAGATGACCTTTCTTCTTAAGCTATATGCTGGCTAAGCTTAATTTTTCCTTTCCCTCCGATGCATATAAACTCCACCCATTAACAATTTTGGATGTTGGCAATGCACTGTAAGAAAGAAATGAGGCCAAATACCTTGTACAGAATTCCTGACAACGTAAAGTTGCTGGTCTCATTTTGACTGACAATGAACTGGAAACATATTCAAAGTGGAATGTTGCACTGAGGTAGAAGAAACGACCACCTCAACACTATATCAACCTTTAATACTATCAACAAATATGAATCAATTACGGCATAAAATCCAGATGATAATGCAATGCTAGTCATGACTGTAATTCTTAGGCATTAGAAGTAAGTTCCTGTGCAAATGAGTCATGCTAGAGGCAAGTTCTGGCATCTAATCCAGGTATTGAACTACAGTGAATGAAAAAAGCCCCTTCCTTTAACTAATTTAACTTGAATGCTAATCTTGAATGAGATTCACGGGCATTGTACTAGGACAGAGACCATAATCAATTTCGTCAAAACACTACCCTAGTTACTTATAAGAATGCTAATCCCCATTGCGTGATAGCAAGTACACTTTGTTTCCACTTCTTAAGAATCTCCAAGGATCATTGATCTTTAGGCTTCATATTCCGGAAAACTAGGAACAATAAAACCGATTTTTTTTTTCCGAGAAAACCAGGTATATAGTTGATAAATTTTTAACCAAAATAAAGTACCCTCTTCTTGATGTGGTACAAGCCCCATTGATTTAACTAGTACATGGAACAATTTATCAATAATGTGAAGGCAACTTGCTTAGAAAATTAGACAGATTTATCCCAAAGAACCATCTAGCAAGTTTATAGTGGATTTTCAGGGAAACGAGAGATGTTACCCTGCTATTTATGGCCTTTAAAGCCTTCTGAGCCTGTGCCTCGACCCGGATGATTGAAAGCCAAAACCTTTGGGTCCTTGAGTTCTTGGGTCTTTAATTAACCTAGCTATATGTGCAAATTAAACAATCCCAAAGCAAAAAGGGACCAATTATTGACAACCCATCAGAGTTATAACAAAGAAAAGGGAAACGAATAAAGCATACCTTCTGCAACTACCCCAAATGGCGAAAACAACCTCTTCAGTCGTTCATTTGTAGTGCAAAACGACATTCCAGAGAAGAAAAGCAAGAATCAAGAATCACAACTGAAAACAAAGAAAAGATACGACCGCTGATATATATACGGCGATGACTTTGCGAGCATTGCATGAAGCAGAAACTCTCCCAAAAGCTCAAAATTGATACTGTTGAACGAGGCCCTTCTCATCTCCGCCTTCTTCATCTCCTCTTCGGTTGATATACACTGCTCGTATATCTTTTGCTTTTGGACGTCAAAGCCTGGTATATATCTCAACGAATGGCTCATTTCTTTGTTTTCAACTTCGACATTTCTTGAATTACTTCTCACAACTCTTGAAGTTTCATAGCTCTTCGAGTAATCAAGTTCCAAATGGGAAGGCTCTTCTCGATTGAAGATGATCTGCTTCCTGACCCAAGGATCTATCTGTGCCCAAGTTGCTATACCCATATTGCACATCGGCGAGACATATTTCGCAGGGTAACAACACTCCCTTAAATTTATCTTTCTTTATTTGATAAAAGGAAAGGTTACTGGAAACAACGTTTCTGAATTTGATTGTTATTGCACATCCAAAAGTATCACAGCAGTTTAGTGTTTGAAGATGCTTTTGGATGTCGTTATAGGCTTTAAACGATTCAATTTCCATGGTCAAGAAATAAAAACAGGGGTTGTTACTTCATTGTTTTGTATAGAAATTTGTCATTTTTTATGCCACGCATAATCATTGTTTATAAAAGAGGGAGATCTTATTGTCTTATACTTGTTTGTAATTGTTTCTACAGATTCCCATGGCCATCTTCTTTAAGAGAGTGTAAGATGTTATTCAAACATTTTTTTATATTGATCAATCTATTCATTTGTCTTTATATATGCTTTGGTATACAAGTAATTTTATAGATTACTTAGTTTTTATCTTTAGAGTTCAGTCCAACAATTAAAAGTTTCATATTTTATTTATTGTCAATACAACAAAGATTTTATGACAAATTGATCTACTATAACTATACTTAAATTTTGAGTTCTCAAAATATGATTAGTGTTTAAGGAGCATGCATTTTATTTCACTAAACTTAAAGTCTAATGATGGAGATTTTATATTAAAAAGATACAATCTTTTTATAGTGTTAAATATAAAAAATACTTTTCTAATTTATGAATTAACTTTTAAATTAAATTTTATATTTCTTTTAATAATTTTTATGTGATAACCTACCAACTTAATCTTTTTTCTTATATACCGCTATTAGAGGTTACAATTTCTTGTTTGATTTGTAGTGTCAATGTGGTGGTTGATGGTTCTGAACGTTATTGGGGCAATAATGACTACATATTTACATATTTCTATTGTATGCAATGCAACTCAAAGTTCGGCACCAAAGTTGTAAGTCTCATATTTGTTCTTCTACATTCTTTCATTTTCATGATCAGAGAAGTCCAAACTAATTCTTTATGTTCAGGTTCAATCTGTACGCCAATTCCTTGAAGGAAGATATATATTTCTATGGTAAGCTCTCAAGCCACGTTATTGAGAGAAAAACACCAAGAAACAAAAAAAAGAAAAAGAAAAACCAAAATTACTTGTATCATGTGGATGTAGGAAAGTTTATACAAACTACGTTAAATAAAATTTTATGTTTGTATACAAATGACAATTGCTGCTTGATCCTTACTTTTTCTTTCGAACATGTTTGTCAGCGGAAGTGGACTTGTATATTGGGATGGACAAGAGCTCAGGCAGCTTTAATATGGGGAAACCAACTTGCAACATAGAAGAGGCCAATCCTATGAATACCCTTTGAAGGCGTCACCTAAAAATCATTCAACAAGCTATTACCAAGGAAGGTTCTTTGTTTGTTTTTTTTCCTTTCCCTTTTCCTTTTCCTCCCTCCCCTTCTTGTAGTATCACCAATTGTCATTACTTTAAACATTAGATGAGTGATCAAAATTGCTTTTGCATGGTGTTTTGTAGCTGATGTGAAATTCATGAATCAAAATTCCATCCAATTGATGTACAAATTTGAATCTTGCTTGTAGGATGTTTTGTTCTAAAAATCATGGTATCAAATAGGAATAATCTCAAAAAGTCATTCAGATTGCTTTAATACATCACTTTTCTTCTCCTACAAGTTCAAAATGTTGAATAAGATGAATAGTTTTACCTTATTTCAAGTTTTGATACAAATATGTTTGAATTAAAAAGAATTAAGAATAAAGTGACATAAGTCTTATATTGCTTAAATTTCATTTGAAAATTCTTTTTATATAAAAGAAAAACTCATTGACTTTTGAGACAATTTTTAAATAGGAACGAGTTTTTTTTTAAAAATAATGTCAAACTCAAGTTTAAATTAGGCAGTGCTTTATTCATAAAACAAAAATCCCCGCAAAATGTATTCTAATGTTTGGGTGAGGTGGCATGTTCAAAATAGGGGAAAGAAAAGCTATGGATAAAAACAATCCAATTAACATTCTTAGATCATCCTAATTTGATATTGTAATTTTTAGAATAAAATAGCCTTAAATATTTAAGCTAGGTTCAAATTTGTGCCTCAAATTTTGATTCATGAATCTCACATTAACAAAAATACCACTAGAAAAGCAATTTCGATGGTGATCTAACCTTTAGAGTAATGATAAAGGGTGCAATTGAAAGACAAAAGAATAAAAAGGAAAAAGAAAAAAGAAAAAAGAAAAAAAGAAGGAGAAGAACCTTGTGGGGTAATTGCATGTTGAATGATTTTTAGACGAAGCCTTCAAAGGATTGGCCCTCTTGTACGTTGCATGCTGGTTCCCCTATATTAAATCTGCCCCGGCTCTTGTCCATCCCAATATACAAGTGCACTTTCGCTGATAGACGTGTTGGAAAGAAAAAGTAAGCATTGAGCAGCAATTGTCTTTTGTATAAGAACATAACTGGATTTCGAGGTCCGAACTGAGACTGGTGAGAGGGATAAGCCCTGAAAAACCAAACGGTTTCATGGGGAGGGAGAGGAGATGGTAGAAGCATTCTGTGTATAGAAAATAAAGGACAATAGGGACTTGGCCCCGACAGTGACATAGACCTAGGCTTAGGCCCGTAACACAGGTTTTGTCCATTCATTCACAGACGTGCTCAAGCGTACAAGAACGTAAAATTCAGTTTTACATATATACCAGGATGGCCTTGCTATTAGATCTTTGTGGTAAACTTAAATTAAAAGAAGACCTTCTAACTTTTGAGTTGGTTTTTGAATTGAACTTTAATTTTGCTATAAGAGTAAAACTTTTCCTACATCCATACAAGGGAAGTAATATTTTTTTATTTTTAGCATTTTACTGTGAGAGCTTACAATGGAAATGCATATCTTCTTTTAAAGCCTTGGCACTTATCGAACCTGAACATAAAAAATCAGTTAAGAGTTACTTGATCTTAAAGATGAAAGAATCTCAAATAATAAATGAGAGACTTATCAGATAACCAAATCAAGAAAAGTCACAACTGAAAACAAGGAAAATATACGTTCATTGATATATATTCCGCGATGGCTTTGCGATCATTGCATGAAGCAGAAACTCGCCAAAACATTGTTAGTTCCCGCCACACTGGCTCTTAACTGATACAGTTAAACGAAACCCTTCTCATCTCCGGTTCTTCCATCTCCTCTTCGGTTGATATACACTGCTCATATATCTTTTTCTTTTGGACGTCAAAGCCTGGTATACATGTCAACGAATGAATCCTCTCTTTGTTTTCAACTTCGACATTTCTTGAATTACTTATCAAAACTCTTGACGTTTCGTAGCTCTTCGAGTAATCAAGTTCCAAATGGGGAGGCTCTTCCTTGTTGAATATGATCAAAATCCTGACGAAAGGATCTTTTTGTGCCCAACCTGCCATACCCATATTGCACGTGGGCGAGACTCAATTCTCACGGTAACAACTCTCCCTTGGATCTTCGGGGTTTTCTTGGATAGTTTAATAGAAGATAAGAAAGATTGCTGCAAATAACATTTTGAACAGTAGTTGGATTATTTTTGAATTTGATTGTTCTTGGATGGATATTGAACCATTCGAAAGGATCTTTAGACTTAACATTTATGAATCTAAAAGCATCGTTCTTAGTTCATATTTGAATATATTAATTGTTTTTCGCGCACTCAAAAGTATTATAGTTATGGACTAGTGTTTGAAGATGTTTTTCAATTTCCATAGTTAAGAAACAGGACACGGGTTGCTACTTCATTGTTTTGTATAGAAATCTATCATTTTCTACGCCATGCATAATCATTGTTTATAAAAGAGGGAAATCCTATTGTCTTATACTTGTTCATAATTCTTTCTACAGGCTCAGGAGGGCATTGTCTTTAAGAAAGTGTAAGACGCTATTCAAACAAGTTTGATTTTAATCAATCTATTCATTCATCTTTATATATGCTTCAGTAAACAAGTAATTTTAAAGACTATTTAGTTTTTATCTTCATACCTTAGTCTGAAAATTGAAATTTCCATGTTTCTTATTTTGTTGTCAATGCAACAACTAACAAGAGAGAGAGTAAATTGGTTCTTTAGATGAAAGTGTGTGTAAATGACTACTCTAGGTGACCTTGATTGAGTAGTTTTTCCTTTTTATCTCAAATCCTAAAAAGAGGTTTTAATCTTTGCTAAAATGAAAGTCTCAAGTTATAAAGTTAACTTTTGAGTTAAATTTTAAAATTATTTTTAATAAGTAGAAAAACTAAATTAATCTACTTCAATTACTGTTTAATTTTGGATCCTTAAAATATGATCGGTATTTAAGGAGTATGAATTTGGTCCCATTTAACTTTTAGTCCAAGGTACACTTGGTTGAAATGATAGGGATAAAAGTCTCATATTGAAAACATATATCTTTATATAATATTTAAATATAAAAATATTTTCTTAACTTATGAATTAACTTTTAAGTAAGGACTTATACTCATTTCTAACAATCTTTACATGATGACTTACTAACTTAATCTCTTTCCTTATAAGCCTTCATTAGAGATTTCAATTCCTTATTTGATTTGCAGTGTTAACATGGTGATCGATGGTCCAACACATTATTCTGAGCATGGTAACTCCACATTTGTACTTGTTTATTGTGTGAAATGCAACAAGCAATTGGGCACTAAAAGCGTAAGTCTTTTATTTATTCTTTGAGATTCATTCATTTTTATCATTAGGGAACTTTGAATTCATTCTTTATGTTCAGGTTGAAATTGGACATCATGCCTTGGAAGGAAGATATACATTTATTTCCAACAGGTCTGAAATTCAGGGAGAACTAGTATATTGGGATGGACAAGAGCTGAGGCAGATTTAATATGGGGAAACCAGTCTGCCCATGGATGTAGGCACAACATGCTGAACCTTGTAAATCCGTTTGCATAACTTTCTACAGTCTTTACCTTGTTGTTTCAGAGTTCTTCTGATTCAAACAAATTTCGTGATTGTTTGTTTGGCAATGGTCATATTAATACATAGTCAAAACACCTAAATATCAGTTTGTTCTTTGTATCTCGGTTCTTTGCAGCCCTCTGAACTGCAGATGGTAAAAACTCCGGCTGTTAAACATGTTCTAGTTCCTGAAAACAACAACTATCATGAATATTTTTTTCTAGATTTTAAAAATTTGACATCCTTGAAATTTCCGAACCACGTAAATCTGTTGTCTGTTTTCTGTTGTGTTTTCTCTGTTTAGTTGAAAACTTATCTTCATCTTCAAATAACTGCCATGCATCATAACTTTTAAGAGATAGACTGTTCTGTCAACACGCAAGCTAATCAAAGACATAAAGCTTGATTCACAACAATCAGTGTTGGATTTAACCTTTTCAACCAGGTTAACTCTCTAATACACTTAGTAACTCGAAAAACTTAAATTCAACCGCCCCACCCCCACAACTTACGTTGTAAGAGAGACAGTGTTCATGGCAGGGTTCTCACTGGTTGGATAAGGTGATGTTACAACTGAAAACAAAGAAAAGATACCTTTGTTGATATATATACCCCAATGGCTTTGCGATTATTGTATAAATCGGAAGCTCACCCACAAACTGTTAGTTCCCTCTACACTGGCTCTAAACTGATAAACGAAAACCTTCTCATCTCCTCCTCCTTCATCTCCCCTTCGGTTGATATACACTGCTCATATATCTTTTTCTTTTGGACGTCAAAACTAGGTATATATCTCGACGAATGAATCTTCGTTTGATATACACTGCTCGTATATCTTTTTCTTTTGAACGTCAAATCCTGTTATATATCTCAACGAGTAAATTTTTTCTTTGTTTTCAGCTTCGACATTTCTTGGATTACTTATCACAACTCTTGAAGTTTTGAAGCTCCTCGGGTAATCAAACTCCAAATGGGAAGCCTCCCCCTTGTTGTATATGATCTAACTCCTGACGAAGGCATCCTTTTGTGCCCAACCTGCTATATCCATATTGCACGTGCGCGAGACTTCGTTCTCACGGTAACAATTTCCGTTGCTTTACTAGATCTTCGGGGTTTTCTTGGATAGTCTAACAGATAAAAAGAAAGGTTGTTGGAAATAACATTTCTGAAATTGATTGTTCTTGGATGTATTTTGAACCATTCGAAAGGACCTTTTGACTTAATATTTAAAAATCCAAAAAACATCGTTCTTGGTTCATATCTAAAGATATTACCTATTTTTTTCGCATTCAAAAGTATCACAGCAGTGAACTAGTGTTTGAAGATGCTTTTAGATGTCCTTATAGGCATTAAACGCTTCAATTTCCATGGTTGAGAAACAAAAAAGGTGTTGCTACTTCATTGTTTTGGACTGAAAATTTTCAATTTTCTATGCCATGCATAATCATTGTTTATGAAAGGAGAAAATCTTATTTATCTTACACTTGTTTGTTAATTGTTTCTACAGGCTCCCATGGGCATCTTCTTTGAGAGAGTGTAAGATTTTATTCAAACAAGTTTAGTTTTATCAACCAATTCATTGGTCTTTATATATGCTTCGGTATACAAGTAATTTTAAAGATTACTTAGTTTTCATCTTTAGATCTCAATATGAAATTTAAAAGTTTCATAATTTGTTTATTGTCAATGTTTTTTTTTTAAATATAAAAAGTATTTTTCAAACTCATGAATTAACTTTTGAGTTAAACCTTATATCTAATTCTAATAATCTTTGTGTGGTGACCTGCCAACTTAATTTCGTCTCTTATATGCCTCTATTAGAGTTTATAATATTTGTAGTGTCAATGTGATGATAGATGGTCCATTACATTATTGGGGAAACAGTGACTTCATGTTAACAAATGTCTATTGCATGCAACGCGACAGGAACTTGGGCCTCAAATTCGTAAGTCTCTTATTTATTCTTTTAGATTCTTTCATTTTCTTGATTAGAGAACTTAGAATTCATTCTTTATGTTCAGGTTTGATTTGTATACCAATTCCTTGAAGAAAAATATATATTTCTATAAACATAAATGGCTCTCTTACATGTTTTTTCTAAAGGGGCAAAGGGACTTAGACATGGCAAAACCCTCTCTCCTTTTCTCTTTATTATTATCTTCCTTATAAGAACATAACTGGATCTTGCAGCGAGGCGGGCAGTTCTTGAGAGATGGGGTTTGGATTTCGAGGTCTGAATTGAGATTTGTGAGAGGAATAACCAAACGGCTCCATGGGAAGCGAGAGGAGACGCCAGAAGCATTCTCTGCATAAAATATAAAGGACAATAGAGACTTGGGCCCGACAGTGACATAGACCTAGACTTAGGCCCGTAACATAGCTCTTGTCCATCCCCATTATATAAGTCCTCTTTGGTTGATTGATGTGCTCAAGCAGCACTTATCAATTTGACATAATTTGTAAATATCTGTAGGATGAAAATATCATATTGGCAGATTAAATTTTTGTGGTGAGATTAAATTAAAAGAAGACCTTTTAACCTTTGAATTAATAAATTTTAGGTTAAACATTTTCCTACATCCACATAGGAGAAGTAATATTTGGTTTATGTTTTAGTATTTTTCCCTTAATAACATGACTATGAAAGCTTATATTGGAATACATATCTTCCTTCAAAGCCCCGGCACTCTAATCGAACCTCAACATAAAGAATCAGTTCAGAGTTCCTGGATCACGAAGATCAAAGAATCTCAAAGAATAAATGAGATATTTATCAGATAAGCAACTCAAGAAATATCACAACTGAAAACAAAGAAAAGATACGTTCATTGATATATATATACCGCGACGGCTTTGCATACATTGCATGAGGCAGAAACTCACCCAAAAACTGTTAGTTCCTACCACACTGGCTCTAAACTAATACAGGTAAACGAAACCCTTCTCATCTCCTCTTTGGTTGATATACAGTGGTTGTATATCTTTTTCTTTGGGACGTCAAAGCCAGGTATATATCTCAACAATGTATCTTTTCCAGCTGCGACGTTTCTTGAATTACTTTTCACAACTCTTGAAGTTTCCTAGATCTTTTAGTGATCAAGTTCCAAATGGGGAGGCTCTTCCTTGTTGAATATGATCAAACTCTTGACGAAAGGATCTTTTGTTGCCCAACCTGCCATACCCATATTGCACGTGCCCGAGACTTGGTTCCCTCGGTAACAACTCTCCCTTAGATCTTCTGGGTTTTCTTGGATAGTCTAACAAATGGAAAGAAAGGTTGCTGTTTCTACATTTCTGAATTTGATTCTTTTTGGATGGATTTGAACCATTCAAAAGGACCTTTTGACTTGATATTTATGAATCCAAAAGCATCATTCTTGGTTCATATTTGAAGATATTACCCCTTTTTTGCGCGTTCAAAAGTATCATAGCCATAAACTAGTGTTTGAAAATCCTTTTGGATGTTGTTGTACACTTTAAATGCTTCAATTTTCATGTTCGAGAAACAAACGGGGGTTGCTATTTCATTGTTATGTACAGAAATTTATGATTTTCTATGCCATGCATAATCATTGTTTATAAAAGAAGAAATCCTATTGTCTTATATTTGTTTGTAATTATTTCTACAGGTTCCCCTGGCCCTTCATTTTAAGAAAGTGCAAGATCCTATTTAAACAACTTTATTTTTAATCAAACTATTCATTCATTTTTATGTATGCTTCACTGTGCAAGTAATTTTAAAGATTGAATTGCTTTTATCTTTAGACCTCAGTCCAAAAATTGAAAGTTTCATGTCTTTTAATTGTCAATGCAACAAGGATCCTATGACAGATGCAAATAGGATCTCCAGCCAACAGAAGAGTTGGCAAACTGGTTATTCTTTACGTGGAAGTACACGTAAATGGCTACTCTAGGTGAACCTAAATGAGTAGTTTCTCCTTTTTGTCTCAAACCCTAAAAAGAAGTCTTTATCTTTGCTACATATGAAAGTTTCAGCTTAAAAAGTTAGCTTTAGGGTTGACTTTTAAATCGGTTTCTAATAGTTAGAAAAATCTATTAATTTACTACAATTATTGTTTAATTTTGAGTCTTTACAATATGATTAAGGAGTATAAGTTTTATCTTATTTAACCTTGAGTCCAATGTATGCCTATTATTAGGGAATGTTAGGAACAAAAGTCTTAACTTTTGAAGAAAATCTTTGACTTATTTCTAACAATTTTTATGTGATGACCTACTAAATTAATCTCTTCTCTTATATGCGTTCACTAAAGGTTGCAATTCCTTGTTTGATTTGCAGTGTCAACGTGCTGATTGATGGTCCAAAACATTATTGGCAGGCTTATGGCTTCATATTCACAGATGTCTATTGTTTGAAATGCAATAGGAGGTTGGGTGCTGAAACTGTAAGTCTTTTATTTATTCTTCGAGATTCATTCATTTATTTTCGTGATCTGAGAACTGCAAATTGTTTCTTTATGTTTAGGTTGAAACTGGACAGCGTGTCTTGGAAGGAAAATATGGATTTGTTTCCAGCACGTCAGGAATCCCGGGAGGACTAGTATGTTGGGATGGACAAGAGCCGAGGTAGATTTAATATGGGGAAACCAGTCTGGCCATGGACGTAGGCACAACTTGCTGAACCATCTAAATCTGTTTGCATAACTCTTTACAGTCTTCGCCTTGTTGTTTCAAAGTTCTTCTGATTCAAACAAATTTTGTGATTGTTTGTTTGGCAAAGATCACATTAATACATAATCCAAACACATAAATATCAGTTTGTTCTCTGTATCTCGATTCTTGTTAGCGCTCTGGTTTGCAAATGGTAAAAACTCATGCTGTTAAACACGTTCTAGTTCCTGTAAACAACAACTATTATGAATTTTTTTTTCTAGATTTCAAAAGTTTGACATCCTTGACATTGCCGAACCACGTAAACTGCTTTCTTGTCTGTTTTCTTTGTTTTGTTTGAAACTTATCTTCATCGTCAAATAATTGCCACGCTGATTGATCGTTTTATCAACAAACTAGCTAATTCGAGACATAAAGATTGATTCACAGCAATCAGTGATGAATTTAACCTTTGCAACCAGGATCAACTCTCTAATACACTTGGTAAGTATAAAACTTAGACTACCTTTGCAACCTAATTCAACCACCCCACCCCCACAACTTGAGTTGTAAAAGAAACAATGTTTATGGTGATGGGAAAAATGACAACACCAACAATATATTTGAATTACAAGTAAAATATGCAAATATCACAATCAATACAAGATAATTTTTATGTGAAAAACTTTTCCAATGTGAAAAATAAAAATCATGGGATCAATCACAGAATCCACCCAAATTTGCATTATATAAATTGTTAGATTTACAACCCAATCAAGTTCTTAACAATAGCAACATGAAAAAGATTTACTATTTCAATAACAATATAATCAGCAATTCATAGTAAAGAACAAGTTGTAAATATAAACTTAACCAAGAAAAGTTGAAGAAATATCACCCAGATTTTTTACCAAGATTTGTTAATTTAAAAGAGCTCCAAATGACAATTCAACCGATCATAGTAAAGAACACCTAATTCTGAACCAATTGATAAAAAATCAGCTCAATCGGACCATGAATCGATCTTGATCAAAAGTTTGATTAACTACTGCACATGGCTTCTAATTCTTATGAAATTCTTGAGAAATTATGCTCTTTTTCTTTTCTTTCTCTCATTTCATTTTGGTGGCCACACCATTAAAAAAAAACCTATATTTTTTCTTTTAAACCTTAGGACCACATTACCCTAATTGAACCTAATAATAAGTTTGAATATGGGCTGGACTAACCTAACAAATGACAGGGGTGCCACTGGTTGGATAAGGTGGCGTTATGGCTACGTCGCAATAGTTAACCATTGATAAATGCGAGCTTGTTTCGCGCACAGAGTACAACTCACTCCGTTTTGCTCCATGTTCCAAAGTTATGGATTCTTACAAGTGATAGGGTAACCGCGTTTAATCCGGGGTTGTCGGAATTGGTATGAGTATTTGTGTTGCTTGTGTTTGGCTTGAAAAGTACGTACGTACAAATAGCAATTGATACTATTAAATGTGAATATTTTGTACAAGAAATCCAATCAAGAGCGAAGCTTCTCTCTCCATGTACAGCACGCAAGGTTGTGACACGTGTACATGATTAGTGAAGGAGGCCACCCTGTTATAGACCGGCACTGTTGGATTGAGTTTGTACTTGTGTGGAAAATTGGGGCTTTGTAACGGGGCTTTTTTCAAAACTATCCCAGCATGAGGAAATATTTCCTCTTCTCTTCTTGTTGTTAATTGCATGCATATTGAAGAAAACCAGCCAAAGTTCCTCTTAAATTCAACATATTATTCAGGTATAAGGTTTATTTATTCCAATACTAAAGACTTTTAGAAAAGGAAAACCATCTAATGTCCCTCCTAAATTTAACATTTTCTTCAAGAGCTAGATTTATCCTACAAAGTTAGCTTATGGAAAGATTCCCTTTTGCCTCTTTTAGTTGCTACTCACATGTGTACTAATCACTACAAGAAAAGAAAAAACATCCAAGTCCCTCCTAAATTTAATATTTTCTTTAGGAACTAGATTTTCTCCACAAACTTTCCTCAGCATATGGAAAAGATTCTCTTTGTCTCTCTAGTTTCTAGTCAAATGTACACTAATTACTACAAGAAAAGGGAAACTATCTAAGGTCCAACCTAAACTTAACATTTCTTCAAGAACTAGTTTATTTTGTAAACTTGAGCATTTATTATTTAATTATAGGTTTACAAAATGCATATGGAGGGCAATACTAACTATGAATAAATTGTCTCAAAAAACTAAACAATAAAGGTAAGAAATAAGTTATATGATCAGGACTATAAAATATAGAAGTTTTGTAACAATTCTATTTTACATATCTTTTAAAGTTATAGTTTACCATGTTTAGAATAAAAAAATAAAAGAAAATTCAATTGTTAAAGTGTAAAGAGCACAACTGTTATTGTAATAAATATTTGCAAAAGTATAATAAGTATTTGTAGAAGCTTAAAAAATTTTCAAATGTCATTTTTGAGCCTTAAAAAGATGGATGGTTAATTGATTTACTTTTATATTGCAATCTTTGAGATATATAGGAAATACATGACATTTCATTAATTTTTTTTTTTAATACAATCTTGTTCCAACGTGTGGGAAGATTCCTTTCGTCTCTTATATTGCGGAAGACTTCCAGGAAAGAAAAACCATAATCGGTCCCCTCTAAGTTCAACATTTTCTCCGGGAACTAGTTTTATTTAAAGGTTACTTCCCAAAGTTGAATGAGGACTTCGAGCTGAGCAATTTCTTTATTCATCCCCAGAAGATAAGACAAGCAGGTTGCTACGTCAAGAGAGCGAAGCACGTGCAACGAGAAAACATATTCTCAGTTCTCGACCTCACATGCATGTCTGTACCTGTTAAATACGGAAGACGGGATCGTGGTGCTGAAGGCGATCCTGCCCCTTCACTGCTTGGCAGAAATGGATAGAACCTCCGTCGAACCTCTTTTAAAGTGTCGTTATCACATAAACAAGAAAGGAACAACGACGCAGGGATTGAGATTTCATTATAAACATATGAAAAGGATAGAATATAAAAACCAAAACAGATGAAAAAAAAAAGATAAAAGATAAAAGCATAAATGAAAAAAGTAAGGAAAATTGTCTAATAGAAAACTTCTTTATTTTAAAATATAAAATTTTATTGAGTAAATGTCATTTAGAATGAGAGTTGAAAGTTTTCAACTTTTATGTTTTCATAATTTTCATAACTCTTGTAATATTGGGGTATATCTCTATATTTTTGTCAACTAATTTTTGTCAATACAAATTTACCTTTACACTAGAAAAGATAAAAGCCTAATTTTTATTAATGGAAAATTATCTTTTGACCAAAACAAAAAAGATAAAAGACTAATTTTTCTAGAAATTATGTTTATTTGAATGGTTGTTTACTTAAAGTTCTTACAATGTACTTTGAAGACTACAAGAAAAAGAAAACTATCTAAGGTCCCTTTTAAATCAACATTTTCTCTAGCAATTGGGTTTATTGAAGGGAAATATTGCTGTCATGAAGACCTCGCAATGTACTATGAAGACTTCAAGAAAAGGAAAAGCATTTAAGTTTCCACATAAACTCATCATTTTATCCAACAACTAAGTTTAGTGAAAGAGTTGCTATCATGAAATTCTCATACTATACAATGAAGACTTGGAGAAAAGGAAAACTATCTAAGGTTCCTTCTAAATTCAACATTTTCTTCAAGAACTAGATTTATTTAAAGGGTTGTTGTCATGAAGTCCTCATACTACACAATGAAGACTTGGAGAAAAGGAAAATCATCTAAAGTTCCTTCTAAATTCAACATTCTCTCCAAGACATAGGCTTATTTTAGGAAAACAATATGAAGGATTTTAGCAACTAGGTTTATTTGAAGGATTGTTGTCATGAAGTGCTCATAGTATACAATGAAGACTTCGATAAAAGGAAAGTCATATAAATTTAACATTTTCTCTGGCAACTAAATTTATTTAAAAAATTGTTGTCAGAAAGTCCTCATAGTCTACAATGAAGACTTCAATAAACATAAAACTATCTAAACTAGCATTTTCTTCAATATCTATGTTTATTTAAGGAATTTTTGTCATGAAGTCCTCACAGTATACAAGAAAAACTTTGATAAAAGGAAAATCATTTAAATTTAGCATTTTCTTTAGCAACTACATTAAATTAAAGGGTTGGTATCATGAAGTCCTCATAATATACAATGGTGACTTGAAGAAAAGGAAAAACACTTGAGGTTCTTTCTAAATTTAACATTTTCTCTACCAACTAGGTTTATTTAAATGGTTGTTGTTATGAAGTCCGCCTTGCAACTAGGTTTTCTTTAAAGATTTGCTTTCACAAAATCCAATGAGGACCTCGAGCTGAGCTACTTCTATATTCATGTACCAAATACAGGATAAGCACGGAAGACAAGTCAAGAAGGTTGCTACCTCGAGAAAGGGAGCACAGACGATTAGAAAAGCATCCTGTCAATTCTTAACCTCGCGTGCATATCTGTACCTGTTGGATACGCGAGACGGATCGTGGTGCTGAAAGGGCTCCTGCGTGTTCACCGCTTGGTGAACAAAGGATACTGAGGTAGAAATGGATAGAACACCCGTTATCACGTAAATATGAAATAAAAACCGACATAGGGATTGAGATTTCATTATAAACATATGAAAAAGACAAGACAAAAACCAAAACGTGACAAAAACTAAAAGAAGAACTACATGTAGATAATAGATTATACAATGCAACAAGGACATTATACATGTTTTTCGATCCATGATTTCCTTGAGCAAATAAAAGAACTGTTTTGGAAACGTTAACTTGTTCGTAAAAGGCGAAAATCCGCCGAAGATTCAGGCTGGACAAGCTCGATAACTTGCAGTTGGTAGTCCGGTCCAGCACGTGGTGTAATTTTCGAGACGGCATGGTAGCCTTAAGGTCTTTACAGTGTATTTGAATAAGTTTTCCTTCCCTACCTATTTGAAGTAGGTGTTTGCTTATGTTAGACTTCACCATTCGATTGTAATATAACAGGTGCTGCATTTGCCTTTTGCCTAATAAGGGGTATGTAGGATTGTAATCTCCGCTCACTGGACCATATCATAAACAAAGATGTCTTAAACTTTGTGAAGGCTTCCAATCAACGAAGAAGCTTAAATGGAGAGTGTAGATTTTTACAGCCGCATGCACGACCCCAGATCCAGACCATCCCTATAAAAGGAGGACGCTGGCTCTCTGAATTGCACACTAGTATTCCACACCATCACCTCTTTCAAAGCTTCGATTGCATCAGCTTCTAATCGTCCGATGGCCAACCAGCGTGTCCTACAAAATATCATTGATGAGCTTCTGCGTGCTGGTAGGGAAGGGAAGATTGATACCTTGTACAGGTTGATAGAGAGCCATCCGTTTGTTTTGGACGAGATTGACAGTACTCCGTTTGCAGAAACACCTTTACATGTCACTGCATCAGCAGGACAAGCACTGTTTGTTTTCGAGGTCATGGTGCTAAAGCCATCATTGGCTCGGAAGCTAGACAAAAATGGTTTAACCCCCCTTCATCTTGCTTTGCAATCCCAAAGCACTGGGGACCTTGCTTTGCAGCAAAGCCTACACAACTTGGCGCTAGATTTGATTGAGTTTGATAAAGAGCTTATACGTGTCAAAGGAAAAGGGGGTTTGACCCCTTTACATTTCGTAACTCAAACAGGAAATCTTCAGCTTTTGGTTGTATTTTTAAATATTTGTCCAATGTCTATTTTAGATGTGACTACTTCAAATGAGACTGCTTTACATATTGACATCAAACACAAGCAGCTCCGTGCTTTTGAGTTGCTAAACGAAGGGCTCTACCGAGCTTCGCTTTCAGAGGCCTTTTTGTCGAGACTAGAACTGCTGGATATCAAGAAGGAAGAAAGTGAGCTTGCAATCGATGAAGATCCATCACAGGCAAGTCCTTTATTTATATTTTCTACTTAAGGGAACAGAGTTCGTATAATAGAGTCTTGAACGCATGCTTAGTGGGTGCTCAGAAATACTCACCATTACAACTATGGCTTTCAGCAGTTAGAAGAATAAACAAAAGATTTGAGCTTCAATAATCTCTCATGGTTGCCTTTGTAGTCATGAAACCATAAATAAACTGCTCAACTTAGTACTCAAATTTGCTCCTTTGTGTGCTACTTCTATTTTCCTTCATTTTCTTTTTCTTATACATGTTTTGTTTGCAATCCATTTTCTTTATCTTTCCAACAACCTTTTTGAATTTGTAATAGTTATACCAAGAGATTCGACAAAAATAAGTAAAGTCACCAAAAATAAACAAGTTCAACATCATCATATATTTGTGCTTAGTTACGTATATAAACACCAAAGAAATTGTAGAAAACAATTAAATTCTTGCTGAAGAACTATTTAGCCATTTAGGTTTATATTACTTTCTTCAGACTCTGCTGTACTTAACATCTAGTTAATCCATTTAGGTTTAGATTACTTTCCTCAAACTCTGCTGTATGTTTTAACATCTAGTCAATCACCTAATGAAGAAAAAAAATTGAAATATTTCCACACTCTTAAAAGACTAAGATTTGGCCAATGATTTTGTTGAAATATAAATGACAATATAACTTCAGAAGAGAATTACAACCAAAGACTCAATCTAAGAAAGATCCTTATCATCAAATACTAATGTTATTAATTTATATTTAAAATAGGAATAAAGACCGTAAAAAATTAGCACAAAGAACATTTATAATATATGTAAAAACATGAAATCAGCACCATTGAAATGCCACTTTTCCCCTCTAGCTTTTATAGCATTTGTGTGTCTCTGCAACATATTTAAATTTTCTCTTTATAATCATGTGCATAAAATTAGTTGATGATAAATACACCAAATACATACCTGATCATCCCTAAGACTATCTACTTATTTACTATCTACAAACTGATTCAATTAACCAGTTGAAATTAGCTTCAATCATTATATCAATGTATGCAATTTTTGGCTAGCTAGAACAAAATACAAGTAAGAAAATTTCCCTTAACAAACAAACAATATCAGAATGTAAAGGAATTTGTTTACTAGTTATAAATATGATATGTAATTAATATGTTTATGCGCTAGTATACAGATAATACAAATGCATATTATGCTCTCTTTTTCTCTATCCCACTCACACATTTTCTATAATACATATATATAGATGCCAACTGTAGTTACGATATGTATATTACAAACATGCTTTGTGTATTTGGTATAAATATAAATATACTATACGATATAATATATGTTTACAAAATATTAAAACCATGATTTGTTGCTAATTAGACAAAGAATTTTAAATAAAACTTTTAACATTCAATTTAGGAGATCATTAAGATTTAAAGAAAAAACAAATTTATTGGTGATGATGATTGTTGTTGCCGATATTATTTCTTTGAAACAATTACATGTCTTCAGCTATTTTTTCCTTAGAAATGAACTTTTTTTTATTGCTGAAAAAGCTAAAATATTTATTAGCAACCAGTAATTTACTAGAACATGAAGTTCTTTTAAAAGTTTCTTGCTTTTCTATTTTTCTTAAGAGCTATTTTCATTATACCTTTTTTGACAACTTCTTAGTAATAATATGTTTGTAAAAGGTATATCTTTTTTGTTATTTCATAACAAGTTACAAATTTTATTTTTTTGGTGGAACAGTAAATTATATTAATAAAAAATTAAAATATAGAAGCATAAGAACACATCTTAACATTACATTTATGAAAAAATTGAAGTTCAAAGCTTACAAATTATTTGTTTTCATTTTAGTTGCTCATTTCATATTTTGTTTTTGGAGGGAGAGGTGTTATAGGGTAGACAAGTTTAGTGTGTTAGGATTATTAGTTGTGCTTGACATTATTGAGATCGTGGGTGTACTGATTTTGCAGTTTATATAAGAGTTTTATAGCTTGCAATCCCAAACACAGAAGCAGGTTAGCTCCAACAAGATCCGCCGAGGTTTGCTACGTGGTGAACTGTTCCTTTTGACCCGTCTTGTGTTTCCAGACGTCAAGGAACAACTCCGCAATGCTCTGTTAGTGGTTGCTGTGTTGCTTGTAATAGTCACCTTCCAAATGACGCTCACCCCTCCGGGAGGAATTTCGCTAGACGATCAACCATCACATCGTGCTGGGACAGTCACCATGGGCCGTGTCCCCTTCCTTATACTCACAGGGTATAATGTTGTATCTTTTGTTTATGCGCTTTTGACAGTAGTCTTGCTCCTTCCTGGTGGGGTTTTTAGCTGGCTTTGCCTCATACCCCTTTCTTGCCTCATTGCATATTTTATAATATCGGTATACGTCAGATATCCAAGCTCATATCCTAGGTCCGAAGATTCGTCCTCAAAGATTCTTTATCCACTCTTAGTGGCCTTAATTCTTTACTTTTTAATCGCTACGTTCGTATTTATGAAAGAGGGAAGGCGGAACGAGATCAGAAACTTTCGGAGATAGCCTTCCTCTTCCTTGGCTACCCTCTCTCTCTCTCTCTCTCTCTCTCTCTCTCTCTCTCTCTCTCTGCCATTTTTCTCCCAAATTCGTGCCTTGATCAGCGGCCTCTTGCAGCCCCTCGTTGACCCACTATTCCTCTCTTCTTTTCAGAAGTTCATCCACCTCATTGCTCCTTCCTTCCTTTCTCTTTCTCATCCTCATATCTCACTCCTTTTCTCTCACAATCTCCGGACCCCTGTCGCCCGATCTCTCCCTCTCCTTCGCACCTATTTTGGCCACCTGTCCATTGCCTACCAGCCGTTATCGGCCAACCCACTGTCACTGGCTGGGAATTTACAGTTATTACGACGTCAGGTCTCCTTCCATGTAAACGGGAACTTTGTAGAACATAGTACTTGAGAGTGGAAAATTTGTACCGTATGCGAATGTTGTGTGAGTTAATTCGTGAGATGTCCAGTTAGGCGTGTTTTCGTGAGCCGTTTTCATCTATGTGGTTAGGCTTTTGTATCAATGTATTTGTGCTTCAGGATTTCTTTCAGAAAACTTTCCATCTCGTGTACTTCAAATTTTGGGTGTCGAGCTAAGCCGTCAGTTTGTTCAGTTATCCATTATGAACAAATGGCCAAGTAAAAGTGAAGGTGGCGGCTTGAAGGAGATGAGCTAGGCAGTCACTTTGCGGTCCTCTGCCATGTGCAAAACTGGACTGGATCATCGCCCTGAAGGCGTTCCTGCTCATCCATTGCTTTCTCAACAAGGGCAGCTCCATTAGAGGCTACTGTTAGAGGGTTACTACACCTTTTAGACAACCTCACCGATGGCAAGATACCGTGCTGGATTTGGAACCTTCCTAGTCTAAATCTCTCTTATAACTATCCAGTAACTTTGGAAGGACCTTTTCTTAGCCCTAGTTATAAATTCTGAACCTTCACTCCAATCAGCTCCAAGAGGAACTCCTCTTTTTCCTTCTTTTTTATATATTAGGATTCATCGCTTGTAATTCAATTAATTTGCTAATGAAAATTCAAAAACCACACAAGAATGAACCGCCACATTTGAGAAAAAAAAAATTATCAAATTTCCACACCGACTTTTTCTCAATACATTTTATGTGTAGGATAAAGAATCGGAAATTATCTGTAGGCCACTCCATCATGGCTATGACCTCCCGTTCATCCACTTTCACGCCATTCTTAACCCAAAGCTGGTGAACTCGCATGATGGTTAGTACTGTTTTTTTCCGCTCTGCCAATGTTCACTTCTATTTTTATTATAAATGAAAATATCATTAAAAAAGATAACACAAGGAGGAGTTGCAGTTGGAATATAGAGTTCATCAGCCACTGAAACATGGACGAAGTGTTAGTAGCAAACATTTACTACATCATGTCCATGACTTTTTTAAATCGGCGGTCAAGATCAGGGCAAAACAGGGATGGGTTCTTTTGCCCAGGCACAGATAACATGGCAGGGTCGTTGCAGCCATGATAAGCTTACCGTTGCCCCTAACCCAGATGACACGACCGAAGACACTCCCCCTTAACCACGAGAAACTACAAAACGAAAGAGAAACAATTTTGCTCCCACATCAGTTTGCTTCATGTAGGAGATCCTTCCTGTCAAACAAAGTAATTGGTATTAGAAAAAATCAGAGTTTAAGTAGTTGAAATTTTGTGTCCCAACGAAATGAGGCAAGACTGCAAACTTCTTCCTCTCTTCTTTTACTCTTTCCCCCTTTTTGTCTTCTTTTACACTCTTAGCATCATTTCTTCCCTAGGTTCTCATAAGATACTACTACCAGATGAATGATACTAATCATGTTTTAGAAGTTCGTAACGATAAACCTCCCCAGATGCTACTAGTTGCTTGCGTTGGTACCCAAACAAGTAGAGAAAACATGCCATCAGCTAATGTCTTGCGAACGGAAGAAAACAAAACTGCAAAAAGTACAAAAGAAAGGCAAAGACAATAGCTACCAGACAAAGCCAAATTTTTGCTTGATAGGTTAAGAAGAGGAATCATAAATTAGTTCACAGTATTGGGCAATGAAAAGAAGAACCAGAAGCACTACAACACAAGATGATGCAAAAAGAAAGTCCCAATTGTCTAAGACAAGTAAATCTTATGATTGAAATTTACTACCCCAAGAAATCGTCGGCTTTATCAATTGTGAAACCCTTTGGTTTGTCATTGCGACAATAGATAGGAGGCAACCAACAGCAAACTGCAAATAGCAGTCCCATTGAGGTACAAACAACGTTTTGAAATCAAAGAATTGTATAAATAAATTGCAAAAGTCAGTAGTATGCTCCATCCACTCCGAGGCCAATCTAGTAATCATATATCCAACTTGAGTATAATTATCAGTTAAGTCAATGAACAGTCAAATAGATGATGGGCCATTTTCACCAGAATAGAGCATACAGTTGGGAAAGACAAGCAAGATGATCTTTACTTCCATTGGCCTATTTTGCCGAACTTCATAGCCAATGCCAGAATGTTCATCGAGAAAATCTATGAGTGCATGAATTTCCAGTAAGGAAGAGATACAGAGGAAACTGAACAATAGACTTTATGAGAGAACACCAAGTAAGAAGGACCAAAAACCAGCAAAAAGGGAGAAAAACAAATTTCTTTTAACGACTCAAAAAAACCATCATTTCCAGGAAATTCATTTTCGTGTCTGTTATGCCGCCTATTGGACAGAAGAACCTACATGGAAAATGTGTTCTTGAAGACTTCTGACTCCATAGATCAACTTTTCTTCGCTTGTCCTGTTCTTGACCGTTATCTTGTTTGCTGCGTCAGCAATACTACTTTTTGAGCTAAAAACAACTGCAGTGGTCCAGTAGGACTAGTCTTTGTTTAAGCTTGATTGAAGCAATGGTCGGAAGTTTCATAAGATGTTAGGCTTGAATAAAAGATCATTAGATGAATTAACAAACAATATTTGATGGTTGGGTGGTCTAGGTTCTCCTCCTACTAAACGTAATCAACATAAATCTGTGACTCTCCAACTTCCGAAACCCACTTAGTTTTCTCGCTCTTTCCGAATGAAACAAACGGCAAAAGAAAGCGGACTTTGTCACGGGAAGTTTTTTCCCCGGGAAGGACCATCTGAGATCAGCTTGAGTTGAAAAGAATATAGGCTAATGCTAAAATTGCCACTAGATCACTAGAGATCGGCCGACCTTATAGGTGCAGCAATACTTTATGGGGACTCAGAGTGGCGTCATGGCGCAATCACTGTCATTTACTTGACCAAAAGGGAGCGATGCATGGCAGGAAATTTCACCGGCCGCAGCTTCTGAGAACCAAGCAGCATTGAGAGGCAACCGTGTGGATAAAAGCTGTGAAACTTTCTTCCTCGCCTTCACTCTCAACGCCGCAGTCTCTGTCTCCTCCTTTGATTCGTAAGCTTGTTCATGGCTCTTTAATTCCATTCATCACCTTCCCGAGAATATTGGGATTACGACGTCTTCTTGAGCTTTAGAGGCAAAGACACCCGCAGGAATTTCACTGATCACCTTTACAACGGTTTGGATAGAGTGGGAATTCGTACCTTCCGAGATAAAGAGGAGCTTCCAAGAGGGAAGACCATCTCTGAAGAACTGGTGAAAGCGATTCGTAGATCAAGAATTTACGTTGTGGTTTTTTCTAAAGATTATGCTTCTTCCACATGGTGCCTTTCTGAACTTGCGGAGATCAGGGACTGTTGTAGGAAAAATAAAGTTCATGCTCTTTATCCGATCTTTTACCATGTGAGTCCCTCGGATGTCCGAAACCAAACCGGGACTTTTGGGGAAGCATTTACTAAACATGAAAAACTGTTTCAAACTGAAATGGAGAGGGAGACGGTGCAGAGGTGGAGAGAAGCTCTTACTGCAGCTGGTGAATATGCTGGATGGGATCCCCGGAATGATGCGGACGGGTAATGTTATGCAACAGTCTCTTTTTTGATGAATTTTTTTATTTAATTATCATTTTCTTTTGCTTTAAATGTTAGAGGAAAAATTGGTCTTTGATTTGCACTCGTGGATTAACAAAAGGGGTTTATGACAAGCCATACACTAAGGTATGCAGTAAGTAGACTTAAACACTACCAATGATAATTAAAGTAACTTAATTTCTTGTCATGACAATAGTTTCAAACGACCAAGAAAGTAATGTTCGATGGATAAAAATTCTTTTTCTTTTTCTTTTTCTTTTTCTGTTTTCACTTTGCTTGTCCTTATATTAATATTTTATGTATGACATTCAATGATTAGGTATGAAGCAAGTTTCATTAAGAAGATTGTTGATGAAATTTTGCGTGACGTGACTCCTGCTAATTTGGTTGTTGCCAAACATCCAATTGGAATAGAGTCTCCCGTTGAAAATGTGAAAACTTCACTAAATCTAGGAAAAAGTGATGTCCGCATTGTGGGGATATACGGGATTCGTGGCATTGGCAAGACAGAGATAGCAAAAACTGTTTATAATCAAATATGCTATGAATTTGAAGGGAGTAGTTGTCTTTTAGACATTGAAGTGATTACAGAAAAGCTCAATGGCTTAGTTAAGTTACAAGAACAACTTCTTCGTGATATATTGAAAGAGGATATCATTATTGACCATAGTGCTAAAGGAATCTCTATGATTAAGAAAATGCTTCATTGTAAAAAAGTTCTTGTTGTCCTTGATGACTTGGATCAATTAGAGAAACTGGACAACTTATTGGGAGACTTAAGATGCTTTGGTTTGGGAAGTAGATTTATCATAACAACTACAGATGAACGTCTATTAACTCAACTTGGAGTAGATGACAGATACAAGGTCAGGAACTTGAATAACTTACACTCCCTTGAACTTTTTTGCCGCCATGCCTTTGATTTGGCACATCCAAGATTGGGTTATGAAAAGCTTTCAATCAATGCAGTAGAATACACAGGAGGACTTCCATTAGCTCTCAAGGTTTTGGGTTCTTTTCTAAGAGGAATGACCAAAGCCGAGTGGAAATGCGAACTGGAAAAATTGCAAAAGAAACCACATGGCAAGATTCAACAAGTTCTAAGAAGAAGCTTTGATTCATTAGATGATTTTACAAAGGATATGTTTCTTGATATTGCATGTTTCTTTGTTGGCATGGACAAAGAGTATGCTATCAAGATATTTGAAGGTTGTGGTTTCTCTCCAAATAGCGGTATCACATTTCTTGAGCAAAGATCCCTTGTGATAAGTGATCATGAAAATCAATTAAGGATGCATAGCTTGATTCAGCAAATGGGGAGGCAGATTATTCATGAACGGGCTCTTGATCTTCCAAAAAAATATAGTAGATTGTGGTCTCAAGAAATTTCCCTGAGTGTACTACGCAAACATGTGGTAAGAGGCATATACATTTAATGGATATTAATATGTACAGATAAACAAACACACAATAAATGTGTTACATGGGTATGCAGTAGAAGCTTATCCTTGTTTTGAGCATGCTTCACAGTTTCATGTATATATGAACCTTACTAATAATCGTATAGGTCAACAACTACTACTTTACAACCTTGAAAAGTTATAATGAATTTAAGGATGTTCTAGTTCATAGAAGATAAAGATGAAAATTATATATTCAAATGTTTTTTTTTTTTTTTTTGGCTAGGGATCAGAAGTAGTAGAGGGTCTCAAATTAAATCTGCCGGTCTCTGAAGATGCACCTTTGAAAACTGAATCATTTGAGAACATGACGAACTTGAGGTTACTTCAAATGGATGTTGTACATCTCATAGGTAGTTTTGAATATCTACCCAAACTGTTAAGATGGCTTTGTTGGCATAAGTGTCCTTTAAAATGTCTTCCACAAGATTTTCATCTTCAGACACTTGTTGTTCTTGACATGCAAAGGAGTAAAGCTGTAAAAATCTGGAAGGGTTACAAGGTATAACCATCTCATAGTGCTATTTAAGTCTTTATCAATTTAAATGTATAACTGACCATAATATTTTACTTTTTTACTGTGCGGATGATTTTATTTTCACAGATGCTCTACAACCTGAAAATACTTAACCTAAGCTTTTCTGAAGATCTAATCAAATCACCGAATTTATTGGGGGCGCCACATCTAGAGAAACTGTTGCTTACAGGCTGCACAAGGTTAGTCGAACTTCACGAGTCCATCGGGTCGTTGAAAAGGCTTGTTTTGTTGAGTTTAAGAGGATGCGTAAGACTTAGGAATCTTCCAAGCAGCATTTTTAACTTGGAATCTCTTGAAAAACTTGATATGTCTTACTGCTTAAGACTTGACAAGTTACCAAAGCAGAAGGGGAGTCTGGTGGTTTCTACAGAGTCAAATCTCAATGGAGCTATTGTTAAACAGCAGCCATTCTTTTTTGAACTTGTAGAGGAACATAACATTGAACTCTTTGGGCGTGGAAGAGAATACCCGAATTCTTGCTTTTCATGCTTCTCATCTTGGATAGCACCAAAAACCTCGATCCGCTTAAGTTTGCTACCACCTTCCGTTTCTGGACTACGGCTTTTGTATGAGCTAAATCTCAGCTATTGTGCTCTGTCTGAAGACGAGTTTCCTATTGATCTTGGGAGTTCATTTTCACTCAGGATTTTGAAGTTATCTGGAAATAATTTCTGTGACCTACCTCAGAGCATCAGTAGCCTTCCTAATTTATTTGACTTGGAGATAAATAAGTGCAGGGCTCTTCAATCAATTTCAGGACTCCCTGCAAGTTTATCCTTGCTAGATGCAAAAGGCTGCACGTCGTTGAAGACACTTCCAAATTTGTCGGACATTGAACATTCAGTAGTTCTTTCTCTAGCTGAATGCCCCAATCTATTTGACCGGGAAAACTTGCAACGTTTGACATTTCCGTTCACTTTAATGGCTGCGTTAGTGTCTCCAGGATTTTTCCAGGTTCTCTCTCTTTCTCATTCCTCTCTCTTCCTTTCTCTTCCTTTCTCTTCCTCTCTCTTTCGTCTAACAAAGTCAGATTTCTTTTGATATAGCATGAATCGAGCAAGAGAGTCGTTCAATTTCATACCATTTTCCTCCGAAGTGGTGACATTCCAAAATGGTTTGGCCTTCAAGCAACTGGATCTTCGATTTCCCTTCATGTACCTTCACTTTTGGATGGTGAAATTGGCGGTTTACTTGTTTGTGCTTCTTACCAAGAGACCTCCTATGCTCCCAGTTCTACGTCAACTTATGGCCCTCTACTGGTAGTCTCAGTTCTCAATAAAAGTAGGGCCGTCTGTAAATTTCTTGTTACTGAAGCTAAGAACGGTTTACTCTTCGCAGCAGCTCGTTGTATAGTATATAAAATTCCGGTTATGACCAAATTGGTTGGAGGCTACAAAAGGTATTTTGTGCCAGAAATCAGCTACATTCCTCCCAGATTTCTAGACAGTTGCTATGTACACTGTCCAAAAGAAATAGGAAATGAAATGGAGATTGGAACTGGAGACGAAGTAGAGGTGAAGGTAGAATTCCACCCAGACATTAAAGTGCATAAATGCGGAATTCATCTACTAGTTGATGAGAGAAATATAACATCTGGACATGAATTTGATATCGGCTCTGAAAGTTATGCTCTTCCAGATGATAACATCTTGGAATGTATTGCCACTACAAGTGATAACATCGGTCGAGGTGATGCGGCTACAGAGGATGGAGTCTTTGAAGATGATGTTGTTGCGGTTGATAAGTCGCCTAGGTGATACTGCTACTGGGGAGAAGGTCTCTGAAAGTATTACTGGTATTGTTAATAGTTTTAATCTTAAAGTAAGAATACTTCTCGGTGCTTTCTTTTATGACTAAGCATATGTATATTTACCTAGTGTCCATAAGACTAATTAGCGTTTACATGGCCTTCATTTTCCTCCTGACGGGAATTAACCGAACCCGATTTGTAAAATTCCATGCCTTCCTATTTTCTTTCAAAATTATGGTTGCTGATCTATCCTTGCCAGCTAAGGAATCCACTGAATAATCCATTCCATCACTCATTTTAATGGAAGACAGAAAAGAGAAGGCAAAAGAAAGGTTTGTCACGGGAAGCTTTCACTGGCAAGAACTATCCGAGCCCAAAGCTCGATGGTTTGACGACGTCTTCATGAGTTTCAGAGGCGAAAACACGCAAGAACTTCGCCGATCACCTCTACAACGCCATGCTACAAGCAGACACTCCTGTAGAGTAACCACGAAACAATATAGATTATACATGAATGAAGAAAAGATCCCCGAAGAGTTTGATTTTAGTGTATCCTGCTACTTTGTGAGAGTCTTCCGAAGCTTGAAAGTATAGCAGGCTTGCTGGGATAATTGTACTAATTACAATTTTTTTCCTATTTACCTTGCCTGAGAGTGAAGAAATGTGCTAATAGTAATCCAAAAACCATACAAGGATGAACCACTGCATTAAAAAAATGCCAGTTTTCCCCTCCACCAAACAAATTTTTAAAAATATATTTGGGATGTAAGATGATGAATCAAGTATTATCAACAGGAAAACCATTAAAATCCAAATTAAGAGTGCAAAGCAGACAAATCTACAGAAAATTTGCTGATAGTATAGCACAGAAGAATCAAAGGAAATCGAAGGTGGATAAAAAGAAAAACAAATGTTCCTACTTTGTATAAAACTTTTTTTTTTCTACCGTAGGGAAAGGAATTATGTATAATTATAAATATATGAGAACAAACATAAGCCGTTCGATACAAGAATAGACGGTTTATGTTTGTTTTATCTTCAGAAATATCCAGCCGTTAGAGTTTTGCAAATCTAACGGTTGTTTGAATTAATCCTACGAAAATCTCAACCAGGCTCACGAGAGTGACGGCTCCTGTGTGTCGTCTCTAATGTAATTGGTAACACTAGATCTATTACCCATCGACCGTCGGCTTCGTCATTGGCCGATCGGTGACCATCGAGCATTCCCGGCGGTTCCTCCGATTCGTTCGGCTAATTCATAAGTTAGAAACTGTGACTGATTGACAGTCAGCATTTTCATACTACATCTCAAACACATAATTTAGAAATGTTAGTCAACGCATCATTTGGTTAGTACTCAAAGTGAACAAAAGAAGTGTCAATAAAAAAAGAAAAATTCTATTGTGACTCTTGATTACTATCTCTTGTAAAGATTTATTTATCTTGAATTATGAAAAATAATTTGTGTTTTTGTATTTGTTGAATATATTTCCAATGTGATTTGTGTTAATCTTTCAACATGCTAAATTAGAGAAGAGGGCTATGATACAATTCTACCAATTCCAAACTATTCCTTCTCAACTTCATTTTCCCATACTAGTTAGTGTCAGTTAAATAATAAAACACACTAGAAATATAGATTGCAATAGATGTGAATAATTTCCGATGATCTTTGGTATGTACAGTGAGCCTCATTTTATAGTGATACCGAGGCTAATAGAAAATAGAAATAAGTTAGGTACAATTATGAATATATTTCACTAGAGATTAGATTGAATGGGATTTTGAAATCCTTCCATATCTTGGTTTGAATGAACTTCTATTTCGGTTGATGATGGGAGAGAATGAATTCAAATTTTGAATTCCTTCTTTCTTGGAATGCTTGATTGCCGAGACTTGTTGATTGGAATGCTTGATTGCCGAGACTTGTTGATTGGAGGTTGGTGAGTGATTCTGTGGTTTGGTGAGATATGTTTCTGGGTTGTCTATGGTGAGTTGGCCTTTGTGTTTGACGTGGTGAAGTAAGGCTGATGTGGAGCATGTGGGATTATTATGGTTGATTGATTTGGAGTGGCTTAATAGTGTCCATACCAATACAAGTCCTTTTGGCTTACAAATTCTTCGATCAGAGCCCTAAGATCAATTGTACACGTACCTTGTATGAAACCAATTCCATAATAAAGTTGCAAATTTACAATCTAATTAAGACTAATCCTCTGATTATAAAGCATAAAGAATTAATAATTTCAGTAGTTACTTTGAAATATTAAAAGAGAATAGCATAGGAAAATTAAATAGAGAGTTCCACATCGAAAATCATCAAGTTAACACATCTCAGTCATCTCGGCCATTTTAGTCACTGAATTCACAACTTTTTAAGTAAGGTATATGAAAAAAACAAAGGTATGCCATTGTCCAGAATTGGAGGTGCTTAAAGCCCACCTTTTTCTCTTCTTATAATCCTGCTTGGCTAAACTCTGCACCCCCATTTTCCATTCTGGAATGCAGACAAGGTCTTTTGAAGCCTCAACAGACGCACCTGCAGAATTCCTCAAGTAGCTGCGGGGATTATACAGAGTAAAGAAAATATAGAAAGATGGAAAAGATGGAAAAGATGGAAAAGGTAAAAAAGATTGGAAAAGATCCCGTGTGATTTTAGTGCGTTATGCAAGACAAAGCAAGCTGAACCAGGAACGAGGGACACGAAGAGAGAGCTTGATGGGCTATAATTTCATATAGGTTACAATTCCATCAATGAGACTCTTCCAATCCTTGGAAGTATAGCAAGCTTGATGGAATATGAGTAGAAACCTACCATACAATTCTAACAATTCCAAGTTTTCCTAATTCCCCTGCCTGTGATCCGAAAAGGGACAGGGGAAAGAATCAGAAATTACCTATGGGGAAAACTATCTATCAGACTGTTACAGGTCTGAGCTTATGTGTCAAGTCCAAAGTTAATTAAGTCGGGTTAGTCAAGATACAAAACGGCATCACAAACTGATAAAAATCCAAACTAAGTTTGCACCTAACTCAAATCCAAAGATAAAGAAAGAAAATGACTATTCTATTTCTTATTTACCATACAAAGACCAAATCAAGCAGATCTCTCTTTTTCATATTCAAATTCAAATCTTGCAGAACCCAAAATAAAAGGCACAAGAAAGTGAAATTTTATAAAAAAAATTTTGCCATTCGGTTGGGCAGGAAAACGCAGCGAAACTGTAAGATTTTGATCTGAGTGAAGGGAAAACCTCTTTGTATTGATACTGCCTTACTTTACAATGTACAATATAAGGTCTTTATATAGACCTAGAATGAAGCTATACAAGGAAAGAAATAATTAGGGAAATATTTACATAATGCTAATTATCCTGATTTCACGTTGTGACAATATTGATATTCCATAACACTCCCCCTCCAGCCGGAGATTTGAACAAGTCAAATACTCCGAGCTTGGAGAGAAGATGCCAATGTTGCCTGCTGTTAAGGGCTTTAGTGAACAAGTCTGCAGGTTGTTCCTTGGTAGATATGTGACCGGTCGAAATTATTCCTTGTTGCAATTTTTCTCTCACATAATGGCAATCCACCTCTATATGTTTAGTTCTCTCATGAAATATCAGATTTGCCGCAATTTTCTCAGCTGCTTCATTATCACAAAAAAGTAGAGCTGGCTGTCGGAGATAGAAACCAAAATCACGAAGTAGCCCCATTATCCATACTGTCTCACAGGTGGTGACTTGCATGGCTCAATATTCAGCTTCTGCAGAAGATAAAGAGACGGTTGGTTGTTTTTTGGATTGCCAAGATACTAGAGAATTCCCAAGCATTATGCAGAAACCCGTGGTTGATCGGCGTGTCATAGGGCAAGTACTGTAGTCTGAATCACAATAGGCTCTGAGCTCCAATTTCGACGTTGAGGGAAACATGAGTCCAAGACCTGGGCAACTCTTGAGATATCGAATGATTTTCATAGTTGCCTCCATGTGTGACTGTTTCGATTCATGCATGAATTGACTAAGTAGCTGGACTGGAAAAGTGATGTCCGGTCTGGTGAGAGTTAAATAAATTAATCTCCCAACTAGACGTTGATAGGTAGAAGGATCTTTGAGTGGTGGATCATGAACCTCTTCTTTGGAACTTGCATCATATTCAATACTTGTAAATTTTTTGTTCTGCTCCATAGGAATTACTGATGGTTTGGATCCAGCTAGTCCTGCTTCAGAGATGAGTTCCAAGGTATATTTTCGCTGACTCAAGGAAATGCCATGTGGGGATCGAGTGATCTCAATACCAAGGAAGAATTTTGATTGTCCAAGGTCCTTCATGGAGAAAGTGGAGTGTAAGTAGCTCTTTAAGTCAGATATAGCTGTCTTGTTGTTTCCTGTGATCAAAATATCATCAACATAAATGAGTAGTGCCACAAAAGAACTTCCCTGAGTTTTGGTGAAGAGAGAGTAGTCATGCCAAGATTGTCGGAAGCCATATGCAAGTAAGGCTGAAGTAAATTTGGCATTCCACTGGCGAGATGCTTGCTTGAGACCATACAGGGATTTGCGCAATCGACATACAAGTCCCTCCCCCTGATTGCGAAATCTGGGAGGAAGAGCCATATAAACCTCTTCAGATAGAGCATTATGAAGGAAAGCATTCTGGACATCCATCTGGACCAAGGGCCAATGATGCACTGAAGCAATAATGATGAAAAGTCAAACAATAACATGTTTGGCAGTGGGTGAAAAAGTATCGTGATAGTCAAAACCTTCACGTTGACTATAGCCTTTGGCGACCAAACGGGCTTTATAGCGCTCAACAGAACCATCTGCACGGTATTTAACCTTGTAGACCCATTTGCAACTAACAGAATGACGACCAGGGGGTAAAGGGACCACATCCCAAGTGTGATTTGCCTCGAGAGCAGCGAGCTCACTATCCATGGCAGCGACCTAGTGGGGGTCCTTAACAGCCTCATGATAATAAGTGGGTTCGGGGATGGCCGAAATGGAAGCAACAAAATGACGATGCTGGGGATGACATTGGTCTAAAGAAATGTAATTGGAAATTGGATAGATATAGGAGGAGGAAGGTAGGGTAGGACAAAGGTAGTCACTGCTCCAGATTGGTGGTTTGGTGGGACGACCAGAATGTCGAACAATGGGAGATGAAGGTGAGGGTTCTGGGGAAGGAGGCAGAGGTGGGGGGGTAGGTATGGAAGTTGGAGGACAGTCGGAAGGAGTGGGTGAAGGACAGTCCGAAAGAGGGTCGGTTGAAGGAGGAATAGGAACAGAAGGGGCCGAGGCCGAAGGGTCGGGGCGAGAAGATGGTTGAGCTGGAGGTGGTACATCAACAGGAAGGGTAGATGGGGAGTAGGATTCCTCAGGAGGTATGATGGGCGCTGAAGAGATGACCGAGCCGTCGGGGGACAAAGGAGAAACCTGCAAGGCAAAAGGAAAAACATCTTCGCGAAAAAAGACATCACGACTCACAAAAATTTTGTTTGTAGCAGGGTCAAAAAGTTTGTATCCTTTCTGATAGGATGGATACCCAATAAAAACACAAGGGGTGGCACGAGGACTAAATTTGTCACGAGGTCCGACAGTGGTAGCATAACATTGACAACCGAAAACACGGAGATGATCAAGAAGAGGACGAGTACCAAAGAGACGCTCGTAAGGTGTGATGCCTCGAAGAGTAGAGGATGGAAGGCGATTAATGAGGTAAGTAGCAGTAAGGATGCATTCACCCCAGAATTGGGAGGGTAGATGAGCTTGAAAAAGTAAGGCATGAGCCACATCGAGAAGGTGACGATGCTTGCGTTCAACCACCCCGTTTTGTTGTGGGGTATGGACGCAAGAGCTTTCATGGATGATGCCGCGAGAGCGGAGATAAGAAGAGCATTCGGAGGAAAAAAATTCAGTGTCGTTGTCAGAGCGGATGCGTTTGATAGTAGCATTGAATTGGGTATGAGCCATGGAAAGGAAAGATTGAATTTTGGAAAAAACTTGGCTTTTGAAATGAAGGAGAAAAGTCCAAGTTGCACGGGAGAAATCATCAACGATGGTTAAAAAATAACGTGCACCATCATGGGTAGGATGGCGATGAGGACCCCAGAGGTCCATGTGAACAAGATCAAAAATAGAAGTTGTGACAGAAGTACGAGAAGGAAAAGGGGCACGTGTTTGTTTGGCTAAGGGACAAACATCACAAGCAAAAAAATTCGGGCAAGAAATCGTTTTGCCATTAGCAAAATAAGATTTTAATGATGAGTGACCAAGGCGTTGATGCCAAAGAAAATATTCATTATTAAAAATGGAGTTACAAGCAGGGGACTGCTTGGGATTACAATGAGAATTCAAAATGGAAGATAAATATTCGGAGAAAGCTGAATGAAAATGTTTAGGAATAACAGAACAAAGAAAATAAAGTCCCCCTTCAGCCTTGCCGAGCCCTATCAGCGCCCCAGTCGTACGGTCCTGGAAAACACAAAATTTATCGAAAAATAGAGCCACGCAATTGTTATCACGGGTTAGTTTTTGAATAGATAAAAGGTTATGACGAAAATGAGGAGCATATAAAACATGTAGTAAAATTAAATGAGGGCTGGGTCGAGAATGGCCAATATAAGTGACGGGGCTACGGGTTTGATTAGGTAAGCAAATAAAAATTTGAGAGGCACATGGAGAAAATGAATCAAGGGATCTTAAATCACATGTAATATGGTCACTAGCCGCTGAATCGATAATCCAATTGGAATTAAATGAGGCTAAGGAAGAAATACCTGTGAAGTTGGCACTGGAGTCTGTGGGGCCTGCTTGATTGAGCATGGAGAGAAGTTTGGCCTGTTGATCAGGTGTCAAAATCAGTCCAGAAGGGCCTCCAAAAACATTACCAAGGGCCGGGGAATTATGGCCCAATAATCCTGGGCTGGGCGGAGGGGGCAGAAGGCCCGGAGGAGGCCCACTATAGGAGCCCATTTGAAATGCGGGCTCTGAAAAAACGAAAATATCAGAGGCTGAATTATGGGCAGTGGGCCCAGGCCCATTGGACCTGTGACGTGATGGGCCGCCACGATGCTTGGGCTGCCAGTTGGGTGGGTACCCAATTAGCAAAAAACAGGCCTCACGGACGTGGCCCGTTTTCTTGCAATGGGTGCAGACCCGCGAGTCAGGAGCGGGCCCAGTGGATGGGTTTTGAATGGGCCGACCATGGGCGCTCGTAGAAGGAAGGCCTAGTTTGCGGGAGGCCCGATGGTCTGATGCACGGGGCGAGCGAGACCTGCTCCAGCCCTGCGCGTGATTCGACCAGTGAGGGTCGTCATCGCCAGAAAGGGTGCGAAGCGCATGAAAACTGGCCACTTCACCGGTGGAAACTCCTGTCCGCTGGTGGATTTCCTGCTTCGAAAGGGCTTAGGTGCGCTCCAAAGTGGGAAGGGAGTCCCGAGAGAGGATCTGCATTCGCAGATTCTGAAATTCCTCAGGGAGACCCATGAGGAATTTCATGGAGCGCTCCTCTTGCTCGCAATCGTGGAGACGATCATTGATCTTGCATGAACAGAGCCCGCAATCGCAACGAATCGGGGGGCTCCTGATTCTCCAAATCGCTCCAGAGGTCCTTCAATCGAATGAAGAAATCGGTGAGCTCGGTGGTGGTGCAGCCGCTTGAGAGGCGCAAATCGAAAATTGCCTGACGGAGCCCATAGCGTTGAGTGCCGAAAACCTTGGCGAAGGAGTCGGCGAGGAGATCCCAAATCTCACAGACGAGTTTGGAGCGGGAGACGAGCCTTTCCAGAGAACGTTCAACTGAATTGACGAGCTAAGACTTGACGGCGGCGTGCGCCTGATCCCAGCGAGCGATTGCGTCGGGATCGGTGGTCGGTCGAGGAAGGTCGCCGGTGAGAAAACCTAATTTGTTGCGAGCGAGACAAACCGTATAGATTTGCTCAGCCCAGACGGCGTAATTCGATTCACCGACGAGGCGATGAGGAACAATGGGGCCGGCCTACAAATCGGCCGCCGAGAGATAATAAGGGTCACGGAGAGGTGCGACGGCGGGGATGGAAGTGCCGGGCATTGAAGGAGGTGGAGTTTCGGTGGATTGGGTGTGAGTAGTGGTTGAATTGAGAGGATTTGCGGTGGGTGAAGCCATGAGAACGGCGAAGAGCGGCGGTCGGAAGAGAAGATGCGGCGGCTAGGGTAAAGTGGCAACGGGGTAATTCGAAAAAGGGGCAGGGGTAATGTGGGAAAGAGGAAAATATGGCGGCTAGGGTTAGGGTCGGGGTATTATCGGGAAGAAAAAAAAATAAAAATAATAAGGGGGTATTATTGGAAAAATAGGCAATAAAGAGGACTGATGAACTCGGGGAAAAGAAAATGAACTCGGAAAAAAAAAGGGGCGGAAGCGAGGTTAGACCGGGCTGGTCTTTGATACCATGTAAGATTTTGATCTGAGTGAAGGGAAAACCTCTTTGTATTGATACTGCCTTACTTTACAATGTACAATATAAGGTCTTTATATAGACCTAGAATGAGGCTATACAAGGAAAGAAATAATTAGGGAAATATTTACATAATGCTAATTATCCTGATTTCACGTTGTGACAATATTGATATTCCATAACAGAAACTAATCTCGTGATTTGCTTATAGAACACAGAGTGAGAAAACCAATTGAGTAAACTACCTAGGTTGCGTGTGCACATCAAAATGATGGATTACAGTTTCTTGTTTTACTTTTGGGATTACAATTTCTGGTAACTGGAAGCGTCATGTGTATATTTGTATAATTATCAGTTAAGTGATGAACAGTCGAATAGATGATTGGCCACTTTCACTCGCTTAGAGCATAAATGAACAGTCGAAAATATAAGCAGTCAAAAAGATGATCTTTACTTCCATTGGCCTATATTGCCAATACGGGATTGTTCATTGAGAAAATCTATGACTGCATGGATTTCCAGTAAGGAAGAGATGCCGCCACGAGTATCCTTATCGAATGAAGCCCGTGTGGGCTGTAACAATCGCATTCCCAAAAATGGGAGGGACGTGGAAGAAAAGGTAAGACAAGAGGAATCGATACATTTTCAGAATAAAAAAATACAGAGGAAAACTGAACAATAGACTATATGAGAGAACACCAGAATTGCTTTAGGATTTTTAACTCTGTTAGCTACCAATTTATAAGTTGAAACTGGAGGTTTCTCTTGCACATCAAACTGAAAAGTTACGAAGGCCCTTACTTTCCCACCCTTTTACTATAACCTTGGAGTTAAGGTATTTCAGGTCACCACGTTTGGCTTCACTCCTTTCTTGGCTATGAATATATAAGTTTTTATTTACAGCATTTGAAGTACATGGGCTTACATAGGCGTCACTCCTAAAGCCTGCATCTTTTCTACCGAATAAAATGCTTCTTTGGCAAACCCAAGTTTAGCATAGAGGCTTATTAGAGTGGGTCCTAATAAGGGCCCAGGATAAGAACACTGTTTTTAGAGTAGTCCAGCCAATTATATAAATTAAGAAACATTTCTTAATTTTTGAGAAAGCAATCTAGTTTATCCTTTCTAGACCTTTCCGGCAACATGATTGTTGGAAAGATATCCAGTTAGATATAGAATCCTCCTTATCTTGCATATTTAAGTCTCTCTTACAACGATCTAGCGACTCTAGAGGAACCGGACCGCAGAGCTACTTCGGGAGTCATAGACCTTCATTCTGCTCTACCACTTTTTGGATAGTTAGATTTATTAAGAAATAATTTTCATTCTTCCATTGGCGAGCATATATATGGGAACATTCCTGAATTAATATGCTAGGCTCATCTTTAAGTCCTAGGCTAGTCTAATAATTCCTTGAGTGAAAAAGTTCCGCTTGTCTTGTTTGATTTCATTTCAAATTGTGTAAAATGAACAACCTTGCTGAAACATTCACAATAAGCGTCAAAATACTAATGACTGATGAGAAAAAAAAATGTAGTGAGAAAGTTTGTAAGATGTTTTTGTTGCAATAAACATATTGTTTTATTGCGAGGCGACGTTTGTAAGATGCTCTAAGAAATTCTGCTGGGTCCGTCCTCGAAGGTAATGCAAAGTCTTTCAATTTGTAGGCCCCAAGTGTCGTTGATGGTGTTACTAGCGAAAGACCAGCGTGTTTGATGGGATTACTAGGAAAAGTCCGACGTGTTTGACGGGGTGACCAAGAAAGATCCAGCGGGTTTAACGGGGTTACTAGGAAAAGTCCGCGTGTTTGACGGGGTTACTAGGAAAAGTCCGACGTGTTTGACGGGGTGACCAAGAAAGGTCCAGCGTGTTTGACGGTGTGACCAGTCAATCTTGCATTTTGCCTTCGAGCCAAACAACTTTATCTTAAACAACAAAATAACTTGTTCTACGCGGGCATTCTTTTTGTCTCTGCATTATTATTGACTTGGAATTGCTCAAAAATGGAGTAAGAGAAGGGAAAAATAAGATGCTTTGTATCGTTACCAAAAGATCTTTAAAGATTTTCAGAAAAATTGATCAGAAATTGCATGTCTATTGAGTTCTCGATGAGGCATGGTTTTACCTCCTAAGTGTGAGAGTATTAGCTGGCAACCGCCTCCCCACCCGCGCATTTACCTATTAATAAAACGTCTAATGCACCATAAAACTCACTTTCTTCCACAAATAGAACAGTAATTACTTTGTAGCACAAATAAAATAGCTATTTCCAGCCAAAGATGTAAATAAAATGCCTTGGTCTCTAGTCGCAAAGTTACAACACATGTTAAAGAAACCTTCCCTTTTGGCCCTTGCTCCTCCTTTCCAGCTAGGTTTATGGTCGTCTATCAAACATCAGTAGGTTGGGATGAGATGAACGAAAGTTATATAACATTTTATGAACATAAATGACCAATAAGATGCAAAAAGAAAATTTTCTACTCAAATTTATGGCTAGAATTAGTAAAAGGGCATATTCATAAAAGTTTCGTTCAAGTTATTTGAACTTGTAGGAGGAAGAACAAAGCTTAAGTCCAGCGCGTTTGACGGGGTTACTAGGAAAAGTCTGGTGTGTTTGACACCGTATCCAGGTAAAATCCAGCGAGTTGGACGGTGTTACTAGGAAAATTCAGACATGTTTGACCTTATCCTAGTAAATTCCAGCGTGTTTGACGGTGTTAATAGGCAATTGTGCATTTTGTCCCGAACCAAGAAACTTTACTAAGAAAACAAAAGAACTTGTTCTACACGGGCATTCTTTTGGGGTCTCTGCTTACTTTTCGACTTGGAATTACTAAGAAATTGAGTAAAAAAGGAAATGCCTTTAGTCTCGAGTCGGACACTTATAACATTTTAAGGAACCTTCCCTCTGAACCCCGCTTATAGCAAAGAACGGTAGATTAAGATGAAAAGAACCAAACAAATGTAACATCTTATCAACATAAATCGCCAATAAGATGTAAAGAGTAGATTCATCTTTTGTTGAAAAGTGAAATTATGTACTCATATTTATGGCTAGAATTAACAGCAAGGCATATTCATATCCGCTTCGTTCAAGTGTTTTGAACTTGTTGGAGGAAGAACAAGTTCTAGATAAAAAAGAAAAGAAAAAAAAAGAAAAAGAAAAAAGGCCTAGGCCAATTATTATGGGAAAAAGAACAACACAAAAGATGAAAGAACAAACTGCAAATTAAATATTCTTGAACCTATTACAATACAATATTTGTATTACTTATTGCATACAAACATTTTTAAAAATTATAAAAATGTTTTGATTATGTATGATAAACTACAAGGATACCAATTATCTTGATTGATTTCGTCTCAAATGGTGTAAAATGAATTATGTCGTTGAAACATTTACAGTAAGTATAAAGAATAGTAAATAAAGAAAATAAAGTAGTGAAAAAGATTATGTAAATATATTGATCATTTTTGGACCCCTATTTTGAATATATCACGTTCAACTGGTTCTCGATTACCACTAACGTTTGTCTCAGATTTGACCCCACAACAACCATAGTGGCCAGGCACTTTTCTTTTCTTTCCACGCGATGTTAGCCACATCGGCGACAGTTCGCAGAAAATGTCTTGGACCATTGACCCGGAAAAGTCCAGCGGGATGCACGTTTTGCCTCGAACCAAACAACTTCAGCTCAGTAGGGAACAACTTGTTCTACACGGGCATACTTCTTAGGTCTCTTCTGGGCAGAAATATTCAACAAAGTACACTTTTTTACTACAGTTTTTGGGGTAATTTCTGCATCTTGCAATCTTTGCACAGTCAAGATAACGTCTTTTCCTTTTTCTTTCCTGAAGTTTACCCCTTTCACATGATATTCAAGTTTTATCCCCCCTCATGCTCTCTACTAGATACTACATTCTATCAAGGAAAACCCACCATAAGAACAAGACTCTTCTTATTTTGAATTACAAGTATTTTTGGAAATTATGCAGATGTTCTGACAATTCTAGATCAATTTGTAAGCATACCACTTGTGTTATTTTATTTTATTTTTTTAACTTTGGAATAAAATGAGCTGCGTTGTTCAAACATTTGCATAAAACGACAAGAATATCATAACCGATGAAGAAAACAAACTTTGGTGAGCAAGGTTATGTACATATACCAATAATTATAACTAATAAATTTCCGGTCCATCATTCACGAAAAAGGACAGTCCAGTGGCTTGATTTTGTTTTTTTAGGGAGTTTTGTCCAACTTGCGTGCATAGATTGATTCTCCACATCACCACGCACTGGGCAATGAGACTGACAGCAAAATGGGTTAAACGAGCCAAGACCATGATGATGAAGTGCAAGTGAAGTTTTTTGTCGGAGTGCAACGCTCAGCCACAGGCATACATATCCATAACTTCATCGTGGGCAGAGTGCGAAACTCCAAGCGTGCCTTCGATGCATTTGTTGCGCCGTGTGACCTCAACTAGCCATTACTTACAGGATCTTTAAATTTTTTAGAATTTGCAAGCACTTACAGGATAAGGTCCTCTCTGCTTCTTCGATCAGTGATCAGTCTGGACTGAATCTTGCGTGCTTCGAATGCTCTGAAGCTAACGTGCGAGTTACGGGCTAATCAGAAAGTCATTAGTTTTTTCATTTGTTTAATCAGATAATGTGCAATACACCCGCGTATTCACCATCATTTTCTCAATGTAGTAGAAACATGGTTTGGCGCTACCACATCCTCTGCTTTCTGAACTTCATTTATTAGATCTAAACCCACTGCAAGCCATAGATTTGGATAGCCTTGAAAATTTCTTTTCTTTCGACAGGTTGCATAAAACATGAAGATGATAAGCTGATAAGTCTGGCGTGTTTGACAGGGTTACCAAATAATGCGCGTTGCGGGCCCGGTTGCGTACAAAGATGAATGCAAAGACTTTTCAGAAATTGCACATTGATTGAACTTTGAATATTTAACTCGGAATAATTTTGAAAACCTTATTTTCTAAATTACAGAATTGACTATTATTTAACCATGCATTTAAATATATTCAATATCAATATAAAATTTATTATTGACATCGAAATATTTTCTTTTAGTATAAACAAAAATCTCAATATATCTATTAATAATGTATGATCCACGGGCCATATTATAACAATGATCAGCCACTTATTCTACTTTTACAAGCTCCAATCTAGTTTTGTCGGGTTCGCCTTTCGCGGTTGCTTGTTCATTCGAAAACAGAAGCTTTTCCCTGGCTCACAAATTCTTGCATCAGACTTGCTAAAAAATTCCAAATTTTTCCGCCTCATATAGCACCGAACACCATCGTAACGTATGAACTACAATTTTTCCTCCGCTCATTGCGCCTCGGATCGGTCAACTTGAACCCGAACATAAAGAATCTTCGACAAGTTTTGCGGTTGGAGTATCTAAAGAAAAATGAATAGGGATATACATATTTCGCTATTTTTGATTAGTTTCCTTGAGCTTGAAGTTTTTGGTGTGGTTCACGGCCACGGAAGGGATTCATGGGTTAGATCAGTCAAGATCTCTGCATACTCATGGTAATCTTATATCAAAGATTGTTCACAGTGTGATGTCTATGCCCAAGACAGAGATTAGAATCTTGTTTCAATGATTGAAAATTCAGAAGCTGTAGCAGCTTTAAAATTTTGATTCTATAGTTGTTTTGTTTGCACTAAACATGTTCATTTCCTGTGGGACTTTTTGGTTTGTTCTGGAAAGTAATGCTAATTTCTTTTTTTCTTTTTTGGGTTGCAGTGCGTTAAATCCATTGTTGAGCCTGGGCCTTGCACATTTCTTTTCTTTGCAAATGATGGCCTCTTCCGCGACAGTAGGCAGAAAGTGAGTTGGACCATTAACGTGCTAAAGCCTGTCGTGTATGACCTCTTGTAATTGCGGAAATTGCCTTGTACCCTTGACCTGGTAAAGTCCGACGTGAAGGGCGTTTTGCCTTAACCAAACAGCTTTATCTCAGCAACGAATAATGCGTTTTTTACTGGCACCATTCCTGACTTGGAAGTGGCTATTGGCAGATGGTGTAAATGCCTACATTGGTTTTGACATATTCTTTAAATGGCACCTTTTAACCTGGAAGCCTTGATGAGGCAAAGAAATAGAGTTGAAAAAACAAAGAAATAACATCAAAACAAAGTGTTAATAAAAAGTTAAAAAAAGTAATGGAATAGGAAATTATTAAAATCATTTTAAAAGCTCTGCTATACTTTTGAAGACTACATATATGATCCCTCACCATGGGTTATGAGTGCGTGGACTCAACTGCCATCTCATTCCCTGGCGATTCCTCTTTCTTGTCCTCACTTTGCTCCTCTTACATTTTCACCTGCCGTTCGACACCCTCAGTTACCGTCCCGTGCCAAGCGCAAGTGGATTTTGGTCACCTACGACTCAAGCCACATATAGAAAAGCTCGTTCTTGCGGGACTCTACCCTCCTGAAACCACCCTCACCTCGATTACTTCTTTCGCAGTTCTACAGTAGGAGTCTCTTGTAAAAGCCTACAATGAGAAGCACATTCTGTTTGTGCTTTGTTTTTATGGTCATGCATTCTCTTTTTCGTAGTTCCTGTGTCTTTGGGGCCTCGGGAGAATGTCTAGGCAATCAACAATCCTTGTTGCTGGAAATGAAGAAAAATCTTATATTTGATCCTGTTAAGTCCAAAAAACTTGTCAAGTGGAATCAAACTATCGATTGCTGTTCTTGGGAAGGCATAACTTGCAAGGATGGAAATGTTATTTGTTTGGATATGGCTGAGGAATCCATTTCTGGTGGACTTGACAATTCAAGCACTATTTTCAATCTTCAACATCTTCAAAGGTTGAATCTAGCAAATAATAGTTTCAACTATTCTCAAGTTCCATCAAAGTTTGACAAGTTAACAAACTTGAGTTATTTGAACCTATCATATGCTAATTTTGCTGGCCAAGTTCCTTTAGCGATCTCATGCTTAACAAAGTTGGTTATTCTTGATTTTTCAGATAACGGAGGTAAGATAACTCCGCTGAGACTTGAAAATCCAAATTTAAATATGCTTGTGCAAAACTTGTCGAAGCTTATTGAACTACATCTTGATGGAGTTATTATATCTGCAAAAGATAATACGTGGTGTCAAACCTTATCATCTTCACTACCAAATCTCAAAGTGTTAAGCTTGTCAAGTTGCAATCTTTCTAGCCCTATTGATTCATCTTTATTAAATCTTCAATTCCTTTCAATTATTGGCTTAGGCGGTAATAACTTTTCAACTATAGTTCCAGAATTTTTTGCAAACTTCAAAAACCTGACATCCTTAGATTTGCATTCTTCTATGTTACATGGTAAATTTCCAGAAAAGATCTTCCAAGTCTCAACGCTGGAAACACTAGACTTATCATTCAATGAACTACTTCAAGGTTCTTTGCCAAAATTTCCTTCAAATGGATTTCTTAGAAACGTGGTACTTGACAATACCAACTTTTCAGGGACATTGCTACATTCCCTTGGTAACTTAAAAATGTTGTCAACAATATCTTTTCGGAATTGTAGTTTCATTGGGTTAATTCCAAACACAATGGCAAGCCTAACTTATTTGGTTCACATAGACATGTCAATGAACAACTTCAACGGATCAATTCCAACTTCTTTGTTTTCTCTTCCATTGTTGCAATGCTTAAACCTTTCTCACAACCTACTTTATGGTCAACTAATGAATTTTCCAATGCCACCACTTATTCATTGAGGGAAATATATTTGGACCACAATAACATGAAAGGGCCCATTCCCAAGTCAATCTTTCAACTCCAAGGTCTTAAGATACTTCCTCTTTCTTCAAATAAATTTAGTTGATCTTTCCAATTTTGTATCATTTGGCCAAGAAATCTTTTATATATGGACCTTTCCTAAAAATATTTGTGAAAAGTAGAATATACTAGTTTTAATCTTTTTGACTTCATTGTTTTCCCTCTCCTTATTGTAGAATTTAGACCTTTCCTACAACCAATTTTCTGGTCAACTTAACGAATCTCCCAATGTCTCTACTTATTCACTTAAGAAAATATATTTGGGAGGCAATGAGTTGGAGGGGTCCATACCCAAGTCAATCTTTCAACTCTAAGATCTTTAGATACTCTCTCTTTCTTCAAACAAATTTAGTGGATCATTCCAATTTAGCATGATCTTGGTTAAGAAAACTTTTATACGATGACCTTTTCTAGTAATATTTGTGAAAAGTATAATATAATGGTTTTAATTTTTTTCAACTTCTTTATTCTCTTTCTATTCTTGCAGACTTTAGACCTTTCCAACAACCAATTTTTTGGTCAACTCCATGAATTTTCCAATATCTCTGCTTATTCACTCAAGGAAATATATTTAGGCGGCGATAAATTAGAAGGGTTCATACCCATGTCAATCTTTCAACTCCAAGGTCTTAAGGTACTCTCTCTTTCTTCAAATAAATTAAGTGGATCTTTCCAACTTAGCTTCATTTTGATAAAAAAAAACTTTTATATGATGACCTTTTCTAGTAATATTTATGAAATGTAGAATATAATTGTTTTAATCTTTTTCAACTTCTCTATTCTCCCTTCATTCCTATAGAGTTTAGGCCTTTCCTACAATCAATTTTCTGGTCAACTCCATGAATTTTTCAATGTCTTTGCTTATTCACTCAAGGAAATATATTTGGGTAGCAATAAATTGGAAGGGTCCATACCCATGTCAATCTTTCAACTCCAAGGTCTTGAGGTACTTTCTCTTTTTTTTAATCAAATTTAGTGGTTCTTTCCAATTTAGCATGATTTTGGTCAAGAAATCTTTTATGTGATGACCTTTTCAACTAATACGTGTGAATAATGGTTTTAATCTTTTTCAACTTCTTTATTGTCCCTTCTATTCTTGCAAACTTTAGCCCTTTCTCGCAATCAATGTTCTGGTCAACTCCATGAATTTTCAAATGTCTCTACTTATTCACTCAAGGAAATATATTTGGGATGCAATCAATTGAAAGGGTCCATACCCATGTCAATCTTTCAACTCCAACGTCTTGAGGTACTCTTTCTTTGTTCAAATAAATTTAGTGGATCTTTCAAAATTAGCTTGATTTTGATCAAAAAAGCTTTTACATGCTGACCTTTCCCAGTAGTATTTGGGAAAAGTATAATATAATTTTTTTAATATTTTTCAATGTCTCTATTCTCCCTTCCATTCCTGTAGAGTTTAGGCCTTTCGTACAACCAATTTTTTGCTCAACTCAATGAATTTTGCAATCTCTCTACTTATTCACTCAAGAAAATATATTTGGGATGCAATGAGTTAAAGGGGTCCATACCCAAGTCAATCTTTTAACCCCAAGGTCTTAAGGTAGTCTATCTTTTTTCAAACAAATTTTGTCGTTCTTTCCAATTTAGCATGATTTTGGTCAAGAAATTTTTTATATGATGACCTTTTCTAGTAATATTTATGAATAGTAAAATATAATGGTTTTAATCTTTTTCAACTTCTTTATTGTCCCTTCCATTCTTACAGAGTTTATCCCTTTCCTATAATCAATTTTCTGGTCAACTCTATGAATTTCCAAATGTCTTTACTTATTCACACAAGGAAATATATTTAGAAGGCAATAAATTGGAAGGGTTCATACCTATGTCAATCTTTTAACTTCAAGGTCTTGAGGTACTCTCTCTTTCTTCAAATAAATTTAGTGGATCTTTCAAATTTAGCTTGATTTTGATCAAAAAAATCTTTTACATGCTGACCTTTCCCAGTAATATTTATGAAAAGTAAAATATAATTATTTTAATATTTTCATTTTCTCTATTCTTCCTTCCATTCTTGTAAAGTTTATGCCTTTCCTACAATCACCTTTTTGCTCAACTCAATGAATTTCCTAATGTCTCTACTTATTCACTTAAGAAAATATATTTGGGATGCAATGAGTTAGAGGGGTCCATACCCAAGTCAATCTTTTAACTCTAAGGTCTTAAGGTACTTTCTTTTTTTTCAACCAAATTTTGTCGTTCTTTCTAATTTAGAATGATTTTGGTCAAGAAATCTTTTATATGATGACCTTTTCAACTAATATGTGTGAATAGTAAAATATAATGGTTTTAATCTTTTTCAACTTCTCTATTGTCCTTTCCATTCTTGCAGACTTTAGACCTTTCTCGCAATCAATTTTCTGGTCAACTCCATGAATTTTCCAATGTCTCTACTTATTCAATTAAGGAAATATATTTGGGATGTAATAAATTGGAAGGGTTCATACCCATGTCAATCTTTCAACTCCAAGGTCTTGAGGTACTCTCTCTTTCTTCAAATAAATTTAGTGGATGTTTCCAAATTAGCTTGATTTTGATCAAAAAAATCTTTTACATGATGACCTTTCCCAGTAATATTTAGGAAAAGTAGAATATAATTGTTTTAATCTTTTTCAATTTCTCTATTCTTCCTTCCACTCCTGTAGAGTTTAGGCCTTTCGTACAACCAATTTTTTTCTCAACTCAATGGATTTCACAATGTCTCTACTTATTCACTCAAGAAAATATATTTGGGATGTAATGAATTAAAGGGGTCCATACCCAAGTTAATCTTTTAGCTCCAAGGTCTTGAGGTAGTTTATCTTTTTTCAAACAAATTTTGTTGTTCTTTCCAATTAAGCATGATTTGGTCAAGAAATCTTTTATATGATGACTTTTTCTAGTATTATTTGTGAATAGTAGAATATAATGGTTTTAATCATTTTCAACTTCTCTATTGTCCTTTCCATTCTTGCAAACTTTAAAGCTTTCCAAGAACTAATTTTCTGGTCAACTCCATGAATTTTCCAATGTCTCTGCTTATTCATTGAAGGAAATATATTTGAAAGGCAATAAATTGGAAGGGTTCATACCCATGTCAATCTTTCAACTCCAAGGTCTCAAGGTACTCTATCTTTCTTCAAATAAATTTAGTGGATCTTTCCAATTTAGCTTGATTTTGATAAAAAGAATCTTTTATATGATGACCTTTTCTAGTAATATTTGTGAAAAGTAGAATATAATTGTATTAATCTTTTTCAATTTCCCTATTCTTGCTTCCATTCTTGCAGGTTTTAGGCCTTTTGTACAACCAATTTTTTGGTCAACTCCATGAATTTCCCAATGTTTCTGCTTACTCACTCAAGGAAATATATTTAGGACACAATGAGTTAGAGGGGTCCATACCCAAGTCAATCTTTCAACTCCAAGGTCTTGAGGTACTTTCTCTTTTTTCAAGAAAACTTAGTGGTTCTTTCCAATTTAGCATGATTTTGGTCAAGAAATCTTTTATATGATGACCTTTTCTAGTAATATTTGTGAAAAGTATAATATAATGTTTTTAATCTTTTTCAACTTCTTTATTCTCTTTTCCATTCTTGTAGAGTTTAGGCCTTTCCTACAATCAATTTTTTGGTCAACTCCATGAATTTCCCAATGTCTCTGCTTATTCACTCAAGGAAATATATTTAGAAGGCAATAAATTGGAAGGGTCCATACCCATGTCAATCTTTCAACTCCAAGGTCTTGAGGTAATCTCTCTTTCTTCAAATAAATTTAGTGAATCCTTCCAATTTAGCATGATTTTAGTCAAGAAATCTTTTATATGATGACCTTTCCCGGTAATGTTTGTAAAAAGTATAATATAATGGTTGTAATCTTTTTCAATTTCTTTATTCTCACTTCCATTCTTGCAAGTTTACACCTTTTGTACAACCAATTTTCTGGTCAACTCAATGAATTTTCCAATCTCTCTAGTTATTCGCTTAGGAAAACATAATTGGGAGACAATAAGTTGGAAGGGTCCATACCCATGTCAATCTTTCAACTCCCAGATCCTGAGGTGCTCTCTCTTTCTTTAAATAAATTTAGTGGGTTTTTCCCATTTAGCATGATTTTTGCCAAGAAATCTTTTATATGATGGTCTTGCCCAATAATATTTGTGAAAAGTATAATATAATGGCTTTAACCTTTTTGATTTCTATGTTTTAGCTTCCATTGTTATAAATTTTACACCCTTTTTACAACCAATTTTTTGTCCAACCTAATGAATATTCCAATGTCTATACTTTTTCACTTTTGAGTATTAATTTGGATAGTAATAAGTTAGAAGGGCTCATACCCAAGTCAATCTTTGAACTCTAAGGTCTTGAGATACTCTTTATTTCTTCAAATAAATTTAGTGGTTCTTTTAAATTCAGCTAGATTTGGTCAAGAAGTCTTTTATATCTTGACCATTCTCAAAATTATATTTGAAAAGTAGAATATAATGGTCTTAATTTTCCCAATTCCTTTATTCTTTGTTCCATTGTTGTAGGTCTTATCTCTTTCCTACAACCATTTTTTTGGTCAACTCAATGAATTTTCCAATGCCTTTGCTTATTCACTAAGAGGCATAAATTTGGGAAGTAATAACTTTGGAGGGCCTATAGCCAAGTCCATATGCAATGCCTTAAATCTTTTAGTCCTGGATTTGTCTGACAATTCCTTTACCAAAAAAATTCCCCAATGCTTGTTTCAGTTGAGTGGTAATCTCAAGGTGCTAGATCTTGAGAAAAACAACTTTACTGGTAGAATTCCTAATTCATTCCCAAAGAAATGTAATTTGCAAACTTTATCTCTCAATAGAAACCAACTTGATGGAGAGTTACCAAAATCTTTGGCCACCTATGTAGGATTGGAGGACTTGAATGTTGGGAACAACAATATTAGAGATACCTTCCCATATTACTTAAAGAATGCATCCATGTTAAGGGTCCTTATCTTGCAATCCATCAAATTTTATGGGTCTATTCCTCAATTAGGCTATATTGGTACTTGGCTGATGCTTCAAATTTTGGATGTATCTTTTAATAATTTTATGAGTAGATTTCCAAAAATCTATTCTTCTACTTTGAGGGCAATGATGGATGATGAAAATGTGACTCAATTAGATATCAATTATAGCTCTAACTCTAACTTAAATCGATATCATAATACGGTTACACTTACCATCAAAGGTTCACAAATAGAACTAGTCAAAATCCTAACTGTCTTCACCACTATTGACTTATCTTGCAACAATTTTAATGGTCCAATACCAGAAGAAATTAGGGAGCTTAAAATGCTACATATATTGAACCTATCACATAATGCCTTTACAAGTCAAATTCCTGCATCGTTGGGAAAATTGGGTAATCTTGAGGTTCTAGATCTATCGAGTAACATGCTAATTGGTGGCTTTCAATTGAGGGCACCATGCATGGATGAGAAGCCGAGATTAGTAACTCCACCATCTGAAAGCACTCATTTGAATTCCCAGAGTATTATCAACTAGAATTATATAAGCATCGAATTGGGGTTTTTTCTTGGCTTGGGAATTATAATTATGCCCCTCACATTTTGGAAGAGATGGAGACTATGTCATGATAAACTTGTGGATTATTTTCTTTTACGTATTTGCTCATCTATAACTTAAAAGAAATTACCATCCATGAGGAACTTGTAAAAGTAAAATATTTAAGGTGTCAATAATTGTTATACTATGTAATAGAATTCCCATGCCTTTACATAAGAAAGAAGCATTCCATAAATATGATGTTTAGCAGTCAAAGTAAATGCTACTATAAATGGTTAGCTTTTCTTTGTTTCTATTTTTGACTTTTTTATTTTTCTTGCCTTTTCTCTTAAAATATGTTTTCATGAGATTTTTCTATTATCTTACTCTCTCATTGTATTTGTGTTTTTCTTTAGCAATTGATAAATTTGAAAATCTATTTGTCTACAAAATTTATGTTTTTTTCAAGCGGCAAATATCAAGAGAAAAACTTATTAATAACTTAAAGATCCAACTACTGGTTGTAATTTCGTAGAATCCTTTGATTTTAAATAGAAATACTTCACTTCTAATACATGGAATGTTTTTCTCAACTTCATTCTTCCGAACTTGCCATGACTCATTGGCATTAATTTCTTGCTTTGCTTGTTCTCATTATGTTAATACCTTATTTATGTTAAGCTAAGAACTTTTGTAAGACCAAAGACTTTATAGAATCTGATTCCCCATAAGACTCCCCTCTTTTCACTCATAAAGCATCAATAGCCTTTGTATAATTCAATACAAAATATTTGTTTTGGCTCAAAGTTGCATGTAGCACATAAGCTTACACGTAAGTTTCTTGATCAGCTTGCTAATGGTCTCACTTCTCTATCAATCTTAAACTTTTCATTTAATCAATTGGTGAGACAAATTTTAATGGGTAAAAGATTTGATAAATTTCCACAAGTTCTCTTGCAAAAAATAAAGGATTATGTGGTTTTCCTTTGAAATTACAATCTACATATGAGTTTCAGCATCTTTACCTTCAACATCTAGAGGCACTCATTTGAATTAGACTATTATGACCAATTAAGGCTATATAAGTGTTGAATTGCAACATTTTGTTGGCTTTGGAGTTGTAATTGGACCCCTTATTTTTTGAAGGAAATGAAGGACTTGGTGAAATAGGCTTGTTGATGATATTCACTTTAAAATATTCCCTTAACTATAGCTTAAAAGAAATTAACCTAAAAAAGGAATGCTAAAAAATAAGAAGCTAAGGCTTTAGTGATCATTATAATGATGCAATGGAAGTCCCATGCATTTCTCCATAGAAGTCTCATTGTGTTCTTCTTTTACTCTCATTTTTTCTTTGTTAAGTTCCTTTTAGTAATTAATAGTTGTTGTGCTTAGATAACAAAAAATCCCATATAGCATTCTAAGATAAAAGCACATAGAGATAAGACATCATTTTATTAGAAATCATGTGTAGAAAAATGACATTGTTCTTGAATTTATTCAAATTGATCAACAAATTGCTGATGTCTTTACTAAACCATTAGATAAAGAAAAGTTTTATACTTTTAGGTGAGAGCTCTAAATGTGTTTGTTTCAAAACATCTTTTAAACTACATGTTTTATTGTTGGAATATACTTTTTGCTCTTGCACAATTGTAAGTAAGCATGTTTTGAGGAAGAGCACCATAAAACTCCATCTACTTCACCAGGTCAAACCCTTCTTACTCATCTCTTCTTCACCATATCTACTTTAGTTACTTTATTTTCTTTTTGATGATGACAAAAAAGAGGAGAGAGTGTTGTAGCACATATGTTCCTCATTTCTAACTATCTAATACAGAAAGTGGGATGAATTTGTAACACCCTGAAAATATTTTTCAAAAGGTGTTATCATTGTTGAATGATGAATGTTGTGATACATAAATGTTGATGGATGGTATATATTGTTGCTAGTTGTTGAGATAAAAGTTGAAAATAATTTTTGTTGTTGCAAATGACAAAACGGCAAAAATGTTCATGTAGCAAGATATACATTTATATGCAAAATTTTGCTTTGTTGTTTATTGTGAAAACATTTAATATGACACACTTTGCTCACTTTGTTGAAGATATATGTTGTACTATTGTCTGCTCAAATAGAAAATTTTGTCACCATTAAAAAGGGGGAGATTTTTGGAAAAAGAGTATGTTCCATGAAAATGTGTTTTGATGTGACAATATTTGTTAGTAATTGTATATAAATGTTTTTCATATTTTGGTGTGCAAAATAAAAGTATAGGAAGTAAAATGTGCACAAATTATAATATCAATCAATGATATTATAAAGTAATTGGGTTCCTACAATCTTATATATATACATACACACACACACACACACACACACACACATATATATATATTATTTTATCCAGGTTGCAAAAGAAAACTCTCATTAGTCTTACATAATGTTCTCAATATAAGAAAAATGATGCTATAATTTTTGTTGCAATAAAAATCAATGGTGAAGGGCTTATAAGCATAACCCAAATTCATAAAGTTAAAAGATGTGCAATCCAAAAGTGATGTGTGACCCAGCTTGAAGCTAAAACCTGAAAGAGTATGTTGTGAGCAACCTAAATAAAAGCATGACCTAAATTAATCAAGGTTCAGGCCCACAAGAAACAAGACACAAGCCCAATCCAGAGACTTGCTAGACTTGGCATCTCCATGAGCGATCCAATTATGATGTGTTGTGAGCTCACTTAAACAACATCATCCTAATAAGGTTTCAAGACTTAAATCTAATATTAAGTCTTTCTTTGAGAAGGTGCCCTCTCCAAAGCTTAAAAGCTTAATCTTAATGGGAAAAAATTCAAAGAAGAGATTGATTGTCAGAACATCTAATCTTTGATGCAAAGATGAGATTTTGTGATGATTAAGAGTTTGAATAAAAGCCTTAAACTCATAATGATGGAACAACCCTACTCTCTCAATAGGAAAAAGATTGTACAATGTCAGGTTTGGTAGAAAACTTCAAATTGGTTGTTCTATCTTTGATCTATTATAAAAGCTTCAATTATACCATTCAAGATTTCCTTTTGCACGATTCTATTGAGAAAAGAAAAGAAAAGAAAAACAAGATCATATTAAAGCTTTGTGATTTCTATGAAGATCTTTGGTGAAACTTTCTATCAATCATATTCTTTGTAATTATGCTTGTGTATATTCTTATTTATATGCTGATTGAACTTGGATTACTATTGTGCACATAGACTTGATTGTAAATCCAAAACCCTAACTCCTTTATATTTTAGGATTTTCATGATTAGAGCTTTGATTGTCACTTTATATTGTTAAAAAGCTCTTTAATTAGTAATATCCCTTACAAACTTCATATCATTAGGGATTTGCTTTGTAAAAGGTTAAAAAAGCCTTTGTTTGTAATCTCATTGTGCTATAAGGAGTAGGAGAATGTTTTCTCATAGTCAATGAGTAAAGTGAACTTCAATTGGTTGGATTGAAGGAAAAAGAGGGTGGACATAGGTGTGTAGACTAGACCACCATGGTAAAAAATGTTATGTGTGTGTTGTTTGTTGATGCTTTAAATCTTTGTTTAGAAAAGGAGATTATAGACTTAAAGCTCAAAAACCAATTCAACCTCCCTCTCTTGGTTAGACATTATACCTAACATTTACCTCATTAATCATTTACCATGTGTGAACTTAGGAATCAATCTCTTTTTAAACTTCTTTATGGTGACTACTTACATTAAATCACTTATAAGTCTTTGGTTATAGATGCTATGACATTATGCTTTGCCTAGGGATAATTTTATACTAAGGGAAATTCCTTGTGTTCTTTTGGGTTATCCTTCACTATAGAAAGGTTATTGAGTATATGACCCTAACAGTGGGAAGATCTTTATGAGTCAAATGTATTTTATGAATATGGATTTCCATTTTATAGTATTTAGTCCTCAAGCATAGGTTTTGATCAATCTTTAAAGTAGTTATTGCTCACTAAACCTCATTCAAATGCACAATCCACCTTTTATCCCATTAGAGCCATCTCTAGAACCTTTATTACCACCACCTTAGGATACAATCCTAGCTACTTCATCCAATTCTTATGTAGATATGTTATGAAATCTGCCACCAATGCCTTTTCCAAGACATGGACTTCTTATTATCCTATCATATTAGCACTCTGATCCACCACTAAAACCTTTTTCGAAAGAGCCATCTTTAGCTCCTAAGTGGTCACCTAAACCCATATGACCACCCATCTAGACCGCTAACTATTTTTGTTCAACTACCTCTATAATTTTGTATAGTCTTTATCCTATCTTAAGTCAATTTTCACTCAACCTTTTCTTCTTATATTACTAGTACTTCATTACCTCCATTTTCACTAATCACTAAGCTAGAGATTATCATCAAATGACAACTATAAGGTAAAGGCTATGGATTAGGAGTTAAAGGCTCACAAGGGTAATCACATGTGATATGTTGTCTCACTACTATTTATTCATAAAGCCGTTAGATATAAGTGGGTTTACAAGGTTAAACACAACATTGATAGCATGATTGTGAGGTACAAGGCCTGGATAATGGCTAAAGAGTACATCTAATGAGAAGGGATTAATTATAATGAAACTTACTCACTAGTGGTCAAGTAACTCACAATTAGATCAATAATGAATATGAATACCATCATACACTAGGATTCCTATTAGCAAGATGTTCAAAATGCTTTCCTACATGATAATTTAATAAAGGAAGTTTTTATGCAACTGACACTCTATTTTCCTCATTAAAGGGAAATGATTGCATGTTGCTTATGAAATCATTATTTGAACTGAAGCAAGCTTCTAGATAGTGGTATCTAAAGCTTTTAGAAGCCTTTCTAGTAGTTGAATTTCAACAATCTTTCCATGATTATGCTAGAAACAATATGCTTGATATTTCATGATTCAAATGACATTTGAACTTAGTTTTCCACATAAAGGATCTTGGAAAAAGTAAATATTTCCTTGGGATACAAATTGTCCAGTTGCTAGTAGGCATATATCTAAGCCAATATAAGTATGCATTGAAATTGATTTCAAAAGAAAGACTTGCAAGATCAAAGCTTGTCATCACCCTTATGGAATAAAGTCCCAAATTAACCATATGAGAATATGACTAAAGGGACCTTGATAAGAATAATGACCCATTCCTTTAGAACTTGGCCTCATATTAAAGGATGATTAAAGATTGATTTACCTAACACACACATGTCCATATTGTAGCTTTGCAATTCATTATCTTAACCAACTTATTCATATCCCCAAGTAATCACACATGGATGCAATCATAAGAGTATTAAGATATCTTAAAGGTATGCTTAGCCTTGGTATTTTTCTCTCTTCATCATCCAAATTACAACTCATAGTCTTTTGTGATTCTATTTATAGGACTTGCCCTACGTCACAAAAATGTGTGATAGGTTACTATATAAAATTAAGTGTTTGGTGATTCCTCAAATGAAAATGAACATGTCAAATAAGTAATATAATGATGAGAATGTGTATCATCTCATAAAGATTCGTAAATACTAGACTAATTATATACAAATTTTGAGTTATTCTTAAAGTTTATCTAACAAATCAGAATATTTGAGAATGGATTAAAAGTGATGTTGTTTGAAGCAAAATTTCATAACTAAAAACAACTAAATTTAAATGTTAAAACATTCAATTTTATCATAACTACTAGATATGAATTTTGATGATTTATACTTGCCAAAATAATAATAAATATGTGCTAACAAAACTTCTTAATTTATTTACTATCTTATGAATGGGTATAATAAACCTACTCAGTTTATTAATTTACTATTTCTTTATGTTAATTGAAATAAATAGAAATGCATTAGAATGTATGATCATTCTTGGTTTATAATAAAACTTTCAACCATTTTATCATCAAAAGCTACACAAACAATATGATATGTATCTATTCATATTTAATTCATGGTTATATATTATAGGAAGCAACTGCATATCATCACCTCTTAATCTTAAACATGTAAATCAAATCATTTAAATGGTAGCTATTTACATAAAAATATTAAATATAATAACATATAACACACATAAATATAATATCTTTCAAAACATAAAAGATTATGAAATTCACATCATCATAGTTAGGTTTAATAATATCTTTAACAAAAGTAAATTAAACTGTAATGTAAGAACAAACAAGAACAATAACAGAAATTAAATAAAGTATCTTAAATTGAGAAACAAGAAAACTATCACTATATTGTCTTCTTTTCAAGAAAGCATTGTACAACTTCCAGAAATCATGCCAAAATTTAAAACTACCTAAAGCAAGAGATACGGTACATGCACCACCATGTACCATCATCACGCACCATCATGCATCGTCGCCACATGCCATGAAATGGTTAGATATGTGTTCTACACATATCTCTTTTGTTGGAGAATAATCTAGCTTAGATTCACTAAAAAACTGTGAGAAAAGAATGTAGATCTACTAGAAAAGAACCTAATCACCGAATCCACTATTGGAGTTGAACACATACGACATTTGGGTTAGCTTTTATGTGACTGCTGTATTCCTCCTCAATTGCATGCTATCACGTGCAGCCTTCTCTAAACTTCCATGCTTGTAGGTCCCTACTCTATTGCATTCTCTTTTGCCTCCCTTTGTTTCTCTTTTTTCTTGTATGTTTTATCTCCTTGTTTTTTGACTAACTCATACTTTTTTACCCTTATGTTTTTTCTATCATAACTCTACTGTCTTTGTCCCCATTGACCTCTTTGTTCAACCACCTCTTGTCTTTTTTTTTTTTTTTCGTTTTTCTCTTGCATATAGGTCTCCTTTGTTTTTCTCCGTGATTTTCTTTTTCTTCTCCTATGCTATCTTTTGCTGCATAAATAAGGAAAATATGAATAACTATAAGAAAATTTAAATATTATCTCATAGACACTACATTATTTGTTGCCTAAAATAGTTAAAATAACTATATAAAAATAGAGTTTTCAAGATTCCTAAACTTAACATTTTGCTAATCTTAAAAAGAAAAGCATAACATTCAAGAAAAAAACCCTCAATGACATTCTCCCATAATTTCTTAACTTCACAATTTAAAGAAAAACATAACTTTCATCTAAATGCCATAATTGGTTCATAAGGTAAGATAAACTCTTAACTATGTTAACCATGTGCATGTGTGTCAGCCCTCATCTTTTCAACTATATGCACTCTAAATAAAACTATGTTGGCATGCCACCTTTTAAGAACTCTGACCAAATCTAATGGGTTTGATTTTCATTCCCCTTTCCACTAATGTAAGCTAATCATCTAACTAAGAATCCATAGGACTTTCATTAGCTTGTAATGCAAGGCTTGGATAATAGTGAGATAAAAGTCATTTAGGCTCAAATTACCCATGAATACTTTGATTTCTAGGATCTAATAAGAGCTCTTGTCACTTTCACTTTTTTGCTTCTCCTAAATAATCTCTTGGCCACTGTTTCTTCTCATCATTTTCTACTAAAAAATGCATTTCACTTGGATTTTTGATACTAGCAAAAAGTCACAATCATGCTCATAATAATAAAGAAAAAGTAAAAACACTAGAAATATAGCCATCACCATTTTATCTACCTCATGGTATTCAATTACTATGCTTGGTGACCTATTCTAGATAGTTGAGTAGCTCGAATCTAACAAAGACTGATAACACACAATAAAATTTCACCTTACACCCTTAAACTTGAATGTAGTAGTGTCTGTAATGTAGAAGGACAAGAAAAAGAAACAAAAGTGAAATAGGAACAAGAAAACTCCCTTGGTGGTAGGCTATATCCATGTAAAACTATGATGACCACCTGGTGACAAGACTTCCAATGAAGAAAGTAATGAAAATGCTTAAGTTGCTTCCCAAGAAGTGTTTACTTTATATTTGTTAGTCAAACTATCTTTGATGTTGCTACTCAGGGAGGATAAAGGTCAATGGTAGTCTTTTGCATGTTAACTCTTTCAAATTTAGGCTTTAGATGCTAACTATTCACCTTAAATGTGCCCTAGGCCTACAACTCCATATGGAAAACCTATGTGACTATGAAAAGACCAAACCACTACGATCATAGCTTATTTAGAAATAATTTATGATGAGAATTATACAGTAATATTTTTTGACCAACCTCAAAATCTCTTCCTAATATGTATTTGTCATGCCATCTTTTTGTCCACTTCTTGTATACTTTGGCCTTTTTGTAGGCCTCATTGATCAATTCCTTATATTCATTTAGTTACACCAATTTGTGTTGACTTATAGACTTAGCTACGATTCTTGTGGCACCAAAATGATCAACTATTTCTCTGTCATGACAATGGTGTAGGATGTTGGTCATCTCTTATTTTGGAACACATCTCTTCATAACCTAATTTGCAAATACTTTAAATAAGAAAGGCTCTTTCCAAAAGTAATGTTTAATGTCAAAAAAAAATTCTTTCATTGATATGAGATTTAAAGAGGAAGAATATTAGTTACCAAGAAATTTACAAAATTAGCATACCATAGACTTTTCATGGATTCAAAGACAGGAATTTACTCATTAGGGAACACTTCCAGAATAGGTTGATCTTCTTCCTTTGGGCTTGGAATTTTGGACAAAGTCCAATGAGGACTTCGAGCTAAGTATTTCTATATTCATTTACCAAATTACGGGATAAGCACGGAAAAAAAGTCAAAGAAGTTTGCTACCTCAAGAAAAGAGGTGCGCAGGCGATAAGAAAAGCATCCTCTCAATTAACCTCGCATGCATATCTGTACCTGTTGAATACGCGAGACGGGATCGTGGTGCTGAAGGAGCTCCTGCCTGTCCACCGCTTGGTGAACAAAGCATATTGAGGTAGAAATAAACAGAACATCTGTCGAACCTCTTTTAAAGCAGTGGTCATCACGTAAACAAGAAATAAAAATCGACGTAGGAATTGAGATTTCATTATAAACATATGAGAAAGACAAGACAAAAACAAAAACGTGACGAAAACTAAAAAGAAGAACTGCATGTAGATTATAGATTATACAATGCAACAAGGATATTATACATGTTTTTCAATCCATGAGATCCTTGAGCGTATAAAAGAACTGTTTTCGAAACTTTAACGTGTTCGCAAAAGGCAAAAATCCGCCGAAGATTCAGGCAGGACAACTTGCAGTTGGTAGGCCGGTCCATCACGTGATCTAATTTTCGAGAAGGCATGGTAGCCTCAAGGTCTCATGCAGTGTATTTGAATAAGTTTTCCTTCCCTTCCAATTTTAGGTAGGTGTTTGATTATGTTAGACTCCACCATTCGATTATAGTATAACAAGTGCTGCCTTTGCTTGGTGCCTAATAAGGGGTATATTGGATTGTAATCTCCGCTCACTGGACCATATCATAAACAAAGATGTTTTGAACACTATAAAAATTAATATATTCAGCGAAAATTTTAATTTTAATTTTCATCCATTTGGAGCATAACTTATGTTTTTCAAGAAGTAAAAAATAAGTACTGGTGAACGTATGATTTAGAAAGAGTTCCATCTGGCAGAATTTGTGAAGGATTCCAAGTTAACAAAGAAGCTTAAATGAAGAGTGCAGATTTTTACAGCCGGATGCACGACCCCATATCTGGACCATCTTTATAAAAGGAGGACGCTGGCTCTTTGAATTGCACACTAGTATTCCACAGCATCACCTCTTTCAAAGCTTCGATTGTATCAGCTTCTAATCGTCTGATGGCCAACCAGCGTGTCCCACAAAACATCATTGATGAGCTTCTGCGTGCATGCAGGGAAGGGAAGATTGATACCTTGTACAGGTTGATAGAGAGCCATCCGTTTGAAGAAACACCTTTACATGTCGCTGCATCAGCAGGACAACCATTGTTTGTTTTCGAGCTGATGGTGCTAAAGCCATCATTGGCTCGGAAGCTAAACAAAAATGGTTTAACCCCTCTTCATCCTGCTTTGCAATCCCAAAGCACTGGGGACCTTGCTTTGCAGCAAAGCTTACACAACTTGGCGCTAGATTTGATTGAGTTTGATAAAGAGTTTATACGTATCAAAGGAAAAGGGGGTTTGACCCCTTTACATTTCGTAACTCAAACAGGAAATCTTCAGCTTTTGGTTGTATTTTTAAATATTTATCCAATGTCTATTTTAGATGTGACTGCTTCTAATGAGACTACTTTACATATTGCCATCAAACACAAGCAGCTCCACGCTTTTGAGTTGCTAAACGAAGGGCTTTACCGAGCTTCGCTTTCAGAGGCCTTTTTGTTGAGACTAGAACTACTGGATATGAAGAGGGAAGAAAGTGAGCTTGCAATCGATGAAGATCCATCCCAGGCAAGTACATAATTTATATTTTCTACTTATGGGTACAGAGTTGGTATAATAGAGTCTTGTCTGCTTGCTCAGTGGGTGCTCAGAAACACTCACTATTACAACTAAGGCTTTCAGCAGTTAGAAGAATAAACTTATCCATTATCACAAAATATTTGAGCTTAAATAAACTCTCAAAGTTGCTTTTGTAGTCATGAAACCATAAATAAACTGCTCCAGTTGGTACTCAAATTTGCTCCTGTGTGTGCTACTTCTGTTTTTCTTCATTTCTTGCTCTTATGCATGTTTTGTTGCAATCCATTTTCTTTATCTTTCCAACAACCTTTTTGAATTTGTAAGAGTTGTACCAAGAGATTCGATAAAAGTAAGTAGAGTCACGCAAAATAAACAAGTTCATCATCAGCATATATTTATGCTTATTTATGTAAATAAACACCACAGAAATTGTAGAAAACAATTAAATTCTTGCTGAAAGAACTATTTAGATATTTTCGTTTAGATTGCTTTCTTCAAACTCTGCTATACGTTAATATCTAGTTAACGTAGTTAGGTTTAGATTACTTTCCTCAAACTCTGATGTATGTTAACATCTAGTCAATCACCTAATGAAGAAAAAAATTAAATATTTCCACACTTCTCTTAAAAGACTAAGATTTGGTCAACGATTTTGTTGAAATATAAATGACAACATAACTTCTGAAGAGAATTACAACCAAAGACTCAATCTAAGACGGATCCTTATCATCAAATACTACTGTTATTAATTTATATTTAAAAGAGGAATAAAGACCATAAAAAATTAGCACAAAGAACATTTGGAACATTTGTAAAAACATGAAATCAGCACCACTAAAATGCTACTTTTCCCCTCTAGCTTTTATAGCATTTGTGTGCCTGTGCAACATATTTAAATTTTCTCTTTATAATCATGTGCATAAAATTCGTTGATGATAAATACAACAAATACATACAAGATCTTCCCTAAGACTATCTACTTCTTTACTATCTATAAATTGAATCAATTAACCAATTGAAATTAGCTTCAATCATTATATCAATGTATGCAATTTTTGGCTAGCTAGAATAAAATACAAAAAAATTTCCCTTAACAAATAAACAATACCAGAATGTAAAGGAATTTGTTTACTAGTTATAAATATGATATGTAATTAATATGTTTCTGTACTACTATACACATAATACAAATGCATTTTATGCTGTCTTTTTCTCTCTCCCACGCACACATTTCTATGATACATGTATATAGATGCAAACTGCAGTTACAATATGTATACTACAAGCATGTTTCGTGTATTTGGTATAAACATAAAATATTCTAAACCATATAATATGTCTTTACAAAATATTACAACCATGATTTGTTGCTAATTATACAAAGAATTTTAAATAAAAAAATTTAACATGCAAATTTAGGACATCATTAAGATTTAAAGAAAAAAAAATTATTGGTGATGATGTTTGTTGTTGCTGATATTATTTCTTTGAAACAATTACATGCCTTCAGCTAATATTTCCTTAGAAATGAACTTTTTTTATTGCTAAAAAAAGCCAAAATATTTATTAGCAACCAGTAATTTACTAACATAATGTTCTTTTAGACGTTTCTTGCTTTTCTATTTTTGGTAAGAGCTCTTTTCATTATACGTTTCTGTATACTTTTCTGACAACTTAGTAATAATATGTTTGGAAAAGGTAAATCTTTTTGTTATTTCATAATAAGTTGCAACTTTTGAAATGGTAGATTATATTAATAAAAATTAAAATATAGAAACATAAGAACACATCTAAGCATTACATTTATGAAAAAATAGAAGTTGAAAGCCTACAAATTATCTATTTTCATTTTAGTTGCTGATTTTATGTTTTGTTTTTGGAGGGAGAGGTGTTGTAGGCTAGACAAGTTTAGTATGTTGGGATTATTAGTTGTGCGTCTCTACATTATGGAGATCGTGGGTGTACTGATTTTGCAGTTTATCTAAGAGTTTTATAGCTTGCAATCCCAAACACAGAAGCAGGTTAGCTCCAACAAGATCCGCCGAGGTTTGCTACGTAGTGAACTGTTCCTTTTGACCCGTCTTGTGTTTCCAGACGTCAAGGAACAACTCCGCAATGCTCTGTTAGTGGTTGCTGTGTTGCTTGTAATAGTCACCTTCCAAATGACGCTCACCCCTCCGGGAGGAATTTGGCTAGACGATCAACCATCACATCGTGCTGGGACAGTCACCATGGGCCGTGTCCCCTTCCTTATACTCACAGGGTATAATGTTGTATCTTTTGTTTATGCGCTTTTGACCGTAGTCTTCCTCCTACCTGGTGGGGTCTTTAGCTGGCTTTCCCTAATATCCCTTTCGTGCCTCATTGCATATTTTATAATATCGGTATACGTCAGATATCCAAGCTCATAACCTAGGTCCGAAGATTTGTCCTCAAAGATTCTTTATCCACTCTTAGGGGCCTTAATTCTTTACTTTTTAATCGCAACGTTTGTATTTATGAAAGAGAGAAGGCGGAACAAGATCAGAAGCTTTCGGAGATAGCCTTCCTCATCCTTGGCTAGCTTCATTGTCCTCTCTCTTTCTTTCTCTCTGCCATTTTTCTCCCAAGTTCTTGCCTTGATCAGCGGCCTCTTGCCGCCCCTCGTTGACCCACCATTCCTCTCTTCATATCAGAAGTTCATCCACCTCATTGCTCCTTCCTTCCTCTCTTTTTCCCATCCTCTTATCTCACTCATCTTCTCTCACAACCTCACGACCCCTGTCGCTCGATGTCTTCTTCTCCTTCGCACTTCCTTTGGCGACCTGTCCATTGCCAAGCAGCCGTTATCTGCCAACCCACTGTCACTGGCTGGGAATTTACAGTTATTACGACGTCAGGTCTCCTTCCATGTAAACGGGAACTTTGTAGAACATAGTACTTGAGAGTGGAAAATTTGTACCGTATGCGAATGTTGTCTGAGTGAATTCGTGGGATGTCCAGCTTGGCGTGTTTCGGTGAACCTTTTTCATCTATGTGGTTAGGCTTTTGTTTCAATGTATTTGTGCTTCAGGAGTTCTTTCAGAAAACTTTTTATCTCATGTACTTCAAATTTTGGGTGTCAAGCTAAGCCGTCACTTTGTTCAGTTATCCATTATGAACAAATGGCTAAGTAAAAGTGAAGATGGCGGCTTGAAGGAGATGAGCTAGGCAGTCACTTTGCGGTCCTCTGCCATGTGCAACACTGGACTGGATCATCGCCCTGAAGGCGTTCCTGTTCATTCATTGCTTGCTCAACAAGGGCAGCTCCGTTAGAGGCTACTGTTAGAGGGTTACTAGACCTTTTAGACAACCTCACCGATGGCAAAATACCGTGCTGGATTTGGAACCTTCCTAATCTAAATCTCTCTTATAACTATCCAGTAACTTTGGGAGGACCTTTTCTTAGCCCTAGTTATAAATTCTGAACCTTCACTCCAATCAGCTCCAAGAGGAACTTCTCTTTTTCCTTCTTTTTTAAATATTTGGATTTATCGTTTGTGATTCAAGTAATTTGCTAATGAAATTTTATAAACCACACAAGAATGAACCGCCACATTTGGGAGGAAAAATAAATTGTCAAATCTCCAAACCGACTTTTTCACAATACATTTTATGTGTAGGATAAAGAATCAGAAATTATCTGTAGGGAAAACACTCCCCCAACCCCAAAACAAAACAAAACACAAATCCAAAGATAAAGAATGAAAATAACTATTCTATTTCTTGTTTACCGTACACAGACTGGAGAAGCAGATCTGTCTTCATCACGTTCAACTGCAAATCTTGTAGATATTAGTTTTCGCCCAAAGTTGCAAGTATTATGTCTTGGCCTAAAGGAACTCACCTTTCAGCTGTTGCTTGTCTCTGTCCCAACTAGATTTTTGTGCCCCAAGAAACAATTGTAGGTTATGATTTACATAGCCTAAGAATTTAACGTTCATTTTTTTGTCATTAATAACCAGTCATATGCATGTAGAAGATTCCTCATTGTCCTAGAAGTGCTTGATTCAGTATCCTTATTCTTGATGTCATTAGGAAGATGTATAGTTTATGGTGCCTTAAGGAAGATCAGAAACATAATTCAGTATCCCTATTTCATAGTAAAGCTTACTTCCTTCACATGAAGAGTCAACTACTTTATACAACTCAATATAAGATGTATGTTTTTATCCAAAGTTGCAAGTGACATGTCTT